>CM072538.1:13231438-15992688 GCA_036898165.1 Silybum marianum | reverse complement strand
GCATTACTCGGTCATATTGCAGAGTTCTTGAAGTACTCATAAAGAAATTACAAATCTTCAAGATTAAAGTCTGGAAAGTCAGCTTCAGATAACTCATACTCACACATATTCTATCTCCTTACTCTGAATATTGCATAAACACAATCTATGATCTTGTTAGATCTTATTTCTAGAATATCTTGAAAGATGAAAGAAAAGTGGTTGAGACTAATAAAACAAATTTCATCAAGAAAAGTACTTTGATCATTGCTAAAAACTAAAATTTGGAAAAAGAATGTGAAAAAGAAAAGCAAGTTTTTGAAGAGAAAATTGGCAAACTTTCAAACAAATTATCTATTTTAGAAAAAAATCTTGTGAATGAACAGAAAATGAGATCCGAATATCAAACAAAATATGATATGATTATGGAAGAAAAAGATCGTCTCTTGTGCAAAATTAAAGAACTTGAAAGTTTTACAACTTCTTCAAGTTCAATTAATAAGATAAGTGTCTATAAGAATAACTCGTCTTCAAGTGTTAAATCAAACAGTTATTTTAACAACTCCAAATCATATGGTTCTCCAACTTCTCGGACTAATAATTCTACTTTATCTCACAATGATTATGTTACTAAATTCGATGATTTTAAAAAGTTTAAAATGGTTTGAAAAAGAAGTCAACTACAGATGATAGTGTTGGAAACATGTCACATACTGTTGATCCCATTATAATAAGCACAATGACAATAAACAGTTAATAGCAAAGTAATATGACACGAACAATGATTAACGAACTTACGTAGTCATATATCTCTTGTTGGTATGATAATCGATTACAATGTAATTCACAGTTTCAGCTCTCTTTAAGTAATATGAATCGACTAGAACTAAAAGGAAAACCCTAATGTTCTATTTATATTGCTAGGTCTAATCTAATTAAGGAAACAAAGAGTTTAAGAAATTATAAACTTCCTTTTACAATTAAGCATATCCTTTCCTTATTTTGACACAATAATAATAGACCTAACAATCTCCCCCTTTGTGGCAAAATGAGTCTTCATCTCTTTAGCTCGAACATGCCTTCAAATCTTCGTAGGGTTTGTCGATAGATAATTCTTTCATCGATTATCTTGATCGCTTCTATGAGAGAGTTTCTTTTGTCGTTGCTCATCCTTGTTGCGCTCTTTCTATCCATTGCAAGTTCTGATGCAAAGTCTGTTTCGGATTCCCCACAAAGTACCGTCAGAATATGCAGCCACTTTGTGAAACCTGAGAAAACGGTTTTCTCTAGAAGCATGCATCCAAACTACTCCATGAACAAGACGAGTGATGACGGTGGCAACTAGAGTACTGTCTGGTACAGGTAATGATTGATCAGGCTTAGTAATATGTATCTTCTTTTGCTCGCTTTCTATCCCACGTTGAAGATCATGAAGATAGTTGTACCGAAGCTCTTTCTGAACATGCCTTACCACTGCCCTTAATGCCCTTTGCTCGTGTTCGTTTCGGTTGCGCTTGTCTCTCAAATCGTTGTAGATGATTTCAAAGTCCATTATATCAAGGTTTGCAAAATCACCTTCAGAGAAGGAATACGTTTTACCATCTTCTCTTTGTACAGTGAAAACCGGGTACTCGACTTGATAGATCCTTGCAGTGTCAATTTTCAGAATCCCGACAACCCTGTGTCTTGAGACCACTTCAGCTGGAGGTAAAGCTCTCATCCTCAGGATATGGAGATACTCTCTAACTTGAGCAGGGTCCATTTCCATCACGAGATGAATGTGTGCCAAATCGTCAGGTTTTGCTTCCTTGCGGAAGATCTTCTCCATAGTTTCCTCAAGACACACGAATCTGCTGATTTACCCATTTGGATTTGCTTTCCGTCAACATTCTTTGCCACCGAATCTGATGAGGTAGTAGTCTTGGTTCGTTTTGTTCCCTTAAATCATAGTTCCTTGCTGTATGCCTCGAGTTCATATAGTCTTGCTCTTGGAGTACTGGTTCGTATGGATCTCGGAACCAGTTTCGTAGTGAGTTGCGCAGACCTTGAACATCAACTTGTTCTTCATTTTGTTCGGGTTCGGGTGGTTCGGCTGTACTCTCGAGTACGATATCCGCAGGCTTTTCAACCGTTGGTGTATCGTCCTCTTGAGTTGTTGTAATGCGTTGCCTTTGTTGGGTAGTTTGAGCGGGTGGTCTTGAAGCTGATGCAGCAGCTGCTCTTGGTCGTGATCTTGCCGTTTGGCGTGTCTCCCCCTCAGAACGAGTTGGAGCGGAGCCTGGGTCGTCCTGGTGAGGTCTGGATGTAGATGCACAAACGGCCGGACGGCAAGACTCTTGGATTTCGGTGCATAGAGCAGTAATAGCACCCAAGATGTCATCTATTTGGCGCTGTTGGGCAGTCTTCAAGTTAGTGAGCTGTTGGTCAATATGGGCGCGGAAGACATCGAACTCATGACGAGTGACAGTGGGGATCTGAAGGTTGCGGCGAATAAGACCCTCAAGCGAATCCTCCGGTTGGCCGGTTGCATTGGATTCGGCTAGCAGATTAGCATACAGCATCGACATGAGTTCATCGGTGTTGTACTCATATCGATGTGGGGAATGGGGTCGATCTTCGAGGGGTGATGGTGGCGGAGGAGAGCGGCTGGTGCTTGGATGGCTTGAGCTTGGCTGTGAAGGGTCGGCTTGAAGAGGAGTCGGTTCTTTAAGGCGCACGGCTTCACAAATTTGGCGCACGAAGGCTTCCCTTTCGGCTGTCATTAAGGAAACATGTTCAGCAATGGTGTCTCTTGCCCTCTGTAAGTGAGCGGCAATGATTGATTCGCCTTCCGGGGGTATAGAGAACGACGAAGATGGGGTTGCTGTATGGGTAACACCGGGATCACTTAGATTGCCCATTGACATAACAGTTGATTCAACTGTATGACCTACGTTCAGCATTGGCATAGATGTAGCGCTGCTAGGATTTCCTCCCAATCCTCGTGGAATGTCCGGAATGGACATCACTATGGGAGTTCCGACTGGGCCACGGAGGCTCGCAGTGTGTGTAGACTCGTGTCCCCTAGCGGGCTCTAGACTCGATGTGCATACAAACGAAGTCGAAGCAGGTGAGCTACTGCCTCTTGTTTCAATAGCTATGCCTCCCGAGTGGAGGGAAGCTAGATAAGGTGCTAGACTCACAAGTATCTTTGAAACTGTTGGCTGTTGGGAGCCTTCAGAGTGGCTAAGGGGGCGTGCAATTGCGCTTCTAGGTCCACAGCGGCTTGTCCACTAGTCATACCCAACGAATGAGTAGGGCTAGTTGACTCGGTTACCTGGTTGGGGGATACTGGTGTCTCGCTCTCTATCGTTTTTCTCGTCCCATCACTCACGCTCTCACTTTTTTTTCAACTAATACTCCCTCCTCTCTCCTTATTTCTCCAGTAAATAGAAATGTCGGATATTGAGGTAGAGACATGATCGGTTTCAAAATCAAAGGGGTCATTTGGCTCATCAGGTTCATCAGTTGTTGCAGCATGATGGTCATCGGTATCCGATGCAGAGTCGGATAGAGGTGGTTGTGTGCCAATGCGACTTAGCGCTTGTTCTTCGATAGTAGTGGTTCGTTGTCGGCGGGATAGGGGTTGAGAGTTAGATTCATCTTCATCAGACGATGAAGGTCGGGGGCGAACGCGGTTTCCGCTAACGAGCATTTTGATGCGCGGGGTAGATCTGGAAGTAGAAGCAGCTCGAGGGTTGGTGGGTGGTGGGATGGGGATGGATGGGGCAGCAGATGTTGGTATTCGCTGATCAGGTGCACCGGCCTCGTCATTTCCCCTCACTATACGCTCATCACCGTGTTTAGGATCCCCATGATCCTGAACCAGCTCATCTATTCTAGGACCCTCTTCCTGCACAAGATGTTCCTCATGGATTGGCTGTTGGGCAGGCACAACCGGAGGTGGTTGAGCCATTAAGACGTGTCTCTCCCTATACGCTATCACACTCGGTGCATTCTGATCAGCATAGGCTAGAAGAGCTTTAGGGATTGGGATGATGAAGTTGAACTGATTGTCATTTAGGCGTAGAAACTTCAGTGAGTTGGTTGGTTGGTCCTAAGGGTGATCCGGCTCGTCTAGGGATGGCAGGTTGGGAAGTCATCATGGCATGGATAAAAAGTTGAAGAAACCGTTGAAAAGGTACGAAGGCACAGTCGTGATAGTTGGACTTGTCTTCCACTAGTTCCACAAAATCCGTCCAGATGAGCATCGCGTAGTCATAATGACGGTTGAAAGCGATGCTGTGAAAAAATCGAAGAACCGCAGTGCTGGCCTTGTCCATACCTGTGTGTTTGCTAGTCAAACATCGATTGACGATGGTGACTAGCGTGAACCAAATCTGAGGCAGGTACATTCTTTTAAACTGGTCGGGGCTTGTGAATGGTTCAGGGGTTTCATACCCAAGGGCTAGGATGTCGGCAACCAGCTGTTGGTCGGTTGCAAAGGCGTCGTATGGGTGTTCGGCTGTGGCGAGCGGCAGACGGAGGATGCGGCGAATCCTAGATGGAGTTAAGCGGGTGACAAAGTCATCGATTTAAGCAGTGAAATGATGGTCACCTTCGTCCGGATGGTATGTCAGTGTGTACCAGAATTGTTGGAGGTAGAAAGGGGTACCCGCTGGTCTAGTGCAAAGGCATACCGAAGCGGATGTCGTTGAAGGATGTCGAGGATGACTTGGTGTTCTAGAGTGATACCAAAGTCTAGACGGTGGTTGTTTGGTTTGATTTTTCGAAGATGTGCTCTAGGCATCAAGATGTCATCCCGGTTAGCCGCATTGATGCTTGGTTCTGCGGAGCGTTCGGAAGACATCGGGTGTTCATCATCTGAAAGGTTCGGATCATTGATGGCTGCCATGTGTATTGAAATAAGACAGTTAGTCAAACAGATGAACAGTTAGTTGTGAAGTGATAGTGACAACATGAAAAAAATTCTAAGTCTTTTTGTCGAGTCCCATTGGGCCGATAACAATTGTTATCGAGTGCAATAGGATCGATAATCAAAAGTTTTTCGAGAGAGCCGGGTCAACAACAAGAATTGTTAAAAAAAAAAGAACAAACCTGTGAATCTGTAAGATGGATAAGGAGTCTTTGGGAATCGAGAAACACAGGTTATCGATCCTTTGAGAGTCGATAAAAAAAACTGAAAGTATGATATCGATGAAAGCACTGGATTATGTTATCGAGCCTTAAGTACTCGATAAAACAACTTGGACGAGGAGAGACCATGTTATCGAGTCTTATAGGGCTCGATGAAAACCCTTAGTAATTTTAATCGATCCTTTGAAAGTCGATAACAAATGTTATCGAGTTCTAAGGGTTCGAAAAAATACTTAGTGATTTTCATCGATCTTATTTGAGTCGATAATAAATGTTATCGAGTCATAAGGGTTCGATAAAAATACTTAGTGATTTTTATCGATCTTATTTGAGTCGATAACAAATGTTATCGACTCATAAGGGCTCGATAAAAAGCCTTTGTGACGAAGAAGATGTTCATATCCGTTCAACTTGGGTCGATAAAAGCTCAAAAGCACTAAGAGGGACTCGATAAAAATGCATAACAAGACAGTGACAATCCTAAGTGCTCAGATGCAACAAAAATGCCTAAACTTAGGCAAAATCCTATGGCTAAGTGCGATTAGTGATAGTGAACAAGTTTAATAAAGGACTTAAGGCCAAACCACCAAATCTAATCACGATTTTGACTGATGAACAGTCAAAATCGGAAAACTATAAACCCTTAAAAAAACGAACAGACATTCTAAAAGAAACGAATCATGCAACGGTTTTAAGAACAAAGTGCAAGAATTAAAGATGATAAGGGGAGAATTACGAACCTGGTGATGCTTTCAGATCTGAAAAACTCTAAGTTTTGAGATTCTGATCTTTGAAGGCCAAGGACTTGAAGGGTTTTTCAGAGAGAAAGAGGGAAATTCAAACTTGTGAGGAAAGGTTCTGTGAGGGTGGGGCCCGATTACTTTAAATAGTGGTCATCGGGTGATGACACGTGGCAGTGTTCTTTTATCGAGATGACGATTGGGGAGGTTATCGAGTCAGGATGGTTCGACAATCCCATTTTTTTTTATTAAAACAGTAAAAATATAAGGCTCCCCCTTAATGTGTGCAAACAGTGTTGTGCTCCCCCTAGGAATGTGAATAAATAGATAGAAAACGCACCTTGTTGCTCCCCCTTGAATGATGAACCATGGTGATACACACAGCGACGTAGAAAGAAAAATGGAAGAAAGATTGAAAATACGGAACTGTAAGATAAAGGTCAAAATTTAAAAAAATGAGAACCCAAGTGTTATGCAGATTGACTCGAAGAGTAAATGTGCATAAACCCTTGGATAGACGTTTTTGAGGATTTTGAGACACACTGATTTGTGATAATCAGGTTTTAAGATTGAGCATTCCCAACTTGGATACTAGAAACTGGAATCGTTTCTCATCCAGTGCCTTAGTAAACAAGTCGGCAAGCTGAAGTTCCGTATTAACAAAATAGAGTTCAATTGTACCTCTTTCGACGTGATCCTTGATGAAGTGATATCGAACGTCGATGTGCTTTGTCTTCGTGTGTTGAACCGGGTTGCTTGAAATGGCTATGGCACTTTTGGAATCACAGTAGATAGGAATCTTGTTGAACTAGAAGCCTTAGTCTTTGAGTTGAGTGCGCATCCACAGTACTTGTGAGCAGCAGCTTGCGACAGCGATATATTCGGCTTCCGCAGTAGATGTGGAGACGCAAGCTTGCTTCTTGGAGGACCAGCTAACCAATTTGTCTCCGAGGAATTGAATGTGGCCCGAAGTGCTTTTGCGATCGAGCATGCATCCGGCGTGATCCGAATCTGAAAAGGCAGTTAGCTCGAAACCCGTATCCTTGGGATACCATAGGCCAACATTAGGTATACCTTTTAAATACCGGAAAATCCGTTTGATCGCACCAAGACGAGATTCCTTTGGAGATGCTTGATATCTCGCGCATAGACAGGTGGCAAACATTATGTCCGGACGACTAGCCGTAAGATAAATGAGAGAACCAACCATGCCCCGGTAAATTTTAGAATCCACAACTTTTCCCGAAGGATCAGCGTGTATTTTTGAACCCGGGGAAATGGGTGTACCAATTGGTGAACATGACGTCATGTTGTATTTATGCAACATATCCGAGATGTATTTGGATTAGTTGATGAATATTCCCGTAGAAAATTGTTTTATTTGAAGACCAAGGAAAAAATTCATCATTCCCATCATGCTCATGTTAAATTTTGCAATCATGAGTTCCGAGAACTCTTTGCATTGACGTGGGTTAGTCGAACCGAAAATGATGTCGTCCACATAGACTTGAAGGAGCATAATGTCACCTTTGTCCTTTTTAATGAAAAGAGTTGGATCAATCTTACCTTTGGAGTATCCATTTTTCACTAAGTAGGTTGACAGACTATCATACCAAGCGCGCGGGGCCTGCTTCAAGCCATGGAGGGCCTTGTCCAGAATGTAGACATGATCTGGTTTGGAGGAGTCAACAAACCCGTCGGGCTGAGAAACATAGACTTCTTCACGCAGAACACCGTTTAAGAAGGCCGTCTTGACGTACATTTGGAAAACCACAAAGTTCTTATGTGCCGCGTAAGCCAAGAACATTCGGATTGCTTCAATGCCGGCGACGGGTGCAAATGTTTCGTCGTAGTCAATGCCTTCTTGTTGACGGTAACCTTTGGCGACAAGTCTAGCTTTGTTGCGTATAACGACTCCATCTTCATCTTGCTTGTTCTTGAATATCCATTTTGTGCCGATAACGGTCTTGTTTCGAGGACGGGGAACAAGGCGCCATACTTTCAGGCTCTCAAATTTATTGAGTTCTTCTTGCATGGCCACAATCCAATCGGGATCATTCATTGCTTCGAGAATGGATGTGGGTTCGATCTTGCTTATAAAAGAAGAGAACATGCAATCATTGCTTCGAGAATGGAGCCGGGTCGACAACAAGACTTGTTAAAAAAAAAGAACAAACCTGTGAATCTGTAAGATGGATGAGGAGTCTTTGGGAGTCGAGAAACACAGGTTATCGATCCTTTGAGAGTCGATAAAAAACACTTAAAGTATGATATCGATGAAAGCACTGGATTATGTTATCGAGCCTTAAGTACTCGATAAAACAACTTGGACGAGGAGAGACCATGTTATCGAGTCTTATAGGGCTCGATGAAAACCCTTAGTAATTTTAATCGATCCTTTGAAAGTCGATAACAAATGTTATCGAGTTCTAAGGGTTCGATAAAAATACTTAGTGATTTTCATCGATCTTATTTGAGTCGATAACAAATGTTATCGAGTCATAAGGGTTCGATAAAAATACTTAGTGATTTTTATCGATCTTATTTGAGTCGATAACAAATGTTATCGACTCATAAGGGCTCGATAAAAAGCCTTTGTGACGAAGAAGATGTTCATATCCGTTCAACTTGGGTCGATAAAAGCTCAAAGGCACTAAGAGGGACTCGATAAAAATGCATAACAAGATAGTGACAATCCTAAGTGCTCAGATGAAACAAAAATGCCTAAACTCAGGCAAAATCCTATGGCTAAGTGCGATTAGTGATAGTGAACAAGTTTAATAAAGGACTTAAGGCCAAAACACCAAATCTAATCACGATTTTGACTGATGAACAGTCAAAATCGGAAAACTATACACCCTTAAAAAAAACGAACAGACATTCTAAAATAAACGAATCATGCAACGGTTTTAAGAACAAAGTTGCAAGAATTAAAGATGATAAGGGGAGAATTACGAACCTGGTGATGCTTTCAGATCTGAAAAAACTCTAAGTTTTGAGCTTCTGGTCTTTGAAGGCCTAGGAATTGAAGGGTTTTTCAGAGAGAAAGAGGGAAATTCAAACTTGTGAGGAAAGGTTCTGTGAGAGTGGGGCCCGATTACTTTAAATAGTGGGTCATCGGGTGATGACACGTGGCAGTGTGTGATAGGGCCGATGAAAATTTTCTTTTATCGAGATGACGATTGGGGAGGTTATCGAGTCAGGATGGTTCGACAATCCCATTTTTTTTATTAAAACAGTAAAAATATAAGGCTCCCCCTTAATATGTGCAAACAGTGTCGTGCTCCCCCTAGGAATATGAATAAATAGACATAAAGCGTACCTTGTTGCTCCCCCTTGAACAATAAACCATGGTGATACACACAGCGAGGTAGAAAGAAAAATGAAAGAAAGATTGAAAATACGGAAGTGTAAGATAAAGGTCAAAATTTAAAAAAATGAGAACCCAAGTGTTATGCAGATTGACTCGAAGAGTAAATGTGCATAAACCCTTGGATAGACGTTTTTGAGGATTTTGAGACACATTGATTTGTGATAATCAGGTTTTAAGATTGAGCATTCCCAACTTGGATACTAGGAACTGGAATCGTTTCTCATCCAGTGCCTTGGTAAACAAGTCGGCAAGCTGAAGTTCCGTATTAACAAAATAGAGTTCAGTTGTACCTCTTTCGACGTGATCCTTGATGAAGTGATATCGAACGTCGATGTGCTTTGTCTTCGTGTGTTGAACCGGGTTGCTTGAAATGGCTATGGCACTTTTGGAATCACGGTAGAAAGGAATCTTGTTGAACCAGAAGCCATAGTCTTTGAGTTGAGTGCGCATCCACCATACTTGCGAGCAGCAGCTTGCGACAGCGATATATTCGGCTTCCGGAGTAGATGTGGAGATGCAAGCTTGCTTCTTGGAGGACCCGCTGACCAATTAGTCTCCGAGGAATTGAATGTGGCCCGAAGTGCTTTTGCGATCGAGCATGCATCTGGCGTGATCCGAATCTGAAAAGGCAGTTAGCTCGAAACCCGTATCCTTGGGATACCATAGGCCAAGATTAGGTGTACCTTTTAAATACCGGAAAATTCGTTTGATCGCACTAAGATGAGATTCCTTTGGAGATGCTTGATATCTCGCGCATAGACAGGTGGCAAACATTATGTCCGGACGACTAGCCGTAAGAAACATGAGAGAACCAACCATGCCCCGGTAATTTTTAGAATTCACAACTTTTCCCGAAGGATCAGCGTGTAGTTTTGAACCCGGGGACATGGGTGTACCAATTGTTGAACATGAAGTCATGTTGTATTTATGCAACATATCCGAGATGTATTTGGATTGGTTGATGAATATTCCCATAGAAAATTGTTTTATTTGAAGACCAAGGAAAAAATTCATCATTCCCATCATGCTCATATTAAATTTTGCAATCATGAGTTCCGAGAACTCTTTGCATTGATGTGGGTTAGTCGAACCGAAAATGATGTCGTCCACATAGACTTGAAGGAGCATAATGTCACCTTTGTCCTTTTTAATGAAAAGAGTTGGATCAATCTTACCTTTGGAGTATCCATTTTTCACTAAGTAGGTTGACAGACTATCATACCAAGCGCGCGGGGCCTGCTTCAAGCCATAGAGGGCCTTGTCCAGAATGTAGACATGATCTGGTTTGGAGGAGTCAACAAACCCGTCGGGCTGAGAAACATAGACTTCTTCACGCAGAACACCGTTTAAGAAGGCCATCTTGACGTACATTTGGAAAACCACAAAGTTCTTATGTGTCGTCTAAGCCAAGAACATTCGGATTGCTTCAATGCCGGCGACTGGTGCAAATGTTTCGTCATAGTCAATGCCTTCTTGTTGACGGTATCCTTTGGCGACAAGTCTAGCGTTGTTGCGTATAACGACTCCATCTTCATCTTGCTTGTTCTTGAATATCCATTTTGTGCCGATAACGGTCTTGTTTCGAGGACGGGGAACAAGGCGCCATACTTTCAGGCTCTCAAACTGATTGAGTTCTTCTTGCTTGGCCACAATCCAATCGGGATCATTCATTGCTTTGAGAATGGATGTGGGTTCGATCTTGCTTATAAAAGAGGAGAACATGCAATCACTGGCCGAGGCGGAACGCGTTGTAACTGGTCTGTTCGGATCTCTGATAATTTGTTCAACAGGATGAGAGCGGGTCCATTTGGTTGTATGAGGAAGCGGTTGAAATGCATTTGGATCTGGGGTGTCATCTTGATAAGAACCTAATGGAAGATCTTGAAGAGATTCCAAGGTTGGTGCCACATTTGATGATCTTGTGGCACTTGTGACATCCGTAGGGGTCGAAGTGGATGGTGGGCGAGAGGATGTCGGTTCCGAAGAATTTGGTTGAACAGCCGGTTGAGGTTCAGGTGGAACGAGAGGAGCATTCGATGAAATAGTTTGATCGGTAGGAGCAGTTGTAGATGTGCTTGGAGATGCAGCCGTTGAGACGGTTTCCGTTGTAATTGGCGGTCCGGAAAGATTCGTGGTCTCGGCAATCTCCAAGGTAGGCGGGGGAATCTGGAGAGAAGTATCAGTGGATGTTCCAAAGTAATCCGAGTAGAAGTACTCGAATAAGTCATCCAGATTTGACATGGCGGTTTTGGACGTTGAAGGTTCAGCGGGGTTGGGAGCAGGTTCCGAACGAATGTGACCGGAAGCTAATATGCCGGTGAGTGCGGGTCCAGAATTGTCGTGTTCAGGAGCCATTTCGGCATTTGGATCGAATTGAACATCAACGCTTTCAGTGACGCAACGTGTGTGTTTTATGTAGACCCGATAAGATGATGCGTTTGGTGAGTATCCGAGAAAGTAAGCTTCATCGGCTTTTGGCTTGAGTTTCCCACGATCTTCGTTTTCATTTAGTACGAAGCAACGAGTGACAAACGTTCGAAGATGCTCGATGGAAGGAACGCGATCGTAGACCAAGTGATAAGGTGTCTTGTTGAAGCGTTTGTTGATGATGGAGCGGTTTTGAGTGTAGCATGCAGTGTTGATAGCTTCGGCCCAAAGGTGGAGAAGAAGCTTTGAGAAAGTATGCATAGTGCGAGCGGCTTCAACTAGAGTTCGATTTCGGCGTTCGACCACACCATTTTGTTGCGGAGTGCGAGCTGCAGAGAACGTGTAGGTTATACCAACCGATTCGAGGTAACCGTCAAGGGTACGGTTTTGAATTCAGTTCCATTATCGGTGCGGATGGTTTGTGCAGTAAGTTCTAGCTTAACTTGGATGGCTTTGAGAAACGTGATGATGGTGTCGGGGGTTTCGTCCTTTGATCGAAGGAACTTTACCCTTGTGAATCGAGAGAAATCGTCCACCATTACTAGAACATACTTTTTACCATGTATGCTTTGAGTCCGCATTGGGTCGCACAAGTCCATATGAATGAGTTGAAGAGGTCGAGTTGTGCTGTGAACTAACTTGGGTTTGTGAGAGACCTTCTTCATCTTTCCCATCTCGCATGCGTCACAGAGATGCGGTTTGTCGAATTTAACAGTTGGGAGGCCGGTGACTAATCCTTGGATGGAGAGGCGATTGATGTTTTTGAAGTTCAAGTAAGATAAGCGACGATGCCATAACCAGGTCTTTGGACTAGAAATGTTTTATAGTAGACAAACACTTGAGGGTGCGTTTACTTGGGAAAGATCGATCGTGCAGAGGTTGGACTTGCGTCTGCCGGTTAGAAGCTCCTTTCCATCAAACATGCGAACACAGCATCTATCAGGTCTGAAATTTGCTTCGAGTTGCTTGTCACAAAATTTTCCAATGCTCAACAGGTTGTGGCTTAGCCCTTTTACATAAGAGACGTTGGAAATGGTGATGTTGTTTTGAATGATATCACCATATCCTTTAATCGGTGCCAAGTGATTGTTGCCAAATTTGACGAATCCGCCCTTCTTTTCAGTGTAGTTGGCAAGCAGCTCCTTTTGTCCGGTCATGTGTTTGGAGCATCCAGAATCTAAGTACCACACATGACCGATCTGCACAAAATCAGGCAGATTTAGGTACCCATTTGTAAATGGGTCCATCATGGTTAGTTGACATTGCACCCTTGGGTACCCACTTGTGGTGAGACTTATGGGCGTTAGTCATTTGATTTCTCGGACCCGATTTAGAAATGGATGATGAATGATAAAATTTGTGATTAAATGAATTATGCATGTCCGGAAAATAACCATAACCATAATCAATAGGAGGTTTACGAACAAAATCATCCACACCGCAATTAGAACAACAAATTTTATTACGAGAAAATTTGATTAAATGTCTAAAGGAATGAATTTGATAAGGAAAACGAAATCTAGAATTGTTTCTTTTGACATTGGAATGTAAAACTTGTCTTCTTTGCGGGGTTTTTGCTTTGTAGTATGCGTGCCCTTTTTGACCCAAACCGACTTGGTTTCTAAAGTATGAAGCGCTGAAATATTGAAAGGAACACGGTTAGTATGATTTTTGAAGACATGATTGGTTTTGGTTTGATTAGTAGTGTTTTGATGTTGACTCGTGGAACACTCCGGTGTTTCCATAGGAGTGAGAACCGATTCCATTGGTTGTTTGTCTTTGTCCAAGAATTCAGTGTGTGTAGGAAGTACAGGATTGAAATCAAACTCATCACACATGTCATTTAAATACTCGTCCGATTCAAGTGAAGATTGGTTAGAAAGAACATCTAATTCAGCATTGATTTGTTCGTCGGAATAGGAACATTGATTTGTTTTGTTTTGAGAAAGTAAGCATAGTGCGAGCGGCTTCAACTAGAGTTCGATTTCGGCGTTCGACCACACTGTTTTGTTGCAGAGTGCGAGCTGCAGAGAACGTGTGGGTTATACCAACCGATTTGAGGTAACCGTCAAGGGTACGGTTTTTGAATTCAGTTCCATTATCGGTGCGGATGGTTTGTGTAGTAAGTTCTAGCTTAACTTGGATGGCTTTGAGAAACGTGATGATGGTGTCGGGGGTTTCATCCTTTGATCGAAGGAACTTTACCCTTGTGAATCGAGAGAAATCGTCCACCATTACTAGAACATACTTTTTACCATGTATGCTTTGAGTCCGCATTGGGTCGCACAAGTTCCTATGAATGAGTTGAAGAGGTCGAGTTGTGCTGTGAACTAACATGGGTTTGTGAGAGACCTTCTTCATCTTTCCCATCTCGCATGCGTCACAGAGATGCGGTTTGTCGATTTAACAGTTGGGAGGCCGGTGACTAATCCTTAGATGGAGAGGCGATTAATGTTTTTGAAGTTCAAGTGAGATAAGCGACGATGCCATAACCAGGTCTTTGGACTAGAAACGTTTGATAGTAGACAAACACTTGAGGGTGCGTTTAGAAGCTCCTTTCCATCAAACGTGCGAACAAAACATCTATCGGGTCTGAAATTTACTTCGAGTTGCTTGTCACAGAATTTTCCAATGCTCACCAGGTTGTGTCTTAGCCCTTGTACATAGAGACGTTGGAAATGGTGATGTTGTTTTGAATGATATCACCATATCCTTTAATCGGTGCCAAGTGATTGTTGCCAAATTTGACGAATCCGCCCTTCTTTTCAGTGTAGTTGGCAAGCAGCTCCTTTCGTCCGGTCATGTGTTTGGAGCATCCGGAATCTAAGTACCACACATGACCGATCTGCACAAAATCAGGCAGATTTAGGTACCCATTTGTAAATGGGTCCATCATGGTTAGTTGACATTGCACCCTTGGGTACCCACTTGTGGTGAGACTTATGGGCGTTAGTCATTTGACTTCTCGGACCCGATTTAGAAATGGATGATGGATGATAAAATTTGTGATTTAATGAATTATGCATGTCCGGAAAATAACCATAACCATAATCAATAGGAGGTTCACGAACAAAATCATCCACACCGCAATTAGAACAACAAATTTTATTACGAGAAAATTTGATTAAATGTCTAAAGGAATGAATTTGATAAGGAAATCGAAATCTAGAATTGTTTCTTTTGACATTAGAATGTAAAAACTTGTCTTCTTTGCGGGGTGTTTGCTTTGTAGTATGCGTGCCCTTTTTGACCCAAACCGACTTGGTTTCTAAAGTATGAAGCGCTGAAATATTGAAAGGAACACGGTTAGTATGATTTTTGAAGACATGATTGGTTTTGGTTTGATTAGTAGTGTTTTGATGTTGACTCGTGGAACACTCCGGTGTTTTTGTAGGAGTGAGAACCGATTCCATCGGTTGTTTGCCTTTGTCCAAGAATTCAGTGTGTGTAGGAAGTACAGGATTGAAATCAAACTCAACACACATGTCATTTAAATACTCGTCCGATTCAAGTGAAGATTGGTTAGAAAGTGCATCTAATTCAGCATTGATTTGTTCGTCGGAATAGGAACATTTTTGTTTTAGGTTTTCAAAACATTTAATATTCTCAATGGAAGGATAGATTCCTTACTAAGTGTTTTCAATGTTTTAAAATTAAGAACCCTCTCGTAATCTATCCTTCCATTGAGAATATTAAGTGTTTTGAAAACCCTCTCGTAATCTATCCTTGGGTTTTCAAGGAACCTATCCTTCCATTGAGAATATTCTCCCGGGAAGAGAATTGGAGGTTTGGTGTCTGATCCAATAGCCAATCTTTCACGGGTGGTCATTGTACTTTTTGGGTGGACCTCGATCAATGAGTTTTTAAAAATTTCTGAGTTGTCGCTTGAAACAGTAGGTTATTATCGAGTGACAAAGGGAATCGAGAAAAAAAATTATCGATATGGGTCTAAGAATTTGTTGTCGGGTGTGAATTACTCGATAAAAGCAGTGTTATCGAGTGACAGAAGCTCGATAATAAAATATGTCGAATGAAATTAGGCTCGATGAAAAACCTTTTATTGAGTGAAGGAGGCTCGATAAAATATTGTTGTCGACAGAACAAGGTTCGATAAACAGAATTTTGATCGGTCGATAACCTCAGTGTTCTCGATTTAATTTAATTTGATAAATTTTCAGCAGAAACTAACTTAAAGAATTCTCGAATCTAGAGTACTCGATCATAAACTTCTCGATTCAAACACGACTCGATAAAAAAATCTAATTCTGAGTTTTCTGAGATTTGATAAACCAGAAAACAAAAACACAGGGTTCTTGACTAAAAAGAACTAGTCTTTTTATGGACAAGACTGTTTGGGTTTTTGAGTTTCTTATTCGTTCAATTACAGAAAGTATCAAGATTACGAGAGTTTAAGATTTTACTAAGGAATTCTTTAGTAAGAAAAGTTGCAGGAGTCACAAGTTCCTGAGTTTTCTTATGTAAAGAAATTCAAAAGTAAAGAAAATAAACTAAAGTAATTTTAATTTAAACAGATTTAAATTTAAAAAGGAGTCGAGAAAAAATAATAAATAAGCAGTTTGAATCGATAAAACTTCAAGTAACAGAAAGATGTAATCGAGAAAAATTCAACAAGTCAGTTAGAAAGATTAAATCGATAAACACACAGACATCATCATGCGATAAGAACACAAAAACAGATATCAAGTCGATAAAACCTAATTGAACAGCAGAACGTATCGATGAAAAATATTTGAAAAAATTATGATGCAATCGACAAAAATTTAGGTTGGTGTTTTATCGGGTTTAGCATGAATTAGTGGGACTCGATGAAAAATCAATGAATAGAAGGACTCGATGAAACATCAAACGACAGCAGAAATTCGCAGAAAAACAATAAATTTACCTTCTGTTTCGTGGTTTGCTCAGAAAATCGTAAAAACTAGTGATCTCAGGCTCTGATACCACTTGTTGATCCCATTATAATAAGCACAATGACAATAAACAGTTAATAGCAAAGTAATATGACACGAACAATGATTAACGAACTTACGTAGTCATATATCTCTCGTTGGTATGATAATCGATTACAATGTAATTCACAGTTTCAGCTCTCTCTCTAAGTAATATGAATCGACTAGAACTAAAAGGAAAACCCTAATGTTCTATTTATATTGCTAGGTCTAATCTAATTAAGGAAACAAAGAGTTTAAGGAATTATAAACTTCTTTTTACAATCAAGCATATCTTTTCCTTATTTTGACACAATAATAATAGACCTAACACATACATCTCCTGTAGTTGATGCAAAATCTGTTAGGTCTGAAATTATTGTATCCGAGATGACAACTATTGAAGACATGAAGGGCCAAAATGTAAAAGTCAACAAAGTCGTTAATTAGGAAAGATTGTATGTTTAATTATAAGGAAACGATTTAATTGTAAATAAGGCAAGTGTATAATGCCTTATCTCCTAATTTCCTTATTTCTGTAATTGTTCTACTTATAAATAGAGGGTTAGAGTCATTCTTTAGGAGTGTGCGAGATTAGTCATTATTCTATAGAAAGAGAGAGGCGATATAATATATGAGCTTACATTGTAACTAAATCTACAAGTTAGATATATGATTTACGGTTTCCATTGATTTATTCATCGTATTATTCATATTGTTCTTATCATTACACGGTTACCTGATTAAACTGGGATCCACAATTGGTATTAGAGCTACACGATCTGAGTTTTGATCTAATTCTAATCGAGTTCGAAAAACAAGGTAAAAATCTCGAATCTGACACTGTTCAAAAAGTTAACGATTCAAGCTTCCCAAGCCTGAATCGACAAGATTGTTCATCACACCATATATATCGATAAGAATTCTTATTTTTCTGTTTTATCGAATTCTTGTTTCTAAAATCAACTTAATTACTTTATTTTAATCTGCGGTACTTTTGCTTCACTTCTGCAGTTTTTCTGGTTTAAGGGTTCTCAAGTACACGCCTTAAACTTTAGTAATTCCCTTTTTACTTTATTTTGATATTTTTGGGCACACGGGAACTTACATCTTCTCTTCCATAAAAAGACTTGTTCTTTTTTGTCGATGAAGGCTTCGTTCCTACTCTTCAATTTTTCAATGTAAAGATAAAACGGAATTTCGATAAAATTGTTCTTTCAAAATTTTCGATTCTTATCGGGTCCTTAGGACAAGACATAAATTATTATCGAGTCCTTAGGACGAGACATAAATTCTTATCGGGTCCTTAGGACGAGACATAAATTTTTATCTCACTTTAAGACGATACATAAATTCTTATCAAACATTTAAGACGAGACATAAATATTTATCTCGCCTTAAGACTAGACATAAATTTTATCTCACTTTTAGACGAGACATAAATTTTTATCTCGCCTTAAGACGTGACATAAATTTTTATCTCGCCTTAAGACTAGACATAATTTTTTATCTAACCTTTACCACCCGATATAATTTTTTATCGCGCCTTTACCATCCGATATAATTTCTTATCGCGCCCTTTCAACCCGATAAAACTTCTTTACGAGACAACTTCACTCGACATATTTTTTTTGTAAATCGAGATTTTTTTTTAAAATAACTCTTATAATTTTTTCAAAACTCACCGATCGAGATCACTTTATCAGCTAACAAGTACTTTATTTTTTTTATTCTTCAAGATGAGTTCTTAAAACCAATTTTCTGATCTCAATGCTGAAATTGAAAGACTTGAAGCAAGACACACGAATAACATGAAAGCGATTGATGAACTCTTAAGAGAAAATGTTTATCTAAATGATTTCAAACACACAAGTAAAGAATTGAAAAACAAAAATGAGTTTTTGGAAGAATAACTCACCGAGCATATTAGGAATACATATCATATATTTTATGAAGACGTTTGCAAAAAGAAAAATATTGAGTTGATAAAAATAAATTTTGATCTGAAAAACAAGATTTCTGAGCTAGAGAGAAGGAAAGATTCTGCAACGACTGGTGGAGAACTTGAAAGGTTTTTAGATTCTGAAAGAACAGACTTTGAGAATAAAAGAAAGATTTTTTCTGATGAGAAACGCAAGTTTGAAATTGAGAGAAAAGCCTTTGAAAGCAAAATTAATTCTTGTGAACTGACCATTCAAAAACTTTCTACACAAGTGTCTGATTTCGAACAAGTTGTGATTTTAGAAAGAAAATCATCTGAAACGAAATGTCTAAAACTATCAAAGCAACTTTCTGAACTTCAAAATCTTTTAAAAGCTGAAAGAAAAGTGTTTGAAACTGATAAAACGAATTTAATCAAGAAAAGTGTTTTGATCGTTGCTAAAAGCAAAAATTTGGAAAAAGTTTTTGAAAACGAAAGTAAAACTTTTGAAGAGAAAACTAGTAACTTTCAAACAAATTATCTGTTTTAGAAAACAACTCTTGTGAATGAACAGAAAATGAGATCTGAATCTCAAACAAAATTTGATGTGATTATGGAAGAAAGAGATCATCTATTGTGCAAAATTAGAAAACTTGAAAGTTCTACAACTGCTTCAAGTTCAATTTTTCAGTTGAATTCTCTTTCTACAATAAATGTCTGTAAGAATAACTCATCTTCAAGTGTCAAATCAAACAGTTATTCTAACAGCTCCAAATCATATAATTCTCCAACTTCCCGGACTCATAATTCTACTTTATCTCACAATGATTTTGTTGCTAATTCCGGTAATTCTAAGAATTTTAAAATAGTTTGGAGGAAGAAATCAACTATAGATGATACTGCTGGAAACATGCCACACACATCTCCTGTAGTTGATGCAAAATCATTTGTTTTCAAGACTAATTTGTTTTTTCTTGTAAGATCTATCAATTAGCTAATTAGTCTAAGTGCCACAAAGATTTGTTGTTCTACTGGTGGAACAAATGATTTTGTTGATCAAAGGTTCACTCATAAATGGTATGGTACTTACAATATCCCAACTTCCCCATTTATTGCATCAAAAGCTAACCTCCGAGGACCCAACAAAGCTTGGGTGCCAAAATCTTTTTAATCTATTTTGTAGGTATGTCATGTGTGTTCTAAATTAAGACTATTCACATCACATGACAATCTTTCAAAAGGTTATGCTACATTTAAGGGGGAGTACCACATGTTTACCATTTAATTAGCTTCATAGTATCTCAGATATGAACCTGCTCTTAACATTTTGACTTCTGAATACGTCAGTTCAGAACTCGAACTTTCATATTTTTAACTCTTTGTGTGATAGGATTTAGATGTTTCAATGGTCAATCTAGAGCAGGAAGGACCTACCCATGAAACACACCCCTAGGATAGATATTTTGAAAGGGTATAAAATTGAGTGCTTGTGAGATAAAAAAAAGTGAGGGTGTGATAGGACTTAAAAGAAAATTGGTCCTCACCAAACCTAAACAGTTATCCGGGTAGCCACACAATCTATTCATTCTCGATTGTTTGGAGATGAATATTGAAATAGACATGGACCCAATGTCAATAACTTGTGTCACCCCACCCAACTACTCAATTATCTCAAAAAAAAATATTTGTTTCATATATCACGGAGAATGAGCATATTTGTTATCTTTTCTTCACTCAGAAGATTAAGATATTGAAAAAGGAAGACACACCTCCGGTCTCCGAACTTCACATTCAATGCACATTGAGTCTGTGAAATATCTTTTCACATCTTGAACCTTAAAAAAATAGCATTCAATGCTTAGTTTTCTTTTACACATTGCACGAGTCTTTGTGATTCCACAAGCATATCTTCGTGTTTATGCCGGAACAGTTTGAGAAGTTAGTTTTATAACTTACTTCTATGATAACTGGAAGTCCTATCAGAGATTTATCATAGCCAACTTTGAATATAGGCCACTTAATTGAATTTATTTTGATTAAGTGATAATATTTGCTATTCGTGCTTCTATGTTAGCTCTTATCCACTTTTCCACATTCGCGCTTCCACTTACTGTCTTTGATTATTCATAATGATTCGGATTCTCCTTATCATTTTGGGGGGAGAAAAGCTATATCAAAGACACATGCTAGTATGAGGGGGAGAAAGATTCAGGACAGTTTTTTTTCCGACATCGCCTGACTCGTTTTCCGACATCGCCTGACCCGATATCTTCTTAAGTTGACTCCGCCTGACTCGACAGCTAAGCTTATCGATTCCACTTGGCCAAACATCATTCTTTTCCATACTCGAGAATCAAGTTATCGAACCAACAAAACCCGACAACCATTTTTGTCAGATGATTAAAACATGCGCACCATTTCTCGACCAGTTCTATTTGAAGAAAGGAAAATACCCTACGACATCGCGAGTCCTTCGATTTTCTTTTCATGCTAATGTTAAGGGGGAGCTACGGAGCTTACAAGAGATCATTTTCGCAGGGGGAGCAAAGGAATCAAGAAGAAAGATTTGTTGACAAAGTTTCATCGTCTTTAAGAGAGTGCTGATTTTCTGAATTGTAATCTCGAATACAAAGGGGGAGATTGTTAGGTCTGAAATTATTGTATCCGGGATGACAACTATTGAAGACATGAAGGGCCAAAATGTAAAAGTCAACAAAGTCATTAATTAGGAAAGATTGTATGTTTAATTATTAGGAAACGATTTAATTGTAAATAAGGCAAGTGTATAATGCCTTATCTTCTAGTTTCCTTATTTCGGTAATTGTTCTACTTATAAATAGAGGGTTAGGGTCATTCTTTAGGAGTGTGCGAGATTAGTCATTATTCTATAGAAAGGGAGAGGCGATATAATCTATGAGCTTACATTGTAACTAAATCTACAAGTTAGATATATGATTTACGGTTTCCATTGATTTATTCATCGTATTATTCATATTGTTCTTATCATTACGCAGTTACCTGATTAAACTGGGATCCACAATTTTCTTGAATTCTCATTCTGTTTATTTCTCTTTAAATTCAATGTTCTGTATTTTCAAATTTATTTTCATCTCGTACATTTTTTTCGTCATGTCCGTATCTTTTTTTTCTTTTTTGTCTCGATGTAGTTTTCAAACTTATCTTTGTTCAAGGGGGAGCGGACAGGTAAGTTTTTTCTTTCATACCTCCAAGTTTTCTTACCATATGCAAAATTCAAGGGGGAGCACTTACAATTTTTTTCTGTTAAATATTTTTTGGTCACTTGTTGGCCCTTCTTTACCCGACAAGTCTTCTTGTCGCCTGACTAAGGTCCGACAAGCATCTCAACCGACTTAAATTCAATATGTCGGCTACGAGGAAAGTTTGCCACATGTCATCCTCTGATGACCCCACTATATAAACCTCGGGCCCCCATCTGCACAATTCACTTTTTCAAAAAGTGCTCTTCCTTCTTTTTTCTCTCTAAACCCTCGATATCAACTGTTGCATCTCTTCGATTCTCAAAACTTCGAGTTTTTCGAATCTAAAAGCATCACCAGGTACGCCTTCACTTCTATATCATCTTTAATTCTTGGTACTTTTCGTTTAATCCATCGCATATTGGTCAATTTTGGCCTTAACTATTCGGCTTCCAAAACCCTTGGAAGTCCGATTTTTGATTGATTTTTCCCTGTTTATGGATTATTGGTCTTAGGATCAGTTTTAATAATGTTAGTCGAACACCATCGACCATAGATGTAGGCTTTAATTTGGATAAAACTCTAGTTTTGAATATGGGCAAAAATTGACCTTATCGGACCTCAGGAACACTTAGAATTTTTTTTGGAAAACTTGTCGACTCCTTAAAGGCCCGACAACTTTTTTTGTTGGCCGATAAAGGATCGACAAGTCCAATCTCAAGAACACTTAGTTTTTCAAAGTTTATCATGAACACTTATCGGCCCTTTAAGGTCCGACAATTTTTTTTGTCGGCGGATAAACGGTCGTCAAGTTAGTCTTCATGAATGCTCAAAGTGTTCTTGTCCCCATGTTTTACCCGACAAGTCCTGTTGTCGCATCTCAAAGGTTCGATATAATTCCTTTTTTATTCAAAGTGTTCTTGTCGACTCTTTCTAAACCCGATAAGTTATTTTTATTGCCTCTTCATGACTCGACAAGTTTTACAGGTTTGCGCTTAATGTTTTATCCAAGTGTTTTTATCGGCACATAGGTACCCGTTATAATACCTTGTGTTTCTTAAGAAACTTCCAAATGTTTATATCGATCCTTTTTACTCGACATCCTTTTATGTCGACCAATAAAGGATCGACATCCTCACTTGGCCCTTTCTTGTCAAACACATGTTTTTTTTATATCAATCCCTTACACCCGACATAAATACTTGTCGCATCTTCTTTACCCGACATCTATACATAAGAACTTTTTATCTGTTCTAACTTGTCATCTATGGTTTAACATTGTGCTTTCAGTTCCAATGGCGGCTCACCATGATCCTAACATGTCCGATGACGAGAACCCAATGCCCTCTGAACATTCCACCGCACCAAGCATCAATGCGGCCAATCGAGACGACATCTTACTACCCTCGGGTGCATCACGGGAGCTCAAACCGAACAACCGTTGTATCAACTTTGACATGCGCTTGGACCATCTTGTCATCATGGAGATCATTTGCAACCATCCCCTTCGAGTTGCTTTTGCACTCGAACACCGAGTCCCCTTATTCTACCTACAGCAACTTTGGCACACCTTGGAATATCACCCGGTGGAAGGCGATCATCATTTCACTGCTCAAATTGATGAGTTCATCACCAAACTCACACCTACCAGACTCCGACGTTTTCTCCATCTACCGGCTGCGAACTCCGTCCCCGGCCTTGCCTCTTTTGAAGATCCGCTGAGCGAGGACGAACTGTGTCGTGACTTTCGGGCCTTGGGCTATAATGACGACCTCACGTCTCTCGGATAATTCAAACGGATGTATCTGCCGCACATCTACTTTACAATTTTCTCGCTAATCAACCGTTGTCGAACAGGGAAACATACTGGAATGGATTGAGCCAGCTCATCCGCACTGCGCATCTTCCACGGATTATTTACATTCGTCATTACGTCTATGCTTCTCTCCTCTGGAATGAACTTGTATCATTTGCCGCCGACAAGGAAAATAAACGTGCACGGGAGTTTATACCTTTCCAACGATTCTTTCAGATTGCCATTCATCGAACTATGAATGCCCGTGCGGAGATTCCGAGAAGAAATGGCTCTCCACTTGGACCGTCTTTCGTTCAGAATTACCTCAAGCTCAACAAGACTCAATTTCCATTCACCATGCATTTACCTGAAGCTCTACTATCCCTTGCTGATCCAAATGCACCTAGTGTGATAGCGTATAGGGAGAGTATCGGCTTAATGGCTCCCCAACAACCGGGACAGCCGGCCCATTAGCCTATCCGTGAGGAATAACATCGTGTGGGCGAGGGTATTAGCTTAGACGAGCAGGTTCGGGATCAAGGGGATCCTGAACAGGGCGTTGAGAGACCAGAGAATGTAAGGGGAAATATAGTGGGAGGTGCATCGGATCAGCAAATCCCCATTCCACCTACTTTTGCCCCAGCCATTCCAACTATCACTCCATCCACCCGCCGGTTAAAAATGCACGTTAGCCGAAGTAGAGTGTATCAACCTGCGTCCGAATCTGATACAGAAGACACTCTTTCCGACGACCTTATACAAAGAAAACGTCAGCGCATTGATGCTGCGGAAGATGCTGCCCTTCACCGGATTGGCCGACAGCTTTCAGTTCCAGACACCTCATCGGAGACTACAACTGTTGCTTTTGATTTTGAACGGTTCTCGGAACCTAACCCTGACCCAACACTTGATCAACTTTTTGGAGAAATAAGGAGAACGGATGGAGACTTAGTTGAAAATCTAGAAGTGCGAGTGAGTGAAGGGGAGGAAAACATTCTGGAGAGTGAGACACCTATCCCCTCTACCCGGGTCACCGAGTCTATTGCGGTTACTCGTTTGTTGAGTTCCACAATTGGACAAGACATTGTTTGCCCAACAATGCAATTGCACGCCCCTCCCAGCCACTCTGTAAGCTCACAATAGCCTACGGTTTCAGATATTCTTGTGAGCTTAGCACCTCATCTAGCTGCTCTCTCTTCGGGAGACATAGCTATTGAAACAAGAAGTAGTATCTCACCTACTTCGCCTTCTTTTCTGAGCACATCGAGTCTAGAGACTTCTAGGGAACACGAGTCTATACACACTGCGAGCCTTCGTGGCCTAGTCGGAACTTCTATAGTGATGTTCATTCCGGACATTTCACGAGGAATAGAAGGAAATCCTACCAGTGCTACATCAATGCCACCACTGAACGTAGGTCATTCAGTTTATTCAACTGTAATGTCAACGGGTAATCTACGTGATCCCGGTGTTTCCATGTCAGGTACCCCTACTCTTCAATTCACGATTTCTCCTGAGGCTCAAGCACTTATGGATGCTCAATTCCAACAAGATCAAGAGTCTCTAAATGCTCATGAAGCTCGAATGACCGCTGAAAGACGAGCTTTTGTTGAAGAAGTTCCTGAAGCTTCTCGTCGTGCGCCGCCTCCACAACCTCAGTCTACTGCTCCAAATCCAGATCCGCGAGATCGACCTCCCTCGCCGCATCGTTATGAGTATAACAATGAAGAACTTATGTCTATGTTGTATGCCAATCTACTTGTTGAAGCTACCGCTCGAGGTCTACCTGAAGACACTCTGATAGGTGTTTTTCGCTGAAATCTGGAGATTCTAACTGTAACTCGCTCTGAGTTCGAGTTATTCAAAGCTGATATAGAGTCACAACTTCTTGATATGGCTACCAAAAAAAAGCAATCATCTGACGATATTCTTGGTGCCATCGCTGCCCTTCGCATGGAAATTCAACAATCTTGTCGTCCCGCTACGACTGTTCCACCTCGTCGACCTGATCAGGACGATCCGGCCTCTGGTCCAAATCGCCCTGAGGGGGAGACACGCCGTCGGATTACAAGAACTCAAGCTCGATCTCGACCATCTTCTGCTACAACTTCTGGTCCATCTACATCTACAGCTGCACCTCCCACACAACAACAAGATCTGCCAACGGTTGAAAAGCCTGCGGTAGAATTTGAAATTGGGAGTGGATCGCAAGCTGCTGAACCACCAAATGAAGCAGAAGTAAATGTTCAGCGTTTAAGAGATTCTGTCCGAAACTGGTTTCGTGATCCATATGAACCCGTGCTAAAAGAAGAAGATTATGTAAATCTTATGCATGCGGAAAAGAAATTCCTACCAACAAATATTGATCAAACACGGCTGCTACCACATCAAATTTGTTGGGAAAGAATTCTTTCAAACAGCAAATGGAAAAATCCACAAGCCAGAACTCCATACTTAGAAGAAACCATGCAAAAGATATTTGTGGAAAAGAAGAAACTAGAGGATATGTCTCGAATACCTCTGATCATGGAAATGGATCCGCTTCAAGTAACGGAATATGTGAGCATACTGAAGACTAAAGAGAAGGATCCTAAAGAAGTTATTTCTAGACACAGAATAGTCGCAATCATGGAGATCAGATGTGATAAAGCCTATCAAGTAGAATTTCCAACCTTCAAAGTAAAAAGATATGATGGAAAAGTCTACTGTTTTTCTGAAACTGAGTTTGCCAGACTGGATGTGACTGATATGGAAACTCTGTGTACTGAGCTTAAAGACAAAACCAGAAGATCGGTGGATGAACAAAGAGCTTTAAGAGCAATTGTGAGGCATATTCAAAAGGAACTTAGATACATCTATCTTCATGATTTTCAAAGACCAATCGAAAGAAAACAGAAGAAAGTGTATCTACCAAAGCCTGATCAAGATTTTCCTGATCTGAAGAATCTGAGAGTAACGCAAGTAATGACTCGACCAGCACATGGAGTTGTGAGATTTCTAAGATTCAATGAAGTTGCTTCTTATTATGACGGAACTTTATTAGCTATTCGTAACAGACTTTCTGCTGAAGCAAGTGCTGATCAACGAAGAAGTAAGAAACAACAGTTAAAGGCAAATGAACGAGAAAATTTATTAAATGCAATCGAGCTGATTGACAAACGCATCATCTACAGACAGACCCTTAGACGTTTTGAAGGAATGTTCGAGCTAAAGAGATAAACGGTCATTTTGACACAAAGGGGAGATTGTTAGGACTTTATTTAATTGTGTCAAAATAAGGAAACGTTACTTAATTGTAAACATGGCAAGTGTATAATGCCATTCTCTTTGTTTCCTTATATCGTTTAGTCCTTTAATATAAATAGGCGCATAGGGTCAATGTAAATTGGTGCATAACTTTGAGAGCTAATCTGTGAAAGAGAGATCTGATATTATTCAATACAAGTAAGATATCCGACTTCGGATCTTCATCAATATTCATCGTGTTCTTCGTGTTCTTGCATACATTCATTGTTACCTGATCAAATCTGGGGTCCACAAAATCAGTTTTCTCTTTAGAATAGCTAAAATCACCTATTTTGGCATTTTTTACCCCATATTGTAGGGTGGATCTCGAAAGATATGAAAGATCTCCCTCCAAGCGGTAAAAAAATATCATCTTCTCGTCATATATAATTAAATTCTACAAAATACAGAATTTTTTATCTTTCTTTATCTTACGATAATCCTATTTTGACTAAGAATCCCTGCTCCTGCTGGATGGGATTCTAACAAACCCTTCAATCTTAATTAATTTTTAAGAATATAATGAATTTTTTAAAAGATAAATGAAAAATAAAGCCTAAAGTACAAGGACTAGTCCATTATTTCTTTCATCGCCCCTAATATGCCAATATTGGCACTGATAGTACGTAAATGTAACTCGTTTAAACAACTATTCAGATTTCCTAGAGCTACATTCCAAGAGATAAAAAAAACCTCTAAATAGAGACAAAAAGAATTATGATTTGCTTGTTTCTGAAAAAAAACATTATCGTCTAGACGTCGTAGAGAAATAATATATTTTGTTAAAGAGAGTCCTTCACTTAAATTGCTTTGAATAGGTTAGAGCGAGGGCCCTCCAAGACCAGAAGGAATAAGAGCCTTTATGCCTTGTTCCTTGAGTAAAATCATTGACCTTGCGTCTATTTTGGTAATTCGCTAGTTATTCGAGATGCTCGCCAAATTTGAAAAAAAAAACCCAGGAAAAGCTCGAACGACCTTCAACAAAAGGGTGCCTGTAGCCGAAACCGACACGGTGGGAAGGTAGAGAATAACTAGGGGACCGAGACAATTCTAAGTAACTATTCAATACCCCTACAAAAAATTTATTACATCTGAGATTTCTTTTTGCGGCCGAATCCACTTTGAATTTGATAAATGCATTGTTTGTGAGGAAACAATTGAGTTAGGGACGTAGCTATTAGTGCTACAGACGGTCTAACGAAAGGATTGGACGTAATTGATACGGGAACTCTTCTATGTGATCCTTTCCCTTTTTCTTGTTGCTGCATATCCAAAATTGTGGAAGCCTAGAAATATATAGGCCTAGTTGAGATGTGATATGATTGTATCGTCCGGAGTATGGTTATATACATTCTCATTGTGAGAAGGGGTCATTTGAATGTATCTAAATAGATACTCTATTTACATATGAATCCCTACGTCGTTACATTCCACTCAAAGCTAGGACATTTCCCATTTTTATAGGAACTTCGGTACCAGAAACAATGGTATCTCCAATTATAGCCCCCCTGGGATGTAAAGTATATCTCTTCTCATCATACCTATAGTGTATTGTCACTGAAATAGGATAACAATACATACCTATAGGCTAAGAACTTCCTCGTTTTATATGTATTTTCATGTTTTGGCTCTCTCTTTAGCCCTATGTCTCCTATCCCTACGAGGTCTTCCTCCACTAGCAGGTTTTTTCGGAAAACTCTATTTAATATGGTGTGGATGGCAGGCAGGCCTATATTTCTCTTGATAGTACAGTAGTAGCATCTAAATGTGTGTGGTATTCTTTTAGATCTGAGAGTATGGTAAGTAAGAAATAAATTTATTTCTTACCATACTCTCTATGAGTGTTATTGTAGTGTATAAAGTTGTACTTGTTAGAAAGAGAACTAGCACCCTAAAGACAGCTACTCGCTTTCTAACAGTAAACTAAACGGCCTTCTGGTCGCCTCACCAACGCCTTCTCTCCCTATCGGTCAAACTTTTCCATCCTCTCCTGTTGAGAAAGGGGATCAATTACCTTTCTTAGCTAGGAGAAAGTCATTGTCATCGCTCTCTCCTTGAATTGCTCGGAAATCGTACCTAGCCTCTCGTCCATAGGTGCAATGATTTACTTCACGGGCGTAGTCTCTGGTCCAAGTCCAAGATGGCCCAGCTGCTCAACGGAAAAGAATAGATGAAGCGTTAAGTTCTATTAGTATCCATGATACAAGTCGGATCCTAGATGTAGAAATATAAGATAGAAAATGAATCTCTTCTTCATCGAAAGAAATGAGATTCTAGATCTTCTGTCTCAATTAAGAGGGGTCATGGAAAGAACAAGTTCAAAATCACGATCAATTACTTTTTCAAATCCTGCTGCAGTTGCACGAGCCCTTCCTGCGTGCCACAAATGCCCTACAAAGAAGAAGAATCCTAGAACAAATGCGGCGAGGGATGAACAAAAATCTAGAGCTCTAATTCAAAATTCTTTCGATTCATCCCCTCATGAGGAATTGCCAAACCATTTGCTTCTTCTTCTTTTTTACAGCTTCTTCAACTTGAACCGATTCGATTCCGAACCTTTTGAGTTATTTCTTATTCATTATCTATATTTTTCTCTAAATAATACTCTCTTCATAAAAAATAAATATAGATATGTGAAAGATCTCTGAAAATTGTATCCAAAATTACTTGAAAAAAGAAAATTTTGATTACAGACAATACAATATTCGTAAAACCAAAAATCTTTGGATTGGAACTCTTAGTTCTCGTTCTTTATCTCTCAAATCATAAATAAAAAAAATGGATTGGAAAGACATCAAAGAAATATTGTATCAGACTCCTTGTCTTCTTGTAGTCGGATCTCCAAGTTTTTGGAATGCTCGAAAATCTACTTGAGCATCCAAATCTGGGGTTTCTAGCTCTCCTGGTCTCCACCTACTTGTGGAAGAGGGGGTGAGTTGATATTAAGGTCTCAAGGCGCTCGAAGAAGGCCACAAGTGGAAGCATATGATGCTTTGGTCATTCAGTTGACTCCTTGCTCACAACTGCATCATCATCATCATATTGTATTATCATACCGTTGTCACGTTAAAGTTCTTTACAAGTACGGACAATTACAGCTCTGACCACTTCTGATATTTCTATTACTCTAGATCATATATACTGTAGTTGTATATTTTCATTCCGTATGTCAATTTTTTGTAGCCACGCACACATTGCCTTAGGTTAAACTAAAAAAAGAAGGAAGAGTTCGTGAGAATCTGCTTAGTAAACGGTTCGATTATTCAGGGCGGTCAGTGATTGTCGTGGGCCCTTCACTTGCATTACATCGATGTGGATTGTCTCGTGAAATAGCAATAGAAGTCTCCAAGACCTATTGTTAAAAATAGTGAATTACTCTTCTTATTAATAGCATTTAACCAACCCGGCAACCATAGGCTTCAATACACATTGAATGCCTCAAAGCAAAGGCATCTCTCTGGGTCCCTTCCGACGCTGGGGTGCGAAAGCATGGAGAGCAGATGAAGTCAATAAAAAATCGATGAATTCAATGAGCAATTCGAGACAAAACTTTCTGTAGGGGGGTCTTTTTCATCTACATCTATCCCGATCAGCCGTCTATCAAATCATTGCAATTGATGTTCGATCCCGAAAGTTTGGGAGGCTACAGGTACAATGGATCCTCTGACTCCCAAGTTTCGTCGGTGTTGCCTGTAGGTCGTGATGTGCCTTGAGATGGTCGTCTCCCCCCCCCCCGGTTGGTCCACTACAGAAACCATACTTCATTAGTTTAAAGACTTGAGAACCGAACAAAATACAAGGGGACCCGCTATCACGAAAAGAATTGCAATAGCTAAATGATGGTGTGTAGTATCGGTTAGCCATAGACCTCTACCTTGTCTGTACAAATAGAATAGCCTATTTATACAGAATAGTAAAGAGGTCGTCTATGATCATCTATCATAGAAATGAAATAAAGAGATATCTTAATCCTTACCAACTCGTATCAATTAAGAGTTATGAGAATATTTTATTTTTTGCGGCTCGGAACAACACATTCTTTAAATTATTGAAAGGGAAGAGGGATGATCATTATAGAGTTTGCAAGTTGCTTTCAGATGTAATTGAAGGAAAAGAAGGAAGAGTTCGCGAGACTCTGCTTGGTAAATAGGTCGATTATTCAAGGCAGTCGGTGATTGTCTCACTCTGTCTAACTAATGCCTTCTATTGAATCGATTGGTGCCATTTCTTCTCTTGGAGGCAAGGCAATAGATTCATCTTTTCTTTGGCTTGTGATTAGGTCCGCATATGTTTGGTAAAGAGAATAATCTTCTCCTGTGAGAATAATAAAAAACGATAAAGTGTTCAATTGGAACATGAAAACGTAACAAAATTGTTCCTATTACTCTTGGGGACGGAGTGGAAGAACAGAGAGGATCCCGAAAGACTCGTTAACTATTCTGGGGGGTAATGGTAATCAAACTTTACTATTAAACTATATAATCTTGATATAGGGGTTACATAGATGCCTTTTATGGAACATTCTTCACTGCGGGGATGAAAAATTGGCCAACTTCGCTAATTTTTTTGATGACGAATAATTGATGGAATTCCAAATGCAACTGGTTTTATGAGCCCGACTTCTTCTATTTAAAGTGATTTGTGTATCTACCCCAATAATACTATTGTGTGTTACCATTATGGAAGTAGTTCGATTGATTCACATCCAGATCATGAACGTTTGGAATCCATATTATGCAAGGAGACATTGCTTTTACTAATTCGAATTAATCACCTCCTTTTCAAGGAGAGTTAATTCTTGTTGGGTATTTTGGTTTGACAATGCTTCACACCCAAAAAGAAGGGAAATACGTCTGAGTTAAACTTGGAGATGGAAGTCTTCTTTCGTTTCTCGACAGTGAAGTAAGACCAAGCTCATGAGCTTATTACCTCAGGTCAGAACAAGTTGATAGGACCTCCCTTTTTACGCCCCCATACCCTCTGGTTCCTAAGAATATTATGCTCATCCTAGAATACAATCATGAAGTTGAAAGTACCAGATATTCCTAGAGGCATACCATCATAAAAGCTTCCTTGACCAATTGGATAGATCAAGAAAACAGCAGTCACAACTGTAATAGGAGCTGATTATGCAACAACAATCCAAGGTCGCATACCCAAGCACCAATCATTCCGGGGGGGCAGGGGGAGGGGGGGACACTGCAAAGTGGATAGTTTATCTGGGGCGGATTCCTCCTAAATACTAACAGAGGTGTTCGAAGGTAGGCTCAAGCTAAGATTCTGCTCGTGAACATAATAGTATAAGCCTGCCTGAGAGACCGACTGGTTGATTAGAGACAAAATTTGGTCCCGAAGGGATAATATCAACCACTTGACGTGCATCTAATGCATCCGCTATGGTTATTTTGTATCCACCTTTTCTTTTCGTAGGAGTTTTCTTTGTTTCTGAAAGTAACTCGCATCAACTAGCACTAGTTTGATGTGAACTTTTAGGAGTAATTCATTAAATTGGTTAGATCTAAACTAATAACGGATAATATTACTAATTTCGCCGGCATGAATGGTTACCATGAGTATTTCTTAATTCTCTTTTGGAAAAAAAAATTAATGCCTAAAGTACAAGCACTAATCCGTTAACTTTAACGAATAACTAATAGATTTCTTTTCTTTCAGTTATTCTTTTGCCCCTTTCCTAATATATTAATAACAAAACGGATTTTTTCAGTACAAACCCTAGAAGGTAAAGGCTAAGAGACATCCATCTCAACACATACACGAGAAAACATGGAAAAGTATTTGTTCTGTAGTAGATCTTTTACAAGAGCAATTTGGATTGGCCTTGGTTCGTTTAGAAAATATGGCTCGAGGAAACATATATGCAACACTTAGGCATAACTGGATATCAACCGACTTCGAGAAAGATTACTTTTTTTAGGTCAAGAGGTTGAGAGCGAGATCTCGAATCAACTTATTAGTCTTATGATATATCTCAGTATCGAGGATGATATCCAAGATCTGTATTTGTTTATAAACTCTGCTGGCAGATGGATAATACCCGGGATACCTCTTTATGCCCGTTTGGCCAAGCGCTTCCAAACACATCGTAAGCTAAACCAGTGCTCACGAATAACCAACCCGCAATGAATAGGGAAGGTATAGTAATGATATGAATGACCCAGTAGCGAATACTAGTAATAATATCAGCAAAAGAACGTTTTCCTGTGCTTCCACACATGTTGAGCTCCATATATTCACCTTATTACAAGTTGTTACGCACCTTTGGATCCCAGCCGTACTTTATCCACAATCCCTTCGGTGTGTTTTTTCGGGCTAGGTTACCCATTATGGTAGAATATTAGTGTGATATTTTCTCAAATTTTACGCATGTGATGCATGTTCCTTCTATTTCTCCAAACAAAGCTCTTCGCATCGCAATTCAAATTAATAAAAAACTTGGGCTCAATCTGAAGAGAGTTTCTTGCCCAACACTACACAAATATGCTCCACACATATATATCATATATGTGTGGACATATTGTGTATTAAAAACGAAAATTATGCCGAAACTTTATAGAATTATTATGAAGCTATGCGACTAGAACTTGATCTATTTGGGTGTTAGTTACGATATTGATGCTAGTGATGATATCCTTGATATGGAGTTGAAACTGCTAATTAGCGTGACTGGTTAAATTAAAAATGAACTAAATTGGAAATAAAGCGAAATTTACTGAAGTACTATTCAATTAAAGAATAATGAGATAAAGAATAATGAGATGAGTACCGAGAGATCCATGAATCGGGATCCTGATGCATGTAGATACAAATGGTCCACTGGGAGCAAGAATTTCCAGGAACATTTGGAACCAAGGATTCTTTTTATATTTATCATAATGTATCAAAAACTCTGGAAAGAAAACAACTTTCGGAGTCGCAGCTTGAGTAGTAAAGTCTTGTGCTATAAATGCGTAAGCGGGTAAAAAGTACAGGAAGACCTAAGGTAGGTTATAGGAAATAAGGATAAATAAAAGAATATGGATTAGGCCGGGAGCCAATCTTGGATTCGATATCTCTAGAGTCAATGATTTTATATGAGGAACTACTGAACTCAATTGCTCGTTGCCGTTACTCTTCAACTTTTTGTTGAGGTCCCCACTCTCCATCATAACAAAATGTTTCCAGTATATCTCAGGAGTAGTCAAAGGAAGTACGGCGAGTCCAAGTAGGAAAAAATGAACTAAGAAGTAGGGCATAGATCAATAAATCGACTAATAAGTCGTTTCATGGCAGTTCCGTCTATCATTTTATTGTAAAAGAAATGAGTGGCCCGTTATGCCATCAGTACCTTCGAGTTTTTATTGTAACTTCAAATTGAATTTGATAGTATATAAATGCATTCATTTCCTCTGCATTGATGCAATATACGATAGTATCGGAGTGAAAAAAGGGTCTAAAGAAGTACATAGACTATATTAGTAACGAGTAAATTCTTTGTGTGTTTATAAAAGGTCTCTAAAACTTTCGGGGATAAACACAATCATAAGGTCAATAAAATTGAAATGATTGAAGGTATTTCTATTAGGAATTGTGTTAGGTATAATTCCTATTACATTGGTTGGATTATTTGTAACTACATACTTACGATGAAGGCGCGGTGATCAATTGGACCTTTGATTAATTAACATCTTTTTTTTATTGACCTCCTCCTTTCTTTAATATTCATCGATTAGAATCCTATTTTTATTACATATATTCGTGTTGTTTAGAAGTATTAAGAGAAACTTCATTGTCGGGTCGTCTTGTAAGATAATGGACTTTGAAGGATTTAGTAACATCCTGTTGTAATCTATTTATGTCCAGGATTATATTAATCAGTTGTTAACTTCCATCCTATTTGTTATACTAAATTGCCATATTTTCCCTTTATGGGTTTGAGAATCGTATATATTTATGGAAATACCGAGGTTTTTGTAAGTCATTGTTTAGATAGTTTTTATGGGTGTTAGAACATATAATATACCTTCGGGAGGCGGTTGGTATTTCAATAGAGGGAGTCAACCTAAAATCAATTCTACATTTTTAATAAAAAACCAGTAAAGGATTGACTATATGTAAAATTTAATTAACTATAATAGTAAAGTTGAGGCTGGTGAGCTTGTCTGAGATTAATTTAGCGGTCCGGCCTGAGCTCACTCATTTTTAAATAATGATTGTCTAAATCCACCTTTCCAACGGGTCATGAAGCCTGGATCTGTTGGGTCGGGTCGTTCGTGAACAACTCAACTACAAATGTATAAGTCTGATGCACACACATCGGCTAATCTCATAGAGTATGGACTATAAAAGATAGTGGTCCAAAATCTATGGTAACCTTAAAAAATTCGAACTGACTAAGCTTTATTTATTAGTTAAGATTATGTTTGGCAAACTAATAAGTTGTTAGATGATAAGGTACTTGATCACTAATAAACTAGTTGGTAGCTCATAAGCTACATGAAAAATATAAAATGAGCAAAATGGACACCATAAAAGAGTAGTCATTTACCATATTTTAGAATATAATTAAAAAATTCTTGATAATATAATATGTTAGTCAATACAAACAAGATTGTAAAGAAAAATTAAAGAATATGATATGTTAATTAAACAATTTTTATATAATTATTTTATTATAATTTTAAATGATAATTATAATCTCGAGATTTGTTTTACTCTTAAAAACAAGCACTTAAACCCATTGTACAATCATCAAATACACAATCTCTTAATCTCTTAAAACTCTTAAAAGACTATTGCTTTTCTCAATGAACCATTACACAACCTTTTAAGCACCCTTCTTTAAAACTTATCTCTGCTAAATTCAGGGTTTGTCTTCCCAAGACCAGCATACGTTCCCCAAGGCCCAAGGTGACGATTCACATATCACTCTTTCTCCTCTCATACCTCTATGTCTTCTCCCCATCCCCAGGATGACGATTGAAGATGATGATTCATCGGCTCTCTCTCTCTCTCTCTCTCTCTCTCGATCTGCATCCCTGGCTCCCACTCTCGACCTTGCCCTCGCCCTCTGCATCTCTTGATTCTTCGCTCCTGGTAAGTTTCTCTAATACAACTTGTGGTTTCTTGAAATCGAAATTCACGGAATCCCTTCTTATGTCTATTAAGTTTTTGATGGAATCGATCTACCAGATCCCTAATTGTTGCTTCTGAATCATCATCAGCGGCTAGGAAATGTGGATCGAAGAAAACGAAAGCGGAATCTAGGAAGAAGGTGATGGATATGAACTGTTTTGGTCCGAATACTGTTAGATTTTAGGCACGTTTTTCTTTGATCCATAACATAGTAGTAGAAGATAAACGACACTATTAAGATAATTTGTAATACATGCTATATATTTGAATCTCGATCGATGTTTATAGATAATTTTTTTCAGAAATTTGATGAATTGTGAATTTGTAAAACGTTTCTAGGTTAATTTACAATGAAATGGTGCCCTAATTTACAGTATTTTCAAATGGTGCCCTAATTGGTTCAAAATCAGTTTCTTCCTTCTCTCAAATAAGGTTTTACTTTTGTTTGAATTCAATTTAGGCTTCTTCTACTGTGTGTCAAACCATGAACGAGAAACTAACCTTAAAGCTTTCGATTTCCCTATGGTTTCCATGTCTTCTTCTATTGTGTGTCTCTCTTTTTTATAGCTTCTAAGGGTACACACTTGATTCTGTGTTGTTACTGTAGATTTTGGTTTTTAACAGTTGGTTGGGTAGGGAGTATTGGATGAAAAAACCATTCTACATGGTTGGAGGAATCCATGTTGTTATTGCCAATGATTCATCTTTCAAAACGCCATGGTGAGTTTATTTTTAAATTTGTTGTCAATCAGGTTGTTCTCTGGTTTTTTTTTCATGTTGAAAATCCTGGAAGAACACTGTCTGATTTCTATCCTGTTCAATCTATTTTGTGTAAGCTATGAATTTTCTTGAATCTCTCTCTTCAATTCATCACAGGAAGTTTCAATTTTTATACAAAAAGTATATATAATATTTTCCTTTTCTCAAAAATACATTAGGTTCAATTCAATTTTTATACCAAAAGAGAAGTGGAGTTTTTGTTTGATTGTGGCATAATTTCTAACTGAAGCTCTCTCTCTCTCTCTCTCCAGTTTGCTTTCAGGATATATTATAATTTATCAAGATCAACCGTGGCAAATGCTATCGACCAGAAGCATCACAAAGCATCGATGCACCATCCTCGGCTTCAAGATGAATCAACCTATTCATCTACCCTGACTCATAATCGGACCATCACATCTTCGAATAAAAAGTGCTTATTCATCTACCCTGACTGTTTGTAGCAACTTAATACAATAAAAAGTGCTTATTTGTGCTTACAGACTGTTTGTACTTAATCGCCTCTTTTTTTAGCTTAGGGAATGTTTTGTTTGACCTTAATGGTGATTTTATACAATAAAAGTGCTTATTTGTGCTTAGGGACTGTTTGTAGCAACTTATTGAGCTAATAGTGATTTTATACAACAAAAAGTGCTTATTTGGGCTTAAGGACTGATTGTACTTAATCACCTCTTTTTTTTAGCTAAGGGACTATTTTGGAGCTTATTTGACCTTAATACAATAAAAAAGTACAATAAAAAGTGCTTATTTATGCTTACGGGTTGTTTGTAGTAGCTTATTGAGCTTAATGAACCTAGGGACTGTTTGTAGCAGCTTATTGAATAAGCTGCTACAAACAGTCCCTAGGTTCATTAAGCTCACTAAGCTGCAACAAACAGTCCCAAATAAGCACAATGATGATTTTATACAATAAAAAAGTGCTTATTTGTGCTTAGGGACTGTTTGTACTTAATCACCTCTCTTTTTTTGAGCTTAGGGACTGTTTTGGAGCTTATTTGATATCCTAAAGAAATACCATTTAAGTGCTTGTTTGTGTTTACGGATTGTTTGTAGCAGCTTATTGAGCTTACTGTGCATAGGGACTGTTTGTAGCAGCTTATTAAGCTTAATGACTGTGCATAGGGACTGTTTGTAGCAGCTTATTAAGCTTAATGCGCATAGGGACTGTTTGTAGAAGCTTAATCGTAGCAGATTGTGCTTAGAGACTGTTTGTACTTAATCACCTCTTTTTTTAGCTTAGGGACTATTTTGGAGCTTATTTGACCTTAATGGTGATTTTATACAATAAAATGTGCTTATTTATGCTTATTTGTGCCTACGGGCTGTTTGTAGCAGCTTATTTGTGCTTACGGGCTGTTTGTAGCAGCTCATTGAGCTTAATGTGCTTAGGGACTGTTTGTAGCAGCTTAATCATGGCAGAATAAGCCCAATAAGCTGTTACAAACAGTCCCTAAGTTCATTAAGCTCAATAAGCTGCTACAAACAGTCCTAAATGCCCAAATAAGCCCAATGGTGATTTTATACAATAAAAAGTGCTTATTTGTGCTTAGGGACTGTTTTGGAGTTTATTTGACATCCTAAATAAATACCACTTAAGTGCAGACTGTTTGTAGCAGCTTAATTCGCTTAGGGACTGTTTGTAGCAGCTTAACCATAGCAGATTAAGCCCAATAAGCTGCTATAAACAGTCCCTAAGTTCATTAAGCTCAACAAGCTGCTACAAACAGTCCCTAAGTTAATTAAGCTCAATAAGCTGCTACAAACAGTCCCAAATGCCCAAATAAGCCCAATGGTGATTTTATACAATAAAAAGTGCTTATTTGTGCTTAAGGACTGTTTGTACTTAATCACCTCTTTTTTTTAGCTTAGGGACTGTTTTGGAGCTTATTTGTATTTATTAAGCTACTCATTATGTCTTATTAAGCCACGTCCTCTGTTTGTGTTCCTCTATTTGACCACACTTATAAATTGTATACCTCTGTTTGTGAGTTAGAAAATGCAGACAATTCCGGTGGTAGATGTTTATCTACCAGAATCAGTGTTCTCGCACGGTCAACTTTACGTGGCATTGTCTAGAGGGATATCACGTGGTAATACAAAGGTATTAGTGAATCCTGCCAAACGGTTCGACCAAGATGGAATCTACACATCGAACGTGGTGTATCAAGAAGTTTTAACCGATGATTTTGTTTGATTAAATCATGATTGTAATTTCTATTTTGTTTAAACATAATTTTTTGAATGAGAACATGATATTCTTTACCTATGTAATCCTTAGTTCTTTTGTTCTTCAGTTGTTTCAGTTTAACTATTTTAGATTTTTAAATACATGGTCATCACCTTTTGGATCAATGATTTAACGATTTCTTTTTAGGAAAAACTTCTGTTTTTATCTTAATATAACATGTTTAAATTCAAATTGAAGAGAAAAAAAATTCATTCACCTTAGCTTTTGCTTGGACAATCAATAAATGAAGCTCACGCACTTACAAATCCAGTTGCAGTTAGTAATCTTAAGCAAATCGTAATCGATCCAAATTTAGCATCCCGCTGCATTGCACGGGTACATAACTAGTTAAAGTAAAAATAAAATCGGTCAAAAAATATAGCTATTAATTAAATTAAATACTTTATTAAAATCATTTACCACAATTTTATTATTACGAAACAAAATAAGAATAGTTTTAATCTTTATGCAACTTATATAAACATTTTCAGAATTGTTATATTTGTTTTTTGATAACTAAAGGTGTTGAATAATAAAAAAGAATAATATATAGATAATTGATATGAATAATAACAATTTTAAATAACTAATAATTGATATTAAAATATAATGTATAATCAAAAAAATTAAATATAAATTAATGTTAATTACACAGGATTATGAAACCAAAGATACTATATCTTGACAGTATTCTAATAACTCCTCAACCTGAAAAGTTAATAAATCAATACTTAGTAATAACTGGTTTTTATTAATATTTATTAATATTAGTAATAAGTGATGTTTATTAATATTTAGAGATAATTATGATTTAGTAATATTAGTAATAATTAATTTTTGTTAATTTTTATTACTAATGATTTATAATTAATAGTAATCAATAATCATAACAATTAATATTAATTAGGGTTATAATTGAAAAAGTGGTAAAAAGCTCCCAAAACACTATTTGGAGTAACGTTTTAATAAGTTAGTTTATGTTTATTTAAATAAGTATTTAAAAAACAAATTAACTTATAAATAAGATTATAATCTGACTTATTTTTGCTTTTTGCTTAAATTAATTTGAAACTCAACAAATTTTTTGTGTAATAAAAAAAATGGTTTCAAGGTTGTATGTAGGAATACTTTAATAAAAACAACTGACATATATAAAATTGTTTGGAATTACAAAAACCTAAAGTGGTACCCACTTCTTTTCATCCAATAATCTCTTGCCACTTTACTTTTAAATAAAACTTTGACCCTGCAAAAAACTGAAATCTTAATTTTTCACCACCCTCTATTCCTCCGCTGCAACTTCAGTGGTGGCAACCACTTTTGCTATTACTGGGTTCTCATCCTCCTCCACAACCTTTTCAGCCTCCACGTCGTCAGAGTCCCTTCTTTCGTCGTTATTGGTGTCTTTTCCGGTACTGCCTTCGTCTTCACATCCGTCGTAATTTTTTCCTCAATTGCCTTTATCTCTTCTTGTTCTTGAGTCGTCTCTGTCTTTGGTTCCTCTTCTATCTTAGTTTTAGTCTCCTCCGCCGCTTTGGTGTCGGTTTCCTCCGGTGCCTCCATGGTTGCCGGCACTTTCACCGGTGATGGAGCGTCGATGATGGTTTCTTCTATCGACTCCTCCACCATTGGCTCCGGTGCAGGTGGTGCGGCTCTACCTCCTTTATGATGTTTTCCACCTTATCCGGCAAACCAGCTGATTCAACCCAATACATCCATTAAAATTCAAGAACAATGTGATGCGTTCACTTCAAATCCAGATCGATAAATTTTGTTCACATGAAAGAATTATCATAAATAATAAATAAATTTTAATGTTAATTATCGAAAACAATAAAACATACTAAGAATCCAGTTCCAGTTTCAATGACTTAGGTGGCGTTTGGTTCGCAAAATATTTTTGGATGGAATGGAGTCTGTCAAATGAATTTGACTTTGAAGTAATTGGAATGGAATGTTGTCAAGTTTGACCACCTGATTGGTTGGCAGAATTGGAATGGAATGTGGTAAATGAATTGGAATATCTCTGTTTGGTTCACAGAATGTAGCTTTGGAATTAGAATGAAATGCTGGTAAATGACCAAAATACCCTTTTTGATAATTTTAGTTTTTAAACTAAAAATACTTTAATAAAATTATTATTAAATACTTTATTTTTTTAAACTACAAATACTTTAATAGAAATATTGCTAAATGATCAAAATACCCTTTTTTTGAAAATTTTGAAACCGAGATCCAACTACTATGGTTCAAATCGGTGGTGGTCGGGGGTGGTTTATATCAGTGGTAGTTAGCGGTTGTTAGAATCAGTGGTGGTCTAGGTGGTTTATATCGGTTGTGGTCAGCAGTTGTTAAAATCAGTGGTGGTCGATGTTGGTCAGTGGTGGTCAACGTTGGTTAGCGGTGGTCGACGCTGGTCAGCGGTGGTCGACTATGCTTCAGCTCGGCGGTGGCTCGGATTGGTGGTGGTCTAGATGAGTTAAGATCGACGGTGGTTCAGATCGGCGATAGTTCAGATCGATGGTGGTTTAGATCGACGGTGTTCGGCGGTGGTGGTCGACAGTTGTTCAGATCGACGGTGGTCAACAATTGTTCATCGCTGGTGGTTCAATTCAGCGGTGGTCTGGTCGGATGTGGCTCAGATCGACAGTGGTCTCTTTGGCAGTGGGTCAGATCGGCAGTGGTCTCTTTGGCGGTTGGTCAGATCGGCGGTGGTCTGGTCGGAGGTAAGTCAGATCGACAGTGGTTTAAATCCACGGTGGTGAATTAGACCATTGGTGGTCTAGTCAGCGGTGGTCTGGTCGGAAGTGGCTCAGATCGATGGTCTGGTCAACGGTGATTCAGATCCACGATGGTCGGCGGTGGTTCAGATCGGTGGTGCTCGGCGGTGGTTCAGATCGATGGTGGTGGGCGGTGGTTTAGGTCAACGATAGTGGTTTAGATCGATGGTCTGATCAGTGGTGTTTCAGATCAACGGTGGTCGGCGGTGGTTCAGATCGGTGGTGGTTTAGATCGATGGTGGTTCAAAACGGTTTAGGTTGGCAGTGGTTCAGATCGATAAATCGACAATGGTTTGTGGTGGTTCATATCAGTGGTGGTGGACGGTGGTTCAGATTGAGATGGAGGTATGCTACTATTTTATCATAATATGGTTAAGGTATATATTTGGGATTATGAATTAGAACATTTCATTCCATCAAAATATAGCCCTGTTTCTAAGGAATGATCAATTCCTTTATTTGTGGAATTCAATGGAATTTAAGTATTCCTTCCATAAAAAAATGAACCAAACGAAGGAAAGGAATTTGATCAATAGAATTCAACATTCCAATTCCATCAGATTCCACCAGAATCTGCGAACCAAACGCCACCTTATAGTTATTTCTTGTGTTTCACAGTTATTACCTATTTAAATTCAAATGTAAGTTCTGATATGCTACTGTATGTTGTAACACAATTGTATCACAAAACGAATTACTGTTTTTGAGGGTCATTAGTTTTTTACACTACAACACACAATATCAATTATGACACGAGCTGCCACTCCTTAGTGGATCTGCCTCTGATGACATCATTAAGCTGGAAAATCAGATCAACCAACAAAAACATGATATACGATATCCATAGAAAGGAAAAAATTTCAATCTAAACTATCAAGCAATCATTTTTCTTCACGAATTCTCCAAAAGTTTATTAGAGTATTTTAGATGTCTATCTGGTATAAAGAAAACAAAGATCTTGAAAGGGTTATTAACTAACATGTAAAATGAAACACCATTCAGTATGAATACTCATTAACAAGGTCATAAAACAATTTGATTATAAGTTTAACCCCTTTTTTGAACATAATCGGAAGCTTAATAGTTAATGCCTTATAAACCGTTGAAAGGAACAGATAACAGAAAAAACGATAGATCAAATCATTTATAAAGTCATATAGAACATCAAATAATTGGGAAGATATGGAAGAAAATGAGAGAAGAAAGATGGTGTTTGAGAGTGAGCGAGTAAAATAAGAGAGACATGAACATGACACCTATTTATAGACCTTTAAATCCATTGTTTTTAATTTTGTGTATGAGTAATTAAAAAAATATTTATTTCAATAAAATATTAAGATTTATTTAAAGGAAACTAATTAAAATAACCTTTTTAGAAAATCAATATCTAAACTAAGCATCATCAATAACCTCGTGAAACCCCCTCTCGATCAAGATCTCCTTCAAAATCAAAATCAGAAATTAAATTTTTTGTCTCAATCTCATGAAAACACCTCTCGATCGAGAGGTTAGGAATGATTCTGAAAATATATTTTACAAATTTGGTTTTTGCTTCGTGAAAACACCTCTCAATAGGTGTTTATTTAATTTTTATAAATTTGTTTTTAAATTACCTCGTAGGTTTTGGTGGCTTTGTTAGCACTTAGATCACTCAATGGGTTCCATCCTAAAGCTTCACTAGAAGACAACATCAATTGTAAGGTGATTATTCTATATCTTAATTATAAATATTTAAGAAACAAATTTATGAAAAATAAATAAACACCTTTAGATCAATGCTTTGACGAGCTAAGGACTAAATTTGTAAAATATATTTTCAGAATCACTCCTAACCTTTTTATCGAGAGGTGTTTACACGAGACACGGACCAAAAGTGTAAATTTATAATTCTGATTTTAAAAAAGATCGTTAGTGAGAGGGAGTTTTATAAGGTTATTGGTTATTTTAGTAAATCAAAAAAGAGAAAGGTTATTTTAGATATTGATTTTTTTTAAATGGTTATTTTAATTAATTTTCTTTATTTAAATGAAATCATTCGGTGAACGAATGGAACATATGATTGAATCGTATCAGTTGTCTTAGTCTATTATCATTTATTAATTTTAAATGTTAAAAAACTATTTTTTAGAGAAAATTATGATTTTCATCTTTGTATTTTGATGAAAAAATCTTTTTTCTTTCTTATAGTTTTAAAATTTTGGTTAGAGTGAATTGTGGATTTGGTCCTTATGGTTTGATAGTTTTTTGGATTATGGTCACTATAGTATGTTTGTTGTGGATATGGTACTTGTAGTATTCAATTTACTTTGGTCATGGTCCCTCTGACTAACGGCTCACTAACTCTGTTAAATGAATAGGTCATTTTTGTCATCTACTTATTCTTTTGTCTTTTCCATATAAATATAAAAACAATATTTTTACTGTTGGGTCACCGATGATTTGGTGATGAACCACCTTCCTTTATATGAATGAATTTTTACAGGTTCTTTTGAAGGTCTGAAATATGCTTCAAGTATTGAAGAGTCAAAGACTATTCAATCAAGGGGTTGTACATCAAAAAGTGGAATTTTGGATGTATCAACCAACTTCAATATTCAGACCATTTTGCCAAGTCAAGTTTGGGTCACCAATATAGTGGGTCACCGATGGTACACTCAAAAGTCATCAAAAGTACTAAGGACATCAAAAAAGATGAGGTCATCAAGTTTGATGTCATGGTCACCGACACTATAATCTTGGTCACCGAAATTGCAGGTATATTTTCTAAGGCTGTGATATCAACTCACAAGGGTATACACTTTTGTCACTTAGTGAAAGAAGAAGTTATCAAGCAAAGTGTACACTTATCAACTCCAGCCTTATAAGGTATCCACCGATGTGATACATAGTGAGATGTATCACTTAGCAATTTCAAAGAGATAAGTTCTTGACTCACATCAATTGCAAGACACGTGAGCCAGCAAGAACTTGGGCACCAAGCCTTAATTAAAGACATTCTCTTTTATTCTTATAAAAGGAATATTTGTCTTTTAGCTAAAAGGCTTGATGGGACTTCACAGAGCATGAAGAAAAGAAGATAAAGTTATCTGACATTACGTGCTACAAGGAATGGTTCATCCATTATTCTAGTACAAAGGAAGTGGTCTCTTCCTTTGTCCATCAGATAATCTTCCAGCTAATGAAACCTTGACAGCTGTCCACTTGCATCCCATGCATGGACACTATAAAAGGAGATGAAGTCCTTCCCAGAAATCTCACGCTTTCAACAAATCTTCAGAGTGATTATTTGTTTGACTGTGGCAAAGCTGTGTGCTATAACAGTATTGTTTTAACTTGCTTAGTGTAATAGTTAATTACTGTTATCTGTGTGTTTAGTTTGATAGAATAGTCTGCCTGTTCTTTTCCGCATCAAACTATCTGTGTGTAAATTTTTAATATTTATATTAAAAAATTTAAAAAGAGTATATTCTGTGTGTTTTATATTCAACCCCCCTTCTACAAAACCCTCTCTTAGTTAGCCATCTCTCTTTGGGGACTAACAATTGGTATCAGAGCATATTGGTTTAATCTCATAAACCAGATCTGTGATGGCTACTACCTCAAATGTTGATGGTACCTTGCAGACCTCTTACAGTAATACATATGATTTAGGATCTTTGGCTAAACCCCCAAGATTCAACCCAAACAACTTTGGGTTATGGAAAAATTGCATGTTATTATTCTTGGAAGGGATCAATTGCAGGTATCCCAACATTCTCAGTGAGGGGCCTATTGTTCCTAAAATATGGGCTCGCTTTGGCCCTCAAAAGGACGCTGAAGGAAAGGATATAGAGTCAGATGACGAAAGAAGTGAGAAAACTGGTAGATATATCATCAAACCTTCTAATAAATTTAGTGAAGATGATAAACGCCTAGTTGCTTTAGACACTAAAGTCAAGTCTGCTCTTGCTGTATCCCTTCCTGATGATGTGTATCATTCTCTTCTTAACCTTCCCACTGCTAAAGAAATGTGGGATACTTTGAGTGTCTTATATGAAGGCACCAAAGAAGTAAAGAAATCTAACAGGATCTGTCTTGTTAGAAAGTATGAACTCTTCTCCCATGAAAAGGGAGAATCTCTTTCTACCTACTTTAATCGTTTTAACTGTCTTCTCAATGATCTGAAAGTTCTTGGACGAGTTTATGATAATGAAGAAGTTCTCTGCAAGTTCATGGATTGTCTTCCAGATTTCTGGGAAACTATACCGTACTTGCATCAAGCAAACCAAGGACTTAGAAATAATGCCTTTAACTGCTCTCTATGGAACTCTTCTTCACTATGAACAAACTAAGAACCAGAGAAAATCTCTTATAAAGGATATCAAATCCTCTTCTATTGCTTTGATAGGTGATTCAAAATCCTCTTCTTGTATTCCTAGAATCACCTATCCTTCTTCTGATTCTGAAAAAGATATTAAGGAAGATTCTTCTCATCTGTCAGATGCATACTATAGTGCTGCTGATGATGAAGGAGAAGAATCAGCCATTGACATACTTTCTGATAGTATGGCAATGCTTGCTGGAAACCTTAAGAATAAAAGATTTTCTTCAAACCGCTCCAAATTTAATAGAAAACCTTTTTCTCAAAAATCCTCTTCTGATAAAGCAAATGAAGAATGCTTCAATTGTGGAAAGAAAGGTCATTTTGCTTCTGAATGCAGATCAAAAGCTTCCTCTTCTGTCAAACCTTCTTCTTCTTATGGCCATGACTTCTCAAAATCAGCTTCTAGGAAGCATGAAGAGAGAAATAGCCAATCCTCTAAAGAAAATTCTGAATCAAAAGAAATCTCCAGGTATAAGAAATACAAAGCCAAATACAAGAGAGAAAAAGAGAGAAACCAAGGTAAAAATAAAACCTTGGTTGCTGAGGCTCATTGCTGGGAAGATGAGCAAACCTCTGAGAGTGAGAGTGAGTATGTCACTAAATGCCTCATGGCCAAAATCGATGAGATAGAAGACATGGAGAAGTCACTCTACACCACTCTTGTATCTGCTGAGGGATCCACTTCAGGGACAAAACCTCAGGTACATCCTTTTACCTTTCTCTCTGATGATCAAAAGGCTGATGCCTTTGATTCTTTAACTGTTGACTTCTGTGACTTAAAGATTCAAAAGAAAAAGGCTGATATGCATATAAAATGTCTAAATGATCAACTCCTCTCTTGCTTTTCAAAACTAAAAGATTTTGACAAAATGAAAGTCGTATCCGGAAAACCTTCGGTACTTAAACGACGGTCTTTACCGAGGAAAAATCAAAGATCTCTTCCACTCTTGAAAAGGAACAAGAGGTTCTGTCTAAATGGACTAAATCCTCTAAGAATCTTGAAAGGATCCTTCAAGATCAAATAACCAGCAAGGATAAGTCTGGCCTTGGTTATGGAAAAGATGTTCCTCAACCTTTTGATCTTCCACTCCATTCTTCTGAGTGTCAAGGTTTTCCTGCTGGTTTCCGTTCCGATGACGATGATGATCTCTTCGGTTACTCATCTGAGGATTCTACCTCCGTTCACTCTATAGATCTACTTGACATGCTCAAAGTAAAATCTGGTTCTAAAAAGTTTGGAGTCTTTGTTAAAGCTAAAGAAATCTCTTCTGAGTCTTCAAAAGCTTCAACTCTTCCAAGCTCTTTTTCTTCTCCCAAACCTATCCAAAGACTTTTAAACTCCTTAAGTCTGCATGAGTCAAGGTACTCCCAGGAGCAGCCTTCTGACGTTGCTGAATATCCTTCTTCAAAAAGATTTTCTCCTCAAAAGAAAAATTTTTCTAAATCAAAATTTTCATCTAAAAGGAAATCTCAAATAGTTACTGACTTTATTCCTCGGTCAGTAAACTTGAAGAAATCAAGAAATCCTGGTAAAGGTATTCTTGGACCAAGACCAGGTGTTGGACACCCCTCTTCTTCTCAGTCGTCAACCTCTGTCCAAAGTTTTGATGATAGGGATTTTAAAAAGGCCTTTCCTTTAAAGAAGTGCTATAACTGTGGTAACACTCTTCATCTTGCTAAAAATTGCCCAAAAGACTTGGTTCCTTGCAAAACTAAAATGCCTTCTAATCCCAAAGGACCCACCTCAAAATGGGTACCAAAAGTCTAAATTTGTTTCTGGGTGCAGGTACCAAATAAAGATCACATATGGTACATGGATAGTGGGTGTTCAAGACACATGACTGGAAACAAACTTCTTCTCTCTAACTTCTCAAAAGAAAAGGGACCCACTGTTTCCTTTGGAGGAAATGGAAAAGGGGTCACCAAAGGATATGGTACCATTTCAAATGGAACCATCACTTTCTCCAGAGTTGCTCATGTTGAAGGGCTAATGTACAATCTTCTAAGCATCGGCCAAATATGTGATTTGGGCTATAAGGTCATGTTCCAGCTGTGTGTGTGCTTGGTCTTTGATGTACAAAACAAGATTGTACTAGCAGGAACCCGACTGAATGATGTGTACATAATCAACATGAAGGAAAGTGCAATAGGAGAAGCTGTGTGTCTCCTTTCTCAAGAACTAGCCAAACAGAGTTGGCTGTGGCATAAAAGGTTCTCTCATCTAAACTTTAAAACCTTGAACAAACTCTCCAACAAGGAGCTGGTTGTTGGAATGCCAAAAATAGCTTTTGAAAAAGAAAAGTTTGTGTGGAGCATGTGAAAAAGGAAAACTCACCGTAACTTCCTTTAAAACAAAACAATGCTCTTCTATCTCTCAACCTCTTCAAATGCTTCACATGGATCTATGCGGTCCAGTAAGCACACCCAGTCTGGGTGGTAAAAAGTATATGCTAGTAATCGTCGATGAATTCTCTAGATATACTTGGGTGTTCTTTCTGAAACACAAGAGTGATGCTGCTGAAGAAATCATCAGGTTTACAAGAAAGATTGAAAATTTGAATGGTAACCTGGTGAAGTCCTTCAGAAGTGATAATGGCACGAATTCAAGAATGTCGCTTCCGGAAGATTTCTTTGACCTAAAAGGAATCTCTCGTAACTTCTCTCGCCGTACGCACTCCTCAGCAAAATGGTGTTGTTGAGAGAAAGAATAGAACACTATGTGAAGCTGCAAGGTCTATGCTGAGTGAATCCAAGTTGCCAACCTATTTTTGGGCAGAAGCAGTTAACACTGCATGCTTTACTCAAAATAGGTCTATCATAGTCAAAAGGCATGACAAGACTCCTTATGAAGTCTTCCATGGTAGAAAACCTGCAGTTGACTTCTTCCATGGACTGAAGCAAGCTCCACGTGTTCTATATGGACTGAAGCAAGCTCCACGTGCCTGGTATGGCACTCTCTCAGAATATCTACTTAGAAATAAGTACATACGAGGTAAGGTTGACAACACTCTCTTCTTCAAGAAATCACAAGGTAATATCATTCTTGTTCAAATCTATGTAGATGATATTATTTTTGGAGCCACCGATGAATCCCTGTGTGATGAGTTTAGCTCCCTCATGCAAAAAGAATATGAAATGAGCATGATGGGGGAGTTAACTTTCTTTCTTGGTTTGCAAGTAAAACAGTCTTCAGAAGGTATTTTCATAAATCAAAGTAAATACATTAAAGATCTTCTGAAAAAGTTTCAATTTGATACTTGCTCTACCATGAAAACTCCTATGGCTCCTCCTCTTAAACTCTTTTCTGATCCTGATGGCATTTCGGTTAATATTACAAATTATAGAGCCATGATAGGATCTCTTCTCTATCTAACTGCAAGTAGACCTGACATTATGTTTGCTACTTGTTTGTGTGCCCGATACCAAGCAAATCCTAAAGAATCACATCTGGCTGCTGTAAAAAGGATTTTTCGGTATCTGAAAGGTACCATAAATCTGGGTCTTTGGTATCCCAAAGACTCAGGTTTCGATCTCATAGGGTACTCTGATTCTGATTTTGCAGGTTCAAAAATAGACAGAAAGAGTACAACTGGAAGTTGTCAGTTACTTGGTGGAAAGCTTGTGAGCTGGTCAAGTAAGAAACAACATTCGGTGTCTACCTCTACTGCTGAAGCAGAATATGTGGCTGCTGGAAGTTGTTGTGCACAGATATTGTGGATGAAAAATCAGTTGTGTGATTATAATCAATTTTTCTCAAAAATCCTAATAATGTGTGACAACTCAAGTGCAATAGCCATTGCCAACAACCCTGTGCTTCATTCAAGATCTAAGCACATTGATATCAGGTATCACTTTATAAGAGATCATGTCTCTAAAAGTGATGTGGAGCTTCACTTTATTCCCACTGATTATCAATTAGCTGATCTGTTCACAAAGCCCCTTGATGAAGCAAGGTTTAAGTTTCTCATCGGTGAGTTAGGTATGGTAAACATAGACTAATATATTTTATATTTATATATAATGTATGTTTTATATATATATATTCCATATATATATATATATTATATACATTTATATATTTATAACTTATATATGTTATATGTTTTATATATATATTATATGTATACTTTATAGATATATTATATATTATATTATATTAATATATTTATATAAAAAGAAAAATAAAAGGAAAATAAAAAATATATATATATACTTAAATGTCGGTGACAAGGTCACCGACGGTATCTATCTCTCTCTCTCCTCTCTTTTCCCTAACCCTAAAACCACACCACCACAAAACCATACCATCCACCACCGAAACCACCCACCGACGGCGTCCCACCTTCGCCGACCCACCGACGGTCGCCGCCGTTAACCACAGTGACACCACCTCACTAACCACCGAGAGCCACCACCAAAATCATACCCACCATCGGCGCCCAAGCCGCCGACGGTCCCCTGGTTTCCGACGTGTCCCATTCCGACGTAACTCCAAGCCACCGACGCCTACGATTGCGTCATCTTTCCGACGTGACAACACGTCACTTTCCGACGTCGAGTCACCGACGGCGCCCGCACCTTCCGACGTTGCTTGCGTCACTTGCTACGAGCCACCGACGGTGTCCCCTAGACTCACGAGCCACCGACGTTTTCAATGACGTCATCCACCGACGTTTGCTGACGTCAGCCTTCCGACAACTACCCCCAAGCCACCGACGTTTATCTCATTGCTGAGCCACCGATGTTTGTCCCTTTTATGAAGCCACCGATGTTTTACACTCTCCAAGACCATGCGCCGAATTCAACCCTAAAACCTTTAGAATTCTGACCTTTCAATCACCAAAAGTAATCATTATTTTTGAAAATTGAAATTTCCCTCTCATATATAACCTCTTCCCCCACTACTTCACCACCTTTCTCGCACCCACTCTCCTTCTCCTTCAATAGCAAGAACTTCAAACCTGCAACTCCCATCTTCTTCAATGGCTTCTCCTTCAAAGACCTCTTCTGAAGAACAGACCATGACTTTTGGATCCCTATCCTTTCCTGCATGCAATTATTTTGGAAGAATAGGAGTTGACAATGCTCATCCAGAATACAATGATGTTTGCTGGTTTCTTCAGAGATGCCCTCTTCAATATGCAATCACAGCAAAACCCAAAATGAGTAAGTTTCTTCTTGGAAACTTTTGGTTGACTTGCACATTTGATGCCTCTTCGGATCAAATTCTTGCATCTGTTCTAAGTAATGATGAACATGATGTGATCTTCAATGTGAAAGATGTTAGAAGCATTCTCAAGCTTCCTGTTTATGATTCCTATGAACCATTCCCTCTTGGTAATGAACATCAAATGGTGGTTGATGTGTTGAACTACTTGGAAGAGAAGAAGGGATCAAAGTCAAAGGGTCCAGGTACTTTACTGTGCAAAAACATGGGAAACATATGGAACTTCCTTTTTGCTCATCTGATTCTGTGCCTGAGCAAGAAGACAGGTGGCCCGGATCAGTCACCTTCCCAAGTGACAGAATTGGCACATGCTCTAATATTTCAAAGGAGAATAGACTTTGCAAGCTATTTCTTCAATGAAATGATCTCCTCATTTTCTACCATCAGACGTCCTCAGGTACCATTTCAGCGACTTTTCTCTTTTATTATTCATGCAAAGTTGGCAGATAAATTAGAGAAAAGAGATGATATCATATATGATCTCCCTCTTCATCAAGTGGGAAATCAAATTATGAAAAAGGCTGTCTTAGCATCAGACAACCCTCTCAGACCTTCTATGGTTGAGTTTGCAAGGAATGCAACTCTTGCTTGGGGAGAGAACGAACCACGTCTCCAAAGAACCTCAGGTATGTCTTCTATCCCCTCTATACCTAGAGTCACTGGTGTGCCCAAATCTCTTAAGAGATCCAAAGCGTCGGGCACATCTACCTCCGCACCCACCGATGCTACGAAGCCAAAAGAGCCTTTGGCTTCCACCCAAGCATCTAAATCCCATAAGCGGAGACACTCTAAAAGCCCCCCAAAGACTTCCTCAAAGAAGTCCAAGGGTACCCAAAGGGTTAAAACGCATGATCCATCTACTGGCTCCCAAAAGCCAGTAGATGTTGAAAAGATCCTCACAAAACCCAAGGAACACTCATCCATACCTAGCTCCTCCAGGCCCTCTCAAAAGGACTTGGTTGTAAATAGGGACACCCTTACTATTCCTTCATCAACTTTCTCACTAGTTGATGAAGATGACTTGGAGTATCCCATCCAAGGTACCTCTTCTCCACCCCCTGAGCTCTCACAGCTCCTTTTCCACACTCCACGTGAAAGTGCATCACAACCAGGTGCACTTGATGGAGCATCCCATTTTACTAACCCCACTGTGTCCGACACTGAACCTTTATCAGGTACGTCTCCCGTACATGAAAAGGTTGTGGAGGAACCCATTACTGAGGAATCCCCTCATAGACACTCTTCTCCACGTGTCTCCCCCACATCTCCTAAATCCCCCCACGTGTCTCCCCCACATCTCCTAAATCCCCCCCAAACTTCTTGTCACAATAAAAAGAGCTGACTCACTCTTGAAAGTTTATGAATTAGAATGGCTTGAAGTTCTTGGGATAACTGAATGGTTGGAAGTTGGAAATTGTGTCTCAAAAAGCAGAGGAAAGTACAAGGAGCATGTACTAAATACACTTAGAAAATTTTTCATCAAAATGGTGAAAATTCAGAAGGAGCACAATATTTTGGTAACAACTATTGAAGCACAACAAATGTACTTTATCCAGCGAGGGCTTTCGGGGGAAATAATCAATCCTCCCAAATCTAAAAAGAAGGGACATTTTGTGATGCTTCATGAACGTGGCATCAAGATTGATGCTTCAGGTATAAACACTTCTATTCCCACTCCTATTGCTTATCCAGAGCAAACCATGGTGACTGAGCCTGAACTTGGAGTATTCTTTGAGGATATCTATGGCAGCATAGGTTTCTTTAGAGTCTCTGACATTCCAAGGGCTCACAACTCCTTTTTGTCTGCTATTCTTGGAGTGCCTCCTATTGAAGACCATGGCATCACAAGAATGATCCTGGATGAACTTAAAAGAAGAGAACCCTCCTCAGATCCTTGATCCTGCAGACGTATAGTACAGTATGAACTTTATTAATCATGTACTCTGATCAATCCTATGTGTTGATTAATAAAAGTTCATACTTTTCTTCCATCTCATCTCTTGTTAATATTTTTACAAGCTTTGCACATATTTAAACTTATACTTATTCTTTTATTCAGTTTATACTCTATATTGTAAATACTCAGTTAAAAAAAAAATCAAAAAAAAATGAAAAAAAAAAAATCTGAGTCAAAAGAACCCAAAAGAAAAATAGAAAGGGTCAAAAAGAATTCTTTTCTAACCTACAGGCATCATCATCAAATAGGGGGAGATTGTTGGGTCACCGATGATTTGGTGATGAACCACCTTCCTTTATATGAATGAATTTTTACAGGTTCTTTTGAAGGTCTGAAATATGCTTCAAGTATTGAAGAGTCAAAGACTATTCAATCAAGGGGTTGTACATCAAAAAGTGGAATTTTGGATGTATCAACCAACTTCAATATTCAGACCATTTTGCCAAGTCAAGTTTGGATCACCAATATAGTGGGTCACCGATGGTACACTCAAAAGTCATCAAAAGTACTAAGGACATCAAAAAAAGATGAGGTCATCAAGTTTGATGTCATGGTCACCGACACTATAATCTTGGTCACCGAAATTGCAGGTATATTTTCTAAGGCTGTGATACAAACTCACAAGGGTATACACTTTTGTCACTTAGTGAAAGAAGAAGTTATCAAGCAAAGTGTACACTTATCAACTCCAACCTTATAAGGTATCCACCGATGTGATACATAGTGAGATGTATCACTTAGCATTTTGAAAGAGATAGGTTCTTGACTCACATCAATTGCAAGACACGTGAGCCAGCAAGAATTTGGGCACCAAGCCTTAAATAAAGACATTCTCTTTTATTCTTATAAAAGGAATATTTGTCTTTTAGCTAAAAGGCTTGATGGGACTTCACAGAGCATGAAGAAAAGAAGATAAAGTTATCTGACATTACGTGCTACAAGGAATGGTTCATCCATTATTCTAGTACAAAGGAAGTGGTCTCTTCCTTTGTCCAGCAGATAATTTTCCAGCTAATGAAACCTTGACAGCTGTCCACTTGCATCCCATGCATGGACACTATAAAAGGAGATGAAGTCCTTCCCAGAAATCTCACGCTTTCAACAAATCTTCATAGTGATTATTTGTTTGACTGTGGCAAAGCTGTGTGCTATAACAGTATTGTTTTAACTTGCTTAGTGTAATAGTTAATTACTGTTATCTGTGTGTTTAGTTTGATAGAATAGTCTGCCTGTTCTTTTCCGCATAAAACTATCTGTGTGTAAATTTTTAATATTTATATTAAAAAATTTAAAAAGAGTATATTCTGTGTGTTTTATATTCAACCCCCATTCTACAAAACCCTCTCTTAGTTAGCCATCTCTCTTTGGGGACTAACATTTACACACACACACACACACATATATATATATAATCAAAATAAATAATATATGACATTATTGTAAACATGATTTGTTTAATTAGAAAAAAATTAACTATATTAAATAGATTAAATTATATTGTTTTAAAAAATTAATTTATTAAATTGGATTTAATTATATTAACTATATTAAATATATTAAATTATATTGTTTTAAAAAATTAATTATATTAAATTGGATTTAATTATATTAATTAAAAGAAAGGTTATTTTAGATATTGATTTTTTTAAAATGGTTATTTTAATTAATTTTCTTTATTTAAATGAAATCATTCGATGAACGAATGGAACATATGATTGAATCGTATCAGCTGTTTTAGTCTATTATTATTTATTAATTTTAAATGTTAAAAAACTATTTTTTAGAGAAAATTATGATTTTCATCTTTGTATTTTGATGAAAAATTCTTTTTTCTTTCTTATAGTTTTAAAATTTTGGTTATGGTCCCTATAATTTAAAATTTGTTACTATATTAAAATCCATCACCAACAAAGACTGTAGTTAAGTACTTTTAAAGTTGAGTGAATTATATTAGTGGTTTTTATGGTTTTCTTAAAATTTGGATTTGGTCCCTCAAACAAACTATCTATATTAGTGGTCCCTAACTTTATTTTTATAATACCCATAATCTCTCAATTTAACACCGTTAAATAGTTGTTGTTGAGTCTCTTCATGTGTCCCTCACGTGGCGGCGCATCAATCAATTTACCCATTATTTCCATCCCTATCTTGGCCTCCCCAATTTAAACTTCATCTCCTACAATCAAGATCATGAACCCTAATTTGTTATATGAACTTCAAACCCTAAAACAAGAAACGATTGATGGAAAACTAAAATCAAACCGATGATTGAAACAAAAAACATAATCTATACATATGAAATTTGATAAATCGACACATACATACATCAAAAAACTCATAAATATATCCACAATCAATACATACATACACACATCTGAAACCAAGAAATTGATAGAAACAAAAAACCGAAGCTATACAGATTTGTGACTTTGTTGACTGAAGTTAAAAATCTGGCTTTAATCCTGCTGACCTCTTCCTCATGAATCTTGAATCAAAACACCGTGTGTAGACACCGAACCATACCGGTCGTCAATTTCAAAAACCAAACTCAGAAAACTAGTCGTCGATTTCGAAAACCAAACTCAGAAAACCTGTCGTCGATTTCAAAAACCAACCTTAGAAAACCCGTTGTCGATTTCAAAAAACAAATTCGAAAACCCATCGTCGATTTCAAAAAGCAAACTCGAAAATCGAATCTGCCTTCAAGCCATGTATTTACAAAGTTGATATATTTCAAGCTAGGTGCAGAAAAAAAAAACCAGGTATGGTGGTTGTTCAATGTGTGTGTGTGGGGGGAGGGGGGGGGGAGTCACGCACCAACAGAAGAGACGAACCAAAGGAATCTAGGCTTGTTCCTTCCTCTTCGAATTCGTTTTGGTCTACTTCACCATCGTGTTCCATTGTTATGCCTGTTCGGAATCGTTTGGATCTGGAGAAGATGATCCACTACAAACCGAACACCCTTTTTCCGACGGACATTTATGACAGAAATCCGTCGGAAAAAGGGGTTTCGGTCGGAAATCCGTCGGAAATTTTTCGTGGGAAATCGGATCGTAGGAAAAGCCTATTCTGACGGAAAGCTTTTCCGACCGAATTTTCGACAGATCGCATATACGACGAAATTTCCGTCTGTAACGCTTTCAGACGGAACTCTATTCCGATGGATTTTTTGCGACGGATGTGTTTCCGACGGATTCCCGACGGTTATTTATAATTTTATTTTTTTAATTTTTTTTAATAACTTCAGTCGGAAATCCGTCGGATATGAGATTTTTATTTTTTTATTCTTTTAATGCCCTATTTTGTGGTAGTGATCAACACATGCATATGAGATTTGAAGAAGATGGATCAAATGGGAAAGAGGTGTTCATGAAAGGAAGGTGTGGGGTTTGTCAGGAGCGAGGAGTTCGTCGACGGCATTCAACCGGGGCGGAGTTCATGGAAGCAGCGCGTTGTTTTCTTGTTACCAGGTCAGGGTATTATACACATAGTTATTCATATATTATATATACATATTTATTTTATGTAAAAAAATATAACTACTTTTTTAAAGAAATAAGTTATTTAGGTTAAAAGACTTATTTGCCCATGATGTGAGGGGCATGTAATGGAGCTAATGGTGTCCAAGTTAAAAGGGTTAACTTGCGGGACCATGGATGTTATGAAAATAAAAAGTTAAGGACCATCGATGTAAATAGTTTATTTGAGGGATCAAATCCAAAATTTAAGTAAACCACAGACTATCAGTGTAGCTCACTCTTTAAAGTTTTATTTTGTTTTGAAAATTCTTTTTTTTTAATCACAACGGAATTATTGATGAAACTGTTATAATCAAAACACTCAAAATATTCTTTTAATGTTGCAGAATAATCAATATAGAAAGAATCCAGAAGCAGTTTTTCTCATTAATCAGTAGCTCTTTAAATAGGGACGAGTTACAAAGAGATAACCATAAGAAACCTAACACTAATCTAACTCTAAATGTCTATCTCTATCTCTATACATCTTTATCTTTTATCTTTATCATTATCGTCATATCCTTTAGACGATGGCACACTTATCCTTCAACACTCCCCCTTGTGCCAAGTCAAAGGAGTGATGGTGCACAATTGTTGCCTCGTTAAAACCTTACGCCAAAATAAAAAAACCCAGTGGGAAAAATAAAAATAGGACGAAGAAAAGAGTACAACGCACCAGTTTATTTTCATTACATAGACTTTTCCTTTAGTCTAATATTATCTCAGATCCATACATTAATCATGAGGGTTAGGAAAACAGGATGGTATATAACGGTTGCCTCACTAAAACCTTACACCAAGGAATAAAACCCAATGGGAAAAATAAAACCTTGGGTGAAGGAAAAAGAGCACAACATACCAATATCACATATATACTAGACTCCCCCTTTTATCTACTACTCCCCCTGATTCGTGCATTAATCAAGGGAGTTTAGAAAGTCTCCGCATTCCAATGATTTCCACATGTCTCTCAAACGTGGCCTTAGGCAAAGATTTGGTAAACAAATCAGCCACATTCTCCTCAGATCTTACTTGATTCACTTGAATTTTTAGGAGAGTCTGTTGTTGCTGATTATAGAAAAACTTCGGCGAAATATGCTTTGTATTATCTCCTTGATATATCCTACTTTCATTTGCTCGATACAGGCTGCATTATCTTCATATATGCATGTAGGATTTTGAGTGGTTGAACTTAAACCACTACCTCCTCTTATATGTGTAATGACAAATCTTAGCCATATACACTCTCTAACCGCCTCATGTAGAGCAATAATCTCTGAATGGTTCGAGGAGGTAGCTACAAGGGTTTGCTTGGTAGATTTCCTAGAAATCGCCGTGTTCCCAATTGTAAAAACATACCCTGTTTGGGAACGACCTTTGTGTGGGTCAGAGAGATACCCAGCATCAGCAAAGCCTACTAATACATCGTTCAGGGTTTCACTGTAAGGTATAACACTTTCTTTGTTAATACCTTGAACGGGTATTGTAACCCCGTTTTTCTCTTTGTAGGGAAAGAATAAGCCCATGTCAATGGTTCCTTTTAGGTATCGAAATATATTTTTGATACCATTCCAATGACGTTGCGTTGGCGCCGAGCTAAATCTAGCTAACAAGTTCACTGAGAATGCAATATCAGGTCGAGTACATTGCGCTAAGTACAATAATGCGCCTATTGCACTTAAATAGGGAATTTCTGCTCCCAACACCTCTTCGTCATCATCCTTTGGACGAAATGGATCTTTCCTTATATCCAAACTTCGACCGATCATGGGAGTGCTAGCCGGATGCGCTTTATCCATATTGAATCGCCTGAGCATTTTCTGGATATAAGCGGATTGGTGGATCAGGATACCACAAGCTCGATGCTCTAGTTCTATACCTAGACAAAACCGAGTTTTCCCAAGATCTTTCATCTCAAATTCGGATTTTAAGTAGCTTGCAGTGTCTCTTATTTCATCAAGAGTACCTATTATGTTCATATCATCGACATATACTGCTACGATTGAAAATCCAGAACTTGTCTTCTTTATAAAAACGCAAGGGCACAGTTCGTCGTTCTTGTATCCCTTCCCAATTAAGTATTCACTCAGACGGGTATACCACATCCGCCCGGATTGTTTTAATCCGTAGAGTGAGCGCTTTAGTTTAATTGCAAACGCACTCCGTGGTTTAGAGTTACTTGAAATGGGTAGTGGAAGGCCATTAGGCACTTTCATATATATATCTCTGAATCAAGATCCCCATAGAAATATGCAATAACCACATCCATAAGCTGCATTTCCAATCCTTCGGAAACTACTAGGCTAATTAGATAGCGGAACATTATTACGTCCATTACTGGGGAGTATGTCTCCTCATAGTCAATTCCAGGGCGTTGTGAGAAACCTTGCGCCACAAGGCGAGCCTTATATCTTATGACTTCATTATTCTCATTACGCTTTCTGACAAAGACCCATTTATGTCCTACAGGCTTTACACTTGGTGGGGTTAGCACTACCGGACCAAATACCTGTCTCTTTGCCAAAGAATCTAGTTCTGCCTGGATTGCTTCTTTCCATTTAGGCCAGTCAGCTCGTTGTTGACATTCTTCAACTGAGCGTGGTTCGATGTCATCGTGCTCTATGATCTCATGAGCAACAGTATATGCAAATATATCATCAATAAGTATGGATGATCTTTCCATCAATTCATATGCATTCACATAATTCATTGAGATTTCTTTGTTCTCTGGAATCAATATTGACTTCGGAGCGTCCTCCAGTAATGATTCATGGACATAACTATAATCAGAGACAATCTCATGAGAAGGGTTTTTAGTATTGATGATAAGTGGATCTGATTGTGCCTTACTCTCCTTTTTCTTTCTTGGATGAGTATCTATCGAACCAAGTGGCCTCCCCCTTTTCCTTTTGGGAGCCACGGCCTCAACCACACTTCCACTATGTGTGGTTGCAACACTCTTTCCGACGGTGTTGTGCCCCTGTTTGGGGACTTCTAACCTTGCGGGTACATTTGCAGCCGTTATATGTGATCTTGTCAGTTTTGCAATATCAGTGAACGCATCAGGTATCGAGTCTGCTACGTTTTGAAGGTTAATTATTCGTTTCATTTCACTTTCACATTGTGAAGTGCGGGGATCAAAATGAGACAGAGTGGGAACATTCCATGACAATTCCTGTCGTTCCCTTGGAAAATCCTTTTTCCTATCTCCCCCTAACGACGGGAAGACTGTCTCATCAAAGTGACAATCCGCAAATCTTGCGGTAAATAGATCACCCGTCAAGGGTTCTAAATAGCGGATTATTGTTGGGGACTCATATCCAACATATATACTTAATCGTCTTTGAGGACCCATTTTTGTGCGCTGTGGGGGCGCAATTGGCACATATACTGCACAACCAAATATGCGTAAATGTGAAATATCAGGCTCATATCCAGTTACCAACTGGTACGCAGAAAATGGTTGGCTAGCAGTGGGTCGAAAGCGAATAAGTAGTGCTGCATGTAATATTGCATAACCCCAGGCAGAAGTGGGTAAATTGGTGCGCATAACCAATGCCCTGGCTATCATCTGTATCCTTTTGATGGTAGCTTCTGCGAGACCATTTTGTGTATGCACATAGGGTACGGGATGCTCTACATCAATCCCAACAGACATGCAATAATCATCGAATGCTTGCGATGTAAATTCTCCAGCATTATCAAGTCGTATAGACTTGATAGGATAATCGGGGTGGTGAGCCCTCAAGCGTATAATTTGTGCTAGGAGTTTTGCAAATGCAGCGTTTCGTGTGGACAATAATGCGACATGCGTCCATCGTGTCGAAGCATCAACCAGAACCATAAAATACTTGAATGGTCCGCATTCTGGATGTATGGGTCCACAAATATCACTTTGTATACGTTGTAAGAATGGAATATTTTGTTTTGTGTCCTTAGCATAGGATGGTCTCGATCCTGTTTTAGCTAAGGAGCAAGCTTTGCAAAATTTCGGGGTATTCAAGGAGGCATATTGTGATGATAGTGTTGCTTCATTTGCTTTAGAAGTCAAAGAATGCAATTTGGTACTTTCAGTTAATTGCTTCATCTTACCTTTCATTCGGAAGAAAGGGTGTCCATGTGTATTTTTCAATACACGTATCATCATATCACGGCCAGGGTGTCCCAGACGGTCATGCCAAAGCTTGTATATCTCATTATCACAAAGTCCATTATTGATGACAGAATATGATTCAATAACCCGAATTTTGGTAAGGTACAACCCACTATGTTGACACGTTAATTTCTCTAATATACGTTTCCTTCCATATTCATTAGAGGTGATGTACATATATTCATTTCCATTCTCACAGTGTGTTTCGATATGATAGCCGTTGGAGCGTATATCTTTGAAACTTAACAAGGTTCTGTTTGCTCTAGGAGCGTATAGTGCTTCTGTGACTGTTATTTTAGTGCCATTGGGCAACAAGAAAACGGATTTCCTCGACCAATTATTAAGTTGGATGATCCAATCATTGTAGTCATTGAGGATTCATAGGCATTAATTTCAGTAAATAATGATCTGTTTTTTAGTATTGTGTGAGTGGTCCCACAGTCAACTAAGCACTCAAGTTCTCCTCGATACATTCCTACATGGAACGGAGAATATTTAATTATTTTGTTTTGACGCATTTCTTTACATCAATGGTTCATATATTGTAACACAAACTAAAGTTTTATTCAATAAAATAATTCAAAATAATCAACCAATCCAAACAATAAATTTCATCAAATAAAAACACAACTTAAAACTCATAGTGTCTCAATAACTATTAATAAATAAAGTAAAACGGATTAGGCAAAATCCGGGCAGTCTAGGGATGGTTTATTGTTATTGGTATTGGTGAAATCTTCAATTGTTAGGTTGACTTCTGGATCATTACTTGTTTCTTCGAGGTAGTGAGCTTCCTGTTCTTTGGATTCTCGATATCTCTTATAGTTGGCTGCTACAGCGTTGCTTGCACGACAATATTTGAACCAATGCCCAATAGTACCACATCTGTAGCAAGGTTCAGTTCCATCTCTTTCTCTTTTGGCGGGCTCGGTCATTGGTGCTTTTCCTTTTGATTGTCTTTGATTACTTGGGCCTGCAGTTGCACCTCTGTGCCATGAATTGGAAAATCCACCACGACTGTTGCCGCGACCCAGTCCACGACCAAGTCCACGCCCTTGTCCACGACCATGTCCACGACCATGTCCTTGTGGTGTATAATTGTCACGTGGGTATGATTCATGTTTGCCTCGCTGTACTTTGGAGTTCTTTCCACCTCTAACGCTTGCATGGTTAGATTCAGGAATTCTCTTTGTTCCGACAGGTCTAGCGTTATTATTTAGAAGAACCTCATTGTGTCTTTCAGCCACTTGCAGTAGGTTGATAAGTTTGTTAAAGGTTGTGATTCTTTTGCTATCATATTCCATTCGATACTGATTCATTAGTATGATTGATGATGTAGGAAAGGTGGAAAGTGTTTTTTCAATCATGTCGTGTTCCGAGAGTTCCTTGCCACAGAAGTTCAAGCGTGCTTTGAGACGCAACATTTCTTTGTTGAAATCGTTTACCTTTTTGTAATCGAGTAAGCGAATATCATTCCACTGTGCCATTAGTTCGGGAAGTAAAGAGTCATGAATATTCCCGAATCTTCCCTTTAGTGCATCCCACAGTTCTTTGGGGGTTTTTAGTTGAAGGTATTTGTTAGATATTAAAGTATGAGTAAAAGAAGAGATGTCTACAAATGTCAACACACACTTCTTGTTATAACTAATTATTGTTAGACGCTCCCTTTATGACACATGGCACTTTGTAATTGGCTAGCATTTTGACTTTCTGTCTTTGTATCTATATAAATAGCATTGTATTGTGTTTGTAAAAATTGTCGATTAATACATTTACATATTGAAGAATACTGTGCGTAAGTCATTTCATAATCTTTGTTCTTCATTCTGTTTACTGTTCTATTGATTTAAATTGTTAATTGATCTGCTTCCGCAATTCACTCAGATTCAATACTCTCAATTAACAATCAGTTTAAAGGAATCTGGAACCAACAATTGGTATCAGAGCCTTCTAATCAATCTATTGATTATTAGATCTCTTCCATTGAAAGAATTCCTTTCAATCGAACAGTATTTTCTCAGATTCAAAATTTGTTTATCAATCCACTCTGTTTTACGAAATTTTGTTGAATCATTAACAATCTTCTCTTAAATTGAGTCATTCATTTTGTAATCCGAAGAAACGGTGATATTATCGACTTCGTTCTTCTTGAGATTTAATTGTTCTAAATTTCTTTCAAATCTTCAAATTTTCTCTTCTATCATACTCAAATGACAAATTCGAGCTTGAATGCCGTTTATACGTCCGGGTCCCCGACTAAACCTCCAACTCTTGTACGTGATGAATACCCACAATGGAAGATTCGAATGGTTAACTTCTATGAGGGATTGGATGCCGAGTTATATCCAATTATTCAAAACGGTCCGTTTGTTCCCACCACTACTATTCCCGAATTCCGGCCCGCAAATACGGATGAGGTACCAAAGAAGACCGGTTCGAAGTCAAGGAATAATCGGATCGATGAAGAAAAGGCTAAGGTGGAATTAGCTAAGAAAGCTAAGTCTCCGTTGATAATGGCCATTCCAAATGAGATTTTTCAATCTCCGGACTCATGTGACACAGCAAAAGAATTATGGGATCAACTCGGAGAATCTCTTAGAAGGTGGTGCGAAAATGAAAAAGAATGAAGAGCCCAAGCTCTAAATGAATATAATAGTTTTCAAGCGCCTCGATGAATCTGCGGAACAAACATTTCATCGATTCAACAATCCGATTAATCTCTCGCAAGAGATGTGACATTGTTAGATCAAAGGAAGACAACAATGTTCTATTTCTCAAAAGGTTAAACCTCGAATGGTCAAATCTATCCATGTCACTACAAGCCAATCGGGACCTTGAACAATGGTCGCCGCATGATGTATTTGGTACACTCGCAAGCTCATGAAAAAGAAGTTGTTCGTAAAAGAACAAACATCGGAGGTCCTACGGCTTTGATCTCGAAACAAAAGAAATCGTAAGACGAAGTGATGACAGGAAGAAATCGAAGGCCTACATATCGTAGACCGCTCCGGAAGATGACTCGAATCGGATGATGAAATTAAAGCGTTTGCGACTCTGCGGCTTTAATAACCAAGCAATTTACTAATCGTTTTGGAAATAGGTCTTTGAAAGGAAATAAACGATTTGATCGTCCCTATGTTCCTAAACAAGAAGTACAGAGAGTAGAGAAAACGAGAAGAAGAGAAGAAAGAAGAAGAATTAAAAAGGAAGAAAGATGTACGCTACGGATGTGGCAAGCCCGGACATTACTCAAGAGATTGCGGAGGAGCTGCGGAAAAGGATAAGACTTATTACAAAAACAAATATAAGTACAATGTCACCGAAAGAGCACACTTTGCGTAAAAAGAAAAGCGGGTGCAAGATGAATCCGGCGGTGATGAAGCCATGTTCGTGGAATGGCAAACACAAACGAATCGGAGGATCAACCCTCCGAGTCACCGGTTAGTAATTTCTGGATCATCCGAGCTTGAACAAACGATTGTGATGTTATCAAACAATTTTGAGGAACTAAACTCTGAAACTCACAATCGAAAAGAAATTACGAAAAAGTACTGAGAAAACTCTTTCTACAATCAAAAGGGAAAGAGATATTTTCAAAAGAGAAATGGATTTACTTACAGAAGAAAAACTCGAATTAAATACTGCAAAGGAAACGATTTCCATGAGTTTAAAACTTTCTGAGGAAAAACTTAAAAAGGAAATTTTGAATCTCAATAAACTTCTGGAAGGAAAAGAGAAAGAAATCAGAGACAAAGAGAGTGATAGACTCAACTCTGTAGCACTTAAAAACTATTTTCGTAAAAGAGAGAGTTTTTACACATTGAACTTCAACAGAAAAAGCTACAGATTATAACATATCTGGATGCACAGAAGGTTCATGACAAAATTAACACACAAGTAGGAAGATCTGGACTTGGTTTCGAGGACCTAGATCCCTACACGTGTAAGAAAAGGTCAGATCTGAAATCTGTTTTTTGTATTGGACAAATACAGAAGCCAAAGTTTCCAATTTTGTATGAAAAATCTATTTTTAAAAAATCTAGATATGAAAATTATCATAAAACAAGCAAACTTCAATTCGAAAATATTGAATATTGTTGTAAAAATGTTGATCTAAATAAAGTTCAGAAGAAAGATGATATTTTCAATTTTGGTTCAAATAAACATACAATTTTGAATCCAGAGGCTGATATTTTTGTTCCAAGTCAGGCAGAAGAAGATCTACGACTTATGTTTGAAAACGATATTCTCTCTACTCTGGATAAATGTTTTAGAAATGAAACTCTTTGTGAGAATCATCCAGAGATCACTCCCTGTTCATTTGAAGATTTACATCTTTCTGAAACACAAGAAAGCTTTGCTGAGATTACGTATCCATGGGAAAATGACAATAATAATGAAGAATTTTTTGATAACTCTGAAAATTACCTTTCAAATTTAGAAATTAATTCTTTTAGATCATCAAAAGTTATCACAAATAATTCAGAAATTATTGATAAAAAGGATGATTATTTGTATACTGATAAATCTCAAGAAATCAGAGCTTCTGATAGAGATTGTGCTAAACTTTCAAGTGGTATACCTATTCTTCCTGTTTCTGTTCCAGAACCGAGAAAATCAGTATCTATACATCCAGACTTCCTCGATATGTGTCTCAAAGCTAAAACATGTCTTGAACTTGAGAAAGAGGCAGAACTCAAAACCAAAGTGCAAAATCAAAAGATTTTAAACTCTACTCTTCCGAAGTTTACTAATATTCAAAAAGGCAAATGGAAATCCTCTAATACTTATGTTCCTTTTTCAGTAAATAACAGAGCTTCTGCAAAAGTAGATCAGAGGAAGAACACAGAGAAGAAAAAGCCAGAACTAAAACAAAAGTCTAGTCTAGATAGGTTCTCTAGAACAACTGATACTAGAAAAGACTTTAGAAAGAATAATTGTAATTACCATTCTCGCAATGACAATTCAATTCAATCTTCTATGTTTCAGTATTCTGAATGTTTTTCCCTGTTCTTAAAGTTAAAACAATTTTTCTCGCAAACCTCTGATCATTCCAATTCACAGAATGTTTATCACAAAAAGAATAAAACTCCAAAACACCAAAAACCAAAAATAAAGTCTGTACCTTCTGTTAAATCAAAAAACGAGCATACTCCAAAAGCTAACATAAATGGACCCATTATGCGATGGGTACCTAAGAAAATACGATTTTTGATTGCGAAACGACATGTGCATATCCGGTATCTTGACTGCGGATGCTCGAGGCACATGATCGGATCCCAAAATTTACTATCCAAATTCAAGGACAAATCGTGGAATAGTAACTTTTGGTGATAATGGTAAGGGTCAAATAAAAGGCTACGGTACTTTACAAGAAGGTAATATCACCTTATCAAAGGTAGCTCATGTTTCTGGCTTGAAACATAACCTCCTCAGTGTAAGTCAACTTTGTGATTCTAAAATACTAGTAGTATTTGATGAAAAACATTGTTATTTATTCTCTAAGGCGGTGAAGAACTTTGGAGAGCAGACAGAAAAGGTAACTTGTATATGATGAATTTTACCTCTAAGGATGGTAAGGAAACTTTATGTCTCATCTCCAAAAAGAGTGAAGTTGCGTGGCTCTGGCATCATAAAATGTCTCACTTAAATTTTAATAATCTTGAGATGCTTGTTAAACACAAACTGGTATCTGGACTTCCAGATATTCATTTTCAAAAAGATCACCTCTGCCCTGCATGTGAAATGGGCAAAATTAAACGAGCATCTCATAAAACAAAAAGTGATCATTCTTGTACTAGACCTCTCGCAATTATTACATGTGGATCTCTGTGGTCCAATTGCAATTCGAGTCTATACGGTAAAAAGTATATTACGGTACTAATTGATGAATTTTCCGTATATACTTGGCTTGCTTTTGTTCGTCAAAAGTCGAAGTCCCGATGGTACTACGAATATGATGACCGAAATTCGGGTTCTTCTACATCGAAAATTCGGCAACTACGAAGTGATAATGGTACAGAATTCAGGAACGCCAAGCTTGAATCGTATCTTGTTGAACAAGGAATTACTCAAAACTTCTCTGCTGTTCGCACTCCACAACAAAACGGTGTAGTTGAACGTCGCAACAGAACCTTGGTTGAAGCGACGAACGATGCTCGCAGCTTCTGGTCTCCCAATTTACTTCTGGGCCGAAGCTGTTGCTACTGCTTGTTTCACTCAAAACCGTTCAATTATTGTCAAGAGGCATCTAAAAACCTCTTATGAGCTGATTAATAAAAGAAAACCATCTGTAAAAATTTTTCATATCTTTGGTCGAGTATGTTTTATCTTAAACGACAGAGATAATCTTGGCAAATTTGATCCGAAGTCTGATGAAGCTAAATTTTTAGGCTACTCGTTAAATTCAAGAGCTTTCCGAGTTTTTAACTTACGAACAAAAGCGTTATGGAAAGCATAAACATTGACTTCGATGATAACACTCAACTGACTTCTGAACACTCTACTTCAGAACTCAAGCTTAATACTGTTACTTCTGACTATCTTTCAGGTTCCAGAGAATCCGAGATTGATGCTATTTTTCATGATTTTACGGGCGACGAAGTTGTGTCGAAGCCATGTCACCTCCACATTTGCGGATACCGTATATTCTCCAAGCCTCAGGCATTACTCTCTCTGGTCCTGCTTCTTCTGTTTCCTCTGACACGTCTATTTTTCCAGAAGTTCCCACTACTACATCTGCCAGTCAGGACGCTACTTCTATTCCATCATCTGAGGAGGAAACACAAGGACCGGTGACACAACAGATACCAGAAGGACATACAGAAGAAAATAAAGAAGATTTTGTGTTTCCAGATGAAATCATTTCGTCAAATGAAACAACCCATTCAATTTCTCTACCCAGAATGACGAAATGGACTAAATCTCACACACCAGATCTTATAATTGGTAGTCCTTCTGAGGGGGTCAGAACACGATCTGCTACTGCAAATGAAGCCTTCTTTGTTAATTTTCTTAGTATGATCGAACCTAAACGTGTACATGAAGCCTTAGTTGAACCAAGCTGGGTGGATGCTATGCAGGAAGAACTACTTCAATTCGAAAGAAATAAAGTTTGGCGTCTTGTTCCTTTACCAAAAGGCAAAGTTGCCATTGGCACAAAATGGGTATTTAGGAACAAAAAGGATGAAGATGGAATTGTTGTCAGAAATAAAGCTCGTTTGGTGGCTAAAGGCTACTGTCAAGAGGAAGGTATCGATTATGATGAAACCTTTGCTCCTGTTGCAAGACTAGAAGCAATAAGATTATTCTTGGCTTTCTCTGCATACAAAAACTTCAAAGTCTACCAAATGGATGTTAAATGTGCATTTCTTAATGGATGTCTAAAAGAAGAAGTGTATGTCGAACAACCCGATGGTTTCAAAGATGCAAAATATCCGTAATATGTTTATCTTCTTGACAAAGCTTTGTATGGTCTAAAGCAAGCCCCAAGAGCCTGGTATGAACGACTATCTACGTTTCGATCAAAGAAAGGATATGAAAAAGGTAAAATCGATACAACTCCGTTCATCAAAAGAGGCAAAGGTATGTTAACTATCGTTCAAATTTACGTGGATGACATAATATTTGGTTCTACTCATCAAACAGAAGTTGATTTGTTTTCTAAGTTGATGGAAACTGAATTTGAAATGAGTATGATGGGAGAATTAACTTTCTTCCTAGGACTTCAAGTTAAACAAAGTACCTGCGGTATCTTTATAAATCGTGCAAAATATGTTTCGACATGCTTAAAAAGTTTCATCTTCAAAACTCATCATCCATGAAAACACCCATCTCCCCCGGTATGAAATTAGGACTCGACTCCTCCGGTAAATCCGTTGATATTACCGGCTACGGAGGAATGATTGGTTCTCTTTTATATTTAACGACAAGTAGACCCGATATTATGTTTGCCACTTGTCTTTGTGCTCGTTATCAAGCCAATCCTAAAGAGTCTCATTTGGTCGTAAAAAGAATTTTTAGGTACTTAAAAGGTTCACCATCATTGGGCCTTTGGTATCCTAAAAATTTACGGATTTGATTTAATGGCGTATACGATTCGATCATGCAGGTTGTAAGCTTGACAGAAAAAGTACATCAGGTAGCTGTCAACTTCTGGGAAATCGACTTATAAGTTGGACATCCAAGAAACAAAACTGCGTATCCACATCTACAGCAGAAGCTGAATATGTTGCTGCTGCTAGTTGTTGTTCACAAGTTATTTGGATGAAGACCCAACTCAGAGATTATGGTCTGATATACGATAAGATTCCCATCCTCTGTGATTCTAAAAGTGCTATCGCCATTACAGAAAATCCAGTTCAACATTCCAAAACAAAGCATATCGATGTCAGGTATCATTTCATCAAAGATCATGTCGAAAAGGGTACAATCGAAATGTATTTTGTTTCTACTGATTATCAACTTGCTGATATTTTCACAAAAGCTCTTGATGAGAGTCGTTTTAACTTCTTAATTAGCAAATTGGGAATGCTTAATATGTAACAATGATTTCTTCAGAAGCATCCAGAAGCCTCTGAACTATTCTGACGATACTTCAGAAGTCATCAGAAGTCTCTGATGCTGTCTGAACTCTTCAGAATACTTCAGAAGCCTCTGAATTCCTCTGATTTTCTGTTTCATAATAATATTCTTCAAGAAATATCATAGAGTACAGATTGAGAAACGCGGTACAGAAGCTACTACAGGGGGAGTTCATCATTCAAGGGGGAGCTTACCATTCAAGGGGGAGCTTACCATTCAAGGGGGAGTTTACCATTCACGGGGGAGTTTCGCAATGAAGAAGATATTCGTCTAAGTCTAACTCTGGTTAGCTGTCTTCTGATTTACTATTTTACTTAAATTTTATTTGAATCTATCTGCTCTGAGTTTCTCTTGCCGCCAAGGTCTCTTAGACTTTTGATTCATTTCAAATTTTTTTTAAAAATATAAATCAAGTCGACATGTTTTTCAACTTAATTTTCTATAAATTGATAATTCTTATAATTTCCATTAAATATATAAATTCATTCAACTCTTGCCTTCAAGGTTGTTTAAATCTATATGTTTAATACAAATTCTTCTTTATTATTCTTTTATAGAAACTAAACTCTCATGTGATTTTTGTTCTCACTTGACTGAATTTTAAACTTAAATAAATAAAATTAAGATTAAATTCTGTGTTTATTCAATTAATTCAACATTAATTGATTAATTAAACAGATTTTTTTACTTTTGTTTATTTCTGCTTTTAAGAAAAATCGCATCTGCTACTAAATCATCATCACACATGTGTCTCGTCGTACACGTGTCTCCAATCGACACCCTGCATGTGTATACCCGCGTGCTTACCTCAGCTCAAATGAACCGTTTTTTTGTTTCTCCCCAAACTGAATAACCCCTTCCCATTCTACAGTTTCTCTCTCACATAAAACCCCCAATTTCAACCTTCATCTTCTTCCTCGCAAATATTCCCAAATCAGTGTTTATTCTCAGTGCAAAGAAAGAGTGTTCTACTGTCAAGCATTCAACAGTTCAAAATGGCTTCCAACTGTGCCCATCCTACCATCAATGATGAAGACAGAATCATCGATTCCACTGCTGATAGTACTCCTATTGTCAAACTGCCATTGAAGGCGAACAATGTGCAGGTACTGCTCAACCCTAACACTTATCAACCGGAATTTCGCATCATGATCGAGTTTCTACAACAGCACCAGTTAAATCGCGCCCTAACCCTAACCAACCCAAACATCCCTGAAATCTATGTCCAAGAACTGTGGCAAACAATGCTCATTAAAAATGATGAAACACTCGCCGGTTCTGTCACTCATCCTGAACAAGTGGAAATTGCTGTTCAAATCCCAATCACCAAAAGAAAACTCGCCAAATATTTTCATCTTCCCTTATCAGTGATCGAAGTCGACGGGCAAACCATTCCCAATCCTGCCCTAGAAGAAAACCCTTCTACAGAAGCCCTCCTAGCCTTCATCAATCTACTGGGTTACAATGAACCTCTTACCAGGCTGTCCGAATTCAGAAGAAAGAAGTTACCCCCAATGTGGAATCTACTCGTCTCCATACTCAACAAGAGCCTAACCTGCAAAATAGGTTCCTTGGATCAAGCTAGCCGAAACATTCTGACGATTATGTATGGGATGTTCTACAATCGCCCCTTGGACTATGCGAGTCTCATCTTCCAAGAGATTAAAGCAGCTGTGCATACTAAGGTGCTACATCAAAGTCAGGGGAAGCCACTACCAGCTCTCATGTTCCCACGCTTTCTCTCCCTCATCACTCATCCCGCTATTGGGGCAATCGAAGCTCCCCCCGTTCGCCCATTCTGCAAAATTGCATCAATGAGCTCCCATCGCTCAACCATTGACAGCATCGGCTACTCTGCACCCAGAGAACTATCCAGGTACATGCTAAACCTAATCCCATCTAGCTCTTCTAATCTCCAAATCTATAGAAGCTCTATGGTTTTCTCGAACGAGAGAATTCCTACCCCGCAGCACTTAGAGCCAGGTGTAAGTGGTCAGGGGTCTGGTGAGCATGAGATTGAAAAAACTAGGAGTGAACATCCGAGTGCTTCTACCCATGCCGACCTTCTATTAAATGAAGGTACAGAAAGATGTCCACAGAGACACATATGAGTGTTCCTCTCCAATTCCCCAAAGGGCAACCACAACTTCTGAGGTTGACGTCACCACGTCTCCACTCATTGACTTAGAACAGCCCAGTTCAAACCACCCAGAAACCAGCCATTCAGAGGATACTTCTTCTTCTTCTGAATCAACTTCAACCGGGGAAAGCACCTCCACTTCATCATCCTCCCAACAGGATGATGATGATAATATAAGAGTTCATTCGCCCCAGAACTCGCCACTTCCTTCACCACATGTTCATGTCTCCGTGACTGACATACCAGTAGGCACAGAGGATGCGTCCACATCCTCTCCTAGGATAGATGCTGATGAATTCCCATCAGAGGGGTTACGACCTAGGAATGCACCTCTTACCGGAGTGTTTACACTTCATCAAGGTAAGCATCTTGTCTTCGGCACCTCATCCTCTCGATGATGAGGATACCGTTGAAACAAATCGAACAACCGAAGAGAGCTGTGCATAACAGCCCTCAAGGACAGGTTGGAAGTCCTTCTACACTCAACCTCAAAACAGGTGTAGAAGGCCCCTCTGAACGCGAGGGTAAAGGGGCTCCATGTGTTGGAGATGCACCGGTTACAACTTCTGATTTTGTCACTAATGCAGCGTTCTTGGCATTTGCTGATCAAATTCAGAGATCTGTGGAAGATCTAAAATTATCCGCTACTACTAATCATTCTATTCTTCTGAGCCTTCAGATTCAAATTGAAAGGCAAAACTCTCTTTTAGCAGATCTTCAGCGACAAATGAGTTCCTCTCAAGAAGATCAGAAGGCTTATCTTGCTGAACAACTTCTGCTCTTGAATAATGGTCTTCAAGCGAATACAGAGGCACTATCTCAACTTCCAGAATCTTTACGTGCCTCTGTAGACTACAGCTCTCTGGTGGCCGACATACAGACGCTTGTCAAGACCATCATCACTTCTGATGATCCCTCTGTGTCTACACTTGTCAAGAAGTCTGACCTTGCCTCTTTCCAGAAGCTTATTCTTGAGCGAATGTCGACCATCGCTTCAAAGTACTCTTCCAAGCCCTCCACATCGTCAACTGACCAGAAGCTTGCCGCTCTCGAAACTACTATCTCTCAACTTGTGCCTCTGGTTTCTTCTCTAGCTGAGGCGTTTACTTCCAAGAAGAAAGCCAAGGAAGAAAGGGCTTGCAGAAAGGCCGAACTGAAACGAAAACGTTCTGAGGATCAGGATCCTGATTCTCAGACGGGGGAGAAAGGTTCTAAGCCTAAGCAAGCCAAACAAACACCATCAGACACAAACACGAACACTGCTGACTCTTCAACGCCAACACCATCACAGAAACCCTCTTCTTCAAAACAAGTGCCACTCACTCCAACACCTCTGGCTACGCATTCTGGTCCACTACCCAGAGATCCAGAGCTAGCTAAGTTTATTCTGGATCTTATGGGAAAAAGCAGAATCCCAAGCTCTCCGGCTGAAAGGGCTGAAGTAGTCAGAGCTCATGAAGAACGAGAACGAGCTAAAGCTGCAAAGGAAAGAGCTAAAAGGGCCAGAGAAGAGGATGAGGAAGTGTTCAGAGCTGAGAAAGAGAAAGCAGAAGAGATAATACGCCAGAGGCTAATAGTTGAAGAACAAATAGCGATAGAGAGGGCTTAAAAAGAGAACCTGGAAAGAGAAAAGGCTAGACTTAAAGAAGAACTACAGAGACAAGATTTTGAAGCTGAAGAAAGAGCAAGAGTCAGAGCAGAGGCCGCTCAGAAGCAGAAGGAGATCAGAAAAGAAGAATTTGATGAAAAATTAAATAAAGTTGGAAACATTGTTGGAAACATTGAACTTCCAACAATTGAAGTTGAGAAAAGGCACATGTATGCTCCAACAGATCAGAAGATTTATCTCATGATGCCTAACTTCGCCAACCAATACAATGTTAGCAGTGAAGTTAAAGATAACTTCATGGCACATAAACAAGACAGAAAGACAGTTTTCACTACCGTCCCAATTACAAAGATAACTGCCATGAAACATAAACAGTTTCAAGATACACCCATTTGGTACACAATCTACGAGATAGTCAGATCAAACAACAAAAGTTATTACATATGTGATAATGATCTGTTGTCCATCCATCCAGCTGATCTCATTTTTCTGGAAGAATTTATGAAGACTCAGCTTTCGAACGCAAAGATCCACAAGACCAAAGTTGCCTACACTAGAATTATTACGTGTATGAAATCATACATTAGATACAAAAGGCAGTCGACTTCCAGATTGGATTAAATTTCAAAATGGATAATCTGGCTATCTCTGCACCAAATGAGGAACTTGAAGGGATAAGCAAACTCAGAGTGGGTAGACTTCTTACAGAACCAGAAGAGGGAATCATCTTCAAAAGACCAAATAGAAAGAGCTTCTTTCGCATCAAAGAAGCTCACAAATACTCTTCTGAGGTAGTCTACATCATCAAGAGCTTTCTTTGGCTTAGACACGACAAATCCAGAAGTTGCAAAGAAAATAGAGAAAAGACTTGATGGACTTCAGAAGAACAGAGAGCTTATCAATAATATTTCAAGTATCATCGCTGCTGTTGATCCACTCTGAAGAAAATTATTTTTTTTTACTTCATACTTAGGGGGAGAATGTTAGATATTAAAGTATGAGTAAAAGAAGAGATGTCTACAAATGTCAACACACACTTCTTGTTATAACTAATTATTGTTAGACGCTCCCTTTATGACACATGGCACTTTGTAATTGGCTAGCATTTTGACTTTCTGTCTTTGTATCTATATAAATAGCATTGTATTGTGTTTGTAAAAATTGTCGATTAATACATTTACATATTGAAGAATACTGTGCGTAAGTCATTTCATAATCTTTGTTCTTCATTCTGTTTACTGTTCTATTGATTTAAATTGTTAATTGATCTGCTTCCGCAATTCACTCAGATTCAATACTCTCAATTAACAATCAGTTTAAAGGAATCTGGAACCAACAGTATTCCCATCGAAGGCTGGGATCGATGTGTCGTCTCAAGAACATTAATGCTTTTGCTTGTACCTTTTCAGACGGTTTATTTTTAGGGTCGGTGGGGGGGTTGATTGTGTAACTGTAGTCTTTTTCAATGAAGGTAGTCTCGACATCTGATACCCATCGGTGGTATTCAAGTCCTTCTGAATCCAGGATATCAAATTCGGGGCGAGTTGGTTCGGCCATCTAAATAAGAGATACGATATTTTAATTTATGAAGTCAAATTTTGAAGCACATGAAAATTTTCATTATCATGGCAGTGTAGAATTATTAAATATTGATATTTTAAACATTTCTATTGTTGATAATGTTATATCAATATTTCAATATTCAAAAATAAATCACAAATACACTTTTAGATTTCCAGGTAGTAGGGGAATCACGTGGATTACTTAAGTCCCTACAACCTTAGGGCTATTTACGCCCGTTTGACAAAATCTTTCGGTGTTTATGCAATTATTTCGTTTCATGAAATATATAAATAACATTAATAAATTTGTGTATTTATTTTATTTTATTGGCATGAGGCCAAAATATGAGGTCAAATTTAAAAAATTTGGGAGCTTTTGGCAAGAGGCCAAAAGGTATGATAATTTTGGGATATTGATATGTTTTAAACATTTATTTTGTTGATAATGTTATATCAATATTTCAATATCCAAAAATAAATCACAAATACATTTTTAGATTTCCAGGTAGTAGGGGAATCACATGGATTACTTAAGTCCCTACAACCTTAGGGCTATTTACACCCGTTTGATAAAATCTTTCGATGCTATGTGATTATTTTGTTTAATGAAATACATAAATAACATTAATAATTTGTAGATTTTGGCATGAGGCCAAAATATGAGGTGAGTTACAAAATTAAACCATGAATTACGATTTTGTGAGCTTTTAGCAGGAGACCAAAAGATGTGATAGTTTTGGGAGCTTTTGGCAAGAGGCCAAAAGATACATGGATTTTAATTTAATTTAATTTTAATTTTAGGATGACATGATTATTATAACTTCAATCTATGGTTTTAATAATTAAGATTAATATCATTGGATAGGGATTTTAATGAGTAATTTTGGTAATAGGCCAAGTGTAATACTATAGGGTTGGAAGTGTGACTTCCAAAAGTTATTATAAAAATTATAAGTAGGAACTTATAAATAGGATGCATTTGGTAAGATAAACATTTAAGTATTATATGTGTGAATGGTAATTAGTTCAAAAGAAAAACTAAAGGCATAATTAAATTAATACACAATTGAAGAATATAATCAGGCGAATAGATAATAAAACTAGGTAAAAATAATAAAATAAAAAATAACGTAGAATACACTAATAAGTCTCAGAAAAATTAAATAAAATCAGTGGCCTCATATCAATATCAAGTATGCACAATTAATATATATACATGCAATAAGTCATATTTTTCTTTTAATCATTTAAAGCAATAATGATTTAATATGTATGTGTTGGGTCACCGATGATTTGGTGATGAACCACCTTCCTTTGTATGAATGAATTTTTACAGGTTCTTTTGAAGGTCTGAAATATGCTTCAAGTATTGAAGAGTCAAAGACTATTCAATCAAGGGGTTGTACATAAAAAAGTGGAATTTTGGATGTATCAACCAACTTCAATATTCAGATCATTTTGCCAAGTCAAGACCAATATAGTGGGTCACCGATGGTACACTCAAAAGTGATCAAAAGTACTAAGGACATCAAACAAGATGAGGTCATCAAGTTGATGTCATGGTCACCGACACTATAATCTTGGTCACCGAAATTGCAGGTATATTTTCTAAGGCTGTGATTTCAAGTCACAAGTTCAAGGGTGTATACTTTTGTCATTTAGTGAAAGATGAAGTTTATCAAGCAAAGTATACACTTATCAACTCCAGCCTTACAAGGTATCCACCTATGTGATACATAGTGTGATGTATCACTTAGCAATTTCAAAGAGATAAGTTCTTGACTCACATCAATTGCAAGACACGTGAGCCAGCAAGAACTTGGGCATCAAGCCTTAAATAAAGACATTCTCTTTTATTCTTATAAAAGGAATATTTGTCTTTTAGCTAAAAGGTTTGATGGGACTTCACAGAGCATGAAGAAAAGAAGATAAAGTTATCTGACATTACGTGCTACAAGGAATGGTTCATCCATTATTCTAGTACAAAGGAAGTGGTCTCTTCCTTTGTTCAGCAGATAATCTTCCAGCTAATGAAACCTTGACAGCTGTCCACTTGCATCCCATGCTTGGGCACTATAAAAGGAGATGAAGTCCTTCCCAGAAATCTCACGCTTTCAACAAATCTTCAGAGTGATTATTTGTGTGACTGTGGCAAAGCTGTGTGCTATAACAGTATTGTTTTAACTTCCTTAGTGTATAAGTTAATTACTGTTATCTGTGTGTTTAGTTTGATAGAATAGTGTGCCATCTCTTAGTTAGCCATCTCTCTTTGGGGACTAACAATTGGTATCAGAGCCGTTGGTTTAATCTCATAAACCAGATCTGTGATGGCTACTACCTCAAATGTTGATGGTACCTTGCAGACCTCTTCCAGTAATACATATGATTTAGGATCTTTGGCTAAACCCCCAAGATTCAACCCAAACAACTTTGGGTTATGGAAAAATCGCATGTTATTATTCTTGGAAGGGATCGATTGCAGGTATCCCAACATTCTCAGTGAGGGACCTATTGTTCCTAAAATATGGGCTCGCTTTGGCCCTCAAAAGGACGCTGAAGGAAAGGATATAGAGTCAGATGACGAAAGAAGTGAGAAAACTGGTAGATATATCATCAAACCTTCTAATAAATTTAGTGAAGATGATAAACGCCTAGTTGCTTTAGACACTAAAGTCAAGTCTGCTCTTGCTGTATCCCTTCCTGATGATGTGTATCATTCTCTTCTTAACCTTCCCACTGCTAAAGAAATGTGGGATACTTTGAGTGTCTTATATGAAGGCACCAAAGAAGTAAAGAAATCTAACAGGATCTGTCTTGTTAGAAAGTATGAACTCTTCTCCCATGAAAAGGGAGAATCTCTTTCTACCTACTTTAATCGTTTTAACTGTCTTCTCAATGATCTGAAAGTTCTTGGACGAGTTTATGATAATGAAGAAGTTCTCTGCAAGTTCATGGATTGTCTTCCAGATTTCTGGGAAACTATCTGTACTTGCATCAAGCAAACCAAGGACTTAGAAATAATGCCTTTAACTGCTCTCTATGGAACTCTTCTTCACTATGAACAAACTAAGAACCAGAGAAAATCTCTTATAAAGGATATCAAATCCTCTTCTATTGCTTTGATAGGTGATTCAAAATCCTCTTCTTGTATTCCTAGAATCACCTATCCTTCTTCTGATTCTGAAAAAGATATTAAGGAAGACTCTTCTCATCTGTCAGATGCATACTATAGTCTCGCCGATGATGAAGGAGAAGAATCAGCCATTGACATACTTTCTGATAGTATGGCAATGCTTGCTGGAAACCTTAAGAATAAAAGATTTTCTTCAAACCGCTCCAAATTTAATAGAAAACCTTTTTCTCAAAAATCCTCTTCTGATAAAGCAAATGAAGAATGCTTCAATTGTGGAAAGAAAGGTCATTTTGCTTCGAATGCGTATCAAAAGCTTCCTCTTCTGTCAAACCTTCTTCTTCTTATGGCCATGACTTCTCAAAATCAGCTTCTAGGAAGCATGAAGAGAGAAATAGCCAATCCTCTAAAGAAAATTTTGAATCAAAAGAAATCTCCAGGTATAAGAAATACAAAGCCAAATACAAGAGAGAAAAAGAGAGAAACCAAGGTAAAAATAAAACCTTGGTTGCTGAGGCTCATTGCTGGGAAGATGAGCAAACCTCTGAGAGTGAGAGTGAGTATGTCACTAAATGCCTCATGGCCAAAATCGATGAGATAGAAGACATGGAGAAGTCACTCTACACCACTCTTGTATCTGCTGAGGGATCCACTTCATGGACAAAACCTCAGGTACATCCTTTTACCTTTCTCTCTGATGATCAAAAGGCTGATGCCTTTGATTCTTTAACTGTTGACTTCTGTGACTTAAAGATTCAAAAGAAAAAGGCTGATATGCACATAAAATGTCTAAATGATCAACTCCTCTCTTGCTTTTCAAAACTAAAAGATTTTGACAAAATGAAAGCTGATCTGGAAAACCTTCGGTACTTAAACGACAGTCTTTCTGAGGAAAAATCAAAGATCTCTTCCACTCTTGAAAAGGAACAAGAGGTTCTGTCTAAATGGACTAAATCCTCTAAGAATCTTGAAAGGATCCTTCAAGATCAAATAACCAGCAAGGATAAGTCTGGCCTTGGTTATGGAAAAGATGTTCCTCAACCTTTTGATCTTCCACTCCATTCTTCTGAGTGTCAAGGTTTTCCTGCTGGTTTCCTTTCCGATGACGATGATGATCTCTTCGGTTACTCATCTGAGGATTCTACCTCCGTTCACTCTATAGATCTACTTGACATGCTCAAAGTAGAATCTGGTTCTAAAAAGTTTGGAGTCTTTGTTAAAGCTAAAGAAATCTCTTCTGAGTCTTCAAAAGCTTCAACTCTTCCAAGCTCTTCTTCTTCTCCCAAACCTATCCAAAGACTTTTAAACTCCTTAAGTCTGCATGAGTCAAGGTACTCCCAGGAGCAGCCTTCTGACGTTGCTGAATATCCTTCTTCAAAAAGATTTTCGCCTCAAAAGAAAAATTTTTCTAAATCAAAATTTTCATCTAAAAGGAAATCTCAAATAGTTACTGACTTTATTCCTCGGTCAGTAAACTTGAAGAAATCAAGAAATCCTGGTAAAGGTATTCTTGGACCAAGACCAGGTGTTGGACACCCCTCTTCTTCTCAGTCGTCAACCTCTGTCCAAAGTTTTGATGATAGGGATTTTAAAAAGGCCTTTCCTTTAAAGAAGTGCTATAACTGTGGCAACACTCTTCATCTTGCTAAAAATTGCCCAAAAGACTTGGTTCCTTGCAAAACTAAAATGCCTTCTAATCCCAAAGGACCCACCTCAAAATGGGTACCAAAAGTCTAAATTTGTTTCTGGGTGCAGGTACCAAATAAAGATCACATATGGTACATGGATAGTGGGTGTTCAAGACACATGACCGGAAACAAACTTCTTCTCTCTAACTTCTCAAAAGAAAAGGGACCCACTGTTTCCTTTGGAGGAAATGGAAAAGGGGTCACCAAAGGATATGGTACCATTTCAAATGGAACCATCACTTTCTCCAGAGTTGCTCATGTTGAAGGGCTAATGTACAATCTTCTAAGCATCAGCCAAATATGTGATTTCGGCTATAAGGTCATGTTCCAGCTGTGTGTGTGCTTGGTCTTTGATGTACGTAACAAGATTGTACTAGCAGAACCCGACCGAATGATGTGTACATAATCAACATGAAGGAAAGTGCAATAGGAGAAAATTTGTGTGTCTCCTTTCTCAAGAACTAGCCAAACGAGTTGGTCGTGGCATAAAAGGTTCTCTCATCTAAACTTTAAAACCTTGAACAAACTCTCCAACAAGGAGCTGGTTGTTGGAATGCCAAAAATAGCTTTTGAAAAAGAAAAGCTGTGTGGAGCATGTGAAAAAGGAAAACTCACCAGAACTTCCTTTAAAACAAAACAATGCTCTTCTATCTCTCAACCTCTTCAAATGCTTCACATGGATCTATGCGGTCCAGTAAGCACACCCAGTCTGGGTGGTAAAAAGTATATGCTAGTAATCGTCGATGAATTCTCTAGATATACTTGGGTGTTCTTTCTGAAACACAAGAGTGATGCTGCTGAAGAAATCATCAGGTTTACAAGAAAGATTGAAAATTTGAATGGTAAACTGGTGAAGTCCTTCAGAAGTGATAATGGCACAGAATTCAAGAATGCTGCTCTGGAAGATTTCTTTGACCTAAAAGGAATCTCTCAGAACTTCTCTGCCGTACGCACTCCTCAGCAAAATGGTGTTGTTGAGAGAAAGAATAGAACACTATGTGAAGCCGCAAGGTCTATGCTTTGAGTGAATCCAAGTTGCCAACCTATTTTTCAGCGTGCAGTTAACACTGCATGCTTTACTCAAAATAGGTCTATCATAGTCAAAAGGCATGACAAGACTCCTTATGAAGTCTTCCATGGTAGAAAACCTGCAGTTGACTTCTTCCATGGACTGAAGCAAGCTCCACGTGTTCTATATTGACTGAAGCAAGCTCCACGTGCCTGGTATGACACTCTCTCAGAATATCTACTTAGAAATAAGTACATACGAGGCAAGGTTGACAACACTCTCTTCTTCAAGAAATCACAAGGTAATATCATTCTTGTTCAAATCTATGTTGATGATATTATTTTTGGAGCCACCGATGAATCCTTGTGTGATGAGTTTAGCTCCCTCATGCAAAAAGAATATGAAATGAGCATGATGGGGGAGTTAACTTTCTTTCTTGGTTTGCAAGTAAAACAATCTCCAGAAGGTATTTTCATAAATCAAAGTAAATACATTAAAGACCTTCTGAAAAAGTTTCAGTTTGATACTTGCTCTACTATGAAAACTCCTATGGCTCCTCCTCTTAAACTCTTTTCTGATCCTGATGGCATTTCTGTTAATATTACAAATTATAGAGCCATGATAGGATCCCTTCTCTATCTAACTGCAAGTAGACCTGACATTATGTTTGCTACTTGTCTGTGTGCCCGATACCAAGCAAATCCTAAAGAATCACATCCGTCGCCGTGAAAAGGATTTTTCGGTATCTGAAAGGTACCATAAATCTGGGTCTTTGGTATCCCAAAGACTCAGGTTTCGATCTCATCAGGTACTCTGATTCTAATTTTGCAGGTTCAAAAATAGACAGAAAGAGTACAACTGGAAGTTGTCAGTTACTTGGTGGAAAGCTTGTGAGCTGGTCAAGTAAGAAACAACATTCGGTGTCTACATCTACTGCTGAAGCAGAATATGTGGCTGCTGGAAGTTGTTGTGCACAAATATTGTGGATGAAAAATCATTTGTGTGATTACAATCAGATTTTCTCAAAGATCCCAATAATGTGTGACAACTCAAGTGCAATAGCCATTGCCAACAACCCTGTGCTTCATTCAAGATCCAAGCACATTGATATTAGGTATATAAGAGATCATGTCTCTAAAGGTGATGTGGAGTTACATTTCATTCCCACCGACTATCAACTAGCTGATCTGTTCACAAAGCCCCTTGATGAAGCAAGGTCCAAATTCCTCATTGGTGAGTTAGGTATGGTAAACACAGACTAATATATCTTATATTTATATATAATGTATGTTTTTTTTATATATATTTCATATATATATATATACTACATACATTTGTATATTTATAATTTATATATGTTATATGCTTTAAATATATACTTTATATATATTATATATTATATTATACATTATATTATATTAATATATTTATATAAAAAGAAAAAAAAAGAAAAAAAAATATATATATACATACAGTAATGTCGGTGACTAGGTCACCGACGGTATCTCTCTCTCTTTCTCCTCTATATTCTCTCAAACTCTAACCCTAAAACCATATACCATCCACCGACGGCGGTCCATCCACCGTCGTTGACCCACCGACGCCGTCACCACTTTCCGACGGCAAGAACCACCGAGCCACCAAGCCACCGAGGATTGTACCTCGATCCCAGCCACTGACGTCATCTTTCCGACATCGGCGCCCCTCTTTCCGACGCCGCCGCTCACCGACGATCTCTTTCCGACGCAGTGCTGACGTCACTTTCCGACGTCTCTCCTACGTCACCTGCCGACGTCATCCACTACACCCACCGACGTCTCTCTCTCATCTTGGTTCGAGCCACCGACGTTGCACCTTGATTCGAGCCACCGACGTCGCACCCTTGTTCGAGTCACCGACGTTTCTCTTTCCGACGTCTACCTTCTATTGAGCCACCGACGTCTCTCTCTTATACAAGCCACCGACGTCTCTCTCTCTCATACAAGCCACCGATGATATACACTCACCGAGGTAACCGTTTCAAACCTTTCACCTTCTTAACCCTTAAAAGATAACTCTTGACTTACCATTCTTGATAAGCAAGATTATTTGTTCTTATCCCTAATGACATCATCAATGTCAGACCATGCGCCGAATTCAACTCTAAAACCCTTAGAATTCTGACCTTTCAATCACCAAAAGTAATAATTACCTTTGAAAGTTGAATTTTCCCTCCCATATATAAACTTCCTTCCCACTACTTCACCACCTTTCTCGCACCCACTCTCCTTCTCTTTCATTTGCAAGAACTTCAAACCTGCAACTTCATTTCTTCTTCAATGGCATCTCCATCAAGAATTTCTGAAGAACAAACAATCACCTTTGGATCCTTATCCTTCCCTGCATGCAACTACTATGGACGTATTGGAACTGATAATACTCATCCTGAGTATAATGATATTTGTTGGTTTCTTCAGAGGTGTCCTCTACAATATGCACTCACTGCAAAACCTAAGATGAGTAAGTTTCTTCTTGGAAACTTTTGGCTTTCTTGTACATATGATGCTTCCACAGATCAAATCCTTGCATCTGTTCTTACCAATGAAGAACATGATGTGGTTTTTGATGTTGAGGATGTTCGAAGAATCCTAAAGCTTCCTGCTTACGATTCATATGAGACATTTCCTTTGGGAAATGAACACCAAATGGTGGTTGCTGCTTTGAACTACCTCGAAGAAAAGAAGGGATCCAAGTCAAAGGGTCCAGGTACTTTACTACGCAAGAATATGGGAAGTATTTGGAACTTTCTATTTGCACATCTGATTCTGTGCCTTAGCAAGAAGACAGGTGGCCCAGATCAGTCACCTTCCCAAGTAACTGAGCTGGCACATGCTCTAATATTTCAAAGGAAAATAGACTTTGCAAGTTATTTTTTCAATGAAATGATCTCCTCCTTCTCCACTCTCCGACATCCTCAGGTACCATTTCAACGCCTCTTCTCTCTTATCATTAATGCTAAATTGGGTGATAAACTTGAGAAAAGGGATGACATCATATATGATCTCCCTCTTCATCAAGTGGGAAACCAAGTTATGAAGAAGGCTGTCTTAGCATCAGACAACCCTCTCCGACCTTCTATGGTTGAGTTTGCAAGGAATGCAACTCTTACTTGGGGAGAGAATGAACCGCGCCTTCATAGAACCTCAGGTATGACCTCTATCTCTTCTACTCCTAGAGTAACTGAGGTGCCCAAATCTCTTAAGAGATCCAAAGCGTCGGGCACTTCTACCTCCGCACCCACCGATGCTACGAAGCCAAAAGAACCTTTGGCTTCCACCCAAGCATCTAAATCCCATAAGCGGAGACACTCTAAAAGCCCCCCAAAGACTTCCTCAAAGAAGTCCAAGGGTACCCAAAGGGTTAAAACGCATAATCCATCTACTGCCTCCCAAAAGACAGTAAATTTTGAAAAGATCCTCACTAAACCCAAGGAACACTCATCCATACCCAGCTCCTCCAGGCCCTCTCAAAAGGACAAGGTTGTAAATAGGGACACCCGTACTATTCCTTCATCAACTTTCTTACTAGTTGATGAAGATGACTTGGAGTATCCCATCCAAGGTATCTCCTCACCCCCTGAGCTCTCACAGCTCCTATTCCACCTTCCACATGAGGGTGCATCACAACCAGGTGCATTTGATGGAACATCCCTTTTTACTGACCCCACTGTGTCCGACACTGAACCTTTATCAGGTACGTCTCCCGTACATGAAAAGGTTGTGGAGGAACCCATTACTAAGGAATCCCCTCATAGACACTCTTATCCACGTGTCTCCCCCACATCTTCTAAATCCCCCCCAAGAAAACCTACAGGTTTGGTGGATTACTCTTCCAGTGATGATGATGATGCTGATCAACCACCAAAGCCTCAACCTTCAGCTCCCATGACTTCCAAACAGGGAGATGATCTTCTCACAGCTTTTACAAACTTTACCAGTAATACTTTACGCAGGGTAGAAGCTCTAGAAGATCATGCTGCTAAGGAAAAGGAAAGAATGGATTCCCTTTCCTCATCTCTTAGATCTAACATTGAGGAGTTGTCGGTGAGTCACCCAACTCTAATGACATGTTTAGATCTCCTACACTTGGACATCCTTGATCTTCAGCAAGGGTTTTCTTCAAGTCAGGAGTCTGTGCTTTCTTCCATACAAGAACTTCGGAGTTCATCTTCAAGTCAAGTCACAGATATTTCTTCTCTCATTGCCAATCAACAAGCAATTATGGACTCTCTTATCAGTCTTCACACCAAAGTTGATAAAGTTCCAACCTCTGCTCCAACGGTTGAACTAGATATTGGTGAGTCATTCTTCAAGGACACTGATAGATTTGTCCTTCAAAGAGTTGAGAAGAAAATTGGTGCTCTCTGCTCTGATATGGAAAGGGTTAAGGAATTTCTCTCTTCAGTGGGTTTCAAGGGTTCAACCACTGAGGGGGAGAAAAATAAGAAGACCATCAATACCACCTCAGCAGCCGCCGACGTCAGCATACCAGCCGCCGACGTCAGCATGCCAGCCGCCGACATCATCAATCCAGCCACCGATGTGGCTTCTCCATTTCATCCAGCCACCGACGTGGCCCCTACAGCCACCGATGGTGGTGTGGTCACAGAGGTGGTCCCTGTTCCTTTGGTACCCGAAGCAGCTGTTGAGGGGGAGAGTATCAGTGCTCAACCCCTTGAAACTGAAGAAAAGAAGAAAAGAAAAGAAAAAGCCAAAGGAAAGAAGCCTCTCTCTTTTGAAGAACAGCAAGAAGAAAGAAAGAGAAAGAAAAGGTTGAGAGATTCTCAAGACGTACACTCTTAGACTTCAACCTCGCTTCATTACCCACCGATCCTCTTAGGGTAATTCTCACGTAGCCGAAAAGAAGAAGCCATTAGAGCACAACTTGAGTATGATCAGACAAATGTACTCAAGTTGGCTCAAGATGAAGCCACTCATGCAATGGTAAAGGATGCTCTTCAAGCTCAAAAAGATGAGCTTGAAAATATAAAGAAAGAAATACGGAAGGCTGCAAAATTGGTTGATGAGGCCAAGAAGGCAAAGGAAGTAGAGTGGTTTAAAAGGAGATTGAAGAACAGGAAGGATGATTCCAAGATTATCAATGCTACCATCCAACCTCCAACCAAGAATTCTCCCAAGTTACTTATCACCCTTAAGAGAGCTGATACTTTATCAAAGGTATATGAAGCTGAATGGTTGGAAGTTCTTGGGATGACTGAGTGGATGGAAGTTGGTAAATGCATCTCCAAGAGCAAAAGCAAGTACAAGGAGCTGGTACTTAATATTCTCAGAAAACTCTTCATCAAGATGCTCAACATCCAAAAGGAGAATAATATTCTTGTGACATACCTTGAAGCACAACAAATGTACTTCATTCAACAGGGTCTTAAAGGAGAGGTCATCACTGCTCCTAAAAACAAGAAGAAGGGACATTTTGTTATGCTTCATGAAAGGGGCATCTAGATAAATGCTTCGGGTATAGATCTTTCCATTCCCACTTCTATTGCTTACCCGGAGCAAACCATGCTGACTACTCCAGAGCTTGGGGTTTTCTTTGAAGACATCTTTGGAAACATCGGTTTCTTCAGAGCATCTGTCATCCCAAGGGCTCACAGCTCCTTCCTCTCTGCTATTCTAGGAGTACCTCCTGTTGAAGACCATGGAATGACCAGAATGATCTTGGATGAACTTAAACGAAGAGAACCCTCAGATCCATGATCTTGCAGACGTATAGTACAGTATGAACTTTATTAATCATGTACTCTGATCAATCCTATGTGTTGATTAATAAAAGTTCATACTTTTCTTCCATCCCATCTCTTGTTAATATTTTTACAAGCTTTGCACATATTTAAACTTATACTTATTCTTTCATTTATTTTATACTCTTATACTGTACATACTCAGTTAAAAAAAAATCAAAAAAAAATGAAAAAAAAAAAATCTGAGTCAAAAGAACCCAAAAGAAAAATAGAAAGGGTCAAAAAGAATTCTTTTCTAACCTACAGGTATCATCATCAAATAGGGGGAGATTGTTGGGTCACCGATGATTTGGTGATGAACCACCTTCCTTTGTATGAATGAATTTTTACAGGTTCTTTTGAAGGTCTGAAATATGCTTCAAGTATTGAAGAGTCAAAGACTATTCAATCAAGGGGTTGTACATAAAAAAGTGGAATTTTGGATGTATCAACCAACTTCAATATTCAGATCATTTTGCCAAGTCAAGACCAATATAGTGGGTCACCGATGGTACACTCAAAAGTCATCAAAAGTACTAAGGACATCAAACAAGATGAGGTCATCAAGTTGATGTCATGGTCACCGACACTATAATCTTGGTCACCGAAATTGCAGGTATATTTTCTAAGGCTGTGATTTCAAGTCACAAGTTCAAGGGTGTATACTTTTGTCATTTAGTGAAAGATGAAGTTTATCAAGCAAAGTATACACTTATCAACTCCAGCCTTACAAGGTATCCAGCGATGTGATACATAGTGTGATGTATCACTTAGCAATTTCAAAGAGATAAGTTCTTGACTCACATCAATTGCAAGACACGTGAGCCAGCAAGAACTTGGGCATCAAGCCTTAAATAAAGACATTCTCTTTTATTCTTATAAAAGGAATATTTGTCTTTTAGCTAAAAGGTTTGATGGGACTTCACAGAGCATGAAGAAAAGAAGATAAAGTTATCTGACATTACGTGCTACAAGGAATGGTGCATCCATTATTCTAGTACAAAGGAAGTGGTCTCTTCCTTTGTTCAGCAGATAATCTTCCAGCTAATGAAACCTTGATGTACCGTCCACTTGCATCCCATGCTTGGGCACTATAAAAGGAGATGAAGTCCTTCCCAGAAATCTCACGCTTTCAACAAATCTTCAGAGTGATTATTTGTGTGACTGTGGCAAAGCTGTGTGCTATAACAGTATTGTTTTAACTTCCTTAGTGTATAAGTTAATTACTGTTATCTGTGTGTTTAGTTTGATAGAATAGTGTGCCTGTTCTTTTCCGCATCAAACTATCTGTGTGTAAATTTTTAATATTTATATTAAAAAATTTAAAAAGAGTATATTCTGTGTGTTTTATATTCAACCCCCCCTTCTACAAAACCCTCTCTTAGTTAGCCATCTCTCTTTGGGGACTAACAGTATGCATAATAAAGAACAGAAAGAAAAATACAATCCTTTTTTTTGTTATTTCAACATTAAAAGCAATGGAACAAGAAAAAGGATATTTACCTATTTTGTTTTCATCTAAAAAAATTCATTGGTAACTTAACATTGTAATTTTTTTTTTAAATATATATCTATAAATAAGATGAATAAGCAATTTCAATTAAAAAAAAACGTTTACAATATTTCAAAGAAATTCGACTATAGTTTAGTTGGTTTAATAAAATATATCGTTTATTGGTTTAAATAAAATAAAATATTGTATATGATGAACATAATTTTGGTAACATTAATGAATACTCACAAGTTAGCATACGAATGTAAACAAAATTAAGCAAACATGAAAATGTTGTATAGTTAATGAGTATTTAATACATGGAATGTGAGACGTAAGCAAACATGAAAATTATGATCATGTTAATAATGAGTATCACGAATCAATATTGTATATAAAAGCTTACTTGATGAATGAATTGATTGGTGAAGACGCGAAATCGATCCGTGAATTATTGCTTGAGCGTACGTGCTGATAACGTGTTGCAGAATAATCAATACAGAGAGAATCCAAAAGCAGTTTTTCTCATTAATCAGTAGCCCTTTAAATAGGGACGAGTTACAAAGAGATAACCATAAGAAACCTAACACTAATCTAACTCTAAATGTCTATCTCTATCTCTATACATCTTTATCTTTTATCTTTATCATTATCGTCATATCCTTTAGACGATAGCACACTTATCCTTCAACATTTAATAAAATTTTAACAAATAAACAAACTGCATTTTTATTGATTATGATAAAATAGAACATATCCTCCGCCACTTTCCAATTTGTATGGGTTGGTTTTTGCTATTAAGATTGATTAAGTGCAAACCGTTATAGCAGGTCCAACCAGTGGCGGATTCAGGAATTCTGTCCACTGGGGTCCCATTAAGGTAGACTAAAGGCGCGTAAAGTCACCCGGCGTATTTCGGAATTTTTTCAAAGTTTTTTAGTTGATTTCAAGGGATTTTTTTAGTGTTTTTGTCGATTTTAAAGGATTTTCTTAGTGTTTTTGTGGATTTCGAAGGATTTTTTCGATTTTTTTATTGATTTCAAGAGACTTTTTTAGTGTTTTTGTCAATTGCGGACAAGATGGGGTCCTTTGAATTTTTTTACTGGGGAGACGAAAGGCTAAATTAAGTATTTTTTATATTTTTTACAATATATAATTTTTTTTTAAACATTGAATGGGGTCCTTGGCCCCCCCCCCCCCCCTTTTCTACATTAGCTCCGCCACTGTGTCCAACACCTTTGTTAAAATATAAAAAATGAGTTTTTTTTTTCTCTAAATCTTTCCAACAGCTTTGCTATTTTGTTTTCTATAATAGAAAAAACTTGAAATTTTTCTAAGTTTAGGGAATTCTCTAAAACTTGATGGTAGGAGATAGAAATTGTTATTTTGTTCCATCTCACAAATAAGATTAAAGTTTTATCATTTTATATTAAGTTTTTTAAAGTGTATTGGGATGATAAATTAGATAATACTATATTGATATAATTTGTGTTAAAATCTCTCAAATAGAAAATCTGTTAGAAATGAATATAACTCTTTTTAGAGATTTTTACCTTTGGTTCTCTATTTTAGCAAAATTATAGAAAACCTGTTGCAGATGCTCTTAAGTGCCTTATAAAAGAATATTTTAGTTTTTTCTACATTAGAAACAACAAGAATACGTACCCGCTTCAATTCAACGGAATTTAAATATTTTATCAACATTAACTTTAGAATTCTCGAACCCTTTCAAAATATCAAATTCTCTACCGTTTTGAACTTATAAATCGCTATCCATTATTTTTACAAAACCTAAGTACAATCTTAACTTATAAAGAACAAAGTAGCACATTTAGGAACCATTTGATTTGACGAAAAAAAATTAATAACTTGGATTTTGTGGAAAAATTTGGAATTTTTGATGTGTTTGGTTTGTAGAATTTGGAATAAAATTGAATTTCATTATTAATTGATTTTTACAAAACAAGTATTATAAATATTTGTAACTCTTCAAAATCTAAACAATCATCACTCTTCATAATATAGTATTGATATAGATAGATAAGGCTATAAGGGTGTAAAATGAAAAATTAAAATGTTAAATTAAGTTTTAAAAAGAAGTTGGTAAGTATTTATCATCTTTAATATTATTATTAAATCAAAAAAATATCGATATTGGGCTCTTTTGAAGGTATTGAAGAAACGACTATAATCGTATAATTAATAAAAAAAACGTTTTTTAATGATGTTATTAAATCAAAAAATAATCGATACGATGTTCATTTTGAAGGTATTAAAGAAGACGATTATAACCGTATAGTTTATAAAAAAGAAAACATTTTTCTTTAATATGTTTTAGTTAATATACAATTATGTATATTAATATGAAAATGGTGTTAAATGAAAAATGAAAAAGTAAAAGATATAAAAGTTAATTAAATAATTATAATGTATAAACTGTAAGTTTTAAAAATAATTTAGTGCGTATTTATGTTATTTGATAATATGATTAAGTTCAAAAATATTCAATAGTGGGCTCATTTCGAAGATATTGACAAGACGATTATAATTGTATAATTTGTAAAAAAAAATCATATTTTTTTAATCTAATTTGGTTCATATACAATTATTTATGTTTTAATGTGATAAGGTGTAAAATGAAAAATAAAATAGTCAGGGATATGAATTGTAATAATCCGGAATCTAGTTTAGTAATGATATGTGCAATTTGGATGGTTGGAGCATAATCTTCTAAACTTCAGGGACTAAAATTGGAAATGGTAAAAAGTTGGTCAATAAGGGTTAGAAACCCTCATTTTTAGAAGAAAACGGTTGGTGTTTTTGTATGTGTTCTTAAGGTGTATCTTGGAGAAAAAAGAAGGAGAAGAGGAGAAATTGGAAGGAGCAAAGGTCCAACAACAAATTCAGGTATGAAAACTTTATCCTCTTCACTTTCTTTCATTGTTGAGTCAATTGGTTGACTAAAGGTTTGGGGTTTTGTATTTTGGGTTATTGATTGATTGTTAGAAGTTCTCAAAATCAATAACTATGGGTTATTAGAATTGGTATTGGAGTATTCTTCAAGTTTTGTGATTCATATTTCATGCCAATTGTTTGAAATCAATAAAACCCTCCATAGATGACAATGTGTTCATCTATGTGAATGTCGATCCATAAATCAAAGGATGAAATGGATTGATTGATGTTAGAGTTTGATTTATAAGAGTTTGGGTCAAGTTTCATATCAGTTATGGAGTGAAGTGGTGGAAATGAGGTTTTTGGGGTTTTTGGCTCGTGATGGAAGAGTGCAGGTCAAACAGTAAGCCACGCGGGTAAGTCGCGTGGCAAATCGCGTTAGCTACTGTTTTGGCATTTCGAGATTTTGGTTAAGGGGCAATTAAGGGTGCTTTATGGTGTCCTATCCCTAGAGGTTTATCAGTAGGATGTTTGTAAGTATAGTTGGGTCACCAACTAGTATTTAATTGATCCAAATCAGGTGTTCGGTTGGTGTGATCGTAGTGTGAGACGAGCAATCTAAGCTTGGCAATCAGGTGAGTTCCCTTCGTGTGCTTAATTTATTAAATGAATGTTTTAAATTGCATAATTTTAAATCATTCAATTACAGGAAGTGTGTACCCATCTTTTTGGGCAAGTGTGGGCCCGTTTAATAGTCACGGTGTGTGTGACTATCAGTGTGAATTACCGTTACAACAGGTACAAATAAAGTGTGTTCATGTGTGAGTTAATATTCATGACTAACCTTTTATCTTATAAATGTCATGCATATTTAACTGTGTTTTTTGGGGAATTCATTAGGTCTTATGGTCTAACGCTCTCTTTTATAAAACTGAAAACCTTTTTAGGGAAGCACATGGTTGAGAGCTCGAGTGAGGGCAAGGGAAAGCTGTGAGCTTGGGAAGATAGTTGTGAGCGCTACTTGTATAGTTAGTTGTCTAGTTTTACAGTTGGTTTGTAATAAATCTTAGTAGTTGTTTAATTTCGCTGCAAACAATTGAGATCAAGTTTACACTTTGGGACCTATTGATGTTTGATATTGTCTTTTAGAGCAATAGATTGAAATGCTTTTATTTTAGAATCGTGGTTGTTACATGAATGAAATTTAAAAACTAATTATAGATAAAGATGTAAAATGAAAAGATAAAGAAATTAAATAAATAACTATAGGGCATAAAATGTAATTTTTTTAAAAAATAACTCGTTACGTATTCATTTATATACTAATATGATTAAATCGAAAAATAGTCAATATTGAGTTCATTTTGAAGGTATTGACGACATGATTATAATGGTATAATTTACTACAAATTTTAACTAATTTAAGATTTGTTAATATGAAAAAATTATGACATGAAAATTGAAAAATGAACGAATATAAATAAATTAAATAACAAAGTTTAAGGATATAAAGTGTAATTTAAAAATCAAAATTAATTATATTCTAATTATAATATTGAACATAGAGTTTGGCATGTATCAAAAGGTTGTACCTTGTGCATCAAAACTTATACCTCTTAATTTTCTAAACAAAATCGTTTTCTATGCTTTATAAGTAGTATAAATATAGATATAGATATTGAAAATTGTTAAGTTTATTCTTTTATTTCCACATTTATATTGTTATATTTTAAAAAAGATTAACAAAAACCTTAAATTTAATATTTCAACTTGAATAAAATCGGATTCACTGAATTTAAAGAAAAATGTCTACTTGCGCCAAAAATGACCAAACAATTGTGTGTAGTATTTAAAAGCGTTACCATAATTATATAATTATATGTATATATATATAGAAATAGGTTCATACGAGAACGATAACAATTTACGAGAATGCAAGAACAATCCTCAGTCAGTCATTTTGTACATGAAACTTTTCATGTACAAAATCACATATGATTCATTTACAAAATCACATATGATTTACGTACAAAATCATATATGATTAGCCGTGACTTTTCCTGCGACTTGCCCATGGGAAAAGTCATGCGTGTCCTTTTTGACGCTTACAAAATCATATATGATTTTGTACATGAAAAATTTCATGTACAAAATGATTGGCCGATAATTGTCCTCGTATTCTCGTAAATTAGTATCGTTCTCGTATGAACCCGCCTCTATATATATATATATATATGTAGGGTTAGGTTCAAATGTGAACTCAATTTTGGCTGTGAACGTGAGGACGAATCTCAGCCACACATCTTCGGTTATGGTGGACGCGATCACGGAGGATTGACGCGATTCATGGGAGGGTGGAGATTATTAAAGGAGGGGAACCAGGTCAAAGCCGCCTTTATTGACCGGATAAGTGGCTGAGATTCGTCCTCACATTCACAACCAAAAATGGGTTCACATTTGAACTTTCCTATATATATATATATTGTTTTTGGAAAGTCTAACAAATTTTTAAAACACGTTTAAAAAACATTTTATACCTTATTATAACGGTTTCACATAATGCATACAAGTGTTCGGTATAAGTGTAAAATTGAAACCACATAGTTGTGCAATTTATTAATTAAATAAAATACATTTTTAGGTAAAAGTATCTTGTAAAAGGTAAATTGTTTCGTTCTATAAAAAATTAATTATAGTATTATATGGAAAAAAGTTAGTTGTCATAAATAAAGAGGAAAAAATTAAAATACTTTGATAAAATAGTTATTTAAAGATTGCATTTGAATGTTGTTATGTTATAAATCAAATTAGCAAGAAAATTGAAACTATAAAACTATAAAATATCTGATAATAAACATAAAAGGAAAAAATATGAGTTTATTTATTTATAAATTTTACAAAAAAATATTTTGAATGTTTTATTACATACTTAATAGTTTGAAGGTTGAACTTACAGTTGGGTTAATCTAACCCTTCCAAACCTTTCTTCGCATCCATGAAAGACCACCGAGACGGAACCCGAAGATGGTGATGGGAGACGGAGTCGGAGATAATGGCCGGATATAACGGTCGGAGATGATGACCGGAGATGGACAGTGGCGGACCCACCCTATAGGGAGGGGGGTCTCGTGCTACCGCTCAACTGTGTGTCGTAAAGGTAAAAAATGTCGCGATTCGTAAGTTTTACGTAAGGTACACCCGCTAAACTCTGATGGGTGCTCTGTGTTAAGGGAGCACAACTTTAAAAAAATCCCTCGAAATCAACAAAAAAACCTTAAAAATCACTCGAAATCAACCAAAAACCTTAAAAAATCTTTCGAAATCAACCAAAAACCTTAAAAAAATCCTTCGAAATCACCCGAAAAAACTTAAAAAAGTCCCCGGAAGGGGAATTCGGCTAAAAAATCCCTCGAAATCAACCGAAAAATATATATCAAACAGCTTTGCGGACATTTGATACAATTTAAGGGTGCACCCGCTTGGGAAAAATCCTGGGTCCGCCACTGGAGATGGATGCCGGAGAGGGTGACCGGCGACGGAGAAGACAATTATATGAAATGGTGGCTGCAAAGAGTGGGTTTGTTGTCTTGGTTGGGAGACATGCTTTGTACTTTATTTATATATATAATATATATATACAAAATTTAATTGTTCAATTAAAATAAAATAAAAATATATTTTATACAATAAAATTCATATCAATAAACACATCATCAAATAATGCTGATTTGTAAGCCACATCATCAACAATGTCAGTATGGTAATCTATTAATGGTTAAACCGATAACCCTAGATACTTTAGTGTTTGAAACTTTTCAACTTAGGTACCAAAATGAAACCTTTAAAAATATGTTACCCAAAATAAAAATAAAAATAAAGTATGTTACCTTTTAATACAATTTGTCTTTTTATTAAATGTTATCTTTAAATAGTTGCAAAACGAAACAAAGGGGAAGAAAAGGAACAGGCGGGGTTCTTTTTATTGTTGTGGGTGGAGTTCATAAAAAAAGACAAAAAAGTTTTGATAAACCAAAATAAAAAATAACAAAAGGATTAAAATAAGGGAATTTAATTATTTGACCATTTTATAAAATGGGTTTACCAAAATAACCAAAATCTTTTTGATTTTACCAAAATGACCAGAAAGCCTTCGAAATACATATCGATTTTGAGGTCAAATCAAGTGGAACGGTCAAAGGGCCAAAACGACGTCGTTTTGGCCATTTTCCTCCGCCACATACTGAAAACCTCCGCCACATGGCGGAGGGCCCCAAAACGACGCCGTTTTGGGTCGTTTTTCGCGTATACCTGGACCGTATACGAATACCTCCGCCTCGCCCTATAAATACCTCCGCCACATGGCGGAGGGGACCCAAAACGACGTCGTTTTGGGCCCTTTTTTTGCCTGGAAACCCTAATCCACGAACCCTAAAAGCCTTTTATACTACAACCGCCCCCACCCCCACCCCACACGGCTGTTGCTTCCATTGTCTTCTCCTCATCTTCTTGCTTTGTTCTTGCCTTATTTTTGCTTACACACAAAATATTTTAAGGTTCTTGCCATGTGGCGGAGGTATTTATAGGGCGAGGCGGAGGTATTCGTATACGGTCCAGGTATACGCGAAAAACGACCCAAAACGGCGTCGTTTTGGGCCTCTCCGCCATGTGGCGGAGGTTTTCAGTATGTGGCGGAGGAAAATGGCCAAAACGACGTCGTTTTGGCCCTTTGACCGTTCCACTCGATTTGACCTCAAAATCGATATGTATTTCGAAGGCTTTCTGGTCATTTTGGTAAAATCAAAAAGATTTTGGTTATTTTGGTAAACCTATTTTATAAAATGGTCAAAATAATTAAATTCCGTTAAAATAACCTTAAGTCAACAGATGATTTAAACAAAGGCTTAAAGATTAAAAAATGGCAACAAATTATAAATAATAAAGATGAAAATCATATTTTTAAAATTATAAGGACAAGAATGACAATATTCCATAAAACGTTTATTAGGATTGTCATGAAAGATATCTAATCTTTATATAAAGAGAACTTTGAACTTCACATGAAAAATTAATGAGTTTTTATGTTAAAAATACATAAAATTAACTCTTACAAAATTGTGATAACTTTAGAATCGGTGTATCATTTGTTGTTTCACATGATCTTTTTTATTTAGATCTTGATTTTGTGAATTAATTAACATATATTTGTTTTACAATTTGAGTATCTTTTATGTGTTTGTGAAAAAAGAAATACAACTAATGTTATGTTTGGCAAAAATTAGCTAACTTATAAGCTAGCGTATTTTCAAGGTACACGTTTGGTAAATCATAAGCTAGCGTATTAAAACGCTACTTGTAGGGGCGGAACACAATACGAGCCTATAGGGGCCATGGCCACCCCGCTTTTTGAGCTAAATACCATATATGAACTTTTTCAACACATATGAAGTCTAGCTCAATATTGATTATCATTCCTGCCCCTGTCCTTGAGGTCATGTTTTTGAATCCCTCTGTTTTAGTTTTTCTTTTCCCTCTACTACATGTTGATTTATTAATATCATTGTATATAAAAATAAATAATGTTTAAGTTGCTAATTCAAAGGTTTTCTTTTTATTAGTTTAAAAATATAACAAATTTATATTATTTATTTTCCGGTTTACGATTTGAAAGTTATGAGTTTTAGTCTTATATTAACCAATCTTATTCCTAAAATTTTATAGTAGATCGTAAAAAAAATATATACAACTTACGTATGTATTGGCGGGTTTGCGATTTTGTATCAACCTAAACCAACCAACATGTGTATCAACTGTACCAATTAAATAGGTACCAACTTAATCACTATTAATTACAATCGGTTGGTAGAACTTTGAACATAATGACAAATTTTTATATATGTAAACTTAAAGTTCGTACAAAACCAATACCAACCGATTTTTTTTTTGTATCACAGTTGGTTGATACACGGTATAAGATTTTACATACCAATAATAAATGGTTGGTACATCGATATTGGATTTTTTTTCTTGGTACTGTACTAAGTCCATCCTAGTATGTATTATTTGTATCTCTGAATGTTTATGATATTATATTTCGGTCCCCGGGACTACAATGGTCGTGTTCCTCCCCTAGCTACTTGAAGTAGCGTTTTGGGAGTTTATCACCATTTTTTTCAATTATAACCCTTATTAATATTAATTATTACTATTAATTATAAGTAAATATTAATAATATTAAATATTACTAATATTAATTAATATAAATTAAAAGTTGATTATTTATTATAAATCATACATTAATATTATTTATTAATTATTTATAATAATTATTATTTATACCAATTATTTTCATTTGTATTAATTAACATATTATATTTTTCTAATTTTCCTACCATTTTATTTATGTTAATTAATATATTATATTATTAAAGCTTTGTTCTTAATTATATTTGTTAGAAATTAAAGTATGAGTCAAAGAAGAGATGTCTACAAAAGTCAACACACTCTTCTTGTTATAACTAATTGTTGTTAGACGCTCCCTTTTAGACACATGGCACTTTGTAATTGGCTAGCATTTTGACTTTCTATTTTTGTATCTGTATAAATAGCATTATATTGTGTTTGTAAAAGTTGTCGATCAATACATTTACATTTTGAAGAATACTGTGCGTAATTCATAACTTTGTCTACTTTGATTCAAAGTTATCATTTCATAATCTTTGTTCTTCATTCTGTTTACTGTTCTATTGATTTAAATTGTTAATTGATCTGCTTCCGCATTTCACTTTGATTCAATACTCTCAATTAACAATCGGTTTAAAGGAATACGCGGAACCAACAATTGGTATCGAGCTTTCTAATCAATCTATTGATTATTAGATCTCTTCCATTGAAGAAATTCCTTTCGATCGAACGGTATTTTCTCGGATTCAAAATTTGTTTATTAATCCACTCGTTTTACGAGATTTTGTTAAATCGTTAACAATCTTCTCTTAAATTGAGTCATTCATTTTGTAATACGAAGAAACGGTGATATTATCGACCGTTCTTCTATCAAATTGAGATTTAATTGTTCTAAATTTCTTTCAAATCTTCAAATTTTCTCTTCTATCCTACTCAAATGGAAAATTCGAGCTTGAATGCCGTTTATACGTACGGGTCCCCGACTAAACCTCCAACTCTTGTACGTGATGAATACTCACAATGGAAGATTCGAATGGTTAACTTCTATGAGGGATTGGATGCCGAGTTATATCCAATTATTCAAAACGGTCCGTTTGTTCCCACCACTACTATTCCCAATTCCGACCGCAAATACGTATGAGGTACCATCAAGACCGGTTCGAAGTCAAGGAATAATCGGACCGATGAAGAAAAGGCTAAGGTGGAATTAGCTAAGAAAGCTAAGTCTCGTTGATAATGGCCATTCCAAATGAGATTTTTCAATCTGCGGACTCATGTGACACAAAGAAAAAGATTTATGGGATCAACTAGAGAATCTCTTAGAAGGTGGTGCGAAAATGAAAAAGAACGAGAAGAGCCCAAGCTCTAAATGAATATAATAGTTTTCAAGCGGCGATCGATGAATCTCTCGGAACAAACATTTCATCGATTCAACAATCCGATTAATCTCTCGCAAGAGATGTGACATTGTTAGATCAAAGGAAGACAACAATGTTCTATTTCTCAAAAGGTTAAACCCCGAATGGTCAAATCTATCCATGTCACTACAAGCCAATCGGGACCTTGAACAATGGTCGCCGCTCGATGTATTCGGTACACCGCAAGCTCATGAAAAAGAAGTTGTTCGAAAAGAACAAACATCGGAGGTCCTCTCGGCTTTGATCTCGAAACAAAAGGAATCGAAGACGAAGTGATGACGAGGAAGAAATCGAAGGCCTTCATATCGTAGATCGCTCCCGGAAGATGACTCGAATCGGATGATGAAATTAAAGCGTTTGCCGACTCTCCGGCTTTAATAACCAAGCAATTTACTAATCGTTTTGGAAATAGGTCTTTGAAAGGAAATAAACGATTTGATCGTCCCTATGTTCCTAAACAAGAAGTACAGAGAGTAGAGAAAACGAGAAGAAGAGAAGAAAGAAGAAGAATTAAAAAGGAAGAAAGATGTACTGCTACGGATGTGGCAAGCCCGGACATTACTCGAGAGATTGCAGAGGAGCTGCGGAAAAGGATAAGACTTATTACAAAAACAAATATAAGTACAATGTCACCGAAAGAGCACACTTTGCGAAAAAGAAAATCGGGTGCAAGATGAATCCCGGCGGTGATGAAGCCATGTTACGTGGAATGGCAAACACAAACGAATCGGAGGATCAACCCTTCCGAGTCACCGGTTAGTAATTTCTCCGGATCATCCGAGCTTGAACAAACGATTGTGATGTTATCAAACAATTTTGAGGAACTAAAACTCGAAACTCACAATCGAAAAGAAATTACGAAAAAGTACTGAGAAAACTCTTTCTACAATCAAAAGGGAAAGAGATATTTTCAAAAGAGAAATGGATTTACTTACAGAAGAAAAACTCGAATTAAATACTGCAAAGGAAACGATTTCCATGAGTTTAAAACTTTCTGAAGAAAAACTTAAAAAAGAAATTTTGAATCTCAATAAACTTCTGGAAGGAAAAGAGAAAGAAATCAGAGACAAGGAGAGTGATAGACTCAACTACGTAGCACTTAAAAACTATTTTCAGAAAGATAGAGAATGTTTACACATTGAACTTCAACAGAAAAAGGCTACAGATTATAACATATCTGGATGCACAGAAGGTTCATGACAAAATTAACACACAAGTAGGAAGATCTGGACTTGGTTTCGAGGACCTAGATCCCTACACGTGTAAGAAAAGGTCAGATCTGAAATCTGTTTTTTTGTGTTGGACAAATACAGAAGCCAAAGTTTCCAATTTTGTATGAAAAATCTATTTTTAAAAAATCTAGATATGAAAACCATCATAAAAAAAGCAAACTTAAATTCGAAAATATTGAATATTGTTGTAAAACAAATGTTGATCTAAATAAAGTTCAGAAGAAAGATGATATTTTCAATTTTGGTTCAAATAAACATACAATTTTGAATCCAGAGGCAGATATTTTTGTTCCAAGTCAGGCAGAGGAAGATCTACGACTTATGTTTGAAAACGATATTCTCTCTACTCTGGATAAGTGTTTTAGAAATGAAACTCTTTGTGAGAATCATCCAGAGATCTCTCCCTGTTCATTTGAAGATTTACATCTTTCTGAAACTCAAGAAAGCTTGGTGAGATTACGTATCCATGGGAGAATGACAATAATGATGAAGAATTTTTTGATAACTACGAAAATTACCTTTCAAATTTAGAAATTAATTCTTTTAAATCATCAAAAGTTATCACAAATAATTCGAAATTATTGATAAAAAGGATGATTATTTGTATACCGATAAATCTCAAGAAATCGCAGCTTCGATAGAGATTGTGCTAAACTTTCAAGTGGTATACCTATTCTTCCCCGTTTCGTTCCGTAACCGAGAAAATCGCATCTATACATCCAGACTTCTTAGATATGTGTCTCAAAGCCAAAACATGTCTTGAACTTGAGAAAGAGGCAAAACTCAAAAACAAAGTGCAAAATCAAAAGATTTTAAACTCTACTCTTCCGAAGTTTACTAATATTCAAAAAGGCAAATGGAAATCCTCTAATTCTTATGTTCCTTTTTCAGTAAATAACAGAGCTTCTGCAAAAGTAGATCAGAGGAAGAACACAGAGAAGAAAAAGCCAGAACTAAAACAAAAGTCTAGTCTAGATAGGTTCTCTAGAACAACTGATACTAGAAAAGACTTTAGAAAGAATAATTGTAATTACCATTCTCGCAATGAAAATTCAATTCAATCTTCTATGTTTCAGTCTTCTGAATGTTTTTCACTGTTCTTAAAGTTAAAACAATTTTTCTCGCAAACCTCTGATCATTCCAATTCACAGTATGTTTGTCACAAAAAGAATAAAACTCAAAAAAACCAAAAACCAAAAATAAAGTCTTTACCTTCTGTTAAATCAAAAAACGAGCATACTCCAAAAGCTAACATAAAAGGACCCATTATGCGATGGGTACCTAAGAAATTTCGATTTTTGATTGCGAAACGAGCGTGTGCATATCCGGTATCTTGACTCGGATGCTCGAGGCACATGATCGGATCCCAAAATTTACTATCCCAATTCAAGGACAAATCGGTGGAGTAGTAACTTTTGGTGATAATGGTAAGGGTCAAATAAAAGGCTACGGTACTCTACAAGAAGGTAATATCACCTTATCAAAGGTAGCTCATGTTTCTGGCTTGAAACATAACCTCCTTAGTGTAAGTCAACTTTGTGATTCTAAAATACTAGTAGTATTTGATGAAAAACATTGTTATTTATTCTCTAAGGCGAGGTGAAGAACTTTGGAGAAGCAGACAGAAAGGTAACTTGTATATGATGAATTTTATCTCTAAGGATGGTAAGGAAACTTTATGTCTCATCTCCAAAAAGAGTGAAGTTGCGTGGCTCGGCATCATAAAATGTCTCACTTAAATTTTAATAATCTTGAGATGCTTGTTAAAAACAAACCGGTATCCGGACTTCCGGATATTCATTTTCAAAAAGATCACCTCTCGCCCCGCATGTGAAATGGGCAAAATTAAACGAGCATCTCATAAAACAAAAAGTGATCATTCTTGTACTAGACCTCCGCAATTATTACATGTGGATCTCTCGTGGTCCAATTGCAATTCGAGTCTATCCGGTAAAAAGTATATTACGGTACTAATTGATGAATTTTCCGGATATACTTGGCTTGCTTTCGTTCGTCAAAAGTCGAAGTCCCGGTGGTACTACGAATATGATGACCGTAATTCAAGTTCTTCTACATCGAAGATTCAGCGGCCTTCGAAGTGATAATGGTACAGAATTCAAGAACGCCAAGCTTGAATCGTATCTTGTTGAACAAGGAATTACTCAAAACTTCTCCGCTGTTCGCACTCCACAACAAAACGGTGTAGTTGAACGTCGCAACGTAACCTTGGTTGAAGCGAACGTAACGATGCTCGCAGCTTCTGGTCTCCCAATTCACTTCTGGGCCGAAGCTGTTGCTACTGCTTGTTTCACTCAAAACCGTTCAATTATTGTCAAGAGGCATCTCAAAACCTCTTATGAGCTGATTAATAAAAGAAAACCATCTGTAAAAATTTTTCATATCTTTGGTTGCAGATGTTTTATCTTAAACGACAGAGATAATCTTGGCAAATTTGATCCGAAGTCCGATGAAGCTAAATTTTTAGGCTACTCGTTAAATTCAAGAGCTTTCCGAGTTTTTAACTTACGAACAAAGCGTTATGGAAAGCATCAACATTGACTTCGATGATAACACCCAACTGACTTCCGAACACTCTACTTCAGAACTCAAGCTTAATACTGTTACTTCTGACTATCTTTCAGGTTCCAGAGAATCCGAGATTGATGCTATTTTTCAAGATTTTCTGGGCGACGAAGTTGTGTCAGAAGCTATGTCACCTCCACATTTGCAGATACCAGATATTCTCCAAGCCTCAGGCATTTACTCTCTCTGGTCCTGCTTCTTCTGTTTCATCTGTCACGTCTATTTGTCCAGAAGTTTCCACTACTCCTACATCTGCCAGTCCAGAAGCTACTCTGTTCCATCATCTGAGGGGGAGACACAAGGACAGGTGACAAAACGGATACCGAAGGACATACGAAGAAAATAAAGAAGATTTTGTGTTTCCGGATGAAATCATTTCGTCAAATAAAACAACCCAATCAATTTCTCAACCCGAATGACGAAATGGACTAAATCTCACACACCGGATCTTATAATTGGTAGTCCTTCTGAGGGGGTCAGAACACGATCTGCTACTGCAAATGAAGCATTCTTTGTTAATTTTCTTAGTATGATCGAACCTAAACGTGTACATGAAGCCTTAGTTGAACCAAGCTGGGTGGATGCTATGCAGGAAGAACTACTTCAATTCGAAAGAAATAAAGTTTGGCGTCTTGTTCCTTTACCAAAAGGCAAAGTTGCTATTGGCACAAAATGGGTATTTAGGAACAAAAAGGATGAAGATGGAATTGTTGTCAGAAATAAAGCTCGTTTGGTGGCTAAAGGTTACTGTCAAGAGGAAGGTATCGATTATGATGAAACCTTTGCTCCTGTTGCAAGACTAGAAGCAATAAGATTATTCTTGGCTTTCTCTGCATACAAAAACTTCAAAGTCTACCAAATGGATGTTAAATGTGCATTTCTTAATGGATGTCTAAAAGAAGAAGTGTATGTTGAACAACCTGATGGTTTCAAAGATGCAAGATATCCAGAATATGTTTATCTTCTTGACAAAGCTTTGTATGGTCTAAAGCAAGCCCCAAGAGCCTGGTATGAACGACTATCGAAATTTCTGATCAGCAAAAGATATGAAAAAGGTAAAATCGATACAACTCTGTTCATCAAAAGAGGCAAAGGTATGTTAACTATAGTTCAAATTTACGTGGATGACATAATATTTGGTTCTACTCATCAAACGAAGTTGATTTGTTTTCTAAGTTGATGGAAAGCTGAATTTGAAATGAGTATGATGGGAGAATTAACTTTCTTCCTAGGACTTCAAGTTAAACAAAGCACCTCGGTATCTTTATAAATCGTGCAAAATATGTTTCGACATGCTTAAAAAGTTTCATCTTCAAAACTCATCATCCATGAAAACACCTATCTCTCCCGGTATGAAATTAGGACTCGACTCCGGTAAATACGGTTGATATTACCACTACGGAGGAATGATTGGTTCTCTTTTATATTTAACGGCAAGTAGACACGATATTATGTTTGCCACTTGTCTTTGTGCTCGTTATCAAGCCAATCCTAAAGAGTCTCATTTGGTCGTTGTAAAAGAATTTTTAGGTACTTAAAAGGTTCACCATCGTTGGGCCTTTGGTATCCTAAAAATTCTGGGATTTGATTTAATGGCGTATACAGATTCTGATCATGCAGGTTGTAAGCTTGACAGAAAAAGTACATCAGGTAGCTGTCAACTTCTGGGAAATCGACTTATAAGTTGGACATCCAAGAAACAAAACTGCGTATCCACATCTACAGCAGGTTTGAATATGTTGCCGCCGCTAGTTGTTGTTCACAAGTTATTTGGATGAAGACCCAACTCGAGATTATGGTCCGATATACGATAAGATTCCCATCCTCTCGTGATTACGAAAGTGTTATCGCCATTACAGAAAATCCAGTTCAGCATTCCAAAACAAAGCATATCGATGTCAGGTATCATTTCATCAAGGATCATGTCGAAAAGGGTACAATCGAAATGTATTTTGTTTCTACTGATTATCAACTTGCTGATATTTTCACAAAAGCTCTTGATGAGAGACGTTTTAACTTCTTAATTAGCAAGTTGGGAATGCTTAATATGTAACAATGATTTCTTCAGAAGCATCCAGAAGCCTCTGAACTATTCTGACGATACTTCAGAAGTCATCAGAAGTCTCTGATGCTTTCTGAACTCTTCAGAACACTTCAGAAGCCTCTGAGTTACTCTGATTTTCTGTTTCATAATAATATTTTTCTTTCAAGAGAAATCATAAAGTGCAGATTGAGAAACGAGGTAAAGAAGCTACTACAGGGGGAGTTCACCATTCAAGGGGGAGTTTACCATTCAAGGGGGAGTTTCACAATGCAGAAGATATTCGTCTAAGTCTAACTCTGGTTAGCTGTCTTCTGATTTACTATTTCACTTAAATTTTATTTGAATCTATCTGCTCTGAGTTTCTCTTGCCGCCAAGGTCTCTTAGACTTTTGATTCATTTCAAATTTTTTTTAAATATAAATCAAGTCGACATGTTTTTCAACTAAATTTTCTATAAATTGATATTTCTTATAATTTCCATTAAATATATAAATTCAATCAACTCTTGCCTCCAAGGTTGTTTAAATCTATATGTTTAATGCAAATTCTTCTTTATTATTCTTTTATAGAAACTAAACTCTCATGTGATTTTTGTTTTCACTTGCCTGATTTTTAAACTTAAATAAATAAAACTAAGATTAAAATCTGTGTTTATTCAATTAATTCAAAATTAATTGATTAATTAAACAGATTTTTTTATTACTTTTGTTTATTTCTGCTTTTAAGAAAAACAGCCTCTGCTACTAAATCATCATCATACATGTGTCTCGTCGTACACGTGTCCCCAATCGAAACACTGCATGTGTATACCCGCGTGCTTACATCAGCTCAAATGAACCGTTTTTTTTCTCCCCAAACTTAATAACCCCTTCCCATTCTACAGTTTCTCTCTCACATAAAACCCCCAATTTCAACCTTCATCTTCTTCCTCGCAAAAATTCCCTAAATCAGTGTTCATTCTCTTTGCAAAGACAAAGTTTTCTATTGTCAAGCATTCGAAATTTCAAAATGGCTTCCAACTGTGCCCGTCCTTCCAACAATGATGAAGAAAGAATCATCGATTCAACTGCGGATAGTACTCCCATTGTGAAACTGCCATTGAAGGCGAACAATGTGCAGGTACTGCTCAACCCTAACACTTATCAACCAGAATTTCGCATCATGATCGAGTTTCTACAACAACACCAGTTGAATCGAGCCCTAACCCTAACCAACCCAAACATCCCTGAAATCTATGTCCAAGAACTGTGGCTAACAATGATCATCGAAACTGATGAAACACTCGCCGGTTCTTTCACCCATCCTGAACAAGTGGAAATTGCTGTTCAAATCCCCATCACCAAAAGAAAACTTGCCAAATATTTCCATCTTCCCCTTTCTGTGATCGAAGTGGATGGGCAAACCATTCCCAATCCTGCCCTAGACGAAAACCCTTCCACAGAAGCCCTCCTAGCCTTCATAAATCTTCTGGGTTACAATGAACCTCTTACAAGGCTGTCCGAATTCAAGAGGAAGAAGTTGCCCCCAATGTGGAATCTACTCGTCTCCATTCTCAACAAGAGCCTAACCTGCAAAATAGGTTCTCTGGATCAGGCTAGCCGAAACATTCTGACTATAATGTATGGGATGTTCTTCAATCGACCCTTGGACTATGCAAGTCTCATCTTCCAAGAGATCAAAGCACGTGCACACTAAGGTGATCCATCGTAGTCGGGGAAAGCCACTACCAAGCACTCATGTTCCCAAGATTTCTATCTCTCATCACTCATCCCGCAATTGGGGCAATCGAAGCTCCCCGATTCGGCCATTCCGCAAAATTGCATCAATGAGCTCCCATAGATCAACCATCGACAAGATCGGCTACTCGCACCCAAGAGAATTATCCAGGTACATGCTAAACCTAATCCCATCTAGCTCTTCTAATCCCCAAATCTATAGAAGCTCTATGGTTTTCTCGGAAACAGAGAATTCCTACCCCGCAGCACTTAGAGCCAGGTGTAGGTGGTCGTGGGTCCGGTGAGCATGAGCTTGAGAAAAATAGGAGTGAACATCCGAGTGCTTCTACCCATGCCGACCTTCTATTAAATGAAGGTACGAGAAGATGTCCTCGGAGACACATATGAGTGTTCCTCTCCTATTCCCCAAAGGGCAACCACAACTTCCGAGGTTGATGTCACCACGTCTCCACTCATTGACTTAGAACGACCAGTTCAAACCACCAAGAAACCGGCCGTTCGCAGGATACTTCTTCTTACGAATCAAATTCATCCGGGGAAAGCACCTCCACTTCATCATCCTCCCAAAAGGATGATGATGATAATATAAGAGTTCATTCGCCCCCGAGAACTCACCACTTCCTTCACCACATGTTCATTTCTCCGTGGTCGACATACCAATACGCACGGAGGATGAGTCCACATCCTCTCCTAGGATAGATGCTAATGAATTCCCATCGGAGGGTTACGGCCTAGGAATGCACCTCTTACCGGAGTGTTTACACTTCACCAAGGTAAGCATCTTGTCTTGACACCTCATCCTCTCGATGATGAGGATAATGTTGAAACGGTCGAACAACCGAAGAGGAGCTCGTGAATAACGACCCTCAAGGATCGGGTTGGAAGTCCTTCTACACTCAACGTCAAAACGGTGTAGAAGGCCCCTCCGAACGCGAGGGTAAAGGGGCTCCATGTGTTGGAGATGCACCGGTTACATCTTTTGATTTAGTCACAAATGCGGCGTTCTTGGCATTTGCCGATCAAATTCGAGATCCGTGGAAGATCTAAAATTATCCGTGACCACTAACAACTCTCTTCTTCCGAGCCTTCAATTTAAAATTGAAAGTCGAACTCTCTCTTAGCGGATCTTCGGCGCCAAATGAGTACCTCTCAAGAAGATCGAAGGCCTATTTTGTCGAACAATTTTTGCTATTGAATAATGGTCTTCAAGCAAATGCAGGCAATCTCTCAACTTCCAAAGATCTCTACGTGCCTCGACTTCCCTATCTCTTTAGACTACGGCTCTCTGGTGGCCGATATACAGAAGATTATCAAGACCATCAGTCCTTCGATGATCCCTGCGGGTCTACGCTCGTCAAGAAATCCGATCTCGCCTCTTTCCGGAAGATTATTCTTGAGCGAATGTCTTCCATCGCTTCAAAGTACTCTTCCAAGCCCTCCACATCCTCAACGGACCGAGAAAATTGTCGCCATCGAATCTACTCTATCTCAACTCGTGCCTCCGGTTTCTTCTATTGCCGAGGCGTTTAATGCCAAGAAGAAAGCCAAGGAAGAAAGGGCTTGCAAAAAGGCGAGCGAAAAGAAAACATTCGAGGATCGGGATCCCGATTCTCGAAGGGGGAGAAAGGTCCTGAGCCTACGCAAGCCAAACAAACACCACCAGAACCAAACACGACCACCGCCGACTCTTCAACTCCAAAACCATCACGGCCCTTCTTCTTCAAAACAAGTGCCAATCACTCCAACACCTCCGGCTACGCATTCGGGCCTCACCCGGAGATCCGCATCTAGCTAAGTTCATTACGGATGTTATGGGAAAAAGCGAGAATCCCGAGCTCTCCCGGTGAAAGGGCCGAAATAGTCGAGCTCACGAAGAACGAGAACGAGCTAAAGCTGCAAAGGAAAGAGCTAAAGCCGAAAAAGAAGAAAGGGCCGAGAGGAGGATGAGGAAGTGTTCGGAAGGTGAAAAAGAAAAAGAAGAAGAGATAATACGCCGGAGGCTAATTGTTGAAGAACAAATAGAGATAGAGAGGGCCGAAAGAGAGAATGCGGAAAGAGAGAAGGCTAGACTTGAAGAAGAACTACGAGAGACAAAATTTTGAAGCTGAAGAAAGAGCAAGAGTCAGAGCAGAGGCCGCTCAGAAGCAGAAAGAGATCAGAAGAGGAGAATTTGAAGAAAAATTAAACAAAGTTGGAAACATTGAACTTCCAACACTTGAAGTTGAGAAAAGGCACATGTATGCTCCAACAGATCAGAAGATTTATCTCATGATGCCTAACTTCGCAAACCAATACAATGTAAGCAATGAAGTTAAAGATAACTTCATGGCTCATAAACAAGACAGAAAGACGGTTTTCACTTCGCTCCAATTACAAAGATCACGGCCATGAAACATAAGCAGTTTCAAGATACACCCATTTGGTACACAATCTACGAGGTAGTCAGATCAAACAACAAGAGTTATTACATATGTGATAATGATCTGTTGTCCATCCATCCAACTGATCTCATTTTTCTGGAAGAATTTATGAAGACTCAGCTTTCTGAACGCAAAGATCCACAAGACCATGTTGCCTACACTAGAATTATTCTATGTATGAAATCATACATTAGATACAAAAGGCGGAGTCGACTTCAGATTGGCTTAAATTTCAAAATGGATAATCCGGCTATCTCTCGCACCAAATGAGGAACTTGAAGGGATAAGCAAATTCGAGTGGGTAGACTTCTTCTTGAACCGAAGAGGGAATCATCTTCAAAAGACCAAATGGAAAGAGCTTCTTTCGCATCAAAGAAGCTCACAAATACTCTTACGAGGTAGTCTACATCATCAAGTGCTATCTTTGGCTTAGACACGACAAATCCGAGGTTGCAAAGAAAGTAGAGAAAAGACTTGATGGACTTCGAAGAACAGAGAGCTTATCGATAATATTTCAAGTATCATTGCTCGTTGATCCTCTCTCGAAGAAAGTTTTTTTGACTTCATACTTAGGGGGAGAATGTTAGAAATTAAAGTATGAGTCAAAGAAGAGATGTCTACAAAAGTCAACACACTCTTCTTGTTATAACTAATTGTTGTTAGACGCTCCCTTTTAGACACATGGCACTTTGTAATTGGCTAGCATTTTGACTTTCTATTTTTGTATCTGTATAAATAGCATTATATTGTGTTTGTAAAAGTTGTCGATCAATACATTTACATTTTGAAGAATACTGTGCGTAATTCATAACTTTGTCTACTTTGATTCAAAGTTATCATTTCATAATCTTTGTTCTTCATTCTGTTTACTGTTCTATTGATTTAAATTGTTAATTGATCTGCTTCCGCATTTCACTTTGATTCAATACTCTCAATTAACAATCGGTTTAAAGGAATCTGGAACCAACAATATTTTAAAATATTAAAATTGATAAATTATCAATATGCCCTTTTTGGTCATTTTACAATCTTATAAGTTAGTTTGTATCAAACTTGATTTTTTCACCACCTAGGTTATCAGCCACCAACTAGCTTATCAGTCATCCGCTAGCTTATCCGTTGGTTTGCCAAACATAGCCTAAAAAGTTTTACATTATGACCTGAATACATACGAAATAAACATAGGGAAAATTACAATAAAACCCAATGGACTTTTGTATTTGGAACAATTAAGCACTGGACAATATTTTGGAACAAATAAACCACTGGAATTTTTAAAAAGGTTAAATAAATCCTTGTAAGTTTTGAAACTTGCTAATTAGGTGTTTTTTGTAACCTGTAACCTAAATAGAAGGTAAAATATATATTGGAGCAATAGAAGGTAAAATATATAATTAAAAAAAAAAACAAACCTAAAGCCATCGTGTTCTGCACTGCACCCCAAGCCCTAAGGCAGCCGAGTTCTAAACCCTTCCAGCACCTCCGGCCGGCGACCAGCGGCGGCGTCCCGACGAACCAGCGGCGGCGCCGGCGAACCAGCAGCGGCGGCGCCGGCGAACCAGCGGCGGCGCCGGCGAACCAGCGGCGGCGCCGGCGAACCGGCGGCGGCGCCGGCGGGCCGGCGGCGGCGCCGGCGAACCAGCGGCGGCGCTGGTGAACCAGGTACGTATCAATTTCGATGTTATTGAAGACTCTTTTGTTTTAATCATGTTCTTATATGCCACATCCGAGAAGAAAACCCACATAATTGATGTTTCATTGTCACATCCGAGAAGAAAACCCACATAATTACATGCCACATCCGAGAAGAAAATCCACATAATTATATGCCACATCCGAGAAGAAAACCCACATAATTGATGTTTCATTGTTCATTTAAAACCCACTGTGATTCTTGTTCATATTTAAAACCAAAGTCTTCAGATTCACCAACACACCACACAAATATCTCTCCAAGATTTCCTTGCCTTTTCAACTCTCTGCAGGCCTCAAAGAATCCATCATTAGGAGCCAAACCTAAGTTACCTTTGCTTATGAAGCTGGCTAGAAGTTGACTTCCTTCATAACTTGAATCTTGTTGATGATTAAAATGATTTATAAATTGTGAAATATTAAGCTTATCATACGCATAAAATTGGAAATTCAATTTGAAATTGGTATTGCTTAATGTATGTCATTGTTTTTGCACATTTATATATAAAAACATGTTTTGTGAATAATGATGAAATCGTCATTCTTGTTTACAGAATGACATCTGATTGCAGTGATGATCGTAGTGATGATCTTATCTATGAAATAAGCGATAATTCAAGTGAACATATGTCAGATTCTTTATCTTTAGACCTTGAAGATGAGAATGATGTAATTAGCTTAAACAGAACAGTTGATGATCAGTTTTTAAATAAGCTTTGTGTAAACGCGATTGACGACGTTGCATTCAATATTGATGAAGATGATGATAATGAGGGAGAACAGACTATACAAAAAGGTGTCAAATATCCGACACATGATCCTAATATTCCTTGGAAGATGATGAAGCCAATAGTTGGTGAGAGGTATGAGAATCCTGGTCAATTAAAGCAATGTTTGATAAACTATGCGGTGGCAAATGGCTACCAACTAGAGTTTGAGAAAAATGATTCAAAGAGGCTACTTGTCACATGTGGAAAAGGTCAGAAAGATCGAACTTGTCCTTTTAGATTATGGGCATCTTGGATGTAACAAGAAAAATCATTTCAGATTAAAGCGATTACTCGTATAGCATAAATGTAGTAAAGACTACAGTTTTGGATCCCTAGTGACACCAGATTGGATTGCAAAGCATTATGTTAGGGAGCTAATTTAAAGACCACTTATAAAACTTAAAGATATGCAAGATGATATTTTGCAAAAGTTAATGGTCAAAGTTAGTAAGGGTCAATGCATCCGGGCCAAGTCTAGGGCACTTCTTGAAATTGAAGGTTCTTTGACAGAACATTATGGAAAGCTTTGGGATTATGGACATGAAATTAGGAGGGTCAATCCAGGATCTACCGTTATGATGGATGTAAATATAATGGCAGATGGGAGTAATGAATTTAGGAGATTTTATGTATGTTTCAAAGCACTAAGAGATGGGTGGATTAGTGGATGTAGGAAGGTTGTAGAACTAGACAGTTGTTTTTTAAAGGGGGTGTGCAAAGGAGAGTTAATATCGGCTATTGGTCGATACGGAAATAATCATATTTACCCTATAGGTGTGTACATCCAAACTATTCTTGTTATATTACTGTCAAGTGTTCTTATTATTTATTTAACCACTAACAATGTTGAATGCTTATGTAGCTTGGGCTGTAGTAGATGTGGAGAACAAAGAGAATTGGAAGTGGTTCATTGAACTTTTAATAGAAGATATTGGTGTTATCGAAGGAGCAGGGCTTACCATCATGTCTAATCAACACAAGGTATGCATTTTTTTAACATTAACTAGTGTATGCTTTATGTCAATATACAAATTTATGAACTATCATTATTTTTATGCAATAGGGAATTGTTGAAGCTGTAAAAGACTTGGCACCATATGCAGAGCATAGGCAATGTGCAAGACACATATATGCTAATTTTCATAAAAGGTTTAATGGTGTTCAGTACAAAAACATTTTTTGGGCAGCAACTACTTCCACTTTTGAAGCAGATTTCATGTCACACATGAAAAAGTTTAAGATACTAAATCTTGATGCATATAATCACTTGATTGAAAGAGACCCTAATACATGGTGTAGGGCATTTTTTCAACCCGGTAGAGCTTGTGAAGCTGTAGAAAATGGGATTTGTGAGTCATTTAATTCAATAATTGTTGATGCAAGAAGAAAACCCATAATCACTATGTTAGAGGAGATAAGGATATTTGTTATGGAGAGGCATTACAAAATGTTAAACACAGCACGAGGATGGGAGTCAGTTGTTTGTCCGGCCATAAAGAAAAAGCTAAAGAAATGGGGAGAAAATCATAGGTATGCTTATTTTTTAATGTAATTTTATTATGTATGATTGTCTATGATGTTAATATGATCTTGTATGCTAATATATTCTTTTTTGTATGTAGATATTGGTATGTTATTCCTAGTGGTGGGAACGTGTTTGAAACGCGAAATGGTCATGAAGCAATGGTGGTTGATTTAGATGCTAAAAAGTGTAGTTGTAGACTATGGGACATATCAGGCATTCCTTGTGTGCATTCCATAGCTGCAATACACTTTATCAATAAGGATCCAGAGGATTTTGTTAGTAAATGGTTTACTAAGGATATCTTCAAAATGGCATATGCAAATTCTATAAGACCATTGAATGGGAGCAACATGTGGACACCAACACCTTACATCAAACCAAAGCCACCTAAGGAGAGAAGAATGCCTGGTAGACCATCTAGTAAAAGAAAAAGATCAGAATCTGAGAGTCAAAGTACAAGAGTGACTCAATCTGGGAAGACAATGACATGTAACAATTGCTTGGGAAAGGGGCATAATGCCAGGACTTGCAAGAATGAAAAGAAAGACCCCCCGCCTAAACCTGTTAAGCCAAAAGGTAGACCAAGACTCAACATTCCAAAGCCGACTACAACAAGAAGAGGCTCTAGAGGTGGAAGAGGCAATAGAGGTCGAAGAGGGACTAGCGGTGGGAGAATACCATCATATATGGGTGTCTCTTATAATCCAATCACAGGAGAAACAATGATTGGGGTAAGCCATTATTTATTTTTCATATTCAAATACCATTTTTAATGACTGTTACTTACACCTTTTCTTCATTGTTAAAGACATCATCAGGTGTACCACAACCATTATGGCCCGAAGGCATCTTACCGTATACAATTTCAAGTGAGGCTGTTGTTAATGATGAAAACCGTGGTGATGAAGACCATGATGAAGGTGAGACTGTTGTTGGACATCAAGAAGGGTTACAAGAAAGTCAAATGGTTGAATCTCCACCAGAAGTTAATGATGCAAATGAAGAATAGTTCAAGACATGACCTTAACATAGATTAGGCGTTAATTTGGTATATTTTAGTGCAACTTTTGGTATATTTTGCGCAACTTTTGGTATAGTTTGGCGCAACTTTTGGTATATTTAGCGAAATTGTTGGTATTTTTGGCTCGACTTTTAATATGTATTTTTATATTTTTAGCAAATTATGGCTCAATTTTTATATATAGATTATACATGTTGGATACAACTTTTTTATGTTTTGGGAAAAGGAACGAAAATGGTATATTTATTTCGTTTCATAAATTGAAGTGTTTTTTTTATTAACAAATGTCTAGGGACTTAATCATTCAAATATAAAAGTCCGATGGGTTTTTTTGGACTTTTTTCTATTTTGTCTAGGGACTTTTCCATTCAAAAAGGCTATAAGGGTGTATCCAGCAGGTTTTAGAAAGTCCAATGATTTAATTAACAGGTTTTAAAAAGTCCAGTGGTTTATTTGTTCCCAAAAATTGTCCAATGACTTAATTGTTCCAAATACAAAAGTCCCTTGGGTTTTATTGTAATTTTCCCATAAACATATTGTAAAATAAACATATGTTAAATAATGTATTAAATTCTAGTTTTAGATGAAAAAAAATTAATGGAAAATAATACCTTAAAATAATAGTACTTACGGTTAGTACAATATATAAAGTTCTCAAATGATTTGATTCATATATATAAATCAACAAAAACAAGATCAAGTTACAAAAATACATGAATGTTTTCTAATATAGATTTAAACTGCATAATGGCCTTTTGTGATTATAAACAAAATCAAATTTATCATAACAAAAACAAAGAATAAGGGTACATCGAGGGAGCTGAAAGGTCAAGGCGGTATCAGGAGTCTTCAGGCATATTCTCCGGCGACTTCTGGCGTCCTCTCCGGAAGGGACATACGCCTGGGACTCCTATCTCAACTGCTTTCGACAGGTATATAATCGGTGGGAAGGAGCTGCAAGGACAAGGCAATATCAGGCGACTACAAGTTGCATCTCCAGCGACATAAGGTGAAATCTCTGGCGGAGTCAAATGCCTGGGAGTATCCTCACTATTGTATTCGGATGGTTTCTTAGCGGTGGGAGTTTAAGAAGGGGTGCAGTGCATCCATCCAGCTTTCTAAGTTGGAGGTCTACGTTGGTTTTTTCTTGTGGGAGGCGTGTGTTGTGGAGTCTCCGACGTGTGAAGGAGTTCGAGGTGATTCCGTGGGTTTTTGTCAAGCAGTCGAAGTCCTATTTATCCCTTCTAGTTCATCATGTTTGGGGTGCGGGGTGGTGTCGGTGAAGGGTGGAAAGCCGGTAGCTAGATTCTCGTGCAATTCTCGAAGGGGTGCAGAGGAAGTAAGAAGGTCATGTTAGGGCATTAGGGGGCTCTCTCTGTGTGAAGTGTTGGGCGAAGCAACATAGAAATCCACAATGTGCTAAGGCTAGGTTATGCAGCGGCAATTTGGTGTGCCATAATTCTACCACGTAGGTTTTTGCATGTGGGTGTTCCTTAGATGTGGGATTATGAAAAAAAATTAGTTTTTGTTTCTGGTCTGCTTCACTTTTAATATAATTAGTGATTTATTTTTATTCCACTCTCTCTAAGAGTCGCGCCCTCTCTCACGCACTAGCATTTTTTCATTTACTGGTGTTTTATTGTCGTTGAAGAGTGGCAGGTTGTTCATAACCGATGTAAAATATCAGCCTTCGGTCATTTGAGAAATGGGTCCCAAAGATCTTCTTGGCAAGGGGACAAAATTATGGCGGCACCCGGTTTTGATAAAAATACCCCTTCTGTCATTAACATGTATGTTACCAATTTCTCGACATACCTCTCCAATGGCGATCTTGGGAATATTTGTCCTAAACACGGATCGGTGGTGGACATTTTTATCGTGAGCAGAAAGACGCGATATGGTAAGAGGTTCGCGTCCGTTTTTTTTTCAAGGATGTCGATACTTCACAGGTCGTAGATGGCATATGTAAATCTTTGGTAGGGAGCTTCAAGATTCATTCTAGCGTGGATCAGTTTTGAGAGAAACTCTCGGGGTTCCTCAAGCTCGCAAGAAGGAAAATGGGTTGGGCAAGTCAAAGTCGCCCCCTTTGACCAATGGTGGAAGGTCAGGCGGGGTTTCGTACTCTAATTTGGTTAAATGGGGTACCCCAATCTCGGAGACCAGGGTAGATGATATCTCGCCTGCTATCATTCTTGATTTCAACGGTCCTGTTTCAAAGGAATATTCGTTTGCTCTCGTGGGTTGTGTAGCAGATTTCCGAACTCTACCAAAACTAAGATACCTATGCAAGATTGAAGGCTTTTCAAAAGGGGACCTCAAAACCTTGGAGGTGTTTGGGTTCTTTTTAGCTTCGCTTCAGAAGATGCCTGCTCTAATTTCCTAAAGATTGGTTGCAAGGTTTCATGGATCAAGGAAATCTCTCCATGTTCCAAAGAGTTTAAGGTAGAGGAGAGACTTATTTGGCTTGACGTGGAAGGCGTCCCTTCTAGCTTATGGTATCCAAACTCCTTCTCTATTATCGCAAAGAAGTGGGTGAGGTTGTATTCATGGACAACTCAGACGGTGACAACGTTTATAGCTCTCCGATTTGAACTAAATCCTCCCATCAGAAACTTATATTTGAAATTGTGAAAGTGATCATCAGCGGGGTTACGCACATTTTTAGGGTCAAGAAGATATGTGTGTGGATCCCAAAATTCTTGGAAGATCCTGAAGATTCGGACGTAGAGGAGGAGAAGAGAGCGTTAAGAAAGGGGATCAGAGTTTTGATAAAGGGAGGAGGAATTTGAAGATTTTGAGGCGATCTTCCACACTTTCAACAAGTCATGGGGTAGGAAAATGGAAAAGGTGGATAGCTTGGTAAAAGAGATAATAGAGGAGGAGGGAAAATCATATGATTCATTTGATCTTGGCCATCTCTTAAAAGATCATACGAGACATATCGGAAATGAGAGTTTCGAATAGGAGAGTAATACACATGTCCCCCCCCAGGTTTTACGCCTCCTGAGGCTGAGTCCAACACAAAGGTCAAGTTAGGGGTGTATTCGGATATCTATAGGTCCGTTGCGATACCAAGGATAAAGCAGTAGAGGCAGCAAAAGAGACCAAGTCGTGCTCGGAGAAAATTAGAGAGATAAAGGATACCGTTTTATCATCTCAGATCTGAATCATGTGTAGTTAAGCAGCATGTAACTAAATCCTTACGTAGCGGCTTTTCCATTATCGAAGAGATGTCCCAAACCATCGAGGTTGGGAAAGCCCTGGGGTTCAATATGAAGGGAAGCGAGAAAGATTTGGAAGAAATCATCAAGGGGTCGGGAGTCATTATAAGTTGAAAATGAACATGCTCTTGCTAAACATTCAAGGTTTAAGCCATGGGCATAAAAAGAATTGGATCAAGGAATTGTGCTTGGGCAATAACATCAATTTCATCTCTATCCAAGAAACCAAAATGTAGACACTGTATATTTGTGTGGTCAAGAAGATGTGGGGAATTCATCTTTCGATTTTGAATGGGTGGGGGGGGGGGATATTGTGCATTTGGGACAATGCCTCTTTGAAAAAGAGTAGAGTTACCTCGTCGGATGCTTTTGTGGTCGTTGAAGGTATGTGGATCCCTAAAAAGCTGCCTATCCTAATGATCGCAGTGTATGCTCCCAGGGCCCGGGGGAAAAGGAGCTCTAGCAAACCCTTAGAAGTCTTAATGGGATATTTTAACGAAGTCCGATTTGCAAGCAAAAGATTCGGATCGGTGTTTTGCGCTCGCTCTGTTGATGCGTTCAATTGATTCTTTCGTAAAGAGGACCTTATTGATATCCCTTTAGGAGGATTCAGGTTTACCTAGTCCAACAAATAGGCCTCAAAGATGAGTAATCTAGATAGGTTCTTGATCTCGAACGGTTTAGGCGTTCTAATGTCAAATCTTTCTGAGATGGCATTAGATAGGAGATTCTCAGACCATAGACCTATCCTCCTAAAGTCCATGAAGGTGGACTACGGGCCTACAGCGTTTAGGCTTTTTCATTCGTGGTTAGAGAGGGAGGAGTTTAATCTTCTGGTCGAGGAAACCTGGATCATTTACGACCCTTGGGAACCACATGGGTTGGTGACGTTAAAAAAAAGCTACAAAATCTTAAAAGAGCTCTTAAGGTTTGGATAGGGGAAACTCGAGCTCGTAAGAGAAGAAGAAATAATGATCTTTAGAAGTCTATTATGACTATTGATCCTAAGATGGAAGTTAGGCAAGCTTCCAAAGAGGATATGGAGACCATAATCAGATCCCTGAAAGAAATGGGGGATTTAGACAGAATGAAGACCTTGGATCTCATGCAAAAGGCAAAAATCAAATTGCAGGGGGGGGGGGTTGAAGGAGATGAGAATTCTAAATTCTTCCATGGAATTATCAATAAGAAGAGGAGGCAGGTAGCAATACGAGGGACCATGAGTGATGGCACGTGGATCGAGGAACCGACCTTAGTAAAAAAAGTTCCTTGAACATTTTAGCTCAATCTTTGATTTTGCCTCTCGGCCTCGTCTGGAGTTGGATGTTTCCATGATAAAACCATCTCGATGGAACAATCCTTAGCATTGGAAGAGGCTTTCTCTAGAGAGAAAATCAAAAGGGCGGTGTGGGATTGCGGTGACGATCGCTCCCTAGGTATAGACGTTGCTTTCTGAAGATATTCGGGAGTTTAGTGGAGCACGACGTTATAAAAATGATTCGTGACTTTATGCCTTCATGTCAAATGCCTGAATAACTTGAATTCGTAAATGAATTCTGACCGATCAGCCTAATAGGTTGCCAGTACAAGATTATCGGTAAATTACTTGGAAATCGCCTTAGTTTGCTCATAGGCGATTGTGTTTGCATGGAGCAAACGACGTTCATCAAGGGGAGGAAGATTCTGGATGGGCCTCTTATCTTAATGAGGTGATGGCATGGTATGAAAGGCAGAAGAAAAAGCTTCTGGTTTTCAAATTTGATTTTGAGAAAGCACATGACTCGTTAGGTTGGAATTCATTGTTTGATATTGGATAAATTGGGATTGGTTTGACCTGGAGAAGGTGGCTTACTGGTTGCCTTGAAAATTCCACAGCATCGCTTCTTGTGAAAGTCTTCCCACCTATTACCATCTATTTTCAAGTTATCTGGCTCGATAGATAACACTAGAATCCCTGCGTAACCGGTTTTTCATCGGAGGAGACGTTGAGGAAAGGAAAATGACATGGGTTAAATGAGAAAGTGCCTCGCGAGCCGAAAGGAAGGGGGTATTGGAATTGAAAGTATATGACGCCCTCAACGGGGCACTACTGTTTAAATGGATTTGGAGGTTAGAAATGTTGTATGGGTAAAAGGGATAAAATCTATTTATGGAAATAATGGCTTGATTAGCTCCCAAGAAATAAGCAACCAGGCTAATTCCACGTTGAATGGTATTCTAAGAGGGGTCAATCAACTGGCGGAGAAAGGGGTTAATTTGCTTTCGTGTTGTAAGAAAAGTGTGGGAGACGGGAGTTCAACTTTTTCCAGGAGGAGACATGGCAGGGAGATAGCACACTCAAATCCCAATTCTCAAGGATCTACGCTCTTGAAGCTGATAAATCGGCTACAGTCAAAGACCGAGCGAGGTCGGAAGATTGGATTTCTTACCTACGAAGATCACCGAGAGATGGGGTGGAAACGACTCATCTAGAAGCTCTTAAAGAAATTCTCAACTTGGTGACTATATCTAATGTTAGCGATAGATGGATATGGTTGATGGATAGTTTAGGAGAGTATACGTTGGCCTCAGCTAGGAAATTGATTGATTCTATCATACTGGAGGTTGATCAAAGACCCGCTTCTTGGAACAGGTTGGTCCCTATCAAGTTTAATGTTTTCGTATGGTGGATGAGACTGAATAAGATACCAACTAGGGATAATCCGGCTAAAAGAGATATATATGTAAATTCCTCTGTGTGCCCGATCTGTGAAGAAGAAGTTGAATCGGTGAATCACCTTTTTTTCGAGTGCCAGGTGGTGAAGGACATCTGGAGAAATATAGGAAAGTGGTGGAACCTTGACATCTCTGTTTTCAACTTTGTACAGTATTGGAAGAATTAGGTGGCGTTCCTAAGGATGAGAAAAATAATGTTTGATTGCTTGGAAGCGGTTTCCTTTACGGCACTCTAGTCCTTATGATCTTTATTGAACGAGACTCTTTTCGGATATATCAATCCTAAAAAAGGAGGCTCTTTGGGATAACACTGTAACGCACTCGTATAACTGTGTGCACCATAAGAGTAGTGACTGCGAAATTAATTGGATTGGTTGGCTTCAAGACCCCTCACTCGCTATTTCCGTTTTATAATTCTCAACTAATGTCTTGTTAGTATTTCAATAAAATGTCGTTGTTTAAAAAAATCCATTTTTAATCATAAATGGAAGTTAGTAGGGGTAAAGATGGTATTATTTTTTTTCAACCAAATTTTACAATTTTACGTGATTCTTTCCATATTATTATATTAAAAACCTTTATTTAAAAACAAAATTAAATTACCCTTTTCTGATGAGATCAAGTATTTCGTCATTTTCTGATTAGATAAATTATACATATAGGACGGGTTCAAACGAGTACCGCAACAATTTACGAGAATACGAGAATAATTCTCAGTCAATCATTTTATACATGAAAATTTTTTCATGTGTAAAAGCATATGTGATTTTGTATTAGCATAAAAAATGACACGGACGACTTTTCATTTAGGCTAAGTCGCGGGAAAAGTCGCGGCTAATCATATATGATTTTGTACGTGAATCATATGTGATTTTGTACATGAATCATATATGATTTTGTACATGAAAAATTTTATGTACAAAATGATTGGATGAGGATTGTCGTTGCATTCTCGTAAATTGTTACCGTTCTCGCATGAACCTCTTTCCATATATATATTTGTGTGTATATACACAACTAATTTTATTCATTTTAATATGTCATCCTGCTTCTTGATATATCTTTTTCCAAAAATAAATAAATAGGTCTTTTAGTTCTTTTTGCTTCTTTTGCATAAGTATAATATACAAATCAAATGTAAGTATGTGTGTCATATGATTATACACAGTAATTACATGCGAATTGTTGATCAATTTCATGTGTTTTACTGTATCATAATATTTATTTTTGGTAATGAAGCCTCATACTTTACCATGCAAAATATTACATATGATATTGATGATGATTTCATATGCTTTTACTGTATGATATTGGTATTTGATGTATGTGTTTTACCATGTATCTTATATATCACATTTGATATTGTCAATAAGGTTATTGTATTTTACCATGTGATATTCTTGATTAGTTATTGAATTTTTACCATATATATTATCACATGCAATATTGATAATGTATTATTGTGATTTATCATCTAACAACATCATATATTAGTTGTTTTATGTAGTACTCTGATTTATTAATATGAATTAACACTTATCTTTTATTATAATATTATATTAGATGGGTAGGGTTCATGTGATACCAGTTTGTTTGATTTTCGTAAGAACACAGAATAATATTAAAACTTCACGGCAAAACATCGTGAAAGTAAAAAAGCTCTGAACCTTCACAACAGAAAACATGTAAAGGTTCAATATTAATTAGGTGGGCTCACAGGTTCACAAAAACAGTATGCAAATCCCAACATTTCGCCTAGCACGACTCGATAATAAAGTTTGGTTCTCGAGACCAAACCCTAACTTTAATTTCATTACCTTCTAAAAGAAGTTTTAAACCTTCAAAGCCCAGCGAGTTCATAAAATCCATGCATGATGAGTCAAGTAAATGTATAGTAATAAAATAATAGTTTTTGCAATTTCGAAAATTTGCCAAAGACGACGAACGAATAAAATTCATGTACAACGAATAAAATTCATGTACGCGCGGTACAACACTATCTCAACTTGGTAGCCATGCACAACTATCCCCAAAACCATTCATATATGAATGCATAATTAAACTTCACCCAGTTGATCCAAAACAATATTGATGGCTACAAGGTGCATATTGCAAAATTTTAATTTATGTAAATAGGGCTCGATATGCGAACACCCACACCATGTGAGACTGTCGATTCTCACACTCAAAGTTGTACAAACAAAATACTCACACGTGCTTTTAATAATAAATTTCCGTAACAATATGTTTTCATGGCTTTTAAATTGAAGCTGAAATCAACTTTGATAAATCAAGTAAACCGGTACACATATATAGATATATTTAAAACTCTGAAATCCAATTCGTAAAATTATGTTTTCAATATGATGAGACTCATGCAACATGCAAAGAATGAAATGTATGAAACTCGTCTTACGAATGAGGTAATTCTCCCCTTTCTATGTTCGCAATTTGGTAACAACTCCTCTTAGGATTTCTGTCATTACTCATGGACAATCCTCTTCTTTGATCACAAACTCGAACATTACCAACGCTAGCCGCTTTGACCTCTCAAGGGTCATAATCAGAACCCTCCGATTTTCTTTCATCCTAACATCTCATCAGAGTTGGTTATTAGCTCACCCCAAATAATATTCATTGCAACTATTGAAAATCAAAAGAAATCCCAACGGTTCACTGATTCCTCTCGCGTTCCAGCGGAACATATAACCCCGAATATACCTTTCCCTCTGAGATCAACCCATCCATCTGATCAACACCACATAAACGTGACACTGAGTATTCCTTTAAACTATCCCACTTTCGTTCCGAAAAACTCGAAACTTCTAAGCCTGACAATTCTCTGCTTCCCACCGACAACTCCTCAAGGGTTTATAATTATACCCACCGATAGATTCCAAAAACACAGAGATGTCGCACGAAGACAATACCTATTCCAACAGTTCCGAGATAACAAGGTAAAACAATCACATACACGTACCTGTAAACTTGCAATCGCACTGGCCCCATGCAATCCCAAACTTACCTTACACGTTAGTTCTCATTTCCCTATTACGCTCTTCCCTGTTGTGGTCTTCCTAATAGTCCCAAAATTCTCAGCCGTGACCTCTAGCCTATAGTCTAAGACTAGGCACCAAAAAGTCACCTAATTCACTTAAACTATGGCTCTGATACCATTTGTAACGAACCAAAATCTCAAATATTCAATTTCTATAAATTGAAGCCAAAACGGCTATTTACAACTCCCAACAATGAGTAAAAACTAAAACTCATCTCTAATATATGCAGCGGAAATATAAGAAATTACAACTACAACTGAGAATCTTTGCTACTAAGTCGAGGAAGTTAAGTCTAGACCACTTAACTCCAAACTCACACTTTGCTCTTCCCTTGAGTTCCCAATTCCACAGAATACATGTCTGAAAAAGGTTTACTTTGAAAACGTAGGTTAGACCATAAGGTCTAGTGAATTCCCCATAAAAATGGTAAATAGTTCCACAGTTCAAAATCAGTTAAAAACATACAATGGTTTACGAATAAATAATTACATTCCTGTAAGAGAATGATTTATGAAGTGGAGAAATATGGCAAGACAAAAGCACACCTAGACATAGGATTTTAACCACACTTATATGTAGGATTTTTACCACACCAATACGTAGGATTTTAACCACACCTAGATAGGATTTTTATGAATGACTTGCCAGCTGAACCCTAAGTAAAACAGGTAATGCGCATACCAAACCCCCCAAAGCTTATAAAAGTGATCATGACAATTTACATTTAAAAGAAGCATTTAAAGAAAGCCATAATCAATAAGTAAGCATTTAAAGTATTCCACATTGCATTTTAAGTGATAAGGAACTCACCTGGATTGGACACACCTGGTCCGAAGCTTATACGGTCTCTTTTCCCAAACCAAAAGCCTATAATCTAAACATAAATCGGGTGTTAACCCATTGCAATATTACCAAAAGCCTTCTAAAATAGACCTAAGATGAACCCATAACTCAAAGGTCCAAACCCCGACTCGAAACAACAAGTTCATGTACAAAATAGTAGGTCACGCCACTAACCACACCACCTACCCGCGTGGTTACCCACGTCACTTACTGACTGTGCGATTTTCTCCATTTTTCCACATAAATCCCAAATTTTCCCCAAATTTCCATATAAACTTCCATTTAACGATTCCAACCTTCCCAAATCATAAATAATGATACTATATACTTCAAAACCAACATTTAACCATATCGAATCATAAGAGCATACTTTACCCAACTACCTCTCAATGCATCCATGAGCTTAAGCAACAATGGAGGTTTTTCATAAGAACACTCCAAGAAATGAATCAACTAGCCAATAGTTCAGAAAATGAACCTCTACAGCCCAAACATTCCATAAAACCATAGGATGCAATCTTGTTGGTTCCAAAGGAGTCTACAAGAGTTCAAGGATATAGATACAGTTTGTAGAAGGGGGGGGGGTTGAATACAAACACACAAATTTTCAGTTTTTAAATTATTTTACATTGAATAAACAAATTTACAGTTATACGCGGAATTAGAACAAGTAAATAAACCTATTCTATTGTAACTTAAGAAATCACACAATTTGATGCACAAGGAAGTAAGAAAGAAAAGAGGTAGAGGTTTGAGAAAATAGAAAGTAGCACGCATGAAGATGAAGAAGAGATCTTCATCTTATTTATATTCGTTTGCATTCAATGCAAGACAAAAGGTATATGCCACGTGTCAAGCTTTCATTGGAAGCTTGTCCTTTGTTCAGAAACAACCATTCTTTTGGCCGCGTGTGAACAGTACCAAATCAGATATGATGGGGACATAAGAGACAATCCGTACGTCCTTCTTCTGACATAGTATAAGGTTTGAATTTTGTGCATCGAGGATAAGATCAACATTGATCTTGCTTTGGACTTCACTTGATCGCTGAACTTGAAACTTCAAGGATGAACTTTCAGAGTATCACTAAGGTCTTACAAGGCATCACACTTCTAATTAAATAATCCTTTGTTGTCACTGAACCGCTTCAGATCATTAGTTGATTATCTTTGTCTTCAGCTTGGTCTTCGACTTTCGCTGAATGTTCGCTTTGTGTGAATGTTGTTCTTTAGATCTTCAGAGATAAGATTAAGGTTCCTGAGTTTCAGTGATCGCTGAGTGCAATTAGCATGTGCTATCGCTGAATTTGAACTTAACCTTATAAATGGAATTTTCACTAAGTATATAGAGGAATCATATTCAAATCACTGAGAGGAGTTATGATCAACAATCTCCCCCTATCTGATTATGATTAAGCAATATAGGAAATTTAGTTGAAGGGATTAGTAAGGACTTAAAAATATTAAGGTAAAATTTCTAAGTACTAATCTGTGAGATCTTTTTCATCTAGTCTACTCTTATAATTGAGTTTCACTTATAAGGATATGAAATCACAATATATACAAGTCAGGAAGCTTTAAGTACATTCACTGATTAAATTTCAGACAAAAATATTAGTGAGTAAAGGGGTTTTTAAAGAAATTAGAACTCTTATGTTTATTGTCCCATTTACTGTTTTCAGGGATCTTTTCAGTACACAAATGTAGTAGAGTACTTCATTGAAATTTCATTATAGATAATCTGAAGAATTACATTGAAAATGAAATTACAATTGTAAGTAAAGTACACAACACTGAAAAATATTACAAAGGAATAAAGACTGCCAACTAGTCAGAGAGTCTTTCTTGTCTTCTTCGTAACTCGTTTAGATAAATCTTCTTTTGTCTCAACATAGGTCCAGTATTTGCCCAACAGTGATAGTACATTACCTTGACAAATCTTGAGGAGGCCTTTGTGATCTCTGAGTTTCTGAAGAATCCAAGAAAACCATCATTATCTAAGAACACCATACCAGCTTCAGGGAGTGTGATGAAATCTCCTTCTGCTAGTTGTAATCCTTGAGGAACAGAGATGTTAATATTAGAGATATCAGGGATATCTAGATGCCCAAAGATACTATCGTAGGTGAACTTTGTTTCATATTCATTTTTGTTGGAGGGGCCTTCATCAGCGCTTGATTTTTTCCTTCTTGAAGGCTCAGGGAGAGGAGGAACTTGAATGTGCTAAGACATCCTTTGCAAAAGCTGATCCAATATTCGTTCAACCACATCTTTGAATTTTGATTTGGATCCCTGAATGGCGTCTCTTATTTCCAACCATTCAGAGTATCCATAGAACTTTAAGAACCGGGCTTCTTCCTTTTCACATGACGAGTGCCTGTACATTCGTACCTGTACCTGCAGACCACTCTTCTTAGAAGTGTGTCCTTCAATAGTAGCACGAATGATTTTGGAGTCAAACACCCGATAATTGAATCGTTTAGTGCACCAGCGTAGTTCATTTTCTCTATGGCTTTTATCTTCATTTGTCAGTGCACTTAGGATCCTTTCTTGAGCATGGATGGGATTCACATTCAGATTTTCTTGAGGCAGCTCCCTTTGTGCTAGAGCTTCAGAGACTCTTTCACTTCTCTTGTTGAGCTTCCTAGTCGCTTCATCTATTGCAGCATCCTCCCTGAGTATTTTTCTAGCTAGTTCAAGATCATTTTCTGTTTGCTTCATCTTCTCATCCCTTATACGTTGAGCTTCGAGGGCTTGGGCTCTCTCTTCCTTAGACAAGAAGTAGAATTCATCCACCACACTGATTGGTATTGGTTCTTCTGGTTCAGCGGTGTTGGGCACCTTTATTCTTTTTACTTTATGCTCCCTTAGGAAGTTTATTCGCTTTCCTCTTCTTCTGGCTTGCTTATTGGAAGCCTATGTACACGTTGCCTTGGGATAAGGCCTTCTTCCTCTTTAGAGTCAGTGTCGAATATATACAAGAACTGCTCTTTGAAGAAAGGTTCCCACAAAAAGGGAGAGTCCTTAGGGGGACTGAGCTCACTAAGAATGGGAGAAGAAGGAATAGGTTCGTCAGTTCCAAAATTTGGAGGTGGATAAGATGGGTAGGTAGAAGGTTCAAAGATGGAATGAAAGGGAATGAGAGGAAGGCTTACCTTAATGGTGTGCTCCCCCTCTGAATCTACAAGAGTAGACTCAAGATCTACTTCTTCGTTATTTTTTTTTGAGGGATCAGGTTGGTCCTTTTCAGGATTTTGCCTGTCCCCTAGAGAGCTAGCAGATAGGACTCCCCCTGATGCACCGATGTTGGGTCTACGAGTATCCCAAAATTCATCATCATCGTCATCATCATCCTTGAGGGAGTAATGAAGAACGTCTTCATCTTCATCATCGTCATCATCTTCTTCTTCTTCTTCACCACCTTCCTCATGGATTGGTTGCTCTTGTTCTTTAGTGCGAGGTGGTGGTGGCTGACTGGACTGGGATGAGTCCCAATGAGCTGATCAGCGAGCTCTTGGGCAAATTTCTCCCCCTCTTTGTTATTCAAAGGGAGAGTGTGCACCAGAAGAGTGTGCACATTTGAGTTGATGGAGGAGAGATCAGCGGCTTAAGAGACCTGAGTGGTAGAGATCTGACCTAGATGGCCTCGATTAGCGTCAGCCTTTTCAGAGAGGCTGGTGAGGAGGCAAAGAATCTCTTCTTGATCCTTTTGAATGGCAGCGATTGCCTTATCCTGTTGATCAACACGACCAAAGAGGCTTTTAATGTTGATGTCAATGGAGGTCTAATCGTCTCTCATTGATTGAACATCAGTGGACATAGTGCTCACTGCTGTGCGCAAAGCAGGAAGCCCAGCACCCTGCTTGTATATCTTCTCTGAAGCAAACCAGAGATTATCTACCCCTTGTTTTTTCAGAAAGCACTCATTCACCAGATATGCTATCGCTGGGAAGGAGGGAGGAGGTAGAATAATCTGAGGGGCTGCCCTAGGTTGTGAGGGGAACTTGGGAAGATCCTTCTCAAGTTTTACGCCCTTTAAATCAGCAGTGGACGGAGACTTTGATGGAGTAGTAGGAGACTTGCTCGTAGTGACCGTAGTTGCTGAAGAGAACTTTGGAGCAGTACCTGTGTGTAACAAAGCAAGATGAGCCAAAAAGAGCCCAGGGTTAGTAGAAAGATGAGGAGAGGATGAGTGTTTACATAGGGGTGCCTTAAGAATATCCGAAGAATTATTCTTAAGGATGTTACATGCAACGGTAGTGTCTTGAGGATCACTGGCTTGTGTCTGACAATGCTTGAGAGAAGTATTGTCAGGTCCTATGCACGTAGCTTTCCAGAGATCAGATTGTCGAAACAATACTGATGTCTGAATAACACGTTTCTCAATCTCATCAGGGATGGGGACAACCAGACCTGAATCACTGATTGATGTGAGGACCAAGGAGGAGATAGAAGAGGATAAGAAGGGTGTGAAAGTAGTACCTGATACAGCCTCAGTGTAGCTGGCTATAGCAGGTTCAGAGACCGGAATCTCTGAAACTGTGGGTAGAGCTGATGAAGCGGCAACGGTCGTAGAAGCTGTTGTTTGTAGCTGTGGGGAGGAATGAAGGAGAGGTAGGTGAGCTCCAATAGTTAGAGAGAGTGCTTGTTGGAGGAACACTGATCTTGACTTTTCTGGATTGGGGTTTGTGAGCGACAGACTTCTTGTGTCTATCCTGGGGTTGTTTTCTTTTTGAGGAGATGGTGGAGGTATAGGTACCTTGGTTAGTCACTGATGGGATGGGAAGTGACTTAGGTATAGCAGCAACTGCAGCAGTGCAGATTACCTGAAGCATGTACCGAGAATGGATACCAGATGCACGAACAATAAAACAGGTCTTTTGATGAACAAGATCAAAATACTTGTGATTTTACCAAAAAAAAAATAGCAGAGAAATTTTGGTGATTTTTGGTAGTTCGAAGGGATCAAAAACCGTTTTTAGAAGTTGGTTAGAAAAGAAAATGTGGATTAAAAGTACCAAAATGGTCTTCTGTTCTAAGAAGAACTTAGAACAGGTTTTGAGTTAAAAAAAGATATTTGTGTAGATTAATCCAGATTTAAGAAATCTTTTAAAAAGAAGCTTTAAAATGTGTGTATTTGAGAAACAAACACCATTTTAGTTTTTTTTAGGTAGAAGGAGAGGGTTAGATCAAATCTTAAACGTCAATTCGAAGAAAAACGCACAAGTGCGTGTTCTTGGTGTTCTGGAAGAGAGCTTGAAGATTCGAAGAGGGTATTCGCTTTTTGAATATTCTGAGCGCGTAAAGAATTGAATAACGAAGAAGATTGCTTAAATAGCACGAGGAGAGAGAAAGAGGATAGCTAAACGATGGTTTTAGCTTTTTGAAAAGTAATGATGACGTAGCGCACGTTCCAAGACAGAGAAAAGAAAGGAAACGTCGTGGTTCGTCGTGTGTCAGATAAAGGTCTGAAGTGTCCTTTTCTTATTAAAAACATAATATTATCAATTATTATTAAATGTCAATCATTATCCTTTCAAATGTCTTCATCATTAGATAATAAAGGATCATCAGTGATGGATTTTTAGTTTTGAGAGCCATTATCTGAATAGAGAGACATTCAGAGAGTGTAGAGATGTAGGAGTTCATACCTGAGTGAGATAAATCAAGTATCGCTGAATCAGAGTTCAGAGAATGGAAATTTTGAAGGCTTAATTTGTGTGTCACTGAATATTTTACTCAACATTTAACATACCAACCTCACTGATGAGTAGATTGAATCTAGCTGATATTCAGTCGGTAAAAACTGAAGTTCAACTTCACCATTCATCACTTGATCTCTGATAAAGTGATATTGAATCTCAATGTGCTTGGTTTTGGAATGGAGTACAGGATTATTTGCAATTGCAATAGCGCTGATACTATTACAGTAGATGGGGATTTTAGAAAGTTTGAGATCGTAGTCTCTTAGTTGATTTCTCATCCAAAGGACTTGAGCATAACAGCTACCAGCGGCTACATATTCAGCTTCAGCGGTAGATGTAGGCACAGAGTTCTGCTTTTTGCTTGTCCAGCTTATTAACTTACCATCTAATAGCTGACACCCACCAGTGGTGCTCTTTCTATCAATCTTGCAACCTGCAAAATCACTATCAGAGTATCCAATTAAATCGAACCTTGAGTCTTTGGGATACCAAAGACCCAGATTACGAGTTCCCTACAAATATCTGAAGATCCGCTTTACAGCGATAAGGTGAGATTCTTTTGGTTCAGCTTGATATCGAGCACAGAGACAGGTAGAATACATGATATCGGGTCAACTCGCTGTAAGATATAGCAGAGATTTGATCATCCCTCGATAGGCAGTGATATTGACAGGTTTCCCATTTGGGTCCTTATTCAAAGTCAGAGGAGGTGCCATAGGGGTCTTCATCGCTGAGCATTGATTCATATCAAATTTGTTCAATATGTCCTTAACAGATTTACTTTGACAAATAAAAAGTTCCCTTGTCAGATTGCTTAATCTGCAAACCTAGAAAATATGTTAGTTCACCCATCATACTCATTTTGTATTCTTTCTTCATTCTTTTTGCAAAACGAGTGCATAGTTTGAGTCTTGTGGAGCCAAATATTATATCATCAACATATATTTGAGCAAGAATTGTATGACCTTTATATTTCCTTAAAAATAGAGTTTGGTCAATTTTTCCACGAACAAATTTTTCTATAAGAAGGTATTTTGAAAGAGTATCATACCAAACTCTAGGAGCTTGTTTTAACCCGTAAAGAGCTTTTTGGAGTTTAAAAACATAATCAGGATGGTTTGGGTCAGTGAAACCAGGAGGTTGTTCAACATAAACTTCCTCACTGAGTTTACCATTCAGAAAAGAACTTTTTACATCTAACTGAAAAACTTTGAAGTCTTTATGGGCTGCATAAGCTAAGAAAAGTCTTATGGCTTCTAACATAGCAACAGGAGCGAAGGTCCCATCATAGTCAATACCTTCTTCCTATCTGTATCCCTGAGCAACAAGTCTAGCATTATTGCGAATTACAGTGCCATTTTCATCTAGTTTATTTCGAAAAACCCATTTGGTTCCTATCACTGTTTTACCAGATGGACGAGGAACAAGATTCCAAACTTTGTTTCTACGAAACTCAGTTAGTTCTTCTTGCATGGCAGAGACCCAACTAGGATCAGAGATAGCTTGATCTATCTTCTTAGGTTTAGAGAGAGAGATAAAATTAACATAGAGGCAGATGTTACCTGTACCTTTACGAGTCTTGATACCTGCATTTGGATCACCAATAATTTGATTTATTGGATGATTTGCAATCCATCGCTGAGCTGGTGGTTGAGGAGACTGATCAACAATAGATTTAGCGACTTGTTCTTATTCAGGGATAATGTTGGTCGTTTCAGCGATAGGTACTTCATTATTTAGTATCAACTCTGGAGATAATTCAGATATTTGATCAGCAGAAGATGAAGATTGGTTATTCACTGAAGAATTTCCGAATGAGGTATCAGAGGGAGGAATCTGATTAAGAGGAGTGATGTTGACCCCTGATGATGATGGATCGTTGCTTGAGGTAGGAAAATCAGGGATTCCATCATCATTATTTTCAGCATAAGGTTGATTGCTGAAAAAAGTTTCAGGTTCCCCATAATGAGATTTCATCCATTCAATTAATTCCTCATCTTCTACAGGAATAGGAGTAAGATTGGTTGGACGTGATTCATCAAAGTTGACGTGCATGGATTCTTCAACGTGTTGTCTTCTTTTTTTTGAAGATTCTGAAAGACTTGGATACAAAAGAGTATCCAAGAAATATCCCTTCATCAGCCTTTGGATCAAATTTACCCAAATGATCTCTATCATTCAGAATATAATATCTACATCCAAAGATGTGTAAATATTTTAGAGTGGTCTTCTTCCTGGAATAATTCATAGGAAGTCTTCTTGAATCGCTTCACTATCAGGGATCGATTCTGAGTAAAGCACGTTGTGTTTACTGCTTCTGCCCAGAATTGAGTAGGTAGATGCGATTCCCTGAGCATTGAGCGAGCTGCTTCAATGATCGTTCGATTTCTTCTTTTAGCGACACCGTTTTGCTGAGGAGTTCTCACTGATGAGAAGTTGTGATTGATTCCTTTTTCTTCAAAGAAGTTAATCAAGGTACTATTTTTGAATTCAGTGCCATGATCACTTCTCATGGCACGAACAGTGAGATTGTTCAGAACCTCCATTCTTTTGATAAAAGCAATAATTACATAGGTGTATCACTTTTGGATCGAAGAAAAAATACCATGTATATCTGGAATATTCATCAACTATAACAAGAGTGTACTTCTTTCAAGGAGATTGGACATTGACAGGTCCAAATAGATCCATATAGAGAAGTTGAAGAGGCGAGGTCACTGAGGAAACTTGTTTAGATCTGAAAGAGGCTTTTGTCAGTTTTCCCATTTCACACGCTGAACAAAGAGATTCTTTTGTAAATGTATGGTTAGGGAGATCCCTGACAAGTTATTTTTGAGATAATTCATTGATCATCTTAAAGTTTAGATGAGAGAGTCTTTTGTGCCATAACCAATTTATATCCAAGGAGGCTCTAGAGATGAAGCACATGTTCTCACAGTGAGAACTATTCATGTTAATGACATACACATTTTCTATTCTTTTGCATGTCAAGGCAAGTTTGTCGTTATAGTTAGTGACAGCACATCTATTCTTTAGGAATAGAACTTTGAAATCTTTGTCACATAGCTGACTAACGCTCAATAAGTTGTGCTTTAGTGCGTCAACATAAGCGACTCGACTGAATGAAGTTGCTCCATTGGAAATAATTCCATAACCTTTAGTGTATCCTTTGCCATTTCCACCGAAGGTCACTGAGGGACCAACTTCTTCCTTGTATTCAGAGAGCAGAGATTTTCTGCCAGTCATGTGCCTTGAGCATCCGCTATCGAGATACCAGATACCTTTAACACTCTGTATACAACAAAAGGATTAATTTTTTATAGGTACTCATATTACTATGGGTCCTGCTGTGTTAGTGACAGGAGTGGCGGATGAGCTACTAGCTGAAGGATTCTCTTCAGTGGATATCTTCACCTTGGAAGTTTTACCAACCTTGGTGGATTTTACTCTTGCTGATTTATCAGCTTGAGCTACTTTCTTTCCATGAGCTAATTTTTCAGCTTTAGTAGCATTAGGACATTTGTTGGCAATGTGGATAGTTTCAACACAGTGATAGCATTTCCTACATTTGTAAACGGGTTTGGAATTGAAAGGGTTCAGAGAGCAGGAAGAAACGTTTTCAGGAGCAGAACCAAGAATTCCTTTGTCTAATGTCCTTGGGGGTATAACAATGTTTTCAGGAAGAGGTGTAAGGTCGATCTTAATTCTGGGTGTTGATCTCTGAATAGATCCAGGAATTTTCTTCCCAGTTTTAAGATGACTCACTGAAGGAACAGAGGAGTTCTTTTTCTGTTTCTGAAAGTTTTTTATTTTAGGAACGTGGTCAAGAAACTTGTTCTTGATCATTTTCTTATAATCATTTGATTTAAAGACAGGCAACTCCTCATTTAAATGAGGTTTTTGAGAGGAAGGATCAGGGATTGAGGAGACAAACATTCCGAATCTTAACATGGAACGATCATTCTCTGATTCTTCTTTGTCAGAGTTATATCCTAACCCACTTTTGACCATCATAGGGATTTGGGCATTGATGATCTCGTTGACTTTATCTGAAGCCTTGCACCATCCTTCAATGGTAGCTTTTTTAGCCTTGAGATCAGCGATGGCCTTTTCCCTTTCAGTGATAGCTTGTTGTCTTTCAATGCTTATTGTTTGATTTACAAAGACTTGGTATTTTAGAGTTTCTTCAATCTTTGTAAGTTCTTTGATTTTTAAATAACAATTTTTCAGTTGTTCAGATAGATCAATATTGATTTGTTCAACTTTGATCTTTCCATTTAGAGCATTGTAAAAACCAACAGTCATAGCATCGAGAGCTGACAGGTTATCACTTTCAGGTATAAAGGAGTTTATATGAATGTTTACTTGAGTTGAAGGAGACTCTAAGGATGATGTTTCAGAGACTTCTTCAGCTTCCTCAATTATGGCCATTAAACAGAGGAAGGCAAGATCTTCTTCATCGGAGCATGATTCATCAGAGGTTTTGATCCCAGTCAACTTCTTCAGCAATTAGACCTTTGCCTTTTTGCTGGTTCTTTTCAGATCTCTGTATTTATTTTTCAACTTAAAATATTTTTCCTTTTTATCAGAGTTCTGAGAGGTGGTGGGTGTAGCTACTTTCTTAGATCTACACTCACTTGCAAAGTGGCCTTTTCGCTGACAGTTATAGCATATAGCAGATGCTTTTTCAGCGGGCAGAGTTTTTGACTTATCAGAGTTAGTGATAGCAGGAGTTTTTCAAAAGTTGCTCTTTCTAGAAAATCTTCTAAAATTGTTAGTTAGAAGAGCTAGAGAGTTAATAGAGGTGATAGAAGAAGAAACTTGTTTTGAAGGATCTACCTCTGAAGTCACTAGTGCCAAAGAAGTACTTTTGGCACCCTTGATATCAGTTCTTTCATATTGAATACATAAAGTATCCCACATGGCTTTAGATGTTCTCATCTTCATTACATAATGATAGACTTCATCTGGTAAAGACATTGTTATTATGGATCTAGCTTTAGAATATATAACTACTACCTCTTTCTCTTCTTTAGTCCATCGATCTAGAGTTTTGACAATCCTCCTTTCAGCGATGGCTGGAGTGGTAGTGGTGGCAGGAACACCAGCGACCAGAGCTGTAGGAATGAATTGTCCATTCTCTATATAGTAGGGGATTTTAGGATCTGACCCTTCTAGGAATAGAGTCATTCTTTCCTTCAATAATGGAAAGTTATCACGGCTAAACTTAGGAGGTTTAGCTAAAGATCCATTATCAATGTAGATTGTATTAGTATTAGTCATTTTTAAAATAGCTTTGTAGATAAGTATTTTAAAGAAAAGTAAGCAAGAAACACTGCTCTGATACCACTTGTTGGTTCCAAAGGAGTCTACAAAAGTTCAAAAATATAGAAACAGTTTGTAGAAGGGGGGGGGGGGGTTGAATACAAACACACAGATTTTTAGTTTTTAAATTAGTTTATATTGAATAAACAAATTTACAGTTACAAGCGGAATTAGAACAAGTAAATAAACCTATTCTATTGTAACTTAAGAAATCACACAGTTTGATGCACAAGGAAGTAAGAAAGAAAAGAGGCAGAGGTTTGAGAAAATAGAAAGTAGCATGCATTAAGATGAAGAAGAGATCTTCATCTTATTTATACCCGTTTGCATTTAATGCAAGACAAAAGGTATATGCCACGTGTCAAGCTTTCATTGGAAGCTTGTCCTTTGTTCAGAAACAACCATGCTTTTGGCCGCATGTGAACAATACCAAATCAGATATGACGGGGACATAAGAAACAATCCGTACGTCCTTTTTTTGACATAGTATAAGGTTTGACTTTTGTGCTTCGAGGATAAGATCAACATTGATCTTGCTTTGGGCTTCACTTGATCGCTGAACTTGAAACTTCAAGGATGAACTTTCAGAGTATCGCTGAGGTCTTACAAGACATCACACTACTAATTAAATAATCCTTTGTTGTCACTGAACCGCTTCCGATTATTAGTTGATTATCTCTGTTTTCATCTTTGTCTTCGACATTCGCTGAATGTTCTCTTTGTGTGAATGTTGTTCTTCAGATCTTCAGAGATAAGATTAAGGTTCCTGAGTTTCAGCGATCGCTGAGTGCAATCAGCGTGTTCTATCGCTGAATTTGAACTTAACCTTATAAATGGAATTTTCACATAAGTATATAGAGGAATTATATTCAAATCACTGAGAGGAGTTATGATCAACAAATTTACCAAGAGAGATTTACTCTTTTTGAGCTTAGGGATTAGAACCCTTGAACTAACATTAAACCCCTAAATGATGCAAGATTGAGAAAAGGAAGAAGCATATACCTGATTGAGTTGATTTCCTCTAAAATGCTCCAACTGATTTCTTCCCTTCCTGGCTTCTTTGATCGCTCTCTCTCAAAACACACACATACGCCTTATACTGAAAGTGTGAAATGGTATGAAAATGAGAAAACCCTTCTCATAACACCATTATATACCTGGGCTTTTACTGAATAAAGCCCTAGCCCAAAGTTTTACTAAGACCAAGCCCAACAGCTCTTATTTAATTAACCCATGACCAACAATAATAATTTCGGGTTATTACAATTTTATAGGACGTCTAAAACCTAGAAGTATTACAATAGGTTTATAGAACGTTTTAGGCGTTGTATCAAGTTTTAGGATGTTTTTGGAATAAATTGTCATATTAATTATTTATACGACGTTATTTGAAAACGTGTCCTATAAACACAAGCGTCCTATAAAAAATGGGTTTACATGGGCATTTCTCAAAAGTGTCAATAAAATTGCTAACATGACGTTTTATTTCTAAAGTGTCCTAATTTTTTTTGTTAAAACGCCTATAAGCATCGTATAAACTTATTGTAACGCTTTTAGATATGACGTTTTATAATTCGGCATTATAGACTTAAGTTCTATAACCTACTCTATTAGGACGTTTAGACAATCTAAGTGTTCTATAAAGCCAATTTTGTTATATTGTTTTCTTCATAATATAAACATTATATGAATGAATTTATTAAATCATAGTAATATTTTAGTTCATTAGCTTATAAGCTATCTTATGTTTATCCAAATAATATTTTAAAAAATAATCTAACTTATTAGTTAAATTATAAGCTAACTTATTTTTACCAAACAATATCAAGTTAATTTGAAACTCAACAAATTATTTGTGTAATAAAAAATAGTTTGAAGGTTGTATGTGGGGATACTTGAATAAAGAAACTGAAATATATTAATTATTTGGAATTAAAAAACCTAAAGTGGTGCCAACTTCTTTTCATCCAATCAAATCTTGCCACTTGAGTTTTAACACAAACTTTGACTATGGTAAAAACAAAAATCTTGATTTTCACCACACTCTATTCCTCTACTACAACTTCAGTAGGGGCAACCACCTCTACTGCTGCTGGTTTCTCATCTTCCTCCACAACCTTTTCGGCCTCCTCCGCCGCTGGAGTCTCTTCTTCGTTCACAGCCGGAGTGTTTTCCGATGCTACCTCTGCCGTCACGTCCACCTGAGTATCTTCATCAGCTGCCTTCACCTCTTCTAGTTCTTGGGCCGTCTCTGTCTTTGGTTCCTCTCCTACCTCATTTTTAGTCTCCTCCACCTCTCTGGCCTCGGTTTCCACCGGCGCCTCCACGGTTGCCGGCTCTTCCACTGGTGGTGGAGTGTCAGCAATGGTTTCTTCCATCGGCTCCTCCACCACTGGCTCCGGTGCAGGTGGTGCAACAACCATCGGCTCTACTTCTTTTGGGATGTTTTCCACCTTTTCAGGCAAAGTGTTGGCAGCTGATTCAACCTAAATCATGCATTAAAATCCCACAAAAATGTGATGCATTCAATCGATATCCAAATCGGTAAATTTTGTTCATCGTGAAATAATTATCATAAATATACAATAAAATTTAATGTTAGTTATTGAAAACAATAAAAGACAATAAGAATCCAGTTCCAATTTTAATGACTTATAGCTATCTTTATTGTGTTTCACAATTGTTACCAATTTAAATTCGTATTTAAGTTTCGATATGCTACTGTAAGTTTGTGATACAGTTGTAACACAAAACGAATTACAATTTTTGAGGGTCATTAGTTTTTTACACTACAACACACAATATCAATTAAGACATGAGCCATCACTCCTTAGTGGATCTGCCTCTGATCATAACATTAAGTTGGAAAATCAGATCAACCAACAAAAATATTCAAAACATGATATACGATATCCATTGAAAGGATAAAGTCTCAATCTAAACTGTCAAACAATCATTTTGCTTCAGGAATTCTTCAAGATTTTATTCGAGCGATTTAGACGTCTATTCGGTGTAAAGAAAACAAAAGATCTTGAAGGATTATTAACCAACATGTAAAATAAAACACCTCTTAGTATAATGCTTGTTAACATCATAAAACGATTTGATCATAAATTTAACCGTTTTTTTCTAAATTGAATCATTAATGCGTTATAAACAATTAAAAAGCACCGACAACAAAAATAATCATTAGATCAAATTTTTTATAAAGTATAGAATACCAGCCTTGAAATACAAATGAAAATAAATAGAAATTACCTCAATAGTTGCCATTGGAATTAATTGGAAAGATATGAAAGAAAATAAGAGAAGAAAGATATTGTTTCATAGCGAGTGAATGAGTTAAATAAGAGGGACATGAAATCTATTTATAGACCTTCAAAATCATTTTTTTAATACCAATAATTAAAAAAATATATTTACTTAAATATAATATTGAGATTTATTTAAATGAAATCCTTCAATGAATGAATGGAACATGTGATTGAATCGTACCACTTGTTGTTTGATGAAAACGTTAAATAAACTACTTTTTAGAATGAATTACGATTTTAATCCCTAATGTTTGTTGAAAATTTCTTTTTTGGTTTTTATAGTTGTAAAATTACAGTTTTTATCCTTATGGTTTGAAATTTGATAATCATCTCTTACGGTTACAACTTACACCTTAAAATAAAAAATAAATAGATATTTTAGTTTTTTCTAATTACTTCAATAGTTATACTATCATCTAATACTAACATAGAGAAAAGAGAATAGAGATTGTAACAATCTCTAAATTTAGAGAAATTCTAAATTATGTATAAGATAGATAAATGATATTTTAATTATGTCCAACCAATTAAAGTTGTTGAAATTACACATGTAGAAGAAAAAAAAATTTTATTAAAATTATTGAATATATTATTAATATAGTTAATGCTGACATACTAAAATAAAGTAGTTGTTGTAGTTAAATGTAATTTTTTTTAGATATTTTGATTTTTCATACTTGATTATAAAAAAATTATGATATAGTTGTTAAAGTTGCTACTATTTTTGTCCTTATGATAAACTCTATTAAAATCCATCTCTAAGATAGAGGTATTTAAGTATTTTTAACGTTTTATTATATTTTATTAAGGGGTATTCTATTCACACCATCTTCTATAAAATGTATGTTTGTGAAGTAGGAGGTATAAAGTATATGGATATGGGGTCAGGTTCAGGTTTAGGAAAAAAAGTCAAAAAAGAAAAAACTGAAAAACACCCTGGAAGTCCTCCATCTGGACGGTATGCCCTAACATGCATTTGTGCATATACACTAATCCATTGATGCACAGAAAAAAAGAGCTTCAATCGATTGTATGAATATGCACTAATGCATACATGCATTGATGCATAGAAAAAAAAAATACCGTTTAGATGACGAGGCTCTCAGAGTGTCCTTAAATTTACTCTTTTTTTAGTATTTTTCTCTGAACCTCCCTCTATAGATATGTATGTAAAATAGAGATAAAAATAAATAAGATGTGTTTTGTTTGGACTTGAAGGGAATATGAATAGTAACCCCTTTTATTAATATTTTTTTTCCTTTTTTTAATCATGAAGTGACCCCACCAAACCTCCGTTTCCATTCTTCTTTTGCTTTAGGCCTTGAGCTGTTCCTCCTCACATTTAGCATGACGTCCATCACCTTCTTGTTTTTCTATTATTTTCTTTTAATTACAATAAAATTACTACTGAAACTATTATATAATCAAACATTCAAAATATTTTTTTAATAAAACTTTAACAAATATGTAAACTACTTGTTTATTGCTTGTGATAAAATAATAAAACATTTTCCATCCAATATGCTTTTTTATAATTTTTTATTATCATACTTTCAATTTTTTATGGTTCCGTTTTTAGTATCTTTTTTATTTGTTCGGAACATTATGGAAAACTTGTTAATATTGTTTTTTTTAGTTTGAAATTCATATCGTTATATTTTTGTAAAAATTAACAAAAGACCTTAAAATTTATACTTCCACTCGAATAAAAACCAGTTTATTGAAATAAAAAAAACGACCAAAAAATTGTACGTTATATTTAAAAGTGTTTTAATAATTTTATATAACGTTTTTTGACGTTCTAACAAATTTCTAAATCATGTTTTAAAACGTTTTTATGCATTATTGTAACACTTCCATATAGTTTATACGATTGTACAGGTGTGTAATCAAAAAGTTGTGCTTTTTAATTAACTGAAGTATATTTATTGGTCAAAATATCCTATAAAAGTTAATTATTTTGTCCCAAGGTTCAAAAAGGCGTGAGACATGGTGTCATCGAGGTCAAGTCTCAAGCCTTATATGTCACAGCAAGGATGCAACGTTTTTCAAGGTGTGATATTAGGCAGATGATCTCTTTGTCATATATAGAATTATATATTTATATATATGTTTTCTCTACATTACCTAATTAGATAAAAATAGTTTTAAAAATATTTATATAAATGATCTATTTGTCATTTATATTTGAAGAAAAAACTCATTTAAATTATTATTTTAAATTATTATATTTAAACTCATTTAAATTATTATTCAAGCCGCCATCGCGTGACCCGCACATAGAAACGCTGTGGGTTATTTCATAACGGCTGAGACACGTCTTGCGTGTGCCATGGGGCGCCTTTTTGAACTTTGTTTCGTCCTATAAAAAGTTGATTATAAAAATGATACGGATCGCCTGGCCCGACAGATCGAAGAGAAACGCGACCGAACCAGAAGCATTAACTCAATGCACCATTAGATCCGATTATTTACAACTTTCCTTATTTACAGTTTCCTTATTTTAGTTTTCTTTATTTATTTACTTTCCTTTTTTTAATTAGTTTCCTAGTTAACTTAGGATTGATTTAGTTTTCTTTTTCTAGTTTCCTTTTCTTTTAACGTTTCCTAGTTTAGTTCTATTTCCTAGCCTATTTAAAGCCTCCTAGCTTTGTCAATTATTCATTCAATTCAATTATCAATACAATCTAGCTTTGCTTTGCATATTGTTTTATGAGTTCTTGTTTAATTTCACGCTTGTGGAATTTGTTTACTTTTCGGATTGACGCTGGTTGATCCTATTCCGCGTAACCTGCTGCGTCAGTTGGTATCAGAGCACAGACTTCCTGTCTCTTCACCTTCGTGATGGCAAATCACCAACCCCTCACCCGAGCCGATTTTGACGACCTTACCGCAGCTCTCACCACGGCTCTAACCAACGCCCTCACCAACTCCCAAAACACCCTTGTCAATGGAATCGGTACTCTCATCAACAGGCGTCCGGTAAGAGACAGGCACCCCGACCGTAGACCACCACCCCGTCATCAACCAACCCCTAGCGTTCACTCTAGTTCCGAATCAGAACCTGAGGAGAAAGAGCGACCGCCTCGCAACGACCCAGACTACCGAATGAAGGCCGACATCCCTTACTTCCATGGGAGTGTAGGCGTCGAAAACTTCCTCGATTGGCAGATCGAGGTCGATCGTTTCTTCGAAATCATGGAGATTCCGGAGCATAAGCAAGTCAAGATGGTGGCTTTCCGCTTAAAAAGCACCGCCGCCGTTTGGTGGGATCGTTTAACCATCCAACGACAAAACAAGGGCCCGGTTCGTTCATGGAGGCGAATGAAGCAATTAATGTCAGATCGTTTTCTACCGGAGGATTACGAATAGATTCTCTACCGGATGTACTTGGATTGTTCCCAAGGTTCCAGATCCGTGTCCGAATACACAACGGAGTTTATCCGTTACTCCGATCGAAACGAAATAAATGAAACGGAGGGTCAAAGAGTCGCATGCTACATCAACGGTTTGAAGCCTTCCATTCAAGAGAAAATCGGACTCCAAACCGCGTGGACCATCTTTGAAGCCTCCAATTTGGCCATGAAAGCCGAATTAATGGAGAAAACCACCCGATATCCGTACCGCCGCTACCCCACTCAAACCTCCATCGACGCCCTTAGTTCAAACCTCGACAAAGGAAAAAACCTAGTAACTAGCCCGACTCTACGCGAATCTGATCCCCCTCAAACCACAACCACCACCAAGCCGACCGCACCAAAACCCACGAATCCCTACACGAAACCATCAGCTCCTAAGTGCTATCGTTGTGGCCTACTGGGTCATAAGTCGAACGAATGTAGCAACCGAAGAACCACCGGGCTTGTGAACGAAGAGGAATACGACGACGAAGAAAAGGAGTACGAGGGCGCTGATTTTTCGGAAGAAGATTTCGAGGAAGAAAAAGTAAATATCGTGCTCCAACGAGTTCTTCTCGCCCCAAAAGAAGACGGTCAACGAAAAAACCTCTTCCGGTCTTATTGCTCGATCAACAAAAAGATTTGCAATTTGATCATAGACAATGGTAGTTGTGAAAATTTGGTGGCTCAAAAGCTTGTCGATCACTTGGGTCTTCCGACTCAACCTCACGAGTCGCCGTATGCACTTGGATGGGTCAAGAAAGGGACGCAAGCACGAGTGACTCAAGTTTGCAAGGTTTCTCTTTCTATTGGCAAATACTACAAAGAAGAAATACTTTGCAATGTTTTGGATATGGATGCATGCCACATATTACTCGGACGACCGTGGCAATACGATAACAACGTCACTCACAAGGGAAGAGACAACGTAATGCTATTCCAATGGGGAGATCGAAAAATTGCCATAGCACCCGTTACCCGATTTGATAAAGTCCCGGAAAAGTAAAGCAGGAGTTTCTTGGTCGTAACATCAAACAAGCAAGACATGGAGGAAGCATATAAGGAATCTCAAGTTTTTTGCCCAATCGTCGTCAAAGGGTTGATGCATACTGAAGAGACCGTTTCCGAGATTCCGGAAGAAGTCGATGAGATCTTACGGGATTTCAAAGAATTAACCGCCGATGACCTCCCACCCGAACTACCACCTATGAGGGACATCCAACACCAAATTGATTTAATTCCTGGTTCTAGTTTACCAAACCTTCCCCATTACCGGATGAGCCCCAAGGAGAACGAAATTCTGAGGGATCAAGTCGAAGATCTTTTACGGAAGGGATTCATTCGTGAAAGTCTTAGCCCGTGCGCCGTCCCCGTCCTTCTCGTGCCGAAAAAGAACAACCAATGGAAGATGTGTGTTGATAGCCGCGCCATCAACAAAATCACCATCAAGTACCGGTTCCCTATTCCTCGTCTTGAGGATATGCTTGGTGAACTAGTCGGCGCAACAGTGTTCTCCAAAATTGATCTTCGTAGCGGCTATCACCAAATTCGGATCCGTCCGGGTGACGAATGGAAGACGGCGTTCAAAACACCTTTTGTGCTATACGAATGGCTTGTCATGTCTTTTGGCACTTCCAACGCGCCAAGCACTTTTCTGAGGACGATGAATCAAGTCCTTCGCCCTTTTAATCATTCGTGGTCGTGTATTTTGATGACATCCTCATCTATAGCCGAAGCAAAGATGATCACTTGACGCATCTCCGAGAAGTTATTTCCGTACTCCAAGATAGTAAACTCTACATCAATCTCAAAAAGTGTACTTTTTGTACAAGTAAGCTTTTATTTTTGGGATTTGTTGTGGGAGAATCCGGAATCGAAGTTGATGAAGAGAAGGTACGTGCAATCAAAGAATGGCCGACACCAAAAACCGTTTTCGATGTCCGAAGTTTCCACGGTTTGGCCACCTTCTACCGGAGATTTGTGAGAGACTTTAGTACGATCACCGCACCCATCACCGAGTGCTTAAAGAAAGGGAAATTTCAATGGGGACCCATTCAAGATCAAAGCTTTGCGTTGATCAAAGAAAAGTTGAGCACAACACCGGTCCTCGCGCTTCCTGATTTTAGCAAGCTTTTTGAAGTCGAATGCGACGCAAGTGGTGTGGGAGTAGGAGCCGTCCTATCCCAAGAAAAAAGACCGATTGCGTTCTTTAGCGAACAGCTAAGCGAGGCGAGACAAAAGTGGAGCACTTACGATCAAGAATTTTATGCGGTCTTTCGTGCTTTAAAACAATGGGAGCACTATCTCGTACAAAAGGAGTTCGTTCTTTTTACCGATCATCAAGCCTTGAAATTTATCAATAGTCAAAAATCGGTGAGTAAGATGCACACACGTTGGGTAAGTTACTTGCAAAAATTCCCTTTTGTGATCAAACACAAGTCGGGAGTACTTAACCGCGTAGCCGACGCCTTGAGCCGACGTGCTACCTTGATGGTCACTCTCTCTCAAGAGATTACCGGGTTTGAAGTACTTAAGGATCAATACGAGGACGATGATGACTTCAAAATTCTTTGGTCCAAATGCAAAGTTGGAACACTGATGGATGATTACTATGTCAACAACGGTTATCTTTTTAAAGGTAATCAATTGTGCATCCCTAATTCCTCTCTTCGCGAAAAGTTGATACGAGATTTGCATGGAGGATGTCTAAGTGGGCATCTTGGCCGAGACAAAACCATCGCTAGTGTCATTGAGCGATATTATTGGCCCCGTTTGAGGCGCAACGTTGGCACCATTGTTCGCAAGTGTTATACATGCCAAACCGCCAAAGGCCATAGTCAAAACACCGGCCTTTACATGCCACTACCAGTTCCGGACGACATATGGCAAGATTTGTCCATAGATTTTGTCCTTGGATTACCCCGCACGCAACAAGGCGTTGACTCTATTTTCGTCATCGTAGATCGTTTCTCAAAGATGACGCATTTTATTGCTTGCAAAAAGACAGCCGACGCAAGTAATATCGCCAAGTTGTTTTTCAAAGAAGTTGTACACCTTCATGGGGTTCCCAAGACTATTACTTCCGATCGTGACTCGAAGTTTTTAAGTCACTTTTGGATCACTCTTTGGAGAATGTTTGGTACCTCACTCAACAAAAGTAGCACGGCGCATCCGTAATCCGATGGTCAAACTGAGGTAACCAATCGAACTTTGGGAAACATGCTTAGAAGTGTTTGTAGCGATAAGCCGAAACAGTGGGATCTCGCTTTACCCTAAATCGAATTCGCCTACAATAGTGCAACTCATTCGGCGACCGTTTGTTCACCTTTCTCTCTCGTTTACACAACGGCTCCCAAACATGTGGTTGACTTAGTCAAACTCACACGTCTACCGGGATCAAGTATGGCAGCGGAGAATATGGCTAAGGATGTTCAAGCCATAAAAGAAAACGTCAAAGCTCGCTTAAAACAATTTGGTGTGAAGAACAAAGAAGCCGCGGACCAACGACGTCGCAAAAAAGTTTTTCAGATAGGTGATGATGTGATGGTTTTTCTCCGAAAGGAACGATTTCCCGTTGGAACCTACGGAAAACTCCAACCCAAGAAGTACGGACCTTTCAAGATCACCAAGAAAATCAACGACAATGCCTATGTCATCGCCCTTCCCGATTCGCTTCACATCTCCAACACTTTTAATGTCGTGGATCTATACGACTACTATGCGGATGATTTCCATTTGGAAACGAGCTCAGGGTCGAGCTCTTCAGAGGTGGAGGAGACTGATACGGATCGCCTGGCCCGACAGATCGAAGAGACACGCGACCGAACCAGAAACATTAACTCAATGCACCATTAGATCTGATTATTAACAACTTTCCTTATTTACAGTTTCCTTATTTTAGTTTTCTTTATTTCTTTACTTTTCTTTTATTAATTAGTTTCCTAGTTAACTTAGGATTGCTTTAGTTTCCGTTTTCTAGTTTCCTTTTCTTTTAACTTTTCCTAGTTTAGTTCTATTTCCTAGCCTATTTAAAGCCTCCTAGCTTTGTCAATTATTCATTCAATTCAATTATCAATACAATCTAGCTTTGCTTTGCTTTGCTTATCGTTTTACGAGTTCTTGTTTAATTTCACACTTGTGGAATTTGTTTACTTTTCGGGTTGACGCTGGTCGATCCTATTCCGCGTAACCTGCTGCGTCAAAAAAAGCATTAATTTACGATCTATAACCAAAATAGTGTAGCCTTGTTTCAAATACAAGCTTTGACGGTAAATGACAAGTTATAACGACCTCACTAATAGCATCATAGAAATGACCATTCGACCTCATTTTCACATAACCCAAAATTCTAAGATAATCATGCAAAAAACAAAATTTATCATGTGATAGCAACTTTAAATATAAGACTGATAAAGACTATGCAAATATTTACCAGTATAGTCCATCAAATACTACAAGAAACATGGATTTGTTGTTTGTAGACCATAGTCATTCATTCTACCACTTATTTTGATCATGATTAGTCTTACAAGCACCAATGCACGATGTGCAAAGTAAAAAAAAAACATGTACATCACGTAAAGTGAAAAATACAACTATATAAAACAACAAGGTCATTGCGAAAACATCCATGCACAACTACGCAACATTTTATGGGTGCATGTATATATATATATATATACATAGATAGAGGGAGGTTTAATGGAAAACGCTAAAAGAAGAGAAAACCGAAGAACAATCTGGATGGCTTCCGTGTGGACGGTATGCATTAATGCATATCGGTAACTTGTAACATGCATTAATGAATATTCATCAATACATCTGTAATGATAGATGCATAAGAACAAAAATTACCGGTATGCATTGGTGCATACCGTCCACATGGAAGCCTCCAAGGGTGTTCTTCAGTTTTCTCTTTTTTTAGCATTTTTCCTTGAACCTCCCTCTACATAGATATATATTATATATAATAAATACACACATTAGATGTAGAAAGTGCATCTAACTTGAGTATAAGAGAATCCATTGACAACACTATAAAAAATTGTACAATAATTGCCGATACGAGTACCTAAATAAACATTGATACAAATGATCTAAATGTACATGTGCGCTGCCTAGGGTTGTCGCCTAGGTCCATAGGTCACTGTTTGGTTTAGGCCTGTAAACGAACCGAACGAACACGAACAAGGGCTTGTTCATGTTCGTTTGTTTAACTTAACCGAACAAACGAACGAACATGAACAATAAACGAACAAAAAATTTAGTGTTCGTGTTCGTTCATTTAAAAATGGGTGTGTTCGTGTTCGTTTTTGTTCGTTCATTTAAATGCTAAATGAACATTACCGAACGTAAACAAACACAATTAAACGAACCAGGTGCAGTGTGTTCATGTTTGTTTATGTTCGTTCATTGAAATCCTAAACGAACATTATCGAACGTAAACAAACACACAAAAAACGAACTAGGTGCTCCAATCGAACCGTTGCTTGCTTGGGATCAAACCAATGGCCTGGTGATTAAATTTCGCTTTAGAAGGCTCTCTTTATATAGATAAGTAAGCATTTAGATTGTTAAATATAGGCGATGTGGGATGAAATTGTAAAGGCTTCAGCGGTGCTATATATCTACACGAGTAAGGCTTCAGAATGAGAAAGTTGGGCGATGTGGGATGGGGTACTAGAAAGCAAGCTGTGTCTTTAAGGTGCTAAATGATGTGTCTGAAACTCATCCCACATCTAAAAGGGTGTTTGGATTAGCTTATCAAAACAACTTATTAACTTATACCGGTGTGGAACCGGAGAAAAGTAAATTTGATTGTTTGGATGGGAGAAAAAAGAAAATGCTTATATCGGTTCATCATCGGTGAAAAGGAGATTTTGATAAGTTAAAAGGTTGTGACTTATCAAAAACATCTTATGACTTATGACTTATCAAATGCTTATATCTTATGTATAAGCATTTTTCTGCCAAACACTAAAAACAACTTATTGACTTATTCCGGTGTGGAACCGTCATAAGCTAATCCAAACACTTTTTTTAAAACTCCGGTGTGACACCACATAAGTTGATAAGCATTTTTTTTGTAAAAAGTATAAGTTGTTTTAAATATGCTAATCCAAACACCCCCTAAGTAGTAGTAGAATGAAAGTGGAAGCAACTATCATAAAATCGTAGTAGAATGAAAGTGGAAGCAACTATCATAAAATCTAAGCTGCTGGAACTGAATTTATTTGTCAATTTTTATTATTATCTTTTTCTAATGTTAATTATTTATTAATTAATATTAATTGTTAACCTTTTAAATTATTAAATATTAATTTTTATCAGTAAAAGAACCTAGACGAACCAAAATGAACATATGTAAATGAACACAAACGAACATAAATAAAAAAACATTGACGAACATAAATGAACGAACGTTCACGAACATAAATGAACGAACGAGGTATTTGTTCATGTTCGTTCGTTTAAGTAAACGAACGAAAAAAAATTCTTCATGTTCGTTCGTTTATTCAATAAACGAACTTCCCGTCGAACGGTTCACGAACGGTTCGCTGAACGTTTCGCAATAAACACTACTCCAATACCAGTTGTTGGTCCCTAAGGAGTCCACAAGAGTTTATAGATTATTTTTTTGAATGGCTACAAGAGTGTATAGATATCCCACAATTTGTAGAGAGGGGGGATGAATATACAAACACAATCTTTTTACTTTTTAAATGGAGTTTATTGAGAATAAACAAATTTACAGATTGTTACAGAGATAAAAAACAAGTAATAATACATATTCTATACAATCTAAGAAACAACAAGTAGATGCACAAGATAACGAGAGAACATAATATAGGTTCAAGAAAAGAATGGATGTATAAAGATGAAGAAGGATTTCTTCATCTATTTATACCTACTGCATTAAATGCATATCAGAAGGTACCATCCACGTGTCAAACATCTATTAGAGAGTTTGTCCTATGTCCATAGGTTGAGTAGGCTTTTGACCGCATATGAATAGTTGACCTTTAGGGTTGGTAAGCACATGGTGAGCAATAAAGAAATATAATACTTGTACCTTCTTTGACATGTCAGGAGGTTGTCCTTTTGTACATAAAGGATAAGAACAAAATATAATCTTGTTGAGTAAGATTCATTTGATCGTTGATGCTGAGGATTTGCTGAGAGGTCTTCAGGCATCATTGAATCTTGTCAGATTTCACACTATAAGTAGATAAACTTGTTATCACTGAAGACCGCTTCAGATCACGAACTGCCAGTCTCTATCTTCAGCTAATTCTTACACTTTGCTGAAGGTTTCGTTGCTGTGAGTTTTGTCTTTAGGATCTTTCAGGTTCAGGATCTAATCAAAGTTAGTTTCAGTGATCATTGAGCATGATCAGTGATGTGTTCACTAAAACGTAATAGAAACTAAAACATAAGTTTTTCACTAAGTAAAAAGAGTCATCATCAAATCACTGAAGGATCTTGGAGAAACTTCATTTTTCGGTTGTCTTATGAGATAAAGAAGGACTTTTGAGGATTTAGTAACATCCAATTGTAATCTATTTATGTCCAGGATTATATTAGTGGGTTGTTGTAGATCCCAGATTTATATCAAGTACGTATGAAAAACAATAAATACACGAAGAACACGATGAATATGATGAATAACGTATGTCGTATATCTCAGTTGATGAATTGTGATTACAATGATGAACCTAATATGACTTCGTCTAAAAGCTTATGAAAACCTAGCTATTACAATATATTTATACTATGAATAATCTAGAATAAGGCAACAAATTAACCTTCCTAATTGTAAAAGCTTCCTAACAATTAAACATTTCATATTTATGACTTCGTTGACTTTACGCTTTTGGCACTTCATGTCTTCAGTATTTGTGATCTCGGATACAATATTTTCAGACCTAACAATCTCCCCCTTTGTATTCGAGATTACATTTCCGCAAATCGGCACTTTTGAAGACGATGAAATTTTGTCAACAAATCTTCATCTTGAAATCTTTTTCTCCCCCTACGAATGTGATCACTTGATAAGCTCTGTAGCTCCCCCTTAACATTAGCATAAAGTTCACGAAAGATTGTCGGATCTATGTCTTAATCAATTCTTTGAAGTCCGATAACAAATTTTATTGTTTCTTCATTTTGATCTTTTTGCATGTGTCTTTGATACACTATTTCTCCCCCTTATAATGATAAGGAGAATCTGAATCATTATGAACAATCAAAGATGATAAATGTAAAAAATGAAGCTCGAATGTGGAATAGTGGGTAAGAGACTAACATAGAAGCACAATGAGCAACTATTATCACTTAAATCAAAAAATAAATTCAATTAAGTGGCCTATATTCAGTATTGGCAGCGGGTTGGCACTGATAGGACTTCCAGTTATCATGGAAGTAAGTTATAAAACTAACTTCTCAAACCGTTCCGGCATAAACACAAAGATATGCAATGTGAATCATAAAGACTCGTGCAATGTGTCAAAGAAATATTATATATATGTTGGCTCAAAAAATAGACTCGATGTGCACAAAATATGAAGTTCGAAGACCGGAGGTGTGTCTTCTTGTTTCAATATCTAAATCTTCCAAGTGAAGAATAGATAGATGATATGTTAAGTCTCTGTGATATATGAAATAAGCACCTTTTGTGAGATACTTGAGTAGTTAGGTGGGGTGACACAAGTTATCGACATTGGGTCCATGTCTATTTCAATATTCATCTCCAAAGAATCGAGAATGAATAGATTGTGTGGCTACCCGGATAACTGTTTAAGCTTGGTGAAGACCAAATATTTTCTTTTAAGTCTTGTCACACTCTCACAATTTTCTTTTATCTCACAAGCACTCAACATTTATTTTATTCACACCCTTTCAAAATATATCTATCCTAGGGATGTGTTTCATGGGTAGGTCCTTCCGGTTTTGGATTGACTATTGAAACTTCTAATTCCTAACACACAAAAAGTTGAGACAATTATGTCTGAGTTCTGAACTGATGTATTCAAAAGTCAAAATGTTAAGAGCAGGTTCATAGCTAAGATACTATGAAGCTAAACAATTAAAAATATGGTATTCCCCTTCAAAAATAGCTTAACCTTTTGAATGATCAAGTCATGTGATGTGAATATTATATATTACAACATACATAACATTCCTACAAAACAAATTAAAAAGATTTTGGTACCCAAGTTTTGTTGAGTCCTTGAAGGTTAGCTTTAGAAACAACAAGTGGGGAATTGGGATACCATTTATGAGCGAACCTTTGATCAATAAAATCATTTGTTCCACAAGTAGAACAACAAACCTTTATGGCACTTAGACTGATTAGCTAATTGATGGATTTGACAAAATAAGGCAAATCAGTCTTGGAAATAAACGATTTTGCATCAACTACAGGAGATGTATGAGGCATGTTTCCAACATTATCATCTGTAGTTGATTTTTTTTTCCAAACCATTCTAAATTTCTTAAAATTATCGGAATTAGCAACAAAATCATTGTGAGACTAATTAGAATTAAGCGTCTGAGAATTTGGAGAACCATATGATTAGGAGCTGTTAGAATAACTAATTGACTTACCATTTGAAGAGTAGTTATTCTTACGGACACCTTTTGGAGAAAGAGAATGCATTGAACTTGAAGTAGTTTTGTAAGAGAAAATAGAATCGGTATTAGTTGATTTGTTATGTGGAGAAGGAACAGTAGCATCGATACTAAGCTGTTTAAGAATTTTAACTTTTACTGAATTCTCTTCATTTTGCTTTGAAATTACATCTTCAAGTTCTTTAATTTTGCACAAAAGATGGTGATAGGATAATTATATACCTTTCGATATGTGACAAATAAGACTAAAAGCAAGTATACTTTTAACCCTAATATCGCCTTTCAAGTAATAAAGATGATACAAGTACCGAGTATCGTCCACAGGGATTGTAGTAAAAGTTAATTAAAAGTCTGATGAAAGAAATGAATTCAGATGGCGAATTTGAAGATTTCAATTGGTTGTTGATGTTGGTGATTTAACAGTTGATAAAAGAGAAAGCAAGGGTGTAAGACTTAAGGTGAGATTTAAACACAAATTCAAGTAGACTAATGTTGTCAAAGAATGCTACAGCATATAATTAGCAACCCCTATTTTCACCATTTATCTTGAGGATATTCCTCTTGGACTTCACCGTGCACTGATATTATAGCTTTCAACCCATATCTCTAGTGGTATCCGGACCAGTGAAAGTGAGAAACGGTGTCCTCAAAATATATAGATAAACAAATTTCTTTGTAAATAAAATCAGTCTCTCGAGCAAATTCCCATATCATTTTAGCTGACGTGTTCTGAATGGTTCATCTCCGAATCCATTCCACTTTAACACTTCAAAGTGATCAACCTGTCGAGAATTAACCAAGTTGGAAAATATAGATGACAACTCTCGTTGTCAGTAACTCTCTCAAGTCTACTTCCCATATCATCCAAATTGACATGCAATCAATGGCTCTGCTTAGAGTCCATGGCACTTTAACATTTTTCAGTGATCAACTCGTCGAGAAATGTCATTGGTAATGAAATAATGAAACATTGTTGTTGCATAAAAACGTCTACTTTTCTTTGGTTTAAAATTCACCTTTTTCGTCTCACACCCAAGCTAATAAATTTAGCTACTCATAATGGAAAATAAAATGCTATAAAAATAAATAACGGAAAGTAGAGACATAATATTAAGTGACACTAATTAAATTGCAAGAAATGTAAAAAGCGAAATATAAAGACGTAATTTAAATGACAATAATTAAATTGCAAGAAATGTAACAAACGGAAAATAAAGATGTAATTTAAAGAGCAAAATATAAAGAACGGGAAACGTAAAATTGCAAGAGAACTTGATGCATAAAATATATATTAAACCCAATCTTTTGTTGTCACAAGATTTATAAAGATAAACTTTATAAATCTCCCTAAGATTGCATCTCCTAAAACTAACCTCATACCATCTATTTATACTACTAGATGTGAGGACAAAATATTACCATACCTTGGAGACCAAGTTACTTAATGAATAAGCAATAAAGTACACCAAAGTCCATAAAGTTAAGTACTTTAAAGTTCCTAATAAGACAAGAAATTAAATAATATTTGATTACAACCCAAATACTTAATAGATTAAAATTAGCAGTCTTCAAAACGACTTTAAGAATCATCCAACTTGCTCCAATAAGCCCTTTGTCTTAATCGCCTTCTTTCCATCCGTCATGTCCCAAGCTTCAATAATGTTATAGCATCCATTCTGCATTAACAATACCACACCAAGTTAAGCCTACCTACTATAACATAGAGTAAAACACAAGTTTACCGTCACTTTAGCTCCAAAACCTATAAATGGAAAATAAAGGAATAAAAAGACTCAAAGTTGGGATTTTTAAAGGAAAATAATCTAAACTAAAAGAGAAAAAGAATGTTTTTAGCACTAAATAATTAGTGCTATCACACCCCAAACTAGAATTGTTGCTTGTCCCCAAGCAACCAAAAAGACAAAAAAAAATGACTCTTAAAAAAAATTATGCATGATAAAGGCATTAAGTGCCCATCAACTATGGATCATGTTAAGAATACAAAGATAAAGCTTTTTATAAATACCAAGTAACCATAATCCTATCTAGTCATGAGTATGTACCATATGCTAGCCCACACTTCTTTTTGTTATGGTCAATCACATTTAGCATCCCGGATCACTAGGGCTTTAAGTAACCGGATCTCTCATTTTGGCGCATTTTGTCTCACTTTGCCTTTTCTCACATTCGTTTGAGCAATATGTATATATATATTTTGTGCTCTTTTTGCCTCAAACATACATTTACCCGTATGGGGTATTTTGATATTTTGTAGATCAAAACATGATATATGTATATTTATTTTTCTTTTTGATGTTTTGATCTACATGCCATGTAAAAACCTCTCCCCCAAACTTAGAATATGCAATGTCCACATTGGATGAGAGTTGTGTATCAAATGGGGTCCAAATGGCTTTTTAGTGAGAAAAGAATGAAGGCCTAGATCCTATCCGTGATATGTGCCAAATGTAGACCAAAATGCGTCCCAAGCAAGTGTTAGGCTAGTTCTAGCAAGAACTCATAAACCAAAAGGACTAGGACTATATAATTTACTCAAGCTATATATTCATTTTAACAATCCCAACAAATGATCATCAGGCAAGAAAATAAGTCTAGAAATATGTAAAAAAAAAAAAAACTAATCCCAGACTCACAAAGAAACTAAAAAAAAAATTAAAAATTAAAAATAAATAGAACAAAATTTGGAGCTAAAGTTAGATGATAAACCTGGCCTACTCTATGTGAGTAGGCGGCGGAACCATGTGTGGGGCTGTCCGGGCAGCCGCATCTCTCAATCTCTTGCATTCCGCTTGGAGTGCCTTACACTCCCTCCCCAATCTTCGGTTCTCCTCTGTAATCTCTATCTTGATTTTCCTCTGTCCTTTATCCACTAACTCAACTTTCATCATCTCACCTTCTTCTTTGCTCAATAGATCTTCACTGTATTGGTTCACCTTCCTTTGACCTGCTATGAGACAAAACAATAGAAGCATCCTTTCCACATATATGGAACTATCATGAGTAGTGGGTGATACATAGTGTTTAACAAAGTTTTTCCAAACATTAGTATCAAAAGACAAATTGGCAACCTTAAAGATTTTAGAGATGATATCAGTGTAAGGTTCCAAATCAGTCTCAGGCATCCCGAGAAAATTCATGGTATCAGCCAAACATGACCCGGGTGCAGTGTGCAAAAGTGTATCACACTCAGAATGTATGTGAGGTGAGAGACCTAACAACCTATTTATGGCTTTGTCAAAAAGTAACACATTTCTTTGTGGCTTTGTGGATGTGAAGTTCTTATCTTCTATGGGACTTTTGATCTGATGAACACAGGGGCCAATTCCCTTAAGGTCATCACTGGTCCATCCTAAGGCTTTTATGTGCAACTTCAACATGTCCACCAACTTCTTTTCTTGATGCAAATCTAGGGTAGATGGTATGATGACAGACAATTTGCCTTCCTCTCTTAGATAAGCGTACTTCAATTGAGATTGGAGTTGCTTTAACCCCTTATCAGGTGGAGATACTATTGATGGGGTGAAACTTTTCTGTTCAGTACTTTCCAACAACTCAAATGCAGCACAATCTATTGGGACAATATCATTCTCGTTTATTCCTAATTCCTCAACAATCTCTATTTCTATTTCCTCATCCTCTTCCTCCAACTTACAAGCCTTTCTCACTCCCTCCTTATAACAAGATGACTCAATTTCATCTATCATTGAGCATTCTTCCAAGTAATCTGGGTATTTCAAAGAATTGAAAACATTAAATGTGACTTTCTGGTCTTGAAGTCTCATAGTCAACTCTCCCTTTTGGACATCAATCAAAGTTCTTCCGGTGGCTAAAAATGGTCTTCCTAAAATGATAGGAATATCCTTATCAGCATCAAAGTCTAAAATGATAAAGTCTGCCGGAAATATGAACTTATCAACCTGTACCAATACATCCTCTATCTTTCCCTTAGGATAGGCAACGGTTTTATCGGCTAATATGAGTGTGACAGTGGTAGGTCTTGCCTCTCCTAATCCTAAGGTGTTGTAAACTGATAAGGGCATGAGGTTGATACTTGCACCTAAGTCACATAAAGCTTTCCGAACTTCCTTTCCACCAATAGAACAGAGAATAGTAAAACTCCCTGGATCTTTTAGCTTCGGGGGTATTTTGCTGGTAAAAAGTGCACTACATCCTTCAGTAAGATTGACGATCTCATATTCAGTCAGCTTGTTCTTCTTACTGATGATGTCTTTTAGGAACTTGGCATAGCTAGGCATCTACTCAATTGCTTCAACAAGGGGTATGTTAATATGCAACTGTTTGAACACTTCCAAGAATTTCTTAAACTCTTGTTCATCTTTTTGATTCCTTAGCCTTTGGGGGTAAGGTACATAGGGAGGAACAGGTTTAGTTAAAGTTTTACTTGGAGGTGTTGAGCAAGATGGGTCTAGTATACCCTGGGTTTTGGTGCTTTTTTCTTGAGATGGGGTCACAACAACTGTCTGAATAGGATCTACTAGAGATGGTAGGGTAGTGTCAGGCTTTGATGGGACAGAAGTGATGGCCTCAGAAGTTTTGTCTGATACAGGCTTGTTAGTCTTAACAGGGTCCAATGTAACAATTTTGCTTTTGGGCACATTATTTTTTTGGACTGGTCCTATTAAGTCTTTTCCACTTCTTAAGGTTATTGCCTTAACATGTTCTTTTCTTGAGTCTCTAGGGATTTCTGTGTTACTGGGCAAAGTACCACTAACTCTATTGTTCTGACTTAGAGCAATTTGACTAACTTGGATTTCCAGGTTTCTGATTGATGCTTGGGTTTGTGTCATAAACCCTTTTAACATAGCTTCCAATGAAGGTGAAAAATCAGTCTGTGGAGGTGGAGGTGGTTTGTTTTGGAAAGGTGGTGGAGGATGTTGATAAGTCTGGTTCTGTTGTTGAGAATTAGAACTGCTTGCATAGTTTTGTAAATTTGAATTTCCATGCTGTTTAGGAGCTTGTGGATTTAAACATGGACCGTTCCAGGAAAAATTGGGGTGTTGTTTCCAACTTGCATCGTAATTGTTGGAGTAGGGAGCAGACTTATTATGAACATAGTTTATTGATTCAGAATTTTTGGGACAATGTTCATAAGAATGTTCCCCTCCACAACAAACACATTGTAATGCAAGGACAGTTGGAGTAGGTGTAGTAATAACTGACTGTGCCCCTTGGCTTGAAGTGATGTTTTTAAGCATGTTAGCCATAGAAGCAAGCTGAGCTGTCAATGCAGTATATGCATCTACATCATGAATTCCCGCAGCCTTCTTTTGAGTTGCAGCTCGTGGATCAGCCCAATGCCCATTGTTTTCTGAAATTTTTTCAAGCATTGCAAATCCTTCATTGTAGGTTTTGGATGTAAAGGCCCCTCCTGCAGTCGCGTCGAGCATTTGTCTTGCAGTAGCATTTAAACCATTGTAAAACGTCTCGAGTTGAATACAGTAAGGAATGCCATGGTGAGGGCGTTTCCTTAATAGATCCTTAAATCTTTCCCAAGCATCAGGAATAGCTTCATCGTCCCCTTGTTTGAAAAGACAGATTTCATTTCGGGACTGATGTTACCGAACCCGGGGGATAATGAATTGAACCATTCCCTTGCTCGATCCCGTAATGAGAATGGAAATAAAGTGAGTGTCAGAGCATCATATGGTACTCCCGGGATCTTGAAGCAGTCACTGACTTCCAAAAAGGATTTCAGATGGGAGTGTGGGTCTTCTGTTGCTAATCCGGCAAATTGTCCATTTGTTTTTAACATATGAAACATGATTGGTTTTGGTTCAAAATGGGTGGCCGGAAAATGGGGTCTAGCTATCCCAAAATTTAATTGATCAAAATTTGGGATAGCGTAGTCCATTATTCGTCCATCTTTAGAATTTGCCAGATTAATTATGTTTGGTGGTTGGACCCTTGGTTCAATATAATCATTATTTTCAGATCTGTTATCATGGATTTCTTCGTCCTCAAAATCAAACATTTGCCCATGGTGAAAAGGATGTTCTGGTGGGTTTCCAATTAATGGAGGTTGTCTGGGTTCAAATAAAGGAGGTGGACGAAGGTTAGGCCGGAGTTGTGGTCCATTTGGTGGTGGTCCAGGTGGAGGTTGTTGCAGACCAGGTTGTTGTCCAGGTGGTGGTTTAAGAAGTCCTTGGGGTTCTTGTGGTTGTGCCATTTCAGGAGGGGGTAGAGCAAATAATGCTCTTTGTGCCCTCCTTCTTTCACGGAATGTTCTTTCTATGTCAGGATCAAAATTAAGAAATTCCCCACGGTATATTCTTGGCATACACCGCCTTTCAACAGCTCGATTTGTGTTAGAAGAATCAAATCTTTTATCTTACTAAAAACAAAACTTTTAGCTTGCCAATCCCCGACAACGACGCCAAAAACTTGATAGGATAATTATATACCTTTCGATATGTGACAAATAAGACTAAAAACAAGTATACTTTTAACCCTAATATTGCCTTTCAACTAATAAAGATGATACAAGTACCGAGTATCGTCCACAGGGATTGTAGTAAAAGTTAATTAAAAGTCTGATGAAAGAAATGAATTCAGATGGCGAATTTGAAGATTTCAATTGGTTGTTGATGTTGGTGATTTAACAGTTGATAAAAGAGAAAGCAAGGGTGTAAGACTTAAGGTGAGATTTAAACACAAATTCAAGTAGACTAATGTTGTCAAAGAATGCTACAGCATATAATTAGCAACCCCTATTTTCACCATTTATCTTGAGGATATTCCTCTCGGACTTCACCGTGCACTGATATTATAGCTTTCAATCCATATCTCTAGTGGTATCCGGACCAGTGAAAGTGACAAACGGTGTCCTCAAAATATATGGATAAACAAATTTCTTTGTAAATAAAATCACACTCTCGAGCAAATTCCCATATCATTCAAGCTGACGTGTTCTGAATGGTTCATCTCTGAATCCATTCCACTTTAACACTTCAAAGTGATCAACCTGTCGAGAATTAACTAAGTTGGAAAATATAGATGACAACTCTCGTTGTCAGTAACTCTCTCAAGTCTACTTCCCATATCATCCAAATTGACGTGCAATCAATGGCTCTGCTTAGAGTCCATGGCACTTTAACACTTTTCAGTGATCAACTCGTCGAGAAATGTCATTGGTTTTATAAAGCGTTAAATGAAATAATGAAACATTGTTGTTGCATAAAAACGTCTACTTTTCTTTGGTTTAAAATTCACATTTTTCGTCTCACACCCAAGCTAATAAATTTAGCTACTCATAACTGAAAATAAAATGCAATAAATATAAATAACGGAAAGTAGAGACATAATATTAAGTGACACTAATTAAATTGCAAGAAATGTAAAAAGCGAAATATAAAGACGTAATTTAAATGACAATAATTAAATTGCAAGAAATGTAACAAACGGAAAATAAAGATGTAATTTAAAGAGCAAAATATAAAGAACGGGAAACGTAAAATTGCAAGAGAACTTGATGCATAAAATATATATTAAACCCAATCTTTTGTTGTCACAAGATTTATAAAGATAAACTTTATAAATCTCCCTAAGATTGCATCTCCTAAAACTAACCTCATACCATCTATTTATACTACTAGATGTGAGGACAAAATATTACCACACCTTGGAGACCAAGTTACTTAATGAATAAGCAACAAAGTACACCAAAGTCCATAAAGTTAAGTACTTTAAAGTTCTAATAAGACAAGAAATTAAATAATGTTTGATTACAACCCAAATACTTAATAGATTAAAATTAGCAGTCTTCAAAACGACTTTAAGAATCATCCAGCTTGCTCCAATAAGCCCTTTGTCTTAATCGCCTTCTTTCCATCCGTCATGTCCCAAGCTTCAATAATGCTATAGCATCGATTCTGCATTAACAACACCACACCAAGTTAAGCCTACCTACTATAACATAGAGTAAAACACAAGTTTACCGTCACTTTAGCTCCAAAACCTATAAATGGAAAATAAAAGAATAAAAAGACTCAAAGTTGGGATTTTTAAAGGAAAATAATCTAAATTAAAAGAGAAAAAAAATGTTTTTAGCACTAAATAATTAGTGCTATCAGATGGTCTCTTTCTTTATTGGGCAAACTAAAATTAAAAGTCGTTTTAGCTTCAAAAACTTTTTCAAGTTTCATGAGTTTGTCAGATAAATAATCTATTTCTTCCGTAATCAAATCCTATTTACCTTTTAATTCAAATCTCAATTTCTTTTCAGTTACAAGATTTGATTGTGAATCAGACAATTTCTTTGAAAGTTTAGAAATTTCCTCTTCAAAAACTTTCTTTTTATTCTCAACATCTTTCTCTAAACGTTTATTCTTTTCGGAAATTAAAACACTTTTCTTCAAAAAAATATTTTTATTGTTCTCAAACACTTTTCTTTCATCATCTAGAAATTTCTGAAGCTCAGAATGTTTTTTTGATGGCTTTAGACATTTAGTTTCAGATGATTTCCTTTCTAAAATCACAATTTGTTCAAGATCTAATACTTGTTTAAAAAGTTTTTGAATGGTCAATTCACAAGTGTTAATTTTGCTTTCAAAATCTTTTCGTTCAGACTCAAATTTGTGTTTGTCATCAGACGTTAATTTCCTTTCTTTCTCAAGTTCCACAAATTCAATTATTTTTCTTGAAAGAACAATGCAATAAGTCTCAGAATCTATAAGCTTTTCTAAATCAGATATTCTGGTTTTTAGATCAAAATTTAATTCTATCAACTCAAGATTTGTCTTTAATTTTGCAAAAGTGTTCATAAAATGTATAATTTGTATTCCTATAACGCTCGGTGAGTTGTGCTTGCAAAAACTCTTTTTCATTTTTTAAAGTTTTTCTTGATTGTTCTGATTCATGAAACTTAGATTTGAGGTCAACATGTTCCCATAAAAGTTCATCAAGCACTTTCATGTTATTCGTGTGTCTTGCTTCAAGTCTTTTGATTTCAGCATTGAGATCAAAAAATTGATTTTTAGAACTCATCTTGTGTAAAAAAAATTAAGTACTAGTTACCTGATGAAGTGATCATCGATCAGTGAGTTTTGAAAAAAGTTCTAATAGTTCTTGAAAACCGGGTAAAATATCTCGATTTTCAAAGGACAGAAAAAGATGTCGCGTGATGAAATCTCGACAAGAATTTATATCGGGCTTCAATGACTCTACAAGTTTTTATATCGAGCTTTAATGACTCGACAAGTTTTTATATCGAGCTTTAATGACTCGACAAGTTTTTATATCGGGATTTAAAGACTCGATAAAAAAAATTATATCGAGTTATATGGACTCGATATAAGTTTTGAAATTTGAAGCACAGGGATTCGACAAGTATTTTTGTCGAATAAAGGGAACCCGATAAGAAAATATGTCGATTAAAATAGTCGATAAGAAAGATCAGATTTTATCGAATTCTGTTTTGTCTTTAATTTGATAAATCAAAAAGCAAGAACGAAGAATTCTCGACAAAAAAAATCAAGTCTTTTTATGGAAGAGAAGAGATAATTTCTCGGCTTTCCCATTAGTTCAAATAAAGAACAGAGGATTACTAAGTGTTAGGTTTAATATTTTATTGTGTCAAAATAAGGAATGGATATGCTTAAATGTAAAAGGAAGTTTATAATTCCTTAAACTATTTCCTTCCTTAATTAGATTAAACCTTTCAATATACATAGGAGTCTAGGTATCTATTTGTTTTGGTCGATTACACTATAGAGCAGATTCTGATATTATTCCTTGTAATCGATAATATTCAATCAAGAGATATATGACTACGTAATTTCATTCAAATCATCTTTGTCATATTACTTTATTACTTAACTTTTGTTTTATCATTGTGCTTGTCAATCTGGGATCTACAAGTGGTATCAGAACCTACAATCTGAGTTTTTACGATTTTCTGAGGTTTTCCACTAAACAGAAGGTATTTTTTTCGATTTCTGCGATTTTTGCCGTTCCTTGAATTTTTTGTCGAGTCCCTCACATTCATGCTTTACCCGACAAAACTTCAAACTGCTTTTTATCGACTCACTCATATCTGTTAATTTTTTTTATCGATCCTTATATCTGTTTGTGTGTGTCTTTCGATTTTTGCTTCTGAGTTTTTCTTGATTTAATCATATATTGTAAAAATTTTATCGAATCCCACTGCTGTTCTTTGAATTTTTATCGATTCACTAACAAGTTCTTGAATTTTTATCGACTCTCATATAATTTTTTTTAATCTGTTTAATTCAAGTTACTCTAGTTTATTTTATTTACTATTGAATCTCTTTATATAAGAGAACTCAGGAACTAGTGACTCCTGCAGCTTTTCTTACTAAGGAATTCGCTGGTAAATTCATAAACTCTAGTAATATTGATACTTTTTTGTAATTGAACGAATAAGAAACTCGAAAACCTAGACATTCTTGTCCATAAAAAGACTTGTTCTTTTTAATCAAGAACCCTTTGTTCTTGTTTTCTGGTTTATCAATCACAGAAAACTAGGATTAAAAATTCTTTATCTTTTAGTCGAGTCCTGTTGAATCGAGGAAAATTTTTCATCGAACCTTTTGCATTCGATAAATTCTCTTTATATAAACGTATCTAATCGAGATAATCAGGGTTATCAATCGATAAAAATATGTTTATCGATTCAAATTTCTCTAAGCAAGTTCATCGATTCTCCTTCACTCGATAACAATTTTTATCGAGCCACCTTCACACGACAATAATTTTTATCGAGCATCTTTCAATCGACAATAATTTTTATCGAGCATCTTTCACTCGATAACAATTTTTATCGAGCATCTTTCACTCAAAAACAATTTTTTTCTTTTGTCAATCGATAAAAACCTACTGTTTCACGACACTACTCAAAAATTTCTAAAAACTCACCGATCGAGGTCATCTAGTAAGTACAATGACTATCCGTGAAGCCATGGCAATTGGTTCAGACACCAAACCACCTATTCTCTTTCCGGGTGAATACTCTGAATGGAAGAATAAATTCCTTGACTTTATTGAACGCCAAGACTATGCCGATGAGATCATGCGTTCAATCAAAGAAGGTTCTCCTCGAATTTTCTATCAGGATTTTCCGGCTATGCCAAACAATACTCCTCCCGTGGCCGCACGAAGGGAAGTAAAATTAAAGAACGCATGGGATGCAAACGAGAAGAGAATAATGGGAGGTGACCAATTAGCACGATCTTATCTACTGATGAGCCTCCCAAATGACATCTATATGAGCATTGATAGCGACAAGAAAACGGCTAAAGAAATGTGGGAGGTAGTAGAAAAATTCATGCTTGGAACCAAATATGGTACACAACTTAAGATCACTAATTGCATCTCCCAATATGAAGAGTTCAAGGCCAAAGACGGAGAAAGTCTTACGAACACTTATACCCGTTTCGTTCAATTGGTAAACGAGCTAAGCAAGAATGAAATTCGTAAGACTAAGATCGAGAATAACGTCAAATTCGTTAGCAATCTTCAACCGGAGTGGCGCCGGTTTGCTAATCAAATCAAACACATCAAATATCTTGCTGAACTCGATCTGCATGAAGTATATGAAACTCTTCAGCAAGACGAAGAGGAGGTACTTGAACTAATGGGGTTGAATTCTAAGAAGAACCCGGATCCAATAGCTTTGGTGGCAAAAGACTCTTCTTCAAATTCTCAAGAAATGTTTCCTGAATTGGAAGAAGAGGACTTTGATTATGATCCTGAAATTGCCAAACTTCAACAACAGCTGGCCTTCCTTACGAGATCTTTTCTACAAAAGTTCTCACGTCGCTCGAATCCCAATCAACAAAGGTATGCATCGGGATCCAAAAATCATGAGCGTAAGGCCTTGTTTGAACCCAAGCCAAGAAGAGAAGAACCACGCTCAACACCCAAACCCGAAGATAAGTTCAACGGTGAGATGAGCCTATGCTATAACTGCGGAAAATCCTGCCACTACGCACGAGAATTCAAGAAGCCGATAGTCCAAGATTCCAACTACTTCACATACAAATTAATGTTGGCAAAGCAAAGAGAGGCCGGCAAAGTTCTTTTAGCTGAAGATGAACAATGGCTCAATCAAAATCATGATGATGATATGGAAAAGGATACCCAAGCACATTTCAGTTTGATGGCTTATTCCGATGAAAATTCTTCACACGCTTCCGACTACACGCCCGAGGTAAGCCCTTCTGACTATGATGCTTTTGTATCTCAAATGAATGATCTGATGTACAAATTAAATGAATTACAATCTAAGTTGAAAACCGAGAAACTCTTGGTTTCCAACCTAGAAGCACGCCTTAAAAATAATCATAATCAACTGCTTCTTATTCAAACCGAACTTGTAACTTCTAAGAGTATAACTGACAATCTTGAAACGGAGAAAATGATTTTCCAAGAAGAAAATGATTTATGAAAACAACAAAATTCTGATCTCACAATTCAACTTAACAAATCTAAAGGTGAGACTGCAGAATTTTCCGCCAAGTTTGACTTTGTTAGTTTTCAAAGACAAGACCTCTTAGAAAAACTCAAAGATTTGGAATTAAAACTGTACAAAATTGGTCAAACTGAACATACAATTCAGTTAAATGCTCCGAAAGATTTAAGTTCTAAAGCCGGGTTAGGATTTGATAACCCGAAACATTTAGAAAAGGCAATCTATAATACTCCGACAATTTATAAGTTTGAATATCTGAACCTTGGTCCGGATTATCAAATTCAATTTATGAAGTCGGATCCTGATGTCGAAGAAAGAGAAGATTGGAAGAGAGAAAACAAAGATTTTTATCAAATTCCATTCTGCTATCCTCAAATAGTAGAAGAGGAATCTTCAAAAGAATCTCTTCCAAACAACTACTTTCCATCTTATTCTGCCGAGGAACTTCAAAATCCAATTCCTAAATGTAAACCATACATTCCCACTCTATTTTTGGAAAAGCAAATCATTCAACTTGAAAAGGTATTGGAATTTGAGCGTTCTCTGGCGGAAAAGGAAAAGGAAACACTTTTAACAAAAATACAACAACTTGAACACGAGACTTTAAAATTCACCAAAAATCATGAAAATGATACTATTTCAAATATTTCCACATGTAAAGCCTTCGTAATCAATTATTTAGATGATTGCGAAGAGTCATTTAAACGTCATCCAAATTACAATCCCTCTCAACAAAAATGTTCCTTTTCCTACGACCAAATCAATGATAAATTAGATGCCCTTTCTAATCACTCTTCACTTTAATCGGACGAGTGCTTAAAAGACATGTGTGTTTATTTTGACTTCAATCCTGTACTTCCAAATCACACGGAGTTTCTAGACAAAGGCAAACAACCAATGGAGTCGGTTTCTCTTCCGGAGAAACCAACGGAGTGTTCCACAAGTCAAAATCCCAACACTTCCAAACAAACAAACTCCACTCATGTATTTAAAAATCATACTAACCGTGTCCCTCTTAATGTTTCAGCGGTTCATACTCTAGAAACCAAACAAGTTTGGGTCAAAAAGGGCACGAGTACTACAAAGTCATCCTCCCGCAAAGAAGACAATTTTTCTCATTCAAATGTCAAAAGAAATAATAATCGTTTTAGATTTCCTTATAAATTTCATTCGTTTCGACATTTAATTAAATTTTCTAGTAATCAACTTTGTTGTTCCAATTGCGGTGTGAATGATTTTGTGCGCATTGATTATGATTATGGTTATTTTCCTAGCATGCAAAATTCGTATAATTCTCATCATAACTTTTATCCATCATCACCTATTTATAAATGGGTTCCTAAACAACACATGACTAACACCACTAAGTCTCACTTCAAGTGCGTACCCAAAGGTACAATGTCAACTAACCCCAATGGACCTATTTACAAATGGGTACCTAAATCTGTCTAATTTTGTGCAGATCGGTCATGTGTGGTTCTTAGATTCTGGTTGCTCGAAACACATGACCGGACAAAAGGAGCTGCTTGCCAATTACACTGAGAAGAAGGGCGGATTTGTTAAATTTGACAACAATCATTTGGCACCAATCAAAGGATATGGTGATATCATCCATAACAACATCACCATCTCTGACGTTTCATACGTTCAAGGCTTGAGTCACAACTTATTGAGCATTGGAAAATTCTGCGACAAACAACTTGAAGTCAATTTCCGACCCGAAAGATGCTGTGTACGCACATTTGATGGCAAAGAGTTATTAGCCGGCACGCGCAAATCCAATCTTTACACCATCAATCTTTCCCAAGTGACCGCACCATCAAGCGTTTGTCTGCTCTCAAATGTATCTAGTCCGAAGACGTGGTTATGGCATCGACGTCTATCTCACTTGAACTTCAAGAACATTAATCGCCTCTCTATTCAAGGACTAGTCGCCGGTCTTCCCGCCATTAAATTCGACAAACCTCATCTATGCGACGCATGCGCGATGGGAAAGATGAAGAAGGTCTCTCACAAACCCAAGGTGGTTCATAACACAACTCGACCTCTTCAATTCATTCATATGGACTTGTGTGGCCCGATGCGGACTCAAAGTATACATGGAAAGAAGTACGTTCTAGTGATGGTGGATGATTTCTCTCGCTTCACATGGGTAAAATTCCTTCACTCCAAGGATGAAACTCCCGACACCATCATCTCATTTCTCAAAGCCATTCAAGTCAAACTAGAACTTACTGCTCAAACCATCCGCACCGACAATAGAACCGAATTCAAAAATCGTACCCTTGACGGTTATCTCGATTCGGTTGGTATAACCCACACGTTTTCTGCAGCTAGAACTCTGCAACAAAATGGTGTGGTTGAACGCCGAAATCGCACTCTAGTTGAAGCGGCTCGCACTATGCTCACTTTCTCCAAGCTTTCCCTCTATCTTTGGGCCGAAGCTATCAATACTGCGTGTTACACACAAAACCGGTCTATCATCAACAAGCGCTTCAACAAGACACCGTATCATTTGGTCTACGATCGGGTTCCCTCCATCCATCATCTTCGAACCTTTGGCGTTCGTTGCTTCGTTCTTAATGAAAAAGAAGATCCTGGAAAACTCAAGCCAAAGACTAATGAAGCTTATTTTCTCGGCTACTCTCCAAATGCGTCAGCTTGTCGGGTCAACATGAAACACGCACGTTGCGTCACTGAAAGCGTCAATGTTCAATTTGATCCTAAAGCCGAAATGGCTACTGAACACGAAAGTTCTGGACCCGCTCTAACTGGTATATTAGCTTCCGATCACATCCGTTCGGAACCTGTCCCAAACCCCGATCAACCTTCAACGTCCAAATCCAATATGTCAAATCTGGATGAGCTATTCGAGTACTTCTACTCGAATTACTTTGGATCTTCCACTGATCCTTCCATTCAGATTCCCCCACCTACCTTGGAGATTTCCGAGACCACTGACCATTCCGGCCCGCAAATTACAACGGAAACTGTCTACACTGTTGCAACTCCAAGCACATCTACATCTGCTCCTCCCACTCCAATGGATGCTCCTCTCGTTCCACCTGAACCTCAACCGGCTGATCAACCAAGTCCTGCGGAACCGACATCCTCTCCCCTACTGTCCACTTCGGCCCCTAAGGATGTCACAAGTGCTACAAGATCCTCTGCCGTGGCTCCAACCTTGGAATCACTTCAAGATCTTCCGTTAGGCTCATATGAAGATGAAACCCCGGATCCAAATGCATTTCAACCGCTTCCTCATACAACCAAATGGACCCGTTCTCATCCCGTTGATCAGATTATTGGCGATCCAACCAAACCAGTCACTACACGAGGCGCCTCGGCCAACGATTGTATGTTCTCTTCGTTCATAAGCAAGATTGAACCCACATCCATTCCCGAAGCAATGAATGATCCTGATTGGATTGTGGCCATGCAAGAAGAACTCAATCAATTTGAAAGTTTGACAGTTTGGCGCCTTGTTCCCTGTCCTCGAAATAAAACCATCATCGGCACGAAATGGATTTTCAAGAATAAGCAATATGAAGATGGAGTTGTCATACGCAACAAAGCTAGACTTGTCACAAAGGGATACCGCCAACAAGAAGGGATTGACTATGACGAAACATTTGCACCCGTAGCCCGCATTGAAGCAATTCGAATGTTCTTGGCATACGCGGCACACAAGAACTTTGTGGTTTTCCAAATGGACGTCAAAACGGCCTTCTTAAACGGTGTTTTGCGTGAAGAAGTCTATGTCTCTCAACCCGACGGGTTTGTCGACTCCTCCAAACCATATCATGTCTACAATCTGGACAAGGCCCTCTATGGCTTAAAACAAGCCCCGCGCGCATGGTACGATAGCTTGTCTGCCTATTTAGTGAAAAATGGATACTCCAAAGGTAAAATCAATCCAACTCTTTTCATTAAAAAGGAGAAAGGTGACATAATGCTCATTCAAGTCTACGTGGATGACATCATTTTCGGTTCGACTAACCCTCAACAATGCAAGGAGTTCTCCGAACTCATGATTGCAAAATTTAACATGAGCATGATGGGATTGATGAATTTTTTCCTTAGTCTTCAAATAAAACAATTTTCTACTGGAATATTCATCAACCAATCGAAGTACATCTCGGACATGTTGAGCACATACAACATGACGTCATGTTCACCGATTGGTACTCCCATGTCTCCGTGCTCAAAACTACACGCTGATCCCTTGGGAAAAGCACTGGAATCTAAAAATTACCGGGGCATGGTTGGTTCCCTAATGTATCTTACGGCTAGTCGTCCGGACATAATGTTTGCCACATGCCTATGCGCGAGATATCAAGCATCTCCTAAGGAATCTCACCTGAGTACTATCAAACGTATTTTCCGGTATTTGAAAGGTACACCTAATCTTGGCCTATGGTATCCCAAGGATACGGGTTTCGAGCTAACTGCCTTTTCAGATTCGGATCACACCGGATGCATGCTCGATCGCAAAAGCACATCGGGTCACATTCAATTCCTCGGAGATAAACTGGTAAGTTGGTCCTCCAAGAAGCAAGCTTGCGTCTCCACCTCTACCGTGGAAACCGAGTACATCGCTGCCGCAAGCTGCTGCTCTCAAGTACTTTGGATGCGCACACAACTCAAAGACTATGGATTCTAGTTCGATAAGATTCCCATCTACTGCGATTCCAAAAGCGCCATAGCCATCTCAAGCAACCCTGTCCAACACACGAAGACAAAGCACATCGACGTTCGATATCACTTCATGAAAGATCACGTCGAACGAGGTACAATTGAATTATATTTTGTAAATACGGAACTACAGCTTGCCGACCTGTTTACCAAGGCACTGGATGAGAAACGCTTCCAGTTCCTAGTATCCAAGTTGGGAATGCTCAATCTCAAAACCTGATTCTCACAAATCAGTCAGTTTCAAAAGACTCAAAACGTCTATCCACGTGTTATGCACATTCACCTTACACGTCAATCTGCATCATTCTTGGATTCTCTTTTTCTGATTTTTGAACTTTTCTTACATTTCCGTATTTTCCAAATTACTTCCATTTGTGTTTCTGTTTGTTTCGTTCTGCGTATCACTATGGTTCAACTATCTAGGGGGAGCAACAAGTTACGTCTTCTATCCATTCACGTTCCTAGGGGTAGCACACATCCTTATGCACACATTAAGGGGGAGCCTTATTCTTTATCAAAAAAAAAAAATTAAGTGAGGTTCTCGGCCCCTAAGGGCCCGACAACAATGGGATTGTCGACCTAACTTGGCTCGACAACCTCCCCATCGACACCTCGATAAAAGGTATTTTTCTCGGCCCTATCACCAACTACCACATGTCATCACCCGATGACCACTATTTAAAGAACCCGGGCCCCTCAACGAGAGAACCTTTTCCCACAAGTTTTGAATTTCCCTCTTTCTCTCTGAAAAACCCTTCGAGTGCTTGACCTTCAGTGATCAGATTCTCAAATCTTAGAGTTTTTCAGATCTGAAAGCATCACCAGGTTCGTAATTCTCCCCTTAACATCTTTAATTCTTGCACTTAATGCTTTTATCCAATACATGATTCCATAATGAGACTTGAACAGTTCGTTTTTTTAAAAACCCTTTGGGTTTCCGAGTTTGACTGTAAACAGTCAATTTTGTGTGTTTTTAGTGAGTATTAGACCTGAGTGCTTTATTAAACTTGTTCCCTATCACTAATCGCACCTAGACATAGGATTTTGCCTTAGTTTTAGGCTTTTTTCTGAACCTGCGCACTTAGGATAACCTCTGAAAACTTATGCTTTTTTATCGAGTCCTTCTAGTACTTGTTTGTTTTATCGACCCATGTTAGATAGCCAAGAACACCTTCGTCCTCACTAAGGGTTTTTATCGAGCCCATAGGACTCGATGACTTTTGTTATCGACTCACATAGGATCGATGTAAATCACCAAGTGTTTTTTATCGAACCCTTAGGACTCGATAACTTTTGTTATCGACTCACATAGGATAGATGAAAATCACTAAGTTTCTTTTTATCGAGTCTCTTTGATTCGATAACTTGGTCTTAAATTTCAAAGTCTTTTCATCAAGTTTTTAAGGATCGATAACATGCTATATAAATGTTCAAGTGTTTTTTATCGAGTCATATTGGATCGATAACATGATTTAAGGATTTTAATCGAGACTCAATGGATCGATAACCTGTTCTTCACGATTTCCTAAGCAAACTTATCGACCCTTTAGGACTCGACATAAATTGTTAAGTTTCTTTTCTGACTCGATATCCTGTGTTTCTCGATTCCCAATTACTCGACATCTATCTTACAAATACACAGGTTTGTTCTTTCAATTTATTACCAAGTCTTTTTGTCGCCTAACTACACTCGACATCTCTTCATTCTCGATCCCATTGCACTCGATAACAATTGTTATCGGCCCAATGGGACTCGACAAAAAGACTTAGAAATTTTTTATTTTTGTTCATCACTTCCTAACACTGACTGTTCATCTGTTTTGACTACCTGTCTTATTTCAGTACACATGGCATCAATGAATGATCCTAACCTCTCTGATGATGAACACCCGATGCCTTCCGAACGCTCAACAGAACCCAGCATCAACGCGGTTAACCGGGATGAAATCCTGATGCCAAAAGCACATCTGCGGAAGATCAAACCAAACAATCATCGACTCGATTTTGGCATCACCATCGAACACCAAGTAATCATCGACATCCTTCAACGCCATCCGCTTCGTTATGCCTTTGCATTGGACCAGCAGGTACCCCTTTTCTATCTCCAGCAATTCTGGTACACGTTGACATACCATCCGGACGACGGTGACCACCATTTTACTGCCCAAATTGATGACTATGTCACCCGCTTAACTCCATCTAGGATTCGATGCATCGTCCGCCTGTCGGTCGCCACAGCCGAACACCCGTACGACGCCTTTGCAACCGACCAACAGTTGTGTGCCTTCATCCTAGCCCTTGGGTACAACTCCCCCGAACCACTCACAAGCCCCGGCCAGTTCAAACGAATGTACCTACCTCAGATCTGGTTTACGCTATTCACCATCGTCAATCGATGTCTGACTAGCAAGCACACTGGCATGGACAAGGCCAGCACTGCGGTCCTTCGTATATTTCACGGCATCGCTTTCAACCGTCATTATGACTACGCGATGCTCATCTGGACGGATTTTGTGGAGCTAGTAGAAGACAAGTCCAACTATCGTGATCGTGCCTTCATACAATTCCAACGGTTTCTTCAACTATTTATCCATGCCATGCTATCTTCCAAACCTGCCATCCCTAGACGCACCGGATCACCATTAGGACCGACCAACTCCCTGATGTTTCTCCGGCTCAATGATCACCAGTTTAACTTCATCATGCCTATCCCTGAAGCTCTTCTAGCCTATGCTAATCAGACTGCACCGAGTGTGATAGCTTATAGGGAGAGACTAGGCTTAATGGCTCAACCACCTCCGGTTGTGCCTGCCCAACAGCCAATCCATGAGGAACATCTTGTGCAGGAAGAGGGTCCTAGAATAGATGAACAGGTTCAGGATCATGGGGATCCTGAACAGGGTGATGAGCCTATTGTAAGGGAAACCGACGAGGGCGGTGCACCTGATCAGCCAATCCCAACAACTGCTGCCCCATTCATCCCCATACCACCACCCACTAACCCACGAGCTGCTTCTACTTCCAGATCTACTCCGTGTGTCAAAATGCTCGTTAGCCGTAACCGTGTCCGCCCCCGATCTTCATCATCGGATGAAGATGCATCTGATTCTCAACCCTTATCCCGCCAACAACGAACCGCTACTATTGAAGAACAAGCTCTAAGTCGTATTGGTCCACAACCAACCCTATCCGATTCTACATCGGACACCGATGACCAACCAGCTGCAACGACTGATGAAACTGATGAGCCAAATGACCCCTTTGACTTTGAAGCCGATCAACCATCTGCCTCACTGTCCGCATATTTACTGAGCCCTATTCTAGAGAGATAAGGAGAGAGGAGGGAGTATTAGTTGAAATAGAAAGCGTGAGCGTGAGCGATGCAAAGAGAAAAACTATAGAGAGCGCGATACCCGATTCCCCCATCCAGGTAACCGAGTCAACTAGCCCAACTCATTCGTTGGGTATGACTAGTAGACAAGACGCTGTGGACCTAGCAGCGCAAATGCACGCCCCCCCCCCCCCTAGCTAGCCACTCTGAAGGCTTCCAACAGCCAACAGTTTCAAATATACTTGTGAGTCTAACACCTTATCTAGCTCCCTCCTTTCGGGAGGCATAGCTATTGAAACAAGAGGCAGTAGCTCACCTGCTTCGACTTCGTTTGTATGCACATCGAGTCTAGAGCCCGCTAGGGGACACAAGTCTGTACACATTGAGAGCCTCCGTGGCCCAGCCGGAACTCCCATAGTGATGTTCATTCCGGACATTCCACGAGGATTGGGAGGAAATCCTACCGGCGCTACATCTATGCCAACGCTGAACGTAGGTCATACAGTTGATTCAACTGTATTGTCAACGGGTAATCTAAGTGATCCCGGTGTTTCCCATACAGGTACCGCGACTCCCACATTCACCATCCCCCCGAGTCTGAATCGATCATCGCCGCACACTTACAAAAGGCAAAAGACTCCCTCGTTGCTCATGCTGCTCTAATGACAGCCTAGAGGGAAGCCTTCATAAAAGAAATCCATGAAGCAGCTTGCATGAAGCAACCGGTTACCCAGCAAACAAGCTCTTCACGACCAAGTTCCAGATCCCACCATGAAGATCGGCCTCCATCCCCACGCTGATATGAATACAACAACGACGAGCTCATGTCGATGCTATATGCCAACCTACTAGCCGAAGCCACTGCAACCATTCAACCGGAAGATTCACTTATGGGTCTTCTAAGAAGAAATCTGGAAATCCCCACCGTCACTCGCCATGAGTTTGACGTGTTCCGAGCCGACATCGAGCGACGGCTAAGTGACCTAAGACTGCTCAACAACACCAAACTGATGACATTCTGGGTGCTATCACTACTTTGCGCACCGAAATTCAAGAGTCTTGCCGCCCGTCAGTTTTTGTACCTACTCCTCGACCTCAACAGGACGACCCGGGCTCCGCTCCAACTTGTCCTGAGGGGGAGACATGTCGGGCTTCAAGATCACAAGCCCGAACAGCTGCTGCTACATCTTCAAGACCATCTACTCAACTACCCAACACCGACAGCGCGCACCAACAACTCAAGAAGCCGATATGCCAATGGTTGAAAAGCCTGCGGCCGATATCGAATTCGAGAGTACAGCTGAACCTGACGCACCGGAACCAAGTGAAGAAAGACTCGACGTTCAAGGTCTACGGAATGCAGTGAGAAACTGGTTTAGAGATCCATATGAACCAGTATTTCAAGAACAAGACTACGTGAACCTAAAGCATACGGCTAGGAATTATACTTTGGGGGATCAAAATGAACCAAGACTATTGCCTCATCAGATTCGGTGGCAAAGGATGCTGACGGAAAGCAAGTCAAAATGGGTAAATCAGCAAATACGTGTGCCATACCTTGAAGAAATACAATGGAAAAGATCTTCAGAAAGGAAAAGAGGACTGAAGATTTAGCACACATTCATCTAGTAATGGAAATGGACCAAGCTCAAGTCAAAGAGTATGTCCATATCTTGAAGATGAGAGCTAAAAATCCGGCTGAAGTTATTTCAAGACACAGAATAGTCAACGATTCTGAAGATCGATACGGACAGAGTATTTCAAGTCCAACATCCTACATTTACAGTCCAAAGAGAAGATGGTAACGCATATTCCTTCTCTGAAGCATATTTTGCAAGGCTAGATATCATGGACTTCGAGACTTTATACAATGAATTGAGAGAAAAGAAGAACAGAAATGAGCACGAGCAAAGGGCACTAAGAGCAGTGGTTAGGCATATACAGAAGGAATTAAGGTACAACTATCTTCATGAACTACAACGTGGGATAGAAAGCGAACAAAAGAAGATCTACATTTCAAAACCTGACCAGTCGATTCCTGTAAAGGGCAACGTTGATGTCATGACTGTCCTTACCTATCCAGCTCATGGAGTTGTCTGGATGCACGCAAAAGGAGAAAAGAGGTTTCTCAGATTTAATGAAGTGGCTGCATATTCAGATGGAACATTATGGGGAATCCAGAACAGACTTGCATCAGAATTGGCTACTGACAGGAGACGTACTTTAAGGATGAGCAATGTGCAACGAAATTCTCTACTAGAAGCTGTCAGATTAATCGACGAAAGAATCCTTTACCGACAGACTCTTAGAAGATTTGAAGGCATGTTCGAGCTCAAGAAGTGAAGACTCATTTTGCCACAAAGGGGGAGATTGTTAGGTTTAATATTTTATTGTGTCAAAATAAGGAATGGATATGCTTAAATGTAAAAGGAAGTTTATAATTGCTTAAACTCTTTCCTTCCTTAATTAGATTAAACCTTTCAATATAAATAGGAGTCTAGGTATTCTATTTGTTTTGGTCGATTACACTATAGAGCAGATTATGATATTATTCCTTGTAATCGATAATATTCAATCAAGAGATATATGACTACGTAAGTTCATTCAAATCATCTTTGTCATATGATGTGTTTTAAATTTAATACCGCAAGCGTACGGATTGTGTAGCATACGGGTCGATCTCAGGGAGGTGACGGTCTAAACACTAACTACTTAATGACTATGGCCTAGTTATGCGAATCAAATCATTGTTTTGATTATTTAACTAATTAGACATAAATTAAACGAGATTAAGGGAAAAGGGAAAGGGAGAAAGAACTAAAAGAGAAACTAAACAAAATAGAAGACAACTAATCTAAAGGAAACTAGGTAACGTCAACTACGGACTTCGGTAGTGGTGAGAATTCGTTTTGTAAAATTACTTTACCCCTCTTTCGAGGTGGAAAAGCTTTTCTAACCGACGACATGTATTTACTTTCGCAATACATGTGCGCTGGGAAGAAACGTTAAAAGTTAAAACTACTATGTTTCCCAATCAACGTCCCTAACTATTTACATGTTAGGACCGTTGTCATCGATCAATTTAACATAAGCAAAAAGAGCAACTTTCGTTTTTCGTTAAAAGCTAATTATGTTAACCAAACGTTTTATTAAAAACCAATTAGATCGATTCCAACTTTCGTTAGAATCGAAATGGATTGTAATTCAACATTCGTTTTGAGAACAAGTTATCAATATCCAAAACCTCTATCCTAAGTGACAATTACCCAATAAACATATTCTAAATTAAAACCAAGAACAATGTAATTATTTATAACCTAACACAATTATAGAAGAAGAGGTGAAACCAACTACTGAGGTAACTACATTAGACTCGATCTACTAACTATCAACGTTGACTAACAACAAAAACAAAGAACAATTAACCAAGTAGACATGTGCATAATTTTACCTAAGTGCAAGAAATTAATAAAGTGCAGAAAATTAATAAGGTGCGGAAAATTAACAATCGTAATGTGCAGAAAATTTAAAAAAGAGTAGAAAATGCAGAAAAATAAAAAAGGAGAGTAGGGAAGAGAGTAGAGAAGGTGCACAAAATCGGAACTTTGAAATCTACTAAACAAAAATTAAAAGAGAACAAAAGATAAAATTCAATGATTAATCGATTTATATTAATCGGTCAAACAAACACGAAATCTAAATACAAACTAAAGAGATAGGGAAGAAGATACTAGTAATCGTATGGAGAAGCGATTGTTAATCGGATTCCAATGGCTTAAGCTTGAGCACTATCTTCCTCCCTAGTAGAAATCGATCAACAATAAAGAACCCTAAGAGAAAACGCAGCCGTCGTATCTTCAAAAGAATAAAAATCCCCCCTAATTAAACTTAAAACAAAGTATTTAAGCGACTAATTAAAAGGCCCAACAGAAAAAGCCCAATAAAAAAAATAGGTCCATCAGATTTTCATGGTCATGAAATAATTCTCATGCCCATGAAAATGCAGCAGAAAGTTTGGTCTTCAAATCTTGACCTTTTCGACCAAGTCTTTATCTTCAAGAATTCCTTCTTTCATCGCTTCCTTGGCCATGCCCTTCGATCCTCTTAGTCCATCTACCTTGTCATATTCAACTCCATGTAAAACCTGCACAAAAGTATACCGAAAACGTAAAAACCATTCCAAAAACAATTCCAACCGTTATTAAAGAGAGAACCGGAAAAGAATAATAAAAGATGCATGAAAGGACTAAACTAAGGACTAAAATGCATAAAAGACTCAACTAAAACACACCAAGTTAGGTGCATAAAATGCACTTAACATCATATTACATTATTACTTAACTTTTGTTTTATCATTGTGCTTGTCAATCTAAGGTTTATGGTGTGTACTTGAGAACTCTTTAACCAGAAAAGCTGTTGGAGACAATAGTTCCTGAGTTTTCTTTTATAAAAGAGAAGCAAAGGTACCACAAAATAAACGAAAGTAATAATTTTAAAAATTCAGAAATCGATAATGCCGATGTTCTAAAACTTATCGAGTGATATGAGTGGATGAGAAAAGCGACAAGTTTTTAAGAACGAAAAAAATCAGATTTTTGAATCTTACACAAACTAGATCGATTTGAAAAAAAGAAAAATTGAAATCAGAGGAATTTAATTTTATGATAAGCAAGAAATTTGGGTTTGTCGAGAATTTTTTTTTGTCGAGAATCAAAGCAGTAATATGAATCGATATAAACAGAAAATCGAGATTATACCTTCCTTTTCCGAACTCTATTAGAATCAGATAAAAAATTGTAGATCCCAGATTTATATCAAGTACGTATGAAAAACAGTAAATACACGAAGAACACGATGAATATGATGAGTAACGCACGTCGTATATCTCACTTGATGCTTTGTACCCAATTTATCCAAAATTATTAATCTTCGGAATATCCACCCAAGTGTAGTAAGAGTACCCACAAGGAATGGAGCAAAGAGAGAAGAGAAAACTCAAGGTTTAAGAATGCTTGAGTGGGACACATGATTTAGGAGGCATGAATCTCTATTTATAATGGTAAGTAACTTAGGGCCAAAGTTAATGTTTTAGAGTAAAGCCCTTGGTTCATCTTTTAAAGAATAACCAATTAGCCCTTAATCTTTTAATTGGCACAAATTAATTCCAATTAATTCTATAAAATTTCCATAATAATTTCTAGTTAATTATTATCAAATAATAATTAATAAACTATTTATCTCTCTCTCTCTCTCTCTTAAATATTCTAATAACCCTTGGACAATTGAGGGCAACCCAAAAAGAACCCTGCCGAACTCTGATTCAGAGAGAATGCTTCCTTAGCAACTGCCGAACTCTGATTCAGAGACAACCCTAGATAAGTGATCAGCTTATTCCTTCATTCTTCAATATATTGTGTGAACTGAGTCATGGACATGAATCAATCTCAATTTCATGGTTATTTCCCGGTCTCCGATTTATGAGGACTTTATTAGACTACAGAATTGAACACATCAATCTAGTCCAGGCTGGGCCCAGCACTATAATGTCGTCATCAAATCACCGAGGGGCCCACAAATATCGCTTTTCATTAACATGCAAAAGGAACGAATAAATTTTGACTACATAATCTAAATATAATCTTCAAATTATACATGGCAATATCTTTTATAACTTCCAGTTACGGTAGCGTTTAGATGTACCAATGCAGAACTGAATCATAAATTTAAACTCATGCATCTCCATTTGAAGAATAACAGATATTATCATCTTACTTTAATCCATGAAGTAATCTCTAAGTGAGGGTTTCTCTAATACCTAAATCTCTATTTAAGTACACATGAGCATTAGATGCATCTCTATGCTATGTCTTTCTCTATAGGCATCAACTAACACTCCATGACAGACTTAAATCAATACTTATTTCCAAGAGTATGACCGACTGTAGAGGTTTGAATATTCAGTCGCATTCTCATGCAATGTTTATCTCTATAAACATCGACTTAATACTCGGGAAGTTAAACATGCAAAAGAAACACAATAATAAATAACTCAAAATGACAGTTCACTAACACATAAATAATCTCCATTATTCATCACCAAATCAATTACAATTTATTATTTTTATAATATTTCAAATATCACTTAACTACTAAAACTAATATCTTGTCTCATGCCAATGCTCCTAGCATGCATGTCATGCTTAGTTTTGCTAAGCGCCATTGTGAAAGGATCAGCCGGGTTTTCTTCCGATGATACTGTACTCACTAAGATGTCCGTCCTCCACTCTATGTCGTACATAGTGAAATTTCCTCTTGATGTGTTTGGTCTTCCCATGATCTTTGGGTTCCTTCTTAAGGGCGACATCACCAGTGTTGTCAACAAAGATCTCTATGGGTTCACTAATAGTTGGAACGATTCCCATATCACCAATAAAGTTTTGCAGCCATGTAGCTTCCTTAGCAGCTTCAGAAGCTGCTATGTACTCGGACTCACAGGTTGATTCCGCCACAGTAGGTTGCTTGGAACTCTTCCATGTCACTGCACCTCCATTCAACAGAATCACCCAACCGGACTGTGAACAACTGTCATCCACATCCGTTTGGAAGTTGGCGTCAGTATACCCGCTAATTCTAAGCTCTTCACTCCCACCGAATACCAAGAACATATCTCTCGTATTTCTCAAATACTTTAGAATATTCTTCACTGTTGTCTAATGACTTTTGGTCGGATTACCCAGATATCGACTCACCATACTCAAAGCATATGAGATATCAGGACGAGTACATGTCATGGCATACATGATCGATCGTATAGCAGAAGCATACGGAACTCGACTCATTTTGTCCACCTGATCACGAGTGATGGGACATTGAGCTTTACTAAGCTTTTTGCCTTGATGAATGGGTAAAGACCCTTTGTTGGAATTTTCCATAGTGAACCTTTTCAATACTTTATCCATATATGTACTTTGGCTTAGTCCTGTTAGACGTTTTGTTCTTTCCCGAAAGATCCTTATACCTAGTATGTACGTCGCTTCTCCTAGATCCTTCATAGCAAAACAATTTCCAAGCCAGGCTTTTATACCATTCAAAGTTGGGATATTGTTTCCTATAAGGAGTATGTCATCCACATACAAGACTAGGAAAGTTACAGTACTCCCACTAGCTTTGATATATACGCAGGACTCATCTTCACTCCTAGAAAATCCAAATGCTTTTACCTTTTCATGGAAGCAAAGATTCCAGCTGCGAGAACCGTGTTTAAGTCCATAAATATACTTTTCAAGCTTGCACACTCTATTGGGATGCTTGGCGTCTATAAAACCTTTCGGTTTTGTCATGTACATATCCTGCAAAAGTTTCCCGTTAAGAAAACGGTTTTGACATCCATTTGCCATACTTCATAATCATAGAAGGCAGCTATGGCAAGCATTATCCTAATAGACTTGATCTTGGCCACCGGTGAAAAGGTTTCATCATAGTCATTCCCTTGGGTTTGATTATAACCCTTTGCCACCAGCCTAGCCTTGAATGTGTGTACATTTCTGTCCATGTCGGTCTTCTTCTTGAAGATCCATTTACAACCGACCGTCTTACGACCGGGTGTTTGATCAACCAAATTCCAAACTTGGTTATCATACATGGACTGAATCTCGCTGTCCATTGCCTCTTTCCATTCAGCAGCCTCAGGGCCTTCCATGGCTTCCTTATAATTAGTTGGTTCATCCAAATTAACAAGTGTTCTATCACTTATTAACGTATACCTTTCCAAAGTAATATGAAGACCATAGAACTCGAGAGGGTGGCTAACTCTTGCGGATCTACGAAGAGGTAATGACTCATCAACTGGCTCAACAGGCATTTCTACCTCGGGTTGAGTGCTAGTGCCAACATCAGGTATTTCATCGTTTGATTCTTGAGTTTCTTCAAAATCAATGTTACTCCCACTGACTTCTTTAGCTATAAGTTCTCTTTCTCGAAAGAATCCTCTTCGAGCTGCAAACACCACATTTTCAGTGGGTCGGTAAAACAAATAACCATAAGACTTCTGTGGGTAACCGATGAATAGACACTTCTCAGATTTTTTGGCAAGTTTATCTTGGCTCTCATGTCTCACAAAAACCTCACAACCCCAAACCTTGATATGTGCGAGTGAGGGTTTCTTCCCAGTCCACATTTCATGAGGTGTCTTTTCAACCTTCTTTGTTGGTACAAGATTTAGGATATGGGTGGCTGTCGCTAAGACATACCCCCAGAAATAGATTGAAAGAGGAGCTCGAGTCATCATGGAACGAACCATGTCTAACAAGGTTCGATTGCTCCTCTTAGCAACACCATTAAGTTGAGGTGTTCTAGAAGGTGACAATTGTGAAACAATTCTACATTCCTTAAGATACTCATTGAACTCAAGACTAATATACTCACCATCCCTATCGGAATATAGTATTTTAATCTTTCTACCCAATTGATTCTCTACTTCGAGCTTAAACTCTTTGAACTTTTCAAAGGTATCTGACTTATGTTTAATCAAGTAAACATAACCATATCTACTATAGTCGTCGATAAAAGTCACGTAGTAGCGATTGCCATCTTTTGTGGTGGATCTAAATGGACCACATACATCTGTATGTATTAGGTCTAATACTCCTTCACCTCTTTGTAAAGAACCGGTGAATGGTGACTTGGTCATTTTGCCAAGTAAGCAGGACTCATATGCATCATTCGATTTTAGGTCAAATGATTCCAAGACTCCATCCTCTTGGAGTTGGGCGATGCGTTTCTTGTTTATGTGACCAAGACGACAGTGCCATAAAGATGCATGGTCTCACTAATTAGAAGAACCAATAGCTAGCACATTACTCAAGTTATTATCACACGCAACAGATTCATAAACACCATTACAAGAAGTAGCTTTAAAAACAAACAAGTCATATTTGTAAACTAAAATATCTCCATTCAAATTATCAAAGTTATAATGGAAACCTTGTTTAAATAATGCGTGAAATGAAATAATATTCCGAGACATATCGGGTGCATAACAAGAATGTACTAACTCTAATCTAAACCCACTATCCAAGACAAGCTCAAAAATCCCCATCTTTGTAACAGGTGCAGAACGCCTATTACCCATGATGAGATTTAGCTTTCCTGGCCGCAACTCCTTGCTATCCCTTAGCCTCTGTAAAACAGAACAGATGTGGATACCACATCATGTATCAAGGACCTAGGAATAAAAACATTTCATATCAGTGAGTTTGATTACGTCAATACCAGATGCAGTGGCACACGACTTGCCCTTGCTCTCTTTCAACTCTTGAAGGTATTTTGGGTAGTTTCTCCTCTAATACCCTGTTTTTCCACAGTGAAAACACGTTGCCTCCTTCGGATCTTTGGAAGGCGGGATGTCATGATTAACCATTCTCTTTGACCCGTTGTTAGACTCTCCAACATGGGCTTTCCCTTTCCTAATGGGTTGAGCAGTGGCTTTTTGTTTCTTCCCCTTTCCATGCCGAATGGCATTGACCTGTGCAGCAGTAGTTGAGCTTGATGAGGCATGAGACCTTTTCATGCCTTGCTCAACTCTTTGCAGTAGGTTATGCAGCTGCATCATGTTGGTCTCACCATCATTCATATGAAACTGCATAATGAACGGGTCATAAGAATCCGGAAGTGAATCAAGGACCATGTCAATAGCCATGTTCTTGTCAAACTTCACATCCAGCTTCTCAAGTCTTTCAATGAGCCTTTGCATCTTTTGCACGTGGGCACATACCGACTCACCGTCTTTGTGTTGACACTTTTTTCAGGGTCTTAAGAACCTCTAAGCGCTCTTGTCTTTGTCCCTTAGCGAACATTTCCCGAAGTTTCTCATTTATTTCATATGCCCAGCTCTCATCGAACATTTTTTGAAGTTTAGAGGACATGGTGGACACCATGATGCAAGATGCCTTGGTAGAGTCCGTGCAATGCTTGTTGTAAGCATCAATTTCTTCGAGAGAAACAGTGTTCATGTCGATTTCGACGATTTGGTTATCAAGCACGTATTCCTTGTTTTCGTAGCGCAAGGTCAATCTTAGGGCACACATCCAATCAAGGTAATTGGGGCCCACAAGCTTTTCCTTCGCCAGAATAGGAAGGAGAGTGCGGAATTTCCGGTAGGAGCAGGAGGAGGAGGATGATCATTATTGATTCCAGACATCTATAAGACAAGTGGTTTTAGTTAGTGATATCAAAAAATCCTTAATTATTTACCCAATTAATATATTAAGGCTAGGATCCAATTTCTAACATTTATTATATAAAGAGGGACGCCGTAATTATATACGAATTTAATTTAGGTAGACATACAACTTGCCAATTTTATATTTATGAAATTCCTAGAACGTTTGAGACTCCTTGTACTTTCAAGGGCATGTTTAGTCTCAGATGTGCATCTTACTTATTGTGGTTGGGACGCCGAGGACTACTACTAAGATTGTGAATTAACCATGCAAAACGCGTTGGTACATTTATTCTATTTATAGTTCTTAAATTGACGTGCCGGTTATCCACACACGCTCCATCAATAAACTACAAAAATGAATTGCCACATCACTTTGCCTATCACAGTCTCAAATTAATGTGTCGGTTATCCACACACGCTCAATTAATAGACTATATAGAAATGATGTGCGTTTTCATGGGTTTGCATACATATTCACATTTTCCTATGTGTGTCAAAAAAGGGAAACTTATTTTAGATATAGGTTCTAGATTAATACTTTTAATCTCAGTATTGATAGTATTGGATCCATTCGATAACTCGCACTCTTTCACACAAAAGGTCGGTGAGCTAGCAACACAAGGCGTTTTTAAAAACCCTTCTCATTAGCAACCATTTTATAGGCAGTTTCTTTGTACCTTCTTATAGTGTTAGGAAATTGATGGGTCTAGTAGTGATCCAACTATGATATATTTAATATTGGTTATACTATATATTTTAAACATTTTAAAACTTATCAATTATTTAATCAAGATAATATTAATACATAGTTAAATATTCTAATCATGTGATGGCACATGTAAATAATTAACATAATATAATCCTATATGCCGAAATTTAATTGATATATATAAAATAATTCTATTTGATTTTCTATTAATACTAATTATCATGTTTAAATTATATGACAATTTAAATTTACCAATTAAACTTTAAATCATGTGAGGACACATGATAATGATTAACAAAATAAAAAAAATCTATCTATAAACCAAAAAAGTTCGGCCATATATATACAAAATAATCTCTTTAAATTTAAAACTTATTTAAATCTATTTAAATCTTCCAATTTGCCAAATGATTTTAAATCAATAACCAAAATTAACCAACCTTCCATTTAATCCTTAAATTTCCGAAATTTGACTATTAAATAAATATTGGATAATTGCTATTTAACAAAATCTTTATTCAATGTTTACCAAAAGCTAGGAGATAATTGCCAAAATATTTTAAACATTCCAAATCAATTTTAAACACCAACTATCTCCTAATTTTTGATCCAACATATGTATTCATGAAAAAAAAATTAGCAAACAAGATCTAAAACAAGTGCTAATATCAACCAAACTAAAGACTCTGATACCACTGATGGGTTTTATATGAACTATAAACAAAACAAGGTAGCGGAAACTATGGTAAGTATCATATAACTAACCCTACAAGGAAACCTTAGTAGATGATATTAACAACAAGAAAGAAAGAGATTACCAACCTTTAATCCAATCTTGTAATTGGATTGATCCACTTGTAGAACTCGAACACTTCAATCTAACGCTAAGGAAGGTAGTAACCAAAGAAGATTACCTCTTATGGTTTGTACCCAATTTGTCCAAGATTATTAATCTTCAGAATATCCACCCAAGTTTGTAGTAAGAGTACCCACAAGGAATGGAGTAAAGAGAGAAGAGAAAACTCAAGGTTTAAGAATGCTTTAGTGGAACACATGATATAGGAGCAATGGATCTCTATTTATAATGGTAAGTAACTTAGGGCCAAAGTTAGGGTTTTAGAGAAAAGCCATTGGTTCGTCTTTCAAAGAATAACCAATTAGCCCTTGCACTTTTAATTGGCACAAATTAATTCTAAATTAATTCCAATTAGTTCTATAAAATTTCCATAATAATTTCTAATAAATTATTATCAAATAATAATTAATAAACTATTTATCTCTCCATCTCTTAAATATTCTAATAACCCTTGGACAATTGAGAGATTCTAATAACCCTTGGACAATTGAGAGCAACCCAAAAAGGACCATGCTATTAATGGAAAGTCATGAGTAATTAGTTATGACTTTGGACACCTATTCTAACACTTATATGGGAAATTGAATGCGTTATCTATTTATACTCGGACAAATTGTAATAAAATATCTTTCAATGAGTGATACATGTATAAAGTGAAACAAGACATAAAATGTTAAGTTTATACCCATTTTGGGCATAAAGTTGAGAATTTGAACTTAAGGGGTCAAAATGAAATAATTGAAAATATAAATACTCCTAAAAAGGTTGATATTCTTAGAACATCACACGTATTCATCTTTTGTGCACTGGTTTCTCTCGTATTCTCAAAAACGCATCACCTAAACCTAAATCAAGTGAAGAGATCAGCGGTATCGGTGAAGTTTGGAAGTTAGCTCAAAAACTTAAGGTATGTGTGTAATTTCTAACCCCCCCCCCCCCAAGTAGAATTCTTATTTAGGTCAATAGCTCAATCATTGAGTTTGAAATCTGTTTTAGGCTTAAATTTGTACAATTGTACGTGTTTTGGATTGGTTAAATTGAAGTAGAAAAGGGTTAAATATGGATTCAATATAGTTAGACTTTATATATAATATTAACCGCACACTAAGTGTTTGGTTAAATGCCTAAAAGAGCAAAATTGTGTGATTAAGCTTAGGGCCTTAATCATTAAGCTTCATTGTAATATTTTGTATGTTATGGTAGGTTTGGAATGTTTACATGTTTCAAATTATGAAGTGTGAATCATAAAAATGAGTTTGGAAAAAAATGTAGAAATTGGATTTTGGACAGCTTCATGTCCAGTATTTTGGCGATGCGTAACTCTCAAACCGCACGTCCAAATAAGCTCATATTTTGCAGATGGAAAGAGCTTACCATAGACTACAACTGTTATGAAGAGTCGAGAACCCAATTGAGACTCTAAGTGGCTCAAAACAGTGAGTTTATAAGGTTGTTTCTGTTTATACAGGAGCAGAACTGCTGTTTTGTTTAAGCCATATCTCATAGGTGGAGTATCCAAATGAGTTTATTCCCAAATCATTAGACTCCTAAGAGTTCATTCTACAACTTCTATTTAAATAGGAAAATCTGAACTGGCCTCTATGTTGGATAAAAATGGTAAAAAAAATAGAGGGACAGAAGCTGTTGGAATGGAACCATATAAGGCTAAATGTTGCGTTTGAGTTCTAAATTCGTATAAGGTTGTCCTTATTGAATTCTAAGTTGTTTAGGGTCATTAAGATCTAAGTAATTGTCGAAATTGATCAAGGTACGGATATCATACTTTACTTGACACGGTGATAGCCATTTGTATAAGGCTTCCTAATCCTTGTTGTAAGAGTATGGCTACCCTTAAAATCAACACAAAAATAGACCTCGGAACAAGTATACACGTCGTGATTGTCGTATTTAACAAGTAATAACGGTTTAAGTACCGGTATCGTTACCACAGAGATGACGTGTTTGTGAAGTTCTTAGAAAGAAAAGCCCGATTTTAGCAGATTGAATTCAGAGGGTGAAAAACCAGAGGATTTTTGATTAACTAATTTGTTTGGTTGGTTGGTAACGTTGAGGAAATACAATTATAAAAAGCAAGCCTAGGGTGTAAGGATAAATTGAGACAAAGTTAATAATTAAACTAAACGATATTTTATGATGATAATTATTGTCTTAGAAAGTTGATACTTTTTTATAACCTCGTTGAGGTTAAGCCGTTTATATACCGATAGTTATTTGTCAGTTAACCTTTGGGGTAATTTCACGAAATACCAAAGATCCAATAATGACAAGTTGATAAACTATTATTATAAAGTTAAATACACCTCTTTATTTTATTACTAAACTCTTAAGTCTCAATTTATTAACTTACACCCCAAACTAAGGTTTTTAGCCTTCCATTAAAATGGGTTTTTATAAAGTATTGTGATGATAACCACTAAGATGAATGAGAAATAATGGAAACGATTAACTAAGATGATAATTAAAACTAACTGTAAATGAGAAAGCAACTAATGATTATAAAAGCAATTAAAGAAAATGAATTAACAGGACAAGTTTATCGTAGATATTCTTGAGTTGAATGCTTTGGACAAGTTTACTATTAGTAATTTTGAGGAGCAAACGAGGACAAGTATATTTCAAATAATCTTGAGTATTAATTAACAAAACGCGTAATAAGAAGAAAAGAAGAAGAATTCGTGAATGTAAAGTGAAAACGACGAACTTGATGGGGATCCTTGTGATATCTTGAGTACTAGAAACTTGAGAACTAACAACTCAACTTAGAGAGCAATTAAAGGTAATTAGCAATAATAAAGGTGATGAGAGATTTGGGATACATAAACTACTATTTATATTAATCCTGAAGGTTCACTTGAATAACAAGGAATGTACTAACCAACAAAAAGATGCTTAGTAGATGACTTGTAACCAATGACAGCTTCTTCTTGAGATTACAACCATAAACTACAAATTATAGCAAGGTAGAAAACTAAACTTATAACTAAGGTGATGGCTTGTGGAAGTGGGTAATCTCATGCAAACCAAGTTGCATGGCAAAAGAAATGGTTCTCTCCCAACTAGATGGTACTTAGTTGTGAGAGCAATGGATGATGGATTGTTGCTCCCTTGGATGATGATTTTCTTTACTACCTTAGCTCCATTTTCTTAATGAATAAGCCAACACACAAAACGGGCCGCTTTGGGCCGTCCATGGGCCGAATATATATAGCCCAAATACAAATATATAAAACTCCTAATTAAAGAGTAGCATTGACCCATATTAATTTGGAGAGGTTACAAAACAAAATAAACTCGTACATTCATGGGTCTTCAACCATCCCAATCTTTCATAGCTCATGATTTGGTCTGCTCTCTTTTGGATCCTATTACTAGGGTTGTAAACGAACCGAACGTTCACCGAACCGTTCGTGAACCATTTAGCGGGAAGTTCGTTTATGTTCGCTTATTTAATAAACGAACGAACATGAACATATTTTTTCGTTCGTTTAGTTAAACGAACGAACATGAACAATGGTCTTGTTCGTTTAGTTAAACGAACGAACATGAACAATGGTCTTGTTCGTTCATTTACGTTCGTGAACTTTCGTTCGTTTATGTTCGTTTACATTCGTTCGTTTATGTTCGTTTACGTTCGTTTATATATATAAATATATTTATAAATTATGACATTAATATGTAAAATCATTAATTAAATTAAATTTTTAGAATTTCTTTTTTATGGCTCCTAATTTTGCTCGATTTTTCATTTTGTTATGTTATTTTTTAGGAACAAAATGATAAATAATGGTAGTTTTATTCTATATTTGTGTTTGGTCGTTTATGTTCATCTATGTTCGTTCACGTTCGTTTACCTTCATTCACGTTCGTTTGTTTACGTTCATTTATGTTTGTTCGTTTACGTTCTTTTAACGGCTTAACAAACGAAAATGAACAAACAATCTTAATGAACACAAAAAATCTCGTTCGTTTATCGTTCGTGTTCGTTCGTTTGTTCGGTTAAGTTAAACGAACGAACACGAACACAAAAAAATTCGTTCGTTTACCGTTCGTGTCCGTTCGTTTGTTCGGTTAAGTTAAATGAACGAACACGAACAAGCCTCCGTTCGTGTTCGTTCGTGTTCGTTCGGTTCGTTTACAGCCCTACCTATTATACCTGAAAATAACATACCATAGAAATATGAGTGATGGCATTAAATTTGGCATTTTAGCGTCCAAGAATTCATATTTCCTTATTTACATGTAACATTAAAATGTTACTAAAATTACTATTTAAGAGTCTAATAAAGCGTTACAAATTTAACTAAAAAGGACTCAAAACTAATAAAATGAGATATAAATACGGATAGTAAATTATCCGTATCAAACATCTCCAAACTTAAATCATTGCTTGTCCCGAAGCAATAAATCTAAGAAAAATCAAAAAGAAAAAATGACTCAAATTCCTATGACTCGAGGCTACTTTGAACACAAACTTAAAACACACATAAATGAGACACACCATTTTCATCGCAGTCCAAATAACCAAATTTCCATGTTCATTCCTTCATGTAGTGCAAAGATTCAAACTGGTAGATTCGTAACCATGTGTTTGTAATAAAAACAAAGTCCGTCCTTCTTCACTCATTGATATTTGCATGGTGTTTTCTTGATTTTGTGTTTCCTTCGTTTTGATGGATAACTTTGTTATTGTGTATGAGGAGAACTATAGATATGAGAGTTTACAATGAGAGACATGCATGCACTTTGAGGGATTGAAGCTATGCTTCTTTGAGCGTATTTGTACATGCATTTTGTACTCATGCACCAAAACAAAAATAAAAAAAATTAAATTTTTGTGCATTTTTGGGTGTATAGTGTATGATGCTTGTATGTAGTGTACCTTGAAAGATATAAGATGCACATCTCCACATCTCCAAACTTGAAGTATTCAATGTCCTCATTGAATTTATAGAAAACAACCATAGATGAGAGAAAATTGGAATTTGGACAATGTTTTTGTTAAAAACACTTGGTAAATGAAAATGATCATTTGTCACTTTGCACATGATTGGGAAATGAAAAATGGACTTATGGTAAAATGGTTTGGGAAAATTTGGTGTCAATGGATATGTGTACCAAGTTGGTGTTCAAAATAGGGAACAAAAGTGTTCCAAAGATTTCTTAAAAAGAGGAAACAACCTATCTTAAAATTACTAAAAACAGCAAATCAGCAACCCACATGCAAGATTAATTATGAGAATTGATTGTGGTCCACTAAGAGACCATGCACAACTTAAAATTGAGTTCTTGACATGCAAAGTATACTATAAATAACAAATAAGACCTAATTATGACTGGCAAACAGCAAAGACACACACTACTTTTAAAAACTACTAAATCAGCAAATAAAAAGAGAAAAATCTAAAACTATGACTGGCAAACAGCAAAGACACACACTACTTTTAAAAACTACTAAATCAACAAATAAAAAGAAAAAAAAATCTAAAACTATGACTGGCAAACAACAAAGACACAAAAACTACTTAAAAACAGCAAATATTATTACTAACTAAAGCAATAGAGAAGTTTAGAAATACCCAAGTCCTACTCCCACGGAGTAGAATGATCCTTCAGTCCATTTCCTTGATTTCCATCAGCTTCTATGTGTGCCTGCCTGCCTTCTTCTCGTTCACTGTTCTGAACTTCTTCTTGGCTACCCATCTGAATGCTTACTTGATCACCACCTCTTTGCATTCCAATCTCATCTGCCATCTGAATAACACCCGGCTGCATACTTTCTTGAACACCTATTTGAGAGCTTCCTGCCTGAACAACTGTTTGAACTTCATTCTGACTCATCATTTGAATAACACCTGGCTGTAACCCCCTCATGGCAAGCTCCAAAGTCAACTCCAAATTTATGATCCTATCATCTCGTTCTATGATTGTGAGTCCCAAATCTGTAATTCTCTCACCATCATCTGCACATTTCCTTTGTAACTGAACCACATGTCCCCACAGCTTTTCTAACACTTTCTTTTATGCATTCTCAACTGCCACTTCCCTCATCCTTTCCTGATATAGTTTCCAAGTATTAAACTCAGCCAAACTTATGGTTTTCTCTTTTCCTTTCCCCTTTGATAGTTGTTTCTTTTGCGGGGGTCCCATATTCCCTCATTCACAGGTCTAAAGACTATACCAGTTGGCCTTTTGTTTCCTACCAATGGCTGTGGCAAGAGGTTAATCGGCTATGTTCTAGGGTATTTAGGATAGTTTAGCTGAGCCAGCTGATTCAGTAATTGTAGCTGATATGGTGTTAGATCAGGCAGAGGTTGTCGATTGGCAATACCACCCTATGAGTTTAGAATAGTGACCGCAGGGTTGGCTGGTGGAAGGGATCTTAATTGGGTAGCGTCGATGGGAATTGGGTAACCAGGAGGCACACCCAGATGGCCAGATTGTGAGGTCTGTCCTAGATGGCCAGATTGTGAGGTCTGACCCAGTGGTTGTCTTATCGCTAACCCAGCTATGTTTGGCCCAAACGAAACAGTAAAATGGCGGGGGTTTTGTGTGGTAATGCCAGCTCCGGCCCCATAAGGTCCAGTATTGCCTTGCATGGGGTTTGTGTGGTTTCGATTTCGGAAGAAAAGCAAGTGTAAGGTGTGACTCTCATTTGACCTTGTGCTGATAGGAGCCGGCTGAACTGGTGGTTCACCGGAGTTCCTATGATTCTGGGGGGAAAGCACATCAACTAGCATGATAGGGTTTTCACGAGTACCTGATTGGGGGGTTGTCGTCCGGTGACCGGTCGGAGAAGTTTCGATCAGTGCTCCGTATACCCCAGCTAGGGTTATGTTCAAATCGATCTCTTCCTTTTTTGTTTGCACCTCTTGATTCTCGGCGATTTTTGATGGTTCTTCAATTGTCTGAGTCGATGGTTGGTCGACTTTTTCTCGTTTGTGTGTGACTTCAAGATCGGGGGATCGTTTGCTTGGTCTTCCATGGTGACTGGAGGTGTGGTGATACTTGGTTTCGATAGTTGAGGTTCGACCACAATGGTCGGCGGCGCTATGGTATTGCTTGAAGAAGTGGTTGATTCCGGGTTTTTCGAAATGGTGGGTGGGGGGGGGGGTTTAAATGAAGATGCAATATGGTCAAGAACCATATTTGGAAAGGTTAAAAGGGGGGTTTTAGTGGGTTGTTGATTTTTCGAGGGGTGGTTGGATGAAGAAGACGAAGAGGCTGTGGGTGACGATTTTTTCTCGAAAATTGAAGGATTGAAAAAATCGGGCTTTATGGATTTCCTTCCTGACCTTCTTAAATCTGCAGTGGTGGGTGTATTTTTTTCTTGAGAAGGGTTTGGATTTTTCTATCTGATCTGGGGTTTCACCGGCGCTCTCATTCTTGAAGATGAAGCATCAGGGGGAGTGGGTTCTTATAACCCAGAAGCTTCCTCTTTCAGATAAGGATATTGGAGGAATAGTTAGCCTATACCTAGGTGATGACCTCATTTGGCGATACGAGGTAACTCATGCTGAAATTAGCCGCCGGCAGAAGGGAGATTTCCCTGATCTTCTATGCATGAGTACCTGCATGATGGCAGTACTCAGTATTGCATTGCTTCGCTGATGTGGCAACATAATTTAATAAAAACAGCTATTAATTTGAAAAATGTGATGTACTGTTTTTAAAAACACAAAACTCTTCTTCTTGGACACCCACTTCGGTACTTCCTCACAGACATACAACATTTTAGTTGGGCCACAAGTAATCTCAAAATTACAACTATTGCTTTATCTAAACTATTGCAAAACTAAGGGAGAAGATCCAACTTAGTTTTGTATTCTATTAACCATCAAATTAAGAATTCTTAACAATTTTAATTTTCTAATTAAAGAAGACTAAAAATGTAAAAATTAATAACCTTCAAAAATTGAGCTACCTAAATTTCATCACATTATAAAACAACTTATTGCTAAAAAAATTTAATTCTATTTAAAGAATTTTTCAAAAATTAAAAATGAGAGGTTTTAATAGGATGATGAAATAAAGTTATCTCTGATGGTGGATACTACCTATTTATCCGCAAAAAATTTTGAAAATTACTATTGTACATGGGTGATGCCTGACTTCCTCAATTTATTATATTGACAACCCCGAAGGGCTGATCTATAACTTCCTCCCCTTTCAAAAATGGCTTAACCCTTTGACCATTGACTTTATAGGTGGTTCCTTTTTCTGGATCGATGAGATCAACTACACCATAAGGATACACCTTGAAAATCGTATAGGGTCCTGTCCAACGTGAATTTAGCTTCCCTGGAAAAAGTTTTAAACGGGAGTTAAACAGTAGAACAGATTGGCCCTCAATGAGCTCTTTTGGATGGATGCGTTTGTCATGCCATTTTTTTGTATTTTCTTTATAAAGTTTAGTATTTTCGTAGGAATGATTCCTGTGCTCTTCTGGCTCATTTAACTGAAAAAATCTATTTTTTCCAGCCTCATCCATGCTCATGTGTAATTCCTTTAAGGCCCAATATGCTTTATGTTCCAATTCTAACGGGAGGTGACAAGCTTTTCCAAAAACCAATCTGTAGGGTGACATGCCTATAGGAGTTTTGTAGGCGGTACAGTAAGCCCATAGGGCATCATCTAGCTTTGATGCCCAGTCTTTCCTATGGAGTTTAACTACTTTGGCCAGGATTCCCTTTATCTCACGGTTTGACAATTTTGCCAAGCCGTTAGTTTGGGGGTGGTAAGCAGTTGTTGCCCTGTGCTTAATACCTTATTTTTCTAATGTCTCCTCTAACATGTTGTTTATAAAGTGGGTCCCTTCATCACTGATTAGAGCATGCGGTGTGCCACATCGGCTAAAAATGTGGCTATGAAGGAATTTTATGATTGTTTTAGCATCATTGGAGTGGCAAGCCATGGCTTCCACCCACTTTGATACATAGTCAACTGCCACCAAAATATACGAACAATTATTTGATATCGGAAAAGATCCCATGAAATCAATCCCCCACACGTCAAATAGTTCCACTTCCAAAATTCCATTAAGTGGCATCTCATTTTTCTGGGAAATATTTCCACTTCTCTGGCATTCATTACACCTTCGGACGAAATCTTGTGCATCATTGTGTAGAGTTGGCCAAGATAATTCTGACTGTAAAACTTTGGCTGTCGTCCTGCCTCCTCCAAAATGTCCTCCGCAAGGACCTGAGTGACAATGCTGCAGAATTGAGATTATGTCATTTCTTGGTATGCATGATCATCTGATCTGCATAGATTTTGAACAAAAAGGGATCATCCCACAAGTATTTCTTGGAATCAAAAATTAGCTTTTTCCTCTCATGTTTGTTCAAATCCTTAGGGATAATACCACAAGCCAAGTAATTGACTATATCTGCAAACCAAGGACTGTTGTCTTTTACAGCCAGAATCTTTTCATCTGGGAACACCTCACAAATCTCACTGGTCGGGTCGGGTTTCTCTTGTTTCTCTAATCTGGATAAGTGGTCAGCTACTTGATTTTCAGTCCCTTTTCTGTCAATGATTTCTAAATCGAATTCTTGCAAAAGCAAGACCCACCTTATCAGCCTTGGTTTTGGATCTTTTTTCGAAATCAAGTATTTGATGGCAGCATGATCCGTATGGACAACAACCGTTGTGCCGATCAAATAAGACCTAAATTTTTCAAAAGCAAAAACCACTACTAATAATTCCTTTTCAGTAGTGGTGTAATTGATTTGGGCATCATTGAGAGTTCTACTTGCATAGTAGATAGGATGAAAAGTCTTTCCCTTTTTCTGAACCCAAAACTGCTTCTACCGCCTAGTCACTCGCATCACACATTATCTCAAATGGTAAAGTCCAATCAGGAGTTACTACTACAGGTGCTGTGACCAAAGCTTCTTTTAGTACATTAAAATCGTTTCTGTAGTTACCCTCAAAATTGAAAATTTGGTCATTTTGTAGTAGTGAACAAATAGGTTTTGAAATTTTTGAGAAATCTTTTATGAATCGTCTGTAAAAACCAGCGTGCCCTAAAAAACTTCTAATGCCCTTTACCGTGGTTGATTCAGGTAATTTTTCAGTTACCTCCAGTTTGGCTTTATCAACCTCGATGCCCCTTTTTGATATGAGATGTTCTAAAACTATGCCCTCCCTTACCATGAAGTGACATTTTTCCCAGTTTAAGACCAGATCAGTCTGCTCACACCTTTCAAGATTTTTTTCAAGATTTTTCAAGCAAATGTCATATGATTATCCATACACAAAAATCATCCATGAAAATTTCCATGGAAGTTTCTAACATGTCAAAAAAAATGGACATCATACATTTTTGAGCTGGCCGGCGCATTGCATAATCCAAAAGGCATTCGTCTAAAGGCAAATGTTCCATAGGGACATGTAAAGGTGGTCTTTTCTTGGTCATCGGGAGCTATGGCAATCTGATTGTACCCTGAAAGCAATAAAATTCCTTCCCAGCTAACCTATCCAGCATTTGGTCAATAAAAGGTATAGGAAAATGGTCTTTTTGGGTTGCCTTGTTGAGTTTCCTATAGTCCATACAAATCCACTAACCTGTGACTGTCCTAGTGGGAATAAGTTCATTCTTTTCATTGGGTAGAACCGTGACTCCTCCTTTCTTTGGCACACACTGTACAAGACTAACACATGTACTGCTGGCAATAGGATAGATTATTCCAGCATCTAACCATTTTAATATTTCTTTCTTTACGACCTCCTTCATCACATGATTGAGTCTTCTTTGCGGCTCAACTGAGGTGAAGTTCCTTTCTTATAAAATGATCTTGTGTTGACAGATGGTGGGGCTTATGCCCTTCAAGTCTGCTATAGTCCATCCTATGGCCTTGGTGTGAGATTTCAGCATGGATATTTGTTAGGTCTGAAAAGATTGTATCCGAGATTACAAATATTGAAGACATGAAGGGCCAAACTGCAAAGTCATCAAAGTCATTAATTAGGAAATGTTTAATGTTTAAATATAAGGAAACATTCTATTTTGTAAATAAGGCAAGTGTATAATTCTTTAATCTCCTAGTTTCCTTATACCGTATTTCCTATACATATAAATAGAGGGTTAGGGTCATTCTTTAAGGGTGCGAAAGATTATTTACTAAATACTGTCAAATCATATTGTAATCGTACAAGTGATATATTCGACTACGAAGCTTCTTTAATATCCGTGTTCTTATCGTTTTATTCGATATAATCATTGTGCTTGCATATACTGGGATCTACAATATTAATCTTTCCTCCTGATCTTCTTCTAGTGATGATGAAATAATGACTGGCAGTTTCCCTGATTCACCAAGAAATGCATATTTCAAGTGCGAGGGAAGTTTTTTTAACTCTAACTCTAGGGCTTTTTCTAAAGACGGAACAAGGGTAGGTTTGTCCTTAGGGTCTAATGCTTCAAAAGCAGCCACTTCTTGAATTGGTTCTAGATCCTCAACAATAACTTCTTCCTCGCTGTCAGATTCCTCTTTTCTTAACATCATCTCCAAACTTTGTTCTTGGCACAAAGTTTCAATCAAACTTACAACAGAGCACTCTTCTCTATCATCTGGGTACCTGAGAGAATCAAAAACACTGAAAATTACTGTTTGGTCATGCACTCTCATGGTTAATTCTCCCTTTTGAACATCAATCAAAGTTCTACCAATTGCTAAAAAGGGTCTGCCTAGAATGATGGGGATCTCATGGTCCACCTTACAATCCAATATTATAAAATCGGCAGGAAAAATGAATTTCTCTACTTGGACGAGGACATCTTCGATCTTACCTTTTGGATATGCAATGGATTTACCTTCTAAGGTTAGGGTGACAGTAGTGCGTCTTGCTTCACCTATGCCTAGGGTTTGAAAAATTGACAATGGCATAAGGTTTACACTGGCACCAAGATCACATAAAACCGAACCTATCATCTTACCTCCTGTGGAACAAGGGATAGTGAAACTACCTGGGTCCTTCAACTTAGGGGGTATTTTGTTAGATATCAACGCACTACATCCCTTAGTCATGGCCACAGTCTCATACTCTGTCAGTTTCTTTTTGTTGCTCAAAATATCTTTTAAAAACTTTGCATATGTTGGCATTGGTTCAATAGCCTCAAATAATGGTATGTTGATATGCAATTGTTTGAAAACATCTAGAAACTTTTTGAATTCATTTTGCTCCTTCTGATTCCTTAATCTTTGTGGATAAGGAATGTAAGGAGGGACAGGCATGGTGGCTGCTTTTCTGAGGTGCAGGCGTGGGGGTTTAACTGTTGGTTTATCTTGAGTTTGATTTCCAAGAATTACAACTGGACTGCCACCAGGGTGTGACAAATCCTCAGTAACTTTCTCTTGAGGTTTTTGAACAGGCGGTGATTCTTTTGCTAAAACAGGTTCTGACTCCTTTGGGACACTTGTGGTGTCAATGGGATCACTTGCGGTTGTGGGCCTAGTGACATCTGAAGTGTCAGATGGAAGTTCAGAGTTTAAAGCAGCGGAATTCTTTTCAGTGTTTGCTTTGATTGGATTTTCTGAAACTTTTTGTTTAACCTCAAGCAAAAGTTTTCCACTTCTTAAGGTAATAGATTTAACATGTTCCTTTCCCTCTTTGTGTGGTATTTCCGTGTCACTGGGAAGAACTCCAACAGGTCTTTTTCTTACTTCAAGAAATATCTGTCCTACCTGTGTCTCTTTCATCATTGTTTCCAAAGAAACAGATGACTCAGCATTTTTCTTTGGCCTGTTTTGGTAGTTAGTCTGATTGTTTTGAAAATGACCCTGTTGGTTGTTACGGTTACCTTGGTTTTCTTGTGAGTTGAAATTGGCCTGTGTTTGATTTTGAAAACTTGGTTGACCCTAGTTTTGAAATTCAGACTGTCCTTGTGCGTTTAGTGCTGGTGGATTTAAAGCGGGACTGTGCCATGAAAAGTTTGGATGTTGTCTCCATCCAGGATTATAAGTCTTAGAAAATGGTCCAGTTTTATTTACAGAATTGACTTGTTCCGGATTTCCAGGACTGTTTTCGGACGAGTGTCCTTCACCAAAGTAGACACATTGTACTGATTGGGCATTGGATTGCAGAGAATAACATCAGTCCTCATTAGTTGTCAAGTGGACAGGTTTGAAATTAGTTTAGTGAGTTGTGCTGCCAATGATGTAACAGCGTCAATCTCTGTTCCTCCAGTTGCCTTTTTTAGTGGTACAGACCGTGGGTCAGACCATTGTTCGTTGTTGTTGGAAATCTTTTCAAGTATCTCAATCCCCTCATTGTAGGTACAAGTTGTGAAGGCTCCGCCTGCAGTAGCATCGAGCATTGATTTTGCAGTGGCATTTAAGCCACCGTAAAATGTTTCCAGCTGAATGCAGTACGGAATGCGATGATGAGGGCATTTTCTCAAAAGCTCTTTGTTCCTATCCCAAGCATCAGAAACTGCTTCATCGTCCATTTTTTAAAAAGTGCAAATCTCGTTTCTGGACATAGCGTTCCTTGCGGGAGGAAAATATTTTTTTAGAAATTTTTCTGCCATTTGATTCCAAGTGATTACAGAGTCTGGCTTTAAAAAATTATACCATGCTCTTGCCCTGTCCCTTAATGAAAATGGAAAAAGGTTTAATCTTAAAGCATCGTCTGAGACCATGGGGATAAGGAAAGAGTCTGTGATCTCCATAAATGCCCGTAGGTGAGAATGAGGATCTTCTGATGGTAGTCCCCATAACTGACCATTGGCTTGCAACATTGTGAACATTATAGGTTTTAAAGAAAAATGAGTGGCACCAATATTTGGCCTACGTATTCTTGTGTGTAACTAGGTTAGATTAGGAATAGCGTAAGACATAATGGCACCGTCTCTTGTGTTTGCAAGCCGAAAAATATTTTGTTCCTCATCATCACCAAGGTCTCTTTGTGGAATTTCTTGTTAAGGCCGATTGTTTCTTTGTGGATTATTCCTTGGTGGAACAACTCCATCGTTTCTGAATGGATTATTTTCTGGGTTTCTTTGAGGAATAATTCCATCATTATTTGGCGGGTTGTTCCTTTGAAGAATAGCTCCACCATTATTTGGTGGGTTAATTTTGTAAGGAGCAGGGCCGACAATTATTGGTGGGTTTACTCCTTGATTTCTTGGAATATCGTTGTTCCCATTGTTGTTGATGACGTCCTTGTTGATAATATTGTTGGCGGGATTACCATTAACATTGTTATTAACAACTTCGTTATTTCCACCAATGTTAGCATGATGATTTCTAGCATGATTGAAAGGACGGTTAATGGGATTACCGTTTAGATAATTAACAAATTGGTTGAAGGGATTGCCTTCAACAAAAACACCACCACCATTATTCTGAATGTTTTGGTTGAGGGGTCTTCCAATAACAAAGTTTGGCACAATGTGGTTGTTGGCGTTAATGAAAAACTCATCATTGTTAAAATCATCTAGATGAGGAAGATCAGTATTAATGCTATCATCGTATAGTGTCTCAACATATCCTTCGGAATGGTTCTCTGTATCCGTTTGATATTCGGACATCGTGGGAGTTGGTAAATTCTGTTGAATTCTCCTACGTTGTCTGAAGTTTTCAAAATTGGAATTTGGCATCTTGCTTTAAAAATCTTCAAACTTTAATTTGCCATCCCCGGCAATGGCGCCAAAAACTTGTTGTAAGAATATCGCTACCCTTAAAATCAACACAAAAATAGACCTCGACACAAGTATACACCTCGGAATATTGTCGTATTTAACAAGTAATACCGGTTTAAGTACCGGGTATCGTTCCCACAGAGACGGCGTGTTTGTGAAGTTCTTAGAATTAAAAGCCCGATTTTAGCAGATTGATTTCAGAGGGTGAAAAATCAGAGGATTTTTGATTAACTAATTTGTTTGGTTGGTTGGTAACGTTGAGGAAATACAATTATAAAAAGCAAGTCTAGGGTGTAAGGATAAATTGAGACAAAGTTAATAATTAAACAAAAAGATATTTTATAATGATAATTATTGTCTTAGAAAGTTGATACTTTTTTATACCCTTATTGAGTTTAAGTCGCTTATATACCGATAGTTAGTTGTCAATTAACCTTTGGGGTAATTTCACGAAATACCAAAGATCCAATAATGACAAGTTGATAAACTATTATTATAAAGTTAAATACACCTCTTTATTTTATTACTAAACTCTTAAGCCTCAATTTATTAACTTACATCTCAAACTAAGGTTTTTAGCCTTCCATTAAAATGGGTTTTTATAAAGTATTCTGATGATTACAACTAAGATGAATGAGAAATAATGGAAACGATTAACTAAGATGATAATTAAAACTAACTGTAAATGAGAAAGCAACTAATGATTATAAAAGCAATTAAAGAAAATGCATTAACAGAAAGCATAAATTACGGACAAGTTTGCCATTAGCAGTCTTGAGTAAATTAAACAGGACAAGTTTATCGTAGATATTCTTGAGTTGAATGTTTTGGACAAGTTTACCATTAGTAATTTTGAGGAGCAAACGAGGACAAATATATTTCTAATAATCTTGAGTATTAATTAACAAAACGCGTAATAAGAAGAAAAGAAGAAGAATTCGTGAATGTAAAGTGAAAACGACGAACTTGATGGGGATCCTTGTGATTATCGAACACTAAATCTTGAGTACTAGAAACTTGAGAACTAACAACTCAACTTAGAGAGCAATTGAAGGTAATTCGCAATAATAAAGGTGATGAGAGATTTGGGATACATAAACTAGTATTTATATTAATCTTGAAGGTTCACTCGAATCACACGGAATGTACTAACCAGCAAATAGATGCTTAGTAGATAACTTGTAACCAAATGATAACTTCTTCTTGAGATTACAACCATAAACTACAAATTATAGCAAAGTATAAAACTAAACTTATAACTAAGGTGATGGCTTGTGGAAGTAGGTAATCTCATGCAAACCAAGTTGCATGGCAAAAGGAATGGTTCTCTCCCAACTAGATGGTACTTAGTTGTAGAATAATGGATGATGGATTGTTGCTCCCTTGGATGATGATTTTCTTTACTACCTTATCTCCATATATATAGTGGACTACATAAAGTCATGGCTTAATGAATAAACCAAAACACAAAATGGGCCGCTTTGGGCCGTCCGTTACAAACCACGTCAATTCGTACAAACCGCATGCAACCAATATTTTTTTTTTAATTTTTTCACTTTTTCTTAATTATTAGGGTTGATTAGTCAATAATATATGAAAAAATTTCATCAAGAATACATGAAAGTTGGTGAATCAAGAATACGTGAAACAAATATATATATATCCTAATTAAATAGTAGCATTGACCCATATTAATTTTGAGAGGTTACAAAACAAAATAAACCCATACATTCATGGGTCTTCAACCATCCCAATCTTTCATAGCTCATGATTTGGTCTGCTCTCTTTTGGATCCTATTATACCTGAAAATAATATATCATAGAAATATGAGTGATGGCATTAAATTTGGAATTTTAGCGTCCAAGAATTCATATTTCCATATTTATATGTAACATTAAAATGTTACTAAAATTACTATTTAAGAGTCTCATAAAGCGTTACAAACTTAACTAAAAAGGACTCAAAACTAATAAAATGAGATATAAATACGGATAATAAATTACCCGTATCACTAATCCGAATTCATGGTTCCAAATCCCCTTTATGTTTGTTGATGTTGTGAAACTTTGGTTCTTTCGAAATATGGCTTACACTCTTATTTGAAATGTTGATCACTTGACTTGTTAAATCGTATATATTGTAAACTTGTACTATAGACTTAATATTGGGAGCACCGGTATTGAAATGCTTCCATGGTGGCTACAACTATCATGGCGTCATCAATGGTATATTGACTTGACTTGGTACCGGTCAATTAGAGGGCGAATGGATCGATCCTAGGAACCGTTATCAGATAATCATTGTGGTCGTGGTTAAATCCACGGAGAGGATTGCTTGTGTTGTGCTCGCACCCTTTCCTCACTAACGCCCGAATGGACTGATCATCCTTTGGGAACAACGTATCCTCGTGATACGGTTTGGTTTCGGACCCTTGATATGCCTTTGAGCCATATGTTGTTTAACTTTCTTTTGGATTATCACCAAATGTTATATATTTCTTTTGAACTACTTATCTCATATTAATCGATTGGTTACTACTATCCGTTCACTGAGCTTTAAACTTAGCCGAGTTTTCTTTGTCCTCGGCAGGTACATAACTTAGCAAGGAATTAGGGATGAGAGCTACGGAGATGGCATAACTAAAGATAATACTTGATGATAAACCTTATGACAAGCTTGTGAACCTATTATGGAATCTTCCCTCTTAAACCACGCGGGACGGGGTGTTACAAAAATGGTATCAGAGCCATAGGTTATGATCCTGTAGTACGACTAAGTTTGATCTGTGAGAAATGGGTAAAACTAAGATAAGACCATCCTAGGCCCTGTACATAATAATTATTTGAAATCTTTTATGCTTCATTTCTCGTTTCAGTGTTGAAATTTAAGTCATGTTTTAGAGGATTGGTTTAAGGATTATAAAAGTTGAATTTTGGAGATAATAAAGGGTAGGTTAACACCTTTCCTAATTCGCTTAATTCAAGTGCTCGGTTTGGGAATACTTTAACTGTTAAGACTCAGGGTGAAATATTTGAACCCTAAGTATTTATCTTGTTGGGTTGCTAGCCTGAGACAAAAGGATAAGCAGTGAATCATGTGGTCAAGATTATTTCAATTATTGGTTTGTTAATATGGTTGGGTAAAATATGTTCCGGATAATAGTTCGAGTGATTATACACCAGTAATATGTGATATCCGATTGGTTTTATTTCTTTCCGTGGTTGAGTTTTAAATGATTTTGGGGGTTGTTTTAAAGGATCCTTGATAAATCGGTTAGAAATATTTTATTTATTATTGTGATTAGAATTATTCTTTTGGCCGCATTAAAATCATAATCAAGATACTACTTACATTATTCACTAAGTGTTATATATAAAAAAAAAATACCTGACGGAGCCAGAATTCACATTTCGAGAACTTGGCATATAACCGTTCCTTCCCCAGCAACTCCAACATCTCTCTAAAGTGCACGGCATGATCGGCCTCGGTCTTAGAATACACCAAGATATCATCAATAATGACAATAACGGACTTATCGAGCATTGGGCGACACACTCGATTCATTAAGTCCATGAATGTTGCAGGTGCATTCGTCAATCCAAATGGCATGACAAGAAACTCATAATGCCCATACCGTGTGTGGAAAGCTCTCTTAGGCACGTCCTCCTCATGTACCTTAAGCTGATGATATCCGGATCTCAGATCTATCTTTGAGAAATAACTAGCACCCTGAAGTTGATCAAATAGATCATCAATATGAGGCAAAGGGTACTTATTCTTGATAGTTCCCTTGTTCAGTTCTCGGTAATCTATGCACATTCAGAATGATCCGTCTTTCTTTTTGACAAACAATACAGGAGCACCCCAGGGTGAAGTGCTCGGTCGAATGAAACCCTTATCCAACAGTTCCTGTAATTGGCCCATCATTTCCTTCATCTCGGCCGGTCCGAGCCGATATGGTGATTTATCAATAGGAGCGGCTCCGGGTACCAAATCGACCGGAACTCTACTTACCTCTCCGATGGTAACCCAGGCAGATCATTGGGAAAGACGTCAGGGTATTCGCATACAATCGGTACGTCCTTCACCGTTTTCTTTGCCTCCTTGGATAAATCTAGAACATAAGCAAGGAAAGAAGAACACCCTTTCGTTATGTAACATCGTGCTTTAAGCAAAGAGATTACCTTGATATCTCCGAGTCGTCATTCACCGTACACATATAGGTAATCCCTGTCATTAATCGGTATTCTGAGCATCCGCTGGGAACAAATGATATCGGCATTGTTCTTCACCAACCAATCCATACCGATAACGACGTCAAAGCCTCGAATGTCCACCGATATCAAATCTATAGAGAACTCTCTAATACTAGAGTGCAATCTCTGTATACTTTGTCAGCTACAAGAGTGGTACCGTTAGCCGTATCAACAGAAAATGGTTTATGAAGCATAGAAGGCATAGAGTCAAGCTATCGAACGTAATAATGTGAAACAAAAGAATTCGTAGCTCCAGAATCAAACAATATGTGTGCAGGTCTAGAGTTCACAAAGAAAATACCAATGACGATATCTGGTGCATTGCGAGCCTCCTCGGCGGTAATCTGGAATGCACGGGCACGAGCTCTGGGTACCTCCTTTTGAATGGAAGCACCAATAGTCACCGATCGTTGTACAAAAGCTTTACTTTCATCTTGTTTCATACGAGGGCAATCCCTCTGCCTATGTCCCAAAGTTCCACAAGAATAACACGCATTGTTCTTTTGAGGGCAATTGGTACGGATGTGGCCCACTTCTCCGCAACAGTAACACTTTATAGTCGATTGATCGACATTGCATCGACCTTGATGAGGCTTGCCACATTTCTGACAAGCGTGTGGTATATTCGACTGAAACAAAATCATACTTAGTTCAACAATTCATATATTATAAATATTATATTTACAAGTATAGCTGTAGGGTGAATGCCTGAGGTGGTATACGCGGAGTAGTATGAGATTGTGCTATTCTCGGATTGAAAAATCGAGAAGGTCTGTGTGCTGGCAATGAAACTGTTCTATCAACCTGTTGCCTTTTCAGCGGTGGAACTGGGTTATCGTCATATCGTGTCAAGTCATGCTCACGTCGACGAGCATACCCAACAGCTCTATTAAAATCTAGGATTTCGCGATTTGCGACAAAATCTCTAATTTCTCTTCGCAATCCATCCACGAAATGGTCAATTATGTCACGCTCGGATGTCAAAAACCTAGAAGCGAATCGTGCTTTCCGGTTGAATTGAGTTTCATATTCGATCACCGACATAGTCCCTTGCTTCAGCTCCATGAACTCCTTTTCTAATCTTCTCTGTAAATCAGCCGGGCAGTACTGATCATAGAATCGAACTCAAAAGGACTCCCAAGTCATGGTCTCTCTTGTGTCTTCGTCCAAAGAAACAAAGGTGGCTTCCCACCATGTAAGAGCACGATCTGTAAACATAGTGGTCGCATAGGTAACTTTATCTTCGTCCCAGACCCGTGAGATTCATAACACTTTTTCGATATTCTGTAGCCATTGTAATGCCTCAATAGGATCGGTGTGTCTAGTGAATTCGACGGCACTACAACCACGAAAAACTTTAAATGAAACTCGATCTGTTTTGGGCTTTGACGAGTCTCCTGTGACCTTTTCCTTGCCCTTATCGGTAAGCTTCGGAGTAGACAACGGATCACGCATCTCAGATATGCATCGTTCGATATCACGCCGCTGTTGTTCCAACGCACTTTGTACAAACGTAGTTAAATGCTTCATCATTCTCTCTGCACGGGGAGATAACGGTGTTTCATCGTCATTCAATGGAAAATTTGGAGCATTCTCTCCAATATCCGCATTAGAAGGTGTGTGACTGGCGGCATCACCATCGGCCACAGTACTGAAACACGAAGAACTTCAAAGCATTAAATAATATCGTACTCCTGGTCCCCTACCCAACCTAGGTCTCTCCTATAAGTCCACATTCCGTACAAATCATAGCCTAGTTACTATACAATATCAACACCTAGTTTAAGTCTAAGTACCAAATCTGATACCAAGTTCACTTAAACCACTGCTCTGATACCATATTTGTAACACACTAGTTACAAAAACACACACTTAATGATTTAAAACTCCATTTAGTCAGTTTTTAACTTCCAAAGTACGGAATATTAATTTTTAAACCAACTTCGGAAATGTCCGTTTTAAATTTTCGTGCTAAACCTGTTTTCAACCTCCAAAAAATAAATTTTCTCGAAATTTAAACCAACCAACGAAAACTAAATAAAAACCAAAATTATAACTATTACAATATGATCAAGGACATATCTACCCGAATACTATTATAATACAAAATACGCCAAAACATAACCACATATACCAAAAGTGTGATTCAACGTCTCGATCTTAACCCAAATCACATCAACTTGTTTTTCCCTTTATCAACGTCACCTAACTTTCTTGTAAAAATGATAAATAATCCACGGGTAAGCGATTGCTTAGTGAGCTAAATACATTAACATGGTTATATGGTTATTATATATATATATATATATTAGGAGAACGGAATTTGAACCAATTATAAGAAACCAATATAAAGCAAAGAAAACCAAACAAGCATACCGAACCCCAGACATGTGAGATATCAAATAAACCGACCACAAATCCAAGAACCAAACATTGATTGACTGAAAATCGACATATGATCATAAGCCAAGTAAGTCAAGAGCATAATAAACGATTAATAAGCAAGAATCATATATCTCGTACCAAGTGTGTTGAACGTATCGATGGTAAACATCCAAAATATCTATATCTCTGACAACGTACATAACCATATAAGAATAATCAAGATATTAAGAGTCGATGCACCATCCCGCACTTCTCCTTCCGGGTACGTGCCAAATCATGTACTCATGCCCACCTCCTATCCACTCGGTAATGAGTACGACAAACCAGTATGTCTCACCCATCCTCTGTCTCCTTGGGGCTACCGACATACACCGATCTTCCGGCATACTACACAAAGTAGTACCCGTACTCACGCTATTCCAAGAGGCCAATAAAACATATACAAACGATTTATGGATCCGGGAAACGACCGACATTGCGGAACACCACACGACACAAGAACCGACACCGAAGGAACATTCAAATGTCAAACCAAGACCAAAGGATTTATATTCAGGTATAATACAAGGAAAACACACACATATATACAAGCACGTATATAAGCAAGTAATACATTTAACTCACAGTGCTATCGGTAGTCAACCGGAAGTCAATTCGGAAGCTATGTCCCAACTTCGTTATCCCATGATGAGTTATCCTCCAAATACAACCATCAAGTTTCAAATGATCCCTTCAATTTCTTGTTTGATTCACCATAAATGGTGTTAGATCATCTTCTATGTGTGTGAAATCACACCTCAATAACCTCTGAAGTTTGTAGAAGTAAAATGGGGTTAAAATGAGGCAAAAATGAAGTTTTTATTACTCAAAATCGTAATTACCCGGTTTGGGTCGGGTTTGACCCGGCTGGGTTGACCCATTTGACCATGAAACACTAAAAACATCATAACTATTCGCTCGGACCTCCGTTTTCGATGAGGTTTTCGCCTACGCGTTCGTAACAAGATAATCTATCACTTTCAACAAAAATATTCCAGAAAAGATCCCCCAATAAATGCAGTTTTACATATTTGTAGGTGTTAGGCTTTCCTTTGCAATTTGTCGTTTTTTTGATTTTGAGCTCGGAACCCCTTAAAACTTTTCCGACACCTCCAAGATCTTCTAATAGGTTCATAGCTTAGTTCCAAAGCTTAACATTTCATCAAACACCTACCGTTTGAGTGTTGTGCGCGTACTTTACCGAAATAACAACGTATTTTGTAAATCTTGCATAAAATGAAATTTACGCGACTATTTCATCTTCCGTCACTTCTAACACTTTATATTAACTTATTCAAAGGTATTCCAACCTTTACATCACCATTTAGCTCATCCATTCAAGTTTTGGGTAGATTTTTTCCCATTTAGGCACTCTAGTTACTTACCCAATTTCCATTTAAACAATGTATTTTGTATTGTGAATCTTCACATCGTCTAATTAGGTCATTTGTAAGGTGTTAACACCAATCTTACGTCTTACATCTCATTCCAATTATGAGTTCAACTTATAGCTCATTAGTACACTAAGCATTTAACAAGTTCTATTTTTTTATACACAATTAACACATAAAACATGCTTTAACATATATTACATATTTAAAATCACTAACTAAGAATATTTAGGAGGGAGGATGTTACAGATAGTAGTACAAAATCTATAGAAATCTTAAAAAAATTGAACTGGTTGAGCTTTACTTATTAGTTAAGGTTATTGATTAGTGATAAACTAGTTGTTAGCTCATAAACTAGATGAAAAATATGAAATGACCAAAAAGAACATTTTAAAAGATTAATCATTTACAACATTTTATAATATAATTAAAAAAAAATATTAATATAATATGTTAATTAATACCAATAAAATAGTAAAGAAAAATTAAAGAGTATAATATGCTAGTTAAAGAACTTCAAATTAATTATTATTATATATATACACATATAGACTTTTTGATTTGTTAAAACAAATTTTAAATAAAATATGTATTGATTTATAATTTAAATAACCATTATATCTAAGTAAAAATAAAACTGGTTAACCTCTCATATCCAAATTAATTAATAATCTTTCAAAAAATTATAATTAATAATTAAATTGAATATTTTATTAAAATCATTTAGCACAATTTTATTATCTATGACTGTTAGGTCTGAAAAGATTGTATCCGAGATCACAAATATTGAAGACATGAAGGGTCAAAGTGCAAAGTCATCAAAGTCATTAATTAGGAAATGTTTAATGTTTAAATATAAGGAAACATTCTATTTTGTAAATAAGGCAAGTGTATAATGCCTTAATCTCCTAGTTTCCTTATATCGTATTTCCTATACATATAAATAGAGGGTTAGGGCTAGCAATTAAAAAACGTTAATTCATATCATTCTAGAGAGAGCATATTAGATAATATCATTGTAACCGATATTCAATACAAGTTAGATATCCGACTTCGGATCTTCATCATATTCATAGCGTTCTTTGTGTTCTTATTGATTATTCTTTATAAAGCACATCGTTACCTCATATTCTGGGATCCACAATTGGTATCAGAGCAGACGATCTGAGTTTTTGCGTTTTTCTGAAGTTATCCACGAAACAGAAGGTAATTTTTCGATTTCTGCGTTTTTTTTTAGTTTTTATCGATTCATACTGTCTTAGCTATACCCGATAAAAACTCATAATTTTTTGTCAATCCATATTGAGTTATTCTTGATTTTAGTCAAAATTATTTAATCTGTTTTAATTAAAGTTATTCTAGTTTATTTTAATTATTTTTGATATTCTTTAGATAAGAAAACTCAGGAACTAGTGACTCTTGCAGCTTTTCTTACTAAAGAATTCTCTAGTAAAAATCATAAACTCTAGTAATTTTAAATTTTATTTGACTGAACAAATAAGAAACTCAAGAACTTATACATTCTTGTCCATAAAAAGACTTGTTCTTTTTAGTCAAGAACCCTTTGTTATTGGTTTCTGGTTTATCGGTTAAAGGAAACTAAGATTAAGTATTTTTGATTTTTTATCGAGTCCTTTTAAATCGACAAATTTTATTAATCGAGTCAACAGGAATCGATATAAATTTTTATCGATTCATCGTTTTATCGAGTCAAATTATTTTTGTCGAATCTTGATTAATCGAGAAACTTGAAGTGATCGAGACCCTTGTGATCGATAAAACTCTTCTTATCGATTCAAAATTTATTAGAAGTTTTATCGAGTCTCCTTTACCCGACAATAATTGTTATGGAGTCTCATTCATCCGAGAAATCTTCTTATCGAGACCATACCACTCGACAATTTATTTTTGTCGATCCTTCGTCACCCGAGAAAAATTCTTCTTGGCCCTTCATCACCCGAGAAAAATTCTTCTCAGCCCTTCATCACCCGAGAAAACCTTCATCTATCAAGAACACCTTCTGTTTTCCAAAGAAATCTCAGAAAATTGCCAAAAACTCAGCGATCGAGATCACTTAATCAGGTAACCCGTGCTTTCACGATGAGTTCTCAGAACCAAATCTCTGAGCTAAATGCAAAAATCTCTCAACTTGAAACCAGACACACAAACAACATGCAAGTGTTGGATGAACTTTTAAGAGAACATGTCTATTTCAAATCTAGATTTAATAACTCAGAAGAATCAAGAAAAGTTTTGCAAAATCAAAATGAACTTTTGGAGGAACAACTCACCGAGTATACTAGGAATACATATCATGTATTTTATGAAGAAGTTTGCAAAAAGAAAATCTTGAGTTGATAAAAATAAATTTTGATCTAAAAACCAAAATTTCTGAGTTAGAAAAATCTATAGATCATGAGACGTATAGTGTGGTTCTTAAAAGAAAATTAATTGAATTTCTGGAATGTGAGAAAGAAAGGATTTTAACTTCTGATGAGAAACACAAATTTGAGTCTGAACGAAAAGATTTTGAAAGCAAAATCAACACTTGTGAATTGACCATTCAAAAACTCTCTAAACAAGTGTCAGATTTTGAACAAGTTGTGATTTTAGAAAGAAATTCATCTGAAACAAAAAGTCAGGAGTTTTCAAAATAAATTTCTAATCTTGAAAAGCTTTTGAAAGATGAAAGAAATGCGTTTAAATTTGAGAAAACGAATTTAATCAAGAAATGTAGTTTGATCATTGCTAAAAGCAAAAATCTGGAAAAAGATTTTGACAAAGAGAAGCAAGTCTTTGAAAATAAAATTTACAAACTTTCAAACAAATTATCTGTTTTAAAAACAACTCTTGTAACTGAAAAGAATTTGAGATCTGAATTTAAAAATAAATATGATCTGGTCACAAAAGAAAGAGATGATTTATCCTGCAAGATCAAAGAACTTGAAAACGAACTTTCAAAACAAAAACAAATGAATTCAGAATCAGTCAAACAACTTACTCCCGAACATTTAAATGCGGAGTTAGATGATCTTGAAAAATTGATTTTTCCTCATGATTCTGATTCTACTTCAAGTTCAAAGCAAACTCCTCTTTCTCCTATCTGTAAGAATAACTGTTCTTCAAGAATTAAATCAAATAGTTATTCTAACAGCTCCAAATCATATAGTTTTTCAAATTCTCGAACTCATAACTCTAATCAGTTTCAAAATGATTTTTTTGCTAAGTCCGGTAATTTCAAGAAGTTTAAAATGGTTTGGAGGAAGAAATCAACTACAGATGATAGTGTTGGAGACATGTCACATACATCTCCTGTAGTTGATACAAGATCATTTGTTTCCAAGACTAATTTGCCTTATTTTGTCAAATCTATCAATCAGCTAATTAATCTAAGTGCCACAAAAATTTGTTGTTCTACATGTGGAACAAATGATTTTGTCAATCAAAATTTCACTCATAAATGGTATGGTACTTACAGTATCCCCACTTCCCCATTTATTGCATCTAAAGCTAACCTCCGAGGACCCAACAAAACTTGGGTACCAAAATCTTTTTAATCTGTTTTGTAGGTATGTCATGTGTGGTCCAAATTCAGAATATTCACATCACATGAAAATCTTTCAAAAGGTTATGCTACATTTAAGGGAAGTATCACATTTTTACCATTTAATTAGCTTCATAGTATCTCAGCTATGGACCTGCTCTTAACCCGTTTTACATTGCATTTTGACTTCTGAATACATCAGTTCAGAACTCGGACTTCAATATTTTAAACTCTTTGTGCGTTAGGAATAGAAGTTTCAATGGTCAAACCAAAGCCGGAAGGACCTACCCATGAAACACATCCCTAGGTTAGCTATATTTTGAAAGGGTGTAATTGAGATAGAATTGAGTAGATGTGCGTTATATAAAAACAAATGTGAGAGTGTGACAAGACTTAAAAGAAAATATTTGGTCTTTACCAAACCTAAACAGTTATCCGGGTAGCCACATAATCTATTCATTCTCGATTCTTTGGAGATGAATATTGAACTAGACATGTACCCAATGTCGATAACTCGTGTCACCCCACCCAACTACTCAAGTATCTCACAAAAGATATTTGTTTCATATATCACGGAGAATACACATATCTGCTATCTTTTCTTCACTCGGAAGATTAAGATATTGAAAAAGGAAGACACACCTCCGGTCTCCGAACTTCACATTCAATGCATATTGAGTCTGTGAAATGTATTTTCACATTTTGAGCCTTAAAATTAGCATTTAATGCATAAATTCTTTCTACACATTGCACGAGTCTTTGTGATTCACATTGCATATCTTTGTGTTTATGCCGGAACAGTTTGAGAAGTTAGTTTTATAACTTACTTCTATGATAACTGGAAGTCCTATCAGTGCCAATCCGCTGCCAACACTGAATATAGGCCACTCAATTTAATTTAATTTAATTTTTGATTAAGTGATAATAGTTGCTATTTGTGCTTCTATGTTAGACTTTTTACCCATTTTTTCACATCCACTTATTGTCTTTGATCGTTCATAATGCTTCGGATTCTCCTTATCATTCTGAGGGGGAGAAAAAGTATCAAAGACAAATGCCCATTATGAGGGAGAAAAGGTATATCAAAGACCCGACAAAATTTCTTGGGCCCAACATCTTCTTATGTCGATTCATCTTGGCCCGAGATCTTGTCTTAGAGTGCTTCTTTTGAGCCGACAACATGTTTTATCGGCTCAGCTTGACCCGACAATCAGCTCAACTTGACCCGAAATCATTTTGTGTTGAAGACTTATCGAGTGCTTAAGACCCGACATAAATTTTCATCGATTCAACTTGACCCGAGATCATTTTGTGTTGAAGACTTATCGAGTGCTTAAGACCCGACATAAATTTTCATCGACTCATCTTGGCCCGACATCAATTCTTGTCGAATCTACTTGGCCCGAGATTTTTTTTCATCGACATCACCTAACCCGACATGCTTTGTGACCCGACAAGTTTTATACCTTACGACATCGCGACTCCTTCGATTTTCTTTTCATGCTAATGTTAAGGGGGAGCTACGGAGCTTATCAAGTGATCATATTCGTAGGGGGAGCAAAAGAATTCAAGATAGTGATTTGTTGACAAAATTTCATCGTCTTCAAAAGTGCTGATTTGCTGAAGTGTAATCTCGAATACAAAGCGGGAGATTATTAGGTCTGAAAAGATTGTATCCGAGATCACAAATATTGAAGACATGAAGGGTCAAAGTGCAAAGTCATCAAAGTCATTAATTAGGAAATGTTTAATGTTTAAATATAAGGAAACATTCTATTTTGTAAATAAGGCAAGTGTATAATGCCTTAATCTCCTAGTTTCCTTATATCGTATTTCCTATACATATAAATAGAGGGTTAGGACTAGCAATTAAAAAACGTTAATTCATATCATTCTAGAGAGAGCATATTAGATAACATCATTGTAACCGATATTCAATACAAGTCAGATATCCGACTTCGGATCTTCATCATATTCATAGCGTTCTTCGTGTTCTTATTGATTATTCTTTATAAAGCACATCGTTACCTCATATTCTGGGATCCACAATTGACACAAAATAAGTATAACTTTAATCTGTATGTAACTTACATAGACATTTTTAAAATTGTTATATTTGGTTTTTGAGAACTAAATGTACTGAATAATAATATATAAATAATTGATATGATTAATAAAAAGTTGTATAATTAATAAATGATATTAATCTATAATATATGATTAAAAAATTTAAATATTAATTACTACTATGAAACCAAGGATATATATATATATCTTGGCAATATTTCTAGTAACTGAAAATTAATAATCGATATTTAGTAATAATTAAATTTTATTAATTTTAGTAATTAGTGATATTTATTAATATAAATAATGATTAATTTTTTTAATATTGATTTATAATTAATAGTAATTAGTATTAATCAGGGTTATCGCTGGAAAAGCGGCAAAAAACATCCAAAATGCAACTTCAAATAATATTTTAATAAGTTAGTTTATAAGCTAACTTAAATCCATCCAAATAAACGTTGTAAGAAAATAAGCTCATTTATTTAAGATTCAAATTAGCTTATTTTTACCAAACAATGTCAAGTAATTTGAAACTCAACAAATTATTTGTGCAATAAAAAACGGTTTGAAGGTTATATGTGGGGATACTTAATAAAGAAACAACTCGCATATATAAAATTATTTGGAATTAAAAAACCCAAGTGGTGTCCACTTGTTTTCATCCAATCATCTCTTGCCACTTGACTTTAATACAAACTTTGACCATGCTAAAAACAGAAATCTCGATTTTTCACCACCCTCTATTCCTCTGTTGTAACTTCAGTGGTGGCAACCACCTCTGCTACTGCTGCTGGTTTCTCAACTTCCTCCACAACCTTTTCAGCCTCCTCCGCCTTCGGCGTCTCTTCTTCCGTTGCAGCTGGAGTGTTTTCCGGTACTACCTCCGTTGTCACCTCTACGGGAGTTTCTTCCTCAACTGTCTTCACCTCTTCTTGTTCTGGAGTCGTCTCTGTCTTTGGTTCCTCTTCTACCTCAGTTTTAGTCTCCTCCACCGCTTTGGTCTCGGTTTCCACCGGCGCCTCCACAGTTGCCGGCTCTTCCACCGGTGGTGGAGCATCAACAATGGTTTCTTCGGTCGGCTCCTCCGCCACTGGCTCCGGTGCAGGTGGTGCAACAACCACCGACTCTACTTCTTTTGGGATGCTTTCCACCTTTTCCGGCAAAGTGTTTGCAGCTGATTCAACCTGAAACATTTAAAATCCAAGAAAAATGTGATGCATTCACTTCATATCCAGATCGGTAAATTTTGTTCATCGTGAAATAATTGTCATAAATATAATAAAATTTAATATTAGTTTTTGAAAACAATAAAAGACAACAAGAATTAAATTCTCATTTTAAGAACTTATAGTTATCTTTATTGTGTTTCACAATTGTTACCAATTTAAATTCGAATTTAAGTTTCGATATGCTACTGTAAGTTTGTAACATAGTTGTAGCACAAAACGAATTACAGTTTTTGAGGGTCAATAATTTTTTTACACTACAGCACATATCAATTAAGACACGAGCCACCACTCCTTAGTGGATCAGCCTCTGATCACATCATTAAGCTGGAAAATCAGATCAACCAGCAAAATCATGATATACGATCTCCATATAAAGGAAAACATTTTTCAATCTCAATTGTCAAACAATCATTTTGCTTCACGAATTCTCCAAAATTTTATTCAGTCGTTTTAGACGTGTATCTATTATAAAGAAAACAAAAGATCTTGAAGGGATTATTAACCAACACGTAAATTCAAACACTATTCAATATGAATGCTCGTTAACAACATCATAAAACGATTTGATCATAAGTTTAACCATTTTTTTTAACATAATCAGAAACTTAATCATTAATGCATTATAAACCGTTAAAAAACCGATAACAAAAATAATCATTAGATCAAATCGTTTATAAAATTATATAATACAAATCTTGAAATACAATAAATGAAAATAATAGAAAGTACCTCCACAGTTGCCATTGAGAGTAATTGAATAGGTATGAAAGAAAATAAGAGAAAAAGATTGTCTTTGAGTGAGAGTAAGTGAATGAAATGAGAGGGTCATGACACCTATTTATAGGCCTCCAAATCCCATTTTTTTATTATTTTCATATGAATAATTAAAATATATATTTACTTAAATGAAATCATTCGTTGAACAAATGGAACATGTGTGAATCGTATCGGTTGTATTAGTCTATCATTATTTATTAATTTTAAATGTTAAAAATAACATATTTCTAGAGAAATTTATGATTTTCATTTTTTAGTTTGATAAAATTTCTTTTTCTTTTCTTAAGGTTTTAATTTTTTTTTATTTTTGTTCCTATAATTGCCCTTGTGATAAACTTTATTAAAGTCCATCACTAGCATAGAGTGTATTTTTTATTAACTGAACATACAGGTATTTAAGTACTTTTAATGTTTTATTTTGTTTTTATATTTTTTTTAAGCAATTTTAGGGTTGTTTTTAGGGTTTCAATAGAGTGAAAAACGGCACAAAACGACGTTGTTTTGGAACCTCCGCCAAATTCATACGGTCTCGAGATACGGCGAAAAGGTCCAAAACGACGTCGTTTTGGAACCTCCACCAAATTTGGTGGAGGTTTTAGAGTATTTGGCGGAGGTTTTGGGGGTATTGCAAACCTATTCGATCTGAGATGTATTTCGGTATGTATTTAAAGTAGGTTTTGGTCATTTTGGTAAAGACAGCAAGAAAATGGTCATTTTGGTAAACGTATTTTGAGGAATGGTCAAAATAATTAAATTCCCTAAAATTTATACTTCCGCCTAAATAAAATCGAGTTTATTGAATTCAAAAAAAATGTCTACATTGCCAAAAATGACCAAACAATTATGCGGAATATTTAAAAGTGTTACAAGAATTTTATATAATGGTTTTGAACATTCTAACAAAATTCTAAAACACGTTTAAAGATATCTTATACATTATTATAACACTTTTACATAGTTCGTACACTTGTTTGTATAAGTGTATAATTAATGACTTATAAGATTAAATAGTTGTATGTTCTTTTAATTAAATAAAGTATGTAATTTTTAATTTGCTCAAAATATCATGTAAAAAGATTATTGTTTCGTCCTACAAAGTTTTTAATTATTGGATAAAAGTATCATATGGAAAAAAGTTAATTGCCATAAATAAAGAAATAAAAGATTAAAATTCTTTTATGTGAGACTTATTTAACGATTTACAATTGAATATTGTTAAGACGTGAATCAAATCAACAAGAAAATAAAAACTATAAAACGAATTATATTAAAGATATTTAATTATTTCTAACATAAAAGGAAAAAAATGTAATTTATTTAGGGAATTTAATTAAAATGACCTTTTTAAAAAAATATATCTAAAATAGTTATTTTCTATTTGAGTTTATCAAAATAGCCCAAAACCCCATAAAATACAAGAATTTATGGTCTTCTATAAAAAAATACAAAACCTCACGATAAACCCTATGATTTTGTAGGGTTTGGATTTAAAATTAAAATTATTTTTACAAAGTGGCTCATCTACCCAACTCTACCCAAAGGGGTATAATTGGTGTGGGTTGAAAATCATCTTTTTATTATAAATTTATATTTTTTACCGTTATATTTAGTTAATAAATCATTTTACATTCTTTACCCTTTATATATATATATATATATATATATATATATAGGGGAGGGATCATACGAGAACCACCCCTTTTTAAAGAAATAAAGAAACATTTTGTGGATCACATATGATGTGGGTCCCACATAATATTAAATCATTTCTGATTTAATATTAAATCATATTAAATCAGAAATGATTTAATATTATGTGGGACCCACATCATATGTGGTCAATAAGGTGTTCCTTTATTCTTTTAAATTTACAAAGTTTTCATTTGAACCTTCCTCTATATATATATATATATATATATATAAAAGAAGAATCTTGATCTTACAAATTGACATCATTTGGAAGTTGTCTAGTTGTAAATGTATGTACTATATATTTTATATGAAAAACACATATGGAGGGCAATAATTTAGAAGATTTGATTGAAATTGCTATAATAAAAGTTGTGTCATGTGTAATAATTGTTGTACATTGATCACATACAGACACACACACACATATATATATATATATGTATGTGTGTTTGTGTGAAATGTTGTCATAAAATAATATTGTTTTTGAATGGCAACTTCACATGTCTTTATGGGCTTTGATTCCTATCTTTATTTGAGTGGAATTCATGTTGAATGAATTTAGGATCATCATGTCTTCATGTTCTTACCTTTCTATTTCATCATTTCTATCTATATTTTCTTTTTCTTTTTCTAAATTCCACCTCTTTATAAAATCATACAAATTGTACATAAATTTTAATAAGATTTAAAGTTATAATAACAAAAAGTTCTAAAAATGTACTAATATTCAAAATTAACCGATATCTAAAAAATCCGTGAAATATGAAAGAATTTACTTATTTTATACTTTTCTTTCATGATAAACACGTATTTTCTTATGTGAGAAATTTATTAAAATATTTCATATAAAAAACATTTGTTGATGTAACAAACATAATATTATAAAATATAAACATAAATTAAATACGGATAGAATATGTGTTTTTTCATAAAACTTATTATATACAGATACATTAAATACACACGAAAATATCCACAAAAATTAGTATATTAACATTTAAATAGTTACATTTTTAGTAATTAAAAATACGTACGAAATACTTTTACATATAATGAAAAGTTATATCCTAATATAATAATATTATTATAATGTAAACTGTTACAAAATACGATATAGTAATACTACTATTTAATCGTATGATAATGATATTATTATTTACTCGTGTAATAATAATATTCATCAATATAATGTTTCATGTAATTAATTGACAATATAGATATAAATTATAAAGAAGGTTTTATTTGGCCAAATAAACCCCCATCTGGTAGGAGCTTTTTCATGAAAAACCCTCTTTTCAAAATTAACTTTTTAGTTGTAAATTTACAAGTAACTCTTATATTTTTTTTTATTAAATAGGTAATAAAGTAATTTGCTTTTGGAAAAATTATTATAATATTCATTTTAAAAAATTTAATACTCAAAATAACCAAATCTCTCCGAAGTTACAAATTGACCAAAAGTTTTGTGGACCCGTTCCACTTCTCACGGAGTCCGTTAAATAAAGTTTGAAAAATTGACAGGATTGGTCCCTGAGTCTGTGGAAACCATTCCGTGGGACTCCCATTCCATGAGTCCATCCCCCATTCCATAAGTACATCTCGCATTCTGTGAGTACCATTCCGTGAAAAGCATACCGTATATTTTAACTCAATCCCGTTAAAACTAACCGCATTCCATGATGGAATCCGTTAAACTTAACCCCATTCCGTGAGCCACGGAATGCATTATGTGAGTAATACAAAAATTCGTCCATTTTTCATATTTGACCGATTGTATGCATTGGGAAGGAACAAATTTATATGGAGAAAGAGGATATGAACAGTGAATAGTAACCCTCCCCCAACCCTAACCTTTTGGGCGTATGAATGAGGAACCAAGCTTCCTCAATTTTCATCTCTTCTCTTCTTTCTCTTTGTATATGTAACACCTGGATTTTTAGTATCCATAATTTCAAGTTTCGTATGTTTTCGACCTTAATATAGTCATTTAGAAGTATCGTGAATGTTGATTGAGTCGGTTATCGCTTTTGGCAAAAAAATCAACTTTTGGTCAAAATTTGCATTGCTCGCGCCCGCATGCCTATTTTTCTCGCGCCCACTAGCAAACCCCAAAAAGTGGGCAGAAGTTATCTCGTGCTCGCACACCTATTTTCCTCGCGCCCGCTAGCATCTGGAAAACCCCTTTTTAAATACGATTTTTGCCCTTCATTTCCCCATTTTCTCATTTGTTTCTTCTCCTACTCACCTCTCTCCCTCTCATTCTTGGTTCTTGGTCACTTGTTACTTCCAATCGATTTCTTCATAAGCGTTTGTGAGATTAAGAGTGGAGACTAAAGCTAAAGGATTGAAGGTCAAGATCTTCATCTTCTTCATCTTCATCTTCCACCATTGTTGACCTAGCTTTGGAGCCTTTTCATAAAAACGAAATGTGAGTCCATCCTAACCTTCTAAACCTTTATTTTTGTTAAAACCTTTCATTTTAACCTCCTAGAGCTTTGATTTTGTTGTATCTTCCAATTTTGGGGTTTTGACAATTTTAAGAGATTTTAGATTTTTGACTAGTGTCTTCATGGATCTAATCTTTGGGAGTTATTATTGGTATATCTAGGTTGCTTATAAACTAGATATGGTTTCTAGTGAAGGAAGATTTGCAGATCCGGACTTTTCTTCAAATGGAGCTTTTGGGGTAAACCTAGATTTAGCTAAATCTAGCAAGGTGAGTTTAAGATACTTTGTGAAAACTTTGTACATGCCAAAAACGTTCATTTAAAAGTATTAACATTTTTTACTTGTTATTTATCAAATGTGTGAGTATTTGGATAAGTTTATATATTTGGTATAAAAGGGTCTATAAATCGTGTAAGAGACTTATACTTGGGTTTTATACATTTTGACAAATAAAGTATAAATGTGAGTTGTTTGGGTGCATCATTTTTGAAATGAAAACCATTTGGTTACATTTGCATCTTTAATGTATTGGATTTATAAATCGTTGGAAAATACATGTTATTGCATTATGAGTCATTTTCGGAATACATGAATATGATTTCATTTGGAAAATGGTTCGTCTCAACTAATGTTTTGAGTAATTACATAAGTGTTGAGTTATAGAGTCTTTGCTCGGTTTTGGCTAAAATGAGTCTCAAGGACATTTGTCCGATTTAAATAGTATTTTACATGCATTTGAGTGCGTTGGTCATTCGTTTTGGAGTCATGTAAATTACACTAATATGTTATGGATCCATAGGCATAAGAGTCGGTATTTTAATATCGTGAAGGATAGTATGAACCCACTTTTAAATTGGAAATAGGCATTGTGATAAATTGTGTAATTTTCTAACTACCCTTTCACTTTCTCGGAATTTGCATTGTGGAATTTGCGTGCAATTCTTGAGGCTAGAGCTTATGTGTACAAATGACTAAAGACTGTATTGTGGTTGATGTCAATGGCTACCAGACCTTTATGTGCCGCTCTATAACATTGGTTTCTTGAGGCTAGAGCTTATGTGTACAAATGACTAAAGACTGTATTGTGGTTGATGTCAATGGCTACCAGACCTTTATGTGCCGCTCTATAACATTGGTTTCTTGAGGCTAGAGCTTATGTGTACAAATGAGTAAAGACTGTATTGTGGTTGATGTCAATGGCTACCAGACCTTTATGTGCCGCTCTATAACATTGGTTCATGGCCTACCTTGTGTTCCGTCATGACCAGTGGTAAATCGGGTCTCCCCCATCATCTTTGGATGTTTTAAATCCTTTCAAAAATAAGTGTGGGTTAATGGTTTATAAATGTGGTCAAAGCTATGTTTCTATCTTTACGTTTATGAACTTATTCATGGTCGTGTGAGTACTGGAATTGGTATCACGTTAAATGAGTATTTCTATTTAAAGCTTTCATTTTTAATGTCATTTTGGTCTAAAACTTTTATTATAGAAATAATGAATTTGGGAAAGATGTTGTTTTTATAATAAAGTTATTTCATTTGAGAATTATCTTTTATCAAGCAAATCTTTTGGTTTCAAATCAGTCATAAATATGTTATAAACTCTTGAGCTCACTAGGCGTTAAGCCTAACCCTTTTTCTTTGTCGGCATGTGCATCAGGTTATCGTTGGGACTGGTACTAGCGTCACGTGTGGAATTGAGTACTAGGAAGTGACACGATAAAGATTAGACTCTTGGTGATATTTTCCGTATTCGGAGATAGCGACTCTTTTGGGTTTAGTAACACCCGATTGTAATTATGTCTTAGTATAAGACTTGACCAAAATGTTGTGGTTGTCTTATAGAATTGTGATTGGAGGAACTTTAAGTAGCGAATTATAGGAAGTGATTTATCCTTCAAGTGTTGTAATATTGAAAATTTTAAATTAGTCGCCCTTTCCAAATTTGAAGGTGTTACAGTATACATGGTTGTTTTTGTGAAATATCGGCAACTAAACGACGCCTCTCCTTTCAATGGCTTGTGTAAACGAGATAAGTGTTCGTATTAGTTTTCGTTTTATGTTCCAAATTATCGTTACGGTTTATTTATTTATACTACTTAAAAACGCATGACCGTTTTATGATTTTATGCACAAATTATGTAAATTAGGGCCACATATAGAACCCTGTACAAAATTACATGATGATTTTGTGATTTTATGAATTTTTACAAAAACTGCGGTTTATTGTTATTTGTTATTTATTAGGACATTATACCGAATTCTCTTTACAATTTACTTATTTTACGTATTTTTTGGTATAAATTGTATCGTATGAATATTTACACCGTTAAGTTTACCTTTAAAAATGACAAGTTAGGGCCTTGAACTTTTAAAAAATGACAACATAGGGCCTTGAACTTGTAAAAATGACAACTTAGGCCACCAAACTTTGAAAAATGACAACTTAGGTCTTTGAAGATTTAAAAATTACAAATTGTCCTTGAGATTTAAAAATGACAACTTAGGTCCTTTAACTTTAAAAATGATAACCTAGGCCCTTGAGATTTAAAAAAGACAACTTAGGACCCCCAAACTTTAAAAAATGGCAACTTAGGTCCTTTAACTTTAGAAATGACAACTTAGGCCCTTGAGATTTAACAATGCCAACTTAGGCCCCCAAACTTTAAAAAATGACAACTTAGGTCCTTGAAATTCTCAAATAGACAACTTAGGTCCTTGAACTTTAAAAAATGATAACTTTGACCCCGAAACTTTAATAAACGACAACTTAGGTCCTTGAAATGTTAAAAATGATAACTTAAATCGATTTACAAGGGTTTAGTCGTTATATTTAATTTATTTATGTCCTTGAACTTTTAATAATTACAACCTTTGTCCCTTACTTTATCTAGACTGATTTTACGTACCCGAGTTTGACATTAAAGTCTAAGCTTTCTTATAAAAAGTTTACAAGGGAGGCTATTACAGTACATGAACAACGAACACAACTTTTTCGCAATAGACCTTTCAGTCATTGGTTAGAGATTGGTTGTATTGGAGACGACCCAATGCTAGTCCATATGTTTCTTCAAACAGAGGTACTAATGGAAAATGCAGCTCTTGAGAAGCTATATTCTAGACCCTACAGGGAACTATTCCGTTTCGGTTGACAGTCGTTCTGCCTGATTACAGGACTCTATTTAGGACCGAAACCCTCCATTCCTACCCTTCCATTAGAGCAAAGCTTTGTTAGTAGGGTTTTTCCTAGAGAATCCTGGGATAAGTTGAAGATTAAAGTCGTGGTTAATCGAATGAAACTAAACTACATGCATGAGCTATTGATAAAATAAACTTATCCATTAATCAACCCACCACATAGCCCAAAATAAGCTGGGGTCAGCTCGATTTCCCCCCTTCAATGATTGCATATTCAAGCACTTAATCTTTAATCCTAAACTTGTATTCGAACTCCATGATAAGATTTTTTCATTCCAACAAACCCCACACGGGTGAAAATGATGATCGTTTCCATACTCTAAACAAAGTTAACTAAATATCAACAAATGGTATGCAACACTTTGAATACTTCTGTACGTACCTAATGGACTTCGATTTCACCTTTGGCGACTACATATTCCAACGATTAACTTCCCGAAGTCAAGTCGCCATTTATACCCTTGTGTATAGTTCCTCTCTTCCCTAACCTCTTGTCACAAGCGAAGAGGTTGATTTACATTTTTCGATCTAAATAACCTCAACCTTTACTGATGAAGCAACCAAAGAGTCTGTCTAAACGAGGATTACATACATATTCACCAATTTGAAAATTTTCATCTTCCTTGAGACATCCCAATATCAACTACTTTAATTCAAAATTAAAACATGTGTCCACAACATAGCATCCCAAACTTCCATATATTCTTCGACTTCCTTATATTTTATCTTCTGATGGATCTTTATTCTTTCTTCTCAAAATGCAATGCGGACTTGCCTCCTGTTGGTCCCAAAGGAGTCTACAAGAGTTCAAGGATATAGAAACAGTTTGTAGAAGGGGGGGTTGAATACAAACACACATATTTTTGTTTTTAAATTAGTTTATATTGAATAAACAAATTTACAGTTACAAGCGGAATTAGAACAACTAAACCTATTCTATTGTAACTTAAGAAAATCACACAGATTGATGCACAAGGAAATGAGAAAGAAAAGAGACAGGGGTTTTAGAGAAAGAAAGTAGCATGCATGAAGATGAATAATATATCTTCATCTTATTTATACCCGTTTGCATTTAATGCAAAGCAAAAGGTATATGCCACGTGTCAAGCTTTCCTAGGAAGCTTGTCCTTTGTTCAAAAGCAACCATGCTTTTGGCCGTTTGTGAACAGTACCATATCAGATATGATGGGGACATAAGAGACAATCCTTGTGTCCTTTTCTAACATAGTATTAGGTTTTGACTTTTGTGCATCGAGGATAAGATCAACTTTAATCTTGTTTGAGAAGCTTCACTTGATCGCTGAACTTGAAACTTCAAGGATGAACTTTTAGAGTATCACTGAGGCTTGACAAGACTTCACACTTTGGTTTAGATAATCCTTTCTATCACTGAACCGCTTCAAATCACTAGCTGATTATCTCTTTTTTCAGCTTGGTCTTCGACTTTCGCTGAATGTTCTTTTGGTGTGTTAGTTGATCTTTAGATCGTCAGAGGTAGACTTGAGGTTCCTGGTTTTCAGCGATCGCTGATGGTAATCAGCGTATGCTATCGCTGAATTTGAACTTAAGTCGACAAGTGGAATTTCACTAAGTATATAGAGGAATCATATTCAAATCATTAAGAGGAGTTATGATCAACAATCTCCTCCTATTTGATTATGATTAAGTAACATGGGAAAATTACTTGATATAATTAGTAGGGACTTTTCTAAGTACTAATCTGTGAGGTCTTTTTTAGGTAATCAATTATAGCCATTGAGTTTCATTTATAAGGATATGAAAACACAATTTTTACAAGTAGAGGCTTTAAGTACATTAACTGATTTAAATTTCAGAAAGAAATATCAGTGAGTAAAGAGGTTTGTAAAGAAATTAGAACTCTTATGTTCATTGTCCCATTTACTGTTTTCAGGGATCTTTTCAGTACACAATTGGAGTAGAGTACTTCATTTGAAATTTCATTAAGAATAATCTAAAGAAATTACATAAAATATGAAATTACAAAATTTGTAAGATAAAAGTACAATACACTGAAGAATACTACAAAGGAAAAGACGACTGTAGATCAATCAGAGAGTCTTTCATGTCTTCTTCATAGTTCATTTTCATAGATCTTCTCCTGTCGATTCAACAGTGGATCATATGACCAGCAGTAATGATGCATGATCTTTATGAAAGTTGATGGAGCCTTGCTGACTTCTTTGTTCCTGAAGAGTCTTAAGAATCCATCATTATCCAAGAAAACCATACCAGGTTCAGGGAAGGTGATGAATTCATTTTCTTCATATCTTCGATCTTGAGGCAGAGAGGAGTTCAACATCGAGATGTTAGGGATTTCAAGATGGCCAAGAATGCTTTCATAGTTGAATTTGGTTTCATGTTCGCTTTTAGAAGATGAGCCTCCTTCAGCAGTTGATCTTCTTCTTCTTGTAGGCTCAGGGAGAGGCGGAACTTGCACATGTTGTGACATCCTCTGAAGTAGTTGATCCAATGCTCTTTCCACCACATCTTTGAATTTTGATTTGGAACCCTGAATGGCATATCTGATTTCTAGAACTTGGCTTATTCTTTTTCAAAATTCGCATGCATGTACATTCGTACAAATACCTTTAGACCATACCTCTTGGAAGGACGTCCTTCAATAGTTGCTCGAATGATTTTTGAGTCAGACCTTCGAAAATTGAATCGTTCAGTGCACCAGTGAAGTTCTTTTTCTCTGTGGCTTGGTTCTTCATTAGTTAGAGCATTTAGGATCTTCTCTTGAGCGAGGATGGGATTCACGTTTAGATTTTTTTCAATCATCTATCTTTGTGCCAGAGCTTCAACGACTCTTTTACTTTTCTCGTCCAGCTTTTTGGTCACTTTATCTCTTGCAATATCCTCCCTGAGTAACTTCCTTGCTAGCTAAAGATCATTCTCTGTTTGCTTCATCTTTTCATCCCTGATTTTCTGAGCTTCAAGCGCTTGTGCTTTCTCCTCTTTAGATAGGAAGTAGAAATCATCCACCACACTGATAGGCATGGGATTCTCTGGTTCAGCAGAGGACATCTTTATTCTTTTAGCTTCTAGTTCCTTTAGGAAATTTATTCGCCTTTCTTCTTCTTCAGGCTCGCTTATTAGAGATCTCTGTGCGCGCCGTCTGGGAATAAGGCCTTCTTCATCTTCGGAGTCAGAGTCAGATATGTACATAAACTGCTCCTCTTATGAAGGTTCCTTCCAAAAAGTGGAGTCCTTTGGGGGACTAGACTCACCGAGAATGGGAGATGGAGAGAGAGGTTGGTCAGAACCAAATTTGGAGGGGAGAAAGATGGATAGGTTGGGGGTTCGGTGATGGGAGTAGTATAAGGGATAAGGGGAAGAGTTACCTCTACAGCGGTCTCCCCCTCAGATAGTGGAATGGTGGCATGAAGATCTACCACTTCATTTCCTTTGCCTGATTGGTTGGACGGATCCTGAGAAGGAGGTGATCCGTCCCCCAAGGGATCCCTGTAGACTACCTCAGGCATGAAGTTGCCTGGTCTACTATTTTTGAAGTGCTCAAAAGCACCAGGAGGGATGTCATCATTATCATCTTCATCATTTTCCCCATAGTGAGAGATTTCATCGTTCTCTTCATCATCATCGTCTTCTTCCTCCTCATCATCTTCCTCGTCAATTTCTTTTTCAGCGACGGTGGAAGGAGGATCTCGCTGAATGTAGGGAGATATCGGAGTTCCAGGGATTGTTTCATTTACCTCTCCGATAATCTCGTCAGCGATTTCTTTGGCGCATCTCTCCCCCTCGATGTTGTCAGCGGGGAGAACATGTACCACCAGGGTACGCAAATTTGGACCCATTGTCCTTCAAAGAATCGGTGTGCGTAGTCTGGGTCTGAAGGACCTAGTTCAGCGATTTCCGATCAGCAGCAGTGAAGGAAGAGCCAGCCTCTTGCATCTTGGTCAGCATTTGCATCATGTCGGACCGCGTCTTCTAAATAGACTCGAGCACCTGGTTTTGTGCTTCCACCTTATTTTCCAGCTTGGCAAGGGCTTGCTAATGAGCCAGGTTATCATCCTTGATTGTCTGAATGTCAGTATAGACATTATTGATGGTCATCCCTGAAGCACCAGCGACCGTCTAAAAGATGTACTCAGCAGACGTCTGAAGGTTGTCTACCCTAGCCCTTGTGAGAGCACATTCATTGACCAATAAATCAATAGCAGGGAATGTGGGGCTAGGAAGAACAATCTTAGGAATCTCTACAGTGAAGGGAGGAAGCTTGGAGGTAAATTTCTCCTGCTTAATCCGGCGCAGATCAGCATCTGTCTTCGGTTGCTGAGGAGATCTTCCTTTGCTGACGCTGGAGGGAGCAACAGTAACCTTGGTGATTGTGATGGTGGTCGCTGAAGTAGAGAGAGGAGGTGTAATACTTGATGACAACATAGACAAAGCAGCCAAAAAGAGCTCTGGGTTAGATGAAGGTTGACAAGACATGTTATTTACCTTGAGAGTATCATGAGGATTACTCTCAGGGACAACGTTTACTACGGTAGTGTCATGTGGATCACTAGCCTGTGTCTTAGTATGTCTGTGAGAGACATGCTGAGGTCCTGTCATACTGGATTTCCAAAGTTCAGATTGTCGAAACAATACTGAAGTTTGGACAACGCGCGTTTCAACATCATCAGAGATAGGGACAACTATCTCTGAATCATGTGTTTGTGTGAGGACCAAAGAAGAGATGGTTGAAGAAGAAGAGAGGGCTATGAATGTAGTACCTGATCCAGCTTCAGCGGAGCTGACTATAACACTTTCAGAGACCGGAGTCGCTGAAAATGATGGTAGTGCTGAAGAAGTGGCAACGGATGTAGAGACCGTTGCCGTGGCTGTGGCTACAGAGGACGTTGGTATTACGCCCGAATCAAAGAGGGAAGTCTTTTGAGAGACTCCCTTCTTTGGTTTCTTTGTTGCCGGCTTGTGAGTGATGATCTTTTGGTGACCATCGGTTGGTTCCTTTATTTTGGAGGGGGTGGTGTCTGGGATACTCACTGATGGGTTGTTCAGTGAGACGGACATAGATGCTGTTGTTCGAATGAGCTGCAGCATGTAAGGAGTGTAAGGAGCATCATATTGATGGACATCAATGTCTAGAGACTTCTTGCCGACCATGGAGAAGCTTTGGTTGGCGACCTTTGGATATTCATCCTTGAAGGCAAACTCCATGATGATTGCAAAGAACCTAGGGTAAGGAATGAATTGGTTCCTCTTCCCAGCTTTCACCCTGTTGTACATGTCGCTGAATATGTAATCTGCATAATTCAGCTTGTAGTTTGTGAAGAGAGCGAAGCCAAGATCTTGGAAGTGCTTGCTGGCTTGATCATGAGAGCCAGTCTTGGAAACCAAGCACTGAATTACTTGGGTAAATATGTATTGCCAGCGACCAGAAAGACGCTTCTTCTCCATCTTCGAGCCCACTGATTTTGCTTCAGGGTTCTCCCAGGCGTAGCTAATAGAGTCCAAAAATTCCTCTATCTGTTCCTTGGTGGGCTCAGGGGCCCATCGCTGATTCTTACCTCTTGAGGGGAGGTGAAGAGCATTCCTAAGGAATCCTGAAGTGAAGGCGAAAGGGCCAAGATTGGGGATTGTGAAGGCAATGGCAGGGAGTTGGTTTCTTTTGTCCGTAGTGAGTGTGGTACAGTGAGCGGTGTACCAGAGAGCCTGAAGATGAGCAGTTATGCCAATGGGATTGTGCACAAAAGCGTACATCAGTGGACAAGTCTTGATGAAGGTTGCACCATCATTGAAGTAGGGTTTGTCAGCAGGGATGTCCACCAAAGCCAAGTAGTTGCATGCCTTGAAGGTTGCTTGTTCCAATTCGAAGAGGCAGGCAGGAGATTTTTCAAGAACAATCGAGGTTTGTTCGTCAGCTTGAGTAGATTTGCTTGAAGAGGCCATTTCTGTTTCAAAGACTGGAACACCAAAGAGGAAGATCATGGTTTAATATAGAAGGAATAAACCAGAATATGTCTTTGGTACAAAGATTACCAAAACTTGTAGAAGAAAAACAAGTGTTTTGATGAACAAAGATCAAAATACTTGTTATTAACACAATTTTTTGAAAAGGGGTTTTTAGAAAAACTTGGTTAAAAATACCAAAAATGGTCTTCTGTTCTAAGACGAATCCAGAACAGGTTTTGAGAAAGAATAAGGGTGTTATCACATTTATTTTTGACTTAAAACTGGATTTGATTAAAAGAAAGTTATAAATTTAAAGATGTGATAAACGACATTGTTGTTTTAAGTAAAGAATAAAGGGTTAGATCAAACCTTAAAAGTTAAAAACAAAGAAAAACGCACAAGTGCGTGTTCTTGGTGTTCTTGAAGAAAGCTTGAAGAATCGAAGGAGATTCTTGCTTTTGAGAGTAATGAGTGCGTAAAGAATCAAATGAATGAAAGAATTGCTTAAATAGCAAGAGGAGAGAGAAAAGGATAGCTAAATGACGGTTTTAGCTTTTTGAAAAGTAATGATGACCCAGCGCATGTTCCTAGAAAAGAGTGGGAAAGGAAACGTCGTGGTCCGTCATGTGTCAGATAAAGGTCTGACGTGTCCTTTTCTTATTTGAATTTTTTTGAAGATGATTATCATTTAAAAAAAATGTTAATCATTATCCTTAAAATTCTTCATCAATAGACAATAAAGGATTGTTATTGATGGGTTTTTAGTTTGAAGACTTATTCTCTGAAAGAAAATATTCAGAGAATGTAAAGATTTAGAGATTCATACCTGAGTGAGATAAATCAAGTATCGCTGAATCAAAGTTCAGAGAATGGAGAGTTTATTCAGCGTTTAACATACCAAGTTCGCTAATGAGTAGATTAAATCTAGCTTCATCAAGAGGCTTGGTGAAAAGATCAGCGAGCTGATATTCAGTTGGTACAAAATGAAGTTCCACTTCTCCATTCACAACATGATATCTGATAAAGTGATATCGAATCTCAATGTGCTTGGTTTTGGAGTGAAGTACAGGGTTATTTGCAATTGCAATAGCACTAGTGTTGATTTCTCATCCATAGGATTTGAGCACAGCAGCTACCAGCGGCTACGTATTCAGCTTCGGCGGTAGATGTGGACACAGAGTTCTGCTTTTAACTAGTCCAACTTATCAGCTTACCACCTAATAGCTAACACCCACCGGTGGTGTTTTTCCTATCAATCTTGCATCCTGCAAAATCACTATCAGAGTAACCGAGTAGATCGAACCCTGAGCCTTTGGGATACCAAAGACCCAGATTAGGAGTTCCATTCAGATATCTGAAGATTCGCTTTACAGTGATAAGGTGTGATTCCTTTGGTTCAGCTTTATATCGCGCACAGAGACATGTAGAATACATGATATCAGGTCTACTCGCTGTAAGATACAACATAGATCCGATCATCCCACGATAGGTAGTGATATTGACAGGTTTCCCATTTGGGTCCTTATTCAAAGTCAGAGGAGGTGCCACTGGGGTCTTCATTGCTGAGCATTGATTCATATCAAATTTGTTCAGCATGTCTTTAACATATTTACTTTCACAAATGAAAATTCCTTTGTCAGATTGCTTAATCTGCAAACCTAGAAAATATGTTAGTTCACCCATCATACTTATTTTGTATTCTTTCTTCATTCTATTTGCGAAACGAGTGCATAGTTTGAGTCTTGTGGAACCAAAGATAATGTCATCAACATACATTTGAGCAAGAATAGTATGACCTTTATATTTTCTTAAAAATAGAGTTTGGTCAATTTTTCCACGAACAAATTTTTCTTTAAGAAGGTATTTTGAAAGAGTATCATACCAAGCTTTGGGACCTTGTTTTAACCCGTAAAGAGCTTTTTATAATTTGAAAACGTAACCAGGATGGATTGGGTCAGCGAAACTAGGAGGTTGTTCAGCATAAACTTCTTCACTGAGTTTACCATTTTGAAAAGCACTTTTAACATCCATTTGAAAAACTTTGAAGTCTTTATGGGCAACATAATCTCAGAAAAGTCTTATGGCTTCTAGTCTAGCAACAGGAGCGAAGGTCTCATCATAGTCAATACTTCTTCATGTCTGTATCCCTGAGCAACAAGTCTAGCCTTATTGTGGATAACAGTACCATTTTCATCCAGCTTGTTTCGAAAGACCCATTTGGTTCCTATCACAATTTTATCAGATGGACGAGGAACAAGATTCCAAACTTTGTTTCTACGAAACTCAGTTAGTTCTTCTTGCATGGCAGAGACCCAGCTAGGATCAGAGATAGTTTGGTCTATCTTCTTAGGTTTAGAGAGAGAAATAAATTAACATAGAGATGGATATTACCTGTACCTCTACAAGTCTTGATACCTGCATTTGGATCACCAATGATTTGATTTATTGGATTATTTGCAGTCCATCGCTGAGCTGGAGGTTGAGGAGACTGATCAACAATAGATTCAGCGATTTGTTCTCTTTTAGGGAAAACATTTGTTGTTTTAGCAGTAGGTACTTCATCATTTAAGATCAATTCTGGAGGTGATTCAGAGAACTGATCATTGGAGGATGAAGCTTGGTTATTTACTGAAGAGTTTCCGACAGAGGTATCAGATGGAGGAATCTGATTGAGAGGAGTGATGTCGATCCCTGATGATGATGGATTGTTGCTTGACATAGGAATATCAGGGACCCCATCATTATTAGTTTCAACATTAGGTTGGTTGCTGAAATAAGTTTCAGGTTCCCCGTAATGAGATTTCATCCATTCATTCAACTCCTCGCCTTCTTCAGGGATAGGAGTAGAATTTGTTGGGCGTGATTCATCAAAGTTGACGTGCATAGATTCTTCAACGTGCTGTCTTCTTTTGTTGAAGATTTTGAAAGATTTGGATATAGAAGAGTATCCAAGGAATATCCCATCATCAGCTTTTTGATCAAACTTACCCAAATGATCTTTGTCATTTAGAATGTAGCATCTACATCCAAAAATGTGTAGATATTTCAGAGTGGGTCTTCTTCCATGAAAAAGTTCATAGGAGGTCTTCTTGAATCGCTTTACTATCAGGGAACGATTCTGAGTGAAGCACGATGTATTGACAGCTTCAGCCCAAAATTGAGTAGGTAGATGAGATTCGCTAAACATTGAGCGAGCTGCTTCAATGGTAGTTCGATTTCTTCTTTTAGCAACACCATTTTGCTGAGGAGTTCTTACAGATGAGAAGTTGTGAGTGATTCCTTTTTCTTCAAAGAAGTTAATCAGAGTACTGTTTTTGAATTCAGTACCATGATCACTTCTCATGGAGCGAACGATAAGATTGTTCAGGACTTCTATTCTTTTAATAAAAGCAATAATTACATCAGGTGTATCACTTTTGGATCGAAGAAAAAAATACCCAAGTGTATTTGGAATATTCATCAACTATCACAAGTGTGTATTTCTTTCTAGATAGAGATTGGACATTAACAGGTCCAAATAGATCCATATGGAGAAGCTGAAGAGGTGAGGTCACTGAGGAAACTTGTTTAGATCTGAAAGAGGCTTTTGTCAATTTTCCCTTTTAACACGCTGAGCAAAGAGATTCCTTTGCAAATGTATGATTTGGGAGATCCCTGACAAGTTCTTTTTGAGATAATTCATTGATCATCTTAAAGTTCAGATGAGAGAGTCTTTTGTGCCATAACCAGTTTATATCTGTGGATGCCCTAGAGATGAAACACATTTTCTCAGAGTGAGAACTATTCATGTTAATGACATATACATTCTCAACTCTTTTGCCTGTCAAGGCAAGTTTGTCATTAGAGTCAGTGACAGCGCATCTATTCTTTAGAAATAGAACTTTGAAATCTTTATCACATAGCTGACTAACGCTCAATAAATTATGCTTTAGTCCTTCAACATAAGGGACTCGACTGAATGAAGTGGCTCCATTGGATAGAATTCCATAACCTTTCGTGTATCCTTTGCCATTTCCACCAAAAGTCACTGAAGGACCAGCTTCTTCCTTGTATTCAGAGAGCAGAGATTTTCTGCCAGTCATGTGCCTTGAGCATCCGCTATCAAGATACCAGATACCTTTGGCACTCTGCATACAACAAAAAGATTAATTTTTCATAGATACCCATATTACTATGGGTCCTGCTGTGTTAGTGGAAGGTGTGGCGGAAGAGCTACTAGTTGAAGAATTTTCTTCAGTGGATATTTTCACCTTGGAAGGTTTCCCAACCTTGGTGGATTTCACTCTCGCTGATTTATCAGCTTGAGCTACTTTCATTCCATGAGCTAACTTTTCAGCTTTGGTAGCATTAGGACATTTGCTGGCAATGTGGGTAGTTTCACCACAGTGATAGCATTTCCTATATTTTTTTAATGGGTTTGGAATTGAAAGATTTCAGAGTGCAAGAAGAAATATTTTCAGGAGCAGAGCCTAGAATTCCTTTGTCCGATGTCCTTGGGGGTATGACAATTTTTTTCAGGGACAGGTGTAAGGTCGATCTTAATTCTGGGAGTTTATCTCTGAACAGATCCAGGGATTTTCTTCCTAGTTTTAGGATGACTTACTGAGGGAACAAAGGAGTTCTTCTGTTTCTAAAAGTTTTTGATTTTAGGAACATGGTCAGGAATTTTGTTCTTGATCATTTTCTTAGAATCATTGGTTTTAAGAGTAGTCAAATTCTCAGAAGAAGAAGGATCAGGGATTGAGGAGAAAAACATTTTGAATTTCAACATGGAACGATCGTTCTCTGATTCTTCTTTATCGATGTTTTATCCTAACCCGCTTTTGACTTTTACAGGGATTTAAGCATTGATGATCTTGTTGACTTTATCAGAGGCCTTGCACCATCCTTCGATGGTAGCCTTTTCAACCTTAAGATCAGCGATGGCCTTTTCCTTTTCAGTGATAGCTTGTTGTCTCTCAATGTTAATGGTTTGATTTACAAAGACGTGATCTTTTGTAGATTCTTCAATCTTTGTTAGTTCTTTGATTTTTAAATGACAAATTTTCAATTGTTTAGAAAGATCAATATTAATTTGTTCAGCTTTAGTCTTTCCATTTAGAGCATTGTAAAAAATCAACGGTAATAACATCGAGAGCATACAGACTATTACTTTCAGGTAAAAAGGAGTTTATAGGAATGTTTACCTGAGTTGAAGGAGACTCTGAGGAAGCTGTTTCAGAGACTTCTTCAGCTTCCTCAATTCTTGCCATAAGACAGAGAAAAGCAAGATCTTCTTCATCCGAGTCTGATTCATCAGATGTTTTGGCCCAATCATCTTCTTGATCCCAGTCAACTTCTTCAGCAATTAGACCCTTGCCCTTTTCATTTTTATCAGAGTTCTGAAAGGAGGTGGGAGCTGCTACTTTCTTGGATCTACACTCACTGGCAAAGTGACCTTTTCGCTGACAGTTATAGCATATAGCAGATGATTTTTCAGCGGGTAGGATTTTTGATTTATCAGAGTCAGTGATAGTAGTAGGTTTTCGAAAGTTACTCTTTCTAGAAAATCTTCTAAAGTTGTTTGTTAGAAGAGCTAGAGAGTTATCAAACTCAGAGATGTCAGCATTAGTGAGTTCTTCTGAATCAGTTTGATTTAATTCAGTGATAGAGGTGATGGAAGAAGAAACTTGTTTTGAAGGTTCTACCTCTGAAGTCACTAGTGCCAAAGAAGTACTTTTGGCACTCTTGATGTCATTTATGAGGTTTTTCCTTAAAACCTGATATTGCTCTTCATTTAATAACATTCCATATAAAGCACTAAGAGAGAGAGTTTCAAGATTCTTTGGCAGTTTTAGACACGTAGTGTACACTCCCCATTGTTCAGGTAGTGCCTCCATGAATTGTCAGAATTTCAGCATTAGAATATTCTCTGTTGACAGTTTTCATATCAATCAAGAGACAGTTAAACCTTTGATAAATTTGAGAAAGGGTTTTGTAACACCCGGAATTTTTGTATATAAGATAATGGACTTTGCATCCTAAGGGAATTCTATTTATGGTTTAATTGAGTGTTTTAAGGGTTTTATGTTGAGTTACATTAAATTGGAAGAAAGAAGTGAGAACCGAACACGAAATGGGCTTCGGTACACTTTGGGCGATCATGACAGGCTATCTTGCCATGTCATAATCACAGGGCATGATAGCAGAAACATCAGGATGTCAAGAAATCAGATCAAACTCACGGTACACATATCGTGATCATGACAGGCGATTATGCCATGTCATGATCGCATGTCATTATCGCCGAACGCATCAGAAGACAATTTTTTTCAGCACCAAACTCTCGGTACATGCCTGGAGATCATGACAGGCGATCTTGCCTTGTCATGATCGCAGGGCATCGTCGCCCATGTGGTCCTGAGGGCACAATAAGTCCCGATTTTCAGCTCTTCTTCCTCACTTCTCAGATACAAAATTTATTTGGACGAGCTCTGCATTAAAGGCGATTTTGGGAGAACTTAATACTCTCATCTACCTCTTTCCAAACCATTTACTTCCTCCTTAAAGTGAAGATTCAAGTCAAATTTTGGGGTTAAAGCTTCAAGTGTTCATCTTCTTCCACCTTTTTAGGGAGATTTCTAGGGTTTGCTAAACCTTAGCCTCATGAGTTCATTCTTACCTTTCTTAAACTTTATACACGTCAAAATATATATTTTACCTTAACATGATGTTTAAACTGAGTATTTCTATACTTGGAGGATTTTGGTAAAACTATGTCAAAATGTGTCATTTAGGGTTTTCTTTGAAATGATGAAATGGAAGTCAAGAACGGTTTTGGAATACTCCTATGAGTTTTAAATGCAAGAAAAATGATGTATAAACCTAAATAATTATTTGACCTAATTTTTGGAAGGAAGGTTTTGGAAGCATGATGTTATACTTCACAAAGGTTTGTGAAGAGAAGTTAATACATTGAAAACAATTATATTAGGAAGTTAGACTAGTGTAAATGGATCCATAGGCACATATAGTCAGAAGTATTTGGGGAAGGCATTTGTAATAGATTCCGGTTTGGGGTTGAACTTGTGCGAAAGTATAATCGATGTGATGACGGGTCATTCCCGTAGAGGTTTCCCCCAAAAGAAGTAAAGTGTATCTTTTAGGTGTAAATCGCGGAAGTAAGAAAAAGAGAAGTTTTAGAAAAGCTTTTGGTTAAATGTTGTTTACCGTTTTCGAAGTTTAAATGGTTTTTCTATATTTGAACTGTTTGTTCTCACTAGGCTTTTAAGCCTAACACTTTTTCTTAAAATGACATGTATAACAGGCGATCAAGCGGGTGAGGCTTGTGGGATGAGCGAAGCTAGATGCCGTTAGTGGCATCCTTTTTGAAGTGCACCGTAGTGTGTATAGATGGAGTTACATAGAAGATTATTTTGAGGATTTTAGTGACACCCGAACTTAATCTGTATTTTGAATTGTATAGATTAATAGGTTGTCATTAACATTCCTATAGAAGTTGTAAACTCACTCTAACCTTCTCCCCATCTTTATGGGTGATGTTTTATGTAGTTGAAGTTATTCCGCATTTTATTTGGTTCAAATTAACTCTCAATTTTAGGGGTGTTACAAGTTTCACCTTTTGTGTGCATAAAACTTTCATATTGTCTTACCGGATTAAGACATCTAGTAATTTGGACTTCGTCAGTCCCTTCATATTGAATATACAAGGTATCCCACATGGACTTAGATGTTCTCATCTTCATAACAGAATGATAGACTTCGTCTAGTAAAGACATTGCAATTATGGATCTAGCTTTAGCATCTATCGCTACTTCCTTTTTCTCTTCTTCAGTCCATTGACTTAGATTTTTGACAATTCTCCTTTCAGCAATGGCTGGAGTGGTAGTGGTGGCAGGAACACTAGCTACCAGGGTTGTAGGAACAAATGGTCCATTTTCTAGATAATAGGGGATCTTAGGATTGATCTTAAGATTGATCTTATCAGCGATCATATGAAGCTTCCTCTGCAAGACTAAAGATTGATCTTATCCTCGATGCACAAAAGACAAACCTTTTGCCTTGTCAGAAAAGGACATACGACTTGTCTCTTATGTCCCCATCATATCTGATACGGTACTGTTCATATTCGGCCATAAACATGGTTGTCTCATTAGCAAGGACAAGCTTCCTATCCAAGCTTGACACGTGGCATGTACCTTTTGTCTTGCATTAAATGCAAACGGGTATAAATAGAATGAAGATATCTTCTTCATTCTAATGCATGCTTCTTTCTAGCCTATACCTTCTGTATTCTTTCTTCCTTCCTCTTGTGCATCAAACTGTGTGTTTCTTAAGTTACAATAGAATAGGTTTTGAACTTGTTCTAATTCCGCTTGTAACTGTAAATTTGTTTATTATCTATAAACTCATTTAAAAACCAAAATCTGTCTGTTTGTATTCAACCCCCCCACCCCCTTCTACAAACTGTTTACTTAATATTTAACTCTTGTAGACCCTTATTGGGACCAACAATTGGTATCAGAGCAGCGTTGTTATCTTTCTCTTTAAAATATCTTTCTTAATATCATATTTTAAAATGACAAACCCTAATACGAACTACAACGATAATGGATCTTTAGCTAAACCTCCAAGGTTCATCCATGATAATTTCCCTTTATGGAAAGAAAGAATGTCACTTTTTCTAGAGGGATCTGATCCTAAGATCCCATACTATGTAGAAAATGGACCTTTCGTTCCTACAACCATAGTAGCAAGTGTTCCTGCCACTACGGCTACCCCACCCATCGCTGAAAGGAGTATTGTAAAAACTCCAGATCGGTGGACTGAGGAAGACAAGAAAGAAGTTGCTATTGATGCGAAAGCACGATCTATAATAGCAATGTCTTTGCCTGATGAAGTATATCATTCAGTAATGAAAATGAGAACTTCAAAAGCTATGTGGGATACCCTATGTATCCAATATGAAGGAACCTCTGAGGTTCAGGTAACAAGATGTATAAACCTCGTAAAACAATATGAGAGTTTTATGCATCACAAAGGTGAATCTCTCTCTCAAATTCACCAGCGTTTCAACTGTCTGTTGATTGATCTCGTAACAGTCAACATAGTGTACTCAAACGCTAAAATTCTGACAAAATTCATGGAGGCACTACCCGACCAATGGGCAGTGTATACTACATGTTTAAAACTGTCAAAGAATCTTGAAACCTTATCCTTAAGCGCACTTTATGGAATGCTCTTAAATGAGGAACAATCCCAACTTTTAAGGAAGAACCTTATTAATAAACTCAAAGGTGCCAAAAGTACTTCTTTGGCACTTGTGACTTCAGAGGCAAAATCTCCTAAAAATCACCCTTCTTCTTCTATCACCTCCATAACTGAATTAACTCAAACTGATTCAGAAGACACACTCATTGATGCTGACATCTCTGAGTTTGATAACTCTCTGGCTCTTCTAACCAACAACTTTAGAAGATTTGCTAGAAAGAGCAACTTTCGAAAACCCTCCAATCTTTCTGACTCTGAAAAGCCCAAAATTGCTCTACCTGAGAAAGCTTCAGCTATTTGCTTTAACTGTCAGCAAAAGGGTCACTTCGCCAGCGAATGTCGATCAAAGAAAGTTGCTGGACCTACCACTTCCCAGACCTCTGATAAAAAGGAGAAGTATTTGAAACTCAAAAACAAATACCAAGATCTAAAGAAGAACCAGCATAAAGGCAAAGGTCTAATCGCTGAAGAAGTAGACTGGGATGCTGAAGACGATTGGGCCAAGACCTCTGAAGAGTCTGGGTCTGATCAAGAAGATCTTGCCTTCCTATGTCTGGTGGCAAGAATCGAGGACACTGAAGAAGCTACTGACACTTCTTCCTTGAGTCTCCTTCCACTCAGGTATTCATTCCCTCTACTACTGTTATCTCTGAAAGTGATAACTTGTTAGCCCTTGATGCTATGACTGTTGACTTCTACAATGCTTTAAATGGAAAGATTAAAGCTGGAAAAAAAATACTGATTTATCTGAACAATTAAAGAATTGTCATCTTAAAATCAAAGAATTTTCTAAGATGGAAGAATCATTGAAAGACCAAGTCTTTGCAAACCAAACTATTAGCATCGAGAAGCAACAAGCTATTGCTGATAGGGAAAAGGCCATTGCTGATCTTATATCTGAAAAGGCAACCATCGAAAGATGGTGTAAGGCTTCTGAAAAAGTAAATAAGATCATCAATGCCCAAATCCCTATGAAAACAAGAAGTGGGTTAAGCTTTAACTCTGAAAAAGAGGAATCAGGGAGTAACCGCTCCATGCTCAAATTTGGAATGTTTGTCTCTTCGATCCCTGATCCTTCTTCTTCAGGCATAAATCTCTGCTCTCTGACTACAAGGAAGAAGCTGGTCCTTCAGTGACCTTTGGAGGAAATGGAAAAGGATACACTAAAGGTTATGGAATTCTGTCCAACGGAGCTACCTCGTTTAATCGTGTTGCCTACATTGAAGGACTGAAACACAATCTCTTAAGTGTTAGTCAGTTATGTGACAAAGATTTTAAAGTTCTATTTTTAAAGAATAGATGTGCTGTCACTGACTTCAATGATAAGCTTGCCCTCTCTGGCAAAAGAGTTGAAAACATTTATGTTATTAATATGAATAGCTCTCACTCTGAGAACATGTGCTTTATCTCTCGAGCATCCTCAGATGTAAACTGGTTATGGCATAAAAGACTCTCTCATCTCAACTTTAAGACAATAAACGAATTGTCTCAAAAAGATCTAGTCAGAGATCTCCCAAATCATACCTTTACAAAGGAATCTCTTTGTTCAGCATGTGAAAAGGGAAAGCTGACTAAAGACTCCTTCAGGTCAAAGAAAACTTCTTCAGTGACCGCTCCTCTTCAGCTACTCCACATGGATCTCTTTGGACCTGTAAATGTCCAATCTATATCCGGAAAGAAATACACTTTAGTTATTGTTGATGAATAGGTATTTTTCTTTCGATCCAAAAGTGATACCCCTGAAATGATAATTTCTTTTATCAAAAGGATGGAATTTTTGAACAACTTACTTGTTCGCTCCATAAGAAGTGATCATGGTACTGAATTCAAAAACAGTATCTTGATTAATTTCTTTGAAGAAAAAGGCATTTCTCACAACTTCTCTTCAGTAAGAACTCCTCAGCAAAACGGTGTTGCTGAAAGAAGAAATCGAACTATAATCGAAGCAGCTCGCTCAATGCTCAGCGAATCACGTCTTCCAACTCAATTCTGGGCTGAAGCTGTCAATACAACGTGCTTTACTTAGAATCGATCCCTGATTGTTAAGCGATTCAAGAAGACTTCCTATGAATTATTTCATGGGAGAAGACCCACTCTGAAGTATTTTCACATTTTTGGATGTATTTGTTACATTCTGAATGACAGAGATCATTTGGGTAAATTCGATCTCAAGGCTGATGATGGAATATTTCTTGGATACTCCTCTGTATCTAAGTCTTTCAGAGTATTCAACAAAAGAAGACAACATGTTGAAGAATCTATGCATGTCAACTTTGATGAATCTCATCCCATTCATCCTTCTCATAATCTTGATGATGATGAAGAATTAAATGCTTGGATGAAATCTCATTTTGGGGAACTTGAAATATATTTCAGCAATCAACCTCTTGCTGAAGCTTGTGATGATGAGATCTCTGTAAACCCAACAGGTAATAATCAACCATCTTTAGGGATGAATATTACTCCTCTCAATCAGTTTCCTGCTGCTGATATCTCTCTTGGAAATTCCTCTATGAACAACCAAACTAACTCTGAAAATCAATCTCCTGATTTGATTTTAAATGAAGAACCAGTCGCTGAAACAGGTCCTAATCCAGAAACTGAAGAACAAATCATTGAATCTGCTGTTGATCTCTCTCCTCAACCACCAGCTCAGCAATGGACTACGAATCATCCAATAAATCAAATTATTGGTGATCCCACTGCAGGTATCAAAACGTGTAGAGGCACAGGTAATATTTGTCTTTATGTTAATTTCATCTCTCTCTCTGAACCTAAGAAGATAGATGAAGCTATCTCTGATCCTAGCTAGGTTTCAGCTATGCAAGAAGAACTAACTGAATTTCGTAGAAACAAAGTTTGGAATCTTGTTCCAAGATCCTCTGATAAAACTGTTATAGGAACCAAATGGGTTTTCAGAAATAAGCTAGATGAAAACGGGACTATAATTCGCAATAAGGCTAGACTTGTTGCTCAAGGTTATAGACAGGAAGAAGGAATTGACTATGATGAAACCTTTGCACCTGTTGCTCGTTTAGAAGCCATAAGACTCTTTTTAGCTTATGCTGCCCATAAAGACTTCAAAGTTTTTCAGATGGATGTTAAAAGTGCTTTTCTAAATGGAAAACTCAGCGAGGAAGTTTATGTTGAACAACCCCCTGGGTTCTCAGACCCTAACCATCCTGGTTATGTTTTTAAACTTGAAAAAGCTCTTTACGGGTTAAAACAAGCTCCCAGAGCTTGGTATGATACCCTTTCTAAATTTCTTCTTAAAGAAAAATTTGTTCGTGGAAAAATTGACCAAACCCTGTTTTTAAGAAAATATAAAGGTCATGCTATTCTCTCTCCGATATATGTTGATGACATTATCTTTGGTTCCACAAGACCCAAACTTTGCACTCGTTTTGCTGAAAGAATGAAGAAACAATATAAAATGAGTATGATGGGTGAACTAACATATTTTCTAGGTTTACAGATTAAGCAATCTGACAAAGAAATTTTTATTTGCCAAAGAAAATGTGTTAAAGACATGCTGAATAAATTCGACATGAATCAATGCTCAACAATGAAGACACCAATGGCGCCTCCTCTGACATTGAACAAGGATCCCAATGGGAAACCAGTTAATGTCACTGCCTATCGAGGAATGATTGGGTCTCTGCTATATCTTACAGCGAGTAGACCAGACATCATGTACGCTACTTGTCTCTGCGCTCGGTATCAAGCTGAACCGAAGGAATCCCATCTAATCGTTGTAAAGCGAATCTTCAGATATCTGAAAGGAACTCCGAATCTTAGTCTCTGGTATCCCAGAGGCTCAGGATTTGATCTTCTTGGTTACTCTGACAGTGATTTTGCAGGTTGTAAAATTGATAGGAAAAGCACCACTGGTGGGTGTCAGCTACTAGGTGGTAAGTTAATAAGTTGGACAAGTAAAAAGCAAAACTCAGTGTCCACTTCCACCGCTGAAGCTGAATACGTAGCCGCTAGTAGTTGTTGTGCTCAAATCCTTTGGATGAGAAATCAACTTAGAGACTACGATCTAAAGCTCTCTAAGATTCCTATATATTGTGATAGCACGAGTGCTATTGCAATTACCAACAACCCTATATTACATTGAAAAACCAAGCACATTGAGATCCGATATCATTTTATCAGAGATCATGTGATGAATGGTGAAGTTGAACTTCATTTTGTTCCTACTGAATATCAGCTCGCTGATCTTTTCACCAAGCCTCTTAATGAGACTAGATTCAATCTACTTATCAGCGAACTTGGTATGTTGAACGCTGAATAAAGTATTTATTCAGTGAACAAAAAATTCAGTGATACAAAGAAAAGCCTTCAATCTCTCTATTCGCTGAACTCTGATTCAGTGATATCTGTGTACTCTCACTCAGGTATTATTATTTTTTTTTCCCTGATTCTTAAAAAGAAAACCCATCACTGATAATCCTTTATTATCTTTGATGAAGTGTTTTAAAAATATTAATGATATTCATTCCTTGTGGATAATTATCATTAAAATCTTTTAAAAATTAAGAAAATGACACGTCAGACCTTTTTCTGACACACGACGGACCACGACGTTTTCATTCCAACTCCTTTCTTAGAACGTGCGTCAGGTCATCATTTCTTTTTCAAAAAGCTAAAACTGTCGTTTAGCCTCCTTTCTCTCTCCTCGTGCTATTTAAGCACTTCTTTTGCCTTACTTGCTTCCTTCCGCTTTCATAACTCTCCTAAAGGCAAAAGAATCCTTTGAATCTTCAAGTTTTCTCCAAGAACACCAAGAACACGCACTTGTGCGTTTTTCTCCTTCACTCGACTAAGGTTTGATCTAAACCTAAACTTAAGAACTGGAAACATCTTGTTTCACCTTTCTTACCTATTTCATTCTTAAAAATCAATAAAAAAATTTAGTGAAAAACAAATTCTATACCTTCAAAACCCTGTTCTTAGAACAGAAGATTTTTTTTATTCTAATTTATTTTATTTTATTTTGCTTTTTATTACCAACAAGCATTTTGATATTGTTCATCAAAATACTTGTTTCTTTGATCTTACATTTGGTACTTTTTATACCAAATCTCTGATTTATACATTCATGTATTAAAACCATGATTTATCTCTTTGATGTTGCCATTTTTCCTATAGAAATGGCCTCTACTTCCAACGTCGCTGAAACTACTGCTGCTGATAACCTTTTGGTCGATGCACCAAACTGCCAATTCGCGCTGGAAAAGTCAACCTTCAAGCCATGCAATTACATTGCATTAGTGGATATTCCCTCTAAACGCCTTCAGTTCAAGGACGCTGCAACTTTCCTCAAGGCATGCCCTCTGATGTATGCCTTCGTCCACAACCCAGTGGGCATTACCTCTCACCTTCAGGCTCTCTGGTACACGACGCAATGTACTACTCTGACAACGGACAAGGGCACTGTCCTCCCTGCTATTGCCTTCACAATCCCTGAACTTGGCTTCTTCTCGTTCACAGCAGGGTTCGTAGCAAGGCGCTAAGACTCCCTCAACGTCAGAAAGGTGTACAATGGGGTGCTGAACCAACTAAGCAATAGAGAGATGGTTTCTTGGACTCCATTGGCTACAAATGGGAGAACCCTTCAGTGAAGACGGTGGATTCAAAGCTGGAAAAGAATCGACTCCCTGCTCAATGGCAGTACATTTTCACCCAGGTCATTCAGTGCCTGGGATCCAAAGTTGGCTCCCATGATCAGGCGAGCAAGCACTTTCAAGACCTTGCCTATTCTCTCTGCACAGGTCATCCTCTGAACTACACTGACTATATCTTCAGCGATATGTGTAGCCTCCTCAACGCCAACACCAGACATACCGTTGTCCCTTACCCTCGTTTCTTCTCAACCATCCTTGAAGAGGCTTTCGGGGAGAGCTACCCGAAAGTCGGTGACTTCGCCTTCTCTATGGTAGGGAAGAAGTCCATGGATCTTGAGGTACGACCAGGTGATGCTCCTCTCACTCCCTACATGCTGCATTTAATAGGAGCACCTCTCTCAGTGACCTCCTCGCTGCCCAACCCCTCAGTGAGTACCCAAGGCAGTGCTGCTGCTAAGAGGAAAACCCCAACTGATGGTCATAAGAAGACCATCGCCTCAAAGAAACCCAAGAAGGTGGTCTCTCAACAGACCAACCTCTCTGATTTTGGTGTACTACAAACACCACCCTCATCTACAGCCACTCCAACGGTTTCTGCTGCCGTTGAAGCTTCATCAGCTCTACCACCACCATCAGTGACTAAGGTCTCTGAAGGTGTTTTAGCCAGCTCTGCTGAAGCTGGATCAGGTACTACTATCACTTCCCTCTCTACCTCTTCCATCTCTACTTCTTTGGTCCTCACAACAGCAAGTGACTCAGCGATAGTTGTCCCTATCTCTGATGATGCTGACATGCACGCAGTCCAAACCTCAGTATTGTTTAGGCAATCTATGTTTTGGAAAACCAATATCAAAGGACCTCAGAGTGTCTCTTTCAGATACTCTAAGACACTGGTCAGTGATCCTCAGGACACTACCTCTGCAAAAGTAGTCCCTGAGAGTAATCCTCATGATACTCTCAAGGAAAATAATGCTACATTTCATCCACCATCTGATCCGGATTCATTTCTTGCTTCTTTGTCAATGTCATCAGCTGCTGCCACTGCTCCTGTATACTCAGCAACAACAACCACCACCACTACCACCACTTCGAAGGCGGCGATGAAGTCTGCTCAGCACATTCCCAGTGCTAAAAGGCTCCGGGATGTCAAGATGGAGAACCAAGCCCCCAAGCTTCCTCCCAGGGTCACTGAATTGCCTCTTGTGTCCCTACCTGGTCCCACATTCCCTGCCATTGACTATTTGGTCAATGAATGTGCTCTCACCAGGGCAAGGGTGGACTCACTGCAAACTTCAGCTGAGCTAATCTTCTGGCAGGTCGCTGGTACTCCTGGAATGAAGACAAACGTCAGCAACCTGGTGTCTGACGTCCAGTATTTGAAGGACGAGCACAAAGACCTTCGCCAATCCCTCATCAACATTGAGCAAAAGGTCGATGCTCAGGCCGCTGTCCTAGAGTCTATTCAAAAGACTCAGATCGAAGTGATGCAGACTCTCTCAAGACTCAGTGGAGCAGGTCCCTCATTTGCTGATGCTGATCGGTCTATTCTTCAGGACGTGCAAACAAATGTTCGCACCATGATGTTTCACGTTCTACCTCATGATAACATTGAGGGGGAGAAGGTGGCCAAAGAGTTCGCTGACGAAATTATCGGCGAGTACAACCGGATGTTCCCTGATGAAAGGATTTCTCCTTACATCCAGAGACCAGAAGCTTCCTCCATTGCAAGGTTTGATGATGATGATGATAAAGAGGATGATGAAGAAGAAGAAGAAGAAGAAGAAGAAGAAGAGGAACGCATCCCTCACATTGGTGATGATTATGATGATGATGACTTGGGATTTGCAATGGAACATTTCAGAATGTCCAGACCAAGCACATCTCAGCTAAAGCCCTTGGGGGACGGATCTGGTCCCTCAGTTGTTGATCTTGATGCCCCAATCCCACAAACAGAGGGGGAGACCGCTGACAAGGTATCTCTTCAGCTTATCCCTTATATTACTCCTCTCTCTGAAACCCCCTATATAACCTCTCCTCCTTCAAACCCTCTCTCTGATAAATCTCCTTCTTTCTCTCCTTCCCTCAGTGATCTCCGTCCCCCAAAGGACTCATCCACAAGGAAGGAACCTTCTTCTGAAGAGCAGTTTATGTACATATTGGAAACTGACTCTGAAGAAGAAGAAGGCCTTAATCCCAGGCGTCGCGTTCAAAAGCCAATCATAAGCGAGCCTGAAGAAGAAGAAAGGCGAATAAAATTCCTTAGGGAATTCGAGGCTAGAAGAATAAGGGTGCCTGAAGCTGAACCCATTAAAGCCGTACCAATAAGGATGGTAGATGAATTCTACTTTCTGTCCAGAGAAGAGAGAGAACAAGCTTTGGAAGCACAAAGAATCAGAGATGAAGAAATAAAGCAAACAGAGAATGATCTTGTTTTAGCAAGGAAGATTCTCAGGGAAGACTCAGCAAGAGACAAAGCGGCCAAAGAACAATTGGAAAAGAGTGAACGGCTCGCTGCAGCTCTTGCTCAGAAAGAACTTGCACAAGAAAACCTGAATGTAGATCCCATTCTCACTCAACAGAAGATTCTCACTGCACTAACCACTGAAGCCACAACTCAGAAAGACAAAGAACTGAATTGGTGCACAGAGATGCTGAACTTTTGAAGATCTGATGCCAAAATCATTCATACAACTATCCAAGGGCGACACTCCAACAGAGATGGTCCAAAGGTATATGTAAGAATGACAAGGTCATCCAGAACAGAGAGAGAAAAAGCCAAATTCTTAAGATTATATGGATACACTGAATGGCTAGAAATCAGAGATGCCAATCAGGTTTCCAAATCCAAGTTCAAGAATGTGTAGAAGATGAGTTGAATCGGTTGCTGCAAAGAATGTCACAACATGTGCAAGTTCCCCCTCTCCCTGAATCATCTAAGAAGAAAAGATCAAATGCTGAAGGAAATTCAAGTGCTAAGAATGAGCATGAAACTAAATTTGATTATCAAAGCATTCTTGGTCATCTTGAGCTCCCTGATATATCAATACTTTGTACCTCTCTCCCTCAAGACCGAAGATATGAAGAAGATGAAATCATCTCACTGCTTGAACCTGGTATGGTATTCTTTGATAATGAAGGATTCTTAGGACTCTTTAGAAACCAAGAAATTCACAAGGCCCCATCCTCTCTCATAAAGATCATGCTTTGGTGCTGCTGGTCAGATACCACTCTGAAGAATCGACAGAAGATCCTTTATGAGAATGAGCTACAAAGACGAAACGAGAATATCTCTGACTAGTTATAGATTTCTATTTCCTTTGTAATCTTTCTTCAGTGTACAAGTACTTTACTTTTATTTGAAATTTCATTTCTCTGTAATTCCTTCAGATTATATTTAATGAAATTCAATCAGAGTACTTTACTCCATCCTAGTACTGAAAAGATCCCTGAAAACAGTAAAAGGGACAAATGAACATAAGAGTTCTACTTTCTTTAAACTATCCTTCACTCACTGATCTTTCACTCTGAAAATTCAATTAGTGAATGTACTTTAAGCTTATTTACTTGTAAAAAATTGTGCTTTCATATTCTTATAAATGAAACTCAATTCAGATAGTAGACTAGCTGAAAAAGACCTTACAGATTAGTTCTTAGAAATTATTTTTTTAAATGTTTCCTAAGTCCTTACTAGTCTCTTAAAGCAATTTTCCTATATTGCTTAATCATAATCAAATAGGGGGAGATTGTTGATCATAACTCCTCTCAATGACTTGAATTGATTTCTTTAATATACTTAGTGAAATTCCTTAGTTAAGCTTATGTTCAAATTCAGCGATAGCATACGCTGATTACCATCAGCGATCGCTGAAGATCAAGGAACAACAAGCTTATCTATGAGAACCTGAAGATCAGCTATCACACCAAAAGACCATTCAGCGAAAGTCGAAGATCAAAGCTGAAGAAAGAGATAATCAGCTAAATGACCTGAAGCGGTTCAGCGATAGCAGCGATTGTCTACTCAAAGTGTGAAGTCTTATGAAGCCTCAGCAACACTGAGGTTCATCCTTGAAAGTTCAGTGTCAGCGATCAAATGAAGCTTCCTCTGCAAGACTAAACATTGATCTTATCCTCGATGCACAAAAGACAGACCTTTTGCCTTGTCAGAAAAGCACATACGACTTGTCTCTTATGTCCCCATCCTATATGATACGGTACTGTTCATATTCGGCCATAAACATGGTTGTCTCATTAGCAAGGACAAGCTTCCTATCCAAGCTTGACACGTGGCATGTACCTTTTGTCTTGCATTAAATGCAAACGGGTATAAATAGAATGAAGATATCTTCTTCATTCTAATGCATGCTTCTTTCTAGCCTATACCTTCTGTATTCTTTCTTCCTTCCTCTTGTGCATCAAACTGTGTGTTTCTTAAGTTACATTAGAATAGGTTTTGAACTTGTTCTAATTCCGCTTGTAACTGTAAATTTGTTTATTATCTATAAACTCATTTAAAAACCAAAATCTGTCTGTTTGTATTCAACCCCCCCCCCCTTCTACAAACTGTTTACTTAATATTTAACTCTTGTAGACCCTTATTGGGACCAACAATAACACACCCATACGAACCTTAGAGGTCTTTCATAACCCACTACCATATTACTAGATTTACAACCCCAAACAAATCTCTACTTAACTTAGCTCACTTTCTCAAGACTCAGCGACCGTCCAATTTCCATATTACCCACACTAGGGGAACTGTCATAGTGCCAATTTTACATTTTGATCAAACGACTAAGCACATTAATGTCTACCTTCAACATTTAACCACTTTCGAGTTACTCTTCAACTTTGTTTTTAGGTGCATTACAGCTTTTGACAGTTTCCACACTGAATACTTTAAACGATTACTCGCTCCAAAGTCAACAGTCAACATGGTGATATTATAATTACTTATACCAACATTCGAGGATTCCCACGAAGGTGCATCTGATTTACAACTCCCATCTTACCACAACTAATTTTGACGCCCCTCACATCTCATTGGATCATAGAATACGATCCCATTGCCACATAGGACTACTTACATGTCTACCTTGACGTTCATGCGTGACTCCACCGTCACTTTGCCTAAGTACAGGGCCGGCCCTGGCCATGTGCAGCACGTGCGGCCGCACAAGACATCAAAGCCCAAGGGGGAATCAAATTGTCATCAACATTTGCATAGGAGTGTAAATGAACAGAACATTAAATTAAAAATCGATTAAACAAAAATTGGAGCGATACAAATTGCACAAAAAACGATCACTTTATTATCTATAATTTGACATCCATTATGATATTTTTTTCATATGTTTTTTTCGTGGTTATCCGGGTTTTTTTTCCTCAAGGTTCTCTCTTGATCTTTTCTCTTGACATTAATTTGTAAAATTTGTAGTTGAATTAAATTTTTTAGAATTCCCTTTTTGTTCCCCCGAAAATTTACCCGATTTTACATCCATTATGTAATTTTAGACGCATGAAATGATAAGTAATAGTGGTTGATTTTTGTTCATTTGTGTCTGTTTGTTTATGCACACTTATGTTTATTTAAGTTCTTCATTTATGTTCATTAAGCAACGAACGAACATTTACGAACACATTTCTCTACGAACGAAAAAGAATACAAAAATTTTTGTCTGTTTACCGTTCGTGTTCGTTCGTTTTTTCAGTAAAGTTACACGAATGAACACGACAAGCCTTCGTTCATGTTCGTTCAATTCATTTGCAACCCTAATCTTGTATATTGAAATTTGAAATTTGAAGTTTGTAATGCATATGAGCACATTACTGTATCAATACAAGCACAACAATAACAACATATTGTAATATTGCATTATTGGCACTTGTTCTTTGCAATGTAGAGTAGCTTAAATTTTGAATTTTACAATTTATCATTGTTCTTTTGACTTTTATTACTTTGAGATTTGGCATTACCGCATTAGCTTGAGACGTTCGTCTTTCAACTAACTAACATGTAAATCCCTGTTTTAGTTAAGACTAATTATAATTAACCACTTGCCTTTTAAGTTCCATATATTGCAGTAAAGGTTCTATTGTGATAATTTAAATGTGGAAAAAGGGAAAACTGAAAAAAGAAGAAAGTACGATCTTAATTCAAGTTTTATCTTTTTATTATGCACCTAACTTGACTAGATTCCAAACCCTTTAAAAAATCGTATGTTTTATCGTTTTTCTTAAAAAATAGACATAGAGGTATCATTTTATTATTTTCGTACAGGGCATCAAAAACCCTAGGAACGGCCTTGAACAACGTTAGAGGAAATGACCACGACTGAATGTAGTTTTGCAAATTTCAATGACGATCATGTATTTTCAAGTACTATATGGACTAAAATTGTTATAATGAACAAACTATGGGGACAAAAAATTGAAAGTTTACCAAAAAAAGATACAAGCGGCCATGAATATGAATCCATGATGATGAAGTGAAGCGGGAACATGGTGGTGGTGTAGGCCGGTGGCATCATGGCCCACAAATTCTTCGATCACATACCGTTAAAATAATCAATCAAGGGCGGTGATGAAGATGGGCCCACCAGTACGACATTTTTACTTTTTGGAGTAAATATTGGTGTGACAGTGGATCATATCCCATTTGGATGTCTGCCTTTTACACGTAGTACACCTCGTGAGTTTGGGGCCCACACCATCTGATTTGCCACGTGGGATTACAGTCATTTTCTCCATTCATGTCCCACCTTTATTTCTTATTTTAAATGTTTTTTTTATATGTATCAAAATAAATGTGTTAAAACAATATTTAAAAATGTGTAAATAATTTTTTAATTATATAATATTTATATGTATTAAAGGGTCTTTGACCTAAGAGTATTATAGTCATTTCCTTTTTAGTAGGGGTGAGCATGGTGCGGTTCGGTGCGGTTTTTGGTTAAAAGCAAACCGAAAACCGAACCATTCGGTTTTTGAAAAACCAAACCGTTCGGTTTTCGGTTTTCGTTTTTTTTTGTTCGGTTTTTTTCGGTTCGGTTTTAAAACCGAATGTTTTTGGTTTTCGGTTTTTGGTTTTCGGTTTTCGGTTCTATAATTCTTCTCTAGTTCCAACTTATAAATTTTTTAAAATTTTTTCAAAATCATGTTTACGAAACATATCAATATATCATAATATAATATATCATAATACAAATCTCGTGTTAAAAATCATGTTTACGAAAACACAAATATCATATATCATAATGCAAAATTACAAATCCCATGTTTAGTATCATGTTTACGAAAATAGAATAATGTTTACGAAAATATAAAATAGAATCTTATATCATTTTTAGGTTAACTAATATATAGAATTAATTATAATATATATATATAAATTAAAAATAATTACATTTATTTCGGTTCGGTTCCGTTTTTAGCTTTCGGTATGGTTCGGTTTTTTGGGTGCGGTTTGGGAACCAAAACCGAAACCGAACCGTTTGGATTTTCAGTCATTGGTTTCGGTTTCTAGAAGGCCAAGGGTTCTTTGACCTAACAGTATTATAGTCATTTACTTTCTAGTTTCTTGAAGGTTAAGGGTTTAAACATCACCAATTGTAAGAAAAATGTGTGAGTTTATTTGTTATATTTATCGTATATAAATATTATATATTTCAAAAAAGATGTAAATATTATATTTTTAGTTATAATAGGAAAATTTTATGCTTAAAAATGGCATTATTTTTTCGATGTATAATTGAAAAAGAGACCCTTTTGAAAGCATATAATTATTTTTGAATAAGTTAATCTATAATTATAGACATTTTGATGACGGATAAAGTACTTGCTGGTATCAGATCAACAATAACTACAAGGTTGAAATCAATTGTCATAAGTATTTGAATTAAAAAATCTATTTTATTTTTTATTTATAAAATTAGAGATGACCTATCAACTTTCTAGTACATAGAATACATACATGAGATAACAATTTTGTTCAATTATATTTAAATTTTATTGAAAGTACTCTGTTAGTAGATCATATTATTCATTAAATACCCATTTCTGTTGAAAGAAAACTTCAATATTTTTTAGGGCACTAATGGTCTTTGTGTCCTTCATGAAACCTTCTAGTTTGTTGTTTGACTTTGTAGGAACTATAGTTTATTTTTTGACTTTGTAGGAACTATGATTTTTAACGAGTCATTAGGTATATAACTTTAAATGAAATTTCAGTCAAATTTATGATCTCTTGATTTATTAAAATAAAATGGTTTCATACTCATCAGAAGATCATTGATTTAATTAATATCTCATTTAAGGTTATGTACCAAAAATATCTCTTTTTTTTTAATGATATACAATTCAAAGAGGTTAAAAAAACCTCTCTACTCTTTAGAATAGAAGAAAAGTATGTGTGCCTTCTATTGTCTACACCTATCTCTATGAAGTATACTAGATTTGTTTGATTTTTAACTCAAAAGGGTTAGAAATTCCTTAATATGGACGATTTTTTCACTTACAGTGATAGTAAACATGAAAAACACAGCCATTCATCGCTTGTTTTCACTCATACTAGACTACTACGTGAACTTAAATGTAATTTTTTTTTCGTGTAAGAAGTCCACAACATCCTCACTCAACATTATACAAAATTCATCCTTGTAATAAAGTTGTTTTCAATTATATTATATATCTTTAGAAAATATCACTGACAATTGATCTTTGTAACATATAACCAAAAAGTAAAGCCTCGATGTTAAAAATAACCCTTATGCGACATACATACACAACATTGTTGGTTTCAAGATAGTATACTTGCAAAAAAAAAGTGAGGTTTCAAGTCTAGCAACCACCATGTGCGAGTTACAATTCCTTTAGAGATTGAGTTCGCTATAAACACTAAATTCTTAAGACACCCATCTAGCATATCGCTCTATATACCTAATTTGCTTTTCAAATAATGTTCTTTCAGATGAAACAGAACAGTATGGACTGAATCAAGGCTTGCAATTACAAACCCATTTGCAAAAACAAACAAACATACATATATATAAAGATGGTTGTGTCCAAATGAAGTGGTTGAAAGTTAATGTCATATTTTGTTTGTTTGAAGATGGATGGAATGTAATGTGCATACTATGTGTAGTCAGAAATCATGGATTAGGACTGGATGTAGCACATTTACATAGATATTGATAGCCCATAACTCAAATGGACCAATGTCTATGTCTATGAAATAACACCCCAGTTATAACCAAAGAATTTGGTTTCAATCAATCCTTGTAAATAAAATAACACAACAATCCAAAGTATGGTGATAAGATTTAAGAATCAAAAAGAATTTTTATACCATATCAATTATTTAAAATAAATCAAATCAAACGAATCCAGTAAGTATTACGTGGTTTACTTCCGACTGTCTAAAAAAAGCCACCCTTACTACATTAACGACCCAATAATAAAATTGGTTTTCATGTTATCCATTATCCAAAGAATTTCCAAAAATCATTTTTAATCGTTATCACTGATCTTTTGTTTGGCCTCCGCAAACACCCAAGGGTATTAATTGATCAATAGCAGATTTTTGAATTTTAATCGATCAAATTATTCAATTAGGTAACCGAGTAAACCGAACAAGACAACCCTTGCTACCAACATTTTTTCCAAATACAAGACACCCCTTGCTTCCAATATATAAAATTGTATTATACTCGACAATTTAACTATGATCTAACACAACATCATCTCTTCAAACCACATTATACATCAAAGAAAAAAAAATATGATCTAGCATAAGCAAAAACAAACATCACGTAGCAATATAATATATAAAATAATAATAGTAGAATGTGTTAGTCAATGTAAAAATAAAATGTTTAAAGTATCGGTATAATGCATTATTCGGTTTAACCAAAATAGTAAAAAAAATCCTTATTTAGTTGGCTAGATCTTTTAGCGCAAAATTCGAATAACTCCCCAAAACCTAAAGATGCACAAGGCCCAAGTTTGTCAGCCTTAGGCCTTCCAAGTTTTTTTTCAATAAGCAAAAGAAAAGAGTCCAGACTTTTTTAGGCTAGGCTTGAGATGTCACTGCCAAAATAGGCCCGATCGGGTTTTTTTAGGTTTCTTCAACCATTTTTGTTCACTAGCATGGTCCATTAGTTCAATGACATGATCTCAACCAAGCTTCCAAAGATGCAATTCAATTGTGGGAATATCAGACACAACAATTGACCCAAAAGTTAGGATTACAAGTACCATCAACCAAGTTTTAATGAGGTTTTACTGACTACAACACTTATCAAGACTATTAAAACCGAAAATGTTCCTTTTGAACACAAAATAAAAAGATTTGTGATCATAACTTACCAATGCTAAATTCTCAGCCAAATTCATGATCGGGCAGAAGATTGAATAAGTGGGAGTGGATTGAAGTCTCGCGTTAGTAATCAAGCTAAGACGTTTCTGAGTACAACTTCAACAGGTTGCTCGAATTTTGGTAGGACCCAATCATGTTGAACTATGTCAAGACCGTTTTTTTCGCACCCAAACTCTGGATACAATGCAAACGATTACGATTCATTCATCAATTAATTAAAATGAGAGGATAATGGCAAGGATTTCTGCCTACAAGGAAGAAAAAGAAAGACCCAAACTTTTGATAGTTTTTACTTGTATAAATATACAGTAAGTCCGCCATTTGAGCATCATGGGCTAATATATATCACAAGAAGTTGAGAAGAAATAAAATTAGCACATACTTATTTCGATCACTTTCTAATAGATAAAATTCCAAATTTAAAAAAATGAGAATTTTCTATTTAGAATCATTTTTCATTCGAGAGAATACATGGTAAGATTGAAAGGAAAACAAGAGAATTTGGATTAGAGAAATAGTTAGATATTAAGTACAACTATAAAAAGATGTGTAACAAAAATAGAATTCTAATCAATAAATCGTGAAAGGAAACTAGATTGTTCGACCAAAAGCAATTATAACTTTAACTAAACAGTTATAAACGACATAACAATTTCAAGTCAAATTGACTAAGATTACTTTCGTGGTGGCACTAACCATAAGGGACCAGGCAAATTCTGATAACAGAAGAGCATACATGGCCATGTTATACCAAGTGTATCATGAAGTATAATTATACATCATATTGGATCCATATTAAGGTCTTAATCAACCTATGTTTCACCTCTTAATTCACATAGATGATCATCCAATGGTTCTATAAACTGATGTCAACTAATTTACTTAGGGGTTGTTTACTTGTTTCTTATTGGCTCTTATTAAGTAAGAAGCTCTTACTCCAATAAGAAACAGTGTGTTTACTAGTCACTTATTATGTAAAGAGGCTCTGACCGACCCTCTTCTGAATGGGATTCTAACAAACCCTTTAATATAATTAATTTTTAATATTATAGTTGTATCCATTACTATTTGATCTATTGTGGTTACTAAGATCGGTGAATTAGGTGAAGGTACAGATCTATTTATACCTTCTATTATTATTTATTATACAAAGATATCTAATCATATAATCTAAACGATCTACTGTTCACAGATACATTTGGCTGCTAATCCTCTTGATAGCCTGATCTTAGGCCCTGACTCACCCTCCGTGGACGAACCTAGCGGAGGAACCCTTGAGCCTTTTTTAGGGGTGTTCATTGGTTGGAATCCAATGGATTTAGGTGGATTTGATCTGATTCAATCATCCATTGGATGTTGGATTTTTGTCATCCGATCCAATTCAAATCCAATGAATGATTGGATCGGATCGGTTCCGTATATAGAATGTTATTATTGGTTATTCATTGGATCCATTTTGGATTCATCCAATCTATTGATTCAATACTCAACCAATTAATCCACTATTTCAACTAATTATTCATATATTTTCTTAACTTATTAAAACATCAATGTATATAAATAATAACTAAAAAACAATATCGTAAAATGTTAATAATTATATATAGTTATTAATTGGATATTAGTTGGATGATAATTAAATGGCCACTGGATGGGGAATTGGATTGGATCGGTTCGATTTTATTGGATGTTGAACTGCCATCCAAGAACTGACCGGTCTGATTTGTATGTTGAAATTTTGGATCCGATCCGATCCAATTACACTTGGATATCCAACTATGGTCAATTGATTCTAATTGGATCGGTTGATTTACATTGGATCGATTGACTTTCAGCATACCTGATAACCGTCATTTCTTAAGTATTATTTATCGCTTTTTCCATCCATTTTTATTTCTTTTTCTAACCCAAGATACCCATTTGAGCCTACTTTCTCTTTATTGGACTAAAATCGGTTCAAAGCTAGGAAATAACAAAAAAGTCAGATTTCGATATGGTGACATCAGCCCAGTGTGACGTCAGCAGTGAAATATTCAAAAAAGCTCTTTGCAGGATTTTGTGGGTGAAATTGGTGAAAGGCATTTTTTGGAGCTCCCTTGGTCAACCTGAGCTTTACACAAGAATGTTGGGTGAAGACATATGGGATGAAGACAAGAAGTGGTAGAAGACAAAGGGTGAGAAGTCCCTTTCTCACTCACTTGTCATTTTCCCCATCTCAAGTCACTTTCAAGCCTTCTCTCCTCCTCCAACTATTTAAAGGGACCCTTGGAGCACCATTTAGATCATTGTGGATAGCTGAGAATACATAAACTATCTTATTGCTTTCTAGTTTAATTTAATTTTCTGCTGTAATCTCATTTCTGTATGCACTGTGGTAGCATACCACTGTGGCCACTTTCAGTTTAATGCACTTTTTGTTTACTTACTTCCTGTTTGTTTACATCTGTTTTTACATTATGCATTTGATCATGAGTAGTAGCTAAGCCTCCCCTTGGGTGTGGGTGTAAGCCGAACCCGAGAGAACAAAATGTAACACTTGGGTGTTACTACTTTTTGCTAACTATTCGGTTTGGTCATTCAAGTCGAAACTTCATCTCAACGCGGACAAGCTGATCACTTTAAGTGTTAATATTAGATATTAGACCTCGAGAGGGGCTGATCGAAAATACGGCTTGAATGATGCAAGGAGGTTCGAGAGAATCTTCAATAATCGCATAGAGATATGGGTTTTTGCATAATCGTACTAAGGTTCAGATGTCGGTCGAATGAGTGTGTCATAGAGATATGCGCATCCCTCCACATCCGGCGGAGCTAAGATCTTCGAGATCTACTTAGTTACGATTGGCAAACCGAAGGTTAGCATGAGTAGTACTTTATAATAAAACCATTTTTCGCAACCTATATAATGAAACTTCGAGAGGAGAAAGTTATATAGGACCACTTGTGACCGGCTTTATTAACCATATTTGTTACAATAATATTCTCGGGGGGAAACTTACACCCATGCCCATTTGTCATTAATTGTATTTTTATAAAAGATATTAAATTCTCCAACAAACAATCCAATATTAAAAATGTCTAAAAACCAAACTTTGCACCGATGGCTCGGAATAATCTCTGATTCTTAGTAAGACCAGTCCTTGGACGATCCCGGCTTTTACCGGTATATTACTTGTTCGCGAACGCATTTGTGGTGTACACTTGCACCATTTTTGTGACACCTTTTAGGTGTGTTATTTTTGCTATTAAGTTTTTGGCGCCGCTGTCGGGGATTGGCGCGATTTTAAATCCTAAGATATTGATTTTCCTTGAGCCAGAGTCGCGAGTTTGTTCGTAGGTCATTTAAAAATCTCTCAAGAATGGAAACTCTACTTTTGTTGACCATAGGACTCCATCTTCCCCCTCCAAAAAAAAAGAAGTCAAAGGAGAATGGCAAAAGTCTCGTGGACAATAGATGTAGTTCGGTAATTCAAGGTACTCCCCATTTCAACATATGCACTTCGATTGACCAAGTCTCCCACCAAAATTTTGAAAAAGACCTCTCCTTTCAGCTCTCATAACCGGCCTATCCTCTATACCCTCATTTCCCTTTTCTTCTTCAAGCATTTTGAAAAAAAAAACAACACAGGAAACCCTATTTTATACAAACAAACCATCAATGACCATCACTTCGACGATGTTGACGCCGGTGTTGCTGAGATAATCACCGCTGTCGCTGTCCCCGTCGTCAATCTCAATCCGACGACGTCGACGCCGGTGTTGCTGAGATCATCGCCACTATCGCTGTCCCGTCGAACCCTCATCATCAGCCTGTCCCTATCGCCAACCCAATCCAACCACCACCTCGACGATGTTGACGCCGGTGTTCTGAGATCATCGTCATTGTCGCTGTCCTGTCGAACCCTCATTATCAGCCGACAGTCTCATCACGGCTGTCGCCCAAACCCAAAAACCTAACCCTTTTTTCCCAAACCATATAACCGAAACCCAAGGAGAAGAGGTATGAGATTTTGATTTGAACTAAATGGGGGAGCCCGGTGTAAAAGGCAGGGATAATGGGGAGTATTGAGTCGAAATGTGTTGCCTACTGAAACGATGATCAGGCTCATCTTGCTGCTATTGTTGATGCCCCTTTGCAAGATTTCCCTGCGACTTTGCGCACTGCTGTTTCTGTTGTCACTCGCCACAGTGGTGAGACCTCACAGCCACCACCCTGAAACTGACTTTGGGGTTTATTTCCAAAACTTTGAACTGATTTATGTTGTTTCTGTTTTTTTTTTCATTTGACCACTTCTGCTGGGTATTATTTTGTTGCTAACACTTAAACCCATGACTTGCTTTATTTTGGTATGCTATTATGGATGTGGTCTTTATTTGCTATATCGTATATATTGGTTTTATCTCGTAGGTACGTCTCACTCTTAGTTCCGAAACTATTTTGGTTTGAAAGGACGCGGGCCATCTTTCGATACACATTGGCCCATAAACTTTCCCTTTGTAACCATTTTAAGCCATAAGCCAAATGCCAAAAAATTTCCTTGTTGCAATGAGGGCATTGCACCTCTCAAGTTTGGGGGTGGGGGTCCCTAACGCCTGTGAAAAATAGAAAAACCCCAAAGTTCTCTTTATAAAATCAATGACCACCAACATCGAATCAATCGGTAGAATCAAATTTTCTCCAAAGAAAAAGATAAAAAAAACAATGAAAACGGGAGAACCAACGCTAAACCAATGAAAAATCATGCAAAATTTTCTCCCACAAAAATAAATAAGTTTGAGGGAACCGCTATTGTCCAAAAAGTGATCAAAAGCCACAAGTTTTTACCCGCTCAAGACCCGTTGATCAAACCAAAAGATGTGAGGAAAAATGAGAAAGGCGTGCCACGATTGAATCCAAAGTTAAAATTCTCATCTAAAATTTTAACCGAAATGCCGGTCATTTCTTTTTCATTCCTTTTATCACTTGAGGACAAGTAATATCTTAAGTTTGAGGGTGTGATAACCGTCATTTCTTAAGTATTATTTACCGCTTTTCCTCCCATTTTTATTTCTTTATCTAACCCAAGATACCCATTTGAGCCTACTTTCTCTTTATTGGTCTAAAATCGGTTCAAAACTAGGAAATAACAAAAAAGTCAGATTTCGATATGGTGACATCAGCCCACTGTGACGTTAGCAGAGAAATATTCAAAAAAGCTCTTTGCAGGATTTTGTGGGTGAAATTGGTGAAAGGCATTTTTTGGAGCTCCCTTGGTCAACCTGAGCTTTACACAAGAATGTTGGGTGAAGACATATGGGATGAAGACAAGAAGTAGTAGAAGACAAAGGGTGAGAAGTCCCTTTCTCACTCACTTGTCATTTTCCCCATCTCAAGTCACTTTCAAGCATTCTCTCCTCCTCCAACTATTTAAAGGGACCCTTGGAGCACCATTTGGATCATCGTGGATAGCTGAGAACACACAAACTATCTTATTGCTTTCTAGTTTAATTTAATTTTCTGCTGTAATCTCATTTCTGTACGCACTGTGGCAACATACCACTGTGGCTACTTTCAATTTAATGCACTTTCTGTTTACTTACTTCCTGTTTGTTTACATCTGTTTTTACATTATGCATTTGATCATGAGCAGTAGCTAAGCCTCCCCTTGGGTGTGGGTGTAAGCCGAACCCGAGAGAACAAAATGTAACACTTGGGTGTTACTACTTTTTGCTAACTCTTCGGTTTGGTCATTCAAGTCGAAACTTCATCTCAACGCGGACAAGCTGATCACTTTAAGTGTTAATATTAGATCTTAGACCTCGAGAGGGGCGGATCGGAAATACGGCTTGAATGATGCAAGGAGGTTCGAGAGAATCTTCAATAATCGCATAGAGATATGGGTTTTTGCATAATCGTACTAAGGTTCAGATTTCGATCGAATGGGTGTGTCATAGAGATATGCGCATCCCTCCACATCCGGCGGAGCTAAGATCTTCGAGATCTACTTAGTTACTATTGGCAAACCGAAGGTTAGCATGAGTAGTACTTTATAATAAAACCGTTTTTCGCAACCTATATAATGGAACTTCAAGAGGAGAAAGTTATATAGGACCACTTGTGACCTGCTTTATTAACCATATTTGTTACTAATCTTCTCGGGGGAAAACTTACACCTATGCCCATTTGTCATTAATTGTATTTTTATAAAAGATATTAAATTCTCCAACAAACAAACCAATATTAAAAATTTCTAAAAACCAAACTTTGCACCAATGGTTCGGAATAATCTCTGATTCTTAGTAAGACCAGTAATTGGACGATCCCGGCTTTTACCGGTATATTACTTGTACGCGAACACATTAGTGGTGTACACTTACACCATTTTTGTGACTCCTTTTAGGTGTGTTATTTTTGCTATCAATACCCTACTTTTTTTTCATGCATTTCCTCGAGGTTTGAAGAAAGCTTAAATCAACTCAAATTTAAAAATGTAATATTTTCTTTCAAATACTTGATATATAATAATAATAATAATAATAATAATAATAATAATAATATTCTATGAAAAAGGGGTGTACGCTAATATAAATTAAACTCGTTAAAAAAATTATGCATCAAATTTACATAGTATTATTAGTATAAAAATGTTATAATTAAACTACTATTAAATCCATAGAACAATAAAGTGAAATATTCGGTAAATAATAATTTATTGTTAAATTAATTTAAACAATAAGGTATGATAGTAATTTTCATTTCATCAGTACTTGGTATAAAATACTAAACATAACTTTTTTATCTTAATTTCTTAATCAAACCTCTTATCTAAGTCAACATTTATCCAAATTTTTTGGTAAATAACCACTTAAGGTATGGTTTAATTCACATCCATATTCTTTGGTCCAAACAGATACTAGAATTATCAGTCATGCTTTCTCTAGAAAATATCACATAGGGTGACGAGTGAGGAAAAATCGATTGTGCCCCCGTCCCCTTCTGGTGCGAGATCGAATGTGAACTTGATGCAAAATCAACTGTGAAGGAATTGAGAAGATCGATGGTGAGAATCGAGGGTTTTGAGAGCGTTTCTTGAAGCGTCTGATGTCGAATCGATGGTGATCGACGCATGCGTTGTTTGAGAGAAGGGAAATGTAGTAAAAAAGGGTAGTCTGAATCAGATAGGGGATGGAATGGTGGTGGAGCAAATCAAACCTTTGTGAACAATTCAGATGTTTTAAAAATGCATGCCAAACAACCTTTTATCTGACCGATTCAGAAAAATATCTCTTAATGGTATCATTAAAAGGTAAACAAACAACCCCTTAGTCACAATAGCCGAGTTTTAGATTAAAATTTTTGTGTCTAGATAATTAGCTTTATACACATGCTTTTATATATGCGCTTTATTTTTTGCTTTGCAAAACATTAGAGCATCTCCAAGAGCTATACTAAAATGGAGAAAATAGAGATTTTTGCAATTTTTTTGCTCTAAGAGCTATGTTATTGTTAAACCCATATTACAACAGATCTGATAGATTGCTCAATGAATCCTCATTTTATTAAGAACTGTAGAAAGCTTATACAGAGAAACACACACTTACATCTTTAGATGACTCTCATATGTGGTGTTCTACTAATGTTCAACTGCCTAACTGTCTAACAGACTCTCTATATATACTACAAAGGTAAAGCTACAGTTACATGTATTTAAATCACAATCCAATTACATTAAGACACGTCATCAAAAACTCTATTCAGAAGTTTTTCAGAACTTCAGAACTGTCTTCAGAATTCTGAACTTTGCTCTTCGGAACCACTTCTGAATTGTCTTCAGAACTTCTGAATTTTCACTTCAGAACCTATTCAGAACTTCTTCAGAACTTCTGAATATATATTTTGCACTTCTGAAGATGACTTTATTTATCTTTCTAGCACTAGCAGAACTTCTGAATATATATTTTGCACTTCTGAAGATGACTTTATTTATCTTTCTAGCACTAGTTCAGAACTTCTGAACTATTCATCTTCAGATTCTGAAGTTCTTTTCTTTACAAAACATTTCAAACATAGGATTCAAATTCATAGGATTCTTTGGATCCTAACAGTTATCTTGTATGCTAAAATAGAACAAACAAGAGATAGAAGATAAAAATCTCTAAATTTGGAGAAATCTCTAAATCCACTTTTTGGGAAAGAGAAATATTATTTTAATCATTCCATCCAATAAGAGACATTGAAATAAAATGTATAGCAGAGAAAAAATAATATTTTATTAATATATTGATTATTTAATAATATAATAAATAATAGGGAATGTAATTATTTTGACCCATTTCAAAAATGGGTTTACCAAAATAACCAAATTCTTTTTGATTTTACCAAAATGACCAAAATACATGCGAAATACATATCGAAATACACCTTAGATCGAGTGGGTTTGCAAAGGGATCAAAACGACGTCGTTTGGATGAAAAAGCCTCCGCCAGGGGCCCAAAACGACGTCGTTTTGGGCCGTTTTTCCTATGTATCCCTGGACCGTATAGCTACCTCCGCCACATCGTATGAATACCTCCGCCACATGGCGGAGGGGACCCAAAACGACGTCGTTTTGGGTCCTTTTTTGCCTGGAAACCCTACTTTGTAAGAGAATATAACAGGTTACCTATGTTTGACTCGTTTTTTGGTGTATTGTTTTTTCAGTGATAAATTCCATAATTGCCTGATAAATTTCCTGATAAATTCCCCACAATTGCCTGATAAATTCCCCACCCATCCACCCTTTTTTTTACAAACACAAGTTCTTTTAAAGATCAAGAGCAAAATTTCAAATTCCACTTTATTTGGCACATTGTTATACATTATGTTCGAAAAGTAAGTTTTTCTGTTCTACGATTTATTGCTTAAAACTACTAATATATATTACGTGTTTGTTGCTATATGTATACATTTGTAGCAATGTATTTAAAATTCATAATTTTTTCGTTACATACCCGTAAAATTTAGGGGAGGGTTTCTTAGTATTATGTTTGTCTCATTCGTGTGTTTTCATGTAAATATAAAATATTTAGAACACGTGTATTTTGAAACAAAGAAAAAATATTTGTCCTCATTTGTATAACAGACATAATATATAAACTTTTAAGCTTCTTCTTGTTGCTAACTGTTGTATGTTAAACGTGGTTGTAATTTGTAGAGAGGTTTGTAATATGTTTCCAGGTTGTTGTAATTTTCTTAGCTTCTAGTGGTAATATTAAGATAGTTTAAAAAAAACCAAATAACAATTAGTAGGGGAAAAGCTTTTTTACCGTTTATTTAAAAGCTTTTGGCTAATAGCTTTCGATTTGTTTTTAAAATATTTGTTTAAAAATTTCTATAAAAATAATTCCAACTTTTACCGTATTTTAAAAGTTATAAAAGTTAAAAATTATATAAACATTTACGTTTTAATTTAAAATTGGGAAAAATTTTATAAAAAAATTAAGATTATTACGTTTAAAATTATATAACGAGACTTTGTAAATAAAAGTTAACAAAAACGTTAACCCTAACGAAGTTAACAGAATTAACCTTAACGAAATTAACCTTATTTGTCAATATCTAAAACTTCAAAGTCCATGTAGTAAAGCTGTCAAAACAGAAAGTTATAAAACTAACTGGTCTGACCAAAAAGGACTAACCTTGTAAAGAAACTTAACCAAAACGTTAACCCTAACGGAGTTAACAGAACTAACGGAAATAAGGACTAAAATTGTAATAAACCTTAACGGAAATAACCGTAACTGTCTATATGTGTTACAATGTAGGAGGATTTTACGAACTCCTCATTGGCGTTCAAAAGCCGTCTTACCATGATAAAAGATATTAGGACGGTTTTGAGCTTCGATGATGGCAAATAATTGGCGTTCAGACGTACACCTTTCGGTCCATGGTTGTACCTTGCCATGACTGCCCACGATCCGTTGTTAGTCAACATGTTTCTGCAGATGGAGGTTTCTGCTACAAACGCAGAACCCGACGAGCCATATTTTGACGTGTTTGGGTACTCATTATGTTTCGGGCGAAGGGAGTTCTGCCTTATTACAGGACTCCGTTTCGGACTCACATCCTCCCTTCCTTCCATACCAACAGAAAGTTTCGTTAGTAGGGTATTTACCAATGAGGACCCAAAAACCTTAAAGACTTCAACTGTTTATGACCGGATGATGCTGAATTACATGAGTGACCTACCACAAGACGATGTTATTCATGTGTGCTTAGTGTTGATGGTGGAACTTGTATTCATGGGGCGTGAGCTAAGACAGTTTGTTAGCCAGACAGTTCTTAGGGCGTCGAGGACTTACAAGTATTTTGCAATTATCCGTGGGGTGAACATATCTGGGGCCAAACATTCAAACAAATGCATAAGGCTTACAGCTGACGAGTGAATAAAAAATGATCCGTCTTCATGGACGATGTCTGGGTTTACATACGCTTTCAAGGTTAGACAAGTAATATAAATGATTTTTTAATAACAATTGGTTTCCTAATTTGAACTGTACGTACATGTTTATGGTGTGTAACTTTAGATTTGGATCTTGGAGATGTTTCCTGTCGCCCTCCACCATTTCCATAAGCAAAATGACAAGTATCCTAGAGGACTTTCCTGGAGTCGGACTACTACTACTACTAAGACGCTGGGTAGGTCGATTTGCCTTCAGTTCTTCAAGTCAGGTAGGGGGGTATGTTATTGGACTCTCTTTCAAATTTGATAGGAAAGCAATAATCACTCAATGTAATGCTTTTGTTAACATATTTAGCAGATCTCGGGCCCATCCTCGCTACTTACCTGTACGTCTGCCGAGGAGCAGATGGAGTGGTATATAGAAAGTTGTCCCCATTTCCGACCTAAGTCTCGCGACCAATATCAAGACAAGTGGGACGAGCTGGCGGAACTCCAGACCAAGACCGATTCCAACACCCGACGCCTTAATGAGCTTGTGCTGTCTTTCGGCGCACATCAGGTCACTGTTGAACTTAATTTACCGTCCTCTATATTTACACCATGTATTGATACTACCGTACATGGTTTTGTTAGATGTCTGGCGTCCCTGCACCAACGACTTACTTCAATCAGTTTGAGGTGGAAAATACTTATTTCGATCAGTTTGCGATACCGAGGCGGTCGTACGAGATGCTGACCTCGTCGTACAAGATGCCAACCACATCGTACGAGATGGCTAGGTCGTCTTACGTCATACAGCCTACGTACATGTAAGATGTAAGCTCCTTTTTGTTGTTGTTTAAATGCTAGCATGAAGAATAACAACTAAAATTGAAATTTTACCTTTCGCGGTCTAACAGTTTGGGACGTCGGGCTACGTACCACATATGACGTCTCATTCCGCGTTCGACACCGCCGAACAGTCTGTAAGTTGTCTTTGTGTTATAATAATGGTATCTAGAAAATATGTTACTTATTTTGTTCCAATGACAATATCCAGGGCAACATGGCTTATACCGATTACGGCAGTTTAGAACAGGTCATACACCAAGAGTTCGGTACCTGAGCTTGGGCGTTCAACGACGTATTGGGCACTACGATTACCCCTCAGTCCCATTATAATTCCCCGGTTTTGAGTCCATGCGGTGTTATAATTACCGAAGAACATTTTCGTACACCGGAAAGTGAGTCGGAGGTACTAATGGTTGAATCGGAAGACCATCGACCGGAGGTCATCGCGCTGCGTCCAGGATGCCGGGAGCGGTAGGCTTCAAAAGTAACAATGAATCCCTGGAGTAAGCAAGGACCAACCACACCGGTCGCTGGAAAAAAAAGGCACAAACAAAGCGAAACAGTAAGATCTTGGCTTCTTCAACCAATAGAGAAGTCGTCACTGGCCTAATGGTATTTGCTAAAGTTCAAAATGATGACATCCCTGAATTCGTCTGCCGTTCTTCCCTCATATTCCCGTTCAGAAGGATTTTTGGAGAGTACTGTTGGGTCTGGATGAAACGGGCAATCTACAGGAACAAGTTAGGATTTAATTTATTTGTGTCCCTAAAGTGCCTTGTCTAGTTAGATAGAGTAGAGTAGTAACTAACAATGTTCGTGTTGTTTATAGCACATTGACAACTGGACGAAGAAGGTTGTCGCCACCCGAAGTAATACAGCGAGGTAGACGGTCATTATTACTCAATTCTCCGGTTTTATGCTTCGGAATATGGGAGGGGAAGATTCAGTAGTTGGAATGTGCGATGGAACAGAGCCAGACGAACGTCCATGACATTTAACGGATATGGTATGATAATTGATTTTAAAGATTTTATTTAACATATTTCTTACTAACAATATGTGGGTGACTATTATATTCCAGGTATACATTCCTATTTGCGTAGGAGAGAGCCGTCATTGGGTGCTCGGGGTGTTGGATCTTCCTACCATGGAGATGGTTGTATACGACAGCCTCCGCAGCTCCTCCTTGCTAGAACGAACCCTGGTGGAACTTATGAAGATATTTGTTGAGCGGCTGAAAACATTATTGAAAAAGATTAAATTTCGGGGTAGCAAATCCTTTAGTTGGAAACACGATGATCGCGCATCACAATAGTCTGGACGCTATGGAGATTGCGGTGTATCGGTTTGTAAAAACATGGAGTCGTTGGTGGCCACGGAAATCATTCCAACCTATGCTCCAAATGAGGCAGCGGAAGCGGCAATGTTGTTTCGCTTAAAGATGGTCGAGGTATTTTATGCGCATGCAGAAATCTCACCTTAGTATTTTATGCGCATGTAGAAATTGTATTGATAAATTAACATATTATAAATTTACCCACAGTATTAACTTTTCGCTCTTTCACTTATCCCATCACTGTAGTATTTTTTTTAATGCAATATGAAAAATTGTAACGCGATATCCAGGAAGCTTTAACCATCCGTCCGGGAATGCCTCGTCCGTTAGTCTACCGTCACTCATTTTATTTATCAAATACAAGGACCAAATGTGTAGGATTTGTAAAATAGCCTTAGAATAAAATTTCATTTATACAACTATATTAAAACGTGTTTTAAGGTGTATTTGAGTGAGCCATTTATATATATGTAATGATTTATATATAATACGTTAAATTAGTAAATAAAGTGAATGTTTATATAATTAAATATGTTTGGCCATCGTTAGGACCGGAACTGATACCGTGATGGGTTACAAAAAGCCCGGTACTAAAATTACTGTTGAGGCCCGGGACCGATTGTTATTATTATTATTCCTACTTTCGTGACATAGTGTAGGCGCCTAACATATTCGAATCATGGATTTTCGAGACTATTTAAATGGTGTAATTTGTTAAAATATAAACGTATTTTGTAGACGTATTTTAATTGATATACGTTTATGTATGTTAATGCGATAAGGGTGTGAAATGGAAAATTAAAAAACAAAGTAGCTAAAGTAATTTATTAACTAACTGTAGGGGTAAAAAATGTAAAATCGAATTTTAAAACGTTTTTCTCGTATGATTCATGAAAAACAAGTGGACGGATATATCTATATATAGATATGTGTTGAGCTTCAATATGTATAAACGTCTCTCTCTCTATCTCTCAATTATAAACAACTTTATTTGTTAGAATAATCTGAAAAAATGAGTTCCAGTGACGCTAAAGTTAAGTTTTTTTTGTTGTTTTGCTGGTGAATGGGTGCAAGTTAATAACGTGTGGGATTATGTTAATTCTTCAAAGCATGGTGTTAAGTTGCCAGCAAACTTCACACATCGCAAGTTCCTAGCGTACGCAAAAAAACGCTGGAATCGACAGTTCCATTGTTGGTGACACCAAGTTAGTATTCCTGAACGATGGTACAATGACTCCAATATGCGACGATCAAGATGTTTATGTTTTCTTGGAGCTTGTCGGGCGGTCATATAGACCGCCGTCTGTTGTAGTGTATGTCGATTCTTCGATGTATGACGAAGGTCCTGATGAAGGAGATGACACGGATGATCAACCCATCCCTGAAACTCAAATTCAGCCCTCGTCCGAAAATATGCCGGAGACGCAAGAAGTTCAAGAAGAAGAAGTCGATGACGTTGATGAACCACAGATTGTTAGGTTTGCTGAAGACGAAACATATGTTTTTGATTCAGTGGGTCTATCTACTGACGATGATGTACCAGAGACGGATGAAGCTACGTACGATGAAGAAACAGGTACTGGTTAACCTAATAATACATCGTATGGTGGCATAAATGATTATTATAATATGCCCTCACCGATTCCAACAACAGAGACATATATAGAAACTGTCCAACCGGTACCTTACAATCGTAGTCGACAAATATCTGAAGGTCAGATATTCGATACAAAGAAGCAAATGATTGAGGAGTTGGGGATAAAATTCATGGAAGAGCACTTCCAGTTTAAAACGAAGAAGTCATCAAAAACCCGATACAAAGTTATATGCCAAATAGAAGGTTGCACATGGCGTATGACTGCAAGTAGTGTTGGTGAACTGGGAGGTTTTTTTTTTGTAAAAAAATTGGTAGACCAACACACTTGCTCTAGTACCTAACTAAATACTACCCACCGGCAAGCAAACAAGAATATTTTGGGCAACATGCTAAAAAAAAATATGGTGATGCTAGCCGTCAACTTCGGCCAAAGGACATCGTGGCCGATATGTACCTACAATACGGGATTACTCTTACATATCAACAAGCTTGGCGGGCCAGGTACTAGGAACTACTATTGGTGAGGGGCACTCATGCGGAATCGTTTGAACGACTCCCTATGTATTTAGATAATTTGGCGCTTCAAAATCCAGGTACATGCACGAAAATAAGGACGGACTCAAGTGGGCGTTTTGAGTTGTGCTTCGTTGCCCTTCGTTGTGCGGTACGTATAGGAATATCTCATTTGTTTACCTATTAAATAATAACATTATATAAAATAACAAGAAATACCTACATTCTTTGCAGATTCGAAACATTTTGCGTAACTTGCGGCCTGTCCTTATTATAGACGCCGCTCATTTAAAGGGACCGTACCTGGGTACAATGTTCTTGGCAGTAGCCAATGACGGGATTAATAACATTGTTCCCATTGCTTTCGGAGTAGGTAAGTCCGAGACGACTGAGGAGTGGTCTTGGTTTTTGTACAGGTTGAGAGATTGTATAGGAGCACCAGAGGGGTTGGTGTTTATGTCCGACAGGGCTGCTGCCATAAGCGCCGCTATTAGCACCGTGTTTCCCAGTAACGCTCATGCACTATGTTGTCGACATTTGGAGATGAACGCGAAAGCCGCAGACAAGCATATTAAAATATACAGGTCAACATATTGGAAAGCATGTAGAGCGTACACGGAGGTGGAGTTCGACAGACACATGAATGCACTACGATTTCAAGTACCAGAAGCAACCCGAGTTATGGACACTGCTGGTAAGGAGAGGTGGTCGAACGTCCATTTTTCTAGTATACGGTATGATATTATGACATCAAATAGTGCAGATTCGGTGAATGCAGTCTCTCGTTTTGCACGTATATTACCGATTGTCGGACTTGTTGAGTTCTTCCGAGATTTTCAACAACAGTGGTATCTAGTTCGACAGGAAAAGGGAGGTTGATAAACTATGAACTTATACATAATTGTTTTTTCAAGTGTATTTTATAAATTGAATGTAACACAAGTTTCACATATTTGTAGATCAAATGCAAAACCCACTCACACCAAAGGTGAAAGAGATAATTTATAAAAGAGCGAGAACGTCTATGGCATGGAGGGTACGCGGTCATGGAAATGACACGTTTGAGGTAGGGCGAGATCGTAACTACGCAGTAGTCGATATGTTAAACGGTAAATGTACATGTCTTGAATGGGATAAATCTGGGTTACCTTGTGGTCATGCCATTGTTGCTGCAAGACATAAGGGCCATGCAGATTGTAGCTATCTGGCTTGGAAATATTTCAGATCTGAAACCTATCGATTAACATATCAAGAGACGATAACGCCAGATGGACCCTCTGTATCGTGGGTCTTTCCAGACGCCTCCCTTATGCCGTGTTATCCACTATTAATAACTAAGAAACGTGCCGGGAGACCAAGTAACAACGATCGGCGTCCGTCTCAGGGTGAAGGTTCCATTTAGAGAAGATGTGGACGGTGTGGAGCAGCAGGACATACTCAAGGGCAATGTTCAATTCCAGCCCCATCAAGCATGCCTAGGAGTAGAGGTTCAAGCAGTCAACCATTTAATAGCTATGACATAAACAATGATTTCCCGTGATGTTAAGTAAAGTAGTGGTCCTTTTTCCTTGGACAATTTCGTATATTATCAGTTCAATCCGTTTGTTAAGTGTCATTAAGACGTCTGTATTAAATAAAATACAATATTCAATTTATTTTATATATATTATTTTTATATTGTTATAAAATTAAATATACATACAGAAAAATTGAGATATAAGAATAAGTTAATACTCAATGATAAATTTAAACATCATTTTATTAAGAAAACGAAAACTGTTGGTCCCAATAAGGGTCTACAAGAGTTCAATCAAGAGAGAACAGTTTGTAGAAGGGGGGGGGGGGTTGAATACAAACACACAGATTTTTGGTTTTTAAATGAGTTTATTAAAATAAACAAATTTACAGTTACAAGCGGAATTAGAACAAGTTTAAAACCTATTCTATTGTAACTAAGAAACACGAAGTATGATGCACAAGAAGATGAAAGAAAGAATAAAGAGGGTATCAGTCAGATAGAAGCATGCATTAAGATGAAGAAGATATCTTCATCTTATTTATACCCGTTTGTCCTTGAAACAAGACAAAAGGTACATGCCACGTGTCAAGCTTGGATAGGAAGCTTGTCCTTGTTAATAAGACAACCATGCTTTTGGCCGAATATGAACAGTACCATATCAGATATGATGGGGACATAAGAGACAAGTCGTACGTCCTTTTCTGACATGGTTCTAGGTTTGACTTTTGTGCATCGAGGATAAGATCAATCTTTAATCTTGCAAAGGAAGCTTCATTTGATCGCTGATACTGAATCTTCAAGGATGAATCTTTAGTGTCGCTGAGGCTTCACAAGACTTCACACTTTGAGTAGACAATCGCTGCTATCGCTGAACCGCTTCAGTTCACTTAGCTGATTATCTCTTTCTTCAGCTAGAGTCTTCGACTGTCGCTGAATGGTCTTCTGGTGTGATAACTGATCTTCAGGTCTTCAGTGATAAGCTCGTAGTTCCTTGACCTTCAGCGATCGCTGATAGCAATCAGCGTGTGCTATCGCTGAACTTGAACAGAAGCTTAACTATGGAATTTCACTAAGTATAGTAAAGGAATCATATTCAAATCACTAAGAGGAGCTATGATCAACAATCTCCCCCTATTTGATTATGATTAAGCAACATAGGAAAATTGCTTTAAGAGACTAGTAAAGGACTTAGCAAATATTAAAGAAAAATTTTCTAAGTGCTAATCTGTAAGTTTTTTTTCCAGCTAGTCTATTATCTGATTGAGTTTCATTTATAAGGATATGAAAGCACAATTTTTACAAGTAGATAAGCTTAAAGTACATTCACTGATTGAATTTTCAGAGTGAAAGGTCGGTGAGTAAAAGATAGTGTAACGAAAATAGAACTCTTATGTTCATTGTCCCTTTTACTATTTTCAGGGATCTTTTCAGTACTAGGAGGGAGTAAAGTACTTTGAATTTCATTAATTATAATCTGAAGAATTACAACGAAATGAAATTACAAATATAAAGGTAAAGTACTTGTACACTGAAGAAATATTACAAAGGAAGTAGAAAACTATGACTAGTCAGAGATATTCTCATTTCTTCTTTGTAGCTCATTCTCATAAAGCGTCTTTTGTCGATTCATCAGAGGAGTATCTGACCAGCAGCGCCAAAGTATAATCTTTATGAGAGAGGATGGGGCCTTGTGAATTTCTTGGTTTCTGAAGAGTCCTAAGAATCCTTCATTATCCAAGAATATCATACCAGGTTCAGGCAGTGAGATGATTTCGTCTTCTACATATCTTCGGTCTTGAGGGAGATAGGTACAAAGCATTGATATATCAGGGAGCTCAAGATGACCAAGAATGCTTTGATAATCAAACTTAGTTTCATGCTCATTTCTAGCACTTGAACTTCCTTCAGCGTTTGATCTTTTCTTTTTGGAAGATTCAGGGAGAGGGGGAACTTGCACATGTTGTAACATTCTTTGCTGCAACTGATTCAGCACACTGTCCACCACTTCCTTGAATTTGGATTTAGAACCATGAGTGGCGTCTATGATTTCTAGCCATTCAGTGTATCCATAAATTCCTAAGAATTTGGCTTCTTCTCTCTCTGTCCTGTTCGTCCTTGTCATTCTTACATATACCTTTCGACCACCTCTGTTGGAGTGTCGCCCTTGGATAGTTGCATGAATGATTTTGGCTTCAGATCTTCCAAATTTCAGCCTGTCAGTGCACCAATCAAGCTCTTTGTCTTTCTGCTTAGTGGCTTCAGAGGTCAGTGCACTTAGGATCTTCTGTTGAGCGAGAATTGGATCTACATTTATGTGCTCTTGTGCAATTTCTTTTTGTACGAGAGCTTCAGCGACCCTTTCACTCTTTTTCAATTGTTCTTGAGTCGCCTTATCTCTTGCAGAGTCTTCTCTGAGCAATATTCTTGCTAAAGCAAGATCATTCTCAGTTTGCTTTATTTCCTCATCCCTGATTCTTTGTGCTTCCAATGCTTGTTCTCTCTCTTCTCTGGACAAGAAATAGAATTCATCCACCATCCTTATTGGTACGGCTTCAATGGGTTCAGCTTCAGGCACCCTTATTCTTCTTGATTCGAATTCCCTAAGGAACTTTATTCGCCTTTCTTCTTCTTTAGGCTCGCTTATAATCGGCTTTTGAATGCGACGCCTGGGAATGAGGCCTTCTTTTTCTTCAGAGTCAGTTTCAATTATGTACATAAACTGCTCTTCAGAGGAAGGTTCCCTCCTTGAAGTTGAGTCCTTTGGGGGACGGGGATTACTGAGGGAAGGAGAGGAGGAAAAAGTATTGTCAGAGGGAGTTTTTGTGGGTGATGAGGAGATTATGGGAGTTTCAGGGAGAGGTGTAGAGAAAGGGATAAGAGGAAGAGATACCTCAATTATGGTCTCCCCCTCAGATATAGGGATAGTGGCATCCAGATCTACCACTTCTTTTCCTTTGCCTGAGGGACCGGATAGTTCCTGAGAAGGTTGCGGTCCGTCCCCCAAGGGCTCTTGATGAGCAACACCAGGTTTTGACAGTTTGAAGTGCTCTAATGCACTTCCAATGTCGTCATCATCTTCATCATCATCCATCCCCCCATAGTGAGGGATAGGTTCTTCATCATCTTCTTCATCATCCTCATCTTCTTCTTCATCATCATCTTCATCAGCAGCTTCACCTTCAGGCCGCTGAATGTAAGGAGAGATTCTCTCTTCAGGGAACCTCTTGTTATGCTCGGAGATTAGCTCATCAGCGAACTCTTTGGCACATCTCTCCCCCTCAATGTTATCAGGAGGTAGACAATGCACCATCAGAGTGCGAACGTTGGTCTGAACGTCCTTCAGCTTCTCGTCAGCACCTTGAAGCATGGTCCGATCAGCAGCGTTGAAAGAAGAGGAACTTGCCTCAGAGAGCTTTGTAAGCATCTGCATCATGTCGGACTGAGTCTTTTGAATAGACTCAAGGACAGTTGCTTGAGCATTGACCTTCTTCTCCAAGCTTGTCAGGGTCTGATGGAAGGCCCTGTTATCTTCCTTAAGGCTGAAAACGTCAGAGATCAGGTTGCTGACATTCATCTTGATCACTGGGGTACCAATGATCCGTCTGAAGATCAGCTCCGCAGATGTCTGAAGATTGTCCACCCTAGCCCTTGTGAGAGCACATTCTTTGACCGGATAGTCAATTGCAGGGAATGTGGGGTTGGGAAGGACAATAGGAGGTAGGTCGACGACTGTAGGAAGCTTGGGAGCAGCCATCTCTTGCTTAATCTCCCTGAGCTTTGCAGCAGTAGGATGGCCCTAAGGAGATTTTCCCTTCTCCTTGCTGATGGGAGGAGCACTGGTGGTGGTGGTTGTCGTCGCTGAGGTAGGAACAGAAGCGACACCTGATGATGACATAGATAAAGATGCGAAAAACATATCCGGATCAGAATAAGGATGAAAAATTTTATTTGACTCCCTGAGAGTATCTTGAGGATTACTCTTAGGGACTAGTTTTGCAAAGGTAGTGTCTAGAGGATCATTGACCAGTGTCTTAGAGTATCTGAGAGAGATACTCTGAGGTCCTTTAAATTTGGCCTTCCAAAACTCAGATTGCCTAAACAATAATGAGGTTTGGACTGCGTGCATTTCAGCATTATCAGAGATAGGGACAACTATCGATGAGTCACTTGCTGAGTTGAGGACCAAAGAAGAGGAGATAGATGTAGAAGAGAAGGCTGTGGAAGTAGTACCTGATCCAGCTTCAGCAGAGCTGGCTAAGACACCTTCAGTGACCGGAGTCGCTGTTGATGTAGGTAGAGCTGAAGAAGCAACAACGGATGTAAAGACCATTGAAGTGGTTGTGGGTGCAGTTGGTGTTGGTAGAACACCGAAATCAGAGAGGGTGGTATTTTGAGAGACCAACTTATTTGGCTTCTTTACTTTGGTTGCGATGGTCTTTTTATGACCATCAGCTGGTTGTTTCCTCTTAATACCAGCAGTGTCTGGGTTGCTCGTTGTTGGGTTTGACAGCGAGGTGGACACTGGAAGAGGTGCGCCAATCACCTGCAGCATATAAGGTGTGAAGGGAGCATCACCTGGACGTTCCTCAATGTCCAGGGACTTCTTCCCTACGATAGAGAAGGAGTGATCGCCGACCTTCGGGTATTCTTCTCCGAAGGACACTTCCATTATGGTCGTGAAGAAGCGAGGATAAGGAATGACGGGATGTCTGGTGGCAGCATTGATGCGACTGACCATGTCGCTGAAGAAGTAATCCGCGTAGTTCAGGTTGTGGCCGGTGCAGAGAGAGTAAGCAAGGTCTTGAATGTGCTTGCTTGCCTGATCATGAGAGCCAATCTTCGACCCCGAACGCGGATCACACGAGTGAAGATATACTGCCAGCGAGCAGGGAGCCTTTTCTTCTCTAACTTGGATCCCACCGTCTTCAGCGAGGGATTCTCCCAAGAGTATCCAATGGAGTCCAAAAATGCATCAATTTGCATCTTAGTCGGTTCAGCGCCCTACTGTTGGTTCTTAGGTCGTACAGGGAGACGCAGAGCCTTCCTGAGAAATCCAGCAGTGAAGGAGAAGGACCCTAGTTCAGGAATTTTGAACTCAATAGCAGGGAGTTAGGTTCCTTTGTCAGTTGTCAGTATGGTACAGTGAGCCGTGTACAACAAGGCTTGAAGATGGGAAAAGATGCCGACCGAGTTGTGAACAAACGCATGCATCAGAGGGCATGCCTTGATGAAAGCAGCTCCTTCAGAGAATTGGGGGCGGTCTACAGGGATTTCTACCAAGGCGATGTAGTTGCAGGATTGAAGACTGCTCTTTCCAGAGGGAAGTGACAAGTTGGTGCAGCGACCAGAGTCGTGTCTTCAGCAGCAGAGGAGGTTGCAGCGGTTTTACTTGTAGATGCCATTGTTGTGGGAAAGATAGGAACACCAAAGAGGTAAATCATGGTTTTATACATAAATGTATAAACTAGAGTTTGGTATAAAGAATACCAAATGTAAGATGAAAGAGAACAAATATTTTGATGAACAATATCAAAATGTTTGTTATAAACAATAATAAAAAGCTAAGGTAAATGGTTAAAGTTTTTTTTTTTTTTAAAATGGTCTTCTGTTCTAAGGAAAGAACTTAGAACAGGGTTTTTATAGAGGAAAAACTTTTTAATTTTAGATCAGATTATCTTTATTTTTATTTTTAGAGTATTAAGGAGAAGAAGAGGTGAAACAAGATGTTTCCAGTCATAATATAAGGTTTAGATCAAACCTTAGTTGAGTTGTTAGAAGGAAAACACACACAAGCGTGTTCTTGGTGTTCTTGAGAAGACCTTGAAGATTCGAAGAATTTCTTTTTGCCTTGAGGATTGTTATGAAAGCGGAAGGAGCAAAGTAAGGCAAAAACAATGCTTAAATAGCAAGAGGAGACAGAAAAAAAGGAGTGCTAAACGACGGTTTTAGCTTTTTGAAAAAGAAATGATGACCTGGCTCACGTTCCAAGAAAGGAGTTGGAATGGAAACGTCGCGGTCCGTTGTGTGTCCGAAAAAGGTCTGACGTGTCCTTCTCTTTATTTTTAAAAGATTATAATGATAATTATCCATAAGGAAGGTTTATCATTAATAATTTTAGAAAAATCTTCATCACTAATAATAAAGGATTTTTAGTGTTGAGTTTTAATTTTAAGAGAGACATTCTTTGATGAGAAAAGATATCAAAGAGTGTTAAAAATTAGAAGATAACACCTGAGGAGATGGCCTAGATATCGCTGAATCAGAGTTCAGAGAATGGAAATTTTGAAAGCTTTATTTGTAATCCTTTGTTGGTCATTGATTAATAAATTATTCAGCGTTCAACATACCAAGTTCGCTGATGAGTAGATTGAATCTAGTTTCATCAAGAGGCTTGGTGAAAAGATCAGTGAGCTAATATTCAGTAGGAACAAAATGGAGCTCAACTTCACCATTCATCACATGATCTCTGATAAAGTGATATCGGATCTCAATGTGCTTGGTTTTGGAGTGAAGTACAGGGTCTTTGGCAATTGCAATAGCACTTGTACTATCACAATAGATAGGAATTTTAGAGAGCTTGAGATTGTAGTCTCTTAGTTGATTTCTCATCCAAATGATTTGAGCACAACAACTACCAGCGGCTACATACTCAGCTTCAGCGGTGGAAGTGGATACTGAGTTTTGCTTTTTACTTGTCCAACTTATTAATTTTCCACCTAGCAGCTGACATCCACCAGTGGTGCTCTTTTTGTCTATCTTACAACCTGCAAAGTCACTGTCAGAGTACCCAATAAGATCAAACTGAGCCTTTGGGATACCAGAGACCAAGATTTGGAGTTCCTTTCAGGTATCTGAAGATTCGCTTTACAGCGATTAGATGGGATTCCTTCGGTTCAGCTTGAGACCAAGCACAGAGACAGGTAGCGTACATGATGTCTGGTCAACTCGCTGTAAGGTATAGCAGAGACCCAATCATTCATCACTGAGCATTGATTCATGTGGATTTTATTCAGCATGTCTTTAACATATTTGCTTTGACAAATAAAAATTCCTTTGTCAGATTGCTTAATCTGCAAGCCTAGAAAATATGTTAGTTTAACCATCATACTCATTTTATATTGTTTTTGCATTCTTGCAACGAAACGAGTGCAAAGTTTGGGTCTTGTGGAACCAAAGATAATGTCATCAACATATATCTGAGCGAGAATAGTATGACCTTTGTATTTTCTTAAAAACATAGTTTGGTCAATTTTTCCACGAACAAATTTTTCTTTAAGAAGAAATTTAGAAAGGGTATCATACCAAGCTCTAGGAGCTTGTTTTAACCCGTAAAGAGCTTTTTCAAGTTTAAAAACATAACCAGGATGGTTAGGGTCCGAGAAACCAGGGGGTTGTTCAACATAAACTTTCTCACTGAGTTTTCCATTTAGAAAAGCACTTTTAACATCCATTTCAAAAACTTTGAAGTCTTTATGGGCAGCATAAGCTAAAAAGAGTCTTATGGCTTCTAAACGAGCAACAGGTGCAAAGGTTTCATCATAGTCAATCCCTTCTTCCTGTCTATAACCTTGAGCAACAAGTCTAGCCTTATTGCGAATTATAGTCCCGTTTTCATCTAGCTTATTTCTGAAAACCTATTTGGTTCCTATTACAGTTTTACCAGAGGGTCTAGGAACAAGATTCCAAACTTTATTTCTTCGAAATTAAGTTAATTCTTCTTGCATAGCTGAAACCCAGCTAGGATCAGAGATAGCTTGATCTATCTTCTTAGGTTCAGAGAGAGAGATGAAGTTAACATAAAGACAGATATTACCTGTACCTCTACGTGTTTTGATACCTGCAGTGGGATCACCGATAATCTGATTTATTGGATGATTTGCAGTCCATCGCTGAGCTGGAGGTTGAGGAGAGAGATCAACAATAGATTCAGCGACCTGTTCTTCAGATTCTGGAATAGGAAATGTTTCAGCAACAGGTGCTTCATTTAGAATCAATTCAGGGGATTGATTTTCAGAAGTGGTTTGGTTGTTCACATAGGAATTTCCAAGAGAGGAATCAGCAACAGGAATCTGATTTAGAGGAGTAACATTCATCCCTGAAGATGGATGATTATTACTTGTTGGTTTTAGGGATTTCATCATCACTTGCTTCAGCTGGAGTCTGATTGCTGAAGTATGTTTCAGGTTCCCCATAATGAGATCTCATCCAGGCATTCAACTCTTCATCATCATCATGAGAGTGAGAAGTATGAATGGGACGAGATTCATCAAAGTTAACGTGCATGGATCAAATTTACCTAAATGATTTCTGTCATTCAGAATGTAACATCTACATCCAAAAATGTGGAAATATTTCAGAGTAGGTCTTCTTCCATGAAATAATTCATAGGGGGTCTTCTTAAATCGTTTAACTATCAGGGATCGATTTTGAGTGAAGCATGCTGTGTTAACTGCTTCAGCCCAAAACTGAGTTGGAAGATGCGATTCACTGAGCATTGAGCGAGCCGCTTCAATGATAGTACGATTTCTTCTTTCAGCAACACCATTTTGCTGAGGAGTTCACACAGAGGAGAAGTTGTGAGAGATGCCTCTTTCTTCAAGGAAGTTATCCAGAGTACTGTTTTTGAATTCAGTGCCATGATCACTTCTTATGGAACGAACAATGAGATTGTTCAAAACTTCCATCTTTTTGATAAAAGAGATTATCATATCAGGGGTATCACTTTTGGATCGAAGAAAGAACACCCATGTGTATCTGGAGTATTCATCAACAATCACTAAAGTGTATTTCTTCCCAGAGATCGATTGGACATTAACAGGTCCGAATAGATCCATGTGAAGTAGCTGAAGAGGAGTGGTCACTAAAGAAACTAGCTTTGACCTGAAGGAGGCTTTTGTCAGCTTTCCTCTCTCACACGCTGAACAAAGAGATTCCTTTGTAAAGGTATGATTTGGGAGGTCTCTGACTAAATCTTTTTGAGACAATTCATTTATTGTCTTAAAGTTAAGATGAGAGAGTCTTTTGTGCCATAACTAGTTTATGTCAGTGGATGCTTTAGAGATAAAGCACATGTTCTCAGAGTGAGAACTATTCATATTTATGACATATACATTTTCCACTCTTTTGCCTGTAAGGGCAAGCTTATCATTTCCGTCAGTGACAGCACATCTATTCTTCAAGAATAGAACTTTGAAGTCTTTGTCACATAACTGACTAACGCTTAAGAGATTGTGCTTTAGTCCCTCAACGTAAGCAACACGAGAGAATGATGTGGCTCCGTTGGACAAAATTCCATAACCTTTAGTGTATCCTTTGCCATTTCCACCAAAGGTCACTCATGGACCAACTTCTTCTTTGTAATCAGAGAGCAGAGATTTTCTGCATGTCATGTGCCTTGAGCATCCGCTATCAAGATACCAGATACCTTTGGCACTCTGCATACAACAAAAGATTAATTGTTTAAAGGTACCCATACTACTATGGGTCCTTCTTGGTTAGATAGAGTATTGGCGGAGGAGCTACTAGCTGAAGAACTCTCTTCAGTGGATATCTTCACCTTTGATGGTTTTGCAACCTTGGTGGATTTCACTCTCGCTGATTTATCAGCTTGAGCTACTTTCTTTCCATGAGCTAGTTTAGCAGCTCTAGTAGCATTAGGACATTTGCTTGCAATGTGGGTAGTTTCACCACAGTGATAGCATTTCCTATATTTAAAGGGTTTGGAAATCAGAGAGGGAGCAGGAAATTTCTCAGGGATAGGTCCAAGAATTCCTTTATCCATGGTCCTTGGAGGTATAACAACCTTTTCAGGAGTAGGAGTGAGATCGATTTTAATTCTGGGGGTTAGTCTCTGAGAAACGTCAGGGACCTTCTTCCCAGTTTTAGAAACTTTCTCTGAGGATTTCTTGTTCCTATCTTGAGTTTTCTTATTCTTAGGAACTTGATTAAGAAACTCTTTCTTGATCACTTTCTTAGAATTAAGAATAGAACGCTTCTCCTTAGAAGAGGAAGAAGAAGAGGTTGAAGAAGAAGTATCAGGGATAGAAGAGACAAACATTCCAAATTTTAGCATAGAACGATCATTCTCTGATTCTTTCTTTTCAGGGTTATAGCCTAACCCACTTCTTACTTTCATAGGTATTTGAGCATTGATGATCTCATTGACTTTATTAGAAGCCTTACACTATCCTTCGATGGTTGCCTTTTCAGACTTGAGATCAGCGATAGCCTTTTCCCTATCAGCGATAGCTTGTTGTTTCTCGATTCTTATAGTTTGATTTGCAAAGACTTGGTCTTTGAGAGATTCCTCAATTTTAGAAAGTTCTTTGATTCTTATATGGCAATTTTTTAATTGTTCAGATAAGTCAGTGTTAATTCTCTCGGCCTTAATTTTTCCATTTAAAGCATCGTAGAAATCAACAGTAATAGCATCGAGAGCTGACAAGTTATCACTTTCAGAAGGTAAAGAGACAGAGGGAATAGTTACCTGAATAGAAGGAGACTCAGAGGAAGAAGTCTCAGTGACTTCTTCAGCGTCTTCAATTCTTGCCATCAAACAGAGTAAGGCAAGATCTTCTTCATCTGAACCAGACTCTTCAGAGGTCTTGGCCCAGTCATCTTCAGCATCCCAGTCAACTTCTTCAGCTACAAGGCCTTTGCCTTTTTGCTGGTTTTTCTTCATATCTTTGTATTTGTTTTTCAGTTTCAAATACTTCTCCTTTTTATCAGAGGTATGGGAGGTAGTGGGAGCAGCAACTTTCTTCGACCTGCATTCACTTGCGAAATGACCCTTTCGCTGACAGTTGAAGCAAATCGCTGAGGCTTTCTCAGCAGGCAACGATTTCTGCTTTTCAGAGTCAGAGAGGTTGGAAGGTTTTCGAAAATTGCTCTTTCTAGCAAATCTTTTAAAGTTATTAGTTAAAAGGGCTAGAGAATTATCAAACTCAGAGATGTCTGCATCAAGAGTTGATCTTCTGAATCAGTTTGACCTAATTCAGTAATGGAGGTGATAGTAAAAGAAGGAGCATTTTTGGAAGAAGTTCCCTCGGAAGTCACAAGTGCTAAAGAAGTACTTTTAGCACCTTTGAGTTCATTAATTAGGTTCTTCCTTAGAAGCTGGGATTGTTCCTCATTTAAGAGCATACCATATAATGCACTTAAGGACAAGGTTTCAAGATTCTTTGACAGTTTTATACATGTAGTGTACACTGCCCATTGATAGGGCAATGCCTCCATGAACTTTGTCAGAATTTCAGCGTTTGAATAAATTCTATCGATTGATTTAAGATCAATCAGCAGACAGTTAAATCGCTGGTGAATTTGAGAAAGAGATTCACCCTTTTGATACATAAAACTCTCATATTTTCTTACGAGGTTTATGCATCTAGTTACTTTCACTTCAGAAGTTCCTTCATATTGGATACATAATGTATCCCACATGGCTTTTGAAGTCCTCATTTTCATGACAGAATGATAGACCTCATCAGGTAAAGCCATTGCTATTATTGATCTAGCTTTAGAGGCAATAGGAATTTCTTTCTTGTCTTCTTCGAGTCCATACGGTAGGAGTTTTAACAATACTCCTCTCAGGAATGGCTGGAGTAGTAGTGGTGGCAGGAACACTAGCTACTATAGTTGTAGGAACAAATGGTCCATTTTCCAGATAGTAGGGAATCTTGGGGTCAGATCCCTCTAGAAATAGAGACATTCTTTCCTTCCATAATGGAAAGTTATCATGGCTAAATCTAGGTGGTTTAGCTAAAGATCCATTATCGTTATAGTTTGTATTAGGGTTTGACATTTTAAAATAATTTTAAGAAAAAAATATTTTAAAGAGTTAAGAAGCAAACACCGCTCTGATACCACTTGTTGGTCCCAATAAGGGTCTACAAGAGTTCAATCAAGAGAGAACAGTTTGTAGAAGGGGGGGGGTTGAATACAAACACACAGATTTTTGGTTTTTAAATGAGTTTATTAAAATAAACAAATTTACAGTTACAAGCGGAATTAGAACAAGTTAAAAACCTATTCTATTGTAACTAAGAAACACGAAGTATGATGCACAAGAAGATGAAAGAAAGAATAAGGAGGGTATCAGTCAGAGAGAAGCATGCATTAAGATGAAGAAGATATCTTCATCTTATTTATACCCAGTTGTCCTTGAAACAAGACAAAAGGTACATGCCACGTGTCAAGCTTGGATAGGAAGCTCGTCCTCGTTAATAAGACAACCATGCTTTTGGCCGAATATGAACAGTACCATATCAGATATGATAGGGACATAAGAGACAAGTCGTACGTCCTTTTCTGACATGGTTCTAGGTTTGACTTTTGTGCATCGAGGATAAGATCAATCTTTAATCTTGCAAAGGAAGCTTCATTTGATCACTGATACTGAATCTTCAAGAATGAATCTTCAGTGTCGCTGAGGCTTCACAAGACTTCACACTTTGAGTAGACAATCGATGCTATCGCTGAACCGCTTCAGTTCACTTAGCTGATTATCTCTTTCTTCAGCTAGAGTCTTCGACTGTCGCTGAATGGTCTTCTGGTGTGATAACTGATCTTCAGGTCTTCAGTGATACGCTCGTAGTTCCTTGACCTTCAGCGATCGCTGATAGCAATCAGCGTGTGCTATCGCTGAACTCGAACAGAAGCTTAACTATGGAATTTAACTAAGTATAGTAAAGGAATCATATTCAAATCACTGAGAGGAGTTATGATCAACAAAAACGATACATTGCATCAGTAGTAAACAAACGTCAACCCTTATAGAGATCTAGTGCGGATACAGATGCTGACAGGAGATGATCCACTCAGACTTCTTGTTGATAAGTTCCTCAAGTTCCGTGTACCTTTGTTTCATGATATTGATCTCCGACTCATCTTTACGTATTTCACGTTGTACGACCTTTAGCCCGCGTTTCTTTTCCTCGAGTTGCGCCTCTAATTCTACTTGCACCTTTCTGGTATATACCCATTCCGCTGCCAACCTCTCGATTTCTTCGTCTGCCTCTAAACACGAGGCCTTCAGTTTTGAAGGCATTACTTGACTCGCCCTAGGGTTTTCATCACGAGCCACAAAGTACTTGTCTGAATAGATTGTTAGCCCCTCACCATTATGTGTCAACCTATATTGCCTCCAGGCGGCACTATATTCATCTTCTTCCTCTTTTGTTATTGGATGGTAGGCCCTGGTTCTGCCAAAGTTACTCCACTCATCTTCCGTTTGTGGCGCTTTCCAGCTAACCCGGAACCTTCCATCGTTCAGATGTTGTGTGTTATGAGAGGATGAAGAAGATTCATCAACCGATCTTTTACGGTTTCCAACCATTTTTAAAAAATAGATTAGGAGAGATATTTTTATTTGGATGAGGATTGTTCAACTAGTACATTGAGTATGGGTTTGTGGATGAGGTCTATATAGGTAATAAATGAAAAAACATTGAGTAGTATCAGTAGGTTTTTGAAGGTTTTCACGGGTGAGTCCTGTTTGAATTGATGATGGTCAATATATTCATTACAAATTGAGTTATTCACGGGTGCAGGTACAAAGATTCTACTGAAAAGTGGAAAACTTTGGTCAAATTCACATGAAATGCCATAATTTCGGCCAAATGCCCAAAACCTCCGCCAAAAAACCCTAATTCCCTCCGCCAAATGCCCTAATTCCTCCGCCACGTCATTAATCCTCCGCCATGTCACCGCCAAATTACCCTAATTCCTCCGCCAAACAACCAAAACCTCCGCCAAATCATCAAAACTACACTTTTGGTCCCCGTGCTTCCCACATACTATCACAAGTGTTCCATATAGTGAAGTAATATCAAATTTGGTCATTATAATTGAAGGGAAAAGTCAAAAAAAACCCAACGAACTATCTGATTTTGAATGATTAAGTCCTTGGATTTTTTTAACGAATAAATCCCGATCTTTTTCATAAACAAAAAAATATATAATTTTTCTCACCGACAACAAAGTACGAAAAACCAATTAAATAGAGAAAAATTATACCATTTCCATTACTAATTATGAAACATATAAAATAAAAGTCATGTCTAAAGCATAAATAGATATAAAATTAATTTGTTCAAAGAAAGTTAAAAAATTTATTTGTTCAAAGAAAGTTAAAAAATTAATTTGGTAAAAAGATTGAGGAAAAAAAACGGGATTTATTTGTTAAAAAAATCCAAGGACTTAATCATTCAAAAGCAGATACTTTGTTAGGTTTTTCTAGACTTTTTTCAAATTTTTATAACATTAACCTGTTTTTACAGGTTACAAGGATGTATTTAACCGGTTTCAGAAATTATCATAATAACATATATGATAATTTTATTAAATACAAAAAAATAACAGTTATTTATCAAAGTATAATATCTTCTTTTAGTAATAAAGCAGAGAGACCAAAATCGTAGTAAATGGTAAACCATAGAGACCAAAATTGTAGTTTAGTCTTTTCCAACCACATATGCATCAATATCTTCATTATTGGACCATCTTCTTCCAACCCCAGGTTTTTTCTTAGTGTAGTCACATGGCTGGGAACGCATCCTCTTCCCCCCCCCCCCCCCCCCCCTTCACAGATAATGCTTGAGAGAATGAAACGATCGGTACAAAAAGCACTGGCGGAGATCGAAGAAATATCCGAGAAGTGGAAAAAATTGCTGAGAAAGAAGGATAAACTACTTCAAAGTATTGAAGCGGATAATGCGGATATAACAAGGCTACAGAGGGAAAACAAAGACAAGGAACATCGAATTAACAACGACAACCTAGAAGCCGACAAGATTGTACGAGAGTTCGCGATGCTTCCAGCGCTGGTAAACGAGAAATATAGTTGGATCGAGCAATGTAACACACTCTACCCTTAATTGGTGTAACCGAGTAGAGGTTTCGTATTTCGGAGTTTCATGTTGAACTTTGCTTTATAATAAAACGGTATGATTTATTTTGTGATCTTACCATTATAACATAAATAAACTCATATAACATAATCTCTCATAACTTTATTGAAAATTTATTGAAAAACACACGTTAATTTTAAAACATAAAGCCCAATAACATACAGCAATTGTCAGGCAATTGTTAAAATCCGTTCCGCTTCACCCGAGGTTATGCGTGCACCATCCCTTTCCATGTACACTTCCAGCGGAATAGTTTCATACTGAAAATAGTTAGTTATATCCCAAACAGATTGATCATCCACGAGTTCTTTCAATCCAGTGTCAAAGTCTGCTTCTGGTGGTTTGAAAAACATTTTCATTCCAGCTCGTTCGTGTTCGTCATAACCAAGTAGAGCCATTAACTGATGCATGTGTTCCAGACAAATACACTGACCATCTACTAGGTCAACAAATATTTCCATTCCGTTCCCATACGACCTACCAGGTGGTGGTGTGAAACTTTCGTTATGATGGACCTTCATAATAAAAATGAGAGGACCGTCATCTGTTGCAAAAATAGTAAACCGAGAAAAAAAGTCAGCAAATTCAAGCGAGACAATTTATTTATGGACGTTAAAATTTACTAACACACGAGGTCTTCTATCCATTGCGGCAGCGGTTCATATATACTTCTAAGCCTCCAAAGACGTTGTATTTCAAAAGGCATCTATGTAGGTAGGAAATGTAGAAGCTAGGAAATGCTAGTGATATCAAGATGTGATTTGCCGATGCATATTAGCACCTATTTATAGTCGTGGAAAAGTGTATTTGAAGTCAAGCGTGTGTACTTAGTCAATAGATTCGTCTGAAAAAGCGTACACCAGTGTATTTTCACAATTTAATGCTCATATAATTACATAATTTGCATGTTTGTGTATATTTTCTCATAAGACGTAAATTATGAAAACCGTTTCCTTCAAATTAATTATTGGATTGCAACAGAATTAATTATATAATAACTTTTTCTCATAATATGTTGAATAATTAAATCTTGTGTAAACTTCATATAAATTTTTATAAATCATAACATATTGTTTTTAATTGTTAACAAATATTCCCATATGCTATGGTTTTTAACAAACGAGACTGATCTAGCCCGGCAGGCGTTATCACGAAAGTTCGATTAGAGAACTTCATGTGTCACAGTCAGATGGAAATTGATTTGGGTGACCGTGCAACCGTGTGATTTTGTATCACCCGTCACACCGTCACCCAAATCAATTTCCATATGCCTGTGACACACGAAGTTCTCTAATAGGACTTTGGGAATAACTCCCGCTAGAAGACCAAAACGAATATTTTTTTAAACAATTTCCATAGTCACGGTCACGCCTGCCGGGCTAGCTAGCACCAAAGTCAGATTAGAAAATTTCATGTCTCATGGTCAATCTGGAAATTGATTTGGGTGACCGTGCGACCGTGTAATTTTGAATCACCGGTCACACCGTCACCCAAATCAGTTTCCATATGACTATGGCACATGAAATCTTCTAATCGGACTTTCGGAATATCTCTCGCTAGAATAGCTCTGTCTCGTGTGTTGTACCGCGTAGTATATGGGAATATTTGTTTAAACAAATGTTGCCACATGGTTTTTTAAACGAATAGGGAAATCGTAGTTCGGTGACGAGACAGAGCTACCCCGGCAGGCCTTATCACGAAAGTTCGTTTAGAAAACTTCATGTGTCACAGTCAGATGGAAATTAATTTGGGTGACCGTGCGACCGTGTGATTTTGTATCACCGGTCACACCGTCACCCAAATCAATTTCAATATGCCTGTGACACACGAAGTTCTCTAATATGACTTTCGGAATAACTCCCGCTAGAAGACCAAAACGAATATTTTTTTAAACAATTTCTATATTTGTTTAAAAAGCCATATGGGAATATTTTGTTTCAAATAAAAATATGTTATAATTTTTTAAAATCCATATGAAGTTTTCCTAAAAATAAAAAACATGTCCTAAACATGATTACAAAAAGTTAAAAAAAATAAAAAATGTCCCACGACAAACGCATATCCCATAATACATCTGCCACATTATGACGGGTTTCCAAAGGCGTTTGGGTCATTGTTCTCCTGGATGGGATCTTGTCATTTGCCAACAACCAAATCATTTGATACGCCAAAGGATCCGAATCGGCTTTCCAGGTGCTTTGGGCTATGTTGTCGGCCCAGAAAATTGAGATGGCCCCCGCACGATCAGCTCGACTTCTTTCCTCAATCCTTATTAAAAAAATCAGTAACACGGGGTATAAAACCACCCAACAACTGCCTCACTGCCCTATCATAGGTATCGATCAGGTCAGAGTCATATACTGTGACTTCCATTTCAGAAAAGTTCAACTCCGTGACCACCCAATGTTCCTTCTTGACACAGATTGGCATTATTACCTGGAATAAAAGGCATTAGAAACCAATATATTTGAAGCCTATTAATTAATAAATATATAAATGTTATCTTAATTTGTATACCGAGTTGATAATACTCCATGCGGGCCATCCGTCATTTGTCATACTACCGTCGGCCTGTTTAATATCTTGGCGACGGACAGGATTATTGCATAGGCGCTCAAGGAAGTTGGCATTCATAATAGTCCACCTACATTGATTGTCGCGACCTGATTGCACCATTCAGCCCCACACATCTACATGCTATTGATAAAATAATAAATATTAGACATGAACTATGTGTTATAACCACATTGGTAATTTAAACTACAAAACTAACCGAGCTTAAAAAATTCCCTGCCCCATCTATTCCAAGTAATGCAAGCCACCATTGCGGAGAGAGATCCAAATATGGTAACATCGATATCCTGATTGTTTTTGGTAACCCTGTCGTCCTTAATGTTCTAAGGATGTCGATCTCATCAGTATTGGTTTGTACTGGTGGCTGCTCTTGGGCTCGACCTTTACCTTTGACACTGCGTTCGCCTCTCCCTCTACCTCTATCAGGCACATGAGTGGTAGTCGGTAGTCCTGTAAAAGGTGGACGGCCGTGTGGGCCCGGACGAACTTCACGATGCGGCCTGCCCTCTCTCTCCGGAGGAAGTGGAATCTGATCCGGAGTATGATACATGTCGGTACCATGCTGCATGAATGGGCAAGGCATACCGTACGACATGGATGGGCCAGGCATACCTACGAACTGGATGGGCCAGGCACACCGTACGAACTGGATGTACCGCATATGACGATCTACATTCTCCATCCATTGGGGCAGCCGATGAACAGAACCAAGGTACGGCTGCAACCCATCCAGGGATGATTGATGTAGCTGCTGAATGCGCTCAAGCTCCGACAACCTCTAATGATACGGGATATCCGGCTGAGGATGCCGATCACCGGGTGGATGAAATCCCTGGCTGGTAGTTCTGTTAGTTCTGTTAACTCCGTTAGAGTTGTATTTTCTGTTAAGTTTTTTACAAAATTAGTCCTTTCTCCGTTAGGCTAAACGTAATAATCATTATTTTTATATAAATTTATTTCCATTTAACTTTTAATTTTTTTAACTTTTAATTTTTTTAACTTTTAAAAAAGGGAAAAATTTGGAGTTATTTTTTTGGAATTTTTTTTGCAAGTTCAAAAGAAATATTTTAAAAATAAGCTTAGCGATTTACAACAACCCTATAACATATTACAAACATACAACCAATAAAATCACGTATAACATACAACAGTTAAAATTTCTATTATTTCTAAATAATTTTTTAATAAACGGTTACTAAAATTATAATTATTTACAAGTCTTTATTAAACTATTTACAATCTTTGTTTAAAAATGCATTACACGTGTTATAAATAATTTATATTTACATTGTAATGGACAAACATAACCATTTTTTCGTTTCAAAACACACGTGGTGGTTCTAAAACTGGACAAACATAATAATATACATGTAAATTGTAAACATTTAAATAAAGTGCGGGTTTTGAACTAACCATTTCGTAAACGTCTTGAGTTATTTGATATGACAAGCACATGGTGGTTGACTCCTCCTTGGTTACGTAAGCAAGACCTTAAAATATTGAAGTGGTCCCAATTTTTGGTGTGTGAGCAAGAAGAAAGCAAGAACAAAGCAAGAAGAGGAGAAGAAAACAATGGAGTGCAATTACAGCTGTGTGGGGTGGGGGTGGGGGCGTTGTGGTATATAAGGGTTTTAGGGTTCGATGGATTAAGGTTTCCAGGCAAAAAAAGGGCCCAAAACGACGTCGTTTTGGGTCCCCTCCTCCATGTGGCGGAGGTATTCATACGATGTGGCGGAGGTAGCTATACGGTCCAGGGATACATAGGAAAAAGGGCCCAAAACGGCGTCGTTGTGGGCCCCTCCGCCATGTGGCGGAGGTATTCAGTTTTGGCGGAGGCTTTTTCATCAAAACGACGTCGTTTTGATCTTTTTGCAAACCCACTCGATCTGAGGTGTATTTCGATATGTATTTTGCATGTATTTTGGTCATTTTGGTAAAATCAAAAAGAATTTGGTTATTTTGGTAAACCCATTTTAGAAATGGGTCAAAATAATTAAATTCCCTAAATAATACAATCTCTAAAATAGCATAGCTCTTAGAGTTGCGAGTAATTTTGCTTAGAGATTTTAACTTTTCTTACTTATTTTAGAGAAAATATAGGGCTCTTGGAGATTATCTAATACCCAGGAAAAGAGAGGGTTGCCTCTTAAACAGGAGCAGGTTCATATAGATGAATTTTTCTAGAGATAGAGGCAACAAAATGCAACATAACCCTTCCAACCACTTGTATAAAAATTAGGGTCGGGGTGAGCATGGTTCTATTCGGTTTGGTTTTTGGCCGAAACCGAACTGAAAACCGAGCCATTCGGTTTTTGAAAATCCAAATCGTTTGGTTTTCAGTTTTTATGTTTGGTTCGGGTTTTTCCGGTTCGGTTCGGTTTTAAAACCAAATGGTATAAAATGTTTTGGTTTTCAAATTTTAGTTTTTTATATATTATATATAAATATCGATTGTAGTATTAATCATGTATATATTATATATAATATCAATTTAGTATTAATTATATATAATTTTAATTTTAATATTAATCATAAATTATTATATATGATAATAATAAAAATTAAAAATAATTATATTATTTCGGTTTAGTTCGGTCTCGATTCGGTTTTTTGAAAAACCGAACATTTTGGGTTCGGTTCGGTTTTTTCGGTCGGTATGGAAACCGAAACCGAACCGTTTGGATTTTAGTTTCAATTCAGTTTTTCGGTTTCGATTTCTCGATTTTTTCGGTCTGGTTTTTGCTCACCCCTGATTTAGAATGAGATATGGTACAATGTAGACCACATTTCCTCTACCTTCTTGAAGCCTAGCAGATCAAACCTATCAAGGATACATTTTGAGGTAGGGATATGCGAATGCAAGGGTGTGAAATTGTTATTCATAAAAAAAAACATAGGCCTTGAAAAAAAAAACCAACAACATATAGCATATAATAGAACCATTTAGTACCTTGGACGGATCAAAGCCAAATCCACTCATTTGCATCATACATTATGTATCGGCTATGGCTGCATTATTAAAGGTGGCGTTTGTTTTTTAAGAGGTGCTAAAGTCTGAAGTCTGAAGTCTGATTTCACTTCTGATTTATAAGAGGTGGTGCTGAAGTCTGAAATCTAAATATATGAGAGTGTTTGTTTTTGTAACCTGAAAAACGTCTGAAGTCAAAATTAGTAAATAAAATTAATATCCTAATTCAGTTAGCTAGAAATCACCTTCTCCTACGACGAATCTTGCATCACCGGCAACCTTCAAATGCCTAATACCTTTCTTGAAATACAAATCGATTATGAAATTCCCATCATTAGTAACATATGCCATACCATTTTCCAGCCAAACACGGAACTTTGCAACACAATCGGCTTCTTCAAACAATGTTTGCTATAAATTTTTAGCAAAACGCCACAATTTATCCACCGGCATGACTAACCCACTTCCTCCGATGCAATCCACCAGCTTCGTTTAGTCAACAATCACTGTGAAATTCTATCAATAACCCTCGATGATTTTTTCATGAAGCAACGATCTGCCACAACTTTTGACCATATTCACATCTGGGTCGACTTCGTCTGCTCCATCGATGCCCAAATTCACATCTGGTCGACTTCATCTTCTCCAACGATGGCGAAAATCACATTTAAGTGGACTTCGTCTTCTCCATTGAAGGTAAAAATCGCATCTGGTGGACTTCATCTTCTCCATCGATGACCAAAATCACATCTTGGTGGACTTCATCTTCTCCATCGATGGCCAAAATCACATATGAGTGTTTGGGGGGTGGACTTGTTCGAAGGTCGAGAACCATGCTGGATTCAACAAACTCGACGGTCTTGTATCTCGTCGAGAGATTGAGAGCTTGAGAAGAGATTGATACCTTGAGCAGAGATCGAAAGATTGAAAGCAATATCTGAAATCTAGAAACGTTCACAATTTAAGCGGCATTAAGAGGTTTCTTTACCACTTAAGAATTCATAGTAAGACAGAGCCATTAAGCTCTTATTTTTAGGGAAAAAAACAAACACTCTGAATCAGTAAATGTCTAACCGAATCAGACTTTAGAAGTGGTTAAGTGCTGATTTTCAAAAAACAAACAAGCCCTAAATCATGTTAAATTAAATAAATTTTCATCAAATTCACTAGCAAGAATAGGTGCAAGTGAACTCTTAATAGATGTTCAGTGGAATTAAAGGCGTAAATGATTGATAGGATAACTAAATAGAAATTAAAAGTGCAATACACATAGTAACCATTTTACTCTCCTAGAATAAGACTAAACAAACCTCTGAATCTAAACAAATTAAGGAAGTATCTGATAAAAGAAAGTTTGCCATCAGCAACCTAGATGTATGACTTATGAACAAAACTATAGTATGTTATTTTCAGAAGAAAAAAAGCATCAACCCGTAAATTCGTAATGGCATGCCAAGAGCGACTGCTAACATAGTTGGCATCAATAGTACTCAAGTCAATCTCATTATGTAACATGGATCTAAACCTCTGAGTCAGTGGAAAAGATATCTTTGTTGCATAACACATGAATCAAGATTTTGTCATCATCAGAACAAAGCAAAATGGTACCAATTGGTATCATATTAAAATATCAATTACTATATCAGGAGGCACCGAGGCAGTTACTATTGGCATGCACAATTACTATTGGCATGTACAATTCCCACCACCAGAAATGAATTGGAAAAAGAAGTACTCTATAATAGAAACGTACAGTAGTTTCCCAGGATATTCAGTGTAAATAATCGCATAGAAAGAAGAGTAAACTATAAGTTATATAACAACCCCGCCCCGCGCAGCATGAGTCGGGAGATGCACAATCCGGTAATCGGATCAAAACTCAAAATCCATAATTTAGAGTTGTACTAAATTACCCAAAATAACATTTTAAGCATAATTACAACCCAAATTTATCGTCTATGCGATTCTATCATATTAACCAAACATGATATACAAAAGTTAAATGTAAGTCCTTTACTTCAGCGAAATCTCGACCTCTCAGCCCGTCCCTGGAGTAGAACCTGAACCTGCCGAGGAAACAGAAAACACCTCGGCTGAGGAAAGTCGCTCATTGAACAGATATTATGCATAACCGTGTGAAAATAATATAAGTTCAATAAAAGATAATGTATAACCATTGTAATGGAAGCATTCGTGAACATAATTAAGAAATGTAAACTATTTTTATAAAAATCAACAAATCATCTGAATTGAAATAATATGTTGCCTAATCGGATGATCAGTCCAATCAGACTTGGAATGTCAGTGTCGGGCAAAACACCACCATTACCCGGTAACCAGTTTAGTTCGGGTATTCGGCTCTATCCGGTAATCGGTTCTATCCAGTAACCAGTCATTTTCTGGTACTCGGCTCTTGGATGCATCCTACGTTCTCTGTTTGGCTTGGCCTTAGCCTTTACAAGAACGTCATGGTCATTAATAGCCACCACGGAAGGCATCTCAACATTTGTGGCCCAAATGTCGAATCTAGTTTAAAATCAAGAAAGCTCACGTTTTTTAAAAAAATCAATATTTCTTTAAACCATATTTCATAATAATATAACCAACCAATAGGGGATACTTCCAAATTATTCATTTAACGAACACAAAGTCTACTTTAAAAGGGAAATATTGTTTTCTATAAAAGTACTCGAAACTGTAAGGTTCGGAGTCACGTCTATCAAGATGGATGGAATTTCCGGGTGCAACCGGTTATTCCAGAATCAAAGAAATAGGACATTCGTACCTTATTCGATCCCTTCTTTACTTCCTATCACCTATAACCATTTAATAAACACTACATTAATGACCGACATGATTGTTAAGATCCTAAACAAAGTTTGACAACCAAACACATTTTGGACTCACAAAACAGAAATTGACAGCTTAGTAACACCTTATGTTCCAACCTTTTCCTCATACTTAGAAACCAAATTAGGTGTTAACATCTGAATCGAAGTTGTATTTTAACCTTTTAGGATTCTACAGAAACTGGAATCAATGCAATCGGAGTTATGAGCTGATCGGTACAACGTTTATAAAACAATGCGCAAATACGTTAAAATACAGTGAGCTACTGTATTGACACACTGTTTTGACACTCTTAAGCTCAAAATTAGAACTTTCACTCTTCATAACAGCTTTAGAGGATCTTCTAATATTTCCAACGATATATTGTACACCTCATTTGGACTAACGTTTGATTTTCTACGAATTAAACAAAACAGGACACAAACTTAAAGAATACAATTGTCTCCTAACCATTTCATCAAACACTTGATATGCAATCTAAGCTCCAATTCATTTTTACTCGTATAATACCTCATTCCTTGACCATTTTTGTATATTCTAACCATAATAGAACAAATCCAAACATATTACTCACTAATCATACACCAATAACATAAAACTCATAATTTCCAACACATATGAACTCTACTACACTTATATGAAGAAGGTTTACCTTAATAACCAAAATTTCTTCAATTTGGTTTCTTCAAGCCCTAATGGAACTTACTTCAGCCCCTACACATCATAATACAAAGATTAACATATACTTAATCAAACCCAAAACAAAAATTAGAGTCTAAAATGTTATTACCTTGACAATTTGTTAGGTCTATTATTATTTAATTGTGACAAAATAAGGAAAGGATATGCTTTATTGTAAAAGGAAGTTTATAATTCCTTAAACTCTTGTTTCCTTAATTAGACTAGACCTAGCAATTTAAATACAAGGTTAGGGTTTTACTTTCACAGTTAGTCGATTCATATTTTACAGAGAGAGAGAGCTGAATCTGATTGTAATCGACGCATATACGTTCAAGAGATATATGACTACGTAAGTTCTTTAAATCATTGTTCGTGTCATATTACTTTGCTATGGGATCGAGGAAAAGGAATGATTGATCAGGCTTAGTAATGTGGCAAAATCTGACGGTACATTATGGGGAATCCGAAACAGGCTTGCATCAGAACTTGCTACAGATAGAAAGAGCGCAACAAGGATGAGCAATGACAAAAGAAACTCTCTCTTAGAAGCGATCAAGATAATCGACAACAGAATTATCTATCGACAAACCCTACGAAGATTTGAAGGCATGTTCGAGCTAAGAAGATGAAGACGATACATTATGAAACTTGTGTCATTGTTCTGTAAATCATTGTCGATTGAAGGAGGATTGACAAAAAGACTTGTAAAAAGTTAAGATCAGACCTGTGTAGGGGTTGTCGAGTCAATGAGAATCGAGAAGAACAGGTTATCGAGTGCCTAAGGGTCGATGAAAGTACTTGGAAACTTTTCAGAAAGTTATCGATCTATGTAGAGCATGTTGTCGATTCTATGAGACTCGATCAAAATACTTGGACAATGTAAGGGCAGGGTATCGATCCAGATAACTCGATGAGAGCACTTAGTAATTTTCATCGACCGTTTGATAGTCGATAACAAAGGTTATCGAGTTCCAAGGGTTCGACAAAAAATACTTGGTGGTTTTCATCGATCCAATTATAGTCGATTAGAAATGTTATCGAGTCATAAAGGCTCGATAAAAAACACTTAGTGATTTTCATCGAGTTTATGATGTTCGATAAGAAAAGTTATCGAGTCATAAAGGCTCGATAAAAACACTTAGTGATTTTCATCGAGTTTATAATGTTCGATAAGAAAAGTTATCGAGTCATAAAGGCTCGATAAAACACTTGGACAAAATGATGGTGTTCTTGGTCACCGCAACGAGACTCGATAAAAACTCAAAAAGGCTCAGCTATGACTCGATGAAAACTCATAAACCAGACTTACAGTTTCTAAGTGCTCGGATTCCAAAAAGGGCCTAAAACTAGGGCAAAGTCTTATTACTAGGTGCGATTAGTGATAAAGAACAAGTTTAATAAATGACTTAAGGCCAAAACACTAAATCTACCAACGATTTTGACTGATGAACAGTCAAAATCGGAAAACCCATAATAACCCCAAAAACCGAACGGTCAGACATTAAAAATGGATCATGCAACAGTTTTAAGTACTAAGTGCAAGAATTAAAGATGATAAGGGGAGGATTACGAACCTGGTGGTGCTTTCGGATCTGAAAAACTCGAAGTTTTGAGAATTTGATCTTGGATAGCCAAGAACTTGAAGGGTTTTCCAGAGAGAAAGAGGGAAATTCAAACTTGTGAGGAAAGGTTCTTTGAGAGTAGGGCCCGATTACTTTAAATAGTGGTCATCGGGTGATAACACGTGGCAGTGTGTGATTGGACCGAAAAAACTTCCCGTTATCAAGATGTCGATTGGGGAGGTTATCGAGCAGAGGGGGTCGACAAACCCATTGTTGTCGGGCCCTTAGAGGCCGAGAACCTGACTTAATAATAATAATAATTTTTTTTTAAGAACTAAAAGACAGAAAACAAATATAAGGCTCCCCCTTAATGTGTGCATACAGTGGTGTGCTCCCCCTAGGAATGTGAATGAATAGGAAAACGTACCTTGTTGCTCCCCCTTAAATGATGAACCATGGTGATATACACAGCGAGGTAGAAATAAAAATGAAAGAAAAAATTGAAAACACGGAACTGTAAGATAAAAGTCAAAATCTAAAAAAATGAGAACCCAAGTGTTATGCAGATTGACTCAACGAGTAAATGTGCAAAAACCCTTGGATAGACGTTTTTTAAGGATTTTGAGGCACACTGATTTGGGATAATCAGGTTTTAAGATTGAGCATTCCCAACTTGGATACTAGGAACTGGAATCGTTTCTCATCCAGTGCCTTGGTAAACAAGTCGGCAAGCTGAAGTTCCGTATTAACAAAGTATAGTTCAATTGTACCTCTTTCGACGTGATCCTTGATGAAGTGATATCGAACGTCGTAGAGGTGCTTGGAGATGCAGCAGTTGAGACGGTTTCCGTTGTAATTGGCGGTCCGGAAAGATCCGAGGTCTCGGCAATCTCCAAGGTAGGCGGGGGAATCTGGAGAGAAGTATCTGTGGACGGTCCAAAGTAATCCGAGTAGAAGTACTCGAATAGGTAATCCAGATTTGACATGGCAGTTTTGGACGTTGAAGGTCATCCTTGGGATACCATAGGCCAAGATTAGGTGTAACTTTTAAATACCGGAAAATCCGTTTGATCGCACTAAGATGAGATTCCTTTGGAGATGCTTGATATCTCGCGCAAAGACAGGTGGCAAACATTATGTCCGGACGACTAGCCGTAAGATACATGAGAGAACCAACCATGCCCCGGTAATTTTTAGAATCCACATCTTTTCCCGAAGGATCAGCGTGTAGTTTTGAACCCGGGGACATGGGTGTACCAATCGGAGAACATGACGTCATGTTGTATTTACACAACATATCCGAGATGTATTTTGATTGGTTGATGAATATTCCAGTAGAAAATTGTTTAATTCGAAGACCAAGGAAAAAATTCATCATTCTCATCATCCTCATGTTAAATTTGGCAATCATAAGTTCAGAGAACTCTTTGCATTGCCTTGGGTTAGTCGAGCTGAAGATGATGTCGTCCACGTAGACTTGAATGAGCATAATGTCACCTTTGTCCTTTTTAATGAAAAGAGTTGGATCGATTTTACCTTTGGAGTATCCGTTTTTCACTAAATAGGTGGACAAACTATCGTACCAAGCGCGGGGGCTTGTTTCAATCCATACAGAGCCTTGTCCAGAATGTAGACATAATCTGGTTTGGAGGAGTCGACAAACCCGTCCGGCTGAGAAACATAGACTTCTTCATGCAGAACACCGTTTAAGAAGGCCGTCGTGACGTCCATTTGGAAAACCACAAAGTTCTTATGTGCCGCGTAAGCCAAGAACATTTGGATTGCTTCAATACGGGCGACGGGTGCAAATGTTTCGTCGTAGTCAATGCCTTCTTGTTGACGGTATCCTTTGGCGACAAGTCTAGCTTTGTTGCGTATGACGACTCCATCTTCATCTTGCTTGTTCTTGAATATCCATTTTGTGCCGATAATGGTCTTGTTTCGAGGACGGGGAACAAGGCGTCATACTTTTAGACTTTCAAATTGATTGAGTTCCCCTTGCATTGCCACAATCCAATCAGGATCATTCATTGCCTCATGAATGGATGTGGGTTCAATCTTGCTTATGAATGAAGAGAACATGCAATCATTGGCTGAGGCGGAACGCGTGGTAACTGGTCGGTTTGGATCTCTGATAATTTGTTCAACGAGATGAGAGCGGGTCCATTTGGTTGTATGAGGAAGCGGTTGAAATGCATTTGGATCCGGGGTGTCATCTTGATAAGAACCTAATGGAAGATCTTGAATAGATTCCAAAGATGGGGCCACGTTTGATGATCTTGTGGCACTTGAGACATCCGTCGGTGTTGAAGTGGATGGTGGGGGAGAGGATGTCGGTTGCGCAGGATTTGGTTGAACAGGCGGTTGAGGTTCAGGTGGTACAAGAGGAGCATCCGATGAAATAGTTTGATCGGGAGGAGCAGTCGTAGAGGTGCTTGGAGATGCAGCAGTTAGGACGGTTTCCGTTGTAATTGGCGGTCCGGAAAGATCCGAGGTCTCGGCAATCTCCAAGGTAGGCGGGGGAATCTGGAGAGAAGTATTTGTGGACGGTCCAAAGTAATCCGAGTAGAAGTACTCGAATAGGTCATCCAGATTTGACATGGCAGTTTTGGACGTTGAAGGTTCAGCGGGGTTGGGAGCAGGTTCTGAATGAATGTGATCGGAAGCTAGTATACCGGTGAGTGCGGGTCCAGAACTGTCGTGTTCAGGAGCCATTTCGGCGTTTGGATCGAATTGTACATTAACGCTTTCAGTGACGCAACGTGTGTGTTTTATGTAGACCCGATAAGATGATGCATTTGGTGAGTATCCGAGAAAATAGGCTTCATCGGCTTTCGGCTTGAGTTTCCCACGATCTTCTTATTCATTGAGTACGAAGCAACGAGTGCCAAACGTTCGAAGATGCTCGATGGAAGGTTTGTAGACCAAGTGATAAGGTGTCTTGTTGAAGCGTTTGTTGATGATGGAGCGGTTTTGAGTATAGCAAGCTGTGTTGATAGCTTCGGCCCAAAGGTGGAGAGGAAGCTTTGAGAAAGTAAGCATAGTGCGAGCGGCTTCAACAAGAGTTCGATTTCGGCGTTCGACCACACCGTTTTGTTGTGGAGTACGAGCTGCAGAGAACGTGTGGGATATACCAACCGATTCGAGGTAACCGTCAAGGGTACGGTTTTTTAATTCAGTTCCATTGTCGGTGCGGATGGTTTGTGCAGTAAGTTCTAGCTTGACTTGAATGGCTTTGAGAAACGTGATGATGGTGTCGGGGGTTTTCATCCTTTGATCGAAGGAACTTTACCCATGTAAAGCGAGAGAAATCGTCCACCATCACTAGAACATACTTTTTACCATGTATGCTTTGAGTCCGCATCGGGCCGCACAAGTCCATATGAATGAGTTGAAGAGGTCGAGTCGAGCTGTGAACTATCTTGGGTTTGTGAGAGACCTTCTTCATCTTTCCCATCTCGCATGCGTCACAGAGATGTGGTTTGTCGAATTTAACAGAGGGGAGGCCGGTGACTAATCCGTGGATGGAGAGGCGATTGATGTTCTTGAAGTTCAAGTGAGATAAGCGACGATTCCATAACCAGGTCTTTGGACTAGAAACGTTTGATAGAAGACAAACACTTGAGGGGACGTTTACTTGGGAAAGATCGATCGTGTAGAGGTTGGACTTGCGTGTGCCGGTTAGAAGCTCTTTTCCATCAAACGTGCGAACACAGCATCTATCGGGTCTGAAATTTACTTCGAGTTGCTTGTCACAGAATTTTCCAATGCTCAACAGGTTGTGGCTTAGCCCTTGTACATAAGAGACGTTGGAAATGGTGATGTTGTTTTGAATGATATCACCATATCCTTTTAGGTGCCAAGTGATTGTTGCCAAATTTGACGAATCCGCCCTTCTTTTCAGTGTAGTTGGCAAGCAGCTCCTTTTGTCCGCTCATGTGTTTGGAGCATCCGGAATCTAAGTACCACACATGACCGATCAGCACAAAATCAGGCAGATTTAGGTACCTATTTGTAAATGGGTCCATCATGGTTAGTTGACTTTGCACCCTTGGGTACCCACTTGTGGTGAGACTTATGGGCGTTGGACATTTGATTTCTCGGACCCAATTTAAAAATGAATGATGAATGATAAAATTTGTGATTAAATGAATTATGCATGTCCGGAAAATAACCATAACCATAATCAATAGGAGGTTTACGAACAAAATCATCCACACCGCAATTAGAGCAACAAATTTTATTACTATAAAATTTGATTAAATGTCTAAATGAATGAATTTGATACGGAAAAGGAAATCTAGAATTGTTTCTTTTCACATTGGAATGTAAAAACTTGTCTTCTTTGCGGGGTGTTTGCTTTGTAGTATGCGTGCCCTTTTTGCCCCAAACCGACTTGGTTTCTAAAGTATGAAGCGCTGAAATATTGAAAGGAACACGGTTAGTATGGTTTTTGAAGACATGATTGGTTTTCGTTTCCTTTTTGAACACGGTTGGATTTTGACTTGTGGAACACTCCGTTGGTTCAGTAGGTAATGAAACTGTTTCCATGGGTTGTTTGCCTTTGTCTAAGAATTCAGTGTGAGTAGGAAGTACAGGATTGAAATCAAACTCATCACACATGTCATTTAAACACTCGTCCGATTCAAGGGAAGATTGGTTAGAAAGGGCATCTAATTCAGCATTGATTTGTTCGTCGGAATAGGAACATTTTTGTTTTGGAAGATTGGAATTTGGGTCCATTTTGAACAACTCTTCACAATTATCTAAATAATTGCTAACGAAGGCTTTACAAGTTGAAACGTTTGAAATAGTATCATTTTCACGAGTTTTGTTCAATTGTAAAGTCTCGTTCTCAAGTTGTTGTATTTTAAGTAAAAATGATTCCTTTTCCTTTTCCGCCAAAGAAAGTTCAGATTCCAACACTTGTTCGAGTTGAATTATTTTCTTTTCTAAAAATAGAGTGGGAATGTACGGTTTACATTCAGGAATCTTCTTTTGAAGTTCTTCGGCTGAATAAGATGGAAAGTAGTTGTTTGGAAGAGATTCACTTGAAGATTCCTCTTCTACTATTTGAGAATAGCAGAAAGGTATTTGAAAATAGTTTTTGTTTTGTCTCTTCCAATCTTCTCTTTCCTCAACACTAGGGTCCGGTTTCATAAATTGAATTTGGTAATCTGGACCAAGGTTCAGATATTCGAATTTATAAATCGTCGGAGTATTATAGATAGCCTTTGCTAAGTGTTTCGATTTTTCAAAACCTAATCCGGCTTTGGAGCTTAAATCTTTCGGTACATTTAAGTGAATAGTGTGTTCAGTTTGATCAAGCTTGTAAAGTTTTAATTCCAACGTTTCGAGTTTTTCTAATAAATCTTGTCTTTGAAAACTGACAAAGTCAAACTTTGATGAAAATTTATCAGTCTCACTCCTAGATGTTTGAAGTTGAAGTGTGAGATCATATATTTGTTGTTGGAAAAGATCATTTGCTTCTTTTAAAACCATTTTCTCCGTTTCGAGATTGTGTGCTATACTTTGAGTAGTGACAAGGTCGGTTTGCATAAGAAGCAATTGTTTATGGTTATTTTCAAGGCTTGCTTCTAAATTGGAAACCAAGAGTTTCTCGGTTTTCAATTTGGAGTGTAATTCCTTTAATTGACACATTAAATCATGCATTTGAGATACAAAAGAGTCATAGTCAGAAGGGCTTACCTCGGGTGTGTAGTCGGAAGCGTGAGAAGGAGTGTCATCAGAGTAAGCCATTAAGCTGAAATGTGCTTGAGAATCCCCTTCCATGTCATCTTCATCATCTTGATTAAGCCATTGTTCATCTTCAGCTAGAAGGACTTTACCGGCTTCTTTTTGTTTGGACAGCGTCAGTTTGTAAGTGAAGTAGTTAGAGTCCTTCACTATTGGCTTCTTACATTCCCTTGCGTAGTGACCAGATTTGCCACAGTTGTAGCACAGACTTCTCTCACCCTTGAACTTTTCTTCTGGCTTGGGTGTAGGGCGAGGTTCTTCTCTTCTTGGTTTAGGTTCAAACATGGCCTTTCGCTCATGATTATTAGATCCCGAGGGATACCTTTGTTGATTGGGATTTGAGCGACGTGAGAACTTTTGTTGAAAAGATTTTGTAATGAAGGCCAGTTGATGTTGAAGTTTGGAAATTTCTGGATCATAGTCAAAATCTTCGTCTTCTAATTCGGGAAACATCTCTTGAGGAGCGGAAGAGGATTTTTTTGCCATTAGTGCGATCGGATCCGGGTTCTTCTTTGAATTTAACCCCATTAGTTCGAGAACCTCCTCTTCATCTTGTTGAAGGGTTTCATAGACTTCATGAAGGTCAAGGTCAGCAAGATATTTGTTGTGTTTGATTTGATTAGCAAACCGGCGCCATTCCGGTTGAAGATTGCTAACAAATTTAATATTGCTTTCGATCTTTGTCTTACGAATTTCGTTTTTGCTAAGTTCGTTCACCAGTTGTACAAAACGTGTATATGTGTTCGTAAGACTTTCTCCATCTTTTGCCTTGAATTCTTCATATTGAGAAATGCAGTTGGTGATTTTGAGTTGTGTGCCAATCTTCGTTCCAAGCATGAATTTCTCTATGACTTACCACATTTCTTTAGCCGTCTTCTTGTGGCTATCAATGCTCATGTAGATCTCATTTGGAAGGCTCATAAGTAGATAAGAACAGGCAAGTTGGTCACCTCTCATTATCCTCTTCTCGTTTGCATACCATGAATTTTTGAGTTTAACTTCCCTTCGTGCGGGCGTAGGAGGAGTGTTGTTTGGCATAGCAAGATACTCCTGATAAAAAGGTTGAGGAGGACCCTCTTTGATTGAACTCATGATCTCATCGGCATAGTCGCGTTCAATGAAATCAAGGAATCTATCCTTCCATTGAGAATATTCTCCCGGGAATAGAATTGGAGGCTTGGTGTCCGTCTGCTCTGATACCAATTGTGGATCCCAGAATATGAGGTAACGATGTGCTTTATAAAGAATAATCAATAAGAACACGAAGAACGCTATGAATATGATGAAGATCCGAAGTCGGATATCATACTTGTATTGAATAATAACAGATTTATCTCTCGCAGTTTAGCTCTCAATATTTCGCACTAATGTTCTTCTTTTAATTGCTAGCCCTAACCCTCTATTTATATGTATAGGAAATACGGTATAAGGAAACTAGGAGATTAAGGCATTATACACTTGCCTTATTTACAAAAAGGAATGTTTCCTTATATTTAAACATTAAACATTTCCTAAATAATGACTTTGATGACTTTGCACTTTGACTCAGATTTAAGAATCCTCACAAAGCAAAAGATCTCTGAGGGAAGACTCAGATTTAAGAATCCTCACAAGGATCAGGAAAGACTTCTCCATGCTGCGAATCTGGACCATCAAAAGACTTTAGCCCTGCAAGATCAAGAGCTTGAATGGTGCAGAAAGAGGGTCAACACCCGCATCAATGATAAGACGATCACAAGCGTCACTATCTTTGGACGATCTTCAAGGATGGGTCCCCGAATCTCTGTCAACATTTTCATAGGAACTGAGGTAAAAGCTGAACAACCTTGTTTCTTAAAGTTCTTTGGTTTTTCAGAATGGCTCGAGATTAGAGATTGCATTCAGAAATCCAAGTCTCAGTTTAAAGGCGTGTTGAAGATCACCTGAATTAGTTCCTTGAAAGGATTTCCAAGATCGTTGCCATCCTTTCTCTTCCCTTAAAAGCTACCAAAAGAAGAAAAAGCATATCTGATGCCAAGGAAGGTCCATCGTTCTGAAATGAACATGAGACAAAGTTCGATTATGCAAGTCTCCTTGCTTATCTAGAGCAGCCTGATATCTCGATGCTCAATACATCCCTGCCTACCAACAGAAAGTATAGCTTCGGTGAATTCGTCATTGTCCCTGAATCAGGAATGATGTTCATCGACAACATGGGAGAGGTAAGATTTTTCAAGAATAAGGATATCACTATCGCTCCAGCCAAACTTCTCAAGTCCTTCACTATTATTGCACAAATGACAATGATGTACACAGGTTCTAGAGAAGAAGGATAGAGAAAGAAATGCAGAGAAGAAAAGACTTCATAGCTTCTAATGTTCCCCAGTCTTAAACATTTCCTCTGTAATCTTCAGTGTATTGTACTTTACTCATTATTGTAATTTCATTTCCTGATGTAAATCTTCAAGTTTATCATTAATGAATTTCAATTAAGTACTTTACTCCATCTAGTGCTGAAAATATCCCTAAAACGGTAATAAGGGACAAGGTACCTATGAGTCCTTATCTTAAGAACATTTGTACATTCACTGATAACTTTCTGTCTTACACTTATTAGTAAATATATTTTCTTAGTTTAAAACACTTGTAATAAATTGTGATTTCATACTCTTATAAATGAAACTCAATTCATATAGTGTAAAAGCTGAAAATGATCTCACAAATCAGTACTTAGGACTTATAGTTTGTAAATATTATTTCCTCACTGAAAATTACAAGCAAATTCCTTACTTTGCTGAAATCATAATCAAATACGGGGAGATTGTTGATCCAAGATCCTTCAGTGATTTAATTATGATTCCTCTATACTTAGTGAAATTCTTAGTTTTAGATATTGTTCAGGTTCAACGAATGCAAACACTGATTGCACTCTGTGATCGCTGAAACCTATCAGGAATGACATCTGAACTAGAAGACCTGAAGACAAAGTTTACACAAAGGAAACTTCAGCGAATGTCGAAGACTGGGTTGAAGAAATAGACAATGAGCTCGTGATCTGAAGCGGTTCAATGATAGCAACAAGTTGTCTGCATAAAGTGTGAAATCTGGTATGCTTCAGTGATACCTGAAGGGATCCTCCTTGAGCCCTCAGTATTAGTGATCAAAATGAAGCTTACTCAACAATATTAGAATTTATCTTATCCTCGATGCATAAAAGTCAACATCGCCATATCCATGTTAGATAGTACGTATGGAGTTACTTTATTGCCTCCCACATGCATACGAACTCTGATAAGGTCACTGTTCATATTCGGCTAAAAGTATGGTTACTTTATGAACAAAGGGCAAGCCTCCAACTGATGTATGACACGTGGCATGAACCTTCTGACTTGCATTACATGCAATGGATATAAATAGATGAAGAACCTCTTCTTCATCTATATGCATACTAATCTATTTTCTTGAACCTCTGTTTCTTTCTTTCCTTATCTTGTGCATCAAACTCTAAGTGATTATTATTTTTTTTTAGAATAGGTATTTATATTTGTTCTTATTTCGCATATAATCTATAAATTTGTCATAATAAAGTCATTTAAAACATCAAAAAGTTGTATTTGTATTCATCCCCCCTCCTTCTACAAACTGTGTTGATACTTATACACTCTTGTGGAATCCTTTGGGACCAAAACTAAGTTTTATTTTCCAGCATTAATTAGTTTTTACTTTCGGTATTGTAAATCGGTGCCTTCGAGAGTAGGCACTGCGTTTTCTAATTTATGTATAATCTTTCGGTATGATTTCTTGCAAGCTTTTATCTTCTTATTTCTAATCTTTATTAAACATGAAATAAACATCTTTTGAGATGTAGAAAGGAGAGGTACCCAGATTTTATGTAAAATTCTTGAGTAGTTTTATATTTTTACCCTTTTTCGGTTTGGTCACCTATTGTTCGATAAAGCCTATGACGCGGACAAGCTGATCTCTTGAAAGCGTCTAACTTCTAGTTTTAGATCCAAGGATGGGACAAACGTACGGACATGAGGTTCGGTGATGCTAGAGGATTCGAGATAATTCTTATAACACCGACAAAAGTTGGGTTTGCATAGTGAGACATACATGGAGTAGAGACAAGCTCTTTGGGAATTAAAAATACTTAGAGCATTTGTGTCTACACATTCCATAGAAACTCGAGAGGGTTCAGGAGGACTCACTAACAAATTGAAAAAGGTTGATTATATAAGACTTTAGTTAGAAAGTGTAAGTATTAGTTAAGACCACAGAGAGTGACCATTTCTCGCGGTACAGTGACAACTCTTCTAAATCAGGTATTTTCGTGTAAAATTTGGGGAAAATCACAACTACATCTCATTCTTTAAATATAAGATCTTTGTTAAATCTGTTTCACCAAACCAATCAAAATATTTGCTTTTGCTCTAATTGAAACTTGTAAAAGGAACTTCATGAAAACAATAGTGTCTTGGTAGTCCAGTCCTTGAGGATACAATACTGGTTCTTACCAACTTTATTACTTGTGTGACGATCATATTGACCAATGTATATTGCGTTGTCCCCTATGGACTAATTGCTAACCTCATTGCGATTACACGTATTTCGCACGACATCATCAACCCATGCAAAAGTTAGGGTCTGGCCAAAAGAGGAGGGAGAATAGGATCTGATCCCATACAAAAGAGGTTTAGCACTTAATGAAACTGTAGCGTGTTTAGAGAGGGAGAGAAGCAGCGCGACTTATGCTAAAAGATGTTGATTAACAATGTAAAACAACATACATGTGGTATGATCCTTGAAAGATTCTTCTTCATCATATCCATGGCCATGTTTGGATCAAAGAACATTTATCCCTGTGGATTATGAGATTGTCCCTTGGGGAAATGAAGTAAACATTTATCCTGCAAAAAGAAGAACAATGTCATCTGATTATCATATGCTTTGGCATGCATTGAAATATAAAAGCTTCAATTGTGAGCTAAAGATAGGTTTGAGGATTCTCAAAGGAGGGGAATCTCTGGGATCTTCCTGCTAAGACTAAAAACAGGGGTATAAGTATTCACATGCAGCAAATATAGTGAAAGGTTTCTTGTTACAATCGAGAATTACTTACGATGACAAGATAAACCTTGCATAGAATGTTGTAGTATATGACTAACAGGAATTACTTGGAGAAGGAAGAACCATTAAAAGATACCCCCCCCCCCCAACGTCACTCAGGCACCAACACATGGTCACTGAGTATTATATGATCCGTATGAGATTAATCTGGAGTGGGTCACAACTAAGGTTCTAAATGGCATGAGGCGTGGCGTGGTGGTGAGGTCAAGCCTCAAGCCTTACGAGTTATGGCGAAGCCATGGCGTCAGGGCCGGCCCAAAGGGTGGGCGGGCCGGGCGGCGGCTCAGGGCAGCAAAGCCCAAGGGGGCATTATTTTGGGCCCAATGTTGTTATTAATAATTAAAAAAAATGTAGACTATAAGATTTGAACCTTTAACCTCTAGGATACTTAAATGTTACCTTACCACTAAGCTATTAATACCACTTGGTATTTATTTTTTCTTATTATATTTTTATTACTGTTATTTCTAATTCGTTTTTTTTTCTTTTTCTCAAGTTTTAGCTTGTTTTCATAACAACAATTGTTTATCTGGAATAAAATAAAATAAACCTATATAACAATTATTATTTTATGTGTTTTTGTTTTGAAAAACTATGTGATAATATTTGTAGTTTATTATTGTTTTCGCCAAATATTTTTTGTAGAGAATTGGTAGAATCAAACTTTACATGAAACATTTATATTACTAGATAATCTGAACTTGAAACCCCAAACATCTTTTGTTATGTTTTCTAAAATCAAACCATGTATGAACTAATTTAGATTACTTTAATAAAATTATTTCCACATGCATAAATATGTTTTTCCAGAATTATTCTTCATTTTGTTTTATGTTGAATCCCATCAATTCAATTTTGTTATAACTAATAGTGTGGTTTATTGTCTTAGACTATATACGGTTGTTTATATTACATATCACTCGGTACACAAATGTTTACATTTAAAAACCATGTATTGTGTGTTATTTGTTTTTTACATTAAGGACATTTTTTTGACTCTCCGCCCAGGGCATCCAAAACCATTGGACCGGCCCTGCATGGCGTTTTTTAAGGCGCAACTTAAGGCGGCAAATTTATATATATATATATATATATATATATATATGTGTGTGTGTGTGTGTGTGTGTGTGTGTGTCTGTGTGTGTGTGTGTGAGCCAGTGTAATGAACAATAATGATTAAACAAATTAAATTCACATAAAACTACAAACAAAGGAAGAAACATGCATTCATAATTTTATATCAAATACACAAGGTTTGCAAAAAAAAACAAAAAAAAACCAAACTCACGTCTTATAACCCGCCATAACGCATCATAACACGCCTTATAACCCGCCATAACCCGCCATAACACGCCATAACGCGCCATACTGCAAGTTACGCATCAGAGTCGCGGCACGGGCTTTAACGTGGCGGTGAGGCCACGCCTCGACGTTATAGCGCGCCATAACGCCGCCATAACGCGTTTTTTAGAACCATGGTCACAACTCAACAAAAAAGAAATAAGGAATTTCCTAGTTAAACTGATTTATGCACACAAAATGTGGCACACACATACAATTTAGGTTGGTCATGCGCTTAAGCAACCTAATTATCATCAAAATTGATTTATGCAATCAACCCACCTTAGTATAATACAATAGTTATTACCCATTTCAAAATCACGGAAATCCAAATTAAGAAAATAATTTGATATTTATGAAGGTTTGCAATAAGCTTCATCCACCATGAAAGAGATACATTTAAATCAATCTACCCAAAACAAAACGATAAAATTCAGTAACAAGATAACTCTTGTTCCATTTTGACAGTATACTTGCGAATCACAGTTAGAACTAAGCTATTAATACCATTTGGTATTTATTTTTTCTTATTATATTTTTATTACTGTTATTTCTAATTCGTTTTTTTCTTTTTCTCAAGTTTTAGCTTGTTTTCATACAACAATTGTTTATCTGGAATAAAATAAAATAAACCTATATAACAATTATTATTTTATGTGTTTTTGTTTTGAAAAACTATGTGATAATATTTGTAGTTTATTATTGTTTTCGCCAAACATTTTTTGTAGAGAATTGGTAGAATCAAACTTTACATGAAACATTTATATTACTAGATAATCTGAACTTGAAACCCCAAACATCTTTTGTTATGTTTTCTAAAATCAAACCATGTATGAACTAATTTAGATTACTTTAATAAAATTATTTCCACATGCATAAATATGTTTTTCCAGAATTATTATTCATTTTGTTTTATGTTGAATCCCATCAATCCAATTTTGTTATAACTAATAGTGTGGTTTATTGTCTTAGACTATATACGGTTGTTTATATTACATGTCACTCGGTACACAAAAATGTTTACATTTAAAAACCATGTATTGTGTGTTATTTGTTTTTTACATTAAGGACATTTTTTTGACTCTCCGCCCAGGGCATCCAAAACCATTGGACCGGCCCTGCATGGCGTTTTTTAAGGCGCAACTTAAGGCGGCAAATTTATATATATATATATATATATATATATATATGTGTGTGTGTGTGTGTGTGTGTGTGTGTGTGTGTCTGTGTGTGTGTCTGTGTCTGTGTGTGTGTGTGAGTGAGCCAGTGTAATGAACAATAATGATTAAACAAATTAAATTCACATAAAACTACAAACAAAGGAAGAAACATGCATTCATAATTTTATATCAAATACACAAGGTTTGCAAAAAAAACAAAAAAAACTAAACTCACGTCTTATAACCCGCCATAACGCATCATAACACGCCTTATAACCCGCCATAACCCGCCATAGCACGCCATAACGCGCCATACTGCAAGCCACGCATCAGAGTCGCGGCACAGGCTTTAACGTGGTGGTGAGGCCACGCCTCGACGTTATAGCGCGCCATAACGCCGCCATAACGCGTTTTTTAGAACCATGGTCACAACTCAACAAAAAAGAAATAAGGAATTTCCTAGTTAAACTGATTTATGCACACTAAATGTGGCACACACATACAATTTAGGTCGGTCATGCGCTTAAGCAACCTAATTATCATCAAAATTGATCTATGCAATCAACCCACCTTAGTATAATACAATAGTTATTACCCATTTCAAAATCACGGAAATCCAAATTAAGAAAATAATTTGATATTTATGAAGGTTTGCAATAAGCTTCATCCACCATGAAAGAGATACATTTAAATCAATCTACCCAAAACAAAACGATAAAATTCAGTAACAAGATAACTCTTGTTCCATTTTGACAGTTTACTTGCGAATCACAGTTAGAACTAAGCTATTAATACCATTTGGTATTTATTTTTTCTTATTATATTTTTATTACTGTTATTTCTAATTCGTTTTTTTTTCTTTTTCTCAAGTTTTAGCTTGTTTTCATAACAACAATTGTTTATCTGGAATAAAATAAAATAAACCTATATAACAATTATTATTTTATGTGTTTTTGTTTTGAAAAACTATGTGATAATATTTGTAGTTTATTATTGTTTTCGCCAAACATTTTTTGTAGAGAATTGGTAGAATCAAACTTTACATGAAACATTTATATTACTAGATAATCTGAACTTGAAACCCCAAACATCTTTTGTTATGTTTTCTAAAATCAAACCATGTATGAACTAATTTAGATTAATTTAATAAAATTATTTCCACATGCATAAATATGTTTTCGAAAATTATTATTCATTTTGTTTTATGTTGAATCCCATCAATCCAACTTTGTTATAACTAATAGTGTGGTTTATTGTCTTAGACTATATACGGTTGTTTATATTACATGTCACTCGGTACACAAAAATGTTTACATTTAAAAACCATGTATTGTATGTTATTTGTTTTTTACATTAAGGACATTTTTTTGACTCTCCGCCCAGGGCATCCAAAACCATTGGACCGGCCCTGCATGGCGTTTTTTAAGGCGCAACTTAAGGCGGCAAATTTATAAATATATATATATATATATATATATGTGTGTGTGTGTGTGTGTGTGTGTGTGTCTGTGTGTGTGTGTGTGAGCCAGTGTAATGAACAATAATGATTAAACAAATTAAATTCACATAAAACTACAAACAAAGGAAGAAACATGCATTCATAATTTTATATCAAATACACAAGGTTTGCAAAAAAAAACAAAAAAAAACCAAACTCACGTCTTATAACCCGCCATAACGCATCATAACACGCCTTATAACCCGCCATAACCCGCCATAACACGCCATAACGCGCCATACTGCAAGTTACGCATCAGAGTCGCGGCACGGGCTTTAACGTGGCGGTGAGGCCACGCCTCGACGTTATAGCGCGCCATAACGCCGCCATAACGCGTTTTTTAGAACCATGGTCACAACTCAACAAAAAAGAAATAAGGAATTTCCTAGTTAAACTGATTTATGCACACTAAATGTGGCACACACATACAATTTAGGTTGGTCATGCGCTTAAGCAACCTAATTATCATCAAAATTGATCTATGCAATCAACCCACCTTAGTATAATACAATAGTTATTACCCATTTCAAAATCACGGAAATCCAAATTAAGAAAATAATTTGATATTTATGAAGGTTTGCAATAAGCTTCATCCACCATGAAAGAGATACATTTAAATCAATCTACCCAAAACAAAACGATAAAATTCAGTAACAAGATAACTCTTGTTCCATTTTGACAGTATACTTGCTAATCACAGTTAGAACTAAGCTATTAATACCATTTGGTATTTATTTTTTCTTATTATATTTTTATTACTGTTATTTCTAATTCGTTTTTTTTCTTTTTCTCAAGTTTTAGCTTGTTTTCATAACAACAATTGTTTATCTGGAATAAAATAAAATAAACCTATATAACAATTATTATTTTATGTGTTTTTGTTTTGAAAAACTATGTGATAATATTTGTAGTTTATTATTGTTTTCGCCAAACATTTTTTGTAGAGAATTGGTAGAATCAAACTTTACATGAAACATTTATATTACTAGATAATCTGAACTTGAAACCCCAAACATCTTTTGTTATGTTTTCTAAAATCAAACCATGTATGAACTAATTTAGATTACTTTAATAAAATTATTTCCACATGCATAAATATGTTTTTCCAGAATTATTATTCATTTTGTTTTATGTTGAATCCCATCAATCCAATTTTGTTATAACTAATAGTGTGGTTTATTGTCTTAGACTATATACGGTTGTTTATATTACATGTCACTCGGTACACAAAAATGTTTATATTTAAAAACCATGTATTGTGTGTTATTTGTTTTTTACATTAAGGACATTTTTTTGACTCTCCGCCCAGGGCATCCAAAACCATTGGACCGGCCCTGCATGGCGTTTTTTAAGGCGCAACTTAAGGCGGCAAATTTATATATATATATGTGTGTGTGTGTGTGTGTGTGTGTGTGTGTGTGTGTGTGTGTGTGTGTGTGTGTGTGTGTGTGTGTCTGTGTGTGTGTGTGAGCCAGTGTAATGAACAATAATGATTAAACAAATTAAATTCACATAAAACTACAAACAAAGGAAGAAACATGCATTCATAATTTTATATCAAATACACAAGGTTTGCAAAAAAAACAAAAAAAAGCCAAACTCACGTCTTATAACCCGCCATAACGCGTCATAACACGCCTTATAACCCGCCATAACCCGCCATAACACGCCATAACACGCCATAACGCGCCATACTGCAAGCCACGCATCAGAGTCGCGACACGGGCTTTAACGTGGCGGTGAGGCCACGCCTCGACGTTATAGCGCGCCATAACGCCGCCATAACGCGTTTTTTAGAACCATGGTCACAACTCAACAAAAAAGAAATAAGGAATTTCCTAGTTAAACTGATTTATGCACACTAAATGTGGCACACACATACAATTTAGGTTGGTCATGCGCTTAAGCAACCTAATTATCATCAAAATTGATCTATGCAATCAACCCACCTTAGTATAATACAATAGTTATTACCCATTTCAAAATCACGGAAATCCAAATTAAGAAAATAATTTGATATTTATGAAGGTTTGCAATAAGCTTCATCCACCATGAAAGAGATACATTTAAATCAATCTACCCAAAACAAAACGACAAAATTCAGTAACAAGATAACTCTTGTTCCATTTTGACAGTATACTTGCGAATCACAGTTAGAACTAAGCTATTAATACCGCTTGGTATTTATTTTTTCTTATTATATTTTTATTACTGTTATTTCTAATTCGTTTTTTTTCTTTTTCTCAAGTTTTAGCTTGTTTTCATAACAACAATTGTTTTTCTGGAATAAAATAAAATAAACCTATATAACAATTATTATTTTATGTGTTTTTGTTTTGAAAAACTATGTGATAATATTTGTAGTTTATTATTGTTTTCGCCAAACATTTTTTGTAGAGAATTGGTAGAATCAAACTTTACATGAAACATTTATAGTACTAGATAATCTGAACTTGAAACCCCAAACATCTTTTGTTATGTTTTCTAAAATCAAACCATGTATGAACTAATTTAGATTACTTTAATAAAATTATTTCCACATGCATAAATATGTTTTTCGATAATTATTATTCATTTTGTTTTATGTTGAATCCCATCAATCCAATTTTGTTATAACTAATAGTGTGGTTTATTGTCTTAGACTATATACGGTTGTTTATATTACATATCACTCGGTACACAAAAATGTTTACATTTAAAAACCATGTATTGTGTGTTATTTGTTTTTTACATTAAGGACATTTTTTTGACTCTCCGCCCAGGGCATCCAAAACCATTGGACCGGCCCTGCATGGCGTTTTTTAAGGCGCAACTTAAGGCGGAAAATTTATATATATATATATGTGTGTGTGTGTGTGTGTGTGTGTGTGTGTGTGTGTGTGTATGTGTCTGTGTGTGTGTGTGTGTGTGAGTCAGTGTAATGAACAATAATGATTAAACAAATTAAATTCACATAAAACTACAAACAAAGGAAGAAACATGCATTCATAATTTTATATCAAATACACAAGGTTTGCAAAAAAAACAAAAAAAATCCAAACTCACGTCTTATAACCCACCATAACGCGTCATAACACGCCTTATAACCCGCCATAACACGCTATAACACGCCATAACGTGCCATACTGCAAGCCACGCATCAGAGTCGCGGCACGGGCTTTAACGTGGCGGTGAGGCCACGCCTCGACGTTATAGCGCGCCATAACGCCGCCATAACGCGTTTTTTAGAACCATGGTCACAACTCAACAAAAAAGAAATAAGGAATTTTCTAGTTAAACTGATTTATGCACACTAAATGTGGCACACACATACAATCTCTATCTTCCATCATCCCATTCCTTGTAATCAGTCCTAGGAGCCAAGGCACTAATGCTAAGGCTCATATTGAATGAGAATGGATAAGAGGCTCGTGGGATTGACGTGAGGGGGCAGGGATGGCTATATTTCTGGCTTTCTTTCGATGTGCTGTCATGATCACATTCTCAGTTTCGTACGAGATTCCCAGTTTAGCTTACGGGGTCAAAGTCTCACAATACAATAAAGTATTTGCCCTAAATGTTCACACCCTTTCACTTGATCTGAACGAGTCGCACATACACCCTAGTACATGTTCCTCGAAGCTGAGGGCATCCCCGAAGCGCGGGGGATTTTTCGATAGCAGCTAAGTCTAGAGGGAAATTATGAGCATTACGTTAAGAAGCGGCAATACAAAAGTGTGTAAACTAGGTATTTAACATCCAAAAAACTGCCAAATAAAATGCGTCCTAAGCCGAAATAGAGGGATTACCATATATAACACAAAATTTCTCCGCCTATTCTTTCTAGTCGAGCCTCTCGGTCTGTCATTATACCCCGAACTATTGATTGGTCTGTGCAGATATGTGCCTTTATTTATCTGGTAAGGCAACGGGTTTTGGTCCCGCTATTCGGAGGTTCGAATCCTTCCGTCCCAGAGCATATCCATTGTATCCGAATACAGCTTTTTATTTAGGTTGGTCATGCGCTTAAGCAACCTAATTATCATCAAAATTGATCTATGCAATCAACCCACCTTAGTATAATATAATAGTTATTACCCATTTCAAAATTACGGAAATCCAAATTAAGAAAATAATTTGATATTTATGAAGGTTTGCAATAAGCTTCATCCACCATGAAAGAGATACATTTAAATCAATCTACCCAAAACAAAACGACAAAATTCAGTAACAAGATAACTCTTGTTCCATTTTGACAGTATACTTGCGAATCACAGTTAGAACTATTCCAGCAAATGAATCGTAAAAAACTTAAAATAATCCTTCATGGTTGCTAATATATCTTAAAGTCCCGTTCAAAAAAATATCTTAAAATCAATCCTTTTTCAAAAGGAAAAGTGAATTTTTCCTTAACTTTCTTAAAAATAACTACACTTAAAAGGAAAAGTGTCTTTCACAATGAATTTCACTCACTACACTTAAAAATAAAGGAGGCTTTTTAGAACATTAAATTTGAGGCTTCGAATAAGCTCATATACTACAAGTGTTAGAACTATGTTACAATGACTCCAATTTCAAAACATGAAATTAAGTTCCCAAAAAGCACCAATTTAACTAAAAGAAAATCCTAAATCCATCGATTCAACCAACAATTAGCATAGAAACACTTAATGGTTAATCAAAAAGGCATGCCTCATTTGTATAATATAACTTCGGCCATTGTTGAGTGATATGATTTCTCTGTGGATGTCTTCTTATATACCCCGAAATTTAGAATCGGTGTGTGGATGTCATCTTCTCTGGCCACTACCACATCTCCGGTCATCTTCTCCGGCCATCTCCCGCCACCATACACTAGATCACACACCAAATATAACCGAACACAACAAATCAACCCAAATCAAATAGCCACACATGAAATAAAAATTAAATTCAAACTCAAACAATATTCAAAATTAGATCAGTCCATGAACCAATAGCAGATTCGGACGAGTTAAAAACAATTACAATTCATTAGATCTTAACAAGTTCAAAAACCAGAACAACATCAAGATCCACAAATAAATCAAAAACCTTGAATTAAAATCAAATAACATCACTAAGAACTCCCTCATTGATGCTCAGTGGAAAGAAGACCCGACTACGGTCGGGTCTAAAAATGATGCACAGGTGAAAACGGGTCCGGCTACGGTTGGAGTCCAAAAATTTGGCGCACAATCGATGATAGTGGGTTCCGATTTGATTCCACTGTAGGGTTTTAAACAAAGTTGTAACCATTTAAACGCAGCGGAAAATAATTTTATATTACAATTATTTAGAAAAAATTCTGATATGAAACCCTAAGTCGGAGCTAATGACACTTTAAAGCGAATCTAAACACACCGGGATGTTTAGATAGTTATGTTTAGATCGGGTGATGATTCAGATGCAACACTTAAATTAATCACACAAATGATATTTGAGTTTAGGCTCATGTGATTGAATCAATCTAAGCACCAAAACATCAAAATCAATTGTCAAAATTTCAATTATTGTAAAAAATGACCAAATTGAAGAAAAGTTTTATCAATTGGCTCTGATAATAAATGTTAGATCCCAAAACTAGCAACAATTAAAGAACTCCATAAATTGTAGAGAAGAGATAGAAAATTAAAAAACAATAATCATCAAACCATCAACTCGTATTCTTGTATTGATCAATATGGATGAGAATTGTAGAGAACGCCACACATTGGAATTGATCAACTCTCATTAGTCTGTGTGTGAAAACATGTATTCTCTCCCAAAACTCGCAAAAGATAATGAACCCATAGGCACCTATAAATAGGGCCCATTTACAAGACAAATATCATTATCCCATAAGCTACCCAAAAGCCCAAAATACAAATCTTTATTAACATTCATAAATGTAAGGTTAATTTTATCTAACATAAATCAAATTATATTTCCTTTACTGGTGATCCACACACATACGAACATGTTTGCACCTCCGCCGAGTGCTAGCCCAAAACCCTAGATCTAATACGTGTTTTACATTAAAAAAAAGTTCTTTATATATATTTTTTCGGGTAGCTAAATTTAAAAGATTGAATCACTTAATTTGATTTAGTCTATCACCTTTATCATATGGACCAGGTTACTGACAGTCCGCAACTCAAATAAGATTTTTAGTAATTATTTGTTGTGTTTATATAAATATCTTAAACTTTAATATAATTATATACATTTACGAATAATACCTTATAATTATCATAATCACACTTTTAACACATATTTATAATTATCCTACAAGAATAATTATCTCATAGTCAAACATAATCACACTTTAACACGTATTTATAAATAGAGGAAAATGTATTCTTTGTATGTAGTCCTATAGGTTTATATACTATTTGATAGCATTCTTTTATAACAGGTGTGGTGGATAATAACTTACAGATTCAATTAAATTGTTTAACTATACAGATCATATACTAAAATGTTTTATAGCCAAATTATGATAACTTTCAAACCTATGTCGAAATTAGGGATTTAACCAAAAATTGGTTCAAAAATCTCAAATTGGAATTGTATAACGTTTTAGATAACCAAAATTGAAAATTCCATGCGTTACCAAATGTAAATAGTGACATTATATTTTTCTTCATTATGATGACATATATCTATAATTTTTAAAGTACGTTAGTACGAATTATTAAAATTTGCGACTTCAGTTTCCATGCTTCTGAAATTATGATTTTCGTGATTATGGTTTGCAATTCATTTTTATTTTTGTTTTTGAGACTAACTTCATCAATGATTAACGGAACAAAAAAAGCAATGAATTATAAACCATAAACATAAAAAAAAAAGCAATTAATTATAAATCATAGGGAAGACAAAAGGCAATGACTTATAAGTTATAAGCTACTAGAACTAAAAAGCAATTAATTGCAAAATTACAGGAATGAAAACTGTAATTTCAAAAATACAAAGACACAAAATAACAATCTTTCAACAAAGCACGAGAACAAAAAACGAGGTTTACTCTATTTTTTTTACAAAATAGTCTAGTTTGGTTTAACATTACTCAAAACACATAGCCAAAGGTCTATCTACCATCATAACCATCATAAACAACCAAACAGATACGTAAATCATACTCGAAAGTAGGATCAGACAGGTAACCCTTCGGAGTTGTTTGGTTCGAGGAATTCAATGGTTTTCAAGGGAATTGGAATGATCAATTTCTTTAAGCAAATTACAATTCCTTTGTTTGCTCATATATTGGAAATTAGGAATCCTTTGAATTCCATTAAATTCCTTATACTAAAGATTTCACCATTCCTTGGCAAAAATGAATGAATTGAAATGAATCATTTGTCAAATGTAATGGTTTTATAATTTGGTTTTAAAAAGACAAAAATAAGTTTTACATCCGATTTAACAAACATTACCCACCCCCCACCTTACCCCCACTCGCCACCACACCACTATTGTATGCTATTACAACAGCCCCCACCCACCCCTACCCGTCACTTTCACACCCGCAACCCCAACCCCACTCACCCACCACCCTATTGTCATCGTAACAACCGCCACCCCACCCACACTCAATTACCACTACTGCCTACCAATCACGTAAAATCACATCCTCAATTTTTTAATAAATATCTGAAATAATAATAACGTGAATACACAAACGGTAGAACAAATAGAGGACATTATTCGGAGATTAAAGGCCCAATTCCAAGTGATGAATGATACAACTACAAGCCAAAGCCTAGAAGAATTGTGATTGATGGATGATACAAGGGTCATGAGCCCATTACATTTGGTCCTTTACACCATTGTAATCATACAGTCATCTTCTTCTAGGCTCCGCTGGAGGATACGGCATTCTCGTTTAAATAAATAGATGTCGGCCGTACTTGTGATGGTTCCAAGGCAACCATTCAACTCCGGCAAACTTTACGTGATCGGGTTCAAGTTCGTCCAAAGGGTTTTACCGGGGGTCCATGAGATCAATCAAGATACACTCTCAGAACAAAGGCTTGTGGCGTACTGGTTAAGGCTTGTAGGGGATGAGGCTAGATAACATCTACCCCTGGTTTGAATCTAGACGCAAACAACTTGTGGCCACTGGGGAATTATCTCAGGGATGCATGCTTTAGCAGTCTTAAAATTGTCAGAGATTAGTCTAGGCAAATGCCTAGGATACCCTTTCCACAAAAGATACACTCTCATACACCCATGGTGAAAATTTAAGCAAAATGAAGCAAAGTACATAATAGAAAGCCTAAAAGGGTTCCATTGAAGACTAATCAAACTACATTGTATCCAAGGTTAGGCATTTACAAAGAGAAAGCATCTAAACATAAGATTAACAAAACCATATCCATATTCATATCCATAGCCATATTCAGTCACATTTCATTCGGCTTCTACATAAAACAAGTTGCAAGCCATGTTACGATTCTAACCATGTCAGCGAAAACCATCAAACACCCAAACTTTTTAGAAAACAAAAACTACGACTTTCTTCACAGTGCATATGTCAGACCAACCATTATACTATTAGGCGGTGAATTCCTTTGCATATCTGAAAAAAACATTAACATCAACGACTCCATTAGTAGTCATCTAAAACACCTTTTTCATACATCCACAATCATAGACAAACCAAAACCACAAGGGTTGTGGCGTACTGGTTGAGGCCCTGGGGGATGTGGTGGAATATCCCATCTACCCAGGTTCGAATCCAGGCGGACACAACAATTGTGGCCACTGAGTTTATCAGGGCTGATGTCTTGCAGTCATAATTTGTTGGCATTAATCAATGCCTGGGACACCCTTCCAAAAAAAAATAAACAAACCCAACCAGTAAACCAAACCAAACAAACACAGTATATCCCACACAGAGGTAGGATCTGAGGAGGGTAGAGAGAGTTCAGGGTTTCAGGCTGTAAATAAATATGCAAAATTGGCAACTAATAGTGCAAAAAGAAAAGATTGTGACGAAAATCCGGAAACTAGGTTAGAGCAAAGAGAGAGAACATAGAAACAGTTACGGTAGATTAAAGGGCTAAAATACGCACCAGTCCATGTAAGTTGAAAACACTATTGCTTGAATAAATGGTGTCGAACCAACAACTCAGGTATTCCCATTGCAGAAATGTTATCACATCCAAAAAGCTCCCTAAGCTTTGCATCACATAGAATCATCACCGGATTTTGAGGATCCTATCATCAAAGAAACAAATAATAGAAAACAAGTTCACCAATCTATAAGTATTATAGAAGAATAATGTCAACTTATGCTGCTTGTATTACTCTAATACAAACACCATAAATTAGATAATAGTCATGGAAGCAGGAAGCCTACTTATCACTTCGAATTTTCAAAAAAAAATGCACCACAGATTCCTTATTTTCCCAATGAAATTTACCTGAAATAATGCTGGTCTACTGAATTTGATTTATTACATTAGTTTCAATGAACTGAAAGCAGCATACATGTCACATAGGCATACATGAAAAAGAGTTCTCTTTGGCATACTTTTCAAGTTTAAAATGACATGGCAATTTTTTGGAGGCCACAGTATAAACAAATATGCATGTAAATTTACTAAAACTCTTTCAGTTTGTGGCGTCTTGGATGTTGCAATGCCGAAGTACTTTGGGACAGTCTCTTGCCTCCCTTCATTTGAACCTAAATTAAATCTTCCTGAATCTTATTCAATGCAATTCTCAAGTTTATATACATACATATATCATATAGGGTCAGGTTCCGCGGGGTGGGGGGGGACCTCAAAAAAAAAACTGAAGAACACCCTAGGAGCCCTTCATCTTATGGTATGAACTTGTGCATACAAGTAAATTAAGTTGTTTTTTGGTTATTATGCACGTGTCACGTGTGAATGTTAGAAATTACCATAATGCACAAGAGTACAAGTGCATACCGTCCGGATGAAGGGCTCCCAGGGTGCTCTTCAGTTTTCTTTTTTTTTGAGGTTTTCCCCTGAACCTCGCTCTATGTATGCATGTGTGTGTATATATATATATAGTGTCATGTTACAATTTACTACTATGCTTTTTGGTTTTTATGCACGTGTGCATGTTACAAATTACTAGTATGCACAAGTGCATACCGTCCGGATGAAGGGCTCCTAGGGTGTTCGTCATTTTTCTCTTTTTTTGAGGTTTTCCCTGAACCTCCCTCTATGTATGCATGTGTGTGACTGTGTGTATATATATATATATATTGTCATGCGCACACAAATATACGACATTGGAAGTTTCAATGAATAGGATCTCAGAAGGATCTGAACTGAGGCATGAAGGGAGGCAAGAAATTCCTTCTGTTTCTGTGGCATTGTCCTGGCTTCTAGAAAACAGAAATTATCTATCAATCTCTTCACTCAAAATATGCTGATTTTAGTAAAGATTGGCTGAAGGACTTGGGCTATATTTCGCAAACTAGCTGTTAACAGATAAACTAATCATGTTTGGTGAAAACTAATGTTGAGAAATAAATCGGTATGGAAAAGGTGGAAAAAAGAAGTCATGGAGCTTATTGAAACGGTAAAAGTAGCTTTTCTAAAAGCTAGCTATAACCAAAAGGGTTTTTCCAATAAACTCAAAAAATGAACTAGCTAATGGTTGCCAAACTGGCCTTTTTAATAAACATGCATACTCGAAATTGATTTCCGACCATATTGCTTGGAAAGCATCATTCCTAACCAGAAAATCTGCCCTTTTCACCAGAATTTGATCATTCTTTCAATAGTCAATAAATTTTGTAGAATCATATGTCCAGATGAATATTGAATTCACTTTGGGATGCAAAGATTAATACCTAAAGATAAAGCATAGATATATTATATATATACCTCAAGGTTATTGACCTTTATGTACTCCCAAACAAGCCTCAAAGCCTCCGATTGAGACATTTCTCTTTCTCCAGTACCCAGACAGTTGGCAAGTGCATCAGAAATTATAACTTGACAAGGAACATTTTCTGTACTTTCAGCTTTAGGCTCGACTATTGGTTCAACTTTGACCTTCGATCTTTTACGAGATGATTCTTCTGTAATATTCACATTTCAAGAAAATAATGGTTAAATTAGAAAATATGGTAATATTCACATTCAAGAAAATAATGGTTACATACTTGTAGGTTCGAGTCGGATGATATGCTTGGCAAGCAACTTATTCATCTTGAACATATCAGTGCAATCAGTTTCAAATACAACACGCAATGCATCATCACAAATTATCTTTCTCTTGTTTCCTGGATCCTGGAGGTTGTTTTTCTTGATATATGCCCATAGCTGTTTCACAATCTGAACACGATAACATTCAAATGTTTAAGCAAACATGATATAATATAGCCTATTCAGTTGAGGCGCAGGATTGTGTGAGAAGTTGAGTTAAGGTAAGAAGCGTAAGAAGGGATCTGGAGACTCTGGACCCTTGATCACTTTTAATCTCAAACCCACCCATGAATTGCGCTTCATACAGGATTGATCCAGTGCATCTCGGTGCATCCCATCCTAATGTGCATCCAAGGGTGGAGATATCTTCTTACGCTTCTCACCATAACTCTACTTCTCACCAGAACCCAACCCCTACACTTGAAGGCATAGGATCATGTGAGAAGTAGAGTTAAGGTGAGAAGCGTAAGAAGAGATCTGAGCCATTGATCACTTTTAATCTCATACCCACCCATGAATTGCGCCTTAGAAGGGAGTTGATCCGGTGCATCTCGGTGCATCTCATCCTAATGTGCATCTAAGGGTGGAGATCCCTTCTTATGCTTCTCACCATGACTCTCCTTTTCACCAGAACCCAACCCTCACTTGAATGGATAAGATTATGTATATTATGCATTTTCCGTCATGAGGCCAAAGTTATATATAAACTACATGATTTAGAAAACTATATGTTGCTTAAGCTGTGAATCATACATCGGTCCTTGATAATGCTGACTCGCCAACAATAACTTGAAGCTCAGGTGTAATACCACAGAGTTTATTAAGGCCCCCTGGTCCACCTCTTCTTTTGGTTCCCGCTGAACCCCTGAGATGATATGAAAACAACAGCATAAAGATTAAAAACGTCCCCATTTCTAGTTGCCAATAGCCAATGTTCAACCATTGATATATAAGGCATTATTCGTGTTACAGTAATCGACTCTCGGAATGACATTGATGCAGGATGGACTTGTATGCCTATATTTGGCAAATACATGACAAGTCAAATGCTAATAACAATGAATAAATGCGAACATGCATAATCTTGATCAGATTTATAGTTAATCATTGCCTATTTTAATCCTGAAATAGGAGATGCAAAAACATATTAAATTTTTGCTAAGATAACTATGATCATGCTAGTTTATAAGTTGCAATTACCAATTACATTTTAATATGCTCATGTCCTCGGGGAGTGCAGTAACAAAGTAACAATTTAAGATGGTATTTCCTTCATGTCCATAGAAAACCTTTTGCAAGAACAAATCAACAAACCCACCAGACCATATTTATTACCATGATTTCTGCAAAGCATTAGACTTGGTAGGCTATGAACTTAATATCAAAATGGTGAAATTTAAAGTTTAAACACATTCCTTTCAATACTAACCACAGTCAAGACCTAAAAGGAAGCATAATAGAGAAATGGGTTTAAACCAAGTGAAAGAACTCTATAAATTATGGATTCATGGTGCATAAAAGAACCCACTCTAAGATGGATATGAGCTAAACAATCTTCACTGTAATCACAAAACAGCATCAAGCTTCATGAACAAGATTCGAAGTCCATAATTTATGAATCCAATGTAGATTTTCATGTTTCTTTGGATCACAGGATTCCATACTGTGATGATATAGATGCCATTGGCTCCAACTATCCCTCATATTATTATTATTTTTTTCAATTAGAAGATCTGTATCAAGCAAAATCCTCGTACTTGTTGATGCCTAATGTATACTGATAACAGTTTCTCACATTGGCAGAGCCTCTAATCACAATCTCTGGTCTCAAATAGTCCCGTTGTTCTTACATGATTATGACCATCAAACTTCATAATCTTTCTTGTAACACTTTCCAAGTTTATACAGTCTCGTCCTATTTACAGCCTGACAAGCTGCACATATGAATATCGTTTTCAGTGACAATTCGCTCATCCTACACTTCTTTTGAGTTAAGCTAGCTCGTTTCTAGTACTCCCTCTTTTCAAAATGATGACTTCAAGAAAAGAGCTGCAGTCCCCACTTTAGGATGCTACAAGAAAGATGCTTCCACCATCCCCATTAAAATTGAAACCCTTGACTTGTTTCAAGAGTACTCATCAAAGGCCTTAAAGACACTTAAATGACAACAAAATAAGGGAATCTTGTGAGCGTAAACCAATATCATTAATTCTTCGTAAATGAGTTACAGAAATAATTTTAGTCCAAAAGTGATGAAGAAAAGAAAAATCTACAACTTCCAGGGCACCAAGAAACTAACTTTTATTTCTGGAGTACAAATTATCATTATTCCCTCCATGGAAACTTGTTCAAGAATTGGCTCACATGTATTGCAAGTCATATTTGAGTAGTTGGGTTAACAAAAACATAAAACACATGAGGCCTTTGTCTAATCAATAATTAAACTCAAGATCCATGGCAAACTTAGTGTTCAAATAGTAAAAATGTATCATTTTCTGACATAAACCTTTTTTTTCAAGAAGGAAGAATAATAATTAAACTCTTAAGAGTGCACAAAAATTCATATCCTATTTAGACGCATTTCGTAACCCTAACCCTAACCCTAACACACGGACAAACAAAAAATTATTTGAAACATTGATTCAAAAATAGATTAAAGAAGTACCCTTTCTTGGCCTTTTCAGACGATTTCCCAACCGCATCCTGATGAACAACAACTCCTCCCTCAGTTTTCACCTCCGGCAACGGCTGCAGTTGTGTCGACTGCGGCGTAGGAGAAAGCACCACCGCCTGCGTGGGTACCGTAGGCTTACTGAAATTAAGCTCAACAGGGTGACGCTGACGTTGTTGTTGCTGCTGCTGCTGCTGCTGTTGTTGTTGAAGGGCGAAATGAGGATGGTGAAATTGAGGCTGTGGTTGGCCAAAATGATATTGAGCATGTTGTTGTTGTTGTTGTTGTAGGGCAAAATGGTCCTTTGCAATTCCCGAGGTGGTGATGGGATGAGGAACGGCGGACGGCTGTGGTGGTGGTGGTGGTGGTGGTAGTGGTGGTTGGTTGTGGTAGTGAGATTGCTGCGATCGAAAGAGAAGAAGATTGATTTGGTCACGGATGAAGACGGCTTTATGAGACAAATCAAACCCTAATTTTTCACCGAGCTGATGAACAACATCGCTTAGGGTTGTGAATGATTTAGGGTCTGATTGACTGAGAAGAATCTCAACTCCTTTAGCTATCTCTTGGTCGGACACCATGGCTACTCTCTCTTTCACATATACTTATAAAAAATATACACACAATTTTACCGAATTGATTTTCCCCCTTCCTTCTCTCTCTTCTCTCTCTCTTCTCTCTCCCTCTCTGTGTGAGAAACTTTCTCTCTCTATATCTCTCTTTTTCTCTCTCTCTATATGTATCTATCTCTTTATCTGCTATCCTCTCGTTATCTTACCCTCTTTTATTTATTTATTTATTTCTTATTATTATTCTTTTACCCCTTTCATCTTGTCTTGAAATAAAATAAAATAATAAATTTTTGTTTCTCAAATGATTTTTAATATGGGGAATTTAATCAAAGTTATTGATATTAAAATATCGAAAAATTAATTAAAATTGTTATTTTTTAAGGTTGGGTTAATCTTTTAGTCGCTTCTCTTTAAGATTTATCGAAATAATCATAGGTCCACAATTTATTTTATTTTTTATGAATCTGGATAAAAAAATGTGAATATTTTTTGCAAATCTGAATGAAAAATGTAAAAAAAATTTGTCTTTTAATTCGGTCCACAATTGCAAACCTAGTATTTTACGAAAGTATGTCTATATTGGTAATTTCGGAAGAATGTGGCTAGTAGGTCAATTCGTCAGCACAAATAACCATTTTAATTAATTTTCCTAAAATATCGATGTTATCTTATTATTATAACATTCCTTATAATTAAATAACAAACTTAAATTTCTAGAGTCCTTGAGTTAAATGGGTATTTTATACATTTAAATTGGTTTTCTAAGAGTATCTCCAAAAGTATCTCTATAACTTTCTCTAAAATGGACAATCAAAATTAAAAATCTCTAAAAAATATTACATTCATCTCCATTTTAAAGATTACAAAATTCATTATATTATTAAAATATTCTATATTTGTAATAAAATATTATTTATGTTATCTAAATATTTCATTTTAATTTTTCTTATTGATGAAACATAATAAAAAAATAGGTTCTCTCTCTCATGGTAATCATTTTGGAGATGTCTTTAAATTTGGAAATTTTTGTAACCTCTTTCACGATTCTCCATTTTGGAGAAAGTTTTAGAGATGTTGTTGGAGCAAAAAATTGCTCAAAATCTCTATTTTCTTCATTTTAAAGATGTTGTTGGAGATGTTTTAAGAGCATCTCCATGATTTTCTCCAAAATGAAGAATTAAACTTTAAAATCTTTAGAAAATATACCATTTAACTCCAACTGCATCTCCATTTTGGAGATTACAAAATTCATTATATTATTAAAATATTCTATATTTCTAATAAAATATTTTATATTTCATCTAAATATTTAGTTTTAATTTTTCTTATTGATGGAACATAATAAAATAAAATTTCTCTCTCATGTTAATCATTTTGGGAGATGTCTCTAAATTTGTAGATTTTTTTAATCTCTTTAATACTTTCTCCATTTTGGATAAAATTTTAGAGATGCTCTTGAGGTAGAAAAAATGCTCAAAAACTTTATTTTTTCTATTTTAGAAATGCTGTTGGAGATGCTTTAATAATTCTCCTTTCCAGTTGACCTAAATGTCATTGCTTCTGTAATATTACGGACCTAGTTATAAAGCAAAAAAAATTATTCAAATTCAACACAGAACTGTAATTGTAACGGCCAAGTCCACAATTTCAAAAGTAAAATGGTTGAATTTGATTTTTTTGTCTTTTAGCTAAGTTCGTAATCTTGTGAACCTAACTATTTCAAAAATAGTGGTTAAAATATCAGTTTGAATATATGAAATAGTCATTTGAAACAAAAAAAAATTAAAATTTAATATAATTGAATAAAAATTATTGATATCCAGATATATATATATATATATATGTTATGTAATTAAATAAAAAACTTAAAATTTTAATATTAATTTAATAAATAAAGAGAAAGTGGAAAGAAAAGGGGCGCGCTAGCTGCAATCAAACTAAAGCGCTAACGAGCAAGAATGCCTATAGATAGCGCTTTAGTAATAATATAGGGCTTTTCATAGAAAATGGAGAGATGAATTGATGTATTTTTTGAATCCAGCGTCGGGACTGACGGGGCTCGAACCCGCAACTTTCGCCTTGACAGGGCGGTGCTGATAAGTAAGAAAGCGTTGGTGGGATCGGCGGGATGATGATGAGTATATAAATAGCCCGTATGAAGTCCTTCGATTTCGGAGATTAGAGCAGAATAACTCCGTAACGGCGGGGAAGGCTTGTCGCATAAGTAGCGACCTGCACGAATGGTGTAACGACTGCCCACACCCCCCCAACTGACTTGACAAGGAATCCATTCTCGCGAACCCGCACTACAACCAATCAAAATGTTCTCCAGATCGATATATGATGCTAAACGGGAATAATAAACTTACATCACGATATCTTTTTCTTCCTCATTCTTATTTTGGTTTTCGTATTACGGATCTTGCTGCAATGGAGTGATTGCTGCTCACGTGCGCGGGCATCTACTAATTCACTTGATGACCGATGCTCGGCCATTAAATTGATATTCAAATTCTATATTATGTTATAACTATTATAATAATTTTTTATAAATTACATAGCAAATTTAGGTTATGTTTGACAAACTAATTGATAAGGTAGTTGATAAACTAGCTGCTAGTTAATAAGTTAACTGATGAATAAACTATGTTTGATAAAACAGCTGATAAATATATAAAATAAACAAAAAGAGTATATCTTGAAAAATTATATCAATTATATTATTTTTAAATATAATTAAAATAAAATACTTAATAATATGATATATTAGCTAATACAAAGACAATGGTAAAAATAATTAAAAATAAAATATATTGATTAAAAGAATTTTTTAATTGACTATTATATATATTATAATATTTGGATTTGTTAAAACAAATTTTAAAAAATAATTATTTATGATTTTAAATAAGCATCACATATAATATGTAATAAAAATGTCAACCTTACATATCCGAATTAATTAATAAATTTTTAAAACATATATTTAATAATTAAATTAAATATGTTATAGAATTATTTAACACGATTTTATTATCAATAAAACAATATGAGTATAACTTTAAATTTATGTTACATAAATATTTTTAAAACTATTATATTTGCATTTTTATATAAATATATTAAAAAATAATATAAAAAAATAATATGAAAATAATTAATATGGTTAATAATTATTATAATTAAATAAATAATAAATAATATTAACATATGATTATTAACAATTAATTTTCAATTTATATTAAATAATATTGTTAATATTTAATATTATTAATATTTATTTATAATTAATATCAATGAGTGTTAAAATTGAAAAAATTACAATAAACTTCTAAAACGCTATTCCAAGTACTGTTTCAATAAGTTAACTTATAAATTAGTTTATATGCATTCAAGCATGTACCAAAAAACAAATTAGTTTATCAGCTAGCTAACTTGTTTTTATCAAACAATGCCTTAAAAAATTATTGTTTCTTCTTTTAAAACGATGAACATTGATAAGTTTCATGTTATAAAATAAATACCTATTGAACAGTACTTTAATTTTTAACTTTACATGAAATTTATTAAGGCTATGTTTGGCAAACTAGCTGATAAGCTAGATGATAGCTTATAAGCTAGTTGATGACTTATAAGCTAGTTGGTAGCTGATAATCTAGCTGATGAACAAATTATGTTTGGCAAAAACTAGCTGATAACCATTTAAATGACTAAAAAGAACATTTTGAAAGTCAGCTTATGTGTATCCAAACATGTACACTGAAAATAAGCTAGCTTATTTTTGCCAAACAATGCCTAAATGATCAAGATTCGTTTTCAAGAAATCTCGAATTTTTTAGACTCTCGTTTAATTATACCTTTAGACTACTCTCATCCATGAACTTTTGCAAACTGCTTGCAAATAAAGACAAAAATAGGGATAGCAACGGGGCAGGATTCAGCGGGGAATACAATCCACGGCCCGGGCCCCGGTTTCACTACCTCATCCCCGGCCCCGGCCCCGGCCCCGGTCCTCTGCGGGTACGGGGAATCCAATCTCATCACCGGTTTTTTTGTGCTCATCCTCGGTCAATCCCCGGTTAAACAATAAAGATTTAAAAAAAAGGTAAAAATTGCATTAAAGATATGTATTTTTTAGTTAATATATACATACGGGGACAAGACGGGTTGGGGAATACATTACCCAACCCCCGGCCCCGGGTTTCAACATTTAAGGGATCCCCAGCCCCGGTCCCGGTATCCGTTTTAACGGGGAATCCCCGGTCGAGACGGGTGAACCAGGTTCCCCGACGGGACAGGACAAATCATCGTTTCTAAACAAAAAACTTTTATCAAAAGAAAATGAAAAAGAAAAGAGGTTCAATCTTTTATCCCAAACGTTTGCTACAGCAAACTTAGTTTGTGGATTAAAAATATTATTAAAGGTATATTTTTAAAATAATAAATATATAGGTGTCAACATCCTATTGGTTGTTTTAAATTGTATTAGGATAAAACTTATCTAATTAAAAAAAATAACTTTAATAAAAATAATTAAAAGTTAAAAAATATATCAAAATTCATATTTTTAAATTCCCTACAAATAGAGACCAATATTGACATATTTTCAACACACCAATTTTTCTATTTATTTGAATACTCTCAATACTCTTAAAAATTTCAAAGGTCTTGATTTTTCGTATTTTTTTATGTATTTTATTTATTTATTTTTATTTGTAAGTTTTTTATATTTATAATTATGTTTTAAAATATGAAATTATTTTTATTTATTTTTTATTTAAAGTTAAAAGAGATATATATATATATATATATATATTCTAAAATATTAAATATATTATTTTTATAATAAAAAATTTAAGATTGGTTTGGATTGTGAATGAAGTATAAAAAAAGTTAGATTGGATTAAGTTAAAAATTATGTAGGTGAAAAGAGAGAAATTAGTTTTTTTTAATAAAGATTGGTTTGGTTTGACTTCGTTTGTTGATAATCGTAGTCTTATGACTTCGACTTATAAAAATATAAATATGAGTTGAAATTTTATTCGATAAAAAAAATATCAAGTTTGATTAATGCTAAAAAAATGTTACATTCTCATTGCTTTTTTATCTTGTATGCTTTTTTATCACCCCATATTGTACGTCGGGTTGTTTATGCGTTGGGTTGGTCGGGTTGATGCATTGAATAACCCAATTCAATGTTTACGGTTTGAAAAATCTAAATTCAACCCAACCTAAACCATACGGGTTGATCGAGTTGAAACTTTGATACATTATTTTATGATCTTACTAAGCATTTTATTTAAACGAAGTACATTAAAATGAGAACATATAAAAAGATTGAAAATTCATGCAAATAAGAAAGTAAATTGCGGTTGAAATTGTAATATAATTTTGAATATACCTAATTACGCGTTGGGTTAATGTACATATGTTAATCAAAGGCTTAACAATTGTAATAAATCAGTAGTATATAAAGGCAACGGGTTCATCGGGTTGGGTTGGGTTCAAATTACCCCAACCTGATTCCAACTCAACAGATGCGGTTTGGCCTATTTTGTATCAACTATGTTTCGGGTTACCTCGGCTTGAGTTTTTTTGGGTTGGATTTGGTCGGGTTGGTCGGCATTTTGAGTACCATAATTGTAACCTTGTTTTATTATTGGAATACATGTTGCTTAAACTTTTTAGTTGATTAAATTTTTTTAGGGGTCGTTACCAAACAAATTTATTAAGCTTTATATGGATAAATTCATCTGTTTGGATAAATTTGTCTATCTATATAAAAATGTAGTGTTATTTCTTTTTTCTTCTGAATCAAGGATCTAAATGACAAAATTAACCATTTTACCCCCCTAATGAAGTGAACATTGTTTAACAAATATCTTGGTACAAAGAAATCAATTAACATCAAGATGCATTATATTCATCAAATATCACAGTACTAACAAATCAAAATTTTGTCTTTGAGGTTTGATTGAACTAAGTAATACCAACAGTACCAATAACACCTTCGTACCTTAAAAAAACTGGAAAAACTCTAATAAGAAAAAAAAGCAGAGATTTGGATTGAAAAACCCCAAATCAAGATTGGATGCTAAAGATAGCACCCTATCATTGGAAGAAAGAAAGAGAAGAAGAAATCCAATAAGGAAATGTTGAGAATGTGTAGAAATCAATATGTATATGAAAATCGAAGAAAAATCAATCTTTTCTGAAAACAAGAAGAAATCGATCTTGCCAGTGTAGACAGGAGAAATTGATCTTGTATGAAAACCGAAGAAGAAACAAAATCTTGAGGTGCAGACAGGATAAATCGATCTTGTATGAAAATCAAAGAAGAAATCGACTTGTTGATGAATATCGAAGAAGAAATCGATCTTGTTTGTGCAGAAATCAATCTGTTGATGAAAACGAAGAAGGTTCAATGGAGGAGAAGTTGTCGGAAAGGAAGAAGAAATCATCGGCCGCCAGAAAGAAAGAAGAAATCGCCGGAAAGGAGAATCGATGGAAGGAGGTGTGTACCACCCCGCCTTACCACGACACAATATTGTCCGCTTTGGTCTAAGCCGCACGGATTTGTTTCTGGCAACCTGGCGAGGACTTCCCAGGGGGTCACCCATCCTTGTACTACTCCCACCCAAGCACGCTTAACCACAGAGTTCCAAGAATCTGCCTTGCGTGTAGTCCCAAAACGCGTTGTGTTTAGGAAGGCCAAGGTTTTACTTATGAACCCAACATCACTCCTGTCCACGGCCGATATGGGATCCGCCTAAGGTGTTACATACACCCCCCCTTAGGGACTCATCGTCCTCGATGAGGTTTGCCCCACATCCCGAACGGCACAGGAGCGGCTCTGATACCATTTGTAACACCCCGCCTTACCACGACACAATATTGTCTGCTTTGGTCTAAGCCGCACGGATTTGTTTCTGGCGACCTGGCGAGGACTTCCCAGGGGGTCACCCATTCTGGTACTACTCCCACCCAAGCACGCTTAACCACAGAGTTCCAAGAACCTGCCTTGCGTGTGGTCCCAAAACGCGTTGTGTTTAGGAAGGCCAAGGTTTTACTTATGAACCCAGCATCACTCCTGTCCACGACCGATATGGGATCCGCCTAAGGTGTTACAAGGTGTGTATTGATGGAGGCTAGGGTTGAAAGGAGGTGTGTACTAAAGAGACGTGCTTATTAAAACTTAGGGATATGTGTGTCTTTTTTTTGGTTGAATGTGCACAACAATCCATACTTATCTCACCATATGTGCGAATAAGTCATGGACTGTGCGAATAAGCCCCAAATAAACGTCATATTTTGGTTGTGTGAATAAGCCAAAAGCCCAATTAAGCCCATTAAGTCGTAAGTAAACAACCCCTTACTCTTTATTTTATTTGGTTTTATGATGAATTTCTAAATACGCATTCGTTCTTGGTAGTTTAATTGAGTGGTCCTTAGTTTACGACTAAGTTGGGGTTCGATCAGGGAATGACTAATAGTCCATTTTTTACAGCCTCCTTTTCCTTTTTATAATGTTGTGTTATGATCTATAATAAATGAATCATATGAATAAGTGAAGTAGTTGAAGCATAGTTTTCACATGTTTAAAAAAGATAAAACAAAGAAATGAGAATGAATAATGTAGATTTTAATCACATTTACCACACATAATTCATCCATTAAATTTGTATGTAACCCACCATGCAATATGGTGTTTTTGCATCATTTGTCATGTGCACGTCGTTAACTGTTTAAAGATTTTTTTATTAATCTCTTGATTGGTAATTACTTTTTCTATTTTAGAATAGGGGTAAGCCAATAGAATTGTAGCTCGTTTCTCATCTCCTAATTGAATTGGTGTTTCTTGGATTGTTGTCTGAGGACATTGCCATTTATGGGAGCGTCATAAACCCTGAATTCAGAAGACACAAATTGCAAATATTTTTGGATAATTCCTTGAGACGTCTTAACACATTCATTAGTAGTTTGCACGTAGTGCAACATTTAATTAATAAATAGATTTTACAAATTCATCTGTACAAATCCTTCCATCCAAATACCACATATCGAAACACATATACTGTTAAATATGCGTGTCTACGTTAATGGTAAGGTTGAAACAAATTTGGTGAAAAGGTGTATAATCTAAAAGACTTGAATCAAAAGCATACCAACAATTGAGATTATTCCCATTGAAATGCCAAAAGAAATTGAAAATGCCATCTTTTTAGGCTTTGGTCCCCGAAATCATTTTCGACAAAACAATGTTAGTGAAAATAATTGTACTAATTCAATTCAGTCAATAAAAACTCATTACAAAGCATTAAGGGCCGTTTTCATGAAAGCAATATTATTAATCTGAGAATGTATGGTGGCTTCAAATATTAATTCTCGTAATTATTAAATAGTGCAGCGGGGAGGTGTTTGATGAATTAGATTTAGACCACATATGTGCTCAGAAACAAATTCATGCAACATTCAAATAAAATGAAAGTTGAGGAATTGTATTAAACCAATTTAAGCAACTGTGTATTTCTCTAGGTAACTAACAAACAAATTAAGCCATCATATAGATCTACGTTGTGTAAATTAGAAAACAATACCTGTCTAGCCATCATACGCTATTTCCTTTTTTGTATTTGATGAGTAATGTTGAATATCCCCGTTGGCCGATTGCACGCATCAAATTCTCATCGAACACCTAGCAAACAAAACAAATAAATTCAATAAAAAAATTAAAGTTTGGTTTTGCTTTCATACATTCTAAACCCACAATCATCTTTGATCAACAATAAGATAGAGGAACTTTAAATTAGCATTGTAAAACTCACCCATAGAAGAATTGGGTAAAACTCACTCGATGTGAAAAAAACCCTACTAAGAATGGATAGAGAATGAAATCAGAAAGATAATCTTCAGAGATACGAATTGGAAGAAGGAAAGTAGCTTAAACAGAACCCCAACCTATCAGTGAATTAATAAACATAATACCGGAAGGTTGAATCTTCGTCTTGGGTAAATGATACTTCGAAAGAGGTTGAATTCTTGGGTAAATGATACTTCGAAAGAGGTTGAATTCTTGGGTAAATGATACATCGAAGGAGTTTGAAGTCGTCTTGGGTAAATGTGAGGGTCTGCCTTGAGAGCTTGAAATTGAGTCGTCGTCTATACTCTAATGAGAGTGTGGATTGTTGTATTGGGAATGCAAATTCTAAGGAGGTGTTAGGTTCGCAGAATAGAATTCGATAGAATTGGAATCCATCAAAGGAATTTGACTTTCAAGGAATTGGAATGGCATTTGACGACACGTTTGGTTGATAGGAATTGGAATGGAATCTCGCACAAGAATAGAAATATGCATCTATCAGGGGTTGGGTGACAATTATGACGATGAAATTATTGGTGTGGTGGTAGGTGGGGGTGGGGGTGGGGTGGGGTAAGGGGTGGCGACTATGACGGCAAAAAATAGTGGCGTGGTGGTGATGGTGGGTAGCGGTGGCGGAATGCTAGTATTATTGATGATATATTAATTGACGACGGTGGGTGTTGGTGGCATGGACGGTGGTGGTGGTGGTGGCGGCGGCGGCGGATATGTTGCCGATAAGGGTGGTGGTGGTGCGGGTGAGGCGGGGGTTAAATTTATCTAAATGAAAAATTGAAATTATGTTACATTTGCCATGAAATGGAATTCAAAATCCTTCACATATGCTAAGGAATGATCAAATCCTTCAACCGTGGGATTGGGTGGAATCCGATGGAATCCAATCAATTCATTCCGCGAACCAAACGACGTTAAGGAATTTGGTCAAAGGAATTTGTCATTCCAATTCCATCAAATTTCTTTGAATTCCGCGAACCAAACAACCCCTAAGGGTAAACATTGATAAGCTGTTCTTTAAGCATATCATGTTGTAATTTAGAGATTTTAAAAAATCAGGCTTAAAGAAGTTGTACCTTATGCTAAAATGATTGTATTTAAGAGTTTAAGACTTTTAGTAAATTTGGTTTATAAGCTACTATAGATAATGTACCAGCCAACTTACATGCCTCAATTAATATTATAAAACCCTAAAAACGGTTGGTAGAACTAGAACTCTTTATCCCGTTCCATCCGGTCTGCATATCAAACGCTACCTAAAAGGTCTCAAATCCATGAACCCGAAAACAACCCGAACCATTTTTTGGTGGGTCTTGTTCGTATGACCCACAAATTACTACAAATAACCTAAAAATAAATTATTAATGAAAATAAATAGCGATAACAGTGAACAATGGTTTACGGTTTGTTTATAGTGATGAACTGATGATGAAGCTCTAATACTAGAGGGATTTTGATTTCATTTCCATGGCGGCACAGATTCTAAGCATATGCCACCCAAATTCAACCAAAACCCTAGCAATTGGATCTTTTCTTGCTCAATCAGATGTTCAATCGATTTATTTGACTCGCCGCCACCGTCAAGAGACGAGCCATAGTTGGAATTCTCTCCAACGTGACCTAAAATCCGATGGAAGAATCTATTGCCTATTCTCTGATAATCGTAGCAAGGTATTGTTTCTTCAATTTACCGCATATACTTTCTCTTGTTTCAAATTTAATTTTTCAGAACCACCTGTTTGTGATTATGATTCACTATGCGTGGTTTTCCATTCTTCGATTATCTGTTTTTCGAGTTAAAATTGGTTGAACTTGGTTAATTGGTGTAGAATTGCTTGATTGTGGAAAGCTATTGAACATTTTATCATGAAATGTATCCTAAGGATTCTGAAGAAGTAAGCTAAGAAAGATAAGGTGTTGCTAAAAATTGAAGACATGCACATCTAACTGGGACATGTGGTATAAGTTATAACTTACAAGGGAAAGAGGTTACAGTAATAGCATCTGATAGAATAAGATAAGATCCAATTACTAGGGATTTGGATGAATTTGGTTTGCCTATGCTTAGATTCTGTGCATACAAACAAAGGACATTTCAATCACCTCCTACCAGAGCTTCATCATCACTATAAAAGGACCGGAAACCATTGTTCTTCATTATGACTAATTATATTGTAAATTTTCGTTAAATATTTTGGGCTATTGTATAGGAGAAGGGCTCGTAGTTTGGGGGTCATCAACTAATAATAATGTAATATACAGATATCTTAGACCAATTTCCCTTGGGAGCTAGGTCACTAAGGTCCTGTTTGTTTGCAGCTTAATGGGACTCACAGCTTATTCCGTCAGCTATACATGACTGTTTGGTAGTGGCTTAATGATATAGAAAGTGGCTTATTCAGTAAGTTTTCAGGGGGGAGCTTTATGCAGAAAGCCAAGTTTTTTCCAAAGCTTCCCCTCCCAATTAAAAAACAGGCTCCTTCTATCTATGAAAAACCCTCCTAAAAAACCCTTCAGAATCTATATAGACAGATTAATTCACACAGACAACTTTATCCATACACGACTTAATGAAAAACCAACCAAACAGCCCCTAATTCACTATATATATTCAATAGCTGGTGAAGAAAGGCTGTCTTCTGTAGTCACAATTGCTCTATGAAATACTCTTGATGGAAACGTAATGCCCTCTTAATAGAAGCCAGCTCTGTAACAAAGTTCATGATGCAGACATTCCTCCTTGTGGTCTATGAAGCAGATTATTCCGGATTTGCTGACCTACAATTGATCAAATTTTAGTGGATTAACTTTATAGAGGGTCGATCAGGGACTTGCATTAAATAATTTCAACTTATATCATACATAAGCGCTCATTTTTATATGCATGCACATATACATTGAGGGAAGAATGGAGGCATCCATGATGAAAACATGCCTTTCCGTTTCATTGTTTAAGTACATAGATGGTATGCAATTGTTTATATGGCAACCTTTGTTTAGTTTGAAACTCGTCTAATGCTACATTTAATGTTAATGTGATGGATGTTGTTCTCATAGATGTGCAAGGAAGAAGAGTTTTTTATTTTATTCTAGGAGTTGTTTGAGATAAAACTCTCATTGATAGTCGAATGCGAGAAATAAGTGCAAAAAGTCAAAATGATAAGCATTATGTTAGCGGGCGTTTGGTTTGACATAAATCTTTTGAGGGATTTGGATTTCGTGGAAGGATTTTAAATCTTTGGTGTGTTTGGTTTGTAGGATTTGGAATGAAATTGAATTGCATTCTTTATAGATTTATAAAAACAAATTATAAATAATAATAGAAACAATTAAATTACCTTTTATTAATTGATTATTACAAAACAAATGTTTTTAACATCTTTTAAAACATTATTACAAACAAATCATATGAAATCCCATGAAATACCAACTACCCCATGGGATTTCTAAATCCAATGTTTGTGGGATTTCATTGAAATCCTGAGACTTCACTTCTGGCCTTCCCTTCAAACCAAACGAGGTCTTGGAATTCCTTAATTCCAAATCCCACCAAATCCCCAAAATCAAACGGGTCCTTAGGTCACTGGATATTCCTCATTTTCATTCTATCTTACACGAAGATGTATTCATGCCCTCATGGGTCCTATTTCCTCTTATGTAATAACTTTCCAATGGTCTTCAAAATATTGGAAACAGAGAATGTAGGTAAATGATGTAAATAAATAAGAAAAGATTTAAAACATGTTCTCCTCCCCAACCAGTGTGGGATATTACAATAACTCAGTGGCCATAATTGCTGTGTACGCTTGGATTCGAACCCTGCACAGATGGGATATTCCACCACATCCCCGGGGCCTCAACCAATACGCCACGACCCTTGTGGTTTTCTCTTTTCTTCTCTCTTGCTAAAATACATTTTGCTTTTGTGCATAAATTTCTTGCAGGATCAAGCCAAGAAAGCCCTAGAAAGTGCACTTGGTGGCAAGAAAACAGAATTTGAAAAGTGGGATAAGGAAATAAAGAAGAGAGAGGAAGCAGGTGGAGGCGGCAATGGAGGTGGAGGGTGGTGGCGCAGATGGTTTGGTGGGTCAGACGGTGAGCATTTCTGGCATGAAGCACAGCAAGTCAGTCTTACCCTCTTAGCCCTCGCTGTCATGGTAAAAATATCTTTTTAACTTTTTACCATTTAATTGCCATTTCACATTTGCATTGAAGATTATTTCAAGTGGTTGCAACATGCATAATGAATTGTTCCATTCATTGATCATGTTACAACTTACATCTCCTTTGCTGTTAACAGTTGTTGATTTATGCCCATGTATCCGTTACTTTTTCTCTTGACCACTAAATCTTGCTAAACAACATAGGTCAGGTTCGAGCGTCCTTTGGGGTTTTTTCTGGCTGTCATCTTCGAGGTCCCATGGACATAAATATGAATAGGAAGTACGTAACTTTATTAGAGCATCTCCAACAGATTCCCCAAAATGGAGAACCAAAAGTTAAAATCTCTAAAAAAATGGAATTCATCTCCAACAGATTCCCCATTTTGGAGAAACCAACATTTGATTATAATATTAAAATTTCCATTCATCTATTAAAATATTATTTCTCTCTCCAAATATTTATTTTCAAATTTTCCTATTGGTGGTAGTGTTCTCCATATTTGGAGAAAAAAGCTTTCTCCCTCCTACTTTCTCCATTTTGGAGATGGTTTTGGAGAAGCCGTTGGAGCAAAATAATAACTCAAAATCCCCATTTTGTGAAAGTTGTTGGAGATGCTCTTATGTATCTTGTGTGGGCCCAACGTTTCTAACGTACCTGCCTGAAACGGGCCCATAGTTTCATCTCCAACAACTTCTCCAAAATGGAGAAAAAATTAGGATTTTGAGCAATTTTGTGCTCCGAAAGCTTCCCCAAAACTCTCTCCAAAATGGAGAAAGTAGGGGAGAGATCTCCAAAAATGATTATCTCTAGAGAGACATTTTTTATTATGTTCCATCAATAAGAAATATTGAAATTAAATGTTTAGGTGAGAGAAATAATATTTTATTAGAAATATGGAATATTTTAATAATATAATTAATGTTGTAATCTCCAAAATGGAGAAACTGCTGGAGTTGAATGTAATAATATCTTTTAGATATTTTGAATTTTGATTCTCCATTTTGAAAAAAATGACGGAGAAGCCGTTGGAGATGCTCTAATAAGCTAGCTGTTAAGAATTAGCTGATAGATTAATCATGCTTGGTAAAAAAGAAAACCTAGATAACAATACGTAAATGACCTAAAATGATATGTTGAAAAAAATATAAGGGTCATAAAGGGACAAAAGTGAAAAAAAGCCTTGTTTCCAAAAATACAAGTGTTTCTCCCTCTCTCGCTGACTCACTCATTCCCTTTTGGTTTATGTTGGCAGTTTTTGATAATTGCAAAAGGTGACGTTCTCTTTGCGGTCGCCTTAAATCCGTTGCTATTCGCATTACGAGGCCCGAGGAACGGATTGCGTTACATATCATCACAAATTCGTAGAAAGGTATTTCGGTCAACTGGTGCTAAATCTGATAATGACGTTCCTAAACAAGAATTATATGTTCGTAGTTCTGCCAAAGAATCCGTTATTAACAAATGGGCTAGCGATTCGTAGCTTTCTAGTTTCTTTTATGGTTTCAATTGAAGCTTTTTCATTTTGGATAAGAAAGAACTATGTTTAGCCTATGCGGAAAATGCTAAATGTTACAAGTTTCTTTTAACGGAAAATATGAAATCACATTCGATATTTGCATTGTACAACGATCAATGAATCGGAAATAGGTTTTCTTTACTTTTTTTTTAATTAACCTGGATATCGAATCCGCTATACGAGCCGACTAATCCCAAGGCGACCATCTGCTTCGTGGGTAGCCGGGAGTCACCACATTTGAACCTCCGTGGTCACAAGGGGATTTTTATTCCTGCTTGGATTCTAAACTGGAACCTCCTGGTACTTTTGACCTTTGGAGCCCAAGGTTAAACCAATTGGGCACCACCCTTGTGGTTAATAAGTTCTCTTTACTTGTGAGCATGTTATTTTCTTTGAGTAATTTCGGTTGAATTATATTACCACTAAAAGAGCCTTTCGACAGATAAGGGAGGTTTCAATATATATTTAGGAAGTCTGTGAGAGTCTAACATGGCCTCAGTGGATGCCATACTGATACTGATTGTTCCAGAGCGTTGAGAGGGGGCTATAGATGGTCACATATTGTCCCATATATCATGAGATATGTTGATTCTCGTTAGATTACTTTTAAAAGGTACCAATAAAAAGACAATGAGGTTCCGACATATATTCTAAGGCTTTGTGATTCGTTTAGACGTTTCATAACCATTTCAGAACTGAAATCAAATTTCAGACTTCAGCACTTCTTAAAAAACAAACGTCACCTAAATCCTAACAAAGAACGGGTTTCATTTATTCGGATCAAACTAAAGGAACCCAGTGAGTGTCACACAAAGTAGGGTATAAAAATAAGATGTACACAGATCTTATGTTTACCATACAAATAAAGAAATTGTTATCTTAAAAATCTAAGAAATGTGAAAAGGTTTGGAGGAAAAAGAAAAGGATAAAGTAGAAATTTCGAAATTTGAGTCAAGAGTAAAGTAGCATGTACTTTGGTGCACCGATACTTGTACATCAAGTTGGGAGGGTTCTTTGCCTTTTTACTTTCAAGTCGTACATGACTTTTATTTGTCTTACTATTTACCAATTTAATTAGAAAAGTTGACCCAAATAATTATTTTTCACGTTAAAATTGATCCCTTAACTATTTTTCTGTTGAGTTTACCTAAATGCCTCTGCTTCGACCTAACTAAAAGGTATAAAAAAACATCAAATACAACACAAATATGCAATTAAGGCGTGATGATAACACTTGCGAAACTGGCTGAATTTGAATCATTTTTTTTTGTCTTTTAACTAATATTGTGGACCTAGCTAATATTGTGCAAGTAGTGACATTTGGGTAAATTCGGAAGAAAAATGATTAAAAGACCAATTTAAGTGTGAAAAATGGTCATTTGAGTCAATTTCGTATTCAATTATTGAAAGAACAAGCTACTTGTCTTCAATCGTGGAACTTTCTAGAACCTCAATTTTCATTTTTTTAGTCACATCAATAAAATAAGAATTTCAATAGGTTTTTCTAAATATAGGCTAGTCTATGGTATATATGATAACAAAAAAAAGTAGACATGTATACCTAATTTAGTTAAGGGACATAATTAGGATGTATATGGTAACACTCTTTCAATAGAAGAGGACAAGAGGATAAAACCTTTTTCATTTTTTATTTATGAAATATAACTTTATTTGTAGATTATTATATAAGTTTTATTCATATATATTAAAAAAAATCAAATATATTGTATTAGTTTTCACCTTTTTAGATTATTTTTAATTTATTAATATTGATGATGACGATTAGAAATTAGAGATTATTTAACATCTGATTTTTTTGATGTTCTGTTCCGTTATGTCATGTCTTACCAAACGTGGAACAACTGTCCTGTCTTGTCTTGTCCTGTCTGCGTACCAAACACAACCTTAAGGATAATAACACTTATAGTTATTTGACCAATAATAAGCCAATATTAAATACATGCATGACTTTGGCATTGTTTGACAAATATAAGGTAACTTTATAAGTTGATTTATAAGTTAGCTTATTTTTTACCGTACATGTTTGGCAAACTAGTTTATAACTGATAAATTAACTTATTGAAAAGCTAGTTAGGAGTAAGTTATGAAGCTTTTTATCATTTTCTTCCGATTATACCACTTATTAATATTAATTAATATTATTTTAAATTTTATTAATTAATTTTAATTGTAATCATGAATTAATATTATTTTTATTATATTAATTAATTTGAATGAATTATTAATTATTAATAATTAATAATTAATAGTTTTTAATTCATTTTAATTTTTAAATTATTCACTAATATTAATTAATTGTTATTTAGAATTATTACTTATACTTTTTAAAAAACTACTAATTAATTAGAATGTGGTTGACTACTTATTCATATATTACTAGTTGTGTACTCACGCAATGGGACCGGACGTAAAAGTTTCTTCAAGATTTATACAATTTTGATCTCAAATACTTTCAAGATAACTATAACAAAAATAAATAGTTTACATAGAATAAGCATGAAGACAAATGAAGACAAATGAAGACAAACACATTTGTTATTGTTAGGGGCGTAGCTAGGAATATAGTTTGGAGAGGCTTGAAGATCTCAAATTTAGCTTGTAGATTGAAATTATTTAAACAAACAATTAATGTGAGATATGTTATTAATATTAATTCTTTTAAGTTTTATGAGATTTCTAAGAGGAAATTTGAGTTGTAATGAGTATATATATATAAAACCCACAAATGTTTTGTTTTTTGAAGTAAAAAACCATGAATATTATGACTTATGTTTGTGAAATGCTAGAAAATAGATCAATATATTATATATTATAGTCTTAATTTTCTTTGGAAGAAATATATTATAGTCTTAATTAAAACTAAACGTATATTTTTATCACTAATTGAGCTATTACCTTCACTAATTTATGAATATATATATATATATATATATATATCATAAATGACAAAAAATATAAATAATAATATGAAATTTGTGGTCAAAAAATAATAATATAAAATTTTTAATTTATATATTTTTAAAATTTATACAATGATATTTATGGATTAATTGATTAGAATTTGTGATGTAATAATGTTTTCTTTATAAAATATTTGTAAAAAAAAAAAGTTTTTGATGATAATATATAAGTGAAGTATTAGAAACTACATATTTATAAATATTTAAAATATCAAAAGAATTCAACTAACAAGCACTAAAGAAATAAAACTTCAAAATAAAAAGATAAGGAATAGGAAAAAATTAAGTAAAACTTAAAAATAAAAAAATCAGAGAAAAAGGGGGTCACAAGAAACGAACCCAGGATCTTAAGGTTATTGAGAGCTATCAAAGCCACCATGCTACATGAAGACATGTGTTATAATTTCAGCTATATAATATAAAAGGGGAACAGTTAGGGGGGGCTTAGCACCAGCCTGTCCCCTCACTGCCTCCGCCACTGGTTATTGTAATTATGGATACAACGTATGAAATTTAGAGACTATACAATCTCCTTGAGCAATAAATTTTATCGTCGTCGTTTAAAACATTCATTTCTAAGGCGAAATGTAAAAGGTTACAATCACAAGTTCTAATTTTACAATAACGATGCGCCTACTAAAAACATATTTTAAATGCTCTCCAAATGATTATTATACCCAACTACATCTCAAAATTAATTTAAGATCATAATACAAAATAACTTTGACGATGCATAAAACATTACCAAAGGAGAAATATGCTTGCTTGCTTATGTGCTTTGATACACCTCCTCTTGCCAATTTCCTTATTTTGATATACGCACAGAAGAATGAAAATACTTTAAAAAAGTTCGTCCTTGCTTCAACTGTGTTATTTAACCCCCTACTTTTTTTTAAATAAATTTAACCCCTACTTAGTTATGTAGCATCTTTTGAGAAGTAAAATTTAAACATGTGAGGATGTATAGGGAGTTTGCTTATCTCCTCCTAATTGGTTATCCAGACGGCCAGACATGCTTGGGCTTCTAAACCAGGTTGCAAGTTTCAACACACATGACGATTTTATCGACGTGTCTTTATGTTTTTACTAACGTTCAATATTGCTCGATATGTTTTTAGTCGAATTCCACCCTTTCGAGGTATTTTTTAAAGCTTTTTGTTTGATTTCGAAGGATTTTTAAGTTTTTATCGATTTGGAGGGACTTTTTTTGGTTTTTTGGTTGATTTCAAGAGTTTTTTCCGTTTTTTTGCTTGATTTCAAAAGGGTTTTTTTGGTTGATCATGAGGTACGGTTGCACTTTTTTGAACTTCTGAATATCATACGGTTGCACCTTTTAAAACGATACGGTTGCACCTTTCATAAACGCAAGATTTTTAACTTTTAGATGGGAAGATAATACGGTGGCACATGCCACCGTATGCACACCTATATGTAACACCCTCAAATTTGGAAAGAGCGACTAATTTAAAATTTTCGATATTACATCAACTGAAAGATAAATCATTTCCTATAAATCATACTTGAAGTTCCTCAAATAAGAATTTTATAAAACATCTACGAAAGATATTTAAAGTCTTCTACTAAGACTTGATTACGGTTAGGTGTTATTAAACCCAAATGAGTCGCTATCTCCGAATGCGCAAAACGTCACCAATAGCCTAATCTTTATCCTGCCACTTCCTAGCACTCAAGTCCACACGTGTCGCTAGTACCAACCCCAACGATAACCTGATGCACATGTCGACAAAGAAAAATGGTTAGGATTAACGCCTAGTGAGCTCAAGAGTTTTATAACATAATTATAATTGATTTGAAATCAAAATATTTGTTTGACAAAGATAATTCTTAAATGGAATAACTTCATTATAAAAGCAACCTCCTTCCCAAATTCATTATTTCCATAATAAAAGCTTTAGACCCAAAAGGACATTAGAAGTGAAAGCTTTAAAAGTAGAAATACTCATTTAACGCGATCCAAACCCAATACTCACACGACCATAATTAAAGTTATAAATGTGGAGATAGAAAACATAACTTTAACCAAGTTTTATAAGCCGTTAACTCATTCTTACCCTTGAAAGGGTGAAAAATATCCGAAGATAATGGGGGAGACCTGATTTACCATTTATAGTGACGGAACACGTAAGTAAGCCACTTTTAAATGTTAAGAGTTCTTTCTAAGACCAAGTGATGTAGGTACCGCCCATCACACAACCGAGTATGAACTCTGAAGGTCTTAGACAAGGACTCGCGCTAAGGATTAATGGCTTAATGGCACCGACCAATCATACAACCGAGTATGGCCTAAGATGATTCCAAATAGCGCTCCCGTAAGGATCAATGGCTTAATTGGCACCGACCAAACATACAACCGAGTATGGCCACCGATGACCCTATACGTTGACCGAAAGGGGACAACAATCCCAATTTTAAGACCGACTTATATGCCTATGGATCCATTACATTCTAGCCATAAAATTTAATACCTAACCAAGACGTATTAATAATTTCCCAACACCAATACTTTGCCAACATATTATTTCCCGATAATCAATTATTTCTCAAAGTTAGGAAATCATAAAGTTACACGATGCTACACGAATGACTAACACACCCAAAATATATAGTCATTTAAATCGGATAAATGTCCATGAGACTCATTTTAGTCAAAACCGAGCAAATGCTCTATAACTCAAAACATTAGTTGAGACGAATCATTTTCCCAAATGAGATTATACTCATATATTTCAAAATACCTCATGATGCAATAACATGTATTTCTTTCCAATGGTTTATAAATCATCTCCTTAAATATGCATGACATCAAATAATCCTCATTTACGAAATAAAACATCAAAACACCTCAAAGATATGTTTTATTTGTCAAAATGTCAAGATTCCAAATATAAGCATTTCTTAAGATTTATCAAATCATTTATACCAAATAATTCGTATATTATCAAAATACTCAACCATTTGACAAATAACAACTAAAACATGTTAATAAATCAAAATGGACATTTTTGGCATGTACACCGTTTTCACAAAGCAACTTGAACTCACCTTGCTAGATTTAAGCTAAATCTAGGTTTACCCCAAAAGCTCCATTTGAAGGAAAGTCCAGATCTGCAAATCTTCCTTCACTAGAAACCATAACTAGTTCATAAGCAACCTAAAATACCAATAACAACTCCCAACAATTAGATCTATGAAACTTTAGTAAAAATCTTAAATCTTCCAAAATAGTCAAAACTCTAAAATACCGAAATTGCTTCAAGAACAAGGTTCTAGAAAACTAAATAGGAAGAGTTTAACAAGAAATAAGATCTAAATGGGAGAAATAACTTACAAATCTTGATTTGTAGAGAAAACCTCAAAATAGAAAACAATGGAGGAAGAAGTGTTGGAGAAGATGAAGATGACGGTGAAGACTTGAACTTCCATGATGTTCCAAAGCTTTTGGATGGTTGGAAATGAGAGACAAGTCTCCCAAAAATCGTCTCCAAAGAAGAGGGAAGAAGAGAAAACGAGTTGGGAAGAATTAGAAAGGAGAAATGAGGAAAAGAAGGAAAAAAACGTATTTAAAGGGGGTTTGTTGGGTTTCTGTCCAGATAATCGCGGGCGCGAGAAAAATAGGCATGTGGTCGCGAGAATACTTTTGCCCACTTTTTAAGGTTTGATCGCGAGCACGAGCAAAATAGAGGTGCGGGCGCGAGCAATACAAATTCCGACCAAAAGCTGATTTTTGCCAAAAGCGATAACCGACTCATCCAACATCCACGATACTTCTAAATGACTATACTAAGGTCGAAAACATACGAAACTTGAAATTATGGATACTAAAATCAGGGTGTTACACTATAGGTCTGTGACTTTAGTGTATTTGCTTTAAAAGGTAGTATAGATAAACCTCTTTACTCAATGACATTGTTGGAAGAGTAAATTGCAATAAGAATTCATTAATGTAGGTCTTACGGATTAATCCCAACTCAAGAAAACACAAATGATGATCAACATCAACATTTCATGTGCATAAACCCCTTAAAAGTTTACTATCCAAATTCCAACCATGAAGAAGCAAAAACCAAACACAAAAAATGGTTAACTTGATTTGCAACATAGAGAGAGACACGTCAACCAACTTCATTTGTGGATAATTACTTTTCAAACTTAAAGTTTACTATCCAAATTACAAAGATTTTTTAACAATGCCAAATAAACAATTGACTTCAAAAGAAACTGAGCAGTGAACAATGGATAAGTCAACAATGATATATCCAAAACCAGAAATTTCTAGAGCCCATGCCAATCGTTGTCTCTGAAAATTGGGTATGCGATGACAGTCCACGTCAAACCTCTCTTTTAATGCCTTGCTGCATTGACTGAATTTTTGCCAAAACACACAAAGGGTACTCGGTTCTCACACATTAGTCTACCATGGAAACCAATCATAAACAACATTGGAACCATAGGGATCAGTTTTTGTATCTGCAATTAAACATATAAAAACACCAATCAAATATATCACCATGCAAAAGAAGACTTGATTACCCAACGCTTACCCTTTAAGCATTTATGGGTAAAAGCCAAATATTTTCATTTAATTTACCGGGTAATATTTTTGTCCATTAAAACGATATTGTATGCAACATTTTCATCCCAAAGTGCTTACTGGGTAAGAGTCGTCAAACTCACTTACCAGGTAGGATTCGCGTTCCTTATCATTGTTCTTATCGGATAAAATCTCATTCCATGTAAAGTTCAATCTGTTTAAATGCACCCTCACCTTTCCTATAAAAAAGAGAGACCTTTTTTACCTCAATCTTTTGTAATATCAATGGTAGAAATTATTATAGTTCTAGTTGTTTATAGCTAATGCAAATATAGTAACGGCGCAATTTTCCCTTCACCCACTAATTGTCTCTTCTTAAGGAATTTCTCACAAACAGTATAAGAGGACTATTTTGGAAAATAGTATAAAAGAACTATTTGAGAATGCAAAGAAACTGAAATAAAACAGATTCCAATTCATGAATATATATTACTATATTTTTGGATGGTCCAATAATTTGGAGTAAAGTGAAACCCATAAAGAAACTCACACAAAAGAAGTATTTTATAAACAAAATTTCGAAGGTCGAATACTAAGCTTATAAGCAATAAACAAACATAGACGTGGAGTTACCTGTTGGTCGAATGCTAAGCTTATAAGCAATAATAACACTTCTATCACACCCAGTTCCAAAAAGATGTTATATAGGCTTAGCATGCTACTTCTAATACAACTGGTATGCATATTAATATATCACATACAATTGTGAAGCATTAGGTAAAATATAAGTTTTGTACTACCTTCTATGCCACTGCGATTTCGTACTGCTTTCTATCAAGCTTACTTGTGGTTCTTGAAGGAGTAAAGTTAAAAACTATGTTTTATACTACCTTCTATGCCACCGTGACCTTGAAAGATACTAAGCATTAGAAAGAACCTAACAGCAAAAGAAAACTTAAAATAACCAGAGATACAAAAATAGCAAGCAAAAACCTTAATTTTTAAGAACCATACGATTATAGGAGGTTGAACTTTGTTCTGCAGAAGGAGTAGAAAGAAATAAATGGAGAAGGAGATGGTTATGCCACTGGTTGGTGAAAACGGAGAAGGAGATGGTTATGCCACTGGTTGTTGGAGACAGATCAACTTTATTCTCAAAAGTGAAACATAAATATAAAACAAAACCTTAAAAGTGAAATCCAGCAAGAATGGAACCATTACCTTAAGTGGTGTCTGTAAACCCATCTTAAGCATAACATGAACAGAAGCTTCATAAACAGCTCCAAACTTCAAAAATATCTAACTTGATCTGTATATGATCATTTTCTTGAAGACTCAGTCATGAAAACAATAATGTACTATAATAGAAAGGAAAAAAAACAAAAAATCAAACCTAGAAAAATCAAACCTGATCAGCGTCTTGTGAATCGTCGAGAGGAGCGAGACGATATCGGACAGAAAACTTGCCAAATGAGAAAGAAAAATCAAACACAAAGGAGGTGCAGTAAACAAAATCAAACTCTCATCTGCAAGAAACGAAGAGCACAGGGTGGTCCGAGAAAACAACATCAAGAAATTGACATTATGTTTGCTTAATGAAGGTTGCTGGATCAATATTGCAAGACAAAAGTAAATAAGAAAAAAAACCTAAAGCACTTGATAGTTGAATATCAAAAGCATAAGAAGAAAACCTAAAGCAAGTTTCATAGACATGAATAGAAAATCTAAAACTGAAAAAACAACCTTAAATAAAAGAAAATCTAAAGCACAATAAACAATACCTTCACATTTCACGAACCTTCACATTCCCCAGGATCGAACCAAATGGATTGTACCACAAAAAAAACCTAATCGTAAGAAAGGATCGTACCACAAAAAAAACCTAAATCGACAGAAAGGATCGTACCACAAAAATAACCTAAATCTACAGAAAGGATCATACCACAAAAGAAAACCTAAATCGACAGAAAGGATCGTACCACAAAATAAAAACCTAAATCGACAGAAAGGATCGTACCACATTCCACATTCCTGCAAGTGGAGATAAGTAATTCAACTAAATCATAAAGCTATGAAGATTTCAAGATTCATATCTACAATAAACAAAACCAGATTAAAGACAAACAATCTAAAGATTTGTTACTGAAATAAATAAATTAAACATGTCAAATGAGTTGCAAAGATAGATTAAGTCGACCCATGTAAAAACTTAGAATTTGGTACCAAATTGGGGATGAAGCATAAGACCTAAAATAGATTACCTGAGTGTGGTCGATGTTGATGATTTCAAAAAGTACCAATAGACACTTAGAAAAGCTAAGCCACAAGAATTAGGGCAAAATAGCATTGTAAGAAACAGGCCTAGGAGGTGAAATACAAACCAAGCAAAAAACATGGTTAAATATATTCAAATCATTAGTGAAATCAAGCTGGGTTTTGTAGCATGATTACATCACATGATTTTAGAAGAATTAGGGAAAAATAGCATAAAGAGATTCCAAATCGTATTCTTCATCTTCTTCGTAAAACATCATATTTACATTTCTCTAAAAGCAAAAGAGCACCAAGCAAAAAACATGGTTAAATCACAAAATCGATTATTGAAACCATGTTACTGATTATTAAAAAAACATTGAATATCATCATCAAACACGATCAGAACTGTGTAATCAATAAAATTGTTGAAGAATGAAGACAAAATTGTTAGATGAAAACAGATCCAACCTAGAGTGCGTTCGTGAAATCAAGCTGGGACGATGGAGAGCGATAAAGAAAACCGTACAACAGGAGATCGAACACAGGCAATGGTGAAATCGTTTGATAACAGAGTGGGTGAACCTTGGAAAATGAAAAGCCTCTTCGACAAAGGTGAGAGCGGCTCCAGAGACTACTGGGGGTGGGAGAACGAAGCGGTGCATTGGAAGCGTAAAAGGAGAGAACAATGCTAATTCAACTTGTACATGTTGCTTCTAAACTTGTAATTAAGAGATTTTAAGACTTTTAAGACTCTAGCCTTGTTTGTTTTTTTCATTTTAAGCTCTTAATCACCACTTATGTCTGATTCATTTAGACGTTTCATAACCATTTCAGAACTGAAATCAGACTTAAGACTTCAGCACCTCTTAGAAAACAAACGCCACCTAAGACTTTATGCAATTAAAGTTGTTTTCAAGACTTTTGACAAATTTGGTTTATAAAGTAGTATAGATATAGATATAAATATTTACTAATAGTTACTTAAAAACATAAACTAATGTAATTTTTTTTCTAAACTTTATTTTAACAAATCCAAAATTTATAATATGTATGATAATCAATTTAATTTTTTTAAATAATATATTATATTATTTTTTTACTATCTTCTTTTAAACTAATACATTATTTTAATTATATTATAAGCGATTAATATTTCAAGATGTCATTTTTGGTTATTTTACATGTTTATCAACTAGTTTTTGTCAAACATGACTTGTTCATCAGCTAACTTATCAGTTATAAACTAACTTATCAATAATAAGCTACCTTATCAACTAGATTATCAAACATAGACTTTTTATTTGTAATTCCACATGGTCATTTTTAATATTTTAAAGACTATGTGTAAGAAACTAAATGTGTCACATTTTCTTAGTTTATATTATTTATTAAATTATTTCGACGTTTATTTGATAATAAGTCGATTAATAACTCATCTTTTACTTTGAGTGAATTTTAACATTTAATGTTAATGTTCTTTTGACTTTCATAACCCCTCTTATTAGGGGTCTATGAGTGACGTAGATGAATGTGAATAATAACCCCTTTTATATAGAATTGATCAATCATACGTGTAATTAAAAAAATACTAAAAGAACCTGTTATTAATATATCATCATAACAAAAACACTATATTAAAAATTAATTCCAAAAAACCCCACAGTTGTCCCATGTTCACAACGTTTTTCACGTGTCATCATTTCGCGAACACCACTATCATCCGTTGCATGTGATAGATTATCTGTTCGACAAGATTGAAAAGGATCTCTCCTACCGAGAATTGCCTGAAGCTATCCTAGAATGAGAAGAAAGAGAAACACCGCGAAATATTATTCCGTTTGTGAAAGTATTATGGAAGAACCATACGGAACTTGAGGCGACATGGGAAAGTGAAGAATTCATTCTGCGCTAGTATCCCAAATTCTATGAAATTTGTAAGTACTTTAATCTATAACTCGATTTCTGGGAGGAAATCTTATTTTAAGGGGGGGAAGAGTTATAATACGGTAAAAACCTAATCTTAAATTCATACTTATATCAGAAGACCATTTTGGACTTTTAATCCAAAATAATTCTTCATTTCACTTCCAAATATGTTTATAGTACATTCTTTGTATTATAACCACCATTGTAGCTATTTTAATATAACACCTTCTAAACATTTTTTTTCTTAATCGGTTTATAACGGGTACTTCGATCTTCTTTCATTAAAATACTTGTTTTTCTTTGCATTTTTGGTATTCTTTACCAAAATACCGGTTTACATACGGAAAACTAAAGAAAACTCAGATCGCTACACATTGAGGATATCGCTAGAAACAACTAAAATATCGCTAAAAACAAAATCAAATATCGCTAAATAACATAACTAACCGAGACTTAACGAAAAAAGGACTAAAAATGTAAGAAATTTGATGTCGGCTTGGGCGTGGAGGATCGAGCTTTAATTATTTTGGAGGCCTGTGATCGGGCTATCAAATAGGTCGCGCTTAAAAGAACATAACTTTCGCTCCGGGTGTCCGTTTTGGGCCCACAACCAGTCTATTTGAAGCCCGGAGCGAGGAGCACGCCGTGGTTAGGAGTCGTAGGGGCCTAACGAACTTTTGAACCCCGAAAACACTGTTTAAGTGTACTTTTTGGACAATTTCGTCTTTTTTCTCATTTTGTAATTTTTCGATGGGCCTTTTGTATGGGCCTTTCGTGGTTAGGAGTCGTAGGGGCCTAACGAACTTTTTTCTCATTTTGTACTTTTTCAAGACCGATTTGTTTTGGCCTTTATATTTAAATATTTCTTTTGTAATCTGGATGGTCAGTACGTTGAATAGAGATCTTTGATTTTTCTTCTCAAATTTTGAGTTCACGAGAGTTCAAATTTGAAGCCTCGGGTTTGTTATTCATTGAATCAATATGCTTTAGAAGAGATTATCCACAAACATTCTCAGAATCAACGTGGTGGTCGGTCTGTTGTTTTGTTTTTATATGTTGCATCAAAATTTAACAAAACTAATGAACAGTTAACAAAATATATATAAATCAGTTAGTAATAGTAGATAAAGATATTTAACTCTAGCCAAAATATCGCTTGAACCTTGAGAATTTTAGCTGTCGCTAATAACCTATCCAACTGTCACAAAGATCAAAACAATAACAACCAACTTCAACTACGAAAGTTAACCTTCGAAAACATAACGATGGACGATCGAAAAATGAAATTTTCTTACTGTCGACTTTTAACGACAATACAGAAACAAAAACATCATGAAAACATCAACGAATTCTCACTGAAACAACACCAAAATGCACTGAAACATCACCGAAAAGTTACGAATTTTTTTTATGAAATCGTATTTCGAACCTTAACAAGACGCTATCGAATCTTACGAAAACACATCACTGAAATATTACACAATACAAGCCTACAAACTTTGACCCTTCAGTTGACCAAGTTTCTTTGCTCACAAATTTTGAACAAATTGACCATTCTCTTCCTCTTCAAACTCAATATAGCGCAAAATTTTTTTTACCAACACAAAAATGCTTGAAATTATTACGAAATTTAGATAAAAATATATTAAAAATACAATTATACCAAAACACACCAACAAATTTGGAGTAAAACTCAAGATTTCATCAAAAACTTTCAAGAACTTGAAGGACACTTTGAAGATCCAAAATTTTCAAACTTTTCAAATTTTAAACAAACATGTTTATCCTTTGGAATTATGTAAGAAAATTGATTTTAAACACTTTTAATGAAGGATCAAATACCAAAAATATAACAAAGTGACCTAATTTGAACAAAATCGTCAATACATATGATCAAAAAAATTCTATGACAAAATTTCAAACTCAAACTCAAATTGATGTTTAATTCGAAATCTTTTAATGAGATAAGATTAGAAATCAATCGCAAACAACAAATATACAATCAATTCAAGAAAAAAAAAATACATCAAACCTCAAGAATTTGATGATTTTCATCAAAACCCATTTCTTCAAAAACTTCAAGAAATTCTTCAAAAATCTTAATTTTTTTTGCACAATTCTTCTGTTTAAGCTTTATACCAATTGATAATCCACTAAGATCAAGTAAAAATTAATTTAAACAATTCAATAGCAAAAATTTAATTCAAATGATCTTATATTAAACTTTCCCTCTCTACAATCTCTTTCTAAAAATATTACAAATGAGCTCACTTCTTTACAAACTAACAATAGAAGAGTATTTATACTCTTGACTAATTACAGAATCAAACTACAAAGTAATATACAATTAAACCCTAGACTATGACTTTCTTATCTTGTTGACTTTGACTATGAAGCTTTGACCTCTTCATTCTTTAATCTCGTCTTCATTCTCGGCGATCTCGGATACAACATATGTAGACCTAACATCCACACCTTAAGGCCGTAATCCAGAACTAGATCGATTAAATTTATAACTTCTTCTCGAAATAATGATAATTCAACAAACCTATGGTTCAAACTTAATCATTATCTCCATTGCAAAATGGCTGATTTAACGTAATCACCGTACTTAATTGTCACGCAAAGTGACGATGCTACAAACATCAATTCTTCGAACGATTACTTCATGAGAACTCATTCACCACCCATCATAGAAAAGATAATTCAATCACACACTAGTAACTGTAAGTTCATAATAGCACTGGCCAAATGAAATTATAAACGTACCATACATGAGAATCCTTGCTACCATCTTTATGATGGTGGAAATGGAGATGAAGAAGATGAACCCAGATCTTGGATCTAGAGTTGAAATCTTGATGTTTAAGATGTTTTAATTGTTTGGATAAGGTGAATAAAAGCACTAGAAAGTCCCCAAATCGAGTTTGAATGAGTATGCTAGGAGGTGGAAATAATTGGTAAGGATGAAGATCTTGAGGTTCAACCCACTAGCTTTAATCTTTATTCTTGATCTCACAAACTCCCATGGAGAAATCTGGAATAACAAATGGTCAAGGACCAAAATGAGAGGGAGAGAAGCGAGTATGAGAAGAAAAAAAATGAGAAAAATGAGGAAAAGAAGGCAAAAATCGTATTTAAAAGGGTTTGTAGAATTTCTGACCACATGCTCGCGGGCACGAGAAAAATAAGGGTGCGACTGTGAGCAGTGTAAGAGTTATAGCTCTGCCCACTTTTTGGGGTTTGCTCGCGGGCGCGAGCAAAATAAGGGTGTGCCGTGATCAGTGTAAATTTCGACCAAACATTGATGTTTGTGCCAAATGAGATAACCAACTCAACCAACATCCACGGTACTTATAAAAGACTATAATAAGGCCGAAATACATAAAAAACTTGAAATTATGGATGATAAAAATCTGGGCGTTACAATAGATTACAAATATATGTGTGCTACTGCACTGAAAAAACATAAAATAATCACGAAACATTTACACCAAAGATTGAAAAGAAACCCGTAAATGATCTATGACTAATTGCCATCTTGTGTTTACCATCTTGTTCAAAATAAATGATACGATCATTTTACCGCTTTAAATGAGGCATAAGTTTAAGACCAATGGCCTAAACACTTTCAAGCTGACATTTCTCATCGTATGCTTGGGAAGACGATGACACATAATGTTCATGCGACCTTGACCATAACGCCGTAGAGAAGTTTGTTCACATCTAGTGTTGATCGTCAAGTTTTGATTTTTTGGCGATGGATTAAAAGTTGTTCCTTGCTTCGGTTGTTTGGAAAATTCATTTTCAGGAGTAATATAAATTGCTCTCTCTATATCTACTTGAAGTTCTGTGTCTTTATCAAATAGGTTGGTGGAGTTGTATAACATTTGAAACACCTTGAAGCATGACAGATGAAGGTATTTCCATTGTTTAGGTAAATCACTATTATCATCCATAAAAACATGTTTGAGTAGTTCTTTCCTTTTCGCCTCGAGCAAACTTTTCACTTGATCGATTGAATTATCAATGCTTCCATTCGGGTTTTCCTTGAAGTGAAGCAACACCAAGTTCATTTTTCCTTCTACTTGTTCCTTCTGTTAAATAATTTTTTTTATTAAATAAGCATGGTAAATAAAGTAATTAACTTGTTTAGATAAAAGTTTCTAAAGGATATGACCTGGTAGCTTTGCATGTCATTGACCAATCGAGTAGATGCCATAAGCGATCGTGTGATGTTCTCATATTTTTGGGGCTTGATTTTGTTTTTCGGTAAGCTTGGATTCAGGAAACACGAAGAAGTGAGAACTAAGACATGTGTAGCAATGGAGATCATGCCAATTTCCATGTATTCATCCTTTGAAGGCATGTAACTACTCTTTCCCCAGGTCGTTTCAGTGAACCACGAGTTGAAGGTCTCTCTCCACTTCAAATATATGGAAAAACTATTAGAACTTTCAGAAAAGCATAATAATATTTAGAACTTGTTGTTTATGAACATTATAAAATAATACACTTACAAGATCTCTAAAATCTTCTGTTACATCAATATTTTGTTGAATGGACAATATCTTGGTAGCATCTCTTACAAGATCATCCAATACATTGAAAATGACCTTGCCTGGTCCACTTAAACCTTTACCGTCCCATCTATTAATCAACATGAAAGTTAAATTTTTTTGGTATAGTGAGGAAGTGAATAGTAAGAACAAACGTTCAAGATTTGGCAGAATGCAACGAAACCTAGATCTCACATAACGAGGGGCTTCAAGTTGGTGCGGAGTAAAATAATTAGATAACATGAAATACAAGAAAAAAATGTACCTATTAATAGCTTCAATCAACACCTGTAACTCCTCAAGAGATCCTCTCATATCAAAAAAATCATCTGCAACTGTAATCAGTATCGCACTTTTTGCAACGAGCATTCGTATGATAGAATCATGTGGCAAAGAAGTACTGGCTGCAACTGCAAAATAGCAATACGTCGTTTTCTCTCGACCAAAACCCATTTCTGTAAGTCCCCACATCTTCGACCACCTACAAAATAATTGAAACTACGATAAACAAATCATAGAAGAAAGATTAAAGATCGAAAATGTCATAACGACTCACCAAACTAAATGAAGTTTCCTAAGGCAACTTCATCAACGAATAAGTAAGTGATGGAGGGGTGTAAGAATCTACAAATCCGTACATTTTACTCATTGTAAGTTAACTCTTTATCTCTTAATGTATACAAAAGCCCTTGATACCTCAATCCATATACTCACCATTGTTGTTGTTTCTTCAAGTTTCACTTAATAAGCCCTTGATAACGGGTTAGTTTTCAACATCCTCCACGTAAAAATCACGGTGTGTCTCCATAACTTTATATCTCTTTTGCTTATTATATAATTGTGATTGAATGTGGGTACTAATTCTTTTTTTTTTTGCAAAAACGAAATATACTAGATTTTGAAGCAATTACCTTTTTAGTTCCTTTAGTTCATTTCGGTAAATTAATTGCCGGAATGAGTAGTTTTTGACAGCAAGTTCCATTAGCCCCTTATTATGAATACATGACAACCTATAAAAGGAAGCTTTTCCAATCCAGATGGGTCCTTCTTTGTTTTGTTCAATCCACATCCTATGATCAAGATGGTCAAGTCTTGCAATCCACGGTATGTTGATCTCCTCCTCAATCTACAAAAAACAAAACCTCAAATGATTATTTGCGAAGAGAGCGATAGGCATGACGATGGCAAGAGAAGAGATCATAGGTATTGTAGAGAAAGACGATGCTTACCACTTTGGATAAATTAGGTTGGATGACAATGTTGTCATCGATAATCTTTTTCATGGTTGATATTTTCTGAAGCATTTTCTTCGAAAACGATCTGGCTTGGTCTGCTTCATTTTCTCCAATGAACATAAGATCTGTGGCTCTATGAACAATGTACATTAAGCTTGTGAACCGTTCACAGTTTTTTTCCAAATGGTCCAAGATATCTTCATTGTATAAAAACCAACAGAAGGTCCCTAAAACAAATTATAATACAAGTTATGTAGAAGCACTCATGTATGGGATCAGAAGAAAAAGCTTCATATTGGTGTTAACAATAAGAGATAGAGCATTAAATTGTGATATAGATTTCACATTAAAAACATCTCCCTTGATAAAAGGGTAAGTAAAACAAATAGAAAAGCACAAATGAAATTAAGCCACATATACTTACTTGGAGAAATGTTATAGCCATGAAGTCGAAAAAGTCGAAATGCGAGGGAGTCCTTGTATAATTTCATTGGTATGAAGTTCATGTTTTCTTGGAATAATTCTTGGCCCTTGTAGCTCCTGGATAATTAATTTTTTTTAAGGAAAGACCTCACTTTAAAGTATATAATCATACCCAAGTGAATGATATATGTATATCACCTGTAAGCTTTTTTCAGTATGCAGTCAATCTCCTCAGTAAAATACTCGGATAAACCTAGCCTCTCCACTTGATCAACCATACTGAGTTCAACTAGTTCATGATCCGTTGGATACATTTGTGGAACTGCATAAAGGTGTAGCTAAGTTAAGCAATTTTTAGTGCAATATTATTTATACATGAATATCAAGATTTTAGTTTAGCAAACCATTGCTATTACTATAAAATTGGAGGTCAAATTTCCGTTACATTTTATTAAATAATCTTCGTTGGTAAAATGACGAGAGAATTATTAACCAATGATATTAGGGTGTTGATAATTAAATGCTACTTTTTTGTGAATTAACAATTTAAAGATAACAAGAAATTAAGGAGAGTTCTTTTTATCACCAACTGAGAAATTTCCACTCCATTTTAACAAAGAAATTTGGTTAAAAATCATTGCTAATATGAAAAAGAAATATTTGAAGTTAACTATTTTATTGAAAGTTAGCAACAATTTTATAAAAGTTAGCGCAACTATCTGAAAGGTTTCTTTTGGACTGCAACTTTATCGGACAAGTGCATATCGGCAAAATTCAACACTATCACTTACTTACCACCAGGTAAGATTTCAGTCTACCAAAATGATATCGTATACAATAATTTACCCGGTAAGCGCTAACCGTGGTAAGAGTCGTCGTCCTCACTTATCGGGTAAGACTCTCGGTCATTGTCTATGCTCTTACCCCTCTTACCGGGTAAGATTTTTGTTCCTCGCTACATTCATCCGGTAAAATAATATGACTTGGTAAGCGCTTACCCGGATAAGCGTTTACCCGGATAAGCGTTTGGTAAACGACCCCTTAGATTAGGTTATTGAAAATTGTGGAGGTAAATATATAGATACCTCCGTTGGGAAACTTTTGAACAAGTTGCATCAGATAATTAAGGCACTTCTGGTTTCCGGTAGAAAAGTATGCTTGTACAGTAGCTGAGGGTGATTGAAAAAGTGAGCCATCTTCACTCAAATGCCTTGATATGGTTTCTTGATCAACCTTGTACTCTGTTTGTGGAAAGGTCTCTAAGTAAGCCATCAATGGTGGATACTCGCATTTATCAATAAGCTCTTCCCTACAAGAAATTTCATTCATCTTTAGTCCATAAGAATCCAGGACCATATATATATATATATATATATATATTATAGAAAGAGGTTCATGTGAGGACGGTAACATTTTACGAGAATACGAGGACAATCATTTTGTACATGAAAATTTTCATGTACAAAATCACATATGATTCATGTACAAAATCACATATGATTCACGTACAAAATCATATATGATTAGCCGCAACTTGCCCGCGGGAAAAGTCGCCCGCGTCCTTTTTGATGCTTATGATTTTGTACATGAAATCATAAGTCATTTTGTACATAAAAAATTTCATGTACAAAATGATTGGCCGAGGATTGTCCTCGTATTCTCGTAAATTGGTACCGTCCTCGTATGAACCCGCCCCTATATATATATATATTCATTCATCTTTAGTCCATAAGAAGCCAATACCATATATATATATATGGACGGTATGCACAAATGCATACTCGTAATGTTAGGATTCAAAATATGTTGTATTCAAGCATTGTATTGTATAACTTTTGACTTTCATGTAAGGGTATAAAATACTCATTCACCTTGTAATCTTGCCCGTAACTTTGAATGAGAATTTTACTTTTGGCTCTCATATTTGACTATTTCTCTCTAAGTGTTCTTCATTGATTTCATGTTAGATTGATCATATTGGGAATACCAAGTAATTTGTAACATGCATTTGTGCATATGCACTAATAAATGAAAAAAAAACCCAGTTTCAATCACTTGTATGCATTTGTGCATACCTCCTCCCTCTGTGTTATATATATGTATATATTATTTAGGAGAGTTGATTACAATTGCACTAAGTATTGAACCACTTATCCCCAAGATAAAATGTTATATTTAAGAATACTTGTAAACCTATGAACTGATAATTCCGAAAAGAAAACCCCACAAAAGCACTGATTGTATGCTTACATGTCAAGAATTCGTTGCTTTTCGACACATATATGAGAAATGACCGATTTCATGTGATCCGAGAACTTAAGATCTAGACCTGCAGATTCTGCAAGTTGAATGGTTGCTGGGAGAACAATCAAGAACCATCGAGGAAGAGGAAAATGTTCATCATGAAGCATATCTTCCATATTCGAATGTATAAATTCCAATCCTACAAAATACCACACTTTTATAGTCATGCAAACTATCAATAAATCCAACATAACTTGCAAACTTGTCTGATCTACACGAAAATATGCAAATCAAACATAATGGTTTTAAGAATTCAAAATATGCATGGTTCGCAGGATACTATACTAAAAAAACCAAAATATACAAGCTTCTTATCAAGATGCATAGATATATGGACTATCCATAACTAATATATGTCATTTATCTCATACACGCATTTAATTTTGATGTATTTGTTCATGCACCATGTACCTTTTTCAATTTGTTTTGCACCGAATCCCCATTTTTGGAGTACAACAATGCAAACAAGAGTAGCAGGAAGAGCATCAATGGTAGGAAGATCACCCTTCAGTGATTCTCCCCAATACCCTTGTCTATTTTGGTTATTAAGTAGCCATTCAAGACAACTCTTAAACAATGGAGTATTTGATTCCAATGGGTGAGGAATCATGGCTAACCACGCTGTGTCGTAAGCAGAAGGTGAAAGAAGATGGCGACTTTCCTTTTCTGAAAACATCTCCTCCTTCAACTTGGTGACTAAAACATCGATTGAGGCCAAATAAGACACCATTTTGAAGACAAATGTGTGGTTTATAAGTGTAACTATTTAAAAGATTGTTTGGTTGTGAAGTAAGACCGATATGAGTTATATAAGATGTTTTATAGGAAGTTTTTATAAAGAGTCCAATTTATATAAAAGTTTGTATTTGCATAAATCACGTTTATTTCATATGTAATTACGTATGGCTCCAAAACACATTTATTTCATTGACAAAAAATGGGGGAACAAACTCATGCAACATACTGCTAAAAATCACTATCACACAAGAACATATAGTTACTTGTATTTTAGTCAATTAATAACCATATTTCAAGTCCTCGATAAAATATATTTCTTAAAGTCAACATTAATATTAAAATGAGAAATTTAGGTAAATAACCATTTTATAAAATTACTTTCACTTTTTAGCCATTTTAAAACCCATTTCTCAAATAACAAAAGTTTACGTAGAAATGTTGGGCAAAAAGAGAGTAAGTTAAAAATGGAGTTTAGGCAACAAAAAAATAGAGGCTTTACACAAAAACTTTATGCGAAAAACTCTATGGACAAAACTTTAGACAATTTTTTTTATGAATCCAACCTAATTCAATCAATCAACTTGATGAATCCAACCTAATTCAACACAAAATAATATAATTTTAAGCAACTTAATATTTAATAGAGTTATAAAATTTTTATATCGTAAGTATTGAATTGATATTGGGTTATTTTTATTAAACTAAACCCATTCCGATAAACTCAATATCTTTTTGTTTGTTTAAATTTAAAATGATTGTTGAGTCTTTATTAACATGTACATTAGACAATTTTTATATACCCTCTTTACATACGTATAGTTTCAATCTATTCTACATCTTTATATAACTCTTTTTTATATATGTTAAGTAAATGTGAAGATGTATATGCAAATTGAGAAAGTTAATTGAGTGTGATATATATTTAAGATTTAAGTAGTACGAATAAGTTTTACCAAATGGTTGATGATGGAAAAAATGAGCAAGACTGTAGAAGTGTTTATCTACTTTAAATTGATGTGTACTATTCTAAATTATCAAAGGTAGCTGATACATATGGGTTAGGTTCCGGTGAGAATGAGAGTTATGGCGTGAAGTGTAATAAGAGATCTCCATATTTGGACGCACGTTAGGGTGAGATGCACCGAGATGCATTGAAACAATCACCGTATGAAGCATGATGTACATGTGTTTGCACTTGACATTATATATTCTAAGGTCAGATAAATTTGCCTCATTTTAAAACTTTTTCTCAAAATAGGGTCTAAGAAAAAAGAAGAAAAAAACTGTATGTTGCAAAAAACTATAGTTAATTTGAATTTTGTTTTGTTTTATATTATGTTAATTTTTTATGTCTTGTTTGGAGTCTTCGGATCTGCATTTGGTTTCTCTTAGAGCATCTTCAATAGCTTCTTTAAAATGGAGAAAATAAGAATTTTGAATTAAAATTGTGCTCCAATTGCTTTCCCAAAACTATCTTCAAAATGGAGAAAGTATGAAAAAATATAGTTTTTTTTTTCTTCCAAATATGGAGATCATTTTAAAAATGATTACCAAATGAGAGTATCAATAGGTAAGTTTGAAAATAATTTTTTTAGAGAAAAAAATAATATTATAATAGGTGAGTGCAATATTTTAATATTATAATCAATGATGAATTATCTAAAATGGAGAATTTGTTGGAGATAAATGTAAATATTTTTGAAGATTTTGAGTTTTGGTTCTCCATTTTGAAGAAGTTTTGGGAAATTTGTTGGAGATCCTCTTACAAGTTCATTAATTAACCTAGTTTTTGATTATTCTCTATTTTCAGAGTAAATACATAGTAATTGGGTTTATGAGACGATTAAAATGCTTAAGAGTTCTAATATCATATTTTATACGAGCAAACTACAAGACGTTTATATCTAATACTGTGTTCTCGAAACTCATTTTACGAAGGAAAGGAAAGGAAAGGAAAGGGAGGGAAAGTTGAGGAAAATGAAAATACTCGTGTTCTCGAAACTTTTTTAAGAAGAGAAAGAAAAGGAAAGAGAAAGAAAATAAGACTTAGTTTCCTTCCAAAACTTTCCTCCCAAATGTGGGAGGAAAGGGAAGTAAAGTAAAAAAAATTAAAATCATTTAAAAAATTAATAAAATAACAAAACTATCCAATATTTCATTCTAATATATTACTTTAAAGAGTATATTTGTTTCCTTTATTTCCTCTTCAGGAACATGATTTTTTTTTCCTTTCCTTTCTTTAGTTCAATTTCGAGAAACAAATAAAAAAAATTTCTTTTCCTTTCCTTTCTTTTCCTTCCTTTTCTTTTCCATCCATTTTTTTCTTTCTTTCCTCTTCAGATTCGAGAACACATCGTAGAAGTGTTACAATAAGTTTTTATTAATTTTTTTTATGTTTTAACATATTTTATAGGAGCACTTTAAAAAAATATCATTTTAGTTATTTTATACTATAATATTTTGAAAAAAAAATGTTATATAAGAAAGAAACATACTATTAAAAGTATTTTTTTAATAGAAGCGGGATTTTGAAATTTGTAAGACGATAGAACAAATAATTACATACATGAAACAACCCGGAGATGATTATGAAGGCAGTAGACCCAATTAATCTTAAACTCACTACCAAAAAAATGACTTTCATTTACAAAAAAACACCAGGGACATTTCTCTTGGTGATTACTACGGATCACCCAGGAAATACTAATGGTTCCGAAGAAATCCAATGTTTTCAAGAAAATACCAACAGATTGCCCAGGAATTTCTTGAGTAATCTGTCACTGATTTGATTTACCCACCAAAAAATTAGACACCAACTTTTGTGACGGTTTTGTGACGGATTGCCGTTTAGCGACGCATTCCTAGGAAAATGTCCGTAGGCGAAAGCCTTCCATTTTAGTAGTGACTTGTTACTCTTATTAGAAACCCAAAAATATGCCTGAGTCACAATCCTGTCAAAGATATTCGTCTTTTTTAGTTTGGTCTCGCCAAAATTATCGCATTCAAGAGCGACCTTTACTAAATTGGTTTATAGGGGTACACTTTTCAAAATTGTCTTATAAAATAGCGAATAGAACACTTTATTTTAAAATATTCTAATAATCTTGTTAAAAAGCTTAAAAGGTTTTAAAAACTTATCATAACATTTTAAGAGAGACACCTTATAGTTTAATTTCATAAATTTAAGTTTTATAAAATATGTTATTATAAACTCAATTTTAATAAAAAAAATTAATTAAATGGAACGATATAAGAGTAGAAAACATGTTTTTGTTATAAACGTGTTACTACATACAAAACAAAATATTGAATTGGATTCTTTCAATATGCTGAAGTTTGACCTGCTCCCATGTGTTTTAGTACATGAAATAAAATTGACATTCAAAAAAAGAATAAAAAAAAAATAAAATAAATTTGACAATCACAACACCACCTAGTGGTCGTGTTGAAACTTTAATTGGTATAACGAAACACATATTTTTAATGACAGTAATGTATCCACGTCTAATGCTGTGTGAATCGTCTTGATTTTGAAGTTAAAAATTCTAAACTATAATTTTATTAGTTTTCATATTTTATTTTGTTGTGATTTTAAATCACAAGTTAAACGATATACAAATTCAAAGTTAATATTTTTACTTGGTTAAAGCTTTTCAAATTGAATAGTTGGATAGTAGGGTTTTAAAACCCATATCATTTGTGGTTCTTAGTTTTTAAAGACCAACTTATACATTAGGAGTTTGTAGTTTTGCAAATTGTAATCAATGAACAAACTCGAAAGTAAATCATTTGTAAGGAATATGGTGATATTTATCAAAAACTATATTTGTATTTCTTACTCTGGAGCAACATTCTGCATGTAGAGAAGTCACCGGCATGGGGGAATTTAATTTAGGGAGACTTGTTGATCATAACTCCTCTCAGTGATTTGAATATGATTCCTCTTTACACTTAGTGAAATTCCTTTGTTTAAGCTTAAATTCAAATTCAGCAATAAGCATACGCTGACTGCCATCAACGATCGCTGAAGATCAAGGAACCTTAAGCTTATCTCTGAAGACCTGAAAATCAGCGATCACACCGTATGACCATTCAGCAAAAGTCGATGACCAAGCTGAAGAAAGAGATAATCAGCTACGTGACCTGAAGCGGCTTAGCGATAGCAAAAATTATCTATCCAAGTGTGAAGTCTTGTGAAGCCTCAGCGATACTAAAAGTTCATCCTTGAAGATTCAGTCTCAGCGATCAAAATAAAGCTTCTCATACAAGATTAACGTTGACCTTATCCTCGATGCACAAAAGATAAACCCTATACTGTGTCAGAAAAGGACGTACAAATTGTCTCTTATGTCCCCATCGTATCTGATATGGTACTGTTCAAATGCGGCCAAAAACATGGCTGTATTCTGAGCAAAGGACAAGTCTCCTATGGATGCTCGCCACGTAGCACATACCTTTTGTCTTGCATTAAATGAAAACGGGTATAAATAAGATGAAGATATCTTCTTCATCTGTGTGCATGCTACTTTCTTTCTTCAACCTTCTGTATTCCATCTTCCTTCTTTCCTGTGCATCAATCTTGGTGATTTCTTAGTTACAATAGAATAGGTTCAAAGTTGTTCTAATTTCGCTTGTAACTGTAAATTTGTTTATGCAATATAAACTCATTTAAAAAAACTAAAAGTCTATGTGTTTGTATTTAACCCCCCCTTCTACAAATTGTTTCTATATACAAGAACTCTTGTAGACTCCTTAGGGACCAACAAGTGGTATCAGAGCAGTGTGTTTTCTATCTTTAAAATATTTTCTTTCTAAACTATTTTAAAAATGTCAAATCCTAATACAAACTATAATGACAATGGATCTTTAGCTAAACCTCCAAGATTTAGCCGTGATAATTTCCCATTGTGGAAGGAAAGAATGTCTCTGTTTCTAGAAGGATCAGACCCAAAGATCCCTTACTATATAGAAAACGGACCATTTGTTCCTACAACTATAGTAGCTGGTGTTCCTGCCACCACTACTACTTCAGCCATCCCTGAAAGGAGTATCATTAAAACTCCTAATCGATGGACTGAAGAAGATAAGAAATAAGTTGCTATTGACTCAAAAGCTAGATCCATAATAGCAATGTCCCTCCCTGATGAAGTCTATCACTCAGTAATGAAAACGAGGACTTCTAAAGCCATGTGGGATACTTTATGTATTCAATATGAAGGAACATCTGAAGTACAAATCACTAGAAGTATTAATCTAGTAAGACAGTATGAAAGCTTAATGCATCATAAAGGTGAAACTCTTTCTCAACTTCACCAACGTTTTAACTGCTTGTTGATTGATTTAAAAACAGTCAACAGACACTATTCAAACGTTGAAATTTTGACAAAGTTCATGGAGGCACTACCCGAACAATGGGTAGTGTACACTACATGTCTGAAATTGTCAAAGAATCTTGAAACTCTTTCTTTACGTGCTTTGTATGGAATGCTATTAAATGAAGAGCAATCCCAAGTTTTGAGGAAAAACCTTATCAATGAACTCAAGGGTACCAAAAGTACTTCTTTGGCACTCGTGTCTTCAGAGGTAAATCCGTTAAAAAAGTACTTCTTCTTCCACTATTACTTCTATCACTGAATTAGGTCAAACTGATTCAGAAGATCAACTCACTGATGCTGACATCTCTGAGTTCGATAACTCTCTGGCTCTGTTAACTAATAACTTTAGAAGATTCGCCAGAAAGAGCAACTTTCGAAGAACACCTACCCTCGCTGACTCTAATAAATTAAAGACTATGCACACTGAGAAAGCCTCAACCATATGCTACAATTGTCAGCGAAAGGGTCACTTTGCTAGTGAGTGTAACTCCAAGAAAGTTGCAGCTCCCATTACCTCACAGACCTCTGATAAGAAAGAAAAGTATTTGAAATTAAAAAACAAATACAAAGATCTGAAGAAAAACCAGCCAAAAGGCAAAGGTCTTGTTGCTGAAGAAGTTGATTGGGATGATGAAGGTGACTGGACTAAGACCTCTGATGAGTCAGGCATAGATGAAGAAGATCTTGCCTTCTTATGTCTGATGGCAAGAATAGAAGACGCTAAAGAAGTATCTGAAACTTCTTCCTCTGAGTCCCCTTCTACTCAGGTATCCATCCCCTCTATCTCCTTAATATCTGAAAGTGATAACTTATCTACACTCGATGCTATGACTGTTGATTTTTACAATGCTCTAAATGGAAAAATCAAAGCTGAAAAAATTAATACTGATTTATCTGAACAATTAAAAAACTGTCATCTAAAAATCAAAGAACTTTCAAAGATTGAGGAAACCTTAAAGGACCAAGTCTTTGTAAATCAAACGATTAGCATTGAGAAACAGCAAGCTATCACTGAAAGAGAGAAGGCCATTGCTGATCTTAAGTCTGAGAAGGCTACGATCGAAGGATGGTGCAAAGCCTCTGACAAAGTAAATGAGATCATCAATGCCCAGATCCCTATGAAAGTAAGAAGTAGGTTAGGCTTTAACCTTGACAAGGAAGAATCAGAGAAGTCCCTTCTATCTCTCTGAAATCTTTAAATTCCAAACCTTATAAATATAGGAAGTGCTATCACTATGGTGAAACTACCCACATTGCTAGTAAGTGTCCAAATGCTACTAAAGCTGATAAACTAGCTCATGGAAAGAAAACAGCTCAAGCTGATAAATCAGCAAGAGTGAAATCCACCAAGGTTGCAAAACCAACAAAGGTGAAGATATCCACTGAAGAAAGTTCTTCAGCAAGTAGCTCCTCCGCCACTCCTCTCACTAACAAAGCAGGACCCATAGTAATATGGGTACCTTCAAACAATTAATCTCTTTGTTGTATGCAGAGTGCTAAAGGTATCTGGTATCTCAATAGCGGATGCTCAAGGCACATGACTGGCAGAAAATCTCTGCTCTCTGACTACAAAGAAGAAGCTGGTCCATCAGTGACCTTTGGTGGAAATGGCAAAAGATACACTAAAGGATATGGAATCTTGTCCAACGAAGCCACATCGTTTAGTCGAGTTGCCTACGTTAAAGGACTAAAGCACAATCTCTTAAGCGTTTCAAGTATGTGACAAAGATTTCAAAGTTCTATTCCTAAGAAATAGATGTGTTGTCACTGACTGCAATGATAAGCTTGCCTTAACAGGCAAAAAAGTTGAAAATGCATACGTAATCAATATGACTAGTTCTCACTCTGAGAACATGTGCTTTATCTCTAAAGCATCCTCTGATTTCAATTGGTTATGGCATAAAAGACTCTCCCATCTCAACTTTAAGACAATTAATGAACTGTCTCAAACGGGAACTTGTCAGAGACCTCCCAAATCATAGCTTCGTAAAGGAATCTCTTTGCTCAGCGTGTGAAAAGGGAAAGCTGACAAAAGCATCTTTCAGATCTAAACGAGTTTCTTCAATAACCTCACCTCTTCAGCTACTCCATATGGATCTCTTTGGACCTGTCAATGTCCAATCTATATCTGGAAAGAAATACACTCTTGTGATTGTTGATGAATATTCCAGATACACATGGGTATTCTTTCTTCGATCCAAAATGATAATTTTATTTATCAAAAGGATGGAAGTTCTGAACAATCTAACTGTTCGTTCCATGAGAAGTGATCATGGTACTAAATTCAAGAACAATACTCTGATAAATTTCTTTGATGAAAAAGGTATCTCTCACAACTTCTCTTCAGTAAGAACTCCTTAGCAAAACAGTGTTGCTGAAAGAATAAATTGAACTATCATTGAAGCAGCTCGCTCAATGCTCAGCGAATTACGTCTTCCAACTCAATTCTGGCCGAAGCAGTCAATACAGCATGCTTTTCTCAGAATCGATCCCTGATTGTGAAACAATTCAAGAAAACCTCTTATGAATTATTTCATGGAAGAAGACCTACTCTAAAGTATCTTCACATCTTTGGATGCAAATGTTACATTCTGAATGACAGAGATCATTTGGAAAAGTTTGATCCAAAAGCTGATGAAGGAATCTTTCTGTTGGTCCCAATAAGGGTCTACAAGAGTTAAATATTAAGTAAACAGTTTGTAGAAGGGGGGGGGGGGTTGAATACAAACACACAGATTTTAGTTTTTAAATGAGTTTATAGAAAATAAACAAATTTACAGTTACAAGCGAAATTAGAACAAGTTGAAAACCTATTCTATTATAAATAAAGAAACACACAGTTTGATGCACAAGAAGATGAAAGAAAGAATACAGAAGGTATAGGCTAGAAGGAAGCATGCATAAATATGAAGAAGATATCTTCATCTATTTATACCCGCTTGCATTTAATGCAAAGCAAAAGGTACATGCCACGTGTCAAGCTTGGATATGAAGCTTGTCCTTGTAAATAAGACAACCATGCTTTTGGCCGAATATGAACAGTACCGTATCATATATGATGGGGACATAAGAGACAAGTCGTATGTCCTTTTCTGACATGGTTCTAGGTTTGACTTTTGTGCATCGAGGATAAGATCAAACTTTAATCTTGTAGAGGAAGCTTCATTTGATCGCTGACACTGAATGTTCAAGGATGAACTTCAGTGTTGCTGAGGCTTCACAAGACTTCACACTTTGAGTAGATAATCGCTGCTATCGCTGAACCGCTTCAGGTCACTTAGCTGATTATCTCTTTCTTCAGCTTTGGTCTTCGACTGTCGCTGAATGGTCTTCTGGTGTGATAGCTGATCTTCAGGTCTTCAGAGATAAGCTTGTTGATCCTTGATCTTCAGCGATCGCTGATAGCAATCAACGTATGCTATCGCTGAATTTGAACAGAAGCTTATCTAAGGAATTTCACTAAGTATAGTAAAGGAATCATATTCAAATCATTGAGAGGAGTTATGATCAACAATCTCCCCCTATTTGATTATGATTAAGCAATATAGGAATTTTTTTTTTAAAAAGATTAGCAGGGACTTATAAAATTTAAAATAAATTTTCTAAGTACTAATCTGTAAGATCTTTTTCAGCTATTCTATTATCTGAATTGAGTTTCATTTTTAAGGATATGAAATCACAATTTTTACAAGTAGAAGAGCTTAAAGTACATTCACTGATTGAACTTTCAGAGTGAAGGTTCAGTGAGCTAAGAAAAGTTAAGAAGATAGAACTCTTATGTTCATTGTCCCTTTTACCTTTTTTCAGGGATCTTTTCAGTTCGAGATGGAGTAAAGTACTCGAGTGTATTTCATTAATTATATTCTGAAGATATTACATAGAAATGAAATTACAATCATTAAAGTGAAAGTACATTTACACTGAAGAAAATATTACAAAGGAATAAAAAGCTACTACCAATCAGAGAGGCTCACATTTCTTCTTTGTAACTCATGTTCAAAAAGCATCTTCTGTTTGATTACCAGAGGGTCATTAGACCAGCAGTAACAGTATAATATTTTTATGAAATGAGTAGGGGCCTTATGAAGTTCCTTGTTTTTGAAGAGACGAAGCTGTCTTTCATTATCCAAGAAAATCATGCCAGATTCAGGGAGCGAGATGACTTCACTTTCTTCATATAATCGATCCGTAGGAAGAGAGGTATCCAGCATAGATATATCAGGGAGCGTCATATGACTGATGATGCTTTCAAGATCAAATTTGACACTATGTTCATTTCTTGAGCTTGGGCCTTCTTCTGAGGTTGATCTTCTTTTCTTAGATGATTCAGGGAGAGAGGGAACTTGTACATGTTGTGACATTCTCTCGCAAAGAATCGATTCAAATTTCATCTTCTACCACATTCTTGAACTTGGATTTGGAACCCTGAATGGCATCTCTGATTTCGAGCCATTCAGTGTATCCATATAACCTTAAGAATTTTGCTTCTTCTCTCTCTGTTCTGGATGGCCTAGTCATTCTTACATATACCTTTGGACCACCTCTGTTGGAGTGTCGCCCTTGGATAGTTGCGTGAATGATTTTGGAATCAGATCTTCGAAAGTTCAGCATCTCTGTGCACCAATCCAGTTCTTTGTCTTTCTGAGTTGTGGCTTCAGTGGTTAGTGCCGTGAGAATCTTCTGTTGAGCGAGAATGGGATCTATATTCAGGTTTTCTTGTACAAGTTCTTTCTGAGCCAGAGCTGCAGCGAGCCGTTCACTCTTTTCTAATTGTTCTTTTTGTCGCTTTGTCTCTTTGTCGAGTCTTCCCTGAGAATCTTCCTTGCTAAAGCAAGATCATTCTCAGTTTGCTTTATTTCTTCATCTCTGATCCTCTGAGCTTCCAAAGCTTGTTCTCTCTCTTCTTTGGATAAAAAGTAGAATTCATCTACCATCCTGATTGGTACAGCGTTTATTGGGTCTTCATGGGGTACCCTTACTCTTTTGGATTCGAATTCCCTTAGGAATTTTATTCGCCTTTCTTCCTCTTCAGGCTCGCTTATAATCTTCTTCTGAACGCGACGTCGAGGAATGAGGCCTTCTTCTTCCTCAGAGTCAGTTTCAACTATGTACATAAACTTCTCTTTAGAAGAAGGTTCCCTCCTTGTGGATGAGTCATTTGGGGGACAGGGATCACTGAGGGAAGGAGAGAAAGGAGATTTATCAGAGAGAGGGTTTGAAGGAGGAAGGGTTATATATTGGGATTCAGAGAGAGGAGTAATATAAGGGATAAGCTGAAGTGATACCTTATCAGCGGTCTCCCCCTCTGATATAGGGATGGTGGCCTCAAGATCAACCACTTTGGTTGAAGGTCCAGCTCCGTCCCCCAAGGGCTCTAGCTGAGATGTGCTTGGTCTGGATAATCTGAAATGCTCCATTGCAAATCCCAAGTCATCATCATCATCATCATCTCCAAAGTGAGGGATGCGTTCCTCTTCTTCTTCTTCTTCTTCTTCTTCTTCTTCATCATCATCCTCTTCTTCATCATCATCAACAAACCTTGCAGAAGGTTCTGGTCTTTGAATGTAAGGAGAGATCCTTTCATCTGGAAACCGTCGATTGTGCTCGCTGATAAGTTGGTCAGCGAACTCTTTGGCCACCTTCTCCCCCTCAATGTTATCATGGGGCAGAACGTGGACCATCAGAGTGCGAACATTCGTGTGCACGACCTCAAGCATAGTCCGACCAGCAACAGCAAATGAGGGACCAGTCTCACTGAGCCTTGAGAGAGCCTGCAGTATGTCAGACTGAGTCTTTTGAATAGACTCGACGACAGTGGCCTGAGCATCAACCTTTTGCTCAATGTTGATGAGGGATTGGTGAAGGTCCTTGTGGTCGTCCTTCATAGTCTGAACATCAGACACCAAGTTGCTGACGTTCGTCTTCATCCCTGGAGTGCCAGCGACCTGCTAGAAGATCAACTCCGTAGAAGTTTGCAGTGTGTCCAGCCTGGCTCTGGTGAGAGCACACTCATTGACCAGATGGTCAATGGCAGGGAATGTGGGAGCAGGTAGGGACACAGAAGGCAACTCAGTGACCCTGGGAGGAAGCTTGGGGGCAAGGTTCTCCATCTTGACATCCCTGAGCTTTTTGGCACTGGGAGGGCGCTGAGGAGACTTCATCGCTATCTTCAAAGTGGTGGTGGTGGTGGTCGCTGTCGCCGAGTAGACAGCAGTAGTGGCAGCAGCTGATGACATTGACAAAGAGGCGAGAAATGAATTCGGATCAGATGATGGATGGAAAATAGCATTATTTTCCTTGAGAATATCATGAGGATTAATCTCAGGGACTACTTTTGCAGAGGTAGTGTCCTGAGGATCACTGACCAGTGTCTTAGAGTATCTGAAAGAGATACTCTGAGGTCCTTTTAAATTAGCTTTCCAAAACTCAGATTGCCTAAACAATTTTGAGGTTTGGACTGCGTGCATTTCAGCATTATCAGAGATAGGGACAACTATCACTGAGTCACTTGCTGATGTGAGGACCAAAGAAGTAGAGATGGAAGAGGTAGAGAAGGAAGTAAAAGTAATACCTGATCCAGCTTCAGCAGAGCTGGCTATAACACCTTCAGAGACCTTAGTCCCTGATGGTGGTGGTAGTGCTGATGAAGCTTCAACGTCAGCAGAAACCGTTGGAGTGGCTGTGGATGAGGGTGGTGATTGTAGTACATCAAAATCAGAGAGGATGGTCTGTTGAGAGACCACCTTCTTAGGCTTCTTTGGGGCGATGGTCTTCTTATGACCATCAGTGGGGGTTTTCCTCTTAGCAGCAGTAGTGCCTTGGGTACTCACTGAGGGGATGGGCAGCGAGGAGGTCACTAAAAGAGGTGCTCCTATAAGTTGTAGCATATAGGGAGTGAGAAGAGCATCACCTGGACGTTCTTCCAGGTCCAGGGACTTCTTCGCTACCATTGAGAAGGCAAAGTCACCGACTTTCGGGTAGCTCTCCCCGAAAGCCTCTTCAAGGATGGTGGAGAAGAAACGGGGGTAAGGGATAACAGGATGTCTGGTGGAGGCGTTGAGGCGGCTGCACATATCGCTGAAGATGTAGTCAGCGTAGTTCAGAGGATGGCCCGTGCAGAGAGAAAAGGCAAGGTCTTGAAAATGTTTGCTCGCTTGATCGTGGGAGCCAACCTTGGACCCTAGGCACTGAATGACCTGGGTGAAAATATACTGCCAGCGAGCAGGGAGTCGCTTTTTTTTCCAGCTTTGAACCCACCGTCTTCACTGAGGGGTTCTCCCATTTGTAGCCAATGGATTCCAAGAAAACATCTATCTACTGCTTTGTTGGTTCAGCACCCCATTGCTCATTCTTCTTGCGCTGAGGGAGTCTTAGCGCCTTGCGTACAAACCCCGCTGAGAACGCGAAGAAGCCAAGTTCAGGGATTGTGAAGGAAATAGCTGGAAGGACAGTGCCTTTGTCTGTTTTCAGAGTGGTACATTGCGCCGTGTACCAGAGAGCCTGAAGGTAAGAGGCAATGCCCACTGGGTTGTGGACGAAGACATACATCAGAGGGCACGCCTTGAGGAAGGTTGCAGCGTCCTTGAACTGAGGGCGTTCAGAGGGAATGTCCACCAATGCAATGTAATTGCATGGCTTGAAGGTTGACTTTTCCAGCTCAAATTGACAGGTTGGTGCGGCGACCAACTGGTTAGCAGCAGCAGTTTCAGCGACGTTGGAAGCAGAGGCCATTTCTGTAGGAAAAATGGCAACACCGAAGAGATAAATCATGGTTTTAATACATGAATGTATAAACCAGAGTTTTGGTATAAAAAGTACCAAATGTAAGAGCAAAGAAACAAGTATTTTGATGAACAATATCAAAATGCTTGTTGGCAATAAAAAATAAAAAATTTAAAGGTAAATTAAAAAAATGATAAAACTTAAAAAAAATTCTGTTCTAAGAACAGGGTTTTGAAAGAGAAAAAGCTTTTCACTTTAAAAGCAAGATTTTATTGATTTTAAGAATGAAAATAGATAAGAAAGGTGAAACAAATTGTTTCCAGTTCTTCATATAAGGTTTAGATCTAACCTTAAACGTGTGAAGAGGAAAAATGCACAAGTGCGTGTTCTTGGTGTTCTTGGAGAAAGCTTGAAGAATCGAAGGTTTCCTTTGCCTTTAGGGAAGTTATGAAAGCGGAAGGAACAAAGTAAGGCAAAAAGAATGCTTAAATAGCATGAGGAGAGAGAAAGAAAGGATTGCTAAACGACGGTTTTAGCTTTTTGAAAAAGAAATGATGACCTAGCGCACGTTCTAAGAAAGGAGATGGAATGGAAACGTCGTGGTCCGTCGTGTGTCAGAAAAAGGTCTGACGTGTCCTTTTCTTTTATTTTTAAAAGATTATAATGATGGTTATCCATAAGGAAGGTTTATCATTAATTATTTTTAGAAAAATCTTCATCACTAATAATAAAGGATTGTCAGTGAGGAGTTTTAAATAAGAGAGACATTCTTTGATGAGAAAGGATAACAAAGAGTGTTAAGAGATTAGAAGATAATACCTGAGGAGATGGCCTAGATATCGCTGAATGAGAGTTCAGAGAATGGAAAGTTTGAAGGCTTTATTTGTAATCCTTTGTTGGTCACTGATTAATAAATTATTCAGCGTTCAACCTACCAAGTTCGCTGATAAGTAGATTGAATCTAGTTTCATCAAGAGGCTTGGTGAAAAGATCAGCGAGCTGATATTCAGTAGGAACAAAATGGAGTTCAACTTCACCATTCATCACATGATCTTTGATAAAGTGATATCGGATCTCAATGTGCTTGGTTTTGGAGTGAAGTACAGGGTTGTTAGGAATTGCTATAGCACTTGTGCTATCACAGTATATAGGAATTTTAGAGAGCTTTAGATCGTAGTCTCTGAGTTGATTTCTCATCCAAAGGATTTGAGCACAACAACTACCAGCTGCTACGTATTCAGCTTCAGCGGTGGAAGTGGACACTGAGTTTTGCTTTTTACTTGTCCAACTTATTAACTTTCCACCTAGCAGCTGACACCCACCAGTGGTGCTTTTCCTATCAATCTTACAACCTGCAAAGTCACTGTCAGAGTAACCAATAAGATCAAATCCTGAGCCTTTGGATGGGATTCTGAAGATTCGCTTTACAGCGATTAGATGGGATTCCTTCGGTTCAGCTTGATACCGAGCACAGAGACAGGTAGCATACATGATGTCTGGTCTACTTGCTGTAAGATACAACAGAGACCCAATCATTCCTCGATAGGCAGTGACATTGACTGGTTTCCTATTGGGATCCTTGTTTAATGTCAGAGGAGGCGCCATAGGAGTCTTCATCGCTGAGTATTGATTCATGTCAAATTTATTCAGCATGTCTTTAACATATTTTCTTTGACAAATAAAAATTCCTTTGTCAGATTGCTTAATCTGCAAACCTAGAAAATATGTTAGTTCACCCATCATACTCATTTTGTATTGTTTTTGCATTCTTGCAGCGAAACGAGTGCATAGTTTGGGTCTTGTGGAACCAAAGATAATGTCATCAACATATATCTGAGTGAGAATCGTATGACCTTTATATTTTCTTAAAAACAGAGTTTGGTCAATTTTTCCACGAACAAATTTTTCTTTAAGAAGAAATTCAGAGAGGGTATCATACCAGGCTCTAGGAGCTTGTTTTAACCCGTAAAGAGCTTTTTCAAGTTTAAAAACATAACCAGGGTGGTTAGGGTCTGAGAAACCAGGGGGTTGTTCAACATAAACTTCCTCGCTGAGTTTTCCATTTAGAAAAGCACTTTTAACATCCATTTGAAAAACTTTGAAGTCTTTATGGGCAGCATAAGCTAAAAAGAGTATTATGGCTTCTAAACGAGCTACAGGGGCAAAGGTTTCATCATAATCAATTCCTTCTTCCTGTCTATAACCTTGAGCAACAAGTCTAGCCTTATTGCGAATTATAGTCCCGTTTTCATCTAGCTTATTTCTGAAAACCCATTTGGTTCCAAGATTCCAAACTTTATTTCAGAGGGTCTAGGAACAAGATTCCAAACTTTATTTCTACGAAATTCAGTCAGTTCTTCTTGCATAGCTGAAACCCAGCTAGGGTCAGAGATAGCTTGATCTATCTTCTTAGGTTCAGAGAGAGAAATGAAGTTAACATAAAGACAAATATTACCTGTGCCTCTACGTGTTTTGATACCTGCAGTGGAATCACCAATAATCTGATTTATTGGATGGTTTGCAGTCCATCGCTGAGCTGGTGGTTGAGGAGAGAGATCAACAGCAGATTCAGCGACCTGTTCTTCAGATTCTGGAATAGGACTTGTTTCAGCAACAGGTACTTCATTTAGAATTATTCAGGGGATTGATTTTCAGAAGAGGTTTGGTTATTCACAGAGGAATTTCCAAGAGATGAATCAGCAACAGGAATCTGATTTAAAGGAGTAACATTTATCCTTGAAGATGGATGATTGTTACTTGTTGAGTTTACAGGGATTTCATCATCACATGCATCAGCTGGAGTTTGATTGCTGAAGTATGTTTCAGGTTCCCCATAATGAGATTCCATCTAAGCATTCAATTCTTCTTCATCATCAAGATTTTGAGAAGGATGAATGGGACGAGATTCATCAAAGTTGACATGCATAGATTGTTCAACGTGTTGTCTTCTTTTGTTGAATACTCTGAAAGACTTAGATACAGAGGAGTATCCAAGAAATATACCATCATCAGCTTTGGGATCAAATTTACCCAAATGATCTCTGTCATTCAGAATGTAACACGTACATCCAAAAATGTGAAGATATTTCGTAGTGGGTCTTCTCCCATGAAATAATTCATAGGAAGTCTTCTTGAATCGCTTAACAATCGTGGGATCGATTCTGAGTAAAGCACGCTGTATTGACAGCTTCAGCCCAGAATTGAGTTGGAAGACGCGATTCGCTGAGCATTGAGCGAGCTGCTTCGATTATAGTTCGATTTCTTCTTTCAGCAACACCGTTTTGCTGAGGAGTTCTTACTGAAGTGAAGTTGTGAGAGATGCCTTTTTCTTCAAAGAAACTAACCAAAGTACTCTTTTTGAATTCAGTACCATGATCACTTCTTATGGAGCGAACAGGTAAGTTGTTCAGCACTTCCATTCTTTTGATAAAAGAGATTATCATTTCACGGGTATCACTTTTGGATCGAAGGAAGAACACCCATGTGTATTTGGAGTATTCATCAACAATCACTAAAGTGTATGTCTTTCCAGAGATCGATTGGACATTGACAGGTCCGAATAGATCCATGTGGAGTAGCTGAAGAGGAGTGGTCACTGAAGAAACTTGCTTTGACCTGAAGGAGGCTTTTGTCAGCTTTCCCTTTTCACACGCTGAACAAAGAGATTCCTTTGTAAAGGTGTGATTTGGGAGGTCTCTGACTAAGTCTTTTTGAGACAACTCATTTATTGTCTTAAAGTTGAGATGAGAAAATCTTTTATGCCATAACCAGTTTATGTCTGTGGATGCTTTAGAGATGAAGCACACGTTCTCAGAGTGAGAACTATTCATGTTTATGACATATACGTTTTCAACTCTTTTGCCAAAGAGGGCAAGCTTATCATTTCCGTCAGTGACAACACATCTATTCTTTAGGAATAGAACTTTGAAGTCTTTGTCACACAACTGACTAACGCTCAAGAGATTGTGCTTTAGTCCCTCAACGTAAGCAACACGAGAAAAAGATGTGGCTCCGTTGGACAGAATTCCATAACCTTTAGTGTATCCTTTGCCATTTCCACCAAAGGTCACTGATGGACCAACTTCTTCTTTGTAGTCAGAGAGTAGAGATTTTCTGCCAGTCATATGCCTCGAGCATCCTCTATCAAGATACCAGATACCTTTGGCACTCTGCATACAACAAAAGATTAATTGTTACCCATACTACTATGGGTCCTGCTTGGTTAGACATAGGATTGGCGGAAGTACTACTATCTGAAGAACTCTCTTCAGTGGATATCTTCACCTTAGTTGGTTTAGCAACTTTGGTGGATTTCACTCTCGCTGATTTATCAGCTTGAGCTACTTTCTTTCCATTAGCTAGTTTATCAGCTCTAGTAGCATTAGGACACTTGCTTGCAATGTGGGTTGTTTCACCACAGTGAAAGCATTTCCTATACTTAAAAGGTTTGGAGATAAGAGAGGGAGCAGGAAGTTTCTCAGGGATAGGTCCAGGAATTCCTTTATCCATGGTCCTTGGAGGTATTATAACCTTGTCAGGGGTAGGAGTGAGATCGATTTTAATATTGGGAGTTGGTCTCTGAGAATAATCAGGGACCCTCTTCCCAGATTTAGAAATCTTCTCAGAGGACTTCTTGTTCTTATCTAGAGTTTTCTTATTCTTAGGAACATGGTCAAGAAACTTGTTTTTGATCACCTTCTTAGAATAATCCACAGGAAGCTTCTCTTTAGAGAAAGAGGAAGAAGAAGTTGGAGAAGAAGGATCAGGGATAGAAGAGACAAACATTACAAACTTGAGCATGGAACGATCATTCTCTGATTCTTCTTTTCAGGGTTATAGCCTAACTCACTTCTCACTTTCATAGGTATTTGCGCATTGATGATCTCATTGACTTTATCAGAAGCCTTACACCATCCTTCGATGGTTGCCTTTTCATACTTGAGATCAGCGATAGCCTTTTCCCTATCAGCGATAGCTTGTTGTTTCTCAATGCTTATTGTTTGATTTGCAAAAACTTGGTCTTTGAGAGAATCCTCAAGTTTGGAAAGTTCTTTGATTCTTATGTGGCAATTTTTTAATTGTTCAGATAAGTCAGTGTTAATTTTCTCAGCTTTTATCTTTCCATTCAAAGCGTTGTAAAAATCAACAGTCATTGCATCGAGACCCGACAAGTTATCTTTTTCAGAGAGTAAGGGGTCAGAGGGAATGTTTACCTGAGTAGACGGAGACTCAGAGGAAGAAGTTTCAGAGACTTCTTCAGCATCCTCTATTCTTGCCATTAGACAGAGAAAGGCAAGATCTTCTTCATCTGAACCAGACTCTTCAAAGGTCTTGGCCCATTCATGTTCAGCATCCCAGTCAACTTCTTCAGCGACAAGGCCTTTGCCTTTTTGCTGGTTTTTCTTCATATCTCTGTATTTGTTTTTCATTTTCAAATACTTCTCCTGTTTATCAGAGGTATGGGAGGTAGTGGGAGCAACAACTTTCTTCGACCTGCATTCACTTGCAAAATGGACCTTTCTCTGACAACTGAAACAGATCGCCGAGGCTTTTTCAGCGGGCAACGTTTTCTGTTTTTCAGAGTCAGAGAGGTTAGAAGATTTTCGAAAATTGCTCTTTCTAGCAAATCTTTTAAAGTTGTTGGTTAAAAGAGCTAGAGAGTTATCAAACTCAGAGATGTCAGCATCAGTGAGTTGATCTTCTGAATCAGTTTGACCTAATTCAGTTATGGAGGTGATAGTAGAAGAAGAACCATTTTTAGAAGAAGTTCCTTCAGAAGTCACAAGTGCTAAAGAAGTACTTTTAGCACCTTTGAGTTCGTTAAGAAGGTTTTTCCTTAGAAGCTGGGATTGTTCCTCATTTAAGAGCATACCATATAATGCACTTAATGACAAAGTTTCAAGATTCTTTGACAGTTTTATACATGTAGTGTACACTGCCCATTGATCGGGCAATGCCTCCATGAATTTTGTCAGAATTTCAGCGTTTGAATATATCCTATCGAATGATTTAAGATCAATCAGCAGACAGTTAAATCTCTGGTGAATTTGAGAGAGAGATTCACCCTTTTGATACATAAAGCTCTCGTATTTTCTTACAAGGTTTATGCATCTAGTTACTTTAACCTCAGAAGTTCCTTCATATTGGATACATAGAGTATCCCACATGGCTTTTGAAGTTCTCATTTTCATTACAGAATGATATACTTCATCAGGCAAAGACATTGCTATTATAGATCGTGCTTTCGCATCAATAGCAACTTCTTTCTTGTCTTCCTCAGTCCATCGATCTGGAGTTTTTACAATACTCCTTTCAGCGACGGCTAGGGTAGTAGCAGTGGCAGGTACAGCTGCTACTATGGCTGTAGGAACGAAAGGTCCGTTTTCTACATAGTATGGGATCTTAGGATCAGATCCCTCTAGAAAAAGTGACATTCTTTCTTTCCATAAAGGGAAATTATCATGGCTGAACCTTGGAGGTTTAGCTAAAGATCCGTTATCGTTGTAGTTTGTATTAGGGTTTGTCATTTTAAAATATGATCTAAAGAAGAATATTTTAAAGAGAAAGATAACAACACTGCTCTGATACCACTTGTTGGTCCCAATAAGGGTCTACAAGAGTTAAATATTAAGTAAACAGTTTGTAGAAGGGGGGGGGGGGGGTTGAATACAAACACACAGATTTTAGTTTTTAAATGAGTTTATAGAAAATAAACAAATTTACAGTTACAAGCGGAATTAGAACAAGTTGAAAACCTATTCTATTGTAACTACAGAAACACACAGTTTGATGCACAAGAAGATGAAAGAAAGAATACAGAAGGTATAGGCTAGAAGGAAGCATGCATAAAGATGAAGAATATATCTTCATCTATTTATACCCGCTTGCATTTAATGCAAAGCAAAAGGTACATGCCACATGTCAAGCTTAGATAGGAAGCTTGTCCTTGTAAATAAGACAACCATGCTTTTGGCCGAATATGAACAGTACCGTATCAGATATGATGGGGACATAAGAGACAAGTTGTATGTCCTTTTCTGACATGGTTCTAGGTTTGACTTTTGTGCATCGAGGATAAGATCAAACTTTAATCTTGCAGAGGAAGCTTCATTTGATCGCTGACACTGAATGTTTCAAGGATGAACTTCAGTGTTGCTGAGGCTTCACAAGACTTCACACTTTGAGTAGATAATCGCTGCTATCGCTGAACCGCTTCAGGTCACTTAGCTGATTATCTCTTTCTTCAGCTTTGGTCTTCGACTGTCGCTGAATGGTCTTCTGGTGTGATAGCTGATCTTCAAGTCTTCAGAGATAAGCTTGTTGATCCTTGATCTTCAGCGATCACTGATAGCAATCAGCGTATGCTATCGCTGAATTTGAACATAAGCTTATCTAAGGAATTTCACTAAGTATAGTAAATGAATCATATTTAAATCACTGAGAGGAGTTATGATCAACACTTTCTTGGGTACTCCTCTATATCTAAGTCTTTTAGAATCTTCAACAAACAAAGGCAACACGTTGAAGAATCCATGCATGTCAATTTCGATGAATCCCGTACTACCCTTACTTCTCCTATCCCTGAAGAAGATGAAGAATTAAATGCATGGATGAAGTCTCACTATGGGGAACCTGAAACTTATTTCAACAATCAACCTAATGTTGAATTAAGTGATGATGGAATCCCTGAAATACCTACTAACAATGATCCATCTTCAGGGATCAATGTTACTCCTCTCAATCAGATTCCTCCTTCTGATACCTCTGTTGGAAATTTCTCAGTAAATAATCAAGCTTCATCCTCTGCAAATCAATCCCCTGAGTCTCCTCATGATTTTAAACGATGAAGTACCTATTGCTGAAACAACAAGTATTATCCCTGAAGAAGAAGAACAAGTCGCTGAATCTGCCGTTGATCTCTCTCCTCAACCACCAGCTCAACGATGGACTGCAAATCATCCAATAAATCAGATTATTGGTGATCCTAATGCAGGTTTGCAGATAAAACAATCTGACAAAGGAATCTTTATTTGTCAAAGTAAATACGTTAAAGACATGCTGAACAAGTTTGACATGAATCAATGCTCAGCGATGAAGACTCCTATGGCCCCTTCTCTGACTCTGAATAAGGACCCTAATAGGAAACCTGTAAATGTCACCGCCTATCGAGGGATGATTGGGTCTCTGCTATATCTTACAGCAAGTAGACCTGATATCATGTATTCTACATGTCTCTGTACTCGGTATCAAGCTGAACCAAAGGAATCTCATCTCATCGCTGTAAAGCAAATCTTCAGATACCTGAAAGGAACTCCTAATCTAGGTTTTTGGTATGCCAAAGGCTCAAGATTCGATCTAATTGGTTATTCTGATAGTGATTTTGCAGGTTGCAAGATGAATAGAAAGAGCACCACTGGTGGGTGTCAACTACTAGGTGGTAAATTGATTAGTTGGACAAGTAAAAAGCAAAATTCCGTGTCCACCTCCATTGCTGAAGCTGAATACGTAGCCGCTGGAAGTTGTTGCGCTCAAATCCTTTAGATGAGAAATCAACACAGACACTATAATCTCATGCTCTCCAAGATCCCTATTTATTGTGATAGCACTAGTGCTATTGCAATTGCCAACAATCGTGTACTTCACTCTAAAACCAAGCACATTGAGATATGATATCACTTTATCAGATATCATGTGATGAATGGTGAAATTGAGCTTCAATTTGTACCCAGTGAATATCAGCTCGCTGATCTTTTCACCAAGCCTCTTGATGAAACTAGATTCAATCTACTCATCAGCGAACTTGGTATGTTGAACGCTGAATAATCTTTACTCAGCTAAACAAATAGTGATACAAATAAAGTCTTCTATCACCATGCGATGAACTCTGATTCAGCGATATCTATACTTTCTCACTTAGGTATTAATCTTCTAAACCTTATAGCTCCCTGATTTTTCTTTAATCCGGGAGTGAATCTGAAAAGATAAAACTCATCACTAACAATCCTTTATTGTTTTTGATGAAGATTTTAAAAGATAATGATTAATCTTTTCTAATGGATAATTATCTTTATTTTTTTAAATAAGAAAAGGACACGTCAGACCTTTTCTGACACAAGACGGACCACGACGTTTCCTTTCCAACTTCTTTCTAGGGACGTGCGCCAGGTCATCATTTCTTTTTCAAAAAGCTAAAACCGTCGTTTAGCTATTCTTTTCTCTCTCCTCATGCTATTTAAGCAAATCATTGCCTCATTTCCTTCTTTACGATCTCATAACTTCCAAAAGGCAAGGATTCTCTCTTGATTCTCTAAGCTTTCTCAAGAACACCAAGAACATGCACTTGTGCGTTTTTCTTCTCGAACTTCACTAAGGTTTGATCTAACCTTACACATTAATCTGGAAACATCTTGTTTCACTTCTCCTTACTGTTCTTATATTCAAAACAAAAAATCTAGGGTAAATAAAATAAAAATCTGGATTAAACTTCAAAACCCATCAAAAACCTGTTCTAAGTTTTTCCTTAAGAACAGAAGACATTTTTTTTGTTCAATCCATCTTTTATATTCTATACCTAATTTTTTTTATATACCAAACTTTTTAAAACATTTGGTATTTTATTTGTTTTTCTACCACAAGTATTTTGATATTGTTCATCGAAACACTTGTTTCTTTTCTCCTTAAATTTGGTATTCTTTATACCAAACTCTGGTTTATACATTTTGTATTAAACCATGATTATTCTATTTGGTGTTCCCATCTATGCAACAGAAATGGCCTCATCAAGCAAAGTTGTTGAATCTACCCACGTCGCGGATACCCTAGTTGCTGCTGCGGTTTGCCATTTTCCTCTGGAACAAGCAACATTCAAGCCCTGCAACTATCTTGCCCTGGTGGACATCCCTGCTGAACGTCCACAATTTGCTGAAGGTGCCACTTTCATCAAGGCTTGCCCACTGATGTATGCCTTTGTTCATAACCCTATTGGCATTTCCTCTCACCTACAAGACCTATGGTACACGGCTCACTGTACCACCTGCACCACTGATAAGGGCAAAGAACTCCCTGCAATTGGCTTTACCATTCCCACTCTCGGCCACTTCGCCTTCACCTCTGGATTCTTGAGGCAGGCTCTTCGCCTCCCTGCTCGTGGCAAGAATGAAAAGTGGGCTGCTGAATCTTCAAAGCAGCAGATCGACTCCTTCTTAGACTCCGTTGGCTACGCATGGGAAAACAAATCTCTGAAGACCGTTGGTTCCAAGCTGGAAAAAACGCTCTTACCTGCTTGCTGGCAATATATCTTCACTCTGGTCATTCAGTGCCTAGGATCCAAGACTGGCTCGCATGATCGGGCCAGCAAGCACTTTCAAGACATGGGCTTCGCTCTCTGCACGGGCTACAAGTTGAACTTCGCTGACTATATTTTTAGTGATATGTACAACAGGGTGAAAGCTGCAAACAGGCACTCAGTCATCCCCTACCCAAGATTCTTTGCAACCATCTTGGAACATGCCTTCGTGGATGAATATCCCAAGACAACCAACCACTCTTTCTCAATGGTGGGAAAGAAATCCCTAGACATTGAAGAACGTCCAGGTGATGCTCCCTTTACACCATACATGCTGACAATCATTGAAGCCCCTACTTCAGTGTCTAGCTCACTGAGAAACCCATCAGTGAGTATCCCTGACACTTCTGCCCCCAAAAGAAAACAATCAACCGATGGTCATAAAAAGACCATCGCAACCAAACCTAAAAAGCCAAGGGTGATGGTCTCTCAAAAGACTACTCTCTCACATTCTGGTGTACAACCCACACCATCAGCTGCCTCAGCCACTTCAACGGTTTTCTCTTCCGTTGTTGCTTCTTCAACGCTACCACCACATTCAGCGACTACGGTCACTGAAAGTGTATTAGTCAGCTCCACTGAAGCTGTATCAGGTAATACTTTCACAGCCTTCTACTCTTCTTCTATCCCCTCTTCTTTGGTCCTCACATCAACAAATGATTCAGAGATAGTTGTCCCTATCTCTGATGATGCTGAAATGCACGCAGTCCAAGCCTCAGTGTTATTTCCACACTTTGAGTTTTGGAAGGCCAGTATCACAGGACCTCAACATGTCTCTCACAGGCATTCTAAGACACTGGCTAGTGATCCTTATGACACTACCTCTGCACAAGTGGTCCCTGAGAGTAATCCTCATGATGCTCTCAAGGGTTATAATATGCCTACTCATCTGTCATCTAACGCAGAGCTCTTTTTGGCTGCTCTGTCTATGTTGTCACCAGGTGCCCCTCCTCTCTTCACCATAATGACGACCACAACTACCACCAAGGATGCTGCTTCTCCTCTCAGCAAGGACAAAGGGAAATCTCCTCAGCAACTACGATCCTCTACCAAACTCATGGAAGTCAAGACAGAGAAGGGTGCTCCTAAACTTCCTCTCTGCCCTGCCGAGCTTCCCCACATTGTTCTTCCTAGTCCTACATTCTTTGCAATTGACTTTCTAGTCAAGAAATGTGCTCTCACCAGGGCTAAGGTAGAGCATCTACAGAAGTCCACTGAATTCATCTTTCGAACCGTGGTTGGGACTCCAGGGATCAAGACCTCTGTCAGCAATATCCTCACTGATATCGAGTCCCTAAAGGAAGACAATCCGACACATTGTCAGTCCATTTCCCGTCTGGAGAAGAAGGTGGATGATCAGAATCTGGTGCTTGAGTTTATTCAGAAGACTCAATCCGATATGATGCAATTGCTGACAAAGCTCTCTGAATCTAGCTCTTCCTTCTCTGCTGCTGATCGGACATCCCTGGGTTCAGTCCTTCAGCACCAAGAATGCCATGAAACCAAGATGAAGGACATTCAGGCGAATGTATTCATGCTGATGGTGCACTGTCTCCCTGCTGACAACATCGAGGGGGAGAGATGTGCCAAAGAGTTCGTTGACGACATCATTGCGGAACATAATGACACCTTCCCTACTGATAAAATTTCTCCCTACATCAAGCATGCAGAATCTTCCCTCACTTAAGGTTTAGTGGAGGAAGAAGAAGAAGAAGAAGAAGAAGAAGAAGATGATGATGATGATGATGATGATGATGATGACATCCCTCACTATGGCGGAGCTAATGATGATGACGATGACGATGATAGTGCTTTGGAGTACTTCAAAATGTCAAGGCCAGAAGTCTCTCATCAGGAGCCTTTGGGGGACGGACAACCTCCCTCTCAGGGACAGTCCGGTCCCTCAGGCAAAGGAAATGACGTGGCAGAACTTGATGCCACTATCCCTATATCTGAGGGGGAGACCACTGTCGAGGTATCTCTTCCTCTCATTCTTCTCTCTGAACCACCCACATATCCCTCTTTTTCACCACCAAATTTTGGCTCTGACAAAACTCCTTCTACCTCTCCTTCTCTCAGTGAGCCCAGTCCCCCAAAGGACTCCACTTTTTGGAAGGAACCTTCATCTGAAGAGCAGTTTGTGTACATATCTGACTCTGACTCTGAAGATGAAGAGGGCCTCATTCCTAGACGCCGCGCTCAGAGACCCCTAATAAGTGAGCCTGAAGAGGAAGAAAGGTGAATAAACTTCTTAAATGAACTCGAAGCCAAAAGAATAAAGTTTCCCTCTGCTGAAATAGAATGTCCAACTCCTATCAGCATGGTGGATGACTTCTATTTCCTATCGAAGGAGGAGAGAGCACAAGCACTTGAAGCTCAAAGAATAAGGGATGAAAAGATGAAGCAAACAGAGAATGATCTAGAGCTTGCAAGAAGAATACTCAAGGAGGATGCTGTTAAAGACAAGGCGAATAAGGCGTTGATCGACAAAAGCCAAAGATTCGCTGAAGCTCTAGCACAAAAGGAACTTAATGAAGAAAATATCAAAGTGAATCCCATCCTCGCTCAAGAGAAGATCTCTAACTAATGAAGAACCAAGCCATAGAGAGAAAGGATTGCGCTGGTGTACTGAAAGATTCAATTATCGAAGGTCTGATTCAAAAATCATTCGAGCAACGATCGAAGGACGTCCCTCCAAAAGGTATGGACTGAAGGTATTTGTTCGAATGTACAGACATGCGAATGCTGAAAAGGAAGAAGCTAAGTTCTTATAGTTCTATGGATACTCTAAACGGTTAGAAATCAGAGATGCCATTCAGGGTTCCAAATCGAAGTTTAAAGATGTGGTGGAAAGGGCGTTGGATCAACTTCTTCAGAGGATGTCACAACATGTACAAGTTCCGCCTCTCCTTGAGCCTATAAGAAAGAGAAGATCCAATGCTTAAGGAGGTTCATCTGCCAAAAGTGATCATGAAACCAAATTCAACTACGAAAGTATTCTCGGTCATCTGGAAATTCCTAACATCTCAATGCTGAGAGTCTCTCTCCCTCAAGACAGAAAATATGAAGAAAATGAGATCATCACCTTCCCTGAACCTAGCATGGTTTTCTTGGATAATGATAGTTTCCTAGGGCTCTTCAGAAATAGCGAAGTCAGCAAAGCTCCATCAGCCTTCATCAAGATCACGCATCACTACTGCTGGTCAGATGATCCGCTGATGAATCGACAGAAGAGGCTCTATGAAAATGAAATACGAAGAAGACATGAAAATCTCTGATTCATATATAGTTGTCTTTTCTTTTTATTATTCTTCAGTGTATTGTACTTCCCTTTACTTACTAATTTGTAATTTCATTGTTCATGTAATGTCTTCAGATTATTAATGAAATTTCAAATGAAGTACTCTACTCCAACTGTGTACTGAAAAGATCTCTAAAAACAGTAAATGGGACAATGAACATAAGAGTTCTGACTTCTTTACATACCTCCTTACTCACTGATATTTCTCTCTGAAATTTAAATCAGTGAATGTACTTAAAGCATTTACTTGTAAAAAATTATGTTTTCATATCTTTATAATGAAACTCAATGGCTATAATAGATTAGCTGAAAAAAAGATCTCACAGATTAGTACTTAGAAATTTTTACCTGATTATTTCTTAAGTTCTTACTAATTCCTTCAAGTAACTTTCTCATATTACTTAATCATAATCAAATAGGGGGAGATTGTTGATCATAACTCTTCTCAGTGATTTGAATATGATTCCTCTTTACACTTAGTGAAATTCCTTTGTTTAAGCTTAAGTTCAAATTCAGCGATAAGTATACGCTGACTGCCATCAGCGATCGCTGAAGATCAAGGAACCTTAAGTTTATCTCTGAAGACCTGAAGATCAGCGATCACACCGTATGACCATTCAGCAAAAGTCGAAGACCAAGCTGAATAAAGAGATAATCAGCTACGTGACCTGAAGCGGCTTAGCGATAGCAAAGATTATCTATCCAAGTGTGAAGTCTTGTGAAGCCTCAGCGATACTGAAAGTTCATCCTTGAATATTTAGTCTCAGCGATCAAAATAAAGCTTCTCATACAAGACTAACGTTGACCTTATTCTCGATGCACAAAAGATAAACCCTATACTATGTCAGAAAAGGACGTACGAATTGTCTCCTATGTCCCCATCATATCTGATATGGTACCGTTCAAATGCGGCCAAAAACATGGCTGTATTCTGAGCAAAGGACAACTCTCCTATGGATGCTGGCCACGTAGCACATACCTTTTGTCTTGCATTAAATGCAAACGGGTATAAATAAGATGAAGATATCTTCTTCATCTGTGTGCATGCTACTTTCTTTCTTCAACCTTCTGTATTCCATCTTACTTCTTTCCTAGGCATCAATCTTGGTGATTTCTTATTTACAATAGAATAGGTTCATACTTGTTCTAATTCTGTTTGTAACTGTAAATTTTTTATGCAATATAAACTCATTTAAAAAAACTAAAAATCTGTGTGTTTGTATTGAACCCCCCCCTTCTACAAACTGTTTCTATATACAAGAACTCTTGTAGACTCCTTAGGGACCAACAGGACTTGAAGATTTCAAATTTACCTGAGATACATATATGAAATACGTATGCTTTAAGCTTAATGAGCAATTATGGTTTCTTGGAAATCATCTCTTATAACACATATCAATTAATACCCCGGTATTAGTTATAACTGTTATGTGTTCCGTTTTCGTTCTTTATATATATATAAGTATCCATGCATTACGCGTGTGTACAATAGTTTGAAATGTCTTGTACCTTATACTTGAAATGAAAAGTATGATGGTAAACAAGGACTCAAGTTGTATAAGCTAACCATAGTTTTGGACCAAAATGTCGTTATAGGATTGTTTTGTTAAAAGACCAAAGTTGAGGGGTTTATTGTAAATTATTTTTTTCAATAAACATAAATAAGATTTATGAATTACAATCCTCGTTTTTTAGATTTCATTCTCTCTCTCTCTCTCAAAATCCTCTCATTTCTGTCTCTAATTTTCCAAACATAAACCTAGAAATCCCACCATATAATATTGAATTGTTGAAGTTTTGAAGAAATTCAAGTCATATTTGTGTTTAGAATCATCATTAGAGGTATTGTTAGGTTTTGTTGCAAGTAATTTCATATATTTTTGTAGTTTTGTCACCAATTGTTAGATTTTTCTTGCTATTGGAAATGGCAGAAACTGCAATTGGTTTAGAAAATTCGTATAAAATCACTGGATGCTCTGTTTGAAGTGTATCTTATATGGATGGAAAGGTATTAGTGTGTAATACAATTTTATATCACACATAGACCTGGTAGTAGCTCTAAGGGGCTATAAATAGTGGATTTCCTTGATTGGTCCTCTGAAAACGGGATTTGCACATTGTTTTTGTAAAATTCGTATAAAGTTTGTAGTTAATCTAGATGAGTTAATTCAAACTGTATTGGAACCATATTCAACTTTCATTTAGACTCAAACATGTGATTTGTCTTCTAAGTATTCGAAACAGTTTCCACAAATTGTTGGTACAAGCTGTCCAATGAAGGGTATGATCAACAACTTTGGTTGTTTGTACATTGTGCATAATGACATATACTTTGTGTAACTCTTTTCAATCTGATCCTAAATCTTTTCTATCCTATTTAGGATTAGTATAGGGTCAATAAGAAGGCATAAAGGTCATTAGCATATATGGTTTTTTGTACGATAGTATTGTAATTACGAATCCTTTATCGTTATATTTAGGATCCCAAAATTCACAAGGGTTTTCCATATATCTCGAATTGTTCGATTTCCCCATCTATTAGGTACAAATTTCTATAATTATTTGATTCGTTGATAACCTATTAAAAGTGTTATCTAATCCATGGTTTGTGGTACACCATAATACACCCATGAGATGAGTGTTGATATGAAATTGCTTATGATCAACTCCAATTGTTATGAAGTTGTCTTGGATTTTCATTGTTTTTTCCATGGTATTCTTTCTTAAAGTAATATTTCATATCTGGTTTTTTGTTTCAGGTCTTACCCGTTATCATGTCTTCTCGTTTGGTGTTTATTTGAAATACTTGATTTCTCATGACTATGTATTTGATGAACTTTATTAATTGTCGAATATTGAGTTGTATTTGATTGCCACACTTCGTGGGGGCCCTTTGTTATATGTTTTTACAACACCCAACCAATGGGGCACCATAGTCGGGATTGCTTCCATGGTGGCTATACTATCATGACGTCCTCATTCTGATTAGCTTCCTTAAGTGTACCTGACCTCGTACCAGTCATTTAGAGGGCGTATGAATCGATCCTAGATTTAGGTTATCATATTTCAAGTTGTGAACATGTCACAGAGGGGACTAGATAGTCGCGTACCTGCACCTCTACCCCCACCCGTCCGAGCGGATTTGGTCGTCCATCAGACAATGCGTCTTTGTGATGCGGTTTAGGTTGTGTTTGTAGATCCTAGAAAAAGGTAACGGTGTAATAAACAAGAAGAATAGATTGAAACTCTCAAATCATATATCTAACTTGTAAATCATGGCTACAAGTATTATCGAGTTATAAATAAAGCTTAGGGTTCTATTTTACTTTTCTCTCTATTTCACCTATATCCTTCTAATGCTTGCCCTACGCCTATATTTATATGGAGCTCAATATTGCAGTAAGGAAACAATAGAATAATGCATTATATATTTGGCCTTAGTTACAATAGGATCTTTTACTTTGATACAATAAATCTTTTCCTATAATTAAACCTTCCATTTTGATGACTTTGTTGATTTTACACTTTCACCCTTCATGTCTTCAATAATGATGATCTCAGATACAAGATTTTCATACCTAACAATCTCCCCATTTGTATTCGAGATTACAATTCAGCAAATCGGCACTCTAACAATCTACTTCTTTGAAGACGGTGAAACTTTGAAATTTTGCTTCCCCTACGAATATGATCACATGATAAGCTCTTTAGCTCATCCTTAACATTAGCATAAAGTTCAGTAACATATTTTCAAAAGAGCCGTGATGCCGTAGGGTAAAATCTTTCTTCAAGAAATCGATGATCTTGTCGTGACTGTTTGATGCGATATCTTACTTTGAGATGCGATTTCTGAGATGCAATTTTTTTTTTGATAAAATGACTTTCTTGTTTCCTCCTTTTGATCTCTTTGCATGTGTCTTTGATACATTGTTTCTCCCCCAATGTTTTGTAAAGAAAACATCGAATCATCTTCAGATCTTTTCCCCCTTGCTTTCCTTAGAAAACATAGTAGTGTTGTTGGTCTTCAAGAATATTCCAAGCTCCCCCTTGAATTAAGTTCTTTTATTCACTTTCAACTTTAACACATATTCAGTGTGTAAGAAAACACCACTGATTGCACTAAATACATCTTTGTAAAATCTGTAGAAACGCAACACAACTGTTAACTGCAGAATCTAAGATTCATCCAACTACGGGATAAATAAAGTGCGTGTTACGTGAAGGCACTATGCATAATCAGTCAAATAACAGAGAATCTGTCTTTGAACCACGAGTTGAATAAGCATTCAGCTCAAGAACGTTTTCGGATAAGCACAATGAACAGGGTATAATCAAACAACTTGGTTGATCAAAGTAAACATCTTTAAACCTCCTAGCGTTGGCAGATAGATGACATTAAGAACACAACTTCTTGACCAACAACGTCAAACCAGAAAGATAAGTTGATTTCCAGAATAATTCTAGAAGACTGAATAACCAAACCCAGATCCAATCTTCTCAATCAGATGAATGAATACCGTCATTCAATATTCTAGATCACAACCGAACCTCCAGGGCAGTGAGTGGTTAGGAATGATATACACATAATAATGACATACAGTCACTGACACTGACATCCAAATAAAACTCCAGAATAATGATTGTAGAGAGTCAGGCTTCTGATTAATCCAATCACCCAGTTTTGGAAACCTTTTCAAATCCGGCTCTTCGGATAGCACAAAAGAAACTTTGACCAAGAAAGTTAAACTTTGAACGATTGCCGATAGGCTTGATGAAATAAGAGGGCTATAAGAAAAAGAGCAATACAAAACTTTTGTATATGAGAAAATATCTTTGTGGATCAATGAGTAATGAGCTAACATAGAAGCACAAGGAGCAACTATTATCACTTAAATCAAAATAAATTCAATTAAGTGGCCTATTTTCAGTGTTGGCATCGGGTTAGCACTGATAGGACTTCCAGTTATCATAGAAGTAAGTTATAAAGTAACTTCTCAAACTGTTATGGCATAAACACAAAGATATGCTTGTGGAATCACAAAGACTCATGCATGTCAAAGAAATATTGGCATATATTATGGCTCAATAGACTTAATGTGCAAGAATAGAAAGTTTGAAGACCGAAGATGTGTCTTCTTGTTTCAATATCTAAATCTTCCGTGTGAAGAATAGATAGACGATATGATTAATCCCCATGATATATGAAACACGCACCTTTTGTGAGATACTTGAGTAGCTGGGTGGGCTTACACAAGTTATCGACATTGGGTCCACGTCTATTTCAATATTCATCTCCAAAGAATCGAGAATGAATAGATTGTGTGGCTACCCAGATAACTGTTTAGGTTTGGTAAAGATCAAATATTTTCTTTTAAATCTTGTCACACTCTCACCATTTTCTTTTATTTCACAAGCACTCAATTTTATTTTAGTTATACCCTTTAAAGATATCTAACCTAGGGATGTGTTTCATAGGTAGGTCCTTCCGGCTTTGGATTGACCATTGAAACTTCTAATTCCTAACACACAAAGAGTTGAAACATTCAAGTTCGAGTTCTGAAATGATGTATTCAGAAGTCATAATGCAATGTAAAACGGGTTTTGAACTGAGCTATTCAAAAGCCGAATTAAGAGCAGGTTCATAGCTGATGTACTATGAAGCTAAAACAATAAAGAATAATATATGGTACAACCCCTCAGATGTAGCATAACCTTTTGAATGATTATGTCATGTGATATGAATATTCTATATTTAGAACACACATGACACACCTACAAAACAGATTAAAAAGATTTTGGTACTCAAGCTTTGTTAGGTCCTTGGAGGTTAGTTCTAGAGCCAATAAATAGGGAACTGGGGATAGTATAAGTACCATACCATTTATGAACGTACCTTTGATCGAGAAAATCATTTGTTCCGCAAGTAGAACAACAAATCTTTGTGGCGCTTAGATTGATTAGTTGATTGATTGACCTGATGAAGTGATCGTAGATCAGCGATTTGAATTAATTCACACAACTGTTCTCGGGATCAAGGATGCGAGAAGCTAAGTTCGCGGGTCAAGGTGATGCGAGCAACAATTTTATCGTGTCAATATGGTGCGAGAAGAGATGTTCTCGGGTCAAGAAAATGTGAGGACCAAAGAACTCGGGTCAATGGAATGCGAGAAACAAGTTTATCGGATCAAGGTATTGCGATGATCGAGGTTATCGGGTCCGAGTGATGCGAGAACATAACTTTCTCAGATGTGTTAGACCCGAGAAAACATTTTATCGAGTCCTTCAAAATCTATGTCCAAACTGATTAATTTCTTTTGTTTGAGAAAACAACTAATGCTCTAAGAGAAAAGATAACTGAGGTTTCTTGACTAAAAAGAGCTGCGAATAACATAGTTCTCGAGTCTTTTTTATTGACGAGAATAATGCAGTTTTCAAATTTCCCAAGAATCACCAAAACAAATTTAAGAACATATTTTATAAAAATTAATTCCTCTAAAATTCCAATTAGAATTTAAAGAAAACGCTAACGAAGTTTTCTTGACTCAAAAGAGGTGCGAGGAATAGAGTTCTCGAGTCTTTTTATGGACGAGAATGGCTAGGTTATCAAATTTTCCAAAATACTAATTATGAGTATGAATCTAATTTTAAATAAATTATCAAAATTTAAACCAATTGCTAAATTTTCTTGACTAGAAAAAAGCTGCAAGGAACAGAATTCTTGATGCTTTCTATGGACAATAAGGTCTAAGCAATCAAGAATAAATATGACAGATTTTATCAACATTCAAAATAATTACGAAAGTTTCTTGAGTAGAAAAAGCTTCAAGGAACAGAGTTCTTGAGTTTTTCTATGGACAAAAAGGTCTAAGTAATTAATTAATGACGACTATGACAAAATTGAAAAATATTAATTTTATTGAATCTGAAGAATGCGAGGAAAAGTTTTATCGGGTCAGTATCATGCGATAAAAAAACTGTTCACACAAAGAAAGATGCTATAAAATAGGTATCGATCAACAACTTGTCCAAAATTAACGAAATTTTAATATGATAATCGTACAATGATTCTAAGCAGCCTTAAAACCGACACTTTTGTCTAATAATGAAGAGAAGCATGCGAAAAACTAAAAAGTTGTGAAAAGTTACTGTTCACCTTTGGGACACGAGAATCTTACTGTTCATCCGAGAACTTTGACGTTTGACCAAAAAATTGTCCAAATATAAATGACCACAATGAAAAACACATACAGTTTGAGAAATATGTAGTTGTTACAATTTTTAATTAACTAATGAACAACTTTATTCTTTAAAAATAGAAATATAACTTTTCTCTATCTCATAACTAAGAGTAAGACGAGACAACAAACAATTCTTTTAGAACAAACTAAAATAAAAAAGTGAATACTTGTTTTAGATCCGAGGAAATATCTCCGAAAAAAAAAGCAAAGTTGGTTCCGTTTTTTCTGTAATTTGGCTTTATATCTACGAGAGGAACTAAATATTTGAACTAATATCTGAAAGCAAACAATATTGTAATTTAAAACCAGTTGTAATACAAAATTAGCAGGGATGTAACCAATGTTATTTTGGTTGGACCTATTGCAGTGTTGTACCCTTATATCATGATGACTATGTTACGTTTTATTGACGTTTGTTTGTATGTTTAACAACTACTTTTTTCTAAAAAAGAAAAGTACCAACACTATTCATCCGTCAAGTTAGTCAAACCCAACGTGAGTGTGTGATTGTAAAAAACAATTGTAATGTTTGTGTGACATCATATTAGATTCAAATTCAACACCAATGTTATTCGATCTAGCCGACTTACGAAGATTTATAGTGGTTAAAATTATGGAGATGCTCTAGAAAACCGCTAGGATTCTCTTAATTATATATGAAAACTAACAGGAAATGTGGGTCTTTATATATAATGTAAATAATCGGATCTATTAATTTTGAGTGGTCCATAAATAATTATTTATTATTATCGAGTAAATTAGTTTTAACATGAAATCTATAATTAATTTATTATAAACTAAACGTAATACTTGCTGAAATGCAAGAGAAAAGTTCATAAAACACAACAAATTATTCCATTTTAGATGATTAAGTCCCTAAACTATTATTTTGGATGAAAAAACCATTAAACTTTCTCAATTTGAACGATTAAATGTCTGAACAATTTTTTCAAGAAACAATCTTTATTTTCCAAGTCTAAGATTGGAAAATGATCTTTATATATATATATATATATATATATATATATATAGGAAAGAACCTTAGAGAATGATGTGAAATTGTGAGATTTGAGTATTCTCAAATCTTTCATTGTAGTGCAGTTTTAATCATCCCACATTGATGAGTGAATGTAAGATTCGAAAACTAAGGTAACCATAAAAAAAGACATTTGGAATTGATATTGAGTATTCTCAAAACTTGCATTGTGGTGTTATTTTACCCATCTCACATTGGTGAGAGTTTAAGTTTGAAGAATAAAAGTACTTATAAGAGATTTGGCTTTTGATAAATTAAAAGATTAGTTGGCTAAATATTATCTTTGACCATCCCTTATTTTTCTAATAAAGCTATTTATGTATGTATATTGATAAATAAATGTATAAAAATCATCTTTCAATCAATTTATACATAATGTCAAATGTTGAACTGTGATTTTTTTTTATTATCTTACAAGTCACAAGAAGATTTAAGCTTTCTCAAAATTTGAATTATGATATTATTTGGTTATCTCACGTCAATAGAAAGACGATAAATGAGTAATGAGCTAACATAGAAGCACAAGGAGCAACTATTATCACTTAAATCAAAATAAATTCAATTAAGTGGCCTATTTTCAGTGTTGGCATCGGGTTAGCACTGATAGGACTTCCAGTTATCATAGAAGTAAGTTATAAACTAACTTCTCAAACTGTTATGGCATAAACACAAAGATATGCTTGTGGAATCACAAAGACTCATGCATGTCAAAGAAATATTGGCATATATTATGGCTCAATAGACTTAATGTGCAAGAATAGAAAGTTTGAAGACCGGAGATGTGTCTTCTTGTTTCAATATCTAAATCTTCCGTGTGAAGAATAGATAGACGATATGCTTAATCCCCATGATATATGAAACACGCACCTTTTGTGAGATACTTGAGTAGCTGGGTGGGCTTACACAAGTTATCGACATTGGGTCCATGTCTATTTCAATATTCATCTCCAAAGAATCGAGAATGAATAGATTGTGTGGCTACCCAGATAACTGTTTAGGTTTGGTAAAGATCAAATATTTTCTTTTAAATCTTGTCACACTCTCACCATTTTCTTTTATTTCACAAGCACTCAATTTTATTTTAGTTATACCCTTTAAAGATATCTAACCTAGGGATGTGTTTCATAGGTAGGTCCTTCCGGCTTTGGATTGACCATTGAAACTTCTAATTCCTAACACACAAAGAGTTGAAACATTCAAGTTCGAGTTCTGAAATGATGTATTCAGAAGTCATAATGCAATGTAAAACGGGTTTTGAACTGAGCTATTCAAAAGCCGAATTAAGAGCAGGTTCATAGCTGATGTACTATGAAGCTAAAACAATAAAGAATAATATATGGTACAACCCCTCAGATGTAGCATAACCTTTTGAATGATTATGTCATGTGATATGAATATTCTATATTTAGAACACACATGACACACCTACAAAACAGATTAAAAAGATTTTGGTACTCAAGCTTTGTTAGGTCCTTGGAGGTTAGTTCTAGAGCCAATAAATAGGGAACTGGGGATAGTATAAGTACCATACCATTTATGAACGTACCTTTGATCGAGAAAATCATTTGTTCCGCAAGTAGAACAACAAATCTTTGTGGCGCTTAGATTGATTAGTTGATTGATTGACCTGATGAAGTGATCGTAGATCAGCGATTTGAATTAATTCACACAACTGTTCTCGGGATCAAGGATGCGAGAAGCTAAGTTCGCGGGTCAAGGTGATGCGAGCAACAATTTTATCGTGTCAATATGGTGCGAGAAGAGATGTTCTCGGGTCAAGCAAATGTGAGGACCAAAGAACTCGGGTCAATGGAATGCGAGAAACAAGTTTATCGGATCAAGGTATTGCGATGATCGAGGTTATCGGGTCCGAGTGATGCGAGAACATAACTTTCTCAGATGTGTCAGACCCGAGAAAACATTTTATCGAGTCCTTCAAAATCTATGTCCAAACTGATTAATTTCTTTTGTTTGAGAAAACAACTAATGCTCTAAGAGAAAAGATAACTGAGGTTTCTTGACTAAAAAGAGCTGCGAATAACATAGTTCTCGAGTCTTTTTTATTGACGAGAATAATGCAGTTTTCAAATTTCCCAAGAATCACCAAAACAAATTTAAGAACATATTTTATGAAAATTAATTCCTCTAAAATTCCAATTAGAATTTAAAGAAAACGATAACGAAGTTTTCTTGACTCAAAAGAGGTGCGAGGAATAGAGTTCTCGAGTCTTTTTATGGACGAAAATGGCTAGGTTATCAAATTTTCCAAAATACTAATTATGAGTACGAATCTAATTTTAAATAAATTGTCAAAATTTAAACCAATTGCTAAATTTTCTTGACTAGAAAAAAGCTGCAAGGAACAGAATTCTTGATTCTTTCTATGGACAATAAGGTCTAAGCAATCAAGAATAAATATGACAGATTTTATCAACATTCAAAATAATTACGAAAGTTTCTTGAGTAGAAAAAGCTGCAAGGAACAGAGTTCTTGAGTTTTTCTATGGACAAAAAGGTCTAAGTAATTAATGATGACTATGACAAAATTGAAAAATAATAATTTTATTGAATCTGAAGAATGCGAGGAAAAGTTTTATCGGGTCAGTATCATGCGATAAAAAAATTGTTCACACAAAGAAAGATGCGATAAAATAGGGTATCGATCAACAACTTGTTCAAAATTAACGAAATTTTAATATGATAATCGCACAATGATTCTAAGCAACCTTAAAACTGACACTTTTGTCTAATAATGAAGAGAAGCATGCGAAAAACTAAAAAGTTGTGAAAAGTTACTGTTCACCTTTGGGACACGAGAATCTTACTGTTCATCCGAGAACTTTGACGTTTGACCAAAAAATTGTCCAAATATAAATGACCACAATGAAAAACACATACAGTTTGAGAAATATGTAGTTGTTACAATTTTTAATTAACTAATGAACAACTTTATTCTTTAAAAATAGAAATATAACTTTTCTCTATCTCATAACTAAGAGTAAGACGAGACAACAAACAATTCTTTTAGAACAAACTAAAATAAAAAAGTGAATACTTGTTTTGGATCCGAGGAAATATCTCCGAAAAAAAAAGCAAAGTTGGTTCCGTTTTTTCTGTAATTTGGCTTTATATCTACGAGAGGAACTAAATATTTGAACTAATATCTGAAAGCAAACAATATTGTAATTTAAAACCAGTTGTAATACAAAATTAGCAGGGATGTAACCAATGTTATTTTGGTTGGACATATTGCAGTGTTGTACCCTTATATCATGATGACTATGTTACGTTTTATTGACGTTTGTTTGTATGTTTAACAACTACTTTTTTCTAAAAAAGAAAAGTACCAACACCATTCATCCGTCAAGTTAGTCAAACCCAACGTGAGTGTGTGATTGTAAAAAACAATTGTAATGTTTGTGTGACATCATATTAGATTCAAATTCAACACCAATGTTATTCGATCTAGCCGACTTACGAAGATTTGTAGTGGTTAAAATTATGGAGATGCTCTAGAAAACCGCTAGGATTCTCTTAATTATATATGAAAACTAACAGGAAACGTGGGTCTTTATATATAATGTAAATAATCGGATCTATTAATTTTGAGGGGTCCATAAATAATTATTTATTATTATCGAGTAAATTAGTTTTAACATGAAATCTATAATTAATTTATTATAAACTAAACGTAATACTTGCTGAAATGCAAGAGAAAAGTTCATAAAACACAACAAATTATTCCATTTTAGATGATTAAGTCCCTAAACTATTATTTTGGATGAAAAAACCATTAAACTTTCTCAATTTGAACGATTAAATGTCTGAACAATTTTTTCAAGAAACAATCTTTATTTTCCAAGTCTAAGATTGGAAAATGATCTTTATATATATATATATAGGAAAGAACCTTAGAGAATGATGTGAAATTTTGAGATTTGAGTATTCTCAAATCTTTCATTGTAGTGCAGTTTTAATCATCCCACATTGATGAGTGAATGTAAGATTCGAAAACTAAGGTAACCATAAAAAAAGACATTTGGAATTGATATTGAGTATTCTCAAAACTTGCATTGTGGTGTTATTTTATCCATCTCACATTGGTGAGAGTTTAAGTTTGAAGAATAAAAGTACTTATAAGAGATTTGGCTTTTGATAAATTAAAAGATTAGTTGGCTAAATATTAACTTTGACCATCCCTTATTTTTCTAATTAAGCTATTTATGTATGTATATTGATAAATAAATGTATAAAAATCATCTTTCAATCAATTTATACATAATGTCAAATGTTGAACTGTGATTTTTTTTTATTATCTTACAAGTCACAAGAAGATTTAAGATTTCTCAAAATTTGAATTATGATATTATTTGGTTATCTCACGTCAATAGAAAGACGATAAATTTGGAAGAATGAGTGAGTATGTATAATGTGGATGAGGATATTTTATTTGATTATCCATGTCGACAACAAGACAACATAATTGGAAGCTGGAAGAAGAGGTTAGTATATAAAAGATGGATGAGAGGTCTTATTTGTTTATCCCACATCGGCGAAAAACGATAGATTTGAATGATTTTAATGTATAAAAAGTGGATGAGATGTCTTATTTGGTTATCTATGATAGCTTTGGAAGAAGAGGTGACTATGTGAAAAAATGTATGGGATGTGTTAATGTATCCTTATTTTTAAATATTAATTTTTAGAGCCAATAAATGGGGAACTGGGATAGTATAAGTACCATACCATTTATGAACGTATCTTTGATCGAGAAAATCATTTGTTCCGCAAGTAGAACAACAAATCTTTGTGGCACTTAGATTGATTAGCTGATTGATTGACCTGATGATGTGATCGTAGATCAGCGATTTGAATTAATTCACACAATTGTTCTCGGGTTCAAGGATGCGAGAAGCTAAGTTCGCGGGTCAAGGTGATGCGAGCAACAATTTTATCGTGTCAATATGGTGCGAGAAGAGATGTTCTCGGGTCAAACAAATGTAAGGACCAAAGAACTCGGGTTAATGGAATGCGAGAAACAATTTTATCGAATCAAGGTAATGCGATGATCGAGGTTATCGGGTCCGAGTGATGCGAGAACATAACTTTCTCAGATGTGTTAGACCCGAGAAAACGTTTTATCGAGTCCTTCAAAATCTATGTCCAAACTGATTAATTTCTTTTGTTTGAGAAAACAACTAATGCTCTAAGAGAAAAGATAACTGAGGTTTCTTGACTAAAAAGAGCTGCGAATAACATAGTTCTCGAGTCTTTTTTATTGACGAGAATAATGCAGTTTTCAATTTTCCCAAGAATCACCAAAACAAATTTAAGAACATATTTTATAAAAATTAATTCCTCTAAAATTCCAATTAGAATTTAAAGAAAACGATAACGAAGTTTTCTTGACTCAAAAGAGATGCGAGGAATAGAGTTCTCGAGTCTTTTTATGGACGAGAATGGCTAGGTTATCAAATTTTCCAAAATACTAATTATGAGTATGAATCTAATTTTAAATAAATTATCAAAATTTAAACCAATTGCTAAATTTTCTTGATTAGAAAAAAGCTGCAAGGAACAGAATTCTTGAGTCTTTCTATGGACAAGAAGGTCTAAGCAATTAAGAATAAATATGACAGATTTTATCAACATTCAAAATAATTACGAAAGTTTCTTGAGTAGAAAAAGCTGCAAGGAATAGAGTTCTTGAGTTTTTCTATGGACAAAAAGGTCTAAGTAATTAATTAATGATGACTATGACAAAATTGAAAAATAATAATTTTATTGAATCTGAAGAATGCGAGGAAAAGTTTTATCGGGTCAGTATCATGCGATAAAAAAACTGTTCACACAAAGAAAGATGCTATAAAATAGGTATCGATCAACAACTTGTCCAAAATTAACGAAATTTTAATATGATAATCGCACAATGATTCTAAGCAGCCTTAAAACCGACACTTTTGTCTAATAATGAAGAGAAGCATGCGAAAAACTAAAAAGTTGTGAAAAGTTACTGTTCACCTTTGGGACACGAGAATCTTACTGTTCATCCCAGAACTTTGACGTTTGACCAAAAAATTGTCCAAATTTAATGAAATTTTAATATGTTGTTTGTAAGACAAATACAAACAACTTTAAAGCTTAGAGTTTTGGCAAAAGACGTCAGAATCTATGTGATAACGAGTGGAACTTTAACAGCAACTTCGAAAACAAAAAAAACTTTTAAGAATCAAATTTTTTTGGTGAAATCGACTTGATAGAAGAATAGAAACACACAGATAAGGATATATATCAATATCGAATATATATATATATATATAAGGTTGGGATCACGTGAGACCACCCTGTTTCCGTGAGACCACCTTTTACACTTGAAACTTCACAGCAAAAACATTGTGAAGGTAAAAAAAATATGATGGGTTCATGTGAGACCAGCCTGTTTCCGTGAGACCGGTCGGAGACTCGTGAAACCAATTTTTTACTCTTGAAAACTTCACAGCAAAAACACCGTGAAGGTAAAAAAAATATGAACCTTCACAGCAAAAACACTGTGAATGCTACATTCACAGCAAAAACACTATGTAGGTTACTTTTATATCAAAAATACTTTAAAGATTCATATTTTTTTTTACCTTCGTAGTGTTTTTGCTGTGAAGTTTCAAGTGTAAAAGGGAGGTCTCACGGGTCTCACGGAAACAGGGTAGTCTCACGTGATCCCAAGTCTATATATATATATATATATATATAGGGAGATGTTCAAATGAGAACTTTTGATTTGTAATGGAACAAAGGGATACCTTGTGGACCACATATGATGTGAGCCTCACACATTAAAAAATCATATCTGATTCAATGGTTGGTCCCATTGAATCGGATATGATTTTTTAATGTGTGGGGCCCACATCATATGTGGTCCACAATGTGTCCCTTTGTTCCCTTAAAGATGGGTGGTTCTCGTATGATCCCTCCCCTATATATATATATATATAGGGTTGGATTCACGTGAGACCAAGGGTATTCCGTGAGACCCATAAGACCAATTTGGGTCCATTGATCAAGTTTATAACCTAATGATCTGATGGTTAAGATCAAACACTAAATTTGATTGAGAAGGGGTAGTTTTGACCATCTATTTTTTTTCTTTTTCTTAACACTGGATAGAAAAACATCGCTCCGCATTCTGTAACGTCGTGACCTCCATTATCGAGCTATGCCTTCTTTCTTGATGAACATCGCCTTCTTCCTCCAATAAGTGGTGATTCTTTTGGCGTTGAATGTCTCTACTGGTGCAAGAATGTCTCCATTGGTGTTGAATGTCTTTATTGAATGTCTGCTTTGATCTAGGGTTCACTATATTTCAATTTCAGGTAAAAGAACATCTAATGAAGATGATTAACCAATTATCTCAAATGATGCTTTCAACCGTGCATAAGGTAATCTAGGTCGTTAGTTTATTTTGAATTATTGTTTTTGTTGTGAAATTGCATGTTTTTGTTGTGAAATTTTATTAACCAGATGCGAATATTCAAAAGCTCTGAATGAATACCAATAGATTTCAAGTGCAACTGCCATTGATTTTGCTGAATTCTTCTACTAAACTCCTCTATTTTAACACATCTAAGTAAATCTGATACATAATTTTTTTTTCTTTAATGTCCCTTTTTTTTTCTTTTTCTTGATCTAAGGCATTTATTTATCTTCACTAACGAAGGGTTATGTTTTTTGATTTCAGCAAAAATGACGTCTAATGAAGATGATTACCAAAAATTTCAAATGATGCTTATGACAATGAACAATGTATCCAAGGTCGGTACTTTATTTTGATTAATTGTTTTCATTGTGAACGTTCATCTATTTGGAAACATGTGTGTTTAAGATGGTTGGTTATTTAAAATACATTGATTGTTGTTCATCAATATGACTAGTGTGATTGTAGTTCATCAGCTTGATGCAAACGTTAAAAGCTTTCCAGTGAATGTTTTTACTAACTGTGAAGTTTGATTCATTTGTTGTGAATGTTCATCAAATTCTTGTTTTCTTATAAATCTTAATGTGAAGGTTCACTAATCTATATATATATATATATATATATATATATATATTAAAGGAAGAACCAAGCATCATGACGTGGCACCTCCTAATCCTTAGAATGTATTCACCAATTTTTCTCAATTTTTTGACTTTTAAAATAATGAATATGTTAAAGACTTTTTTGTCCTTATATCTAAATTATGTTATCATTATAAATGAGGATCTTTTTAGTAAATTTACACACCTATTGTAATTTATGTTAATTAACCATTTGTCTTATGTTACTAACTATTCATTTGTCATTATTTATTTTGATTAATTATTGGTTTTTATTATAATTTATGTAGATTAACCTTTTGTTTTCCTTTATTTATGTTACTAATCATTCACTTCTCTTATTTAAGCATAATAGATCATTTGTTTTTTATTGATTATGTTATGGATTTTTTTAAACCTTTTTGTAATACATCAAGCCACCTCTCAATCTCTCCTTCTAACACATTTTCTGTCACCATCTTTTTCTTGCTAAAATATCATCTTTGTTATGAATTTTTGTTTATTGTTAGTTTATTAGCTATTCTGTTGACTTATATTCTTTTTATGTAGTCTTTTTTGTAATAAACGGGACAAACAAAAACCAGATATCTAAAGATCGTTAAATATGTCGAATAATGTCAAAACTTTATCGTCAAGGCACACATATTATTATTACATGTAAGTTTTTCATTCAAGTACTCATTCAATTTTCATTGTATATCTTGATTTTGTCTATTTTGTAATTTCGTGATTTATTATTATTTTCATTCAAATTTCTATGTTTCTTTTTTCAGGAGTATAGCCCACAAAAGGGACAATACATCTTCATTTTTATATTCGCTTTTTGTTTACTAATATATGTTTTTAGTATTTCATTTTAAAGATCAAGGTTTTACGAGATTGTAAATCGGCTAATTTTCTTTGATGTTTTTTTATCTTCACTGATTTTGAATCACATTCAAAACTAGATTGATTTCGTTTTGTGAATGTACTTTTTTTGTTCATATAACTTAACAATTTCAGCATTATTTTATTGGATTAACCTCATAAATATCTAGATTCTCTTTTAATTATGAAAGTTCATCAGGTGGATGCAAACATTCAAATACATTAACTAGTTGTAAAAATGTTAGCAAATCAATCATTGTCAAAGTAAGTAGGTTCCATGTGTGTTTCATATGGTTGGTTATTTTCAATACATCGATTCTTGTTCATCACTATGGCTAATGTGATTGTACTTCATTAGCTTGATAAAAACATTGAAAACTTTCTAGTGAATGCTTTTACTAACTGTGAAGTTTGATTCATTTGTTGTGAATGTTCATCAAATTCTTGTTTTTCTTATAAATCTTAATGTGAAGGTTTACTAATTATTGGATTAACCTCATAAATATGTAGATTCCCTTTTGATCATGAAAGTTCATTAGGTGGATGCAAATATTCAGATTCATTAACTAGTTGTAAAAAAATGGTAGCAAATTAATCATTGTCAAAGTAGGGTTGGGTTCACGTGAGACCAGTCAGTTTTTGTGAGACTCGTGAGACCACATTTTTACACTTGAAACTGTTGGAATGGGTGTCCAACGTCATAACTAATTACTCATGACTTTCCATTAATAGCAGGGTCCTTTTTGGGTTGCCCTCAATTGTCCAAAGGTTATTAGAATAATTAAGAGAGAGAGATAAATAGTTTATTAATTATTATTTGATAATAATTAATTAGAAATTATTATGGAAATTCTATAGAATTAATTGGAATTAATTTAGAATTAATTTGTGCCAATTAAAAGTGCAAGGGCTAATTGGTTATTCTTTGAAAGATGAACCAAGAGTTCTTCTCTAAAACCCTAACTTTGGCCCTAAGTTACTTTACCACTATAAATAGAGGTCCATGGCCTCTAAATCAAATGTCCCACTCAAGCATTCTTAAATCTTGAGTTTTTCTTTTCTCTCTTTGCTCCATTCCTTGTGGGTACTCTTACTACACTTGGGTGGATATTCCGAAGATTAATAATCTTGGACAAATTGGGTACAAACCATTAGAGGTAATCTCCTTTGGTTACTACCTTCCTTAGCGTTGGATCGAAGTGTTCGAGTTCTACAAGTGGATCAATCCAATTACAAGATTGGCTTAAAGGTTGGTAATCTCTTTCTTTTTTGTTGTTAATATCATCTACTAAGGTTTCCTTGTAGGGTTTAGTTATATGATTCTTACCATATTTTCCGCTGCCTTGTTTTGTTTATAGTTCATATAAAACCCATCAGTGGTATTAGAGCCTTTAGTTTGGTTGATATTAGCACTTGTTTTAGATCTTGATTGAATAATGATTTGTTAAATAGCAATTATCCAATATTTATTTAATAGAGGATTAAATGGAAGGTTGGTTAATTTTGGCTATTGATTTAAAATCATTTGACAAATTGGAAGATTTAAATAGGTTTTAATTTAAAAGGTTTAAATTGAAAGAGATTATTTTGTGTATATATGGCCGTTTTTTTTGGGTTTATATATAGATATATTTTTATTTTGTTAATCATTATCATGTGTCCTCACATGATTTAAAGTTTAATTGGTAAATTTGAATTGTCATATGATTTAAACATGATAATTAGGATTAATAGAAAATCAAATAGAATTATTATATATATCAATTAAATTTCGGCATATAGGATTATATTATGTTAATTATTTACATGTACCCTCACATGATTAGAATATTTAATTATATATTAATATTATCTTGTAAGGTTACATGGTAAATTGGAATTAACTTGATCAAATAATTGGTAAGTTTTAAAATGTTTAAAATCTACCTTGTTTTTATACATTGTTTATATATATAGTATAACTAATATTAAATATATCGTAGTTGGATCACTACTAGACCCATCAATCTCCTAATACTATAAGAAGGTACAAGGAAACTGCCTATAAAATGGTAGCTAATGAAAAGGGTTTTTAAAATGCCTTGCGTTTCCAGCTCACCGACCTTTTGTGTGAAGGAATGCGAGTTATCGAACGGATCCAATATTGTCGATATTGAGATTAAAAGTATTAATCTCGAACCTATATCTAAAATAAATTTCCCTTTTTAGACACACATAGGAAAATGTGAATACGTATGCAAACCCATGAAAACGCACATCATTTCTATATAAGTCTATTAATGGAGCGTGTGTGGATAATTGGCACATTAATTTGAGACTGTGATAGGCAAGATGATGTGGCAATTCATTTTTATAGTTTATTGATGGAGCGTGTGTGGATAACCGGCACGTCAATTTGAGAACTATAAATAGAATGAATGTACCAACGCGTTTTGCATGGTTAATTCACAATCTTAGTTGTGGTCCTCGGCGTCCCAACCACAATAAGTAAGAGGCATATCCGAGACTAAACATGCCCTTGAAAGTACAAGGAGTCTCAAACGTTCTAGGAATTTCATAAAGATGAAATTGGCAAGTTGTATGCCTACCTAAATTAAATTCGTATATAATTACGGCGTCCCTCTTTATATAATGAATGTTAGAAATTAGATCCTAGCCTTAATATATTAATTGGGTAAATAATTAAGGATTATTTAATATCACTAACTAAAACCACTTGTCTTATAGATGTCTGGAATCAATAATGATCTTCCTCCTCCTCCTACTCCTACCGGAAATTCCGGTTTCACTCTCCTTCCTATTCTGGCGAAGGAAAAGCTTGTGGGCCCCAATTACCTTGATTGGATGTGTGCCCTAAGATTGACCTTGCGCTATGAAAAGAAGGAATACGTGCTTGATAACCAAATCATCGAAATCGATATGAACACTGCCTCTCCCGAAGAAATTGATGCTTACAACAAGCATTGCACGGACTCTACCAAGGCATCTTGCATCATGGTGTTCACCATGTTCTCTGAACTTCAAAAGATGTTTGATGAGAGTTGGGCATATGAAATAAATGAGAAACTTCGCGAAATGTTGCTAAGGGACAAAGGCAAGAGCGCTTGGAGGTTCTTAAAGCCCTGAAAAAGTGTCAACACAAGGACGGTGAGTCAGTATGTGCCCACGTGCAAAAGATGCAAAGGCTCATTGAAAGACTTGAGAAGCTGGATGTGAAGTTTGACAAGAACATGGCCATTGACATGGTCCTTGATTCACTTCCGGATTCTTATGACCCGTTCATTATGCAGTTTCATATGAATGATGGTGAGACCAACATGATGCAGCCGCATAACCTACTGCAAAGAGCTGAGCAAGGCATGAAATGGTCTCATGCCTCATCAAGCTCAACTGCTGTTGCACAGGTCAATGCCATTCGGCATGGAAAGGGGAAGAAACGAAAAGCCACTGCTCAACCCATTAGGAAAGGGAAAGCCCATGTTGGAGAGTCCAACAACGGGTCAAAGAGAATGTTAATCGAGATATCCCGCCTTCCAAAGATCCGAAGGAGGCAACGTGTTTTCACTGTGGACAAATAGGGCATTGGAGGAGAAACTGCCCAAAATACCTTCAAGAGTTGAAAGAATGCAAGGGCAAGTCGTCTGCCACTACATCTGGTATGTATTTAATCAAACTCACTGATATGAAATGTTTTAGCTCCTGGGTCCTTGATACAGGATGTGGTATTCACATCTGTTATGTGTTATAGGGACTAAGGGATAGCAAGGAGTTGCGGCCAGGAAAGCTAAATCTCATCATGGGCAATAGGCATTATGCACTTGTTACGAAGATGGGGATTTTTGAGCTTGTCTTTGATAGTGGGTTTAGATTAAAGTTAGTAGATTGCTGTTATTCGCCCGATATGTCTCGGAGTATTATTTCATTTCACGCATTATTTAAACAAGGTTTCCGTTATTACTTTGATAATTTGAATGGAGATATTTTAGTTTATAAAGATGACTTGTTTGTTTTTAAAGCTACTCCTTGTAATGGTGTTTATGAATCTGTTGCGTGTGATAATAACTTGAGTAATGTGCTAGCTATTGATTCTTCTAATGAGTTGGACCATGCATCTTTATGGCACTGTTGTCTTGGTCATATAAACAAGAAACGCATCGCCCAACTCTAAAAGGATGGAGTCTTGGAATCATTTGACTTAAAATCGAATGATGCATGTAAGTCCTATTTATTTGGAAAAATGACCAAGTCACCATTCGCCGGTTCTTTACAAAGAGGTGAAGGATTGTTAGACCTAATACATACAGATGTATGTGGTCCATTTAGATCCACCACAAAAGATGGCAATCGCTACTACGTGACTTTTATCGACGACTATAGTAGATATGGTTATGTTTACTTGATTAAACATAAGTCAGATACCTTTGAAAAGTTCAAAGAGTTTAAGCACGAAGTAGAGAATCAATTGGGTATAAAGATTAAAGTACTACATTCCGATAGGGGTGATGAGTATCTTAGTCTTGAGTTCAATGAGTATCTTAAGGAATGTGGAATTGTTTCACAATTGTCACCTCCTAGAACACCACAACTTAATGGTGTTGCTGAGAGGCGCAATCGAACCTTGTTAGACATGGTTCGTTCCATAATGACTGGAGCTCCTCTTTCAATCTATTTCTGGGGGTATGCCTTAGAGACAGCCGCCCATATCCTAAATCTTGTACCAACAAAGAAGGTTGAAAAGACACCTCATGAAATATGGACTGGGAAGAAACCCTCACTTGCACATATCAAGGTTTGGGGTTGTGAGGTTTTCATGAGACACGAGAGCCAAGATAAACTTGCTGACAAATCTGAGAAGTGTCTATTCATCGGTTACCCACAAAATTCTTATGGTTATTTGTTTTACCGACCCACTAAAAATATGGTGTTTGTAGCTCGAAGAGGAGTCTTTCGAGAAAGAGAACTTATAGCTAAAGAAGTCAGTGGGAGTAACATTGATTTTGAAGAAATTCAAGAATCAAACGATGAAATACTTGACGTTGGCACTAGCACTCAACCCGAGGTAGAAATACCTGTTGAGCCAGTTGACGAGTCATTACCTCTTCGTAGATCCGCAAGAGTTAGCCACCCTTCCAAGTTCTATGGTCTTCATATTACTGCGGTTGTTAATTTGGATGAACCAACTAACTATAAGGAAGCCATGGAAGGCCCTGAGGCTATTGAATGGAAAGAGGCAATGGACAACGAGATTCAGTCCATGTATGACAACCATGTTTGGAATTTGGTTGATCAAACACCCGGTCGTAAGACGATCGGTTGTAAATGGATCTTCAAGAAGAAGACCGACATGGACGGAAATGTACACACATTCAAGGGTAGGCTGGTGGCAAAGGGTTATACTCACCCAAGGGATTGACTATGATGAAACCTTTTCACCGGTAGCCAAGATCAAGTCTATTAGGACAATGCTTGCCATAGCCTCCTTCTATGATTATGAAGTATGGCAAATGGATTTCAAAACCGCTTTCCTTAACGGGAAACTTTCAGAGGATGTGTACATGACACAACCAGAAGGTTTTACAGACGCCAAGCATCCCAATAGAGTGTGCAAGCTTGAAAAGTCTATTTATGGACTTAAACAAGCTTCTCGCAGCTGGAATCTTTGCTTCCATGAAAAGGTGAAAGCGTTTGGATTTTCTAGGAGTGAAGATGAGTCCTGCGTATATGTCAAAGCTAGTGGGAGTACTGTAACTTTTCTAGTCTTGTATGTGGATGACATACTCCTTATAGGAAACAATATCCCAACTTTGAATGCTATAAAAACCTGGCTTAGAAATTGTTTCGCTATGAAGGATCTAGGAGAAGCGACGTACATACTGGGTATAAGGATCTATCGGGATAGAACAAAACGTCTAATAGGACTAAGCCAAAGTACATATGTGGATAAAGTATTGAAAAGGTTCAATATGGAAAATTCCAAGAAAGGGTCTTTACCCATTCATCAAGGTATAAAGCTTAGTAAAGCTCAATGTCCCGTCACTCGTGATCAGGTGGACAAAATGCGTCGAGTTTCGTATGCTTCGGCTATAGGATCGATCATGTATGCCATGACATGTACTCGTCCTGATATCTCATATGCTTTGAGTATGGTGAGTCGATATCAGGGTAATCCGGGCAAAACTCATTGGACAGCAGTGAAGAATATACTCAAGTATTTGAGAAATACACGAGACATGTTCTTGGTATTCGGTGGGAGTGAAGAGCTTAGAATTAGCGGGTATACTGATGCCAGCTTCCAAACGGATGTGGATGACAGTTGTTCACAGTCCGGCTGGGTGTTTCTATTGTATGGAGGTGCAGTGACATGGAAGAGTTCCAAGCAACCTACTGTGGCGGAATCAACCTGTGAGTCCGAGTTCATAGCAGCTTCAGAAGCTGCTAAGGAAGCTACATGGCTGCAAAACTTTATTGGTGATCTGGGAATCGTTCCAACTATCAGTGAACCCATAGAGATCTTTTGCGACAACATTGGTGCTGTCGCACTTACGAAGGAACCCAAAGATCATGGAAAGATCAAACACATCAAGAGAAAATTTCACTATGTACGACATAGAGTGGAAGATGGAGACATCTTAGTGAGTAGAGTATCGTCGGAAGAAAACCCGCCTGATCCTTTCACAAAGGCGATTAGCAAAACTAAGCATGACATGCATGCTAGGAGCATTGGCATGAGACAAGATATTAGTTTTAGTAGTTAGGTGATATTCGAAACATTGTAACAATAATAAATTGTAACTGATTTGGTGATGAATAATAGAGATTATTTATGTGTTAGTGAACTGCCATTTTGAGTTATTTAATATTGTGTTTCTTTTTGCATGTTTAACTTCCCGAGTATTAAGTCGATGTTTATAGAGATAAACATAATATGAGAATGCGACTGAATATTCAAACCTCTACAGTCGGTCATACCTTTGAAGTAAGTATTGATTTAAGACTGTCATGGAGTGTTAGTTGACGTCTTTAGAGAAAGACATAACATAGAGATGCATCTAATGCTCATGAGTACTTAAATAGAGATTTAGGTATTAGAGAAACCCGCACATAGAGATTACTTCATGGATTAAAATCACAAGTAATTCTAAGATGATAACATCTGTTATTCTTCAAATGGAGATGCATGAGTTTAAATTTATGATTCGGTTGTGCATTGGTACATCTAAACGCTACCGTAACTGGGAGTTATAAAAGATATTGCCATGTATAATTTGAAGATTAGATTTAGATTATGTAGTCAAAATTTATTCGTTCCTTTTGCATGTTAATGAAAAGCGATATTTGTGGGCCCCTCGGTGATTTGATGACGACATTATAGTGTTGGGCCCAGCCTGGACTAGATTGATGTGTTCAATTCTGTAGTCTAATAAAGTCCTCATAAATCGGAGACCGGGAAACAACCTTGAACTTGAAGATTGATTAATGTCCATGACTCAGTTCATACGATATCTTGAAGAACGAAGGAATAAGCTGATCACTTATCTAGGGCTGTCTCTGGATCAGAGTTCGGCAGTTGCTAAGGAAGCACTCTCTGCTGATTGTTTGGTTAGTTTATGACTAATAGTAGTTAATGACTTGTCCAAGTGGGAGACTGTTGGAATGGGTGTCCAACGTCATAACTAATTGCTCATGGCTTTCCATTAATAGCAGTGTCCTTTTTGGGTTGCCCTCAATTGTCCAAAGGTTATTAGAATAATTAAGAGAGAGAGAGAGATAAATAGTTTATTAATTATTATTTGATAATAATTAATTAGAAATTATTATGGAAACTCTATAGAATTAATTGGAATTAATTTAGAATTAATTTGTGCCAATTAAAAGTGCAAGGGCTAATTGGTTATTCTTTGAAAGATGAACCAATGGTTTTTCTCTAAAACCTAACTTTGGCCCTAAGTTACTTACCACTATAAATAGAGGTCCATAGCCTCTAAATCAAATGTCCCACTCAAGCATTCTTAAATCTTGAGTTTTTCTCTTCTCTCTTTGCTCCATTCCTTGTGAGTACTCTTACTACACTTAGGTGGATATTCCGAAGATTAATAATCTTGGACAAATTGGGTACAAACCATTAGAGGTAATCTCTTTTGGTTACTACCTTCCTTAGCGTTGGATCGAAGTGTTCGAGTTCTACAAGTGGATCAATCCAATTACAAGATTGGATTAAAGGTTGGTAGTCTCTTTCTTTCTTGTTGTTAATATCATCCACTAAGGTTTCCTTGTAGGGTTTAGTTATATGATTCTTACCATAGTTTCCGCTGTCTTGTTTTGTTTATAGTTCATATAAAACCCATCAGAAACTTCACAACAAAACATTGTGAAGGTAAAAAATTCGAACCTTCACAACAAAAACATTGTGAAGGTTACCTTCACACTGTTTTTATGTGAAGTTTCAAGTGTAAAAACGTGGTCTCACACATATCACGAAAATAGGTTGGTCTCACGTGAACCCGAACCTGTCAAAGTAAGTACCATTACCATCTATCTTTCTTGGTAAAGTAATTTTTGCATCATATTTTTTGTGGTTTTGTTTTGTGGGATGTAACATCTTTTGTTAGCTCATGATTCTGTTGTGGTTGTAGAGTTTGCCTAGAAGAAAAAACTTGATTGGCTATTGATGATGTATCCTAACTCCCCTGGGCATGAAGAAGTTCGGTTTCGTCAATCAAAAACAATAATGGCTCATCTGTTAAAGCTATTTGATTACTACTTGTGTCGATATCATATGATGAAATGGAAATTAAAAGGTCTTAAATTACTCGATTTAGTTCCACTCATCATAGTAGAATGTACCTTTGTTTGGTTTGGTTTGGTTTTATCAAGTTACATAGAACTTGAATATTGAATGTTGATTAATACTTCGTTCAATTATTGTAAACGAGACTGCTATTTATAGAGAAGGAAGTTCCAAACAGGTTCAAGTGGAAACCTTGAAGTCTTTAACATGTTGAGACTTGGATCATCAAGTGTCTAGCATTGGAAAACAATTATCCTTATTCTTAGCAAGCGATGGAAGAGTTTATAAAATATTAACTATTTTTTTAATATAGTAATGGACATGTTTGACAAATTTATGCGATTAAAGTGTCACAATCTTTTTTTTTTGTCAACACAACCTTCATAGTAAACTTGTTATGAATGTTATTCAATTTATGGGAAGGTAAAAACAATTTTCGTACATATAATTTAGGATCCTTGACTCATAAAGTTATTTAGAAAACAATATGCTCCCAAATCCCAAAACAATGTGCTGAAGATTCACATTAATTTGTTGTTGTGAATGTTCATTCATTAAATGTGAAGGTAAAGAACAATTTCAAACAATTAAGTTATTGACAAGCATCGAATCAATCTACTAAACTTTCACACAAAATACTTCACAACAATGTTCTAGAACTTTACACATTACTTATTATGAAGGTTTATTAAGTTGTGGGTCAATATGAACATTGACTACAAATTGTGCATGCAAAACATACATTGAAATAAAAATATAATATGACGTTTTTGTACAAATATCAAAAGGTTTATCTGATAATTTAAAAATATCAAACAAATAATGTTAAATGAATTTAACCACGCAATCTTGCATCAATTTCTCAATACTTCTATTCAAATCCAGTTTCTTTCTTCATCGATAAAGTTCTCTCAATCTTCGAATTCTTCTAGTACTCTTCGTATCCTTCTATTTGATGTTATTTAATATCAAATGATGGGTTTTTGAGATTGAATACCACCAAATAATAGTCGTCCCCTCTGAAGATCTTGAAGAGAACCTATCACATTCCAATACAAAGAAATTTCAGAAAAACTAAAGAGTAAACTGCAATAAAAGCTTATATTACTTGATACAGCTGAACCTTCACAACAAGGTTGTTGTGAAGGTTCATTTGTTTTATGTAAAAAAGTAGTTTATATGTGACATTATCGTAATTTCATTTAAGTATAAAAGGTAACTTGGTCCTAAATGAAATCAAATGAACAATTACGGTAAGTTTAAGAACATCCTATTAACCTTCACAGTGTAACATGGCATTGTGTCATAAACCTAAAAAATACACTTTCTAGGGAGTATGAAAGTAAGAACTACAAAATAATAAGAACATCCTATTAACCAAAAACTTGGTCATAATTACATCACATTAGAGAGTGACATGATATCATTATAAATCCAAAGGTTGCCTCTGACCTCTAGTAGCCAATAATTCTCAAACTTGTTTGGGTAGGTTGTAAATGGAAAAAAATCATTGAATGGTGCAAGCCAAAGACAAACATAAATATCTGAACCCTTAAGACTTCAATATAACAAATGTCTATCTTACCTACTCATATTTAGAAAACAAGATCACCTTCACAGGAAACTTATTTTGAAGTTTTAATTTAATAGTTACCTACTTCTTCCAATGATGTTTTATTCACTTCCTCAAAATGCTCATTTAATTCTGAACTAAGAACTAATGCATAAAGGATGCCATAGTGATAAAAAAAAACTAACACTTTCATACACACACACACACACACACTTTCACTTTCACACACACACACACACACTTTCACATTCACACACACACACTTTCACATTCACACACACACATACACTCACTTTCACAGACACACACATACACTTTCACACACACACTCACTTTCATACACACACACACACACACACACACTTTCACTTTCACACTCATACACAATTTCACACACTTTCGCGCGCGCACACACACACACACACACACACACACATTTTCACTTTCACACTTCCACACACACACTTTCACTTTTACACACATACACACAAACACACACTTTCACACACACAAGCACACACTTTCACACACACACATACAAACACACACTTTCACACACACACACACACACTTTCACTTTCACACACACACACACACATACACTTTCACATACAGACACACACACTTTCACTTTCACACACATACACTTTCACACACACATATACACTTTCACACACACACACACACACACATTCACACACACAGGCCAACCACATGTGTGTGTGAATGTATGCGTGTAAAAGTATGTGTGTGTGAATGTGTGCATGTAAAAATATGTGTGTGTGTGTGTGAAAGTGAAAGTATGTGTGTGTGTGTATGTCTGTGTGAAAGTGAAATTGTGTGTTTGTGTCTATGTGAAAGTGAAAGTGTGTGTCTATGCGCGCGCGAAAGTGTGTGTGTATGTCGTGTGAAAGTGAAAAGTGTGTGTGTGAATGTGTGTGTATATATGAAAGTGAAAGTATGTGTGTGTGTATGTGAAAATGTATGTGTGCGAAAGTGTGTGTGTGTGTGTGTGTGAATGTGTGTGTGTGTGTGTGAATGTGTGAAAGTGAAAGTGAAAGTGCGTGTGTACGTGTGTATGTCTGCGTGAAAGTGAAAGTGTGTGTTTGTGTGTGAAAGTGAAAGTGTGTGTGTCTGTGTGAAAGTGAAAGTGTGTGTGTGTGTATGAACCTGTGTTTATGTATGTGAAAGTGAAAGTGTGTGTGTGTGTCTGTGTGAAAGTGAAAGTGTGTGTGTCTGTGTGAAAATGAAAGTGTGTGTGTGTCTGTATGAAAGTGAAAGTGTGTGTGTGTCTGTGTGAAAATGAAAGTGTGTGTGTGTGTGGACCTGTGTTTATGTATGTGAAAGTGTGTGTGTGTGTGTGTGTTTGTGTGTCTGTGAAAGTGTGTGTGTGTGCGTGTATGTGAAAGTGTGTGTGTGTGTGTGTGCATGTATGTGAAAGTGTGTGTGTGCGTGTCTATGAAAGTGTGTGTGTGTGTGTGTGTGCATGTATGTGAAAGTGTGTGTGTGCGTGTCTATGAAAGTGTGTGTGTGTGTGCGCGCGTGTATGTGATAGTGTGTGTGCGTGTATGTGATAGTGTGTGTGTGTGCGTGTATGTGATAGTGTGTGTGCGTGTATGTGAAAGTGTGTGTGTGCGTGTATGTGATAGTGTGTGTGCGTGTATGTGAAAGTGTGTGTGTACACACACTTTCTAATTTGAAAAAAAAAATGAAAATGGAAAATGTAATCTGGTAGAAAATGCACAACTAAACGCGTTTTCTAATTTTCTAAAAATGAAAAATGAAAACTCCACCATTTCAACTAAACGCGTTTTGAAAAAAATTCATAGAAAACTGAGAATGAAAACGCAACTCCATTTTCTGAAAACGTTTTTTTGGAAAATGAAAACAGTTTTCACTAACTAAACGCACCCTAAGTCCAACAAAATGGTATTAAATGCAACAATTTACTTGGTAAACACTTTATTGGTTTACTCATCGCCCTCACTTATCGGGTAAGACTCTGGATTTAATACTTTATTATAGTAAAAAATATATAACAAGATAAATTTGTTATAATCATAATAAATTTATGAAAAACGAAATAAAAAAATTGTGAAAAGACAAAAGGTGTTTGACCAATTGAAATTACAGACAAAGGAATTATATTTATAATTGAAGAAATGGTCCCATGTTTTGTTTTTTATGTTTCCAAGTCTAAAGAAATGGATTTTGTGAATATAAATCGAAAACAGCTATCCTCCAAAACAGTTTCAGTAAAACTTCAAAAATAAAATAAACAATTTCAATAAAGATGTCATGATATGCCCCCACCCCTCAATAATTGTAAAATTATATCATCTTATGTCGGTGATCTCAAAAACTACCCTTTTGACTTGGTCTTTGCTTTTATTAAATTTTTAACCACAATTTATTAACTCAATCGGGTCAAATAATAAATAAAGAGATGTTTTAATCTTATCCGGACATAAACAATTAGGAGCTGTTTGGTTTGCGGAATTCAAAGGAATTTGATGGAATTGAGATGACAAATTTCTTAACGTTGTTTGGTTCATGGAATAAATTAATTGGATTCCATCGGATTTCATTGAATTCCACGGTTGAGGAATTTGATTATTCCTTAGCATATGTAAAGGATTTTGAATTCTATTTTGTGATAAATGTAACATAATATATAATTTTCATTTAGAAAGACAAAATAAATTTAACCACGACTCTCGCCCCACCCCTCCCCACTCACACCACCCTCGCCGGCAACATAACCGCCACCCCGACCGCCGGCGATGCCACTATCACTACCATCAATTAATATTATCATTCCACCACCGCTACCCACCGCTACCGCCACCGCCACCCACCGCTACCCCCACCCCCACCCCTGATAAATGCATATTTCTATTTTTTTACGAGATTTCATTCCAATTCCTATCAACCAAATGCATTGTCAAATTCTATTAAATTCCATTCCAATTCCTTCAAAGTCAAATTCATTTGATGGATTTCAATTCCATCGAATTCCATTCTGCAAACCAAACACCTCCTTAGATTTTTTTTATTAATGAAATCATATAGTTTTACTTGAAGTAACTAGATTAGTTAAAATGGGTTAAAATATATGGTATAACCTGATTGTTTTATACAGTTACATTTTATTATGAATTTTATATATACTATGAACGAAATAAATTAAAGATTTGTACGAAAAGCACAACTAAAGGTTGTTCGTTAATGCTTTATAAGAATCATATCACAATATTGTAGATAGTGTAAAAGTCTACATTATTACTCGGGAGATATTTGGTTTAATTTCAGTGAGGTAAATGGTAATGACTAATGAATATGATAATGAATAATAATATTGGGGTAATAGAAAGTCATTTCCACAATGTACTAGGGTATGATTGATAGTCATTTTAAGTAATCACTAATTGTGTTATATTGAATCAAACATAATTATTCATTCTTATTCCTCGCCCCTAATACCCCAACCAACCAAGCATCACTTTAAGCATTATGTCACAAAAAAATAATAAGTTTGGTCTGATTGCTCGTAGAAACACAAATTATTCTTGGTGCTCGCTCCGATTTAAGATTTTTTTTTTGCAGTTTACTGTTTTGTACTTCAATAATAACCGATTCCTATTTAATCTTAACATCCCATTTTTCTTTGTAAATCACTAAACTAATAGCCTAAATAAATTTTGTTTTGAAGATAATATATAAGTCATATGCATACATGTATGTATATAAGCCTTTATTTGAGAACAATAGAATTGTGATAACATTAACAACTAACCAACCATGTGGTATTTCACATGTTTTTTTTTTCATCTACGTCTTGGATTTAGTGTATTTATTAATATATTTGTTTCACAATATGGATATTTTTTTATGTGTTTGTGAAATAAAAAATACAACTAAATAACTACGACGAGAGAGAAATATTATTTAATATAGAAAGAAATGGTATTTTATTAGATAAAATGAATATTTTAATAATATAATCAACGTTGTGAGTGTGACCCTCAAAGTGAAGAATTTGTTGAAGTTAAATGTATTTTTGTTTTAAAGATTTTGAAATTTTTATTATTAGTATTAATTATTAAACTTGATATCATTTAATCTTTTTAAAAACTATATTTTTATTATTAGTATTAAATAAATAAGTTAAAAAAAAAGTTAAATGTGGTAACTTCCTTAAACTTGAAACCTTTCTCCTACCTCCCATTAATTTCTCCATCACTCTCCTACCCCCGTTATCTTCCCCATGAATCTTCCTCCCAACCCTAAAAATATCTCTCCTATACACTCCATTGATTTACTACGGCTTCCATCTTCATTTCTCCAGCCGGCGAAACCCTTCCGGCCGGTGAAACCCTTCCGACCGGCGAAACCCTTCTGGTGATGGACCTTTTCTCCGACAGCACTACGGCCTCCATCTTCTTTACTCCGGCAAAGTTCCTTTCCCATTTCTCAGGAAACATCCGGCGACAATCCACCTTCAGTCTTTTCCGGCGATGCTTCACCAGGTCACCGCCACCGCTGGAATCATGAAACGAAAGTGGATCTGGTGGTGGTTGGATCTGACGGCGGTGGCAGCGGTCGGATCTGGTGGCGCTGGTGGTGGTGGTTGGATCTGATGACGATGGTGACGGTGGTCGAATCTGGTGATGTTGGTGGTGGTGGTTGGATCTTGTGGCGGTGGCGGCGATGGTTGGATCTGACGGCGGTAGCGGTGGTCGGATTTGGTGGCGGTGTTGGCGGTGGTCCGATCTTGTGGGGTGGTAGCGGTGGTTGATGACGACGGTGGCGGTGGTTGAATCTGGTGGCGGTGTTGGTGGTGGTAATAGAGCTTTGATTTAGGGTTTGATTTAGAGATTCGGGGGTTTGATTTTATCGATGTATCACAACTATTATTAATGGATTTTTTGTTTATATTCTTGAGAAATCCATCGTTTTTGTTCTTAAAATATTATTTGTGTTTGAATCTGATTTAGGATTGAATCTTTGAATCTTTGAATGTGTTGATTTAGATATGTTAATGTTAAGGGTTTAATTTTGATTTGTTGATATTATGTTTTTATTCTTGAGATTTAGACATGAGTATGTTCTTGAATATGGATGATGTTCTTGAATATAGATTAGAGGTTGAAGGAGATGAGTAAAAAGACGAAAATGCCCCTCACATGAGGGGCACATGGGGCCTCTAACGGCAGATTTTGGACGGCGTTAGCCGGAGGGACCAAAAGTGTTATCAAAAACTCGTTTGAGGGACCAAGAATGTACTTTTACCTTTGTAGGGACCAAAACCAAAAAGCGAGCATAGATAAAGGACCAAAAGTGTAATTTACTCTTTAAACAATTAGACTTATCTTTTAGTTTGGATGTTAATAGTTTACAAGTTGTTAAAATGTACATACATAAGAAAACAAAAAAATTACCAAATTTTCTACTTTATTAACAAAATATAATAAAAACGATTATGCATTGCAGCAAGGTGAGTGTCGAAATGGGTGTTACTTTAATAATCATGTTCCTTTTGACTTTTCAAAGTCAATAAAAAGTGGTGCAAATCATTACAAAAATTATAAGGATCGTAGGTATAAATATGGACCCTTTTAAACAAGTGTGAATTAGAGGGTTAGTTTGAATAAATTTATGTTAAAATTGATTTGATTTAGATTTAATCTGAAACGGATTTGATTTAGGTTTAATTCATGTGAAAAAAATAGTAAGACAACGAATCAAATGGTTGAATGCCACTCAACAAGTTAACTGATAATTTTATGTTTGTTTTTTTACTTACAGTCCCTCGCTATAACAAAAATAATTTTATAGTACGTCTAAAATGAAAAACATCTTAAAAACATACTTTACATGGCACAATTTTATAGGAACAAACCAAAAAGTATCATATCTAAAAGCGTTATAATAAGTTTATAAGACGTTTTTAGACGTGTTTAACAAGTTTTTATGACGCTTTTAAAATAAAGTGTCCTATTAGCTATTTTATAGGACACTTTTGAAAAGTGTTCTACAAAAATATGGGTTTATAGGATACTTTACAAAAGTGTCATATAAAATAGATAATAGAACACGTTATTTTAAAAGCGTCATAAAAATTTGTTTAAACGCCTAAAAACGTCCTATAAACCTATTGTAACGCTTTTAGATATGATGCTTTATGATTTGGTCCTATAAACCTGTGTCCTATAATGTATTATTTTAGAACGCTTTTTCAGTTTAGGCATCATATAAAATCACTTTTGTTGTAGTGCCTTTAGGCGGTTAACTTGAGGGTCCTCAGAAGATTAGTCGAGTAGTGTGCATGTTAATACGAACATCTACGATTATTTATAAAAAAGGCCTATAAATTTCAAACTTGCTTCATTGAGAAAAAATAAATCACTTCATTTGTTCCAATATAAATGACTACAATAAAAAAACACATACAATTTGAGAAATATGTAGTTGTTACAATTTTTAATTAACTAATGAACAACTTTATTCTTTAAAAAATAGAAATATAACTTTTCTCTATCTCATAACTAAGAGTAAGACGGGACAACAAACACTTCTTTTAGAACAAACTAAAATAAAAAAGTGAATACTTGTTTTGGATCCGAGGAAATATCTCCGAAAAAAAAAAGCAAAGTTGGTTCCGTTTTTTCTGTAATTTGGCTTTATATCTACGAGAGGAACTAAATATTTGAATTAATATCTGAAAGCAAACAATATTGTAATTTAAAACCAGTTGTAATACAAAATTAGCAGGGATGTAACCAATGTTATTTTGGTTGGACATATTGCAGTGTTGTACCCTTATATCATGATAACTATGTTACGTTTTATTGACGTTTGTTTGTATGTTTAACAACTACTTTTTCTAAAAAAGAAAAGTACCAACACCATTCATCCGTCAAGTTAGTCAAACCCAACGTGAGTGTGTGATTGTAAAAAACAATTGTAATGTTTGTGTGACATCATATTAGATTCAAATTCAACACCAATGTTATTCGATCTAGCCGACTTACGAAGATTTGTAGTGGTTAAAATTATGGAGATGCTCTAGAAAACCGCTAGGATTCTCTTAATTATATATGAAAACTAACAGGAAATGTGGGTCTTTATATATAATGTAAATAATCGGATCTATTAATTTTGAGGGGTCCATAAATTATTATTTATTATTATCGAGTAAATTAGTTTTAACATGAAATCTAGAATTAATTTATTATAAACTAACCGTAATACTTGCTGAAATGCAAGAGAAAAGTTTATAAAACACAACAAATTATTCCACTTTGGATGATTAAGTCCCTAAACTATTATTTTGGATGAAAAAACCATTAAACTTTCTCATTTTAGATGAAAAAATCATTAAACTTTCTCATTTTAAACGATTAAATGTCTGAACAATTTTTTCAAGAAACAATCTTTATTTTCCAAGTCTAAGATTGGAAAATGATCTTTATATATATATATATATATAGAGGAAGGTTCAAATGAATCTCGTATTTTTAAAGAAACAAAGTGAATTATCATGGATCACATATGATGTGGGTCCCACATAATATTAAATCATTTATGATTTAATATTAAATCATATTAAATTATAAATGATTTAATATTATGTGGGACCCACATCATATGTGGTCCCAAATGAGTTACTTTTTTCCTTTAAATTGGTAGTGTTCTCATATGATCCCTCCCCTATATATATATATATATATATATATATATAAAAGAAAGAACCTTAGAGAATGATGTGACATTGTGAGATTTGAGTATTCTCAAATCTTTCATTGTAGTGCAGTTTTAATCATCCCACATTGATGAATGAATGTAAGATTGGAAAGTTAAGGTAACCATAAAAAAAGACATTTGGAATTGATATTGAGTATTCTCAAAACTTGCATTGTGGTGTTATTTTACCCATCTCACATTGATGAGAGTTTAAGTTTGAAGAATAAAAGTACTTATAAGAGATTTGGCTTTTGATAAATTAAAAGATTAGTTGGCTAAATATTATTTTTGACCATCCCTTATTTTTCTAATAAAGCTATTTATGTATGTATATTGATAAATAAATGTATAAAAATCATCTTTCAATCAATTTATACAGAATGTCAAATATTGAACTGTGATTTTTTTTATTATCTTACAAGTCACAAGAAGATTTAAGCATTCTCAAAATTTGAATTATGATATTATTTGGTTATCTCACGCCAATAGAAAGACGATAAATTTGGAAGAATGAGTGAGTATGTATAATGTGGATGATGATATTTTATTTGATTATCCATGTCGACAACAAGACAACATAATTGGAAGCTGGAAGAAGAGGTTAGTATATAAAAGGTGGATGAGAGGTCTTATTTGTTTATCCCACATCGGCGAAAAACGATAGATTTGAATGATTTTAATGTATAAAAAGTGGATGAGTTGTCTTATTTGGTTATCTATGATAGCTTTGGAAGAAGCGGTGACTATGTGAAAAAATGTATGGGATGTGTTAATGTATCCTTATTTTTAAATATTAATTTTTATATAATTTATATATATACAAAAAAAAGCCATAAATAAGAAGATGAGATTGTTTATTGAGGAATTACATTTTATGTTATCTCGGTATATATATTTAAAAAAATATTATAGCCATCAAGGAAAATCTCGAATAGATAATGTGGCACAACCATAAATAATGTTTTATCTTAACTTATATATATATATATATATATATATATATTTAATTATATATTATATAAATTTAAGACATGGAATTGAAAGGGCTATGGGTAGGGGGTGTATAAAACCCCGAATTGTGGGGAATAAAATGTGCGATCAAACGTAACAACAAAGTGATTTCTAAGATCCCAAATACTTGTAGAAATTCAAATGCATAATAAACCCAAACAACAATGCAGATAACAATAATTTAGACGTTGTACAACATGCTCAAAAAAAAAATCAAACACCCATTGTAACACCCGGAAATTTTAGTTAAGTTTATGAAACTTTGGAAAAGACTGATACAAGAATTCTGGTATTTCAGGCCTATTTTCAAGTAATTATATCATATTTGGTTGGAGAATTAAAGAAGGAGTCCAACGATATTTTTCGGAGTCAATTTGGAGCTAAGACGAAGCAAATATGGGTAAAACATCGTCTAAGGCTAGTTTTCATGTGGGTTAGGATGGAAGCTGGTTACGAGGTGAGTTTCAGAGTTGAAACTAGCTTGATAACTAGCCTAGGCACTTTTGCACTCAATTATGCTTAGCGTGAGTTACAAAGCCAGTTAGCAAATCGTAACTAACTTCACAAGTAGCCCTAAGCTCTTTTTACTTGATTTGTGCTTAGCGTGAGTTACAATGCCAGTTACGAAATGTAACTAGCTTCACAACTAGCGTCAGAATCTGTTTGGTTAAGTGGGAGCCGCGTGAGTTACCAATGCCAGTTACGAACGTAACTGGCGTCCGTATCTGGCGTCAGCCTCTGTCAGCGTTTTAAAGACCGAAAATGGGGATCTTTCTCATTTGAACCATATCTCTCTCAATAATGCTCCGATTTGGGTGATTCAAGTTGCTATGGATTCGTCTATTGAAGCTCTACAACATGGAAACAAGTATGGCTAGAGGCTATTGATGATTTTAGAGCTCATAGGGTGGAAGGTACGATCACCTCTCCGAAATCTCAAATCTAGGGTTTGGGTTTTTCACCAACAACTCTCATTCTCTCATGGGTTTGTTTTGTGTATGTTTTGGAAGTCATGTAGGTTTTCTTGGAAGGATTGAACCATGGATCTAGAGTTATAGCTCAAGGATCTAAAGTCTTCACCGTATGGAACTCGGTATTGGGGTAAAACCTAGATTTAGCCTAAATCTAGCAAGGTGAGTTCAAGATACTTTGTGAAAACTTTGTACATGCCAAAAACGTCCATTTTAAAGTATTAACATGCTTCACTTGTTATTTATCAAAGGTGTGAGTATTTGTGTAAGTTTGCATATTTGATATAAAAGGATTTATAAATCATGAAAGAGGCTTATACTTGGTTTTTAGACATTTTGACAAATAAAGTATAAGTGTGGGTTGTTTGGGTGCAATATCTTTAAATGAAAACCATTTGGTTGTATTTGCATCTTTGGAGTTTTGGAACTTATAGATCATTGAAAAATACTGATTATTGCATTATGGGTCATTTTGTAAATGCATAAGTATGAGTTCAAATCTAAACTTATAAACTCAAATACTTGTTGTGAATGTAGTATTTTACTTAATTTCAAGTGGTTGTGTATTTGGGTAAGTTTGGAGGTTTTGGGTCAAAATGAGGATTTTGAGTATTTTGTTGTAAATGATGAGTTGAGCATCATTAATGGTTTAAAATACTTGGAAAGGTTATAAAATGAAATAATCTTTGGTTTTGAAACTCAAAATGATTTGACCTAATTTTTGGTAAAACTTGGACTTGAAAGAAGATGGTTTGTTGAAAAGAGTTTTCAAGGTTGGAAAACTAGTAATACGTCTCGTTGATGTATTCGGTAGTAGGACTAGTACGTAATGGATCCATAGGCATATAGTCGGTTTAAAGGCGGGATTGTTGTCCCTTTTTGGTCGCATAGAAGTCATAGGGGGCCTCTTACCGTTGGGTATAATGCCGGATCATTACCGAATGCCATTGACTCTATGCATGCGCAATTTGGGGTCATCAGGGGGCCGTGTACTAAGGTGCATAATCGGTTATAGACCGGTTGCCAGTGACCATTGCGCGTGCTTTCGTAGGAGCCATCGGGGGCCGTGTACTAAGGTGCATAATCGGTTGTTGACCGATTGCCATTGACTCCTATGGTTGCTCAACATCGAGTAGTGACCTACTTTTGTTTCCGTCACCAAAGATGGTATGATCGGGAATCCCCCGTGAACTTTGGATATTTCTATCCCTTTAAAGGTCCGCGTGAGTTAGCGTTTTATAAAACATGGTTAAAAGTATGTTTTCTATCTCCATGTTTATAAACTCAATCATAGTCGTGTGAGTATTGGAATTGGTATGTCGTTAAAAGAATATTTCTATTTTAAAGTATTCTCTTCTAATGTCATTTTGGTCTAAAGCTTTTATTATGGGACTAGTGAATTTGGGGAAAGACGTTGCTTTTATAATAAGGTTATTTCCTTTGAGAATTATATTTTATCAAGCACATCTTTTGGTTTCAAATCAATCATAAATATGTTAAAAACTCTTGAGCTCACTAGGCGTTAAGCCTAACCCTTTTTCTTTGTCGGCATGTGCATCAGGTTATCGTGGGGGTTGGTACTAATGACAAGTGTGGACTTGAGTGCTAGGAAGTGGCACGATAAAGACTCTTGGTGACGTTTTCCGCATTCGGAGATAGCGACTCTTATTGGTTTAGTAACACCCAATCGTAAGTAGGTCTTGTATAGGACTTGATTTGTTTGTTGTAGAGGCTTATTACTAATTGTGGTTTGAGGAAAGTTATTTATTGATGAAATATTAGAAATTTTAAATTAGTCTCTCTTTCCAGATTTGAGGGTGTTACAAGTTGGTATCAGAGCATAAGTTTGAGAGATTTAGGTATTGATTTAGATGCCTAGACTCAAACTAGCGTATTGATTAAGTGAGCAGATGTGAGATTTCACAATTATACATTGTAAGATAGGATGTTTGGAGGTTAATAGATGCACTAGAATCGAGAAACATGATGATGGTAACAAGGATCCGTATGTAAGGTAAATTTGTATTATTATCCGGCCGGTGATAATAGGAATTTACAGTTATGTGTGTGTGCTTGAGACGCATTGTCATGGTGATCGATGGGGTAGTGAATGAGTTCTTATGGCAGTGACCGTTCAAAGATTTGATGGATGTATCAATGTCACTTTGAATGACATATAAGTACGGTGATTATCTTAAGCCGACCATTTTGGGTCAAAGATAATGGTTAGTTATGAACCATAAGCTTGTTGAATCAACCTATTCCGGGAGGAAATTGTAAATCGATGGATTTAGTGGGGGCTGATGGTCTTAAGATATGAAGCTTTCCAATATTGGCTTTGTGGTGGACTTGGCAAGCATGGTTTAAGACTTTGGGTCCCAACCGGATGCATGCACGACATTTGTTTTAGAAATAAATTGCAAAATTATTTCGGATTTGTCAAAGGGGTAATCATTCTGAAAAATGTCTTGGGCACACTCAAGAGTGTAGCCATGTCTTGGATTTTGTTAAATCGTTTTAGTTGCATGAAAATTGCACTAAGAATTTAATCCATGCTATTTTGCTAGAATTGCAAATTTTGAAATTATATCTCAAGAGAATTTAAATTTGAAACTAACCTAAATTGTTTCGTTGTTCCGAGAAACGTACACATATCTTTTTTTTACGAGTTTTGAGAAATTATTTGGTGTACGTGAGTTTTGGGTCAAGATTGAAATGCATGAACTATCGTACCTCCTACGGTCGTTTATGAGTTTCAGTTAAATTTTGGGTGCGTACTATTCACGAGTCAATTTTGAGATTTTGGAATTTTTGGATTTGTTTTAGTGTCGGTTTTGGGGTATGAGAGTTTGTTGAGAATTTTATTCCACGTCATCTATGTTGGGTATAAATATTTTGAAGTCGTCAAAAATATAAAGTTCCCATCGGTATTATTTTAACTTTATGGGAACCTCTTGTTGCATAGAGTTTGCATACATTCTAATTGTAGCATCTTAATTTAGGTAGCCAACATTCTGGAAAAGCGTAAGAATTTTATTAATTGGCTTCAAATTTGAAACCCAAATCAAGTTGATTTCATAAGGTGACCCAGATGCATGCATATAACGTTTGGATAGTTTTTAAAAAGTAAACGGATGCATGCTATTATTGTTGAGAAACTTTTTACTTTGTGCCTTCTTAAGGCTAAAAGAAGAAAACATTTGTAGCATTTGGTACAAACATTTTGTAGCACTCTATTTTAGTGCATGAATTTCTTTTGCATACATGATGGCAATACATGTGTGAAATGGTTATAAAGATTTCATATTTGTTAAATTTTTGATAAATAAAATTGACATATTTGCTTAGTCATATACTTGTAAAACCTTGAACTCGTTAGGAACACTTGGGGGTAAACGTCATGTTGTGGTGGGTATTACATATGTGGGACGATGAGGCTCCGTGAATTTAGTAATGATTGCATGGCTTGTGGATGGCTTTGAATTTTGGGAAGTTGGTTTGAACGATCGGTGTATATAGGAGCTTTTAGAAGTATTAGACTTTGAAGCATTCCAGATTATTTTATGTGATAGTCTTCTTGTTTCATCAACACTTCGGGTCGAAGTTTATGGGATTGATTGCTTCAAAGAGTTGTTTGGTTGGTGTTTGTGTGTTAAGGATGTTTCATCTTGTTGAGTTTAGTGAATGGGGACGAATTGTTGGGTTGTCCATTGGGAAGTATAGTTTTGATGTTCATCGCGACTGAAAAGAATCACGGGATCAAGTACTAGAGGGTAGTAATTACGGGATTCGACTTCTCATATTAAGTGTCAACTTGAGATGACATCATCGGCCGATGCATATTTGTGGTACTGACCTTTACAAAATTAGGTGTCAACTTATGATTTTCTTGAGGTCAAGAAGCATTGTTGTATTTGGGGTACCTAAATTGAATCTTAGTAAGTGTTCGAAAGCTTTATGCGGTGAACTTGAGGAGAATAGATTTTAGTGAATGGTGATGTTTGATAAGAATCATTTGAGTTGCTAAGGAAGTCTGATAGTTCTTTGGAGTTTTGTGTTTGGCGAAAGTTTGGGTCTGGATTTGGACCAAATTTTTGAATAAGAGTTTCGTCATTGAAGGGACGATAAATCTTGTATGATATTGAATATTGGGGAATTTTAGTAAGAAAGTTAATGCAGTCATTGAGTGGAAGTCGCTTTATCGAGGAGACTTTGATTGTCGAAGTATAAGATTTACCGTGGGCGTCAACAGATGGTATATTTCAGGATGTTTTGCAGGATTCCCTTACCACCCAGGTAAGGTCGACGTTGTAACGAGTACTCCGATTTGAAAGATGTATGTGTGGTTTTGTTCAAATAAAGTTTTGGAATATTATCGAAGGGTTGTTTACATATAGGAACCGTATTCTAGTTGGCTAAAAGTTGTTAGAAAGTGCTAAGAGTAAATTCTTTTATGGCAATTTTCGCGGAATTGAGAAGTCGAAATTAATAGTTACCCTTGAGGAAGTACGAATCACTTAAGGTTGGGAGCCAATTGCAATCGTATTGCTATAAAGTTTTCCAACAATGCCCAGTGTTCACCCTGAGGGTGGTGTAGCATGTTAAGTCAATGATTAAATGTGGGAATCAGCGTGTAAATCGTCATAGTAATCTCGATAAAAGATTTTTGAACCCCTTTTAGAGTTGATTCATTTTAGTGACACTCTCTTGGGAAAGGAGCCATTCGGATTTGTGAAATACGGTTATTTGGATGTTTGGCTGTTTATAGATTTCGAGGACGAAATCTCCTTTTAAGGTTGGGAGGATTGTAACACCCGGAAATTTTAGTTAAGTTTATGAAACTTTGGAAAAGACTGATACAAGAATTCTGGTATTTCAGGCCTATTTTCAAGTATTTATATCTTATTTGGTTGGAGAATTAAAGAAGGAGTCCAATGATATTTTTTGGAGTCAATTTGGAGCTAAGACGAAGCAAATATGGGTAAAACATCGTCTAAGGCTAGTTTTCATGTGGGTTAGGATGGAAGCTGGTTACGAGGTGAGTTTCAGAGTTGAAACTAGCTTGATAACTAGCCTAGGCACTTTTGCACTCAATTATGCTTAGCCTGAGTTACAAAGCCAGTTAGCAAATCGTAACTAACTTCACAAGTAGCCCTAAGCTCTTTTTACTTGATTTGTGCTTAGCGTGAGTTATAATGCCAGTTACGAAATGTAACTAGCTTCACAACTAGCGTCAGAGTCTGTTTGGTCAAGACGGAGCCGCGTGAGTTACCAATGCCAGTTACGAACGTTCTGGCGTCCATATCTGACGTCAGCCTCTGTCAGCGTTTTAAAGACCGAAAATCGGGATCTTTCTCATTTGAACCATATCTCTTTCAATAATGCTCCGATTTGGGTGATTCAAGTTGCAATGGATTCGTCTCTTGAAGCTCTACAACATGGAAACAAGTATGGCTAGAGGCTATTGATGATTTTAGAGCTCATAGGGTGGAAGGTAAGATCACCTCTCCGAAATCTCAAATCTAGGGTTTGGGTTTTTCACCAACAACTCTCGTTCTCTCTTGGGTTTGTTTTGTGTATGTTTTGGAACTCATGTAGGTGTTCTTGGAAGGATTGAACCATGGATCTAGAGTTATAGCTCAAGGATCTAAAGTCTTCACCGTATGGAACTCGGTATTGGGGTAAAACCTAGATTTAGCCTAAATCTAGCAAGGTGAGTTCAAGATACTTTGTGAAAACTTTGTACATGCCAAAAACGTCCATTTTAAAGTATTAACATGCTTCACTTGTTATTTATCAAAGGTGTGAGTATTTGTGTAAGTTTGCATATTTGGTATAAAAGGATTTATAAATCATGAAAGAGGCTTATACTTGGTTTTTAGACATTTTGACAAATAAAGTATAAGTGTGGGTTTTTTGGGTGCAATATATCTTTAAATGAAAACCATTTGGTTGTATTTGCATCTTTGGAGTTTTGGAACTTATAAATCATTGAAAAATACAGATTATTGCATTATGGGTCATTTTGTAAATGCTTAAGTATGAGTTCAAATCTAAACTTATAAACTCAAATACTTGTTGTGAATGTAGTATTTTACTGATTCCTAAACTTAATTTCAAGTGGTTGTGTATTTGGATAAGTTTGGAGGTTTTGGGTCAAAATGAGAATTTTGAGTATTTTGTTGTGAATGATGAGTTGAGCATCATTAATGGTGTAAAATACTTGGAAAGGTTATAAAATGAAATAATCTTTGGTTTTGAAATTCAAAATGATTTGACCTAATTTTTGGTAAAACTTGGACTTGAAAGAAGATGGTTTGTTGAAAAGAGTTTTTAAGGTTGGAAAACTAGTAATACGTCTCGTTGATGTATTCGGTAGTAGGACTAGTATGTAATGGATCCATAGGCATATAGTCGGTTTAAAGGCGGGATTGTTGTCCCTTTTTGGTCGCATAGAAGTCATAGGGGGCCTCTTACCGTTGGGTATAATGCGGATCATTACCGGATGCCATTGACTCTATGCATGCGCAATTTGGGGTCATCAGGGGGCCGTGTACTAAGGTGCATAATCGGTTATAGATCGGTTGCCAGTGACCATTGCGCGGGCTTTCGTAGGAGCCATCGGGGGCCGTGTACTAAGGTGCATAATCGGTTGTTGACCGATTGCCATTGACTCCTATGGTTGCTCAACATCGAGTAGTGACCTACTTTTGTATCCGTCACCAAAGATGGTATGATCGGGAATCCCCCGTGAACTTTGGATATTTCTATCCCTTTAAAGGTCCGCGTGAGTTAGCGTTTTATAAAACATGGTTAAAAGTATGTTTTCTATCTCCACGTTTATAAACTCAATCATAGTCGTGTGAGTATTGGAATTGGTATGTCGTTAAAAGAATATTTCTATTTTAAAGTATTCTCTTCTAATGTCATTTTGGTCTAAAGCTTTTATTATGGGACTAGTGAATTTGGGGAAAGACGTTGCTTTTATAATAAGGTTATTTCCTTTGAGAATTATATTTTATCAAGCACATCTTTTGGTTTCAAATCAATCATAAATATGTTAAAAACTCTTGAGCTCACTAGGCGTTAAGCCTAACCCTTTTTCTTTGTCGGCATGTGCATCAGGTTATCGTGGGGGTTGGTACTAGTGACACGTGTGGACTTGAGTGCTAGGAAGTGGCACGATAAAGACTCTTGGTGACGTTTTCCGCATTCGGAGATAGCGACTCTTATTGGTTTAGTAACACCCAATCGTTAGTAGGTCTTGTATAGAACTTGATTTGTTTGTTGTAGAGGCTTATTACTAATTGCGGTTTGAGGAAAGTTATTTATTGATGAAATATTAGAAATTTTAAATTAGTCGGTCTTTCTATATTTGAGGGTGTTACACCCATTTTTTAAATGACAACCAAATATGCTAGGATCTAAGCATATAACAATATCACAAACAAGAACACAAAGATTTAATATGGTTCCACTATTAACGTGATGGTGTTCATCCACCAAAAAGAGAAAACAAGTATTGATAATAACTAATGTGCGAACCGCGCTTTGCACGGTAGGTCGGTAGCGTGAGTAATTTGGTTAATAATTCAGAGATTATCTATATAAATATATATTAGTTGTTAAATATAATTATCAACAAATGATGTTTAAATGATTCGAAAAAGTCAGTAGAAAGAGAGAAAGAGAGGGATGTTAAGAAATAAAGTTGTAAAATGAAATAAAAAATGGATGTGGATAAGCGAAAAACCTTACCATCGCTTGACATGCCGCGAATCTTCTTGAAAGAGAGGGGCGAAGTCGCTACCTTTACCGCAAGGAGGGGGATGCCTTAATACGTTGTTTGTATGATCGATTATCTTCATGAAATATTTTTAAAAAGAGGACGATACCTCTATCGATTTTATTAAGAAATAAATAAATTACACTAAATGACACGATAACTAATTTAGAAGATTAATGATATCTATAAATAAATAAGCAAATATTAAAGATGTACTAATACATATTCTAAAGATACAAATAAATGTTTTTAAATAATAATCAGTAATAGTTATTTACTATCATTAATATTCTAATTTTTATATTTATGCTAATTATATATATATATATATATATATAGAGAGAGAGAGAGAGAGGTTCAGGAGAGAACGCTAAAAAAAACAAAAACTGAAGAACACCCTGGGAGGCCGCCATTTGGTAACATGCATTTGTGCATATGCACTAATGCATATTTATGCATTGATGCATAGAAAAAGGGAGCTCCAATCGCTTATATGCACAAATGCATATTTATGCATTGATGCATAGAAAAAAAAAATACCGTCTAGATGGCGGGCTCTTAGGGAGTTCTTCAGTTTTTTTTTTTTAGCGTTTTCTCTTGAACCTCCCTCTCTCTCTCTCTCTCTCTATATATATATATATATGTATATATATATATATGTATATATATATATAGGGTTGGGATCATGTGAGATCACCCTGTTTCCGTGAGACTCATGAGACCACCCTTTTACACTTGAAACTTCACAGCAAAAACATTGTGAAGGTAAAAAAAATATGATGGGTTCATGTGAGACCAGCCTGTTTCCGTGAGACCCGTCGGAGACCCGTGAAACCACTTTTTTACTCTTGAAAACTTCACAGCAAAAACACTGTAAAGGTTACCTTCACAGCAAAAACACTATGTAGGTTACTTTCATAACAAAAATACTTTAAAGATTCATATTTTTTTTTACCATCATAGTGTTTTTGCTGTGAAGTTTCAAGTGTAAAAGGGTGGTCTCACGTGATCCCAAGTCTATATATATATATATATATGTATGTATATATATTTAGAGGCATAATCAAATAAGAACCCTATAAAGGTTGATAACCATGAGATCCACTCCTAACCATAAACAAAAAGGGCACCACGCGCTGCGTGGTGATGAGATTATACTGTTAACAAATATTTAACTACGTTAAGTCGTTAAGATAAACCTAATTCATTGTTTGAAACTAATAAAATGCAATGTATCATTGTATTTGACTGTTTTAAATGTAAATTGTTTTAGCAAACATACACAATATTAGGGTGAGCAAAACCCAAAACCCGAGAACCAACCCGAAAATATCACTAAAAACCTCCACACGAAAAACCTAAAACCCGAAAATCTGAATTTCAAAGGTTTTATCAGATAAGTAGGGTCGGGTTGGGTATCTAAAATAGACACCCAAATAACCGAAAAATACGAATATTTGTTACGCTTATACATGCTACCCCCTCTCTTTCTTATATAGTAGTTTTCTTCTAAAAATCAATATGGGACGGCTTCAAGAGTGAAGAGGGAAAGGGAGGCATTGATGCCCTCATTCCACATCGCCCTACAAAGCTTTTTTTTGCTTCTTTACTCTACTATAAATACGGATAGCGGTCTTTTTTTTTCTTGTGTTCCACCTTCCTCTCTATGCTTGAGCCTTAAGCTTTTTCTAATAGCTTGAGTTGTATAAAGGGTTAGTTGGGATTTAGGAATGCCCTATAAAAGGGGTGCACCTTCTTTTGGTTCAAGTTTGTGTCAAATTTAACTGAATACACATGAACGTTTAGAACATTTTTTAGAAATTTGGGGATCGGATACCCGATCCAAACTACCCGATGTTTACGGGTTGGTTTAGTTTCGGTCGCATTTCGAGGTTATCATTTCCCACCCGATATCCAATCGGGTTTTGGGTTTAGGGCCATGAACCAACCCGACCTGTCCGATGCACAACCCTACCATAGACCGTTGGCCAAAATGAGTCAATCCAAGAGTTTAGAGGGTTAGCCAACATGTGTTTATATGATTAGCCAAGAGAATCCATCTCCATGAAAACAAACACACCCTAACCTCCTTTCATATACCTACAATCAATTGTTAATCTTTCATCCCTTCATCAATGTGGGATATACAAAAATCTCAATGCAAGGATAATACTCAATTCTTAGGGTGCTACATCATTTCTTGTGGATCTTACTTTTATATATATAAAGATACAAATATAGATACCGGCATTTTGTTCCTCCTTTCACAAACCTATCCACTATATTCGAGCACATCAATTTCTCATGGTAATTTTTTGGATAATCTAAAATTAGTCAAGTATATTATTTAACGAAAAACATTATTGTACTAACTTGTTATATAAATTGACTTATTTTGCAAAAATAAAGTAGGCCAAATTAATCCAACCATATGAGTTGACACAAAATTATTCACCCATTGATTCTTGTACGCAATTTATATTTTTTAACTCGCATCTTCTCACCAATGTGAGATGATGAAACTCAACCACATTTTAATATTTGAGAATTGTCAAGTTATCATCTATTGTTTACCCCCTCATTTCTTATACTCACTTCCTACATCCAAACTTGTATTTCCTTTCCAATGTGGGATAACGAAACTCTACCACATTTCAAGATTTGACAATACTAAAATTTCATTATGCCACCTCATGTCTTGAGGTTGTTGTTTTTGTATATATAAAGATATAAAGATATAAAGATAAAGATTTACCATTTGGTTGGTTTGGTTTTCAACCATGGTTAAATATTGCAAAAAGAGTTATCCAAAATAAGATATCCACCTAAGCCAAACCCATGCATTGACACAAAGAAATTAAATCCACCTTTCTTATATACACACCACTTTGTTCAAAACTTTGAACTCTTCACCAATATAGGACAACTAAAACTCAACCATAATTCACTATTTAAGAACGCTCAATTCTCATGGTGCCACCTCAATACCCCAAGGTTTTCATTATATATATATATATATATATAAAGATTTACCATTCGGTTGGTTTGGTTTTCAACCATGGTTATATACATTGGGGTCATCCAAAATAAGATATCCCCATGAGCCAAACAAATGATTTGACACAAAGACATCAAATCCATCTTTCTTATATACACACCACTTTGTTCAAAACTTTTAACTCTCCACCAATGTGGGACAACTAAAACTCAACCACAATTTACTATTTGAGAATGCTCAATTCTCATGGTTCCACATCATTCTTTAAGGTTGTTCCTTTTATATATACTAGTGTTGGGCCCGTGCGTTGCACGGTGTGACGATAATTTTTTTATTAGAGTATTAAACAAAATTAAAATGAAGACTCAGTTAACAGTTAATGAAATATAATGTGAAAATAAACATTTTTTCATAAGTTGTTAACTTCCATATATTCTTAACCTTTTGTTATTACGATGAATTTGTGATATACCAGTAATAGTTTTGTATTATATTATTTAAAACTCAAACGATATGTCCCACAACCATATTACCATCATTGAATATAATATAATGCAAATTACTTGATCAACATCCAAGACAGATCGCACTGAAAATCAGGGTAGCAAGCTATTATAGTAATTATTTTAAAAAATATAGGATTAATATCATTTCTATAATTTGTCACAAATACATCACTCATCTTAAGCTATTTTATACACCCTTTTATTCCAATATTTCAACCTCTCAACGATGTGAATGATTAAAACTCAACCACAATTCGTCATTTGAGAATACTTAATCTCCATGGTGTCGCGGTCAAGACCTTTTCTTCTGCTTTAATATATATATATATATATATAGAGAGAGAGAGAGAGAGACAGAGACAGAGAGAATCTTTTAGAAATTTACGAATAGTAGAAACTTTGGAAATCAAGCAGAAAACCGATACAAAATAAAAAAATTTATCAAATGTATCATTTAATATATTGTTTCACATATGTTTGTGTTCAGAGAAAAAAATATATTATACGTAAATAAAAAAAACGCAGGTTCACTTATTTGTTTCATGGTATGCATTTTGTTTCATATATGAAAGTAAATCAACGTTTTTTGTTCACATATAATATATTTATTTATAAACACAAACATATGTGAAACAATATCTTAAATTATAACATTTGGAAAAAATTATGATTTTTTTTTTATTTTATGTTAGTTTTCCTCTTGGTTTCCAAAGTTTCTACTCTTTGTAGAGTTTCTAAATGAATGAACCTCTATATGAACTATGAATTTTTTTACTATTTTGGTCCCTTGTACTTTCATTAAAAATTAATCAAGAGACGAAAGTAGCAATAAATCACAAACAATAGGGACGAAAATCGAAATTATTAACAAATCATATGGACAAACGTCGTTTTTATATATAATTTTCATAAAAAATAAAGTTGTAAAATGAATTTTTTTTATTAACCTTAACGTTTATGTCAATGAATTTTGGCTTGTTTTTGGGCAATTTTTAAGTAAATTGCATGAGTTGATAATTTTCTGCTTGTAATTCCATGAAAACCATAGCGTGAATGATTGTGCGGTTTACTTGTGTAGTCGTGATTAGCACATTTGAGATAACCTTTGTGAGTCTTGCTAATTTTATAGACAAAAATGCACCGGTGAGCTTTTGAGCCATGATTGAACATTATATTCAATCTTATTCTCTTTTTGTGTGCATTGCATCTTCCATGTGTATATCACTCTAGAACTTGCATTTTGACTCTTTGAGGTTACATTTAGGCAATACTAGTGTGTGGAAATGAGAAAGGCCATTCTTGATATTAATTTTAACCATTTAGTCTAAAGCCAACCCTTACACTTATTTCCTTTTTGATCACCCATTTTGAGCCTAATTACCCATATCTTTGTTATTACACCACATTTTAACCCCTAACCAAACATTTCACTTACCGGACTTTGGGAATGAGACTATGTTTTATTTAGACTCCTTGGGCGTATATATATATATATATATATATATATATATATATATATAAAACCATCTACTTGATCGAAAATGCTTATATTATGATCGGTAGATGTAAAAAAAAAAGTATATATATAGAGAAAAGAAAAAAAAATCTATGTATATATGTATATAAGAGAGAGAATATATATATATATATATATATATATATATATATATATATATATAAAAGAGTACATATATTTATATATGAATAAATGGAGACCAAGCTTGAAAAGAAAAAAAAATACAATTGTCTCCATAAAGTGCTTAGCCAATTAAGAGCTCAAAAGGTTGAGAAACTTTGTGATTGCTTGGGTGTGAAATATGTGGGAGTATGCACTTTGATTCTTAGTCTAGTTTCCGAAGTCCAATTTTAGCCACTTTACCAAAATTTTCCCTACCTTAACCCTTAGCCAAGTTACAACCCTTTCTAAAGACCTTTTGATCCACACTTAGTATTCACCATTAGCAATGGAGAATTGAGACTTGATGCAAGCTTATGGTAGTGTATGTGCATGTGAATTGATGCCAAGAGTGAAAACACCTATGCCTTTGTGTGAATGAGTGATTAGAGTAGATTTATATCCTCTGTGAGGTGTTTGCGAAATTAGCAAGTGTTCATCATTGGTTTGTCTTGTGTGTCAATTGTTATTATGCTGGTCAAATCATGCCTTCATGAAATGCTATGTATCGTTTTTTTATCGATCCTCTTAAAAGTCAACTTGTGGAGTTTGCTTCGTTCTAAAACCTTAGTGTTTGCCCGAGGACGGTCAAAGTTCTTAGTGTGGGGATATTTGATAAATGCAAATTTGGCCTTATTTTTATCATCAAATTATCCTTGGATTTGCAATTTTTTTTAGACTAAATATGATCTAATTTGATGTGTTTTGTAATTGTTTATTTGGCAACAACAAAGGATAAAAAAAGGTAGAATATATATATATATATATATATATATATATCATATCTTTATTGTCTCACGTGGGCAATTGTTGGCAAAAAGAATTAAAAAAATAATAATTATCTTTAATTTTTGTTTTGTGATTTTCGATGGCAGCCAAAAATTAAAAGAGATATGGTTTTTGGATGATTAGGAAAAGCCCATTGTGCAGCCCATAAATAAAATAAAAGAGAGAATGGGCCAACCAAATCAACAAATCAGTCCACAGCGCCTCTCGTCTCCTCTCTCGCCACTTTCCTCAGCCACAACTCACGAAGCAACCGGCGTAAGCTACTGTTTGAGACTAAATCCGATCGCGTGAGTTTCAATTTTATCTAACCCACGTACCAAGTAGCGTCGAGCACTGTTTCGAAGATGTTCTCGCGTGAGTTTTCACGTGGGTTTGTCTACACCCAACTAGCGTGCGTCAATTTGAAGACCACGTGTTCTATTCGAGCGGTTTCTTTCAAGTGGGTATAAAATCAGTTCGATAACTGTCATGGAGGGGGGATTCGATTGAAGAAAAAAAGACACCGATTGGAGAAACTCAAGAAGCCAATTTTGGAGGATTTCACCATCAATTTCTCATCTATTTTGGTAATTTCTTAATTTTCTTAGTTTGTTAACCCTAGTTTAGTCATGTGTGGCTAGTTTCTTCATTCCAACATTAGTCATTTTAGATTTTTGATGTTTTTCTACCTTGAGATTTCGTTGTAATTGTTTGGGACAAGTTTATTTGTTGGATTTCTAGGTTAAATGTCAATTTCACTTTGAATGTTAATTAATTTGGCCAATTATTTGATGTTCTTGTGAATTATTGTTAGTCAAAATCTTAGATACGTAATTGTCTTATGATTTTGATAAAGTGACAATTGAATTCTTTCAATTTCAATAAGGTTTTTGAGATGAGTTTTCTTGAAATCTTACAATCAAAGTGTTATTAAGCCGAGCTTATGAGCTTAATTCTTTGAGTCGTGTTTTCTTAATTCGTTAATGCTAATTACACCAGGGATTTTGAGAGCTTATTCATTGTTCCTTTTGTAGTTAAGATTTAGCTAAAGAGCTTATTTTAGCTAATGTCTAATTAAGTGAAAACATAGGTTGTCAGAGGTTATTGACAACTATAATCGGCTTAATCTTGTCCTATTCTTTTTTATAAATGGCGAAATCAATGTTAGGTGTTTAACATCATTGTCGATAGTGGTCTAATGTTGGGTTTTTAATTTCTTGCATTTTTATAAGTTTTTAATTTGCATGTTTAGTTTACTTTTAAATTTTCATTCTTGTACTTGAATTGTCTAGCCATAATAAGTTTAGCCGAGTCTCTGTGGATTCGACCCGACTTATCACTACTACACTCTTATTTGTAAATAGCCAATAGTTGGAATTTATTATTTGGTGGACTCAGCATCCGTCAAATTTTTGGCGCCGCTGCCGGGGACTCGGTATTCTAAAGGTTTATGCCTAGATCTTCTCGTACAGGTTCACCTTTGTCACTCGACTTGGAAATTGAACGAACCGCGAAAAAGCTAAGGAAACAAGCCAAGCTTCTAAAGAAGTTAGGTGAGGGAACTTCGTCACCGGGGTTAAATATCTGGCAAGATATTGACCTGTCTAGCGATTCGGATAAAGAAGAAGAAAAGGAAGAGGAGCGAAAAGTCAAAATGGGTGAGGAGCGGACTCTACGAGAGCTCGCGACACATGATGTCGCCCAAGTGCCCATATGTATCAGGTATCCTCAAGATAACGCTAATTTTGTGCTAAAAACTGGGTTGGTCCATCTCCTTCCCACCTTTCATGGGTTGGAGAACGAGGACCCAAACAAACACCTCAAGGAGTTCCATGTAGTGTGTTTAAGTATGAAACCCCACGAGGTTGGGGAAGATCTAATAAAGTTAAAGGCATTCCCTGTTTCTTTAAAAGATCGGGCTAAGGACTGGCTCTACTCGTTACCACCCGGTTCGGTAACGACTTGGAACCAAATGGCGCGGTTATTTCTAGACAAATTTTTTCCCGCCTCCCGAGCCGCCACACTTCGTAGGGAAATTTGTGGCATAAAACAAAGAGATGTAGAAACTCTACATGAATATTGGGAGAGATTCAAACATCTTTGTGTTAGTTGCCCACCACATGGGATTTCTGACCAACTCCTTTTGCAATATTTTTATGAGGGTCTCCTTCCTATGGAGAGAAAAATGATAGATGCCGCTAGTGGAGGGGCAATCTTTAATAAAACCCCAACTCAAGTGAGAGCCTTAATCACCACTATGGCTGAGAATTCTCAGCATTTTAGTGTTCGAGGTGATATGAGGAGAGAACCCCAAAAGGCAAATGAGGTAAATGTCGCTAGCATTGAAAGTAAATTATATGATTTGACTAACCTTGTTAAGCAGCTAGTCGTTGGGAAAGAACAGGTAAAGGCATGTGGAATCTGCAACGGAGTTAACCATCCTACGGACGCGTGTCCACAATTGCAAGAAGATGTTTTGGTTACACCCGAAGACGTTGATGCCATTGGAGGCTTTCCGAACCAACAACCACAACAAAGGTTCTATAACTCAAACTTTGTTGCCCAAAGACCTCCACAACAATATCAACAAAGGCAATTCCCACAGCCCTTCCAACAACAGGCGCATTTTCAGCTTAACAACCAAGCTCCAAGCAGTTCAGGTATGTCTCTAGAAGACATTGTTAAGTCTCTTGCAACTAACACCCAACAATTTCAATAGGAGACAAGAACAAATATTCAGAACTTGGTGGTCCAACACAAGAACTTGGAGGCTCAAATCGGTCAAATGGCGGTTTCACTCAATCGTATCGAAAATCAAGGTAAGTTACCATCCTAAACCGAACCACCTCCGAAAGCTAATGTTAGTGCTATTACATTGCAAAACATGATAGTACCAGATCCCGAGTCTAAGAAGAAGAGTGCACGGAACGAAGATAAAGAGGCCGAGATCGTTGGAAGCAAACCAAGTGAGAATAAACTTGAGGAAAAGACTGACGAGGGTAAAAGAGCAACACCCGAAGTGGTCATCCGACCACCATTTCCAAAGAGATTTGAGCAATCAAAGAAGGAGCAAGAAGATAAAGAGATCTTGGAAACTTTTCGCCGTGTTGAGGTAAACATTCCACTCCTAGATGCTATAAAAAAGATTACCTCGTTATGCAAAGTTTTTGAAGGAATTGTGTACAGACAAGAAGAAGTTAGTTGGGAATGAGAAGGTAAGCATGGGAGAGAACGTCTCTGCCGTTCTACGAGGAGCCAAGATGCCCAAAAAGTGCAAGGACCCAGGTATGTATACTATTCCTTGTAAGATAGGAAATGTTTTGATTGATAAAGCCATGCTAGATTTAGGGGCGTCTATAAATGTCATGCCTTACTCAGTTTATTCGTCAATGAATGTGGGATCTCTTAAGCAAACGGGAGTTGTTATACAACTCGTTGATAGGTCTATTGTGTATCCCAAGGGAGTCCTTGAGGATGTATTGGTAAAAGTTGGTGAGTTGGTCTTCCCGGCCGATTTCTATGTCATAGATATGGAGGAGCTTAATACCTCCAAGTCCTCTTTAATGTTGTTGGGAAGACCCTTTATGAAAACAGCTAAGACGAAAATTGATGTTGATGCCGGTACTTTCACTATGGAATTTGATGGTGAAATTTTAAAGTTTAATATGTATGATGCCATGAAATACCCTAGTGATGTGTCATCTGTTAATTTTGTGGATATTTTAGATCCTATTACTCATGATTTGTATGATTTGACTAACCGTGATTTGTTGGAGGTTGCAATTACAAGGCACCTAGATGTAAAAACAGTCAATATGTTGATGGAAGAGTATGAGTTGGAGCCCGAGCTCAAAGAGACGGTCTCAGCTATAGAATCTGACCGACACAAGAAGTTTGAGGTAGCAAACGTTAATTTACCTTCTTATTACACAAAGTTGGTTCCCTCTATTGTGAAGGCACCCGAACTCGAGTTGAAGGAGTTACCAAGCCACCTAAAGTATGCTTATTTAGGCAAGGACAAGACTTTACCGGTAATCATTTCTACAAAGCTTTCAAACGATGAAGAGCAAAGGTTGGTGAGTGTGCTTGAGGAGCACAAGGAGGCTATTGGTTGGACCATAGCCGATATCAAAGGGTTGAGTCCCTCGATTTGTATGCATAAGATCCTATTAGAGGACGATTACAAGCCTTTTCGAGAAGCTCAACGCCGCCTTAACCCACCAATGATGGAGGTAGTGAAAAAGGAGATCCTTAAACTCCTTGACGCAGGTATTATCTACTCAATTTCGGATAGCAAGTGGGTAAGTCCGGTTCAAGTACTACCCAAAAAGACGGGTTTGACTGTGGTCAAAAACACCGAAGGTGAGTCGGTGCCTACTCGAGTCCAAAATGGATGGAGAGTATGCATCGACTATAGGAGGTTAAATTCGTCCACTCTTAAAGATCATTTTTCGCTTCCTTTTATTGACCAAATGCTTGAGCGATTAGCCGGAAAATCTCACTATTGTTGTCTTGATGGTTATTCAGGTTTCCATCAAATTGTTGTAGCGCCGGAGGATCAAGAGAAGACTACTTTTACATGCCCATTAGGTACGTTTGCTTATAGGCGTATGCCTTTTGGCCTATGTAACGCACCCGCTACTTTTCAACGATGCATGGTAAGTATCTTTTCCGAGTATGTAGAGAATATAATTGAGGTGTTTATGGATGATTTCACTGTGTATGGTAATTCTTTTGATGAGTGTTGGAATAATTTGACCAAAATCTTGAAAAGATGCATCGAGACTAACCTTGTTTTAAATTATGAAAAATGTCATTTTATGGTTAATCACGGTCTTATTTTGGGTCATATTGTTTCAAACAAGGGTATAGAGGTAGATAGAGCTAAGATTAATGTTATTAAGACCTTACCTTACCCTACTTGTGTTAGGGAAGTCCGTTCTTTCCTTGGTCATGCAGGGTTCTATCGAAGGTTCATCAAGGAGTTCTCGAAGATCACCGGGCCACTTTGTTGTCTCTTGCAAAAGGACGTGGACTTCCACTTTGATGAGGCGTGCAAGCAAGCATTCAATGAGCTGAAAGATAAGTTAACTTCTGCCCCAATAATCCAGCCCCCAAATTGGGATCTCCCTTTTGAGATCATGTGCGACGCGAGGAATTACGCGGTCGGGGATGTTTTGGGACAGAAGTTTGGTAAGGACCCACATGTTATATACTATGCTTCTCGCATGTTGGATAGTGCCCAAAGCAACTATTCAACGACCGAGAAAGAGCTTTTAGCCATAGTATTTGCTTTAGAAAAGTTTTGTTCTTATCTACTTGGTACTAAAGTCATAGTTTTTTCTGATCATGCAACTCTTAAATATTTGATGAAAAAGAAGGACGCCAAGCCACGCCTTATCCGTTGGATGTTGCTTCTACAAGAATTCGATCTAGAGATTCAGGATAAGAGCGGATCGGAGAATCTGGTGGCCGATCACTTGAGCCGATTGCTAAATGGTGAGGATCCTTCTACCTTGAAGGACGAGTTTCCCGATGAGCATCTTCTAGCCATTCAAGAGACCACACCCTGGTATGCGGATATTGTAAACTATTTAGTTACAAACACCTTGCCAGGTACGTTGACTAGAATTGAAAAGGATAGAATTAGAAGTCATGCTAAATATTATATGTGGGATGATCCTTATCTTTGGAAACATTTTTCTGATCAAATAATCAGAAGATGTGTCCCCCAACACGAAGTACACAATGTACTTCGGTTTTGTCACGAATATGTTTGTGGGGGGCATTTTGGTCCAAAGCGTACGGCTCATAAAGTGTTAGATTGTGGTTTATTTTGGCCCTCGCTTTTTAAAGATGCATACTTGTTTTGTAAAAGTTGTGATAGGTGCCAAAAGACGGGGAATGTAGGCCCCCGTAATCAAATGCCCCAAAACCCAATTCTGGTTTGTGAAATCTTCGATGTATGGGGCATTGACTTTATGGGACCATTTCCCGTCTCTTCCGGCTTTACCTATATTTTACTATGTGTTGATTATGTGTCGAAATGGGTGGAAGCCAAAGCCACCAAAACTAACGATGCTCGTACTGTTTCATCTTTTCTTAGATCTCACATTTTCTCTAGATTTGGGACTCCGAGGGCTATCATAAGTGATCGCGGAACACACTTTTGCAACAAGGTGATCGAGGCACTTTTCAAGAAATACCATGTGACTCATCGGATCTCAACCGCATACCATCCCCAATCTAATGGGCAAGCCGAAGTCTCTAATAGGGAGATCAAATCCATTCTCGAGAAAACCGTAAATCCTAACCGTAAGGATTGGAACGAGCGTTTGAATGATGCTTTGTGGGCCTATCGTACGGCCTACAAGACACCTATAAGTATGTCCCCTTTTCGGTTAGTTTATGGTAAACAATGTCATCTACCTGTTGAATTAGAGCACAGGTCTTATTGGGCTGTCAAGAAATGGAATATGCGGCTAGATGATGCGGGAGTTCAAAGAAAGTTGCAGTTGCAAGAGTTGGAGGAAATCAGAAACGATGCATACGAGAGCTCCAAGATTTACAAAGAGCGGACCAAAGCTTTTCACGACAAGCTAATCTCCCAGAAAGACTTTGTGGTCGGTCAAAAGGTTTTACTTTTTCATTCACGCCTAAAACTATTTCCCGGTAAGCTTACTTAGATCAAGGTGGGTTGGTCCTTTCATAGTAGTTAAAGTCTATTCTCACGGAGCGGTAGATATTGAAAGCCCGAAAACGGGTAAGTCGTTTAAAGTGAATGGGCATAGACTGAAACCTTTTTATGAAAGTTTTCAATCTAAGGATATTGATGCTATGACTCTTAAGCCACCGCCCGTTATTGATTAGTTTGGAGAGTGTCTAGCCAAAGACGTTAAAGAAAGGCGCTGATTGGGAGGCAACCCAATTTTACCGCTTTGTTTTTATTTTATTTTAGTTTTATTTTTCTAGTTGACTTTGAGTTGATGAGTTTGTTTTCCAGGATGGATTTCGTTGATTATTGGAGTTCTAGACCCCCCCCCCCCAAGCGCAAAGAGACACCCGCCACCAACTTGGATCATGTATTGGGCAATCGTCTACATATTCAGGGGAGTTTTCTTGTTCCCTTTTGCTTTTCAATGATTTAGACTTTGCCACAACATGCTTATATTGAGGACAATATATGATTTGAGTGTGGGGAGGGAATTAGTGTGGGGATTGCATGATTAAGGGCTCAATTTTTTTGAATTTTGGCTTGTTTTTGGGCAATTATTAAGTAAATTGCATGAGTTGATAATTTTCTTCTTGTAATTCCATGAAAACCATAGCGTGAATGATTGTGCGGTTTGCTTGTGTAGTCGTGATTAGCACATTTGAGATAACCTTTGTGAGTCTTGCTAATTTTATAGACAAAAATGCACCGGTGAGCTTTTGAGCCATGATTGAACATTATATTCAATCTTATTCTCTTTTTGTGTGCATTGCATCTTCCATGTGTATATCACTCTAGAACTTGCATTTTGACTCTTCGAGGTTACATTTAGGCAATACTAGTGTGTGGAAATGAGAAAGGCCATTCTTGATGTTAATTTTAACCATTTAGCCTAAAGCCAACCCTTACACTTATTTCCTTTTTGATCACCCATTTTGAGCCTAATTACCCATATCTTTGTTATTACACCACATTTTAACCCCTAACCAGACATTTCACTTACCGGACTTTGGGAATGAGACTATGTTTTATTTAGACTCCTTGGGCGTATATATATATATATATATATATATATATATATATATATAAAACCATCTACTTGATCGAAAATGCTTATATTATGATCGGTAGATGTCAAAAAAAAGTATATATATATAGAGAAAAGAAAAAAAAATCTATGTATATATGTATATAAGAGAGAGAATATATATATATATATATATATAAAAGAGTACATATATTTATATATGAATAAATGGAGACCAAGCTTGAAAAGAAAAAAAAAATACAATTGTCTCCATAAAGTGCTTAGCCAATTAAGAGCTCAAAAGGTTGAGAAACTTTGTGATTGCTTCGGTGTGCAATATGTGGGAGTATGCACTTTGATTCTTAGTCTAGTTTCCGAAGTCCAATTTTAGCCACTTTACCAAAATTTTCCCTACCTTAACCCTTAGCCAAGTTACAACCCTTTCTAAAGACCTTTTGATCCACACTTAGTATTGACCATTAGCAATGGAGAATTGAGACTTGATGCAAGCTTATGGTAGTGTATGTGCATGTGAATTGATGCCAAGAGTGAAAACACCTATGCCTTTGTGTGAATGAGTGATTAGAGTAGATTTATATCCTCTGTGAGGTGTTTGCGAAATTAGCAAGTGTTCATCATTGGTTTGTCTTGTGTGTCAATTGTTATTATGCTGGTCAAATCATGCCTTCATGAAATGCTATGTATCGTTTTTCTATCGACCTCTTAAAAGTCAACTTGTGGAGTTTGCTTCGTTCTAAAACCTTAGTGTTTGCCCGAGGACGGTCAAAGTTCTTAGTGTGGGGATATTTGATAAATGCAAATTTGGCCTTATTTTTATCATCAAATTATCCTTGGATTTGCAATTTTTTTTAGACTAAATATGATCTAATTTGATGTGTTTTGTAATTGTTTATTTGGCAACAACAAAGGATAAAAAAAGGTAGAATATATATATATATATATATATATATATCATTTCTTTGTTGTCTCACGTGGGCAATTGTTGGCAAAAAGAATTAAAAAAATAATAATTATCTTTAATTTTTGTTTTGTGATTTTCGATGGCAGCCAAAAATTAAAAGAGATATGGTTTTTGGATGATTAGGAAAAGCCCATTGTGCAGCCCATAAATAAAATAAAAGAGAGAATGGGCCAACCAAATCAACAAATCAGTCCACAGCGCCTCTCGTCTCCTCTCTCGCCACTTTCCTCAGCCACAACTCACGAAGCAACCGGCGTAAGATACTGTTTGAGACTAAATCCGATCGCGTGAGTTTCAGTTTTATCTAACCCACGTACCAAGTAGCGTCGAGCACTGTTTCGAAGATGTTCTCGCGTGAGTTTTCACGTGGGTTTGTCTACACCCAACTAGCGTGCGTCAATTTGAAGACCACGTGTTCTATTCGAGCGGTTTCTTTCAAGTGGGTATAAAATCAGTTCGATAACTGTCATGGAGGGGGGATTCGATTGAAGAAAAAAAGACACCGATTGGAGAAACTCAAGAAGCCAATTTTGGAGGATTTCACCATCAATTTCTCATCTATTTTGGTAATTTCTTAATTTTCTTAGTTTGTTAACCCTAGTTTAGTCATGTGTGGCTAGTTTCTTCATTCCAACATTAGTCATTTTAGATTTTTGATGTTTTTCTACCTTGAGATTTCGTTGTAATTGTTTGGGACAAGTTTATTTGTTGGATTTCTAGGTTAAATGTCAATTTCACTTTGAATGTTAATTAATTTGGCCAATTATTTGATGTTCTTGTGAATTATTGTTAGTCAAAATCTTAGATACGTAATTGTCTTATGATTTTGATAAAGTGACAATTGAATTCTTTCAATTTCAATAAGGTTTTTGAAATGAGTTTTCTTGAAATCTTACAATCAAAGTGTTATTAAGCCGAGCTTATGAGCTTAATTCTTTGAGTCGTGTTTTCTTAATTCGTTAATGCTAATTACACCAGGGATTTTGAGAGCTTATTCATTGTTCCTTTTGTAGTTAAGATTTAGCTAAAGAGCTTATTTTAGCTAATGTCTAATTAAGTGAAAACATAGGTTGTCAGAGCTTATTGACAACTATAATCGGCTTAATCTTGTCCTATTCTTTTTTATAAATGGCGAAATCAATGATAGGTGTTTAACATCGTTGTCGAGAGTGGTCTTGTAACATCCCCCGTTCTCGTGGTCTGGACGGGCGGTGTCACTAACGGGACTTAAGTAACGACACAAACAACACAAAGCTGCTAATAAGTCCAAACATAGATTATAACTGTGTAGAAAAATTTTAGTGCAAAAGATTACATTCCGAAAAGTATTTATAAACTTATAATATCATCATCTAAAAGCGAGTCTGTAATATCCAAAAGAGCACTATCGATCTCAAGTCCCGCCCCATCAATCACTTGGAACCTGCCGTGTCAGAAAACAAAAACACGGCTGAGCAACAGGCTCAGTGAACGGATTATAATATAAATCGAAAATAACAATTTTAATATCGATGGCAAAACGGAAAACTTATAATTCAATAAATATAAGTTCACAGAAAATCAAGACAAGTCGCAATTCAATTCAAATCAAAAAGGTAAACAAGTTTGATGACTCGTGTTCAAATATTCGGTTCATAATTCTTGTTTCAAAAACATAATATAAATAATTTCCGTCAATTCCTGTTGTGTTCGTGGGGTGGCCAAACCACACGAACTATTGGGCCGGCGTGCGGGCACACACCCGAGTCCCCCGTGAATTTAACCACGGTCACATGGTGGGTAAGTCCTAGGATCGATCCATCCGCCCTGGAGCCAATAAAATCGGCCTAGTCCACAAGGTGGGTTCACGTAAGCCACTATTGGGCTTAACCTTGTGGACCGAGTTCACCTGCAGGACGCCATGACTACAAAGCCGCCACAGAAGGCATCCCAACTAATGTGCCCATCAATTGGGTAATACTGAAAATCAATAAAAGTAAACATGTGCCACTACCCGGATGGCTTTCATCAATAGTCAAGTTTCAATATATTTCATAAAATTCACAAGTATATCAAATATGAGAATCAAAGATTAAACTCAAGTTTTATAAATAAAGGTGCAACGGTTTATATATAAATATACGTATTTTGTTGACCACTTTTTAGTGATCAATCACAAGGCGGTGAACCACCTTCACAAAGAGTCAACTAGGACTACTAGTTTTTCCGAGAGTCAAAAAAAAGTGAAATCCGTACCTTAGTCGAAGATTAGAAGCAACGCACGATTAGACGAGATTCACGGTAAGGTTCGATTCAAGTGCGTGCCTAACGAATATACAAGTTGATTACTATATAAACGATATAAGGATATATCCTAATTATACGAATAAGGTACTTAAGTCCTACAAATTTATAAACAACTTAAACCTCAAACGGAACAGCGGATAGGCATTAAGAACACTTGCGTATATGCAACTTCGTTCCGACTTTTAATAGTTTTGATACCTCTTTTTCGTGAGCATTTTTATCTCACTTAGAGGCCAACACAGATAATACTATCTAAACGAAAGTTGTAGTGTATAATCTTATGAATCTACCAGATTTGGAATCACGTCATTTGGATCATCCATCAGCTCTATACGGATGCCGGAAAACTGCCAAACAACCTCGTATAAGCTGCCAACAGCCCTAAAATGGCACTGTTTTGAGCCACTTAGGTCCAGAACTGGGTCTCGGACCCTTCATGAGAGTTGTAGTATACATTAAGCTCTTGCTATCTGCAAAATATGAGCTTAATCCGACATTCCGTTCATGAGTTATGCGCAGTCAAAGTATGGACCTGCACTAGTCGGTAAGTCCGATTTTTTAACCGTTTTACCGACTAACTTTTATAATCTCAACTTCACGAAATATTACCCTTAACGCTCTAAAACATAATTAACATACTAAACACCACAATATGGCTTAATGGTCGTTAAGGTAAGATTAATCATGCAAACCTATTCCTTTCGGCATTTAACCGAACATTTGGGGTGCGGTTAAACACATACCCAAAATCAACCCATTTTGAAACTATAATCTATCCCTTTAATTTCTATAACAATATAAACCAATCCTAACGTTCTAAACATTCAAGATAACTTAATTTTTGTAATAACAATCCATAAACATAAACATACACCTGATTATAAACCGGTACCGATAATCCTAACGAAACAAACTTAACGAAAACGAAAGAAATTTATACCGTTACGAAGGGTTCGACGAGTGGATTCCGAATATATAATCCTTACTTCGGTTCCTCGGATGAATCGATAGAAAATCTAGAAAGAAGTAGAGAATTAGAGAGAGAAAGATGAGATGGAGTTTGAGGCGGTGGCAAGAAGAAGAAAAAAAAATGATTTTAAAAAAAATACTCTTTACGTCAATATATATATATATATATATTTAGATTTAAATTAATTTAATTATATATATATATAATATAATTATTAAGAGTTTGAAACTTTGGCGGTTTTAACCCCTTAACGATATAAAAGACATCGAATAATTCGGATGCTAAAGAGTGAGTTTTTTAAAAACTCGGGTCCTACAATTCCTCCTCCCCTTAAAAAGAGATTTCGTCCCCGAAATCGAATATAGGTAGGAAACTTACATTAATTAAAGAATTCGGGATACTCTTGCCGCATGTGTTCTTCGGTTTCCCACGTTGCCTCACGTTCTGAGTGATTTTTCCAAAGGACCTTCACAAAAGGAATCACTTTATTACGGGTACCTCTCTCATCGCGATCTAGAATTGCTTCTGGCTCCTCATGATAAGATAGATCAGGTTCTATGAGTTCCAATGGATAATCGACGACGTGTAGGGGATGATAATTGTACCCTCGAAACAAAGAGACATGGAACACATTGTGTACGTGAGACAATTGTGGCGGTAGAGCTAACCGGTACGCCACAGCTCCAATCCTTTCTAGAATTTCGAAAGGACCGATATATCTCGGGCTGAGCTTCCCTTTGAGACCGAAACGTCTAATACCACGAGTAGGGGAAACTTTCAGAAATACTTTATCGCCCGGTTGGAATTCGATAGGTCGTCGTCGCTTGTCGGCGTAGCTCTTTTGACGAGCTTGAGCCTCTTTCATCATTTGACGTGCAATCTCGACCTTCTCGGTAGTGACTTGTACCAATTCTGGGCCTTCAAGAACACGTTCTCCAACTTCATTCCAACAAGTCGGTGTTCGACATCTTCGTCCATAAAGTGCTTCGTACGGAGCCATGCCGATACTCGACTGCCAGCTATTATTATAAGAGAATTCAATCAAGTACAGGTAGTTATCCCAACTTCCATGCCATTCCAACGCACATGCTCGGAGCATATCCTCCAATGTTTGAATTGTACGTTCAGATTGTCCATCGGTTTGCGGATGAAAGGTCGTACTAAAATTCAAACGTGTGCCCCAAGCTTGGTGTAAACCTTCCCAAAATCGAGATGTAAAACGTGGGTCTCGATCGGAGGTAATAGATATAGGAGTACCATGGAGACGCACAATCTCACGTTGGAATAGTTCGGTCAACTTATCAACTGACCATGTTTGTCGGATGGGAAGAAAATGAGATGACTTCGTTAGTCGGTCTACCACCACCCAAATTGCATCGTGTTTCAAGGTCATGCGGGGTAATCCAACTACGAAATCCATAGTTATGTGCTCCCATTTCCATACCGGAATTTTTAGCGATTGAAGAACACCACCCGGACGTTGATGTTCAATTTTAACTTTTTGACAAGTCAGACAACGAGCTATAAATTCCGCGATATCTCGCTTCATTCCAATCCACCAGAAATGGTTCTTCAAATCCCGATACATTTTTGTTGTGCCAGGATGAATCGAAAACATAGAGTTATGAGCTTCGGTTAAAATTAGATTTCGAAGCTCCGAGTTGTTCGGAACACAAAGACGATCCTGAAACCACAGCACGTGATCATCATCGATTCGGAACTCTGAATTTGCATTCTCTTGTGCTTGCTGGAAGTTAGCCCATAATTCACTATCGTCTTGTTGGGCATCTTTGATCCGAGAGATTAAAGTCGGTTCTACCATCAGATTAGATAGAATCCCCGTTTGGGAACTCGGATAGATTTCCAGTCCGAACCGTTCAATCTCTAAAGCCAACTCTGTAGAAACAATTATAGAAGAAACTTGTTCCACGACTTTACGGCTTAAGGCATCAGCGACTACGTTAGCTTTGCCCGGATGATATTGTATCTGAACATCGTAATCTTTCAAAAGTTCGAGCCACCTCCGTTGACGCATATTTAGCTCTTTTTGAGTAAAGATGTATTTCAGGCTTTTGTGGTCGGTGAAAACTTCACAGGTCTCACCGTACAAATAGTGACGCCAAATCTTGAGCGCGAAGATGACCGCAGCCAATTCGAGGTCGTGGGTCGGATAATTAACCTCATAAGGCTTTAATTGACGAGAAGCATATGCGATCACTCTTCCGTGTTGCATAAGAACGCAACCGAGACCTTTCTTTGAAGCATCGCTATAAACTTGAAACCCACCGGTGCTAGACGGCAATACAAGAACAGGTGCGGTTACCAATCGATTCTTGAGTTCCTCAAAACTAGAATCTTGTTCGGAACCCCAATTGAATTTGACCCCTTTTCGGAGTAATCGGGTCATCGGCAAGGATATTTTAGAGAAACCTTCCACGAATCGTCGGTAATAACCAGCCAGACCAAGAAAACCACGAACTTCAGAAACGTTCGTAGGTCGTGGCCATTTAGTGACGGTTTCAATTTTCGCTGGATCGACTTTGATTTTACAAAACGAGGATTGCTTCGAGAAAAAGATTCAGATCCGCGTTTCTTATTGTCAACACGTGAGACTAACCGTTGTTCTCGCGCCCGATCGATATTCTTTGCTTCATCGGCCACTTCAGTAACGGTTTTGAAAGGAAAGTTCAAGAGACGATCCTTATACCTCGAGTTTAGAGTCCATTTAAATTTATCAGCTTGTTGGGCTTGAGTGCCGGCGGTATTTCCTGCAAAACGAGATAATTTAAGAAAACGTGCCATGTAGTCAGCAACTGTTTCATCTTCGCCTTGCTGGATCGCAGAATATTCTCGCACATATGCATCACGATCCGCCGAGGTAAAATACTGCTTGAAGAAGAATTCCTTGAACTGATCCCAAGACAAGTTTCTAACAGAAGGATCAGTTTGAACACAAGCTTCCCACCAGTTATTGGCTTCTTTCTCGAACATATAAGTAGCCAAGCGGACCCTGTACTGATCTGGGACATCCAATACAATGAAAATCTTTTCTATGTGTCGAATCCAATGTTCCGCATCCACTGAATCAACGGCAACTGAGAATGATTGAGGTTTCTGTTTGTTAAACCTCTCGAGCCATGTATATATTTCCCCAACTGGGTTACCAGAACTAGAACCAGGATTTCCCGTGTTAGTCGGATGACCGGAATTTGGGTTTCGAGGAAGATTTTGTGTTGTCTGTTGCATAGCCCGGATGGCCTGCTCTAGATAGGAAGGCATCAAACTGGACATCGTTTGCCGGACTATATCAGCAATATTAGGCTCACTTCCACCTTCCCCCGAGTTGGGGTTTGGGTTCGGATTACTTTCAGGTTGAGTTGTAGATTTGCGTGGGCGGCCACATCTCGACATTCTATAATAGAACAATTATTATGATTAGAATTCAAAACAATTATAGATCGGTAGACAGTAAATAGAATTAACTTCTAATCTACCCGTTCTAATGTCGACCCAATCCTCACAGGTTAAGAATGCTTAATCTACAAGTCGAAACCTATGCTCTGATACCACATTTGTAACATCCCCCGTTCTCGTGGTCTGGACGGGCGGTGTCACTAACGGGACTTAAGTAACGACACAAACAACACAAAGCTGCTAATAAGTCCAAACATAGATTATAACTGTGTAGAAAAATTTTAGTGCAAAAGATTACATTCCGAAAAGTATTTATAAACTTATAATATCATCATCTAAAAGCAAGTCTGTAATATCCAAATGAGCACTATCGATCTCAAGTCCCGCCCCATCAATCACTTGGAACCTGCCGTGTCAGAAAACAAAAACACGGCTGAGCAACAGGCTCAGTGAACGGATTATAATATAAATCGAAAATAACAATTTTAATATCGATGGCAAAACGGAAAACTTATAATTCAATAAATATAAGTTCACAGAAAATTAAGACAAGTCGCAATTCAATTCAAATCAAAAAGGTAAACAAGTTTGATGACTCGTGTTCAAATAATCGGTTCATAATTCTTGTTTCAAAAACATAATATAAATAATTTCCGTCAATTCCTGTTGTGTTCGTGGGGTGGCCAAACCACACGAACTATTGGGCCGGCGTGCGGGCACACACCCGAGTCCCCCGTGAATTTAACCACGGTCACATGGTGGGTAAGTCCTAGGATCGATCCATCCGCCCTGGAGCCAATAAAATCGGCCTAGTCCACAAGGTGGGTTCACGTAAGCCACTATTGGGCTTAACCTTGTGGACCGAGTTCACCTGCAGGACGCCATGACTACAAAGCCGCCACAGAAGGCATCCCAACTAATGTGCCCATCAATTGGGTAATACTGAAAATCAATAAAAGTAAACATGTGCCACTACCCGGATGGCTTTCATCAATAGTCAAGTTTCAATATATTTCATAAAATTCACAAGTATATCAAATATGAGAATCAAAGATTAAACTCAAGTTTTATAAATAAAGGTGCAACGGTTTATATATAAATATACGTATTTTGTTGACCACTTTTTAGTGGTCAATCACAAGGCGGTGAACCACCTTCACAAAGAGTCAACTAGGACAACTAGTTTTCCCGAGAGTCAAAAAAAAGTGAAATCCGTACCTTAGTCGAAGATTAGAAGCAACGCACGATTAGACGAGATTCACGGTAAGGTTCGATTCAAGTGCGTGCCTAACGAATATACAAGTTGATTACTATATAAACGATATAAGGATATATCCTAATTATACGAATAAGGTACTTAAGTCCTACAAATTTATAAACAACTTAAACCTCAAACGGAACAACGGATAGGCATTAAGAACACTTGCGTATATGCAACTTCGTTCCGACTTTTAATAGTTTCGATACCTCTTTTTCGTGAGCATTTTTATCTCACTTAGAGGCCAACACAGATAATACTATCTAAACGAAAGTTGTAGTGTATAATCTTATGAATCTACCAGATTTGGAATCACGTCATTTGGATCATCCATCAGCTCTATACGGATGCCGGAAAACTGCCAAACAACCTCGTATAAGCTGCCAACAGCCCTAAAATGGCACTGTTTTGAGCCACTTAGGTCCAGAACTGGGTCTCGGACCCTTCATGAGAGTTGTAGTATACATTAAGCTCTTGCTATCTGCAAAATATGAGCTTAATCCGACATTCCGTTCATGAGTTATGCACAGTCAAAGTATGGACCTGCACTAGTCGGTAAGTCCGATTTTTTAACCGTTTTACCGACTAACTTTTATAATCTCAACTTCACGAAATATTACCCTTAACGCTCTAAAACATAATTAACATACTAAACACCACAATATGGCTTAATGGTCGTTAAGGTAAGATTAATCATGCAAACCTATTCCTTTCGGCATTTAACCGAACATTTGGGGTGCGGTTAAACACATACCCAAAATCAACCCATTTTGAAACTATAATCTATCCCTTTAATTTCTATAACAATATAAACCAATCCTAACGTTCTAAACATTCAAGATAACTTAATTTTTGTAATAACAATCCATAAACATAAACATACACCTGATTATAAACCGGTACCGATAATCCTAACGAAACAAACTTAACGAAAACGAAAGAAATTTATACCGTTACGAAGGGTTCGACGAGTGGATTCCGAATATATAATCCTTACTTCGGTTCCTCGGATGAATCGATAGAAAATCTAGAAAGAAGTAGAGAATTAGAGAGAGAAAGATGAGATGGAGTTTGAGGCGGTGGCAAGAAGAAGAAAAAAAAAATGATTTAAAAAAAAATACTCTTTACGTCAATATATATATATATATATTTAGATTTAAATTAATTTAATTATATATATATAAAATATAATTATTAAGAGTTTGAAACTTTGGCGGTTTTAACCCCTTAACAATTATATAACGATATAAAAGACATCGAATAATTCGGATGCTAAAGAGTGAGTTTTTTAAAAACTCGGGTCCTACAATTCCTCCTCCCCTTAAAAAGAGATTTCGTCCCCGAAATCGAATATAGGTAGGAAACTTACATTAATTAAAGAATTCGGGATACTCTTGCCGCATGTGTTCTTCGGTTTCCCACGTTGCCTCACGTTCTGAGTGATTTTTCCAAAGGACCTTCACAAAAGGAATCACTTTATTACGGGTACCTCTCTCATCGCGATCTAGAATTGCTTCTGGCTCCTCATGATAAGATAGATCAGGTTCTATGCGTTCCAATGGATAATCGACGACGTGTAGGGGATGATAATTGTACCCTCGAAACAAAGAGACATGGAACACATTGTGTACGTGAGACAATTGTGGCGGTAGAGCTAACCGGTACGCCACAGCTCCAATCCTTTCTAGAATTTCGAAAGGACCGATATATCTCGGGTTGGAATTTATTATTTGGTGGACTCGACATCCGTCAACATAATTAATCTTTAAATTCATTTTATTTATTTATATTCGTTATAATCAGTCTATTATTATGTAAATATAAATAGAAAGATTATTATTACCAATATCACGTAAATATAATTTTACTTACTGAGAACAATTTTATTTACATGATGAGTTTTTAAAATTATTGATTAGCTATATCATTAATTGTTATGTAAATAAAAACATATATTGTATTCAATTATCATAAATATTGCATTTATGTATACTGATTGCAATAAGGGTTTTTTTACAGGTAAACTAAAGAATATTATTATATTGACATGATTAATCGTTATATTCGTTTTATTTATTTATATTCGTTATAATCAGTTTATTTTTATGAAAATAGAAATATAAATATTATTATATTTAGTACCACGTCAATAAAATTTTACATATTGAGAGTAATTTCATTTACATAATGAGTTTTTGAATTTACTGATTAGCTATATCATTAACTGTTATGTAAATAAAAAATTTAGAGTCCTGTAAAATAATAGAAAAGACCATTGTCGGTGGTTCATCCTTGAATATATATACAAATATGGTGTCTCATTTCTCTAACAACTAACCTTCTCATTTTTTCCATTCGATAAACCTCAACTCACCTCCCTCCAAATTGTAGAGGGAACCAAATTCATGAAAATGGATGATTATATCTGCAAATATAAACATCAAATACCATGTCTTCTCTTGGAAAGGTCTTTGGATTCGACTTTGTAATTTGGGTCCATTTAGATTTTCCACATGCACGTAAGATATTATTATGCGTTAATATATGAGAGCAGTACAATCATGGATAATAATAACTACAATTCGTTAGAAGGATAAGTTAACTCTATATAGTAATAAAAATGTTCAATTTAATCATAACTCTACAACTTTAATAATCAAATTATAACTCCATAATAGAAAGCAATTTCATGTCTAAAAAGCTCAAATAAGTAATTCAATAGTGATAAATAAAAAAACCGTAGCCATAAACTTCCACAAAGAATGGTATCCATTATTGAAATCTTTCATTTTGTACTCTTAAGTTAAATGAACAAAATACAACATTGTGACATTCACTTGTACTCCTTTATATACATTTAATCAATGACATTCAAATAGTACATAACAAAAAGATTACATGAGCTTCTACATAACAAAAAGATTAAATGAACTTCTACATATCCAAAAGATTAAATGAACTTTTATATAACCAAAAGATTACATGAACTTCTTGGCCCCATTTAAAAAAATCTTACCTTGCTTGAAGAAGATAATAGTTCCATATTTCGGGATGCTAGTGATTGAAGACATTTTTCTTCTTGATTGAGAATTCTTTGATATGCCCACTCTTGAAAGCACATATTCCATGTCAATTCCTCAAGCATCTCTTGCCTCTTATAGATCCATACAAAGTGAATTCCAAAGGTTTCAATAAAGAGAGCATTAAAAAGGATTTAGTGGAAGGAGCAAATGAATAGTCATAGGTTAAACCCATGAATGAGAAATTACAAAAAAAACCAAGTCTAAAAATAAAAGACACATATTTCATTCTCATTAAATGGTTATTATCATCTGCAACATGGCTCCTAATCCTCCAAATCACCATGAAATAGATTTTATGATACAGGATTAGGATCCATGTTGTAGATGAGAGAGTCTCTCCGGTTGGCCACACGTGAAACATACAAGTCGAAATTGCTATTGTACACTACCAGATGCTTCCCCCTGTAATGCATGTTGTACCATTGTTTTTTCACCTCTGTATCTTGCTCATGAAACCCTAAAACACCTTTTATCATCTCCTCCAACACGGTAATCGCAATTCCGTGATTCACGATCTGAAATAACCCCCAACGCTCTGATGCATCTTTCACTTTCTCCACAACCTCCTTTCTTCGGATCGGATTTACATTGATTCTTTCTAAATCAATAATGGGAGACTTCTTTCCGGACACGATTGTTGGCCAGATTTCAGGTGTAGGTAGCCGGAATATTCTAGGAACCTCTGTGACTCCGGCATCAACTTGTCCTTTGACACCGGCTTTGCTTTCGTCAAATGCCTTCATCTCAGCTTTATGATCATAATCCAGTTCGGGAGCCATCTATAATTTTCAAGTATGGTTTTGAGAAGGGTGAAAGGCAAGTGTTTGTATGTGCATAAAATAGATGATTGGGTAGGGTTATTATATATAACACGAATGTAGTATACCAACTTTTTTACATTTTTAATTTTTAGTTAACCATTCAGAAAGCTAATTACCCCCATTTGCTATTTCCTTAACAACACTTTTAATTATTAAAACTAACATATATGTTACGTGTTTCTTTTGGTAACCACTACCAAAATAAAGTTAACCATTCAGTAGTATTCGTTTCGACTGTCAGCTTTTAGTTGGAATGGGAATGGGAATGGGAATGAAAATGTTCATTCCCCCCCCCCCCCCCCCCCGCCAAGTTTAATCAGGATAAAAAATTTAGGCTTCTTGCGAAATGAGCCCATTATATTATATATAACCAAACAGTTTCTTTTATTATGATTCCCATTAATTCCTTCTTTATACCCCACCCAAACACACCATAAGAATCTTCTAGTGGCTTTCTAAATCGAAGTAGAACATGAGTTGCGAAAACTAGTTTATGCTAGAACCTTGTAGCCCACCATAATTATGTACCGCACATTTGATCTATAATATTTTACCTGAAATTTTGAGTAGCCAGCCAACAACGTTTAAATTATCCACAAGCATATCAACATCTGGAACTCTTAAGCTAATCTTATCAGCCAAACTAAATATTTCCTGATAAAATAACGACCATGTCATTTCTCCATTTTTGCTCTGATAACAAGATCCCATTAGTAAAGAAACTAAAGGTTGTTTACTGATATAGAAAAGCAGTACATTATGATAGCATGTCATCCAATATTGGAATCTTCAAGTGATCGGTTCCCATTTTAACCCGGTCTTTATTAGAAAACAATTCATATGAAATTTTATCAACAATTTATTGGCTTCATGTACTCTACACATTGGAAGTAGAAGGATGATCAACATATGTTCATATTTAAACAAGACAAATATATCTTAGGTATATTTCACGTTGAAATAGCACGTCATAGCCAATGTTTGGGTTTCGGTGAGGATGAAAGTTAAGAAGGGAAATCTACCCTTGGATCGATCCTAATTGAAGACAAACACCAAATCAACAATAACGAGATACATCGAATCAGTTCCCTTCTAAAGCGCAATTCATGAGTTGGTTTGAGATTAAAAGTGATCCAGGGTCCAAATTCCTTCTTGCACTATTCTCACACTATCCTTTCTCTCATACATGGCCAATATCACAATTATGAGTGGTAACCAGGCCACTATTGGCTTACGATTTTCCACAAATGGGAAGCATTGCGAAAACAAATTGTACCATCAACTTTGAAGCAAAAGAAAAGACCCAATATATAGTTTCGAGTAACAAAACGTGAAGGAACATGGTCTTGTTGTAAACCAAACCAAATCAAATTTAGGATTCTAGGATTCAAACTATCATCATCCACCAATTCATCATGCTATAGGGTTTGATAAAAAAGAATATGGTACAGGTAAAATTCTGCTCTAGAGTAAAACAACTAAAACAATAAGTGAGCCAAGAGAGGCTTTCACAACTAAAGGTGTGTATAGATATATATATATATATATATATATATTTCTTAGAAAATGGCTGAATGCAAACCCTTATTTGTAGGTTGAAGTTGTAAATCTGGTATATGAAGAATCTAGTGGAAAAAAATTTGAGTTCAACCATACTTGGGAACCAAGAGACAGATTCACTGATTTGAAATCGAATTTGATAATAAAGACAGATTTCACTAATTTGAAATCAAATTTGATGATAAAAACAGATTCAATTGAAATTTCAATTGAAATAAGAACAAAATCAACCGATGAACATTTAACCATCAATATCTAAAGAGAACATAAGCAAATCCAGAAGAAGTAGAAGAACGTTTACCAATCCATACCTGGAGTCGATTCCCTGATTTGAAAATTGAGCCCTAGCAGCAACGATGGAGAGCAACCAACGAGAGAGTAGAGGGTACACAGTGAGACAAAGGCGGTCTTTGGATGAGCTTATTAACTTATAACATATTGACTTCCTGGAAAAGTGCTTATCAAAAATTGATGAGTTAAAAAAATTTTAGTTCCTAAAAAACTCTTTATCACCGGTTTGGCGGATAAGTTGTTTTTTCCAAATATTCAAAATAACATATTACCGATGCCATACCGAAATAAGTCAGTAAGTTGTTTCTATAAGCTAAGACAAACACCCCCAAGAGTAAAGAGTGATCCAAAATCTGAATTCTGAATCCATACGTCCAATATAATAAATGGGCCTTCAATTGGGTTAAAATATTTTCAGGTCCATTTTAATAAATATTAAAATATTTTCAGGTCTATTTTTAATAAATACTTTATAAATATTTGTTTCTTTCTAAATTAAATATGTAATTAAATTTTATTTTTATTATATGTTTTAATTTAGAGTAAATTACATGATTGGTCCTTGTGGTTTACATTTAATAACACTCTACATCTCTATTTTAAAATAATTATGGATTTGGTCTCTGTGGTTTACACCTTCTCACTCCTTTGGTCCCTTAACACTAACACCCTTAAATGGATCTGTTAAATGTTTCTATTAAATCTATTGGGACCGAAAATGTAATCTATTAAATCAAGGTCCACCTCTCATATAAACCACAGGGACCAATTATGTAATTTACTATTTTGTAAACATATAGAACTACTAATTTTATTTTAATTATACATATGCATTAATATTAATTATTTAGAACTATTATTAATCATATCATAAATTAATGTAGATTTTTTAAAATTTGTTGTAACAAGTTTAAAATTTATAATATATATAATAATTAATATAATTAACATATTTTATCATTTATTTATTTCTTTACTATTTTGTTTATATTAATTAACATATTATAATTTTAGAAATTTGTTTTAATTATTTTATGAAATGTTGTAATTATATTATGAAATGTTTTAACCGACTAATTTTTCAAGATTTTTTTTGTCATTTTGTATTTTGTATATAGTTTATCAGCTAGTTTTATCAAACATGACTTATTTATGAGATAGTTTATTAGCTAACAATTAATTTATAAACATAACTTCGAGAATTTTGTTTGATATAACAAATAGTACTTATTGTTAAAAATACCATTTCCAATAAAAATTACACTATTTAAATATCAAAAATTTGTTGTAGGTATATGAATTGAGGGTTGATATTTATAAAAAAATATAACTTTTTTATGTTTAATTTTTTACCATTAATGATTATACGTCTTGTTAATTGATTTTGCTTTGTTTGATAATTTTTTATTTACTGTTAATAAATATTTAACTAACCCTTGATTATTTTTATTAAATAAATTACCAAATCAAATATGCATTTTGTTTAAGGCATGCAATTGCCTATATTTGATTCAAACCTAACGGTTGTTTACCTAATCAATGGTTAGTTAAATATCTATTAACAATAAATAAAAATTTATCAAAACAAAAGAAAACCAATTAACAAGACGTAGAATCATTAATGGTAAAAAATTAAACATAAAAAAGTTATATTTCTTAATAAATACCAACCCTCACAATTCATATACCTACAACAAATTTTTGATATTGAAATAGTTTAATTTTTTTTGGAAATAGTAATTTTTAACAATCAATACTATTTGTTATATCAAACAAAATTCTAGAAGTTATGTTTATAAATTAATTGCTAAATTAGTTGTTAGCTGATAAATTACCTCATGAATAAGTCATGATTGATCAAAACTAGCTGATAAACCATATGCAAAATATAAAACGAGCAAAAAAATATCTTGAAAGATTAGTCGGTTAAAACATTTCATAATATAATTATAACATTTCATAAAATAATTAAAACAAATATCTAATAATATAATATGTTAATTAATATAAACAAAATAGTAAAAAAATAAAAGTAATTGATAGAATATGTTAATTATATTAATTATTAATTTATTATATATATTATAAAATTTAAACTTGTTACAACAAATTTTAAAAAATCTACATTAATTATTATATGATTAATAATAATTCTAAATAATTAATATTAATGTATATGTATAATTAAAATAAAATTAATAGTTCTACATGTTTACAAAATAGTAAATAACATGATTGGTCCCTGTGGTTTATATGAGAGGTGGACTTTGATTTCATAGATTACATTTTTGGTCCCTCTAGATTTAATAGAAAACATTTTACAGATCCATTTAATGATATTAGTGTTAAGGGACCAAATGAGTGAGAAAGTGTAAATCACACGGACCAAATCTATAATTACCTCAAAATAGGGATGTACAGTGTCATTAGGTGTAAACCACAGGGACCAATCATGTAATTTACTCTTCTAAAATTTAAACTTGTTACAACAAATTTTAAAAATCTGTGCATTAATTTATGATATGATTAATAATAATTCTAAATAATTAATATTAATATATATATGCATAATTAAAATAAAACTAATAGTTCTACATGTTTACAAAATAGTAAATTACATGATTGGTCCCTGTGGTTTATATGAGAGGTGGACTTTGATTTCATAGATTACATTTTTGGTCCCTCTAGATTTAATAGAAAACATTTAACAGATCCATTTAAGGATGTTAGTGTTAAGGGACCAAATGAGTGAGAAAGTGTAAACCACAGAAACCAAATCCATAATTATTTCAAAATAGGGATGTACAGTGTAGGGTGAGCATTTGGACAGAACCGGCCCGAACCGGTTTGGAACCGAAACCGGAAATGCGATATTATTAGAACCGATAACCGGACCGTATAGGCAATACCGGTGCCGGTCCCGATTTTCCGGTCAAAAACCCGGTTGGAACCGCTTTATATAGAACCTATTATTTCAATTATGAATTAACAATATACAAATGGACAACCCTAAAATTTAGTTCTTAAAAAACATAAATCACTTTAAATCTTTCAATTTATATCATAAATATTATATGGCTAATGTTTTTTATGATTTTTTTGCTCTAGATCAACACGTTTAAAATCTCTCTATATATATATATGAGTTGTTTGATCAACAAACTTCAAAATTCATACTTTGTTTGCTGAATGCTCATAGAAGAAGTCGCGTTTACTCCATTTCAAGAATTTTGAATCTCTTTCTTTAATATTTCCCCTTCAATTCCATTAACTTTCTGCCCAATTTAATTTTTGTCCCCAAATTTCATAGTCAACAATATCTTTTATTTATTATGATAAGTTAATAAACTATTATTATAAATTCAACACACCTCTTTATTTTATTACTAAATTCTTAAGTCTCATATATATATATTAAAGGAAGAATCAAGCATCATGATTTGGCACCTCCTAATCCTTAGAATGTATTCACCAATTTTTCTCAATTTTTTGACTTTTAAAATAATGAATATGTTGAAGACTTTTTTGTCTTTATATCTAAATTATGTTATCATTATAAATGAGGGTCTTTTTAGTAAATTTACACACCTATTGTAATTTATGTTAATTAACCATTTGTCTTATGTTACTAACTATTCATTCGTCATTATTTATTTTGATTAATTATTGGTTTTTATTACAATTTATGTAGATTAACCTTTTGTTTTCCTATATTTATGTTACTAATCATTCACTTCTCTTATTTAAGCATAATAGATCATTTGTTTTTTAATTGATTATGTTATGGATTTTTTTAAATCTTTTTGTAATACATCAAGCCACATCTCAATCTCTCCTTCTAACACATTTTCTGTCACCATCTTTTTCTTGCTAAAATATCATCTTTGTTATGAATTTTTGTTTATTGTTAGTTTATTAGCTATTCTGTTGACTTATATTCTTTTTATGTAGTCTTTTTTGTAATAAACGGGACAAACAAAAACCAGATATCTAAAGATCGTTAAATATGTCGAATAATGTCAAAACTTTATCATCAAGGCACACATATTATTATTACATGTAAGTTTTTCATTCAAGTACTCATTCAATTTTCATTGTATATCTTGATTTTGTCTATTTTGTAATTTCGTGATTTATTATTATCTTCATTCTAATTTCTATGTTTCTTTTTTCAGGAGTATAGCCCAAAAAGGAACAATACATCTTCATTTTTATATTCGCTTTTTGCTTACTAATATATGTTTTTAGTATTTCATTTTAAAGATCAAAGTTTTACGAGATTGTAAATCGGCTAATTTTCTTTGATGTTTTTTTTATCTTCACTGATTTTGAATCATATTCAAAACTAGATTGATTTCGTTTTGTGAATGTACTTTTTTGTTCATACAACTTAACAATTTCAACATTATTTTATTGGATTAACCTCATAAACATCTAGATTCTCTTTTGATTATGAAAGTTCATCAGGTGGATGCAAATATTCAAATACATTAACTAGTTGTAAAAATGGTAGCAAATCAATCATTGTCAAAGTAAGTAGGTTCCATGTGTGTTTCATATCGGTGGTTATTTTCAATACATCGATTCTTGTTCATCACTATGGCTAATGTAATTGTAGTTCATTAGCTTGATAAAAACATTGAAAACTTTCTAGTGAATGCTTTTACTAACTATGAAGTTTGATTCATTTGTTGTGAATGTTCATCAAATTCTTGTTTTTCTTATAAATCTTATGTGAAGGTTCACTAATTATTGGATTAACCTCATAAATATGTAGATTCCCTTTTGATCATGAAAGTTCATTAGGTGGATGCAAATATTCAGATTCATTAACTAGTTGTAAAAAAATGGTAGCAAATTAATCATTGTCAAAGTAGGGTTGGGTTCACGTGAGACCAGTCTGTTTTTGTGAGACTCGTGAGACCACATTTTTACACTTGAAACTTCACAACAAAACATTGTGATGGTAAAAAATTCGAACCTTCACAACAAAAACACTGTGAAGGTTACCTTCACACTATTTTTATGTGAAGTTTCAAGTGTAAAAACGTGGTCTCACACGTCTCACGAAAATAGTCTGGTCTCACGTGAACCCGAACCTGTCAAAGTAAGTACCATTACCATCTATCTTTCTTGGTAAAGTAATTTTTGCATCATATTTTTTGTGGTTTTGTTTTGTGGGATGTAACATCTTTTGTTAACTCATGATTCTGTTGTGGTTGTAGAGTTTGCCTAGAAGAAAAAACTTGATTGGCTATTGATGATGTATCCTAACTTCCCTGGGCATGAAGAAGTTCGTGTTGATCATAACTCCTCTCGATGATTTGAATATGATTCCTTTTGTATACTTAGTGAAATTCCATTGCATAAGCTTCTGTCAATATTCAGCGATAGCATACGCTGATTACTATCAGCGATCGCTGAAGATCAAGGAACAAAGCTTATCTCTGAAGATCTGAAGATCAGCTATCACACCAGAAGACCATTCAGCGAAAGTCGAAGACCCTAGCTGAAGAAAGAGATAATCAGCTAAGTGAACTGAAGCGGTTCAGCGATAGCAGCGATTATCTAATCAAAAGTGTGAAGTCTTGTGAAGCCTCAGTGATACTGAAGATTCATCCTTGAAGATTCAGAGTCAGCGGTCAAATGAAGCTTCATTTACAAGATTAAAGATTGATCTTATCCTCGATGCACAAAAGTCAAACCTAATACCTTGTCAGAAAATGACGTATGAATTGTCTCTTATGTCCCCATCATATCTGATACAGTACAGTTCATATTCGGCCAAAAACATGGCTGTCTTATTTGCAAGGACAAGCTTCCTATCCAAGCTTGACACGTGGCATGTACTTTTTGTTTTGCATTAAATGCAAACAGGTATAAATAAGATAAAGATATCTTCTTCATCTTAATGCATGCTTCTTTCTAAACCTAAACCCTCTATATTTCTTTCTTCCTTCTTCTTGTGCATCAAACTTAGTGTTTCTTAGTTACAATAGAATAGGTTTTAAACTTGTTCTTATGATATATAAACTCATTTAAAAATCAAAATCTGTGTGTTTGTATTCAACCCCCCCTTCTACAAATTGTTTACTATTTATTGAACACTTGTAGACCCTTTAGGGACCAACAAGTGGTATCAGAGCAGTGTTTGCTTCTTTTATCTTTTAAAATATTTTTCTTATAAAACTATTTTAAAATGACAAACCCTAATATGAACTACAATGATAATGGATCTTTAGCTAAACTTCCAAGATTTAGCCATGATAATTTTCCATTATGGAAGGAAAGGATGTCTTTGTTTCTAGAAGGATCTGACCCAAAGATTCCCTACTATCTAGAAAACGGACCATTCGTTCCTACAACTATTGTAGCTGGTGTTCCTGCCACCACTACTACTCCAGCCATCCCTGAAAGGAGTATCGTTAAAACTCCTAACCGATGGACTAAAGAAGATAAGAAAGAAATTGCTATTGACTCAAAAGCTAGATCAATAATAGCAATGTCTTTACCTGATGAAGTTTATCATTCTGTTATGAAAATGAGAACTTCTAAAGCCATGTGGGATACTCTATGTATCCAATATGAAGGAACCTCTGAAGTACAAGTCACCAGGTGCATAAATCTTGTAAGATAATATGAGAGTTTTATGTATCATAAAGGTGAATCTCTTTCTCAAATTCATCAGCGTTTCAACTGTCTATTGATTGATCTTAAATCAGTAAACAGAGTGTACTCTAACGCTGAAATACTGACCAAATTCATGGAGGCACTACCCGATCAATGGGCAGTGTACACTACATGTCTAAAGATGTCAAAGAACCTTGAAACTCTGTCCTTAAGTGCATCATATGGAATGCTCTTAAATGAGGAACAATCTCAACTTCTGAGGAAGGACCTCATAAATGAACTCAAAGGTGCCAAAAGTACTTCTTTGGCACTTGTGACTTCAGAGACAACTCCTCCTAAAAATTTTATTCATCCACTATTACCTCCATCACTGAATTAGGTCAAACTGATTCAAAAGATCAACTCACTGATGCTGACATCTCTGAGTTTGATAACTCTCTAGCTCTCTTAACTAATAATTTTAAAAGATTCGCTAGAAAGAGCAACTTTCGAAAACCTTCAAATCTCTCTGACTATGAAAAGCAAAAGCCATTGCCCGCTGAGAAAGGCTCAGCTATATGCTTTAACTGTCAGCGAAAGGGTCACTTTGCTAGTGAATGTAGCTCAATGAAAGTTGCAGCTCCCACCACCTCCCAGACCGCTGATAAAAAGGAGAAGTATTTGAAATTGAAAAACAAATACAAGGATCTGAAGAAACACCAGTAAAAAGGCAAAGGCCTTATCGCTGAAGAAGTTGATTGGGACGCTGAAGATGACTGGGCCAAGACCTCTAAAGAGTCTGGCTCTGATGAAGAAGATCTTGCCTTCCTCTGTCTAATGGCAAGAATAGAGGACGCTGAAGAAGCTACTGAAACTTCTTCCTCTGAGTCCCCTTCTACTCTACTGAACCACAAGAATAGAGGACATTTGAAAGTATGAACCACAAGATGAAGAATATGACGTGGCACATACATCCAGCATGTCTACCTTTTGCAACTGATTAGTTTGTTACACGCTCCCATCTCTCACACGTGTCAGTTTGTAATAGATTAAGATGTGGACTTTTACTTTATTCTATTTGTATAAATAGATCGTTTCTCTACTGTAAAATTTGTCGATCAAATCGTTATATTGAGGAACTTACTGTGCATCATTCCATGTATCTGTAATCATCATTCAGGTTATAATACATAGTTAATCTGTTCCTCAATCTTTGATCGATTCTTATTACTGTTGATTAATCGATATAAATTGCTTCCGCTTATACTCTGTTGTATGAATCAATCGATTAATCTGTGAAGAAGAGAATCTGGAACCAACAATTGGTATCAGAGCCTGATAATCAATCTATTGATTATTAGATCTCAATTTGGAAATTTCTCTCTTCATTCATTCAGTAATCTCCTGTTTTAACTAGTGTTCATAATTCCACCCTGTTCTACGAAGATTTATAGCAATTCTGTCTAAAACAGTGGTAATTATAGTTAAATTTTGAAGAATTAGTAAAATTTTGTTGTTCAATTCAATTGAAATTTACTTGTTCTAGATTTCAACTCAAATCTGTCATTACATTCTTCTTGATTTTATAAAAAAATGGCAAATTCAAATTTGAGTGCTGTTTACACCTCTGGTTCTCTGACCAAACCTCCAACTCTTATTCGTGGTGAATATCCACAATGGAAGATTCGAATGATAAATTTCTATGAAGGATTGGACATTGAACTTTATCCTATTGTTCAAAATGGTCCCTTCGTACCAATGACTACAGTTCCAAGAGTTCCTGCCACTACCAATACTGCTGAAATACCTGCCCGAAAAGTTCCAAAGCTAAGGGAAAATTGGAATGATGAGGAAAAGGCCAAAGTTGAACTTGCTAAAAAGGCAAAAACTCTTCTTATCATGGCTATTCCGAATGAGATTTTTCAATCTCTGGATTCCTGTGATACTGCTAAGGAATTATGGGATCAGTTAGAAAATCTTCTGGAAGGTGGTGCTAAAATGAAGAAAAACCGAAGAGCTCAAACTCTGAACGAATACAACAGCTTCCAGGCCATTGCGGATGAATCTCTGGAATAGACTTTTCATAGATTTAATAATCTGATAAATCTATGCAAACGATGTGATATTGTTCGATCAACGGAAGACAATAATGTCTTATTCTTAAAGAGATTAAATCCAGAATGGTCAAATCTATCCATGTCATTACAAGCTAATCAAGATCTTGAGCAATGGTCTCTACACGATGTATTTGGAACTCTTCAAGCTTATGAAAAGGAGGTTGTGCAAAAGAAAACAACTATAGGTGGACCTCTAGCCTTGATTTCTGAAACAAAGGGAGCTACCAGAAGAAAAAGTGAAGATAGAAGCGTGAAAAACAAGGCATTCATGTCAGAAACTGTTCCAGAAAAAAATTCTAATTCTGATGATGAAATAAAGGCATTTGCTGATTCCTTGGCTCTTATTACCAAACAGTTTACAAACCGTTTTGGAAATAGGGCATTTCAAGGAAATAGAAGGTCTGATCGCTCTATACTCCTAAACAAGAGGTTCAGAGACCTGAGAAGACTGAGACAGAAAAGAAGGAAAAGGAAATGAAGAAAAAGAAAGATGTATGTTACAGATGTGGCAAACCGGGTCATTACTCGAAGGATTGCAGAGGGGCTCTGGATAAAGACCAAACATATTACAAAAATAAATACAAGTATAATGTTACTGAAAGAGCCCACTATGCTGAGAAAGAAAACTGGATCGGAGATGAGTCCAGCGGTGATGAGGCCATGTTCTGTGGAATGGCAAGTACAAATGAATCAGAAGAACAACCTTCTGAATCACCGGTTAGTAATCTTTCTGAATCTTCTGAACTTGAGAATACAATTGTGCTTTTATCAAACAATTTTGAAGAACTTAAGCAAAAGCTTACAATTGAAAAGAAGTTACGAAAAAATATTGAGAAAACTCTTTCCACAATACAAAGGGAAAGAGATATTTACAAAAGAGAGATGGATATCTTAACAGAAGAAAAACTGGACTTGACATGGAAAAAGAAAAAATTTCTAAAAGGAGCACTTAAGTTATAAGAAACTTCTGGAAGAAAAGGATAAGGAAATTCAAGTTAAGGAAAGTGACAAATTAAATTCTGTAGCACTTAAAAACTATTTTAAAAAAGAAAGAGAATTTCTGTACATTGAACTTCAAAACAAAACGCACCAGATCAAAACATATCTGGATGCTCAAAAAGTTCATGAGAAAATAAGTACACAAGTAGGAAGATCTGGAATCGGCTTTGAAGATTTAGATCCCTATACGTGTGAAAAGAAGTCTGGTTTAAACTCTGTTTTTTGTATAGGACAACAACAGAAGCCTGTGTTCCAATTATTTTTGAACAATCATGTTTTAACGATCTAAAACTGAAAATGGTCATCATCAACGGAAACTCAAGTTTAAAAACATTACATATTCTTCTGAAAAGACCAATATTAATCTAAATCAAATTCAGAAGAAGGATGATATTTTCAAGTTTGGTTCAAGTGTTCTTACAAAATTGAATCCAGAGGCTGATGCGTTTATTCCTATTCAAGCGGAGGAGGAATTAAGACTTAGTTTTGAAAAAGATCTTCTCTTGACTCTGGATAATTGTTTTAAACTTGAGAATGACAATCAAAAGTTAGAAAATAATCCAGAGATATTTCCTTGTTCATTTATTGATTTAAATCTTTCTGAAACTCAAGAGGATTTAGAAGAAATCACATATCCATGGGAAAATGATGATCAAAGTGAGGATTTCTTTGACAATTCAGACACATATCTCTCTCATCTTGAACATCAATCTCCTATTTATGCTAAAATTCCAGAGATCATAAACAACAAAGACGCTCCCTTTCTCTTTACAAATGAATCTCTGGAGATAAGAGCTTCTGGAATGGATGCTAAAAAAAATTCAAGTGAAACTCCGATTTTCTCTGTTCTATCTGAACAACGAAAACCTGTTTTTATACATCCAGATTTTATAGGAATGTGTCTGAAAGCTAAATCTTGTCTTGATCTTGAAAAGGAAGAACAACTTAAAAAGAAAATTCCTATCCAACTTCCTAACTCTTATCCTCCAAAACTTTCTTATGTTCAGAAAGGTAAATGGAAATCTAATCCTTCTGTTCCTGTTTCAGTAAATACAAAAGCTTCTGAGAAGGTAAAATCCGAGGAAATCTCCGCTGAAGAATACTTCAGATTCTAAACATATGTCTAGTCTAGATAGGAAGTTCTTTAGAACAACTGATACTAGAAAAGACAGATCTAAGAATAATAATGAGCCTCCAAAACCAATACTAACATATAGGATCATTTCCTCATGATTTACCCAACATAATCATTAAAACAAAGCTTGATATTTAACAACAATGGAGGTATTCATAAGGAATCTCCAAGAACTGATTAACTAATCAATAGCTCAACATATGAACTTCTAAATCCCTAATCCACATTGAAATGAAAGGATTGAATCAACCATGGATGTTTTGCTCATTTAGAGCTTAGGGTTTAAGACCCATTGATTCTATCAATGAAATCCATTGATGCAATGTGGGTTGGCTTGGATTACTTAGTGTTGCGCGCCTAGGAGGGCATGACAGGTTTTTGGCGCCAAAAAGTGAGGGAGAGAGAGATCTCGTTCTGCCAATTCTGCTTCCCAATTCTCTTCACGTAGTTGGAAACAGAGACCCCAAAGATCTTTACCACACCACTTTAGGGGGCGGGGGTGAAGGGGGGTCTTGTCACCAAAAACCTTCCCCATATGACAGAACGTTTCGCTACTGACACTTGAAAAAGCTGCTTTCAAGGTCTCGTCGCACATGACTGGTTCACGAAACTTACTCTCCCAATTTAAAGACAAAAGTGGTGGAGCTGTAACGTTTGGTGATAATGGTAAGGGTCAAATTAAGGGCTATGGTACTTTACAGGAAGGTAACATTACCTTATCTAAAGTAGCTCATGTTTCTGGTTTGAAACATAACCTCCTAAGTGTAAGTCAACTATGTGATTCTAAGATACTTGTCGTCTTTGATGAAAAACATTGTTACTTATTTTTTAAGGCAGGTGAGGAACTTTGGAGAGCAGACAGAAAAGGTAATCTCTACATGATGAATTTTATCTCCAAGGATGGTAAGGAAACCTTATGTCTTATTTCCAAAAAGAGTGAAGTTGCATGGCTCTGGCATCATAAAATGTCTCACTTAAACTTTGATAATCTTGAGATGCTTGTAAAACATAATTTGGTATCTGGACTTCCAGAAGTTCATTTTCAAAAAGATCACCTCTGTCCTGCATGTGAAATGGGAAAGATAAAACGAGCATATCATAAAACAAAAAGTGATCACTCTTGCATAAGACCTCTGCAATTGCTACACGTCGATCTCTGTGGTCCAATTGCAATTCAGAGTCTTTCTGGTAAAAAGTATATTCTGGTACTTATCGATGAATTTTCCAGGTATACTTGGCTTGCTTTTGTTCGAGAAAAGTCAGAGGTTCCTATTGTCCTTCAGAATATGATGACAAAAATCCAAGTTCTTTTACACCAAAAGATTCAACAGCTGAGAAGCGATAATGGTACTAAATTTAAGAATGCCAAACTTGAAGCATACTTTGTTGCAAATGGAATTTCTCAGAACTTCTCTGCTGTACGCACTCCCCAACATTATGGTGTCGTTGAACGTCGCAACAGAACCTTGGTCGAAGCAGCCCGAACAATGCTTGCAGCTTCTGGACTCCCAATTCACTTCTGGGCGGAAGCTGTAGCCACTACTTGTTTTACTCAGAATCGTTCCATTATTGTCAAAAGGCATCTCAAAACATCATATGAGCTTATTAACAAAAGAATACCATCTGTCAAATTCTTTCATATCTTTGGTTGCAGGTGTTTCATCTTAAATGACAGGGACAAACTTGGCAAGTTTGATCCAAAATCAGATGAAGCAAAATTCTTAGGCTATTCCTTAAATTCCAGAGCTTTTCGTGTTTTTAATCTAAGAACTAAAACAGTTATGGAGAGCATTAACGTTGATTTTGATGACCAAACTCAATTGACTTCTGAATATTCTTCTTCTGAACTCCAACTTAATACTGTTATTTCTGACTTTCTTTCAGGATCCAGAGAATCCGAGATTGTTGCTATTTTTCAAGACTTTCTAGGCGAAGAAATACTGTCCGAATCTGCTGTACCTAACTCTTATTTTAGTATACCTGAAGTTCTTCATGCCTCTGGCATAACTTTATCTGGTCCTGTCTCTTCTGAACCTAGCTCTTCAATACCATCTGTTCCTATTTCATCTGATTGTCCAGAAGATTCCTCTGTTCCATCATCTGAGGGGGAGACTTTAGGATCAAGAGGTTCAGAATCAATATTTCCGGATGAAGTTACTCATCTTCTGACACCGAAGTTCAAGCTCAACCAATATCACAAACAAGGATGACGAAATGGACTAAATCACATACTCCAGATCTCATAATTGGTAATCCTTCTGAGGGCGTCAAAACACGATCCGCCACAACAAATGAAGCTTTCTATGTTAACTTTCTAAGTCTAATTGAACCCAAGAAAGTTCATGAAGCCTTAGCCGAACCTAGTTGGGTAGAAGCAATGCAGGAAGAGTTACTTCAATTTGAATGTAACAAAGTTTGGAACTTAGTACCATTACCAAAAGGCAAAGTTGCCATTGGTACTAAGTGGGTTTTCAGAAATAAAAAGGATGAGGACGGAATTGTGATCAGAAACAAGGCTCGTCTGGTGGCAAAAGGATATTGTCAAGAAGAAGGTATTGATTATGATGAAACCTTTGCTCCTGTTGCGAGACTGGAGGCGATAAGACTTTTTCTGGCATTCTCCGCTTACAAAAACTTTAAAGTCTATCAAATGGACGTTAAATATGCATTTCTAAATGGAAATCTCAAAAGAGGAAGTATATGTTGAACAACCAGCTGGATTTAAAGATTCAAGACATCCAGAATATCTTTTTCTTCTTGACAAAGCTCTGTATGGCTTAAAGCAAGACCCAGAGCCTGGTATGAACGTTTATCCAAATTTCTGATCAGCAAAGGATATGAGAAAGGTAAAATTGATACCATACTTTTCATCTAAAGAGGCAAAGGTATTTTAACTATTGTTCAAATTTATGTGGACGACATAATTTTTGGCTCTACTCATCAAACAGAAGTTGATTTGTTTTCTAAGTTGATGGAAACTGAACTTGAAATGAGTATGATGGGAGAATTAACTTTCTTTCTTGGAGTTCAGGTTAAACATAGTACCTCTGGCATTTTTATTAATCAAGCAAAATATGTCTCTGACATGTTAAAGAAATTCCATTTTCAGAACTCATCAACTATGAAAACACCTATTTCTCCTAGCATGAAACTAGGTCCTTATCCCTCTGGAAAACCTGTCGATATCACGGGATACAGATGTATGATAGGTTCTCTTCTATATTTGACAGCAAGTAGGCCTGATATTATGTTTGCCACTTGTCTTTGTGCTCGTTATCAAGCTAATCCTAAAGAATCTCATTTGGCTGCTGTCAAAAGAATTTTTAGATACTTAAAGGGAACTCCTTCATTGGGTCTCTGGTACCCTAAAAATTCTGGGTTTGATTTAATGGCATATACAGATTCTGATCATGCAGGATGTAAGTTGGACAGAAAAAGCACCTTTGGTAGTTGTCAACTTCTGGGTAATTGATTTATCAGCTGGACATCCAAGAAACAAAATTGTGTTTCAACATCTACTGCAGAAGCTGAGTATGTTGTTGCTGCTAGCTGTTGTTCCCAAGTTATTTGGATGAAAACCCAACTCAGAGACTACGGTCTGATCTATGATAAGATTCCCATACTCTGTGATTCTGAAAATGCAATTGCCATTACGGAAAACCCAGTTCAGCACTAAAAACGAAGCATATTGATGTAACGTATCACTTTATCAAAGATCATGCAGAAAAGGTTACCATAGAAATGTATTTTGTCTCTACTGATTACCAACTAGCTGATATTTTTACAAAAGCTCTGGATGAGAAGCGTTTTAATTTTTTAATCAGCAAGTTGGAAATGCTAAACATGTAAATTTTATTCTTAGAAGTTATCAGAGATCTCTGATCGTCTTCTGAACTTCATCCAGAAGCACTCAGAGACCTCTGATTGCCTCTGGTATAAGTTTTATTTTGTTGCGTTTTATTCCTTTTCATCCAAGTTATATCAGAAAGGCGCCAATTCCTGAAGCGGAGGGGGAGCTTATCATTCAAGGGGGAGCTTATTATTCAACGGGGAGTTTATCATTCAGAGGGGAGTTTATCACTTAAGTAGTTCAAAGTCTAACACTAGGTTAGCTGTTTTATGAATTTTTCCATCCACCTGAGTTTCTTCTGAATCTTTTTATTCTGTGTTTCTCTTGTCGTCAAGGTCTCTCAGAATGCCTATGATTCATTTTAAACTTATCCTAGACGGTGATTCAAAATTGACATGTTTTTCAAAATATTTTTTCTATGAATAAAAATATTCCAAAATTTTTATTGAATATATACATTTTATTAACTCTTGCCGTCAAGGTTATTTAAAATTTCTATATTCAATTTTAATTTTTCTTATTATTTTATTTTCATGAAAAATCAAACTTTCATTTGGTTCAAAAAAAATTTCACCAAATGACTGATTTTATAAATCTAAATAAACAGATTTATATATTTCAATTTGTTCTTTAATTAATTTTCTTTAATTACTCAACAAATTGTTTTATATTTTCTTTTTATTTACTTTTGGGATAATCAACCGATTTTAGGCTGATAACCCTTCAGTTTTCTTTTAAAAAATCGTGTCTTACTCATCACTCATACTTTCCACGTGTCATTCATTGTGTGACTGCATGTATCCACGCCTGCATGCTTACATCATCTTTCCTGAACTGTTTTCTTCTACTCCCAATACATAAACCTCTTCCAATTCCAAATCGGTCTCATATAAAATCCCCAATTTTCATATACCCATTTTCTTCCTCTCCAGTGTTACTGCTCACACTCTCTTACTCACGAACTTGCTTGCAATTCTCACCAACTCTCATCAATGGCTTCTCATCTTGCAAATCCAGCTCTTAACGATGACGAAGGACGTCTCGTCCATTCCACTGCCGATAGTGCTCCGTTCGTCAAGCTGCCATTGAAAGCAAACAATGTGCAGGTTCTTCTTGATCCTAATACCTACCAGTCCGAATTCAGAATCATGGTTGAATTTCCAACAACATGAACTTAACCGAGCCCTAACTCTGACAAACCCAAATGTTCCTGAAATTTACGTTCAAGAAGTGTGGCAATCGATGTATATTCGTGATGACGAGACTTTGCTTGGAAATTTTAGTCACCCTGATCAACCTGATACTGCTGTGGAAATTCCCATTACCAAGAAGAAATTAGCCAGGTATTTTCATTTATTCCCTTCACAGGTACTAATTGATGGTGAATTTGTGCTAAATCCAGCCCTAGAATCGAACCCATCTGCTGAAGCATTGTTATCCTTCATCCTCTTTCTTGGTTACAATGAACCCCTAAGCAAACTATCTGAATTCAAGAGAAAACAGTTACCCCCAATGTGTAATCTCCTCGTTTCTATCCTAAACAAGAGTCTCACTTGTAAAATTGGGTCTCTCGATCAAGCAAGCAGGAACATTCTGACCATCATGTATGGCATGTTTTTTAATCGCCCCTTGGACTACGCAAGCCTTCTTTTTAAAGAGATTAAAGCTGCTGTGCACACTAAGGTAACCCATCAAACCCAAGGAAAATCTCTTCCAACTTTAATGTTTCCAAGATTTATATCCCTGGTTACCTATCCTGCAATTGGTGCACCCAAGGCTCCATTAGTTCAACCATTTTGCAAAATTGCTTCTATGAGCACTCATCGTCCAACCATCGACCGCAACGGCTATTCCTCTCCCAGAGAGCTTTCAAGGTACATGCTAAACCTAATTCCATCTAGCTCTTCTTATCTTCAATCTTATAGGAGCTCTATGATTTTCTCAGAACAGAGAATTTCTACCCCAGAGCACTTAGAGCCAGTTCTAGAAAGTGAGGGGTCAAGTGAGAATGAGGCTGAAAATAATTTGAGTGATCATCCGAGTGGTTCTACCCATGCCGACCTCTTGTTAAAAGAAGGTACTGAAGATGTCCATCGTGACACAATAGAGCGAATCTCACCTACATCCCAAAGGGTAACTTCATTAACTGAGGTAGATGTCATCCCATCTACTTTCATTGACCAAGGACAACCCAGTCCAAACCACCCAGAAACCATCCGATCAGAGGATATTTCTTCTTCCTCTGCATCAAGCACAACCGGGGAAACCTCTTCATCATTCTCTCAACAGAATGATGATGAACATATAAGCGTTCATTTGCCCCAGAACTCGCCACTTTCCCCACACAATGTTGATGTCTCTGTGACCAACAAAAATTTAGGAATCTCAGAAGATAAGTCCATATCTTCTGATAGTTTAGAGGCTCATGAAATCCCATCAGAGGGGTTACAGCCATAGGATGCACCACTTACAGGAGTGTTTACACTTCATCAAGGTAAGCACATTGTCTTCAACACCTCATCCTCTGATGATGAGGATTCTGTTGAGACAATCAGAACAACCGAAGAGGTTCCTGTTAATAACATCCCTCGAAGACAGGTTGGAAGTCCCTCCACACTCAACGTCAAAACAGGTTTGAATGAGGGCCTCTCTGCACGCGAGAGTAAAGGGGCTCCATGTGTTGGAGATACACCGGTTACCCATTCTGAATATGTCACCAATGCAGCGTTGCAGGCATTTGGTGATAAAATTCAGAGATCTGTGGAGGATCTAAAACTTTCTCTGGACTCTCAAAATGCCATTCTTCTGGCTATTCAGAACGAACAAAAACAGCAGTCACAAACTCTAGAAGCCCTTAGAGAACTCATTTCTACAACTGCTACAACACACCAGAGCCAAGCTTCTGATCATTACTCTTCTCTGCATAAAGGAATCCAGGATAATTCTGAAGCTATTTTCTGCATACCTGAGGCAATTCCAACTCCAGAGGTCACAATCTCAGTTGATGAATATAGTTTCTTAGTGGCCGATCTTCACAAAATTATCAAGGCTATTCATCCCTCTGCAGACACTTCTGAGTCTTCTCTGGTAAAGAAATCTGACATGGCTGTCTTCCAGAAGGCCATGCTTGAACGCATTAATTCTCTTTCCTCCAAGTATGTCTCCAAAACAACTGCATGCACTTCAAATGTGGATTTAAAGCTATCATCTATGGAAACCTCTCTGTCTCAGCTTACAGGTCTGGTAAGTTCTCTTTCTGATTCTTTTAATGAAAGGAAAAAGGCCAAGGAGGAGCGTGCTTGCAGAAAAGCAATACTTAAACGCAAAAGGTCTAAGGATCAAGACCCTGATTCTCAGAAGGGGGATAAAGCTCCAGCATCCAAGAAATTCAAACCCAATACCAAGCTCAAATCCAATGCCATCTCCATCTACTTCTGACAAACACCAATCATCCTCCAAGCAGCAAACTCCTGCTCAAACTTCACACACACAAACCCCTCTGACTCCAACTCCATTAGCCACTCACTCTGGGCCTCTCCCAAAGATCCAGAAATAGCTAAATTCATTCTTGAGGTAGTCGGCAACACAAGACAAACACCATACTCCTCATCAACTCAAGCTGCAATAGCCAAAGAAAAGGAAGCCAGAGCCAGAGCTGAGGCATCAAAGGCTAAAGTTGAAGCCCTGAACAAACAAGGAGAAGAAGAAAGAATTGAAGCAGAAATAAGAGCAAAAGTTGAAGCAGAAAAAGCCTTTGTAGAAGCAGCAAGAGCCCAAGCAGAAATGGAAAGAAAAAAAGCTGCAAAAGTAAATGCTGAAGGATCATCAAGTCGAGCAACAGAGAATAGAGAAAAACTGCAGAGACTTGGAAGAATTGATCTTCCAATTCTGGAAACCACAAAAAGGTACATGTATGCTCCTATAGACCAGAAGATCTATCTCATGTTGCCCAACTTCTGAAACGCCTACAATGTAAGTGATGCTATTAAAAACAAATTCATGGCACACAGAAAAGCGAGAAAGGACGTTCATACCTCTGTACCTATCAAACGAATCTCTGCAATAAAACATTCACCATTTGAAGATACAGAAATATGGTACACAATTTATGAGGTTATCAGAGAAGACAATAAGACTTATTACTTCTGTGATAATGATCAATTGTCCATCTTTTCCTCTGATCTTATCTTTCTGGAGAAATTCATGAAGGCTCAAATGACTAAAAGAAGTGATGATCAAGATCAAATTGCTTATTCTCGAATCATTCAATGCATGAAGTCCTACATCCGGTACAAGAGACAGGTAGATTTTCAAATAGGAATCAATTACAATGTTGATAACATAGCTATCTCTGCACCCAATGAAGATCTAGAAGGCATCAACAATATGAGAATCGGCAAAGTACTGATAGACCCAGAGGAAGGGGTGATTTTCAAAAGGCCAGACAGAAAGAGCTTCTTCAGAATCAAAGAAGCACACAAATACTCATCAGAGGTCGTTTACATTGCAAAAAGCTTCATTTCTGTTGATAGTAACAATCACAATCCAGAGGTTATTGAGAAGATGATCAACAGGCTTTCAACTTTATTGTCAATCACAGAGATCATAAATAAGATTGGAAAGATTGTATCTGAGGTCGCTCCTTTCTGAACAGACTTCACTCTTCTGGTTGCATACTTAGGGGGGGATTGTTACACATTTGAAAGTATGAACCACAAGATGAAGAATATGACGTGGCACATACATCCAGCATGTCTACCTTTTGCAATTGATTAGTTTGTTACACGCTCCCATCTCTCACACGTGTCAGTTTGTAATAGGTTAAGATGTTGACTTTTACTTCATTCTATTTATATAAACAGATATTTCTCTACTGTAAAAGTTGTCGATCAAATCGTTATATTGAAGAACTTACTGTTCGTCATTCCATGTATTTGTAATCATCATTCAGGTTATAATACATAGTTAATCTGTTCCTCAATCTTTGATCGATTCTTATTACTGTTGATTAATCGATATAAATTGCTTCCGCTTATACTCTGTTGTATGAATCAATCGATTAATCTGTGAAGAAGAGAATCTGGAACCAACACTATTCCTACTATCTATTTACTCTCTGAAAGTGATAACTTGTCAGCTCTCGATGCTATGACTGTTGATTTTTATAATGATTTAAATGGAAAGATTAAGGCCGAGAAAATTAACACTGATCTATCTGAGCAATTAAAAAATTGCCATATAAGAATCGAAGAACTTTCTAAAATTGAGGAAACTCTCAAGGACCAAGTCTTTGCAAATCAAACCATAAGCATTGGGAAGCAGCAAGCTATCGCTGATAGGGAAAAGGCTATCGCTGATCTCAAGTCTGAAAAGGCAACCATCGAAGGATGGTGTAAGGCTTCTGATAAAGTCAATGAGATTATCAATGCCCAAATACCTATGAAAATAAGAAGTGGGTTAGGCTATAACCGTGAAAAGGAAGAATCAGAGAATGATCGTTCCATGCTCAAATTTGGAATGTTTGTCTCTTCTATCCCTGATCCTTCTTCTTCTTCAACTTCTTCCTCTTCTTTTAAAGAAAAGTTGCCCGTGATAAATCCTAAGAAAGTGATCAAGAACGAGTTTCTTGACCAAGTTCCAAAGAATAAGATCGTTTAAAATAGGAACAAGAAATCCTCAGTGAGAAAATCTAAATCTGGGAGGAAGGACTCTGACTTTTCTTAGAGATCAACCCCCAGAATTAAGATCGATCTCACTCCTACCCTTGAAAAGGTTGTTATACCTCAAAGGACTATGGATAAAGGAATTCTTGGTCCTATCCCTGAAAAAGTTCCTGCTTTCTCTCTGAATTCCAAACCCTTTAAATATAGGAAGTGCTATCACTGTGGTGAAACTACCCACATTGCAAGTAAATGTTCTAACGCTACTAAAGCTGATAAACTAGCTCATGGAAAGAAAGTAGCTCAAGTTGATAAATCAGCAAAAGTGAAATCCACCAAGGCTAGAAAACCACCAAAGGTGAAGATATCCACTGAAGAGAGTTCTTCAGCCAGTAGCTCCTCCGCCAATCCTTTATCTAACCAAGCAGGACCCATAGTAGTATGGGTACCTTTAAACAATTAATCTTTTGTTGTATGCAGAGTGCCAATGGTATCTGGTATCTTGATAGCGGATGGTCAAGGCATATGACTGGCAGAAAATCTCTGCTCTCTGATTACAAAGAAGAAGCTGGTCCATCAGTGACCTTTGGTGGAAATGGCAAAGGATACACTAAAGGTTATGGAATTCTATCCAACGGAGCCACATCGTTTTCTCGTGTTGCCTACGTTGAGGGACTAAAGCACAATCTTTTGAGCGTTAGTCAGTTATGTGACAAAGACTTCAAAGTTCTATTCTTAAAAAATAGATGTGCTGTCACTGACGGAAATGATAAGCTTGCCTTAACAGGCAAAAGAGTGGAACATGTGTATGTCATAAATATGAATAGTTCTCACTCTGAGAACATGTGCTTTATCTCTAAAGCATCCACTAACATAAACTGGTTATGGCATAAAAGACTCTCTCAACTCAAATTTAATACAATAAATGAATTGTCTCAAAAAGATGTAGTCAGAGACCTCCGAAATCATACCTTTACAAAGGAATCTCTTTGTTCAGCATGTGAAAAGGGAAAGCTGACAAAAGCCTTCTTTAGGTCGAAGCAAATTTCTTCAGTGACCGCTTCTCTTTAGCTACTCCATATGGATCTATTTGGACCTGTCAATGTCCAATCTATTTCTGGAAAGAAATATACTTTGGTGATTGTTGATGAATACTCCAGATACACATGGGTGTTCTTCCTTGGATCCAAAAGTGATACCCCTGAAATGATAATTTCTTTTATCAAAAGGATGGAAGTTTTGAACAATCTAATTGTTCGTTCCATAAGAAGTGATCATGGTACTGAATTTAAAAACAGTACTCTGGTAAATTTCTATGAAGAAAAAGGCATATCTCATAACTTTTCCTCAGTAAGAACTCAACTAAACGGTGTTGCTGAAAAAAGAAATCGAACTATCATTGAAGCGGCTCGCTCAATACTCAGCGAATCGCATCTACCGACTCAGTTCTGGGCTGAAGCAGTCAACACAGCATGCTTCACTCAAAATCGATCGCTAATAGTTAAGCGATTTAAGAAGACCCCCTATGAATTGTTTCATGGGAGAAGACCTACTCTGAAATATCTCCATATTTTTGGATGTAGATGTTACATTCTGAATGACAGAGATCATTTGGGTAAATTTGATCCAAAAGCTGACGATGGTATATTTCTTGGATACTCCTCTGTATCTAAGTCCTTTAGAGTCTTCAACAAAAGAAGACAACATGTTGAAGAATCCATGCACGTTAACTTTGATGAATCTCGTCCTATTCATACTTCTCATACTCATGATGATGATGAAGAATTGAATGCCTGGATAAGATCTCATTATGGGGAACCTGAAACGTATTTCAGCAATCAACCTCCTGCTGAAGCATATGATGACGAAATCCCTGTAAATCCTTCAAGTGACAATGATCCATCTTCAGGGATAAATGTTACTCCTCTAAATCAGATTCCAATTGCTGATTCCTCTTTTGGAAATTCCTCTGTAAACAACCAAACTACGTCTGAAAATCAATCTCCTGAATTGATTCTAAATGAAGTACCTGTTGCTGAAACAACAAGTCCTATTCCAGAAACTGAAGAACAAGTCGCTAAATCTGCTGTTGATCTTGATCTCTCTCCTCAACCTCCAACTCAGCGATGGACTGCAAATCATCCAATAAATCAAATTATTGGTGATTCCAATGCAGGTATCAAAACACGTAGAGGAACAGGTAATATCTGTCTTTATGTTAACTTATTTTCTCTCTCTGAACCTAAGAAGATAGATCAAGCTATCTCTGATCCTAGCTGGGTTTCAGCTATGCAAGAAGAACTAACTGAATTTCGTAGAAATAAAGTTTGGAATCTTGTTCCTAGACCCTCTAATAAAACTGTCATAGGAAACAAATGGGTTTTCAGAAATAAGCTAGATGAAAACGGGACTATAATTCGCAATAAGGCTAGACTTGTTGCTCAAGGTTATAGACAGAAACAAGGGATTGACTATGATGAGACCTTTGCTCCTATAGCTCGCTTAGAAGCCATAAGACTCTTTTTAGCTTATGCTGCCCATAAAGACTTCAAAGTTTTTCAAATGGATGTTAAAAGTGCTTTTCTAAATGGAAAACTCAGCGAGGAAGTTTTTGTTGAACAACCCCCTAGTTTCTCAGACCCTAACCATCCTGGTTATGTTTTTAAACTTGAAAAAGCTCTTTACGGGTTAAAACAAGCTCCTAGAGCTTGGTATGATACCCTTTCTAAATTTCTTCTTAAAGAAAAATTTGTTCGTGGAAAAATTGACCAAACCCTGTTTTTAAGAAAATATAAAGGTCATACCATACTCGCTCAGATATATGTCGATGACATTATCTTTGGTTCCACAAGACCCAAACTGTGTACTCGTTTCGCTGCAAGAATGCAAAAATAATATAAAATGATTATGATGGGTGAACTAACATATCTTTTAGGTTTACAGATTAAGCAATCTGACAAAGGAATTTTCATTTGTCAAAGCAAATATGTTAAAGACATGCTGAGTAAATTCGACATGAATCAATGCTCAGCGATGAAGACCCCTATGGGGCCTCCTATGACTTTGAACAAGGATCCCAATGGGAAACCAGTCAATGTCACTGTGTGTCGAGGGATGATTGGATCTCTGCTGTATCTTACAGCGAGTAGACCTGACATCATGTATTCTACATGTCTCTGCGCTCGGTATCAAGCTGAACCGAAGGAATCCCATTTAATCGTTATAAAGCGAATCTTCAGATATCTGAAAGGAACTCCAAATCTAGGTCTTTGGTATCCCAAGGGCTCAGGATTTGATCTAATTGGTTATTCTGACAGTGATTTTGCAGGTTGTAAGATAGATAGAAAGAGCACCACTGGTGGGTGTCGGCTAGTAGGTGGAAAGTTAATTAGTTGGACAAGCAAAAAACGAAACTCAGTGTCCACCTCCACCGCTGAAGCTGAATATGTAGCCGCTGGTAGTTGTTGTGCTCAAATCCTCTGTATGAGAAATCAACTCAGAGACTATGATCTCAAGCTCTCTAAAATTCCTATCTATTGTGATGGTACTAGTGCTATTGCCATTGCCAACAACCCTGTACTTCACTCCAAAACCAAGCACATTGAGATCTGATATCACTTTATCAGAGATCATGTGCTAAATGGTGAAGTTGAGCTTCATTTTGTACCCACTGAATATCAGCACGCTGATCTTTTCACCAAGCCTCTTGATGAAACTAGATTCAATCTACTCATCAGCGAACTTGGTATGTTGAACGCTGAATAAATCTATTATTCAGTGACTTACAACAAGGGACACAAATAAAGCCTTCAAACTTTCCATTCACTGAACTCTGATTCAGCGATATCTGTGCCATCTCCTCAGGTATTATCTTCTAATCTTTATCACTCTTTAATATCTTTTCTCATCAAAGAATGAATCTCTTAAGATTAAAACTCCTCACTGACAATCCTTTATTATCAGTGATGAAGATTTTCTAAAATAAGTAATGATAAACCTTCCTTATGCATAATTATCATTATAATCTTTTAAAAATAAAGAAAAGGACACGTCAGACCTTTTTCTAACACACGACGGACCGCGACGTTTCCATTCCAACTCTTTTCTTGGAACGTGCGCCAGGTCATCATTTCTTTTTCAAAAAGCTAAAACCGTCGTTTAGCAATCCTTTCTTTCTCTCTCCTCTTGCTATTTAAGAAATTCTTTTGCCTTATTTGCTTCTTTACGCTTTCATAACTCTCTAAAAGGCAAAAGAACTCTAGTATCTTCAAGTTTTCTCAAGAACACCAAGAACACGCACTTGTGCGTTTTTCCTTCTCGAAATCACCTAAGGTTTGATCTAAACCTTTACTTAACACTGGAAACATCTTGTTTCACGACTTCTTCTCCTTGAATCATCTAAAATGAAATAAAACAATATTTTAGGAAGAAAATAAAATTAATCTGGATTAAACTCAGAAACTTTTCTATTTTCAAAACCCTGTTCTAAGTTCTCTCCTTAGAACAGAAGACTTTCTTCTTAAAAGTTTATCCATTTTTATTTATCTTCTATTTTTTTCTAAAATAATCTCCTATTTTATTGTTTTTATAACAAGCATTTTGATCTTGTTCATCAAAATACTTGTTTCTTTGAATCCTGCATTTGGTATTCTTTATACCAAACTCTGGTTTATACATTCATGTATAAAACCATGCTTTATCTCTTTGGTTTTCCCATTTTTCCTACAGAAATGACCTCTGCAAGTAAGACTGCTGACACATCTGCTGCTACAACCGCTGACAACACTTTGGTCGCTGCACCAACTTGCCACTTTCCAATGGAGAAAGATGTCTTCAAGTCATGCAATTACATTGCATTGGTTGCCATTCCAGCTGATCGCCCTCACTTCAATGAAGGAGCTACCTTCATCAAAGCGTGCCCGCTGATGTACGCATTTGTCCACAACCCAGTGGGCGTCTCCTCTCATCTCCAAGCCCTCTGGTACATGACTCACTGTACCACGCTCACCACTGATAAGGGAAATGTGCTCTCTGCAATAGGCTTCAAGATTCCATACCTGGGCTACTTCTCCTTCACTACTGGGTTCGTAAGGAAGGCCCTTCGGCTCCCTATCCGCGCCAGGAATCAACAATGGGGCGCTGAACCAACCAAGTTGCAGATAGACGCCTTCTTGGACTCAATCGGCTACGCCTGGGAGAATCCTTCACTGAAAACAGTGGGCTCCAAGGTAGGAAAGAAGAGATTGCCTGCTCGCTGGCAATATATCTTTACCCAGGTGATCCAATTCCTTGGGTCAAAGATTGGCTCGCATGACCAAGCGAGCAAGCTCTTTCAAGATCTTTCCTACTCCCTCTGCACCGGCCACAACCTCAACTACGCTGACTATATCTTCATCGATATGGTTAGTCGCATCAACGCTGCCACCAGACACCGTGTCATCCCCTACCCTCGTTTCTTTGCAACTATTCTGGAAGTTGCCTTCGGGGAGAAATACCCGATGGTCGGTGACCACTCCTTCTCCGTAGTGGGGAAGAAGTCCCTGGACATAGAAGAACGTCCAGGTGATGCTCCTTTCACTCCCTACATGCTGAAAGTGATTGGAGCCCCTCTCTCGGTGTCTACCTCGCTGCCCATCCCAACAGCGAGCATCCCGGACACTGCTGCTGCTGCTAAGAGGAAACAACCATCCGATGGTCATAAAAAGACCATCGCATCCAAGAAGCCAAAGAAGATGGTCTCTCAAAAGACGACCCTCTCTGATTTCGGTGTACTACCAACACCAATTGCAGCCGCAACCACTTCAACGGTCTTTTCATCCGTTGTTGCTTCATCAGCACTACCTCCATCATCAGCGACTCCGGTCACTGAGGGTGTTTTAGCTAGCTCTGCTGAGGCGGGATCAGGTACTACTTTCACAGCCTTCTTACATCCTTCTATCTCCTCTTCTTTGGTCCTCACATCATCACATGACTCAGCGATAGTTGTCCCTATCCCTGATAATGCTTAAATGCACGCAGTCCAAACCTCAATATTGTTTAGGCAATCTGAGTTTTGGAAGGCCAATTTAAAAGGACCTCAGAGTGTCTCTCTCAGATACTCTAAGACACTGGTTAGTGATCCTCAAGAAACTACCTCTGCAAATGTAGTCCCTGAGATTAATCCTCATGATACTCTCATGGAGAAAAACAAGATTTTTCATCCATCATCTAATCCAGGTGTGTTTTTGGCATCTTTGTCTATGTCACCATCAGGTGCCGCTCCTCTATTCTCCTCAGCGACAACGACAACCACCACCAGCGCTCCTCCCATCAGCAAGGATATGGGGAAGTCTCCTCAGGGCCATCCTAGTGCTGCAAAGCTCAGAGAGGTCAAGACAGAGATGGCAGCTCCCAAGCTTCCCACTCCCATCACTGAACTTCCTCCCATTGTCCTTCCTAGCCCTACATTCCCCGATGTTAACTATTTGGTCAGGGAATGTGCTCTCACCAGGGCTAGGGTTGACAACCTTCAGACGTCAGCTGAACTGATCTTCAAGCGCATCGTTGGGACACCAGCGATCAAGACCAACGTCAGCAATCTCATCACTGACGTTTTCTCTCTAAAGGAAGACAACAGGGCCCTTCATCAGACCTTGTCCAGCTTGGAGCAGAAGTTTACTGCTCAAGCGAACATCCTTGAGTCTATTCAAAAGACTCAATCCGACATGATGCAGATGCTCGCCAAGATCTCTGAGGCTAGTTCCTCCTTCACTACTGTTGAACGGACTACGCTTCAGGAAAATGAAACGAAGCTCAAGGACGTTCAGACCAATGTTCGCACTCTGATGGTGCATTGTCTACCTCCTGAAAACATCGAGGGGGTGAGATGTGCCAAAGAGTTTGCAGATGAACTCATCTCGGAGCACAACCAGAGGTTCCCTGTAGAAAAGATATCTCCTTACATCCAGCAGACGGGATCATCCCTCCCTGAAGGGTTGACTGCTGAAGATGATGATGTTGAGGAAGATGATGAAGAAAAAGAAGAAGAAGAAGATCCTATCCCTCATTATGGGGGAATGGACGATGATGAAGACGACGATGACATTGGAAGTGCCTTAGAGCACTTCAGAATGTCTAGGCCTGGAGTCGCTCATCAAGAGCCTTTGGCGGACGGACAACATCCCTCTCAGGGACAATCCGGTTCCTCAGGCAAAGGAAAAGAAGTGGTAGATCTGGATGCCACTATCCCAATATCTGAGGGGGAGACCACTAATGAGGTATCTCTTCCTCTTATCCCTTACATTACACCTCTCTCTGAAACCCCCACACCTCCTTCACCTACAAAAACTCTCTCTGACAATTCTTTTTCCTCCTCTCCTTCCCTCAGTGATCCCCGTCCCCCAAAGGACTTCACTTCATGGAAGGAACCTTCTTCCAAAGAGAAGTTTATGTACATAATAGAAACTGACTCTGAAGAAGAAGAGGGCCTTATTCCCAGACGTTGCATTCAAAAGCCAATCATAAGCGAGCTGAAGAAGAAGAAAGGCGAATAAAATTCCTTAGGGAATTCGAAGCAAGAAGAATAAGGGTGCCTCAAGCTGAACCCATAGACGCTGTACCAATAAGGATGGTAGATGAATTCTACTTTCTGTCAAGTGAAGAGAGAGAACAAGCATTGGAAGCACAACGCATCACGGATGAGGAAATAAAGCAAACTGAGAATGATCTTGCTTTAGCAAGGAAATTACTCAGGGAGGACTCTGCTAAAGACAAGGCGGCCAAGGAACAATTGAAAAGGAGTGAATGTAGATCCAATCCTTGCTCAACAGAAGATTCTAAGTGCACTATCAGTTGAAGCCACAATGCAGAAAGACAAAGAGCTTGACTGGTGCACTGATAGACTGAAGTTTCGAAGATCTGAAGCCAAATTCATTCATGCTACATTCCAAGGGCGACACTCCAACAGAGGTGATCCAAAGGTATATGTACGAATGACAAGGACTAACAGAAATGAGAGAGAAGAAGCCAAGTTCTTAAGGATTTATGGATACACTGAATGGTTAGAAATCAGTGACGCCATTCAGGGTTCCAAATCCAAATTCAAGGATGTGGTGGAAAAAGTACTGGATCAGTTGCTGCAAAGGATGTCACAACACGTGCAAGTTCCCCCTCTCCCTGAGTCATCTAAGAAGAAAAGATCAACTACTGAAGGTGGTTTAAGCTCCAAAAATGAGCATGAAACCAAATTTGATTATCAAAGCATTCTTGGTCATCTTGAACTCCTTGATATTTCAATGCTTTGTACCTCTCTCCCTCAAGACCGAAGATATGAAGAAGATGAAATCAATTCACTACCTGAACCTGGTATGGTATTCTTGGATAATGAAGGATTCTTAGGGCTCTTCAAAAACCAAGAAATTCGCAAGGCCCCATCCTCTCTCATAAAGATCATGCTATGGCGCTGCTGGTCAGATACCCCTCTGATGAATCGACAGAAAACGCTTTATGAGAATGAGCGACAAAGAAGAAACGAGAATATCTCTGATTAGTTATAGATTTCCATTTCCTTTGTAATATTCCTTCAGTGTACAAGTACTTTACTTTTGATATTGTAATTTCATTTCCCTGTAAAATCTTCAGATTATACTTAATGAAATACAATCAGAGTACTTTACTCCATCCTAGTACTGAAAAGATCTCTAAAAACAGTAAAAGGGACAATGAACATAAGAGGTCTATTTTCTTTAAAGTATCTTTTACTCACTGATTTTTCACTCTGAAAATTCAATCAGTGAATGTACTTTATGCTTATTTACTTGTAAAAATTGTGCTTTCATATCCTTATAAATGAAACTCAATTCAGATAGTAAACTAGCTGAAAAAGACTTTACAGATTAGTACTTAGAAATTTTACTTTAAATGTTTCCTAAGTCCTTACTAGTCTCTTAAAGCAATTTTCCTATGTTGCTTAATCATAATCAAATAGGGGGAGATTGTTGATCATAACTCCTCTCGATGATTTGAATATGATTCCTTTTGTATAATTAGTGAAATTCCATTGCATAAGCTTCTGTCAATATTCAGCGATAGCATACGCTGATTACTTTCAGCGATCGCGGAAAATCAAGGAACAAAGCTTATCTCTAAAGATCTGAAGATCAGCTATCACACCAGAAGACCATTCAGCAAAAGTCGAAGACCCTAGCTGAAGAAAGAGATAATCAGCGAAGTGAACTGAAGCGGTTCAGCGATAGCAGCGATTATCTAATCAAAAGTGTGAAGATTCATCCTTGAAGATTCAGAGTCAGCGATCAAATGAAGTTTCCTTTACAAGATTAAAGATTGATCTTATCCTCGATGCACAAAAGTCAAACCTAATACCTTGTTAGAAAAGGACGTACGAACTGTCTCTTATGTCCCCATCATATCTGATACGGTAATGCTCATCTTCGGCCAAAAACATGGTTGTCTTATTTGCAAGGACAAGCTTCCTATCCAAGCTTGACACGTGGCATGTACCTTTTGTCTTGCATTAAATGCAAACGGGTATAAATAAAATGAAGATATATTCTTCATCTTAATGCATGCTTCTTTCTAAACCTAAACCCTCTATATTTCTTTCTTCCTTCTTCTTGTGCATCAAATATAGTGTTTCTTAGTTACAATAGAATAGTTTTTAAACTTGTTTTTATTCCGTTTGTAACTGTAAATTTGTTTATGATATATAAACTCATTTAAAAACCAAAATATGTGTGTTTGTATTCACCCCCCCCCCCCCCCTTCTACAAACTGTTTACTATTTATTGAACACTTGTAGACCCTTTAGGGACCAACAGTTCGGTTTCGTCAATCAAAAATAATAATGGCTCATCTGTTAAAGCTATTAGATTACTACTTGTGTCGATATCATATGATGAAATGGAAATTAAAAGGTCTTAAATTACTCGATTTAGTTCCACTCATCATAGTAGAATGTACCTTTGTTTGGTTTGGTTTGGTTTTATCAAGTTACATAGAACTTGAATATTGAATGTTGATTAGTACTTCGTTCAATTATTGTAAACGAGACTGCTATTTATAGAGAAGGAAGTTCCAAACAAGTTCAAGTGGAAACCTTGAAGTCTTTAACATGTTGAGACTTGGATCATCAAGTGTCTAGCATTGGAAAACAACTATCCTTATTCTTAGCAGGCGATGGAAGAGTTTATAAAATATTAACTATTTTTTTAACATAGTAATGGACATGTTTGACAAATTTATGCGATTAAAGTGTCACAATCTTGTTTTTTTTTTGTCAACACAACCTTCATAGTAAACTTGTTATGAATGTTATTCAATTTATGGGAAGGTAAAAACAATTTTCATACATATAATTTAGGATCCTTGACTCATAAAGTTATTTAGAAAACAATATGCTCCCAAATCTCAAAACAATGTGCTGAAGATTCACATTAATTTGTTGTTGTGAATGTTCATTCATTAAATGTGAAGGTAAAGAACAATTTCAAACAATTAAGTTATTGACAAGCATCGAATCAATCTACTAAACTTTCACACAAAATACTTCACAACAATGTTCTAGAACTTCACACATTACTTATTGTGAAGGTTTATTAAGTTGTGGGTCAATATGATCATTGACTACAAATTGTGCATGCAAAACACACATTGAAATAAAAATATAATATGAAGTTTCTATACAAATATCAAAAGGTTTATCTGATAATTTAAAAATATCAAACAAATAATGTTAAATGACTTTAACTACGAAATCTTGCATCAATTTCTCAATACTTCTATTCAAATCCAGTTTCTTTCTTCATCGATAAAGTTCTCTCCTTCTTCGAATTCTTCTAGTACTCTTCGTATCCTTCTATTTGATGTTATTTAGTATCAAATGATGGGTTTTTGAGATTGAATACCACCAAATAATAGTCGTCCCCTCTGAAGATCTTGAAGAGAACCTGTTTTTATCACATTCCAATACAAAGAAATTTCAGAAAAACTAAAGAGTAAACTGCAATAAAAGCTTATATTACTTGATACAGCTGAACCTTCACAACAAGGTTGTTTTGAAGGTTCATTTGTTTTATGTAAAAGTAGTTTATTTGTGACATTAACGTAATTTCATTTAAGTATAAAAGGTAACTTGGTCCCAAATGAAATCAAATGAACAATCACGGTAAGTTTCAGAACATCCTATTAACCTTCACAGTGTAACATGGCATTGTGTCACAAACCAAAAAAATACACTTTTTAGGGAGTATGAAAGTTAGAACTACAAAATAATAAGAACATCCTATTAACCACAAACTTGGTCATAATTACATCACATTAGAGAGTGACATGATATCATTATGAATCCAAAGGTTGCCTCTGACCTCTAGTAGCCAATAATTCTCAAACTTGTTTAGGTAGGTTGTAAATGGAAAAAAAAATCATTGAATGGTGCAAGCCAAAGACAAACATAAATATCTGAACCCTTAAGACTTCAATATAACAAATGTCTATCTTACCTACTCCTATTTAGAAAACAAGATCACCTTCACAGGAAACTTATTGTGAAGTTTTAATTTAATAGTTACCTACTTCTTGTGATGTTTTATTCACTTCCTCAAAATGCTCATTTAATTATGAACTAAGAACTAATGCAGAAAGGATGCCATAGTGATAAAAAAAACTAACAAAATTAATAAAAAACTAAGAAGGTAAGGTAAGTTGTTCTTAAGTGAAATCAAGAGAACCTTCACAATTAGTGTGATGTGAAGGTTTTCTTAATGCTTTAATACCTTTCTCATTTGATTGATTTGTATCATCTTCTTCATCCTGTTTTTCTTTTGCATCACGTGTACTATCAGCAACAACCCAGATGAGGTTTCATATGTACAACTTGGTAAAACCACTATAGAATTTAGATCTGGAAAAGTGTATAAATGAGTGATGCTAGACGAATAATTGAGGAAGACACTATTATGTTAGTTAGAAAATATAAAGAAGACTGGAATCATCTAAACAAAAATGTTAAAGAACAACTCGTTTCTAATACACAAGAATAACCAATGAACAACTAAGATTTTGGTTAGGAAATATAGGTGTAAAATGCATCAGAGGTCCATGAGCCTAACACACAAAAACTTCATCCATCAAATGTAAAAATCCAAATTACAATTATTTGATGGAATATGAAAATAATATATACAAACTAAATCAAACAACTTTGAAGACAGAACACACATTAATTATACAAAATACATATAGAAAAAAAAATCTCACTGTTAGCCCATAAATTTGACATGCTCCCAAAGATCATCTAACATATCTGCGTAGAAACATAGAATCACAAACACCTTAGTAATGTGAGAAATGTAGACTCGAGACATAACCATGTATAGTATGCACTAAGTTTGAATGTTGATTATACCTTCAAAATCTGTTGTAGTTACACCTTGCTCATCCATAATGTTATAAGGAGTTTTCATAACAAGAGTTATTTCTTTGATGCGTTTAACCACATCAATACTCTGAGCTTGCATAACTTCCATGAACATTTCTAAGCGTACTCACTAAATATTAATAAAAAAGAAAAGAAATAACAATTTAGACAAATGTTATATACTCAAAGATGAACATGATGGAAATATTATCCACTTAGGATGCTCATTTGATTTTGAACCAGGGAGTACCAGACTAGTATAAAAGGTACAACATAGTTCTAAAACAAAATTAACTAAAGTAATAAATAATGAGAAGGCAGGTAACTTGTTCCCAAATGAAATCAAGAGAACATTCACAATTAGTATGATGTGAACGTTTGTTTAAATATACAACTTGGAAAAATCAAAAGTGATTTCAACCAAATTATAGACATATAAGGCGTCAGACAGCAATCAACTGCGTGCAAAAAGTCATATGCAACTTCAAGGTCTTCAAGAACAATACAATCAATATGTTAGCTACGACCATGATACCACTCTACAAGCATGTTGTAAAGTATCATATAAGGCACAAAAGGCCATGCTAGCACTCTATAAGCATCTTGTAAAGTATAATAGAAGCCACAAATTATATAAGATTATATCAAGTACACGAGAAGAATTTTGATTATAAAAGATAACAACCCTTTCATGCTTGTTTATATGGTAAAAGGTAGCATCCACATCAACCACAATTTCATGTGTCCAAGACTATGGACTAATGGTGAAAGGAAGGTGCTACTGGAAGATCAAGCAAGATGCATGCTCATGGACCTCCATAAATATGAACAGTTGCAAGAAACACGTCGATATGATCTTTAGATGGTTTCAACAGACCCTCCAACTTATGATCATAGAAAATCCAAAAGATTTGGCTAGATAAATTTGTTTAAAGAGGTACTTAATTCATGAAAATATTCAAAGCAATCAAAGGTTACCCAATAACCAATTTTGTGGTCAATATTAAGAAACTTTAAAGAGAAATAGAAGAAACTGATATGAATTTCTTCATATAAATTAAAACTGAAGCATGAAATGTTTGCCATTAAACTACCCAAGGAGAAACACAAACAGAGTACCATGACTAATTTAATGCTACACAGGTTCATCAAACATCATTGGTAAGTTTTCTATACAATTTGACAGAATTATAGTGATTCTCTTTTATTCTAAGGACAAGGAGTTGAGTTACCCAATACCATGTTAATTCCCTGCCCTGCAGCATGATAATTTCAAATCGTTAGCATAAAACAACTAAGTAGTTAGATGTAATCAGAAGGATTGTCAATAATCCAAATCCTAATACCCACATACGTTTAAGAACATGAATGTATACTTGAAAATCGTAGGGTATAATTTGCAATAAGAGAGGATTTAAAGTTCAAATCCATTATAATATTAGACAAAAAAAAAGAGCTTAAACTTTAAATTAGTTAGTACAAAACAGAATATGAAACTAGGGTTTAAACTTCAAATCCACTAGAACATAAGACGACGAAGAAGAAGAACATGATTTCATAAAAAAAACCCTAATTTAATGACTTACAGAAACCTCGATTCAATCGATGATGAACATCATGACAACAAGCAACCACTAATAAAACTTCAGCCTTCAATCGAGGATCATAGTTCGATAGTTCCAGTAGTTCTTCGTGAGTTTCCAGATGCTTTCGATGACTGAAGAGCAAGCAAAAACACATAATTTGGACTTTTATAAAGTCTATTTGAACTTTCATAAATGCCATGGGACTTCAAAGTAATTACAAAATTGCCACCATGTAACTTTAAACCATTGATCACTTTGATGATCTAATCCAAGGGCTAAGAATGGGTCCTATGGGTCTTACCAAAATCACTTGGTCTCACATGATCCCAAGTTTCTCTCTCTCTCTCTCTCTCTCTATATATATATATATATATATAATCTGATGACAATACATTTAATCTCCAAAAGTCACAAGTACCTTTTTCTTCAAGAAATCTTCGAATTAATCCAAATCGCTATAATCTTCTGCTTTGATACCAATTGTGGATCCCAGTATATCAATCAGGTAATGATGTAATAACAAGAACAATATGAATAGTCTCACTATGTCATATATCTCACTTGTATAATCGTGGTTACAATGAATGGAGTGAAACCCTTAACTCACGATCTCTCTAGAATAATATCTAATAAGCTCTCTAATGAATGACCTAGCTATAATTTCTTTAATCTGATATAGCTCTAACCTTCTAATGCATACCCTAAGCTTGTATTTATATGCTAGAAAAATCGTAATAAGGAAATAAAGCAATAAGACTTTATATACTTACCTTATTTACAATGAGATCTTTTCCTTTTTACATAATAAAATATATTCCTATTATTAAACCTTCCTAACTGATGACTTTGTTAAATTTATGTTTTGCCACTTCATGTCTTCAATAGTTGTCATCTCGGATACAACATTTTCAGACCTAACAGGTGTGTCTTCTTGTGTCAATATCCAAATCTTCCGAGTGAAGAATAGGTATATGATATGCTTAATCTTCGTGATATATGAAACAAACATCTTTTGGGAGATACCTGAGTAGTTGGGTGGGGTGACACTAGTTATTGAGACTAGGTCCATGTATGTTTCAATATTCATCTCCAAATCTTTGTATATTTATATATATATATATAGACGGGGTTCAAATGAGAACTTTGTAAATTTAAAGAGACAAAAGAACACCTTGTGGACCACATATGATGTGTGTCCCACACATTAAAAAAAATCATATCTAATTCAATGGTGGGCCCCATTGAATTAGATATGATTTTTTAATGTGTGAGACCCACATCATATATGGTCCACAAAGTATTTTTTTGTTCCTTTAAATAGGTGTGTTCTTGTATGATTCCTCCCCTATATATATATATTTGATAATGTGAATAGTATTAAAAATGGGGGTTTATTTTTTAAACTATCCCATATTTATTAATATATTTAATATTTAAATTATATTTTATATTTAAATGGTACAATCTGATATGAATAGTATATTGTTAAAAGTAATAGTTTGCCTAAAATACCCTTCAAGTAATCATATTAATATTGATTAAATTTTTTGTTTCTTAAAATATATATATGAGGATATAATTAGTTCTTTTGTTTATTTAAATAAGAAAAGTTCTCATTTTAACCCCCCCCCCCCCCCCCTTCTCTCTCTTTATACTTTACGACAATGCGAGGACAATTCTCAGCCAAACATTTTGTACATGAAAAAAAAATTCATGTACAAAATCATATGTGATTTTGTTGTAGCATAAAAAATGACATGGCTGACTTTTGCTGCGGGAAAAGTCTCGGATAATTACATATGATTGTCTATGTGAATCATATGTGATTTTGTACATGAAAAATTTCATGTACAAAATGATTGGCTGAGGATTGTCCTCGTATTCTCGTAAATGTTACAGTCATCACATGAACCTCTTTCTACACACACACACACACACACATATATATATATATATAGAGAGAGAGAGAGAGGGAGGTTCAAATGAGAACTTTGTAAATTTAAAGAAACAAAGGAACACCTTGTGGACCACATATGATGTGGGTCCCACACATTATAAAATCAGATCTGATTCAATGTTGGGCCCCATTGAATCAGATATGATTTTATAATGTGTGGAACCCACATCATATGTGGTCCACAAAGTGTTCATTCATATTGTTCCTTTAAATAGGGGGTGTTCTTGTATGATCCCTCCCCTATATATATATATATATAGGGTGGGTTTCAATTGCAAACTGATCAATGTATGCTTTGCAAACCAATTATGACCAATCATGAATTGATGAATATTTAGTTCACATCGAAATTCATGAAAATTTAAAGCAGATTCAAACTATAACAGTGATTCATGAATTCTGATTCATCGAATTCAGACACTTCATGAATTTGATGAATATTTAGTCCACATCGAAATTCATGAAAATCTAAAGCACATTCAAACTATAACAGTGAATATTCATTGAAACTGTTACAACAATGCCGATCAAGTAATTCTCTACAAATGTCTGTTCCGCACTAAATATTCATGAATTCATATTCCATAACTTATGGTTCAGTTCCTGCCTTCTAGGAACATTTAACCTTCAAACTTTCAAAAATTATAGAACCGAAATAATCTTCATCGTCGGCATGAATACGGTTCAGTTCGCACCTTCCATGAATACGATTCATTGTTCCGTCCAAAAATTGGGAAATAATCCTCATTGTCTGCATCTATTATCACTGGATTGTCCTTCATGTTTATGAACTTCAAGAACGATGATTTCACCATTATTGAAGAATATGATCAAAGACTGGAAGTATAATTCAAATGGTTTCCTAAGATTTGAACACCGATTGAGTGTTTGTAGGAGTCTAAATCGGGATATGATCGCCGGTTATTCTTGGATGCAAATATTATGAATTTAGCTAAATCATTATTCCCATACTGCCCTTTCACGCTTCTGAAATCAATTATTATTAAAAGCTAAATTCAATTTATTTACAGTTATGCCACCAAAAACTCATGACCGTAGATCTAATTTTTCAATGGTTTAGATTGGTTTGCAAAGTTTTTTAGGATTATTAGGTTTATAATTGAAACCACCCATATATATATATATATATCTATATATATATATATAGAGAGAGAGAGAGAGAGGGAGAGAGAGGAAAGATCAAATGCAAACTCAAATGTGGTTGTGAACGTGAGAACAAATGAGAGCGTGACACGTGTCAAAATAAGCAATATTCAGACTAAATATACAAAGGAATATTCAGACTTAATATAGTATATATTCAGTCTGAATATACAAAGGAATATTCAGTCTGAATATACAAAGGAATATTCAGTCTTGTATATATTCAGTCTGAATATACAAAGAAATATTCAGACTGAATATTTCTTTGTATATTCAGACTGAATAAATAATATATTCAGTCTGAATGTTTCTTTGAATGTGACACGTGTCGCACTCTCATTTGTCCTCACGTTCACAACCAAAGAAACATTCAGACTGAATATAGTATTTATTCAGTCTGAATATACAAAGAAATATTCAAACTGAATATAGTATTTATTAAGTCTGAATGATGCTTATTCAGTCTGGATATTTCTTTGTATATTCAGTCTGAATAATCTATATTCAGACATGTGTCGCGCTCTCATTTGTCCTTACGTTCACAACCAAATTTGAGTTCACATTTGAACTTCCCCCCCCCCCCTCTCTCTCTCTCTCTCTCTCTATATATATATATATATATATATATATAGGCTCCTTCAAGTATTAACTCAATTATTTGTGTTAACTTTGTTAACCGGACATTTTCGTCTTTTTGATTATTGATACCACAAAGTTAACACAAATAATTGAGTTAACACTTGAAGGGACCTATATATATATATATATATATATATATATATATATTCCCCCTATAATAGTGAATCTAAATTTTAAACCTCTAACAAAAATTAAATTCAACTCCAATAACTATTTTATTATTGTAATTTCACCATTAACTATATTATTAAAATATTAAATATGTTTTTATCATCTCAATACACTTATAAAAAAATATTATAAAAAATTATAATACATTCAATCTCACACGTGAAAACAATGATACATCTCTACTAAAAAAGTAAGTTTTAAAGGTTTCTACTTTCTCTTATTTTTCTGTATTTAATTTATATTATAATATAGTTGTTAAAGATTGTCTAAGGGCCTGTTTGGTAGTGGCTTAATGGACTTAACAACCTATATGGATTATTCGCTAAGCTATATATGAATGTTTGGTTGTGACTTATTTGATAAAAATAGAGCTTATTCGCTCAGCTTTTGGAAACCACTTGTCTACATTCAGCCCTGAAAAAGACTCCCCTACCCTTTTTCTCAAACAGATGTTGCTCCCTCTCTCATAAGAATCCTCCATCTACACGAATCCTCTTCCACACATCTTCATCGGCGCCATCGATTCCTCCCTTTGCTCTGCACATCGACTTCTCCCTTTCTCTCATCGATTGCTTCTCTGCTCTGCTCTGCTCTGCTCATCGATTTCTTCGATTTCTTCTCCCCGTCACCAGTCTGCTTCCTCCCGTAGTCCCCTTCTCCATCGACTGACCACATTTTTTCCATTGTTGTTGTGGCGCTGGGTTTTTTTAGGGTTCTTCAGTGTTTGGATTCGGAATTGATTTGTTTTTAAATCTAATTGGTGGGGAAGATGAAAACGCCATAGATGAAGGTAAGATCAACGGCCATTGTAGAAGAAGGAAGAGTTGTTTGAAATTGATCTGAGGTTCTGTGCCGATATATAGGTTAGAATATGGGAGAGGCGCATCTGATTAAAGTTTTGACGATTTCGTGCTTCCAAATTTGAACATTTGTTGGGTGCTATATTTAGATTTTTATTTAAAATTTGTTGGGTTTAGATTTGAACATTTTTTCTATTGGTTCTTCACTTTGTAGTAGTTCTAATCTTTTGTTCAAATTTGAAAGAGGAGATGGGTTTTTTTTATTGTTCATTATTTGATTGGTTTTCTGGAGAATGAAAGATAGACCAAATATTGATGGAAGGGTAAAATGGTCATTTTCATCATTCAGACGGATTATTCAGCACAACAAAAAAACAACAATTTTATATATTCAATACAGACAACTTTATCAATACATCTAACTTTATCCATACAAGACTTAATGAAAAACCAACCAAACAGCCCCTAAATTTTTATACCAGAAACTTTCAAAAAAGCAAAGCCAAATGAGACGTTGCTTGTTCATGATGTCTACAATGAAGATGAAAACAAAACTAAAAATACAAACTAAGAATTAAGTTTTTTAGATTTAAATTTAGAGAATAAATTATATAAAGAAGTTACTAAAAATAATTATAAAATTAATAAAAATTAGAAATTTTTTATTAAAACGAATTATATATTTAAATCATCTGTAAAAAAGAATTTCAAAAATAGAAAATCAATGAAATTCCGTATATTTAATTCATTATAAAACATAGAGTAAACTCTAATTTTGGTCCCCGTGGTTTACTGTAATCTTTGCAAGTGGGACCTAAACTTTAATGAGTTTAGAAATCATCACATTGGTTCTCACTTTGCTTTAAAAGTGGTCCCTAACCACTAACACAGTTTGTTTTCTCAGTTAGAGGCAAATGCATTGTTGTCAATTCGGGTTTCCCTCTCTTTTCTTAATTAATCAGATAACAGTGATGAAAAAAAACCCTTCGTCATCCACAAAACAACGATCATAAAACCCTTCGTCATCCTTTGTAACACCTTCAAATCTGGAAAAAACGACTAATTGAAAATTTTCAATAATGCATCAAACAAAGTTAAATCCCTTTCCTATTAGTCTATACTTTCCCAAATAACAAATCTAAAGTCAGCATCAATAATGATTAGACCAAGTCTTAGATAAAGACTAAGGAAGCATTTACTAGTCCGGCCGACTCGGTCGGCCAAAATCGACCCGGTCGGCGATCAGCGTTTACGAAACCACAAATCTGACCGAGATGCTGACCGAAATTTGACCCAACAAGTGTCAAAATCATGCTTACTCGGGTCAGATTCTTTCTTTCCATACTTGCCCACCCATTTTTGCTAAGAGGAAAACTTGATCTTAAAACCTTCAAGGGTTTTTGGTGCTCAGGAAGAAGAAAAAAAACACATTCCAATACTTTTTAGGAGATCGAGGCTATTAAAAGAAAACAGTTACAATTGTTTTTTGAGAAAATAAATCAATTATATTATATTTTACATATAATTATAAATAGGGTTATAATGGTCATTTTGTTGTTGGTAAGTACTTACCAAAAACATTTGGTAAACATTCTTACCCGGACAACACTTATCCGGGACAGAACTTACCCTAGTCAGCACACTTACCCGGGACAGAACTTACCCAGTTAGAGTTGGTAAACGGCCCCCTAAGTCAAAGTTGGGTGTTACTAAAAACCCAATAAATGTCGCTATCTCCAATTGCGGAAGATGTCAACGAATAACTAAGATCTTCTTGAGCCTCTTAACTAACACTCATCTCATCATGGTGTCGCACCAACACTAACGAGGACCTGATGCACATCCGACAAATAAAAAGGGTTAGGCTTAATGCTAGTAAGCTCAAACAGTTTTCATCATTTATATAAAACAATAAGTTGGAAAAATGTTATTTAAATCCCGATTTCCAAAATGAGATGTATTAAAAATGAAAGCTACATCTTTCTCAAAACTCACCAATTTCGTGAGGAAATAACTTTAACCAAAACACCCATTTAACGCGAGACCGAAACTCAATACTCACACGACCAAGAATAAAGCTATAAACATAACAATAGAAAACATAGCTTAACCACATTTTATAAACAATTACTCATGCTTACCCTTATAAGGGTATAAAACATCAGGAGATGACGTGGGAGACCCGAGTTACCATTAGTTGTGACGGAACCATTAGGAAGCGATAAGCCAATGTTGTTAGAGGGTCACATAAAGGTCTGGTAGCCATTGACATAACCAAATCCAGTGATATAGTCATTTGTGAACAAAGCTCCTTGTTATTAGGGTGTCACATAAAGGTCTGGTAACCATTGACTTCAACCGAATCTAGTAATATAGTCATTTATGAACATAAGCCCATTCGCTCGGAAACTACATAATAATGGCAATGCCTATTTATCAGTTATAATAAGGGATGGCTCATCCCTTATATACACCATCAGACCGACTTATATATCTATGGATCCGTTACGTTTTAGCCATAAAATTACACAACACTAAAAGAATAACTAACGCACCCAAAACGTGTAATATATCAAATAAGTATAGCATAACTGTATACAACTCTAAAAGCCCGACATGGAGCAGCTTAAATCGGACAAATGTCCCCAAGACTCTTTTAGTCAAAACCGAGTAAAAGCTTAATAACTCAACACTTATGTGATTACCGAAAATAAACATCTTTGGTTGAGAAACATTTTTCCAAATGAAATCATATTCCATTATTTCCAAAATGCCTTACATTGCAATTACGTTTATTTTTCAAACGGTTTATAAGATCAAAAACTCAAAAGATGCATATAACACCAAAAGATCTCCATTTCTGAGATAAGACATTAAAACAACCCACACTCATGATTTATGTGACAAAATATGCAAATACCTCAAATATATTCATTTTCAAGATGTATTAACCCAAGAGCACCATATATGTAAATTACATCAAATATTTAACACATTTGATAAATAGTAAGTAAACATGTTATTACTTCAAAATGAACATTTTTGACACGTACATATGTAGATCCCAGATTAACAAGCACAATGATATATAAACGTAATATTAAGTAAGCAATACGAACAATGTGAATTGAATGAATACCGTAGTCGTATATCTCTTGATGAATGTATCGATTATAAGGGAATAATAATCAGAATCTGCTCTATGATAATCGACTACCCCATATTGAATACCTAGACTCCTATTTATATTGAAAGGTCTATTCTAATTAAGGAAGGAAAGAGTTTAAGGAATTATAAACTTCCTTTTATATTTAAGCATATCCATTCCTTATTTTGACACAATAAAATACTAGACCTAACAATCTCCCCCTTTGTGGCAAAATGAGTCTTTACTTCTTGAGCTCGAACATGCCTTCGAATCTTCTTAGAGTCTGTCGGTATAGGATTCTTTCGTCGATTAGCCTGACAGCTTCTAGGAGAGAATTTCTTCGCGCATTGCTCATCCTTGTAGTACTTTTCATATCAGTAGCCAACTCTGATGCAAGTCTGTTTCGGATTCCCCATAAAGTTCCATCTGAATATGCAGCCACTTCATTAAACCTGAGAAACCTCTTTTCTCCTTTCGCGTGCATCCAGACAACTCCATGAGTTGGATAGGTGAGGACAGTAGTAACATCAATCTTACCCGTAACAGGAATAGATTGATCAGGCTTTGAAATGTGAATCTTCTTTTGTTCGCTTTCTATCCCGCGCTGTAGGTCATGAAGATAGCTGTACCTCAGTTCCTTCTGTATATGCCGAATCATTGCTCTTAGTGCCCTTTGCTCGTGCTCATTTATGTTCTTCTTTTCTCTCAAGTCATTGTATAATGTTTCAAAGTCCATGATATCTAGGCTAGCGAAATCAGCTTCAGAGAAGGAATACACCTTACCATCTTCTCTTTGGACTTTGAATGTAGGATATTCGACTTGAAAGACTCTGTCCGTATCGATCTTCAGAATCCCAACTATTCTGTCTCTTGAGATCACATCAGCAGGATTTTGAGCTCTCATCTTCAAGATATGGACATACTCTTTGACTTGAGCTGGGTCCATTTCCATCACTAGATGAATGTGTGCCAAATCTTCAGACTTCTTTTCCTTCCTGAAGATCTTTTCCATTGTTTCTTCAAGGTATGGCACACGTATTTGCTGATTCACCCATTTCGACTTGCTTTCTGTCAATATCCTTTGCCACCGAATCTGATGAGGCAACAGTCTTGGTTCATTTTGATCCCTCAAAGCATAATTCCTTGCCGTATGCTTCAGGTTCACATAGTCTTGTTCTTGAAGGACTGGTTCATATAGATCTCTGAACCAGTTTCTCACTGAGTTCCATAGACCTTGAACGTCGACTCTTTCTTCACTCGGTTCCGGTTCGGCAGGTTCAGCTGTACTCTCGAATTCTATATCGGTCGCAGGCTTTTCAACCGTTGGCATATCTGCTTCTTGAGTTGTTGGTGCGCGCTGTCGGTGTTGGGTTGTTTGAGTAGATAGTCTTGAAGATGTGGCAGCGACTGTTCTAGCTTGTGATCTTGAGGCCCGGCGTGTCTCCCCCTCAGGACGAGTTGGAGCGGAGCCCGGGTCGTCCTGGTGAGGTCGAGAAGTAGGTACAGAAACAGCCGAGCGGCAAGACTCTTGAATCTCAGTACGCAGAGCAGTGATAGCACCCAGAATGTCATCGGTTTGGTGCTTTTGAGCAGACTTCAGGTCTCTTAGCTGTTGCTCGATGTCGGCTTGGAACACGTCAAACTCATGGCGAGTGACGGTAGGGATTTCCAGATTTCTTCTTAGAATACCCATAAGTGAATCTTCCGGTTGACCTCTTGCGGTGGCTTCGGCTAGCAGGTTCGCATATAACATCGACATGAGCTCGTCATTATTGTACTCATATCGATGTGGTGATGGAGGTCGATCTTCATATTGGGATTGTGGCAGAGGTGAGTGACTGGAGCTTGGGCATGAAGAGCTTGCTTGTTAGGGAACCGGTTGTTTTAGGCGGGCGGCTTCACGAATTTCTCTTACAAAGGCTTCCCTCTCGGTTTTCATCAGAGCAGCATGAGCAGCTAGGGTGTCTCTTGCCTTTTGTAAGTGTGCGGCAATGATCGTTTCAGCCTCAGGGGGGAATGAAGTATGTGGGAGTCGTGGTATCTGTATGGGTAACTCCGGGATCACGTAGATTGCCCGTTGATATAACAGTTGAATCAACTGTATGACCTACGTTCAGCGGTGGCAAAGATGTAGCGCTGGTAGGATTTCCTCCCAATCCTCGTGGAATGTCCGGAATGGACATCACTATGGGAGTTCCAACTGGGCCACGGAGGCACTCAGTGTGTACAGACTCATGTCCCCTAGCGGGCTCTAGACTCGATGTGCTTTGAAATGAAGTCGAAGCAGGTGGGCTACTGCTTCTGGTTTCAATAGCTATGCCTCCCGAGGGGAGGGGAGCTAGATACGGTGCTAATCCCACAAGTAAAATTGAAACTGTCGGCTGGGAGCCTTCAGAGTGGCTGGGAGGGGCGTGCGATTGCGCTGCTAGGTCCACAGCGTCTTGTCCACTCGACATACTCAACGAATGAGTAGGACTAGTAGACGTGGTTACCTGGATGGGGGAATCTGGTCTCGCGCTCACTATAGTTTTTCTCTTCCCATCGCTCATGCTCACGCTTTCTTTTTCAACTACTACTCCCTCATCTCTCCTTATCTCTCCAGTAAAAGGCTCAATGAAGATGTCAAACATTGATCCAGAGACCTGATCTGTTTCAAAGTCAAATGGTTCATTCGGCTTGTCATGTTCTTGATCGGCTTCAAAGGCGAAGGGTTCATTCGGCTCATCATGTGCATCAATTGTAGCAGTAGGTTGTTCATCAGTGTCCGATGTGGAATCGGATAGAGGTGGTTGTGAACCAATGCGACTAAGAGCTTGTTCTTCGATGACAGCAGTTCTCAGACGGCGGGATAAGGGTTGAGTATCAGATTCATCTTCATCGGATGATGAAGGTCGTGGGCGAACACGGTTACGGCTAACGAGCATTTTGAAACGTGGAGTGGATCGGGAAGTAGAAGCCGCTCATGGGTTAGTGGGTGGTGGTATTGGGATAGATGGGGCAGCAGTTGTTGGTATTGGCTGATCAGGTGCACAGCCCTCGTCATTTCCCCTTACAATACGCTCATCACCCTTTTCAGGATCCCCATGATCCTGAACCTGCTCATCTACCCTAGGGCCCTCTTCTTGCACAATATGTTCCTCATGGATTGGCTCTTGGGCAGGCACAACCGGAGGTGGTTGAGCCATTAAGCCGTGTCTCTCGCTATAAGCTATCACACTGGGTGCATTCTGATCAGCATAAGCGAGTAGGGCTTCAGGGATAGGCATGACGAATTCAAAGTGTCGGTCATTGAGCTTGAGGAATTTTAGCGAATTTGTGGGTCCCAACGGTGATCCTGTGCGTCGAGGTATATCGGGTTTGGATAACAGCATGGCATGAATAAATAATTGAAGGAACCATTGAAAAGGTACGAAGGCACGGTCACGATAATTTGACTTGTCTTCAACTAGCTCCACGAAGTCCGTCCAGATGAGCATCGCGTAATCATAGTGAAGGTTGAACGCTATACTGTGAAAGATTCGTAAGGCCGCAGTACTGGCCTTGTCCATGCCAGTGTGTTTGCTAGTCAGACATCGATTGACGATGGTGAATAGGGAAAACCATATGTGAGGCAGGTACATGCGTTTGAACTGGTCGGGGCGTGTGAGGGGTTCAAGTGAGTTGTATCCAAGGGCTCGGATGTCGGCACAAAGTTGTTCTTCGGTTGCAAGGGCATCATATGGGTGGTCATCGGTGGCAACCGACAGGCGGAGGATTCGACGAATGCGAGAGGGTGTCAAGCGGCTGACAAAATCGTCGATTTTGGCAGTCAAGTGGTGATCACCGTCGTCCGGATGGTATGTTAACATATACTAGAATTGCTGGAGATAAAACAGGGGTACCCGATGGTCCAAAGGAAAGGCATATCGAAGTGGATGGCGTTGAAGGATGTCGATGATGACTTGGTGTTCGATTGTGATGCCAAAATTGAGACGGTGGTTGTTTGGTTTTATTTTCCGAAGATGTGCATTAGGCATCAAGATTTCATCCCGGTTGACTGCATTGATGCTTGGTTCAGTTGATCGCTCGGAAGGCATTGGGTGTTCATCATCAGAGAGATTTGGATCATTCATAGCTGCCATGTGTACTGAAATAAGACAGTTAGTCAAACAGATGAACAGTCAGTGCTAGGAAGTGATGAATAGAAAATAATAATAAATGCTAAGTCTTTTTGTCGAGTCCCATTGGGCCGATAACAAATGTTATCGAGTGCAATGGGATCGAGAATCAACAGATATCAAGTGAAGTTGGGCGACAAAAAGACTTGTTTAAAAGAATTGAAAGAATAAACCTGTGTATCTGTAAGATAGATGATGAGTCATTGGGAATCAAGAAACACAAGTTATCAAGTGAAACCAAAAAACTTAACAATTGATGTCGAGTCCTAAAGGGTCGATGAAATTACTCAGGAAATTGTGAAGAACAGGTTATCGATCCTTTGAGACTCGATAAAAACACTTGGACATTTATGTAGCATGTTATCGATCCTCAAGCACTCAATGAAAAGACATTGAAGTTTTAAGAACATGTTATCGAATCTAAGGGACTCGATAAAAACACTTAGTGATTTTCATCGATCCTTTGTGAGTCGATAACAAATGTATCGAGTCTTAAGGGTCGATAAAATCCCTTAGTGATTTTCATCGATCTATTTGGGATTTACAGAAACATGTTGTCGAGTCCTAAGGGTTCGATAAAATCCATTAGTGAGGACGAAGGTGTTCTTAGCATGTTAACTAGGGTCGATAAAAACCCAAAGTAGTTAGGAGGACTCGATAAAACCTCATAAGTACTCAGTGACGATCCTAAGTGCTCAGTTCCAGAAAAAGGCCTAAAACTAAGGCAAATTCTATGTCTAGGTGCGATTAGTGATAGGGAACAACTTTAACAAAGCACAAAGCACTTAGGTCTAATACACACTAAACAGCCACAAAATCGACTGTTGAACAGTCAAAATCGGAAAAACACATAAACAGGGGAAGAAAAACGAACAGTCAGACTTGAACGACGGATCATGCTGTGGATTAAAGGACTAAGTTCAAGAATTAAAGATGATAAGGAGAGAAATATGAACCTGGTGATGCTTTCAGATCTGAAAAACTTGAAGATTTGAGAATCTGATCTTGGATGGTCAAGAACTCGAAGGGTTTTTTCAGAGAGAAAGAGAGAAATTCAAAAAAAACTTGTGTGAAAAGTTTCTTTCAGTGAGGGGCCCAATTTATTTAAATAGTGGTCATCGGGTGATGACACGTGGCAGAAGCTGAAAGGGCCGAGAAAAAATTCCCTTTATCGAGAGGTCGATTGGGGAGGTTGTCGAGCCAAGTGAGGTCGACAATCCATTGTTGTCGGGCCCTTAGGGGCCGAGAACCTCACTTGATTTTTTTTTTGATGAACGAAATGATGATAAGGCTCCCCCTTAACATGTGTATAAAATTATGTGCTCCCCCTACAAACGTGAATAAGTAAAGAACGTACCTTGTCGCTCCCCTTCGAAAGCTGAAACACCGTTAGACACAAGACAAATCTAACAGAAAATGTGGAAATAAATTGAAAATACGGAATTGTAATGCAAAATTACGTCTAAGAGAAGGTGAATGTGCGTAGTCTCTTGGATAGACGTTTTGAGTATTTTGAAACCGACTGATTTAATGAAAATCAGGTTTTAAGATTAAGCATTCCCAACTTGGATACTAGGAACTGGAAGCGTTTCTCATCCAGTGCCTTGGTGAACAGGTCGGCAAGCTGAAGTTCCGTATTTACAAAGTATAATTCAATTATACCTCTTTCGACATGATCTTTGATGAAGTGATACCGAACGTTGATGTGTTTAGTCTTCGTGTGTTGTACAAGGTTGCCTGAGATGGCTATGGCGCTTTTGGAGTCACAGTAGATAGGAATCTTATCAAACCAGAATCCATAGTCTTTGAATTGAGTGCGCATCTAAAGAACTTGAGAACAGCAGCTTGCGGCAGCGATGTATTCGGCTTCCGCGGTAGAAGTGGAGACGCAAGCTTGCTTCTTTGAGGACCAACTTACCAACTTATCTCCTAAGAATTGAATGTGACCCGAAGTGCTTTTGCGATCAAGCATGCATCCGGCGTGATCCAAATCTGAAAAGGCAGTTAGTTCGAAACCCGTATCCTTGGGATACCATAGGCCAAGATCAGTAGTACCTTTTTAGATATCAGAAAATACGTTTGATAGCACTAAGGTGATATTCCTTTGGAGATGCTTGATATCTCGCGCAAAAGCATGTGGCAAACATTATATCCGGACGACTAGACGTTAGATACATTAAGGAACCAACCATGCCCCGGTAATTTTTAGAGTCCACAGCTTTTCTCAAGGGATCAGCGTGTAGCTTTGAACCCGGAGACATGGGTGTACCAATCGGTTTACAAGACATCATGTTATATTTATTTAACATATCCGAGATGTATTTCGATTGGTTGATGAATATTCCCGTTGAAAATTGTTTTATTTGAAGACCAACAAAAAAAATTCATCATTCCCATCATGCTCATATTAAATTTTGCAATCATGAGTTCGGAGAACTCCTTGCATTGTTGAGGGTTAGTCGAACCAAATATAATGTCGTCCACGTAGACTTGAATGAGCATAATGTCACCATTTTTCTTTTTAATAAAGAGAGTTGGATCGATTTTACCTTGGAGTAACCATTCTTTATCAGATGGGCAGACAGGCTGTCGTACCATGCGTGCGAGGCTTGCTTTAAGCCATAGAGAGCCTTGTCGAGGATGTAAACATGATCGGGTTTTGAAGAGTCGACAAATCCGTCGGGTTGGGAAACGTAGACTTCTTCTCGCAGAACACCATTCAAGAAGGTAGACGTCCATTTGAAAAACCACGAAGTTCTTGTGTGCCGCGTAAGCCAAGAACATTCGAATTGCTTCGATACGGGCTACGGGCGCAAATGTCTTGTCATAATCAATCCCTTCTAGTTGGCGGTATCCTTTTGCGACAAGTAGTGCTTTGTTGCCTATGACGACCCCATCTTCATCTTGCTTATTTTTAAATATCCATTTGGTGCCGATAATGGTTTTGTTTCGAGGACGGGGAACAAGGCGCCAAACTTTCAAGCTTACAAATTGATTGAGTTCTTCTTGCATGGCCACAATCCAATCAGGATCATTCATTGCTTCGTGAATGGATGTGGGTTCAATCTTGCTTAGGAACGAAGAGAACATACAATCGTTGGCCGAGGCGGCTCGTGTAGTGACTGGTTTGGTTGGATCGCCAATAATCTGATCAACGGGATGAGAACGGATCCATTTGGTTGTATGAGGAAGCGGATGAAATGCATTTGGATCCGGGGTATCATCTTCATAAGAGCCTAGCGGAAGATCTTGAAGTGATTCCAAGGTTGGAGCCACGGCAGAGGATCTTGTAGCACTTGTGACATCCTTAGGGGCCGAAGTTGATGGTGGGGGAGAGGATGTCGGTTCCGTAGGACTTGGTTGAGCATCCGGTTGAGATTCAGGTGGAATGGGAGGAGAATCTGTTGGTGTGGGAGGAGCGGATGTAGATGAGCTTGGAGTTGCAGCAGTTGAGACGGTTTCCATTGTATTTTGCGGACCGGAAAGTTCAGTGGTCTCGGCAATCTCCAAGATAGGCGGGGAAAGTTGAGTAGATGTATCAGTGGGAGATCCAAAATAATTCGAGTAAAAGTACTCGAATAATTCGTCCAGATTGGAAGAAGTAGATTTGGAAGTTGACAGTTGAGCGGGGTTTGGGGCAGGTTCCGAACGAATGTGATCGGAAGCTAATATACCGGTTAGAGTGGGTCCAGAACTGTCATGTTCAGGAGCCATTTCGGCTTTAGGATCAAACTGAATATTGACGCTTTTCGTGACACAACGTGCGTGTTTCATGTAGACCCGATATACCGACGCGTTTGGAGAGTAGCCGAGAAAATAAGCTTCATCGGCCTTTGGCTTGAGTTTTCCACGATCTTCTTTTTCGTTAAGAATGAAGCAGCGAACACCAAAGGTTCGAAGATGATCGATGGAAGGAACGTGATCGTAGACCAATTGATACGGTGTCTTGTTGAAGCGCTTGTTGATGATGGACCGGTTTTGAGTGTAGCACGCAGTGTTGACAGCTTCGGCCCAAAGATATAGTGGCAATTTGGAGAAAGTGAGCATGGTTCGAGCCGCTTCAACGAGAGTGCGATTTTGGCGTTCGACCACCCCATTTTTTTGTGGAGTTCGAGCCGCAGAAAATGTGTGTGTAATACCAACTAATTCAAGATAGCCATCAAGGGTACGATTTTTGAATTCGGTTCCATTGTCGGTGCAGATGGTTTGTGCAGTAAGTTCCAGCTTGACTTGGATGGCTTTTAAGAATGTGATAATTGTTTCGGGAGTTTCATCCTTCGAGCGAAGAAATTTCACCCACGTGAAGCGAGAAAAGTAATCAACCATCACTAGAACACACTTCTTTCCATGTATGCTTTGAGTCTGCATCGGGCCACATAAGTCCATGTGTATGAGTTGAAGAGGTCGAGTTGTGCTATGAACCACGTTGGGTTTGTGAGAGACCTTCTTCATCTTTTCCATCTCGCATGCGTCACATAAGTGTGGTTTGTCGAATTTAATGGCGGGAAGACCGGTGACTAGTCCGTGAATGGAGAGGCGATTGATGTTCTTGAAGTTCAAATGAGATAGACGTCGATGCCATAACCAAGTCTTCGAACTAGAAACATTTGAGATTAGACAAACAATTGATGGTGCGGTCACTTGAGAAAGATCGATGGTGTACAGATTGGACTTGCGTGTGCCGGCTAATAACTCTTTGCCATCAAATGTGCGTACACAGCATCTTTCGGGTCGGAAATTGACTTCAAGTTGTTTGTCGTAGAACTTTCTGATACTCAGCAGATTGTGGCTCAGGCCTTGAACGTATGAAACGTCAGAAATGGTGATGTTGTTTTGGATGATATCACCATATCCTTTGATGGGTGCTAGGTGATTGTTGCCAAATTTAACAAAGCCGCCCTTTTTCCCCGTGTAATTGGTAAGTAGCTCCTTTTGTCCGGTCATGTGTTGGAGCAACCAGAGTCTAAGTACCACACATGACCGATCTGCACAAAATCAGACAGATTTAGGTACCCATTTATAAATGGGTCCATTGGGGTTAGTTGACATTGCACCTTTGGGTACCCACTTGAAGTGGGACTTAGTGGCATTAGTCATGTGATGTTTAGGAACCCATTTATAAATCGGCGATGAAGGATAAACGATATGATGAGAATTATAAGAATTATGCATGTTAGGAAAATAACCATAACCATAATCAATAGGATTTTTGTGCACAAAATCATTCATACCGCAATTTGAACAACAAAGTTGATTACGAGAAAATTTAATTAAATGTCAAAATGAATGAATTTTATAAGGAAATCTAAAACAATTATTGTTTCTTTTGACATTGGAAAAAGTAAATTTGTCTTCTTTGCGGGAGGATGACTTTGTTGTACTCGTGCCTTTTTCGACCCAAACTTGTTTGGTCTCTAAAGTATGAACCGCTGAAACATCAATAGGGACACGGTTAGTATGATTTTGAAAGAAAGAATTTGATTTTGTTTGATGAGTGTTATGATTTTGACTCGTGGAACACTCCGTTGGTTTCTCCGGAATAAAAATCGATTCCATTGGTTGTTTACCTTTGTCCAAGAACTCCATATGATTTGGAAGTATAGGGTTGAATTCAAAGACAACACACATGTCATTTAAACACTCGTCCGATTCAAGTGAAGACAGATTAGAGAGGGCATCTAATTCATCATTGATTTGGTCGATAGAATAGGAACATTTTTGTTTTGGAGGATTGTAATTTGGATCACGTTTAAACAACTCTTCGCAATTATCTAAATAATTGCTAACGAAGGTTTTACATGTGGATATATTTGAAATAGTATCATTCTCATGATTTTTGGTGAATTGTAAAGTCTCGTTTCAAGTTGTTGTATTTTTGTTAAAAATGATTCATTTTCCTTTTCCGCCAGAGAACGTTCAGATTCCAACACTCTTTCAAGTTGAATAATTTTCTTTTCCAAAAATAGAGTGGGAATGTAGGGTTTACATTCAGGAATTTTATTTTGAAGTTCCTCGGCAGAATAATATGGAAAGTAGTCGTTTAGAAGAGATTCTTTTGAAGATTCCTCTTCTACTATCTGAGGATAGCAGAAAGGAATTTGATAAAAAAAATTGTTTTGTCTCTTCCAATCTTCCCTTTCTTCGACATTAGAATCCGACTTCATAAATTGAATTTGATAATCCGGACCAAGGTTCAGATATTCGAATTTATAAATTGTCGGAGTATTATAGATTGCATTTTCTAAATGTTTTGGGTTTTCAAATCCTAACCCGGCTTTAGAACTTAAATCTTTCGGAGCATTTAAGTGAATTGTATGTGCAGTTTGACCGATTTTGTATAGTTTTAATTCCAAATCTTTGAGTTTTTCTAAGAGGTCTTGTCTTTGAAAACTAACAAAGTCAAACTTGGATGAAAATTCTGCAGTCTTACCCTTAGATTTGTTAAGTTGAAGTGTGAGATCAGAATTTTGTTGTTTTAAAAGATCATTTTCTTCTTGAAAAATCATTTTCTCCGTTTCATGATTGTGAGCTATACTCTTAGAAGTTACAAGTTCGGATTGAATAAGAAGCAATTGATTATGATTATTTTCTAGGCGTGCTTCTAGGTCGGAAACCAAGAGTTTCTCGGTTTTCAACTTAGATTGTAATTCATTTAATTTACACATCAGATCATGCATTTGAGATACAAAAGCATCATAGTCAGAAGGGCTTACCTCGGGCGTGTAGTCGGAAGCGTGTGAAGGATTGTCATCGGAATAAGCCATCAAACTGAAATGTGCTTGAGTATCCTTTTCCATATCATCATCATCATTTTGGTTGAGCCATTGTTCATCTTCAATTAGAAAAACTTTGTCGGCCTCTTTCTGTTTTGCCAACATCAATTTGTATGTGAAGTAGTTGGAATCTTGGACTATCGGCTTCTTGCATTCCCGTGCATAATGACCGGATTTTCCAATCAGTTATAGCATAGGCTCATCCCACCCTTGAACTTATCTTCGGGTTTGGGTGTCGAGCGAGGTTCTTCTCTTCTTTGTTTGGACTCAAACATGGCCTTTCACTCATGATTCTTTGATCCCGAGGCATATCTTTGTTGATTGGGATTTGAGCGACGTGAGAACTTTTGTTGAAAAGATCTCATAAGGAAGGCCAGCTATTGTTGAAGTTTGACAATTTCAGGATCATAGTCAAAGTCTTCTTCTTCTAAATCAGGAAACATCTCTTGAGAATTGGAAGAAGAGTCTTTTGCCACCAATACAATTGGATCAGAGTTCTTCTTAGTGTTTGAACCCATCAACTCAAGGACCTCCTCTTCATCTTGCAGAAGGGTTTCATAAACTTCGTGCAGATCGAGTTCAGCCAGATATTTGTTGTGTTTGATTTGATTAGCAAACCGGCGCCACTCCGTTTAAGATTGCTAACAAATTTGACGTTGTTCTCGATCTTAGTTTTACGAATTTCATTTATGCTTAGCTCGTTCACCAGTTGTACGAAACGAGTATAAGTGTTCGTAAGACTTTCTTCTTCTTTAGCCTTGAATTCTTCGTATTGAGAGATGCAATTAGTGATCTTGAGTTGCGTGCCAATTTTAGTTCCTAGCATGAACTTTTTGATTTCCTCCCACATTTCTTTAGCCGTTTTCTTGTGGCTATCGATGCTCATGTAGATGTCATTTGGGAGGCTCATAAGTAGATAAGATTGGGCTAATTGATCACCTTTCATTATTTTCTTTTCATTTGCATCCCATGCATTTTTTCTGTTTTACTTCCCTTCGTGCGGCCACCGGAGGAGTATTGTTTGGCATGGCCGAAAAATCCTGATAGAAAGTTGGAGGAGGACCTTCTTTGATTGAACGCATGATCTAATCGGCATAATCATTACGTTCAATAAAGTCAAGAAAACGGTCCTTCCAATGAGAATATTCGCCCGGAAAGAGAATAGGGGGTTTGGTGTCTGAACCAATTGCCATGGCTTCGCAGGTTGTCATTGTACTTTACTAGTTGATCTCGATCAGCGAGTTTTTAAGAATTTCTTAGTTGTCTCGTGAAACAGTGGGTTTTTATCGATTGACAAAGGATCGATAATAAAATTATCGATATGGGTCAGAATGTTAAGGATTTTTGTCGGGTGTCTGAGACTCGATAACAATTATTGTCGAGTGAAAGAGACTCGATAACACTTTAAAATAAATTGAATCGATAATCAGAGTTTTATCGATCGATAACTTTGTTTTTCTCGATTAGACACTATTCGATAATAAAGGTATTTGACTCGATAAGATAAAGAGTCGATAAACAAAAATTTTATCGAATTTTGATGGCTCGATTAAAAAATCTTATCGACTCAATAGGACTCGACTAAAAGTCAAATATGTTAATCTGAGTTTTCTATGATTGATAAACCAGAAAACAAGAACAAAGGGTTCTTGACTAAAAAGAACAAGTCTCTTTATGAACAAGAATGTCTAAGTTCTCGAGTTTCTTATTCGTTCAATTACTGAAAAAAAAATCAAGATTACGAGAGTTTATGATTTTAGTAGGGAATTCTTTAGTAAGAAAAGCTGCAGGAGTCACTAGTTCCTGAGTTTTCTTATGTAAAGAGATTCAAAAGTAACTAAAATAAACTAAAGTAATTTTAACTAAAACAGATTAAATATTTTGTGTGTGAGTCGATAAAAATTCAATAAACAGCAGTATGAGTCGATTAAAATTCAATAAACAGCAGTATGAGTCGATAAAAGTTTATGCAATAGATGATTGAATCGAGAAAAACACACAGAAGTAATAATCGATAGACACACATAGAAACAGATATAAAAATCGAAAAAATAACAGATATTAGTGTGAATCGATGAAAAATTATGAAGTTTTGTTGGGTAAAGCAATGATAAGAAGGAATCGACAAAAACTCAAAGAACAGGAACAACACAGAAATCGAGAAAAGTACCTTCTGTTTCGTGGGTATCCTCAGAAAGTCGTAAAAACTCAGATTGTAGGCTCTGATACCACTTGTAGATCCCAGATTAACAAGCACAATGATATATAAACGTAATATTAAGTAAGCAATACGAACAATGTGAATTGAATGAATACCGTAGTCGTATATCTCTTGATGAATGTATCGATTATAAGGGGATAATAATCAGAATCTGCTTTATGATAATCGACTACCCCATATTGAATACCTAGACTCCTATTTATATTGAAAGGTCTATTCTAATTAAGGAAGGAAAGAGTTTAAGGAATTATAAACTTCCTTTTACATTTAAGCATATCCTTTCCTTATTTTGACACAATAAAATACTAGACCTAACAACATAGTTTTCACAAAGTATCTTAAACTCGTCTTGCTAGATTTAGGCTAAATCTAGGTTTTACCCCAACTTGAGCTTCATTTGACAAAGAGTCCAGATCTACAAGCATCCATCACTAGAAATGTTGGTCCCAAAGGAGTCTACAAGAATGTATAAGTATAGAAACATTTAGTAGGGGGGGTGGATACAAACACATATTTTTAGGGTTTTTAAATAAGTTTATTGAGATAAACAAATTTACAGGTTATAAGCGGAATAAGAACAAGTATTTAAACCTATTCTATTACAACCTTAGAATCACAAAGTAAGTTTGATGCACAAGATAAGATAGAAATAAGATCAGAGGTTTAAGAAGGGAGGTTGAGCATGCATGAAGATGAAGATGGTAGTCTTCATCTATTTATACCCCATGCATTTAATGCAAGTCAGAGAGTACATACCACGTGTCAAGTTTCTAAGGAAACTTGTCCTTTGTTCAAAAAGCAGCTAGGCTTTTAACCGAATATGAACAACGACCTAATCTCGGGTCCAGGCGTGTAACCTCGATAGCATGTGCCCTCGCCACCCAAGCCTATTAGTCGCTTAGATAAAGAAGGAAGCCCTTAGGCTACTTCTTTATCATTAGATCAATTAGGCAGCGGAGGAGTCGGTAAGAACGTGGTAGACAATCAAGTAACTCCATACCTACTATATGACAAGGCATGGGGGTTTGACATTTGTGCATCGAAGATAAGATCAACTTTGATCTTGTTGAGTAGGCTTCGTTTGATCGTTGACACTGAGGCTTCAAGGAGGAATTCTTCAGGTATCACTGAGGCATACACAAGATCTTACATTTCTTTTAGACGTACAATGCTATCACAGAACCGCTTCAGATCACGGGCTATACGTCTCTATATTCAGTTAGGTCTTCGACTATCACTGAAGGCTGTTTGATGTGATTGTTGTTCTTCAGATATTCAAGCTCAAATAGTGTTCCTGAGTTTCGGTGATCACTGAGTGCAATCAGTATATGCTATCACCGAATTTGAACAGTAACTTAAACTTGGATTTTCACTAAGTATAAAGAGGAATCATATTCAAATCGCTGAAAGTAGTTTGGATCAACAAGAAACCTTAGCTAGTTAATAAACAACCTAAAATATACCAAGAGTAACTCCCAATCATCATATCTATAGAACTTTTGGTTAAAACCACAAGTCATCCAAGATACCTAAAATGGTCAAAACCCTAAAACAACGAAGAGATTTTCAGAGATTTGATCTAGAGAACCAAAAAAAAAAGTTTTGACAAGAAATAAAGTCTAGAAAGGTTAGGATGACTTACAATTTCGTTTTAGAGAAAAACCCAAAACTAGGTTAACATTGGTGAAGAGTAGGTTTGGAGAACATGAAGACGATGGCTTGGATCTTGAACTTTGATGATGATCAAAAGCTTTTGGATAGTTGGAAATGAGGAACAAATGCTCCAAAAATCGGAACCATCATCACCAATATTGTCTTAAATGGTTGAGAAAGGAATGAGATATGATAAAATGAAGGAAACCCTTGAAAAATCGGCTTAAAAGCTGATCTGGGCGCTATAGCGGTTTTCAAGCATTTTAACCCGCATGGAAAATTGGCCCTTGTCCAGGAGTTCTCAAAAAGACCCTAAAGCACTTTTCAAGCACTTTAACTTGCAACATAACCCGCTTCGACCTTAATTTGACTTCCAAAAATATCTTTTTCTTGTATCTTAACATAAAATTCACACTATAACGTCTTCTAACAACGTAACCAAATAAAAGGTGTATTTTAAGGTCAAAATATCAAACGAAATATAAAGGCACGAAATGACCAAAATTTCCGGGTGTTACATCGTTCATCTAATCGATCAAAAAAAATCTTCCCTCATTCAATAGAAAATGCAAAAAGCATATTCTTATCGGTGTATGATATGCAAAAATCATGTCTTCGCGATCGTGGATGATCACAACAGAGGAATGGAATCCAAATGACAGAAGATTTTGTAACCCTCTAAATCTACCGCAGGTGTACATTGTCAATCAAGTAATACGTATAAAGTACGAGTATCAATCCAAGAAACTACGAGACTAAGTATCACAAGACTACTACAACCACTAACTGAACTGTTGATAAAGTGGTTTGAGTGATAACCATTTAATCTACTTATTTAGAGATATGGAAGTAAGCACACACAACAAAGGTTCAACAAAGATTTAACTACCACGAAGGAATTACTTAAATGATTAGAAAAGACTAGGGGTTGGATTTCATTCGGATTCCATCAATATATACAACTTACACGTTCATAAATCATCACACAAGGTAGAATATGGAAATTCCTCAATTACTCACTACTCTTTCTCAAGTAATAGCAAGAATATATCATGAAATGTATATTGAAATCTCTCGATTAATAAACATAAACACTAAACTCATTTAGCATAAGAATTGCATAAAAAACAACAATGGTTTACTTGGTTATCTCTATCCAATATCTCATCATAGGTTCAGATATATTTAATCTAGTCATACAACCAATTTCTCAAGAGAAAATACAACCATAAAGATAGCAAGATGGCTAACAGTTTGTGTAGGTTCCATTTGTGCAGGTTCCTTCCATTTGATACCAACGAAATGTATAAGTTCCATTTATAACAACAAAATGTGCATGACCAACAATGTGGAGATGAAAATTAAAAAAAAAAACACAGTTCTAATTATCTGAAACGCAGAACCAACCATTTTCCATTTAACCAAATGAAAATTACAAAAACAAAATGAATCATTTTCCATTCAACCTGATGAAAATTACAAAGAGAATTGACAACACAAATGAAAATTAGAAAAAGAACCAGATCAAAAACTAAATACTAATTGATAACCTAACTTATTTCAACCAACCAACATAGATGAACAAAACAGAGAAAACCCAACTGAGAACCAAGAGCAACTGAAAATTCCAAAATTTTCTTTCTGTGGCTATGATGGATTTTCAAGTCTGTTCTTTGATCTTAATAGACCAGGAATGACATCAAAAGCTCTAGAACACATTGGTGGATCAAACCACCCAAAAAAGCCACACTCTTCACCCTGTAAAATAAAAAACTAAAGAAAAATTAGGTTAACACACCTGATTCGAAGGAGATGTAAATATATGACCTTACCATTCTCGAACACGCATAGAACCTATGTTCAAACAATGAAGACAAGTTTCGAACAATGGCTTGAACTCCACAGTAATAGAGCACCATTTATTTTCCTGATGAGGGTTTCTTCAACAAAGAAGACGATATATTTGAGAATGAGATGAGAAGCGATTCTTTTAATGTGAAATGGGGGTCTGGTTAATTAAGAAAAGAGAGGGAAACTTAGGTTGACAAAAATACCCTTGCCTCTAACTAAGAAAACAAATGGTATTAGTGGTTAGGGACCACTTTCAGAACAAAATGAGAACCATGAAAATGATTTCTAGACTTATTAAAGTTTAGGTCTTACTGTTAAAGATTTTAGTAAACCATGAGGACCAAAATTTAAAAAATATGTGATAAAACATAATTGAAAATAGAGTAAATTACGGATTTGGTCCCTGAGGTTTCTAAAATGTTTTGGATTTAGTCCCCACACTTTGTTTATTACAAGATAGACCTCAGAGTTTATATTTTCGTAACACATTGGTCCCTGCCACTAACGACCATTAATTACCATCCGTTAACTGAGGGGTATCATGGTCATTTCCATATTTTTTCCAATGCACCTTTTAATAAATTAGAGCTATAATCGTCTTCTTCGGCCAAACACATATCTGGTCGTCTTCTCCTGCCAAACCCACATCCGGTTGTCTTCTCCGACCGTTACACCATTGCAGATCCGATCGGCCCACATTATAAAACACACAAAACAAAACTCAAAATCAACCTAAATAAAAATAAAAAGCCAACCTAAAACAAAACACAAATCAAATCAAATCCAACCCCATATAACCAAAAACTCAAAATCAAAAACTAAAAAACCTTTCCGGTGACTATCAACCACCGCCCACTGGCCACCACCATCTGACCCACCGTCCGACATCGTTATACACCCAAATCTACCAACCACCTAACACCGTTGAAATCGCCACCCACCACCATTCGCAACGACCATTAACACCATCTAAACCAACACGCACCACAATTCAAAATCTCATCCACAAACACAAGAACACCATTTGAATATGAAAATGAAGCAAAGACACTATATACTCAGATAGAAGATGTATAAAGTTCCCAAAAAACTTGATTTCGTAAACAACAAATTGTACAATATGAATTTGTTTCTAATACACTAAACAAAATCAAAAACCTTTAATATAATAAAAAAAACTCTGAACAAAACACTAAAAAACCCTAATTTAATCCCACCTTAAAATCCCAGATCTTGAAAGCCTTTGTTGTTCAAAATAAAAAAGCAGGGACGAGATGTCGTTAGATCTTGGATCGACATTGATAGGGGGTTCGATTTAAAGAGGCAGAATGAGAATGCGATGAGGCGCCTTGATGCTTGGATAGCCGGAGAACGGAGGGATGGTTCTTGCCTTCTTGGTTCACTGGAGCGTGGTCCTTGTGGTTGTTGGATCTGGTGATGAGGTAATCGATGGATGTATCACTGTATCGAGAAGCGGGGGAATGGAGTGACCGGAGTTGCAGAAGATAAGATGACAGAGATTTTGTTAGAAAAAGGGGGAGGGGACGGGGTTCTCTTGAGAACATTGGGAAGGAGATGCTTGATGTATTTTCTTCGACAGGTGGGGGTGGAGGCCGGAGTTGAGGGAGGAGAAAAATGGGGTGCCGGAGGCTAAGGGGTTAGGGAGTGGTGGCGGGAGTTGGAGGAGGAAGAACATGTCCGCAGTGAGAGAGGAGGTGGTTGATGGCGGTGAGGGAGGAGGAAGATACCGGTGGTGAAGGGGGTTTATACACTCCCTGTTCCATATATATATATATATATGAATTATAAATTCAAAACCTATTAAATTATATAATATTTAAATTATACTATTTTTTAAGAAAAGAAGAGAAAGACAAAAAAGAAGAAAAATACCAAAATACCCCTTAGTTAATGGACGAGAATTAACGGTCGTTAGTGGCAGGGACCAATGTGTTATGAAAATACGAACTCTAGGGTCTATCTTGTAATAAACAAATTGTGAGATTAAATCCAAAGCATTTTGGAAACATCAGGGACCAAATCCGTAATTTACTCTTGAAAATATTAATTTAAAACAAAAAAAGTAGAATTAAATGTTGTGTTATTTGAACATGGGGAGACTAAAAAGCAAGTACTAACTTCCTATGTATCTTGTCATCGTGTTATATGGGCATTGTTTGATAAAAATAAGGTGACTTATAAGTCTCCTTATTTTTTAATACATGTTTGATAAACTAACTTATAACTTATAAGTAACTTATAAGCTAGCTTATTGATAAGTTAGTTAAAAGTGACTTATTAGTGACTTATTGAACCTTTTATCATTTTCTTCCGATTATACCCCTGATTAATGTTAATTAATATTATTTTGAAGCTACTTTTTAGTCATTTTACATGTTTATAAGCTACTTTTTGTCAAACGTGACTTATTCATCAGCTACCTTATAAGTCATCAGCTACCTTATCAGCTACCTTTGCCAAACATAGCCAAATTCTTTTTCTTAACTAATGTCTTGATTAATTTATATATTAATTTTATTACTAGTAAAGAATTAAAAATATCTAGAAGCCCCGACGAACGAAGGCCCTATGTGGAGCACCACATGTGTGGAACACCACTTGACACATCTTAAAGAACGGCCATGTAATTCCACATGCTCTTTTAAAAAATGCATATAAAAAAATAATATAAAGATTTACTTTCAAAATTATGTAATAATATTGTAATCAAACAATATTTATAAATTTATTTTATAAACATAGAATTTATTAAATGTCTTAATTGCATCCTAATAACTCATTATAAAGATAAACCGATCATATGATGTAGATTAAGTTAGGAGTTAAAAATGAATTCAATGAATTTCAACCATGCAATTTTAACAAACTTTACCAATCAATTTTAACCGTTTATTAATTTAACAAACTAGAAAATCTACCCGTTGTAATGCAGTGGAATTTCAATATTTTATCAACAATAACTTAGAATCCTCAAACTCTTTTAAGATATCAAGTTGTCTATCGTTATGAACTTATAAATCGGCATTCATTATTTTTATGAAACTCAAATACAATCTTAATTTAAAAAGAACAAAGTAGTACATTTAAGACCCATTTGATTTGACGAAATGTTTTTTTTAATAATTTAGATTTTGTGGAAAAATTTGGAATCTTTGGTGTGTTTGGTTTGTAGAATTTAAAATAAAATTGAATTTCATTATTAATCGATTTTTACAAAACAAATATTTAAACTTTTGTAACTATTAAAAAATCTAAACAGTAATCACTATTTATAATATAGGATAGATATAGATAGATAAAGCCATAATGGTGTAAAATAAAAAATTAAGATGTTAAATTAAGTTTTAAAAATAACTCGGCACGTATTTATAATATTTAATGTTATTAATTCAAAAAATATCGATACTAGACTCTTTTGAATGTATTGAAGAACGACTATAATCGTATAATTTATAAAAAAAGAAAGTTTTTTTTTAATATATTTTAGTTAATATATGATTATATATGTTATTATAAAAAATGTGTTAATCGAAAATTGAAGAGCTACAAAGTAAACTATAACAAATTATAACGGTGTAAAATATAATTTAAAAATAAAAAATTAATTATTATGATGAATCGTGGAAGTTGTAAAACTTCAAAAATTGCACATAATACATCAACATTTGTACCTCTTAAATGAAAATGGTGATAAATGAAAATTAAAAAAGTAAAAGATATAAAAGTTAATTAAATAACTATAATATATTAACTGTAAATTTTAAAAATAATTCACTATATATTTATGTTATTTAATAATATGAGTAAGTCCAAAAATATTCAATATTAGACTCATTTCGAAGATATTGACAATACGATTATAATAGTATACTTTGAAAAAAAAAAAAAAAACATATTTTTTAATGTAGTTTGGTTCATATACAATTATTTATGTTTATGTGATAGGGATGTAAAATGAAAAATAAAATAGTTAGGGATGTGAATGAAATTTTAAAACTAATTATAGTATAGATAAGGTATAAAACATAATTTTTTTTAAAACAACTCGTTACGTATTCATGTATATAATAATATGACTAAATCGAAAAATATTCAATATTAGGCTCATTTTGAAGGTATTGACGACACGATTATAATGATATAATTTATAACAAAAGAAAACATGTTTTAATGCATTTTAGCTAATTTAAGATTATATTTGTTAAAATGAAAAAATTGTGAAATGAAAATTGAAAAAGGAAGGGATATAAACTAAATTAAAGAACAAAGTTTAAGGGTATAAAGTGTAATTTAAAAATCAAAATTAATTACATTCTAGTTCTAAATATTGAATCGTGGTGTGGACATGCATCAAATGATTGTACCTAAGTCAAGAAAACTTGTAAGTCTTAATTTTTCTAAACGCTTAACCGTTATACATGTCTTATATAATAGTATAGATATCTGATTTTATTTTGTTTCTAATCTAAAGCGTGATCTTAATGAATAAATTTTATCATCTTTCATATATATCTTAATGATAACTAATGAATCATGATAATTGTTTATAAATATTTCAGTTATTTTATAATATAATAGTTTCCATAGTTGATAAGAATTACGTAGTTTGTAATTGAAACCACCCTAGCTATCCAAAGAGGGTTTCAATTGATGAGCATTAATTATTAATGAAAATGATGTGTCTATTGTACCACATATTTAGTCTCTATAATGTACTTGTCATATATATATATGAGACAACCTAGATTACATATAAGACTATTCACAGCATCTCCAATGCACCATCCCTAAATAACTTTTAACTATTTCATTTAATTGTTTAAAAGACTTTTTAGTATCGAGGAAGAAGACTTTTTGGTAAAGCTTTTAAAGAAAAGCTTTTTATAAACTTTGTCTCTTACATTCTCTCACATATAATCTATTGAAAGAGGGTTTTTTACATTGGATCAAATTTACAAAATAACCTTTTAATATAGAAAAAAGTTTTTGTAAGACTTAAGCATTGTGTATGCTCTTATTATACAAATTCAATAATTTATAGCTTATTAACCAATTTTCATATATTGATATGTGAAAATGTTAGTGTTTTGTTGATATGTGTGAAAATGTTAGTGTTTATATACGTGTTGTTTCATATATGAAATGTGTGAAACTGTTTGGTGTGAAAAAAAATCTCAAAAGTTCCACACATGAAACAACCTAACAATGTATAAACACTAACATTTTCATACGTATTGACACATGAAAATTGGTTAATAAGTTTATACAAATTATTGAATTTATAAAAGAGTAAGACACACACGAGCGCACTCTCTCTCTCTCTCTCTATATATATATATATATATATGGTCAGGTTCCGGTGATAATGAAAGTTAAGTTGAAAAATGTAAGAAGAGCTTTCCACCTTGGATCAATCGTAATTGAGGGCGGTGATCAAATAAAAAACCATAAAAAATTACCAACTCGTAAAACCGATATAAAAATATTTTTCATCAAAACTTATAATTTAAGATGGTGTTCCATATATGTTTGTATTCGCCTTATGAAATAATTAGACGTGATCTTTTTTGATTCATTTAGTGAAATGAAAAATACGCGTAAAAAATATTCATAAAACAAATACATGTGAAATTTTCACATTGAAACAAATATATATGAAATAATATATGGGGTTTTACCCAAAATAGCCTATTTATATCATGTAATTTAACAATATAGCCTATTTTTAGAGTTTTTTGGAAAAATAACCCATCGAGTCGGCCTCCGGGAGCGACAAAACAATATTTGGGGCGATCCATTGACTAGTCATAACAAGACATTCAAAACCATTAAAAATTATATTTTTTTTAGAAAAAGTAGACTTTTTGATATTTGTGATCGGTCGCCCCCATGGGACGACCATAGTAAAGTAGCTTCAATTACCAAGAAAATTTTGTATTGTTTTTAAATAAAATCAGTATTTTTTTATAAAAAAAACGTGTTTTTTGTTTTTGTGAATATCATCTGATGTGACAACTGAATGGGTCTCCCCAACAAAGTTATTGTCATCTCCGGAGGTCGACTTGATTGGTTATTTTTGCAAAAACTCTGAAAGTTGGTTATTTGGTTAATTTACATAGTATAAATAGACTATTTTGGGAAAAACCCCATAATATATTAAATTCTAGCATTTGATGAAAATAAATCATGATTTTTTTTTTCTATTTGTTTTCACGAGTTTGTAAGTTTTTTGTGGTTTTTATTTGATTTAGCCCCTTCTAATTGAATGTCAACACTAATGAGATGCACCAAGATGTAGCGGGTCAACTTATTTATAAAGCTCAATTCATGGATGGTCATGTGATTAAAAATGATAAAAAATTCACATCTCTTCTCACGTTTCTCACCTAAATTCTTCTTCTCACACGATAATTCACCCATATATATATATATATATATATATATCAATATATGTATAAATTAAGAAATTAAAAATAATAATTTCAAATAGGAATTATGGTACTGGAACATTTATAAAGTTGCTAACTTTTCGTGTCTCATTAATAGCTTTCTTCATCATCTTTAATTTCCAAACTACCATTCATGAAAACCTTATAAATAAACTAGACAAAACTAACAAAACCAGAGATCTATCCAATGGAGGGAGAAATATGGAATTTCATGGCAGATTGGACAATTGCTTTGGCATCTCTTCTCTATTCTCATGGTGTTGGCATCTTTATTTCACAAGGTACAACCAGATTCTTTGCTCTATTTCCAATTATACCCCTCTTCTTCTACCTTCCATCAAACCTAACCACCATGTTTCTTTGTGGTTTGACCTCCTTCTTCATCTCATGGCTTGCAACCTTCAAACTCATCCTCTTTGCTTTTGGCCATGGCCCTTTGGCTTCAAACCCATCTCTACCTTTATCTCATTTCATCCCAATTGCTTGCCTTCCCATCAAAATCTTGAACCCTAATTCAAGAATTCAAGAAAACCCTAAAACCACCCGCGATTTGGTTAAGGATTATGGAACTAGGGTTTTGATCTTTTGCATCACAATCAAAATCTTTGGTTATAAAGATTATGTACACCCTTTTCTAGTGACTTTGATCTATGTATACGATGTGTTCTTTATGCTCGAGTTATTGCTAGCGTTGGCTGCTTTTGTGGCTCGAGCTGTGATCGGAGTCCAGCTCGAGCCACAGTTCAATCAGCCCCAGAACGCCAGTTCTTTACAGGATTTCTGGGGCAAGAGATGGAATCTTATGGTGTCTAGTATTCTACGCTCTATTGTCTACCTTCCTGCACGGAAAGTCTTTGGGCACGTGATCCCACAAAAATGGGTATCGGTGCCTGCGGTTTTCATGACGTTTTTGCTGTCGGGAATAATGCACGAGATCATATTTTATTATCTTGGACGACTTACGCCAACGTGGGAAGTAACTTGTTTCTTTGTAATCCATGGGGTTTGCGTTGGAACTGAGATCGTGATCAAGAAAACCTTTGGTCAGAGAATCGAACCGTCGTCGATCGTCGCTCGAATAATGACTCTAGGGTTCGTAACCATTACTTGTTTTTGGCTATTTTTTCCACCTTTTTTGAGATTTAATCCATTTATTAGAGGTTGTAGGGAAGTTATGGCAGTTTTAGAGTTTTTTAAACATGGTGTTATGGTTAGCCCTAGTGAGCTTGAGTGTCCATATAATTAAAAGATAAATAAATAGAAACACGTTTTTGTAACCTTTTATCACAATAATCATGTATATCTTACTACAAGCTTTTATGTTACAGATATAATAAACTTTTTTACCATCGGTCAAAAAGGGCATAGACTTGGAAGCTCACTAGCTATGAATTTGTACTTAATTGATTGACTAACTGAATCGACCAAGATTCAACTTGTATTATAATATTTATTAGATCCGTTTTAATGGGAATTTGTATCGAATTCGAAACTAGTTTTAAATCGCTTGAAGAAATCAATTGTGAATTTGGTTGTCGTTGCAAAAAATAAGTTTGACGTGTCATATTAGTGACGGGTTAGTTGGTCATATGAACCACCAAAAGGAAATGTGGTTGACTGAACACCAAAATTATAATAAAATAATAATAATATAATTATATTTTTATATCTATAAAGATCATAATTTTTGACAAGTAAGATGGATGAAAGTTATTTTTGAAACTCCGAGATAGAGCTACGTAGAAAACTAAAGAAATAGTTGACATTATGTAAGATTTTTAGAAAAAAAAACATATATATTCTAAATCATAGGAATCTAGATATCGTAAAAAGTATAAAAAGAGATCATGACTCTTGGATGAACTTGATCACAGATCCGACACGATGACATTTTGGTAACTGTGGTGAACTTTAGTTGCAAGGTGTAAGTGTCCACATAACTTAACTTAACATACATGAATGTATGTTAACATACCCCACAATCTTAATTTATATTAACATTTAAACCTTAATATATATTAACATGGATTACAATGAATATTATTAACGAACCTTAACATGTAAACTTGAATCTTAATTTACCCTGACATTCATTAAGAAAATCATATCCTACAATGCAGATGTGGATGATCGAATGACCGATTTACCTCGACAACATGCAACACAATAGATAGATTAATCTGTATATTTTTATATTGAAGCCTAAATTTTAAATTAAGTATCTTTTAAATAAATATTTTTTAAACTATAGACTGTTAAAAATATGTTATTCAAAAATGAAATTTAAGTGAATATACTTCTTTATATATTGTATTTTAGGGAACTATTATAATTATAAGAAGTAAGAATTTAATATACAAATATAATATTATTTAAAGATTTTTAGTAATCTATCTATTCTTTTGTCTTTTTCATATAAATATAAAACACTATTTTTATGCACACATATATATATATATATATATATTTTTAAATTAATTAATTATATTAATTATATAAAAAAAATTCAAAGAATTAATTATATAAATAAATTTTAATGCAATTAAAATTTTAAATTAGGAAAATCAAATCAAATCATAAAAACATATTTTATTTTATTTAAAAAGAATAAATAATATATGATTTTATGATCGATTTATTTATATTAAAAAAAATTATGTTATATACGATTTAATTTATTGTTCTTTTTCTATCATTACAATAAACAAGCTTATTATCGATATTTTAACACCAAAATTATTTAAAACCGCTAAGATATGAACTCCAATTTTATCATACTAAAATAAGATTTTCGATTTTCAAATAAATTTTCATTCAAACATTCAACGTCAACTAATTAAATTTTTACCAAAAGAAAATTCTTATGTACTTTTATCTTTGTAACTTAAAATTAAACAAATTCCTATATAAATTCAACAAGTTTTTATATCGAAGTGGACAAAAATATTAAAATGATAAAATTATATCATATTTAATTTTTTAATTTAAAAAAATTAAATGATATAATTTTCTTTATTTTGATATCATTATATATAAAGTGAATTTTATATCGTATTTATTTTGATATCATTATATATTAAATACGATATAATTTTATCATTTTAATATTTTTGTTTATTTCGGTATGAAAATTTGTTAAATTTATATAATAATTTATTCGCTCTATATAAAATAAAATATTATTTTATGATTTGATCTCTTTAGCTTAAAATTTTAATTGCATTAAAACTTATTTATATAATTAATTCTTTGAAAAGTTTGATATAATTAATATAATTAAATCCAATTTAATATAATTAATTTTTTAAAACAATATAATTTAATTTATTTAATATAGTTAAGTTTTTCTTTTAAAATTAAACAAATCATGTCTACAATAATATCATAATTTATTTATTTTGATATCATTATATATATATATATATATATTTATATTTATATGCATAAAAATATTGTTTTATATTTATATGAAAAAGACAAAAGAATAGATAGATGACAAAAATGACCTTTTGACTTAACAGAGTTAGTTTCGTTAGTCAGAAGGATCATGACCAAAACAAATTGAATACCATAAAAACCATACCAACAACAAAAATAATATAAGGATCATAGCCCAAAAAACTATCAAGCCACAGACCAAATCCACAATTCACTTTATTAAAAATTAAAAAAAATAATAGAAAAGAATGATTAAAGATACGAAAAAAAGATTGCTTAGAAGCATGTGGGAAGATGAATGATAGTCCTTGTGTTGTGATAGTGACATGACTGGTAGGTTTATGAAAACAATGATTCTTTCTTTTTGGAAAAAAAACATAATTTATAATGTGAATTTTCATATCTAATTTAACAAAAAAAATTAATATTGGTGGAGTTCTTTTAAATTTATTTTTCTTGAATGATATCTTTTATGTTCCAAAAATAGTCCTAAAATATGAAAAACGAGATCGTTTTTTGTTTGTTTTGAGATAAACAAAACGTTTAAGTTAACAATAATTCCAAATGAGAATATTTAATGTACAAATGTTTCAAGAGAGAAGTAAATTCTATTCCCACTCTTTAAATAATTAAAATTCTATATATATATATATATAAGGAAATCCTCCAAAGATGACGTGGCGCATTCGAGCACCATTCTCCATAGAAATGTTCTAGTATTTTTGATTTTTTTTAAAATACTTATTAAGTTAATGACATTTGGGCTATTATATGAAAGTTATATATACAATTATAAGTAGGGTTTCTTTGGTAATTTTGTTTCCAATTTAGTTAGCTTTAATGTCAAAACTATTCAACTACCTTTGTGGAGGGTACTTTTACTCTCTCTATAATTGAACTAATGACATTTGTGCCCCTATATGAAAGTTACATATACCATTATAAGATGGGTTTCTTTGGTAATTTTGTTTCCAATTTAATTAGCTTTAATGTCGAAACTATTCAACTCTTTTGGTAGGTGTTACTTTATGTATTCCTTTCTTTCATTTCCTCACAATAGTGTTTGCACAAATTAAATCCGTCAAGACAACCATTGTCACCGTCAATTCTTCCGATTGTGTTGAAAATGTAACACCCAAAAACTAAAGCCAACAACAAGATTAAATCAAAATCCAAAATCACCAAATGATTAACCAACCAACGATTAATTCATTACAATCATAATTTGAAATAAAGATAAATGCAGTGGAATTCCATAAGTCTAATGTTAACAGCTGAATATTGGAAACTAACGCGGAAACTAAAAACTCTTCGGAAGCCCCTCTACATCTTCCCTTTCCTCTTATCCTCTCTCCCAGCAATATACCTCCCTGAAAATATTTTATTTTGAAAAGAGAGGGTTAGACCAAAAGGTCTAGTGAATTCCCATAAAACCAGTTTATATATTTCCAGCAGTTTACAAATCATCAAAACATGCAATGTTTTCCAAACAGTTCAACCCCTTTTATTTATCGAGAATAAAACATGTATTGAAGAAATATGATAAGGCAAACACCATCGCAAACCCTTAGCGACACACCAGTCCCGTAGGACCAATCCCGTACAACCACAAACCCTTAGTCGTCTAGGTTTTAATAATAGAGACCTAGTCATATTACTTAATTAAAAACATGTTGGAACCCAGATCCCTATTTAACTCAATTAATCGATAGATCTAAGAGAAATATAAGAGCGGAAGCAGTTTAAATCTATGATTAAAGCTAGAACAGTTAGAACAGTAATTGAAGATCTAATGAGAATTTGTATTCAATAACCTGAGGAGCGATTACAAATACGTCAAATGATAAACCCTAATTCTCTCTCAAAGATGATCGACATTTTTTACAGTGATAACTAACTCTATATATACTAGTACAAAAGAGAAAGTCAACAAACTAGCTTATCATTGAGTGACATGCCACTCGTACGACTAACAGAATTAGTTACGCACGAAAAGTGTGACAGGCCACGTCACCAAAAGCCCGTGAGTAAAGCAGTTGATATCCAGAGGTCTTCAGAGGTCTCTGGGCTTTTTGATGAGAGAGAGATCAGAGGATAAGTCTTTGAGTTTGTTCTCTGATGCTTGAGACTTATCTGCTTCTGGTTCATACTTTCTTAACAAGTTATGCGCCTGATTGGGGAAACAATGTAAGCTTCTTTCTTTATTTGGCTATGACTCATGAATCTTGTCTTGAATTCATCGCTCACATTGTAGTCACTGGCAAAGTTTGGAAGCATTAGAAATACCTTGTGATCAGTTGCTGCGTATATATGCTTGTATTCAATTTCTGTTGAGGTGGGACTTTGTACGCATCAAACTTCTTGATATCTTCCTTCAATTGCGCCATCCTTCACCTTTTCTGCTTCAGCTCTGAGTTTGGCTGCTTCAGAGATAGGGGGTTGTTTAGGGACAGGTGGCTTAGAGATGGGAATTTGTGAGCTTGAGCTCCGACCTTTGGGATTTAAGGTTGCAGAATCAGAAGGTGTAGGATCAGTTTGGGTTTTAGGTTTTGGGGGTTGGCTTGTTTGGCTTGGTTGCTTCTGGGTTTGACCTTCTGGCTTTCTTTCGTTTCCCAAAAGATCGAGAATGAACTTAGCCATATCTGGATCTTTGGGAAGTGGGATAGAATTGACAGCTAGAGGTGTTGGTGTAACCAGAACCAGAACCCATTCCAATACCAGAAGATATAGAAGTTCAAGCCCAACCAATACCTCAAACAAGGATGAAGAGATAGACAAAGTCTCATACTCCAGATCTAGTTATTGGAGATCCATCTGAAGGGGTTAAAACAAGATCTGCAACTGCTAATGAAGCCTTCTTTGTAAACATTTTGAGCATGATAGAGCCAAAGAAAGTTCATGAAGCTTTACAAGAACCAAGCTGGGTGAAAGCTATGCAAGAAGAGCTGCTTTAATTTGACAGGAACAAAGTATGGAAGTTAGTACCTCTGCCTAAAGATAAGATCGCCATTGGTACTAAGTGGGTATTCAGAAACAAAAAGGATGAAGATGGTATTGTGATCAGAAATAAAGCAAGATTGGTGGCCAATGGATATTGTCAAGAAGAAGGAATCGACTACGATGAAACTTTTGCTCCAGTTGCAAGACTTGAAGCAATAAGATTATTTCTGGCCTTCTCTGCATATAAAGACTTCAAGGTGTACCAAATGCATGTTAAATGTGCTTTCTTGAATGGAGACTTGAAAGAAGAAGTGTATGTCCAACAACCGCTTGGGTTTGAAAACTCAAGACATCTAGATCACGTCTATCTTCTAGACAAAGATCTGTATGGCTTAAAGCAAGCTCCCAGAGCTTGGTATGAACGTTTGTCAAAATATTTGATTAAGCACTCATACGAAAAAGGTAAGATCGATACTACCATGTTCATCAAAAGAGGAAAAGGTACGTTAACTGTGGATCAAATTTATGTGGGTGACATCATATTTGGTTCTACGGATCAAACAGAAGTTGATTTGTTTTCAAAGTTAATGGAAAGTGAATTTGAAATGAGTTTAATGGGAGAACTAACTTTCTTCTTAGGAGTTCAAGTCAAACAGACTACCTCTGGCATTTTTATAAATCAAGCCAAGTATGTTTCTAACATGTTAAAGAAATTCAAACTTCAAAATTCCAATACTATGAAAACTCCTATCACTCCGAGAGATGCTAAATGTGCGTTATGGTTCTAGTTACACCAACACCTCTGGCTGTCAATTCTGGCCCACTTCCCAAAGATCCAGATATGGCTAAGTTCATTCTCGATCTTTTGGGAAACAAAAGAAAGGCAGAAGGTCAAACCCAGAAGCAACCAAGCCAAACAAGCCAACCCCCAAAACCTAAAACCCAAACTGATCCTACACCTTCTGATTCTGCAACCTTAAATCCCAAAGATCAGAGCTCAAGCTCACAAATTCACAAACTCAGATTTCTTGTCAAACTTGCCAAGTTTGTCTCGATCATTCAGAATAAAACATCTGCAGCCAAAAATGTGGAAAAATTTAACTAAGGGTATTCTTTTGTTAATAAGCTCATAAGAGGTTTTGAAATGCCTCTTAATTATAATTGATCGATTCTGAGTGAAACATGTTGTGGCTTCAACTTCTGCCCAGAAGTTGGTGGGTAGCCCAGAAGCTACAAGCATTGTTCTTGCTGCTTCAACTAATGTTCTTTTTCTTCTTTCTACAACACCATTTTGCTGTGGAGTGCGTACAGCAGAGAAGTTTTGAGTAATGCCATTTTCAACAAGGTATTCTTCAAGCTTGGCATTCTTGAATTCAGTACCATTGTCACTTCTGAGTTGTTGTATTTTTTGTTGCAGAAGCACTTGTATTCTTGTCATCATATTTTTCAACACTATTGGAACTTCTGATTTTTGTCGTACAAAAGCAAGCCATGTATACCTAGAAAATTCATCTATTAGTACCAAGATATACTTTTTGCCAGACAGACTCTGAATTGCAATGGGACCACAGAGGTCAACATGTAGCATTTGCAAAGGTGGTGTGCACGAATGATCACTTTTGGTTTTGTGAGATGCTCTTTTGATTTTGCCCATCTCACAAGCACGGCAGAGGTGATCTTTCTGGAAATGTACGTCCGGGAGACCCTTGACAAGGTTATGTTTTATAAGAAGTTCAAGATTTTCAAAGTTTAAGTGTGAAAGTTTATGATGCCAAAGCCATGCAACTTCACTCTTTTTAGAGATAAGACACAGAGTTTCCTTACCATCCTTGGATGTAAAGTTCATCATATATAGATTACCTATTCTTCACCTGCCTTAGAGAATAAGTAACTATGTTTTTCATCAAATACAACTAGCATCTTAGAATCACAGAGTTGACTAACACTTAACAGGTTATGTTTCAATCCTGAAACATGAGCTACTTTGGGTAAGGTAATATTACCTTCTTGAAGAGTACCATAGCCTTTTATTTGAGCCTTACCATCATCACCAAACGTTACTACTCCACCAAATTTTATCTTTGAATTTGGAGAGTAAGTTTTTTGTTCCAGTCATGTGCCTTGAGCATCCAGAGTCAAGATACCATATATGCACACGCTGTTTCTGCAATTAAAATCAGAGAGATTTAGGTACTCATTTCATAATGGGTCTTTTGTTGTCAGATTTCTGATTTATCTTTTCCTTTTGATCAGAAAGATGCACAGGTTTTCCAGTTTGGTCAGAGACTATTGGTTTGCCAGTTTTGTTTGAATTATTTCTCTGGTTTTGATTTTTTGAGTGTTTACGATTGTCAGAGAAGTAACCAGAAGGCCTTGAGAAAAATAGTTTAAGTTTTAAAAACAAGGAGAAGCATTCAGAGTTCTGAAACATAAAAGAATTCATTGCATTTTCATTACTAGAATGATAATTACAATTGTTCTTATTTCTGTCTATTCTAGCATCAGTTGTTCTATTGAACTTTTTATCTAGTCTAGACTTATGCTTTTGAACATGTGAATTTTTCTGTGGAGGCTGCTTCTGATGAGACTTCTCTGGAACATTGTGTTTTACTGAGAGAGAAGCATAAGAGTTAGCTTTCCATTTTCCTTTATCAAAACAAGTAAACTTCTGTGACGGAGATTTCAGAGGTTTGTGCTGAATATTTTCTTTCCTTCTAAGATTTGCTTCTTTTTCGAGTTCAAGACAAGTCTTAGCTTGTAAACACATCCCAAGAAAATCTGGATGTACGGTGTTAGAAAGTAAATACGTTTGCTTAGGCCCGTTAGCCCGTGGGCCCTTAGGGTTTCTCTTTGTCTAGGTTTTCTGTCTATATATATCCCTGTATTCTTTTATTCTAAAGTACAAGTTAAAAGCAATAATATATTTCCTGATTACATGGTATCAGAGCTCGGTTTCTTAAATCCGGTGGTGAGCCGGTGAACAGTAACTCCGGCGTGAACAGTAACTCTGGCAGTGAACAGTAACTCCGATGTGAATAGTAATTTTTTTCCCGATTTGTTTTTTCTTGATCGAGAAGTTTTCTTGGGTCGGAAGTCATCTATGTTCGTCGGTTTCTTTGGCACCCTGTGAGTGGATCTATGTTCGTCGGTTTCTTTGGCACCCTGTGAGTGCATCTGTGTTCGTCGGTTTCTTTAGCACCTTGTGAGTGCGTCTATGTTCGTTGGCTTCTTTGGCACCTTGTGAGTGCATCTCTGTTTGTTGGCTTCTTTGGCACACTGTGAGTGCGTTGTTCGCTTTCTGGTTTGCTGTTATTTGTCCTAAGATCTACGTTTTCTTTTCTAGTTCGTGACTTATTGGAAGATGGTTGGAGAAAACAAAACATCCAACAACAACAGTGGGGTATGTGTACCTGATAAGGTTTTAGCCAGATATCCGAGAAGTTCATCAGCGCATGTTGCCTCCACCTCAGGTAACTCTAGTACATGCCTATTATCTTCGGCCTCCAAATGGGTCATTGATTCAGGTGCTTCAGATCACATGACAAGTAATCCCACCATCTTCTCTAATTTCAATAAACACAAATCCCCATCACACGTCACAATGGCTGACGGGTCTACCACACCTTTCCTTGGTTCTGGCACCATCGATCTTACCCCATCTGTTTCGTTATCTTCTGTACTGAGCCTACCTAATTTCTCGTTCAATTTGTTATCGGTCAGCAAAATTACTCGTGCTTTATATTGTGTCTCATTCTTTCCTGATTTCTGCGTCTTTCAGGATCTGTCGACGAAGAGGATTATTGGTAGAGGGCGGGAGACTGATGGCCTATACATATTTGAACCTCAAGTACCTTCCTCATGAACTTGTTCTAGCTCATCGTCTCCACTTGATGTTCATTGTCGATTAGGTCATCCATCTTTACAAAATCTGAAGAACTTGTGTCTCGAGTTCTCTTATATACCTTCCCCCTACAGTGTGAGTGTTGTCAATTTGCCAAACATCAGCGTATTCATTTAAGTCCTAGAGTCGGTAATAAGCGGGCTTCATCCCCATTTGAGTTGGTCCATTATGATGTTTGGGACCATGTCCTGTTACTTCAAAACTTGGGTTTAAATATTTCGTTACATTTGTTGATGATTACTCTCGTAATACTTGGATTTACTTTATGAAAAATCGTTCTGAGGTGTTTACACACTTTTGCTCACTTTATGCTGAGATTAAAACTCAGTTTCAAGTCTCCATTCAAACTCTTCGTAGTAATAATGCAAAAGAATATTTGTCTCAAACTTTTCAGTCATATATGCTTCAAAATGGCATTCTTCACGAGTCTTCCTGTGTTGACACACCAACCCAAAATGGAGTTGCAGAAAGAAAGAATCGTCATCTTCTAGAGGTGGATCGAGCACTATTATTTCACATGACCGTTCCTAAAGTCTTTTGGGTTAATGCGGTTGCTACCGCTTGTTTTCTTATCAACCGAATGCCCTCAATTGTTTTGGATGGTAGAAGTCCTTTCTTAGTTCTGTTCCCTACAAAATCTTTGTTTCCTATCGACCCAAAGATCTTTGGTAGTTCCTGTTTTGTCCGTGATACCCGACCGCACATAACTAAGTTGGATCCAAAGTCTTTGAAATGTGTCTTTCTTGGTTACTCTCGACTTCAAAAAGGGTACAAGTGTTTTCCCCCACGCCCAATTGATACATTGTATCTCGAGACATTACATTCCATGAGAATATACCCTTCTTTCACGTGTCTACTCCTTGCAACCCAAGAGATAGTGATGATTTGTTGGTATATGTCATACCTGTTCCTACGTCTACTACCCCATCCGACTCGACACAGCCTCAAGAGCCTACTAGACCACCAGTCATTCACGTATATAATAGGCAGCCACGGCCTACATCAGATCCCGACCCAACACCATCTTCATCGCCGTCTATAGATCCGCCTAATGATGATCCTCTTGCTTCGAGTGATCCATCACCCTCCGACACACAGGTTCCTGATCTTGATGTTCCCATTGCTCTTCGAAAAGGTAAACGCTCATGTACTTACCCTATTTCTTCTGTTGTTTCCTATGATAAACTTTCTTCACATTCTCGTTCTTTGATCTCTACACTTGATTCTTTATCTGTTCCTAAAACTGTTGGTAAAGCTTTGGCCCATCCTGGATGGCGGGATGCTATGATTGACGAGATTAATGCTCTCGATCATAATGGTACATGGGATTTGGTAGAGTTACCTGCGGACAAAAAGGCAATTGGCTGTAATGGGTATTCACTGTGAAAGTTAATCCAGATGGATCTGTGGCTCGTTTGAAAGCCCGATTGGTAGCTAAAGGATATGCTCAGACTTATGGGGTCGACTACCACGAGACATTTTCACCTGTTGCTAAGGTACCCTCTATTCGCCTGTTTATTTCATTAGCAGCTACTTACGACTGGGTACTCCACCAACTGGATGTTAAAAATGCCTTCTTGCATGGTGATTTACATGAGGAAGTTTATATAGAGCAACCACCTGGGTTTGTTGCTCAGGGGGAGTTTGGCAAGTTTTGTAAATTGCGTAAATCATTGTATGGTTTAAAGCAATCCCCTCATGCTTGGTTTGGACGGTTTAATGCCGTAGTGACTGAATTTTTGGCTTACGGAGGAGCTCTTATGATCATTCTGTGTTCTACAATTCATCATCTTCTGGATGTATTTTACTTGTGGTATATGTTGATGACATTGTGATTACCGGGAGTGATAAGACTGGGATCAAGAAGCTAAAACATTTCCTTGCGTCTCGGTTTCAAACAAAGGACCTAGGTCCTTTAAAATACTTCTTGGGAATTGAAGTGTCTCGTTCTCGGAAAGGGATATGTCTGTCTCAACGGAAATATTGTTTGGATATATTAAAAGACTCTGGGATGATTGAAACAAAACCTTGTGAGGCCCCAACGATTCCAAATATGAAATTGAAAGCTGATGATGGAGATCTACTCGAGGATCCAGAAAATTACAAAAGAATTGTGGGAAAGCTAAACTACCTGACGATTACCCGTCCTGACATCGCCTTTCCGGTAAGTGTAGTGCGTTAGTTTATGTCGTCCCCGAGAACTCCACATTGGGACGCTGTTAGGCAGATACTGAAGTACCTAAAGGGTGCTCCTAGCCTGGGTATCCTCTATCAAAATCACGGTCATCATATCATAGAAGGATTCACAGATGCCGACTATAATGGAGATCCTACCAATAGGCGGTCTACGACAGGCTATTGTGTTGGTTGGAGGGAATCTAGTTTCGTGGAAAAGCAAGAAACAGAATGTCGTTTCCCGGTCAAGTGTTGAATCTAAATACAGGGCTATGGCTCAAACCACTTGTAAGCTGGTATGGTTGCGTAATCTGCTAGGTGAAATTGGGTTTGCTCAATCTAAACCAATGAACCTATAATGTGATAATGAGGTGGCTATCCACATTGCAAACAATCCTGTGTTTCATGAAAGAACAAAACACATCGAGGTTGATTGCCATTTCACTCGTGAAAAGTTAGAAGATGGAACAATCTCAACTCCTTTTGTTCGAACAGGAAATCAACTTGATGATGTCTTTACCAAAGCTTTACCTGGTTCGCGAATCTCTTTTATTTGTAAGAAGCTGGGCATGATTAACATCTATGCTCCAGCTTGAGGGGGAATGTTAGAAAGTAAATACGCTTGCTTAGGCCCGTTAGCCCGTGGGCCCTTAGGGTTTCTCTTTGTCTAGGTTTTCTGTCTATATATATCCCTGCATTCTTTCATTCTAAAGTACAAGTTAAAAGCAATAATATATTTCCTGATTACATATGAGAACCTCTTTTCTTTGTTCTTTAGGAGGAACAGAGATTATTGGTATTCCACCTGAAAGTTTTGCAGTACTTGATCCAGCAGCTCTAATTTCCAAAGGTTCATTAGTGTATAAAATTGGAGCATTACTGTCCTTTATAACTTCTGGAACCTTTGTATAATTAGGAGGTAAAAGATTTTCAAGACTTGAGATATATTTTTCTAAGTTTTCAAAAGAATCATCATCATTTTGATTATCATTTTCCCAGGTATAAGTAACAAACTCATCGTTGTCTTCAACACCACAAAGATTTAAATCCACAAAGGTACAAGGAAAAATTTCTGGATGGTGTTTAGAGATTTGTTGTTCGAGATTTGTAGTATTTGATTTAAAACATTCATCCAGAATTGTGAGAATGTCTTTTTGGAACTTGAGTCTTTAAATCTTTGAAAGTAGATCCTCGAAACCAAGGATCTTTGAAAGTAGATCCTCGAAAAATTTCTGGATGGTGTTTAGAGATTTGTTGTTCGAGATTTGTAGTATTTGATTTAAAACATTCATCCAGAATTGTGAGAATGTCTTTTTGGAACTTGAGTCTTTAAATTTGTAGTAGATCTCTTTTTACACGTGTAAGGATCCAGATCCTCGAAACCAAGGCCTGTTTTCCCTACTTGTGTATTTATCTTTTCATGCACCTTCTGAGCATCGATATTTTTTAATCTGTAGCTCTTTGTTTTGAAGTTCAATGTGCAGAAATTCTCTTTCCTTTTGAAAATAATTTTTAAGTGGTATAGAGTTTAGTTTGTCACTTTCTTTAGCACTTATCTCCTTATCTTTGGTTTCCAGAAGTTTACATAAGTTTTTGTTTTCTTCTGTGAGTTTGACTTCTGTTGAATTTAGACGTTTTAAAATCTTTTTATATTCAACAGAGAGTTCATTTTTCTCACTGGTTAAAATTTCCATCTCTCTTTTGAAAATTTCTCTTTCCTTCTGAACAATTGAAAAAGTTTGTTCAAGATTCTTTCTTAATTTCTTTTCTTCAAAAAGCTTTTGCTTTAGATTTTCAAAATCGTTTGTTAGAATCATTATAGCGTTTTGAAGTTCAGGATTCAGATAGGGTGCAAACCGGAGTTTCAGAAGGCTGATCTTCTGAGTCATCCGCCATAGCCATTCCACAAAACATGACATCATCTCCACTTGACTGGTCATCCAGCCAATGCTCTCTTTCAACATAGTGAGCTCTTTCGACTTTTTTGTACTTGTATTTGTTCTTGTAATACTGTTTCTTTTTTATAAGAACGCTTTTACAGTCCTTAGAGTAATGACCCGACTTTCCACACCTATAGCAAACATCTTTCTTTTTGTTTAGCTCTTCTTCCTTCTTCTCAACTTCTGATTTCTCCTTCTGTACTTCCTGCCTTGGAACATAAGGTTGATTAGGGCGATTACTTCTGTTGTCAAATCTTCTATTTCCTTTGAATGAGTGATTACCAAACTTTTTGGTGAACTGTTTGGTAATGAGAGCTAAAGATTCAGCAAAAGAATTGATCTCATTATTTTCAGAATCAGAATCTTCTTGATTGGTGTCCGAAATGAGTGCCTTACTCTTCCTTTTCTTTTCTGTCTCTCTGTTTCATCTGCCTGACCCTCTGGATTCAGAGATGAGTGTCAGAGGTCCACCTACACTTGCCTTTTTCTGATTAACCTCTTTCTCATGTGCTTGAAGCGTTCCAAACACATCATGTAGTGACCACATCTCCAGATTTTGATTATCTTGAAGAGACATAGACAAATTTGACCATTCTGGATTCAAGTGTTTTAGAAATAGAACATTGTTATCTTCCTTTGATCTGATGATATCACATTTCTTACACAGATTTATTAGAGTGTTAAATCTGTGATAAGTCTGTTCCAGAGTTTCTTCTGGGAGTGCTTGAAAACTGTTATATTCATTTAGTGCTTGAGCTCTTCTGTTCTTTTTCATTTTAGCACCTCCCTCCAATTGATAAGCAAGTTGATCCCATAGTTCCTTTGCTGTCTCATAAGAATCAAGAGGTTGAAAAATCTCATTGGGAATTGCCATGATAAGTAGACTTTTTGCCTTTTTGGCAATTTCTACTTTGGCCTTATCATCCTCAGTCCAATTTCCCTTTTCCTTGGGAACATGACGAGCATGAATTTCATTAGTGGTGGCAGTAGGAGGTACTCTAGGAATGATAGTCATTGGTACGAAAGGTCCATTTAAAATGGTAGGATATAGATTTGTGTCTAACCCTTTGTAGAAATTTATCATACGAATTTTCCATTGAGGATATTCGTCTCGAATTAGAGTAGGAGGTTTGGTTAGTGATCTAGAATTGTAAATAGCGTTCAAATTTTGATTCGCCATTTTTGCAGAAAACAGAGATTAAAAATTTGCAGGAAATACTGTTGAAATTTAGAACAAATAAACTTCAAATGAATCGAAACGAAACGATTTGCTTACTGTTCTCAGAATTAAACAGAAATTACCACCAGTTTAGAGAAAAATGTATTAAATAAACAAAATCTCTAAAAACAGGGTAGAATGAAGAACAGTAGTTTAAAAGTTGAAATTAACTACTAGTTGAGTATGGATTTCTCCAAACTGGACGAGATCGAATAATCAATAGATTGATTATCAAGCTCTGATACCAATAGTTGGAACCCGGATCCCTATTTAACTCAATTAATCGATAGATCTAAGAGAAATATAAGAGCGAAAGCAGTTTAAATCTATGATTAAAGCTAGAACAGTTAATGGAACAGTAAGAACAGTAATTGAAGATCAAATGAGAATTTGTATTCAATAACCTGAGGAGCGATTACAAATACGTTGAATGATAAACCGTAATTCTCTCTCAAAGATGATCGACACTTTTACAGTGATAACTAACTCTATATATACTAGTACAAAAGAGAAAGTCAACAAGCTAGCTTATCACTGAGTGACACGTCACTCGTACGACTAACAGAATTAGCTACGCACGAAAAGTGTGACAGGCCACATCACCAAGAGCGTGTGAGTAAAGCAGTTGATATCCAGAGGTCTCTGGGCGCTTCTAATGAGAGAGAGAGATCCGAGGATAAGTCTTTGAGTTTGTTCTCTGATGCTTGAGACTTATTTTCTTTTGGTTCATACTTTCTTAACAAGTTCTAACAAAACAGATAGTGCACATATCGACCCCAAAGCTTATAAAAGTGATCATGGTAGTTTTGCATACAAAGAAGATAATTTAAAAGACCATAATCAACAATTAAGCATTTGAATTAAACACATTGCATTTTTAAAGGGACAGGGAACTCATCTGAATTTGCCAACCACTACTCACACTTTAGTCCTACGAAACCACCAACCGAACACCTGAATTGAGGTTGCCAAACTATGAGTTAACAAGCCCAAAGTAACCCCAAAAGACTCATTTACCAACCCCTCAATCAAGGACCCAAGCTAGAACCCGAAACCGATACCGAACAAAATATGAAAAACGCCTCAACAGAGGGCTAGGCGAGTTTCAAGTGAGTCAGGACTCGCCAGAGACTCACTTTAGTCTCTGTTCCTGCACAACACCATTTTGAAGACCAAACCCCAAAACCAATGCTCAATTCGATTTCCTTCAATTTTTGTGCATAAAACTCATTCCCAATACCTATGAATCATCCTCAAGCATCCACCAATCCAATTTCATCCATTTGATTCCATGGATTAAAGCTTCATGGAAGAACCAAGGTTCATCCATGGTGGGTTTTCATAGAGTACCAACTCATAAACAAAGAAACAATGCTCAAATGAAGATATCATCACTAAAACACCAACTCATTTGATTAAACATTGATGAAGGGTCTTTTCATAAACATTCATCATCCAAAACCTAAACTCCATAGCTTTCCCAACCGAAAAGACTCAACAAAGCTTGAAAATGGAGAAGATGAAGCACTCATACCTGAAGTGATGATCTTCAATCAAAATGCAAAGCTTTCTCCTCTTCCTTGCTATCCACGTCTCTCTCTCAAAACACACACATTTCCCAAACTGATTTTAGATGAGAAATGAGAGAAATGAGGAGGCTCTCGTATTTGATTTACATATATAGAGGGAGGTTCAAGGGAAAACGCTAAAAAAAGGGGAAAACCGAAGAACACCCTGGTTGACTTCCATGTGGACGGTATGCATTAATGCATATCGGTAACTTGTAACATGCATTAGTGAATATTCATCAATGCATCTGTAATGATAGATGCATTGATGTATAGGAACAAAAATTACCGATATGCATTAGTGCATACCGTCCACATGGAAGCCTCCTAGGGTATTCTTCAATTTCCTCTTTTTTTAGTGTTTTCCCTTGAACCTCCCTCTACATATGTTGGTCCCTAAAGGGTCTACAAGAGTTCAATAAATAGTAAACAGTTTGTAGAAGGGGGGTGGAATACAAACACACAGATTTTCGTTTTTAAATGAGTTTATTTATCATAAACAAATTTACAGTTACAAGCGGAATAAGAACAAGTTTAAAACCTATTTTATTGTAACTAAGAAACACTAAGTTTGATGCACAAGAAGAAGGAAGAAAGAAATATAGAGGGTTTAGGTTTAGAAGGAAGCATGCATTAAGATGAAGAAGATATCTTCATCTTATTTATAGATGAAGAAGATATCTTCATCTTATTTATAGATGAAGAAGATATCTTCATCTTATTTATACCCGTTTGCATTTAATGCAAAACAAAAGGTATATGCCACGTGTCAAGCTTGGATAGGAATCTTGTCCTTGCAAATAAGACAGCCATGTTTTTGGCCGAATATGAACAGTACCATATCAGATATGATGGGGACAAAAGAGACAATTTGTACGTCCTTTTCTGACAAGGTATTAGGTTTGACTTTTGTGCATCAAGGATAAGATCAATCTTTAATCTTGTAAAGGAAGCTTCATTTGATTGCTGACTCTGAATCTTCAAGGATGAATCTTCAGTATCGCTGAGGCTTCACAAGACTTCACACTTTTGATTAGATAATCGCTGCTATCGCTGAACCGCTTCAGTTCACTTAGCTGATTATCTCTTTCTTCAGCTAGGGTCTTCGACTTTCGCTGAATGGTCTTCTGGTGTGATAGCTGATCTTCAGGTCTTCAGAGATAAGCTTGTTGTTCCTTGATCTTCAGCGACCGCTGATAGTAATCAGCGTATGCTATCGCTGAATATTGACAGAAGCTTATGCAATGGAATTTCACTAAGTATACAAAAGGAATCATATTCATATCATCGAGAGGAGTTATGATCAACAACATATATATATATATATACATATATATATCATGGGCCTCAACAAGAATGAGCCCTAGCCCAAAGAAAATTTGATCCAAGCCCAACCATTTAAATTAATAACCGAAGGATTAACAACTAAACCTCTTATAATTTTTTGGGTTATTACAACACCTCTCCCTTAAAAGAATTCCGTCCCCGAAATTTCTTCAACGAAGAGATATGGATACAACTCCTTCATCTAGGATTCTAACTCCCAAGTTTCCTCTTGCCCCTTGTGAAACCGTACTGCACTTTTACCATTGGAATAACTTTTTTCCTCAAACTCTTGATCTTTCGATCAACGATTGCCTCGGGCTCCTCCACAAAGTTCAAATTTTTATCAATCTGCACTTCTTGCAACGACACAGTCAATTCGGCCTCCGCCAAACATTTCCTCAAATTAGACATATGGAAGGTGCTCTCAATACCTTGCAACGTTTTTGGTATTCCAACTTGTATACAACCTCCCCAACTCGTTCAATTATAGGAAACAGTCCGATATAACGTGGACTCAACTTTCCTTTCTTCCCGAAACGCATCACACCCTTCCAATCTGTAAAGTCTTTTTCAGCTAGTCTACTATCTGAATCGAGTTTCATTTATAAGGATGTTGATCATAACTCCTCTCAGTGATTTGAGTATGATTCCTTTACTATACTTAGTGAAATTCCTTAGATAAGCTTCTGTTCAAATTCAGCGATAGGATACGCTGATTGCTATCAGCGATCGCTGAAGATCAAGGATCAACAAGCTTGTCTCTGAAGACCTGAAGATCAGCTATCACACCAGAAGACCATTCAGCGACAGTCGAAGACCAAAGCTGAAGAAAGAGATAATCAGCTAAGTGACCTGAAGCGGTTCAGCGATAGCAGCGATTATCTACTCAAAGTGTGAAGTCTTGTGAACCTCAGCAACACTAAAGTTCATCCTTGAACATTCAGTGTCAACGATCAAATGAAGCTTCCTCTGCAAGATTAAAGTTTGATCTTATCCTCGATGCACAAAAGTCAAACCTAGAACCATGTCAGAAAAGGACGTACGACTTGTCTCTTATGTCCCCATCATATCTGATACGGTACTATTCATATTCGGCCAAAAGCATGGTTGTCTTATTTACAAGGACAAGCTTCCTATCCAAGCTTGACACGTGGCATGTACCTTTTGCTTTGCATTAAATGCAAGCGGGTATAGATAGATGAAGATATCTTCTTCATCTTTATGCATGCTTCCTTCTAGCCTATACCTTCTGTATTCTTTCTTTCATCTTCTTGTGCATCAAACTGTGTGTTTCTTTAGTTACAATAGAATAGGTTTTCAACTTGTTCTAATTCCGCTTGTAACTGTAAATTTGTTTATTTTCAATAAACTCATTTAAAAACTAAAATCTGTGTGTTTGTATTCAACCCCCCCCCCTTCTACAAACTGTTTACTTAATATTTAACTCTTGTAAAGGTTATGGAATTCTGTCCAACGGAGCCACATCTTTTTCTCGTGTTGCCTACGTTGAAGGACTAAAGCACAATCTCTTGAGCATTAGTCAGTTGTGTGACAAAGACTTCAAAGTTCTATTCCTAAAGAATAGGTGTGTTGTCACTGACGAAAATGATAAGCTTGCCCTCTTTGGCAAAAGAGTTGAAAACGTATATGTCATAAAGATGAATAGTTCTCACTCCGTGAACATGTGTTTTATCTCTAAAGCATCCACTGATATAAACTGGTTATGGCATAATAGACTTTCTCATCTCAACTTTAAGACAATAAATGAGTTGTCTCAAAAAGACTTAGTCAGAGACCTCCCAAATCACACCTTTACAAAGGAATCTCTTAGTTCAGCATGTGAAAAGGGAAAGCTGACAAAAGCCTCCTTCAGGTCAAAGCAAGTTTCTTCAGTGACCACTCCTCTTCAGCTACTCCACATGGATTTATTTGGACCTGTTAATGTCCAATCAATCTCTGGAAAGAAATACACTTTAGTGATTGTTGATGAATACTCCAGATACACATGGGTGTTCTTCCTTCGATCCAAAAGTGATACCCCTGAAATGATAATCTCTTTTATCAAAAGAATGGAAGTGCTAAACAACTTACTTGTTCGCTCCATAAGAAGTTATCATGGTACTGAATTCAAAAATAGTACTTTGGTTAGTTTCTTTGAAGAAAAAGGCATCTCTCATAACTTCTCATCAGTGAGAACTCCTCAGCAAAATGGTGTTGCTGAAAGAAGAAATCGAACTATAATTGAAGCAGCTCGCTCAATGCTCAGCGAATCACGTCTTCCAACTCAATTCCGTCGAAGTCGTCAATACAAAGACGCTTTACTCAGAATCGATCCCTGATTGTTAAGCGATTCAAGAAGACTTCCTATGAATTATTTCATGGGAGAAGACCCTCTCTGAAATATCTTCACATTTTTGGATGTACGTGTTACATTCTGAATGACAGAGATCATTTGGGTAAATTTGATCCCAAAGCTGACGATGGTATATTTCTTGGATACTCCTCTGTATCTAAATCTTTCAGAGTATTCAATAAAAGAAGACAACACGTTGAAGAATCTATGCATGTCAACTTTGATGAATCTCGTCCCATTCATCCTTCTCATAATCTTGATGATGATGAAGAATTGAATGCTTGGATGGAATCTCATTATGGGGAACCTGAAACATACTTCAGCAATCAAATTCCAGCTGATGTATGTGATGATGAAATCCCTGTAAACTCAACAAGTAACAATAATCCATCTTCAGGGATAAATGTTACTCCTTTAAATCAGATTCCTGTTACTGATTCATCTCTTGGAAATTCCTCTGTGAATAACCAAACCTCTTCTGAAAATCAATCCCCTGAATTGATTCTAAATGAAGTACCTGTTGCTGAAACAAGTCCTATTCCAGAATCTGAAGAACATGTCGCTGAATCTGCTGTTGATCTCTCTCCACAACCACCAGCTCAGCGATGGACTGCAAACCATCCAATAAATAAGATTATTGGTGATCCCACTGCAGGTATCAAAACACGTAGAGGTACAGGTAATATCTGTCTTTATGTAAACTTCATTTCTCTCTCTGAACCTAAGAAGATAGATCAAGCTATCTCTGACCCTAGCTGGGTTTCAGCTATGCAAGAAGAACTGACCGAATTTCGTAGAAATAAAGTTTGGAATCTTGTTCCTAGACCTTCTGATAAAACCGTCATAGGAACCAAATGGGTTTACAGAAATAAGCTAGATGAAAACGGGACTATAATTCGCAATAAGGCTAGACTTGTTGCTCAAGGTTATAGACAGGAAGAAGGAATTGATTATGATGAAACCTTTGCCCCTGTAGCTCGTTTAGAAGCCATAAGACTCTTTTTAGCTTATGCTGCCCATAAAGACTTCAAAGTTTTTCAAATGGATGTTAAAAGTGCTTTTCTAAATGGAAAACTCAGCGAGGAAGTTTATGTTGAACAACCCCCTGGTTTCTCAGACCCTAACCACCCTGGTTATGTTTTTAAACTTGAAAAAGCTCTTTACGGGTTAAAACAAGCTCCTAGAGCTTGGTATGATACCCTCTCTAAATTTCTTCTTAAAGAAAAATTTGTTCGTGGAAAAATTGACCAAACTCTGTTTTTAAGAAAATATAAAGGTCATACGATTCTCGCTCAGATATATGTTGATGACATTATCTTTGGTTCCACAAGACCCAAATTATGCACTCGTTTCGCTGCAAGAATGCAAAAACAATATAAAATGAGTATGATGGGTGAACTAACATATTTTCTAGGTTTGCAGATTAAGCAATCTGACAAAGGAATTTTTATTTGTCAAAGCAAATATGTTAAAGACATGCTGAATAAATTTGACATGAATCAATGCTCAGCAATGAAGACTCCTATGGCGCCTCCTCTGACATTAAACAAGGATCCTAATGGGAAACCAGTCAATGTCACTGCCTATCGAGGAATGATTGGGTCTCTACTGTATCTTACAGCGAGTAGACCAGACATCATGTACGCTACCTGTCTCTGTGCTCAGTATCAAGCTGAACCGAAGGAATCCCATCTAATCGCTGTAAAGCGAATCTTCGTAATATCCGAAAGGAACTCCAAATCTTGGTCTGCGGTATCCCAAAGGCTCGTGATTTGATCTTATTGGTTACTCTGACAGTGACTTTGCAGGTTGTAAGATTGATAGGAAAAGCACCACTGGTGGGTGTCAGCTACTAGGTGGTAAGTTAATAAGTTGGACAACTAAAAAGCAAAACTCAGTGTCCACTTCCACCGCTGAAGCTGAATACGTAGCAGCTGGTAGTTGTTGTGCTCAAATCCTTTGGATGAGAAATCAACTCAGAGACTACGATCTAAAGCTCTCCAAAATTCCTATATACTGTGATAGCACAAGTGCTATAGCAATTGCTAACAACCCTGTACTTCACTCCAAAACCAAGCACATTGAGATCCGATATCACTTTATCAGAGATCATGTGATGAATGGTGAAGTTGAGCTCCATTTTGTTCCTACTGAATATCAGCTCGCTGATCTTTTCACCAAGCCTCTTGATGAAACTAGATTCAATCTACTCATCAGCGAACTTGGTATGTTGAACGCTGAATAACTCATTAATCAGTGACCAACAAAGGATTACAAATAAAGCCTTCAAACTTTCCATTCACTGAACTCTGATTCAACGATACCTAGGCCATCTCCTCAGGTATTATCTTCTAATCTTTAACACTCATTGATATCTTTTCTCATCAAAGAATGTCTCTCTTAAAATTAAAACACCTCACTGACAATCCTTTATTATTAGTGATGAAGATTTTTTCTAAAATTATTAATGATAAACCTTCCTTATGGATAATTATCATTATAATCTTTTAAAAATAAAGAAAAGGACACGTCAGACCTTTTTCTGACACACGACGGACCGCGACGTTTCCATTCCAACTCCTTTCTTGGAACGTGCGCCAGGTCATCATTTCTTTTTCAAAAAGCTAAAACCGTCGTTTAGCTATCCTTTCTTTCTCTCTCCTCTTGCTATTTAAGCATTCCTTTTGTCTCACTTTATTCTTTCCGCTTTCATAACTTCTCTAAAGGCAAAGGAAACCTTCGATTCTTCAAGCTTTCTCCAAGAACACCAAGAACACGCACTTGTGCGTTTTTCTTCTTCACACGTTTAAGGTTTGATCTAAACCTTATATCAAGAACTGGAAACAACTCGTTTCAACTTTCTACTCTATTTTCTTTCTTAAAATCAATATTTTTTTTTTAAAGTGAACAGCTTTTTCACCTTCAAAACCCTGTTCTTAGAACAAAAGTTTTTTTTTACGTTTTATCATTTTTTTTATTTACCATTAAATTTTTTATTACCAACAAGCATTTTGATATTGTTCATCAAAATATTTGTTTCTTTGCTCTTACATTTGGTACTTTTTATACCAAAACTCTGGTTTATACATTCATGTATTAAAACCATGATTTATCTCTTCGGTGTTGCCATTTTCCTACAGAAATGGCCTCTGCTTCCAACGTCGCTGAAACTGCTGCTGCTAACCAGTTGGTCTCCGCACCAACCTGTCACTTTGAGTTGGAAAAGTCAACTTTCAAGCCATGCAATTACATTGCATTGGTGGACGTTCCCTCTGAACGCCATTAGTTCAAGGACGCTGCAACCTTCCTCAAGGCATGCCCTCTGATGTATGCCTTCGTCCACAACCCAGTGGACATTGCCTCTCACCTTCAGGCTCTCTAGTACACGACGCAATGTACCACGCTGAAAACAGACAAAGGCACTGTCCTTCCTGCTATCTCCTTCACAATCCCTGACCTTGGCTTCTTCGCGTTCTCAGCGGGGTTCGTATGCAAGGCGCTAAGACTCCCTCAGCGCAAGAAAAATGAGCAATGGGGTGCTGAACCAACAAAGCAGCAGATTGATGCTTTCTTGGATTCCATTGGCTACAAATGGGAGAACCCCTTAGTGAAGACGGTGGGTTCGAAGCTGGAAAAGAAGCGACTCCCTGCTTGCTGGCAGTATGTTTTCACCCAGGTCATTCAGTGCCTAGGGTCAAAGGTTGGCTCCCACGATCAGGCGAGCAAACATTTTCAAGACCTTGCCTTCTCTCTCTGCATCGGTCATCCTCTGAACTACGCTGATTACATCTTCAGCGATATGTGCAGCCGCCTCAACGCCTCCACCAGACATCACGTTATCCCTTACCCACGTTTCTTCTCCACAATCCTTGAAGAAGCTTTCGGGGAGAGCTACCCGAAAGTTGGTGACTTCGCCTTCTCTATGGTAGGGAAGAAGTCCCTGGACCTGGAAGAATGTCCAGGTGATGCTCCTCTCACTCCCTATATGCTCCAAATTATAGGAGCACCTCTTTTAGTGACCTCCTCGCTGCCCATCTCGTCAGTGAGTACCCAAGGCACTACTGTTGCAAAGAGGAAAACCCCCACTGATGGTCATAAGAAGATCATCGCCTCAAAGAAACCTAAGAAGGTGGTCTCTCAACAGACCATCCTCTCTGATTTTGGTGTACTGCAATCACCACCCTCATCCAAAGCCACTCCAATGGTTTCTGCTGCCGTTGAAGCTTCATCAGCACTACCACCACCATCAGTGACTAAGGTCTCTGAAGGTGTTATAGCCAGCTCTGCTGAAGCTGGATCAGGTATTACTTTCACTGCCCTCTCTCCCTCTTCCGTCTCTACTTCTTTGGTCCTCACATCAGCAAGTGACTCAGTAATAGTTGTCCCTATCTCTGATAATGCTGAAATGCACGTAGTCCAAACCTCAAAATTGTTTAGGCAATCTGAGTTTTGGAAAGCCAATTTAAAAGGACCTCAGAGTATCTCTTTCAGATACTCTAAGACACTGGTCAGTGATCCTCAGGACACTGCCTCTGCAAAAGTAGTCCCTGAGAGTAATCCTCACGATACTCTCAAGGAAAATAATGCTATTTTACATCCATCATCTGATCCGGATTCTTTTCTCGCCTCTTTGTCAATGTCATCAGCTGCTGCCACTGCTCGTGTCTTCTCAGCGACAGCGACCACAACCACCACCACCACTACGAAGCCAATGATGAAGTCTCCTGAACGACCTCCCAGTGCCAAAAAGCTTAGGGATGTAAAGATGGAGAACCTGGCCCCCAAGCTTCCTCCCAGGGTCACTGACTTGCCGCCTGTGTCTCTGCCTGCTCCTACTTTCCCTGCCATTGATCATCTGGTCAATGAGTGTGCTCTAACCAGAGCCAGGCTGGACACTCTGCAAACTTCAGCAGAGTTGATTTTCAGGCAGGTCGCTGGCACTCCAGGAATGAAGATCAACGTCAGCAACTTGGTGTCTGACGTTCAGTTTCTGAAGGACGAGGACAAGGACCTTCGCAAATCTCTCACCAACATTGAGCAAAAGGTTGATGCTCAGACCGCTGTCCTAGAGTCTATTCTAAAGACTCAGTCCGAAATGATGCAGGCTCTCTCAAAGCTCAGTGAGACAGGTCCCTCATTTGCTTCTGCTGATCGGACCATGCTGGAGGACGTGCACACAAATGTGCGCACTCTGATGATCCATGTTCTGCCCCATGATAACATTGAGGGGGAGAAGGTGGCCAAAGAGTTCGCGGACGAACTTATCGGCGAGCACAATCGTCGGTTTCCAGATGAAAGGATCTCTCCCTACATCCAACGACCAGAACCTTCCTCCACTGCAAGAGTTGATGATGATGATGAGGAAGAAGATGATGAAGAAGAAGAGGAACGCATCCCTCACTATGAGGTTGACGATGATGATGATGATGACTTGGGTTTTGCATTGGAGCACTTCAGATTATCCAGACCAAGCACATCTCAGCTAGAGCCCTTGGGGGACGGAGCTGGACCTTCAGCCAGAGTGGTCGATCTTGAGGCCACCATCCCTATATCAGAGGGGAAGACCGCTGATAAGGTATCTCTTCAGCTTATCCCGTATATTACTCCTCTCTCTGAATCCCCATATATAACCCTTCCTCCTTCAAAACCTCTCTCTGATAAATCTCCTTTCCCTCCTTCCCTCAGTGATCCCTGTCCCCCAAAGGACTCATCCACAAGGAAGGAACCTTCTCCCAAAGAGCAGTTTATGTACATAGAGGAAACTGACTCTAAGGAAGAAGAAGGCCTCATCCCTTGGCGTCGCGTTCAGAAGCAGATCATAAGCGAGCCTGAAGAGGAAGAAAGGCGAATAAAATTCCTAAGGGAATTCGAAGCCAAGAGAATAAGGGTGCCCCAAGAAGACCCAATAAACGCTGTACCAATCAGGATAGTAGATGAATTCTACTTCTTATCCAAAGAAGAGAGAGAACAAGCTCTGATAGCTCAGAGGATCAGAGATGAAGAAATAAAGCAAACTGAGAATGATCTTGCTTTAGCAAGGAAGATTCTCAGGGAAGACTCAGCAAGAGACAAAGCAGCCAAAGAGTAGTTAGAAAAGAGTGAACGTCTCGCTGCAGCTCTGGCTTAGAAAGAACTTGTACAGGAAAACCTGAACGTAGATCCCATTCTCGCTCAACAGAAGATTCTCACTGCACTAACCACTGAAGCCACAACTCAGAAAGACAAAGAACTGGATTGGTGCACAGAGATGCTGAACTTTCGAAGATCTGATGACAAAATCATTCATGCAACTATCCAAGGGCGACAGTCCAACAGAGGTGGTCCAAAGGTATATGTAAGAATGACAAGGCCTTCTAGAACAGAGAGAGAAGAAGCAAAATTCTTAAGGTTATATGGATACACTGAATGGCTCGAAATCAGAGATGCCATTCAGGGTTCCAAATCCAAGTTCAAGAATGTGGTAGAAGATGAGTTGAATCAGTTGCTGCAGAGGATGTCACAACATGTACAAGTTCCCCCTCTCCCTGAACCATCAAAGAAGAAAAGATCAGTTGCTGAAGGTGGATCAAGTTCAAAGAATGAGCATGAAACTAAGTTTGATTATCAAAGCATTCTTGGTCATCTTGAGCTCCCTGATATATCAATGCTTCGTACCTCTCTTCCTCAAGACCGAAGATATCAAGAAGACGAAATCATCTCACTGCCTGAACCTAGTATGGTAATCTTGGATAATGAAGGGTTCTTAGGACTCCTTCCTCTCTCATAAAGATCATGCTTTGGCGCTGCTGGTCAGATACTCCTCTGATGAACAGACAGAAGACTCTTTATGAGAATGAGCTACAAAGAAGAAACGAGAATATCTCTGACTAGTCATAGTTTTCTACTTCCTTTGTAATAATTCTTCAGTGTACAAGTACTTTACCTTTATCATTGTAATTTCATTTCGCTGTAATTCTTCAGATTATAATTAATGAAATTCAAAGTACTTTACTCCATCCTAGTACTGAAAAGATCCCTGAAAATAGTAAGAGGGACAATGAACATAAGAGTTCTATTTTCGTTACACTGTCTTTTACTCACTGATCTTTCACTCTGAAAGTTCAATCAGTGAATGAACTTTAAGCTCTTCTACTTGTAAAAATTGTGATTTCATATCCTTATAAATGAAACTCAATTCAGATAATAGTTTAGCTGAAAAAAGATTTTACAGATTAGTACTTAGAAAATTTATTTTAAATTTTATAAGTCCCTGCTAATCTTTTCAAAGCAATTTTCCTATGTTGCTTAATCATAATCAAATAGGGGGAGATTGTTGATCATAACTCCTCTCAGTGATTTGAATATGATTCCTTTACTATACTTAGTGAAATTCCTTAGATAAGCTTCTGTTCAAATTCAGCGATAGCATATGCTGATTGCTATCAGCGATCGCTGAAGATCAAGGATCAACAAGCTTGTCTCTGAAGACCTGAAGATCAGCTATCACACCAGAAGACCATTCAGCGATAGTCGAAGACCAAAGCTGAAGAAAGAGATAATCAGCTAAGTGACCTGAAGCGGTTCAGCGATAGCAGCGATTATCTACTCAAAGTGTGAAGTCTTGTGAAGCCTCAGCAACAGTAAAGTTCATCCTTGAACATTCAGTGTCAGCGATCAAATGAAGCTTCCTCTGCAAGATTAAAGTTTGATCTTATCCTCGATGCACAAAAGTCAAACCTAGAACCATGTCAGAAAAGGACGTACGACTTGTCTCTTATGTCCCCATCATATCTGATACGCATCGTTCATATTCGGCCAAAAGCATGGTTGTCTTATTTACAAGGACAAGCTTCCTATCCAAGCTTGACACGTGGCATGTACCTTTTGCTTTGCATTAAATGCAAGCGGGTATAAATAGATGAAGATATCTTCTTCATCTTTATGCATGCTTCCTTCTAGCCTATACCTTCTGTATTCTTTCTTTCATCTTCTTGTGCATCAAACTGTGTGTTTCTTTAGTTACAATAGAATAGGTTTTCAACTTGTTCTAATTCCGCTTGTAACTGTAAATTTGTTTATTTTCAATAAACTCATTTAAAAACTAAAATCTGTGTGTTTGTATTCAACCCCCCCCCCCTTCTACAAACTGTTTACTTAATATTTAACTCTTGTAGATTCTTATTGGGACCAACAAAGGATATGAATACAATTTTTACAAGCAAATAAGCATAAAGTACATTCACTGATTGAATTTTCAGAGTGAAAAATCAGTGAGTAAAAGATAGTTTAAAGAAAATAGAACTCTTATGTTCATTGTCCCTTTTACTTTTTTCATAGATCTTTTTTCAGTACATAGATGGAGTAAAGTACTTTGATTGAATTTCATTAAATATAATCTGAAGGAATTACAGGAAAATGAAATTACAATAATAATAGTAAAGTACTTGTACACTGAAGGAATATTACAAAGGAAATATAACTCTATAACTAATCAGAGATGTTCTCGTTTCTTCTTTGTAGCTCATTCTCATAAAGCTTTTTCTGTCGATTCATCAGAGGGGTATCTGACCAGCAACGCCATAGCATGATCTTTATGAGAGAGGATGGGGCCTTGTAAATTTCTTGGTTTCTGAAGAGTCCTAAGAACCCTTCATTATCCAAGAATACCATACCAGGTTCAGGCAGTGAGATGATTTCATCTTCTTCATATATTCGGTCTTGAGGGAGAGAGGTACAAAGCATTGAAATATCAGGGAGTTCAAGGTGACCAAGAATGCTTTGATAATCAAATTTGGTTTCATGCTCATTCTTAGAACTTGAACCACCTTCTGATCTTTTCTTCTTTGATGGTTCAGGGAGAGGGGGAACTTGCACGTGTTGTGACATCCTTTGCCGCAACTGATCCAGTACTCTTTCCACCACATCATTGAATTTGGATTTGGAACCCTGAATGCTCATTCTTAGAACTTGAACCACCTTCTGATCTTTTCTTCTTTGATGGTTCAGGGAGAGGGGGAACTTGCACGTGTTGTGACATCCTTTGCAGCAACTGATCCAGTACTCTTTCCACCACATCCTTGAATTTGGATTTGGAACCCTGAATGGCGTCTCTGATTTCTAACCATTCAGTGTATCCATAAATCCTTAAGAACTTGGCTTCTTCTCTCTCAGTTCTGTTTGTCCTTGTCATTCTTGCATATACCTTTGGACCACCTCTGTTGGAGTGTCGCCCTTGGATAGTAGCATGAATGATTTTGGCTTCAGATTTTCGAAATTTCAGTCTATCAGTGCACCAGTCAAGCTCTTTGTCTTTCTGCATTGTGGTTTTAGCGGACAGTGCACTTAGAATCTTCTGTTGAGCAAGGATTGGATCTACATTCAGGTTTTCCTGTGCAAGTTCTCTCTGTATAAGAGCTTTAGCGACCCTTTCACTCTTTTCCAATTGTTCCTTGGCCGCCTTGTCTTTAGCAGAGTCCTCCCTGAGTAATTTCCTTGCTAAAGCAAGATCATTCTCAGTTTGCTTTATTTCCTCATCCCTGATGCGTTGTGCTTCCAATGCTTGTTCTCGCTCTTCACTTGACAGAAAGTAGAATTCATCTACCATCCTTATTGGTACAGCGTCTATGGGTTCATCTTGAGGCACCCTTATTCTTCTTGCTTCGAATTCCCTAAGGAATTTTATTCACCTTTCTTTTTCTTCAGGCTCGCTTATAATCGGCTTTTGAACGCGACGCCTGGGAATAAGGCCTTCTTCTTCTTCAGAGTCAATTTCTATTATGTACATAAACTGCTCTTCCGAAGAAGGTTCCTTCCATGAAGTAGAGTCCTTTGGGGGACGGGGATCACTGAGGGAAGGAGAGGAGGAAAAAGAATTGTCAGAGAGAGTTTTTGTGGGTGAAGGAGGTGTGGGGGTTTCAGAGAGAGGTGTAATATAAGGGATAAGAGGAAGAGATACCTCATTAGTGGTCTCCCCCTCAGATATTGGGGTAGTGGCATCCAGATCTACCAGTTCTTTTCCTTTGCCTGAGGAACCGGATTGTCCTTGAGAGGGATGTTGTCCGTCCCCCAAAGGCTCTTGATGAGCGACTCCAGGCCTAGACATTCTGAAGTGCTCTAAGGCACTTCCAATGTCATCGTCGTCTTTGTCATCGTCCATTCCCCCATAATGAGGGATAGGATCTTCTTCTTCTTCTTCTTCATCTTCCTCAGCATCATCATCTTCAGCAGTCAACCCTTCAGGGAGGGATGATCCCGTCTGCTGGATGTAAGGAGAAATATTTTTTCCAGGGAACCTCTGGTTGTGCTCTGCAATGAGTTCGTCTGCAAACTCTTTGGCACATATCTCCCCCTCGATGTTATCAGGAGGTAGACAATGCACCGTCAGAGTGCGTTGGACTGAATGTCCTTGAGCTTCGTATCATTATCCTGAAGCGTAGCACGATCACCAGCATTAAAGGAGGAACTAGCCTCAGAGAGCTTAGTGAGCATCTGCATCATATCGGATTGAGTCTTTTGAATAGACTCAAGGACGTTCGCCTGAGCAGCCATCTTTTGCTCCAAGCTGGATAGGTTCTAGTGAAGGACCCTGTTGTCTTCCTTCAGAGAGAAAACGTCAGAGATGAGGTTGCTGACGTTGGTCTTGATCGCTGGTATCCCAACGACCCGACGGAAGATGATTTCAGCTGACGTCTGAAGGTTGTCAACCCTAGCCCTGGTGAGAGCACATTCCCTGACCAAATAGTCAACAGCAGGGAATGTAGGACTAGGAAGGACAATGGGAGGAAGTTCAGTGATGGGAGTGGGAAGCTTGGGAGTTGCCATCTCTGTCTTGACCTCTCTGAGCTTTGCAGCACTGGGATGGCCTTGTGAAGACTTCCCCATCTCCTTGCTGAGCGGAGGAGCGCTGGTGGTGGTGGTTATTGTCGCTGTCGCTGAGGTAGACAGAGTAGCGACACCTGATGATGACATAGACAAAGATGCCAAAAACACATCTGGATTAGAAGATGGATGAAAAAATTTATTTTTCTCCTTGAGAGTATCATGAGGATTAATCTCAGGGACTACAGTTGCAGAGGTAGTGTCTTGAGGATCACTAACCAATGTCTTAAAGTATCTGAGAGAGACACTCTGAGGTCCTTTTAAATTGGCCTTCCAAAACTCAGATTGCCTAAACAATATTGAGGTTTGGATTGCGTGCATTTCAGCATTATCAGGGATAGGGATAACTATCGCTAAGTCATGTGCTGATGTGAAGACCAAAGAAGAGGAGATAGAAGAAGTTAAGAAGGCTGTGAAAGTAGTACCTGATCCAGCTTCAGCAGAGCTGGCTAAAACACCCTCAGTGACCGGAGTCGCTGATGATGGAGGTAGTGCTGATGAAGCAACAACGGATGAAAAGACCATTGAAGTGGTTGTGGCTACAGTTGCTGTTGGTAGTACACCGAAATCAGAGAGGGTGGTCTTTTGAGAGACCATCTTCTTTGGCTTCTTGGAAGCGATGGTCTTTTTATGACCATCGGATGGTTGTTTCCTCTTAGCAGCAGCAGCAGTGTCCAGGATGCTCGCTGTTGGGATGGGCAGCGAGGTAGACACCGAGAGAGGGGCTCCAATCACTTTCAGCATGTAGGGCGTGAAAGGAGCATCACCTGGACGTTCATCTATGTCCAGGGACTTCTTCCCCACTACGGAGAAGGAGTGGTCACCGACCTTCGGGTATTCCTCCTCAAAGGCAACTTCCAAAATAGTTGCGAAGAAACGAGGGTAGGGGATGACAGGGTGTCTGGTGGCAGTGTTGATGCGACTAACCATATCGCTGAAGATATAGTCATCGTAGTTGAGGTTGTGGCCGGTGCAGAGGGAGTAGGCAAGATCTTGTAAGTGCTTGCTCGCTAGGTCATGCGAGCCAATCTTTGACTCAAGGAATTGGATCACCTGGGTAAAGATATATTGCCAGCGAGCAGGCAATCTCTTCTTTTCTACCTTGGAGCCCACTGTTTTCAGTGATGGATTCTCCCAAGCGTAGCCGATTGAGTCCAAAAAGGCGTCTATCTTCAACTTGGTTGGTTCAGCGCCCCATTGTTGATTCTTGGCGCGGACAGGGAGACGAAGGGCCTTTCTTACGAACCCAACAGTAAAGGAGAAGTAGCTCAGGTTTGGAATCTTGAAGCCTATTGCAGAGAGCACGTTTCCCTTATCAGTGGTGAGCGTGGTACAGTGAGCCGTGTACCAGAGAACTTGGAGATGAGAGGAGACGCCCACTGGGTTGTGGACAAATGCGTACATCAGCGGGCACGCTTTGATAAAGGTAGCTCCTTCATTGAAGTGAGGGCGATCAGCTGGAATGTCAACCAATGCAATGTAATTGCATGACTTGAAGACATCTTTCTCCATTGGAAAGTGGCAAGTTGGTGCACCGACTAGAGTGTTGTCAGCGGTTGTAGCAGCAGATGTGTCAGCAGTCTTACTTGCAGAGTCCATTTCTGTAGGAAAAATGGGAACACCAAAGAGATCAATCATGGTTTTATACATGAATGTATAAACCAGAGTTTGGTATAAAGAATACCAAATGTAGGGTTCAAAGAAACAAGTATTTTGATGAACAAGATCAAAATGTTTGTTATAAAAACAATAAAATAGAAGATTATTTTAGAAAAAATAGAAGATAAATAAAAATGGATAATACTTTTAAGAAGAAAGTCTTCTGTTTTAAGGAGAGAACTTAGAACAGGGTTTTGAAAATAGAAAAGTTTTTGAGTTTAATCCAGATTAATTTTATTTTCTTCCTAAAATATGTTTTTATTTCATTTTAGAAGATTTAAGGAGAAGAAGTTGTGAAACAAGATGTTTCCAGTGTTAAGTAAAGGTTTAGATCAAACCTTAGGTGATTTCGAGAAGGAAAAACGCACAAGTGCGTGTTCTTGGTGTTCTTGAGAAAACTTGAAGATACGAGAGTTCTTTTGCCTTTTAGAGAGTTATGAAAGCATTAAGAAGCAAATGAGGCAAAAGAATTGCTTAAGTAGCAAGAGGAGAGAGAAAGAAAGGAGTGCTAAACGACGGTTTTAGCTTTTTGAAAAAGAAATGATGACCTGGCGCACGTTCCAAGAAAGGAGTTGGAATGGAAACGTCGCGGTCCGTCGTGTGTCAGAAAAAGTTCTGACGTGTCCTTTTCTTCATTTTTAAAAGATTATAATGATAATTATCCATAAGGAAGGTTTATCATTACTAATTTTAAAAAAATCTTCATCACTGATAATAAAGGATTGTCATTGAGGAGTTTTAATCTTAAGAGATTTATTCTTTGATGAGAAAAGATATCAAAGAGTGATAAAGATTAGAAGATAATACCTAAGGAGATGGCACAGATATCGCTGAATCAGAGTTTAGTGAATGGAAAGTTTGAAGGCTTTATTTGTATCCCTTGTTGTAAGTCACTGAATAATAAATTTATTCAGCGCTCAACATACCAAGTTCGCTGATGAGTAGATTGAATCTAGTTTCATCAAGAGGCTTGGTGAAAAGATCAGCGAGCTGATATTCAGTGGGTACAAAATGAAGCTCAACTTCACCATTCATCACATGATCTCTGATAAAGTGATATCGTATCTCAATGTGCTTGGTTTTGGAGTGAAGTACAGGGTTGTTAGCAATGGCAATAGCACTAGTACTATCACAATAGATAGAAATTTTAGAGAGCTTGAGATCATAGTCTCTGAGTTGATTTCTCATCCAAAGGATTTGAGCACAACAACTACCAGCGGCTACATATTCAGCTTCAGCGGTGGAGGTGGAGACTGAGTTTTGCTTTTTGCTTGTCCAACTAATTAACTTTCCACCTAGTAGCTGACACCCACCAGTGGTGCTCTTTTGTTAGGACCCAAACAATCAAGATATCAATATATGGAAAAGATTTTGACAGGAATGATGATAGCCAAATGTAATATGTATTGATTGAATGTACAGTATTACAGAATATGTCTTTACAAGGCTAATGAAAAACGTTAGTTCTAACTATCTAACTAACTATCTATTTATGCATGAAATAGAAGGACTAAAGTAACAGTATATTCATAACAGACAAGTTCAGAACAGGTTCTGAACTCCTTCAGATCTTCTTCAGAAGTGTCTTCAGAACTTCTTCAGAACCTAGTCTCTTTTGAAGCTATCTTTATATCTCTATCAATCTCCCCCTTAGCTTCAGAATTTAAATCATACTTCCAAAAATTCAGAATTTCTCTAACATCTTTCAAAATCAAATTTTTATATTCAAGCAAGTATTCAGCAATTCTGATCATCTCTTTAGCAAGTTTGTTGTGTTTCTCCCAATCTTCATTGCTTAGATTCTTTGGTCTTTTATTTTGCCTTTTTACCAAACGATCTCTGATAGCCATGAGAGTTCCATTGCAACACTTATGAAATTCTTCAAATCTCACAAATAAAAGTTCTTGGAAGCATTTGCAAACAAAGCCTGGAGGTTGAATTACTAAAGTACTTTTCTTCAGATTCTGAATGTCTGACAGGCTTAGATTTGGTTTGCTCAAATGTACTTGTTTCTTGTTCAGAACATAGGCAACTTGAAAATCATTCTTTGCAGCCCATATAAACTCTCTGTACAAGCCATCTCTGAGAATTGGAAATGATTTTCTGAACTTGGTGATTGAATCATGAAAGGGATAATGGCTTATGTAAACTCTGAGAAGATCTCTGAGGTAAACATTCTGAAAATCAGCTTCAGAAAAGGTAGAAATCTCACCATTTTGCCGTTCAACAGTAAAGAATGCATATTTGTAATTCTGTCTTGTCTTTAAATCAACATTAATCACTTTGATCATAGGACTATCTTTATTTGCTTCATTTATTGGAATCCTTATCTTTCTGATGATATCTGAGTAGCATTGTTTCCAACCAAAAGGCTTTTGAATCCAACAATCTATACAGTTGAATTTTTTTTTTCATATTCCATGAACATTTCTGGATGGAAATATTCAAGGAACATGGTGAAAGCACTTTCTTCTATTCTCTGCACTTGTAGTTGTTCTTCTTCAGATATTTGCTCTTCAGAAATCAACTTTTCAGAAATATTTTCAAAAACTTCTTCCTTTTCTTTTTTCTTTTCTTTTTGACCGCTTCTGAATTTTTAAGATTCAGAGTGTACTTCTGAATTTCTTCCATGTCTTGCCTCTTTGTATGGATCTTGAAGTCATAAGCATCACTTAATAAATAATCTGCTCCTCTTATCTTGTTTACTTTCTTGTGACCAGGCAGATAACTTTTTCTTACAAACTCTCTAAAATTTATTCTTTCTTTGATCAGATAGATAATTTCTTCTTTGATATCAGATTCTTCAACAAAGTCTGTCATGTAGTTCAGAAGCCATTTGAGGGAGGATGTAGAATACTTTGGAATATCAGATGCAACAAATGTCTTAGAGATTCCTTCCACAAGATACATGTAACCAATATCTGGATTAGTGAATAATCTTTTCAGACCAAATCTTTCAATATATACAGGTTCCAACAGATTCACTATGTTAAGTCTGTATTCCAAAGCCAATTGAAAATCATGCTTAATGAGATTCCTTATATATATTCCCAAGATTCTTCTAATCTCTGAGACTAACTCAGATTCACCTGAGTTAACACAAAAGGACAAAATTGCCAACTTGTCTTGTAATCTTAACTTGTATATATCAAACTGAGTGAATTCACACAAAGTACCATCTCTTCTTTCTGCTCCAAATCAGAATATAGTTAACTCATTTTGAATTGATTTTGATATGCATCTGATCTTCTTTATTAAAGTTGAATCATGAAAATTCTAAATACCATGATTCTGAAAAAAGTTCTTCACTTGAACAATATGATCTTCAGACCATTCATCATTCAGAAAGTCTTCTAACTTTGCAAACTTCATACTTTTTTTGTACATGAAGCAGTAAGTGTCTTCAGGAAATATCAGGCTGCTTTCTCCAGGAATAAACACATTTTCCTTTTCAAAAACTTGATCTATTACAGGTTCTTTAAGTACTGGAAGATCTATTTTAGGAATGATAATACAAGGTCTGATCCTAGCTTCAAATTTTCCTGAGAAAACAATTAGAATTTCATCAAGAATTTCAACTCCTTCCATATGACCTAAATCAAATTTCAATTCAACTCTTTCATCTGGTAGTTCAAGAAAATTCTGAAGATAGAAAATCTGTTGTCCAAAAGTCTACACTCCAGACTTCTTGGATAGTTCAGAAAGACATGCACCCAACAGAATTGACTTAATATTTTCCACGGCTCTTCAGAAGCTCTTCTGTATTCATCACTTAGAGATTGTTGGGGCTTCCAAATCACCAGATCCTTTATTTCATTTACTTCAGAACTTTCTCCCATATTGACTCCAGATATATCTTCTTCAAACATGATCACATCAGAAAGATCACTTGGTTCTCCAATGACATCTTCAAAAGCAAGGTATTCCCTTAGCATTTCTTCATTAGAGTCTGGAATTATATCTGTGTCATCTGAGCCCAAGTTACCTTCAGAATCAAGAGATAACTTTTCTGTTTCATACCCTTCTTCTATCATTTCTTCAGAAGAATGATCATTTGTCTCTTGTGCCTCATGTTCTGCAGATAAAATATCTTCTATAGCTTCTAAAACTTTATTTGATTCTTCACCAACATTCTTAGTTTCTGGTTCAGATACTCTCTGTCTTTTCTCCCCCTCTTGATTATCAGGATCCTGATCATCAAGACTTCTTTTAGAAGTATCTGATTGAGATCTGCATTCTAGAGCAGATAATCTTGTGCTTAACTCTGTCTGAGAACTCTGAATGGATGATAGCTGATTTAGAATCTGAGAAACATCATCTTTTGTTGCATAAACTGGTTGAGCAGAAGAAGAAGAAGTCTGAGAAGCTTTCAGAGAAGAAACTGATGAAGCCACTTCAGAAAAAGTTGTCAGAAGTGCTTGTTTAAAAATATTCAGATCATTAGAAGATTGGATTTGAAAATCATTCATCCTGTTCACCATACTTTCCCCATGTTGTTCCAACCTATCCTCCAACACCTTTTTGGTTTTATCCGTCAATTCCTTGATATCCTTCTGAATCTTTGCAAATTCAGAAATACATAAATCTTTGAATTCTGTGAATTCAGAAGATGTGGATAAGATGCCAAGATCAACAGATGAACTTGTTTTCAGACCTTCAGAAGAAGGCTGGCCTGTATGAGCCATAAAGGCATCATGAACCACATATGATTCTGTGAATGAGGCTTTTGTGATGTTCACCCCACCAGGTCTTCCAACTAATCCTTGATATCCAGAGATAGGAATATCTATAGTTGATGATGCAATGTGACAAACACTTTGCTTAGGAACATCTGAAAGATGTGTGCTAGTGTGAATGGATGCCACATTAAGAGGTTCAGAAGACTCAAAGTTGAGTGGACACTCAGACTCAATGTGCTCAAAACTATGAAGGGGGGACATATATCCTTCATTTTCAACAAAAGGAACCTCCAATTGGGGTCCTAATGGATTATAAGCTGCTTGCCCCATTTGTGTTGATGAAACACCCTTCTGTTGAGAGATGGGTGAGTGGCTGGGGGGGTTAATCAAATTTTCCATGGGCTCACTGGCTATTTCAATAACATCCACCAAAGAATGTGGAATGATAGAAGATGTGGGTGCCCGGCTGGTAACAGGTGGTTCACATATGTGTTTTTCTTTTACATGTGTTCTCCCCTCATCAATTCTTTTTCTTACCCTTCTACCCTGTCTCTCATTTTCATTTTTCCTCTTTACTCTTTGAGGTTGTTCACCCCCTTGAACAGCCTCCCCTCTCTTTCTAGTAATTCTAGACTCCCTTGCATGATCACCACTCTGGTTTGAATCAGGGGAAGGGACTACTGGTTGAGGTAATCCCATAGATTCTAAATGCTTACTCCCAATCCTAGTTGGTGTACTTACAAGATCAAGTAAATGAGAAGGAAGTGGAAGTGCATTTGGAAATTGAAGTTTTGCATTTGGTGGTCTTAAACTGTCCATAGTAAAGATAGGAACATGTACCTCATGGGCTAGAACATGAATTTTTGAGACAGCCTTCATTGCTCCTTTGATGAGTGTTTGAAAAAATCTCTGAAATGGTATGTAGTTGAATGTGGACTTCTTCAAAATTGCAGATTTGAGTTCATCAAAAATGAGACTAGCATAATCATAGTGTTTGTTGAAGGCAACTCCATGAAAGATAATACTCCCATTTGCTGAAGCTTGATCCAAACTTGAGCTTTTTCCAGATAAGCAGGTATTCAGAATGGAAAATAAGCAATACCAAATTGGAGGTAAACATTTTCTTCTAAAAGAGCTCAAAGCACTAAGATTTTCAGAGTATCCCAAACTCATGAAATCTGATATCATTTCTGATGAAGATGGAATTGAATCATAGCAGGTTTTCCCAAGAACCTCATCTGGTTTTGACAAATAGTGAAGGCTCCTAATATCATCTACAGAGATGCATACCTTGTAAGCATGGACATAGGAGACAATTTCATCTTCAGATTCATCAACCTCAGCATAATACCACCATTGTTGAAGGTAAGAAGTGGGAACAGAGAATTTCCTAAAGAGTAGAGTACGTAGTGGATGTTTCTTCAGAATTTCAATCAAAATCATTTGATCATCAGCAAAGTTGGTCGATTTGAAGTTCAAGGCACAGTTATTTCTTTTGATTTCTAGTAATTTCTCAGCAGGGACATAGAGTTTGGACATATCACTACTTTCAGCACGAGTCTGGGATTCACTTTCAGCAACATTTGATCCAGAAACAACATCAATTGGTGTAACTTGTGTTTCCTCAATTTTAGCAGTTGTCGGGTTAGGGTTAGGATTAAGGATAGATTTTGAAGGTCCGGCTTGATGAGTTGCAGTTGTGGCGGTGTCTTGAAGCATTTGATCATCATTTAGTGGGATTTCCATTGTGCAGACCATTAATTTTTGAGGCACAATCTTGAATGAACCGTCACTTGATGATCCATTGTTATCATTGAAACTCGAGGAAGAAGAAACCATGGCATTTGAAGTAGACATGATGTTGGAAGAACACGGATTGGTAATAGAAAGAAGATCAATAAACACAGAGAGATTTCTCAGAGAAAAATTGCTAAAAAATGAAGATGATGAAGAATCCATTGATTTATATGACTGGATAATCGCTGAAGGACACGTGGCCAAAAAGTAAATGTGATTAGAGTAGTAATCATCATTTATTAGGATAAATGAACCGTTTAATGGTCGTGTTTAAGAGAGATCCAATGAAATTAAAACACGTGGCACACGCTTAAGTGAAATATCAACGGGAAGTTAAGTTCTAAGAACAAGTTCAAAAACTTCAGAAACAGTTCAGAACTTCTGAGAATAAGTTCAGAAGTCTGAAATAAGGAATTCAGAAGAATTGCAGAATGTGGAAGTGTAGTTCAGAACTAAACTTGGATCATCTTAGAAGACCAAAAATCATTTAAAAATACAAACTTCTAAAAAATATAAAACATTTTGATAATTCAGAAGTAGGTTTGAACAAACAGAAAACTGATTTTATCTAAGGGAGTTTGTTCATACTTCTTAGATATAAAATGCAAGACTTTATTTCAGCAATGCAGAGTTGATTTGTAGGAAAGAGTAGTGTAGAATTTTGAAATTAATACCACTCCCCCTTGAATCATTAGCACTTATGATTCTCCCCTTAATCATTGCAATGTTATCAAAGAAATAAGAAAATATTAGTGAAATGAGAGAAAAAAAATGAAAAGTATTAAAATATAATCAACCTAGATACAGAAGAAATATACTTCTGAGTTTGAAAAGAAGCAAAGATCTTAATGTTGAACTTCAGAATATGCATAATATTTCTGAAGAGCAAACTATTCAGAATTTGATATAAAAAACCTCAGAATGTAACTTCTAGAGTATAGGTGATGTGTAATACTTACATAGACATATTCATCATGCCCAATTTACTTACCAAGAAGTTAAATCGTTTTTCATCAAGTGCTTTGGTAAATAAATCGACTAGCGATAATGTCCGAACAAAAACATTTCAATATTACCTTTTTTCACATGATCTTTGATAAAATGATATCTTACATCAATGTGTTTGGTCTTTGAATGTTGAACAGGATTGGCAGTGATGGCTAAGGCACTCTTTGAATCACAATACAGAGGAATCTTTTTGAAAGTATAACCATAGTCTTTAAGTTGAACTTGCATCCAGATCACTTGTGAGCAACATATTGCAGCTGCCACATACTCAGCCTCTGCTGTAGAAGTAGAAACACAATTTTGTTTCTTTGAAGACCAACTTACCAGTCTATCACCCAGAAATTGACATGATCCAGAAGTGCTTTTCCTGTCTAATTTGCATCCACCGTGATCTGCATCTGTAAATGCTGTTAGTTCAAAACTAGAATCCTTAGAATACCAAAGTCCCAATGAAGGAGAACCTTTTAGGTATCTAAGTATTCTTTTTGCAGCTAGAAGGTGTGATTTCTTAGGCTTAGCTTGATATCTGGCACAAATACATGTAGCAAACATTATATCTAGTCTACTAGCAGTTAAGTAAAGCAAAGATCCAATTATGCCTCTGTACTTTTTCTGATCAACAGATTTTCCATTCAGATCAGGTTCTAACTTAGTTGCAGTGGCCATTGGAGTTTGAATACTTGAACAATCAGTCATGTCAAACTTCTTAAGTAAATCTGAGACATACTTAGATTGATTAATGAATATGCCAGTGGGAAGTTGTATAACTTGAAGACCAAGGAAAAATGTCAACTCTCCCATCATACTCATTTCAAATTCTGTTTGCATGATTTTCTCAAAATTTCTACAAAATTTTGGATTAGTAGAAGCAAATATAATATCATCTACATAGATTTGTATCAAAATCATATCATCACCCTCCTTTTTCAGAAATAAAGTTGTATCAACAGTACCTCTTTTGAATTTAGAATTCAGAAGAAAAGTTGTAAGAGTATCATACCATGCTCTTGGTGCTTGTTTAAGTCCATATAAGGCTTTGTTTAAAATGTAGACATGATCTGGGAACTCTTTGCTTACAAAGCCTTCTAGTTGTTCAACATACACTTCTTCATGAAAAATACCATTCAGAAATGCACATTTCACATCCATTTGAAATACCTTCATGTTTTTATGAATAGCATATGCAAGAAAGATTCTAATGGCCTCAATCTAGCAACAGGAGCAAAGGTTTCATCATAATCAATCCCTTCTTGTTGAGAATAACCCTTAGCTACAAGCCTTGCCTTGTTTCTTACAACAATACCATTTTCATCCTTTTTATTTCTGAATACCCATTTTGTGCCAATGATGGATTTACCTTTTGGTTTTGGTATCAATCTCCAGACCTTGTTTCTTTCAAACTGATTTAACTCATCCTACATGGCTAAAATCCAGTCTGGATCTTGAAGAGCTTCATATGGCTTTTTGGGTTCCATGCTACTTAAGAAATTTACATACAGACATTCATTTGCTGTTGCTGACCTTGTTTGAACACCTTTTGATGTATCTCCAATAATTTGATGCACAGGATGACTGGATGTCCATTTGTTCACATTTGGCAATGGTTGAACAGATGAAACATTGTTTAGAGAATCATGATCATCAACAATTGCTTGAGTTTCAGTATCATGATTGATAACTGAATGTAAATCAGAAGTATCCCCCTCAAATGAAACATTTTGAATTTGTTCAGAACTTTGATGTACATGCTCAGAAGTATCTGGAACTGGTTCAGAAACAACTTGAACTGGTTCAGAAATAACTTGAACTGGTTCAGAAATAACTTGAATTGGTTCAGAAGGAACTTGAACTGGTTCAGAAGTTGGATGTACATTTTCAGAAGTTGGAAGTTCTGAATTTGAGATAGAGATTTGTGGTGCTGATGTACTTGAAATTTGTATTTCTGAAATGTCTTGATCATTTGTGTTTTTGAGAAGAGAAGGATTTTGATAATCTGCAGAAACATTTACAGAAATATCAAATAAGTCTTAACATAAATTGTCTAAATTTGTTTTAAGTAAAGTTCGAGATTCAGAAGTAGAGTTTGTCTGATTATGTTCTGAGTCCAAACTTTCAGAAGTTAGTTTATGTGCGAGTTCTAAACTGTCTTGTTCAGAAGTCAGTGTTGGCTCATGAAATCTGACATTTGTAGTTTCAACTATCCTTTGAGTTCCTTTAACAAGTACTCTGTAAGCTTTGAATCTTTGAGAATAGCCAACAAAGATACCAGGAACACCTTTTGGTGCAAATTTGTCAAGACTCTGAGTATCATTCTTTAGAAAACACCTGCAACCAAAGATTTTAAAATAATCAATAGAGGGTTTTCTTTGTTTTAACATTTCATAAGGAGTTTTAAGAAATTTTCTGTTTAGAATTGTCCTGTTCTGAGTAAAACATGCAGTAGCAATTGCTTCTGCCCAAAGAGAGAGAGGAAGTTCTGAATATGCAAGCATGGTTCTTGCAGCCTCTACCAAAGTTCTATTCTTTCTTTCAACTACCCCATTTTGTTGAGGAGTTCTTGCAGCGGAAAAATTATGTGAAATACCAACAGATTCCAAAAAATTCTGAAGTGTAGAATTGGTAAATTCTGTTCCATTGTCACTTCTGATCTTTTGAATTGGGAGTTGAAGAAGAACTTGAATTTTCTTCAGAAAGGGTATCAGTCTGTCAGAAGTATCAGACTTGAGTCTCAGAAATTCAATCCATGTATATCGTGTGTATTCATCTATTATGACAAGAATGTATTTCTTTCCCCCCATGCTTTGAGTTTTCATTGGTCCACATAAATCCATATGTAGCATTTCAAATGGAGCTTTGCATGAAGATAGCATTTTCAGAGGATGAGAACTTCTTTTGATCTTCCCTAGTTCACATGCAGAACAAAGAGAGTTCTTTTCAAATCTGATCTTTGGTAGTCCTCTTACAGATTGATGTTTGCCTAGTTCAGAAATGGCTTTGAAGTTCAGATGTGACATTCTTCTGTGCCAAAGCCAACTATCATTTCTCATTGTTGTAGACATATAACATACACCTTGTAGTTGACCTGTTGCAGTGAATGTTGCTGTGTAGATATCTCCATCTCTATAAGCAGTTAATTCATTTTTGTTTCCGTACTCGTAACATGATGGTAATCTATGTCAAAATTAACCTTCCAGTATTTGTCACAGAATTGACTAATACAGAAAAGATTATGTCTTAGTCCCTCAACATAGAAAACTTTCATTACTTTTACATCTCCTTTAATGAAAGTGCCATATCCTCTTACATATCCCTTTGCAATGTTTCCAAAGCTAACTATTCCTCCATATCTTTCATGATAATCAGTTAGTAGTTCTTTGAAAGGTGTCATGTGTCTTGAACATCCAGAATCTAAGACCCACACATGACATATCTGCAAAAGAGATTATTGAGTTTTAGGTACCCATTTCAGAATGGGTCCTTTGAGATTAGTAATAAAATTTGAATTTCTGAACTTTTTCTTCAAAAATTTTAATTCAGAAGTTTGTTCAGATTTTTTATTTTTCTTTGAATTGAATTTGTCAATATAGCTGAATATTTCTGAATAGATTTCATCAAATTTTTCTTGTTTGTTTTGGAGTTAAGATTAAAATTATGATGACCACAGGTAATACAGTGAATATGATTCTTTAAAGTATTTACAAAAGCAGTAGACATATAAGAATCAATAACATTTGATTTTTCAACAGAAATTCTTTTATTCACTATTTTTGATTTAGGTACATCATTCTTTTTTGAAAATGAAAAACTATCTAATTTGTCATTCTTTGACTGTCTTTCATCTTTCTTTCTCCATACTAAAGTGGATAGCTCTGTAAAAGATAAGAAATGAGGATTAGTATAAGAAATTCTTTTGTTTTCTTTAGGTTTATCCTCAGAATTTGAGTTAACTTTCTTAACTTCAGAGAGAGAATTTGAAGATTGTCCTTGTTCAAAATTTTTAACTCTGGTGTTAAAGTCAAAAGATGTTACTGATGTTGGTGTAGTAATCAATGAATTGTTTGTATTAGCAGGAGAAAAATCTGAATTCTGATATTCTGGTTTTAAAAATACAGGACCAAACATTTCTGAAGGTATCTTTGAAACTTCAGATTTTAATTTTTCTCCTTCAGTCATACATGATTGAGATTTATAAACCAAATAGCCATTTTTATCAATGACTTGCACCATATGATCATCATCGTTTTCTGAATCAGAAGCATTTATTAGATCTGAAAATTTATTTTGAGTCATACTTCTTGCAAAAATATTTGATTTTTTTGTTGTTGTAGACTCATTATCAGAATTATCAAAAAATATATTGGGATTCTCATCAACGTCTTCTAAAGATTCAATATCTGAGAATTCATCATATTTTTCTTCATGTTCTGATTTATTATTAGAAGTATCTTCTGAAGTGACTTCAGAATTGAATTCAGAAGTTATTATAGAAGTAACTTCAGAAACAATTTCAGACTTAACAATTACTTCTGATTTTTCTTCAGAAATAATATTTGTTTCAGAAGATTTACAAATATTTGAAATTATATTCATTTCTTCTGTTTCAGAGATTATTTCTGGTTCACCAGTTTTAAAAGGTGTTTCTTCTGAAAACAAAGTCTCTGATTTTACAAAAGGAATTCTTTCAGGCAAAGAATAGTTACAGGTTTGGAAATGACACCTGTATTTGATTCATTGAAAATTTTCATTTTAGAATAATCATACAAGTTTGCAGGTGCCTTCTTTAATATTTGACTGTCATTATATCCTAAACCTGCTTTTATATTGTAAAATTTTGAGTTCTGAGCCTGACTAGTTAAAATATTCAGAGTTTGTTCAGTTTGTCCTCTTTTAAAATTTAAATCTTCTAATTCCTTAATCTTTTTATAAAGATCAAGTCTCTCTTGATTCAGAAAATTCATCTTAACATTTAGAGTTTCCTTTTCAGATTTTTCATTAATAACTTCTTTTTGTAAACTATCCATTTTTTCTTTTAAAACTATTTTTTCTTCAGAAACTTTTTCAAGAATCTGTTCAGCTGCTTGACAATTTTCTTTGTATATTTGACTTTCAGCTCTGAATTGATTGACCAAAATTCTTTCACCTTTAATTCTGTTTCTGAGTGTTTCAAATTCAGAAAACATGTTTTGAAATTGATTTGTCATTTCTGAATCTTTAGTATTAATTTCAGAATTTTGTTCAGAATTTTGTTCAGAAAAGAGATTTATTTCAGTATTTAATTCAAAAGATGAAGAAGATACCTCAGTGTCTTGTTTGTCCTTTTCTGGATCCATTTGACACATGTAGCAATTGGTTGCATAGTGAGCAACTTTTTCATCATCATCTCCATCACTCCAGTTTAACCAATCCTCTTCATACTTGGTCACTAGAGCAGGATTAAGCTCATTTTTCTTTGCTAACGGATGCTTCTTCTCATAATAGCCTGAATTCTTGACTTTTGGCATCTTGCATTGTCTTGCATAATGTCCAGGCTTTCCACAGTTGAAGCACCTTGCTGGTTCAGATGTTTCAGATTGACCAGCCTCTTGACCTTTCTTAGTCTAATGTCAGATCTAGGTTTATTCTGATATTTTTGATTGTATCTTTGTTTGAATTGCCTTGTCATGAAAGCAATATTATCAGAAATTCTTTTAAGCTCCTCATCTGATTCATCCCCATCACAAACAGTTGTCTCTGGGATCTCACAAACTTTCTTGGCAGCAATGGTCAAAGAATTATTGTAGTTCTTGCTCAGAAAGGGCAAGCTTGTTTCATGTGCCTTCTTTTGTTCATGTTGCCTAACTTTGATTTTGTCTTCTTGTTGGAACAAGATACCATAAACATCATGAACAGTTTTTCTGGATAAGTTCCTTGTTACCATATTTTCTGAAAAACTTGACCATTCATTTCCCAGATTGTTCAGAAATTTGTTATTTATCTCAGAATTTGATTTCTGAACACCATTTCTTCTTAGATCATTCAGAATGTTATTGAATCTATGATATGTATCAGTGATAGATTATTTTTCTTTGTATCTGAAATTTTCATATGTTCCTACACAGATATTTAATCTCTGTGCTTGAGCCTTTGTGCTTCCTTGCATCTGGGCTTCTACTTCATCCCACATGGCTTTTGCTGAAGTTAAACTATCAACCCTATTGAATATCTCATTAGGAATTGCCATGGTGAGTAAAGTCAATGCTCTCTTATCAACTTTCATTTGAGCCTTTTCAGCTGGATTGTACATTCCAGGACTCTTCTTGATTCTTGATGCAGGGATTTCAGGGGTGGATTCAGTTCTGGGAACAACTGGAATCTCAACAAATACCTCTAGTGGACCATTTGTGATAGATTGCATTAAGGCTTCATCTATGTTATCCAAGAATTGAATCATCCTGATTCTCCATTGATGATATTCTCCCAAGAAGAGAGTTGGTGGTTTCATTTCAGATCCGATTGAGACTATTTCTTTAGACATCTTTGATTATTAGAAAATCGAGAATTCACCTGAGTTGAATTTGAATTTTGTAGATCAAGAACACCAAGAACTGTCAGATCTGACAAGTTCTTTCACAAATCTTCAAGAACAGATGAATTGGCTCTGATACCAATTGTTAGGACCCAAACAATCAAGATATCAATATATGGAAAAGATTTTGACAGGAATGATGATAGACAAATGTAATATGTATTGATTGAATGTACAGTATTACAGAATATGTCTTTACAAGGCTAATGAAAAACGTTAGTTCTAACTATCTAACTAACTATCTATTTATACATGAAATAGAAGGACTAAAGTAACAGTACATTCATAACAGACAAGTTCAGAACAGGTTCTGAACTCCTTCAGATCTTCTTCAGAAGTGTCTTCAGAACTTCTTCAGAACCTAGTCTCTTTTGAAGCTATCTTTATATCTCTATCATCTTTATATCTATCTTACAACCTGCAAAATCACTGTCAGAATAATCAATTAGATCAAATCCTGAGCCCTTGGGATACCAAAGACCAAGATTTGGAGTTCCTTTTAGATATCTGAAGATTCGCTTTACAGCGATTAGATGGGATTCCTTCGGTTCAGCTTGATACCGAGCGCAGAGACATGTAGAATACATGATGTCAAGTCTACTCGCTGTAAGATACAGCAGATATCCAATCATCCCTCGATAGGCAGTGACATTGACTGGTTTCCCATTGGGATCCTTGTTCAAAGTCAGAGGAGGCGCCATAGGGGTCTTCATCCGCGAGCATTGATTCATGTCGAATTTATTCAGCATGTCTTTAACATATTTTCTTTGACAAATAAAAATTCCTTTTATCAGATTGCTTAATCTGCAAACCTAGAAAATATGTTAGTTCACCCATCATACTCATTTTATATTGTTTTTGCATTCTTGCAGCGAAACGAGTACACAGTTTGGGTTTTGTGGAACCAAAGATAATGTCATCGACATATATCTGAGCGAGTATGGTATGACCTTTATATTTTCTTAAAAACAGGGTTTGGTCAATTTTTCCACGAACAAATTTTTCTTTAAGAAGAAATTTAGAAAGGGTATCATACCAAGCTCTAGGAGCTTGTTTTAACCTGTAAAGAGCTTTTTCAAGTTTAAAAACATAACCAGGATGGTTAGGGTCTGAGAAACCAGGGGGTTGTTCAACATAAACTTCCTCGCTGAGTTTTCCGCTTAGAAAAGCACTTTTAACATCCATTTGAAAAACTTTGAAGTTTTTGTGGGCAGCATAAGCTAAAAAGAGTCTTATGGCTTCTAAGCGAGCTACAGGTGCAAAGATCTCATCATAGTCAATCTCTTCTTCCTGTCTATAACCTTGAGCAACAAGTCTAGCCTTATTGCGAATTATAGTCCCGTTTTCATCTAGCTTATTTCTGAAAACCCATTTGGTTCCTATGACAGTTTTATTAGAGGGTCTAGGAACAAGATTCCAAACTTTGTTTCTACGAAGTTCAGTTAGTTCTTCTTGCATAGCTGAAACCCAGCTAGGATCAGAGATAGCTTGATCTATCTTCTTAGGTTCAGAGAGAGAAATGAAGTTAATATAAAGACAGATATTACCTGTTCCTCTACGTGTTTTGATACCTGCATTGGGATCACCAATAATTTGATTTATTGGGTGATTTGCAGTCCATCGCTGAGCTGGTGGTTGAGGAGAGAGATCAAGATCAACGGCAGATTCAGCGACTTGTTCTTCAGTTTCTGGAATAGGAATTGTTGTTTCAGCAACAGGTACTTCATTTAGAATCAATTCAGGAGATTGATTTTCAGACATAGTTTGGTTGTTCACAGAGGAATTTCCAAGAGAGGAATTAGCAATAGGAATCTGATTTAGAGGAGTAACATTCATCCCTGAAGATGGATGATTGTCACTTGAAGGATTTACAGGGATTTCGTCATCATATGCTTCAGCAGGAGGTTGATTGCTGAAATACGTTTCAGGTTCCCCATAATGAGATCTCATCCAAGCATTCAATTCTTCATCATCATCATGAGTATGAGAAGTATGAATGGGACGAGATTCATCAAAGTTGACGTGCATGGATTCTTCAACATGTTGTCTTCTTTTGTTGAAGACTCTGAAGGACTTAGATACAGAGGAGTATCCAAGAAATATACCATCGTCAGCTTTTGGATCAAATTTACCCAAATGATCTCTGTCATTCAGAATGTATCATCTACATCCAAAAATATGGAAATATTTTAGAGTAGGTCTTCTCCCATGAAACAATTCATAGGGGGTCTTCTTAAATCGATTAACTATCAGGGATCGATTTTGAGTGAAGCACGCTGTGTTGACTGCTTCAGCCCAGAACTGAGTAGGTAGATGCGATTCGCTGAGCATTGAGCGAGCCGCTTCAATGATAGTTCGATTTCTTCTTTCAGCAACACCGTTTTGCTGAGGAGTTCTTACTGAGGAAAAGTTGTGAGATATGAATTTTTCTTCAAAGAAATTTACCAGAGTACTGTTTTTGAATTCAGTACCATGATCACTTCTTATGGAACGAACAATTAGATTGTTCAAAACTTCCATCCTTTTGATAAAAGAAATTATCATTTCAGGGGTATCACTTTTGGATCGAAGGAAGAACACCCATGTGTATCTGGAGTATTCATCAACAATCACCAAAGTATATTTCTTCCCAGAGATAGATTGGATATTGACAGGTCCAAATAGATCCATATGGAGTAGCTGAAGAGGAGCGGTCACTGAAGAAATTTGCTTCGACCTGAAGGAGGCTTTTGTCAACTTTCCCTTTTCACACGCTGAACAAAGAGATTCCTTTGTAAAGGTATGATTTGGGAGGTCTCTGACAAGATCTTTTTGAGACAATTCATTTATTGTCTTAAAGTTGAAGTGAGAGAGTCTTTTATGCCATAACCAGTTTATGTCAGTGGATGCTTTAGAGATAAAGCACATGTTCTCAGAGTGAGAACTATTCATATTTATGACATACACATTTTCCACTCTTTTGCCTGTTAGGGCAAGCTTATCATTGCCGTCAGTGACAGCACATCTATTCTTTAATAGAACTTTGAAGTCTTTGTCACATAAATGACTAACGCTCAAAAGATTGTGCTTTAGTCCCTCAACATAGGCAACACGAGAAAACGATGTGGCTCCGTTGGATAGAATTCCATAACCTTTAGTGTATCATTTGCCATTTCCACTAAAGGTCACTGATGGACCAGCTTTTTCTTTGTAATCAGAGAACAGAGATTTGCTGCCAGTCATATGCCTTGAGCATCCGCTATCAAGATACCAGATACCTTTGGCACTTTGCATACAACAAAAGATTAATTGTTTAAAGGTACCCATACTACTATGGGTCCTGCTTGGTTAAATAAAGGATTGGCGGAGGAGCTACTAGCTGAAGAACTCTCTTCAGTGGATATCTTCACCTTTGGTGGTTTTACAACCTTGGTGGATTTTACTCTGGCTGATTTATCAGCTTGAGCTACTTTCTTTCCATGAGCTAGTTTATCAGCTCTAGTAGCGTTAAGACATTTACTTGCAATGTGGGTAGTTTCACCACAATGATAGCACTTCCTATATTTAAAGGGTTTGGAATTCAGAGAGAAAGTAGGAACTTTTTCAGGGATAGGACCAAGAATTCCTTTATCCGTAGTCCTTTGAGGTATAACAACCTTTTCAGGGGTAGGAGTGAGATCGATCTTAATTTTGGGGGTTGGTCTCTGAGAAAAGTCAGAGCCCTTCCTCCCAGATTTAGATTTTCTCTCTAAGGATTTCTTGTTCCTATTTTGAGCGATCTTATTCTTTGGAACTTGGTCAAGAAACTCGTTCTTGATCACTTTCTTAGGATTTATCACGGGCAACTTTTCTTTAAAAGAAGAGGAAGAAGTTGAAGAAGAAGGATCAGGGATAGAAGAGACAAACATTCCAAATTTGAGCATGGAACGATCATTCTCTGATTCTTCCTTTTCAGGGTTATAGCCTAACCCACTTCTTATTTTCATAAGTATTTGGGCATTGATGATCTCATTGACTTTATCAGAAGCCTTACACCATCCTTCGATGGTTGCCTTTTCAGACTTGAGATCAGCGATAACCTTTTCCCTATCAGCGATAGATTGCTGTTTCTCAATGCTTATGGTTTGATTTGCAAAGACTTGGTCCTTGAGAGTTTCCTCAATTTTGGAAAGTTCTTTGATTCTTATATGGCAATTTTTTAATTTGTCAGATAGATCGGTGTTAATTTTCTCGGCCTTAATATTTCCATTTAAGGCATTATAAAAATCAACAATCATAGCATTGAGAGCTGACAAGTTATCACTTTCAGAAGGTAAAGAGATAGGAGAAATTGTTACCTGAGTAGAAGGGGACTCAGAGGAAGAAGTTTCAGTTGCTTCTTCAGCGTCCTCTATTCTTGCCATTAGACAGAGGAAGGCAAGATCTTCTTCATCTGAACCAGACTCTTCAGAGGTCTTTGTCCAGTCATCTTCAGCGTCCCAATCAACTTCTTCAGCGATAAGGCCTTTGCCTTTTTGCTGGTGTTTCTTCAGATCCTTGTATTTGTTTTTCAATTTCAAATACTTCTCCTTTTTATCAGAGGTCTGGGAGGTGGTGGGAGCTGCAACTTTCTTTGATCTACATTCACTAGCAAAGTGACCCTTTCGCTGACAGTTGAAGCATATAGCTGAGGCTTTCTAAGCGGGCAATGTTTTTTTGCTTTTCAGAGTCAGAGAGATTTGAAGGTTTTCGAAAGTTGCTCTTTCTAGCGAATCTTTTAAAATTATTAGTTAAGAGCGCTAGAGAGTTATCAAACTCAGAGATGTCAGCATCAGTGAGTTGATCTTCTGAATCAGTTTGACCTAATTCAGTGATGGAGGTAATAGTGGATGAAGAAACATTTTTAGGAGGATTTGCCTCTGAAATCACAAGTGCCAAATAAGTACTTTTGGCACCTTTGAGTTCATTTATGAGGTTCTTCCTCAGAAGTTGAGATTGTTCCTTATTTAAGAGCATTCCATATAAAGCACTTAAGGACAGAGTTTCAAGGTTCTTTGACAGCTTTAGACATGTAGTGTACACTGCCCATTGATCGGGTAGTGCCTCCATGAATTTGGTCAATATTTCAGCGTTAGAGTACACTCTGTTTACTGATTTAAGATCAATCAAGAGACAGTGGAAACGCTGATGAATTTGAGAAAAAGATTCACCTTTATGATACATAAAACTCTCATATTGTCTTACAAGATTTATGCACCTGGTGACTTGTACTTCAGAGGTTCCTTCATGTTGGATACATAGAATATCCCACATGGCATTAGAAGTTCTCATTTTCATAACAGAATGATAAACTTCATCTGGTAAAGACATTGCTATTATAGATCTAGCTTTTGAGTCAATAGCAATTTCTTTCTTATCTTCTTCAGTCCATCGGTTAGGAGTTTTAACGATACTCCTTTCAAGGATGGCTGGGAGTAGTAGTGGTGGCAGGAACACCAGCTACAATAGTTGTAGGAACGAATGGTCCCTTTTCTAGATAGTAGGGGATCTTTGGGTCAGATCCTTCTAGAAATAGAGACATTATTTCCTTCCATAATGGAAAATTATCATGGCTAAATCTTGGAGGTTTAGCTAAAGATCTATTATCATTGTAGTTCGTATTAGGGTTTGTCATTTTAAAATAGTTTATAAGAAAAATATTTTAAAGATAAAAAAATCAAACACTGCTCCGATACCACTTATTGGTCCCTAAAGGGTCTACAAGAGTTCAATAAATAGTAAACAGTTTGTAGAAGGCGGGGTTGAATACAAACACACAGATTTTCGTTTTTAAATGAGTTTATTTATCATAAACAAATTTACAGTTACAAGCGGAATAAGAACAAGTTTAAAACCTATTCTATTGTAACTAAGAAACACTAAGTTTGATGCACAAGAAGAAGGAAGAAAGAAATATAGAGGGTTTAGGTTTAGAAGGAAGCATGCATTAAGATGAAGAAGATATCTTCATCTTATTTATACCCGTTTGCATTTAATGCAAGACAAAAGGTATATGCCACGTGTTAAACTTGGATAGGAAGCTTGTCCTTGCAAATAAGACAGCCATGTTTTTGGCCGAATATGAACAGTACCATATCAGATATAATGGGGACATAAGAGACAATTCGTACGTCCTTTTCTGACAAGGTATTAGGTTTGATTTTTGTGCATCGAGGATAAGATCAATCTTTAATCTTGTAAAGGAAGCTTCATTTGATCGCTGACTCTGAATCTTCAAGGATGAATCTTCAGTATCGCTGAGGCTTCACAAGACTTCACACTTTTGATTAGATAATCGCTGCTATCGCTGAACCGCTTCAGTTCACTTAGCTGATTATCTCTTTCTTCAGCTAGGGTCTTCGACTTTCGCTGAATGGTCTTTTGGTGTGATAGCTGATCTTCAGGTCTTCAGAGATAAGCTTGTTGTTCCTTGATCTTCAGCGATCGCTGATAGTAATCAGCGTATGCTATCGCTGAATATTGACAGAAGCTTACGCAATGGAATTTCACTAAGTATACAAAAGGAATCATATTCAAATCATCGAGAGGGGTTATGATCAACAACATATATATATATCATGGGCCTCAACAAGAATGAGCCCTAGCCCAAAGAAAATCTGATCCAAGCCCAACCATTTAAATTAATAACCGAAGGATTAACAACTAAACCTCTTATAAATTTATGGGTTATTACAACACCTCTCCCTTAAAAGAATTCTGTCCCCGGAATTTCTTTATCGAAGAGATATGGATACAACTCCTTCATCTTGGATTCTAACTCCCAAGTTGCCTCTTGCCCCTTGTGAAACCGCCACTACACTTTTACCATTGGAATAACTTTTTTCCTCAAACTCTTCATCTTTCGATCAACGATTGCCTCGGGCTCCTCCACAAAGTTCAACTTTTTATCAATCTGCACTTCTTCCAATGGCACACTCTATTCGGCCTCCGCCAAACATTTCCTCAAATTAGAGATATGGAAGGTGCTATGAATACCTTGCAACTTTTTTGGTAATTCCAACTTGTATACAACCTCCCCAACTCGTTCAATTATAGGAAACAGTCCGATATAACGTGGACTCAACTTTCCTTTCTTCCCGAAACGCATTACACCCTTCCAAGGTGATACCTAAGCATCACGAGATCACCCACTTGAAACTCAAGTGCTTTTCTTCTTTTGTCGGCATAGGTCTTCTGTCTGTCCTGAGCCGTTTTCAACCTTTCACGTATTTGATCAATCTTATCGGCCATCAATTGAACAATTTTCGGCCCCGCCAGTTGCTTTTCACCAACTTCATTCCAACACAAGGGAGTTCTACATTTCCTCCCATACAATACTTCATAAGGTGCTGCCTGAATATTTGCATGATAACTATTGTTATAAGCGAATTCAATTAAAGGCAGATGACTTACCCATGATCCACTAAAGTCAATAGCACAAGCTCTCAACGTGTCTTCCAAATTCTGAATCGTCCGCTCGCTTTGTCCATCCGTTTGAGGATGAGAGGCGATAATGAATTTGAGTTGCGATCCCAACTCTTTCTGAAAGCTTTCCCAGAACATGGAAGTAAGAAGTGTATCGCGGTCCGACACAATAGACAACGGCACTCCGTGTCTTGTCACGATCTTATCAATATAAAGCTTTGCCAACCTCTCCATAGAATAAGTTTTCTGCATTGGAAGAAAGTGAGCCGATTTGGTGAGTCGATCCACAATCACCCAAATAGCGTCAAACCCTTTTGGAGATTTAGGCAACCCCGTCACAAAATCAATAGTAATGTGGTCCCACTTCCAAAAGGGAATATCTAACGGTTGAAGCTTGCCATACGAACTTTGATGTTCTATTTTCACTTGTAGACAAGTCAGACATCTTTCTACAAAATATGCCACATCTTTCTTCATACCCGACCACCAATAAAATTGCCGAAGATCTCTATACATCTTATTTGTGCCCGGATGTATAGAATACTTGGATTTATGCGCCTCGTCCAATAACCTCTTACGATTGTCCCCAAATCTCGGAACCCATATACGTTTGTTGTAACATTTCAATCCCCGCTCGTTCTCTAGCAAAGTAGACATAACACCTACCATTTGTTCCTTCTTAAGATTCTCCGGTTGAAATGCATCAAACTGCCATTTCTTAATTTCATCAAGTAAATTGAAATTTACCACGATCTTCATGGCAATAACTTTTGAAGTCTCACCTCTTTCCTTTCTGCTCAAGGCATCGGCTACCACATTCGCTTTCCCCGGATGGTATTCGATCTCGCAATCGTAATCCGTCAGTAGTTCCATCCATCTTCTTTGCCTCATATTGAGTTCTTTCTAATCAAACAAATGACGAAGACTCTTGTGATCAGTGAAAACCTGACACTTGGTCCCGTACAAATAGTGTCTCCAAATCTTTAAAGCAAATACCACGGCGGCAAACTCGAGATCGTGTGTAGGATAACGTCTTTCATGTTCTTTCAGTTGTCTTGATGCATAGGCAATCACCTTTCCACGTTGCACCAAGACGCACGCCAATGCCATTTTAGACGCGTCACTATACACAACGTCGGGTAATGTTAAGATCGGTGCACTACACAAACTTTCCTTTAAAATTCGGAAAGCTTCTTCTTGCTTTTCCGTCCACGAAAACTTAACCGCTTTTCTTGGTGAATGAGGTTAGCAGGGCAGCGAAACTAGAGAAGTCTTTAATGAACTTCCGGTAGTATCCCGCTAACCCCGAGAAATTTCTCACTTCCGAAGGAGTCCTATGTGGCTCCCAGTTCTTTATTGCCTCGATCTTAGCCGGATCGAATTTTATCCCTTCACTTGATACAACATGCTCGAGAAATTACACTTCCCGAAGCCAAAACTCACATTTAGAAAACTTCGCATAGAGCTTTTCTTTTCTTAACAAATCCAACACCAATCGGAGATGCTTCACGTGATCTTCTTCCGATCGAGAATAGATGAGTATATCATCTATGAACACAATGACAAACTTATCAAGAAACAGTTGACAAACCCTGTCACCACATTCGGAGTCTCTTCTGCCTCATCTACAGTCATTTGAAATGCTCTCCCCTTAGCTTTAGCCGGCTCAGTTCCCTTCTCCGCCCCTTTATCCCCATGACGATACCCGGCGAAGTTGGATCCCCCTTTCTTCAATTACCGGCAATCTGGTTTGATATGATCCGGTGACCCACACTGATAACACTTCTTTGCAGTCGTACACTCTCGAGAATAGTGAGCCATGGATCCGCAACGATAAGAACCTCGAGTCTCGGATGTACACTCTCCCGATGAACCCGATGACATTTCCCACACGGCTTCCCATTTCCACTTTGGTTCCCCTTATGATCCGATTTGACAAATTTGAACTTCTTAGAGTCCCTCCCCGAACCATCCCATTTCCACTTTTCTCCCACATTTTCATCCACTTGACGAAATTTCTCCCTCTCAGTTTTCCTAGCCGCATCCACAGCCGCTTGATAACTAGAATGGTGGAGGTTAGTCACCAATTCCCGGATGTTAGTATTCAAACCCCAAATGAATCGATCAATCCGTTGGGACTCACCCGGAATATACACCGAAGCAAAACGTGCATTCCCATTATATTTTGTCGCATACTCATCGACTAACATTCCCCCTTGCACTAAATTCAAGAACTCGTTCTCCAATTGTTTCACCAAAGTTGGAGGACAAAATTGCAGTTTGAACCTCTCTACAACTTTCTCCCAAGTCATGGCTCTAGCAACCTTCGCCCCCTTTTCTCCCGACTCAACATCCCACCAATTGATTGCTTCAGCTTTCAAGATAAAAATTGCATAAGCCACTTTGTCTTCATCGGCACACTTGCAAGTCTCAAAAGCCATTTCCATTCCCGTACCCAACGCACGGCTAACACCGGGTCACATACACCATCATAGGTAGGAGGCTTGCAAGATGCAAAAGTCTTGTAGCTACACCCCTTGGATACCTTAGAAGAATTAGGCGCCAATGGTGTTTCCATAGAATGACCACCCACAATGGTCTTGGGTAAACTGGAATGCACGGAAGGCTCTATTTCTTCACTTATTTCTCGGCTGACAGGTTCTGACCTTTCTCGATTAGTTAACAAGGTTTGAAGTGCGGATTGGATATTTCCCAGTTCAGTGACAAGTTCCTCTTGCACCCCAATGGCGGGTGTGGTGCCTTGGCCCGCCTTCTACCACGGGCTCGACCCCTTGCACTAACCAAACTCTCTTGCACGGACATCTCCGGTGCACTAGCTTGTCCAATCCTTCCGTGGTCGCGTCCTCGACCACGACCCCTAGTTCCCCCAACAGTAGGGATAGGTACATGACTTGCACTTCTTCCACGGTCTCTACCTCGGGCTCTTCTTCTAGCTGGTGCACTTATGGCACCTCCCAAATCCACCTGTTCCTCCTCCCGCGGTTCAGATGAATCCATCCTAGCAATAGGTATGGATTGACTTCTCGTAACTCAAGCTAACGTGATCCATTTCTGCGAATAACACAACTTAATTTAAATGACAGTTCAAAAATAATAAGGTAATGCAAGCACACACATGCACCTGTAAATTCACAATTACAGTGGCCAAGTGTAATTCCCAATTTACCGCACATGAGGGTCCTCTCCCTACCCTATTATCACTATCCCTGTCGAGGTTACCTAATTCAGCTGTGACTCCTAGCCTACAGTCTAAGACTAGGTGCCACACGGCCACCTAATCACTTAAACTATGGTTCTGATACCAATTTGTAACACCCAAAAACTAAAGCCAATAACAAGGATAAATCAAAATCCAAAATCACCAAATGATTAACCAACCAACGATTAATTCATTACAATCACAATTTGAAATAAAGATATTGGAAACTAATGCGGAAACTAAAAACTCTTCGGAAGCCCCTCTACATCTTCCCCTTCCCTTATCCTCTCTCCCAGCAATGTACATGCCTGAAAATATTTTATTTTGAAAAGCGAGGGTTAGACCAAAAGGTCTAGTGAATTCCCATAAAAACAGTTTATATATTTCCAGCAGTTTACAAATCATCAAAACATGCAATGGTTTCCAAACAGTTCAACCCCTTTTTCTTATCGAGAATAAAACATGTATTGAAGAAATATGACATGGCAAAAACCATCGCAAACCCTTAGCGACACCCCAGTCCCGTAGGACCAATCCCGTACAACCACAAACCCTTAGTGGTCTATGTTTTAATAATAGAGACCTAGTCATATTACTTAATTAAAAACATATAGTGCACGTATCGTCCCCAATACTTATAAAAGTGATCATGGTAGTTTTGCATACAAAGAAAATAATTTAAAAGACCATAATCAACAATTAAGCATTTGAATTAAACACATTGCATTTTTAAAGGGATAGGGAATTCACCTGAATTTGTCAACCACTACTCACACTTGAGTCCTATGAAACCACCAACCAAACACCTGAATTGAGGTTGCCAAACTATGAGTTAACAAGCCCAAAGTAACCCCAAAAGACTCAATTACCAACCCCTCAATCAATGACTCAAGCTAGAACACCAAACCGATACCGAACAAAATATGAAAATTCCTCAACAGAGGGCTAGGCGAGTTTCAAGCGAGTCAGGACTCGCCAGAGACTCGCTTTAGTCTATGTTTTCCTGCACAACACCATTTCGAAGACCAAACCCCAAAACCAATGCTCAATTCGATTTCCTTCAATTTTTGTGCATAAAACTCATTCCCAACACCTAAGAATCATCCCCAAGCATCCACCAATCCAATTTCATCCATTTGATTCCATGGATTAAAGCCCCATGGAAGAACCAAGGTTCATCCATGGTGGGTTTTCATAGAGTACCAACTCATAAACAAAGAAACAATGCTCAAATGAAGATATCATCACTAAAACACCAACTCATTTGATTAAACATTGATGAAGGGTCTTTTCATAAACATTCATCATCCAAAACCTAAACTCCATAGCTTTCCCAACCCAAAAGACTCAACAAAGCTTGAAAATGGAGAAGATGAAGCATTCATACCTTAAATGATGATCTTCAATCAAAATGCAAAGCCTTCTCCTCTTCCTTGCTATCCACGTCTCTCTCTCAAAACACACACATTTTCCACACTGATTTAGGATGAGAAATGAGAGAAATGAGGAGGCTCTCCTATTTGATTTACATATATATATCATGGGCCTCAACAAGAATGAACCCTACCCCAAAGACAATCTGATCCAAGGCCAACCATTTAAATTAATAACCCAAGGATTAACAATTAAACCTCTTATAAAGTTTTTGGTTATTACAGAAAAAGTTAGTTTTAGTTATGGATGATCGTTTTGGTAGGTGTTACTGTTACTCTCTCTATAATTCTCCCTGTTCTTTAATTGGGTTACAATAGCGCTTGCCCATACGAATCACCACCAATATCAGATAGAGAACAACCAACTCCGTCAAGGCAACAATCGTCATCGTCAATTCTTCCAATTAAAGGTTAGTTTTAGTTATGGACAATCATTCTTCGAATGTAAAAAGAGTTTGTCTTCTCATGCAATGTTGGTTTATTAGATTTATAACAAAGTTAGGTTACCCTTTTTACAATTCTGATATAAACACCGAAAATAAATATGTGTACTTGATTCTATAAGAATGAATTTAACTTTTCTATGTTAGGTATCAGAAAGTTTTTTATTTCATTTTGTTGGGGATTCAAAATATATGGATTTTACAAGGGTTAACGATTTAAGAGGAATTAAGAGATTGAATATGAATCAAAAACAACATTCCAAAGTTGTTGAACAAAGCTATATGAAACTCGGTGAGAGATGTCATTGACTACAAGCACTATCCTTTTTTATTGATTGAAATCAAAACACAAAAGAACATTTCAATTTATTAATCAAAACACAAAAGAACATTTCAATTTATTTGTAAGGTTTAATATTTATCTTTTTTTCTTTATAATTTTAATTTTTTAAATAATTTCAACACGTTAAATACTAAAACCTTTCATTATCTTTTTGTTAATTTAAATTAGAAATCATCGATCAAATATATATATATATATATATATATATATATATATATATTATAACATTATTTACTATACATCTTTTAAATAACAATTAAATAAATTTAAAAAATATGTATTTCATTATATAAGAAGTATCATTTGGTAATTTTACTTCCAATCTAATATATTATAACCTCCAAACTATCCAACTTTTTATAGGCATTTTTTTATTCTATTTATCTTTCCATCTATTAATTTCTCAAAAGTTAAGTAGGATGGCAATAGGCATGAAAATTTTCTTTAGGTCCAAAATGGTAGGAAAAAATTACAAGTCACATATCTCCTAGGTTATACTTTACCCTGCCAACAAAGTTTGATGTATTTCTCATTTAATTTAAGTGCACATTTCATTACTTTGTGGACATGAATTTATAATTAAAAAAATTCTTTACATTATATTGTTTTTTATGTATGGAATTGTTTTTCTATCTTCAATTAAGTATATTTATATGGTTGATAATTGTAATTTATAAGTGCAGCCTATTTTAGAATATGTTAATAATTAAGATGCAAAACATGCATTATAAGCTAAAATGAAAAATCAGGAATACTAATTTTGTGTAAACTCATCATAACAATTAATATTGCACATACACTTGCAACTAATCATTTTTATACAATTTTTAACTTTAATGTCAAAATATTATTTTGCAACAAAAAGATAAGAACATATATGAAATTCTCTTCGTTATAAAAAACAATATCAATGAAAATATATAATATACATTTAAACAAGGGGTAGGCTAATGGCACCCCTATAAGTGAATGTCATCATCACACACATCTACATCAAACCCTATGATGGTACCAAAATTTCCTTGCACGCCCTATTAAGGGGTACCATTAGCACTCCCCTTAAACAACCCCCAATAAAGTTATTATCTTATATTACACCTAATTAGTTATGAATTATCAAATTATGTTTTATCTTAACTCAATACAAATTTTATAAATATATAAATGAAGGTTATATGGTATTAACATGGAGAATAAAAATTTGGTATTCTCAAATTCTGGTTGAATTTGGTTATCCCGTATTGATGAAATGCAAAATATTGAAAAATATAGTTGAATATATAAAAGAAGGGGGATGGTATGAAAATTAATATTAATAAATATATAAAGGTTTTCTACGAGACTTTCGTTATTGGGCCATGCATTTCACATATTTTCAATGATTCATATGGTATCACCAAATGATATAAATATTGAAAAAAGTTAGTTAGACATATAAAATGAGTGGGATGTGTTAAAGATTAAAAAAGTTGGTTGGCTAAAAACGCGACACTTGCCATCCAAATTTTGGATTAAATGGTAAATTCTGAAGTTGTGATAAAAAATATTTTATTAAAAAATAACACATATCATTTTCGATTTAATTAAATATAAAATGTTCATTAGAACCGAATCAATACAGGCATGAATATAAATATAAATATAAATACAATAAAAATCTATGAAAGAAGTGTTGCCTACAAGGTATTGACATGACATAATGAGAATTCAAATTTTTCTCAAATAATGAATTATGGTTATGCTTTGTTTATCCCATATTGATGATAAACTAAAATATCAAAAGAGGTAGTTGAGTATATGAAAGGAGGAGAGATGTCCTGAGATATTGAAATGCAAATCTAATTAGAATTTAGTAGCACAAGTTTTGAGTTGATGCATCATCATAAATTTTTTATATCTTATTTGACATGTCTTTTAATCATCGCGCAACGCGCGTTGTCGAACACTAGTAATAATCAAGGTATATTGAAATTAAATTTTGAGTGAATTACTATTTTCGTCCTTATAGTTTGGTGTTTATAACGATTTTCGTCCATGTGGTTTAAAAACTGCTTTTTTCGTCCTTGTGGTTTGGATTTTGTTGCTTTTTTCATTCCTTAAGGTAACTTTGTTAAATAAATCTGTTAAATGAGTAATGGTCTTTTTACCATGTTTTGTTGTTATCATTTTTCAAATCACAAGGACCAAATATGTAATATTCCAATTAATCAACAATCTTCTTTATTTTGAAACTTTTAATTACCAGTTAAAAAAGTCAATTCCTTTTATATGTAGAGAGAGATAGATCCCCGTGCAAGAAGGAAGGAACCTCACGGACCATGGCTGCAACTCAGGACAATCCTTGCAGGTAGCGGCCAACCCTCGCCGACAGCGGCCTCCTCCGCCGACAGCAACCATCACTCACCGGCACCCACATCTCTAACTCCGACCACCATTTGCTGGTACCCACAACTCCAACTCCGGCCACCTCTCGCCGGCACATGCAACTCCATCTCCAGCCGCCTTCATTGACAACATATCTAACTACCCAACTTTTGGTTCCATCTTCATCTTGATCTCTGTTTTCTTTGTCTAATAGAGATGGATCTATGGATTCTTTCGTTTGAGTTTTCGTTTTTCAGGGTTAAAGGTTTATCAGAGGGTTTATCCAAGTTGATAAAGTTAGGGTTTTCTATTGTTCTTGATTTTGAGTTTTTGTTTTCTAGGGTTTTCTATTGTTCTTCATTTGAGTTTTTGTTTTCTAGGGTTAAAAGTTTATCAGATGGATCTGTGGATTCTTCATTTGGCGGGTTCTGCATCTGGGGTTAATCCTTAGATGGGGATGAAGTTAGGGTTTTCTATTGTTCTTGATTTTTAGTTAAAGGAAAAAATTGATGGAACTACTAATTTGTAATAACAATATTTGATTTAGGTTTTTTTTTATTGTTCTTGATTTTGAGTTAGGTATTGGATAAATAGGATTGATTTGATTTTGAGTTAAGACTTGTAATTGATTTTACTTTTGAGGTATGGTTGTTATTCTTGATTTTAGGGTTTTTAATTGAAGAAGATGAAGATTTAAAGAAAAATAATATATTTATTATATATAACATAATAATACAGATTTGATCCTTGGATATGTCAATTTTTATGTAATTAGTCATCTATCTTCATTTATTACAAAAAAGCAAGATGTTCCTCATTTAACTAAATTTTTTTAACTTTATTAGGATGAAGGGCGAAACACGTTATGAAATACAAACCATAAGGACGAAAAAAGCAGTTTTTAAACCACAGGGATGAAAATCGTTATAAACACCAAACCATAGGGACGAAAATCGTAGTTTACTCTTAAATTTTTGATGAGATTTGTCATTCAAAAGCCGACAAATTCCTTGAATAGAACTGATCATTCAAAAGCTGACAAACATATGAACTCATGTAATTCACGTATTAACTATACGTTCATATGTAAACTTGTTAACTAGTTCACATGTGAACTATTTAATGATTTATATATGAACTCATAGATTCATATATGAATCAATTAAATAGTTCATACATGAATCATACATATTCATATGTTAATCAATTAAAATAGTTCATATGTTAATTATACGAGTTCACATATGAACATATAGTTCATATATAAACTTGTTTGCCACATACTTGTAAATGTTATGAACCTACCTAGGGATGGCAATGGGGAGGGGACCTCGATCCCCATCCCCGTCCCCGATTCCTCAACTCCATCCCCGTTCCCATCCTCGCCGGGAATAAGATCACATCCCCATCCCCATCCCCAATGGGGAACGGGGATCCCCACGGGGAAGCGGGGATTTTTTCCTGTTTATAAAAGCTACTTTAAATCAAAATATGCGAACGACGACACACGTTAAAATGTATCATATTTTCAATAAACCTAAAATCAAAAGTAATTTAATATAATAATAAAAAGTCACAACATTATATAATAATTAATAACCTAAAATTAAAAGAAATTCAATATAATACAAAAAATACTCAATGTCACTCATACCAAAACATAATGAATAATATAAATCATAGCGAGTAATATCAAACCATATGCGTAATTTAATACAAAAAATATTTAACGTCACTCATACCAAAACATAATGAGTATTATAAAACCATATCGAGTAATATCTAAAACATATGCGTAATTGTATTTTGACTTGACATCAAAAATATTACACACTAACATCCAAAATAAATAACACTTTTAGATTTTAAGCCTAGTTAGAAAATATGAAATCATGAATTACCAATTTAGTTGAAATAAACACTTTATATATATAACGGGTCCGGGGTGGGGCGGGGAGTGCCATACCCGTCCCCGTCCCCATCCCTGGTTTGAGACAAATAGAGATCTCCGTCCCCATCCCATCCCCGATTTAGCGGGGAATCCCCGATCGCTATCGGGGCGGGCGGACCCGGTTCCCCGACGGGGCGGGGCCGATTCCCATCCCTAAACCTACCCCCTCTAGTCCTCTACTTTTTACATAGCCACAATTACCAATTATTGACCGGTCAAAATCGCAATTATTGATCATTTAAATCCAATATTGACCATATAAAAGGCTGATGATTCACTTTACTTCTCAAATATTTAACACTTCTCAAAATAACCTTGGACAAGACTGTAAGAGAAATATTATTTTAAATATTTCCATTAATAAGGTTCGAATGAATTATTCTTTTTTATAAAATTCTTTTTATTATGATATTCTTATAAAAATATTTTAATAGCCTAATGTTGAAATATTCAAAGAATGTGTTGAAATATAGAGAATTTTACTTATGATTCTCTGTCTTAGATCAGAATTCATTCAACGATATCAAACACCATAAACTATACTAGCAAAGTATCTCTTTTAAAAGTAGGTTTATAAAGTAAGACACACAAACAGAGTAAAACAGTTGTTTTCATGAAAACCTCCAGATAAACTATACTCCATCCGTCCATAAAAACTGTTACTACAACATATAAAGTAAAATAAAACATTCGAATATTAAAAACAGATCGAAAGAATCTCGACAATAACAAAAACGTTAAAAAGTAAATTTGTTGCAAAAGAAAGCTACAAGTTTTATAAAGGAGTACTACAATCAATCCTTAAATTGTATCATAAAAACCTTAACAAAACCATTAGAAAGGTATTTTATGGTACACAAACATTCTACTTTCACAAACTTAGAAAAAAAAAACCTAATCTTAACTTCTTGTCAAATCATACTTCAAAAAAAAGAAAAACCATATTAAAGAAAAAAACCCAAATCAATCAAAACAAAATATGAAATGTTACCTTCTGCTATCGATTTTCGCTCCCAAAATCCCGTATCAACCATCATCATCATCATCATCATCATCATCATCATCATCTTACTGTGTTTTCGGTTTCTCGATCTTCACATATGGAAGAATTCCCATAAAATGAACGACTTTTGGGCTCCATTCTCGTTGTTGGGCTCGGCAAAACATCAAGAAAGTGTTTGCAAAATAAGAATTAAAGCCCATTAAGACATGCCATAATGCATGACCTTGTGGGTTGATCGGCCAACGGGATATCTGGGTGCAGCAAAACCGATCACCTAACCAACATAAACTACCGATAAAAAGGGTAGCCAGATAGAATTTTGCGACCCTTTTAGCTGACACATCTTGTGTGTATATATAATATTTGTAAACCCTCGGGATGCATAAAAGACATAGCATTACGTAATGAAGTTTGAAGCCGATATCGAAACGGATGACAGAATGGAGAACAGCAAAGGAGACACCGTAAAGGAAGAGGAATGTGGGCATGGTGCTACGGTAATGCCAATCTGGTGAATAAAGGATGTAGATATAGAGGAGCATTTCCCATACCATTGGAGTTTCGTCACTTTGTTGTTGCCTGCAAATGATTTTCGATCATTAGCCACTAAAAGTAGAGATTTTTCATCTTACAATTGAAAACGTGTGACAATACACCCATATATAGGGGGTGGTTCAAATGAGAACTCAAATTTGGTTGCGAATGTGAGGCAAATGAGAGTGCGACACGTGTCATATTCAGACAGAATAATGAAGAAAAATATTCAGACTGAATCAGACCGAATAATACTACGTTCAGTCTGAATATTTCTTCATTATTCAGTTTGAATATGACACGTGTTGCATTCTCATTTGCTTACGCTCACAACCAAATTTGAGTTCTCATTTACCTTCCTCTCTCTCTCTCTCTCTCTATATATATATATATATATAGATTATATAGATGTTGGTTCATTTAGAAACTTTACGAAGGATAGAAACTTAGAAGCTTTGGCAAATTAATATGAAAAATAAATTTTTTCATGATTTTTTTTCATCAAATGCTATGATTTAAGATATTATTGCACATATGTTTGTTTCACCTTGTGAAAAAATTACATGTGAGACGTTTACATTATGAAACAAATACATATGAAACTTTTCATAAAAAATATATGAGAAACTTTCAACTTATGAAAAACAAATACACGTGAAAGAGTAGAGCGGTTGTTTTCGTGAAGACACTGGCTTGTGCAATGTGTGCGAGAAGTAATAAAATGCGTATGATAAAGAACTTGAAAACAAGAAAGGTGGTGCTAAATTTTAAAAAACGGGTTAGAATTAAGCAACAAAATTGAAACATACAAATAGAGCAGATGCAAAAAATCATAAATTCAAAAGACCTAATTGCTGGCTCAAATTGAATTATGAAGTTATAAATAATGTGCATATAAAGAGTACCATAGAACAAGTAAAACGGTCATCCACGTGCATAAAATACAACCAAATAAAAGGACGAGCACTCTTGTCTTTCTCCGGTAAGTTTAAAAAGTGATGTATATAAATTGCATATAATGCAAAGTCATATTGCTGTCTTCAGATGAAGCTTTTTAATGAATCATTCTTAATTTTCCAAACCTACATAACATGAACCAAAATAAATGGAACAAAAATCTTGAAGATGGGACAAGATTGGTGGATTACTAATATATGCATGTCTAATTAAAACCCTAAGGGCCTGTTTGTTAGCAGCTTAATGAGCTTAATGGGATTCACAGCTTATTCAGTCAGCTATATATGACTGTTTGGTAGTGGCTTAATGATATAGGAAGTGGTTTATTCAGTAAGTTTCTAGAGGCGAGCTTTATGCAGAAAGCCAACTTTTTTCCAAACCTGCCCCTCCCAATCAAAAAACACGCTCCTTCTATCTATGAAGAAACTCTCCCAAACAAAAACCTTCCCAATTTATACAGACATATAATATTATTTTATTTATTTTCATTTTCCGCCTTGAGACTTACGCCTCGGACCCCGTGGAGCAGAGGAACGATATGTGTACATGTTACCCTCCTTTAACCTACTCCGTGTGGGATTTAACGAGTATGTTTGGTTTGTTTAGATTTGGTTTAGTTAGTTTTAACATCTGAGATTTACACCCTGCTTATAACTAATGGCTGAATAGGATTACAAGATCTGTTAAGGGCTTAAGGCCCAAAGGTATGCCAAAAGATCAAACCAAAACAATATTTTGGGAAATGATGTACGATATTATGACCAAATTGGCCAACTTTATAGAGAATTAGACATATAGAGACTTGTATAGAAAGCAAGGCACCTAAATAATATCAAATGCAGACAGTGACGAAAATAAGAGAACATTTAAACATAATAAAGTGCAAGAAAGATGATTGTGTTAGTTTGATAATCTGTTCACTGGATGTGAATATGATGAAGGATATAAGAAAGCTTGATGACTCCTTTTATGATACAAATAGAAAGCTTATAAGTTGTTAAAATTGAAGTGTATATAGACAATGAGAGAAGCTCTAAGAAAGATGAAAGTGGGTTAACCTTTAGATTAAGCTTATGTAAAGCCAGAGGATTATTGAGCATATTGTTCTCGGTTGAGATGATACTAACAAATGTAAAGTGGGTAATATGTTTTATATCAAGGAGATTGACAACGTGTAGGTAGGCTATATTCTTGATGATGACTAATGGATATATATATAAAGAACTTAAAAGAATATGTGCATATGTGTTCATTGACGTAATGTTGCTCTTGTGATAAAGGTCTCTACATTGTATCCAGATGCGATTAAAGATATATGCAATGGCATGGTAATATGAATAAAAACATACAAGAACGATGCAATATTTTTTCAGCATATTATAATGGGATTAACCCCAAGGGTTTGTGTTATGTTATCATCTTTTTGCTCATAGATGAGCACATAATTGCAACCTAACGATGTTCAGAGAAGACTATAAAAACAACCTTTTTAATATGCACATGAAATTGAGCAATGATTTCCCTCCCCGACACACAGAAATTTGAGAAACTTTAGTGCATTGAGGTTTACCGTTTATGTACAAACAAGATGGGACCAAGAATCTTTTACAATTTACCCAGTGTCAGATGTATGTTCGTGAACTAGGATCACAATATCTTAATAACAAGAACTTGTATTAAGATAAATATCTAATTTCCCCAAAAAAAAGTTGATTCGACTATTAGTAAGTTATGCTCTAATGCATTAATAGAATTTATGTTAATCATAGTGGTCATCCATGGCAGACTTATGTAAGGCAAAAAGACGCACATATTCTCAAATCTCAGAAAAATGAAGAGGTCAAAGTGGGAAGAGAAAGTTATTGGTAAGAGGTAAAAGTTGGTAATTAGTGGAGGGCAAACTCTTGTGTGGTTATTGTTAGTGGAGGCAAATTTACAGTCACTAATTAATCATGGGTCCTAGTTGATTAGTGGAGGACAAAGTCTTGTGTGGTTATTGCTAGTGGAGGCAGATTTATAGTCACTAGTTAAGTAGTTAATCATGGGTCTTAGTGTAAATGGCAATAATTTCTCTTTTATGGTTAGTTTTAGCCTTCGGTATTTGGAGTACCATCCAGGAGATCCACTGGGAGTTTTGGAATTTCAGAAGGATTATTTACTCCAAACTCATTCTCGTAAAGAAATACTTCTGAGTACCATCCAGGAGATCCACTGGGAGTCAACTGATGAATTAAAGTAAAGACCCAATATTTGTGTTTTTTGATCCTATTTCTTCATTCTGCATAAGAATTCAAACTAATCCCAGCCCTTGTCAGTTTATCAAAAGGTCATGGTTCAAAAGTGGTCACAAATTTATATGCAGTTGTAGCAAAACTATCAACAAGAACTTATTGAAGTACATGTTGAAAGTTGTTGACTTCAAGAAAAATTACGCATTGCCTCAACATTCAAAAGAAAACAATACATAATCGACCAAGAAATAAAGTTAACTAGATGATATTGAAATCAAAATTTACTTGAACAGTGGAAACCTTGATTATAGTAGTTAATAATTGAGGGTTGGGTTCCGGTAAGAAGGAGAGTTAAGGTGAGAAGCGTAAAAAGGGATCTCCACCCTTGGATGCACATTAGGATGAGATGCACCGAGATGCACCGGATCAACTCCCTTCTAAGACGCAATTCATGGGTGGGTATGAGATTAAAAGTGATCAGTGGCTGAGATCTCCTCTTACGCTTCTCACCTTAACTCTACTTCTCACACGATCATATGCCTAATAATTGATGCACGTAAGGTTCTATGCATTTGTTTCAGTAAAAACAAAATAATGTTTAATGGGTAAGAAAATTCCTGAATTACAAAAATGCATTTTTTTTAAATTGAAATTGAAAATCAAGCAAAATATAACCTTTTAACATAAAAAAAAAGTAGAACTAACCATCACAAACTTGTTATAAAAATAATTACCATTGCAGATGCAAATTTATATTAAAAACTCAAAGAAAACAATGTATAAAATATTAAAATTCTAATAGGCTGTTATGCACTGACCCAAGCCCAAGCCCAAGCCCAAGCCCATTAATAGGATATGTTCTAGAAGGGGTAGTCCTAGTATTGTTTACCCGTGTCTGTTAATAAATAGGAAGTAAGTGGGAGTGAAAGATCATCCAGAAAATTGTCTATGGCTTTGTTAGGGAGAGACTAGCCTCTCAAATGCTAAATGTTTCCGGTTTACCTTTCAAATTCATATCATTAACTTATTAAAATTAATTACCAATTTACCATGATAAATGCTATTTAGCATGGTAAAAAGAAAGTTTGCATATAGCAAAGATATCATCTAAATAAATAAATAAAGTTTAAACAACAATATGATCTTTAACCAATTACTTGTCAACATAAAGCCCCCTACACTAAGGAAGTGTTTGGTTGAAGGTTAAGTGACACCAGAAAAAGGGAAAGGGAATGAAAAATCAATGTTATTGGTTGTTTGGTATGATGGAATGATCCATTATCAAGTTTTGGGTAATGGGTCACTCGTGTCTAAATTGGGGGAAATTAAAAAGCACACCCCAGCATTCTCATCCCATTCCCATTCCCAGTATCAACCAAGCTCCCCCTTAAGATGCTTTTCTACTACTACATAGGCTTACAGCTTACTACAAGGTGATCATTAGACCGACTATGTTGAATGGTTCGGAATATTGGGTGATGAAGAAAGCATATGAGAGGAAATTGGGAGTTGTCCAGATGTGGATGTCGAGGTGGACTAACCAGCAACACTATGTTAGCCCGATGAGGCTTTCCGGGAAGATCTAGAAGTGGAGTCTATCATGAATAAGCTGAGAGAGGGAAAGTTGAGGTGGTTTGGGCATGTTCGTAGAAAGGGTGGAGAGAGTCGCAAGCGAGAGGTTGAGAAGGTGAGGAAATAAGAAGGTTGAATGAGCAATTGAAGCTTGATATGAAAGCTTTCATTCTTTCAAAGAGGCATGATCTCATATAGGAGTACTTGGCCTAGGCCCCTCCTAGGCACGCCTCATAAAGATTTATTATATACCTAGTTAAACCCTAATATTAAATAAGTTTTCTCATCTTCTCATCTCCTAAACTTCTTAAAAAACAGTTATTATATATATCACATAAGTCAAATCCTAATATTAAATACCCAGTCCGTAGAACTTCAAGCCTCCTCTATAAATACCCAGACAGCCAGACCTTAAAACTTCTCCTTCAGGGCTCATGCTTTAAACCCCTTCTGTGCTATCAAAGTACTATTGGTTACTTGTTGCATATTTGAGTTGTGCCTAATCGTGAGTGTGTGTATATATTGATAAGTCATAAGATGCACCTCATATTTTTGAGGCCCGCGCCTCATGGCTACGCCTCACGCCTAGACCTCGGGACCTTTTTGCGCCTAAGTGTGCCTTGAGCCTTTAGCAACTTTGGTTGGGGCATAGTCCTTACATAGGATGGTAGTTTCTTGTGTTTTTTTATCTTGTTAGGCTCTTTGCACTCTTTTAGAACTTTTTTGCTTATTCGCAGCCTATTATTGTGTTCTATAGATATGTTTCTTTTTCTTTTATGCAAGTTGGGGATCTTCTTGGAAACCACCTCTCTATCTCTTGGGACAAAGGTAAGGTCTGTGTGCATCTTGCCCTACCTTCGGGTGCATCTTGCCCTACCTTCGGGTAAGGTCTGTTTGCCCTACAAAGGTAAGGTCTGTCTAGTCTGGTTGCGTTTATGCTTACTTCAATATCATACTCCCTCTATCCCAAAATAAATGTCCAAAATGAAAAAGACCGTTTTAGGAATGTGTAATTATTACATTTTTTTATCAACTAAGTGCCACTTTTACCCTTAATAGTTCTCCCCTCATAATTAAGGGTAGAATAGGGAAGTAGGCACTTACTTTTGAAAGTGGACATTTATTTTAGAACAAACTAAAAATAGAAATTTGGACACTTGTCTTGGGACGGAGGGAGTAATAACTTGTTGGGTCACGTGGCACCACGACCTAAATTGTAGCTCCACCTATGCATTTAGGATCAACATTACATTAGTATGAAGAGCTTCATGAGGAAGGAGATTACCATACAAAGGGAGACAACAAGATTTTAGAATCTCGTCTAATTAAAAAGTTCCATCGAGGTTGGGGGTAAAATATATGGGACAACAATGATGTCTACTTTGATTGAAATAGCATTATATAAGGCCACCAAAATAAAACATTTAGGGTAAAAGAAACTTGAATGGGAAATAAAAAGCCAGAACTTAAAAGGAGAAAAAAAAAACAAATAGGGAAAAAAGAACCATCAACATGATAAGAAATCCGAGAATATTATATATTTATAGAACTGTAAAGACATTGTAGATGTTGTGTTGTCATAGAACCCACAATGCTTACGAAGACTAACATGGCAAGTAAATGCACGTTAAAAATTGTTTACTTACACATGTTGTAGTGTCGCATGATACATCATGCTTCCAATAGCAAGTGCCATATTTGACAAGTGAAGTACACTAAATCTCTTCTCAAACCGTTGTAGCAATGAACTTAGAAGGCCAATGAGTGCCAAAAGAATGCATGGGATGTTTGAGATGGTATTGTAAAATTCAGCAACGTAGGAAGAAAATACATAATTCTTCTCACACCATTCATGTGAAGATGTGACCGGGCCCCAAAAGCTTGACGTACCATCTGCCATATAAATGTATATATATTCTTACCAAGCAATATGTTGCAACTATATCATAACTTTTCAAATGTTGATTCCAGTATCAGAGACATCAACTGATATACCTGAAGATTAAGAGAAATTATTTGATACTTCAGCAGCCAAACCTTAAAAAATCATTACCCAACAAGAAAAAAAAGTTTATTTATGAAGATTCATTCTTAATTAATTCTGTCAAAAACCAGACATAGACATTCAACAACTAGAAAGATGAAGTGTTTTAAGACGCTAAGATGATATAGGATAAACCAGATAATAACATGAACCCCTATTTGCAGCATATACTGGATATACTACGATAAGAAGAGCAATAACTTCGACAATATCAAACTAAAGCACCCTACTTTGCAACAAGAGAAATTGCTAGTGACTTCTAAGAGGAAAACTATGATAAATCTCACATCTAACTTATTGCGTCTCTGGGACCAGTTTGGGTTAGCTTATTTCATGAATAAATTTGAAACTGCATTCCCTATCAATGATCAGAATCCTAACTACCTTCTCAAGTCTTAACTCATCCACTAACAATAGAAAGTATCATTGAAAGTCCTTTTAACATGAATAATTGGCTTCTGGCCAATTTATGGCCTTCAGTAAAATTTTCAGTCTACGTTTTATATCATCTTCATTGTGGGTTCATATATCATGATCCTCAAGTAGTATATGCAATGCGTTCCCCTCACCAATGAAATAAGCAATATCTTGAGAGCCTAAGAGTTAATACAGTGGCACCTCAATCTTACAACTAAACCAGCCAAACGCTGACATGATACAATTACAATGGTAGAAAAATAATAATTTAATTGGTTTTAAACTTTTAATTGATCTATAAAAATCAGGGTGGGAATTTAAAAAGTACAAAGTCCCAACAAGGTATATAAATATTGATGTGACAATTGACAACAATATTGAGATGGGGCCATAATTAGCATAAAACATGCAACTATCCTTCAACTTGAAGTGTCTTGTCTATTAGAATAGCATTGCACCTAGAGTTGCATTAGGCCCTATATCTTTGCTTTAATCATGATCCTTATGGATGAGCTGATAAACAGCATGAAGTGAAATACCATGGTATATGCTCTAGGTTATGATCAATATCACAAAAAGAAGAGAGATATATGAGGATTTTAGTCATATGATAATATCTTGGGTGGATATAATGGCAGCATGTTAGTTATAATGGGTTTAGTGTAATAAAACAGGAAAATAAGTAGAACGGAACCTTTGTTTTAAGCAGTCACCCATCAAAAGTTTGAAACTCTAGTTTATCTTGGGCATAAAGCCCAGATTTTGGCATCAGACCAGATAAAAGACACATACTCTTGAAGAAAAATCGCAAATTGATTATAAATAAAATGACAATTATGTTCATTTAGAGTTTGAAACTCTAGTTTATCTTGGGCATTAAGCCCAGATTTTGGCATCAAACCGGATAAAAGATGCATACTCTTGAAGAAAAATCGCAAACTGATTAAAAAATAAAATGGTAATTATGCCCATTGAACCATGCCAAAAAAATAGAAAAGAAAAGTACCACTAAACTAAACTACATGAAATCAAACTATGATTCAGAACAACCATGAATCATATGTGACTATACAATCCCACCAAAATTGAATGGCAATTCTTATGGAACAACCGTGAGGCATGAGGCCTACTATGATTACCCTTTCTAGGACAGGGTGACCAAAAGACAACATATACAAAACTGAAGTGAAGTAGAATTATGAATATTCATGGTGGATGCATGGACAAAACAAAAAAATGAAGATAGTCAAGAGAAGGTTTTGACGACTCTTCCAAGAGAAACAGAAGAACAACACTTAAGATGATATGGTCATCTGCAACGTATATCTTTGGATTTACAACCAAGAATGGATCCGATGGGGAACTTGTGTCCAGAGGAGAGCATTGCATAACATAGGGGAATGCAAGAACAATGTGAGAGAAAGCGGAATTTGGAAAATATATATAGTGTGTATATATATAGGGGAGAGTTCAAATGAAAACTCATCTTTCATTGTGCATGTGAGAAAAAATGAGAGCACGACACGTGTCCCCTGCGCCCAAGGGTTATTCATCGTGAATAAATAATGGTCATGTGTTATACATAATGAATGTTGTATCAATCATTATGAATAATGTATGAACTTCACCTTCGTTATTCATACTGAATGCCTTTCTTATTCATACTGAATGGGACACGTGTCGTGCGCTCCTTTGTCTTCACGTTCGCAATGAAAAATGAGTTTTCATTTGAACTTTCCTCTTTCTCTCTCTCTCTCTCTCTCTCTCTCTCTATATATATATATATATATATATATATGAAATTGGCTTGGAATAAAAGAGCGTAAGGTAATGTTATGCATATTCTTGACCTATGATTGTTTAATGTTATGCATATTCTTGACCTATGATTGTTTAATTTCCTCGTAATTAATTTATAACAGCTTCAATGTTTTAGCCAACAATAACCAGTTTAGGATAAAAGGATTGTTTTTTTATTATGTATGAACCAATAATAGGAACCAAGTAACTACTTCACAACTTATAAAAAAACCCAATTTAAATTGATCACAATATGTTATCACCAATGCTTAAATGTTAGCAAATTCATTGTTTGATGTTCAGAATTGAAATGAAAAGGTCGTTTAGTTCAAAATTCGCTAATTTTTTCCAGGATTCGAATACCAGGCCATGGAACTGGAGTCACCAAACACATTAAAAAGTTGATTACGACGCCTAAAGCTGTTACTGTTGAGCGATTAGCGTATAGTCTACACAAGATTTTAACAATGATTCAACATAAATTTCCACCAAAACGATTAAAACATGAAAGAAATTCAAAATGCCCTCAGATCCAATCATTCGATTTTGGTCATCTCATACTAATATATCCATTAAAGCTACGAACGCAATCCAAAATATATAGGATAAAAGAAAAGTCCGAAATAAAGAACCCTAGATCATTGGATAGAATTAGAAATATGAAAAAGGTAAAGCAAACCGACCTGTTATAGCATTAGATCGCTTGTTGTTGGGTCTCAAAGTTTGTATCTGAGTGAGAAGGAATTCGATCGGAATGAGGGATAACGGCGACAAGAGAGGACAACGCGTATGGGGAATTCATGGCATCAGTGTAACCAGTCGGTATATATATTATTCTCACAAATATTTTAATTTTCAAAGCTTAATTCTGTAACATTGTAGTAGAATTTAGGGCAAATCTATATCTAAAGCATTTGTCAAAAACTCTTAAAAACATATTATTATGGATTAATCTATACTACTTTATAAATCAAATTTAATAAAAGTTTTAAAACCAACTCTTAATGCATAAGGTACTATTGTTTTATTCATAAAGTCTTAAAAGTCTTAATTACAACATCTTAAGCTTCATGTACAACTCTTTAATGCCAAACACTTCTCTCTAAGACTTATCTTTCCCCTGACACGGTCTCTCACTCCTGCAAATTCCCCTTCCCAATGTGACGATTGAGAAATTATTCACCCAACCCGAAAAGACGATTCAAGCTCCTGTTACATATTCAAGAAGACGATTCAAGACCATATATGTACGGTCTCCACTAATTTCCCATTCCGTTCTCGATCCATGGCTTTGATTCCATTCGAGGTAATTTCCTTCGATGTATTTCTGTATGATTCAATGTTAGGGTTCTTATCATCAATTTTTTCTACTTTATTTTTCATCAAAATTTCTCTCCTTTTGTTTGCTTTCTATCGATTTCTATGGAACAGACACCCTGTATCCGCTTCATCCATTCGACCCATCGATTTTAAGCTCGGTCCATCGCTCAAGTCTCACATGTCATCAATTCAAGGTAGGCTTCCTGGTTGTGTGTTTTGGACTGTATTTCCATCCATTCATGCTTCATGGTATTGATATATACATGTTTTGTTCAATTCCTGATAAATGGTTGTTGATTTTTTCCCTCTACCGATTCCAATTAAGATATTTTTTTCATATTCACTTTTGTGTGTATTGATTTCTTTCTTTTGGTTGCCAGTTCCACTGAGGTTAGAGTTTGAAGTAACTGTTCTCTGTTGATTTCTTTTGAATTAATTTGGCATGTGCATCTTCTTTGATCACATGAATTTAAGTTTTAAGGTGTGTGTTTCCCTTGAGACACAAAGGCACAAACTACAAATATTCCTTTTTAGCATTCTAATTGAACGAGCTTCTTTCATCATATGTTACTATTTCACTTGTGCTCTGTAATTGTTACTCTTTACATTTTATGCTTGTCCATTGTTTTTTAAATCCAATGATCTCTTTTTATATGTCTTAGACAGTCTTTTATCAGAATTTTCGCTTTATAATTTATATGGGTTTCTCATTATTAGTCTTGAAGTGCTTTTTTATTTGTTTCCCATACTTCAAGCGAGACAAGCGTCAACATTTTTATAACCCCTATTTTCTTTCTCTCTTCCCTTTCATCCCCAAAGTGATTACTTATATCCAAATTCATTTAGAGGTTGAACCTCAAGATGTTATATGTAACCAATGTATAGAGATGCCCAATATCTTTTTCATCTGCACTTCGTTTTACCCTTTTCTTAAAACTTCTGTTTTGTCAGATTCCTCAATTTTGTGCTGCCGGTGCTGCATTTGGAGGTATGTCATCAAATTTTGAATAACTTGATTTATCTGCTATCATAGTGTACTTTATTGGTTAATACTTGGTGTTGGAAATCCTATTGGTTGTTTTATTTACCATATTTATTAACTTGGTTTATTAGACAACCTTTTCAGCCATCCGAAGTTGATCTAAGAGCATGGTGAGTTCCTAAAGGTTAGTTGTTTATTTATGTTGAACTTCTAGAAACTTACTATGTGTTTTGTGGAAAATATACCACATAATATTGGAGGTAAATGTTTGAGGAAATTATAGCCTTTGATTGTATCAGTAGCTAATAGAAACATGATATAACTTTTTTAAATTATAGTAGTCAAACTTCTATAACAAATTGCAGCAGCCAGTTTAGTATATGTTAATGTATGCATAACCATCATTTGGTTTGACAAGTTCACTTGGTTTGACAAGTTCACTTGGTTTATTAACTAGATTTGGGACATTTACCATTTAGAGAAATGTTGGCGATAACTCCAACCGGTAAAGCTTGTGCAAATATTAATTCCTTCTTTCATCTTGGTTTTTCAATTATCAGCCACAATGATATCTTATAAATTTGACTGTTGTATTTTTAGGCTCTTTTAGTTATAAAGCTCAGTGGACAATAAACATCTCATCAAGTTTCACAAAAGATGATATCAAAGCAATTTTGTAAATACATTTTGTGAAAGATAATGTCAAGTCAAGTTTCACAAAAGATGATAGCCAAGCACTGGTATGAATGGGTTGGCATGGAGACGAGTTGCCTGGTGTTGAAATACAAGGTATTACTTGAAAGATTCATTGTGGGAAAGCATGATCACTTTTGGAGTCGGTTTGCAACTAATTCCATTACAATTTGTTTAAATTAGACATCTTAGATTTGTTGAAATGTATTGTAGTGCCGCAGATTTGTTAAAATGTATTGTAGTGTCCAGACTATTGTTGTAATAGAAGAGGTATGAATTGATGGTTGTGGTATTATTTTTTGAAATGAATTTCAATTATGGTTGTAGTATTAATTTTTTGTCTACTAAAGTAAAAAATAATAAAAGGCATGGAAGTGTAGCAGGAAGGCCTTATCCAAGATGTGAGGTCCATCAAAATGTACACTGTACATTCTTTTATACAAATGAGGTTTTCATGCTAATTTAAAGAATATTCTTCAGTTTTGCAGAGATTATGTTAAATTTTCATGATAGAAGTATTTAGCACAAATTTGTGTTTTGTCTTATCTGGGAGGTTGAAGAATTATTTAGTTGCAAGTGCAAAGAACTAAAGGTCATGCATTTGCTTGTAATTCTTTTGTTTCAAGTACCTTTCATGCTTCTCTGCATATTCTTCTGCTCACTTGTAACCTCTTATTTAGTTTCTAACTATTGTTGAAAGTTTGATTTGCTTGGAACCCGTTCATAGCCAGTATACAATTGCCCAAAAAGTGACATGATTTATTGAAATGGTTCAATGGGTTATGTGGTATAACCATCAGATTGAGCATTTTGAAATGAGATCATAATCATGCATTCTTACTTTAAATTTTTACATCCTGCTGCATTGCGCGGGTACACAACTAGTATAATTAATTAAAACATGATTACTTAAAATTCAAAAATGGTATTATTTTAATTATTTTGGTTAATTTTCTTATTAAACCTGTATTATAATTTAAAATAAAATCTGAAATAAAGAAAGTTTACAAAAAATAAAATCTATTTTTTCAAAACTAATAAAATCGTATTATAAAATTGATAAAGACAAAAAAATAAAATATAACATTAAAATTAAAATGGATCTCGCTGCATTGTGCGAGTACCCTTCTAGTAATAATAATAAAAATTAGGGAGAATATCATACACGTCCTTAAAAACTTAAAAACTTGCAATATTACGTATATGTCTTTGTAAACTTTTAAATTACGTGTATATTCTTCTAAACATGAAAAACTCATGCATATATCCTTCTTCTTAATTTAATAATTATTAAACATTTTAAAAATACAAATAACTAAAATTAAATTAAATATATTTTATGCCTTTAAAAAAAAATTAGATATATTTTAAGAATTACTAATATAACATTTCCATAGAAAATGACTCTCTAGCTCCCTTCCCAGATTACAATCAATCGACATCTTTTCCAAAATAAAAAACGCCGGCCAGAGAAAGAAAACCATCATCGACCCAAAACCATCATCGTTGGCCAAAGGAAGAAAACCATACTTAGGAATCCTGCTGATGGTGACATTCTTAACCGGGATTTCCTTATATGCGTTGGTCAACATATTTTTCACCTAAAATATCACAAATAAAAAGGTCAAATATGATCGATTTACCACAGGAATGGTAACAGATGTAATGTAATGGCCTTTGTAATGGTAACAGGCATGGTAACAGATTTACCACAAGAATGATAAAATGGATTTTAGTTATCACTGTATATCTAAAATAAATAACTAATTGAAAGGTTAATGAGCATCTATTTAACATATGTTTTTCTAATTGACAATTGGTTGACATGAATTGAAGATACCTAATGGAAATCCATATCACAGTGCTATTTCTGGAGAAATGGCAATTTATCGAGCAAACAACATGATTCTAAGAAAGGTCAACAAAACTTGAACAATTGATGGTTTTTTAGTGTAATAATTGATGGTTTCTTATGTTCAGACATTACATTACATTACATCTTCCTCTGGTCGGCGATGATGGTTTTTGATTTTGGAAGAATTTCATACACGTCCTTAAAAACTTGCAATATTACGCATATATGCTTGTAAACTTTAAAATTACGTGTATATCCTTCTAAACATGAAAAACTCACGTATATATTCTTCTCCTTAATTTAAAAATTATTAAACATTTTAAAAATACAAATAACTAAAATTAAATTAAATATATTTTAAAAATTACTAATATAACCTTCCCATAGAAATGACCCTCTAGCTCCCTTCCCAAATTACAATCGATCAACATCTTTTCCAAAATCAAAAACGCCAGCCAAAGGAAGAAAACCATCATCGACCAAAAACCATCATTGCCGGCCAGAGGAAGATGCAATGTAATGTAATTTAATGTCTGAATATAAGAAATGATCAATTATTACACTAAGAAACCATCAATTGTTCAAGTTTTGTTGACCTTTCTTAGAATCATGATGTTTGCTCGATAAATTGCTATTTCTCTAGAAATAGCACTGTGATATGGATTTCCATTAGGTACCTTCAATTCATGTCAACCAATTGTCAATTAGAAAAACATATGTTAAACAAATGCTCATATCTTAAACCAATTGGAGAAAACACGAGGGAGAATATTTTTTTCTTCAAGTTTGGAGATTACCCCAAATATGATTATCAAGTGAAAGAAATAATATTTTATTCGTACTCTCATTTTTCCACCAATAATATAAAAGTTAGTTTAAAAGTTTTTAGATATATTGAATATTTTAATAATATAATTAATATTGGATTCTTCAAAATAGAGATGTTATTGGAGATAAATGCAATTCTTTTTAGAGATTTGAACTTTTATGTTTCTATTTTTGAAAAAATTTAGAGATGCTGTTGGAGATGCTATAAGAGCATCTCCAAAATGGGGAAAATGGGGATTTAAGTCAAAAATTTACTCCAAGAGATTCCCAAAACTATCTCCAAAATGAAGAATATAGGAAAAAAAAAAGTGAGTTTTTCTCCAAATATGGAGATCACTGCAAAAATGATTACAATGTGCAGCCAATAGAAATTTTTGAAAATAAATATTTAGAGAAAAAAATAATATTTTAGTAGATAATTATAATATTTTAATATTATAATTAATGGTGGGTTCTCTAAAATGGGGAATTTGTTGAAGATGGATGTAAATATTTTTGGAGATTTTAGATTTTGATTCTTCATTTTGGAGAAATTTTAAAAGTGCGTTTAGTTAGCAAAAACTGTTTTCATTTTCCAAGAAAACGTTTTCAGAAAATGGAGTTGAGTTTTCATTCTCAGTTTTCTGTGAAAAATTTTCAAAACGCGTTTAGTTGAAATGGTGGAGTTTTCATTTTTCATTTTCAGATTTTTAGAAAACACGTTTAGTTGAAATGGTGGAGTTTTCATTTTTCATTTTTTTTCCAAATTAGAAAGTGTGTATACACACACACTTTCGTGCACACATAAACACACTCACTTTCACACACGCACACACACACTTTCACACACACACGCTCTTTCACACACACACACACACACACACACACTTTCACAAACACGCACACACACACACACACACACACACTTTCACAGACACGCACACACACACACACACACTTTCACATACACGCACACACACACTTTCACAGACACGCACACACACACACACTTTCACATACATAAACACAGATTCACACACACACACACACACTTTCACTTTTATACAGACATACACACACATTTTCACTTTCACACACACGCACACACATTCACACTCACACACACACTCTTTCACTTTCATATAGACATAGACATACACACACATAATTTCACTTTCACACAAACATACACACACACACTTTCACACACACACACACACACTTTCATATGCACACATTCACAACCACACATGTTTTATGAAAGTGAAAGTGTGTGTGTGTGTGTGTGCGTGAGAGAGAATGTGAAAAAGTGAAAGTGTATGTGTGTGTGTGTGTGTGAAAGTGAGTGTGCGTGTGTGTATGTGTGTGTGAAAGTGTGTGTATGTGTGTGTATGTGAAAGTGTGAAAGTGGAAGTGTGTGTGTGGAAGTGTGAAAGTGAGTGTGGGTGTGGGTGTGTGAAAAAGTGTGTATGTGTGTGTGTGTAAATGAAAATGTATGTGTGTGAAAGTGAGTGTGTGTATGTGTAAATGAAAGTGTATGTGTGTGTGTAAATGAAAGTGTATGTGTGTGAAAGTGAGTGTGTGTGTATGTGTAAATGAAAGTGTATGTATGTGAAAGTGAGTGTGTGTGTGTGTGTGAAAAAGTGTGTGTGTATGTGTGTGGAAGTGTATGTGTATGAAAGTGTGAATGTGAAAGTGAAAGTGTATGTATGAATGTGTATGTCAGTGTGTGTGTGTGTGTGTGAATGTGTGTGTGAAAGTGAGTGTGTGTGTGCGCGAAAGTGTGTGAAATTGTCTATGAGTATGAAAGTGAAAGTGTGTGTGTGGAAGTGTGAAAGTGAAAATGTGTGTGCGTGTGAAAGTGAGTGTGTGTGTTTGCGCGAAAGTGTGTGAAATTTTTTATGAGTGTGAAAGTGAAAGTGTGTGTGTGAGTGTGAAAGTGAAAGTGTGTGTGTGTGTGTGTGTGAAAGTGTGTGTGTGTGTGAAAAAATGTGTGTGTGTGTGTGTGTGTGAAAGTGTGTGTGTGTGTGTGTGTAAAGTGAAAGTGTGTGTGTGTGTGTGTGAAAGTGTATGTGTGTGTGTGTGAAAACGAGTGTGTGTGTGTGTGTGAAAGTGTGTGTGTGTGAAAGTGTGAGTGAAAGTGAAAGTGTGTGTGAGAGTGGGTGTGTGTGTGTGCGTGAAAGTGTGTGAAATTATGTACGAGTGTGAAAGTAAAAGTGCGTGTGTGTGAAAGTGTATGTGAAAGTGAGTGTGTGTGCGCTAAAGTGTGTGAAATTGTGTATGAGTGTGAAATTGTGTATGAGTGTGAAAGTGTGTGTGTGTGTGAAAGTGAAAGTGTGTGTGTGTGTGTATGAAATTGTGTATGTGTATGTGTGTTTGAAAGTGTGTGTGCGTGTGTGTGTGTGAAAGTGTGTCTGCACGCGTGTAAAAATGGAAGTGTGTGTGCATGGAGAAAATTATTTTGAAAATGAAAATTCTGAAAACTCAAAAAAGTTGTTTTCTAAATCTAATATAAATTTAGAAAATGAAAATGAAATTTTTTTTGGAAATTTTTTGAAAACTAAACGAACCAAACGCGTTTTCCAAATTTTCATTTTCACCGGAAATTTTTTCTGGAAAACAGAAAAAATTTCATCAACTAAACGCAACCTAAGGATTCTCTTGGAGATGCTCTAAGGTATGTCAAAAATTACGAATTTATCCCTTAACTTCATTTATTATAAAAAAGAGTAAATTACACTTTTGGTCCCTGTGGTTGCCACCTATTATCAAGAGTAATCCCTATTTCAAACTAATCATAATTTTGGTCATTATCGTTGCCAATTGATTTCAATTTTGATCATTGTGGTTGTCACTTGATTTCAATTTTGGTCCTTATGACTAACTTATGTTAAAATTGTCCTTTTACTTCAAGGGTATTTTAGTCTTCTTACTATTTTTTTTTATTTTTCAATAAAAATTAAAAACATATTTCATATTATACATATAATCTATATAGATACATATATATTCAGCACCCGTCATCCTTTGATTAACTCCGGTTGTCTTCTCTGGCTAACTCCGGTTGTCTTCTCCGATGAACTCTACGATGAACCCAAACAAAGTTTGTCTTCTCCGAAAAACAAACTTTTTTTTTCTTAAAAAATAACTCCAGGTAGATGAATGTCGATCTGTGTTAACCCAGAAAAATTAAACCCTAAATCAAAAACACAAATCAGCATACTTGCTCAAAACACAAGCCAAAATCAAGATCTAACTCAAAGCCCAAATTAAAATACTTAACCAAAACACAAATCAAACCTAAATCAAAGTCGCAAGTCAAACCCTGATAGAACATTTAATAAGAACCCAAATCATAAAATCAAAACCAAATTATTTTAACCAACTCAAATATGAAATAAAACACAAATCAAATTAGAATCAATACATAAATAAAAAAAATCATGTGGTGTAACAACCTTTTTTGGACTGATGCTCTTCCCTTAATACAAAAGGCCAAATCAAAAATCAAGCAAACAAAATCCAAACCTTAATGTTGTGTGATGTATATGAGAGAAAGAGAAGTAAGAGGGAGGGCCTGGAATTTGCTCCCAAACAGAGTGTTACAAAACTAAAATCGTAAATCAAAAACCCATCCGAGAAAAAGAAACAACACCAGAAAGGGGAGGAAGGTTGGTAGCCGGACCATGAATCGCCTTTTAGAAGGAGGGATTGGTGAGGGAGTCACAGGGAACGGAAACAGGGGCATGGGTGTCAGCAGGGATGGTGAGGGAGTAGCAGGGAACGAAAACGGGGGGATGGACGAATGGTTATGGGAGATGGCAAATGGTTTCCGGTGAAGACGGATGAAGGTCACAATGAAGAAGAGGGCGAGAGAGAGGGAGAGACTGGTTGTCGGCGGTGAAGTAGATCCCCGAAGTAGGAGGAATCGGCCGTGAAGTAGATCATAGGAGTAGGCGGAATCAGTGGTGAAGTAGATTGTCGGAGTAGGCGGAGTTAGCCGGTATCACCAAATCGGCGAGAGAGAGAAGGAGAGACTGGTCTTGGATTTTTAGGATTGCCACTTCCAGTATACGTATGTAATGATAGAGATGAATATGTGTGTATATAACTATATATATTTATTTATTTATACTAATAATAATAAAGATTATAATATAATAATAAAACATATGTGTTATTTTAAATATAAATTAAAAGAAATTATAGAAAGACTAAAATATCCTTGTGTTATTTGAATTTTTTTTTAACATAAATTCATGAGAGGGACCAAATTTGAAATCAAGTGGGAATCACAATGACCAAATTTGAAACCAAGTGGCAACCATAATGATCAAATTTGTAATTAGTTTGAAATAGGGACTAGTCTTGATAATAGGTAGCAACCACATGGACTGTAATTTACTCTTAAAAAACCCTCCACGTATGTAGTTAATTTATGAATTTGGTGCTTCACTATGAGGGTAAATTTGTCCTTTTACCTTTTTTATTCTATTTTATCATTTTTTTAATCTGTTATATATTTTTTATTTAATTTTTGTCTTCTCCAAATACACCACAAAAAACACTATGAACATTCAAAAACAAAATTATATAAATTAAATCGAAACCAACACAAAATAACGAAAATCACGATTACCATATATCACAAATTTGTACAATTTCATCAAACCTTTTGGAAACAAACCCTAAATCAAATCTTATATTACTCAAAATCAAAAATCAAAATCAAGCTCAAAATTAAAAGTTAAATCAAACCATAGATGGAGTTACAGATCGATGGAGTTATAGATTATAGGTTTTGTGGAGATCGATGAAGTTATAGTTTATCAGTTTGGTGGAGATCAATGGAGTTACGTATCTAGTTTGGTAGAGATCGATGAAGTTACATATCTGTCACCAAAACTAGGCACAGGTGAAGATCGATGAAGTTACAAGGGGTGAAGGCAATGGTCCTAGATATTGATGACAACAAATCCTTCTGCAAGTCTCAAGCGATGCAAATCCATCAGAGAGAGAGAAAGAGAGGGAAAGAGTGAGCAACGAATGGAGAGATTGATGGAAAAGGGTTTAGTATGTTGGAGATGAAAGGGACGGTTTCCAGGGGTGAGGGACGAAGAATACCTCCATCCTAGATCTAGGTTCGATGCACAACGGGGTAGGTTCGATTTCTAGGTTGGGTTTTGATAAGGGAGTATAGATGGAATTGTTTGTTGGGTGGTTAGGTCTTTCGACAATGGAGGCGGTCAGAGTTGGGTTGTGGGGTGTCGGCGATGGAGGTGGCCGGAGTTGGGTTGTGGGGTGCGGGCGTTCAATCCCATATATATAATAGTAAATGGTAAATTACATATTTGGTGTCTATGGTTTGAAATTTTTTTGTAAAATAAAGAAAAAACCTAAAAAGATGAATTTACCCTTATAGTTAACAGACAAGTTGGACGGTCGTTAGTGTGAAAAACCAAATCCATAAAAAACTGCGTATGTGGAATGTTCTTTTGTAATAAATGAAGTTAAAGGAGCAATCCAAAAATTTTGACATACCTTATGAACCAAATCCCAATTTACTCTATAAAAATTTAGGTGTATTTTTTTGAGTGAATTACATTTTTGGTCCCTCGTGGGTACTCGTTTTTTGATTTTGGTCCCTCTAAAGGTAAAAGTACATTTTTGGTTCCCAAAAACGAGTTTTTTGAATAAACTTGCCCCTCCCACCGACACCGTCCAAAATGTGGTCGTTAGCCATCCCATGTGCCCATCACTTGAGGGGCATTTTGGTCTTTTTACTTTGTTTTTTTATTTTCCTTAAAAATAAATAAATAAAATAAAATATTTAATAATATTTATTTTTTTCGAAATTATATTATATATTAAAAAAAACTTATTACTTGAAAATTAAAACCCTTCATCCCCATGTTCTTTCACTTCCCCCAGATCACTCGCCGAATCTTTCCCCTCTCTTTTCAATGGAAACCACACCCACCTCTTCCCTTTTCTCCGGCAATGTGATAACCAGATTTTTTGTTTACCGTAAAAGTAAGGGGTAATTTGTGTTACTTGTTTATTTCTATAAAAAAAGGTGTCATCATCTTTAGTGGTGTGGGTTCTAGAACTTTCGTTTTTCCAAAAGGTTCTGTTTTTGTATGTGTGCTATTCGAGAGAAACAACCAGCAAAGGAAAAAGAAAATTTTAAGTCTTGGTGATTTGTTTTGCCACTTGATATTCTACAGGTATGAATCCTTTTCTTTAAACCTTCTAATCTATAGTTTCTTGAATAATTGTTTAGTTTTATTAGTTTATTTGATTTTAATAATTTGGAGGTGGGTTATTAACTTTGACGAAGGAATCTATTTGGGTTTGATACCTAAGTTTTCTTAATAATTATAATATGGATTTCAACAGTGGTTGAGTTCATCATCTTTGACAAAAGTTTCTTTAAGAAATTTTAAGTTTAGGTCTAAGCTTTTGATATATATATATATATGTGTGTGTGTGTATTTATACACACAAGAGATTTGCTTATGGAAATGGGTTCTTAAAAGTTGTTTGAGAATTATTCTGTTAATTGGTTTAAGTATTATTTTAAGACATGGTAAGAATTTAGTTTATGTCTTAATTATAATCCATGCGTATTTGATTCATTTTCAAATATTCTGTATCGAGATTCATTGCCTGATAAGAATTTAGAGAATACTTGTGATCAAGGTGAGTTTTCTTTTAACCATTTTTGAACTGAAATGCATATATTATTAAAATGTTATTACTTCGATGTTATACCTATTTGGTTATTACCGTTAACTATGGTATGGTAGGTTTGCATGTGATTTGAATCTAACGCATGTAGTGAAAATTACTGATTCTTGGGTCAAAGGGACTTGCACAACAGAAGCCCGTGAGCGTTAGGACTGTCATGGTCCGCACAGGAGGGATATAGATATATTTTGCCTGCGAATATATATTTCGTGTGGTGGGCCATTGCCAGTATTGATTGCGGTCTTATCGGGATGTGTGTGTTTTTGAATGACGACTGTTGTGACTAGTTTCTTGGGAGGGATGTAGTGCTTGCGAGCCTACTTTATGACTAACAGATTTAAATGTTATATATCAATTGTTTACTTGAACCACTGAATTGATAGGGATTTTCCTCATTAGACCGTTTGGTCTAACCCTCATTTTGTTTTCCAAAAATATGCATTTCAGGACAACAGCGTTTAATGGATAAAAGGAAAGGAAAATTATGAAGTTACTTGTTTGATAATTATCCGTGGAGTCGGTCGAGCTTAATACGAAAGTTTATTTTGATCCTTTGCAAAGTAGAAATCTTTTGTATTAAAATATTTTATTTCAGCTGTTATGTACAGTTTAAGATGTTTGTATAGTTTTGTAAGATGGGACCTTTTATGTAAACCCCTTTTGTGTTCCGTTGTATGTAAAATATGTGTTATTTGCTATATGGAGGTGCGGGTTGTTATAGTTGTTATCAGAGCCTCAGTTTAAGGGATTTAGGTATTTAGTTTGATACCTAGACTTAAAATAGGTAATTTTATTGCATGATAGGATGTCCATATTATGTTTAGAATCCACGGGATATTAAATATAATGGGTTGAAAGGACGATTTGTACGGTAAATTCAAAGTACATCTGACCAATGTATTCATGAGTTTACAGGTGCATGTTTGTACTTATTACCTTATTATATTTGGGTATGTGATTAAATGTATATCATTTTGTTTATTCACAGATGGCAAGCAATTCTCGCCGATCAATCAGAAATGTGATAAATAACCCGGACGAGGCGGATCCGCCGCCAGAAAATAATCCCGGGGATCATCGGTAGGTCGTGGTAAAGGCCGAGGACGAGGAAGAGGAATCCAGGAACCCGAAAATCATCCGGAAACCACAACAACTAATAGGGGCAGGGGTCAGGGCCGAGGTCGGGGGCAAGGTAGAGGTGATCATACAGATTTGCAAATAGAACGAGAAGCCTCAATGCAAGAAAGTTCAGCCAGCTGCCGGGGTAGGGGTCGAGCTAGAGGTCGGGGTCGGGGACAAAATCCAGAAGTTGTCACCCGAGATATTTTGACAGCTGAACTAGGAAAGTTTCGGGATACTTTGAAATCTATATGGGGTTCCCCACCAAGACAAGAAACTGAAAACCTTGAAAACACTAAAGAAACTGAAGTAAGTACACCATCTACCACTACAGGTTAGAAGAAAAGTGACGTTAAAATATTTTTGGCATGTAAACCCCCGACTTACTCTGGTGAGCGGGATCCGGTTAAAACAATAGGTTGGTTGAAAGAGATGGAATCAATTTTTCGTACCTGTAGATGTTTGCATGAAGATAGAGTACTATTTGTAGTATCTATGTTAAAAACTGATGCTTTATTTTGGTGGGAGTTGAAGATGTCTGCCGAAGGAGAGGATATAGAGGAAACTATGTCTTGGGAAGATTTTAATAAAGAATTCAAAAATCAGTTTTGTCCCAAATCTGCGATAAAACAACTAGAAGAGGAATTCCTGAAGTTAGAACAAGGAAACATGACTGTTCAGGAATATACTGCTAAAATTGTTGAAAAAGCAAGATTTGTAGAATTACATGTATCTACTGAAGAACGTAAGATAGACAGGTATCTGTGGGGATTGAAACCTTCCATCAGAGAATTGGTTATGACAATGGTGATACCTACATTTGAGTTGTCACAATTAAATATTAGACGTAACAATCTCCCCCTTTGTGGCAAAATGTATCATCATTTCTTTAACTCGAACATGCCTTCAAATCTTCTAAGAGTCTGACGAAATATTATCCTTTCGTCAATTAACCTGATAGCTTCCAAAATAGAATTTCTTCTAGTTGAGCTCATCCTTGTAGTACTCTTCTTATCATCACTAGTTTCTGCAGCAAGTCTATTGTGAATCCCCTACAACGTTCCATCTAAATAAGCTGCAATTTCATCAACACGCAAAAATCTTTTCTCACCCTTCACATGCACCCACACTACTCCGTGAGCTGGATATGTGAGAACAGTTGCAACATTAAATTTATCCAAATCAGGAATTCTTTGATTAGGCTTTGCAATACGAATTTTCTTCTGTTCACTTTCAATGCCTCGTTGTAGATCATGAAGGTAACTATATCGGAGTTCCTTTTGAATAGTTCGCACCACCGCTCTTAAGCCTCTTTGTTCATCCTCGTTTCTTTTCTTCTTGTCTCTTAGCTCGGTATACAAAGTTTCAAAATCTAAAATGTCAAGATTAGAAAAATCAGCTTCAGAGAAAGTATATATTTTTCCATCTTCTCTTCTAACTTTGAAAGTTGGATACTCAAGTTGAAAAACTTTGTCAGAACCAATCTGCATAATTCCGATGATCTTGTGTCGTGAAATCACTTCGGATGGCTTTAGAGCTCTCATCTTCAGGATGTGAACATACTCTTTGACTTGAGCTGGATCCATCTCCATTACTAAGTGAATGTGCGCCAAGTCTTCAGGTTTCTTATTCTTTCTGAATATCTGTTCCATAGTTTCTTCAAGATAGGGTACACGGATCTGCTGATTTACCCATTTTGACTTGCTTTCAGTTAGCATCCTTTGCCACCAAATTTGATGAGGTAACAGTCTCGGTTCATTTGTATCTCTTGAAACATAGTTCTTTTCCGTGTGCTTCAAATTCACATAATCTTGCTCTTGGAGAACTGGTTCATATGGGTCTTTAAACCAGTTTTCATGGAATTCCTTAGATTTTGAACATCGACTGTCTCTTCATTGGACTTTGGTTCAGCAGCTTCGGATGTGCTCTCAAAGTTAATATCTACCGCAGGCTTTTCAACCATAGGCATATTCACTTCTTGAGTCAGACTAGGACGCTGTCTTCGGCAGGTTGATGGCGCAGATGGACCAGTAGAAGTTGGAGCAGATGGTTGAGACTGAGTTCTTGAGACTCGACGTGTCTCCCCCTTAGGGCGATTAGGAGCAGTGCCCGGATCGTCTTGATCAGGTCGAGGGATGACGACTTTGAATTTGTAAACGAAAATTTGTCTTTTTTTTGCGGGATGACGACTTTGAAGTGCGTTTGCCTTTTTCAACCCAAACTTGTTTGGTCTTTAAAGTATGAACAACTAAAACATCAATAGGACAGATGTTAGTACTTTTTGAAATAAATTGATTTTGATTCGTTTGGTTAGAATGAGTGTAAAGCGTTTGACTTGTGGAACACTCATTCGAATCCTCCGGAAGCAAAGCTGATTCAATTGGCTTTTTGCCTTTCTCCAAAAACTCCGTATGATTTGGAAGTGTAGGATTGAAGTCAAAGTCGGCAGTTAAATTAGTTAAACATTCGTCGTCGTTAAGTAAAGAAAGATTAGGATTTGCATTCGAAAAATACATTGGCTCAAGGTTATCTAGTTGATCATCAAAATGGTCGGGAGAAGGGGAGCATTTTTGTTTAGGAGGAATATAGTTTGAATCTAATTTAAACAACTCTTCACAATCATCTAAGTAATTGCTAACGAAAGCTTTACACGAAGAAATATTGGAAATAGAATCATTTTCGTGGTTTTTGTTTCATTGTAAAGCCTCGTTTTCCAATTTTTTAATCTTTAAAATAAATTCCTCTTTTTCCTTTTCCGACGAAGATCGTTCAGTTTCCAACACCTTTTCAAGTTGAATAATTTTCTTTTCTAAAAACAAAGGAATATGAAAGACCCAGATTTACATAGATAAAACCAAAAGTTACCCTATTTAGACCATAATAAAACAAACGTAATATTATAATTTAGAGTTTCAAATTCGAAATGTCCGTTTGGTTTACAGGACGTTTCCGTAATCACCTGTTTTCCAAAATATTCCAAAACGGATAATTCTAAAGTAATAACTTTGCGGAAACCTAAACTATATACAAGACGAAGGACATTACCTACCCATTAACTAGATACTTGAAGTTACAACCAAAAGACGACTAATAATTTACAACCTAAAGTTGTATTCGACTAAATACTTAATAACAAAAGAGTTGGTCTACTGGAATCCCCAAAAGAAAGTATCTCAATATACTCGAGCTTGTTCTTCGCCTTATCCACACAACCTGTAAATATGTGAACAACTAAAGGAGTAAGCACAAAATGCTTAGTGAGTAAACGGGAATTACTAACCACTAAAGCTTCACAGATGTAATCCATGGAAATCAATGATCACGAAGAAATAAATAATGTAACAAGTAATCATCATTCGGGAATCAACTATCTAAATATTAAAGTATGCAACAAATATATCATGTGGAAGTCAATAGTAGATATGTACTACCACCGAGCTATCCCGGACGTGGCAAGTACAACAATGTATCATAAATATCATACCACCCGAGCTATCCCAGCCAGTGGAATGATCTTCCCGCCCGAGCTATCCCGGACAGCGGGGAAATCGACCGGACTCTAACACGGTCAAACACACCATACTCGAGTAATCCCAGCCGATATGAGCTTAAGTGTGCCCTCCCCGGGTGAAACACAAAGTAACCACCGGGTAGCACGTATAGAAAGGCGGGGTACAATAACTAATAATCATTTGAAATCGGTAAGAAGACATAACATGGATGAGCATGGAAGAAAGTAGAAAATATATAACACATGTTTAACAAATAGTAAGTTACGTAGTCCCATAAACTCACATGTTTTTTTTATATATTTAAAATCGAGCAAATTAGGCTCCAAGTCCATATAAGCCTAAACGTCCTCCAACGGTCACCCCAACAAGACCAAGTTGTCTTATTTAACACCTGTAATATGCATCCAAAGTTTCATAAAGATCTGACAACAATAACTTAACCAAACTTAATTTAAACTCATTTTAGTTACTTAAATTTTCAGCACAAAATTCACTTTTTATCAATTTTGAGAGGCAATTCTAACCAACTTATAAGCCTTATTTCTATAAAGTGTCTAAAGGACAGGTTTAGAGCTACATATAGACTTTCCAAAATATCCAGAATCATAGCAATCCGAGCTACGGTGAATTAGTTATCGTCCTTTTAGAACAGCCTCTTGGTAAATTTGGTGCTGTCAAATTTACTAAGAAAATAGGCTAAAATCCATATTTTGAATTTAATCTTCATTCCAACAATCAAAATACCTTCTAACCATGTTTATATTGTTGTTTACAAGATCAAAGCCCAAAGATTTCACCAACATAGCCATTAATGAAGAAAATCAAAGTTCAACTTGTGTTCTTCATTTTCAAAAGGTATAATTCATGAATCAAGCATCATAACAACTTAGTTAGGCTATAACCAAGCTAAATACATCATAATACTAACATAATTCAGATTAGGGTTCATAGAAACCCAAATTCTAGTTCATAGACCCAAATTCTAGTATCACCAATTTCACCTCTAACTAGCTTCAATTCATGAAATTAACCAAGGAATTAGGTTTACCTTACTTTGTAGATGATTTTGGTGCAATGATCAAGGAAAACTCTATGTAATTCATCCCCTAAGAAGAAATATCGTTCATGGAAGAGAGAATAATCTTAGAGACTGTTTTTGGGTGAAAATGGAGGCAAAGTCGTGTATATTACCGACTTTTACGAGTTGGGGCCGAGTTGACTCGGCTGGAAACTCGGTTTGACCCACTAATCACTAAAAATCACATAACTTTTCGCTTGGACCTCCGTTTTTGACGCGATTTTTGCTCACGCGTTCGTATAAAGATAATCTACGACTTACAATAAAAAATTCCAGAAAATAATTATCGAAAAATAATCGGTTTTAGACCACGAGCTTTCAATTTAAAACCTTTCAATCATCGACTAACACTTAATTCTACTTTAACTCCTCAAACATATACTCTATCATGTTTTGGTCACTAAAACATGTAAAAAGAAGATAATTACAACGTATTTGAAGAAGTGGATGTTACAAAATATAAGGTTTAAATTCAGGAATTTGAGTTTGAAGTTCTTCATCGGTATAAGATGGAAAATAGTCATTTGGAAGAGTTCCTTTTGAAGATTCCTCTTCTATTATTTGAGGATATCAGAAAGGAATTTGATGAAAGTCCTTGTTTCTCCTATTCAAATCTTCCCTTTCTTCGACGTTGGAATCCAACTTCATAAATTGAATTTTGTAATCCGGACCAAGGTTCAAATATTCAAATTTATAGATAGTCGAAGTATTGTAGATGCCTTTTTCTAAGTGTTTTGGGTTATCAAATCCTAATCTGGCTTTTGAACGTAAGTCTTTTGGAGCGTTTAAATGAATTGTGTGCTCAGTTTGACCAATTTTATACAGTTTGAGTTCCAAATCCTTGAGTTTTTTCAAAAGATCTTGTCTTTGAATACTGACAAACTCATATTTTGAAGAAAGTTCTTCGGTCTCAATTTTAGACTTGTTAAGTTGTGTTGTGAGATCTGAGATTTGTTGTTGTAACTGAAAATTTTCTTCTTGAAAAATGGTTTTCTCCTTTTGGTGATTTTGTGCAATACTGTGAGATGTTGCAAGTTCAGATTGGGCAATTAGCAGTTGTTTACGATTATTTTCTAAGCATGCTTCTAAGTTGGAAACCAAAAGTTTCTCGGTTTTCAATTTAGATTATAATTCTTTTAATTGAAGAATCAAATCATGCATTTGGGAAATGAAATTGTCATAGTCAGAGTGGCTTACCTCGGGTGTATAGTCTAAAGCATTTGAAGTGGAATCATCAGAATAAGCCATCAGACTGAAGTGTGCTTGTACCTTGTTTTCCATATCATCATTATCATTACCTTGATTGAGCCATTGTTCATCTTCCTCCATGAGTACTTTACCGACTTCCTTTTGTTTAGCCAACATCAATTTGTAGGTGAAGTAGTTTGAGTCTTGGACGATTGGCTTTTTGCATTCACGGGCATAGTGGCCGGATTTTCCGCAGTTGTAGCACAGGCTCATTTCACCCTTGAATTTGTCTTTCGGTTTGGGTGTTGGACGAGATTATTCTCTCCTTGGCTTAGGCTCAAACATGGCTTTGCGTTCATGGTTCTTTGGTCCTGAAGCATATCGTTGTTGATTGGGAGTGAAGTGACGAGATAACTTTTGTTGGAACGATTTTGTAAGAAAAGCCAATTGCTGTTGGAATTTGGCAATTTCCGGATCGTAATCGAACTCTTCGTCTTCTAAATCAGGAATGACGTCTTGTGATATGCTTTGGGATGTATGAGATGAATCTTTTGCTACTAAGGCTATTGGATCAGAATTCTTTTTGGTGTTTGCCCCCATCAATTCAAGTACCTCTTCTTCATCTTGTTGTAGGGTTTCGTACACTTCGTGAAGATCGAGTTCAACGAGAAATTTGCTGTGTTTGATTTGATTGGCAAAGCGGCGCCATTCCGGTTGAAGATTGCTAACAAACTTCACATTGTTCTCGATCTTAGTCTTACGAATTTCATTTTTGCTTAACTCGTTCACCAATTGAACAACACGAGTGTAAGTGTTTGTAAAACTTTCACCCTCTTTGGCTTTGAATTCTTCGTATTGCGAGATACAGTTGGTGATCTTTAGTTGAGTCCCAATCTTTGTTCAGAGCATAAATTTTTCGATTTCTTCCCACATCTCTTTGGCAGATCTTTTGTGGCTATCGATGCTCATGTAGATATCATTTGGGAGGCTCATTAGAAGGTACGAGCGAGCTAGTTGATCACCCTTCATGATTCTCTTTTTCGTGGCATCCCAAGAAGCCTTTGGTTTTACTCCTCTTGTGGCAGCGACCGGAGGAGTGGCATTTGGCATAGCAGGGAATTCTTGATAGAAAGGTGGTGGAGGACCTTCCTTGATGGAACTCATGATTTCATCGGCGTGATCACTACATTCGATGAAATCGAGAAATCGGTCCTTCCACTACGAGTATTCTCCGAGGAACAGAATTGGGGGTTTCGTATCTGAACCAATGGTCATAGCTTCGCGGGTAGTCATTGTACTTGGCTCGATGATCACGATCAGTGAGTTTTGGAAATTTTCTGAGTTGTTTTTGAGACACATAAAGTTTTTCTCGATAGAAGGAGGGTCGACAAAAAATTTATCGGGTGAGGTTGAGATGACAAGAGTTTTTGTCGGGTGATTGGGGCACGATAACAGATTTTGTCTGGTGAAGGGGACTCGATAAAACTTACTTTTGATTAAATTGAGTCGATAAGTAGAAGTTATCGATAAGAAAAGAGTCGATAACTAATGTTTATCGATTGACAGAGACTCGATAAAAATTCTTTGGCAAAAAAATCGAATCTAAAAAATTTATGTCGATTACAGATGACTCGATAATAGATTTTGTCGATTGATAAGGACTCAATAAAAATTCAAGGATATTTAATCTGAATTTTCTTCAACTGATAAACCAGAAAACAAGAACAAAAGGTTCTTGCCTAAAAAGAACAGGCCTTTTTATGGACAAGAATAGCTAAGTTCTCGAGTTTCTTATTTGTTCAGTCAAGAATAAAAATCAAAAATATTAGAGTTTAAGATTTTTTTACTTGAGAATTTCTTTAGTAAGAAAAGCTGCAAGAGTCACTAGTTCCCGAGTTTTCTTATGTAAAGAGTTTCAAAAGTAATTAAAATAAACTAGAATAATTTTAATTAAAACAGATTTAAATAGTTTGAATAAAAATCAAGTTTATTGAACTTTTGAATCGAGAAAAAATTAAATTAAAGCAGGATAGGGATTTATCGAGTAAAAGGAATAGACGAAAAAACAAATCTGGTATTATAAGAATTTTTATCGGGTAAAGCTTTAAGATGTATGAATCGAGAAAAACTCAAGAAAAGGAAATCGAGATTTTACCTTCTGTTTCTGAAGAACGCTTCAGAAAATAGCCAAAACTCAGATCGATTGGCTCTGATACCACTTGTTGATCCCAGTATATGCAAGCACAATGATTATATCGAATGACACATTAAGAACACAAATAATAACGAAGCTTCGTAGTCGTATATCTCACTTTGTACGATTAGAATAATGATAAAACAGAATATCGGCTCTATATTAATCGACATCTATTATGGATACCCTAAACTCCTATTTATAATTAAAGGCCTGATCTAATTAAGGAAGGAAACAGTTTAAGAAATTATAAACTTCCTTTTACAATTAATGCACATCATTTCCTTATTTTGTCACAATTAAATATTAGACCTAACATATGTTTTTGGTGAACTCTATATGTGCTAAAGTGTTATTTGATTCTGGTGCCAACTGTTCATTTGTTTCTCCTTCCTTTATTGGTTATCTACATGTGAAACCTAAATTGTTAGATTATACTTTGGTAGTAGATACTGCTGATGATAATCAGGTTTCAGTAAGGGAAGTGTTTGATGACTGTAGTATAGAACTTGATGGGTGTGTGGTCCCAATTCAATTATTTCCTATGTCCTTGAAAGAGTTTGATGTAGTAGTGGGTATGAATTGGTTGGTGAAAAATCAGGCTAATATAGTGTGCCATAAGAAAATGATTCATATTGACTTACCTGGTAAGGGACCGGTTGTGATTTATGGGGATCGTCGAGATCGGCAAAACAGTCTGATTTCTGTATTGAAGGCCCGTAAATGTGTTCAAAAAAGTTATCAGAGTTTCCTGGCCTATGTAATTGACTCAAAGAAAGAAAAGGGTAGAGTAGAGCATATACCGGTAGTCAGTGACTTTCCAGAAGCATTCCCTGATGATTTGACCAGTCTTCCACCAGATTGATCGATCGAGTTTAGAATTGATTTATTACCAGGGGGTACACCGGTGGCTCGTGCAGCATATCGATTAGCACCGTCTGAAATGAATGAAATGATGTCACAATTGAAAGAATTGTTTGATAAGGGATTTATTAGGCCCAGTACATCTCCTTGGGGTGCACCGATTTTATTTGTTAAAAAGAAAGATGGGTCAATGAGAATGTGTATAGATTACCGAGAACTTAACAAACTGACCATAAAGAATAAGTACCCGCTTCCGAGAATCGACGATCTTTTTGATCAATTGGTTGGGGCTAGTTACTTTTCAAAGATCGATTTAAGACCGGGGTATCATCAGTTGAAAGTTTGAGAGGAAGATGTATTCAAGACTGCATTTCGTACTAGATATGGACATTACGAGTTTTTGGTGATGCTGTTTGGTTTGACAAACGCGCCGGCAGCCTTTATGGATATGATGAATCGGGTATGTAATCAATATCTTGATAAACTTGTAATTGTTTTTATCGATGATATTCTTATATATTCCCGATCAGAAAAAGATCATGCTAATCATCTTCGTTTAATATTGAAGTTATTGAAACGAGAAAAACTTTATGCTAAACTATCAAAGTGTGAATTTTGGTTACGAGAGGTACACTATTTTTGGGACACGTTGTTTCAGAAACTGGTATCAAAGTTGATCCAATTAAAATTGAAGCAATTGAAAAGTGGGAACCACCAAGAACACCGACTGAAATAAGAAGCTTGTTAATCATAACTCCTCTCAGAGATTTGAATATGATTCCTTTGTACACTTAGTGAAATTCCTTGTTTAAGTTTAAGTTTAAATTCAGCAATAAGCATACGCTGACTGCCATCAGCGATCGCTGAAGATCAAGGAACCTTAAGCTTATCTCTAAAGATATGAAGATCAACGATCACACCAAATGACCATTCAGCGAAAGTCGAAGACCAAGCTGAAGAAAGAGATAATCAGCTACGTGACCTGAAGCGGTTCAGCGATAGCGAAGATTATCTATCCAAAGTGTGAAGTCTTGTGAAGCCTCATCGATACTGAAAGTTCATCATTGAAGATTCAGTCTTAGCGATCAAGTGAAGCTTCTCATACAAGATTAACGTTGACCTTATCCTCGATGCACAAAGGACAAACCCTATACCGTGTCAGAGAAGGACGTACGGATTGTCTCTTATGTCCCCATCAAATCTGATATGGTACTGTTCAAATGCGGCCAAAAACATGGCTGTGTTCTGAGCAAAGGACAATTCTCCTATGGATGCTTGCCACGTGGCATATACCTTTTGTTTTGCATTAAATGCAAACGGGTATAAATAAGATGAAGATATCTTCTTCATCTGTGTGCATGCTACTTTCTTTCTTCAGCCTTCTGTATTCTATCTTACTTCCTTCTTGTGCATCAATCTTAGTGATTTCTTAGTTACAATAGAATAGGTTAAAACTTGTTCTAATTCCACTTGTAACTGTAAATTTGTTTATGCAATATAAACTCATTTAAAAACTAAAAATCTATGTGTTTGTATTCACCTCCCCCTTCTACAAACTGTTTCTATATCCGAGAACTCTTGTAGACTCCTTTGGGACCAGCAAGTGGTACCAGAGCAGTGTGATTTCTATCTTTAAAATTATTTCTTTCAAAACTATTTTAAAAAAATGTCAAATCCTAATACAAACTATAATGACAATGGATCTTTAGCTAAACCTCCAAGATTTAGCCATGATAATTTCCCATTGTGGAAGGAAAGAATGTTTCTGTTTCTAGAAGGATCAGATCTAAAGATCCCTTATTATATAGAAAACGGACCATTTGTTCCTACAACTATAGTAGCTGGTGTTCCTGCCACCACTGCTACGCCAGCCATCCCTGAAAGGAGTATCATTAAGACTCCTAATCGATGGACTAGAGAAGATAAGAAAGAAGTTGCTATTGACTCAAAAGCCAGATCTATAATAGCAATGTCCCTCCCTGATGAAGTCTATCACTCAGTAATGAAAATGAGGACTTCTAAAGCCATGTGGGATACTTTATGTATTCAATATGAAGGAACCTCTGAAGTACAAATCACTAGAAGTATTAATCTAGTAAGACAGTATGAAAGCTTAATGCATCATAAAGGTGAAACTCTTTCCCAACTTTACCAACGTTTTAACTACCTGTTGATTGATCTAAAAACAGTCAACAGACACTATTCAAATGCTGAAATTCTGACATAGTTCATGGAGGTACTACCCGAACAATGGGCAGTGTACACTACATGTCTGAAATTGTCAAAGAATCTTGAAACTCTTTCTTTAAGTGCTTTGTATGGAATGCTTTTAAATGAAGAGCAATCCCAAGTTTTGAGGAAAAACCTCATCAATGAACTCAAGGGTGCCAAAAGTACTTTTTTGGGACTCGTGTCTTCAGAGGTAAATCCTTTAAAAAATACTTCCTATTCCACTATTACTTCTATCACTAAATTAGGTCAAACTGATTAAGAAGTTCAACTCAGTGATGCTGACATCTCTGAGTTCGATAACTCTCTGGCTCTTTTAACTAATAACTGTAAAAGATTCGCCAGAAAGAGTGACTTTCGAAGAACATAGACTCTCGCTAACTCTGATAAATTAAAGACTATGCCCGCTGAGAAAGCCTCTGCCATATGCTACAATTGTCAGCGAAAGGGTCACTTTGCTAGTGAATGTAGATCCAAGAAAGTTGCATCCCCTACTACCTCATAGACCTCTGATAAGAAAGAGAAGTACTTGAAATTAAAAAACAAATATAAAGATCTGAAGAAAAACCAGCCAAAAGGCAAAGGTCTTATCGCTGAAAAAGTTGATTGGGATGATGAAGGTGACTAGGCCAAGACCTCTGATATGTCTTATGGCAAGAATAGAAGACGCTGAAGAAGTATCTGAAACTTCTTTCTCTGAGTCTCCTTCTACTCAGGTATTCATCCCTTCTATCTCCTCAATATCTGAAAGTGATAACTTATATGCGCTTGATGCTATGACTGTTGATTTTTACAATGCTCTAAATGGAAAAAATCAAAGCTGAGAAAATTAACATTGATTTATTTGAACAATTAAAAAATTGTCATCTAAAAATCAAAGAACTTTCAAAGATTGAGGAAACCTTAAAGGACTAAGTCTTTGTAAATCAAACGATTAGCATTGAGAAACAGCAAGCTATCGCTGAAAGAGAGAAGACCATAGCTGATCTTAAATCTGAAAAGGCTACCATCGAAGGATGGTGCAAAGCCTCTGATAAGGTAAATGAGATCATCAATGCCTAGATCCCTATGAAAGTAAGAAGTGGGTTAGGATTTAACCTTGAAAAGGAAGAATAAGAGAAAGACCGTTCCATGCTTAAATTTGGAATTTTGTCTCCTCTATCCCTAATCCTTCCTCTTCTTCTTAGAAACCTCACTCTAATGAGAAGAATCCTGTGTTAAAATCTTTCGATTCTAAGAAAGTGATCAAGAACGAGGTTCTTGACCAAGTTCCTAGAAAGAAGAACGTTCAGAAGAAGAACGTTCAGAAGAAGAATGTTCAGAAGAAGAACAAGAAATCCTCTACTTCCTCAGAGAGCAATCCTAAACCTGGGAGGAAAGTCTCTGAATCTTTTCAGAGATCAACCCCCAAAATTAAGATTGATCTCACTCCTGTCCCTGAAGAGGTTGTCATACCTCCAAGAACAATGAATAAAGGAATTCTTGGTCCTATCCCTGACAAAGTTCCTTCTATCTCTCTAAAAACTTTGAATTCTAAACCTTATAAATATAGGAAGTGCTATCACTATGGTGAAACACCCACATTGCAAGTAAGTGTCCTAATGCTACTAGAGCTGATAAACTAGCTCATGGAAAGTAAGTAGCTCAAGCTGATAATGTAGCAAGAGTGAAATCCACCAAAGGTGCAAAACCAACAAAGGTGAAGATATCCACTGAAGAGAGTTCTTCAGCAAGTAGCTCCTCCGCCACTCCTCTCACTAACAAAGCAGGACCCATAGTAATATGGGTACCTTCAAACAATTAATCTCTTTGTTGTATGCAGAGTGCTAAAGGTATCTAGTGTCTCGATAGCGGATGCTCAAGGCACATGACTGGCAGCAAATCTCTGCTCTCTGACTACAAAGAAGAAGCTGGTCCATCAGTGACCTTTGGTGGAAATGGCAAAGGATACACTAAAGGCTATGGAATTTTGTCCAACAGAGCCACCTCGTTTAGTCGAGTTGCCTACGTTGAAGGACTAAAACACAATCTATTAAGTGTTAGTCAGCTATGTGACAAAGATTTCAAAGTTCTATTCCTAAGGAATAGATGTGCTGTCACTGACTGCAATGATAAGCTTGCCTTAACAGGCAAAAGATATGAAAATGTATACGTCATCAATATGAATAGTTCTCACTCTCAAAACATGTGCTTTATCTCTAAAGCATCATTTGATGTCAATTGGTTATGGCATAAAATACTCTCTCATCTCAACTTTAAGACAATTAATGAATTGTCTCAGAAGGAACTTGTCAGAGACCTCCCAAATCATAGCTTTGCAAAGGAATCTCTTTGCTTAGCGTGTGAAAAGGGAAAGCTGACAAAAGCATCTTTCAGGTCTTAACAAGTTTCTTCAGTAACCTCACCTCTTCAGCTACTCCATATGGATCTCTTTGGATCTGTCAATGTCCAATCTCTATCTAGAAAGAAATACACACTTTTGATCGTGATGAATATTCCAGATACACATGGATATTCTTTCTTTGATCCAAAAGTGACACCCCTGATGTGATAATCTCTTTTATCAAAAGGATGGAAGTTCTGAACAATCTGACTGTTCGTTCCATGAGAAGTGATCATGGTACTGAATTCAAGAATAGTACTCTAATAAAATTTATTTGAAGAAAAAGGTATCTCTCAAAACTTCTCTTCAATAAGAACTCCACAGCAAAACGGTGTTGCTGAAAGAAAAAACCGAACTATCATTGAAGCAGCTCGCTCAATTCTCAGCGAATCACGTCTTCCAACTCAATTCTGGGCCGAAGTAGAGAATACAACATGCTTTACTCAGAATCGATCCCTGATTGTGAAATGTTTCAAGAAAACTCCTTATGAATTATTTCATGGAAGAAGACCAACTCTAAAGTATCTTCACATCTTTGGATGCAAATGCTACATTCTGAATGACAGAGATCATTTGGGAAAGTTCGATTCAAAAGCTGATGAAGGAATATTTCTTGGATACTCCTCTATATCTAAGTCTTTCAGAATCTTCAACAAGAGAAGATAACACGTTGAAGAATCCATGCACGTCAATTTTGATGAATCCCGTACTACCCTTACTTCTCCTATCCCTGAAGAAGATGAAGAATTAAATGCATGGATGAAGTCTTACTATGGGGAACCTGAAACTTATTTCAACAATCAACCTCAAGTTGAATCAAGTGATAATGGAATCCCTGAAATACCTAGTAGCAATGATCCATCTTCAGGGATCAATGTTACTCCTCTCAATCAAATTCCTCCTTCTGATGCCTCTCTTGAAAACTCCTCAGTGAATAATCAAGCTTCATCCTCTGCAAATCAATCCCCCGAGTCTCCTCAATTGATTTTAAACGATGAAGTACCTATTGCTGAAACAACAAGTATTGTCCCTGAAGTAGAAGAACAATTCGCTGAATCTGCGGTTGATCTCTCTCCTCAACCACCAGCTCAGCGATGGACTGCAAATCATCTAATGAATCAGATTATTGGTGATCCTAATGCAGGTATCAAAACACGTAGAAGTACATGTAATATATGTCTCTATGTTAACTTCATCTCTCTCTCTCTCTGAACCTAAAAAGATAGATCAAGCTATCTATGATCCTAGCTGGATTTCAGTAATGCAAGAAGAACTAACTGAGTTTCCTAGAAACAAAGTTTGGAATCTTGTTCCTAGACCATCTGGTAAAACAGTGATTGGAACCAAATGGGTGTTTAGAAATAAGCTAGATGAAAACGGGACTGTTATTCGCAATAAGGCTAGACTTGTCGCTCAAGGATACAGACAGGAAGAAGGAATTGACTACGATGAAACCTTTGCACATGTAGCTCGTTTAGAAGCTATAAGACTTTTCTTAGCTTATGCTGCCCATAAAGACTTCAAAGTTTTTCAAACGGATGTTAAAAATGCTTTTTAAATGGAAAACTCAGCGAGGAAGTTTATGTTGAACAACCCCCTGGTTTTTCAGAACCTAACCACCCTGGTTATGTTTTCAAACTTGAAAAGCTCTTTACGGGTTGAAACAAGCTCCTAGAGCTTGGTATGATACTCTTTCTAAATTTCTTCTTAAAGAAAATTTTATTCGTGGAAAAATTGACCAAACTCTTTTTTATAAGAAAATATAAAGATCATACTATACTCGCTCAAATATATGTCGATGACATTATCTTTGGTTCCACAAGACCCAAATTATGTACTCGTTTCGCTGAAAGAATGCAAAAAAATATAAAATGAGTGTCATGGGTGAACTAACGTATTTTCTAGGTTTGCAGATAAAACAATCTGACAAAGGCATCTTTATTTGTCAAAGCAAATACGTTAAAGATATACTGAACAAGTTTGATATGAACCAATGCTCAGCGATAAAGACCCTATGGCACCTCCTATGACTCCTGAACAAGGACCCTAATGGGAAACCTGTAAATGTCACTGCCTATCGAGGGATGATTGGGTCTCTGCTTTATCTTATAGCGAGCAGACCTGATATCATGTATTCTACATGTCTCTGTGCTCGGTATCAAGCTGAATCGAAGGAATCCCATCTCATCGCTGTAAAGCGGATCTTCAGATACCTGAAAGGAACTCCTAATCTGGGTCTTTGGTATCCCAAAGGCTCAGGATTCGATCTAATTAGTTATTCTGATTGTGATTTTGCAGGTTGCAAGATAGATAGAAAGAGCACCACTGGTGGGTGTCAGCTACTAGGTGGTAAATTGATTAGTTGGACAAGTAAAAAGCAAAATTTTGTGTCCACCTCCACCGCTGAAGCTGAATACGTAGCCGCTGGAAGTTGTTGTGCTCAAATCCTCTGGATGAGAAATCAACTCAGAGACTACGATGTCATGCTCTCCAAGATCCCTATTTATTGTGATAGCACTAGTGCTATTGCAAACAATCCTGTACTTCACTCTAAAACCAAGCACATTGAGATTCGATATCACTTTATTAGAGATCATGTGATGAATGGTGAAATTGAGCTTCACTTTGTACCCACTGAATATCAGCTCGCTGATCTTTTCACCAAGCCTCTTGATGAAACTAGATTCAATCTACTCATCAGCGAACTTGGTATGTTGAACGCTGAATAATTATTACTCAGCTAACAACAAATAGTGATACAAACAAAGTCTTCTATTATCATTCGCTGAACTCTGATTCAGCAATGTACTTTCTCACTCAGGTATTATCTTCTAAACCTTTTCGCTCCCTGATTTTTCCTTGATCAGGGAATGAATCTGGAAAGATAAAACTCATCACTGACAATCCTTTATTGTTTTTGATGAAGATTTTAAAAGATAATGATTAATCTTTCCAAATGGATAATTATCATTATATTTTTTTAAAATAAGAAAAGGACACGTCAGACCTTTTCTGACACCAGATGGACCACGACGTTTCCTTTCCAACTCCTTTCTAGGGGCGTGCGCTAGGCCATCATTTATTTTTCAAAAAGCTAAAACTGTCGTTTAGCCATTAATCTGGAAACATCTTGTTTCACTTCTCGAACTTCACTAAGGTTTGATCTAACTTTACACATTAATCTAGAAACATCTTGTTTCACTTCTCCTTACTTCTCTTATAATCAAAACAAAAAAATCTAGTGTAAATAAAATAAAAATCTGGATTAAATATCAAAACCCATCAAAACCCTGTTCTAAGTTTTTCCTTAAGAACAGAAGACATTTTTTTTTGTTTAATCCATCTTTTATATTCTATACCTAAAATTTTTTATATACCAAACTTATTTAAAACATTTGGTATTTTAATTGTTTTTCTATGACAAGTAATTTGATTTTGTTCATCGAAACACTTGTTTCTTTTCTTCTTACATTCGGTATTCTTTATACCAAACTCTGGTTTATACATTTTGTATTAAACCATGATTTTTCTATTTGGTGTTCCCATCTATGCTACAGAAATGGCATCTTCCAGCAAGGTTGCTGAAACTACCCACATCGCTGACACTTTGGTTGCTGCTGCGCTTTGCCACTTTCCATCGGAACAAGCAACATTCAAGCCCTGCAACTATCTTGCTCTGGTGGACACCCTGCAGAGCGTCCACAATTCGTTGAGGGTGCAACATTCATCAAGGCTTGCCCGCTGATGTATGCCTTTGTTCACAACCCTGTTGGCATCTCCTCTCACCTACAAGCCCTGTGGTACACGACTCACTGTACCACCTGCACCACTGATAAGGGCAATGAACTCCCTGCAATTGGTTTTTCCATCCCCACTCTTGGCCACTTTGCCTTTACTGCTGGATTTTTAGGCAGGCTCTTCGCCTCCCTGCTCGTGTCAAGAATGAAAAGTGGGCTGCTGAACCCTTAAAGCAGCAGATCGACTCTTTCTTGGACTCCATTGGCTATGCATGGGAAAACACCTCTCTGAAGACTGTCGGCTCCAAGCTGGAGAAGAAACGCTTGCCTGCTCGCTGGCAATATATCTTCACTCAGGTCATTCAGTGCCTGGGGTCCAAGACTGACTCGCATGATCAGGCCAGCAAGCACTTTCAAGACATGGGCTTCGCTCTCTGCACGGGCTACAAGCTGAACTCTGCTGACTATATCTTCAGTGATACGTAGAACAGGGTGAAAGCTGCAAACAGGCACTCCGTCATCCCCTACCCAAGATTCTTCACAACCATCTTGGAGCATGCCTTCGGGGATGAGTATCCTAAGGCGGCCAACCACTCTTTCTCAATGGTGGGAAAGAAATCCCTGGACATTGAGGAACGTCCAGTTGATGCTCCCTTTACCCCGTACATGCTGAAGATAATTGGAGCCCCTACTTCAGTGTCTAGCTCACTGACAAACCCATCAGTGAGTATCCCTGACACTTCTGCCCCCAAGAGAAAACAACCAACCGATGGTCATAAAAAGACCATCGTAACCAAACCTAAGAAGCCATGGATGGTGGTCTCTCAAAAGACTACCCTCTCAGATTCTGGTGTACTACCAACACCATCAGCTGCCCCAGCTACTTCAACGGTTTTCTCTTCCGTTGTTGCTTCTTCAGCGCTACCACCACCTTCAGTGACTATGGTCACTGAAAGTGTATTAGTCAGCTCCGCTGAAGCTGTATTAGGTAATACTTTCACAGCCTTCTACTCTTCTTCTATCCCCCCTTCTTTGGTCCTCACATCAACAAATGATTCAGATATAGTTGTCCCTATCTCTGATGATGCTGAATTGCACGCAGTCCAAACCTCAGTGTTGTTTAGACATTCTGACTTTTGGAAGGCCAGCATCACAGGACCTTAACATGTCTCTCACAGGCATTCTAAGAGACTGGCTAGTGATCCTCATGACACTACCTCTACACAAGTGGTCCCTGAGTGTAATCCTCATGATGCTCTCAAGCTTTATAATATGCCTTCTCATCCGTCATCTAATCCAGAGCTTTTTTTGGCAGCTATGTCTTTGTTGTCACCAGGTGTCGCTTCTCGCTTCACTACAGCGACAACAACAACTGCCACCACCACTGCTCCTACTGCTCCTCTCAGCAAGGATAAAAGAAAGTCTCCTCAGCAACCACGGACATCTGCCAAGCTCGTGAATGTCAAAACAGAGAAGACTGCTCCCAAACTCCCTCCCTGCCCTGCTGAACTTCCTCCCATTGTTCCTCCTAGTCCTACATTCCCTACCATTGACTTTCTAGTCAAGGAATGTGCTCTCACTAGGGCTGGGGTAGACCATCTACAGAAGTCTGCTGAATTCATCTTCCGCACCGTGGTTGGGACTCCAGGGATCAAGACCTCTGTCAGCAATATCCTCACCGACATCGAGTCCCTGAAGGAAGACAATCGGACACATGGTCAGTCCATTGCCCGTCTGGAGAAGGTGGATGACCAGAATCTGGTGCTTGAGTCTATTCAAAAGACTCAATCCGACATGATGCAGATGATGACAAAGCTCTCTGAGACTAGCTCCTCTTTCTCCACTAATGATCAGATATCCCTGAATTCGGTCCTTCAGCACCAGGGTCGCCACGAAACCAAGCTGAAGGGCATTCAAGCGAATGTACGAATGCTGATGGTGCATTGTCTCCCCGCTGACAACATCGAGGGGAGAGATGTGCCAAAGAGTTCGCGGACGACATAGTTGCGGAGCATAATGCCAGTTTTCCTGCTGATAAAATTTCTCCGTACATCAAGCATGCAGAGCCTTCCCGCACTGAAGGAATAGTGGAGGAAGAAGAAGAAGAAGATGATGATGATGATGAAGATGAAGAAGATGACATCCCTCACTATCGGGGAGTTAATGATGATGACGATGACGATGATATTGAAAGTGCTTTGGAGCACTTCAAAATGTCAAGACCAGACAACTCCATGTCTGAAGTCTCTCATCAGGAGCCTTTGGGGGACGGACAACCTCCCACTCAGGGACAGTTCGATCCCTCAAGCAAAGGAAAGGACGTGGCAGATCTTGATGCCACTATCCCTATATCTGAGGGGGAGACCACTATCGAGGTATCTCTTCTTCTCATTCTCCTCTCTGCTCCAATTTCTGAACCACCCACATATCCTTCTTTTTCACCACCAAATTTTGGCTCTGAGAAATCTCTTTCTCCCTCTCCTTCTCTCAGTGAGCCCAGTCCCCCAAAGGACTCCACTTTTGTGAAGGAACCTTCTTCTGAAGAGCAGTTTATGTATATTTTTGAAACTGACTCTGAAGAAGAAGAATACCTCATTCCTAGAAGGCGTCGCGATCAGAGACCTATCATAAGCGAACCTGAAGAGGAAGAAAGGTGAATAAGCTTCTTGAGGGAACTCGAAGCAAACATAATAAAAGTGCCACATGCTGAACCACTGAACGCTGTACCAATAAGCATGGTGGATGACTTTTATTTTCTGTCAAAGGAAGAGAGAGCCCAGGCACTTAAAGCTCAAACGATCAGGGATGAGAAGATCAAGCACACAGAGAGTGATCTTGCTCTTGCAAGAAAATTTCTCAGGGAAGATGCTGCAAAAGACAAAGCGACCAAGAAGCAACTAGAGAAAAGTGAAAGGGTCGCTGAAGCTTTAGCACAGAGAGAACTTGCACAAGAAAACCTGAACATAGATCCAATTTGCTCAAGAGGAAATCCTAAGTGCACTATCTGCTGAAGCCACACGTCAGAGATAAGAAGAGCTTCGCTGGTGCACTGAAATATTCAAGTTTCAAAGATCTGACTCTAAGATCATTCATGCAACTATCGAAGGACGACCTTCCAAAAGAAGAGGTTTGAAGGTATATGTACGAATGACTAGAACCACTAGAACGGAGAAAGAAGAAGCCAAGTTCTTAAAGATATATGGATACACTGAATGGCTAGAAATCAGAGATGCCATTCAGGGTTCCAAATCAAAATTCAAGAACGTAGTGAAAGAAATGTTATATCAGCTGCTGTAAAGGATGTCTCAATACGTGCAAATTCCTCCTCTCCCTGAGCCAATCAAGAAAAGAAGATCAACTAACGAAGGAGGTTCAAGTTCTAAAAACGAATATGAAACCAAATTCGATCTTGAAAGCATTTTCTATCACACACAGACCAAATTCGATCTTGAAAGCATTTTCTATCACACACAGATCCCTGATATTTCAATGCTGAAGACCTCTCTCCCTGAAGATCGTGTCTATGAAGAAAATGATGTCATCTCTTTCCCTGAACCAGGCATGATCTTCATGGACAATGAAAGACTTCTTGGATTCTTCAGAAACCAAGAAGTATATAAAGCTCCATCTTCTTTCATCAAGATCATATATTGTCACTGCTGGTCGAATGATCCGCTGATGATCAGACAGAAGATGATCTATGAAAAGGAGTTACAAAGAAGACACGAAAGTCTAGACTAACTAGTCATTAGCTTTCCTTTCCTTTGTAATAGTTCTTCAGTGTATAAGTACTTTGCCTTATTGTTGTAATTTCATTCTATGTAAATTCTTCAGATTGATTATTAATGAAATTCAACAAAGTACTTTACCCCATCTATGTACTGAAAAGATCCCTGAAAACAGTAAATGGGACAATGAACATAAGAGTTCTATTTTCTTTAACAACTTTTACTCACTGATTTTTCACTCTGAAAATTTAATCAGTGAATGTACTTTATGCTTATTTACTTGTAAAACTTGTGCTTTCATATCCTTATAAATGAAACTCAATTCAGATAGTAGACTAGCTGAAAAAGACATTACAGATTAGTACTTAGAAATTTTATTTTAAATATTTCTTAAGTCCTTACTAGTCTCTTAAAGCAATTATCCTATGTTGCTTAATCATAATCAAATAGGGGGAGATTGTTGATCATAACTCCTCTCAGTGATTTGAATATGATTCCTTTGTACACTTAACGAAATTCCTTGTTTAAGTTTAAGTTCAAATTTAGCGATAAGCATACGCTGACTGCCATCAGCGATCGCTGAAGATCAAGGAACCTTAAGCTTATCTCTGAAGATCTGAAGATCAGCGATCACACCAAATGACCATTCAGCGAAAGTCGAAGACCAAGCTGAAGAAAGAGATAATCCGCTACGTGACCTGAAGCGGTTCAGCGATAGCAAAGATTATCTATCCAAAGTGTGAAGTCTTGTGAAGCCTCATTGATACTGAAAGTTCATCATTGAAGATTCAGTCTCAGCGATCAAGTGAAGCTTCTCATACAAGATTAACGTTGACCTTATCCTCGATGAAGAAAAGACAAACCCTATATTGTGTCAGAGAAGGACGTATGGATTGTCTCTTATGTCCCCATCACATATGATATGGTACTGTTCAAATGCGGAAAAAAACATGGTTGTGTTCTGAGCAAAGGACAAGTCTCCTATGGATGCTTGCCACGTGGCATATACCTTTTGTCTTGCATTAAATGCAAACGGGTATAAATAAGATGAAGATATCTTCTTCATCTGTGTGCGTGCTACTTTCTTTCTTCAACCTTCTGTATTCTATCTTACTTCCTTCTTGTGCATCAATCTTAGTGAATTTTTAGTTACAATAGAATAGGTTAAAACTTGTTCTAATTCTGCTTGTAACTGTAAAGTTGTTTATGCAATATAAACTCATTTAAAAACTGAAAATCTGTGTGTTTGTATTCAACCCCCCCCCATCTACAAACTGTTTCTATATCCGAGAACTCTTGTAGACTCCTTAGGGACCAACAAAGCTTTCTGGGGTTAGCTGGTTACTACCGAAAGTTCATACAAGACTTCTCCTGTATCGCAATGCCATTAACGACATTGACAAAGAAAAGTGTAAAGTTTGAATGGAAAGAAGAACAAGCCAAGGCCTTCCGAACATTGAAGAAAGATTGTGTAGTGCACCGACTTTATCTTTACATGATGGTTCAGAAGATTTTGTAGTTTATAGCGATGCTTCAAAGTTGGGTTTGGGATGTGTATTGATGCAACGGGGAAAAGTTATCGCTTATGCTTCCCGTCAACTAAAAGATCACGAGAGGCAATACCCCACTCACGATATGCAATTGGCGGTCGTTGTATTTGCCTTGAAGATTTGGAGACACTATCTGTACGGAACGAAATGTCAGATTTTCACAGATCATAAAAGTCTTCAACATTTATTCAATCAGTGGGAATTAAATATGCGTCAACGACGATGGTTAGAGTTAGTGAATGACTATGATTGTGAGATTTTGTACCATCCAGGAAAAGCGAATGTCGTAGCCGATGCTTAAAGCCGTAAAGAAAAGAGCGGAACGATTAAAACTATCGCATTACGAGCCGAGTTACTACCGAACATTCTTGATGAATTATCAAAGTGCCAGATCGAAGCATTGAAAGATGAAAATGTGAAACAAGAACGACTTGTGGGTATGGCATCGATATTAGTTAAAGACCGTCGGTTCTCTATCCATCCGGGTACTAACAAAACGTATCGGGATTTGCGACACTTTTACTGGTGGCCGGGAATGAAGAAAGATATTGCACGTTTTGTGGAACGATGTTTGACTTGTCTGCAGGTAAAGGTGGAACATCAACGACCCTACGGTAACTTACAGTCGTTAGAAATTCTGGTTTGGAAATGGGATCACATAACGATGGATTTTGTAATGAAATTGGCAAGAACTCCGAAAGGTTTTGATGCAATATGGGTTATCGTTGATCGACTTTCTAAGTCTACTCGTTTCTTACCAATGAAAGTGTCGTATTCAACGGAGAGGTTATCAAAATTATACATCGATGAGGTAGTGACTCGACACGGCGTACCATTATCGATCGTATCTGATAGAGATAGTCATTTCACTTCGAAGTTCTGGAAGAGTTTTCAGAGAGAGATCGGGTCACAGATAAAATTAAGTACAGCTTATCACCTGCAGACGGACGGGCAAAGTGAAGGTACGATTCAAACACTCGAAGACATGTTACGCGCCTGTATTATTGATTTTGGAGGTTCATGGGAAGCGCACTTACCGTTGATTGAATTTGCTTACAATAATAGTTATCATTCCAGTATTCAGGTAGCACCTTTCGAGGTTTTGTATGGTCGGAAATGTAGAACACCGTTGTGTTGGAACGAAGTGGGAGAGGAATAGTTAGACGAACCCGAAATCGTACAGTTAACGGCAGATAAGATCGATCAGATTCGTGAACGAATAAATACGGCCTAGGATCGACAGAAAAGCTACACCGATAAACGCCGTAAACCGATAGAGTTTCAAGTTGGAGACATCGTCATGTTGAAGGTTTCTCCATGGAAAGGAATCGTTCATTTCGGTAAGAGAGGTAAGTTGAGTCCACGATTTATCAGACCTTTTGTTATCAGTGATCGGGTTGGTGAGGTAGCATACATGGTAGAATTACCATCTGAATTGAGTGGTATTCACAACACTTTTCATGTGTCAAATCTGAGAAAGTGTTTAGTTGATCCAGAAAAGGTAATACCTTTACCTGAAGTACAAGTGGATGAGAAATTGAACTTTACAGAGGAACCAGAAGCGATTATAGATTATAAAGTTAAGAAGTTAAGGAATAAAGAAATTGGGTTAGTTAAAGTTCAGTGGCGATATCATAAGGGACAAGTGGCTACCTGGGAACCTGAATCGGAAATGCGAACCACATACCCTCGGTTGTTCGACTAATAGAATTTCGGGACGGAATTCCTTTAAGGGGGAGATGTTGTGATAACCAGATTGTTTGTTTACCGTAAAAGTAAGGGGTAATTTGTGTTACTGGTTTATTTCTATAAAAAAGGTGTCATCATCTTTAGTGGTGTGGGCTCTAGAACTTTTGTTTTTCCAAAAGGTTCTGTTTTTGTATGTGTGCTCTTCGAGAAAAACAACCAGCAAAGGAAAAAGAAAATTTTAAGTCTTGGTGATTTGTTCTGCCACTTGATATTCTACAGGTATGAATCCTTTTCTTTAAACCTTCTAATCCATAGTTTCTTGAATAATTGTTTAGTTTTATTAGTTTATTTGATTTTAATAATTTGAAGGTGGGTTATTAACTTTGACGAAGGAATCTATTTGGGTTTGATACCTAAGTTTTCTTCATAATTATAATATGGATTTCAACAGTGGTTGAGTTCATCATCTTTGACAAAAGTTTCTTTAAGAAATTTTAAGTTTAGGTCTAAGCTTTTGATATATATATATATATGTATGTGTGTGTGTGTGTATTTATACACACACGAGATTTGCTTATGGAAATGGGTTCTTAAAAGTTGTTTGAGAATTACTCTGTTAATTGGTTTAAGTATTATTTTAAGAATGGTAAGAATTTAGTTTATGTCTTAATTATAATCCATGCTTATTTGATTCGGTTTCAAATATTCTGTATCGAGATTCGTTGCCTGATAAGAATTTAGAGAATACTTGTGATCAAGGTGAGTTTTCTTTTAACCATTTTTGAAATGAAATGCATATATTATTAAATTGTTATTACTTCGATGTTATACCTATTTGGTTATTACCGTTAACTGTGGTATGGTAGGTTTGCATGTGATTTGAAACTAACGCATGTAGTGAAAATTACTGATTCTTGGGTCAAAGGGACTTGCACAACAGAAGACCGTGAGCGTTAGGACTGTCATGGTCCGCGTAGGAGGGATATAGATATATTTTGCCCGCGAATATATATTTCGTGTGGTGGGCCATTGCCGGTATTGATTGCCGTCTTATCGGGATGTGTGATTTAGGTATTTAGTTTGATATCTAGACTTAAATTAGGTAATTTTATTGCATGATAGGATGTTCATATTATGTTTAGAATCCGCGGGATATTAAATATAATGGGTTGAAAGGACGATTTGTACGGTATTTTCAAAGTACATCTAGCCAATGTATTCATGAGTTTACAGGTGCATGTTTGTACTTATTACCTTATTATATTTGGGTATGTGATTAAATGTATATCATTTTGTTTATTCACAGATGGCAAGCAATTCTCGCCGATCAATCAGAAATGTGATAAATAACTCGGGTGGGGCGGATCCGCCGCCAGAAAATAATCCGGGGGATTATTGGTAGGTCGTGGTAGAGGCCGAGGACGAGGAAGAGGAATCCAGGAACCCGAAAATCATCCGGAAACCCCAACAACTAATAGGGGCAGGGGTCGTGGCCGAGGTCGGGGGTAAGGTAGAGGTGATCATACAGATTTGCAAATAGAACGAAAAGCCTCAATGCAAGAAAGTTCAGCCAGCGGCCGGGGTAGGGGTCGAGCTAGAGGTCGGGGTCGGGGACAAAATCCAGAAGTTGTCACCCGAGATATTTTGACAGCTGAACTAGGAAAGTTTCGGGATACTTTGAAATCTATATGGGGTTCTCCACCAAGACAAGAAACTGAAAACCTTGAAAACACTGAAGAAACTGAAGTAAGTACACCATCTACCACTACAGGTAAGAAGAAAAGTGACATTAAAATATTTTTGTCATGTAAACCCCAGACTTACTCTGGTGAACGGGATCCGGTTAAAGAAATAGGTTGGTTGAAAGAGATGGAATCAATTTTTCGTACCTGTAGATGTTTGCATGAATATAGAGTACTATTTGCGGTATCTATGTTAAAAACTGATATTTTGGTGGGAGTTGAAAGTGTCTGCCGAAGGAGAGGATATAGCGGAAACTATGTCTTGGGAAGATTCTAATAAAGAATTCAAAAATCAGTTTTGTCCCAAATCTGCGATAAAACAACTAGAAGAGGAATTCCTGAAGTTAGAACAAGGAAACATGACTGTTCAGGAATATACTGCTAAATTTGTTGAAAAAGCAAGATTTGCAGAATTACATGTATCTACTGAAGAACGCAAGAGAAACATGTATCTGTGGGGATTGAAACCTTCCATCAAAGAATTGGTTATGACAATGGTGATACCTACATTTGACTCGGTAGTCGAGGCTGCAGAAAAGACTAAGAAAGAGAAAACGAGACAGTTAGGAGAAAAAGGGAGTGAAAAGAGAATGTGGGACGGGCCAATATCTGATTTCAAAAGATTAAAATTTACTAGATTTGATAATCGTCTGAATCCAAAGATTTCTTAAAGACAGTGCCCGAGATGTCACTGAATGGATAGTGGTGATTGTAATCAGAGTCCGAAGACTTGTTACAAATGTGGGAGAACATGCCATTTTGCTATTGATTGTCGAGTGACACGGTTTTGCTATCAGTGTAATTCTCCGGATCATCTCAAATCTGATTGTCCACAATTGAGGGGTCGGGGAATAAACTATCCTGGGGGTAATCAGGGTAATTAGGGGGATGCACGAAAGGAGAAGCCGAGGAAAGACCGGATGTGGTGACAGGTATGTTTTTGGTGAACTCTATATGTGCTAAAGTGTAATTTGATTCTGGTGCCAACCGTTCATTTGTTTCTCCTTCCTTTATTGGTTGTCTACAGGTGAAACCTAAATTGTTAGATTAGACTTTGGTAGAAGGTTCTTTGACAATTTTAGACATGTAGTGTACACTGCCCATTGATCGGGTAGTGCCTCCATGAATTTTATCAGTATTTCAGAGTTTGAATACACTCTGTCGACTGATTTAAGATCAATCAACAAACAGTTGAAACGCTGGTGAATTTGAGAAAGAGATTCACCTTTTTGATACATAAAGCTCTCATATTTTCTTACAAGGTTTATGCATCTAGTGACTTTTACCTCAGAAGTTCCTTCATATTGGATACATAGAGTATCCCACATGGCCTTAGAAGTCCTCATTTTCATAACAGAATGATAGACTTCATCTGGTAAAGCCATTGCTATTATAGATCTAGCTTTAGAATCAATAGCAATTTCTTTCTTATCTTCTTCAGTCCATCTGTTAGGAGTTTTAACGATATTACTTTCAGGGATGGCTGGAGTAGTAGTGGTGGCAGGAACACTAGCTACTATGGTTGTAGGAACAATTGGTCCATTTTCTAGATAGTAGGGAATCTTTGGGTCAGATCCTTCTAGAAATAGAGACATTCTTTCCTTCCATAATGGAAAGTTATCATGGCTAAATCTTGGAGGTTTAGCTAAAGATCCATTATCATTGTAGTTCGTATTAGGGTTTGACATTTTAAAATAGTTTTAAGAGATTTTTTTTTAAAGATTTAAGAAGCAAACACTGCTCTGATACCACTTGTTGGTCCCAATAAGGGTCTACAAGAGTTCAATAAATAGTAAACAGTTTGTAGAAGGGGGGGGGGGGTTGAATACAAACACACATATTTTGGTTTTTAAATGAGTTTATATAACATAAACAAATTTACAGTTACAAGCAGAATAAGAAAAAGTTTAAACCTATTCTATTGTAACTAAGAAACACTAAGTTTGATGCACAAGAAGAAGGAAGAAAGAAATCAAGAGGGTTTAGGCTAGAAGGAAGCATGCATTAAGATGAAGAAGATATCTCCATTTTATTTATACCCGTTTGCATTTAATGCAAGACAAAAGGTATATGCCACGTGTCAAGCTTGGATAGGAAGCTTGTCCTTGCTAATAAGACAGCCATGTTTTTGGCCAAATATGAACAGTACCGTATCAGATATGATGGGGACATAAGAGACAAATCGTACGTCCTTTTCTGACATGGTTCTAGGTTTGACTTTCGTGCATCGAGGATAAGATCAATCTTTTGTCTTGTTAAGGAAGCTTCATTTGATTGCTGATTCTGAATCTTCAAGGAGGAATCTTCAGTATCGCCGAGGCTTCACAAGACATCACACTTTGATTAGATAATCGCTGCTATCGCTGAACCGCTTCAGTTCACTTAGCTGATTATCTCTATCTTCAGCTAAGGTCTTTGACTTTCGCTGAATGGTCTTCTGGTGTGATAGCTGATCTTCAGGACTTTAGAGATAAGCTTGCTGTTTCTTGATCTTCAGCGATCGCTGATGGTAATCAGCGTGTGCTATCGCTGAATATTAACAGAAGCTTATACAATGGAATTTCACTAAGTATACAAAAGGAATCATATTCAAATCATCGAGAGGAGTTATGATCAACAATAAGAGTTCAATCGCCTCGGAACTCGCCTTCTCCCCTACACCACGTAGATGTGGCCCACAATGTCGATTGGGCATAAGTTGTTATGTCCATGGCAACTTCCGATCCAAATGCCTATGAAATCCCGTCAGAGGGGTTCAGGTCTGTTCATGCACAACGTACCTCTATTTTCAATATGTTTCAAGGTACGCACACCAACATCAACTCTCCAACCTCTGATGATAGAGACCAAGTTGATATGGTCAGAACATCCGAAGAGGTAACTTATAAGAGCCCTCGAAGACAAAATGGAAGTCCCTCTTTACTCAACATCAAAACAGGTGCAAACGAGGGCTCCTCAAGACATGAGGGTCAAGTGGCTCCATGTGTTAGAGATTCAACGATTACCACTGCTCCCGAGTTTGTCTCATTGGCCACATTCCAAGCCTTTGTTGATCAAACAAAGACATCCTTGGATGATCTAAAACTTACAATTCAAAACTCATAAGCTAATCTCAATGCAGAACTTACAACAATAAACTTCTCTTTGGTTGATGTACGTGCAACTCAGAAAATTAACACTGAGAAACTTGATAAAATCCATAGCTTCCTATCCTCTGCAAATGATGCTCAAAGAAATCTGGCTATTGAGCATTTCCAAGAGATCGAGGCAGAACTAAAACCAAGTACAGAAGAAATTTCCAAACTCCCATTTGCAATTCCATCCACATCTGCTTCTACATCAACTATAACATCAGAAGATTTTCAAACCTTTGCTTTAGACATCAAGAAGATGTTAGACTCTGTTTCTCAACCCACTAATTCGAATCCATCAACCTTAGTTTCAAAAGCTGATCTGGCTAGTTTTCAAAAGGCATTGAATAAAAAATTCATTAAGATAAATGCTAAATTTTTCTCCAAAGCCGATGCTACCACGAAAGATGTCACTATTCTTCTCAGTAAGCCTATACGAGTTACTGATTCAGAAATCCATCAAAAGTTGCTTACCATTGAGAACTATGTCAATGATACAAGGGCCAATGTTCAGACGTTATGTGAAAATCAGTCATCCAAGAAAAAGTCTAAAGAAGCCAGAGCATGCAAGAAGGTTGAGCTTAAAAGGAGAGAATCTGAGGACCAGGATCCTAACTCCTCTGATCTTCAAAAAGGGGAGAATGTCCACAGGAAACAGAAGACATGACCTTCTGAACCAGCGCAAGCCTCATCATCTCAACAACAACCACAACCACAACCTTTAGAGCAACAACAACCATAACCACGACAGCAGACAACTCCGTCATCTTCCCAAGTTCCAATAGTTGTAAAGCCAATTGCTATGATGACCAGAGCAGGGACATACTTGGTCCTGAAGATACATCTTCTACAACTCCCATAACTTCCACTCCTCTACCAGGAGACCTTCAAATGGCAAAGTTCATACAAGAATTCGAAAACAAGAGAAGACCTCCAGTTCCCACAAGACCAAGTTCATTCATGACAAAACCAGCAAGTGCCCAAAAGCTTCAAGCTTTAACTATCCATGGTCGATTAATCCTCTGCTCAAACCCAGATGCTCGTATCTCAAATCTTCAAGAAGCTCAATCCTCTGTTTAAGCCATAGAAAATCCTATTCCCGAACCTCAAGAAGTCCAATCCTATGAAGCTCCTCAATCCTCTACAAGCCAAGTTATCACGACTCCAGCAGACGAAAAACTGAAAGCACCTTTAATTGATCAGTCTGATGCTCCTCCCACAATTAAACCAATTAATGAAAAAATCATTAATCCAAGGAGAGCTTGAACAAGGTAGATTGGCAAGACAGGAAATTCCTCCTGCAAGAGAGCATATTTACAGGCCCATGTATGCAGAAGGGGTAGTGCTGCAGACACCAGATTTTGCTTTAAATGCTGATCCACGAGCAAAAGCCAGATTGGCAAGGTTAAGGCAAGACAGGAGAAATATATTTTCAACATCTCCTACAAGAAGAGTCATTGATGTAAGAACAATGTACTTTGCAAACAAGAAAATTATGTACACTGTGTATGTAGTGGAAAGAGAAGATAGACATATTCATACATTCAATGAAAATGATCTTCTATCATTAAATCCAATCGATGTTCTAGCACTTGGAAAATACATGAAGGAGCGGACGAAGAGAAGTCCAGATGACAGTATTTCATTTTTGAGATTGCAGAGGGTCATGGAAGCCTTCGTGGAGTACAGATCAAAAGTTGATTTCCAAGTAGGTATGGAACGAGGTGTCTCACGTCTAAGTATCACGACACCAAATGAAGATCTGGAGGGAGTGGAAAGAATGAGATATGGTACAATTGTGACTGAACTAGAGATGGGGATAGTATTCAGAAGACCCCAAATAAAAAGGTTCTTCAGAAACAAAGAAGGATTCAAATATTCTACAGACTCTGCATGGATTGGTAGCACTAAAGAAGGACGATTCAAATCCAATTATCCGAAGAGCAGCATTTGAAATAAATACGAGTCTCAAAGGAATTTTCAGCCTTAGAAAAATTACAAACACCTTCGTCAAGATAATCAATGGGCATCCAGAAGTCCCTTTCTAATCATTACTTGTACTTACATTTCTGTAACTTCTTTAACTTCTTTTCTGTAATGTAATGAAACTTTTCTTACTTTGTCTCTTTATTACATCTTCTTGGTTTTGCATTCACAATTAGGTGGAGATTGTTAGAAAATATTCTTTGTAAAAGTGTGAAACAGAACATCTCTCAATTGACAAAGTAAAGCTCTCCAGAAGATAGTTATTATAAAAGATGGTTTCTTCCAGAAGACCGTCTGATATTCCAGAAGTTGGAATATCTTCTGGATAAAATACAAGGGCCTTCACGTGGTATATCACATGGCAAGTCATGCTCTGCATACGTAACAAATTCTATTAGGTACTTTGTCTACGTGTCAGTACGTGATAGGTTAGCTCATTGACTTTCATTTATGTAACTGTATAAATAGAGTGAGCCATCTTTGTATTAATAATCGATTGAATTGGAGAGATTTTGTGAGAACTGTGTGTATTTTTGTATTGTAAACATTCGACATCTTGGAGTGAAATACATACATTGTTTATCCATTATGAATCTGTTAATTCTATTCAAGTTCTCTAATTCTAGTTTGATTATTGATCTTATTTGTTTCCGGTTACTGTTTATATATATATATATATCATCTGTAATCAACATTCTGTGAGTGTAAATTGGGATATGGGTTCCAACAGGCAGTTTACAAATTTGAACTTCTACTAGAAGTTTATGGTGCAGTTGTGTTAATATGTGATCGATAAGATTCGTGAACCGATTAAAGATGGCACAAGACCGACAAATTTTTTTTGGTGACAATATCGTGAACCGATATGGTGGTTTTAAGTGGGGGACAATATAATATTAAAAGTATTATTGTGGAACAGGATTGTTCATTTTGAGTAATAGCGGAAATCTGATTCCATTGTACATCAGACTCTTCGTGATCTGTGATCGGATTGGTGTGGTTGTCTACAGGTTAGACTATATAAATAAGTTGAATGGTATTCCCAGTGTTTCTTATATCTCTGAACTAAGAAAGTGTTTAGTGGATTCTGGGATGAGATTGAAATACCCTGGTTTGTTCAAGTGATTGAATTTCGCAACGGAACTTTTTAAGTGGGAGATTTTGTTATAACTGGGTTTAACAAGGAAGTTTAGGGTGATTTTTTGAAGATGGCTTGAACTAGAGGGATGTGTTTTGAAAATTTGGTTTTAAAATATAAAAACCATCACCGCCTCTTATGGATTTGCATATATATATTTTTTTGTTTTTTTGTGAGGATAAGAAAAGAAAAGAATCGAAGTTGTGTGTGTATGTGTGTTTAAAGTGAGTCAATAGAGAGAGTGAAGAGAGAGAAGTTTTTGGTTCTTGGAGTTTCAAAACAGAAAGAAGACGACAGGTAAGATTTTGATTATACATATAGTTACATATGTGGGGGCCTATTCAAGGAGAACTCTGTTGTTTGTGATAACCGTGAGATCCAATCACAAGCACAAATCAATAGATAAATTAGAAATCAATAATTTTGGTAATTTGAATTAAAACTTTAAGTAAATGACATTTTAGGTATTGTAAAAAAACTTCTCTCTCTTCTCTCTCCGACCTCGGATCTCCGGCCTCCGATGAATATTATTTCGACCAACATCGACACAATGTGATACCTAAATATCTACAAGATGCATTATGATACCAAGTAAACATAAGATACACAATGTGATACCTAAATACATTCAAGACCCACTGTGATACCCACTGTCCATTGTGATACCCACTGTGTTACCGACTTAGATACCCACTGTCCACTATAATACCCGCTATGATACCCGTAGTGATACCACTGTATTATACCTAAAGCATAAAAATAAAAAAATAAACCAAACATCAAAATATAATCGATGATCCCAATTTCAAATCCAAATCAAGATGAAAATAACTACAAAGCCCTTCCAAGGTGAAAACAAAGATGAACAAATTAGTTGAAAATTTTAAGGAAACTTTATCATTAATATATAACTGCTAAAATTAAAAGTTTAAATTCCTAAAAAAACTAATACAGCCTTTAATAATAAAATGAATAACTAATTTGTTGGTCCCAAAGGAGTTTACTAGAGTTCAAGGATATAGAAACAGTTTGTAGAAGGGGGTTGAATACAAACACACAGATTTTTAGTTTTTAAATTAGTTTATATTGAATAAACAAATTTACAGTTACAAGCGGAATTAGAACAAGTAAATAAACCTCTTCTATTGTAACTTAAGAAATCACACAATTTGATGCACAAGGAAGTAAGAATAGTATGCATGAAAATGAAGAAGATATATTCATCTTATTTATACCCGTTTGCATTTATTGCAAGACAAAAGGTATATGCCACGTGTCAAACTTTCATAGGAAGCTTGTCCTTTGTTTAAAAGCAACCATGCTTTTGGCCGCGTGTGAACAATACCATATCAGATATGATGGGGACATAAGAGACAATCCGTACGTCCTTCTCTAACATAGTATAAGCTTTGTGCATCGAGAATAAGATGAACATTAATCTTGTTTGAGAAGCTTCACTTTGATCGCTGAACTTGAAACTTCAAGGATGAACTTTTATAGTATCGCTGAGGCTAGACAAGACTTCACATTTTGGTTTAGATAATCCTAGCTATCACTGAACCGCTTCAGATCACTAGCTGATTATCTCTTTCTTCAGCTCGGTCTTCGACTTTCGCTGAATGTTCTTTTGGTGTGATGGTTGATCTTCAGATCTGTAGAGGTAAACTTGAGGTTCCTGAGTTTCAGCGATCGCTGATAGCAATCAGCGTATGCTATCGTGAATTTGAACTTAAGTTTATGAATGGATTTTCACTAAGTATACAGAGAAGTCATATATTCAAATCACTGTGAGGAGTTATGATCAACAATCTCCCCCTATTTGATTATGATTGAGCAATATAGGAAGATTGCTTTGAGAAGGTTAGTAAGGACTTAAAAATCTTAAAGTAAAATTTCTAAATACTAATCTGTGAAATCGTTTTCAGCTAATCTACTATTACCGTTGAGTTTCATTTATAAGGATATGAAACGACAATATTTACAAGTATAGAAGCTTTAAGTACATTCACTGATTTAAATTTCAGAGAGAAATATCAGTGAGTAAAGAGGTTTGTAAAAATATTAGAACTCTTATGTTCATTGTCCCAATTACTGTTTTCAGGGATCTTTTCAGTACATAATTGGAGTAGAGTACTTCATTTGAAATTTCATTAAGGATAATATGAAGAATTACATAGGATAATATGAAGAATTAGTAACGACCTTTTGAATCCCAAAAAAGCTGTTTAAGTGGACCTTATGGACATTTTAGTATTTTTTTGTCATTTTGGGCTTGTTTTGTTGGGCTTTATGTTTGGCCCGTTATCTTTTCTAGGTCTGTTTTATTTTTATCTTCATATTTAAACATTTCTGATGTAATTTGGATGGTCACGACTGAATTTTAGACACTTTCGATTTACTTCCCAAATTTTGAGTTCTCTGTTGAATTCATTATTTGAAGCCTACGATTCGGAATTCGTCGAACGAATCAACGAATCTTAGAAGAGGTTGTCCATGGTATTTGTAGAATCAACGTGGTAATCTAGTTTTCCGTTTATTCGCTGCATCAATACTCTTCTGTGTCCAAGTCTTTCAGAATCTTCAACAAAAGAAGACAACATGTTGAAGAATCCATCCACGTCAATTTTGATGAATCTCGCCCAATAAATTCTACTCTTATCTCTGAAGAATATGAGGAGTTGAATGAATGAATAAAATCTCATTACGGGGAACCTGAAACTTGTTTCAGCAACCAACCTAACATTGAAACTAATGATGATGGGATCCCTGATCTTCCTATCTCAAACAACGATCCATCATCATCAGGGATCAATATCACTCCTCTCAATCAGATTCCTCCATCCGATACCTCCTTAGGAAATTCTTCAGTGAATAACCAAGCTTCATCTTCTACTGATCAATCCTCTGAATCACCTCCAGAATTGATATTAAATAATGAAGTACCTGTTGTTGAAACAACCAACGTTATCCCTGAAAGAGAACAAATCGCGGAATCTATTGTTGATCAGTCTCCTCAACCTCCAACTCAACGATGGAATGCAAATCATCCAATAAAACAATTATTGGTGATCCAAATGCAGGTATTAATACTCGCAGAGGTACAGGTAATATCTGTCTCTATGTTAATTTAATTTCTCTCTCTGAACCTAAGAAGATAGATCAAGCTATCTCTGATCCTAGCTGGGTCTCTACCATGCAAGAAGAATTAAATGAGTTTCGTAGAAACAAAGTTTGGAATCTTGTTCCTCGTCCATCTGATAAAACTGTGATAGGAACCAAATGGGTCTTTCGAAATAAGCTATATGAAAATGGCACTGTTATTCGCAATAAGGCTAGACTTGTTGCTCAAGGATACAGACAGGAAGAAGGTATTGACTATGATGAGACCTTCGCTCCTTTTGCTAGACTAGAGCCATAAGACTTTTCGTAGCTTATGCTGCCCATAAAGACTTTAAAGTTTTTCAAATGGATATTAAAAGTGCTTTTCTAAATGGTAAACTCAGGGAGGAAGTGTATGTTGAACAACCTCCTTGGTTCTCTGGCCCAAAGCATCCTGGTTATGTTTTTAAACTCCAAAATGCTCTTTACGGGTTAAAACAAGCTCCTAGAGCTTGGTATGATACTCTTTCAAAATACCTTCTTAAAAAAAAAAATTTCCGTGGAAAAATTGACCAATCTCTATTTTTAAGGAAATATAAAGGTCATACTATTCTTGCTCAAATATATGTTGATGACATTATTTTTGGCTCCACAAGACTCAAACTATGCACTCGTTTTACAAAAAGAATGAAGAAAGAATACAAAATGAGTATGATGGGTGAACTAACATATTTTCTAGGTTTGCAGATTAAGCAATCTGACAAGGGAATTTTTATTTGTCAAAGTAAATATGTTAAGGACATGCTGAACAAATTTGATATGAATCAATGCTCATCGATGAAGACCCCTGTGGCACCTCCTCTGACTTTGAATAATGACCCAAATGGGAAACCTGTCAATATCACTGCCAATCGTGGGATGATCGGATCTTTGCTATATCTTACAGCAAGTAGACCCGATATCATGTATTCTACCTGTCTCTGTGTTCGATATCAAGCTGAACCAAAGGAATCTCACCTCATCGCTGTAAAGCGAATCTTCAAATATCTGAAGGGAACCCCTAATCTGGATCTTTGGTATCCCAAAGGCTCAGGGTTCGATCTAATCGGTTACTCTGATAGTGATTTTGCAGGATGCATGATTGATAGGAAGAGCACCACTGGTGGATGTCAGCTATTAGGTGGTAAGTTAATAAGTTGGACAAGTAAAAAGCAGAACTCTGTGTCCACTTCTACCACTGAAGCTGAATATGTAGCCGCTGGTAGCTGTTGTGCTCAAATCCTTTGAATGAGAAATCAACTGAGAGACTACGATCTCAAACTTTCCAAAATCCCTATCTATTGTGATAGCACTAGTACTATTCCAATTGTAAACAACCCTGTAGTTCATTCCAAAACCAAGCACATTGAGATTCGATATCACTTTATCATATATCATGTGATGAATGGTGAAGTTGAACTTCATTTGTACCAACTGAATATTAGCTCGCTGATCTTTTCACCAAGTCTCTTGATGAAACTATATTTAATCTACTCATCAACGAACTTGGTATGTTAAACGTTGAATAATTCTCCATTCTCTGAACTCTGATTCAGCGATACTTGATTTATCTCACTCAGGTATGAATTCCTAAATCTCTACACTCTTTGAATGTTTCTTTTCAGAGAATAGTTCTTAAACCTAAAAACCCATCACTGACAATCCTTTATTGTCTATCGATGAAGAAGTTAAGGATAATGATTAACATTTATTTAAATGATAATCATTTTCAAAAATTTCAAATAAGAAAAGGACATGTCAGACCTCTATCTGACACGCGACGAACCACGACGTTTCCTTTCCCACTCTTTTCTAGGAACGTGCGCTAGGTCATCATTACTTTTCAAAAATCTAAAACCGTCGTTTAGCTATCCTCTTTCTCTCTCCTCTTGCTATTTAAGCAAATCTCGTCTTCATTTGATTCTTTATGTGCTCATAACTCTCTAAAGCAAGAATCTCCTTCGAATCTTCAAGTTTTCTTCAAGAAAACGCACTTGTGCGTTTTTCTTTGTTTTTCACTTTTAAGGTTTGATCTAATCCTTTATTCTTTATTTAAAACGACAATGATGTTTATCACATCTCTACATCCTTTATAAACTTCTTGTTTTAAATCATATTCTATTTTAAATCTAAAATAAATGTGATAAAACCCTAAATCTTTCTCAAAACCTGTTCTGGGTTCCGTCTTAGAACAGAAGACCATTTTTGGTATCTTTAACCAAGTTTTTTTAAATCTTTTAAAAATCTTTTCTAAACAAGTATTTTGATCTTTGTTCATCAAAACACTTGTTTTTCTTCTACACTTTTGGTGTTCTTTGTACCAAAAACATATTCTGGTTTATTCCTTCCGTATTAAACCGTGAACTTCCTCTTTGGTGTTCCCATTTTTGAAACATACATGGCTTCTTCAAGCAAAAACACTCAAGCTGACGAGAGTGCATCGATTGTTCTTACAAACGCTCTTGCCTGCAACTTCTTCTTGGAACAAGCAACTTTCAAGCCATGCAACTCCTTGGCTTTGGTGGACATTCCTGTTGACAAACCTCATTTCAATGATGGTGCCACATTCATCAAGGCTTGTCCGCTGATGTATGCTTTTGTGCACAATCCCATTGGCATAATTGCTCATCTACAGGCTTCCTGTACACCGCTTACTACAAAACTCTCACTATGGACAAGGGAAATAAGCTCACTGCAATCGCCTTCATAATCCCAATTCTCGGGCGACTTCGCCTACACTTCTAGTTTTCTCATAAATGCTCTTCGCCTACCCTCAAGAGGTAAGAATCAGCTATGGGCCCCTGAGCCCACCAAGGAGCAAATAGAGGAGTTCTTGGACTCCATTGGCTATGTATGGGAAAATCCAGAGGTGAAGTCTGTGGGTTCGAAGATGGAGAAGAAACGTCTCACAGCTTGCTGGCAATACATCTTCACCCAAATAAGTCAGTGCTTGGGTTCCAAGACCGGCTCTCACAATCAGGCCAGCAAGCACTTCCAAGATCTTGGCTTTGCTCTCTGCACCAACTACAAGCTGAACTACGCTGAGTACATTTTCAGCGACATGTACAAGAGGGTGAAACCAACAAAGAGGAACAACTTCATTCCCTATCCAAGATTCTTTGCTACAAAATGGAGTTTGCCTTCAAGGATGAGTATCCAAAGGTCGCCAACCAAAATTTCTCAATGGTCGGCAAGAAGTCCCTGGATATTGATGTACATCCAGATGATGCTCCCTACACTCCATACATGCTGCAACTCATTGAAGCCGCAACACCTGTGTCCGTCTCACTGAACAGCCCATCAGTGAGAATCCAAGACACCTCCTCCCCCTTAAAAAGAAAGGAACCAGCCGATGGTCACAAAAAGACCATTGCTCACAAGCCTGCAACAAAGAAACCAAAGAAGGGAGTCTCTTAAAAGACTTCCCTCTCTGATACAGGTGTACTACCAACGCCCTCTTCAGCCACAACCATGACAATGGTCTCTGCATCCGTTATCATTTCTTCAGCACTACCACCACTTTCAGCGACTCCGGTCACTGAAAGTGTTATAGCCAGCTCCGCTGAAGCTGAATCAGGTACTACTAACACAGCCTTTTCTTCCTCGTCCACCATCTCTTCTTTGGTCCTGACACAAAAAGGTGATTCAGAGATAGTCATCCCCATCTCTGATGATATGGAAACGTACGCTGTCCAAACTTCAGTTTTGTTTCGACAATCTGAACTTTGGAAAGCCAGTATAACAGGACCTCCACATGTCTCTTACAGACATACTAAAACACAGGATAGTGATCCACATGACACTACCGTCGTAAACGATGTCCCTGAGAGTAATCCTCATGATACTCTCAAGTTAAACAACATGTCTTGTCACCCTTCATCTAACCCAGAGCTCTTTTTGGCTGCTCTGTCTATGTTGTCATCAGGTATCGCACCTCCTCTTAGGGATGACCATACGGACCGAAATCCCAAAATCGAACCGGTACCGGTACTGAATATTATTACCGGTTCGGTATTCGGTACCAAGATTTTCCATATTCGGGATTCGATACTTTCGGTACCGGTACCGGTACTAGTCCCTCTAAATCCCGAACCGAACCGGGGAATTTAAAAAGTCATTTTTTATTTGAATTGGTAATAAACTCTTTCCTTTTTTTATATAGAAAAACTTCCTAAATATATTACAATTTTCGGTTCTTGTATTTTCCACTCAAATACCGATTTTTTCTTGCAATTCTTCATATTTCGATTATTGCTATTGTCCAAAATCGGTTCCGTAATTTATCCAAAACCCGGTTCTTGCACAATCGGCTCCTCCAATCCGGTTTCCGCTCAAGTGATTTTGGTTTTGGTTATTGTGTTTAATGGTCAATGGTGAAAAATGGTTGTCGTCCCAAAAAATGGTACCAAACGGTTCTACTCCCGAAAATCCCGGTACTGATACCGGTACCGAAGTTCTCTTATCGGTTCGGTATTGATTTTTTCCACTTTCGGTTTCGGTACTATCCGGTACCGAGCTCATCCCTACCTCCTCTCTCCACCTCAGTGACCACCACTACCATCAGCAAGGCTGCTGCTCCCTCCAGCGGTAGCAAGGGTAAATCTCCACAGCCGCCGAAGGCCTCTGAAGAGCTGCGAAGGATAAAACAGGAAAAGTTTGCCTCCAAACTTCCTCCCTTCCCAATTGAGGTTCCAAAGATTGTTCTTCCCAGCCCCACATTCCCTACTATTGACTTTTTGGTCAACGAATGTGCTCTCACAAGGGCCAGGGTGGACAATCTTCAGATGTCTGCGGAATACATCTTTCAGACGGTCGCTAGTGCTCCAGGCATGAAGGCCACCATGAACAATGTCTACACTGACATTCATTCAGTAAAGGCTGACAATCTGGCTCATGAGCAAGCAATTTTCAAGCTGGAGAAACAAGTGCAAGCACAAGGCCTAGTGCTCGAGTCTATTCAGAAGACTCAATCCGATATGATGCAGATGTTGACGAAGATCTCTGAGACGGGCACCTCTTTCACTTCTGCTGATCGGACCTCACTGAATCAGGTCCTCCAAAACCAGACTACACACACCGACTCTCTTAAAGACATTGGGTCAAATAGCGTACAATGGTGGTGCATGTTCTTCCTGCTGACAACATCGAGGGGAAGAGATGCGCCAAATTAATCGCTGATGAGATAATCGGACAGATAAATGAAACAATCCCTGGCCCTCCGATATCTCCTAACATTCAGCGTCAGCAAGAGCCTCCCATCGTCACTAAAAAAGAAAATGACGATGAAGATGATGAGAAGGAAGAAGACGAAGATGATGATGAAATCCCGCACTATGGGGGAGATGATGAAGATGATGATGATGACGTCCCTCCAAGTGATTTTGAGCACTTTAAAAGTAGTAGACCAGGCAATTTCATGCATTAAGTCATCTACAAGGAGCCTTTGGGGGACGGACCACCTCTTTCTCAGGAACCGTCCAACCAATCATGCAAAGGAAAGGAAGTGGTAGATCTCGATGCCACCATCCCACTATCTGAGGGGGAGACCGCTGTAGAGGTAACACTTCCCCTTATCCTTTATACTACTCAAATATCTGAAACCCCAACCTGTCCATCTTTTTCCCCTCCAAACTTTGGCTCTGGCCAACCTCTCTCTCCATCCCCCATTCTCAGTGACTCTAGTCCCCCAAAGGACTCCACATTTTTTAGGGAACCTTCATCAGAAGAGCAGTTTGTGTACATATCTGAATCTGACTCTGAAGATGAAGAAGGCCTTATTCCCAGACGGCGCGCTCAAAGACTACCAATAAGCGAGCCTAAAGAAGAAGAAAGGCGAATAAATTTCCTAAAGTAACTTGAAGCCAAAAGAATAAGGATGCACACTACTGAACCAGAAAATCCCATGCCTATCAGCGTGGTGGATGATTTTTACTTTCTATCTAAAGAGGAGAGAGCACAAGCACTTGAAGCTTTGAGAATTAGGGATGAAAAGATGAAACAAACAGAGAATGATTTTGAGCTCGCAAGAAAGATACTCAGGGAGGATGCTGCAAGAGATGAAGCGACTAGAAAGCTGAACGAGAAAAGTAAAAGAGTCGCTGAAGCTCTGGCACAGAAAGAACTGACTCAAGAAAATCTAAATGTGAATCCTGTCCTTCCTCAAGAAAGGATCCTAAGTGCACTAATAGATGAAGATACAAGCCACAGAGAAAAGGAACTACGCTGGTGCACTGAACAATTCTACTTTCGACTGTCTAACTCAAAAATCATTCGTGCAACTATTGAAGGACGTCCTTCCAAAAGAAGTGGTTTGAAGATATATGTACGAATGTACAGACATTCAAATTGTGAAAAAGAAGAAGGCAAGTTCTTAAAATTCTATGGATATGAATGGCTAGAAATCAGAGATGCCATTCAGGTTTCCAAGTCTAAATTCAAAGATGTGGTGGAAAGAGCATTGGATCAACTACTTCAAAGGATGCCATAGTATGTACAAGTTCGTCCTCTCCCTGAGCTTATAAGAAAAAGAAGATCAAATGCTGAAGAAGGTTCTTCTTCAAAAAACGAACATGAAACCAAATTCAATTATGAAAGCCTTCTTGGTCATCTTGAAATCCCCGACGTCTCAATGTTGAACTCCTCTCTCCCTCAAGATCGAAGATATGAAGAAAATTAAATCATCACATTCCATGAACCTGGTATGATTTACTTGGATAATGAAGGATTCTTAGGACTCTTCAGAAGCCGAGAAGTCAACAAGGCTCCATCAACTTTCATAAAGATTCATCACTGCTAGGCAAATAATCCTCTGATGAATCGACAAAAGAAGATGTATGAAAATTAACTACGAAGAAGACATGAAAGACTCTCTGATTAATCTGTAGTCTTCTTTTCCTTTGTAGTACTTTTCAGTGTATTGTACTTTACTTTACAAAATTGTAATTTCATTTCCTATGTAATTCTTCAAATTATACTTAATAAAATTTTAAATGAAGTACTCTACTTCAATTGTGCACTGAAAAGATCCCTGAAAACAGTAAATGAGACAATGAACATAAGAGTTCTAATTTCTTTACAAACCTCCTTACTCACTGATATTTCTCTCTGAAATTTAAATCAATGAATGTACTCAAAGCTTCTATACTTATAAATATTGTGTTTTCATACCTTTATAAATGAAACTCAAAGCTACCATCGAAGGATGGTGCAAGGATTATGATAAAGTCAGCTAGATCATCAATGCTCAAATCCCTTTGAAAGTGAAAAGTGGGTTAGGATATAACCCTAACAAAGAAGAATCAGAGAATGATCGTTCCATGTTAAAATTCGGAATGTTTGTCTCCTCAATCCCTGATCCTTCTTCTCAGAAATCTCATTTAACTGAGGAGTTTCCTGTCCTTAAATCAAATGATTCTAAGAAAATGATCAAGAACAATGTTCTTGACCACACTCCTAAAATCAAAAACTTTCAAAAATAGAAAAAGAACTCCCCTGTTCCTTTAGTGAGTCATCCTAAAACTGGGAGGAAAATCCCTGGATCTATTCAGAGATCTACCCCCAGAATTAAGATCGACCTTACTTCTACTCCTGAAATGCTTCTTCTTACTCTCTGAACTCTTTAAATTCCAAACCCGTTTACAAATATAGGAAATGCTATCATTGTGGTGAGACTACCCACATTTCAAGCAAATGTCCTAATGCTACTAAAGCTAAAACATTAGCTCATGGTAAGTAAGTAGCTAAAGCTGATAAATCGGCGAGAACTAAATCCACCAAGGTTGGTAAAACTTCCAAGGTAAAAAGTACCATTGAAGAAAAATTTTCAGCTAGTAGCTCTTCCGCCACACCTTCCACTAACATGGCAGGACCCATAGTAATATTGGTACCTATGAAAAATTAATCTTTTTGTTTTATGCGGAGTGCCAAAGGTATCTGGTATCTTGATAGCGGATGCTCAAGGCACGTGACTGGCAGAAATCTCTGCTCTCTAAATACAAGGAAGAAGCTGGTCCCTCAGTGACATTCGGTGGAAATGGCAAAGGATACACTTAAGGTTATGGAATTCTATCCAATGGAGCAACTTCATTCAGTCGAGTCGCTTATGTTGAAGGACTAAAGCACAAATTATTGAGCGTTAGTCAACTGTGGGACAAATATTTCAAAGTTCTATTTCTAAAGAATAGATACGTTGTCACTGACTCTAATGACAAACTTGCCTTAACAGGCAAAAGAGTTGAAAATGTGTATGTCATTAACATGAATAGTTCTCACTCTCAGAACATGTGCTTCATCTCCAGAGCCTCCTCAGATATAAACTGGTTATGGCACAAAAGACTCTCTCATCTAAATTTTAAGATAATCAATACATTATCTCAAAAAGAAATTGTCAGGGACCTCCTTATCCATACCTTTACAAAGAAATCTCTTTTTTCAGCGTGTGAAAAGGGAAAACTGACAAAAGCCTCTTTTAGATCTAAACAAGTTTCCTCAGTGACCTCACCTCTTCAGCTTCTCCATATGGATCTATTTGGACCAGTCAATGTCCAATCTCTATCAGGAAAGAAGTACACTCTTGTGATAGTTGATGAATATTCCAGATATACATGGGTATTTTTTTTCTTCGATCTAAAAGAGATACACCTGATGTAATTATTGTTTTTATCAAAAGAATGGAAGTCCTGAACAATCTCACTGTTCGTTCCATGAGAAGTGATCATGGTATTGAATTCAAAAACAATACCTTGATTAACTTCTTTGAAGGAAAAGGCATCACTCACAACTTCTCATCAGTGAGAACTCCTCAGCAAAATGGTGTTGCTGAAAGAAGAAATCGAACGATCATTGAAGCAGCTCGCTCAATGCTCAGAGTATCACATCTACCTACTCAATTCTGAGCTGAAGCAGTCAATACATCGTGCTTTACTCAGAATTGATCATTGATAGTGAAGCGATTCAAGAAGACCTCCTATGAACTATTTCATGGACGAAGACCCTCTCTGAAATATCAACACATTTTTGGATGTAGATGCTACATTCTGAATGATAGAGATCATTTGGGTAAATTTGATCCAAAAGCTGATGATGGGATATTTCTTGGATACTTGTTGGTCCCAAAAGAGTCTACAAGAGTTCAAGGATATAGAAACAGTTTGTCGAATGGGGGGTTGAATACAAACACACAGATTTTTAGTTTTTATATTAGTTTATATTAAATAAACAAATTTACAGTTACAAACGGAATTAGAACAAGTAAATAAACCTATTCTATTGTAACTTAAGAAATCACATAGTTTGATGCACAAAGAAGTAAGAAAGAAAAGATACAGAGGTTTGAGAAATAGAGAATAGTATGCATGAAGATGAAGAATATATCTTCATCTTATTTATACCCGTTTGCATTTAATGCAAGACCAAAGATATATGCCACGTGTCAAGCTTTCATAGGAAGCTTGTCCTTTGCTTAAAAGCAACCATGCTTTTGGCCGTGTGTGAACAGTACCATATCAGATATGATGGGGACATAAGAGACAATCCGTACGTCCTTCTCTGACATAGTATAAGGTTTGAATTTTCGGCATCGAGGATAAGTATTATTTGGAATTTGTTTTATTTTGAGCTTCAGAAGTATTATTTGATGTACATTCAGAAGTTGCTTTTGGAATAACTTCAGATTTTGATTCAGAAAATACTTCGGAATTAACTTCAAAAGTATTTGAATCTTCAAAGACTGTTTCAGAATTTATTTGTGATTCAGAATTTTTTATTGAATCACTTGAGTCAAGAGGTTTTTCATCTGAAAACAAAACTTCTGATTTGATAAATGAAATTCTTTCAGGCAAAGAATGATGAACATGTTTATTTACAACACCTTTACTTTTCTCATTGAAAATTTTCATATTTGAAACATCATATAAATTTGAAGGTGCTTTCTTCAAAATTTGATTTTCATTGTATCCTAAGCCTGATTTGATATTATAAAATTTTGTTCAGCTTGACCTCTTTTAAAATTCAGAAGTTCTAATTCTTTGATGTTTTGTATAATTCAAGTCTTTCTTGATTCAGAAAGTTCATTTTGACATTCAGAACTTCGTTTTCAGATTTTTCATAAAGAATATCTTTTTGCATACTATCCATCTTTTCTTTCAACAAAGATTTTTCTTTAGAAACTTTTTCAAGTGTTTCTTCAGCATTTTGACAATTTTGTTTATAGATTTGACTTTCAGCTCTAAATTTATTTACCAAAGTTCTTTCACCTATTATTCTGTTTCTGAGATTTTCAAATTCAAAAGTCCTGTTCAGAATTTGGTCTTGCATGTTATTTTCAGAATTATCAGAATTTAATGATGAAATTGTTTCAGAATTAAGTTCAGAAGAAGAAGTTTGTACCTCAGAATCATGTGCATGAGTATTTTCTGGATCCATCTGGCACATGTAGCAGTTTGAAGCATAATGAGCGACTTCTTCATCATATTCTCCATCATTCTAGTTCAACCAATCTTCTTCATACTTTGTTACTAGAGTTGGATTCATTTCCTTCTTCTTTGCAAGTAGATGTTTCTTTTCAAAGTAACCAGCAATCTTGACCTTAGGCATTTTGCATTGTCTTGCAAAATGACCAAGTTTTCCACAATTGAAACACCTAGCTGGTTCTGTTGTATCTTGTTGAACAACATCTTGACTTAAGATCTTCTTAGCTCCATCTTCAGACTTTGGTTTGTTCTTGTATTTCTGATTGTATCTTTGATGGAACTGTCTTGTCATGAAAGCATTACTATCAGAAATCCTTTTCAACTCTTCATCTGACTCATTTCCATCACATAGGGCAGTTTCTGGAATTTCACAAACTTTATTCTTTGATGACATAGTCATTGAACTATTTAACATCTTGCTTAACAAGGCTACAGTATCATTTGTCTTTTTCTGTTCATTCTGTCTAAATTTGATTTTGTCTTCTTGTGGAAAAAAATCCCATAAATATCATGGATAGATTTTTTAGACATATTCCTTGTAACCATGTTGTCAGAAAAGCTAGACCATTCATTTCCGGATTATTAAGAAACTTATTGTTAATTTCTAAATTTGATTTCTGAACACCATTTCTCCTTAAGTCATTCAGAATATTATTGAATCTATGATAAGTTTCAGTGATTGATTCACCCTCTTTGTATCTGAAATTTTCATATGTACCAATACATATGTTCAGTCTCTAAGCTTGAGCTTCAGTGCTCCCCTGCATCTGAGCCTCCACTTCATCCCACATGGCCTTAGTAGAAGTTAAGCTATCAACTCTGTTTAATATTTCATTTGGAATGGCCATGGTGAGTAAAGTAAGTGCCCTTCTATCTATTTTGGCTTGCTCCTTTTCAGCATTGTCATACATACCAGGACTTCTCTTGATCTGGGTAGCTGGAATTTCAGGAGTAGCTTCTGTTCTAGGAACAACAGCAATTTTCACATAGACTTCAAGGGGTCCATTGATAATGGATTGAATCAATGCCTCATCAATGTTATCCAAGAATTGAATCATCCTTATGGGCCATTGATGATACTCTCCCAAGAACATAGTAGGTGGTTTAGTTTCAGATATGATGGGAACGATTTCTTTCGACATCTTCATTTGAGCGATTGCAAATTCATCTAAGTTTGAAATTTAGAACGATTCGAATCAATCTTGAATGGATTGATCTAGAATTTCAAGAACTTGTCAGATCTGACAGGTTCTTAATAGAATAAAAAATATATATGTGTGTGTGTGTGTGTGGAGGTTCAAACGAGAACCCCTGTGAGTTACGAGAATGCGAGAACAATTGTGGGCCTCAAACCTTTTTAACAATAATTTAAGTCATAATAAATAAAGATAAATCATTAAGGGAAGTAATGTAATTGTTTATTTTTATGATTTTTATGTTATTTTATATAATTGTATTTATCTCATGGTTTTCGATCAAAATCAGATGATCAAGTATCAGACATTTATAAGTTGTGATAATATGTGATAGTTTGTGTTAATCATGTGGTAACTTGTGATAATCTATGATTATCAACGATAATATGTGATCATTTGTGTTAATCATGTGGTAAGTTGTGATAAGTGCAGACAAGTAAATTATGATAATCATGTGATAAACAACCATCATGTGTTCATAATCGGCTAATTGTTAATTGGTCATAACTGTTTTAATCTGTGATAATCTATTATACTAGTGTTTTTGTTGTGATAATTATGTGATGATGGTGAATAGGATCAGTAGATAGTCGGATGTGCATGTGTGTGTGTGTGTGAGAGAGAGAGAGAGAGATAAGGGTGACAGATGGGGGTAGTTATTTATGATTAATGTGATCCCTAAAATATTGATCAACTCTTAAATATTATTATTATTATTATTGATTTTGATTTATTTTAAATCCATTAATTTTGATTGTTATTAGATTACTTGGTTTATAGTTTGTTCTTACATTCTCGTAAATCACAGGGGTTCTCGTTTGAATCCTTCCCTATATATATACACACACATATGTATATATATAGGGCCGAGTTCAAATGAGAACTCAAATTTGGTTATGAACGTGAGAACAAATGAGAGTGCGACACGTGTCTCATTCAAAGAAAATATTCAGATTGAATATACGATTTATTCAGTCTGAATATACAAAGAAATATTCAGACTAAGTATAGTATTTATTCAGTCTGAATAATGTTTATTCAGTCTGAATAATCTATATTCAGACACGTATCGCGCTCTCATTTGTCCTCACGCTCACAACCAAATTTGAGTTCGCATTTGAACTTTCCTCTCTCTCTCTCTCTCTATTTATATATATATATATATGTATATAGTTTCAGTCTAAGTATGAGATCCCATATCATCCCTAGCATTAATTGATCAACGGTACTAATTAAAAGCAAAGATATGTGATACATTCAAATCACATATATGCATATTGTGTTTCGAATGATAAACAGATAACTTGAATGCGTTTGAATGTGATAGCTAATGGTGTATGGTAACATCATTTCGTAAGTATATTGTATTGTTATGATACACAAACTATAAAGGTGTATGTGTTGTTTTAAGAAAAATGACCACACATGATCATCAAAAATGTACCACACATTTTCATGAATTTTTTTCCTTACAATATACAACTTTAAAAAAACCATCACAAAATAAAATCACAAAACATAAAGTATTACCATTTGCTTGATCATTGGGTATACCATTAACATCGAAATACGTTGTTTCTTCGTCAACTTCAATGTAACATCCCCCGTTCGCGGTCCGGACAGGCGATGTCACTAACGGGACTTAAAATAAAGACACAAAGAATTCAGAGCTACTACTTGTTTGGGTAAAAATTCGCAAAACACACGACCATTGACTATTATCCTCGACCAAGTAATCTGCGCGACTTAGACATATTTAATAAAGCTACATAACGGGTGGTTGAACGAAAGTTGTACCAAGCGAACCTGACGTATGACGAACGGATGATGGACACTAGATCGACGCACGATCTCGATAAAAAATGTTTAGCTTTAATGAACTAACCGTTAACTATCCTTAAATTATCATGCAAGGTCGTTAGACGGTTATGGTAAATGTAATCAATCGCATTTATGGGGAGTCATTAATATCGAGCGAACGTTACAAGTGATACAAGATATAAAATCCGAGTCCAAGCTCGAAGACACCTCGGTCAATGATCATTGCACTCCTAACATTAAGAATATACATTTGCTCTCTAGATTTTTTTATTATTTTCTCTATATCCATTTCATAGATTTCCTCTTTGTAAATGTACGATCATAAGCTTAAAGGCCGACGTCCCTATTTAACGTCATTTCCTATAGTGCAACAACGGTAGTCCCTATTGTCCGCGATTTTTTCCCTTGTTAAAGGGTTTTTCCGCGTTACCAATTCTTTTGTTTTTATTTTATTTACTCATTTGTTGCATTTGCCTCGAGGATACCACCTTTGATCGATTAGGTCCACAAATACCTTAAGTTGACTTTTTATAAACCAATTTTTGGCATTAACAGTTTGGCGCCCACCATGGGGCCAAATCGAAGGAATTTTCTGACAATTTAATTTTCCTCGACGCCCTTAAAACGATGGGAATCCACGAGAATGAGATCGTACGACGCTCGACGATCTTGGTCGGTTTCAACGGAGGTACGAATCACACGGTCGGAGAGATTCTCCTCCCTGTTTACGCTAAAGGAATCACTAAGTGTATTAGGTTCAACGTTGTCGATTGTCATTCCGCGTATAATGTTATCCTCGGTAGACCATGGATTCACGACATGAAAGTCGTCCCTTCAACGTACCATCAAGCGATTAAATTCCCAACCCCCTGGGGAGTTGAAGAAATAAAAAGTGAATAGAAAACGGTGCGCAAATATTATAAAACGGCAAAAAGACCTCGTAAGGAGCACGTCTAGCAATTACAGAACCAGGAGGATTCGGTCGACGACTTGCAGCTGCAAGAGGTTGTTCTTGATCCGAGTCATCATGGGAGAAAAGTTTATGTGTACATCTCTCGATCCAGCCATCAGACAAGAATTGATCGAATTCCTTCAACAGAACGCTGATTGTTTCGCCTTATCGCACGAAGATATGATCGGAATCGACCCAGAAATCATATCACACCAACTTTGCATCGATCCATCGTTTAAACCGGTGAGACAAAGACGTCGCAAATTTGCACCTGAACGGAACAAAGTAATCAACGACGAGGTCGACAATTTGCTAAAAACAGGCAAGATTCGGGAAGTAAAATATCCTGCATGGCTAGCGAACGTTGTAGTCGTCAAAAAATAGAATAGGAAATGGAGAGTTTGCATAAACTGTACTGTTCTCAACAAAGCTTGTCCGAAAGATCCATTCCCGCTACCGCATATTGATGCCACGGTTGACACAACACTCATGCATCCAAATGATCAAGAAAAAACGGCATTTATGACCGACAAATGTATTTCTTGTTATAAAGTAATGCCTTTTGGTCTTCAAAATACAGGATTGACATGCCAACGATTAGTCAATCAAATGTTCAAGCATTATTTGGGAGATACGATGGAGGTGTATATTGATGACATGTTGGTCAAATCCAAGCATGCAGTTGATCATGTGAGACACCTACGAAAATCATTCGATGTACACAGAAAATACAAAATGAAGCTGAACCCAACCAAGTGTTCTTTCGGAGTACTCGCAGAAAGGTTCCTAGGAAATATGGTGTCTCGGTGGGGAATCGAAGCTAGTCCTGATCAAATCAAGGCGATTACCGAAATCAAATCGCCTTGAAATTTCAAAGAAGTCCAAAGGCTCATCGGCCGGGTAGCCGTGCTCAACAGATTTATTTCTAAATCGTCCGACTTCCGATAGGAGGACAAGCAAGAACTTCCGATATACCATGTAAGTAAATCTTTGAAATTTCAAAGAAGTCCAAAGGTACACATCTACGGAGAAGTTCTAGCATTGGTCACGACGACCAAAAAGCTTCAGCATTATTTCGAATCGCATGTATCAATGTCGTCACTAACTTTCCGTTGAAATTTGTGTTAAGAAATGTTAGAAATCATATTATGAAAGTATGGACCAGAATCGTGTAAGTCCTGATCAACAAAAGATCTAATCCAGAAGTTCATCTTCTGATCTAAGAAGTCCAGAAGCGCCCAAAGGTTTGATGACCCTCTGGATTTCAACTGTCATACCACACGCGCTTCTAATGACGTGGCAAGTCACACCTTCCGTGCGTAACAAATTCTGTTAGTAGTACAGGTGACGTGTCACTCAGTGATAGCCTAGCTCGTTGACTTTCTATTTCTAATAGTATAAATAGAGTTAGTTATCACTGTATTCATTGTCGATCAATAGAGAACTACGCTTATTATTCAAAGAATTGTAATCATTCATCAGGTTATTCGATAGATATTTCATTTGATCTTCATATTGTTCTCATAATGAATTGCTTACTGTTCTAGTATCTAATCATAGATTAACTTGCTTCTGCTCATATATCTTGCACATAATCTGTTGATTGATCGAGTATAAAAGGGATATGGGTTCCAAGAATTGGTATCAGAGCAAGATAATCAATCTATAGATTATTCGATCTACTAGAATTTAAATTTCATATCTTAAACTACTGATTCTTCATTCTACCCTGTTTTCTGAGAATTTCTTAACTTCGTACAAATCTCTCAAAATCAGTGGTAATTCAAGTTTATTTCTGAAATTCGTAAGCTAATTACTTCATTTCGATTCCTGTGAAGTTTAATTGTTCTAAATTTCAAACGTATCTCCTGAAAATCGATACTCTGTTTCTCTGAAAAATGGCAAATCAAAATCTGAATGCCATATACACTTCCGGTTCCTTCACCAAACCTCCTACACTAATCCGAGATGAATATCCTCAATGGAAAATTCGAATGATCAACTTCTATGAAAGATTAGATGCAAATCTATACTCTACTGTTCTAAATGGTCCTTTCATACCAATGACCACCATTCCAAGAGTACCTCCTACAACTACTAATGAAGATATTTCTGCTCGCCAAGTTCCCAAAGAAAGGGGAAATTGGATAGGTGATGATAAGGCCAAAGTGGAAATTGCCAAAAAGGCAAAAAGTCTACTGATCATGGAAATTCCAAATGAGATTTTTCAATCTCTTGACTCTTGTGAAACAGCCAAGGAATTATGGGATCAACTCGTAAATCAATTAGAAGGAGGTGCCAAAATGAAGCAGATCAGAAGAGCTCAAGCCTTGAATGAATACAACAGGTTTCAAGCACTTCCAGAAGAGACTCTGGAACAGACTTACCACAGATTCGACACTCTGATAAATATGTCCAAAAAATGCGACATCATTCATTCCAAGGAGGATAACAATGTCTTATTTCTCAAATGTCTGAATCCAGAGTGGTCAAATCTCTCCATGTCTTTGCAAGCTAATCAGGATCTGGAAATGTGGTCTTTACATGATGTGTTTGGTACCTTACAAGCACATGAGAAAAAAGTACAACAGAAGAAATCAAGTGTTGTTGGACCTATGGCTCTCATTTCTGAATCCAGAGGTTCAGGAAGATGAAGTAAAGAGACATAGAAGAAAGGGAAGAGCAAGGCATTTATCTCAGAGGCTGGTGCAGAAGATCTCTCTGATTCAGAAGATGATGAGATCAACTCATTTGTTAAATCCTTAGCTCTAATTACCAAACAGTTCACAAACAAGTTTGGTAATCGTTCATTTCAAAGTAGAAGGTTTGAAAACAGAAGTGAATGTCCCAATCAAATCTATGTACCAAGGCAAGAAATACAGAGGATGGAAAAGTCAGAAGCTGAGAAGAAGGAAGAAGAGTTGAAAAAGAAGAAAGATGTGTGTTACAGATGCGGGAAGCCAGGTCATTACTCCAAATATTGAAAAAGTGTTCTTGTCAAAGATAAGCAGTACTACAAGAATAAATATAAGTACAACAAGACAGAAAGAGCCAATTATGCAGAGAAAGAGAACTAGCTAGATGATCAATCAAGTGGAGATGAAGCCATGTTCTGTAGAATGGCTATGGCAGATGATTCAGAGGATCAAACTTCTGAAACTCCGGTTTGTGCTATCTCTTACTCTTCTGAACTCGAACAAAAAATTTTAAATCTAACTGTTGAGTTTGAAAATCTCAAACAGAAGCTTCTCATTGAAAAGAAACTAAGGAAAAATCTTGAACAATCATTCTCTATTATACAAAAAAAAAAAAGATTTTCAAAAGAGAGATGGAAATATTAACGGAAGAGAAACTTGACCTCTCTATAGAAAAAGAAAAGAGTTTAAAACTTCAAAAATTAACAGAGGTTAAACTCATAAAAAAATTACAAATCTCAGTAAGCTTTTGGACACTAAGGATAAGGAGATTAGTGCTAAAGAAAGTGACAGATTAAACTCTGTAGCACTTAAAAATTACTTTTAGAAGGAAAGGGAATTTCTGCTTTCAGAAGGAAACGGAATTTTTGCACATTGAACTTCAAAACAAAGAGCTACAGATTAAAAAAATATCTGGATGCTTAGAAAGTGCATGAAAAGATAAATACACAAGTAGGGAAAACATGTGTTGGTTTCGAGGATCTGGATCCTTATACGTGTAAAAAGAGATCTACTCTATACTCTGTCTTCTGTTTAGGTAAAGAAAAGAAACCTGTTTTTCCAATTCTAAATGAACAACCTATTTTTAAGAAATCAAAATATGATAATGGACATCAAGTTAGAAAATTAAAATACATAAACACAAAATACTGTTCTGGAAAGTTAACTCAAGTTGATCTTAAACTTGTCCAGAAGAAAGAAACTGTTTTTCATTTTGGTTCATTCACTCATATAACTTTAAATCCAGAAGCTAATGAGTTCATACCTATACAGGCAGAAGAAGAGCTTAGACTCAATTTTCAAAATGATATTCTTAAAACTCTGGATGAGTGTTTTAAATCTGATCAAGCAAAATGTGAACACCAATTTTCTAAAAATCATCCAGAGATTCTCCCTTGTTCCTTCGTCGATTTAAATCTTTGTGACAACAAAGAAAATGATGAGTGTGTTACTTATCCTTGGGAAAATGATGATCAAAATGATGATGATTTCTTTGAAATATAAAAAAAATCGATGTCATGTCTTGACTTGTGTTTGCCAACTAATTATGTAAAAGTTCTACAATGCATAAAGGATAACAATGCTTCCTTTATGTATACTAATGAATCTCCAGAGGTTAGAGTAACTGGAAAGAAAGTTGAAAGACTTTCTAGTGGGATACCAAATATCTCTGCATCTCAAACAATACAGAAAAGAGAGTACCCATACATCCAGATTTTCTTGAGATGTGCATCAAAGCTAAATCTTGTCTTGATCTAGAAAAAGAAAAAAAAATAAAAAAAATGAAAATACTCAGCAACAGTATCTGAACCCCCAACAACAGAAGTTTACTCGAGCACAAAAAGAAAAATGGAAAACTAACTCTTATGCTCATGTTTCAGTAAAACCAAGTGATCAAGAGAAGTCTCCAAAGAAGAAGCCAACTCAGAAAGTTCAAATGTTCCGAAGCATAAATCTAGGCTAGATAAGGAGTTCAATACAACAATTGATACTAGAATAGACAGAAATAAGAAATATTGTAATTATCATTCAAGTAATGAATATTCAATTCTTTTATGTTTCAGAACTCTAAATGCTTTTCTTTATTTCTAAAACTCAAACAATTCTTCTCTCGGCCTTCTAGTTATTTCTTTGATAATCGCAAGCACTTAAACTTCAAAAATCAAAACAAAAGAAAGGGTTCAAACAAAACAGGCAAACCAGGAGCCTCTGGAAAAACCTGTAAATTCTTCTGTTCATAAAGAATAATCTACTCAAAAGTACAAACCTAACATCAAAGGACCCATTATGAATGGGTACCTAAATCTCTTTGATTTTGATTGCAGAAACAGCGTGTGCACATCTGGTATCTTGACTCTGGATACTTGAGGCACATGACTGGAACGAAAAACTTACTCTCCAAATTCAAAGATAAAACCGAAGGAGCAGTAACGTTTGGTGACGATGGTAAGGGTCAAATAAAAGGCTACAGTACTCTTCAAGAAGGTAATGTTACCTTATCCAAAGCAGCACATGTTTCTGGATTGAAGCATAATCTTTTGAGTGTAAGTCAACTCTGTTATTCTAAAATGTTAGTTGTATTCGATGAAAAACATTGTTACTTATTCTCTAAAGCAGGTGAAAAATTATGGAGAGCTGACAGAAAAGGTAACTTATACATGATGAATTTCACTTCTAAGAACGGTACAGAAACCCTTTGTCTTGTCTCACAGAAGAGTGAAGTAGCTTGGCTCTAGCATCATAAACTTTCACATATAAATTTTCAAAACCTTAAATTGCTTGTAAAACATAACCTGGTAAGGGGCCTCCCATAGGTACACTTCCAGAAAGATCATCGCTGCCCAGCTTGTGAGATGGGAAAAATTAAAAGAGCTTCCCATAAAACAAAGAGTGATCATCCGTGTACAAGGCCTCTGAAAATGCTTCACATTGACCTCTGTGGTCCCATAGCAATTCAGAGTCTTTCTGGTAAAAAGTACATACTTGTGCTAATAGATGAATTTTCCAGGTACACATGGCTTGCCTTTGTGCTCTAGAAGTCAGAAGTTCCAATAGTATTAAGGAACCTGATGACAAGGATACAAGTACTTCTACAACAGAAGATACTATAATTTATAAGTGACAATGGCACTGAATTACAAAATGCCAAGCTTGATGAATATCTTGCAAATGAAGGAATCACTCAAAACTTCTGCTGTATGTACTCCTCAACACAATGGTGTGGTACAGAGAAGAAATCGCACTTTAGTCGAAGCAACAAGTACAATGCTTGTAGCTTCTGGACTACCCACCAACTTTTGGGCTGAAGTTGTATCAACGGAGTGCTTTACTCAAAATCGATCTATTATAGTCAAGAGGCATTTCAAAACATCATATGAACTGATAAATAACAAAGTACCCTCAGTTAAATTCTTACACATTTTTGGCTGCAGGTGCTTTATTTTGAATGATCGAGAGAAACTTGGGAAGTTTGACAAGAAGTCTGATGAAGCCAAATTCTTGGGTTACTCTTTAAATTCAAAAGCCTTCAGGGTTTTTAATTTGAGAACCAAGACTGTCATGGAAAACATTAACATAGACTTCGATGATCAAACTCAATTGACTTCTGACTATTCCAATTCAGAACTCAAACTTAACAATGTTACATCTGACTATCTTTCAGGCTCCAGAGAATCCGAGATCGATGAAATATTTGATGAATTTTTGGGTGAAGAAACACCATTAGAGAGAATATCAAGTAATCCAATCTTGAAAATTACAGAGGTACTTCAAGTTTCTGGGATAACTATTTTTGGCCCATCTGCATCTTCTGGTTCAACAAATGAAAGCCCAGCCACCCCTCATCCTCTATGCCTTCATTCGAGGGGGAGATATTCGGCTCCACTCCAGAACCAAAAATTGCCCAAGAACCAGCCCAAATCCCAGAGCCCCTGGACACAGAAATTCAAGCTCAGCCGATATCTCACCAAATCTCACTCTTCAGATTTAATTATTGGTAATCCTTCTGAAGGGGTCAAACTAGATCTGCAACTGCCAACGAAGCTTTCTTTGTAAATTTCTTAAGCATGGTAGAACCAAAGGAAGTTTACGAAGCCCACAAGACTCAAGTTGGGTGGATGTAATGCAAGAAGAACTTCCACAATTCGAGAGAAACAAGGTATGAAAATTAGTCGCTCTGCCTAAATATAAAGTTGCGATAGGTACAAAATGGGTGTTCAGAAACAAGAAAGATGAAGATGGGATTTTCATCATAAATAAAGCAAGACTGGTGGCTAAGGGATATTGTCAAGAAGAGGGCATTAACTATGATGAAACCTTTGCTCAGTAGCAAGACTAGAAGCAATCAGACTTTTTCTAGCCTTCTCGGCATACAAAGACTTCAAAGTATACCAAATGGATGTCAAATGTGCATTTCTGAATGGGAAACTCAAAGAAGAAGTGTATGTTCTACAACCTTCTGGTTTTGGAGATGCAAGACATCCAGATCATGTCTATCTTCTAGACAAAGCTTTGTACGGCTTAAAGCAAGCTCCCAGAATATGGTATGAATGACTATCAAGGTTTCTGATTGATCATTTGTACGAAAAAGGTAAAATTGATACTAGTATGTTCATCAAAAGAGGCAAAGGTACGTTAACTGTGGTTCAAGTTTACGTGGATGACATTATCTTTGGTTCAACTGATAAAGCAGAAGTTGAAATATTTTCAAAACTAATAGAAAGTGAGTTTGAAATGAGCATGATGGGAGAATTAAACTTTTTCCTAGGGCTTCAAGTCAAGCAAATGGAATTTTTATTAACCAAGCCAAGTACGTTTCTGACATGTTAAAGAAATTCAAACTTCACAATTCCACTACTATGAAAACTCCAATATCTCCTAGTACAAGGCTTGATTCTGATCCCTCAGGGAAATTAGTTGATATCACGAACTACACAAGTATGATTGGATCACTTCTGTATTTAACAGCCAGCAGACCAGATAAAATGTTTGCCACATGTCTCTGTGCAAGATATCAAGCGAATCCAAAAGAATCTCATCTAGCTGTTGTGAAAAGAATTTTTAGATACTTAAAGGGGACACTGATCCAAAAGAATCTCATCATTGGGCCTTTAGTATCCAAAAAATTCTGACTTTGATTTAATTGCATACACTGACTCTGATCATGCAGGATGTAAGTTGGACAGAAAGAGCACCTCTGGTAGCTGTCAACTTCTGGGCAATAGACTGATCAGTTGGACATCCATGAAACAAAACTCTGTGTCCACTTCCACAGCAGAAGCAGAATATGTTGCTGCTGTTAGTTGCTATTCACAGGTAATCTGGATGAAAACCTAACTCAGAGATTATGGTCTAGTATATGACAAAATTCCCATCCTATGTGATTCAAAAAGTGCAATTGCAATCATTGGAAATCCAGTTCAGCATTCGAAGACAAAGCACATTGATGTCAGGTATCATTTTATAATGGATCATGTGGAGAAAGGAACAACTGAGATGTATTTTGTCTCCACTAATTACCAACTTGCTGATTTGTTCACCAAAGCTCTGGATGAGAACCTATAAGATTCAATTTCCTAATCAGCAAGTTGGACATGCTAAACATGTAATTTATACAGAACCTATAAGTTTCTTATAGTTTTTATATAATTATTTAGTTAGCATGTCTTTTATATTAGAGCATCTCCAAGAGTTTCCCCAAATTGGGAAAAATGGTGAAAATGGGGATTTTGAGCCAAAATCTTGCTCCAACAAAATCTCCAAAACCATCTCCAAAATGGAGAAAATAGGAGAGAGAAGTTGATTTTCTCCAAATATGGAGATTACTCCAAAAATGATTACCCCATGGAACCACCAATGAAAATATTTGAATATAAATATAAAAAAGATAGAAATAATATTTTAATAAATGATTACAATATTTTAATATTATTATTAATGTTTGGTTCTCCAAAATAGGGAATTTGTTGGACATGGGTGTGATTTTTTTTGGAGATTTTAGCTTTTGTTTCTCCATTTTGGAGAAATTTTGGGGATTCTCTTGGAGATGCTCTTACTTTATTTTACTTAGTCAAATTTCAGATCTTTCAATAAACCAGAGCAGTGCAGAAGTCTCTGGTTATCTCTGTCAAGTACAAGCATTGCAGAGGCACGTAGTGGTCTCTGGGTATCTCTGTCAGTTATAAGGATACTTGTTACTCTTACATCTTATGATCCAAGCACAGGTCAGGGGGGGGCATTAATTGCAGAAATCGAGAGGGAGCATAGAATCAAGCTTTATTCAAGGGGGAGAACTTCTTTTTTAAGTCAAGACTAACTATATTCTGAGATATGTTAGCTGTCTTCTGGAAAAAAAATTCCTTGAATTTTTTGCAAATTAGGTACTTCTGAACTAACTCTTGCCGTCAAGGTTATTCAGAAATCTCTAATTCAACAAAAGTTCTTTTAGAACATTATTCATATGAGATAAAACTTTCTTTTGGTCTCAAACTGTTTTACTTTGACCAATTGACTGATTTTAAATTTTTTAAATATCATCCAAATAATTTATTAGATCTTTCCTTTAATCCAGAATTTTTGTTGATTAATTGATTGTCTTTTATTTAATATTTGGAGGGAATATTCAAAATAACTAAAGCGGAACTACATCTCGTTCAAAACCAACGAGAAAACCCTTGATTAACCCATTCTGTCAGCCACGCGTCGCTTACCTTGAAAACTTCTTCCACGTGTCATCAATCGACGGATTCCATGATTGCACGCCTTGAATCTGACGTCAGCATTAAGAAAATGTTTCCCATCCCAAGTCAGATAAACCCTTCATATTCAAAATTACTCAAGTTAAGTCTTTCAATTCCCACTATATAAACTCGAGTAAATTCTCATTTCCACTTTTCACCATCTTCAATCTCTCGATTTACCCTATAAATTTTTTTTACTAAGATTTGCATACCTGCAACTTCAAAACCAAAAACCCCCAAATTCGCAAATGGCCAATCCAAATGAAATTCTGAATGTACACGAAGAAGGAGATCGAGTGATTGATTATGCAACTGAAAGTCCCCCAATCGTTAAGTTACCCCTAAAACCAAATAATGTGCAGGTTTTACTTGATCCAAATACATACATCAAAGATTATCGAATGATGAACGAGTTTTTGCAAAACCACTCCTTAAACCGATCCCTAACCTTCACGAACCCAAATGTAACTGAAATATTCGTTCAAGAACTGTGGCAAACGATGTATATTCAGGATGAGGAGACTCTTACTGGAAATTTCAGCTACCCAAATGACGATGAACGAGCTGTCGAAGTACCAATCACCAAGAAGAAGATAGCACGGTTTTTTCATCTACAACCCTCTGTCATCGAAGTTGAAGGTCAAAGTGTTCCTAATCCCGCTCTTTCACCGAATCCCTCATCTGACAGTCGGTTGGATTTTTTGCGCTTTCTAGGTTACAACGAAAACATCAATAGAATATCATATTTCAAAAGGAAGAAATTGCCACTTATCTGGTCTCCATACTCAACAAGAGCTTAACTTGCAAGATTGGTTCTCTGGATCGAGCGAGCACTAACATCCTGACCATAATGTATGGGATGTTTTTCAACAGACCTCTGGACTACGCAAGTTTAATATTTCAAGAGATGTAAGCAACGGTCAATCTGAAGGTCATTCACCAGTCAAACGGCAAAGCTCTTCCAGCCCTAATGTTCCCTCGATTTCTGGCTCTATTCATCTATCCAGCAATCTCTCGATTGAAAGTTCCATCGATTCAGCCATTTTGCAAAATCTCCATGATGAATTCTCATAAACCCACTATCGACAAGGACGGCTATACCACTCAGAGAGAACTATCCAGGTACATGCTTGATCTAATACCTCAAACCTCTCCAATTCTAATCTCCTATAGAAGGTCTCTAGTATTCTCAGAACAGAGAATACCTACCCAGAGCACTTAGAAGCCAGAGTAGTTGATGAGGGGTCGAGTGAGCATGAGAATGAAAATAATTCAAGTGAACAACCGGGAGTTTTTAACCATGCCGAGCGACTTTTAAGAGAGAGTGAAGAAGATGTCCATAGAGACACATATGAGCGAATCTCACTGAGTCCAACTAGAGCAACCACATACGCTGAGGTAGATGCCAACACATCTTACTCATTGAAACAAGACTTCTCAGTCACATGTGGAAGGAACTCTTCATCTTTCCATATCAAGCACAACAGGGGAAACCACATCATCTTCATCATCCTCTCAAAAGGATGATGATGAAATTATAAGAGTTCAGTCGCCCCAAAACTCTCCACCTCCCACATGTTGACGTCTCTGTGACCAACATTATAGATAGACCAGAAGAAGGTACGTCCATACCTTATCCTAGAATAGAGGCCGATGAAATCCTATCAGAGGGGTTACGGCAAGAGGATGCACCACTTACTGGAGTCTTTGGACTTTTCCAAGGTAAGCACATGTTTATTGACTCTCCACCCTCTGATGTTAGAGATAAAGTCAATAACGTCAGAACATCCTAAGAGGTGCCTTTTAGGAGCCCTCAAAGACAGGATGGAAGTATCTCCACGCTCAAAATCCAAACAGGCGTGAACGAGGGCCTCTATGAACGCGAGAGACAAGGGGATCCATGTGTTGGAGATGCATCGGTTACCACTTCTGACTTTGTCACAAATATAGTGTTCAAGGTATTTGTTGATCAATTTCAGAGATCTATGGTGGATCTAAAAGAAACCATTCAAACCTCGGAATCCAATCTTAGATCAGAGATTACAGCTCAGAATTTCCTAATCTGCCAAGTTCAAACCACCCAAAAGGAACATTCTAAAGCTCTGGAAGATCTCAAGAAGCTAATCACTGATACAGTAGAATTCTGCCACAAACCACTTCAACAAATTTGATACTGGAATCCAAGCTAATGCAGAAGCCATCTTTCATATTCCAGATGATATCCCTCCACAGAAGTTACCATCGCTGCCTCAGTGTATGGGTCATTTGTTGCTGACATTCAGAAGTTAATTGTAGCAGTCTGTCCATCAGAAGCCTCAAGTTCTAATGCCTCTGCTCTTATCAAACAAGCTGCTTTCCAGAAGGCAATGCTGGACAAATTTAATGCAATAAATTTGAAGTTCGTGTCCAAAATCAACACCACCTCCTCCTCTGAATTGGCCTAGAAGGTATCAACATTGGATACATCTGTATCCAAATTAACTTCCATTGTAAGTTCAATCTCTGCAGATTTTGAATCGAAGAAGAAGGAAAAGGAAGCCAGGGCCTACAAGAAGGCTGAATTGAAGAGGAAAAAGTCTGAGGATCAGGATCCTAATTATCAGAAGGGGGAGACTATGGACAAAAAGATAAAGATTGAGAAATTTGAAGCTTCTCTAAGTGCACAAGCCACAATAACCAAAGAGCAAGCTTCTGCTCCACCAAATACTTCAAACAAACAAGCTGCTAATCCTACACCCCTGGCCGTTAGCTCTGGTACGCTTCCCAGAGATCCAAGTATGGCCAAGTTTATACTTGAACTTCAACAGAACAATAGAAAGCCAGAAGCTCATGCACAGAAATCCAGCCAACAACCTAAAGCTCAAATGACAAAGCCCACTTCTACCAGTGCAAGACCCAAAGATTCTCCTTTACCTTCTGTCAATCTCTCTAAAGCACAACCTTCAACAAATCCCAAAGGTCAGAGCTCAAGCTCTAAATCCCTATCCCTATCTCTGAAATCCCTGACTCTGATCCAATCAAAGATCAATCCAAATCGGACAAAACAAATCCAGAAGTCCAAGCCAATGAACATGACAAAATTCTTACTGAATCAGAGAGAAGGTTGAAAACGATAGTTAGCAAGAGATAGATGGATACAGAGCAACTAAGTAGGGTTGCACCATCTCAAAATTCTTCTACAAGGGAGACAGTGCAAAGATGCCTATATGCCGCCACAGAAAAGAAGGTTGATTTGATTCTTCCCAACTTTGCCAACAACTATACAATAAGTGATGAAGTCAAATCAAGGTTCATGTGCCATAGGCAACAGAGAAAAGAAGCTTTCACAACCTCTCCAATTAAAAGAATATCTGGAGTCAAGCACTTAAAGTTTGAAAATACTGAAATAGTATATACCATCTATCAAGTAGAGAGAGCAGAAAATCAAACCTCCTATTTCTGCGACAATGATTTGCTCTCCATAAATCCTTCTGATCTAATTCCTCTAGGTAGATTCATGAAGAAGAAGATGAGTTCCCTTGAAGAAAGCCAAGACAAAGTATCCTTTTTCAGAATCCTATCATGTATGGAAGCCTTCATGAAATACAGAATGCAGGTGGATTTTCAAACCGGCTTTGAACATCAAGTGTCTATTCTGAGCATTACTGCCCCAAATGAAGACTTTGAAGGCGTTGAGCACCTTCAACCCGGTCATATCATTCTTGAACCAGAAGAAGGGGTTGTCTTCAGAAGACCAAACAGAAGAAGGTTGTTCAGAATCAAAGAAGCATTCAAATACTTTGAGGGAATTGTTGAGCTCGTTAAAGGACTGGTATCTATTTATAAGGACGACATAACCAAAAAATCAAACATCAGAATTGTTGCTGAAAGGATTGAGAAGTGTCTCAATGAAGTCGTAAAAATGAGAGAACTAACAAATCAATTTTACAAAGTGATTTTTGGTCATCCTAAGGCTCCTTTCTGATTTATCTTTTGTAAATTGTTTTGTATCTGTATTTTACAAGAAATAAACTTCTGTTTTCTCGTACTGTGCGTATTATTCTGGTTTCATACTTAGGGGGAGATTGTTAGAAATCATATTATGAAAGTATGGACCAGAATCGTCTAATTCCCGATCAACAGAAGATATAATTCAGAAGTTCATATTCTGATCTAAGAAGTCCAGAAGCGCCCAGAGGTTTGATGACCCTCTGGATTTCAACTGTCATACCACACGCGCTTCTAATGACGTGGAAAGTCACATCTTCCGTGCGTAACAAATTTTGTTAGTAGTACAGGTGACGTGTCACTCGGTGATAGGCTAGCTCGTTGACTTTCTATTTGTTATAGTATAAATAGAGTTAGTTATCACTGTATTCATTGTCGATCAATAGAGAGAACTACGCTTATTATTCAAAGAATTGTAATCATTCATCAGGGTATTCAATACATATTTCCTTTGATCTTCATATTGTTCTCATAATGAATTGCTTACTGTTCTAGTATCTAATCATAGATTAATTTGCTTCCGCTCAAATATCTTACACATAATCTGTTGATTAATCGAGTATAAAAGGGATTTGGGTTCCAACAAGAAAACCCGAGCTTACAGGTCGATGCGCAAAGTGGAGCATCTATCTCTGTAACTACGATATTAATTATAAGCCCCGGACCACGATCAAATCACAAGTTTTAGCTGACTTTGTTGCAGATTTCAGCCCCGAACTAGAGAAAACAGCAATCAGAGAAATGCTTGTTGTGACGATCCAAGACGAACGACCATGGAGCTTACACGTCGATGGAACCTCTAACATCCGAGGATCAGGACTAGGTATTGTCTTGAAATCACCACCCGGGGGCACGACGGTCTATTTCGTATCCTGTGACTTCAAAGCTATCAACAACGAGACAGAATATGAAGCCCTAATCATAGGACTAGATCTGGCATATGATCTAAGAGCAAAGAATTTGCAAGTCAGAAGTGACTCTTTACTCGTCATCAATCACATGAACGGAGAATTTGCGACGAAATATTCAAAAATGACAACATATTAGCAGATCGCCAGAGATCGGGTAAAAAAGTTCAAATCTTTTGACATTCAGGAAATCCCTAAAGATCATAATGCCCAAGCAGACGCAATTGCCAATTTGGGATCTGCTTTGTCAAAATCGTCCTTCGATGCCATACCCATGATCCACCTAACAAGACCATCAACGGAAGAAGAGAAACATGACCAAGTGGTAGTCTTGGACGAATCAACCGACTGGACGAAGGAAATCTGTTAATATTTAACAGACAATCGACTCCTAAAGGACAAGATAAAAGCCTGACAAATTCGATTCAAAGCCTCCTGGTATGTAATGAGTGCTGGAAAACTGTATCCACATTCGTCCACCGGGTTAAACCTGTGATGCCTCATTCCAAATGAGACTCAAAAAGTCCTTCAAAAAATGCACGAGGGAAGTTGCGGAAATCATTCTAGAGGATGAAGCTAGTAAACAGAATCTCTCGACAAGGCTATTATTGACCAACTTTGTGACAAGATGCTATAACGCACGTCCAAAAATGTAACGCATGCCAACGACACACAGATTTGGTGTTCCTTCCGAGATTATGTGCGATAACGATCCCAGTTCATAAGTGATAAGACGAAAAAATTCTGTGAAGAATGGAATATTAAACTTACGACGTCCATGCCTCGATGTCCTCAATCTAACGGACTTGCAGAGTCAAGCAACAAAATGATTATCAATTTGCTCAAGAAAAGACTCAAAGCTGCAAAAGAACGTTGGGTTGAAGAATTTCCTTCTGAATTATGGGCTAATCGTACAACTCCTCATGCTTCGACGAGACAAGCGCCATTTTCATTGGTATACGGATGTGAATCTGTCTTACCGATCGAAGCGAACCTACCGGTCGTTCGACACGCTTCTATTGAACATAACCTGGTAGACCTCAGTTACGATGTCGATCCACTCGAAGAACTAAGAAATCTGGATTATATTTAGATGGCATCCCAGCAGCGATCTGTCGAACGTCGTTTCAACAAAAAAAGAGTCAAAATGAAGTTCTTCCAAGTAGGGGATTACATCCTATGACAAGTCTTCCAGAATACTCAAGAGCGAAACACAGGTAAGTTATCCGCTAAGTGGGAAGAACCCTACCGAATAACAACAACCGTCGGAAAAGGTGCTTATAGGTTACAAACTTTACACGATCGAAATATCCCACGTAGCTGGAATACGGTATATCTGAAGAAGTATTTCTTTTAATTTATTGTTTACGTATTTCTTTTTATATTTCTCTTTCGGACCATTACTAACTTGAGCGTCGGAGAGTCGCTGGTCAAATCAACGACCACCTCTAGCGTTCCATTTCTCTGCAGGTACGCGCGATCTCTGCAGGACTGCACGATTTTTATAAGGACTGCCTTATGCGAATTAAAGACTTAATTGCCTTAATCTTCATCGATTACTACGCTTCGTCCATGTGAACGATTCAAAATTTATGGATTTAAGGCTCGATCGCCAGAAAAATTCGCTATCTTCCAAGTCTCGGTCATCAACGACTTATGATTAAATTCGTCTCTGTCATGCACCCGATTTTATTCTTAGTATTATTTTCAAAATGAAAGTTGTAAACAAATGCATGATTGAATTATGAAACGTTCGGCAAAGCAGTTGAAAGATAAATAATTCCATTAACTAGTAAGGGGCATTACAAAAAGGGGTACGACAAAGATAGGTCGTCCCAAGATAACCCTAAAAACTAAGATGTAGGACGAGCGGCGGTGGACGAGCCCTCCTTCTCATAGTCAGAATCCAAGTCCGCATTGCTGCCACCAAAATCAGAAAGGAATTGATCAACAATCAGTTGGGCATCTTTCAGGAGGTCTTGCCCTCTCAACTGACGACAGGTGATCGCTGCCTTAACCTTGGCACGACCAAAGGAGTCGAGTGCCTCCAATTGATCGTTAAGGTCAACGATCTTTCCTTAGGGCTCGTAGATCCTCGACCTCTTTGGCAGAAGCCTCCCTAACCTTCACCATTTCGGCCTCCATAGCCGCCACCTGGTCCAAGGCTGTCTTCAAACGACCTCGGAGCTCAATGCTCACTCCCTTCTCATGATCACGATCAGTACGAGCATCCTCCAAGAAAATGCGGAGTTCATCGACCCTCGAAGTCGCCGCCGCTTCTTTGGCCAAGGCGGCCGCCTCGCGCTCAAGAGCCTTCTACTCTACAGCCAGGACCATTTTCACAGTATGGAAGGCCTTATAAACCTTAGCTTGCATGCTAAGGGACGCCTGGAAGGCCTGAAACAAGACAAATAAAACGTCTGGATTTATTAAAGGCATAAAAACACAAGATCGCACGATCGCACGAGAACGCATGACGCATCGACCCCAACAGGCGGTTCCCTCGGGAGGGGACCCCCAGACCTCTTGGCCCCAGATTGGGCCTCAGCCTTTTTTCTTCGTAACTCCTTGCGTCGCCGGGCGAGGAACATCTGTCGATCCAACCCAGAAACGGGTGGATCAGTGTTCTTCATTTGCGAGGAAAGCGCCGCCCCTCCAACAAACGTCGCGCCACCAGAAGAGGGCGACAACCCACACCTTTCAATGGTGTGGCCACCAAAGGAATATCCTCGGACGGGGATACTCCAGCTCCAGATTGACCAGCTGTTTCACCTACACGACAAGGAAAGTTGGTAAGCAAAGAAAAATCGAAATGGTAAAACAAAAGCATACGACAAATATTTACCGGTCATCTCTTCCTTTTCTTCCTCTTCTTCTCTCTTTTCCTGAAAGGCCTCCAAAGTACCCAGATAAGTAAGATCCTCGTCCTCTTCGACAACGTATGAACGAGCCTGAACCCTGAACGTTCGGTCAGGAATCGACAGAAAACGTTCGATCTTACCCTCTGAATCGGGCAAAGCGGTAACAGCGTCAACATTGACCTCTAAAAAAGAAAAACACGTGATCAGCAGTAGGGAAGTAAGAACCATAAAAAATCGTACGATTTAAGAACATTACCATGAGTGGGCCAACCCAGTGTAAGCCACTGGCCACTCTCGTCCGAAGATGATGCACGTCCAAAGACATATCGTTCCTTCCAACCACGGTCATTCACCGCGGTCCCTTGAACCAAGATACGCTCTTTGCGAAGGCCACTAAAGGGACTATATCGATGATTCGCTTCTGCTTTTACGATGTACGCCACTATAATTTCATGGATGGTAAAAGACGACTCCCAATCGGACGTTAGCCGTTCGACCGTCGCTACGATCCGCCAGAATTTGGGAATCATCTACCCCGGTGAAAGGTCAAATCTCTCCAAAAATTCTCTGGACAAACGGGAGTAGGGCCATTGAAACCCTATTTTAAAGAGATACTCGTATAAGACAAAGTACCCCGCCAAACATCCGGCCGATCGTAGCTCGCCCAGGCTTTCTAAATGGATTTCGGACAGTAAACCGGCTAAATCCTTGAATGCCTGAAGATCCTCATCAGACATTATGGTGCTCTTGGGATCTACCATCTCTCTACAGCCTTCGATCGAACTAAGAGCCTCAGAAAAAGAAAATTCCTCCCAACCTTTAACCGATTTTCTAGCTCTGGTCTTATGGCGCATAAGGGGAAGAAATCATACCTTAAGTGGGATGCTAGAACCTAGATTTTGGAAAGTTGCAAGATCGAGAGGTAAATTGGGAAGAAATTTTCTCACCTAAAAACTCGAAGAGACCCAGAAGGAAGAAAAGGAAAGTAATCATTTCCTTTTATAGCATTGCGCATCAGCCCCGAAACGTCACCCCGTCTCCCTGTGGCGACACCTGTCGCACGCCTTTTGGCTTACTTCCATTGGATGACCGACACCTGTCCTTGACTCTTAGCCACGAGCGCCTGTGCATGTGCATTACCTCATCGTGGCTTATCGTTCACAACACATCATCATGACTCAGCAAGGCTTATCGTTTTCTAATTAAATCAAAAAATTCAGTTTCCTTACGACTTGACCCGCAGGATCAGCGACACGTAGGGGTGGCAATTGTGTCGTGTTCGGGTTGCCGCGTCGCGGGTTGGCGGGTTGGCGTGTCATGGATGCTCAACCCTAACCCAACCCGTTTAGCTAATCGTGTCGAGATACACAACCCTAACCCGCACACGTTCGTGTTGGCGGGTTGGCGGGATGGTCGCGGGGTGGCAGGTTGGCGAGTCAACTTGCGTGTTGTCGGGTTGGCGTGTAGCGGGTTGGCGGGTTGGCAGGTCGTTCGCGGGTTGAGGGGTCATGAAATCTCTTGTTTCTAGGTAGAGCGCCGTCGTAGCTGCTGTTGTGTATTCTGAGTTAGGGTTAAGGTGTTCGTGTTTCACATTTCTACGTTTGAGTTTTGACGGACAGGATTACAATTTACACAACAAAACGAAAGAAACTCTATTGATTAGACTTTTAGATTTTAAAATAAAACATAAAATATATATATTATTATTTTTAATAAATTTTGGCGGGTTGGCGTGTCAACCCGCGACCCGTTCGTGTCAACCCGAACCTGACCCGTTTATTTGGCGGGTTGACGGGTTGGCGTGTTGACGGGTTGGCGTATCAAAAAGTTCAACCCTAACCCGTTTATTTTCGTGGCGGGTTCGTGTCGTGTTTCGTGTCGTGTCGAGAATTGCCATCCCTAGCGACACGTGTCCTATAAATTCAAAATCAAAAACTAACGTTTAAAAATTTGAATTTGGGGGCAAACTATTTGGGCAAAAATTTGCAAAACGCACGACCGCTGACTATTATCCTCGACCAAGTAATCTATGCGACTTAGAAATATTTAATAAAGCTACATAACGGATAGCCGAACGAAAGTTATACAAGCGAACCTAATGTACGACGAATGGATGATGGACACTAGATCGACGCACGATCTCGATAAAAACGTTTAGCTTTAATGAACTAACCGTTAACTACCCTTTAATTATCATGCAGGGCCATTGGATGGTTATGGTCAAATGTGTAACACCTTAGGCAGATCCCATATTGGCCGTGGACAGCATCACTCCTTGGCCTTCCTAAACACAACGCGTTTTGGGGCCACACGCAAGGCAGGTTCTTGGAACTCTGTGGTTAAGCGTGTTTGGGTGGGAGTAGTACCAGGATGGGTGACCCCCTGGGAAGTCCTCGCCAGGTCGCCAGAAACAAATCCGTGCGGCTTAGGCCAAAGCGTACAATATTGTGTCGTGGTAAGGCGAGGTGTTACAAAATGTCATCAAGCGCATTTATGGGAGTCATTAATATCGTGCGAACGTTACAAGTGATACAAGATATAAAATCCAAGTCCAAGCTCGAAAACACCCCAGTCAATGATCACTGCAATCCTAACACTAAGAATATACATTCGCTCTCTAGATTTTTTATTACTTTCTCTATATCCATTTCATAGATTTCCTCTTTGTAAACGTACGATCATAAGCTTAAAGGTCGACGTCCCTGTTTGACGTCATTTCCCATAGTGCAACGACGGTAGTCACTATCGTCCGCGGTTTTTTCCCTCATTAAAGGGTTTTTCAGCGTCACCAATTCTTTTGTCTTTATTTTATTTACTCATTTGTTGCATTTGCCTCGAGGATACCACCTTCGATCGATCAGCTCGACAAACACCTTAAGTTGACTTTTTATAAACCAATTTTTAGCATTAACACTAATAAACTTCAAACATAGATTACAACTTTCTGAGTATAATATAAAAACATGGGTGAGCAACAGGGCTTAGTGAACGAATTATAATAAAAATTCGAAATGACAATTGCTAACATCGATAACAAAGCGGAAGACTTATAACTCAATAAATATAAATTCACAGAAAATCAAGACGGTTCGCAATTATCAATTCAAATCATGAAGTAAACAACGTTCGATAATTCATGTTTTCAAAAACATAATATAAATAAAGTCCATCAATTATTGTTGTGTTCGTGGGGTGGCCAAACCACACGAACCATCGAAACGGCGTGCAAACACACACCCCGAGTCCCCCGTGAATTTAACCACGGTCACATGGTGGGTAAACCTAGGATTGATCCATCCGCCCTGGAGCCAATAAAATCGGACTAGTCCACAAGGTGGGTTCACGTAAGCCATTATTGGGGTTAACCCTGTGGATCGAGTTCACTTGCAGGACGCCATGACTACAAAGCCGCCATTGAGGGCATCCCAACTAATATCCCATCAATTCAGTGATACTGAAAACAAAGAAAACTAAACACGTGTCACTACCTGGATGACTTTCATAAAACGTCAAGTTCAATATACTTCATAAAATTCACAACTACTTCAAATATGATAATCAATAGATTAAACTCAAATGTTAAAAATAAAGGTGCAACGGTTTATATATATAAATATATGTATTTTGTTGACCACTTTTAAGTGATCAATAACAAGGTAGTGAACCACCATTACGAAGGGTCAACTACAAAAACTAGTTGCCCGAGAGTCAAAAGGAAGTTAAATCCGTACCTTAGCCAAGATTAAGAAGCAACGCACGATTAGATGAAATTTATGGTAAGGTTCAACTTGATTGTGTGCCTAACAAAAGCATAAATCGGTTATTACCTAAACGACGTAAAACCAAATCCTAATTATACTAATAAGTTACTTAGGTCCTACATATTTATAAACAACTTAAACTTCAAACAGGACAGTCGGATATGTATCAAGAAATCGACTCAACACTTAGCCATATGCAGTTTCGTTCCCGACTTTAACAGCTTTGGTCCATCTTTTTCGTGAGCATTTCTATCCCACTTAGAAGCCAACACAGAAAATACTATCTAATTGAAAGTTGCAGTATGTTATCTTATGAGTTGGTTGGCTTTGAAATCATCTCATTTGAATCATCCATCTGGTCCATCTTTTTCGTGAGCATTTTTATCCCACTTAGAGGCCAACACAGAAAATACTATCTAATTGAAAGTTGCAGTATGTTATCTTATGAGTTGGTTGGTTTTGAAATCATCTCATTTGGATCATCCATTTGTTCTACACGGATGTTACAAAACTGCTATAAAATCCCGTCTATAGTGTAAATAGTCCTGAAACGGCACTTTTTGGAGCCACTGGGGTCCAGAACTAGGTCTTAGACCCTTCATGGCAGTTATAGTATACATTAATCTTTTTCTACCTGCAAAATATGAGCTTAATCTGACTCACCGGTTGTGAGTTATGCGCTGTCAAAATACAGACCTGCATTACTCGGTAAATCCGATTTTCATCGTTTTTTCCCAACTAAGTTTTATGATCTCAACTTCATGAAATGTTACATTTAAAGGATCTAAAACATATCTTAATATACTAGACATTACAATAAGGCTTAATGGTCATTAAGCAAAGCTTAATCATGCAATTCTATTCTCCGACATTTAATCCAATATTTGGAATGTGGTTAAACAAATACAGAAAATCTAACCATATTGAACCTATAATCTAACCTTTTAATTTCAACAACAATATTAACCAATCCTAACCTTCTAAACATGCAAGATATCACAATTTTAACAATAATAATCCGTAAACTTACATATACCCGATTATAAACCGGTCTCGATAATCCTAACGTAAGAAACTTAATAACAACGAAAGAAACTTATACATTTAAGAAGGGTTCGAAGAGTGAATTTTGAATATATAATTGAATCGTTGATTCCTTGATACTTTGACGGAGAAATTAGAGAGAAGAAAAGAGCTTAGAGAGAGAAGGATGGTGATGGCGGTGAACTCGTAAACCACAGGAAGTAAATAAATTTACTCTCAAGACATACCTACATATATTTTTATAATTTTTATTTTCATTTTATATATATAAATTATTAGGAGTTTGAATGTTTGGCGATTTTAACTCTTCAGCAGTTATCTAAAGTTATTATAACTACGGTACAATACGAGTAAGCTTACGAGAACGTTTTTAAAACTCGGGTCTTATATTGAAGTAAGTCATCATGCGGTACAGGGTCTTCATTGCCTATTACTTCAACTAGAATCAAAGGATTGTAGGGGGGAATTCTAGTATCAAAATCGTTCGGATCATTCCATGCTTGAACATCCATGACAATTTCTACTGGACCATCATTGATGTACGGGGTTTCTTCAATAACATGTTTCTTGCCTTTGTCCATTTCGAATCGTTGTTCTGTTTACTCTCTTCTGTTTACTGTGCTCCTTTTATTTGTTTTTATTTGTTTTGAAGAATCGACGCTTAACTAAGAATATAATCTTATGAATAATGAATTATTCATGAAATCAATGAAAATAATACGATTGATTTTGAATTTGGTCTATTAGAGACATTTTAGGAAAGAAATCAATTTGAAATTAATCTGATTTGAAACTGTCACCAAAATATTAAAATGATTAATTATTAACATTGTCATTTTACTATGATACCTTTGTGTATTAATTATATAAATCCAATAATTATATTAAATTGATTGGCCATAATTGGATCTCATGGTTATCATAAAATAGGGGTTCTCGTTTGATTAAGCCTCCCAACCCAACCAAACACGAAATAACTCAACCCGAAACAACCCGATGCCTAATCGAGTTGTAAAATTTTCAAACCGTAGGTATCAGGTTGATATTAGGTTATGTTTATCTGAACCCAAACCAACCCAACAAACCTGACGTCCTTTTATTTTTTGGATTCAATATGATTATTGAGTCTCTTAATATGTCCGTCAATTACACCATCACGCACCCTCTTCATATATATATATATGTATGTATGTATATAAATATATATATATATATACGCCTTAAAATGCAAACCTGTCAAAAGTTACAAACTCGTACAAACCAATATAAAAATAACTTTTTTCATAAAAAAAATTCATCAAATGCTATGATTTAAAATGTTATTACACATATATTTGTTTCACCTTGTGAAAAAATTACATGTGAAAAGAACACATGTGAAACCTTTACATTATGAATCAGATATGTGCGAAACTTTAACCTTATGAAAACAAATACATGTGAAACTTCTACATTATAAAACAAACATATGTGAAATAACATTTTAAATCATAGCATTTGATGAAAAAAAAATCATTAAAATAATCATTTTTATATTGGTTTGTACGAGTTTGTAACCTTTGACTGGTTTGTATTTAAAGATGCCTATATCTCTATATAACGCCTTTATACGTATGTTACTATTGTGAATATATATATATATATATATATATATGTAGAGAGACAGAGAGAGGGAGGGAGGTTCAAATGAGAACTTTGTAAATTTAAAGGAACAAAGAAACACCTTGTGAACCACATATGATGTGGATCTCATACATTAAAAAATCATATCTGATTCAATAGTGGACCCATTGAATCAGATATTATTTTTTTAATGTGTGGGACCCACATCATATGTGGTCCACAAAGTGTTCCTTTATTCCTTTAAAGAAGGGGTGTTCTTGTATGATCTCTCCCCTATATATATATATATATATATATAAATATATATATATAGAGGGGTTCAAACGAGAACCCATGTGATTTACGAGAATGCGAGAACACCTCACAACCAAGTAATTCCCACACCAATGTGATAACCATGCAAATAAATGAAAATTTTAAATTAAAAATAATATTAAACAAAATATATCTAGTACGTAGAAGGGCATAATTGTAAGTTGTGTGATAAATTTGAAATAACACGATCACATCAAAAATAAAAAAACAGTTCCTAGGGTGATAAAATCAAATTCGATTGATATTTGGAGAAAACCCAATGAAACGGTAGCAATTGAAAAAAGTATGACCTTGAAAAGCATATGCATTAGGGATCGACTAGGGCTAAAATGTCAAACAAATTCTAAAGAAACATTGGAGCAATAAGCGATTGTAGAAGGTAAGTAACTGATTTTAATTATCACTCGATTTATCACACAATTATCACAGCTTTAACACATTGTTTATAATCAGATGTACCATTTATCACATGTGATAACATTTGAAAATCATTATTATAACCCTACTGGGTTCGACAACCGGAAATTTCAAACTACAAAATACTTTAAAAAAATACTTTATTACATTAAACTCAAACAAACTAATACATATGGATTAAAAATCCCACATAAACTCTTCTATCTACCCTTTATCACATGTGATAAGAAACAAGAATTATACAAAAAGACGTAAAAAAAACCTACTTCCATCATCATCATCATCATCATCAACTTCATCTTCAGATAAACTATTTTCAGAATCACATTATTCAGAAAACCCTATAGACTCTTCTGAATAATCATGATGATCAATTGCTTCATCACGAAGATCAACAGGTTTCTTGCCAAGAACATTTGAATTCTTCATGACTTTGGTATCTTCACAATAGAGTCGACTTTTATCACGGTGTAGAACACGATCTGAAACGATGGAGTAGAATTCGATGAACTATAATTCGAAGGAGTAAAATTTGCTAAAAAGGGGGTTTCCAACTACACGATCAGATGTATATCTATAAACATGGGATAAATATAATTAATTATTATAAAATAAAAATTAGAAAAAATACTAAATTATAATACTAACCTTAATGATTTACTTTAACTATTTATATTATTAAAAAAAGTTTGAGGCCCCAACTGTTCTCGCATTCTTGTAAATTACAGGAGTTATCGTTTGAACCCCCACCTATATATATATATATATAGGGAACGGTTCAAACGAGAACACCTCTATTTTGCGAGAACGCGAGAACACCCTTTTACTATAGAGAATCACATGTGATACTATTATTCCATCACATATGATACACGTGTGATACTAAATCAAAGATGTGAACGACTTTTGACGCGATCTAGGTTGCAGGCCAAGTCGCCCTTACACCATTAAGCCCCTTGACTTGTATTATCACATGTGATAAGCGTGTTCTTGATGTGATATTATAATCCATCATGACCATCACATGTGATACTAAATCATAGACGCAGACGATCTTTGGCGCGACCTAAGTCGTAGGGCACGTCGTCCGCACATCACTAGGTCTCTGCACGTGTATTATTACATGTGATAAGGGTGTTCTCGCGTTCTCGTAAAATGGAGGTGTTCTCGTTTGAACATCCACCTATATATATATATATATAGAGAGAGAGAGAGAGAGAGAAGAAGGTTTAAATAAGAACTTTGTAAATTTAAAGGAATTAAGATGCTATATACTTAAGATTTAAGATGGATAAGATATACCAAATAGTTGATGATGAAAAAGAAATTAATAGTAGAGGTTAAGAAAATATTTTGATGTACCAAAGTATCAACCCGACCAACCCGTACGGTTTAAGTCGAGATTTTTCAAACCGAAAGCATTCGGTTGAGTTAATTAAATGTCTTTAACCCGATCAACCCAACTCGTGAGTAGGGTGGCAATCGTGTCGTGTTCGGGTTGGCGGGTGGCAGGTCAGGAAGGCTCAACCCGGACACGACCTGTTTAACTTATCGTGTCGAGATACACAACACTAACCCGGACACGGTCATGTTGGCGGGTTGGCGGGTCAACCCGCAAGTTGGTGGGTCATAAACGGATTGGCGGGTCACAAACGGTTTGGCGGGTTGGCAGGTCACCTGAAAATTCAACCAGATATAAACATCCAAATTTCAACAAAAAGTCTTAACAAACACATAAAACGTTCACGATTTTTCATTTTTGTTTTTGAGTTTTAATTTTTAAGTAAATAACTAAATATAAAACATTTTTAAAGAAATTAAAAATTGCTTAGCGGGTTGCCGGGTTGACCCGCGACACGATCGAACACAACCCGTTTATTTGGCGGGTTAGCGTGTCAAAAACTTCAACTATAACCTGTTTATTTTCGTGTCGTGTTTCGTGTCATGTCGAGAATTACCACCCCTACCCGTGAGCACTAAGGGTTAGCATAACCGGATACTCGACCATTTTCCATGAAACCGGAACCGGAACCGCTAACACCGGTTCCTTAAATTTAGAACCGGTTCCGGTATCGGGTACCCGGCTTCAACTTTTTTTAATTTCTTTTACATTGCATACAATAAAAATGTAATTATAAACTACAAAATGCCAACTTAAAGTAATAAATACAACAAATGATTAAAACTAATCCGATAAAAACTAATTATTACATGAACAAATTAGAAAGTTTGAGTTTTTATTTATTATTTATAAAATATATAAAATATACCAGCGGGTAATGATTCCAAAATAATGAGAATCGGAACCGGAAACGGTCCTGATCGGTTCCGTATTTTAGGAACAGGAACCGGAACCAATCACATCGGTTCCGATTCCAGAACCGGCAGTTTCGAAGCGGTTCCCGTTCCAAATGCGAGCACCCGGTTCCGATGCTCACCCCTAGTGAGCACCCCTAACTGTTATTGTATTACCCGATTTATTGGTAGTAGAGGTGTAAAGGATTGTGGGTGGCATAATCAATAAGAGAGGAGTAAATGATTGTGGGTGGAAAAAATTGACAAAAGAGGCGTAAACGATTATGGGTTCAAAATCTTGTTGTTAGGGGTTTTGAGAGGCAAGTGAGAATATTATATAAGGGGGGTACAACATTTGAGTATATCGCATCAAGGGGGTGGTGGGGTTCATCTGTTAACCAAGATGTGTAGCAAAATCACAAGAAATCACTTAGAACATGAATAAGATCAATACAACTTTGCTCCAAAATTCTCTCTGTCATATATCTCTCATTAAAACTTGACTCACTAGGCTCGTTAGCCTAACACTTGTGTTTGGTATCATGTATCTTAGGCTCTAGTGACGGGATCAATAGAGAGTGTCGATTGGGTGTCCACTAGAGGCACGTTGACTAAATCGCATTTTTGGGGAGCCTTACTTGGAGATAACAACCTTTTGGAAATTTAGTAACATCCGATCATAATCTATTTTTTGTATGAATTAGATTAGGAGATTGTTAACCTAAAACTTGATTGTTTTCTCTTGTATTAACCTGTGTAGACTATTATTTGGATGGGTAAAATCTTGCAGTTGTTATTTAGATATCGAATTTTTCTAAGTTGTTATTCTCATATTTAAGGATGTTACAGTTACTCATCCAAATCCAATTTCATCGAATTCACCATTTCCAATCAATTTTTACGTTTGACTTGTTAAACCTTGCTTATTGTCTCAGTTAATAAAATATAATATTCTTGCCATTATTATTTGTTTTTTATAGACAATATTGGTAAGGGGGCTTTCCCAAATACAAGACAGGGTCTGGGTTCGATCCATGCCCCCCTCACATTGGTATCATTGTAGGCGAGTTCCGTATAAGGCCGGTTGAGGTTGCCTATAATTAACTATTGGGTTGATTTATATACTTGCATTAAACTTCAAGTGCTATAGTCTTAAGGTTGCATAAGATGGATAGAGAGGGGATTCACTCATGATGAAGGCGATAACCAATTCATTGACATAATAACCAATTCAAGATTGTCGATGGAGTTACAATACCACCATGGGCTCTGACCATAATCGATCACTTTAATCTTAATTTGTCCTAAATCAGAGGTAAAGTATAACAATTCATTTTGATACCAATTGTCATATATAAACAATTTAAATTATATACAACTCTAAAAACATAGAAAAAGTAGCATTATTTTACACAACGTAATACAATCAGTTCATTTACAAACCGTAGCTACAATTTTTTAATTACATCGAAACCTATTTGATTTAATAGTGCTAGAATAGAACCATGAAACTTTATTATTTTATAGATGCATTAATTTGAAGAGTGTTTCACGATTCAATGAACTTAAATCTTGCTCAGATAGAAAAAAACATTATATCATATTTTTGGTATCATGTTCATTGAATTAATATGAAAAAATAGATCAATAAAGTACAATGTATGATGTATGATTTGTTGTAACGTACATTTTTTCAATTATTTCTTTGTTTCCTAATAATCAAATATTCAATGTATGATAGTGATAGAATATGTTATATAAACATTCAATAATATCAAATTTAATACATAAAGCATTTCGTGAGTACCAAAAAAAAGTTCATTTTAGATGGAGTTAAAAAGACTTGCCACTTACCACTAATAGTTTGACAAAAACTTCATTTTGAAGTTAAATTTATACTAAACACATTAGAGGATCGACAAAGAATCAATCTTTATAATATAAAGTTACACTAAACACACTTAGAGGATGACAAAGAATCAATACTTATATTATATTATAAAGTATCTGATAAAATAATTTAAAAAATACTTCAAACATTATATATTGGTTATTAGTGAATGTGATTTTAATCTTTTGAGAATCCTATTTTTTATGATAACTTGAGATCTATTCTAGTCTATATAAATTAAACAATTAATTTATATTACCAATATTTAGGATAAGAAATGTTTAGTAATTCTAATATTAGAGAGATACTTATGATAATTGTTTTTTATTAAGCAAATACATAAGTAAGCATATCTTTAATTTGTTTTCCATGATTGTAGGATTCAATTACCAAATAATGCGTACAATCCTGTTAATGTAAAACAAAATGTATATGGAGAAGAAATTGCATAATCGTGAATTACAGAACAAGAAGGAGACGAAATTGACGAAGATGAAGAAGAACATCCATGATAAAGAAACAACAGAGCAAGATACGTATAGTCCAGTATTAAACGATATTGAGGAATGTTCCAAAGATTCTGCATAAGAAGTACACCTCAATAATGATATTCAACATGATGATGATGATGATGATGATTTTGATACCGGGTTGTCACCATATATTCAACATGATGATGATGATGATGATGATGATGATGATGATGATGATTTTGAGGGCAGAAAGATGGGGGGCAACGACTTGAGTTTGGAGGCTCGGAACAAGATGTAAATCAAAGTTTTGAGGAGGTCTTTAGAAGGTTGTGGTGGTATTGTTCACAAGGTGTGCATAGTATTGTGAACGGTTGGTCTTTTTACCAGATCCACAATGTCCGGATCATCTTCTTGTAAATCCAGATGGTGTGCACATTGTGCATAATGAGTGGTGTGCACATTGTACTCATATATATATATATATATATATATATATATATATATATATATGTTGAAAAAAAAATATAATATAGGATTAGAAACGATAAAAATTAAATCTTTATATAAAAAGATTTAAGCTTTATATATAATTTAGAAACTTTATTAAAATTGATGAACCAAGATAGAGTCCTTTTGTTATATTATAGGTCCAATGAATTAAAAGGAAATCCCGAAACCAAATTGTTATGTACCCAATATTTAAACCTATCCTTTGCGATAGATTTAATTGAAAGAAAGGAGGAGAAGCAGATCGTTCACTCAGTGAACTATATTTAAATACAAGACAAAAATATTAAAGATGCTAACCTTTTGATTAATTCGTAGAAGAAGAAAGAAACTGCACGGTTTGTAGAAAACCTGTCCTTTAAGGTTTTATACGGCACCCTAATTGCTGTGAGTATGATAGCCTCAAAGCCCCAGGATTCGATGCAGGAACACGGTTTGTAAACAACAGCAGTGAATACAAACCAAAGCAAGATTGATGCAGAAAAACGGCTGGAATGCAGTTGTAGAAAACGATGGCAGTGGGACCAGAAAACCGAGAGAGAGAGAAGTAGGCAGTTTGCTACTGTTTTCAGTGTGTGGAATGGGGACGGTTTACACCAGTATTTATACTGGTTAAACCCTAACTGCCATGCTTCATCCCCAAGAATCGCAGAGTCAGTTATGACTCATTCTCCAAGCATATCACCACGTTTTTAATAAATTAAAATAAAAAGATTTATTAAGTTTGATAATATCAGTAACAAACTAGCTGAAAAACTGAGTCAAACACTTATTAAAAACGTGGGATTTATCTGCTGAATCTCTCTCTCGAAAATTTCTATAAAAAGAACTCGGGAGCTCGGGGCGAGGCTCCTCTTGCTCCGATGCGGCGTGAGAAGTGCAAAGTGCGCCTCCTCGAGCCACTCCGCGAATTCCCGTGCCCGCACCCGCGTCCACGGCCTCGGCCTCGGCCTCAACCACGCGCGCGCGCGTGTGCGTTGGTCCAACCATCCACAACCCCCACCATGAGCCCATCAACTAGTTCAAGGCCCAATGGAGCGTTAAGCCTTATAAGGCACTCTAACTTTCACCTCCCTTCCTATGTGGGATGGATGAAAAAGTTCCAACCTTCAACCTTCCATTTCCAACAATCCCCCACCAGGTTGGAAAGTTTTCTGACATTCGTAGTAAATGATGTCACAGTGGTGTCACTAAGATTAAACCATGTTTATATAAGTAAGCAAGGAGAGATCAATTCAATGGTATCCTTAGGATTTAAACCTTGAACCTTAAGATCACTTCGGCTTATTTACACACATCATCTAGCATTCTTGCTTTTTCACTGAGCGCGAATTATGGCCATGCGCTAAACCCTGTTTCATGACCTTTTAGAAGAAGAACCACTATTCTTCATTTGAGGCGGCACCACCTCTTAGTCATATAGGCAAAGTTCTATAATATCTTCGTTGCTAAGATGCCTCTAAACTTTGTTAAGAGTTTTAACTCAACCTTATTCTCGGCAACGTCGTACTATCTTCTACCTTACATGGATCTATCATTCGATAGTACCTTCTATCAATTAGTGACTTGTTGTTACCCTTTAAACTTGGTAGATAGGAGCACTAAATCCAAGTTGGGTTTCCATCACTAATTGATTCTATGTGGTTTCAGACCCATGTCTCTAGTAGTTGATCCTACTAAGTCTCTCGTCAGAGGCTTTGTTAGCGGATCAGCCAAGTTCCCACAAGACTTGACATACACAATACTTATGGTACCATAATCTATTAATTGTCTCACGAAATTGTGTCGGAGACCTATGTGTTGCGACTTCCCATTATACACGGCATTGTATACTTTTGACAGTGTGGCCTCACTGTCACAATACATGGGAATAGAAGGGGTTGGTCGAGGCCACAGATGAATATCTGTTAATAGATCTCTAATCCATTCAGCCTCTTTGCACGCGGCAGCTAGTGCAATGAGTTCGGCTTCCATAGTCTAATGGGCTATACACGATTATTTCTTGCTTGCCCAAGAAATTGCCCCACTAGCAAGAGTATAAATCCACCACTAGTGGATTTTGAATCACTTGAGTGATCTATCCAGCTGGCGTCAGAATACCCTTCCAAAATTCCTGGATGTGTCGTGTACGTTAACTCTAGATCACTGGTTCTTTTTAAGTAACCTAATACTCTTCCAATAGCTTTCCAGTGATCTGGACCGGGATTGCTAGTGTATTGACTCAGTCTACTCACCGCAAAAGCAATATCCGGTCTAGTGCAATGCATTGCATACATCATGCATCCTATTTCACTCGCATACTCTAGTTGAGCCACTGCTCTACCAGAGTTTTTATCAAGTTTCACACTTGAATCAAAAGTGTTGTACTCTTTTATATTCAGATGTTGAAACTTTGTCAGTATCTTCTCTATGTAGTGTGATTGACAAAGAGAGATATGAGACGCTAACCTTTTAACCTTTATTCCAAGAATAGTATCTACCTCTCCAAGGTCTTTCATCTTAAAGTTTGCGGATAGGTAGTTTTTGGTTTCAAGTATTCCTTCCAGATCGGTTCCGATGATCAACATATCATCTACATGTAGACAAATAATCACAGTGTTGGAATACGAAAGAGGTGATAGTCGTATCAAATCTTTCATGCCACTGTTTGGGGGCTTGTTTTAAACCATATAGAGATTTAACAAGTCTACACACTTTGTTCTCTTTTCCGGTTACTACAAACCCTTCGGGTTGCTCCATATAAACCTCCTCGTTTAGATAGCCATTCAAAAAGGCTGTCTTCACATTCATTTGATGAATGTACAGACCTTTTATGGCTGAAATTGCTATAAGAGTTCGAATTGAACTAATTCTAGCAACTGGAGCGTAGGTATCAAAATAATCGACTCCCTCTCTTTGTCTATATCCTTTTGCTACTAATCTAGCTTTAAAGGCTGAAATCGATCCATCTGGATGTCTCTTTCTTTTGAATATCCATTTGGAGCCAATGGGTTTTGCTCCCTTGGGTAAATCAGATAATTCCCAAGTACCATTTCCCATGATAGAGTCCATTTCATCTTTTATTGCTTCTTTCCACAATGGAGCATCCCTTGAAGACATGGCTTCTTTAAAAGTCTTAGGATCATCATCAATATTGATGGAGAAGATGACCTCTCTCGTAACATTCTTTTGAGTTCCTTCTACTAGGTATGAGTAGAAGTCATCTCCTAGACTTTTCTCCTTTCTTGCTCTTGTACTTCTACGTGGTTCGTCAACCTTTCTTAGGGCTTCCGAACTATCACGAGATGTGCAAGGAAGATGGGGAGCCAGTGTTGGTTCCGAATTTTCAGCATCGCCTGAAAACTTATCTTCAAAGAATTCCACGTCTCTGGATTCTACTATAACACCTGTTTCTTTATCCAATAATCTGTAAGCATTGCTATTTCTAGCATATCCAACGAATATGCTTTTAATAGCACGGGCTCCCAGTTTGGATCTTTTAGGATCAGGGGTTCGATAGTAGGCAATACACCCCCAGACTCTAAGATGGTCAAGATTTGGTTTTCTTCTTTTCCATAATTCATAAGGACTGGTTGGAATCACACGACTAGTGATTCGGTTGTGGATATGACAAGCAGTGAGTAGGGCTTCTCCCCATAAATTATTTGGCAGACCCGACTGGTTCAACATACAGTTGACCATCTCAACAAGGGTTCTATTCTTTCTTTCCGCCAAACCATTTTGTTGTGGGGTGAATGGTGAGGTGCGTTCATGTTTGATTCCATTCTCTTTGCAGAATGTATCAAACTCTCGATTGAAATATTCGCCACCTCTATCTGATCGTAGTATTTTGATTCGTTTCTCGAGTTGATTTTCCACTTCAGCTTTATAAATTTTAAATGCCTCAAAAGCTTCGTCTTTTGAGTGTAAAAGATAAACATATAAAAATCGGCTGAAGTCATCGCAGAATGTAATGAAATATCTTTTGCCTCCACGGGTAAGCATTCCATTTAATTCGCAGATGTCGGAATGAATTAACTCTAAAATTGATGTATTTCTTTTAATACTTGGAAAAGGTTTCTTAGTAAATTTTGATTTTACACAAGTTTCACATTTTCCAAAGTCTTTGTTGTCTATTTTAAGTAAACCTTTGTTTTGCATCTTTTCAATATTTTTCACATTTGTGTGAGCTAAACGTTTATGCCATAAAGAAATAGAACAAACAATATAATTCAAAGACTTGATTTTATTAGAATCATCAACTGGAATTACATCAACATTTGAAATAGAATCAAAAACAGAAACATCATCAATAATAGCTAACACATTGCTACCCACTAAGCTACTAGGACCGGCTTCCAACGCATTCACGGACCACACGGCATTCACATCTTCATTCTCTTTCAGATTAAGGTGATACAAACCATAGATGTTGTATCCCTTACCAATATACGACCGCCTCTTATAAATAATGAGTTTCCCTGATTCGATATTCAAGCCAAACCCGTTGTTGTCGAGTTTGTTTGCCGAAACAAGGCTCTTATTTAAAGAGGGGACATGAAGAACATCTTGGAGAGTGATAGTCTTCCCCGATGTGAATTTTAGTGGCACTTTTCCAATCCCAACGACGTCAGCACGGCCGTTGTTTGCCACCACCACTTGTCTTCCTTCTCTCGCTGGTCCGTACTCAATGAACTGGGATCTGTCCGGACAAACATGGACAGTAGCCCCAGTATCCATAAGCCAACCTCCTCGTCCCGCTATAACTCTAGTGGCAACCTCAGACACCATATCAATCTCTTCCATATGAAGAGTTGCCACATGGTGTCGAATTTCTTCAACACAATTGGCAATAGATGGACCGGACTTCCTTTGCTTGCATTCGCGAGCATAGTGCCCCGTCTCTCCGCAGACATGGCACTTTTCGATCCTCTTGATATGTTGACTAGAACTGGATTGGCCCGGTTTTTTAAAACTTTTCTTTTGTGGGCCGTTCCACTTCTGTTTTGGACCACCACACTTGCCCTTCCCTTTAGCAGCCTGCACGCTGTTAGCACTCGAAATGAACTTTGCTTTCTTATCCCGATTACGTGCCTCCTCCTCAATTTTCAAATTCTTGCATAAATCTTCCATAGAGCAGTCTTCAGATTATGCATCATTCTCTTAGAAAAGTCTTTCCAGGATGGTGGCAATTTATCTATAATTGCTCCAACTTGGAAAATTTCAGGAATGACTATGGAAAGCATCTTGAGTTTATTAACTAAAACTTGAATTTCATGAACTTGTTCCAAAATGGGTTTGTCATCTACCATTTGAAAACGCAAGTATTGAGACACAAGAAACTTGTTGGTTTCGTCTTCTTGTGACTTATACTTGTATTCAAGTGCTTTCCATAGTTCACGAGGGCACGTGACAGGAGTGTAAAGGTCGTATAGCCGATCGGACAGTGTGTTCTTAATATGACCACACGCTAAAGATTCGGCCTCCTTGCGGAGGAACCTTTGTTTTTCCAGATCGGCTATTGCCTTCCTATCCGGTACTTTCCCCGGCTCGGGAATCGGGTTTTCGGGAATAGGTTCAAGAGTGGGGTCCAAAACTCAATAGAGGTTGAGTACCATTAGCATAAACTTGACCTTTCGGCCCAACGAGTATACGAGGTTCCATCAAATTTCTCAAGTTTCATGAGATCATGGTTCAACAGACGATAGTTTCCGGAGTCCATCTCGTTTTAAAACCTTAAAGATTGTTGAAAAAAAAATTATAATATAGGATTAGAAACGATGAAAATTAAATCTTTATATAAAAAGATTTAAGCTTTATATATAAATTAGAAACTTTATTAAAATTGATGAACCAAGATAGAGTCCTTTTGTTATATTATAGGTCCAATGAATTAAAAGGAAATCCAGAAACCAAATTGTTATGTACCCAATATTTAAACCTATCCTTCGCGATAGATTTAATTGAAAGAAAGGAGGAGAAGCAGATCGTTCACTCAGTGAACTATATTTAAATACAAGACAGAAATATTAAAGATGCTAACCTTTTGATTAATTTGTAGAAGAAGAAAGAAACTGCACGGTTTGTAGAAAACCTGTCCTTTAAGGTTTTATACGACACCCTAATTGCTGTGAGTATGACAGCCGCAAAGCCCCAGGATTCGATGCAGGAACACGGTTTGTAAACAACAGCAGTGAATACAAACCAAAGCAAGATTGATGCAGAAAAACGGCTGGAATGCAGTTGCAGAAAACGATGGCAGTGGGAGCAGAAAATCGAGAGAGAGAGAGAGAGAGAAGTAGGCAGTTTGCTACTGTTTTCAGTGTGTGGAATGGGAAGGGTTTACATCAGTATTTATACTGGTTAACCCTAACTGCCATGCTTCATCCCCAAGAATCGCAGAGTCAGTTATGACTCATTCTCCAAGCATATCACCACGTTTTTAATAAATTAAAATAAAAAGATTTATTAAGTTTGATAATATCAGTAACAAACTAGCTGAAAAACTGAGTCAAACACTTATTAATAACGTGGGATTTATCTGCTGAATCTCTCTCTCGAAAATTTCTATAAAAAGAACTCGGGAGCTCGGGGCGAGACTCCTCTTGCTCCGATGCAACGTGCAAATTGTGCCACTCCGCGAATTCCCGCGCCCGCGGCCTCGGCCACGCGCGCGCGCGTGTGTGTTGGTCCAACCATCCACAACCCCCACCATGAGCCCATCAACTAGTTCAAGGCCCAATGGAAGGTTAAGCCTTATAAGGCACTCTAACTTTCACCTCCCTTCCTATGTGGGATGGATGAAAAAGTTCCAACCTTCAACCTTCCATTTCCAACAATATATATATATATATATATGTGTGTGTGTGTATATATATATATGTATACGTATCGAGAATAATTTAGTATTGTTGATGGTAATGAATGAAAATTTGGCCAATAGGGAATCAGGGCTTAAGGATCGAGATGAAAAAAAGGTTGGGCATGTCATAACTCACATGTCTAATTTAGTTTGAAGTTTTTTTACTTCTTAGATTATTTTTAATTACGCAATATTTATTTGGTAATCGAATCTATTGAAACTCTATTTTTTGGGACTACGGTTTCTTTAAAGTTGGTTTTATAATATATTTTTAAAGTAATAATTTTTTGTCTGTACGCATAAAGTGAGAGAGAGAAAGATAAACCGCATGAACCACACTGCATCACATTTTGCGGTGCGGTTTGTAGTTTGGGAAAATGCTTAAACCGCATATATTGTGCAGTTTGGTCCCAAACTGCACTGCGGACACCCTTATCTCCAACAATTATGTTGAAGTAGAAATTTTAGAGATTATGATATTCTTTTTGCAATAATAGATATGGCAAAGTGTATGTTATAAGTTTTTTTTAAAGTATATAATATTTATATACGGCAAATGAAATAGGAAAACTCAGACATCTTCCTCACTTTTGGTGAGGTTTGAACCCCCGACCTCCTAGAAGGCAAAGAGCTCACATACCGCTAAGACAAAGGCCCTTTGATAGAAACCTCTAAAATTTAATGTTGAGAAAATGTATATTATTTTAATTATTTCCACTGTTGAGATTAAATGTGTTATAATTAGTTATACGGTCTTTTTAAAAGTGTATTAGATAACGAGTTTATAAAATATTTTAATTAATATTGAAATTGCTAAAATAGAGTAATGGTTGAAGTTTAATATAATTTTTTTAAAGATTTTAATTTTTAATGAGACATCTTTTGTTTGAAGAATAGATGTAGGTATATATAAAAAAAGATAATGTTTTCCCTTGAAAATGATAACGTTAATGACTACCTTCATTTTGCAAAACAAACATCTTTATATGAAATTTGTATGTATATAAAAGAAATATGAAAAACACATGATGTGATGTGATATTACTAAATTCAAGTATTTTAAACATTTGGAGTGTAGTTTGATTTTGGTTACCCACTTTGATCGGAATCTAATAATTTGAAGAATGGATGTGCATATATGAACGGTAATGGGGCGGGGACCCCAATCCTCATTTTTGTCCCCGATCCCAATTTTCATCCTCATCCCCGTCTTTATTTCCACCGGGGAATATGATCACATCTCCATCCTCATCTTCAACGTGAAACGGAGATCCCCACCTGAGATTTGGGGATTTTTTCCCCGTTAATATATATGCATATATAGGGGCAGGTTCAAATGAGAACTCAAATTTGGTTGTGAACATGTCTCATTCAAATAAATATCATAGTACTGAATATATACTAGACTGAATATTCCTTTATATATTCAGACTGAATATATACTATATTCAGTCTGAATATTCCTTTGTATATTCAGTCTGAATATTGCTTATTTTGATAGGTGTCACGCTCTCATTTGTTCTCACGTTCACAACCAAATTTGAGTTCGCATTTGAACGTTCCTCTATATATATATATATATATAATCAAATATGTTGAGTAATAAAATCGATCGATAATGATTTATGTTTAAATTTCACGTGTTTTCAAAATTTGTTTTTATAGATTATCAAATATTCATATGTGAACAAAATCACAACATCTTACATAATTGTTAAACCAAGCACTTTTGGATTTTAATATTTTTTCACTAAAAATAAGTAAGACAACTCAAAAAAATGTATATAAGAAAAATATATCAAAATAATACAATTTATAAATCTAAAATATATTAAATCTAATTATTTATAAATATAATATTTAATAATAAAAATGTATAATATATTTAATATTCGGGAACGGGACGGGACGGGGACCACGTTACCCGGCCCCGTCCCCATCCCCGGTTTTTAACTTTCGGGGATCCCCGTCCCCATCCCCGATTTTATGGGGAATCCTCATCCCCATCGGGGCGAGTACACCAGGTTTCCCGATGAAGCGAGTCTTATTCCCATGCCTGAACGGATGAAGTATTACTTTGAAAATGGAAATGTTATATAAAGTGACATAATGAAATTTAAATAATTAAAAAATAGTAATTGTGTTGTATTGTGATTTTGGCCAGCCCTCCTTTTAAAAATTATACGGATAGAGTTGGACTTGGACCATTGTTAAAGTCCTACACAGTTAGACTTGGACAATTGTTTTTTTATATATGTTGGAACCTTTCATTTCTCTTCAACGGTTCTTTTGAAGATTAATCTAGGGACTCCTAATATGGTATCAGAGTCAGGGTCTACCATTTGGGCCATCTTTGCTCGGGACTCGCACTCTGGACATCTTTGTCATCTAGCCTCCGTTGGAGGGGCGTGTTAGAGTCCCATATCGGCTAAACTTTGACTATTGTTCTTGTATATATGTTGGAACCTCCCATTTAATCTCAATGGCTTTTTTAAAGATTGATCTAGGAGTTTCATATATCCTAATAATAAAAAGATGGTAGAATGGAGAATAGATATGAGTATATAAACCGAGAAGAAATTCATTTTGAAAAATTAAAAGGGTTACGTGGCTTAATATACTTTTTGGCCGGCCCTCCGTTTACAAAAAAAGAAAAATCAACATATGAAGTAATATCATGATATTTAAGTATTCAAAATTTTCGAACTATGGTGTGATTTTTATTATCTTACAATTAAGAGAAGAAAATAAAATGAAAAATAGATGTGAGTATATTAAAAAATGATGTATTTATTTGAAAAGTTAGTTGGCTAAGATATAATTTTTCAGTGACCCCCCTTTTGCAAAAAGAATATATACATATATATATAGACTTAGGATTACGTAAAACTAGCATGTTTTTGTGAGATCATATTTTTACATTTGAAACTTCATAGCAAAGCACTGTGAAGGTAAAAACAACTTTCTATGTTTTCGTGAGACCCCTTTTTTACACTTGAAACTTCATAGCAAAACATTGTGAAGGTAACATTTATAGTGTTTTTGCTGTGAAGGTTCGAATTTTTTTTACCTTCACAGTGATCTGTTGTAAAGTTTAAAGTGTAAAAATATGGTCTCATGGGTCTCACGAAAACATGTTGGTCTCACATGAACCCAACCCTATATATATATATATACATACATACATACATACATACATACATACATACATACATACATACATACATACATACATACATACATACATACATACATACATACATACATACATACATACATACATGGGGAGAGTTTTTCAAATGCAACCTCATCAATTTATACAAACATTGCAATGTATATTAAGAAATATTGAGATATTTATGGACATTTATCGTAATTCATTAATTTTGTTTCCTAATTCAAAACCATGATCATAATTAATGAACCAATCATCTTCCATATATATCTCAACAAATAATTAATGAATTATGATAAATGTACATAAATATCTCAATGTTTCTTAATATAATAGTTTGCAAAGTTTGTACAAATTGATGAATTTGCAATTGAAACATCCCCTATATAAATACACACACATGAGCGGGTTCAAATGAGAACTCAAATTTGGTTATGAATGTAAGGACAGATGAGACCATGATACGTGTCATATTCAGACTAAATAATGAAAGAAAATATTCAGACTGAATGTAGTGTTATTCGGACTGAATGAAGTGTTATTCAGTTTGAATAATATTACGTTCAGTCTAAATATTTTCTTTATTATTTAATCTGAATATGACACGTGTTGTGCTCTCATTTATCTTCACGTTCACAACTAAATTAGAGTTCGTGTTTAAATTTTTCTCTCTCTATATATATAAGAAAAATGATAGATGTATAAAGTTATTATGATATTTGAATTATAATATTGTTTATGTTATCTTACATTAATAGACGTATGATCAATTGAAGAATAATTACGAATATATAAAAAGATTCGCTTTCAAAAATTAAAATAGTTAGTTGGATTCTTAAACGACAATGCTATTTGCATCATTTATTTTTGTTGAAACTTATGTATTTTCTTGCATTGGGAAAGTAAGATTTGATCATTATGTAGAGAAGCATTTAGCAATATATAGGAGTACAATTAACCTAGTCTCTCTTTAACATACGAGGAGGCTAATGACACATCTATATGTCTTTTTAAAATATACAATATCTAAATACCACAAACGGAGCAAATAAACTCACACCTCTCATTCACCTTTGGTGAGGTTTAAACCTCCGACCTCTTAGGAGTCCAAAGACACATGTCGCTAGGTCAAAGACCCTTTGGTTGACACCCCTACTCACCTTTGGTGAGGTTTGACACCCCTATATGTTGCTAATGACATCCCTATAAAGTGAATTCCTCCTTATACGTATCAAAATCCTCTTTTTATATTTTCAAGACAACAAAAGTACACAAATTTCAACACAAAGGGGTGTCGTTAACATTACCCTTAAATATACATGGACAATGCTATTGACACTCCGATTAATTGAAATTTATATAATTTTATTGCATTTATAATAAAAAGTTGATTTTAATGTTAATATATGTAAAGAATTTTTCATAGATAGAAGTGCCTTTAATAACACATAGGAGTATCTGTATCATTAGCTTCCCCATACACATAAGTCTTTTCGCCAAACAAAGTTCACTTTTACAATGATTCAACAAATAAAAATATAAATCACAAGGGTGGTGCCTCAATGGTTTGAGTTTGGGCTTCCCCATACACATAAGTCTCTCGACCAACTGTTTTTAGATCAATGATTAAACAGTTGAATCTCTGGTGGATCTGAGAAAGTGTCTCATTTTTCAGAAACATGAAGCTTTCAAATTGTCTCACCAAATGGATCCGACAAGCAATCTGAACCTCACCGGTTCCTTCATATTGAACACAAAGAGTGTCCTACATGGACTTAGAGGTCCTCATTTTCATGACAGAATGGTATACATCATCTGGTAGAGACATTGCAATAATAGATCTAGCTTTTGAATCAACAACTAGCTCTTTCTTGTCTTCCTCACTCCAATTGATTTGGAGTTTTGGGAATACGTCTCTCAGGTATAACAGGAGTAGTTCTAGTTGTAGGAACTGCAGGGACTATGAGTGTAGGAATGAATGGTTCATTCTCTACATAGTAGGGGATCTTTGGATCTGGCCCTTCTAGGAATAGAGTCATTCTTTCCTTCCAGACTAGGAAATTATCCTTTCTAAATCTAGGAGGTTTAACTAAAGATCCATTGTCTATATAGTTGGTATTTGTATTAGCCATTTTAAAATAACAAGAAATAAGTTCTTTTAAGGATTATAAGAAATGAACACTGCTTTGATACCACTTGTTGGTCTCAAAGGAATCTACAAGAGTTTATAAGTATAGAAATAAGTTGTAGAAAGGGGGGGTTGAATACAAACACGACTTTTTAGGGTTTTTAAATAAGTTTAAATCAATGAACAAATTTACAGTTGTAAGCAGAACAAGAACAAGTAATTAAACCTATTCTATTACAACTTTAGAAATCACTAAGTTTGATGCACAAAGAAAGATAAGAAACAGAATCAGAGGTTCAAGAAGAGATATGAGCATGCATGAAGATGAAGAGAATATCTTCATCTATTTATACCCGTTGCATTTAATGCAACTCAGAAGATACATGTCACATGTCAAGTTTCTATTTGAGACTTGTCCTTTGTTCATAAAGCATCCATACCTTTGGCCGAATATGAATAGTAGCTTATTCATAGTTGGTAAGGACATAGGGGACAGTCCGTGCGTTCTTTTTTAGAAGGCATGGGGGTTTGACATTTGTGCATCGAGGATAAGATCGACTTTGATCTTGCTGAGTAGGCCCGACTTGATCACTGATACTGAAACTTCAAGGATGGAGTCTTCAGGTATAACTGAGGCTTTATGCAAGATCTCACACTTTTGTAAGATGGACGTTGCTATCACTGAACCGCTTCAGATCATGAGTTGTTCATCTCTTACTTGATCTAGGTCTTCTACTATCGTTGAATGGTCTTTGGTGTGAGTGTTGTTCTTCAGATCTTCAAAGACTAGTTGATGTTCCTGATTTTCAGCAATCATTGAGTACAGTCAGTATATGCTATCGCTGAATATGAACAATAACATAGACATGTGATTTTCACTAAGTATATGGAGGAATCATATTCAAATCACTGAAAGAAGTTTGGATCAACAATTCATGTGAGATCAGCCTGTTTGTAACACCCTGATTTTCGTCTCTATTGAAGAAAGTGTTGAATCGAGCGATACAATAACCGAATGATAATTTCAGAGTTTGAGTAGTGGTGCCATATGGGAGTGACATCTGTCACTATAGCACCGATGATACTTAGAGTATGTTCATCTCAACTATTGTGCCATGCGGTTACGACATCTGTCACAATAAACCCGGCGGTACCAAATGGTTAGTGGACCCAACAATTATGCCATGCTTTAGTAACAATGGCACAATGTATCAACCGGGTCTTTGGTAAAGTGGAATATCGGGTCCTCTTTGTGTTCCACTATTGGGATCAATGAAATAAGTATTTTGAAGTTAATTATATTGGATATCATCTACAAGACGAGAAACAGAATCAAAACGGATGAAAAGTAAGAAAAAACACCTCGGAACCGCCAGGCTATAGTGCTCGACGATTGTGACAATGTCGCAATCGCCTGTCAGAGTCACCCAAGGTGTACCGTGACTTGGAAAGTGAATCATCTTGATGATGGACACGGGCTATTGTGTCCGGCGATTGTGAGATGGCACAATCGCTTGTCACAGTTGCCGACGACCTCCAGCGAATAAAAATCAGGATCTTCTTCATTTGTCCATAACTTCTTCATCACAGCTCCGATTTAGGCTATTTCTTTTGCTATGGTTTCGTATTTCAGATCTGTTTAACATGGTAACAATGAGGATTAAAGTTTACTTGATGATTTGGGGTTCCTAGAAGTTGAAAAGTACGATCACCTCTCCGAAATCTTGAATCTAGGGTTTGAGTTTTGCACCAACAACTCTCATTCTCTCTTGGGTTTGTTTTATGTATGTTTTGGAAGTTATGTAGGTGTTCTTTAAAGGATTACACTATGGATCTAGATGTGTAGCTTAAGGATCTAAAGTCTTCACCGAATGGAACTCGGTATTGGGGTAAAACCTAGATTTAACTTAAATCTAGCAAGGTGAGTTCAAGATACTTTTTGAAAACTTTGTACATGCCAAAAACGTCCATTTTGAAGTATTAACATGTTTTACTTGGTATTTATCAAATGTGTGATTATTTGAGTAAGTTTGCATATTTGGTATAAAAGGATTTATAAATCATGTAAGAGGCTTATACTTGAGTTTTAGACATTTTGACAGGTAAATTATAAGTGTGGGTTGTTTGGATGCATCATCTGTTAAATGAAAATCATTTGGTTGTATTCAAGGGCGGATTTAAGAAGAGGTGATAGGGGTCATGGGACCCCTACTAAAATTACATAATGAAAGGTTAATTTTTTTTAAACTTGTTTTTCTATTAAACTCTAATTTTAACCTTCCAAAGGGACCCCAACTAGGTTATATAATGAAAGACTATTTCTTTTAAACTTGTTTTTCTATTGGACTCTAATTTAAACCTCACAAAGGGACCCCAACTATTGAATTTGTAATTTTGTTTAGAATTTGAACGCTGCAATGTGTAAATTTGTTTAGAAATCTAGAGACCGTAATGTATAATTTTGTTTAAAATTGTGTAACTTTTCACTAGGTTTGTGATTAATTGGTTAATGCCAAGTGCATAATTTTGTTTAATGGTTGGTTCTTCTTGCCATCTGATTCATTCTTATGAAGCAGTCGAATTTTGTATTAATTTGTAATGTGTTTATTTGCTTTAAGTTTAAACGAAATAGAAAAAAATATAAATAGTAGTATAATGTTTTGGTTTAACTAAAATAGTAAAAAGTTAAAACGGACCGAATAAGTTTTTTTTATTCAGTAAACCGAACCGTTTAAGGCAAAACGAATAACTAGAAACCGTTTCCGTTTAGATGAATTACTCAGTTTCAAAAAAAAAAATTGACACCCTAAAATGTGCCCCCAACTCAAAACGTTTCTGGATCCGCCACTGGTTGTATTTGCATCTTTAAAGTATTGGATTTATAAATCGTTGGAAAATACATGTTATTGTATTATGGGTCATTTTGTAAATACATGAATGTGAGTTCATTCTTACCTTTCTAAAACTTTATACATGTCAAAATGATGTATTTTACCTTCTATATGTTGTTTAAACAAGTATTTCTATACTTGGTGGATTTTGGTAAACTAGATCAAAATCTGTCATTTAGGATTTCCCTTTGAATGATAATCTGAGTACAAGGAAAGGTTTTAAAACACTCTTATGAGTTTAATGTCAAGAAATATGACGTTTGGTACTAAATGCTATTTTGACCTAATTTTGGAAAGAAGGTTTTGGAACAAGGAAACTTATCATACAAAAGTTTTGTATTGAGAAATGATATGTACATCGGAATAGATGTATTAAAATTATATATATACTAAGCCCGGTGAGTCAAACTAATTTGGGCCGTTAAAACTATTCCTGAGATTCAATCTCAGCCCTTTAAACTCAGTATTTTACAGTTATCTAACCTCTCGACTTCTCATCCTCCCCACCACTCTCCCAGTATATCGCATCTCTCCCACCCCCCCCCCCCCCCATGGTTTTATTCCACGATCGCCAGATTCACGCCTCATATAAGAGAAGCATGCTACTTCCGGCTACATTGATACTCATTCAGGTTGTTTCTCCAGGTTTCAAAACTCTCTTCAACTTTCGATCAACTTGGAGGTCTCAATTATGTCGTGAACGAATTCATTTTGGAGTATTGAAGTTGAAGAATAAGGAATTTAAGATAAGGAATTTCAGGTTTATTCTCGATTTTTGCCCTCATTCACTGACTGGATTTGAGCAAGACGAAAAAGGTATCAATTTCTCTTCTAAATTGCAATTTTTTCCCTTATTTGCTTACTAATTGTCTTTCATTTTTGTTTAAACTACAGACTCCAAGTATGATCTTTTAATCTTTTTTTGTTAAATTTCTTTGATTTTACTTCTTTTTTTCAGGTTCAGATAAGGAATTTCAGGTTTATGCTCGATTTTTGCCCTCATTCACCGACTGGGTTTGAACAAGACAAAAAAGGTATCAATTTCTTTCCTAAATTGTAATTTTTTCCTTATTTGCTGACTAATTGTCTTTCATTTTTGGTTAAACTACAGACTCCAAGTATGATCTTTTATGATTTTTTGTTAAATTTCTTTGATTTTATTTCTTTTTTGTTTGATTTATTTTATTTATTGTGTGAAATTCCCTTGTTATTGTGACCAATTAAATATTAAAGGATCACAATATAAGTAAGAATGTAAAAGAAGCTACTTGCAAATGTTGCAAATATGTTGATGTTGTGTTTATTTGTTTGGGAAAACAGACAGTAACGGGGAAGTGCTTTCACAAGTGTATCACTAAACCCGGGAGCAGTTTGAGCGGGGGAGAAAGTAGCTGCATCTCCAGGTATGTGGATGTTTGTCTCGAGGCCACTGTTCAGCACATCGCTTTTCAATTCACAAAGATAGAAGTTTCTTGAAAGAAGAACATTTATCTATCCATCCATCTGTCTAGGCACATTGTACTATAAGCTGCTATACATAATTAAACCACTACCAAATGGGTGATCTATACATGACTGTTTGGTAGCAGCTTATTCACTCACCTAAGAGCCTGTTTGTTAGTTAGAAGCTTAATGAGATTAATGAGACGTACAACTTATTCACTCAGCTATATATGACTGTTATGTAGCAGCTTATTCACTCACCTAAGGGCCTGTTTGTTAGTTAGAAGCTTCATGAGATTAATGGGACTGACAACTTATTCACTCAGCTAGGCACATTGTACTATAAGCTGCTATACATAATTAAACCACTACCAAACGGGTGATCTATACATGACTATTTGGTAGCAGCTTATTCACTCACCTAAGAGCTTGTTTGTCAGTTAGAAGCTTAATGAGATTAATGGGACTTACAGCTTATTCACTCAGCTATATATGGCTGTTATGTAGCAGCTTATTCACTCACCTAAGGGCCTGTTTGTTAGTTAGAAGCTTAATGAGATTAGTGGGACTGACAGCTTATTCACTCAGCTAGGCACATTGTACTATAAGCTGCTATACATAATTAAACCACTAACAAACGGGTGATCTATACTTGACTGTTTGGTAGCAGCTTATTCACTCACCTAAGAGCCTGTTTGTTAGTTAGAAGCTTAATGAGATTAATGGGACTTACAACTTATTCCCTCAGCTATATATGATTGTTATGTAGCAGTTTATTCACTCACCTAAGGGCCTGTTTGTTGGTTAGAAGCTTAAGGAGATTAATGGGACTGACAGCTTATTCACTCAGCTATACATGACTGTTATGTAGCCGCTTATTCACTCACATACGGGCCTATTTGTTAGCAGCTTAATGAGATTAATGGGACTCACAGCTTATTCATTCAGCAATACATTGTGGTATAGCTAAGTGAATGTTTAACCTCATATGTATTCTGAGCAACACTATTAAAAAAGAAGCAGCCCAAATGATGAAGCTTAAGTAGACACCAATATTATAATTCAAGACCGAGACATAATTCGGGTGAGATAAACAGGCCCTTATAAACAAACCGGGTATTTGTTCAGCCCAAATATTATTAGGTTTTTGATTGAATGTTAAAATATATACTACATGTCTTTCTTGAATGAAAACTTAATCCCAATGGTATTCACTGTTTCAATGAAAACTTAATCCCAATGAAAACTTAATCCAAATGGGGAGATTGTTATGTCTGAAATTATTGTATCCGAGATGACAACTATTGAAGACATGAATGACCAAAAGTGCAAAGTCAACAAAGTCAATAATTAGGAAGGTTTAATATAAGGAAACGTTGCTTTATTGTAAATAAGGCAAGTGTATAATGCCTTATCTTATAGTTTCCTTATTACGATAAATGTTCTACATAGAAATAGAGGGTTAGGGTCATTCTTTAGGTGTGCGCGAGATTATTTATTAAGAAGAGATTAGAGTGAATATTAGTCAATTACTAGAAAGTCTAAATATTGTCAAATCATATTGTAAAGCCTTCGTCGGACAAAGTGTTGGAACATGAACGTTCTTCGTCGGACAAAAAAAAAGAAACATAACTTTCCAAAATTCAAAAACTTGAGAACGAGGCTTTACAATTAAACCAAAACCGGGAAAATGATACAATTTCAAATATGTCTACATGTAAAGCCTTCGTTAGCTCGTATTTGGATGATTGTGAAGAGTTGTTTAAATTAGATCCAAACTACATTCATCCTAAACAAAAATGCTCCCCTTCTTTCGACCAAATTGATGATGACTTAGACTCTCTTAAGGAAATGCCTCGTTTTGACGAGTACACTGATTCCTCATCGAACCTTAAATCCACGGAACAATTAGATGATTTAAATGCCGACTTTGACTTCAATCCTACACTTCCAAATCATACGGAGTTTTTGGACAAAGGCAAAAAGCCAATCGAATCAGTTTTACTTCAACGGATCCGAACGAGTGTTCCACAAGTCAAATGCATTACACCCACTCTAACCAAAAGGATCAAACTCACTTTTCCAAACCCATCAATTCTCATTATCTGAAAAATGCTAAAGCTTTTCGAACTCATAATTCTAAACAGTTTCATAATGATTTTGTTGCTAAATCTGGAAATTTCAAGAAGTTTAAGATGGTTTAGAGGAAAAAATCAACTATAGATAATACTGTTGGAAATATGCCACATACATCTCCTATAGTTGATGCAAAATCATTTGTTTCCAAGACTAATTTGCCTTATCTTGTAAGATCTATCAATCAGCTAATTAGTCTAAGTGCCACAAAGATTTGTTGTTCTACTTGTGGAACAAATGATTTTGTTGATCAAAGGTTCACTCATAAATGGTATGGTACTTACAGTATCCCCACTTCCCCATTTATTGCATCAAAAGCTAACTTCCAAGGACCCAACAAAGCTTGGGTACCAAAATCTTTTTAATCTATTTTGTAGGTACGTCATGTGTGTTCTAAATTCCGAATATTCACATCACATGAAAATCTTTCAAAAGGTTATGCTACATTTGAGGGGGGTACCACATTTTTACCATTTATTTAGTTTTATAGTATCTCAGCTATGAACCTGCTCTTAACATTATGACTTCTGAATACATCAGTTCAGAACTCGGACTTCAATATTTCAAAACTCTTTGTGCGTTAGATTTAGACGTTTCAATGGTCAAACCAAATCCGGAATGACCTACCCATGAAACACATCCCTAGGTTAGATATCCTAAAAGGGAATGATTAAATAAAATTGAGTGCTTGTGAGATAAAGAAAAATGTGAGGGTGTGACAAGACTTTAAAGAAAATATTTGGTCTTCACCAAACCTAAACAGTTATCCGGGTAGCCACATAATCTATTCATTCTCGATTCTTTGGAGATGAATATTGAACTAGACATGGACCCAATGTCGATAACCCGTGTCACCCCACCCAACTACTCAAGTATCTCACAAAAGATATTTGTTTCATATATCACGGAGAATGAGCATATCTGGTATACTTTCTTCACTCGGAAGATTAAGATATTGAAAAAGGAAGACACACCTCCGGTCTCCGAACTTCACATTCAATGCACATTAAGTCTGTGAAATGTATTTTCACATTTTGAGCCTTAAAATTAGCATTTAATGCATAAATTCTTTCTACACATTGCACGAGTCTTTGTGATTCCTCAAGCATATCTTCGTGTTTATGCCGTTGAGAAGTTAGTTTTATAACTTACTTCTATGATAACTGGAAGTCCTATCAGTGCCAACCCGCTGCCAACACAGCATATAGGCCATTTAATTAAAATTTATTTTGATTAAGTGATAACAGTTGCTTCATGTGCTTCTGTATGTTAGTTTTACACCCTTCATTAGTTAATTATTTTTTTTTGTCTTTGGTTATTCATAATGATTCGGATTCTCCTTATCATTCTGAGGGGGAGAGATTGTATATCAGAGACATGACATCACGACATGAGAAAAGGAAGATGACAAATGTTGATTTGTTTTGAAGATAAAGACTGAAGTAAATATGTTTTGTCGACTGCTGAAGATAAAGTTGAAGACTTATCGAGTGCTTAAGACCCGACATAAATTTTCATCGATTCAACTTGATCCGAGATCATTTTCTGTTGAAGACTTATCAAGTGCTTAAGACCCGACATAAAGTTTCATCGACTCATCTTGGCCCGACATCAATTCTTGTCGAATCTACTTGGCCCGAGATTTTTTTTCATCGACATCACCTGAACCGACAAGTTTATATCCTACGACATCACGGCTCCTTCAATTTTTCCAATCATATGCAACGGAGATTACAAGAGATCATTTTCGTGGGGAGAGCAAAAGATTCAAAAGAAAGATTTGTTGACAAAAGTTTCATGATCTTCAAAAGAAGAGTGCTGATTTGTTGAATTGTAATCTCGAATACAAATGGGGAGATTGTTAGGTCTGAAATTATTGTATCCGAGATGACAACTATTGAAGACATGAATGACCAAAAGTGCAAAGTCAACAAAGTCAATAATTAGGAAGGTTTAATATAATGAAACGTTGCTTTATTGTAAATAAGGCAAGTGTATAATGCCTTATCTCATAGTTTCCTTATTACGATAAATGGTCTACATATAAATAGAGGGTTAGGGTCATTCATTAGGTGTGCGCAAGATTATTTATTAAGAAGAGATCAGAGTGAATATTAGTTGATTACTAGAAATCCTAAATATTGTCAAATCATATTGTAACCGTACAAGTGAGATATCCGACTGCGAAAATTCCTCAATCACTTTGTTCTTATTGCTTTAATCGATATAATCATTGTGCTTGCATATACTGGGATCTACAGATAAACAAACCGGTTATTTGTTCAGCCCAAATACTATCAGGTTTCTGATTGAATCTTAAAATATATACTACATATGTCTTTCTTGGTACCTCATGAAAACTTAATCCCAATGGTATTTCACTGTTTAGTCAACATGAAATAGACCTATTATTCGAGATTGGTCATTTTTTATGGAATTTCAAAGCATGTATGGTATCGATAATGTTTTGACCAGATTTTTTTAAGTTAAGTTTATATATTATAATCCAAGTTTCTAAGATTTTTACAAGATTTTCAAAAAAAAAATTAGAGTTTTAAAATTCTTCATCGATTCTGTCAGTTTCCTTCTACCAACACCATGGTAACTAGGACTTTGATTTCCCACATTTAATTCTTGAACTCGAATGCAAATCAGGTAACAATTTCTTTTGTTTTAAGGTATCTAATCTCGATTTCTTGATGCTTGAAATGTTTTGTAGATGATTTCATTTTTATGCAATGCCTAAGAAATAATTGTAAACATATATAGAAGATTATGAAATGCCTAAAACATTTCATAATTATTTCTTATGCAATGCATAATTATTTCAATGAATCAACATAAACTATAATGTTTTGTAGATGATTTCATTTCAGTTTTAGGATTGCATAATTATTACACTAATGTAGGCATAACACCTACGAAATCAACACTTTATTTGATTCATTGACTGTGGAATGTGGAATTAACCATCTCATGGTGATTTTTTGCTTTCGTGGATTTGTATGCCACTTTTCAGTATGTTGTTTAAGCACATTCCAATGCCCCTTTTTACCATATAAATGGATGTTCTAAATTACAATTGGCGACGAAATATGAGTCAGTTTTGTTAATCTTTACAAATAATTGTTTTAAGTCCTGATGCAATGGTGCTTACAGACTTCCTATTTTTGCTGGTCGTAACTCATAAGCGTCCATATGAAAACTTTAGCTTCTGCCATGTTGCCACCTGCCATACGCTATGATTCTTGTCGAACCTGTTTCAGGATCTTACGATATGGTGTCCATTGGTATTTTCAGAAATATAAAGCAGACATTTGGTTTGGTTTATGTTGTCTTATTACTCTAGGCACAAGCTACAAAAATGCTTGACAACAAGTTAACATGCATTTACACCCTACAACATGATGATGCATGTTCAGAAGAGTCATTATATCGCCTTCCATTTTTGTGCATAATGTAACCCTCCATCATGCCTCTGTAGAATGGAAGAATCATAAAGCCTTTAGGTTGGAAGGAAGTGTTCTTAAAACTATAGTAGCTACTGGATTCCTTTCTGAAATGAGAACAAATCAAGAGTGCTGAATTGAGGATGTATTTTCTTTAGCTTATAGCTTTAAATGTTATCCTGCATGTACTATCTTATTTTCGAAATAATTATGCAATGCCTAAAACCGTGTCATTTCAATTGTGAACACTTATTTTGGGACTCACGGCTTATTTACTCAACTAATTTGCTTATCAGATGATAGAGATATCATAATAGCTTCAAAAGGCACTGGGTTCTGAAGAAGTTCTGAAGAGGTTCTGAAGAAGTTCTGAAGGAGTTCAGAACCTGTTCTGAACTTTTCTGTTATAAATGCTCTGTTACTTTAGTCTTTCTATTGTATGTATAAATAGATAGTTAGTTAGATTGTTAGAACTAACGTTTTACATAAGCCTTGTAAAGACATATTTTGTAATATTGTATATTCAATCAATACATATTACATTTGGCTATCATCATTCCTGTCAAAATCATTTCATATATTGATATCTTGATTGTTTGGGTCCTAACAATTGGTATCAGAGCCAATTCATCTGTTTTTGAAGATTTGTGAAAGAACTTGTCAGATCTGACAGTTCTTGGCGTTCTTGATCTACAAAATTCAAATTCAACTCAGGTGAATTCTCGATCTTCTAACAATCAAAGATGTCTAAAGAAATAGTCTCAATCGGATCTGAAACGAAACCACCAACTCTCTTCTTGAGAGAATATCATCAATGGAGAATTAGAATGATTCAATTCTTGGATAACATAGATGAAGCCTTAATGCAATCTATCACAAATAGCCCACTAGAGGTATTTGTTGAGATTCCAGCAGTTCCCAGAACTGAATCTACCCCTCAAATTCCTGCATCAAAAATGAAGAAGAGTCCTGGAATGTACAATCCAGCTGAAAAGGCTCAAATGAAAGTTGATAGAAGAGCATTAACTTTACTCACCATGGCAATTCCTAATGAGATATTCAATAGGGTTGATAGTTTAACTTCAGCAAAAGTCATGTGGGATGAAGTAGAAGCTCAGATGCAAGGAAGTACAAAGGCTCAAGCACAGAGATTAAATATCTGTGTAGGAACATATGAAAATTTCAGATACAAAGAAAAAGAATCTATCACTGATACATATCATAGATTCAATAACGTTCTGAATGATCTAAGAAGAAATGGTGTTCAGAAATCAAATTCTGAGATAAATAACAAATTTCTGAACAATCTGGGAAATGAATGGTCAAGTTTTTCAGATAATATGGTAACTAGGAACTTGTCTAGAAAGACAATTCATGATGTCTATGGCATCTTGTTCCAACAAGAGGACAAGATCAAAGTTAGACAATATGAACAAAAGAAGACACAAGAAATAGTTGCCCTTCTGAGCAAGAACTATAATTCTTTGACCATTGCTGCCAAGAAAGTTTGTGAGATCCCAGAGATAACAGTTTGTGATGGGGATGAATCAGATGAGGAGCTTAAAAGGATTTCTGATAATATTGCTTTCATGACAAGGCAATTCAAACAAAGATACAATCAAAAATATCAGAATAAACCTAGATCTGAAGTTGGACCTAAGAAAGGTCAAGAGGCTGGTCAATCTGAAACATCTGAACCAGCAAGATGCTTCAACTGTGGAAAGCCTGGACATTATGCAAGACAATGCAAGATGCCAAAAGTCAAGAATTCAGGTTATTATGAGAAGAAGCATCTATTAGCAAAGAAAAAGGAGCTTAATCCTGCTCTAGTGACCAAGTATGAAGAAGACTGGTTAAACTGGAGTGATGGAGATGATGATGATGATGAAGAAGTTGCTCACTATGCAACAAATTGCTACATGTGTCAAATGGATCCAGAAAAGGACAAACAAGACACTGAGGTATCTTCTTCATCCTCTAAACAAAATTCTGAACAAAATTCTGAAATTAATACTAAAGATTCAGAAATGACAAATCAATTTCAATATATTTTTTGATAATTCTGATAATGAGTCTACAACAACAAAAAATTCAAATATTTTTGCAACAAGTATGACTCAAAATAAATTTTCAGATCTAATAAATGCTTCTGATTCAGAATATGATGATAATCATATGGTGCAAGTCATTGATAAAAATGGCTATTTGGTTTATAAATCTCAATCATGTATGACTGAAGGAGAAAAATTAAAATCTGAAGTTTCAAAGATACCTTCAGAATTTTTTGATCATGTGTTTTTAAAACCAGAATATCAGAATTCAGATTTTTCTCCTACTAATACAAACATTTCATCAAATTCAACACCATGTTCAGTAACATCTTCTGACTTCAACACCAGAGTTAAAGTTTTTGAACAAGGACAATCCTCAAATTCTCTCTCTGAAGTTCAGAAAATTAACTCAAAATCTGAAGATAAACCTAAAGTGAACAAAAGAATTTCTTATACTAATCCTCATTTCTTATCTTTTACAAAGCTATCCACTATAGTATGGAGAAAGAAAGATGAAAGACTGTCAAAGAATGACAAATTAGAGAGTTTTTCATTTTTAAAGAAGAATGATGTACCTAAATCAAAGAAAGTGAATAAAAGAATTTTTGTTGAAAAATCAAATGTTATTGATTCTTATATGTCTAATATTGTTGTAAATACATTAAAAAATCATATTCACTGTATTAATTGTGGTCATCATAATTTTCATCTTAACTCCAAAACAAACAAGATAAATTTGATGAAATCTATTCAGAAATGTTCAGCTATATTGACAAATTCAATTAAACGAAAAAATAGAAATAAAAATAAAACTAAGAAAGATAAATCTCAAAGTTCTGAACAAACTTCTGTATTGAAACATCTGAAGAAAAAGTTCAGAACTTCAAATTTTATTACTAATCACAAAGAACCCATTCTGAAATGGGTACCTAAAACTCAATAATCTCTTTTGTAGATATGTCATATGTGGGTCTTAGATTCTGGATGTTCAAGACACATGACACCTTTCAAAGAACTACTAACTGATTATCATGAAAGATATGGAGGAACAGTTAGCTTTGGAAATAATGCAAAGGGATATGTAAGAGGATATGGCACTTTCAATAAAGGAGATGTGAAAGTAATGAAAGTTTTCTATGTTGAGGGACTAAGACACAATCTTTTCAGTATTAGTCAATTCTGTGACAAATACTGGAAGGTTAATTTTGACATAGATTACTGTCATGTTCTGAGTACGACAAACAAAAATGAATTAACTGCTTATAGAGATGGAGATATCTACACAGCAACATTCACTGCAACTGGTCAACTACAAGGTGTATGTTATATGTCTACATCAATGAAAAACGATAGTTGGCTTTGGCACAGAAGAATGTCACATCTGAACTTCAAAGCCATTTCTGAACTAGGCAAACATCAATCTGTAAGAGGACTACCAAAGATCAGATTTGAAAAGAACTCTCTTTGTTCTGCATGTGAACTAGGGAAGATCAAAAGAAGTTCTCATCCTCTGAAAATGCTTTCTTCATGCAAAGCTCCACTTGAAATGCTACATATGGATTTATGTGGCCCAATGAAAACTCAAAGCATGGGGGGAAAGAAATACATTCTTGTCATAATAGATGAATATACACGATATACATGGATTGAATTTCTGAGACTCAAGTCTGATACTTCTGAAAGACTGATACCCTTTCTGAAGAAAATTCAAGTTCTTCTTCAACTCCCAATTCAAAAGATCAGAAGTGACAATGGAACAGAATTTACTATTCTACACTTCAGAATTTTTTGGAATCTGTTGGTATTTCACATAATTTTTCCACTGCAAGAACTTCTCAACAAAATGGGGTAGTTGAAAGAAAGAATAGAACTTTGGTAGAGGCTGCAAGAACCATGCTTGCATATTCAGAACTTCCTCTCTATCTTTGGGCAGAAGCTATTGCTACTGCATGTTTTACTCAGAACAGAACCATTCTAAAAAGAAAATTTCTTAAAACTCCTTATGAAATGTTAAAACAAAGAAAACCCTCTATTGATTATTTTAAAATCTTTGGTTACGGGTGTTTTCTAAAGAATGATACTCCACATCTTGACAAATTTGCACCAAAAGGTGTAGCTGGTATCTTTGTTGGCTATTCTCAAAGATTCAAAGCTTATAGAGTACTCATTAAAGGAACTCAAAGAATCATTGAGACTACAAATGTCAGATTTCATGAGCCAACAATGACTTCTGTACAAAACAGTTCAGAACTCGCACATAAACCAATTTCTGAAAGTTTGGACTCAGAACATAATCAGACAAACTCTACTTCTGCATCTCAAACTTTACTTAAATCCAATATAGAAATTTATGTCAAGACTTATTTGATATTTCTGTAAATGTTTCTGCAGATTTTCAAAATCCTTCTCTTCTCAGAAACACAAATGATTAAGACATTTCAGAAATACAAATTTCAAATACATCAGCACCACAACTCTCTACCTCAAATTCAGAACTTCCAACTTCTGAAAATGCAACTTCTGAACCAAATCAAGTTGTTTCTGAACCAGTTCAAAATATTTCTGACCATGAACCTCAAAGTTCTGAACCAATTCAGATTTCTCCATTTGAGGGGGAGTCTTCAGATTTACATTCAGCTATCAATCATGATACTGAAACTCAAGCAATTATTGATGATTATGATTCTCTGAATAATGTTTCATCTGTTCAACCATTGCCAAATGTGAACAAATGGACATCTAGTCATTCAGTACATCAAATAATTGGAGATGCATCAAAAGGTGTTCAAACAAGATCTGCAACATCAAATGAATGTTTGTATGTAAATTTCTTAAGTAGCATGGAACCCAAAAAGTCATATGAAGCACTTCAAGATCCAGACTGGATTTTAGCCATGCAGGATGAGTTAAATCAATTTGAAAGAAACAAGGTCTGGAGATTGATACCAAAGCCAAAAGGTAAATCTGTCATTGGCACAAAATGGGTGTTCAGAAATAAAAAAGGATGAAAATGGAATTGTTGTGAGAAACAAGGCAAGACTTGTAGCTAAGGGGTATTGTCAGCAAGAAGGAATTGATTATGATGAAACCTTTGCCCCTGTTGCTAGATTAGAGGCCATTAGAATTTTTCTTGCCTATGATGCTCATAAAAACATGAAGGTATTTCAAATGGATGTGAAATGTGCATTTCTGAATGGTATTTTACATGAAGAAGTGTATGTTGAACAACCAGAAGGCTTTGTAAGAAAAGAATTCCCGGATCATGTCTACATCTTAGACAAAGCCTTATATGGACTTAAACAAGCACCAAGAGCATGGTATGATACTCTTACAACTTTTCTTCTGAATTCTAAATTCAAAAGAGGTACTGTTGATACAACTTTATTTCTGAAAAAGAAGGGTGATGATATGATTTTGATACAAATCTATGTAGATGATATTATATTTGCTTCTACTAATCCAAAATTTTGTAGAAATTTTGAGAAAATCATGCAAACAGAATTTGAAATGAGTATGATGGGAGAGTTGACATTTTTCCTGGGTCTTCAAGTTAAACAACTTCCCACTGGCATATTCATTAATCAATCTAAGTATGTCTCAGACTTACTTAAGAAGTTTGACATGACTGATTGTTCAAGTATTCAAACTCCAATGGCCACTGCAACAAAGTTAGAACCTGATCTAAATGGAAAATCTGTTGATCAGAAGAAGTATAGAGGCATAATTGGATCTTTGCTTTACTTAACTACTAGTAGACCAGATATAATGTTTGCTACATGTATTTGTGCCAGATATCAAGCTAATCCTAAGGAATCACACCTTCAAGCTGCAAAAAGAATACTTAGATACCTAAAAGGTTCTCCTTCATTGGGACTTTGGTATTCTAAGGATTCTAGTTTTGAACTAACAGCATTTACAGATGCGAGATCATGGTGGTTGCAAATTAGACAGGAAAAGCACTTCCGGATCATGTCGGTTTGGGTGATAGGCGGTTATTTGGTCTTCAAAGAAACAAAATTGTGTTTCTACCTCTACAGCAAAAGCTGAGTATGTAGCAGCTGCAATATGTTGCTCACAAGTGATCTGGATGCAAATTCAACTAAAAGACTAATGGTTACACTTTCAAAAATATTCCTTTGTATTGTGATTCAAAGAGTGCCATAGCCATCACTGCCAATCCTGTTCAGCATTCAAAAACCAAGCACATTGATGTAAGATATCATTTTATCAAAGATCATGTGGAAAAAAGTAATATTGAAATGTTTTTTGTTCAGACAGATTATCAGTTAGCTGATTTATTTATCAAATCACTTGATGAAAAACGATTTAACTTCTTGGTAAGTAAATTGGGCATGATGAACATGTCTATGTAAGTATTACACATCACCTATACTCTAGAAGTTACATTCTGAGGTTTTTATATCAAATTCTGAATACTTTGCTCTTCAGAATTATTCTGCATATTCTGAAGTTCAACATTCAAATCTTTGCTTCTTTTCAAACTCAGAAGTATATTTCTTCTGTATCTAGGTTGATTGTATTTTAATACTTTTCATTTTTTTCTCATTTCTCTAATTTGCTTGTTTCTTTGATAAAGTTGCAATGATTAAGGGGGAGAATCATAATTGCTAATGATTCAAGGGGGAGTGGTATTAATTTCAAAATTCTACACTACTCTTTTCTACAAAACAAATCTGCATTGGTGAAATAAAGTCTTGCACTTTATATCTAAGAAGTATGAACAAGCTTCCTTAGATAAAATCAGTTTTCTATTTGTTCAAATCTACTTCTGAATTCTCAAAATGTTTTATATTTTTCAGAAGTTTATATTTTTAAATGATTTTTGGTCTTCTAAGATGATCCAAGTTTAGTTCTGAACTACACTTAAAAAAAATTATGCGGTTCTTCTGAATTCTTTCTTTCAGACTTCTGAACTATTCTTAGAAGTTCTGAACAAATTCTGAAGTTTTTGAACTTGTTCTCAGAACTTAACTTCCCGTTGATTTTTCACTTAAGCGTGTGCCACGTGTTTTAATTTCATTGGATCTCTCTGAAACACGACAATTAACCGGTTCATTTCTCCTAATAAATGATGATTACTACTCTAATCACATTTACTTTTTGGCCACGTATCCTTCAGCGATTATCCAGTCATATAAATCAATGGATTCCTCATCATCTTCATTTTTTTGCAACTTTTCTCTGAGAAATCTTTCTGTGTTTATTGATCCTCTTTCTATTCCCAATCCGTGTTCTTCCAACATCATGTCTACTTCAAATGCCATGATTTCTACTTCCTCGAGTTTCAATGATAACAATGGATCATCAAGTGATGGTTCATTCAAGATTGTGCCTCAAAAATTAATGGTTGGATCACTGGAAATCCCACTAAATGATGATCAAATGCTTCAAGACACAGCCACAACTGCAACTCATCAAGCCAGACCTTCAAACCCTATTCTTAACCCTAACCCTAACCCGACAACTGCTAAAATTGGGGAAACACAAGGTACACCAATTGATGTTGTTTCTGAATCAAATGTTGCTGAAAGTGAATCCCGGACTCGTGATGAAAGTGGTGATCTGTCCAAACTCTATGTACCTGCTGAGAAATTACTAGACATTAAAAGAAATAACTGTGCTCTGAACTTCAAATCCAAAGACTTCAAGTAAGGTTGATTAAAATTCTGAAGAAACATCCTCTGCACACTCTACTTTCTAAGAAATTCTCTGTTCCTGCTTCTTATCTTCAACAATTCTGGTATTATGCTGAGGTAGATGAAACTGATGATGAAATTGTCTCCTATGTCCATGCCTACAAGGTATGCATCTCTGTAGATGATATTAGGAGCCTTCACTATTTGCCAAAACCAGATGAGGTTCTTGGGAAAACCTGTTATGATTCAATTCCATCTTCATCAGAAATGATCTCAGATTTTATGAGCTTGGGATACTCTGAAAACCTTAGTGCTTTGAGCTCTTTTAGAAGAAAATGTTTACCTCCAATTTGGTATTGCTTATTTTCCATTCTGAATACCTGCTTATCTGGTAAAAGCTCAAGTTTGGATCAAGCTTCAGCAAATGGGAGGATTATCTTTCATGGAGTTGCATTCAACAAACACTATGATTATGCTAGTCTCATTTTTTATGAACTCAAATCTGCAATTTTGAAGAAGTCCACATTCAACTACATACCCTTTCAGAGATTTTTTTCAAACACTCATCAAAGGAGCAATGAAGGCTGTCTCAAAAATTCCTGTTCTAGCTCATGAGGTACATGTTCCTATCTTCACTATGGACAGTTTAAGACCACCAAATGCAAAACTTCAATTTCCAAATGCACTTCCACTACCTTCTCATTTAATTAATCTTGTAAGTACATCATCTAGGATTGGGAGTGAGCATTTAGAATCTATGGGATTACCTCAACCAGTAATCCCTTCCCCTGATTCAAACCAGAGTGGTGATCATGCAAGAAAGTCTAGATTTACTAGAAAGAGAGGGGAGGATGTTCATGGGGGAGAACAACCTCGACAAGTGAAGAGGAAAAATGAAACTAAGAGACTGGGTAGAAGAGTAAGACAAAAAATTGATGAGGGGAGAACACAGGTAAAAGAAAAACAAACCTGTGAACCACCTGTTACAAGCCGGGCACCCACATCTACTATTATTCCACATTCTTTGGTGGATAATATTGAAACGACCCGGTGAGCCCATGGCAACCTTGGTTAACCCCCCCCACTCACCCATCTCTCAACAGAAGGGTGTTTCAACAACACAAATGGGGCAAGCAGCTTATAATCCATTAGGACCCCAATTGGAGGTTCTTTTTGTTGAAACTGAAGGATATATGTCCCCCCCTTCATAGTTTTGAGCACATTGAGTCTGAGTGTCCACTCAACTTTGAGCCTTCTGAACCACTTAATATGGCATCCATTCACACAAGCACACATCTTTCAGATGTTCCTAAGCAAAGTGTTTGTCACATTGCATCAACAACTATAGATATTCCTATCTCTGGATATCAAGGATTAGTTGGAAGCCCTGGTGGGGTGAACATCACAAAAGTTCCATTCACAGAACCACATGTGGTTCATGATGCCTTTGTGGCTCATACAGGCCAACCTTCTTCTGAAGGTCTGAAAACAAGTTCATCTGTTGATCTTGGCAACTTACCCACATCTTCTGAATTCACAGAATTCAAAGATTTATGTACTTCTGAATTTGCAAAGATTCAGAAGGATATCAAGGAATTGACGGATACTACCAAAACGGTGTTGGAGGATAGGTTGGATCAACATGGGGAAAGTATGGTGAACAGGCTGAATGATTTTCATCTCCAATCTTCTAATGATCTGAATATGTTTAAACAAGCACTTCTGTCAGCCTTTTCTGAAGTGGTTTCATCAGTTTCTTCTCTGAAAGCTTCTCAGCCTTCTTCTTCTTCTGCTCCACCAGTTTATGCAACTAAAGATGATATTTCTCAGATTCTCAATCAACTTTCATCCATTCAATGTTCTCAGACAGAGTTCAACACAAGATTAGCTGCTCTAGAATGCAGATCTCAATCAGATACTTTTAAAAGAATTCTTGATGATCAGGATCCTGATAATCAAGAGGGGGAGAAAAGACAGAGAGTATCTGAAACAGAGAATGTTGAAAATGTTCAGAAACAAAGCTCGGAGAAAACTTCTGAAGATGCTCAAAATATTGGTGAAGCATCAAATAGAGTTTATGAAGCAATAGAAGACATTTTATTTGCAGAACATAAAGGTCAAGAGGCAATTGTTCATTCTTCTGAAGATACAGTAGAGGAAGGGTATGAAACAGAAAAGATATATTTTGATTCTGAAGGAAACCTAAGCTCAGATAACACAGATATAATTCCAGACTCTAATGAAGAAATGCTAAGGGAATACCTTGCTTTTGAAGATGTCATTGGAGAACCAAGTGATCTTTCTGATGTGATCATGTTTGAAGAGGATATTATTGATGTAAATATGGGAGAAAGCTCAGAAGAAACAAAAGCTTTAGTAATTTGGAAGCCTCAACAATTTCTGAATGAAGAGTTCAGAAATGCTTCTAAAAGATTATGGAATATTCTGAATCAGTTTTGTTGGGTACATATATTTTTTAATAAACCAAGAAGTCTGGAGTGTAGACTTTTGGATAACAGACTTTGTATATTCAGAGATTTTCTTGATCAACCAGATGAAGTTGTTGAACTTGAAGTTGATCTAGAACATATGGAAGGAACTGAGCTTGCAGATGAAATTTTAATGATCTACTCTGGAAGATTTGAAGTAAGAGTCAGACCTTGCATTTTGATTCCAAAGCTTGATATTCCTCTTCTTGATGAGCCCATCTTAGATCAAGTATATGAAAAAGAAGATATATTCGGTTTTGGAGAAACAAGTTTGGAATTTCCTGAAGAAACTTATCTCTACATGTACAGAAAAAGTATGAAGTTTGCAACTCTGGAAGACTTTGTTAATGATGAATGGTCTGAAGATAAAATACTTCAAGTCAGAAATTTTATTCAAAAGTATGGAGTTCAGAATCTAAATGATTCAACTCTCATAAAGAAAATCAGATGCTTTTCTAAATCTGTTGTAGATGATTTGTTAATATATAGATTTGGAGCTGAAAGGAGAAATGGATCCTTATGTGAGTTTACTCAATATGACATATACAAGTTAAGACTGCAAGACAAATTGACAGTTCTTTCTTTCTGTGTTGCAAAGAATGAAGCAGAACTTGTTTATGAAGTCAGAAGAGTTCTGGGAATCTATATAAGAAACATTATAAAGCATGGCTTTCAACTAGCTCTGGAATTTGGTTTATCAAAGGTGAATTTGTTGGAACCTATAAACCTTGAAAATTCAGCAATAGCTAGAGTGTTCACTTGTCCAGACATTGGATTCAGATATACAGTGAATGGAAATAAAACCTTTCTGGCCTCAGATATTCCAAAATACTCCAATTCAACTCTGAATTGGTTTCTTGAATATTCAAATGATTATGTTGGAGAATCAGACATTAAAGAAGAAATCGCTTATCTGATAAAAGAAAGAATTCACTTCAGAGAGAATGTAAAAAGAAGTTATCTTGCTGGTCATAAAAGAGAAAACAAGATCAGAGGAGCTGATTATCTACTAAGTGATGCTTATGATTTTCAAATTCACTCAAAGAAGCGAGGACATGGAGGAAATTCGAAGTTTTCTGCGAATATGGAATCTTCTGAACTCAGTCAACAAGAAAAAGAGAAAGGTAAAGAAATTATTTCTGAAGCTATATCTGAAGAGCTGGTTCCTACAAAATAAGTATCTGAAGAGGAACATCTTCAAGAACAAAGGATTGAAGAAAATTCCTTAACCATGTTCCTTGAATATTTTCATCCAGAAATATTTATGGAGTATGAACAAAAATTCAACTATATTGATTGTTGGATTCATAAATCTTTTGGTTGGAAATAATGGTACTCAGATATCATCAGAAAGTTAAGGATTCCAATCAATGAAGCCAAAAAGGAGAGCCCAGTGATCAAAGTAATTAATGTTGACTTGAAAACAAGGCAAAATTACAAGTATGCATTCTTTACTGTTGAAAGACAAAATGGTGAAGTTTCTACCTTCTCTAAAGCTGATTTTCAGAATATATATCTCAGAGATCTAATCAGAGTTTACAGAAGTCTTTATCCCTTCCATGACTCAATCACCAAGTTCAGAAAATCATTTCCAGTGCTTAGAGATGGATTATACAGAGAGTTTATATGGGTCGCAAAGACTGATTTCCAAGTTGCTTATGTTCTAAACAAGAAACAAGTACACTTGAACAAACCAAATCTGAGTCTACCAGATATTCAGAATTTGAAGAAAAGCACTTTAGTAATTCATCCTCCTGGCTTCGTTTGCAAATGCATTCAGGAACTATTATTTGTGAGATTTGAAGAACTCCACAAATGTTGCAATGGAACTCTCATGGCAATCAAAGATCGTTTCGTAAAAAGACAGAATAGAAGACCAAAGAATCTGAGCAATGAAGATTGGGAGAAGCACAAGAAACTTGCAAAAGAAATGGTTAGAGTTGCTGAATCCTTACTTGAATACAGAAGACTAATTCTGAAGGGTGTAAGAGAAATTCTGAATTTCTGGAAGTATGATCTGAACTTTTGAAGCTAAGGGGGAGATTGATAGAGATATCATAATAGCTTCAAAAGGCACTGGGTTCTGAAGAAGTTCTGAAGACACTTCTGAAGAGGTTCTAAAGAAGTTCTGAAGACACTTCTGAAGAAGATCTGAAGGAGTTCAGAACCTGTTCTGAACTTGTCTGTTATAAATGCTCTGTTACTTTAGTCTTTCTTTTGTATGTATAAATAGATAGTTAGTTAGATTGTTAGAACTACCGTTTTACATAAGCCTTGTAAAGACATATTTTGTAATACTGTACATTCAATCAATACATATTACGTTTGGCTATCATCATTCCTGTCAAAATCTTTTCATATATTGATATCTTGATTGTTTGGGTCCTAACATCAGATTTTACGGACATATGAGGTTGGACAAGATTTGGGTTCGGATTTTGTGGTTTTGGTTTGTTCAGATTATAAGGGTTGTCAAGATAGATCAGACATCTCTTTTTATTAACAGCTTAATGAACCCACTAAGACACATCTTATTCACTCAGCTATACATGTTTATTTGGTAGCAGCTTATTCACTCACCTCAGGGTCTGTTTATTAGCAGCTTAATGAACCTACTAAGAATCACAGCTTATTCACTCAGCTATACAGGTTTGTTTGGTAGCAGCTTATTCACTCAACTTAGGCCTGTTTGTTAGCAGCTTAATGAGATTAATGGTACTCACAGCTTTTTCACTCAGCTATACATCACTGTTTGGTAGATCAGACATCTTTTTTTACTAACAGCTTAATGAACCCACTAAGACTCACATCTTATTCACTCAGCTATACATGTCTGTTTGTTAGCAACATATTCACTCACCTAAGGGTCTGTTTATTAGCAGCTTAATGAACCTACTAAGAATCACAACTTATTCACTCAGCTATACATGTCTGTTTGGTAGAAGCTTATTTACTCAACTTAGGGCCTGTTTGTTAGCAGCTTAATGAGATTAATAGTACTCATAGCTTATTCACTCAGCTATACATCACTGTTTGGTAGATCAGACATCTCTTTTTATTAACAGCTTAATGAACCCACTAAGACTCACATCTTATTCACTCAGCTATACATGTCTGTATGGTAGCAGCTTATTCACTCACCTAAGGGTCTGTTTATTAGCAGCTTAATGAACCTACTAAGAATCACAGCTTATTCACTCAGCTATACATGTATGTTTGGTAGCAGCTTATTCACTCAACTTAGGGTATGTTTGTTAGCAGCTTAATGAGATTAATGGTACTCACAGCTTATTCACTCAGCTATACATCACTGTTTGGTAGATCAGACATTTCTTTTTATTAACAGCTTAATGAACCCACTAAGACTCACATCTTATTCACTCACCTATACATGTTTGTTTGGTAGCAGCTTATTCACTCACCTAAAGATCTATTTATTAGCAGTTTAATGAACCCACTAAGACTCACATCTTATTCACTCAGCTATACATGTCTGTTTAGTAGCAGCTTATTCACTCAACTTAGGGCCTGTTTGTTAGCAGCTTAATGAGATTAATGATACTCACAGCTTATTCACTCAGCTATACGTCACTGTTTGGTAGCAGCCTATTCACTCACCTAAGGGTCTGTTTATTAGCAGCTTAATGAACCTACCAAGAATCACATCTTATTCACTCAGCTATACATAACTGTTTGGTAGCAGCTTATTCACTCACCTAAGAGCCTGTTTGTTAGTTAGAAGCTTAGGGGGTGTTTTATTTTTTATTCATTAAGTTCTGAGTCTATTAAGTCATCTATAAGCATTAATCTGTCTGAATAAACTAAGATAAATTGTTGTTTAATTTTGTTTTGAATAAATAATTTTAAAGACAAAAATTACCATTTTAACCTTATATGTACATAAGTTTTAAATGAAAATAAATTGTTTCAAAAAATATTTAAAATGACAAAAAAAAACTAAAATAATATTAATTATTTAAAGTAACATAAATAACATGAATTCAACGAGTTCATAACACAATATGTAATAACTTAAAATATATAAAAAACAACAAGGTATTACTATTTGATTTCAAATTTTAATTTATGAATGTTAGTAAACTATTTATTTTTTGATGAGACGGGTGATCAATTAGAATTATAGGACAAGGGTAATTTTAGAAAACCTTTCCACTTAATGCATTAAGATAGGATATGCTAACTTAACATGTTAAGCAAATCTCTTAGTATTAAGTAAAAATCAAACAAGTTAATATAAACTGCCATTAAGCTTATTAAGTTGAAAACAAGCACCCCCTTAATGAGATTAATGGGACTTACAGCTTATTCACTCAGCTATATATGACTATTAAATAGTATCTTATTCACTCGCCTAAGGGCCTGTTTGTTAGTTAGAAGCTTAATGAGATTAATGGGACTCACACCTTATTCACTCAGCTATACATGACTGTTATGTAGCAGCCTATTCACTCACATACGGGCCTGTTTGTTAGCAGCTTAATGAGATTAAAGGGACTCACAGCTTATTCATTCAGCTATACATTGTGGTATAGCTAAGTGAATGTTTAACCTCATATGTATTTCTGAGGAACACTATTAAAAAAGAAGCAGCCCAAATGATGAAGCTTAAGTAGAACACCAATATTATAATTCAAGATCGAGACATAATTCGGGTGAGATAAACAGGCCCTTATAAACAAACCGGGTATTTGTTCAGCCCAAATATTATCAGGTTTTTGATTGAATGTTAAAATATATACTACATATGTCTTTCTTGAATGAAAACTTAATCCCAATGGTATTCACTGTTTCAGTAGCTAATTTTGCTTTAATATCATTTGCAATCAACTTGCCATCAATGCTTGCTGCTATATGCTCATTATCTGTTTATTGATTGATGTTATTTTGTTAGCATTCTAGCAGCTTCAAGTAGATATACATGACGAACCAACTTCATGGAAATGCGAGTACGTGGGTATCTAAAATTACCGCCGATGATATTCAACCTCAAAGGGGTGAAGCTTTAAGTGTCGAAATCGTATCTTATGGCGAAGCTTTTAAACCTTACAAGTCCCACTTTGATTAAATTTATAAGTGTGAACTGTATAAATACACAATCTTAAATCTCTTTATTTCACATTCATTTTTTTGGTATATATTTTTTGTAAATAAAAATAATACTTAATTTTGTATTTGATTATAATTATAGTAAAAATTCAGTTCATGGTCTGGTTCAATATCGATCTTGTCCAACCAAAAATGTACGGTACTTTGATGAAAACAGGCCATTCAAGGTGCGGTTTGGGCAGCTAAACTGATGACAGTGCTTAACTTCATTGTGGCCTAAAATTTGTGTAACATTTGTTATTTTTAATTGATAAACACGATAGTCACTGTTTTTGGAAAAACATTCGGCTTATACCAAATTCATGATGCTATTCAATCCCGATTGCAAATTTATAAAAGAAGTCTTATAAATGTAATCTAACATGTTTAGTTGTTTTGTAATATAGTCGTCCAAAAGGCTTACTAACATCGAACATTTCCTTAGATAATGGATTCGCATTTCCGTGTTGAAAATTTTTCATCACTCCAAAATCACAGTTGGTGGAATTTGATGGCAGTCAGAGTGGACTTTGTCTGGGAAGATGACAAACAAGAAAGATTATTTGTTATTTTAATCGATCAAACCGTAAGTTTAAATATTATTACTTATTCAAATTGATTTTTCATAAAAAACGTTATCATAAATTTATTTGATTGATATTTTCTTTATATATAGAGACACAAAATGGCAGCACCTGTGCCACAACATTTAATGCAAGTATACAAAACAATGGATTTGGTGGGACATGTATTCCGTTTGGATCACTTCCAACTTCAAGCTGTGTGTTTGGAGTACTCGAGGTACGAAAACTACACTTTCTTGCTTGATGAATGGGTAATTTATATAAGCAAAGAAACAAGGTTTACAAAATTGATGAACGGTCCTGCAAATGGGTTTCCGTTGTATCCATTGGTGCCTACAATTAGAACCCTTGCAAGGGATAACACTACACGAAAAATGCTTATCGGTAAATTCAAGTTATCTATTACATCTACATTTTTATTTTATATTTTATTTTCTTAATAAAATAACTTTTTGTGACAAATAAATTTTTTGTAGATGTTGTTGGAAAAATAATTGAGGTACAACGGACGGACATAGGGACGTTTGAAATGTTGTTGCAAGATTGGACGTAAGTATGTTCATATATTAAAAACATACGTTAACAAATTATAAACAATTTTTAATAGCATTTACACTATGAACAGGACGTACGCAATCAAGTTGAGATTGTATGACAAGCACAGTCCACGCAGTATTAGGACGTATCGTGCGATCCTGAGAAAGTATGTTACATGATAATGCTTTTATTAATGTTTCTATGCAATTCCACTATTATCGAGTCAATGAATCTAGCATTTAGAGTCATAATTAATTGTACATTATATTTATTTTCAGGTAATATTTTGTGTTCTACGGAGGTGACAAAAACCGTGCTTCACCCACGTATGCCGGAAGTGGAGAACAATGATCTTATGCATATTTAAAAATACCCTATCAAAGTACATTATGTTTATTTATTTATTTTTGTTCAAATTTTATGGTTACTTTTTAGTTTGTTTGTCATTATGTCTTTTTATTTATATATTTCTATATCATTAAGCTACTACGAAACAATCATTTATAGCTGACCGAGTAAACTATGAGTCCCATTAAGCCCATTAACCTGCTAACAAACAGACGCTATTATGGTTATTTATTTATTTAGATAATATATGTCTTTCGATTTTACCTTTTCCTTATAGTTTTATCAAATTACAATATTTAATTGGCTTACATATGTTGGTTGTTACCATGCCAAAAGTGATCTTCGAAAGCTTGATCTTCAAGCTTTGATGATTTTTTGCCTTCAGTTTGATCAAAACATATCAAAATAACCCCATTATCACATGTATATTTGTGGTCGCACAGGTAATTAGTCGATGTGCAAAAGTTGATCCGAAAACCCACGATTACAAAGAAAGTTCAACAAATAATAACTTAATATGTTAACAAAATCAACAAATAATAACTTAATGTATTAGTAACTTGTATTTTAAATTTTATACTGATTAAATGAACTTTTTAGCTAAATAGTTTAAAAAATAATATCGTTCTCTTGTGTATTGTAATGTCATTTTAAAACAAGAAGCCATGTCATCAGTACACATATTAAAATATATTGACCCGTCACCGTTGGTACGATTGATTACGTGATATCCAAGTAATTAAGTCCTTTTTATGTTAATTTTTTTATGATAGACCTTAAATATATTATTCAAAACTATGTTCCTAAAACAAAAATTGAACCAAAGTAGGTGGTGTTAGATGCAATTTACCCAAACTTAAATCTAAACCTTTACGTGCTAAACCCCAAAACCCCAGCCTGAAACATGAAATCGATTATACCACGTTCAATTATCCCACGTTCACTCCCCACTCTCCTTGATTTTGTGATGAAATCCTTTAGGATGGAGTTTTGTTTCGGTGATTCCACCCTTATTCAGCCCGTTTTTCTCCCGGTTCCAGAGTTTCAAAGCAAAGGTGAGTTTCAATTCTGTGCGGAAAAAAAAGGTCAGTTTCAATTTGTTATGGTTTTATACAGTTGTTAGAGAACATCAGTCAATCTTGTGTGATACTTGATTAAAACACGTCTTTGATCACATTTATTCAAATTTGCTTCAACTGATGATCATGATCTATGTTTTTTTTCTAGAAAACTAAATAGTGTAGATTTGCTGTTGAGTTTAAGCACACAAGTGACAAATGTTGAAAACATGTTATAGTTGCTTACTTGATTACTGAAGTTTAAATGTCATATCTATCATTTATTGGGGAAAAGTAAAGTCTAAAACGGAGGAATCTTATTTAGTTTTGGTAAGAGTGAGTATAAGATTGAACAAGGTGACACATGTGTTGTTTGTTAAATTAGGGAAAACTAAAGGTCAGGAAGCCATTTTAGTTTTGTTCAGAACGAGAAAAACGAGTATAAGATCAAATAGAGTAACACATGTGTTGTATGTTGAATTTCTAATAACAGCATAATTTTTTTTAAAAACTCATGTAGCATGAAAATTAGTGCAAGCAATAGCTTCTATTGTCGATGTTTTTATCTGACAATGTATATGTACAATAATATGATCTTATTTAGACCGATGAGAAGAAGCATACAAATAGACAGATTACAACTTCAAAATACAATTCGCTATTAGTTGTTTAATTGCCCTGTTTGTTAGTAGCTTAATGAGATTAATGGGACTCACAACTTATTTACTCAACTATACATGACTGTTTGGTAGCAGCTGGTTTAGTCACCTAAGGGCCTGTTCGTTAGCAGCATAATGAACACACTAAGACTCACAGCTTATTAACTCAGCTATACATGACTGTTATGTAGCGGCTTAGTCACTCACCCAAGGGCCTGTTTGTTAGCAGCTTAATGAGATTAATGGGACTTACAGCTTATTCATTCAGCTATACATGACTGTTTGATAGCAGCTTATTCAGTCACCTAAGGGTTTGTTCGTTAACAGCTTAATGAACCCACTAAGACTCATAGCTTATTCACTCAGCTATACATGACTGTTTGATAGCAGCTTATTCAGTCACCTAAGGGCCTGTTTGTTAGCAGCTTAATGAGATTAATGAGACTCACAGCTTATTCACTCAGCTATACATGACTGTTATGTAGCAGCTTATTCACTCACCTAAGGGCCTGTTCGTTAGCAGCTTAATGAGATTAATAGGACTCATAGCTTATTCACTATGTAGCAGCTTATTCACTCACCTAAAGCCCTGTTTGTTAGCAGTTTAATGAGATTAATGAGACTGACAGCTTATTCACTCAACTTAATGAGAAGGTTTTTTATTTTAATTTAGTAATTTATAAACTTATTTATCTTCCTCATTTTTATTAACAAAATCTCTCACACAATTATAAGGTTTGCAAACCAATCATATGGTGACATGTGGAATCCACCAATTTTCAATAAATATTAATGTATTTTGCAAAAAATTGAGTTCCCGGTTTTAGAGAGGAGCAGTGCAACTTTTCTGCGGGGCTAGGCCCACCATCCAACAAAAAGTGGAAGCAACCTAGATTGGCGAAATTAACCTTTAATTCTTTATAAACCTCAAACATTTGGCTATTTCTTCAATCTTTTTGCCAAAAAGTTAATAACTTGGGGGAAAAAGCACACTCCTAAGTAGAAAACCACTCAAAACCTATAAGACGCACTATAATTTTCTACATATATAAAGTAGTTGCTTACTAAACACTTACCGGTTCAATTATATTTTTTTTAACGACTATAATTTTTTATTATGATCTCAGGAACTTACTTTCGTTTATCTATTTTGAATAAATTATAGACAATCTGTTGAAGATGCTCTTAATATGAATGCAATGAACTATTGATAACTAAAAGCTTCTCATAAATTGGTAAATTTTAAAAGGTATATGGCACATACTTCCATCTCGGTATGCATTGCTTCCATTTGGCCGCCTCCCTTCTATGTGTACCTGCTGCCCAGCATCTCAGCAGTAGATGCCTACAAATTAATAGTATTTTGTCAACAATGTTCAATTTATGTACACAAAAAAATTACTCTTTTAACACATTAAATAATTTCATTTTCGGGTTATCATACGCTTAAAATATAATGCAGAACTTTAAACCTACTATGAAAGAAGTAACCACAATGATTATTCTACTATGAAAGAATACAAAAGCCACACCTTAATAGCATTTTGAACACCAGTAATGTCTTCAAACTCAACAAATGCATAGCATACATCAATATCCTGCATATCCATATAAGTTGCTCATAATTGTATCTTGTAGGCACAAAAAGCAAAGTTATCATCAATATGTTTAAAAAAAACTAACCTTTCTGGTTCTAATGGCAACACCATCTTGCCTGATCTTACCTAATTTCATGAACTCCTCCTCAATATCAGAAGCAATAGCCATGGATGGCACATTTCTCACATAGACAGACTTCACCTCAGCTAGCAAGGTCAATATACATATAATTAAAAATCAGACCAGATAAAATTGCAAACACATTTATACATTCTCAATGCATCAAAACTGACTAATGAATAGATAAAAATTATAAAAAGGTACCTTCATCTTCAATGGCAGATGTATCCTCCACAGTCTCAGCTCCAGATCTTTCAACGGTCGACATAGAAGCCGAGTGCTGTGTAGGGGGCTCTAAAATTTACAAAGAAACACTTTAGGAAGTTTGTTTATAATTTACATCAATGAACATATTTATTTTTATAATTTACAGAGAAACAAACAACCATCATCTTATACTACAAAATATCACCGTCTTATACTACGAACTTCTTTTTTCTCCCACAATTTCTATATCATTAAGTTACTACCAAACAATCATCTATAGCTGGCTGAATAAGCTATGTGTCCCATTAAGCCCATTAAGCTGCTAACAAACAGACCCTTACTAGGCTAGCATATAATATTTCCCCCTCTTAATCATCTGAAAATGCCTTCTGTTATATCATTAAGCCACTATCAAACAGTCATTTGTAGTTGACTTAATAAGGGTCCGTTTACCAGTTTTTTTTTGCATAAGTCCTGACTGAAAATCAGAGAATTGACTCATAGCACTCAACTTAATGAATTTAATGAGAATTATATCTTATTCGAGTAATTATACATGACTACTTGGTAATGGGTTAATGATATAGAAAGTGGTTTATTTAGTAAGCTTCTTAGTGGAGCTTCATGCATAAAGATAAGTTTTTTCATAAAAAAATTTCACTCCAAATTAAAAAAAAAGACTTGATCATTCCTATCGCCTATAGTTTATTCTATGTTTGAACCATGTTGAAGAGCAACAAAAAAAAAACAAAGGTGTAACAGTAGACACGTGTAGACGGATGCAAAGACATCTCAAAAGATAAATTTTGAACCTTTCTCAAAACAATCGATAGATCTTTTGAGAGGCAAAGACAATAAACCTGATGTGTTGGGAGTGTGTTTGTGTATTGTTTCAAGGTGAGAAGGGTAGGGATGGAAATATGAGAGCTTTGTGGGTTAAGCACACCGCCATATGCTTAGCGAATACGTCACTAGTTGAATCAATAAGCCACAGACAAACATTAATGTATGGCTTATGGGATGTTTGATTTTTTATCCATTAAGTTCTGAATCTACTAAGTTATCTTTAAGCATTAATTTGTCGGAATAAATTAAAATAAACTGGTGTTTGATTTTTGTCATGAATACATAATTTGAACAACAAAAATTACCATTTTAACCTTGTGTCTATATATATAAGTGTTGAATAAAAAACAAATTGTTCGATAAATATTTAAAATGACAAATAACTAAATAATATGATTTATTTAAAATAAGATAAATAATATGAATTCAATGAGTTCATAACGCAATTCTTAATAACTTAAAATATGTATTATTGTTTGGTTAGGACTTTTAATTAATTCATGTTGGTAAACTATTAATTTTATTTATTTATTGATGCAACTTTTGATTAATTAAAAGTTGTAGGATAAGGGTAATTTTGGAAAAAGTTTCCTCTTAATGCATTAACATAGGATATGTCAACTTAACATGTTAAGTCAATCTCTTAGTATTAAGGTAAAATGAAACATGTTAATATAACTTAACCAATTAAGCTAACCGGTCATTAAGTTCATTAAGTTAAGAACAAACTACCCCTTAGCAAATAAGCGATACCTGTTATTAAGGTCATTAAGTCGTTACCAAACAATCCCTTAGTAATTTTAAATCTTATTTATCTTCCTCATTTTTATTAACAAGATCTCTCATTTTTATTAAAGCTTATCCACTCATAGCCAAGTTTTTTTTTCCAAACCCGTTCCTCCCATTAAAAGCACGCAACTTTCATCTACAAAAAGCTTCCAAAAAAACCCTTTACAATCCAGACAAGTTTATCCATACAGGACTTAATGAAAAACCAACCAGACACCCCTTAAAATACATTAGAGGGTCATTTTGCAAAACCAGCTACAGGAGAAGGTCATTGAGCTAAATAACCTGATTGTTTTGAAAGAACATAGATATAAACTAACCATTAGGGCTAAATTGGTCATGTCAGCAAAACCAAACAACCCTTTGTCCCTGTTTAAGACAGCTACATGCCTCCCCTGCCTCCTGAATCAAACAACCGAACCAAAAAAAAACTTACTGCATTAAGCAACTGAGTTCAAAGGCTTAAGTGTTTATTCTATGTTTTCTCTTTCATTATACTTGTCTGATACATTAGCTTTTATGTTTCTAGACATTAACTTTTCTTATACTTTAGTTTTTAGTTTTTAGTCAATGCAACTAACTTTCCTATTGTGGATCATAGTCAATGCCTAACTTACATGTATTTTTCTTATACTTTAGTTTTTAGGAGTAAGCTATGAGTCCCATTAAGCCCATTGAGGTGCTAACAAACAGGCCCTTACTAGGCTACCATGTAAAATTTCTCCCTCTTAATCATTTGAAAATGAATTATGTTATATCATTAAGCCACTATCAAACAGTCATTTAATAGTTGACCGAATAAGGGTCTGTTTACCACTTTTTTTGAATAATTCCTGACTGTAATAAAAGATTTGACTGAGGTAAGAGGTCTGATTCTAATAAGCATTGATTAAACTAAAAACTAAAAAAGAAATTATTGCTTTAGTGTTTGCTTTTTCAAATTTATCTTTACTATTATTTATTGTACTTGAATGTTTCTAATTTTGTATTTTTTTTAACGACTATAATTTTTTATTATGATTTGCACACTTTAGGAAGTTTGTTGCTTTATAGAAGTTGGATTAATTCGGATAGTGTTTGGGAATATGAAGATTGTGGTTTAGAGATAAAATAGAACACTTTTATCTATTGCCTATGGTTTACTCTATGTTTTCTCTTTCTTTTGCCTGATACATTAACTTTTATGTTTCTAGACATTACCTTTTGTATCAATACACACAACTTTCCTGTTGTGGATCATAGTCTAATGCCTAACTTAGATGTATTTTTCTTATACTTTAGTATTTAGGAGTAACCACATACGCAAGTACAACCTCACACATAATGCATCATGTTACCTTAAGTGATACTAATATAGTCTCACCAACACCTGATTCATCCATATCAACTTCAAATTACACTGAAACCCCTCAAGTCAGAAGACGAGGAGGTCGTCCATGTTTAAGAGGCCGACCTTCTACTATGAACAATGGTATTAAAAACGCCCCAAGACGTCGTTGTGGTAGGCCCTCGTCTCTCATGCCTTCTTCCTCCGTTGGTCAGTATGTGGGACAAACTTCAGACAATACACCCGTTACCGACGAACAAATTACAGTTGTTTCACATAATTCAGGTTTGTGGAACTTTATTCCTAGGGTCGTTAATTACATCAACAGAAAAATTTGTATCATTTACCTTATATCTTTCATTCTAGGTTCGACTGTGAATAATGAGTATATCTATGATTCAAACCGGCCAACCCCTCGGATGATTGTTTCTTCACGTACAGTAGTTGATATCAATGGGAATCCATTACATTCTGCCATCATAACTAACCCTGTACCATTTCCAGTAAGTTCTTCAAATCTACATCCAGCCACGACAACAACCAATCTAGACATCCACATACGTCATCATCCCAACTAAACTTCTAATTACTCCGAAACCCCTCAAGTCAGGAGACGTCCAGGGCGTCCCTGTTCGAGAGGACGACCTTCTACTTTGAACGAGGATATTACAAATCCCCCAAGACGTCGTCATAGGACCTCCTCTCTCGTGGCTTCTTCCTCCGTCGATCAGCATGTTGGACAAAGTTCAGAACATGCACCCGTAAACAACGAACATACTACAATTGTTTCACATTCTTCAGGTCTGTGAAACTTTATTTATAGGTCCATCAATTACATCAACATGATTTTCATATTAGTTTCTTACTGTTTATATCATGTCATTGTAGGCCATATGTCATCGTGTTGGGATTGTGGCAATGCGGATAACGTATGTGTACATTGTCAAGGAATGGTATGGTATGAGGAGCGAAACATTAAAACATATTCCCCATCCATTCCTCAATTCTCCATATGTTGTAGTCTAGGAAAGGTGAAGCTCCCTTTCCTTCAACATCCTCCTCAACCATTACGAGGATTGTTGGATTACAACAGTGAACAAAAGTCCAAAGTCTTTAGACAAAATATTAAACTGCTAAATGCAATGTTTTCGTTCACCTCAACAGGAGGGAAGGTAAATACATCTATAAATGGTGGTCGAGGTCCTTATACATTTCGTTTGAATGGTCATAACCATCCTAGAATTGGGAGTTTGTTACCTACACATGATGATGGTCGTCCTAGATTTGTGCAATTATACATTTATGACACAAAGGTGTTCCTTCAACTTCTGATGAGATCATTCTTCGATCCTTAGTTCAAGACTTCATTCTTATGCTCGATCAGAATAACTCATTAGTCCAAGCCTTTAGGATGGCTAAGGAAAGGTTCAATGTGTCATCAATGCAACCCGTTAAACTTCGTTTGATTGGTACACGGAACAAAAATGGAAGACAGTATAATTTACCATCTGCGTCAGAAGTAGCTGCATTGATTCCAGATGATGGTAATCCCACAGATCGTCGTGATGTACTTATAGAAGAGCGAGGTGGAAATATTAAAAGAATATCTGAACTCTACCCAAGTTTTATGGCTTTGCAGTATCCGTTACTTTTCCCATATGGAGAAGATCGGTTCTATCTAAATATCCCTCTAAATACTACAAGCTCATTAACGACGAGAAAAAATGTCAGTTTGAGGGAATATTATTGCTTTCGTTTGCATGTTAGGAAGAATGAAGGTAAAACATTGCATAAAGCAGGTCGTTTTGTTTCACACATATGTTGTTGATGCTTATTCAGCAGTGCTTGATAATGATTTGGATTGGTATAGGAAAAACCAAAATAAAATTCGGTCAGATTTGTATAATGGTCTGCATGATCGTGTCTGCATTGGAGAAACAAGTTGTGAATCAATTAGACGGGTTATCTTACCAGCATCATTCATCGGTGGACCTAGGTATATGATACAACAATATCATGATGCAATGGCAATATGTCATTGGGCTGGAACTCCGGATTTGTTCATTACTATGACGTCAAACCCAAGATAGCCTGAGATTGAACATCATGTTCAAGAAACCATACCTGGCCAACCAACATGTGATAGACCCGACATTATTGCACGTATGTTTAAAATTAAACTTGATGAGCTTATGAAAGATATAAGGAAAAATAATCATTTCGGAAGTGCAAAAGCTGGTACGTTTGTTTACTATATTCTCCTATTAATTATTAACATGCCCCTTCACATTCTTCTCTAACTCTATGTCAATGTCTTTATGTAGTTGTTTACACAATTGAGTTCCAAAAACGTGGTTTGCCACATTATCATGCCCTCGTCTTTCTTAAGCCAGACGATAAAATATCTACACCTGATAAGATTGATCAGTTCATCTCTACAGAGTTGCCATCTGAACTAAATGATCCTTGCGGTTTTGAAGCTGTTCGTACTCATATGATGCATGGACCATGTGGTCAGCTTAATCCTTCAAGTCCGTGTATGTACAACAATGAGTGTTCAAAAGGATATCCAAAGACGTATTGTGATGAAACATTCATCAAGCGTGATGGGTGGCCCCGTTATAGAAGATCTAATAATGGAGCAAAAGTGCAAGTTGTTCATCATGATATCATGCTGGATAATCGATTCGTTGTTCCACATAACCGTGATTTGCTTGTCAAATACGGCTGTCATATAAATGTTGAGTGGTGTAACCAAGGAATGTTGGTTAAGTACCTCTTCTATTACCTTAACAAAGGTCCAGATCGTGCAACCGTTCTTTTAGAAGGTCAAAATAGTAGAACACCGTACGGTTTGCTATTGAACCACAATAACGAGATTGAGGAATATATTAACTATCGTTACATATCAGCATCAGAGTCATGTTGGAAACTGTTTGCATTTGACATGCATTATCGTTTGGTACCGGTTGAAAGACTACCATTTCACGAAGAAGGTTGTAATAGAGTCTACTTCCGTGTCAATGATCAACTTGAATATGTTGTAAAAAAGCCTACATCTGCGATGTCTAAGTTTACCGAGTGGATGATAGCAAATCAGTTGTTCCTAGAAGGTCGAGGTTTAATGTATATTGAGTTCCCAACTAAATTCACATGGCATGGAGACACAAAATCATGGATGCCACGAAAAAAATGGGTTCGCTATTGGTCGTATCTATTACGTAAGTCCTTCTATGGGAGAAACATATTATCTTCGCATGCTATAAAATGTTGTCCGGGGGCCCCTATGTTTTAAAGATATTTGCACAGTTAATGGAGTTGTGCATCCAATGTATATGTCTGCCTGCAAAGCATTGAGTTTGTTAGGAGATGATGTTGAATAGAGTGAATCAATACGATATGCGTGCCAATGGCAGTTTGGAAATCAAGTTCGTGAACTATTTGTAACGATTTTGCTATTCTGCATGGTCAATGATCATGCCAAGTTCTTTTCGGATTCTTTCCCCTACTTATCAGAAGATGTTGTTTATAATCAACGTAGGTTGCTTCAGAATGAAAATGTTTTGTTCTCAGATGATGAAGTGATAAACTACACTTTGATTGAGTTGGAGAAAGTTTTAAATGGAAATAATAGATCGTTGGTCGATTTTCCAAATCTACCTCAAATTTCCCATCTTGAGATGATTATTGGCCAGAATAGGTTGATTGCAGGTGAACGTACATACGATGTTTGTGAAGAGAGAACAAAATCTATTGATCTATATAGTCGTTTGAATGATCGCCAGATGGAGGTATATTCTACTATAATGAATGTCGTCAGTACGAAAAGCGGAGGAGTTTTTTTGTATCCTGTAGTGGAGGGACTGGGAAAACATACTTGTCGAAAACACTTATTGCTTCCATTCGGTCACATGGGAAAATTGTTTTGTTTGTCGCTTCTTCTGGCATTGCTTCTTTGTTATTTCCTGGTGGCCGTACATCACACTCAAGATTTCGAATTCCTATAGCTATTGATAAAGACTCATGTTGTTCGATTGACGTCGGCTCAGATCTTGCAGAGTTGATTAACGTTTCAGAACTTATCATTTGGGATGAAGCACCTTTGCAACATCGACATGCATTCGAAGCGGTTGATCGAACATTTAGAGATGTGTGTCGTCATAATGCACCCGGGGCTGAACATCAAGTTTTTGGGGGGAAGGTTGTGGTTCTTGGAGGTGACTTTCAACAGATTCTTCCGATTATTCCGTCTGCACCACGTAGTGAGATCGTCGCATCTGTTGTCAACAAGTCATCAACTATATGGGATGCATGTAAGGTTTTCGTTTTAATAACAAACATGTGTTTGCATGATCCAACAATTGAGGGGGATGATCTCATACAAATGCAACAATTTAGTAAGTGGATTTTAGACATGGGGGTTGGCCGACTTCCTGCAATTGCACTGGCAGGCGAAGACGATGCTACATGGATCACTATACCTGATGACCTGCTTATTCTTATTGCCAAAGATCCTATTAAAGCTGTTGTATCCAGTACATTCTCTAATATTTCAAACAGGCTCAACGACATTTCTTACTTAAAGGAGCGATGCATTCTGTGCCCAACAAATGATGTTGTTGACACGATCAATTCACATGTTCTTAAGAAGATGTCATGTGAAATGCATGAACTGTTAAGTGCTGATGAGATATGTGCGAGCACGGACAACTTGGAGGAAATGCAGATTATCTATTCTTCTGAATTTTTGAATACATTACGTTTTTCTGGGATTCCAAACCATCAATTAGAGTTGAAGGTCGGTGCACCAATTATATTGTTACGTAACATAAACTTGCAAAAAGGGTTATGTAACGGTACTAGGTTAGTGGTGACTAAAATCAGTCGGAGGGTTATTGAGGCTGTTATTATTACTGGTACTCATGTTGGAGAAAAAACTTTCATCGGAAGGATTGATATGACCCCAACTGAAACATCTTGGCCTTTTGATTTTAAGAGAAGGCAGTTTCCCATAAAGGTTTGCTTTGCTATGACAATCAACAAAAGTCAAGGGCAAACATTTAATTATGTTTGTGCATACCTGGTGAAGCCTGTGTTTTCCCACGACCAGCTTTACGTGACCGCATCTCGAGTAACTTCTCGAGCTGGCCTTCGGTTTTATGTTGACAATGACGGCAAGTGTGATAATAACCTATCAAGAAATGTTGTATACAAAGAAGTTTTCTATAATTTTCCACTTGATACAATGGACAATATCGACTTATTTGGCTTGTTACATTTGCACCAACCGTGAAATCTTCGCTTTCTCCTTTTCTATAACCATGTAATGTTATGATTTACGTACGATTTATTTGATATCTGTTTAACTCAATAAGAAATATCTTAAGTTTTGAATTATTTGCTTATTCACTTTTCACACATACGTTAAAATTTATGTTGTTTGCGACTGTAGGTAACGTTCCACAACAATGGCTTCCGGTTATCGTTTTCTCAACAATCTACGACCTAACGTTACCAACAATTGGCAAGTACATGTGATGGTGTGTCGTGCATGGACAGCGTACAACCCGATAACGGATCGTGTTTTATCTTTTGACCTAATTCTATCCGATGAGCGAGTAAGTTTACTTAAACATGTCCATGTTCATTAACATTAATTTAACATTTTACTTTTTAACACCAAGTCTTCTTTATTTGTAGCATTGTTCCATTCACGCAAAGATTCCTCCTAGACTGATCGACACATTTAAGAACCATATCAAAGAGGGATGCGTTTATAGTATTCATAGATTTACGGTTGTCCCATACAATACATTGTATCGACCGGTGTGACGTGACCACTTTGTTCAGTTTTCCCGTGACACAAGAATTAATGTTTCTCACATTCAGCCGACAGCATTTGAACGATATGTTTTTGATTTGATTCCATTCACCATGCTTCGTGAGCGTGCTTCGGATGACAAGTATCTAACAGGTTGACTTTTATAAAAAATTTTATTCAATTTCATCTGCATTTGTAACTTTTATCTATTTGTAGACGTTATTGGTCTTGTCCGAGAGTGGGGCTTACTTGAGAAACAAGTCGGAGGACAATCATGTAATCCCGAAATGCGGAAAGTTGTTATATGTGATACAAGGTACCTTATATTAAACACTAACCTACCCTAACTTTTATGTGAAGTTGCTTACTTACTGTTTAATCCTTCATTAATGACATACAGCGGTATCGAGCTTTGCATGACGGGGACAGTTGGCCAAGAAGTACACCGATGAATATATGCGAACTTACGAAGATAATAAAATCATTGTGATTTTAACATCTTGCAAAGTTAGACTTTTCAGAGTTATGTTTTATTTAAATATGTTACTTGAATTTATCTCTATGGCATATTTTGTATATTTATCTCTTCTTGTATTAGGTGTTCCAAGTTTAACGACAACAGTTGCATCTCAACTCTATTTGAACCTCCCGGTGGACGTTGTTGTTGCTTACAAGAAAATGTAAATGAATACATTTGTGCACGATCGTTTATCATGTTATAAGATGATTATCAATTTATTTTACTTACATGTTGTATTCTTATAGTGAAGCACCGCCTCTATCTTTTCAATCGGATCAACAAAAAAAAGTGACGATTTTCGATTGACAAGTATCGCAGATATTTATACTACTTTACAGAAAGGTATCATTGAGGTACTATCTTATTACTATTTATAATAGCAACTTGCACGTTCCTCTTGAATTAACTTTTGTCTTACATCTTTTTAAAGGGAACATTGTATACTATTGACGGAATTATCATCAACGTCGATACGTTTAATGATTGGAAATTTGTTCAATGGCGCACATGCTTGAAGAAGGCCACGTTTGTTGAATCTCGCTACTTTTGTTCAGACTGTAAAAGAAATTTAGACAACCCACGTCAATCGTAAGTATTTACAACATATTCTCATTATTTCGATATGCTCTTATTGACAACGAATTTTATATAGGTACAAGCTGGTTATCGAAGTTATTAACAACCAACATCAAATGTCGTGTGTTCTTTTCAATCAAACTGCTATCGATCTTCTCGGTATTACTGTTGACGAATTGCTTACGAAGAGTTTCTTAGAGGTTTGCTACTATATAGATCCATACATTATATATATGGGTGTGTGTATGCATAATAATATTTTCTCATATATATATAGGGTGATGATGATCCTCATTGGATACATGATTTTCTGATTGAAAGTTTATGTGCTCGAAGGGTCTTGCTTGCTATTAAGGTCGACAAGTTCAATTTGGCACCTCAATATGTGTGTCGTTTCACTGTAATAAAATACCATGGTCACGATATCGATATGCAAACCAAAGTTACAAATACAGCTACAATTGTACTTCCACAACATGGTGACAGTTATTGTGACATCGAAGATGAACATTGGTTGAATAGCATCCCAAACGATGAATGGGAGATGTCAGCAGAATGCATATGGGGCCCATGTATTGCAGCCGTGACACCTACGACATCAATAACATCGGTAATTATTGTTGGATTTTATGTTATATTTTGTAATATTTACATTATGTTTCTTATATTTCATCCCATGTAATACAATTAGGTTGTTGGACGTAACAACAAACCTGATGGTACTGGAAAGTCTAAGCTTGAGGTAAATGTTTTTCAAGATGAGGAAGCAAGTGAGAAGGTATGGCCTCTTATTTTAGAGACAATGAATAAAGTAGCAAATCTATAATAATTTTGATAAAATCTCTATAAATTTATTTCATATAATCAAATAATAATGTCACTTGAAAAATTTCCTATACAACCATGGGTTAAATGTTCAAAAATGACTTGTAAACATCGACCAATCTTTATCATGCTTCCATTTACTTATTTACTTTTAATTAAAATGGTTGATAGGGTTTCATTTGCTTTATCTTTCTTATAATTGACGTTGTATTATACAATTAGGTTGTTGGACGTTAAAACGAACCCGATGATTCTGGAAAGTCTAAGCTTGAGGTGAATGAGTTTGAAGATAAGGAAGTAAGTGATAAAGTACTTGATGTTTTATGTTTTATAGTTTTTTTTTATTTTTCTTAATTGGATTTTGTTTCCGAATGCTATATGATCATTTTCACCTTTGTTTCTCTACTGTTTATTCCATATGTATTGTCATCCCATGTAATACAATTAGGTTGTTGGACGTAACAACAAACCTGATGGTACTGGAAAGTCTAAGCTTGAGGTAAATGTTTTTAAAGATGAGGAAGCAAGTGAGAAGGTATGGCCTCTCATTTTAGAGACAATGAATAAAGTAGCAAATCTATAATAATTTGATAAAATCTCTATAAATTTATTTCATATAATCAAATAATAATGTCACTTGAAAAATTTCCTATACAACCATGGGTTAAATGTTCAAAAATTGACTTGTAAACATCAACCAATCTTTATCAAGCGTCCATTACTTATTTACTTTTAATTAAAATGGTTGATAGGGTTTCATTTGCTTTATCTTTCTTATAATTAACGTTGTATTATACAATTAGGTTGTTGGACGTAAAAATGAACCCGATAATCTGGAAAGTCTAAGCTTGAGGTGAATGATTTTGAAGATAAGGAAGTAAGTGATAAAGTACTTGATGTTTTATGTGTTATAGTTTATTTTTTTATTTTTCTTAATTGGATTTTGTTCCCGAATGCTATATGATTATTTTCACCTTTTGTTTCTCTACTGTTTATTCCATATGTATTGTCACCTCTTGGCGATATGGTCAAATGAGATTTATCACTTTTTCTATCACTGTATTGATTTTTAAGAATTCTATTGAAGATTGTTAGGGGTGATAAATCATGTATTAGCTTTGGAAAATCATAATATATTTCATGTTGCTATGGTCATATTTATTTTCAAATATTTCTATTAAATTTGCCTTAATTGTTTGCCATGACATATGATTGGGTTATATCTTTTAATCTTAGTTTTTTTATTACTCCCTACCTTTTATAATCCTAAAGAATTTTTTGTTAGTTTTTAGTGCAACTTTTGCATCTTAACTAGAATTGTTGTAGTCATGCAAACATAGGGAGGCAAAAGATTGTGAATTGATGTTATTTTTGACATTAATGAAATTGAGAAATGAGGTTTCATTTATTGTATATGTTATCCAAGTGGAGTTCATTAGTTATACATTGTTATTATGTTTCCATGATTATATCATTGTTATCTTTTCAGATTGGAACCGTACCCAACAATGTCGATGCCTTTACTGGCTTGCTTGAATCCGAGAATAGGTGCGGCAATATGGTTTTCTTCGTGGTTTTTTTAGCTCTGTTGGCTCTTATGCAAGTTGTTAAAATCAGATTTCTATTGATGCAGGTTATGTTTAAGTGCAATTAACAATGTTGCAAGCTCTTCCGGTGAATGCAATGATGATAGTAAAACAGAACATGACTGTGACGATGAAGATGTTGTTGGTGATGCGAGTGATAATGACGCCGAAGATTCATCCGGAAATGACACTGATGATGATACCGGGGATGCTGATAGTGATTTTGATGCTAACAAGGATGGCGATGATGATGAAGGGGATCCCGATAGTGATTCTGATGCTGACGAGGATACAAGAAGTGACGAGGATGATGATGATGAAGATGGTGATGATGACGAAGATGATGATGATGAAGATGGTGATGATGACGAAGATGATGATGATGAAGATGATGATGATGATGATGATGATGATGATGATGATGATGATGATGATGATGATGATGATGATGATGATGATGATGATGATGATGATGATGAAGAGGAAGAGAACCAACCACCCTTTAAGAAGAAAAAATAGGAGAGGAGTATTGTTTTCATTTATCCCATTTGTTCCATTATCATATTTAGGTATCAAGGGTTTAGACTTTTATTGCTTTGGAACACGGAATCCTACTGTGGCTAAAATTTGTTCCTTATTTGCATTCTAATTAGTTTTTTTTTCTATTCCATTTCAACTTGACCTTGGAACATGTTTGTTTGTTTGTTTCTTTCAATCTTTGGTGATGTAGGACTTAGTTGACTTATATGGATTTAAATTGTATGTTGGTAAAATCTGCAGCTGCCGAGAGCTATACCGAGGCCTGTTTTGCCTCTTGCAAAACTGTTGCTCTTTCTGTTTTTGTTTTGTGTATTGTTTGCTGCCATATTTTGGCTTTGTTTTTTGTTTGTTGTCTACTGTTGTTGTTGTTTTATGGCCAGAGGTGTTGATGCGATTATGTAAAAATGTTGAATTCCTCTTGAGTCGGTAATAAAACTTCCGTTGTTTAAAAAAAATGGATGGTTTGTTTTTCCGTATGATAAAATTCAATTTCTTACATTCCATAGCTTCGTGCATTGGTTATATGTTAAGATGATAAAACATGTTGTATACCCGACCAACGGCCGGGTATAAAACTAGTTATCTTAGACTAGTGTAATGGATCCGATCCATAGGCACAATAGTCGGTTTTATATTGGGGATGAGGCAAGTGAAAGATCCTCGTTTGGGGTTGAGCTTGCTCAGTTTGGGTATTGAGCAATAAATCCACGTTTAGAGTTGAGCTCTTTATCCGTAAGCCGAATATTTCTATCCGGTCGAGCTTACTGAATTACTGATTTCTATCGGTACGATTTGCGGGTCGCTCCTGTATGTTCCCCTCAATTGCGTATCTCTTAGGTGTAAATCGTGTGCAAAAGAAAGAATTTAATGGCGTATCTTTTAGCTGTAAATCGCGGATAAAAGAAAGAATTTAATGGCGTATATTTTAGGTGTAAATCGCGGATAAAAGAAAGGATTTAAGGGGAAAACTTTATGGTCAAATGTTTATTTACCGTTTTCAAGAGTATTGGATTTGGTGTTATGTTAAATGAGTATTTCTATTTAAAGCTTTCATTTCAAATGTCATTTTGGTCTAAAGCTTTTATGATGGAAATAAGGAATTTGGGGAAAATGTTGCTTTTATAATGAAGTCGTCTCGTTTGAGAATTTTATTTCATCAAGCAAATCTTTTGGTTTCAACTCAATTAAAAATATGTTAAAAACTCTTGAGCTCACTAGGCGTTAAGTCTAACCCTTTTTCTTTGTCGGCATATGCATCAGGTTATCGTTGAGGTTGGTACTAGCGACACGTGTGGACTTGAGTGCTAGAGAGTAGCACGTTAAAGATCTAGCTTCGGTGACATTTTTTCCATTCGGAGATAGCGACTCTTATTGGTTTAGTAACACCCAACCATATGTAAGTCTTGTATAAGACTTGATCTATTTGTTGTAGAGGTATATTACTAATTGTGGTTTGAGGAAACTTAAACATTGAAATATAGGAAATGATTTATCTTAAATATTGATGTAATATTAGAAATTTTAAATTAGTCGCTCTTTCCAGATTTGAGGGTGTTACACTGTTTCTGTGAGACCCGTGAGACCACCTTTTTACTCTTGAAACTTCACAGCAAAAACACTGTGAAGGTAAAAAAAAATCTAAACTTTCACAGCAAAAACACTATGAAGGTTACCCTCATAGCAAAAACACTGTGAAGGTTCATATTTTTATTTACCTTCACAGTTTTTTTGCTGTGAAGTTTCAAGTGTAAAAAGGTGGTCTTATAAGTCTTACGGAAACAGACTGATTTCACGTGATCCCAAGTCTATATATATATAAGAAAAATGATAGATATATAAAGTTATTATGATATTTGAATTATAATTTTGTTTATGTTATCTTACATTAATAGACGTATGATCGATTAAAGAATAATTACAAATATATAAAAAGATTTGCTTTCATAATTTAAAATAGTTAGTTGGATTCTTAAACGACAATGCTATTTGCATCATTTTTTGTTGAAACTTATGTATTGGAAAAGTAAAAAAAGTTGAATTTGATGATTGATGTAGGGATGCATTTAGCAACGTATAGGAGTACAATTAGCCTAGACTCCCTTTAAAATACGAGGAGGCTAATGACACATTTATTTAAATACGACAAATGAAGCAAATAAACTCACACACTCATTCACCTTTGGTGATGTTTAAACTCTCAACCTCTTAGGAAGTCAAAGACACATGTCGCTAGGTCAAAGACCGTTTGGTTAACATCCCTACTCACCTTTGGTGAGGTTTGACATCCCTATATGTTGCTAATGACATCCTTACAAAATGAATTTCTCCTTACACACATCAAAATCCTCTTTTTATATTTTCAAGACAACAAAAGTACAAAATTTTCAACACAATGGGGTGTCGTTAACATTACCCTGAAATATACATGGATAATGCTATTGACACTCCTATTAATTGATGGTTATAAGTTACCGGGCCCAAACTGGTCCTATAATTAAAAAATGGAATAAGCTTTTTCATAAACGGTTATGGGTAACCGGGCCCAAAGTGGTCCTATACTTAAAAAACTACATATATTTTTTAAAAATTTTTTTTAACATTACTTTAATATATGTAAATGGGTAAGTCAAATACAACTTAAAAGTACATTTATTATAGGTTTATAATTGTTTTTCGATCAAATACATTTAAAAAAAATATATTTATTATAGTTTTATAATTGATTTTCAATCAAATACACTTAAAAATACGTTTTATTATAAGTTTATAATTGGTTTTTAATCAAATACACTTAGAAAGTTAGCAATACATATAAAAATGTATATAAAAAAACATTTTTTTGTAAAAATCGGGCGGGACCATAACCGGTTCCGGTCCAGGCCGAACCGGGCCGCCAAATTCCTCCAAATGTGTAACCGGTATCAGATTTCGAGCCTATAACCGGTCCCTACGGGTCCCGGGCCGGGCCCAAATGGCCATCTCTACTAATCGTAAAGGGGTGGTCGTTCTGGAATTAGTCAGTTCGTATAACAGGTTGAATATCCAGGTTAATAAAAAAAATTATATAATCTTTTTTCCTTTTAAATTCGTAAGACTAAAAAATCAGGGATTTTCTTTAATTTTTATCTTTTTATTTATATCACAAACACGGGGTCCTTCTGTGGACGGCTTTGATATGCGGCACTTGACAGAATAGTGTATACCCGCATGTACATAATCCTTTCCAATCTCAGAACCGAGATAAAAACTTAAAACCACCATCGGCGGAGGTTTCCGATCGCCACCGAGTCGACAACCGATCCGAATCAGTTATTAATAGATGGAAGGAGTTGGTGCGCGACTCGGCCGATCCTCGACTCGGTACGGACCAGCCACCGTGTTTACAGGTCCGGTCAGAAAGTGGAAGAAGAAGTGGGTCCACGTAACGCCGCCCAACACCACCGCCGCCGCCGCCGCTGCTGCAACCAGTAATAACCACCATCATCATCACCAACCTACCGTTAGTAGTAATGGAAATTCTTCTTCGAACGGTGGTAACGAAAACGGCGCTCATCTTTTGCTATATAAATGGACTCCTATTAGTCAAAGTCAAAACAACGCCGCCGATAACAACGGCAATGGTGATGCCAAGGATGACGATAACGCCGCCGAAGTGGATGAAGAGCCTCCTCGCCGTAAGATTAAGTATATTCCGGTATCAATCCATCACTTTTTATTGAATTTCTGATGATTATTGTTGTTTGATCTGATTGTTAGGTTACGTGCGTGTATGTAAATTTTTTATTCTTTATTACAAGAACGAGATCTACTAGTATAAGGAAAAAATTCATACACAGCCAGTACAGAACACAAATCCAAATTTTAATTGGCTTAAATTGAAGAACATTGGTACAAGTTTAAGTGACCAACAGTAAATTAGGGTTTATGTTGTTGGCTTTGTAATAAAAATCCCCATAAAGTTGAGTATATGAATTTTTGACTTCGAAAGAATTAGAACAGTCTTGGTATATTCTTCTGAATTGCAGAAGGGAGACTCTAGGATATTCTATAGATTGCATATGGGATGGTAGATATGTTAAATTATAGAACTTATTAGTTATTAATGACAAGCATGTATCTATGGTTTGAAATTTGAATCGGAGCTCAAATCATTCAATACTCTTCATAGATTCAAGTTTTGGGGGATTGTAATATTTTTGACACAGTTTTTAGTGTTCATGTTTTCTTTTGTATATGTGAAAAAATCATATAGACCTAAGCATATCTACCAGATACAATTCATAACAAAACACAAATCCTAGCCACTATGTGGACACGAAGCACCTATATTCGATCCTCAAAGATGAATAAGATCCATTGTTAGGATAGACATGTGCTTTTGTACACCCTTGAATTGAAAAGATTTGCAAAGAATGCATAGAGAAAAACTCAACATAGGACACTGTTCAAAATTGGGATTCATTACCAAGACTCCTGTGAAATGGGGCAAAGATCCCTCTCATAAGGAAGTATAAGTGTATAAGAACTCCCGCAAGAGAGGTGAAATAACAACACAAACGGGATACAAATAGGGAAGGATCTAGCCAATAGAGATGAATCCTTCCCCTAAGCTTTATTGTGTGTTTATGAATTATGGAAGCGAGATTCTAAGATTAAATCCTGATTAGTATCATAAGGTAGAAGGACCATGTTCAACATAAAAGACATGTCTTTTTCTTGAGCGAGTGTGTGTGTTTTTTGGGGGGGGTTTTTTTTTTTTGGGGGGGGGGGGGGAAGGGGTTGCCAAGATGTTCAATAAAGTATTGCCAACGTTATAATTTCAATAAATTTTCAGATCTTCAAAATCCTTTTTTACTTTGAGTGATACAATGTGCTATAGAACTCATTGCTAACATGGAGTGTGAAATTCGAGAAGTGTAGGGTTTCTATGTATCATATAATATTATGATGATTTCCAAATGTTCTACCCAACTAAAGAAGGACTGGGTTTTTGGGAAGGATGATCAACTATATCCTTTGATGATTGCTTTCTAACTTAGGTTTGACAGTAATGAAATCTCTTTCATGGTTGCCATTGAGGCAATGATGAGTTTGAGATGTTTCCATGTTGTCTTCTAAAACTTTAATCTACTGTTGGTCTAAGATTCTTTTCGTATTGAAAATAATTTATCTTCAGAGAAATTATCATACTGTGACTTACATTTATGTATTAGATTGTATATATGCATACATGCAAGGAGATGGTGTAGATTGGAAATTCAATTTGACAGCATGATTAGGTATTTGTAAATCTTTCATATATCAATGGTATCATTTATGACATGAACTCTACATTGAGTGAGTAAGTTTGTCCTTATTATAGGCCATTTAGATATTTGATAATAGTATGTATATTTAATTATTTATCAAACAATGTGCCAAGTTAAATGTTACATTTTTTGTTTTTAGACAGAGGGAATACAATATATATAACCTTTCAGTTGTTAGTTCACTTGGTTAACCTGTAAATCTATGCACATCTAAAGGATAGTGCCATAAATGTGATCAATCCACAAATACTTATTTTCCTGTTGTCACAAATTACTTGTAGCACAGACTCTGTTGTACAAAGTTACTTTCTTTTGTCAAATGATATTTATATATAATTATTGCTTAACTAATAATCAAATACTTGCATTGCATTGAATCATATGTCCAGTAAAACATTGTATTTTGGGACAGATGGACACTATTATTAAATGATTTAGCGAGGGCCTTTTCATGTTGCATGATGGTTTCTTGTGAATGGCTTACATCAGATAGCCTTACTCGAAGAACAAAAGAAAGAGTCATCAGAGGAGCATATTGAGGAACCCATCGAGACTGAGCTGAATGCTTTAGCAGACCCGAATTCAAAAGTGGATGGTATTAATGAAAAACCAGATATTAATGATGTGCCAATGGAAGAGAATCAGGTAAACTGAGGTTCACATGTTTTTTTCTTGTTTTTAAATTACTTTTCCTGTTTGCTAGATGTATGGTATGTTTGTTAGTAGCTGAATGAAGCTTAATGGGACTCACAGCTCATTTGGTCAGTTATATATGACTATTTTGTAGCGGCTTAATGATACATAAAGTGGCTTATTCAGTAAGCTTCTAGGAGGAGCTTTATGCAGAAAACCAAATTTTTCCAAACCTGCCCCCAACCAATTAAAAAACACGATCCTTTCATCAATGAAAAAACCCTCTCAAATAAAAACCTTTCCCAATCTATACACACAGATTAATCCACACAAACAACTTTATCCATACAGGACGAATGGAAAACCAACCAAATAGCCCCGTTGGTTTTCCATTTAGTCCTGTATGGATAAAGTTGTCTATGTGGATTAAAATAGTCTGTATAGATGAGAAGGTTTGTTTTATAAAAGAAAGGAGCTTGTTTTTTTATTGGGAGGGGCAAGTTTGGAATTTTTTATCTTTCTACATAAAGCTCTCCCCTAGAAGCTTACTGAATAAGTCACTACCAAATAGTCATGTATAGCTAGCAGAATAAGTTGCAAGTCCCATTAAGCTCATTAAACTTCTAACAATCAGGCCCTAAATATCCATGATAAAAAAGGCACATAGTTTTAGAAATATGTAATTACTACACTTTTTAATGAACTAAATGACACTTTTACCCTCAACAACAGAGGGAGTAATGAATTTCTTTCATTTCCTAATTAAGGGTAAAGATGGAAATTAGACACATTTTTTTTTTCTAAACTTACCTTTATTTTTTTCTAGGTTTCGGAAGAGATGAATGTAGGAAGGCAAGATCTAAACGAAAGCACGTTGGATCTGAATGCTCGTGATGATGATGATGAAGAAGAAGAAGAAGAAGAAGAAGAAGAAGAATCGGAAGAAACGAAAGATGAAGCACGATAAAATCGTGTATTGAATTCTTTTATTTAGGATGAAAGATTGGTGGTGGAATACATGTTTCCAAAAAACTTGAGGGTTATTAATGAAGCATAGGAGAATGAAAACTTTTGACTTAAAATTGAAATATTGAAATGTTTGTGGACCAAAATGGAAGAAAAATATGGTTTTCAATTTGTATGGATGATGATGCATTTGCAGCTATAATTTTGACTTTTGAGTATTGATTCTGAAACATTATATCTTTTCCTTTATACTACTTTTGATTTTTAAGTTAAGAATTTATAAATTCAAATTGAAGGGTGTAATGGTCATTTTATATTTTTTTTCTAAGATTTATTTTGGATTTGGTGTGAAAAAAAAAGGGTATATGTCATCCTCTGCTGGTCCCACATTTATCATGAAAATTGAAAATTTTGGGTGTCCTAAAGACGGTTGGATTTGAAACCGATTCCTCACTAAGGTTCCCGATTTCCATGAGACATTTTATTTCAGTTAGATAGTTAGGCAACTTTATTCAAAAAAAATTGTTTAATGGACTAAGGACAGGTTCTGTTAGAAACCTTATTTTCATCTGGAATCAAGGAAATATCGAGAATGCACCTGTTGGACAAACGTTCATATTGAATTGGATGCGACATTCATCATAAATATTGTAAATAATTCACTTTCATATTGTTGATGAATATAGAAAGTGATATGCTTTGAATATTTTATGTATCTTAATGAAAATGAGGTTACTAATAGAAGTTAACATTTAGGGGACTATACAAAACTTTTGGTAGATTGTAAGGATCTTGCATCATTTTTCCTTTAAGCAGGGTCTTAGTTTAATAATTAAATATCCAAAATAATTTTTAAAAATACAAAATTAAGAAAAATTAACCTTGATAATATCACACAATGTAACTTTCTCATTTTCAAACCAATAAACTATGGTGTAAATTTACAATATGTTGATCTTATGTTCAAAGTTAACAAACGGTGAATAAAGTAAAATATGATTCATATACAAAATCACACATGATTCATATACAAAATCATATATGATTCACATACAAAATCATATATGATTAGCCGAGACTTTTTCCGCACCAAAAGTCACGCGTGTCATTTTTTATGCTAGTACAAAATCACATATGATTTTGTACATGAAAAAAATTTCATGTACAAAATAATTGGCGGGGGATTGTCCTCGCATTCTCGTTAATTGTTACCGTTCTTACATGAACCCGTCTCTAAAAGTCAAAAAGGGGATCATGGTGTAACCCCCCAACTTTCATAATCTGGAACATCATTTAATAAGTGCAACATAAATAAATATTTCAAATTATTGTGACTAAATACAATTTGATTTTAAATGCCCACATTTGTCATAACAACAAATAAAGTATAAATAATAAAGGTGCCTTTGAAATGCACTTCAACCTGTATCAAGTTCAATGTAAATTGAAGTAACATCACAATCCAACTATATTAGATATTATCCACTTCGTCCATACACCTGAACTCATGGATTTTAAAATACTCTGGTAGATAAGGTATTCAGTCATTTATAAGGCAACATTTGTTCTCCTTCCCTATGCCCCAACTAATGTTTAATCTTACAATCAAATAAAAAAAACAGTTTTTTCCATTCTCATTTTAGTCTCGATGTAAACAAAATGGAATTCTCTTGAGCCCGAATTATTAGATTTGATGATTAACAACAATTATTGAACACTTAGAGAGTGTTTGGTTTACATAATGGAATTTGCTGGAATTGAAATCTATCAAAGAAATTTGACTTTAAAGGAATTGGAATGGAATTTGACGAAATTTGACCACCCTTTTGGTTTGATGGAAAGAGATGAAATCATTCACTTATGCGGAGGAATGACGAATTCTTTAACTTAAGGAATCCATTGGAATTGAAAGAATTTCATCTATTTAATTCTATAAACCAAACATGGCAAAAAAAATTGGTCTTCCAATTCCGTCAGATTCCATGAACCAAACAACTCTGATAACTCTCATTTTGGGTGTGATTTACACTTCATTAGTGTGTCTTTTTATTCTTTTTTGGTATGTGTTTTTCCTTTATGTGTTTATGTTTCCCATTTTTATTTTTTTATTTTTCATTTGGAGTTGTTGAGGATAAAAGTTTGTATTTTGATTAATGTATATGTCGTTTTAGAGCTGGTTCGTTGTAGTGGCGAGTAGCCACTGTGGCAGCAGTGGCTGGAGCTGCTATAAATCTCTTTGCAGGATTTATTGCCAACAAACTGAAAGATATTGCAGAGTGTTTTTGGTTTGTGGCTTATCACGAAAATAAAGGGAAGGAAACAAGAAGGATGAAAGACAAGAGTGATTAGAAGACAAAGGGTGAGAGGTCACTTTCTCCCTCACAAGTCATTTTCTCCCTCAAATGTCATTTTCTCATTGCTCAAGTCATTTTCATCACCTCTCACTTCTTCCACTATAAAAGAGAGCTCTTGGGACTCCATTTGAGACATTCATAACTTGAAGAAATCAGATGATAGTTTAGTTCTTATATTTTGCTTTGTAGTTAGTTTATTTTCTGCAGTAGTTTTATCTTCTGTACGCCCTGTGGCCACTGGCCACAGTGGCCAGTTTACGTTTAATACAATTTATGTTTTTCTGTTTTTACATTATGTCTTTACTTATGAGCAGTACCTAAACCCCTCTTGGGTGTGGGTGTGGGTTTAAGCTGAACCCGAGAGTTCAAAATGTAACACTTGGGTATTACTAGTTTTTGCTAACTCTTCGGTTTGGTCATTCAAGTTGAAGTTTCATCTCAATGCAAACAAGCTGATCACTTTAAGTGTTAATATTAGATCTTAGACCTCGAGAGAGGCGGATCCGAAATACGGCTTGAATGATGCAAGGAGGTTTGAGAAAATCTTCAATAATCGCATAGAGATATGGGTTTTGCATAATCGTACTAAGGTTCAGATGTCGGTCGAGTGGGTGTGTCATAGAGATATGCGTATCGCTCCACATCCGGCAGAGCTAAGATCTTCGAGACCTACTTATGTACGATTGGCAAACCGAAGGTTAGCATTTGTGGCGACTTTATAATAAAACCGTTTTCACATCCTATATGACGTAGCTTCGAGTGGAGGAAATTATATGGGACTACATTGTGATCGACTTTATTAACCATTTAAGTTATTAAAATACTCTCGGGGGAAAACTTATACCATACCCGCTTTTTATTAATTGTTATTTTTTAGACTTTAATATTCCACCAACAAAAAATCATTTTTATAAACTCTAAACTTTGCACCGGAGCTCGTAAGAAAATCTCTGATTCTTAGTAGTCAATCCCTGTGGAAAACGATCTTTGTACTTACCATTGTATTACTTAAAAAGCGAACGCAATAGTTGGTGTGCACTTGCATCGCTATTGTGCCACAGTTCACGTGTGTTTTATTTGCTATCAAGCTCCTTAGTTCTAAATTTGATTATCTAAAGGTTAGTTACCAAATGTCGATTTATCGAAAGATCAACGACCACGACAAAACAACTAACAAGAAGACGGTGTTTGTAAACCAACCAACGTAAATATTCGATTATTGCAATGAAGGATCGTTTGATTATAACATGACCATCAGTTCCCCAACGATTTTGTCTGAAGCTAAGGGACCAACATAAACACTACTTACCGAATATAATTAGCTAACGAATGACCGACTTTGAGAGAAGTAACACTTTGATTTGTAGTTAATATTTTGCAAAAAAAAACTTTGATTTGTAGTTTATATAAAATTATTTTGAACTTGTATTCATAATAGTTGGTGTAATTATCAACCTTTGGGGACATGAAATGAAAAAGTTAAAAACAAATTAGATGCTACATTATTTTAGAACAAGCATCAAACTTCAATTCAAGACTAAAGGAATTGAAAATTCTTTAAAGAACAAATGTAAAACAATGACATAAAAAAAAACTTGAGATTGGAAATCATCTTATATCAGAAAAACTTAGTTTGATTGCATCGAGTAGTTTTTTCGTCATCATTCCTTTATAGCAGTTGTCTCCTCTTCGTTAAAATAATCATGCCTGTTCATACAAACACAACGATTAGCACCTAATTCCATCCACACGAAATCACAATTTGTTTTGAGTTTCGAGATCATATCAAGAACACTATCCGACATCAAATTCAATACCATTTTCTTAATTTTCCAATGAACTTGAACAACATGAGAATATATATATATATATATATATATAGAGAGAGAGAGAGAGAGAAGAAAGTTCAAATGCAAACTCAAATTTGGTTGTGAACGTGAGGACAAATAGAGCGCGACACATGTCTGAATGTAGATTATTCAAACCGAATAATCAAATAAATATTCATACTGAATATAGTATTTATTCGATCCGAATAATGCTTATTCAGACTGAATAAATACTATATTCAATCTGAATATTTCTTTGATTATTCAGTCTGAATATGATACCTGTCGCGCTCTCATTTGTTCTCACGTTCACAACCAAATTTGAGTTCTCATTTGAACGCGCCCCTATATATATATATATATATATATATATATATAGGAAGACTTCAAACGAGAACACCACCATTTTACAAAAAGATATATATATATATATATATATAGGAAGAGTTCAAACGAGAACACCACCATTTTACATAAACACGAGAACACCCATATCATATGTGATATTATAGTTAATCATATGTGAGGACAAATTACAGACGCAAGCTACCTTTGGAAACCACCGGACCGGTTCATGTGTATATATGTGACATGGGTGTTCTCCCATTTTCGTAAAATAGGTGGAGGTTCAAACAGGAACACCTTTGTTTTTCAAAAACACAATAACACCCTTATCACATGTGATAATACATGTAAGAGGACGGTCATGCCAAATGTCTACTATAGTAAAAGAATGTTCTCACATTTTCAGAAAATGAATGTGTTCTCGTTTGAACCTTTCCTATATGTATATACATATATATATATAGGGTTGGGCTCACGTGAGACCAGCCTGTTTTGTGAGACCCGTGAGACCACATTTTTACACTTGAAACTTCACAGCAAATCAATGTGAAGGTAAAAAAATTCGAACCTTCACAGCAAAAACACAATGAATGTTACCTTCACAGTGTTTTGCTGTGAAGTTTCAAGTGTAAAAAAGTGGTCTCACGAAAACATCAATATTTTTTTACCTTCACAATGATTTGTTGTGAAGTTTCAAGTGTAAAAATGTGGTCAAACGGGTCTCACGTGAACCCAACCCTATATATATATATATAGGTGGAGGTTCAAACGAGAACACCTCCATTTTACGAGAACGCGAGAACACCCTTATCACATGTGATAATACACAGGAGGGGACTTGGACTTGATGGTGTGCGGATGACGTGCCTTGCTATTTAGGTCGCGCCAAAGATCGTTTGCGTCTATGATTTAATATCACATATGATGGTTTTGATTGATTATAGTATCACATCAAAGACACCCTTATCACATGTGATAATATATGTGATGGAGCTTAGTGGCGTAACAACGACTTGGCCGGTAACCTAGATCACGCCAAAAGTCATCCGCGTCTCTGATTTAGTATCACATGTGTATTATAAGTGATGGAATAATAGTATCACATGTGATTTCCTATAGTAAAAGGATGTTCTCACAAAATGAAGGTGTTCTTTTGAACCCTTTCCTATATATATATATATATATAGGAAGAGGTTCAAATGAGAATTTTGTAAATTTAAAGGAACAAAGAGACTCATATGATGTGGGTCCCACCAATAAAAAATCATATCTGATTTTCAATGGTGGACCCATGGAATTAGATATGATTTTTTATTGGTGGGACCCACATCATATGTGGTCCCAAATGAGTCCCTTTGTTCCTTTAAATCGGGGGTGTTCTCATTTGAACCCTCCCCTATATATATATATATATATTTTTTTATTTTTATTTTCAAGTACTACAAATAAGAAAAATATATGGATAAATTTGTAATGACTTTGATGTCAATTTTGAACTTGAAACTAATAAGGTTGATCTAGGAAATCAATCTTCTATTTTTCCGTAAGAAAACCAAACCAAACCAAATGAACCTAGTATATTCTGCCTAGAGGTGGGGTCCGAGGAGGAGGGTAAGATGTATGTAGACCAAATCTCTACCCTAAAGAGTAGAGAGGTTGTTTCCGTGAAGATCCCCGGCTTGTTAAAGTCGGATATAATAGAATTTGAAAAGTTGGTTAAGAGTAACCAATAGCATACAAAATTCATTTTAGGAAAGCTCTTTATACTTACTCCCTCTGTCCCAAAAAAAAGTGTTTATACTTGTATTTAGTTTGTCCCAATACACGTGTTCACATTTCAAAAATAAGTGTCTGCTTTCCAATTTTACCCTTAACTATGTGATACATAAATTGATTACTTCCTCTATTGTTTATGGTAAAATTATCATTTAATTGATTAAAAAGTGTAATAGTTACACATTTTTTAAATTGTGTGCCTTTTTCACTGTAGACATTTATTCTAAGATGGAGGGAGCACTTATTTGCCAATGTCACTAGTCATTGCAAAAACCTGAAGCCATTGATTTGGTCCACAAAATGCCATTATCTTTAGTATAGAATGATAGTCTAGACATTTGACAAAAAAAAGTCAACAACTTTCCTTGCTTGCCTAGTTGAATATTATGGAGTGAGTAGCATTTTGTTAACAAGTTCATTAACTTGTTCATTCTTTCTCCCTAATTTCCTATTTAGGATCGAGCATATCACATCTAGAAACTGAAAGAAAACAAGTGATATGCATTGACAGATATTTTTTGACTTACCGGATTTTCCGGGAGAGTTGATACAATCCTGTTCCAGCCATTGCAACATTTACACTAAACAGGTTCCAGTTTTTCTGTAATCAAGCATCAAAGATGATCAAGAAATTGAAATAAAGAAAAAGGCAAGTTCTGCAAGAAGCATTTGAAATGGCTATGCACATATATATACATATACACATATATATATAGAGAGAGAGAGGTTCAATGGAAAACCTAAAAAAAACTGAAGAACAACCTGGGAGCCTTCCATCCAGACAGCATGCATTTGTGCATAGACGGTGTGCACAAATGCATACAAGCGTTTTTTTTTTCTATGCACGTGTGCATGTTACAAATTACCAGTATTCATTTGTGCATACTATCCAGATGGGGGGTTCACAGGGTGTTTTTCAGTTTTTTCTTTTGTTGGGGTTTTCCATTGAACCTATATATATATATATATATAGAGAGAGAGAGAGAGAGAGAAAGAGAGAGATAGAGGTTCCTTCATTTAGAAACTCTACGAAGTGGAAACCAAGGGTAAAACCAATATAAAATAACTTTTTTCATAATTGTTTTTCATCAAATGTTATTACTTAAGATATTGTTTCACATATGTTTGTGTTCATTGGAAAAAAAAATATTATATGTGAATAAAAAACGTTGGTTTACTTTCACACATGAAACAAAATTCATACGATGAAACAAATAAGTGAACCATCGTTTTTTATTCACGTATAATTTTTTTTTCTTATGAACAAACATATGTGAAACAATATCTTAAACCATAACATTTGAGGAAAAAAATTATTTTATATTGGTTTTCCCCTTAGTTTCCAAAGTTCCTACTCTTCGTAGAGTTTCTAAAAGATTGTCCCTATATATATACACAAATTGCTTTATTCATCATGGTCATTTAGCATTTTCATGGCTCCAATTTCCTTGGAATCATAAGAAATGAAGATGGGACTCACAACATGAAGGATGGAAAATGTTCAAACAAATACAAGTAATACTAGCAAGATTCAAATAGTTGTTGCAGCCTGTTTTTGAATTTAGATCTTTTCTAGAGGAAATGAATCAGCAACTACAACAAGAAAGTTGTATCGGGGGCATGAACTCTGCACTGATAGAAAAGTTCATGCACCCTTTTGACACAGTACTCCCAAGTCATAAAATCTATTGTTGTTCTAGTATATATGAATATATATATATATATACAAAGTACTTCCTCCAGTCTCATGAAATTTGCAATATTTACTGTCCTAGGATGTCCCTGTGAAAATTTCAATATTTTCTCTTTGGGAAGTTTTAACGGTAAAATTACCTATTTGTCCACTATCATTGTCACAAATATACTGATACTATTGATTGGGTTCCCAAGATTTCTTTAGTTAGCATGTATGTTTACCTAATATTCAATTATTTTACTCAACATTATGTCATTCAATAAAACCTACACTATTGCATTAACACTCATGGATTATAAATTTTATTCTTTAGAAGAAATAATAGAGAAACAACAAAACTATTTGGTAGAAGTAATCAAGTAAATATGTTACTTTGGAAAGTAAACAAATTTTTTCTGTATCAATTATTAACTTATATGATGAAATACTATAAGTACTTATCAAAAAATAATTATTAGTTTTGATTATACATTATGAAAAAATAAATGAATTACTAGCGGGGCTGTAAACCTTGTTATCTAAGTGTCCAAAAATTAGCGATCATCAGTTAAGCTTACTGTCTACAACAACATCCAAGCATAGTTACAACTAATGAGTTCTAAAACTTGCAGTCTTGCATATTATCAACATTCCAAACAAGTTCTTGGTGTTAATCACAATCAACAAGATTCATTTATTTGTCTTTATTGAAGGGTATTTCAGACATTTGACAAACAATCAAATATTTCACTTAAACTACATGCCAAATGAAACATTGAACTTTTGATGTTATAGATAAAGCGAAAGAATTTGACTTACCGGGGTGATAACAGTGCTGTAACGAGACCAGATGATACCAGTGGCTGTGACAGCTGCAAATAAATGAAAGCGGTAAAGGTTGAACACCAACTGTTTAACTAACGATCCTTCCTTCCCAAATCCAAAAAAAACAATTTCGAGCCTATTTGCTTTCCAAATCCAAAAATTGACATAGATTTTAAGTTTTTATCTCCAAAACGTTTCTCTCCTGATGCTTTTTATGCATTTGACCACAGACCCAATTTCTTCAGGCAAACCAAAAAAGTTCAAGCCAAATTTTGAGATGAAAAAAAAGTAACTCACTTCACACTGACGGTCAAATAGTTGTCCTTTTTTGGACAAGGAAAGAGCGTGAAAGGGAGGAAGAGGATCAATGCAAGAAATAAAAGATTTGCATCAAACAAATACCTATTTGTTGTGGGTATGAAAGTTTCTCTGGTGGCTTGGCAAAATCTGCAATATTAGCTATGCTGATCCCCCATTTAAAAGTTGGAGCCCAGAAATGAACTACAAGAAAATATTAGTCAGTTAGTATATGAAAATATACAAATGTAAACAAATTGATACATAAGAAAAATAAAAGAACAGATAAGAAGAAATACGCCCACCCCCTACCGATTTAATAACCTCTGCTACAAAGAAACTCATAAAACCAGCTCCATTTGGAATTCCATCAATTATTCGTCTATCAAAAAAATTAGCGAATTTGGCCAATTTTCTCATCCCCACAGTGAAGAATGTTCCATAAAAGGCATCTATGTAACCCCGATTATATGACCAATCATATATACCATTTTTTATTTTGTCAGAAAAAATTCTCTTAGGACCCATTTTAACAAATGAATTAATTAAGTCCAAATTTTGAAAAGAAGTGGTAATGGGAGCATTTGTACTATATGTGCAAATCAAAATCGGGACGAATTATCCGAAGAGGATCGTTTAACCGTAGCAAGAGCGCGAGAGTTGTCTCGCGCCCCTAGGTATTCTCTACCTACCCACCTGTGTCGGTTTCGGGTGGTGAAACAAAATTATTTACAATTATTTTTTTGAAGAAGTGAAAGTTTGAAAGTCTCTCTCCCATATCAAATGTATTACTATCATCCAAATGCTAGCTAGACAGAGACTGTTATAAAACCTTCTTATGAACAGTATTTTTTACCAAAACAATCAATCAAAAGAACATATCTTCAAATATAGCACAGTGATTTCCAAAAGTCCAAACACTATGTTTGTGTCTTAGACATTTAGTTTAATAAAAAGATTCAATTTCGCTCTTTTCGTCTTGTCCACCAATATTTTCATATACCAAGTTTAAAAATAGGGCACGTGGCAGTCATTGCAAGTATATGCATTTTATCTAGTGATTTCTTAAAAAAAACAGTGAAACTTAGTGCCATTTTTGGGCCTCTCATTATTTGTTGGATTTGGAGTTTTATTATATATGTTAACCAGCCTTTAGCTAACAGTTAAGGAAGACAGTTTCCTGTCTTATCTTTTTGTTGTTAGTTTCATCAAAGCAATGGCAGGCCTTATTTGCAACGACCAGAACTTGCTACTCTAAATGTATAGCTTTAAAGAACGTTACTTTGGTAATATAAAAAATGCCAATCTCCTCCTCTATCATATTGCCAACGGTTTTGTACCATCAAACTTGAACATTTCTTCAAAAGTTTTGCAAGCACAACTAGTTCTACTCCTTGATGCGTGCACATCATCTATCTACAAAGAATCCCATAATTTTACATCGGCTAATATAAAACCCATTAGGAACATACTCGCTTAAGTCTCTCTTAGTAACAATAGTTTAACTCTAAATGTTAATTTTGTAGTTGCCAAATTGTATAATCATAATATATTATTTTACATTCTTTACATCAACTACTTCTTGTTTATAGCACTTCCTGTGCTTTTGATGCATGAATGGGGTTTTTCTTAAAAAAATAATGATCATGTTCATGTCAATTTCAGAACAGGTATTAAAATCCATACAATCCAGTTTCCATCCTTCCAAGTTCATCATCACTTAACAAAAAGGTGCATCACTTTGACTTTGCTGATCAAACAGGTTGTTTGTCAATTGTCAACTCTAAATTTACAATAAATTCTGAAAATTTCCATGAAAAAAATTGATATCCACAAACAACCTATACTGAATATAACTATACAGTTAAATTTTTGATCGAAAATTGGAATCAAAATCTATATCCTTTTTGCATTTGAGAAGTATTACCTTTGACATGGAAAGTCAAAATTGTGGCACATCATTGAAAACTCATATAATAATCTCAATAAATACCACCACATACAGATGCTGACCTACTTTCGGAAGATGAAGAAAAAATCGAATCTTTTTGCCAGCGAACAAAATACAAATCAAATCATCAACCGAACCTAAAACCCCCAAAAATTCCAAAACAAGCACAAGCAAAAAAAAAACCTAATTTGATACGATTATAACGATTAAAAGCATCCGAAAAGCAATAAACGGAAGAACTCACTAGTTTTGGGACCAGCAGGGTGGTTCCAGAGAGCCTGTAGTTTCGATGTCGCCATTGAAGACTCTACTTTCTCTCTCGAAAATCTCAGGAAAAAGGCGTAAAACGTTGAGGAAGAGAATATCAACTACACCATTGGTGGGTGTACGAGATTTGTTAATATACATGCGCGACCACCTCGACTCCTGCTCCTTCGTTAGGCCTCCAATCATGTAACTCCACGTCAGCATTTTCTTAATTCTTTTTTGCAACATGATGTAAAGTATTATGCAAACCCCTCAATGACGACTTTGTGCTTGGAGCTCTTGACCATCTCATTTTTATTTTTTTTAAAAAGTACACAAAACCTAATGGATTTTGGGGTTTGGAATGATTTAGTATTTGGATTTTTGGAACAAATAAACTATTAGACATTTAAATCCTGTTAAATAAATCCTTAAACATTTTAAAACCTGTTAGATGCACCCTTATGACCTATAATAATGTGGTAAAATAATGGAAAAAGTTCAAAAAAACCCAACGGACTTTCATATTTGAATGATTAATTCTCTAGACATTTTTTGAATTAAAAAAACATTTCATAATTGTGAAATGAAACAAATATACCATTCCCATTCCTCTTTCAAAACATAAAAAAAAATTATCCAACGCGTATAATCTATAAACAAAAATTGAGTCATAATTTACCAAAAGTTGAACCAACATATATATCAAAAGTTACGCCAAAAATACCAACAATTATGCTATATATCAAAAGTTGCGCCAAACTATATCAAAAGTTGCGCCAAACTATACCAAAAGTTGTGCTAAAAATATCAAAAATTGCGCCCAATTATACCAAAAGTTGCGCCAAATTATACCAAAACTGCGTCAAACTATACCAAAAGTTGCACTAAAATATACCAGAGTAACGCCTAATCTATGTTAAGGTTGTGTGTTGCACTATTCTTCATTTGCATCATTGATTTCTAGTGGAGATATAACCATTTGACTTTCTTATAACCCTTCTTGATGTCCAACAAGAGCGTCACTTTCATCATGGTCTTCATCACCAACAATTGTCTCACGTTCATCACGGTCTTTATCATTAACAACAGCCTCACTTGAAATTGAATATGGTAGGATGCCTTCGGGCCATGTTGGTTGTGGTACACTTGATGATGTCTTTAACGATGAAGATAAAATGTAAGTAATAGTCATTAAAAATGGTATTCAAATAAGAAAAATAAATAATGGCTTACCCCAATCATTGTTTCTTTTGTGATTGGATTATAAGAAACACCCATATATGCATATGCCATTGTCTCACCTCTATTTCCTCTTCCACCTTTATTGTCTCTTCCACCTCTCTCGCCCCGTCCACCTCTAGAGCCTCTTTTTGTTGTACTCGGCTTTGGAATGTTGAGTTTTGATCTACCTTTTGGCTTAACAGGTTAAGGTGGTGGGTCTTTCTTTTCATTCTTACAAGTCCTAGCATTATGCCCTTTTTCCAAGCAATTGCTACATGTCATTGCCTTCCCAGATTGAGTCACTCTTGTACCTTGGCTCTCAGATTCTGATCTTTTTCTTTTAACAGATGGTCTACCAAGCATTCTTCTCTCCTTAGGTGGGTTTGGTTTGATGTAAGGTGTTGGAGTCCACATGTTGCTCCCATTCAATGATCTTATACTATTTGCACATGCCATTTTGAAGATATCCTTATTAAACCATTTACTAACAAAATCCTCTGGATCCTTATTGATAAAGTGTATTGTAGCTATGGAATGAACATAAGGAATGACTGATATTTCCCATAGTCTACAACTACATTTCTAGCATCTAAATCCACCAACATTGCTTCATGACCATTTTGTGTTTCAAACACATTCCCACCACTAGGAATAACATACCAATATCTACATAAGAAAAAAATACATTAGCATACAAGATCATATTACCATCCTAGACAATCTATATATATATATATATATTAAAAGAAGAACCAAAAGGAATGAGGTGGCATTATCTAAGGCTTAGAAGTTATTCTATCTTTTTTCTCGAATTTTTGATTTTTTTAAATGTTGAGATTGTTAAAGTCTTTTCCGCCCCTACAAGGAAAATGTGTAAATCATTATTAAAAGGATTTTTTGGTAATTTTACATATCCAAGTTTAACCTCCAACTCTTGACTTGCCCTTTCATTTACTTTCTTTTATTTCTTAATTAAGTTTGTTTTTCAAAGAAATGTTAAAGACTTTTCCGCCCCTATAAGGAAAATGTGTAAATCATTATTAAAAGGATTTTTTGGTAATTTTACATACCCAAGTTTAACCTCCAACTCTTGACTTGTCCTTTCATTACTTTCTTTTATTTCTTAATTATGTTTGTTTTTCAAAGAAATGAAATCTTATAAATTTCTTTGGTGTGGGATGGAGAAAATGAGTGTTGAAGAAGAATTGGAAGATTTTAAGGTACGTAGAAATTGTATTCTTTACAAAAATGTGTTTTATTATTACATATTTCTTCTTTTCATATTGTTGGATTTGTTGTTATCATTGGACATCATTTTTTGCATATTGTGTCCATATAAGCTATTTGGTGAGGGATGAGAGTTGAAGAAGACTTAAAAGATTTGAAAGTATGTAAAATTGTATTATTTATAAAAATGTGATTTGTTATTACATATTTAATCTTTGCAATATTGTTGAAGTTGTTGTTATCATAAGACATGTTTGTGTCATATAAGTTATTTGGTAAGGGGTGAAGAAGATGAGAGTTAAAGAATACTTAAAAGATTTGAAGGTATGTAAAAATTGTATTATTTAGAAAATGCGATTAGTTATTACATATTTAATCTTTGCAATATTGTTGGATTTGTTGTTATCATAAGACATGATTGTGTTTACGATTGTATCATATAAATTCGAATAAAATTTACAAACATCGAAAAAAGACGTTTGTTGAATTTTTTTATAGATTTGGTTTGTAATGATCTAAACTTTTTTTTTACTTCTAGGTTTTCTATCTATCTTAGACGTCCTCTATTTATAAGTTTAAAAAAGATAGTTTTACGTTTTATTTTTTTATAATATAATATATTGCATTTTGAGAGTTTAAAATAATATTATTTACTATTTTTTCGATATATGAATTAATTTAAAATAAAAACATATCATTAAATGAATGTTTTTTCATTTTCTAAACTCAATACATTAATTGTTAAACATTTTATTTTTTTTATTAAATAACGATCAATATGAATATTTTATTATCGTTCTTTATTTAATTAGCTTAACAATCAACATAATTAAAAGATTTTGGTTGTATTTACAAATCTTCTCAATCTTTTATTATATAAACACCAATCAATACATTAATGTAATATTATAAAAATACCTGAAAACATATGTTGGTATTTTGAGAATGTTTGGATGGTGGATTTTATTATTTATCAAATCTTTAGTTTTTTAAATCTTTGTGTTTGTAATTATTACAAATTAATATAATCATTAATTGATCCAACCTTTCATATTTTTCTTTTATTTATTACAAGTAATTATATATAAATAAAATATTTATGACAATTTAATACATTTAAATATAAATGACAAAAAAAATATTTAATGAGAAAGTTTAATCATATTTATATTTTTAATATAAACTCAACACATTGATTTTCTAAATTTTCATTTTCTATTTTTATTACATAACAATTGATATATAAAAAAAATTCATTTACACCGGTGACAATTAATATAATCAAAACTATAAATATTGTGATAAAACACATTTTTCTTATTATTTCTCTCATTAATTGAAGAAATCTTTCATTAATTTTATAAAACATTTTATTATATATATTATAGAAATAACCATTGATAATAATATATGATTTGATGATAGATCAGGAAAAACATATCTATAACAATGACGAATTATAAAAGACAACTGTGCTATATGATTTATGTGGTGTTATATAATATGCATTTTGTCATTAAAAAAAGGCAAGAACATTAATCCATGAAGATTTCAAAGCTATATTATATAATTTACATGATTTAAATAATTCATTGTATGATAAAAAAAATTTAGCAATGTAATATATCTATCATCTATTATATCTATTAAAGAAAAAAATTGACTAAACCTAAATTTGTTTTATTTTTATTATTCCACGTTGGTGGAAAGACGAAAGTTTAGAAAGAAAAATTAGATGTATCAAAACAGAAGATGATTCATTTGTGTGAAATCATAGGGTTAAAGAAAATAAAGTATGTCAAAAAAAGGAAATGATTCCTTTGTATACACTCAAATACTGCTTATTTTAGTTGTAGTTATCCCGCATTCGTTAAAACTTCGAATACTGGAATAAAAAATGTATAACGTAAGTGGATTGGATAATGTGGCATCATAAGAATTGGGTATGCTTAAACATTGAAATGTGGCATTGTTGTAGTCTATCCCATGGTAAGATACTAAATTGAAATAATTATGTGACTATATATGGATAAGATAATGCATTTGTGACAACTTATAGAGTTATAGTAATCTTATTTCTAAGGGGTAAAAAGTTACTATAATAGTTAAAGAAGAAGAGATGCATTTGTGACAAAATCATGGAGTTGAAACTAATCTTATTTTTATGGCGGAAAAATTACAGTAATAACTTGCTATTGAGATTTTTAACACGATCCATCTTTGCATATTGATCAACTAATTTTGCATATTTATAATATTTTCTATAAAAGTGATATAATATTGGACCTGTCGCTTGAGTTTTAAATAACAAAATTATTATCGATGTATCACAAACTTATCGTAATAATAAACGAGAATGAATACATGCAAGTTAATCATTTATGAAAAATACCATAATTTTTTATATTGTATTTCAATAATTATTAGCTAAGGAATTACGTTTGATTTTAGCTCGGTTCAATATTTACTTTAAAAATTTATTGTCGCCGTGCAAAGTGCGGGCCTAACACTATATGATTATAATTATATATGATTATACTGCCCTCATACATTAACACATAATAATATTTGAGGTGCATGTAGGAAATCTAAATGGACCCAAATTACAAAGTCGAATCTAAAGACCTTTGCAAGAGAAGAAATGACATTTGATGTTTATTTTTGCAGATATAATCACCTAATTTTCATGACTTTGGTACCCTCTATAATTTGGAGGGAGGTGAGTTGATGTTTATCGAATGAGAGAAAATAAGAAGGTTAGTCGTTAGAAAATTGAGACATCATAGTGAATTTGTATGTATATTAAAGGATGAACCACCGACAATGTTCTTTTCTATTATTTTACAACACTCTAAATTTTTATTTACATAATAGTTAATGATATACCTAATCAATAAGTTTAAAAACTCATTATGTAAATGAAATTTCTCTCAATATGTAAAATTTTATATACGTGATAGTGAACATAATAATAATTAGGTGTGTAAAATCAAAGGGACGCACAGTGTTTTTAAGTGTAACCCACAGGGACCAATCATGTAATTTACTCTAAATTATAACATTTGATAAAAAAAATTATATTTGGTTTTCGCTTGATTTTCAAAGTTTCTACTCTTCGTGTGTGTGTGTGTGTGTATTAAAGAAGAACAAAAGATCTTGAACACGACACCATGAGGATTAAGTATTCTCAAATGACGAATTGTGGTTGAGTTTTAATTATCCATATCGGCGAGAGGTTTAAATATTGGAATAAAGGGTGTATAAAATAGGTTAAGATGAGTGATGTATTTGTAACAAATTATTGAGTTGATATTAATCATACATTTTAAAATAATTACTATAATAACTTGCTACCTTGATTTTCAGTGCGATCCGTTTTACATGTTGATCAACTAATTTGCATTATATTATATTCAATAATAGTAATATGGTTGTGGGGCATATCGTTTGAGTTTTAAATAATATAATATAAAACTATTATTGGTATATCACAAATTCATCGTAATAACAAAAGGATAAGAATATATGCAAATTAACAACTATGAAATAAGGTTTATTTTTCACATTGTGTTTCATTAATTGTTAAATGAGAAATTACGATGCATTTTAACTCTGTTTAATACTCCAATAAAAAAATTATCGTCATGTCACGCCGTGCAACGCACGGGCCAAACACTAGTTATACATAATAAAATTACAGTCAGAGATAAGCATACCTATGATTTTCTCCCCATTTCTTAACTTTTTCCTTATGGCCGGACAAACAACTGATTCCCATTCTTATGCTTTGCTTAACATTCTGTGATGCCTCTCCATAACAAATATCCTTATTTCCTCTAACGTAGTGATTATGGGTTTTCTTCTTGCATCAACAATTATTGAATTAAATGACTCGCAAATCCCATTTTCTACAGCTTCACAAGCTCTACCGGGTTGAAAAAATGCGATACGCTATGTATTAGGGTCTCTTTCAATCAAGTGATTATATGCATCAAGATTTAGTATCTTAAACTTTTCCATGTGTGACATGAAATCTGCCTCAAAAGTGGATGTAGCTGCTGCCCAAAAAGCGTTTCTGTACTCAACGCCATTAAACCTTTTATGAAAATTAGCATATATGTGTCTTGCACATTGTCTATGCTTTGCATATGGTGCCAAGTCTTTTACAGCTTCAACAATTCCCTATTGCATAAAAAGAACGATAGTACATAAACTTGTATCTTAACATGAAGCATACACATGTTAATGTTAATAAAACACATACATTGTGTTGATCAAACATGATGGTAAGCCCTGCTCCTTTGATAACACATATATTGTAACACTCTAAAATTCATGATTTGTAAAATAAATAATTATTGAGAATTAGAAATTTAAAGAATACACGACATAAGGGATTGTATTGTCGATACTCGAAAAATTTGATTTTATTGCAATAAATAAAATCAATAATAAGGGAAATTATATTTTTTGAATTTAATTGATTTGGAAAAAGAATGCAAAAAGGAAAACTAGAGGGACTAGTTCTGCCAAAAGTAGAAAGCTAGTTTGGAAATGTTTTAGATTTGGGAAATGATTTCCCAAATCACGTTTTTCCTTCTCTAGAGCCGATTTGGCGACCTTTATGTTGGAGTTTCGGGCTGAAATTTTGTCCAGTCGTTCCCAAGGATGTAAGGGAGTAGACCCAATTGGAATTTTGGGATTTCATCAAGAATTGAGAGAGACATCGAGTTTGGAGTGGCATAGGGTTATTCTTCACAAAAACGGCGATTGGAGGTAAAACACTCAACCAAAATCGATGTATAATATATGGATGGCTTCGTTTTTCAATTACCCTTTCTATTGGTATAAGTTTTGTAGGCTGTAGTGGTTTGTACATCGAGCAGTTTGGGCTAGAAGCTGCTGTGGCGGCGGCTCGACGAGATTCGGGTACAAAAACTCAAAATACGAGTTTAATAATGAACTGTAGGGTCTGTAAACTTATATACGAGTTGGGATGTTTGTTTGTTATAAACTTTTGTAAGTCTTTTGGTGAAAAGAGGTCGAGAAACAACCCCAAACGGGGGCTGTTTATGACAGCCGCACCGAAGGTGCAAACGGGTCGAGTCGGGCATCAAGTTGGGCCGCAACTTTGTGTCAGGGCTGACTTTTTGGGTCGGGATCGATTGAACTCGAGTTGTTTGGATTAAATCTATATATATTTTAAAGATATTTGAGTCTCGTTTATTTACTTGGATTAATTGAATAAATCGAGATATTTCGATTAAGTTTACTCAGGATTTTTGGACATAAATTATAAAGGGTTTTAATTAATTGGGTTATCGCATTTTGGGATTTATTTTTTAGAGATTAAGTATTTATTAATTAGATTATATCTAATTAATATTTTAATCTCCAAGTTATTTATTTATTTATTTAAGAGTGGAGGGATTATTAAATTATAATAATTTAATATCTTTTTTTTAAGGAGTCGTGGTTGGATAATTGTGGGATTGGGTGTTTTAGAATGGGACCTATATAATTGACGCTTGAGTTAATGCGTCGTGATTTATTTTGGACGTGAAGTAGTCCATTGGGGTACATGGTGACGAGGTTTGTTTGGAGTTGACCCATTGACCATGCTAACCAGGGTTGGCTATAGGTTGACCCATTTGACTTTAGGATTTACTTTGTGGGAAAATTCAATACGCTAATTATGAAAATGTAATTATGTTCTATAGGGTATTACTCAAGGATGAGGTTTAGCTAAGCGGAGCTATTCAGGTGAGTCTTTCACGAGATTTCACTGAGATGTATACATATGTATGAAATGTATTTTTACATATATAGTGTGGATGTTTATATGTTAATTGATGAGGTGATATTATTGCATGTTGACTTTAATTTGGTGATCTACATGCATGTGGTTAAATTATGGTGTAGCAGGCTATGTATGTTATATGATGATACATTGCATGCACATAGGAGTTGGGGTATGGGTTAACATGCTTATAAAATGTATATAACCCAGATATGGGATATCGGCTCGATGTGTCACACTTTGGGGAGGCACGACCCGAAAGGGGCGGTAGTTCCTGGTGGACTTACACGCCCAGGGAATGTCTGTGACATGACAGGTTCCTACCTAATGGAAAGGAGTTAAGAGATCTCATTGGGGGTGCATATAATTGGTGAAATTGCAAATCATATTTATTTGATAATTATATGTGATTGAATGTGTGTCGGATAGTCGCACGTAAACCGTGAACTCGCTGAGCTATTTAGCTGACTATAGTGTACATCTCAGGATTGGGAGGTTCAGGAATCGACAAGGGCAAAGGACACGCTTAAGAAGTTTAGTTCCTTTTACTTTAATTAGTGTACACTTATATGTATTTTGGAGTTTGCCTTGGTTTGAATTATAGTGACCCGGTATGGGACGGGTTATCTTTTAATATTTATTTTGATTTGATGTTTAGATTTCCGTTGTAAACGTTTTAGTTTATTAATTGGAGTATTTAATGAGGTGTTTTGATGACATGACATTTCATTTATTTGGAAAAAAAATGGGGTGTTAGAAGTTGGTATCAGAGCTTTAGTTTAAGAGAATTAGGTTTTAATTATAACCTAAGCTTAAACTTAGTGGTGTAATGAGAGTTAAGATCATGACAGAACTAGAGTATATAAGTCGGCTATGACTTAGAATTGCTTTGCTTTGCATATATGATTCGGATCATGTAATATTATGTGACATATCATCCACTATAGATGAGCTTGAGTAAATGATGATCTAACTTTGGTTTAAGGGATGCACGTAAGTGCTAGGAGATCCTCAGGGATGAAGGTTATAAACTCTGACAGTTTTACCAAGGTGTAGTGTTGGAGTCTTATGACTGTTGTTAGTATTGGAGAAAAAGTTATCAACAAGGACCTTGAGAGATCTTTTGGGATTTTAGATCTATATATTCGTATGTGAAGTCATTCACGGGTTCTTATAACTCATCATGCCAATAGAGGTTAATGGCACATTGTTGAGGGAGACGCATCTTCAATAGTACATTATGATGCATTCTTATAATATCGAGAGTTAGATTAAGCATATAGCCAACCAACTAGTACTATATGGCTATTATGATGGATATATGGTGGTGGAGGTGTTTTAGATATGTTTGGTTAGTTTATTACATCGCGGGAGTAGATGTATGTGATAAGAAAGTATCAGTGAAGTGTTGGTGGATTGTATAATTTTTATAAATTGCAAAGGCTGTGAGGTATTACCCGTTAAAGTAAGAGCCATAGTGTGTAGTCGAGTTGGTGAAAAATTAACAAACATTTGGTTATCATTTAAATATGTTCCAATTGTTTTCGGTATGTAGAAATTAGGATTCCTCTATGCGAAGTTCAAATTTGTTTATTACAAATATGTACGGGTGCATATCACAATTGTTTTACATGGTTTGTTGAGACATGGTGGTTGATCCTATGACGTTAGTTCAATTGAAGTCTCGAGTATGACGAGTTTTTGTAAGTTAAGACGTTAAGTGTGAGCCTTAGTTTAAGCGAATTAGGTTATGATGATAGCCTAAGCTTAGACTAGAAGGGTATTAAGGGACTTCAAATTGGGTGAGCTAGGTATCTATTATCCTAGAAGTTAATTAAGTAAGGAGTAAAAGGGTATTCAAGTTTGGTATAATGAGGAGATAGAACATGGTTTAATAAAATTAGGATATGTGGCAATCTAAGCTTAAATAATTGGATTAAGAATATAAATGCTATATAAGATTCTAATGGGTGAAGTATGTTGTTGTAGAAATCCTGGTCGAGTTTTTGGTGATGTGTTGTATTTTATTTTTGAGAATGGGATAGAATGGATGGTTCATGTAGGTATAGTCGGATGAGGGAGTGTCCTATGGACTAGTAAATCTTTAAAGGGTTGGAGATTAAGATAGTTGAGGTGGTGCTCAATGGATAAGAAACATTGAGTTCTGGAAATGGAGAAACAGTAAGGTTGTCGGGAAACATTTATAACTATAATGGTGCTCTTGGGGAGAGATAGAAGTGATTTAGAAATAAGTAGGAGGCCAATGTCAGATAGGGTATTAAAAAGGATTATGGTCCGTAAAGACAAGATTTTTTCGGAATGCTCAATATGGTTTAATGTATGGTGGAGAATTTATTTTATGGTGAAAAGAGACTTGCATGATAAAGAATAGTCATATACTATATACGGTAGGTTGGGCTGGTGATTAGGTCACCCATCTTATCGATTATTATAAGAAGGGCATGCGTAATCACCCATAGACCTTTGGGCGTGAGACTATGGAACGTATGGGAGTTCCATAAAGACACAATTGGAGAAGTACTAGATTGGGGAACATGGTACTAGAGATATTGGACGGAGTGGTATCGGGAATGGCCACGAACTCGTTAAACTTGGTATCAATCTCTAAACTGTATAGAGACTAATTGGATGCCCAATATTCCGTAAAGGGAAGCGGCGATGAGATCGGGATGGAGGAAATATAATGTTAACAGTTGAATGAATCATTATTAATTGAAATGATTACCAGTACTTAAAGTAAGTTATATACCTATAAACTTACCATGAAAACATCATTATAGTATGACTATTGAGGATCGATCAAGATAGCTCCAGGGAGCTAAGGGGACGCACATTTAGCAATGATGCCTAATGGAATAATAGATCACAATTTGGGGCTGTGACTAAGAGAAAGGTCAGTGAAAGAGTATAATGAAGTTTAATCTGTATGAATTAGTTTTCCAGCAACTGGTAGAAGTTGTGATTGGTCCTATGGTGGGACCAGGTGAAAGAGATGTGTCATAACAATATTGTCCTTTGGCTTGGGATGAAAACATAGATTTAGAGCGTGGGGTCAAAAGAAATATGGGACTATGTGAATCGGTTCACAAAGATGTTAAAATTGACCAATGATAGGTGGTCTGAAGTTAGAAATTAAATAAAAACAATTCAAGCAAGGAGCTTGAAACAATGTACTAAAGTTTTGAGGAAGTGTCAGTAAGGAAGATAAGTGACTATATTGGGAAATGTACAATTGAAGGTTTAGCATGTGTGGTTGATGTCAATCAATAAAGGAGGTTGTATATGATGAACCTACGGTGGGCGAGTATTAAGGTGGCTAGAGAAAGTGTATTGCAAGTATCACTGGATGTGAGGGCACCTGAAATTGATCTAGTTCTAGGGAGAACACAAAATATAAGTATATTACCCACGTTTAGTGCCAAATTTGATGAAGAGATTGCAAGAGTCTTTGATCAATGAGTCTATTTGGATAAGTTAGCATTACGAGGAATTTTGATATTGCAGGTTAATAGAAAATGGTACGATGCATGTATGCATCAATAAATTGGTGTGTATAAGATCATTGGCAGGAACAAAGGTTTTTCTAAAGGTGATGATTAAGTCGATCGACTTTAAACAGGCAAAATGGATCATCAAAAACACATAGGATTGGTTTGATGGATTTTGGCAATGAAAATTTTGTGTTAGTTTATATGCTTGAAATGTATTTTCACGTATGTGATTATGTGGTGATATATGTTTTGCATAAGGTGTTTTAATTACATGTTCTCGCTTTTATGATTACATGTATATGGAGATTTATGATTATGCATGTTAATTGTTTTCGGATGAAAAACATTTCTTGCATGCTAAGGTTTATGGCAGTTTTAAATGGTACCAAATGTAGACAGTTGAAAGAATGAGAATCTAGAAAGGTACGTCACACTTAAGGGGAGGCACGACCCCGAAATGGGTTACTTGTTCTAAGAAGAGCAGTATACGCCAGGGAATGCCTGTGACATAGAAGCATGACTTGTAATGGGATACTGGCTCTAGGGAGAGTCGTATACACCCAGGGAATGCTTGCGGCCTATCAGTTATTTCTTAATAGGAGATTTGATTAGGGAGCCAAATAAGTTTGGATTGGTTAAAAAAATGGAGGGGCCATTTCAGATGTTGAGGGGGAGGATGAGCCTCACACTAAAGACGACATTACCAAAAGAAACACAAGTGTGGTATACAGTAATGCATGTAAGTTGGGTAAAGATATGTTGATGCAATAGGCAAAGTTATTGTTAACGCATCATTCCAACTAAAAGAATCTAAGAGGAAGTGTCAAATCCACATACATAAAGGTAGAGGTAGTGGCAATAAAATTCAAGGTTGGAAGAAGGACTATGGGTGTCGGTACGTTAAGAAACGTGATGGTAGGCTATATAAGGGGTTATGGTGAAGAAGAAATGTAAGAAACTATCATTTATGATTTAACAGACATGAACTCTAGAATGGCAATGGCATAAGACGGCAAAGGGTGTTGTTGCTATAGGCAAAAGAAATTAAAATGTCAAATGAGCAAACATTGATCAGAATATGAAGTTAGCTCACTTATAATTGATTAGTGGAAAGTGATTATAGCAAGATGTTGACAAAAATATGGTTGGATGGGATAGTAATGATGCATAGAGCACCATCATTAAAGATCTCAGGTAGAGATCTGAGATTTATGTCAAGCATCGAGGTGATTCTTCATGAGACATACAATAAGATGCATACGTATGTACAAAAATGCATTTTTGACATGTAACGATTATTTGGTATGTATGCATGGTGATTTAATTACATAGATGTTATAGTGTATTCTTTCATGTAGGTGATGTTTATGAGTAAAGTGCATGTTATGTGCTTATTGGGTTTAAACAATAATTGCATGCTTTTAGATAAGACAGTTTTACGACCAGTTAATAAGGATGGGTCTTGTTAGTAACAGGGGGTGACATGATCCTATAATGGGCAATCGGGCAACGGTGAACCGTTTGACCCAAGGAATGTCAAGTGATGAAATGACCCGTACCCGTCAGGAGATCTCATATATTTTCAGTTGTACATGTTTTGTTCAAGATCCATGCTATAGTTAAAATACCATCCTTGAATAAGGGATGGGGACAAGGTTGAACTATAAACATACAATCCTTGGACATAAGGTTAAGGAAAGGAGAGAGTATAAAATTGGGAGATTGATGGGAAGGTTAGATGGTTGGACTTCTAGCAAGTCAAAATCATAAAATGTATTAGTAGAGTTGGTCAGCATCATCAATTATCATTTAAAAGTCCAGACAGAGCTATTGAGGTATTTGTAATAGGGCTTACATGATGCTAGTATGTTTAACTATCAACATGAGGAGGTAGTTAACTGGACATGGATAGATCTACAAACGTCAGTTAAGATCGCATGAGTACACAAGAGGTTGAAGGTTGTACTTAATAAGAGCGAGTAAGATCTAATGATCGATTTTCGATTGGGTCGGGATGGCCATAAAATATCACCATGGAAAGGAGTGGTGTGTTTCAGTAAACGTGTAAGGTTAAGTCTTGGATGTGCATGACCATTTGAGATAGGTTCAAGGGTAATGGTGCGGCATATTGTTGAAGATACCAAAGAATTATAAAGGGTTCATGACACATTCCACGTGTGAAATCTAAGAAAAACGCCTAGCTGAAAAAGTAACAACTTGAGCATTGAAAGACGTGAAATTTTTGGGTCGTGTCGAAGAAACGGTTCAGGTTTTAAGCGAGAAACCAAAGGGTTGCTAACAAAAACCATCCCATTGTTCTTAGTTATGTGGAAATTCCACAAAGAGTCTGAAATGATATGGGAATCAAAGATGGAAATAGGAGCCAAGTAACCCTTGAATGGGGTAAGATTTCGGGGACAAAATTCCTTTTTAGTGGGGGAGAGTTGTAACACTCTAAAATTCATGATTTGTAAAATAAATAATTATTGAGGGTTAAAATTTTAAAGAGTACACAACATAAGGGATTGTATTGTCGATACTCGAAAAATTTGATTTTATTGCAATAAATAAAATCAATAATAAGGGAAATTATATTTTTTGAATTTAATTGATTTGGAAAAAGAATGCAAAAAGGAAAACTAGAGGGACTAGTTCTGCCAAAAGTAGAAAGCTAGTTTGGAAATGTTTTAGATTTGGGAAATGATTTCCCAAATCACGTTTTTCCTATTATAGAGCCGATTTGGCGACCTCTATGTTGGAGTTTCGGGCTGAAATTTTGTCCAGTCATTCCCAAGGATGTAAGGGAGTAGACCCAATTGGAATTTTGGGATTTCATCAAGAATTGAGAGAGATATCGAGTTTGGAGTGGCATAGGGTCATTCTTCACAAAAACGGCGATTGGAGGTAAAATACTCAACCAAAATCGATGTATAATATATGGATGGCTTCGTTTTTCAATTACCCTTTCTATTGGTATAAGTTTCATAGGCTGTAGTGGTTTTTACATCGAGCCGTTTGGGCTAGAAGCTGCTGTGGCGGCGGCTCGACGAGATTCGGGTACAAAAACTCAAAATACGAGTTTAATAATGAACTGTAGGGGCTGTAAACTGATATACGAGTTGGGATGTTTGTTTGTTATAAACTTTTGTAAGTCTTTTGGTGAAAATAGGTCGAGAAACGACCCCAAACGGGGGCTGTTTATGACAGCCGCATCGAAGGTGCGAACGGGTCGAGTCGGGCATCAAGTTGGGCCGCAACTTTGTGTCAGTGCTGACTTTTTGGGTTGGGATCGATTGAACTCGAGTCGTTTGGATTAAATCTATATATATTTTAAAGATATTTGAGTCTCATTTATTTACTTGGATTAATTAAATAAATCGAGATATTTCGATTAAGTTTACTCGGGATTTTTGGACATAAATTATAAAGGGTTTTAATTAATTGGGTTATCGCATTTTGGGATTTATTTTTTAGAGATTAAGTATTTATTAATTAGATTATATCTAATTAATATTTTAATCTCCAAGTTATTTATTTATTTATTTAAGAGTGGAGGGATTATTAAATTATAATAATTTAATATCTTTTTTAAGGAGTAGTGGTTGGATAATTGTGGGATTGGGTGTTTTAGAATGAGACCTATATAATTGACGCTTGAGTTAATGCGTCGTGATTTATTTTGGACGTGAAGTAGTCCATTGGGGTACATGGTGACGAGGTTTGTTTGGAGTTGACCCGTTGACCATGCCAACCAGGGTTGGCTATAGGTTGACCCATTTGACTTTAGGATTTACTTTGTGGGAAAAGTCAAGACATTAATTATGGAAATGTAATTATGTTTTATAGGGTATTACTTAGGGATGAGGTTTAGCTAAGCGGAGCTATTCAGGTGAGTCTTTCACGAGATTTCACTGAGATGTATACATATGTATGAAATGTATTTTTACATATATGGTGTGGATGTTTATATGTTAATTGATGAGGTGATATTATTGCATGTTGACTTTAATTTTGTGATCTACATGCATGTGGTTAAATTATGGTGTAGCATGCTATTTATGTTATATGATGATACATTGCATGCACATAGGAGTTGGGTGTGGGTTAACATGCTTATAAAATGTATATAACCGGATATGGAATATCGGCTCAATGTGTCACACTTTGGGGAGGCACGACCCGAAATGGGCGGTAGTTCCTGGTGGACTTACACGCCCAGGGAATGTCTGTGACATGTCAGGTTCCTACTTAATGGAAAGGAGTTAAGAGATCTCATTGGGGGTGCATATAATTGGTGAAATTGCATATCATATTTATTTGATAATTATATGTGATTGAATGCGTGTCGGATAGTCGCACGTAAACCGTGAACTCGCTGAGATATTTAGCTGACTATAGTATACATCTTAGGATTGGGAGGTTCAGGAATCGACAAGGGCAAAGGACACGCTTAAGAAGTTTAGTTCTTTTTACTTTATTTAGCGTACACTTATATGTATTTTGGAGTTTTCCTTGGTTTGAATTATAGTGACCCGGTATGGGACGGGTTATCTTTTAATATTTATTTTGATTTGATGTTTAGACTTCCGCTGTAAACGTTTTAGTTAATTAATTGGAGTATTTAATGAGGTGTTTTGATGACGTGACATTTCATTTATTTGGAAAAAAATGGGGTGTTACATATATTTTCTATTAAAAGTTTAATGAATCACTTCCAATTCTCTTTGTTCTCCACATCTACTACAACCCAAGCTACATAAGCATTCAACATTGTTAGTGGTTGAAAAAAAATAATAAGAACACTTGACAGTAATATAACAAGAATAGTTTGGATGTACATACCTATAGGGTAAATCTGATTATTTCCGTCTCGAACAATAGCCGATATTAACTCTCCTTTGCATACCCCCTTTAAAAAACTGACAAGTGTCAATTTTATATATTTATATGTCAAATTTATCTTACAAATAGTGTTAATTGGATGCTTAAAATACCCCTATTAGTTTGAGATCACTACTTAATTGTTTGTTATAATTTAAAATGTGAAAACAAAGGTTTTTACATGGGTTTTTTTATATGTGTGGTATGCAACAAGCAAGAGAAAAGAAACAAAAATAATAATAATTCCTAATTTAAGTTTGGTGTGTCACGTGGTGAGGCCCAAGGAAAAAGAAGAAGAAGAGGCCCAAATTGATTGTGGAGTGTAGATGCAGCAGCCTAAAAACAAAACAAAAGAAAATAAATCTTCGACAGCAAGTGCAGATCCAAAAGGAGATCGAGAGAATTGGGAGTCGGCTGCCAAAATTCGATTTCCATCCGAGCGACTTCTACTGTGGCAAAAACCTGCATTCCAACCCGCGTAAAAGAAAGTTGAAGTCATTTTGATTCTCGAGCGTAAAAAATGGCAACCACGTTTTCTTCATGAGGTTAGTTCGATTGAGGTATAAAAGTGGCTTGAAACCGTCGATTGAGGGGGGCTTTCGAATCAGAAAACAACAGAGAGCAAGGAGACGATTTGGAGAAGAAATCATTGGTAATTTATTTATCAATTAGGTATTTTCAGATTAGGTTTAATTTCAGTTTCATAGTTAAGTTTTCAATTGAGCAATGAGTTTGTAATCCTTTAAAGGATGGATTTGTGTTGAGATTTTGTATCTGAATATGTTTTCCTTCATGTTTCATTTATGAAAATCTTGGTTGAACATCTTCATCATTGTTTGGTTGTTCAAATTGATAGGGCCTATTGATTTGTTACTTTGTGTTTCTAGTCAAAATTAAGAATTCGTAATTGTTCTTAGTTTTGATAAAGTAAAATTAACACTTCAAATGACCACCAAATTATTTGAACTGTGTTATAGGTTTTCATAATCTAGCTTAGATGATTGAGCTTCTCATCATTAGTTAGGATTGATGTTTATCTCGTTATTAATGCAATTGGTAAAACAACTTCTATGTTCGTAACTAGATTTGTTTTAACTAATTAGGGATTTTTCATCGAGCTTCTCATGATAGTCTAATCATAAGGATAAGCAAAGTGTTTGATGCGCATCAGCACTTATGGCCATTTTGAAATTGAGCGAGAATGTATTTGGAAAGTCAACGATACACAAGTCTGAACTTTAATTGAATTATAACTCATTGCTAGAAGCTTTCTTTTTATTTATTTTTATCGTCTTAAATTATTCGTATGTTTAGTTTAAAATATCTTAAACCAACACCCCCTTTTTATATAAAGCGTAAACGTTAATATTATTTCACGACCAATCCCTGTGGATTCGAACATGCTTGCCACTATTACAATTTAGGTTGTAATTCGAGGTAATTAGGAAATTATTATTTGTCGGGCTCGACACCCGTCAAATTTTTGGCGCCGCTGTCGGGGATTGGCATCGGTGATTGTTGTTAGTTTTTACGCTTTATTTTTTTGTTTAGTTTTCTTTTTAGTCTTTAATTTTAAGTTTTTATTGTAAAGCTAATCGTGTACCTAACGCCAATTCTTTTCGAGTGCTTTTATATTCGTCATGGCGTATCATTCATATGATTATGGGTCACGATACACCACCATGGAATGTGATTCAACCAAGGTACGTCTATCTTCCCTCGAGTCAAAAGTTTTGGATTTAATCGATGTTGTGAAAGAGATGATTGATAGAAAGGCACAATCGATGGGTATGTTTGGAATGGACATTCATAATGCTCATCTAATAGACACATTCCCAACATTCCACCACAACATTGAGCCGACCTACAATTATGGAGGATTTCAAAGCTTGTGCCAAAGTGTGTTTGAGTCGTACTCAAGCACCTATTATCCGGGATGGCAAGACCATCCAAATCCGAATGAGTAAGAGTACTGATGGCAAGAGCAACCAGTATATAGCTATGAACCAACACCACCAACAGCAGACCACTCTTATGTGAATTCAGGTATGTCACTTGAAGAGATGGTCCGATTAATAGAATTTTATACGCAATTGTGTTCATTTCGATAGGAAACATTCAAGTTCCAGCAAGAGACAAGGGCTTAAATTCAAGACCTGAAGAACCAAATCGATGAGTACATATCTTCTCAAAGTAGGTGGGAAGCTCAAAATGAAGAGCTAGGATTGGTTGAAAAGTGAAAAATAGAGACCGCCATCGAAGAAGATGATGAAGAAGCAGTTTTAAGTACATCTCATTCACATATCGGCGACACCAAGGGAGAAGATGTTGAAATTCAGAATCCGATGGTGGTGACTCCTCTTCCTTTTCTCACGACGATAGTTGATCTTATCAAAGAGGAAGAGGAGGAGGAGTGTATAGATATCTGGGAGACCTTCACGAAGCTTGAAGAATCGATGGTTGAAGATAAGAAGGTGATCCCGGATGACAATGCCTTTGTCGAGCTACCAATACAGACATCTTTACAATGCAAAGGCACCACACTTGAAATCCCGACGAACTTCAAGGCACCCCAACATGTAGAGAAGAAACATGTGTGGGGCATTGATTTGTTAGATACGGGATAGTGTGTAGAAGGCGTCTAGCTAAAGACGTAAAAGAAAGACGCTATATGGGAGACAACCCATGGGTTTTTAAATTTCTGCACTTTCTTTTAATTGTTATTTTTCTTTTGTAGCTTTCCCAATCGTCGTCTAAGATCTTATCTATTTTTCAGGATTTCCTACCCCAATATGAAGCTTAAATGGATGCACTCACCCCACTTGTTCGTACGTTGGAGGACTATTCATCAAATCAGAGGAGTTTACTGTTTCCCCTCGTTCTTTTATTGTTTTTAAATGTCCTAATTATATTGCACATATTGAGGACAGTGTATGAACTAAGTGGGGGTGTGGGTTATTTGCATGATTTTGGGTATATAAATGGTTTTAGGGGTAATTTTTTGCTATTTTTGCAAGCTTTTGTGCTTAATTGTGGGTTGTTGCCCGTTTTTGACAAAATGTTAGCATATATTTTATTGAGCTTAAATGATTGATGATGATGAGTTTAGATGCATGTATAGCATGATTGAGCTCGATTGATAGCACTTAGAGTAGAGAAGTGGTAGTATACCGGTCAATTTAGAATCTTGCTAATCTCTTAAACTAAGCTTTAACACCGTGAGACTTTGAGCTTATTAGACTAAACACTATATTCGTCTCGATTTTATTTCTTGTGTGATTACGTCATGCCTAGTTATGTATCTCTAGAACTTGACTTATCTCTCCTTAAGACTATATGGTATTTACATGCTAATAAATATGATAAAGGCCATTGTTTGCTCATTTCTATGTTAACCATTAGCCTTTAGCCTACCCTTTTATATTTTTATCCCTTTTGCGCACCACTTTGAGCCTTAGCCTATTTCATTTGTCACCCACATAAAAAAAACCAATCCAAACACGACTCACCCGACCAAGCACCAATGGAGTGATACCGGTATCCCTTTATGCTCGAAAGTAGTATTTGTGTTAAAAAAAAGAAAAAATATATACATATATATAGAGAAAAAAATATGTCGTCAATAAAGAAATAAAAATAGACGACCGAAATAATGATAGGGTTGAATGTACATGCTTTATCTCTATTCCCTATCGTTCGAAAAGGAATGCGCTTCAAAGATAGATACAAAAGTCCTTTGTGAAAAAATATCATTGTTGAGTAACCGGATTCTCCATTGGTGTTAGGTATTGAGTCACTTTCTTCCAATTATATCCTTACCTTACCCATAGCCTTGTCTTACGTTACACCCCATAAAGACCTTTTGATTTATATACATGTATTATATCCATGTAGTAGAGAGTGAGATTTTTCAAGCTTATGGTAGGTACATGCTAGTGTAATGACGGTTGGACCGATATACTTTAACCCCAAGGAGTGAATTGAATGTTGTTTTTTAATCCCGTTCGTGAGAGTTCTCGACTTTAGCTTTTGTCTACTTGACTGCGTTTATACCCACTTTTCGATGCTCAGTTGCAAATCTCAAGTTCATGATATGCTATGCGTGTTGACATACCCGTTTGATTCGATTTTTATCATCACGTGCTAACCCAACTCATTGCCAGGATGGACAATGGTCTAAGTATGGGGGAATTTGATAAGTGCCAATTTTATATATTTATATGTCAAATTTATCTTACAAATACTGTTAATTGGATGCTTAAAATACCCCTATTAGTTTGAGATCACTACTTAATTGTTTGTTATAATTTAAAATGTGAAAACAAAGGTTTTTACATGGGTTTTTTTATACGTGTGGTACGCAGCAAGCAAGAGAAAAGAAACAAAAATAATAATAATTCCTAATTTAAGTTTGGTGTGTCACGTGGTGAGGCCCAAGGAAAAAGAAGAAGAAGAGGCCCAAATTGATTGTGGAGTGTAGATGCAGCAGCCCAAAAACAAAACAAAACAAAATAAATCTTTTACAGCAAGTGCAGATCCAAAAGAAGATCGAGAGAATTGGGAGTCGGCTGTCAAAATTCGATTTCCATCCGGGCGACTTCTGCTGTGGCAAAAACCCGCATTCCAACCCGCGTAAAAGACCGTTTTGAAATCATTTTGATTCTCGAGCGTAAAAAATGGCAACCACGTTTTCTTCATGAGGTTAGTTCAATTGAGGTATAAAAGTGGCTTGAAACCGTCGATTGAGGGGGGGCTCTTGAATCAAAAAACAACAGAGAGCAAGGAGACGATTTGGAGAAGAAATCATTGGTAATTTCTTTATCAATTAGGTATTTTTAGATTAGGTTTAATTTCAGCTTCATAGTTAAGTTTTCAATTGAGCAATGAGTTTGTAATCCTTTAAAGGATGGATTTATGTTGAGACTTTGTATCTGAATATGTTTTCCTCTATGTTTCATTTATGAAAATCTTGGTTGAACATCTTCATTATTGTTTGGTTGTTCAAATTGATAGGGCCTATTGATTTGTGTAACCATACTTTGTATTTCTAGTCAAAATTAAGAATCCGTAATTGTTCTTAGTTTTGATAAAATAGAAATTAACACTTCAAATGACCACCAAATTATTTGAACTGTGTTATAGGTTTTCATAATCTAGCTTAAATGATTGAGCTTCTCATCATTATTTAGGATTGATGTTTATCTCGTTATTAATGCAATTGGTAAAACAACTTCTATGTTCGTAACTAGATTTGTTTTAACTAATTAGGGATTTTTCATCGAGCTTCTCATGATAGTCTAATCATAAGGATAAGCGAGTGTTTGATGCGCATCGGCACTTATGGCCATTCTGAAATTGAGCGAGAATGTATTTTGAAAGTCAGTGATACACAAGTCTGAACTTTAATTGAATTATAACTCATTGCTAGAAGCTTTCTTTTTATTTATTTTTATCGTCTTAAATTATTCGTATGTTTAGTTTAAAATATCTTAAAATAACCCCCCCCCTTTTTATATAAAGCGTAAACGTTAATATTCTTTCACGACCAATCCCTGTGGATTCGAACATGCTTGGCACTATTACAATTTAGGTTGTAATTTGAGGTAATTAGGAAATTATTATTTGTCGGACTCGACACCCGTCAAAAACAACCGTCTAGCCCTATAACCTTCCTACATCCACTAATCCACCCATCTCTTAGTGTTTTGAAACATACGTAAAATTTCCTAAATTCATTACTCTCATCTGCCATTATATTTACATCCATCTTAAATGTAGATCTTGGATTGACCCTCCTAATTTCATGTCCATAATCCCAAAGCTTTCCATAATGTTCTGTCAAAGAACCTTCAATTTCAAGAAGTTCCCTAGACTTGGCCCGAATGCATTGACCCTTACTAACTTTGACCTTAAATTTTTAAAAGATATCGTCTTGCATATCTTTAATTTTTATAAATGGTCTTTCAATGAGCTCCCTAATATAATGTTTTGTAATCCAATTTGGTGTCAGTAGGAATCCAAAACTATAGTCTTTACTACATCTATGCTTACGAGTAACGGTTTTAATCTGAAATGATTTTTCTTCTTGCATCCAAGATGCCCATATTCTAAAAGGACAGGTTCGATCACTCTGACCTTTTCCACATGTAACAAGTAGTTTCTCTGAAGAATTTTTCACAAACTCTAATTGGTAGCTGTTTGCCACCGCATAGGTTGTCAAACATTGCTTTAATTGATCAGGACACTCATACCTATCACCAACTCTGGTTTTCATCAGCTTCCAAGGAATATTATGATCATGTATCGGATATTGGACATCTTTTTGTACAGTATGATCTTCCTCATTATCATCCTCTTCATCAATATTGAACGCAACATCGTCAATCGTGTTTACATTACAAAGCTTATTTAAAAATTGATCATCAACTGTTTTTTAAGCTGATTACATCATTCTCATCTTCAAGGTCTAAAGGTAAAGAATCTGACATATGTTCACTTGAATTATCGCTTATTTCATTAGCAAATATCATCACTGCAATCAGATGTCATTATGTAAACAAAAATGACGATTTCATCACTATTCCACAAACAACATGTTTTTATATATAAATGTGCAAAAACAATGACATACGTTAAGCAATACCAATAACAAACCAAATCAATTTCGTATGAATCAATTCAAAAATACAAGTTTTTTATTCGAAATAAGTGCGTTAACTTCAAAACAACACAATAAATCAACCAAAACAATAGTTGATAGAGTTTATGTTCAAGAACCAACATCATCTTAAACACAAAAGTTATCTACATTGATCAAACTCATAAACAATGCTCAAGAGTTTATGTTCAAGAACCAACTCATTAGCCATGAAACCTTTGAAATCAAACTAACTTGAAACTTTTGAAATCAATCGAACTTGAAACTTTTGAAATCAAACATTTGAAATCAAACTAGCTTGTGGAAACGACATGAGAATTCAAAATTTGCAAGAATCAAACCTAAAAAACTAAAAAAAATCGAACCTAAAAAAGTCAAAAAATCAAACTAGAAGTCAGAAAACGTACCTGTTGGTCGCTGCTGTTGGTTCGCCGAGCGCCGCCGCTGGTTCGCCGACTGGTGGTGCTGGAAGGTTTTGGTACTCGGCTGCGTTAAGGGTTGGTGTGCAGACACGATAGCCGCTTAGTTTTAGGTTTGTTATTTTTTTTTAATTTATATATTTCACCTTCTATTCAGGTTACAAATTACAAAAAGGACCTAATTAGCAAGTTAAAAAAATTACAAGGATTTATTTAACCTTTTTTAAAAAGTCTAATGGTTTATTTGTTCCAAAAAATTGTCCAGCGACTTAATCATTCCAAAACCCAAAGTCCATTAGGTTTTGTTATGAATATATATATATATATATATGGAATGGATGTCAATCCCTTTATTATTGGTAAATATATGTATTAGATATGTATTATATTTCTTGGAGAATAATCCATCTATAACTATAAATATGTATTGCATATGGAATAAGAATACAAGCTTTGGCTCTCATATCTCTCTATCAATTTCTCTTATCGTTATTTTATAACACGTTATCAGCACGATGCTCTGCTAAAAGATAATTTGCCCAAGCCATGAAGCTACGTGTTTTTACGACATCATCATCGATTTAAGGTATGCTTTTATGCTTAAACTTCATTATTATTGTCATTATCGTATTCCGCTAAACAACTATGTTCTCGAGCCCCGACCTTGTTGAATGACTTTTCGCTACTTCAATTCAAGTAATCATCTCTATGTCTTGATCTTATATTCATGAAGGCGATATATTGGTTGTTGTCTGCATTACTACTTTGTTAACCATCGCTTGTTTTTACATTTATCATAAATTTTAGTAACTTTTCTATCAACTTCTTCATATATAAGTTTTCCTTCATGATTTGATCTATATAATCCTTTTGTTATGTTTTCAATGTTAAAACATGATTGAGTTTAAAATTATTTAGTTTTGAATGAATATATATATATATATATATTTATTGACAGTAAAAGAAAATTGACGATTTACACTAAAATAATCCTTTTTAATCCATATGGGATTTCATATATGATTTTAATTTAATTATTTAAATTAAACAATTATTAGTTTTTATTTATTTTAGCCATAAAAGGCAATTAGAAAGAAATCAAATCCTTAGTTAGATAAGTTATTTTTTTCTTCAAAATCATTGTTTATTTAAACATACTTACTTATCTCATAATATTGACGTATTTATCAACGTTATTTATTTATTTAAAATAGTAATTTGTTTTATTAAATTGGACTAATACATTGTTGTTAGATATGACAATTGATTTATTCAAATATTTGTTTAGTCTTAAATTTATTGTTCTATATAATATTCAATTGTTATGTTATTTATAAGTCATCCAAATCTTATAAATAAATAATTTATTTTCCTACTATAAATACTTCAAAAATAAAAGGAAATTTTAGATAAATACGCTTGAAAACTTTCTCGAGATTTATATGTTGAGATTTCACAATTATTTCAAATGTTACCCATAATTTTTTTTTATGGCAATAGAGATATGTATACCTTTATGAAGATTTCTTGGTCTCCAAGTCATATATTATTATGCTTACATTAATCTATTTGATAAATAGATCTAGAAATATGATAATCATATTTGAATGAAATTATCTAAGTATTTGATTATTTCATTAGTTTTTGAACTGATTTATTCATGTCTTATTCATGCATTTATCATAATTATAATTTATAATTAATTAACTATTTTTGGAAATTACTTTTGCAACTCTCATATTTTTGGTCTTTTACCTAAAGCGTCCAAAATACTATTAAGATATTAAATCATTGAAATTCACCTCATGTGTCAATCTCCTATTCTTTTTGGTATCATGCTAAAAACTCTATAATCAGCAATGTTATCTTCAAATTAAACAAATTGCAAGATATCAATTGGATTTTGTCAAACGGGTGTAAATAGCCCTAAGGTTTATAGAGGCTTAAAAAATCCATGTGATTCCCCTACTACCTGGAAGTCCAATAGATTGGATGATTTATTTTCACAAATTGAAATATTGATGAAATGCTATCAACAAAAATCAAACATATAAAAGTCCAATATTATTATAATAATGATATTTCATGTGTAATATAATGATTATAGATCATAATTTTTAGAAAATCATATATTGATTATATTCTCCATTATTTACGACATTATGGATTCGGGAGAACTTGAGTACCTGATGAAAATATGGACTGCTTAAAACAAATAGTCATTGATGACGAGGACATATGTCTGGTAGATATTGCATCAACACACACAATCCTCAAGAAAAGTAGTTATTTTTCTCATTTGAATACACAAAAGACAAATCTCAACACAATATCCGGAAGTATGTAAAAATAATTGAAGGTTTTGGAAAAGCACATGTGCTATTACCAGGCAGAACTAATTTGAAAATTGAATATGCACTTTATTCCCCCAAGTCTCAAAGAAATTTTCTGAATTTTAAGGATATCCATAAGAATTGATACCATATTGAGACTACAAGTAAAGAACACTTTGAATACATTCACATTACAAGTATGATGACAAGAAAGAAACAAGTGTTGGAAAAATTGTCTACGTTTTCTTCCTGTTTATACTACACTAAAATAAGTGCAATTGAATCAAATGTGGTCATAAACCAGAAGTTTATGGACCAAGAAAGATTTATTCTTTGGCATGACCGTTTAGGCCATCCCGAGTCAGTAATGATGCGAAAAATAATAGAACAATCATGTGGGCATACTTTGAAGAACCATAAGATTCTTCAAGCTAATGATATTACTTGTGTTGCTTGTTCACAAAGAAAGCTAATCACTCGTCCATCACCAGCCAAAGTAAAGTTTGAATCCCTCAATTTTCTAGAAAGAATACAAGGGGATATATGTGAATACACCCCTCTTGTGGACCATTTAGATATTTTATGGTTTTAATTGATGCATCAACCAAATGGTCACATGTGTGCTTATTATCAAGTCGCAATCTGCCGTTTGCACGATTACTTGCCCAATTAATACGACTGAGAGCATATTTTCCAGATTATCATATAAAAACAATTTGTTTAGATAATGCTGGTGAATTCACTTCCCAAATATTTAATGATTATTACATGTCTATTGGGATAAAATTTGAGCCTCCTGTAGCTCATGTTCATACACAAATGGGCTTGCTGAATCACTTATCAAGCGACTACAAATGATAGTCAGACCAATGATTATGAAAGCTAAACTACCAGTTTCCGCCTGGGGCCACACTATCTTGCACGCAACAACACTAATTCGCATCAGGCCAATAAGTTATAATGTGAATTAGTGAGGAGTCCCCTTTAAAAATGGTTTTTGGTCAGGAACCTAATATTTCCCATCTAAGGATTTTTTGGGTGTGCGACTTATGTCCCAGTTGCTTCACCACAACGCACAAAGATGGGACCTCAAAAGAGGTTGGGAATATATGTCGGATATGAATCAGCATATATAATCAAATATTTAGAGCCATTAACAGGGGATTTATTTACGGCTCGATTTGTTGATTGTCATTTTAATGAATCAGAATTCCCAGCATTAGGGGGAGGGACTAAACAACTAGAAAATCAAAGTAAAATAAGCTGGAGTGGATTATCATTATCTCATCTTGATCCTCGAACTAAACAATGTGAACACGAAGTTCAAAAAATAATTCACTTGCATGGACTTGCAAATAAGTTAACAGACACATTCACTGACCCAAAGAGAGTGACAAAGTCACATGTGCCAGCTACTAACGCTCCATTTAAAATTGATATCCCAAATGGGCAAGAAAACTTGACTAATGAGTCTAGAGCACGCTAGAAGTGTCGTAGACCAATTGGTTCCAAAGATAAAAATCCTTGAAAGAAAAAGGGAGCTAATAACCAAGATGGTCAAAATTAGGTAAAAGAAATGCCAGAAGAGTCTCCTGATGAGACACTAGACATGATGGTTCCAGAAGAACCTCAAGTACCTGAAAATGAAGAGATCTCAATAAATTATATCATATCTAGAAAAGTATGGAATCAAAACGAAAAAGAGTGGCCAAAATGAAAAGACGTAATACAGGCAGAATTGAACTCACTAATGAACGGGAACTCTTTGGACCTATTGTTCGTACACCCGAGGGTATAAAACATGTCATATATAAATGGGTCTTCATAAGGAAACATAATGAGAGTTTGAAATTGTGAGATATAAAGCTCGACTAGTCGCACAAGGATTCTCATAAAGACCCAGAATTGATTATGAGGAGACTTATTCTCCCGTGGTGGACGCAACTACTTTCCGATACCTTATAAGTCTGGTAATACAAGAAGGGATTGATATACGTCAAATGGATGTTGTGCTAGCTTATTTATATGGGTCACTTGACACTGACATTTACATGAAACTCCCTGAAAGATTTAAATTGCCTGAATCATGTAAAGTAAGTTCTCGAGAACATTGCTTGATTAAGTTGAATAAATCATTATGTGGTTTGAAACAGTCAGAGCGTATGTGGTACAACCGCCTTAGCGAATATTTGCTGAAAGAAGGTTATAAGAATGCTTTGATTTGCCCATGTATCTTTATAAAGAGATCTAGACCCGAGTATGTCATAATTGTTGTGTATGTAGATGATTTAAATATAATATGGACTCCCGGTGAGCTTCCTCGGGCAATAGAATATTTGAAAAATGGTTTTGAAATGAAAGATCTTGGAAAGACAAAATTTTGTCTAGGGCTACAAATTGAACATCTTAAAGACGAAATCCTTGTGCATCAAGAAACTTATATAGAAAAGGTGTTGAAAAGGTTTTATATAGATAAATCACATACAATAAGCACACTTATGGTTGTGAGGTCGCTTGATGTTAAGAAAGACCCTTTTCGACCTCCAACAGGTAATGAAGATATCCTTGGTCCTGAAGTACAATATCTAAGTGCAATTGGGGAACTAACGTTTCTCGCCGGTCATACGAGACCATAGTTCGTGTCTAGCAAAGAGACAGTGGAATGGAGTAAAGCAAATATTCTGATATCTCCAAGGTGCCAAAGATATGGGTTTATATTTCGCTAACCAATCAAAGGCAAGTTTAATTTGTTTTGCAGATGTTAGATACCTATTAGATCCCCATACCGGTCGATCACAAACCGGATATGTATTCACTATTGGTGGAACAACGATTTCATAACGCTTCACGAAACAAGCTATAACAACCACTTTGTTGAATCATGCCAAGATCTTAGTTATCCACGAAGCTAACAAGGAACGTGTTTGGTTGAGAAATGTAATACTACAAGTTCGCGGATCCTGCGGTCTTATTTCGGATAAAGAGTTACCAACAGTCTTGTATGAAGATAATGCGGCATGTATTTCTCAACTCAAAGAAGGGTACATTAAAGAAGACATGACCAAGCATATACTTCCAAAATTCTTCTTCACACATGATTTGCAGAAAAGCGGCGACATCACTGTTCAACAAGTTCGTTCGTGTGAGAACCTAGTTGGTCTATTCATCAAGTCCCTTCCGAACTCAACGTTTTAGAGACTGGTTCGGATATTGGGATGTGCCGACTTGAAGAACTCAAGTGATGTGATTATCAGAGGGAGAAAATACGCATTGCACTCTTTTTTCCTTGATCATGGTTTTGTCCCACCGGGTTTTCCTAACAAGGTTTTTAATGAGGCAACAACCCCAAAAGTATTTGGAGTGACTATGTACTCTTTTTCCCTTTACTAAGTTTTTTTTTCTACATGGTTTTACTTAGTAAGGTTTTTAACGAGGCATAGTACTCTTAATCAACATCCAAGGGGGAGCGTTATGGAAATATATATATATATATATATATATATATATATATGGATGTCAATCCCTTTATTATTGGTAAATATATGTATTATATTTCTTGGAGACTAATCCATCTATAGCTATAAATATGTATTACATATGAAATAAGAATACAGGTTTTGGCTCTCATATCTCTCTCTCTCTCAATTTCTCTTATCGTTATTTAATAACAAGTTTTTTACTTTTTAACTTTTGTTATAATAATATTATTAAACTAAAATACTTTTAATTCTTTATTCTTATGATGATTTTTAATATTAATTTGACGTTGCAATTTTACAATTTAAGTATTTTTATTGGTTTTGTTTTATTTTGTTTTTATTTTAATAATTAAAAGATAATATCATATATTGTTTTTACTTATTATTATTATTATTATTATTATTATCATTATTATCAGTATGTTAAATTAAATAATAAATTTTAAGTTTTAAGTTTTAAATGAAATATACATATATATACATATATATATATATATATATGAAAAATCAAAGGTACAATAATTTTGTTGTAGATGATTAAATATTTTCTGTAAAATTTGAAATATATATTTTATATTAATTTCAATATTTTTGAAAAAAAATTAGTTGATGGCAATTAATTTATGTTTATTATCTAATTTTTAAATTTTAAGTAGCAAAATTTATCTACTAAAAGTAATAATAATACTTTAAATAATAATAATATAAAATTAATCAAAAAATAAGAAAAAAAAATAGATTAATTATAACACAATATTTATTTTAAAAAATAAGAGTGAAAACGTTACATAATTATTACTTGTAGAAAATAAAAAATAAAAAGAAACCAAATAATGAAGTTATAATGATTAGTAGTAAAATAATAATAATTATGTAATCATTAATGATAGAGGGGTGTCTACATAGTAAATAGGGAGGTGTTTCAATATAATCACTCTTCGATAAATGTAGCACGATCAAATTTGGAAAGAACAACTAATTTAAAATTTTCAGTATTACATCAATTGAAGGATAAATCCCTTCCTATAAATCAAATACTTGAATTTCCTCGAATAAAAATTCTATATAACCTCGACAAAAGATAGGTCAAGTCTTATACTAAGACATGATTACAGTCGGGTCAGTGGCGGACCTAGGATTTTTCCCGAGCGGGTGCACCCTTAAATTGTATCAAATGTCTGCAAAGATGTTTGATGTATTTTTTGGTTGATTTCGAGGGATTTTTAGCCGAATTCCCCGTTTGGGGACTTTTTTAAGTTTTTCGGTTGATTTTGAAAGATTTTTTAAGTTTTTTGGTTGATTTCGAGTGATTTTTTATGGTTTTTGGTTGATTTCGAGTGAATTTTTTATGGTTTTTGGTTGATTTCGAGGGATTATTTAGTAGTGCTCCTTTAACCCTTGAAATATCAAAAGTTTAGCGGGTGCACCTCATGTAAAACTTACGAAATGCGATTTTTTTACCCTTACGGAACACAGTTGAGTGGTAGCACGGGACCCCTCCTCCCCATAGGGGGTCCGCCCCTGAGTCTGGTGTTACTAAACCCAAAGGAATCACTATCTCCGAATGCAGAAAACATCACCAAATGGCTAGATCTTTAACGTGATACTTCCTGGCATTCAGGTCAACATATGTCGCTAGTACCAACCCCAACGAGAACCTAATGCACATACCGGCAAACGAAAAAGGTTAGACTTAACGCGTAGTGAGCTCAAGAGTTTAAAACATATTTATAATCGGTGTAAATCGAAATATTGTTTTATTAAATAGTATTTTCTCAAATATAATGACTTCATTATAAAAGCAACATCTTTCTCAAACTCATCATTTTGGTAACAAAAGTTTTAAAACAAAATACCGTAATAATGAAAGCTTTAGATAGAAATACCCGTTCAAATACGAACTCCACACCATTTACTCACTCAACACGTGAATAAGCTTAAATACTCCAAATACCAAATTATAAATAAAGCTCCATTTTCTAGAATACCAAAATACGATTAAGTCCCCATGATCCAATTTATAAATTATGGACAATACTCCATATTCCAAATACGTCACCGAAAATAATGGATAAGACTCTATACCCAAACAATAACATTCAGTGACGGGGGACACCCGTTTCCGTTGACAATGGCGAGATACAAAGTAAGCCAGGTTCAACGTTATCGAGCTTCAATCTAAGTATATTGGTCATCGAGATCAACCACCCACGGTCTATAGTTCGAGTCTTCCAATACCCAAGACACGCTCTCTAGTTAGAAGCAACATAGCACGGGACACGCGATCATCGAGATCAACCACCCACGGTATAGTTCGAGTCCACCGGTGTTATAACTTCCTGGTCTAACATATCATGGGACACACGGTCATCGAGATCAACCACCCACGGTCTATACTTCTAGTCCTCCGGTGCTATAACCTCCGTGTCTAACTACAATGTGGAAATAACTATTCTCAACCAACATATCTAAAATTGACTTATATGCCTATGGATCCATTGCATCTAGCCATAAAGTTACATGACTCTAATCGAATGACCAACACACCCAAAACGTGTAACATAATATATAATAATGCCATAATTTGTGTGTAACCCCAAAAGCTTGGTACATATCGATTTAATTCGAACAATTGTCCTCAAGACTCATTTTAGCCAAAACCGGGTTAAAGCATAATAACTCAACACTTAAGTGTTTACCCAAAATGTGACACCCCAAAATGAGGTTTCTTACCGGCCATTTCTTGAAGTTTCTAGGGTTTTTTTCAAACACCTAGTATTATGAGTTCATCATATTCTTATACAAAACTATTTACATGTTAAAATGTCGTATTTTACTTCCTCTATGCTTACATTTCAAGTATTTATACATTTTCATGATTTTGATAACTAGTTCAAACTTGGGTAAATTGGGGATTTATTCATATTGATAAAAAAAAAAATAACCACGGGGAATGGTTTTAATCACTTGAGGGATGGTTACTTCAAAGTATTGTGTAATTTGGAACTCAAAATCTTTGTGTCTCTTATTTGGGATTTTATTGGCAAAATGGGGTTACCTTTCTTGATGAGAACTCGTGTACAAAGTTTTGGTGTTGGGTAAATGTTAATATTTAGATAGGTGTATTTATTCGTATGGCTAGAATGTTTTGCACCCTCCCAAGGGAAAGTATGAGTTAAATCTTTTAAATATCATTGTTTGAAGCTATAATTTCTATTTTAAAAATTTCATAGCTTTATTCATTAACTGTTTGTTCTCACTAGGCGTTAAGTCTAACACTTTTTCCCAATTGACATGTATATCAGATTCTCTTAGCGGTGGTGCTCCTAAAGTTTGAGTGGAGCGTATTATCGGTCAAGGCATTTTGGGAATGCACTTTCACGTGTATTTTTTTTGGGATTACTAGATACTTCTCTTTTGAGGATATTAGCAACCCTCGAATGTAATCTATGCTTCAAACTAGTGTAGATTATGAGGTTGTTGTGTAGTATCCATTTTTCTTTGTAAACTCTATTACTATTCCTCTTTAGTTGGGTGATCTTTATGCTATTAAGCTCCTTTCATAGACTTGTTTCGATTTAAACTGTGTCCTATTTTTAGGGAGTTACGGATTCTTTCAAAATGGAACCAAAACCCAATGGAAATATAGAAGCTTCAAGGGTCACAACTAGTGCACCAAAAGGTGGTCTAGTTTCTGTTTACACCATTGACCATGGTCTGTTGATCAACAGCCACCAGAACCCACTTCAAATTTCTTTCCATTTTCTCTTCACTTTTTGCAAAGTTTGATTTTTTTTTATTTGAAGAAATGATAGAGACGTTGTTTATGGCAAGTTCATCCAAACTACCACCAAACCATGGCAGCAATCAAGCGATGGGAGATGCCATGGCTGCAAATATGAACCAAGAGAAGAGGGTTCTCGACCCACACCAGTCCAGGAACATTGTTATACTTTTGAGAGAGCTTGATATCAATTGAGAGGGGTCGTAGGTTAAGAGGATGAAGCAGATCGATTGAAGGCCAAATCAATCAATTGAGAGCAAATCGGTTGCAATCTTGGATGAAGGTCGATGATTGAGAACATATGGATATAATGAATAGGCGCTGAGTTATGAGAAGAAGGCGATAAAGAGAAAAATTAAGGGTTAGGTTTCCACTTATTAAATCAGAGAACTTTAAGAGGTTATAAGCCCTTATTAAAAAACGCACTTAATGGGCTTACCTCTTATTCGGTAAGTGATAAGAGCCTAATAAGAGGTGAAAAAAACAAGGCCTTAGTGTACACGTTTGTAAAAAAGATATAACTTAAAAAAAATAAGCGTTAACCATCCCCCAACACCACTGCCCCCTTTCCCTACACCACCCACATCTTTGCCATGCCCCGCCCTCGCCCCCTCTTCCGCCCATACTCTTACCTTATCTTCACATGAACTCTACAAACTCCATCTCTCTCCTCATTTCGATTAGAAGCTTAGTCTAGTTTAGTGAGACCTGATTTATGATCCTCTGTTGGTGAAGAAACTGTTGGCAACTAGCTCTCCACCATATGAACTCCTAAGTTGTGGTGATGCTACATACCAATAGAAAAACGTAAGGTCAAGTTTTTTCTTTGATATGGGTTTTGATTTCATCTCGCTTTTCCATCGTGTACAGATTTGTATTGTAGAAAGAAAGGTATGGAGGAACTTTCAAAAAAAATCAAAGGAATTGAGTTGTAGAAACATATGGATGAAGAAAAGGTTGGGGTTTGAAGGAAGGAGAAGGACCAAGAAAGAAAAAGGAGGTAGGGATGACTCTCAAATCAGAAAAAATGGAACGGTAATGCTGAAGAATAAACAATTTGTTTTTTTTTCTTAATTGAATTGTTAATTTTAATTTCTTCACAACTTTGCCACATGACATGCACAAACCGTGTTTCAAGTCATTTGCATTGTACCAAGATTTGGCAAGTGCAACACTTAGTTATTTCTATGCCTTCCTAAGCCAATTTAACACAATTTCGTAGTTTTTTGCATTGAAGCACTTGTTGCATACTTAAACAACATTTTAACCAACTTTTTATGCCTTAAATCAAACATACATACCATGATTCATGCACAATGACATAAATGCCACATTCTATGCATATGGTTGTCGGAAGGTATTGTTCTCCACTCAAAATCAACATAAATCAAATCTATAACTTACAATCAATTATATGGTCTTCGCCATTTAACACTTAACCTACTAGACCTTTCAACTTTCATGACATCACATGTTCGAACTCTCTCTTGACTTTTTATTACATTAAGTATATTTTTGGCATATTGCAACATATTTACATCATATCGTTTCGTATGTATAGTATGTTAGTCGTGATCAAAAGGAAAAAAAGGACAAAAACAATATAATAATTAATGGTGTTCATCTAAATTCTAAACTGTCAAACCGTATAAGTCGCCCACACTACACCTCGTTGTGTAGTTTAGAACTTTCACGGTGTGGTTTATGGTTTGTATTTAATACCGAAAGCAAAGTGAGTGGGTAAATTAATTGTTTTTAATTATTTGTGTATGATCACTTCTCAAGTTATTAATTTCTTGTTTTGAAATTCTTAAAATTAAAACTAAAAACTATAAAAAGAAACATTAAATGTGTCATTTTCCATCACTTTGATCTTGCATTTTTTTAACCAAAACTAAAATCAAAACCGAAACTATAATTAAACATTATTAATATATACAAAATATATTTTTCGGTTATGGCACTTTAATAATTTTTTTTTTCTCCTTAATCTTCTTACTTAATACATGTTGGGACTACAATAAAAGAAAAGACATTTTCTGCTATAAATATTGTGAAAATATATATTTTGCAATAGAATAGGAAATCAATGGATGAATGATTGTTGGGATTGGATAAAAAAGTTGATTACTAACAACTCAATCGATCCCACATGGAATTCGCTCCAAGGAGACTAATGTGAGGGGACCTATTTTTGGCTCCCTTAGCGGATGAGGCTAGTGAAGAGTCCATGATCGAACATTGGACCTATCTTGTATTTGGACAGTCGCCCTTTTGTCAACTGAATCACACGTCGAATGTTGTTGGATTATTGAAAATAATGTTTTTGCTTGGGTTAATAGTAAAACCGGTAAAATGTACAAAAAATCAAGTTTGGTGTTCCACTCTTATAAAATATTTGAGTACTTACATATTTTTTTTGATTTCATTTCATTAATATAGTTTTTTTATATTTATATTTGATATTTTTAATTATTTATATATGCTCGGTGCTCCCCCTAATTCTATGTCCTGGGTCCGCCCCTGAATGCATATTTTACATATATAGCATACGACATAAGATCATGTGAAAAGTGATGTTAAGGTGAGAAGAGTAAAAATGGATCTTGACCATGATCTATTTTAATCTCATACACGCCCATGAATCGCGTTTAATACGGGATTGATCCGGTACATCTCGGTGTATCTCATCTCGTACATCTCATCCTAATATGCATCCAAGGGTAGAGATCCCTTCTTACACTTCTCACTGTAACTTCAATTCTCACCGGAACCTACCCCTATAGTAAACTCGTGTTATTATGTTATATATACATTATGACTAATTAGGTGAAAACATTAAATATATTATCGACAAATAAAACATTGTATGATAAACAAATACCTTTTGCCCTAAAGAGTATGAAGCATTTTTGTAAAGTGTAATATAAATAGAAGATTTTGATATAAACCAAGCCAATTCCCCTTAAAACCCCATGGAAGACCCAACAAGAAAAATGAAGCTTTCTCCCACGTTACTATTAGCATTAAAACCAATTGCACTCCTTTCCATCACTTTCTGCATCACCATTTTTACAATATTCATCTCTTCTCCACCATCTTCTTCTTCTCCTTCTCAATCAGCTGTCAATTCCACGTCAATAGCGTCTCCAAGCTTCATCTTATGGCTACACGGCCTAGGTGACTCAGGTCCACCTAATGAACCCATCAAAAACCTCTTCGTTTCACCTCACTTCACCAACACTCGTTGGTCTTTCCCATCTGCTCCATCTCAACCTGTTACCTGTAATCGTAAGTCTCAATTTGTTAATTTTACCAAATTCCTCATGAATTTTACCTTCGATTTGTTTGTAATGCATCTTCGTTGAATTTAGGTTTTTTGGTTTTGTTTCTGTCATAATGAATTTCAAATTGGGTGTTCACGTGATATGTTTTGAATAATGTTTGCTTAAAATATACTTCATATATAAGATCAATACCATGTTAACACCTTCATTGTAAGTCCCATTGAAATATACATCTACTGAAATTTACCATAATTTTTGGGTTTCTCGTAATGCCTAATGATCTCCCATTTGCTCCTGTTTGTGATGATTTGACGTATGTCAGTAAGGTGTAGAGCTCTTAAAGTTTTGCTCTTGATTAGAAGGAGACCTTATTGGTCATGTACTCATGTATGTAGAAATTGTTAGAAATTGGGAAAAGGGTAAATCGATTAAATACTGGATTGCTTGAGAATCGTGTTAACTCACTTTCTGAATTGATATTTCGACCCTATGCTTGGTTCACGAAATTCGATATGGGATAAGACTAACACTCACGAATTTAGGCACTAAAACGAGAGCAATTTTTCTGGAGAGTATAAGAGGATTGTTCAAAAAACCTTGTCTAAAACCGTAAGTATCATATTTATACTCACACAAGTAAATAACTGAAATGACAATCATGGCAGAATTTTAGGACTAGTGGACAGTTACATACATTCTAGTAACTGCCTAATAACTGCACATTTAATGCACAGTAACCGCTCTTAGAGTTCTGGACGTGAAGACCCAGAGCTCTGGTTACAAGGACCAGAACAAAGATCAGAGACGACCAACCAGAGCTCTGGTCCATTTCCTAGAAACTCTTAAGTCTCAGAGACATAACTAGAACCTCTGGTCAGACCATGCAGAGCCTTTCTGGTCAGACCATGCAGAGCTCTGGTCCTTAAGTTATGATCAAGTTTTTCCACGATACATTAAGTCTAAAATTCGGAAGAGCTTTTGGGACCACCGCCAGGGGCTCAGCCCCTTGGACCCTGCAAGAGGGCTCGGCCCCCTTGACCCCCGCCATATCGTCGTTTCCGGGTTCATACTCGCCTTATAACAAGCGTGCATTCCGTACCACCTAACTTGTATTAGAACACGACATAAAACCCCTTTTAGAACTTGTATTATCTCCAATTACACATAAATGAACCTGTGACACTGAAATCACCAACAGAGATGCTAGAGTCAATGAAATAATTCATGGAGATTTTGGTTCTAGTAATAAGAATTTAAGAAGCCATTTTTTTTTCTATTTGATAGTCATAAACAATGTTTCTAATTATATTCTGTGTATTAGGGACGGTTAGTTAACAAAGACCAATATCACTGTTACTTGATAAGAACATGCTATCGTGGTAGATTTTGTGCAGTCTATATCAGAATGGTTCCTTTTTTTTGAACTTTGTATGCTATATAATATATGAAATCTTAATTCTGACCTTTGCAGATGGTGCTGTGATGCCTTCATGGTTTGACATTCACGAGATACCTATAACATCTGTAAGTTATTTCCTTCAATAATCATCTCAAAGAAATATTTATATTTCCAACACTAAGAAAAATATGATGTTCCTTAATTATCTCTCATTTATTAAGAAAAATATGATCATTTTTGTTAATTGTATCTAATCATGTCTGCAAATCTCTAAATTCTTTCTAGATTTTAGACTGGAAATCTTTTTGGGCAATGATGAAATTTTTTGTAGTTTTTGAAGACCAATGGACATGATTGATATTATTAATATTTCATTTTGGATTGCTATGCTTATTTCAAGAACACTTGCAATTTGAAGCTATTTATTAGGTGATAAACATTGAATACTTTATGATACTAGTTTTATGTATTTGGAGAGACTATCTTTATTCTGTTCATTGAAAATTGCATTTTTTTTTAATTTGGTACACAGTTAAAGGAAATTGTTTATCCAAATACCCTTCAATAATATGGACCAATTTCCTATTTTATGTGACATGCTTTCAAAACTTCTATTTTGGTACCTAAGATGTGGTATCTTGTTTGTTTACCTCTTAACAGTTCCATTAAGAGGCAGCCTCTAAATTGCTAAGAGGTAAATCCTGTTTGGAAAAAATAAGTCTTCCCCTTAATGGTTCCAAAACCCTCTGAATCATTTTGTATCCTAGACCTACCTTAACCATTCAGAGCCCTGATTTCATTTTGAACAATTACCAAACAATTATATTTCATTTTTCACTATATCATAAAAGCCTCTTACTCATTCTGAGCACTTAATTATTCTGCACCAAACCATTCAGCAACTGCCAAACAGTGCTTTACACAAAATAGGAATCACACCAAACTATGTTGCATTGTCATGCATTCTGACATGTAAACTAGGCACCTAAATTTTTGAGATCACATTTGATGTGCCAAAATGAAGGTTCTGAAAGTACGTTACACAAAATAGGAATTGGACCAAAGTATGTTGCATTTTCATGCAATTTGCGCTATTTGTAAGGATGATGATGAACAGACTAGTACATTTTAACCTATAAACTTTTCAAAAAGGAAATGTTGCAATTTTCATGGGGGAGTAAAAGCTGTATAACTGATGGCATGGCATTCACTGTGCTGAAAAATGTACAGAATTCTCCTGTGGATGAAAGTTCATTGCTTAAAGCAGTTCGGAATGTGCATTCTATGATTGACAAGGAGCTTGCTGCTGGAATTGACCCTAAAAATGTGTTTCTTTGTGGATTTAGTCAAGGAGGTCTCTCTCTCTCTCTATATATATATATATATAGGGTCAGATTCAAGGAAAAACCTAAAAAAAAACTGAAGAATACTCTGGAGCTTTCCATCTGGATGGTATGCACAAATGCATAGCGGTAATTTGTAACATGTATTCGTGCGTATGCACTCGTGCATAGAAAAAAAAAACGCTTGTATTCATTTGTGCATACCGTCTATGCACACATGCATACTATCCGGATGGAGGGCTCCCAGGTTGTTCTTCATTTTTCTCTTTTTTGAGGTTTTTCCTTGAACCTCCCTCCCTCTCTCTCTCTCTATCTATATATATATATGTGTATATATATCTCTCTCTCTCTCACACACACACACACACAAAAGAGCTACGCGTATATGTGTGGAAATAATGTTGACATACCAGAGGGTCATTGGCCTAGCAGTACCCTGGTTACCGGTAGATCCCAACCTCCCTGGAGGTCTAAGGGTTCAAGTCTCACCATATTATATAATTATTTATATTTCCAAATAAATGTTAACATCATTTTGAATGTTGCAGGAGCCTTAACCTTAGCTAGCGTTCTATTATATCCAAGAACTCTTGGTGGGGGTGCAGTCTTCAGTGGATGGGTGCCTTTTAACTCAACTGGTTCTTTAACAGATCAGATCACACCAGATGCGAAAAGGGTATGTTCTAAGTTTTAACCACAAAACTAGTAATATTGCATATATTGGTCATACAAAAATATACCAAATGAACCCACTATATCTCATCTGAGGTGGGTTCTAGGGAGGGTAAGGGCTTGTTTGTTAGCAGCTTAATAGCTTATTCGTTCAGCTATACATGACTATTTTGCTGGTGGCTTAATGATATAAAAATGACTTATTCAGTAAACTTCCAGAGGGGAGCTTTACGTGGAAATCCAAGTTTTTCCAAACGTGCTCATCATAATTACAAAACACGCTCTTCCATCTATGAAAAACACCGTCCTAAACAAAAACCTCTCCAATCGATACAGACGGATTAATCTATACAGACAGCTTCATTCATACAGGAGTTGATGGAAAACCAACCAAACATTTATTTGTATGTACAGACCCCGATATTGTGGTCTCATGGCATAGCTGATGGAACAGTGTTATTTGAAGCTGGACAAGCGGGTCCCACATTCCTTCAACGAGCAGGCATAAACTGTGAATTTAAGGTATTATTCACTTTGTTTCATGAAAATTACAACACATTTGTATTTGGGATGTTCAAAGAATTGCTGCATTTTTCTCTTTGGGAAGTTCCAAAGTTAAAACCTCTATTTTTCTCATTGTGGTTGTTAAAAAGATTGATGTTCTTGATTTTAATCTTCCATAAGACTCCTTTTTTTGAACTTTTTTGAAGGGTATTTTGGGCATTCTATAAATAGTCAAACCTTTTGTTTACACTATAGTAACTATGGATGGCTTCAAATAATAGGCATATCCGGGACTTGGCCATTCGGTAAACAATCAGGAGCTCCAATACCTGGAATCATGGATAAAATCCCATCTATAAAGTTCCTCATGAAGGTTTGACTATTGTTGACTTTTTTTTAACTTTTTACTTTTACGGTTTTACTTTTACCCCATCTACAAAGTTACTCCCTTGTTCGTGGAAAAAAAGAGAGTTACACTTAGATTTAGGTGGTAAAAATGGATTGCTTTAAATCTTATGGTTCCCATTTGTATGAATAAAAATTTGTTGTCCCCAAATCCCAAGTCTCCTGCCCAAGATGGAGACAGGGGATTTGTGGACAACAAATTTTTATTTATTTATAAAATTTAAGAATGAAGATTTGTTGTCCTAAAATCCTATGTCCCTTTCTTCTCCCACCAATCACTTTTAGACACGTCATTATTTTTTATTTAATGTAAAGTTATTTAATTAAATGATGATGTGATTTTACATGGTGGATATGGAGGGGATACGGAATTTGGGGATGATAGATTTTTGTTCCAGAATATGATGAAAAAGTGCACTTCAATAATCACTTTGGGGATTTCGATCGCCATCTATGGGTTGCATCTTCGTTCTTCCCACACCACATCATTGAGATGAGATAAAATCAAAATGTTGCACTAGAGCATCAAGGTTGTAGTTTCGACATTATATGATTGTGGGATTACGTTGTTGATTAATGTCATACCCTCTTCGTAAACAGAAAGATATATATATATATATATATATATATAGAGAGAGAGAGAGAGAGGGAGGGAGGTTCAGGGGAAAAGGCTAAAAAAAAAGAAAACTGAAGAATACCCTAGGAGCCCTCCATCCGGACGGTATGCACAAATGCATACAAGCGATTGAAGCTGTTTTTTTTTTCTACTCAGTACTCACTAGTGCATATATATGCATTAGTGCATATGCACAAATGCATGTTACAAATTACCAATATGCATTTGTGCTTACTGCATACCGTCTATGCACAAATGCATATTGTCCGAATGATGGGCTCCAACAGTGTCATTCAATTTTTTTTTGAGATTTCCCTTGAACCTCCCCCTCTCTCTCTCTATATATATATATATATATTGACTTTCTCGCTTAGTAATTCCCGAAACTAGACTTATGAGTATTTTTAGTAACTTGTTATATATTTTCTTCATATGTTAAACCATACAAACCCAGTAAATCCCACATGGAGTATAGGATCTTTTCACTATTCCAAAAAGTAGAGAAATTGTTTTTGTAAGGACCCTGACTTTTGAATTTTTTTTCGTTACATTTTCCATACCTTATTTGCAATAAATGAGGTATGAAGAATGCAAAACGATAAAATATGACAAAAAAATGAATGTCGAAATATAACATCTTTGACTCGGATTAGTCAAAATGTATATTTATTTGTTTATATGATAATAATAAAATGTGGATTGTTGTATTGTATAATGTGTGATTTTTAGGTGATTTGTTGGAAGTTTGGATTCAAGATCAAACGATCGGGACCCACAGGTGCGTATTACGAGCATATTCGGGTTTATATCTGTGTTGGAAGATGATGATGACGATGTAGATGTAGATGTAGGACCAACACACAAACTAATGGCAATTCAGTTATTCATTTATAGTCAAAAGATGAGTTAAAATCACAATGTTATAAATAAACCGTTTGATTATTAATAAAGTGTTTAAATAATAACAAATAACGATAAAGAAATGAAATATTTTGCAGTGTATATGTATGTATATACGTATAAAACACTCACACTTCATGTTCTATCATGTAATTTTTTTGTATACACTTCGGTTTTAGTTATATTTGTTAACGTTTCATTATGCTCATAAACATGTAGAAATGGTTAATGTCTTTGCAACATGTACTGTTTATAAGTTTGCATCACAGACGAAGAAAGAAATGTGATTTTATAAATTTTTTATTACATACTGTAATAAATATAGAGTCGGGAGTCGGGTTCATATAAGAATGATACATAATTAAGAAAATTGCTTAAACACATGTGACTTTACACTACAATCGTATGACTTTTGCGTGCAACTTGAGGTCGCTGGCCAAGTCGGCCACACACCCTTTTGTTGATCGTTAATGTGAAATCACACGTGATTTGGTATTTTTCTTATTTTTTTCTTTAGGTACCATTCTCGTATGATCCTACCCTCCTCCCCCCTCTGTGTGTGTGTGTGTGTGTATATATATAAGGGCGGGTTCATACGAGAACCATACGTATTTAAAGAAACAAAGGAACAAACAAAATCATATGTGATTTTGCACTAAATCACCCAAAAGTCCGGTTGACTTTCCATGCCACTTAAGTGGCCTCAAAAGTCGCCCGTTACCCTTTAGTGCAAAATCATATATGATTTTGTTTGTTCATTTGTTTCTTTAAACATGGTTCGGTTCTCGTTTGAACCTCCTTCTATATGTATGTATATATATATAGAGGGCCGTTATTATGCAACCTCTCTAATTGTTACAACCACATCTTAACCATCCATTATTTTCATCAACGGTTACCATTTGATCAGTTGAAAACTACCCTTAATTAAAAAAAACCAAAAAAGAAAATACAAAAAAATGGACGGTTGTAGATGAGGTTGCATAGGTTGTAAGATTAGTAAGGGTTGTATTTAGGGGTGAGCAAAACCCGATCATACCCGAAAACCCCGAAAAACTGATCCGAAAAAACCCCGAACAACCCGACCCTAACCACCCGATCGTACCCGATACCCGAAGTCTGAAATTTAGTTCGGGTAGGGTATTAATACTCTCCACCCGATCCGATCCGAAACCCGAATTCTTAATAACTAAATATAAATTCTATTCTTTTATTACTTTTCCTAAAAAACTTAATCGCATTTTTTTTCATCTATTTTGTAATTTGTATTGCTATTATCTTTATTTATGCTAAATGTGGAAAACTTAAATTGCAAATTAGAATGAAGAAGAAGTCTTGTGCTTGCAAATTCAAATTCAAATTATCTTTATATATACTAATTTCATTTTGGATTTACCCGAAATCCGAACCGATCCTACCCGAAACCCGACTAGACCCGACATCGAAAACCCGATTCACCCATTACAAAATTCGGGGCTTCCATATCCTACCCGAACCCCGATCGGTGTTTCCATTTTCTCCCTCGATCCGATCCAATCCGACCCATGCTCACCCCTAGTTGTATTTGATCGGTCCTGCGTGCGTGCGTGCGTGCGTGCGTGCGTGCGCGCGCGCGCGAGGGCTCTTCATGGGAGATCTAGTTAATATATGAAAACTATGAGACCCCATCTCAACCACAAATTAATGGATAAATTAGAAAACTAATATATTTGGAAATTTTACCTAAAATTTTAATTCAAGGGCATTTTGGGCATTTTAAAAATCTTATCTCTCCTCTCTCCACTATCCTCTCTCCACTATCCTCTCTCCGGCGAACTTTATTCCGACAAATATTCCGGCAAATACATGATGCACACTGTGATACCTTTTATAACATAACAAAAAAAACACAGTGTGATACACTTCATAAAACAACAAAAACTTATTATGATACAAAAATACACTACTGAAACATTGTGTTATCCTTCGTACAACAACAAAATTACATTGTGATACACTTCGTAAAAAAACAAAAATACATTACTGATACATTGTGTTACCCTTCGTACAACAACAAAACTACATCGCGAACATTTCGTAAAAAACAAAAACACACTATGATACAAAAAATACATTGTGATAAATTTAAATATAAAAAGTACAAAAAAAAAAGCCGGGTTACCTCCTTCATGGCTTGCATTTCAAATAAATATAATTTGGGAATTTTTTAGAATACATAGTAACTATTTATGATATAGCTAATTTCCATAATTTGTTATGTTTAAATATAAAATAATAAATTACCAATTTACCCTTTATTTTATTTTAGTAAATAACATTAAATATTTTAAATGATTAGCTCACATTGGATCTCATGGTTACCACAAACAAAGCAGTTTCTATTTGATTATGCCCCTATGTGTGTGTGTATATATATATGTATATATATATATATGAAGGTTCAAATGAGAACATTAACCAAATAAGATAACACCAAAACGGTCAAATCAGCAAATCACATGTAATTTTACACTGACGGTCAATGCAAAGACGTGCGGACCTGCAACCTCAAGTCGCGGCCAAAGTCACGCGAATCCCTTGTGATTTACACGTGATTTTAGTATAAAATCACATGTTATTCGACTGATATCTTATCCTCGTTTGATTCTCTCTCTCTCACTCTCTCTCTCTCTCTATATATATATATGTATATATAGGGGCTTAATCATTTAAAAACCCATTAAATTGTGATAATCTAGAGAACTTGTGCAACATTTGTTATTTCATACGGTATTTTCAATCTAGGCATACTATTTAATGTATTGGTCAACATATATTTGTTTCACAATGTGTTTGTTTTATACTTTTATATGTACTCGTTTTACACTGTGGAATTTTTACATGCATTCTTTGTTTCACAAGCACGTCAAAAAACCGAGCACATGTGAAACAAACACATTATGAAACAAATATATTTCAATCGGTATTCTTAATTCTAGTCTTAGATGGAAAAAAAATCATATGCAATAACAAATGATGCACAAGTTCTCAAAGTTATTACAATTTTATGGGTTTTCAAAAGAAGGTCCATATCTATATATATAGATATATAGGCTGGTTCAAATACAAATCAGTTGAAGGGTACAAACTAGTTCAAATCAATATAAAAATAAATTTTTTCTGATTTTTTTTATCAAATGCTATGATTTAAGATATTATTACACATATGTTTGTTTCATGATGTAAAAGTTTCACATGTATTTGTTTTTATAAGTTGAAAGTTTCTCATATATTTTTTTTATAAAAAAGTTTCATATTTATTTGTTTCATAATGTAAAAGTTTCACATGTAATTTTTTCACAAGCTGAAACAAACATGTGCAATAATATATTAAATCATAACATTTGATGAAAAAAAAAATCATGAAAAAAATTAATTTTATAATGATTTGAACCAGTTTGTAGTACAACTGGTTTGTATTTGAATAAATATATATATATATATATAGAGAGAGAGAGAGAGGTGTTCAAATACGACCAATTGCAATCCTACAACCACTCATCCACCATCCATTTTCCTTTTTAATTTTTTTTAATTAATGGTAGTTACAAGTGATTAAATGATAACCGTTGATGATCAAATGGACGGTCATGATTTGGTTGTAAAGGTTGAACGATTGCAATGGGTTGCATAATAACGGCCCTCTATATATATATATAGGAAAGTTCAAATGCGAACTCAAATTTGGTTGTAAACATGAGGACAAATGAGAACGTGACACGTGTCTGAAAATAGATTATTCAAACTGAATAAACAAAGAAATATTTAGACTGAATAAGCATTATTCAGACTGAATATATACTTTGTATATTTTTTTGTATATTCAGACTGAATGTATACTATGTTCAGTCTGAATATTTATTTGAATGAGACACGTGTTGCACTCTCATTTGTCCTCACGTTCACAACCAAATTTGAGTTTTCATTTGAACCCGCCCTTACATATATATATATATATATATGGTCAGATTCATGAGGAAACTAAAAGAAATGAAAATTACAAAATTGTTTTAATTACCATTCATCTATACAATACAATCTGTACATGTGCATACAAGTTATTTTGTTTGGTATGCAAATGTGCATAACATGCAAACGTGCATAGAAAACAGGAAAAATCTTCAATTACTTATATGTACATGCACATATCATACAGATAAATGGTTATTAGAGTTTTTTCTTAGTTTTTCATTTTCTGAGGGGTTTTCCCCATAACCTCACACACTCTCTCTCTCCATCTTTATATATATATATATATAGAGAGAGAGAGAGACAGGGGCATCGCGACACGTGTCTGAATGTAGATTATTCAGATTGAATAATCAAAGAAATATTTAGACTGAATATAGTATTTATTCGGCTTGAATAATGCTTTGAGACTGAATAAATACTATATTCAGTCTGAATATGACACGTGTCGCACGCTCATTTGTCCTCACGTTCACAACCAAATTTGAGTTCTCATTTCAACCTGCCCCTATATACACACACACACACACACATACATACATGGCTGGGTTCTGTGAGAATGAGAGTTAACGTGAGAAGCGTAAGAAGAGGTATCCACCATTAGATGCACATTAGAATGAGATGCACTGAGATAAGATGCATTGATATGTACCGGATCAATCCCCTAATGAAGCACAATTCATGAGTGAGTTTGAGATTAAAAATGATCAAGAGTCCAGATCCCTTCTTACGTTTTTTACCCTAACTCTCATTCTCATACGATCTTACTACCTTAACTGTCTTTCTCATACGATTTTACTCCTTATCTTGTATACATAAATTTCGTATACAACATTGTATCCCAACTTTATCAAATATTGTAAATAGATATACAATTTAAAACCGTCTAGACTAACTTGCATTTTATCTGCTTCCATCCCATGGCATTGAAGTTTTTTCCATGTGGAATTTCCCGAAGTTGTTAGTAGACCCCCATATCTTTTGCATCGAGCTTTTTTCACCCCCTCAATCAATACAAGATCAAAATGTTTTTAGATTGCAGTTGCAAGATCTGTTGTTGGTGGGTTTTTTTGAACGACAAGTTAGTAGTTAGTGATTCAAATCCACAGTGACATCCAAATGGGCAGTATGGGGGATCCGAACCTTCGTCTAAGGGGATAAACCCCACTCCTTTAACGCCCCAGAAGGAAAACCCCCACGAGGAGGCTCAAACTCGAGACCTCCTGCATGTGGTAACAACCTCCTGACCAACTCTGCTAGGCAGATGGTGGTTGTTGGTGCTTGTGGTCTATGGGGTTGAAGAAAACCAACATTGCTAACACTCTTGTTTGAATCATATTTTTAAAGGTGATAAGAAAATTTGAAAATCTCAAAAATGATACAAACAATCATGAGATCATTATAAACGACATTTAGGGGCCGTTTATCAAACACTTACCTGGGTAAGCACTTATCAAGTCATGTTACCTTATCCGAGAAATATGATAAGTACCAAAAATCTTACCCGGTAAGAGCGAAGACAAGGAAAGCAAGAACCCAGAGACTTACCCGGTAAGAGTGGGCGGCGACTCTTACCACGGTAAGCGCTTACCGGGTAAATTGTTACATACGATGCCGTTTTGTCGGACTAAAATCTTACCCGGTAAATAAGTGATAGTGTTGAATTTTGCCGGTAAGCACTTACCAAACTTATTTGCCTCGACAGTCTACAATCAAGGTAATTTTAGAGGCGTAAAATAATCAGACATCTAATATTCGCAAAGAAATTGTTATGAGTTGAATAAATGAATCTGAGAGATTAATACCTACTTGGCTACACAAGCTTTTCATTATCGTATTCTAATGTTGAAAACGACAATTTAGGGTTCGTTTAGTTTGCAGAAATTGAAATTCCTTCCAATCTTGTTTTTTGTTTAAACGAAAATCCGGAATTGAAATCCTATTAGATTTAGAAATCTCATACAGTATTTGATATTTCATAAAATTTGTTTATAATAATGTTTTAAAATATATTAAAAACATTCATTTTGTACTAATCAACAAACAAAAAAGATGATTTAACTTTTTATAATTACTTATAGTTTATTTTTATATATTATTTATAAAGAATGGAATTCAATTCCATTTCAAGTCCTATAAACCAAATACACCAAAGATTCCAAATTCTTCCACAGAATCCAAAATCCCTCGAAAACATTCCATCAAACCAGATACCTCCTTAGAGAATAAAAAGGGTTTAACGAAAGAGGTTTATAATCTGGAAGGCGTTCCTCCAGCAACCACAATAGTCTCGCCCGTTATATACGAAGCCTCATCAGAAGCCAAGAATGCTGTGGCTGCAGCCATGTCTTCTGTCGTCCCAAGCCTCTTGAGCGATGTCTTTTCTTCGAGGCTCTTTCTCTGACAACACAAACAAATATAAATCACAGGTACCAGAAATAAACCAAACAAACCCAGTAAATCACACATCATGCAGGGTCTAGAGAGTAAAAGTAAAATATACATACTACCCCAAGAAGTGAAAAGAGGTGGTTTCCATGGTGCACCGATTTTACCGTTAATAATAGATGAAGTAATGAATTTCTCCATCTCATAGTGAAAAGGGTGAATTGGAAAGTAGAAATTACTCCTGAAAAAGGTGGATAGTTAAACCCTATATATATATATATAGAGAGAGAGAGAGAGAGAGAGGAAAGTTCAAATGCGAACTCAAATTTGGTTGCGAAGATGAGAACAAAGGAGACTGCGACACGTGTCCATTCTGTCTGAATAATGAAGAGCATTCGGTATGAACAACGAAGGTGAAGTTCATACATTATTCAGTATGAATAACACGCATTCAGAGTGAATAACACATCATTCAGACTGAATATATTCAAACTGAATGGGACACATGTCGTGCTCTCCTTTGTCCTCACGTTCACAACCAAATTTGAGTTCGCATTTGAACCCCCTCCCCCCTATATATATATTGGAAAGGACGGAGTTCTTTTTTTACAATTTTGTGACTCGAGTGTGACCTCCTTGCCCCTAATTGTTGGTATATCCCCCTCGATTACTCTTGTGGCCAAACTTACTTGACGTGTAAGCGTAATTAAGGTAACATATTAAAGAGGGTAAAAAATGGCTTCTAAAAGGGGCTTTGATCTTTTCTACTTACAAAGCTACAAAGAGTATGTTTGTTAGCAGCTTAATGAACTTAATAGGACTTGCAGCTTATTCGGTCAGCTATACATGACTGTTTGGTAGTGGCTTAATGATATAGAAAGTGGCTTATTGGGTAAGCTTTTAGGAGGGAGCTTTATGCAGAAAACCAAAAAAATTCCAAACCGCCCCTCCCATCTATGAGAAAACCCTCCAAAACAAAAACTTTCTCAATCTTTAAACACAGATGAATTCATACAGACATCTTTATACAAACAGGACTTAATGGAAAACCAACCAAATAGCCCCAAAGACAGTATTGGAAGTAGAAGACACTTACCATGGCTTCATTACTGGTAATGAATTCAGCAAAGTGTGTAGGTACAAACCCCGGAGCAACACAATTCACACGAGTATGCGGGCCCATCTCGGTTGCAAGAGCCTAAATAAATACCAAAATAACAAATATGATTCATATTGTTTCACATGTTCACTGTTCTTGTGTGTTTCTTTGTGAAACGTATATCGATGTTCTTTTTCCACAAAACAGTTTCAAAGTTTCATATATGAAACAACATTATATAAACCCTCCATGTTTCACATAACATATGAAACTTGGTTTGTAGGTATGTAATATATATTGGGTTTGTATTTGATAATGCCTAGTATATATTATTATGTGTATATATTCTCTCTATTTATAATTGCAGATGAAAGAACTTATCATATAAGATATATATATATATATATATATATATATATATGTAATATCCCAACCAATGGAGAACAAAAGTTGCCTTATAAGTGACTTGGATACCTTCCCTATCAGACGCGTTTTAAATCCGTGAGTCTAGGTGTGCAGACAAAGCGGACAATATCTGGTACGGTTGGCCGGGATGTTACAATATATATATATATAAAGAGAGAGAGAGAGAGAGAGAGAGAAAAGTTCAAATACGAACTCAAATTTGGTTGCCAACACGAGGACAAAGAAGAGCGCGACACGCGTCCCATTCGGTCTGAATAATGAAGGGCGTGAAGTTTATACATTATTCAGACTGAATAACACAACATTCAGTCTGAATATTTCCCTTCATTATTCAAACTGATATGACACGTGTCGCGCTATCCTTTGTCCTCATGTTCGCAACCAAATTGAGTTCTCATTTGAACCCGCCCCTATATGTATATGTATATATATATACACTTTGATACCTTGGTAAGACCAAGAAGAGCAGTCTTTGTGACACCATACATAGCCAAGCCAGCTGGAGGTTGGAAAGCACTGATCGAGGAAATGAAAACAATCGACGAACCTTCCGTTAAGTGAGGGGATGCATCCTGTTCAAACAATTGTTACAAATTAACTCACCACAACTCTTGTTACCAATTTAACACCTATTGTTTTTTTATTTTCTAATTCTAGTAATTGTTAGAAATTTCAATTGGGGTTATTATTAACTTGTCAAATGTTCTAATAGTTCAAATCAATTTGAACTTTATGATTAATCTCTTTCGACTTAAAACATAAATGAATCTCTTTTGATATGTCAGCTCTCGAAGTTGGTTTACATGGTTCACGGTAAAAGCACATAAATACCCGTTTTAGCCCTGGTTCCTAGACGAACTTTTTTTTATAAAAAAGATTTACCTTAATAAGCAGTATAGCGGTTTTAACATTGATTTCCCAAAGCTTGTCAAGGGCTGATTCTTGAGTTTTGAGAATGGCATCAACTGAAGGATTAGCAGCAGCATTTGACACTACTACATCTATTTTCCCATATTTCTGCAACCATAAAAGAAATAAAAGTAAGATTACACAAAGCTATCTAAAGGCAAATTGAACACACTCCACGTGCATATTTATTTTCGACATTTTAATGCTTCCATTTTGTGGGTCCCAACATATATAAATATGCAACATGAGGGAGATTCAGGGGAAAACCTCAAGAAAAAGAAATAAATTGAAGAACACTACAGGAGCTCTCCATCTGGACAGTATGCATTTATGCATAGACGGTGTGCACAAATGCATACAAGCGATTGAAGCTATTTTTTTCTATGCACGGGTGCATGTTACAAATTACCGGTATGCATTTGTGCATGCCGTCCAGATGGAGGGCTCCCGGGGTGTTCTTCAGTTTTCTTTTTTTTTGAGGCTTTCCCCTGAATCTGATCCTAGGAAACATACATCATTGACATGGATTAAGTTTGACAAGACACCATAGCTAGAGAAAATCTTAACTTCAAAATGTATGCCGAAGAACCACTTATAATCCTGATGGGATTCATGCATACGTTAACATGAATAACCAAACTAATCATTTAAAATGTAGAAAAAGAACAAAATGAAAGACTATAATCATTTGTGAACAGATTGGGGATGGTTAAGAAATTTCAGCTCATTAACAGACATATGCTCACTTGATAAATTAAAAACAGCATCTGTTTCTTGCCCAAATTAAAAGTTTCCAATTCTTGAATTAGCAAAAAAGAAGATGAAAATATAGGTCAAAGATTATCCTCATCCTCACCTGAACCGTTTGATCAATGAGATTCTTTCTCTGTTGTGCATTAGAAACATGGCATACCAATCCCAACACTTCAATGCCTTGTGCCTGGAGCTTTTTCACCGCCTCATCAACGTTTTTCTAAAATAAAACGATTTCATCTTTAAACTCAATTTGAAACAAATTCAATAAGCAAAAAATTGGGATAATATTTATGTCCAATTCATGTTTAAGGAATAGAAATTTTAAAAAGATATGTAAGCTCAAAAGTTGCAATTTGTGAGCAGAAACAAGACAACTGAGCTTCAATTTGACTCAAATAAGTTCAAGAATTCCATATCTTTAAGAGATAACTAACTCAAAATAAATCACACATATATTGATGTAATATAACATAATTTGAAGTGATACATTAAGATACTGAAAATATCCCCAATTTTGAGGTGATGAAATATGAATTATGTGATATCAAACTCTACTAAACACAAAATACATACTTTCTTTTAGCATATTCAAGTAGAACATACATCAAAATCTTAGAAGATAAGATATATAAGTTAAGGAATTCATCCCAAATTCAAAGTAACATAATAGAAAATCAAGCAACAACTCAATGTTTCATGAGAGAAACTCGTATAACAAGTGTGATTTACGAATTAAAACCCTAAAATTGATGTGGTAAAAAGTGAAAAAATTGAACCTGTCTGCGAGAGGAGATGACGACAGATGCGCCTTCTAAGCCGAGGCGTTCAGCAATACTAAAACCTATGCCTTGAGTTGAAGCAGTAACGATCGCAACTTTTCCTTCAAATCTTCTCCCTATCTTGGATTTCTCCATTGTTGCTGATCGAATATTTGTTTGTTTGCTTTCTGGTAATTTTGATGGCCTGCAAAACAATATTTTTCCCCAATTCGAAAAGATAAAAGGGACCCACACACACACACACACCCACTTCGTCTATATCACCACCATGAATATGATCAGATCATAAACAACTATGGACTTTGGAGCTTTCTTCCCAACAACTTTTGACACCTATGAATCAGCGGCCGAAATAGTCATATCATTTCAAGGGTCAAAACTTTCAAATCTGTTGTTATCTATTCGTAACAAAATTAACACAATTTTGCTGAAATGACTATTTTGGGATATGAAATTGTGAAAATAGCCATTCAGTACGTTAAATTAGACTATGTTATGGCGTAGTCCATATTTTCCCATTTTTTGCAAAAAAGTCCCTGACTACGTCAAATATGGACTACGCCATGACGTAGTCAGTCCCTCAACTTTGAAAAATTGACAAAAATGACCCCTGGACTTGAAAATATGGAAAAATAGTTTGGAAAATGACAATTTGGTCCCTGTAGTATACTACGCCATGGCATAGTAACATATGGCGTAGTCGCCATCTTGAAAAGTTGGCAAAAATGGCCCCTGGACTTGGAAGGGTTTTGATTAAGAATTAAAAATTACAAAATGGCCCCTGGACCTTACTACGCTACGGCGAAGTGGCCAGTTTGAAAAATTAGCAAAAATGGTCCCTAGACTTGGAAGGTTATTTAGTAAGAATAAAAAATGACATTTTGGCCCCTGGACCTTACTACGCCATGGCGTAGTACCATTTGGCGTAGTGGTCAAAGATACCCTGGAATATGCTCTTTGACCAACCTTGAAACTTTGAAAAATTGGCAGGAAAGGTCCCTACGCCATGGCGTAGTACTGTTTTGGCGTAGTTCTTTTCTGAAATTTGACCGATTCTCCATTTAATAGGGTAGCTGAGCAATTAATAGGGTAGTTGAATGGTTTGGGAAGCGAGAAATCACGGATGCTACTCTTATTTTCCTTATAAGTTGATGGTTGTGGTCCACACTATCAATTGCTATCACTTTCCTTTGTTCTTGAATTTTTGTTGCTTCAAAAACGACAAGAATTTTGCAATCCACGTCAAAAGCCCAGTTTTTCAAGCTCACGCGCCTTCGAGAATTTTGCAATCCACGTCAAAAGCCAGTAATACACGTCAAAATATGGAATTTTCACACCCACAAGCAACGGTAAGTTTTTTCGTCTTAAATTCAATAAAATTTATTTTTATATCGTTGCAATCATAATTAGTTATATAATGGTACATGAGTTAATTGCTTTTAAATTATCATGCATTCTTAATATTTGTATCATGCAGTCTTAATTTTCTTTATACAGATCATTTTTCATAAGTTTATCATGCATTCTTAATTTTCTGTTTTTTATTAATATTTTTTTTAACTTTCTGTTTTTTAAAAAATATTTTTTTTTAAATTTCGTTTTTTGGAAAAAAAAAATTTTAAGTTGAGAATTTTGATAAATATTTTTGTTAACTTTCTGATTTTTAATTTTTTTTTAAGTTTATGTGTTTTTTAAAGATTTATTGTAATTTTGTGATTTTTTAAATTTTTGTGAAAAAAAAACAGTCTCCATATTTAAAAAAAATTAATAACTTTTTGTTTTTAAAAAAAAAATTCTTAACTTTCTGTTTTTTTTAAAATAAATTTAAAAATTTCGTTTTTTGGAAAATATTTTTTTAAGTTGAGAATTTTGATTAATAATTTTCTTAACTTTTTGAAAATTTCGTTTTTTAAAAAATATTTTTTTAAGTTTATGTGGTTTTTTAAAGATTTATTGTCATTTTGTGATTTTTTGGATATTTGTGAAAAATAAAAACAAATAAAAACAGTCTCATAATATATACCTGTTTAATTAAAAACAGTCTCATAATTAATAACACATGTTTAATATATATCTGTTTAATTAATACATGTCTGTCTAATATATACCTGTTTAATTAATATATGTCTGTTTTAGTTAACATATACCTGTTTAATTAATATATGTCTGTTTTAATTAATATATACCTGTTTAATTAATATATGTCTGTTTTAATTAATATATACCTGTTTAATTATTATATATCTGTTTTAATTAGTATATACCTGTTTAATTATTATATATCTGTTTTAATTAGTATATATCTGTTTAAATTAATATATATCTTTTTAATTAATATATATCTGTTTTAATTAATATATATATATGTTTTAATTAATATACAACTTTTTAATTAATAGACCACTTAAAAATGTTATAATAACTTTTGGAAGTCACACTTCCACCCCAATGAAAACGTTCAATCGTATTTCGTTAAACGAAATAATTGCATAACACTGAAAGATTTTGTCAAACGGGTGTAAATAGCCCTAAGGTTGTAGGGACTTAAGTAATCCACGTGATTCCCCTACTACCTGGAAATCCAACAGTGGAACTGCCATTATTTTCGAATGATGAAATATTGATGAACGACTATCAACAAAATCGAAAAACACCAACAAAAAATGTTATAATAACTGTTTAATTAATATACAACTGTTTAATTAATATACAACTTTTTAATTAATAGACCACTTATAAATGTTATAATAAATTTTGGAAGTCACACTTCCACCCCAATGAAAACATTCAATCGTATTTCGTTAAACGAAATAATTGCATAACACTGAAATTTTTTGTCAAACGGGTGTAAAAAGCCCTAAGGTTGTAGGGACTTAAGTAATCCACGTGATTCCCCTACTACCTGGAAATCCAACAGTGGAACTGCCATTATTTCCGAATGATGAAATATTGATGAACGACTATCAACAAAATCGAAAAACACCAACAAAAAATGTTATAATAACTGTTTAATTAATATACAACTGTTTAATTAATATACAACTTTTTAATTAATAGACCACTTAAAAATGTTATAATAAATTTTGGAAGTCACACTTCCACCCCAATGAAAACATTCAATCGTATTTCGTTAAACGAAATAATTGCATAACACTGAAAGATTTTGTCAAACGGGTGTAAATAGCCCCAAGGTTGTAGGGACTTAAGTAATCCACGTGATTCCCCTACTACCTGGAAATCCAACAGTGGAACTGCCATTATTTTCGAATGATGAAATATTGATGAACGACTATCAACAAAATCGAAAAACACCAACAAAAAATGTTATAATAACTGTTTAATTAATATACAACTGTTTAATTAATATACAACTTTTTAATTAATAGACCACTTAAAAATGTTATAATAACTTTTGGAAGTCACACTTCCACCCCAATGAAAACGTTCAATCGTATTTCGTTAAACGAAATAATTGCATAACACTGAAAGATTTTGTCAAACGGGTGTAAATAGCCCTAAGGTTGTAGGGATTTAAGTAATCCACGTGATTCCCCTACTACCTGGAAATCCAACAGTGGAACTGCTATTATTTTCAAATGATGAAATATTGATGAACGACTATCAACAAAATCGAAAAACACCAACAAAAAATGTTATAATAACTGTTTAATTAATATACAACTTTTTAATTAATAGACCACTTAAAAATGTTATAATAACTTTTGGAAGTCACACTTCCACCCCAATGAAAACGTTCAATCGTATTTCGTTAAACGAAATAATTGCATAACACTGAAAGATTTTGTCAAACGGGTGTAAATAGCCCTAAGGTTGTAGGGACTTAAGTAATCCACGTGATTCCCCTACTACCTGGAAATCCAACAGTGGAACTGCTATTCGTTTCGAATGATGAAATATTGATAAACGACTATCAACAAAATCGAAAAACACCAACAAAAAATGTTATAATAACTGTTTAACTAATATACAACTGTTTAATTAATATACAACTTTTTAATTAATAGACCACTTAAAAATGTTATAATAAATTTTGGAAGTCACACTTCCACCCTGTAACACCCTCCCTAGACCCCGGAAGGTATTACGGAAAATAAGCTACTAAAGTGCTAAAAATAAAATAAACGTCTAAACCATACGTCAAATACATCAAAGTCAAGCTAACAGCGGAAGCCTGAAACTAAAGAAAACAAAGTGAACCAACTAGTCCGTCCCATACCGGACTATTTATTACATCATAAAAAGAAATGAAAACCATCCTAGTGATTGAGCAACCTGACGAGCTACGCCGACTATTTCCTTTTGCTAGATCCCACATGAGTGCCTCCTGAGATACACGACATAGTTAGCTTACAAGGCTAAGTGAGTTCATGAAATACTAAAACAACTTAACTTTTAGCAATGCATAATAACATAAGAGTTACAACTATTAACTAAGTATATAACTGATAACTGATCAATCATAAGCTTCTTCCATTCACTTTTCTATAGGTGCCAAATGGCGCACTCACTAAACTGAGCAACATAATTGTTCCCAACGGGTAACAAGTTCTGAATAATACTGAGCTTGACTGCGTCTTTCGGACTAACTAATATTCTTTCATAATTAACGTAAAACAACAATAACAATAATAAATTGTAACATACCAAGCAATTTAAATAATAACTGCGTAATAAATAAATTACATATACTGTAACTAAATTAATCGTGTATCCTCCCCTTGGGGAAACGAGTCATGAAAACTCACCTGAATTATTGAACACTTGAGCAACGGTAGAATTCTGTAAATTTTCTACGAACCGAACACCTAAACAAATAATTTAGGGGTTCCCAAGTTAAACTAAAATAAAGGTAAAACTAGTTTGTGGGTCACTAAATATTATTTTAGAGTTAACTCTCATCGTAACTCGTGACTGTATTTAGTTAATGGTATAATTGACTATTAAAATCTAATTATACAATTACTAAAATGTGACCTATGGAAACTTGGTGGATTCTAAAGCTCCCATGAATCAATAGCATGCATACGCATGCATGGTCAAAAAAAAGAAAGCTTCTGCCATCTTGTTTTTACTTTTATTATTTTTGCCAACAATCATCATGTGGTCCCACTTCTGTTTCTTCTTCTTTTCTTTTTCTTTTGCTTCTTCTTCGCCAAACAACACCAAATATATATATATATATATATATATATATATATATATACATCTTTATAACCATTATTGCTACATTCTCACATATATAACCGACCGGAGTCCGACTCTTACATCGGGAAGAACTGTGGCCACAACCACCTTCCACCGGGTTCAATCTCTTCGATGACAACCCAAAACTCAATTGAAACACAAGTAATCGTGTCGCTTAAACTCATATTCGACACTACCCTGTCGCTAAACAGAATAGGATCATAAATCCAAAAAGAACTAAATAGGAACGGAAGAGATTAACTTACCAAAAACCGACGATTGTGTCTCCAAAACTTTCTGTAGTAGTTAACTTGAAACAAGCCTTTCAAAACCTTTTTCTTCTTAGCTTCAAGAACACTCCAACTTCCTCTCTCTCTCTCTCTCTCTCTTCTCTTCGTGGGTCCTCCAAAGAAAAGAAAAAGAAGACTTTTCTTCTTTTAATATATTGATAAAGATGAAAGAGAAGGAGTTATCTCCTCCCTCTCTCTCTGCCGAACTTCCAGAAAAGTGGTTACCCCACTTTGAGTTTGTTTGACCACAATAACTCACACTCCATCCCTCTACTTCTTACATCTTTACTTTATTAACCCTTCACATATACATATTTACACTTTTTAATAAACAAGAGATGGGGTGTTACAACTCTTCCCCTCTTATAGGAATTTCGTCCTTGAAATTTGCATCGGGTTGGAATAACTGAGGATACTTTGCTCTCATCTCCGCTTCGGGTTCCCACGTCATTTCTGACCCTTTGTGGAACCTCCACTTTACAAGCACTAGGGAAATGCTTTTATTTCTCAAAGTCTTTGTCTTTTTATCTATCACCTGTACCGGTTCTTCTTCGTAGCTCAACTTATCGTTTATCTGAATATCTTTGAACGACACTGTTGTCGTCTCGTCTGCTAGACACTTCCTCAAATTTGACACATGGAATGTGTCATGAATGCCTTGGAGTTCTTCTGGCAATTTCAGTCGATAAGCTACTCGGCCAACTCTTGCAGTGATTTCAAAAGGTCCAACATACCTTGGACTCAACTTCCCTCGTTTTCCAAACCTAAAAAGGCCCTTCCATGGTGATATCTTTAGCATCACCTTATCACCCATCTCAAACTCTAGTGGCCTACGCCGCTTATCTGCATAACTTTTTTGTCTATCTTGCGCGACTTTCAGTCTATCACGAATTTGAATTATTTTGTCTGAGGTTTGTTGGACTATCTCCGGCCCAGCTAGCTGCTTTTCCCCAATATCGGTCCAACAAACTGGGGTTCTACATTTTCTTCCATACAATGCTTCAAACGGTGCTGCTTGAATGCTAGCATGGTAGCTATTGTTATAGGAAAACTCAACTAATGGCAGATGATCATCCCATCTACCACCAAAATCAATTACACATGCTCTAAGCATGTCTTCAAGTGTCTGAATGGTTCGCTCACTTTGACCGTCTGTTTGTGGATGATAGGCGGTACTCAAATTCAATCGGGTTCCCATCTCACGCTGGAAACTCGTCCAAAACCTTGATCTGAACTTTGAATCTCTATCCGAAACGATCGACAACGACACTCCATGCCTTGATACTATCTCACTGACATATATCCGGGCCAACCTCTCTACCGTGTACTTCTCGCTTATTGGCAGAAAATGAGCTGATTTTGTTAGTCTGTCGACGATAACCCAAATGGCATCATGCCCCCTTAGGGTCTTCGGGAGCTTAGTTACAAAGTCCATTGTCACCCTCTCCCACTTCCACACTGGTATCTCCATTTGCTGCAGACTGCCTGATGGTTTTTGGTGCTCGGTCTTTACTTGTAGACAAGTAAGACATCTCTCCACGTATTGTGCTACTAACTTCTTCATCCCTGGCCACCAATAACCTTCTTTTAAGCTCTTGTACATCTTGTCACTGCGAGGATGTATCGAATATCGGGACTTGTGTGCTTCATCAAGTACTAGTTTTCTTGTCTCTCCCATTTTCGGAATCCATATTCTATTCTGAAACCTCCATACACCATCGGAGTCGGTTGCTAAAAGTTTGACTTGACCAGTCATCCTTTCTTTCTTAACGTTCCCTTCTTTAAGTGCTTCCTGCTGTAACTCTCGAATTTGATTCTTTAAGTTGAGACGGATATCCATCCGCATTGCTCGAACTCTAATTGGTTTTGGTCTTTCTTTCCTACTTAAAGCACCGGAAACCACGTTCACCTTTCCTGGATGGTAGTGTATCACACAATCATAGTCTTTTAGCAACTCCATCCATCGTCTCTGCCTCATGTTGAGTCCTTCTGGTCAAACAAATACTTGAGGCTCTTATGATCTGTGTAAATGGCACACTTTGTACCATAAAGGTAGTGCCTCCAAATCTTGAGGGCGAAAACTACTGCTGCTAACTCCAAGTCATGAGTAGGATACTTCTTCTCATGCTCTTTCAATTGGCGTGATGCATAGGCGATCACCTTGCCTCTTTGCATCAATACACAGCCTAGTCCCAACTTTGAGGCATCACTATAGACCATAAAGTCTTCTGACCCTTCTGGCAAAGATAGGATGGGAGCACTGCTCAACTTTTCTTTCAATAGCTGGAAAGCTTCTTCTTGTTTCTCACTCCAATCAAACCTGATGGACTTCTTAGTCAATGCTGTCAATGGGGTTGCTATTTTGGAGAAATCTTGTATGAATCTTCTATAGTAACCTGCTAGTCCAAGGAAACTTCGTATTTCTGTAGCGGTCTTAGGTTGTTCCCAATCCATCACCGCTTCAATTTTTGTTGGGTCAATTTTTATGCCACTCTTGTCAACCACATAACCCAGGAATTGTACTTCACGAATCTAGAACTCACACTTGGAAAACTTGGCATACAGTTTTTCCTTCTTCAATAGTTCTAAGATCAACCTGAGGTGTTGTGTGTGTTCCTCCGGACTCTTTGAATAGATAAGGATATCGTCAATAAAGACAATAACAAATTTATCTAAATACGGTCCACACACCCTGTTCATCATGTCCATGAACGCAGTTGGCGCGTTTGTCAAACCAAACGGCATTACGAGGAACTCGTAATGATCGTACCTCGTCCTAAATGCTGTCTTCGGAATATCTTCATCTCGTACTTTCAGCTGGTGGTATCCTGACCTCAGATCAATTTTTGAAAAATAACTTGAGCCCTGTAGCTGGTCGAACAAATCGTCTATCCTCGGTAAAGGGTACCGATTCTTTATAGTAACCTTGTTTAGCTCTCGGTAGTCGATGCACATGAGCATCGATCCATCCTTCTTCTTAACAAATAATATAGGTGCACCCCATGGTGATGAGCTAGGACGGATAAAGCCCTTATCCAAAAGCTCTTGTAGTTGCTTCATCAATTCTTGCATCTCGGTTGGTGCCAACCTATATGGGGACTTAGCAATCGGTGTTGTCCCTGACATTAACTCAATCTTGAACTCAACCTGACGTTCTGGTGGTAGTCCAGGCAAATCTTCAGGAAACACCTCTGGATATTCTCTCACAATCGGCACATCTACGATAGCTTGCTTCTCCAACTTCACATCAATGGCATGGGCTAAATAAGCCATACACCCTTTCCTAAGGAACTTGCTTGCCTTGATTGCCGAAATGACACCTATCTCGTTCTTTCTTTTATCTCCATACACGTGGATGGTCTCTCTGGACGGAGTTCGTACTTGGACCATCTTTTGATTGCAAACAATTTGAGCATGGTTTTCTGACAACCAATCCATGCCTAATACTATATCAAAACCACCTAGGCGCATAGGCATTAACTTAACAGGAAAATCTCTACCATCTATATTGATCGTGCAATCCTCAATGATTTCCTTAATGCTGATTTGACCACCGTCGGCCATTTCTACAATGTAATTCCTTTCTAACTTACTGGCACTTCTATTCAAGTAGTGGTGAAAAGTAGAAGATACAAAGCTCCTAGTTGCACCACAATCAAATAAAACATGAGCAAGGACGTTGTTGACAGGAAATGTACCTGACACAACATCGGGTGTCTCCTTTTCTTCTTCCAAGGTCATGGTATATGCTCGACCCTTAGCCTTAGGAACCTCTTTCCTATTAGCTAAGCCTTTTCCCGAACCATCTGCAATGGCTTTGACCGTCCCGACTTGACCTCTTTGTACCATTGGGCACTCGTTTCTAAGATGCTCGGTTGAGCCACATTCATAACAGGCACGACCACCTGTACAATCCTTCATAGAGTGTTCTGGATTCCCACAACGTAAGTAACCAAGACTACCAGCTTTGCATTCTCCGGGATGTCGTCTTCCACATTTAGCACATGTCGGGTACCCTGTACCACTCGCCTTGACTATTGGCCTTGAACTGACCTTGGCTTGCTTGGACCCTTTACTGGGTCCTTCCCACTTACGTTTTCCCTCTTTATTTAGTGCCATCTTTGGACTACTACTTTTCTCTGTTGTCTTTGCCATCTCAACTGCTTCGACGAATGTCTTGGGAGCAGACACTTCCACATACCTACGAATATCAGTTCTAAGACCGTCTATGAATCGGTCTACCTTCCTTTGCTCAGTAGCCACTTGATGGGAAGCGAATCTGGACTTCTCAGTAAATAAGTTCACATATTCTTGAATTGTATTGTCACCTTGTTCTAATTGCAGAAACTCGGTCTCCAAACGCTTAACCTCAACCCTGGAGCAGTACTTATCAGTCATGAGCTCCTTCATCTGTTCCCAAGTCATTGTAGCAACTCCAGCTTCGCCTCTAACGGATTCTTCTAAATTCCACCAGTGTAGTGCTGCATCACAGAATGTGGTTGCAGCAAATTTAACTTTTTGCTCAGGCGCACACTCACAAATGCTGAAACATCTTTCAATCTTATTTATCCAGTTCATCAAGGCCACTGGACCCTCCTCACCATGAAACTCCTTAGGGCGTGTACAACTGAAACTCTTGTAGCTGCATCCTTTCTTGCTTTCGGTTCTAATATTATCATCAGTCCTCTCCACTCGTGGCGGACTCATTGGACGTTCAACCCTGGCCGCAGTAGCGGCTGCCAACATCCCAGGCAATGTAGCTTGTAGTACCTGAGTTATCTTCTCCGTGAGCATCTCATCTGTAATGGGTGCTGCCCCTCGACCTGTTCCAGGAGGCCTACCACGACCTCGTCTGCTAGTTGCACTTACTTGCACAGATGGGGCTGGAGCTGCAACCCTACTTTGACCTCGGCCTCAACCTCGGCCCCTACCAACTGATGGTTGAGCTGATGCCCTAACATTCTCAGTGCTGGCTGTGGCTGTACGTACTGAACCTCTAGTCACCATTATGAACTATAAATACACAGAATTCAGTATTAAATAAATGAATCACACTACTATTATATTATTATTTTCACGCGCAAGGCACATGCGTATATATGTGCAGATACTAATCTTGAAAACATTACCAAATAGAACTTTGGTTCTCCAATAATCATTCAATAACTAGGACCTTGGTCCCTTTAACCGATCAATTAATGGAACCTCGGTTCCACACTGCAACAACATAACAATTACGATGAAACAACGTCTTTTACAGCTAATATTAATGACTACCACTAAAAGGGAAATTAGTTCTCTTGTCTAACTCTACTATTGTGCTCAATGCAAGGTTGCATTATAACCTATTGTGCTCCGACTATGTCGTGCATTGCATAGTGGAATCTATACTGAGGCCTAATTTTAACATCTAACAGTTCAAGCTTAGGCTATATATCATAACCTATTTCTCTTGAACTACATCTCTGATACCAACTTGTAACACCCTCCCTAGACCCCGGAAGGTATTACGGAAAATAAGCCACTAAAGTGCTAAAAATAAAATAAACGTCTAAACCATACGTCAAATACATCAAAGTCAAGCTAACAGCGGAAGCCTGAAACTAAAGAAAACAAAGTGAACCAACTAGTCCGTCCCATACCGGACTATTTATTACATCATAAAAAGAAATGAAAACCATCCTAGTGATTGAGCAACCTGACGAGCTACGCCGACTATTTCCCTTTGCTAGATCACACATGAGTGCCTCCTCAGATACACGACATAGTTAGCTTACAAGGCTAAGTGAGTTCATGAAATACTAAAACAACTTAACTTTTAGCAATGCATAATAACATAAGAGTTACAACTATTAACTAAGTATATAACTGATAACTGATCAATCATAAGCTTCTTCCATTCACTTTTCTATAGGTGCCAAATGGCGCACTCACTAAACTGAGCAACATAATTGTTCCCAACGGGTAACAAGTTCTGAATAATACTGAGCTTGACTGCGTCTTTCGGACTAACTAATATTCTTTCATAATTAACGTAAAACAACAATAACAATAATAAATTGTAACATACCAAGCAATTTAAATAATAACTGCGTAATAAATAAATTACATATACTGTAACTAAACTAATCGTGTATCCTCCCCTTGGGGAAACGAGTCATGAAAACTCACCTGAATTATTGAACACTTGAGCAACGGTAGAATTCTGTAAATTTTCTACAAACCGAACACCTAAAACAAATAATTTAGGGGTTCCCAAGTTAAACTAAAATAAAGGTAAAACTAGTTTGTGGGTCACTAAATAATATTTTAGAGTTAACTCTCATCGTAACTCGTGACTGTATTTAGTTAATGGTATAATTGACTATTAAAATCTAATTATACAATTACTAAAATGTGACCTATGGAAACTTGGTGGATTCTAAAGCTCCCATGAATCAACAGCATGCATACGCATGCATGGTCAAAAAAAAGAAAGCTTCTGCCATCTTGTTTTTAGTTTTATTATTTTTGCCAACAATCATCATGTGGTCCCACTTCTGTTTCTTCTTCTTTTCTTTTTCTTTTGCTTCTTCTTCGCCAAACAACACCAAAAAAAATATATATACATATATACATCTGTATAACCATTAATGCTACATTCTCACATATATAACCGACCGGAGTCCGACTCTTACATCGGGAAGAACTGTGGCCACACCCACCTTCCACCGGGTTCAATCTCTTCGATGACAACCCAAAATTCAATTGAAACACAAGTAATCGTGTCGCTTAAACTCATATTCGACACTACCCTGTCGCTAAACAGAATAGGATCATAAATCCAAAAGGAACTAAATAGGAACGGAAGAGATTAACTTACCGAAAACCGACGATTGTGTCTCCAAAACTTTCTGCAGTAGTTAACTTGAAACAAGCCTTTCAAAACCTTTTTCTTCTTAGCTTCAAGAACACTCCAACTTCCTCTCTCTCTCTCTCTTCTCTTCGTGGGTCCTCCAAAGAAAAGAAAAAGAAGACTTTTCTTCTTTTAATATATTGATAAAGATGAAAGAGAAGGAGTTATCTCCTCCCTCTCTCTCTGCCGAACTTCCAGAAAAGTGGTTACCCTACTTTGAGTTTGTTTGACCACAATAACTCACGCTCCATCCCTCTACTTCTTACATCTTTACTTTATTAACCCTTCACATATACATATTTACACTTTTAAATAAACAAGAGATGGGGTGTTACACACCCCAATGAAAACATTCAATCGTATTTCGTTAAACGAAATAATTGCATAACACTGAAAGATTCTGTCAAACGGGTGTAAATAGCCCTACGGTTGTAGGGACTTAAGTAATCCACGTGATTCCCCTACTACCTGGAAATCTAACAGTGGAACTGTCATTATTTTCGAATAATGAAATATTGATGAACGACTATCAACAAAATCGAAAAACACCAACAAAAAATGTTATAATAACTGTTTAAGTAATATACAACTTTTAATTAATATACAACTTTTTAATTAATAGACCACTAAAAAATGTTATAATAACTTTTGGAAGTCACACTTCCACCCCAATGAAAACGTTCAATCGTATTTCGTTAAACGAAATAATTGCATAACACTGAAAGATTTTGTCAAACGGGTGTAAATAGCCCTAAGGTTGTAGGGACTTAAGTAATCCACGTGATTCCCCTACTACCTGGAAATCCAACAGTGGAACTGCCATTATTTTCGAATGATGAAATATTGATGAACGACTATCAACAAAATCGAAAAACACCAACAAAAAATGTTATAATAATTGTTTAATTAATATACAACTGTTTAATTAATATACAACTTTTTAATTAATAGACCACTTAAAAATGATATAATAAATTTTGGAAGTCACACTTCCACCCCAATGAAAACGTTCAATCGTATTTCGTTAAACGAAATAATTACATAACACTGAAAGATTTTGTCAAACGGGTGTAAATAGCCCTAAGGTTGTAGGGACTTAAGTAATCCACGTGATTCCCCTACTACCTGGAAATCCAACTGTTGAACTGCCATTATTTTCGAATGATGAAATATTGATGAACGACTATCAACAAAATCGAAAAACACCAACAAAAAATGTTATAATAACTGTTTAATTAAAATACAACTTTTTAATTAATAGACCACTTAAAAATGTTATAATAAATTTTGGAAGTCACACTTCCACCCCAATGAAAACGTTCAATCGTATTTCGTTAAACGAAATAATTGCATAACACTGAAAGATTTTGTCAAACGGGTGTAAATGGCCCTAAGGTTGTTGGGACTTAAGTAAGCCACGTGATTCCCCTACTACCTGGAAATCCAACAGTGGAACTGCCATTATTTTCGAATGATGAAATATTGATGAACGTTATAATAACTTGTATATACATCATGGTTTTAGCTTATAAATGTTATAAACGTTATAATAACTTTTGGAAGTCACACTTCCACCAAAAAAAAAACTTAAGCGTGATACAACTTGTATATACATCATGGTTTTAGCTCACGAATTTTACAAACTCAATATGTAGGTCCCTGTGCTCACAATAAGGAATAAAATTTTCTTGATTAAGGACATTCGGGCTGCAATTTTAGTTTCTTCGGCTAGAGAAGAACTTTTTAGAACTACTCCCTTCGGTCCTTGGTTGGACCTTCACGTGCAGCCCAAGACAGTGTTTTGACAGCCTTGTTCCTAGAAAGGCAAATTCCTCCTATTGAAGGACAAGAGGAGGAGTTATGGTTTAATATTCCGGCCACATCCTTCGTTTCGGCCGAGAGGACTACTGCCTTAACACAGGGCTATCATTTGGGGTCCTATCGAACATCCCTCCCCTCCGAAAGCACAACTTCCTAAGGAGGGTCTTTCCTGATGCTTGCGGAGAGACAGTTCATCCCGAGCCTCGTCTGCAGCTTTCCTTGGTTATTAGCACAATTAAGGATAAGATGTTAAACTTAAGCGACAAGGATGTTGTCCGAGTCTGCTTACTAGGGATGGTGGAACTTGTATTCGTTGGACGTCAGGTTTCCCATTTAGTTAACCCCAATCTATTTAATATCGTGGAGCGTTTTACAACATTTAATCGCTATCCATGGGGAAGCTACACATGGGAACCGACCTACAAGCAGTTGAATCGTGCTTGGGCTCGACGCGACCAACACAACAAGATGTCGATTACGGGTTTTGCATACGCCCTAAAGGTTAGATAATTATTAATTTGAAATTTGTTTCCTTTATGATAATGTTCATATATTTATGTGTTGTTGTATGTTTGTAGATATGGATCGTGTTTAGGTGTTTCCAGTCTCCCTACAATGGTTTACATGCTCCGTCGCGTCCCCGAGGGGGGTTTGTTGGACCAGGAACCATAATTTGAATATAAGTGCCTGCCTTGAGTTCCTTGAGTGTCAAGAGGTATGTTTTTGTGTGTATTTGGAAGTCTATTTATAATAAATTAAGACTATGATTTAACTAACTTGTTATGTTTTCAATTTTCCAGGAAGGGCGGCGCCCACACTATCCTCTTGTAGCTTATCCGTCGGAGCAGCAAACGGATTGGTATAGGGATAGCCATGCTTACTTCGATAGCCATGAGGGCCTTCGAGCATCGAAGAGGCCCCGACGTACGCAAGGCTCTCCCTCCCCATCTGGCTCCGGCAATGGATCCCACTCGTCTATGGAGTTGGACCGCCCCCAATCCCCCAGTTTAGTCCGTGGGGCTACGCCAGCCTTTTCGGACTATATCCGCCATGACAATTGGAACGCACGTGGACATTATGAGCCATACCCGGACTCATTTGATTCCCAATGGGACAGTTTGGATCGGCAAAGGTTGAATGAGGTATACTATGATTTCTATTACCACAAGGAGCAAGTAGATAGAGATTTGTTTACACACTATGACCAGCAAAAGATAATAAATGCCGATCAAAAATAAATAAATGAGGACTATAGTGCAAGGATCAAGGAGTTGGAGTTGCAGATTGAAAGGATGAATGTAAGTTATTCGTTTAACCTTTTGTATTAAAATTGTTTTAATGTGTTTACTAACAACATTTGCATACTTTTTTTAGATGGGGGCCAACCCTCCCGATCTACGTCGTCCGGATCAGCCATGTTCTCGGCTCCGACCTCTTCTTATCCGCAGCAGGTAAGTTATGAAACATGGTTATATAGCAATCATTTAACTCTTTCTTTACCCCATTTTGTGGTATTTAACAACCTTCTTTCTAAGGGCACAAGCGGTGACCATTTGGGGTACTCCCAGTATCCAGCCCAGCCGGCAATCATGAGTATGCCCTCGTCTTCATACATGTCACCGAGCCCCTCTAATTTTCTTGTAAGTTAAATAAGTAGTATTAAAACCTATCTATATCGGGATTTGTAATATTTTACTTGGTAATGATCGGTATTGATTTAATAGGGTACGTCAGTTGCTACGGAGCTAGGACTTTATGTACCCCAGTCGAGCTTAGGAGAACAACAGCTGCCGTACTCCACCGCCCATATCCCCTACATGCCTAATGTAAGTAAAAAAGTTTGGTTTTTTTTTAAATTAACTGAAAACAATTCATCTTATTTTGTAGGTTACGCTTGATGATTTCGACTCATCATTCGAGTCGTTCGCAACTGTTGAACGGTCGTTATTTGGTGATGAGCAAGTTGGGCCGTCGAATCCTGGACTACAAGTATACCAGCCGCCGTCCAGCATCACAGCTGAGACAACACCGGTGGTCAAGGACAAACTAGAGAGGGCACCAAGTCAATATGTGACCACTCCGTTTACAAAACAACCTGATACAACGCCAGCTCCAAAGCGCCCTAAGGGCAAGGGCAAGGGAAAGGAAGCCTCATCAACGGCAACGGCGGCGGCCATGATCCTCCAAAAATACAAACAAAATCGTTTGCCCGAGATGAGGCTTCCGTTTTTGACGGCCTCGATTGACAGGACGTGGTGGGGCATGCTGCTGGGCGAGGAAGGCAATGGTGATTTCAACGGCGATGTGAGTATATAAATTTGAGTCCATTGTGTTTTTAAAAATATACCGTATTCATTCTATAACTTCTAGCGTACCATTTACTAGCATGTGAATGCATGGGTAGGCTATACCATGCTTAGCCGTCATCAAGAAGCAGAATGGAAGGTGATGAACGCCGATTTTGGGAAGTTCTTAAGTGATGGTCGTGGTGCTGACCTTGTCATCAACATGGTATCGGGGATGGCCGAAGGTTCGATATCGTGGGGCAACCTAAAACGGGTGTGTAAATTAGTTTACATCAATTTTACACCTGTATTCAAACCTATCCGTTATTAACTATATGTTTGGCCTTTTTTTTCAGGTCTACTGCCCGATTGTCATTGGGCATCAGCATTGGGTCCTAGGGGTTTTGACCCTTAAGGATTTCGTTATGGTTGTCTACGACAGCTTTGATAATATCCCTTCTTATCGGAAAGTCTTTAGCGAAATGATGGAAAAATGGAAAGTTACTCTGCCTTATTTGATGTCCAAAATTCATTCGCACCGCCTTAAAAACGCCGCCAGAAAATTCAGTTATAAGTACGCTAACAATGTACCACAACAGGCTTCTAGCTGTGGAGATTGTGGAGTATTTATGAGCATGTTCCTATCCTGGCTGATTAATAATGAGGCCATAACTTCCGACAGGAATCAGGTGACAGCTGCCTAGAATTGGCGAAATTACATGGCGGAGACTTTATATCTTTATACAGATCATTATGCTAATACGACCGATTAGTGGGTTGCCCATTGTTTTTTTTTTGTATCACAACTAATAAAAATAAATACATACCTTTTTGCTGCATCTCTGTATTTGATTTATTTTCCCCCCTTTTTGTCTTTGTGTAATTTTCACATGGTTGTCTTTGACACATTAAGACGAATAATTACAATCACATGGTCCTACTCCTATTTTGTCAGACGAAAAAAAAACTTTTTCATATATTACATGGCACATCCCAGTATCACATGTGGAACAGAAAGCACATGGTCCTAGTCCTACTTTGTCAGACGAATAAAAAACTTTTTCATATATCACATGTAGAACAGAAACCACATGGTCCTAGTCCTACTTTCTCTTTATAAAGGACCAAAATTTTCAATCAAACAAAGTTAAGGGTTGTAGCTGCAATTTAATAGGTCTTTAAAAGGAAGGCAGGTGGTGCTTTTCTCCAACACATCGCTCTCTTCTCAGTTACCACACCTCCACCAACACATCGCTCTCTTCTCAGTTACCACACCCTCCTTCATGGAAAAAGTTAAAGTATATCTTCGTTCCAGTGGTAAATGGGAGTTTGCAAACGATGGGTGGGAATTCATTCCCTCCGGTCCACCAAGTAAATTTCAGGTACTATTGCCCAAAAACATTACACATTTTAAGTTGGCCGGTTACTGTCAAAAAAAATTTAACATTGATAATGATGGCGGTGATATGAAGATAGTGCACAAGACGAATGGCGAAATTTATCAAATATCTGACGATGAATGTGCTCGTTGGTTCATGAATTATGCGTTGGGGTGCCAGAGTCCACCTACACTCTATGTGCATGTTGATTATCTAGTGTACGGTAGAGGTGATGTCGGTTGTAGTTCCAACGTTGAAGACACACAAGAAGAAGAAGAAGAAAGAGAAGAAGAAGAAGAAGAAGAAGAAGAAGGGGGTGATGAAGAAGAAGACGATGAAGAAGAAAAAAGTCGTTTTGTTGGCTTTGCTGAAGATGAAGGTTTTGTTTTTGACATAACTGATACGGATGAAGACGAAGCAGCTGTAGAAAGGGTGACTCCTGCCAATAATTCATTTGCCAGGATAAATGATCTATTTGATATGCCTTCTCCTCTTGAAACCCCAGAGTCGTATGTTACAACTAAGGACCCCGTGCCTTATAATCGTTGTTACAGAATAGCAATAAACCAGACGTTCGACACGAAAAACGAGATGATTGTAGAGTTGGGAAGAAAGTTTCTTGAAGAGGGCTTCCAGTATCAAACGTCGAGATCTTCAAAAACCAGGTACGGGGTTAAAAGTCGTGTAAATGACTGTTCTTGGCGTATGACGGCATACCCCGTAGGAGGGCCAAACAAGATGTTCCAAATAAGAAAGTTAGTGGACGTACACACTTGTTCCGAGACCCAATTAATCCCCCGCCACCGTCAAGCAAACACAAAGATCTTGGGTAGTATACTAAAACATAAATTTCTAGATGCTAGTAGGACATGTCGACCAAAAGACATAATTAGTGATCTACAAGAGATGTACGGTGTTAAGATTGGGTACCACAAAGGTTGGCGTGCTAGATGGAGTGCCATACGAATGGTTAGGGGCACCCCTGAGGACTCGTTCAGCCGACTACCTCTGTTCTTATATAACTTGTGATGCCGGAGGGTTTGGGTCAGGGTATAAAAACCTGGAAGAAAACATTTGTGGTTCATTGTATGGAGATGTCTCCGTGTAGTTATAGAATGCGTCTTCCCAATCGGCACGCTCTTTATCGGTTATTGGTTCGTCGGCAAAACTTCTCCCATGCATTGCCCACTCCTCTTCTGTTGCGGGCACATGCCAGGTACGCCTATACATTCCATCATTCAATTGTCGTAAGGGTGCAGATCGAGAACTTCCAGCCTTGGAAGCTGATTTCTTCTTAGCAGATCGGTTGTTTCCGGACATGGTTTGTTGAAGGTTAGCTAAATTTACGAAGTGTTATAAAAGGAACGAAATGGTAGATAACAAATTTGTGTGTTAGAACTTCTCAAGGACCATTTATTTATAGTGGTGAAGTTTAAAAAAAATACCCGCTAGCACCTGAACTTTAAAAAACTGCCACATTTAGTCCCCAAAACTCTGGTACTACGCCATGGCGTACTTGCCTTGGCGTACCTGACGGAAGCTCGTCTGAAAAAGTAGTCAAGATTCGGTTGAAAAGTTATGACAGATTCGTCTGAAAAAGTAGTCAAGATTCGCCTGAAAAAGTTATGACAAATTCGTCTGAAAAAGTAGTCAAGATTCGGCTGAAAAGTTATGATAGATTCGTCTGAAAAAGTAGTCAGGATTCTCCTGAAAAGTATTGGCAGATGTTTGTCACGGCTATCGTGACCAATACGTCTAACTATCTCGTGACGAATATCGTAACTATAAATACGTGGTATGTTGAAGAAATAACTTGCAATCTCTAACTTACTACATTTAACCAATGTCTGGAAACCGCCGCTACGGCAAGAGATCGGTTGATGAGTCTGGACCTTCTTCAAGCTCAGCCAATAAAAAACAGCTAAATGATGGAAGGTTCAGGCTTAGATGGAAAGCGCCTGAAACGGACGAGGAGCGGAGACAGATTGGAAAAACTAGGGCCCATCATGCAATAACAGATTATGAAGAGCTAGAATACGATGCCGCATGGCGAAACTATAGGCGTTCACATAACGGAGATACCCCGCCAATCTATGACGAGAGCCTTTTATTCAACCGAAACTCAAACCCACCGGCAACTCAAGTCATGCCTTCAAAGCTCAAGGCATCGTGTAAAGAGGCAGACGAAGAAATTGAAAGGTTAGCAGAGTTATGGAAAAATAACCGGAAGATTCAACTAGAAAAACATGCGCTATTTGATGAAAAAAAACGCAAACTAAAAGTCCTACAACATGAATTACGTCTAGATGAGGCGGAGATTAATGACATTAAAGAAACCTACACATATCTAGAGGCAGAAATCAACAAGAAGGCTGACTGGATCATCTCTTGTCAAAATATTTATCCGCACTTTCGGTTTAAATTATTGTTTGTAGTATTTAAATGTATGTTGCGATTATTGTTTGTAATATTGTATTTTCGGTTTAAAAATTTATAAAACAAAATATTAAAGTGTTCTTTAATAATGAATTATATAAAAAAAGTTTATTAACAAAGTTTATATAAAATAATTTATAAGAAATTATTAAAACGAAATCCTTAAGGTTCAAATAATTAATTATATAAAAAAAAAGTTTAGTAAAAAATAAATTAATTCTCGCCATGGTGTAGTAAGGTCCAGGGGCCAAAATGTCATTTTTTATTCTTACTAAATAACCTTCCAAGTCCAGGGACCATTTTTGCCAATTTTTCAAACTGGCCACTTCGCCGTGGCGTAGTAAGGTCCAGGGTCCAAAATGTCATTTTTTATTCTTACTAAATAACCTTACAAGTCCAGGGACCATTTTTGCCAATTTTTCAAACTGGCCACTTCGTCGTGTCGTAGTAAGGTCCAGGGGCCATTTTGTAATTTTTAATTCTTAATCAAAACCCTTCCAAGTCCAGGGGCCATTTTTGCCAACTTTTCAAAATGACGACTACGCCATATGTTGCTACGCCATGGCGTAGTATACTACAGGGACCAAATTGTCATTTTTCAAACTATCTTTCCATACTTTCAAGTCCAGGGGCCATTTTTGTCAATTTTCCAAAGTTGAGGGACTGACTACGCCATGGCGTAGTCAGGGACTTTTTTGCAAAAAAAAATGGGGAAAATATGGACTACGCCATGGCGTAGTCCAATTTGGCGTACTGAATGGCTATTTTCGCAATTTCATGTCCCAGAATGGCCATTTCAGCAAAATTCTCCAAAATAAAACCTACACACCATAAAAATTAAAACATGGTTTCACAAATGTATAAATTCTTACTTTTTTTAGCAACCTTCTAAATAACTCGTTATGGCGTTAAGGTCTCGAGTCGCCATTACGTTAACCTCTATGGCTCCACTCTAACAAGTGGCTTGCATCATAGTACGTTATGGCACGTTACAACATATTATTTTATAAGTTATGGGTTACTTTAATACATAACGTGTGCGATAAATGATGATTATGTACAAGAGTTAAGACTTAAATAAACTTAAAAACTAAAACCTTAAATAGACAAGTCAAGCACGAAGTATTTGAAAATTGAAAAAAACAGTGACTAGAGAGATTCAAGAGATTTAATCCCGATTTTGCACTCAAATAAGACTGACTTCTTACCAACCCGCGAAGGGTTGTGAGGCTGGAACATGTACGAAGAATGAATCTAATTGATATCATTTTCTATAATCTGTATATGAATCGAATAAATGGTTTTTTTCTTTTTCTGATTTTATTACTTTATACGAATTTAATTTGTCGTGAGTATTATTCAAAAAGCTAATACGTGCAAAGTGGGTGAGTGTCTCTCTCTCTCTCTCTCTTTCTCTCTCCCCTCTCTTTGTGTGTGTGAGTGTATATACATATATATGTTGCCTTAAACGTCATGACCTCGTCATAACTTCTAAGGTTTGAGGTTTTGACTTTGCTGCCACGTCACGCCTCACGCTATTTAGAACTTTGTTTTTAAGTTAACTAAAAATATATTTTTATATTTAATAACAGAGAATTAGGTTTTATTTATCGGATAATTTGTTTGTGAGTTTTGTGTTAATTGTTTTAGTATAACTATAATTTAGGTGAGATCGATACAATGATCGGGTAAATATAAGTGAGTTAGGAGGTTTGGAGTGCACTTTTAAGTTTTAACAATCAAAGGACGAGATCTAAAGGGTAGAGTCTATTTAGGGATATTAATTTCGGGATGATCTGGACTGGTCTCAGAAGTTTTCCAACCTTTTTGAAATTTGATACGATTAATTTATTAACCGTATTTACGTCTTGTTTTATTAGTTTTTAATTTTTTAGATTTTAAATGTCATCTTAGACTTTTAAATAGTAATTTTAGTAACGTTTTAATATTACATATAAATAAGGAAATGTGAATCATTAGACGCTAAGGGTGTGTTTGGTACAGAGAGTTGGTAGCAGAGAAAGGGAATTGGAAACAATTCCCTTGTTTGTTGACACCAAAGAAAAGAAGGAATGAGAAAAGAAACAATTCATTTTCTCTATTTTCATTTCCCTCCCACATGAAAAGAAAAGGGGAGAATTGAAAATTTGGTTTCTCTTTGAGAATTGAAATATTTCAATTGACGCTCGTTGTTTGGTTAAGCTGTTGTTTTGGCTTAATAGGGTATGTTTTGGCTTAATAGGGTCTATTTGGCTTAATAAGTTCTGTTTGGCTTAATACGTTCTGTTTGGCTTAATAGGGTCTGTTTTAGCTTAATAGGGTCTGTTTGGCTTAATAGGGTCCGTCTTGCCTTAATAGGGTCCGTGTTGCCTTAATAGGGTATGTTTGGCTTAATAGGGTCCGTTTGGCTTAATAGGGTCCGTTTGGCTTAATAGGGTGTGTTTTGGATTAATAGGGTATGTTTTGGCTTATATAGGATCTGTTTGGCTTAATAGGGTCTGTTTGGCTTAATAGGGTCTGTTTGGCTTAATATGGTCTGTTTGGCTTAATAGGGTCTGTTTTGGCTTAATAGGGTCTGTTTGACTTAATAGGGTCTGTTTTGGCTTAATAGGGTTTGTTTGGTATGTTGTTGTGCTGGTCTGTTTGGTTAAGCTGTTGTTTTGGCTTAATAGGGTACAATTCTCTGTTGAATTTTCTGTCGTACCAAACAAGAGAAATGATTTTCTATTACATTTCTCGGTTGAACTCTCTGTCCTACCAAACAGAAGAGTCAATTCCTTTTCTCCGTACCAATTCCCTTTCTCTATAATTCCATTCTCTGCAACCATTTCTCTGCAATTCCATTCTCTGTACCAAACGCACCCTAAAATGCCAAATTTAATGCCATCACTAATGTTTCTCTGTTGTGTTATTTTCAGGTATGAAAAACATAGTAGGATTCGAAGGAGAGCTGACCGAGTCATGAACTACGAAGGAATGGGATGATTGAAGACCCATGAATGTATGGGTTAATTTTGTTTGTAACATCTCATGTTTATATGGATCAAACTACTCTATTTAGTTAATAAGTGTATTTTTATTTATTAGTGGACTAAAGCCCACGGCCCATGGCGGCCGAAGTTGGCTTATTCATTAAGTCAAGGCTTATTAGAATCCACTATTTATATGAAGCTTAGGTGATGAATAAAAACACACAAGATCCTCCATCCTCCATTGTTCCTACAACTAATTACCATCAAGTTGGGAGGAAACCATCTCTTTTGCCATGCAAGTCCATTTTGCATGAAGTTTAGCCAAAACCACAAGCCATCATCCTAGTTTCCTTTATGCTTTTCTTTGTTTGGCTTATTAGTATTGTAAGTCCAAGGAGTGAAGCAATCAAATTGTGTATAAGTCATACACGAAGCATTTTATATATGTTTAGTGTGTACCTTATTAATCAAGTGGGTTCCCATCTTATTATATAAATTACTAGTTTGTGTTCACAAAAGATCTCATCACCTTTCTTTATTACAAGACACCATCAAGTTCTCTCTAAATTTAGTTTATAGTTTTCAAGTCCTCAATATTGCTCCTTAGAAGGTGTTCGACAATCACAAGGATCCCCAACCGAGTTCATCGTTGTTCACACTGCATTCACAAATTCTTCATCTTTGCTTCTTATTACGCGTTTCGTTAATTACTACTCAAGTTTATTAGAAATATATTTGTCCCCATTTGCTCTTCAAGATTACTAATGGTAAACTTGTCCAAAGCTTTTAACTCAAGAATATCTACGAGAAACTTGTCCGGTTTAATTTACTCAAGATTGTCGATGATAAACTTGTCGGTATTTTATGCTTTCTGTTAGTACATTTTCTTTAATTGCTTTTATAATCACTATTTGCTCTCTCATTTATATTTAGTTTTAATTTTATCTTAGTTAATTAGTATCATTAGTCTTAGTTCATATTTTATTATTAATCACAATTACCTGAACCAACCACTGTAAAGGGAATTAGGAGCTTTCTAGGACATGCAGGTTTTTACAGGAAATTCATCAAAGAATTTTCAAAGATTTCAAAACCTCTCTGTGTGCTACTACAGAATGACTAAGTCTTCAATTTTAGTGAAGACTGTGCAAAAGCTTTTAAAATTCTAAAAGAAGCCTTGGTTACTGCACCTGTAGTTGTCACACCTGATTGGACTCTACCATTTGAATTAATGTGTGATGCTAGTGAGGCGGTTGGGGTAGTTTTAGGTCAGAAAAAGGGAAAGATTTTCCATCCCATCTACTATGCCAGTAGAACTCTCAATGATGCTCAGATCAATTATACCACCACAAAAAAAGAATTATTGGCAGTGGTTTTTGCATTCGAAAAATTCAGATCATATTTAATTGGCACAAAAGTCATCGTCCATACGAATCATGTTGCCATCAAGTATTTAATTTCCAAAAAGGATGCAAAGCCAAGGCTAATTAGGTGGGTCTTGCTTTTGCAAGAATTTGATCTAGAAATCATTGATAGGAAGGGCACTGAAAATCAGGTAGCTGACCATTTGTCCAGACTAGAAGAGCGGACTAAGCCATTACCCACAGAAGAAATTTGTGAAGTATTCCCTGATGAGAGGATTTTGTCAGTCAAAACTTCCACACTCTCGTTTGCTGATTTAGTTAATTATTTAGCTTGTAGGGTAATTCCCAAGAAGTTGAATAAACATGAAAGGTCAGTAGTAGGCTCATTTTGAAGATATTGGTGGAACGGTTATAATGGTATATTTTGTAAAAAAAATAAAGCGTATTTTTAATTTATTTTAGTTAATATATAATTATGTATATTAAAGTGACAAGAAAGTAAAATAAAAATTGAAAAAATGGATATAATGTAAACGAAGTAACTAATTATAAGGATATAAAGCGTGATTTAAAAATGAAAAATAACTTTATTTTTAATTATAACATGGGATGCTTTAAAAGCTTTTAGACTTGTACATGATACATCAATATTTGTACATCTTAAAAAATCAACAATGACCGTTTAACATGCTTTATAATATAATATAGATACTGTGAACTTTTGTCTCCAAAGTAATATCAAAACAGTGAAGAAAGTGGGTTTCAAGTGGCCTAAACCCACTTACAAGTCACTTTACCTACTGTTTGGTTGAAGAACTTGTTTGGCCGGGCGAGTTATATGCGGCTTTAGAGCCGCATGACAGCCACCTAAGCTACTGGATGGCATCTCAAGTATTGGTTTCCAAGTACAACTCAAATTCCTCCATAATGGGTCGGTGTGTTTGGTTTCCTCCAGGATATGGCATATATTTTTCATAGGATTTATCCACTAATATATATATATATATATATATATTATAATAAGCGTATATATATAGTATATAGATATCGATAGAAATAGCAATCAAATCTCAAATTATTCTCTCCATTGTAATTATCTATTGCAAGAATTGTAATCATCGTCGATAGTGAATTTCTCGGTGGTCTCCTCCGCCGTGGTTTTTCTCGATTTAGGTTTTACACGTAAATTCGCTGTCGTTTTAATCCTTGTTTATTTTCTGCAATTATATTACTTGTGTGTGCGTTCGATCACTTGGATTTATTTGTTCGTTAAAGTTTACGCTATATAATTTCCGAATTTCCGCTTAATCGATACGGTTCTTATTTGGAGCATCGGTTTTGGGTTAATTACCGAGACGATTTCGTTTTGGTTTTACAACAATTGGTATCAGAGCTTCCAGGTTTGAGTATTGATTTTTGGGAGTTATTTATCGTCGCTTTACACGATGACTTCGGTAAAGTCTGATATTCCAAGGCTTGATCGGAATACTCGATTCCACTTTGGCAAGTGCAGATGAGGGACGTTCTAATTCAGTTAGAACTCGATGAGGCACTCTTAGGCTTTGAGAGAATGCCAACGGCTTGGACCGACGACGAGAAGAGAAGAAAGGATTTGAAGGCTCAATCTCAAATCCGTTTGCATCTATCTCATGATGTATTGCAAGATACGTTCAAGGAAACTTCGACGGCGGCTTTGTGGTTGAAGTTGGAGCAGTTATTGATGACAAAGAGTCTACTGAACAAGTTACACTTGAAGCAACGTTTGTTTTATCTCAAGATGGTTGAAGGTAGTTCATTGTCTACCCATTTGTCCACATTCAAATAGTTGGTCGCAACTTAGAGAATATGGACGTAAAGTATGAAGACGGTGACTTGGCTTTATTCTTGTTATCACCGTTGCCTGATTCTTATAGTCACTTTCGTGACACGATCATGTATAGCCGTGACACACTTGTATTGAATGATGTGATTACGACTTTGGACTCAAAAGAAAAGATGAAACAAATCACGAATGGTGGTTCTGAAACGAAAGCTAAAGGTCTAAATATGAGAGGAAGGTCGTTTGAGAGAGGCTCATCTTCCTCCAGTAAGGCGAGATCCAAATCAAAGATGAAGCAAAAATTCTGCAATTACTGTCACAAGAAAGGACATGTAATTGACGAATGTTACAAGTTGAAGAACAAAGAGAAGGAAAAGGCGGCCGCAAAAGGTAAGCATGTTTCCGATTCTTGTGAAGCTGACGTGGTCGAGGTTGGTTCTGATGGAGAACTCCTTACTGTATATGGAAGTGGATCACCAATTTCAGATGATTGGATTCTTGATTCCGGATGCACGTTCCACATGTGTCCCAATATAAATTGGTTCCATACATATGAGGGCGTTGATCGTGGCTCGGTTATGATGGGCAATGATGCCTCATGTCGTATCAAAGGATTGGGCATAGTTAAAATTCGGATGTTCGATGGAGTTCCCAATATCAGAAGAAATCTTATATCTCTTGAAAGAAAATTGTTATAAATTCGTTGGCGAGAATGGGTTACTTCGGGTGTTCAAAGGAGATACAAGTATTATGAAGGCAAATCGTAAGACCTCAAATCTCTACATCTTGGATGGTCAAATGGTTATCAGTGATGCAGCGGTTGTTTCAAAGAGTTCTTCAGATACGGATTGATCGCGTTTATGGCATCTTTGACTCGGCCATATGAGTTTTCATGGCATGTCTGAATTGAGTCGAAGAGGTGTACTTGGAGGAGATAAAATTGTTGAGATAGAATTTTGTGAAGAATGTGTTTATGGCAAGCAAAAGCGGGTAAGATTTATGAGTGGCAAACACACGACAAAAGGGCCACTCGACTACATCCACTCGGATCTATGGGGACCGGCTCGGGTTACTTCCGTAGGTGGAGCTTCCTATATGCTTACGATCATTGACGACTACTCAAGAAAGGTATGGTCTTTCTTTCTAAAGCATAAAGGAGATGTCTTTTCAACTTTTAAAGATTGGAAGGTGATGATTGAGAAGCAGTCGGGTAAGGAGATAAAGTATTGACGCACCGACAATGGTCTTGAGTTTTGCTCGGAGGATTTCAACGCTTACTGTAGAAAGGAAGGCATTACACAACACCGCACGGTGGTTCACACTCCGCAACAAAATGGTGTGGGCGAAAGGATGAACCGCACGATTCTCGAGAAGGTAAGGTGTATGCTTTCTCATTCTAAGCTACCAAAGTCCTTTTGGGCGGAGGCGGCTGCCACTGCATGTTATGTGATCAATCGGTCACCTTCTCGAGCCATTGAGAAGAAAACCCCATTTAAGCTATGGTCTGGTCAGGTTGCCGATTACACAAATTTGAAACCGTTTGGTTGTCCGACGTATGCACGAGTTGACAACGGGAAACTAGAGCCGAGAGCTTTGAAGTTTGTGTTTCTTAGAATTAAACCGGGTGTGAAAGGCTACAAGTTATGGAGTTCTGAGATAAAGAAGGTTATCATTTCAAAAGATGTGACTTTTGATGAAACTTCTATTATTCATCGAGCTACTAGCTCGACATCTACTGTTGAGAAACCATCGGAGGCAAGTAAGAAGACGTCTCAAGTTGAGGTGGAGTTGACGGCGTCTTCTACCGTTCCACTAGTTTCTTCACCGGTTCCTACACCGGTCACTAGTGATCAGTCTGTACCTGTTTCGACCGACGAACAAGTGGACGGTGAGACTTCCTCACCATCTTCACCACTTGCTCCTAGTCCGTCTATTGCAAGAGACAGGCCGAGGAGAAATATAGTACCTCCTAGGAGGTATGCTCATGCCGATTATGTCGCTTATGCTCTTACGGTTGTTGATGATATAGAGTCCATTCTAGAGTCTACATGTTATGATGAGGCTATTTCGGTTGCTGACTTGGATAGTTGGACGGTGGCTATGCACAGTGAGATGGAATCTTTGCACAAGAATGGCACTTGGGATCTTGTTCCAGCACCGAAAGGGAAGAATACAGTCAAGTGCAAATGGGTATATAAGCTCAAGGAGGCCGTTAAACCGGGTGACAAGCCAAGGTACAAAGCTCGTTTGGTTGCTAAGGGGTATAGTCAAATGCCAGGTATCGACTATACTGATATTTATTCACCTGTTGTTAAACATACATCTATTCGTGCATTGTTGGGATTAGTTGCTTCTAACGATTATGAACTAGAGCAACTAGATGTTACTACAGCATTCTTAAATGGTGAGCTTGAGGAAGAGTTCTTTATGCAACAACCCGAAGGGTTTGTAGTTTCGGGCAAGGAGGACTACGTATGCAAGTTGAAGAAATATCTCCATGGTCTCAAGTAATCTCCGAGACAATGATATAAGAGGTTTGACTCTTTTATGACCGGTCACGGACTGAAAAGGTGCACCTATGACAGCTGCGTTTACTACAAGAAGTGTGACGAGGGGTCAATGGTCTATTACTCATATACGTGGATGACATGTTAATCGCAGCGAAAGATATAAAGGAGATTCAAGTAATAAAAGACCAGTTGAATGCTGAATTTGATATGAAGGACTTAGAGGCTGCCAAGAATATCTTAGGGATGGAAATTGTGCGTGATAGAAGTGCGAGGACCTTGTTCCTTTCTCAAAAGAGCTATATCGAGAAAGTCCTACGCCGGTTCAATATGCATGATGCGAAGCCGGTCACCACACCCCTAGCGGCTCACTTTAATCTATCATCCGCTCAAAGTCCTACTTCCGAGACTGATGTGTCTTACATGGCGCATACACCATATTCCAGTGTTGTTGGTTCTTTAATGTATGCGATGATCTGCACACGCCCTGGTCTGGATTATGCAGTCAGTGGGGTTAGTAGATAAATGGATTTTTCGTTATCTCCGAGGTACGTCATCTTTGTGTTTAAAATTTGGCAAGAATGACGATGGTGTCTTTGGTTACGTTGATTTAGAACCAGAGATCAATTTCGGGATATGTGTTCACTTTGGGTGGTTGTGCCATTAGTTGGAGGGCACAATTACAGTCTACGGTTGTGCTTTCGACGATCGAAGCCGAATACATGGCTGTTACAGAAGGATTTAAAGAAGCTATTTGGTTGAAAGGTTTGTTTGGTGAACTCGATGACTCGTGCAATATCACAACGGTGTTTTGTGACAATCAAAGCGCGATATTTCTAACGAAAGATGAAATGTTTCATGACCGAACGAAGCACATTGATGTGCGTTACCATTTTGTACAGGAAGTCATTGCTCGAGGTGATTTCGAAGTGAGTAAAATTCATACTAACGACAATCCCGCGGATGTATTCACCAAAAGTCTTCCGGTGGCCAAGTTTAATTTGTGTTTGGACTTGGTCGGTTTTTCGAAGCGCAATTGAGTCCGAAGGACTTGTGGTGGAGGAGGTATTTTTTATTTTTCCGAGAAGTTATTTTGGTTTCCTATCGTTTATTTGATGTTAGAAGATTGCTTGAGTTGGAGCTTTGTTTTCGATGGAGATGATTTGTTATGTGTGTTTTGAGATGTGCTTATGCAGTCAAGGTGAAGATTGTGAACTTTTGTCTCCAAAGTAATATCAAAACATGGAAGAAATTGGGTTTCAAGTGGCCTAAACACACTTACAAGTCACTTTACCTACTGTTTGGTTGAAGAACTTGTTTGGCCGGGCGAGTTATATGCAGCTTTAGAGCCGCATGACAGCCGCCTAAGCTACTGGATGGCATCTCAAGTATTGGTTTCCATGTACAACTCAAATTCCTCCATAATGGGTCGGTGTGTTTGGTTTCCTCCAGGATATGGCATATATTTTTCATAGGATTTATTCACTAATATATATGTATATATATTATATTAAGCATATATATATATAGTATATAGATCTCGATAGAAATAGCAATCAAATTAATAACTCTCAAATTATTCTCTCCATTGTAATTCTCTATTCCAAGTATTGTAATCATCGTCGATTGTGAATTTGTCAGTGGTCTCCTCCGCCCGTGGTTTTTCCCGATTTAGGTTTTCCACGTAAATTCGGTGTCGTTTATTCCTCGTTTATTTTTCTGCAATATATTACTCGTGTGTGCGTTCAATCACTTGGATTTATTTGTTCGCTAAAGTTTACGCTATATAATTTCCCGATTTCCGCTTAATTGATACGGTTCTTATTTGGAGCGTTGGTTTTGGGTTAATTATCGAGACGATTTCGTTTCGGTTTTACAACAAATACAAAGTTCTATATGAGGAACATCCTTATCATATCAACCCCAATTTCATAAAGAGAAGACTCCATTGATAAACATTAGAATTTCTTTTTCTAGAATGGGTAAGAGCTAGATGACTAATACTTGAATCATTAAACTCATTCCATCAATAAACCATTACAAAGGATGAGAATCCTAAAACAACCATCAATACACCCAAATAGAGAAGATGAAGAATCTTAATGAAGAAGATGATTTCATACCTGAAAATAATGATCCCACACTAAAGCTTTCCCCTAAGGTTTGCTGATTTTTCTTCAATCTTCTTCCTCTTCACGTTTTCTTCAAAAGCGCGCGCGCGCGCACACACACACACACACACACCCCTTAGTTGATTTGTATAAAATGAGGTACAAAATGAGAGAATTTGTTTTCCACCAACCAATATATACCATGGGCCCTTTCTACTAATCCCTAGCCCATCAGAATTATTTAGAACCCATCCATGATTAATCTAAGAAAAATTTGGGTTATTGCAATAAAAGAATAATAGGCATACCTACCCATCTCAAAGAATTAATACAAAATGTTTCATGTTTTGATAAGACATCAAACAAGAGTTACAAACTATACGAATGTAAGTTCTTTTAAAAAAAGATATACTAAAAATCTAAAATTTGTTTTTAGCATCCTAAAAAAACGTTCTCACAAACAACAATATCTTTAAATTTCAAGATAATGTCACTTATAAATGAAAGATCAACTTAACTTGATGATCAAGGTTATGTGTGTGATTAACACGGTTTGAGTTTTCATGTGATGGCATACAAGTACTCCAAAACACAACTCATATAAGATTAAACTTGTTTAAGTAAGGAGGTTGACTCTGGATAGTCAATAGGGTACAAATTTTTATCTATTTCTTGTATTTACAGACTGCAATCTCTTAACTCACTACATATTTATGATATCTAACAATATGATTAAATCTAAAATATTAAATATTGGACTTATTTTGAAGGTAATATTGAGACAATTATAATGGTATAATTTGTTAAAAAAGAAAATATATTTTTAATGTCTTTTAGTTCATAATGGAAAATGAAAAAGTAAGGGATATGAATAAATTAAATAATTCACTATATGTCTATATGAAAATAAAATGTAATTCAAAAATAAAAAATAATTATTTGATTTTTAACATTATCTTGGGATTTTGGACGTTGACGGACGTTGTTGTGCATCTTTAAATTTGTATATCAAGGGTGTAAAATTAAAAAAAAAAGATAAAACAAATTAAATACATAACTATAAGGTATAAAATGTAAGTTTTAAAAATAATTCACTACTTATTTTTGTTATTGAATAATATAATTAAATAAAAAATATTCAATAGTAGTCTTATTTAGAACCCATCCATGATTAATCCAAGAAAAATTTGGATTATTACAACACCTCCCCCTTAACAGAATTATGTCCCCTGAATTCCTTCGTCGAAGAGATACGAATATAACTCTTTCATCTTTAACTCTAACTCCCAAGTAGCTTCTTGACCCTGTGACATCGCCACTGCACTTTCACAAGTGGGATTTCTTTGTTCCTCAAACTCTTGATCTTTTGATCAATAGTCACATCGGGTTCTTCCACAAAGTTCAACTTTTCATCTATATGTACTTCTTGCAACCGTACTATCATCTCTGCTTCCACTAAACATTTCCACAAATTTGAAACATGGAAGGTACTATGAACACCTTGCAACTTTTCTGGTAGCTCCAATTAGTATGCAACTTCTCCAACTCGTTCAAGTATAGGAAATGACCTTGTATAGTGTGGACTCAATTTTCCTTTCTTTCCAAAACGCATCGCTCCCTTCCATGGTGATACCTTAAGCATCACAAGGTCACCCACTTGAAACTTAAGTGCATTTCTCCTCTTATCGGAGTAGCTCTTTTGTCGATCTTGAGCCGCTTTCAATCTTTCTCGAATTTGATCGAACTTATCGGTCGTCACTTGTACAATTTCCGGCCCCGCCAACTGCTTTTCCCCAACTTCATTCCAGCATAACGGAGTTCTGCATTTCCTTCCATACAAAACTTCATAAGGTGCTGCTTGGATACTTGCATGGTAGCTATTGTGGTAGGCAAACTCGATTAGGGGTAGATGACTCTCCTACGATCCACTGAAATCAATAGTGCATGCCCTTAACATATCCTCTAACGTCTGAATCGTCCGCTCACTTTACCCATCCGTTTGAGGATGATACGCGGTACTAAGGTTGATTTGAGACCCCAACTCTTTCTAAAAACCCGTCCAAAACATAGACGTAAGACGTGTATCACGGTCTGACACAATAGACAAAGGTGCTCCATGTCTTGTCATAATTTCATCAATGTAGAGTTTTGTCAACCTCTCCATGGAATAGGTTTTCCGCGTTGGTAGAAAGTGTGCCGACTTGGTGAGTCGATCTATAATGACCCAAATTGCATCAAACCCTTTTGGAGATCTAGGCAACCCTGTCACGAAGTCCATGGTAATATGATCACATTTCTAAACCGGTATTTCTAGCAGTTGGAGTTTGCCATAAGTCCTTTGATGTTCCACTTTCACTTGTAGACAAGTCAAACATTTTTCCACAAAGTACGCCACATCCTTCTTCATACCCGACCACCAATAAAACTGTCGAAGACCTTTATACGTCTTGTTTGTGCCCGGATGTATGGAATATTTTGATTTATGGGCTTCCTCCAACAATCTCTTACGAATGTCACCAAATTTCGGAACTCATACACGTTTGTAGTAACATTTCAAACCCCGCCCATCCTCTTATAAGGTATATATCACTCCTACCATTCTTTCCTTCTTTAGGTTCTCTGGTTGCAATGCCTCAAACTGACACTTCTTTATTTCATGATACAAGTTGAAATTTACTACGATTTTCATGGCAAAAACCTTTGAAGTCTCACCTCTTTCTTTCCTACTCAAGGAATCCGCTACCATGTTATCCTTTCCCGGATGATATTTGATCTCACAATCATAATTTGTTAGTAGTTCCATCCGTCTTCTCTGCCTCATATTGAGCTCTTTCTGGTCGAACAAATGACGAAGACTCTTGTGATCAGTGAAAATCTGACACTTGGTCACATACAAGTAGTGCCTCCAAATATTTAAAGCAAACACCACGGCGGCTAATTCGAGATCGTGTGTAGGATTGCGTCTTTCATGTTCTTTCAGTTGTCTTGATGCATAGGCAATCACTTTTCCACATTGCATCAAGACGCACCCCGATCCCAACTTAGACGCATCTCTATACACAACGAAGTTATCATTGCCGTAGGGTAATGCTAATATCAGTACACTACTCAATCTTTCCTTTAAAACCCGAAACGATTCTTCTTGCTTTTCTGTCCAAGAAAATTTGACACTCTTCTTAGTCAATGAGGTTAGTGGGGTAGCTATCCAAGAGAAGTCTTTAATGAACTTACGGTAGTATCCCGCCAATCCCAAGAAACTTCTTACCTCCAAAGGCGTCCTAGGTGGCTCCCAATTCCTTATAGCCTCGATCTTTGACGGATCGACTTTTATTCCTTCACTCTACATGACATACCCAAGAAATTGTACTTCCTGAAGCCAAAACTCACATTTAGAAAATGTTGCATACAGTTTCTCTTGTTTCAACAATTCCAATATCAAGCGGAGATGCTTCCCATGATCTTCCTTAGATTGGGAGTAGATAGGGATGTCATCGATGAACACAATGACAAACTTATCTAAGAATGGTTGGCAAACCCGGTTCATCAAATCTATGAATGTCGTGGGGGCATTAGTCAACTCGAAAGGCATTACTAGGAATTTATAATGTCCATAACGAGTTCGAAATGAGGTCCTCCGAACATCCTCGCCCCGTACCTTGAGTTGATGGTACCCCGAACGTAAATCAATCTTTGAGAAGTAACTTGCCCCTTGAAGTTGATCAAAAAAAATCATCTATCCTTGGAAGCGGATATTTGTTCTTGATTTTGACTTTGTTTAGTTCACGTTAATCTATGGACATACGCATAGTCCCATCCTTCTTCTTTACGAAAAGAACTGGCGCTTCCCACGGTGAAGTACTCGATCGAATAAAGCCTTTATCCAATAACTCTTGTAATTGAGACATTATCTCCTTCATTTCTAACGACGCTAAACGGTATGGGGCTCTAGATATAGGTGCAGCCCCCGGTACCAAATCTGTTCGGAACTCTGTCTGACGATCCGGAGGTAGTCCCGTCAAATCTTCCGGAAACACCTTGGGGTAGTCACTTACGACCGGAACATCATTCACACTTACATAATTTATAAAATATGTAAAGTATATAATTTATAGAATATGAAATTTATATAATTAATAAAATACAAAATCTAATTATATAATACATAATATATATAGTTTGGAGTAAATTACAGGATTGGTCCGTATGGTTTGAAAAATAAAGAAAATATGCTAAAAGGGTTATATTTAACGGAAAAGTTGGATGGGAAACCTTATCTGTTATAAAATGAAAACCACAGGGATGTTAATCGTTAAAAAAATCTTTGAGGGACCTTATCCGTTAATATTTGTAAACCACAGGGACCAAATTTGAATTTAACTCTTAATAATGTAATTAAACAAAAAAAAATTAACAGTGGCTCATTTTGAAGGTATTGATGAAATGGTTATAATGGTATAATTTGTAAAAAATAAAACGTATTTTTAATGTATTTTAGTTAATATACAAATATGTATATTAATGTGATAAAAATGTAAAATAAAAAAATGAAAAAATGGATATAAAGTAAACTAAGTAACTAATTATAAAGATATAAAGTGTGATTTAAAAATGAAAAATAACTTTATTTTTTATTATAACATGGGATGTTGTGGAAGCTTTTAAACTTGTACATGGTACATCAATATTTGTACATCTTAAAAAATCAACGATAACCGTTTAACATGTTTTATAATATAATAAAGATACAAAGTTCTATATGAGGAACATCCTTATCATATCAACAACTATCTTCAGATTTCAAATACTTGATCTTTTTTCAAAATCTTATTTTAGTTTTCACAAAATAGGATGGTATAAGCCTATAACCAAAAGGAAATTATTGGTTCCATTTTTGGAAATCTAAAATTTAACATAATACAATTTATTTTTTATTCAGTATAATAATGATTTTTTTCTTCTTAATTAATGTAACAAACATTTAGTTCTTTTTATTCTGTACTCATTGTAACCGATAACAGACATATATTATGGTATTAATAATGTGGATACCAATTTGTCAATCTATATTGCAATTTTTTATTACAAGGAAAGATGTCAAATCAATGACATATAGGTTAAAAACAATGTTATCAGGTAAAATGGATACAAAATATAAATAATTGAACATTTGCTATATTAATTGATCGAAGAACAAAAAGATAAATGTCATTACATTGTGATGTATTTTGCCCCTTTTGAAAAGAGTAGTATGTTTTGATAATTTGACCTAAAAAATAAACTATAATTTTGCGGAACAGAATGTAATAACCGGCTTTCCTTATTTTGTTAAGTTAGGTTGAGTTTGAGGGAAATTGCTTACATTGTTATTATTTAGCGACCAAATCTCTAAATAAGGGATTAAAGGTGAGAAAACATCCCTATAAGGCTCATTTGAACGGTTTCTCTTGGGTGTTTGTGTCTGTTTTGGAAGAGCAAGAGAAGAAGAAACCAATGGAGACTCTTGGGCGACTTTGAGAGGAATCAAAAAGGGGAAACATCATCTTGAGGTAAGTGCTTCATTCTCTTGGTCTAAATCCTCCATTAATGGAGCTTGATGTCATTTTTGGATAAAACTAGGGTTCTATATTCCTTGGGTTAAACCCTTGTGTTGAATACTAGTATTGATATTTATCATTTCGATTTTAAGTTTGAGTATTAGTTCTTTTAATTAACTCATGTGGGTTTTACCTTGTTAAATGAGCTTAATGGTGGAAATTCCATAGTTGTCGAGTTCTTGGAGAAAATAGGAATTTGATGGATTAACCTCTATATTGTTGATTGATTTTGGTTTAGAAATGGTTTGGGGAGTTTTCCCTATTGTTTAGATGGTTTTGTGGGGTAAATTTTATAGTTCAATGGTATAAATTGAGGAGATTTGGCGTTGAGATTGAAGTTGGACGAAATGGGAAGAAGCAACATAAACAGTGAGTCATGCGTCTTGGCGTGCGACCTAGGGCGTGAGGCCCTGTTTGGTGCCACTCTGTCCGCTTCGAGTTTAAGCCATCGTTCTAGGGCTTATTAAGGAATTTTAATAAAACACTTTTAGGGGTTTTGCATTAAGCTAACACCCTTATTATCTTGGTTAATTCAGGCGTTCGGTTTGCGTTACTTAGCCATTAGGATTTGGGAGGAGCAGGGTGTATCATGTGAGTTCCCTTACATAGAGCTTTTTGACTCGTAATCGTTTTTAAACGCTTTTGATTACTGATTATGGCTTATGCATAAATGTTTATCGATTTGCAAATTATGCTGTGTCCTAGCCTTTTTAAGCACGTTCTTTGTAATAATAAAAAATTCGGTCGGGCTTTGGGGTTGAAAAAGAGCTTGATTGGGTCTTTTTGGTCTTAACCGGACTTTTCCAACCTTTTTCGGACCCGACCCTGGGCTTGCCCCCAAAATTTTAACCTGATCAGGCTTCAGGCTCATTTGGCCTTGACTTTTTCAAGTCTGGCCTAGACCAGGCTTCGATGGCTTGGTCATTTTTGTGCATCTCTAGTTAGATGTAGAACCACTCCAACCAAATTGTAATATGATATATATATTATAAACACAAATAAATGTAAACAAAAACGAGAGTTAAACTCTTGCTAACTTGTTGATGATTACTCTAACAAAAATACTTGTTAAACAAATAGAAAGATAAAATATTATGTAGTGTCCTAAGACGAAATTTACCCCCCAATTGTGCTATGGTTATGGACGTCACTGTCGATACCACTATCTAATTGAGTTCAAACACATGAACTCGATTTTGGTGAATGTCTATAAGTTCCTTGAAAAACAAAGTTGAGGAAGATGGAGGGAATAACAAGCACCATTTTTATTGTAAACACTTTTTTCCTTCCAATGTAGGACAAAATCCCTCAAGTTCCAACAAATATTACAGATTTTATATCAATTTTGGAATTCAAAATTGATTAATTTGATCTCAAAAGACAAAAATGCATGTACACGGGAGTAATAATAGAATTAGGTAGATGATATAAAATTAAAGGAACATACCACCATTAGTTTTAATCATAAGGATTTTTGAAGTTTTTTAAGAGCTCAGGGATATCATATGCAAGCATGTCATCCACAACCTGAATCATCTTGCTCTTCACTTTCTCAAATTTGTCAATGTTGTATGTAGCAAGAACTTCCCTAAACTTTTCCACATCCGGAAAATCGCCCGGCGGAAGATGGTGTTCCCGTTGAATCTGTGTTTTTTTCCTTCATGAAGTTAGATGTCATGATAACTGTCAATAGAGAGTTGCGTTGGTCGGTGTTTGGATATGTGGAACCCATTTGAATTTCTCTTTAAAGAACCCTTACAGTGAGAGAGGAGGTTCCTATATGGTCTGTGTCTAGCCATTTGGGACTCCAACCTGCCACTCAAATGGAGGCAGTTTGAGGCTAGACTGTGCCCCTAGAACAGGAATACAAATCACCTGTCCCGGAACTCCATGTCCTATGTCCGTCCCAACAATCAACTCATGACACATCATTCTCTTTATTTAATATGCATTTACTTTATTCATCTTTTATGTGTCAAGGGTTGATTGGTGGACATGGATGTGAGATGGAGTTTGGAGTAGTTGATTTGCATTCCTAGAATGGAGACAAAAGCGCATGTCAAGTCCCTATAAGTGGTAAAATGCGTCTCTAATACAAATGTTAGAATATGTGGAACTCTTTCGAATTCTCTCTGAACGTGCCCTTACAAAGAGTAGGGAGATTCCTATATATACAAACCACGTCAATCCGTACAAACCGTATGATTCATTGTTTAATTGAATAATTTTTTTTCATCAAAGTGTTTAATATGATGAAATTGTTTCATATAATTATTTTCTTCATGAAATTATTTTTGTTTCTACATGAAAATTAAATTGTTTCGTGAAATTCTCATTTTGATGAAACGTGTTTCACATATTCTAATTAATCAACCTCCATGTATTCTTGATGATATTTTTTCATATATTATTGCCTAATCAACCCTCGTAATTAAGAAAAAGTGAATTTTTTTTTAAAGAAATGATTGGTTGCATGTGGTTTGTACGGATAAATGTGTTTGTAACGAAAATCAACCCTATATATATGTGTGTGTGTGTGTGTGTGTGTGTAAGTTTGATGGTCCTTGTCTAGCCTATGTGGAACTCCAACACTCAATCTTTCGATCAACAAGGAATTATGCAAGTGAAGGCCAAAATCATATTTTGAGCCCTTGTTTTCCGACATTAATGTGATCTCTATGATTTAATCATGAATAATTTAGCCATTGTGCTTTAGTTTCCTTTGCTAAGGTATTATCATTGTCCCACACAAACCAATGTGTGAATTACAAATATATATATATATATATATATGCGTACTAATATTGCATCAAAATAACCAAAGCAAACAAGTCCAATATGCCACTCAGACGTATGGTATGGGGTGGGATCTACCCTAATTAGTAGAGCGGTAGTTTCCATGAAGAATTGTGGATATGTAGTGTATGAGTAAAAACAAGGGAGAAGAAGGAATACCTTGGCAAATTCATCTTGAAGATTATCAATGAGTTTCTGTTGAGCTTTAGTTTTACCCAACATGGTAGGCATTTCTTTTTTCAAATGACCAATTATATAGGCGTGTATCTTTGCAGCCCGAGCACGTTTAACGAACTCATTGATCTGAAAACAAATTAGTTTCTTTTAGATTTTTTTACCAAAAACAAAATAAAATTTTCAAGGTAAACATACTCGACGATCACAAGCTTTCTTTGGAATGTCTATCAAGTCTAAAAGGAGGTCATCCTGTTCTTTCTCAAAAAGCTCCTTGCCCATGGCATCAAGTGCTTCAAAATTGATCGGTGTATCACCAAATGATCTGTCGAAAAGACCAAAGGCGTCAGCCGTCATTAGTTGATGACAGGAAAAAAATAAAATGATTATAAAAAGAACTCATACATATTCCAGCATCAACTATACTATCTATCTCTTACAAATCTAGTTGGTACAAAGGGATACTTTTTTTGGTACCATCATTGTCTAGGCCAGCTTGTGCGGTCCTCGATTAATCCCATGGGCCCCTAAAGGTACTAATAGTTAGCAAAATCTCAGTGGCCTTGAGAAGACTCGAACTAGCGCGACCTGTGTGGAGGTCCCCCAAGGCCTAGTCTTTATTTGCTAGTTGAGTTAGCCCTCAAGGTCTACAGAAGGATAGTTCAGTATGCCTATGGGAATATTTGTGCTAAGAGGAGCCCAAAGGTCAGCAAATGAAAATATGGGTAGGCCCGGGTTTGACTCGTGGCTTCGCGAGTTGATCAAAAGCTCAATTCTCTCTCAGCCCAAAAGTTAAAGACTTGACTCGGATTTTATAGGCTTAATTCATACATGTTGGTATAAGCTCATACAAGCTTGAGCCTTCGTCCATGTACTATGGACTTATACACCGGAGCTTTGGCTTAGTTCATATAAACTAAAACTAAACCATTCATAGAAAATTACAAAAGATTACACCAAGTGGCTTGTTAAAGTCTAGAATCGCCTCAACTCGGGCTTGTTATAGGTTTAAGGTTGCAAAGCCTTTTGATGAGATTTCTCGAATGGTCTACAGCCCCAAGGCGTGACATACAAGTATGTCTCCTACCAAATATCTTAATGTGTAGTACCAAACCAACCCAGTAAATCCCACACGTCATAAGGTCTCAAAGGATAGGATGTACGTACACAATACCTCAACCCTATATCCCCCCCCCTCCCCTCCCCTCTCTACCCTCTATCCCCCCTGCCCCACAAAACCACAGTCCTTATACACAATATGCTACCCTAGTCTTGTGTCTCCATAACAACCTATCAGAGGTCCTGTATAAGAAACATCAAATGGTTATAAGAAACCACATATATGTTGATGTATATGAAACATCAAATGGTTAGGGTGGAGTATAACCATAAAACATGGAATCATGAAAAATGTATACCCAATATAAACACGCGCGACTTCTGGTGTGTTCAAAACTTTCCCAAGTGACCACATCAACGCACCATAAACTCGCATCAGCTTCAGTAGAACAAGGAAGAACGTTAGATATTCCCAATAAATGCAATAACCAACCAATACTTAAGAACTTCACAGATAGGATTGGACAGGACTGGATGAGCAATAGTGATGTAGGCGGGTGAAACAATTGTGCAAAGTTTTAGGGTTTTAATTTGACATGGGGTAGTTTAGTAGTTTACCAATCTTCTCTCATCTCCCTAACTTTTGTTCTACCTATTTTGGTGGGCAAAAAATTGCAATTTTGTCTCGCTCCATCTTGTCATGTCCCAGTTAAATGTCAAACAAACATAGGGCAATAAGTTCTTGTTCCATCCCATCCTGCATACCAAACGCAAAGAAAAAAAAACACATCAGAAACATACTTGGTTTGCAACTTACTTTTTGTGTATCAACTTGGTCTGCTTTGTTAAGGACTACGCGAATCTTGTCATCTTGACCATGTAAAGATGAAATCACACGCTTGAATTCATCACTTATATCAAGTTTGTGAGGGTCAAAAAGAAGGAGGATTAGGTCACATTTTTCTGCAAACCACTTTATGACACCAGTAAAATCATAACTTCTTTGCATGCGTTGCTTCTCTCCAGATAAAACACCAGGGCTATCAACAAATGATATATGCTCCAGAAGCTAGAAATTGATTAGGAAAAACTTGGTTATATTCTATGAAAAACAAATGAATGGAATGGGAGTCATCGAAGGAAAACCATCGACGTACATGATGATTCATCTGAGAACACTCAAATTTCGATAAAAATGCGCCTCCAAATGTTGCAAGGCCGGTAAATGGCATATCTGCTCGTACAGCAATAGTGTTCCCAGGAATGCTTCTCTCATCTGGTCCATTCTACATACAAAGAATAAGCAAATATATATGAATCATGCAACAAGATATCAAGAAAACTACAACCAGAGAATTCTAATAAAACAAAACTAAACGGAATCATATAAGATAAAGATTATTGTGAGAATATGTAAAACCCCATTAGATTACTTCTCTAAGGAACCCTTGATGAGAGAACATTGAGGATAAATGAGCCCTTGAAGAGAGAACATTGAGGAGAAATGGTCAAAGTCTAACTAATGTGGGACTTTAACACATCCCCTCCAAAGGAGGCTAGACGGGCACAAATTGTCTCAGAATGTCGAGAGAGGGCTAGACGAGAAGGGATTGCTCTAGAGTGTCAAGTCTCTAGAGTCTATAGTGATAGTCCTCAACTCTGATACCATGTGAGAATATGTGGAACCCCATTAGAATACCCTACAAAAGAGCACTTGAGGAGAGACCGGAGGTCCCAATATAAGATAAGATTACCATAACGACAATAAATCTGTCTGTCGTTGGCTCTGGTCCAATGTGAGCTCCTGTACATGGAAAAAGTAAGATCATAAAGCTTGTGTCTTACTGCAATAATAATTCAAGAAAACAATATATTTAATACATGAAAGAACATAACTGACCTGGGTAATTACTTTTAAGCATATGTTTTATAAATGTTGTTTTCCCAGTTGAGTATTGACCAAGAAGCATTACCATCGGTTTAGCATCGAAGTCGCTATTTGTCTGCATAACACAACATTACAAGGTTTAGCAACAACATAAGCAATAAAAACAAGCTCAGTATGTCCCACCATGAGGTGAGGTCTGGGGGGTGAATGTACGCAGACCTGACCTCTATTCCAAATAGTAGGGTAGTTGTTTTCGTGAAGACCCTCATCTTGTGCAAAGTACGAGAAAAGAAAACATAAAGCTTGCTCAAAAGATTTGTGTATCGTACTAACATAAAGTGGAAAAAGGAGAAATAAAACCAAACATATGTTAGAATTGTCTCACCAATAAAGGGGATACAAAGTCGTTGTATTGGTAAGTAACTTCCAACGGCTTTAGCTTTTCGTTATACAATTTCTTTAATCCATCAACTATAGATGTCGCTTCACTAAGAGCTGTCTGAAATTGGGAAAAAGAAAATAATCTTCAATTACATGCTAATCCTAAAAACTCTTTTAAACGAGTTGTAATAACCCAACGAAAAACTACCATTTCTAGAAGTAAGTTCATGAATATGCTACAAAATTTAGTTGAATAAAAAATGTTTATAATTTATATATTTATTAGAACCCACAAAAGGGCACTTGAAAAAGGCTAAGTAGAATAATAGTATTTAGTGAAACAAACCTCAATGGCAAAAGCACAAATACTTATTAGAACACACAAAAGCGCAAATACTTACCTTCTTAGTAGATTTTGAAGCAAACAAAACGTTCAGTGATGACATACCTACATCGTCTCGTATCAAATAACAATCAACCATAACATTCAAATAAAATAATACATCAATTCCATATTAAGTGTCTACATTCTGTCTTTAGATGTCAAACCAAGTACTTCCATGTTCGAAACTAATTTGTATATGTTTGATATTCTAGAAAAATGTTTTACGGTTCTCTTATATGGTTACTATTTTATATTAAAAAAATAGACAAGTTACTATACGTTTCTAAGTTGAAATGTATTTTTCTTGACTCTTTAAAGTCAAATAAGGACACTTACTATAGAAAGGAGGGAGTATTAAAAATGAGAGATGCACCAACCACTTGATTCAGAGCCACCATCGCTTCTTGAAGCATTACGCTTCTGGAAGATGGAGAAAAAGTAAACAGTTAATGTAATAAAGAGTTCAATAACACAAATGGAAGCTAGAAAAACAAAAAAAAATGTAACTTACCGCCAGAAACAAACCCAAACCTTCCATTGCTGGAAGATCCAAACGCTCCACATCTATAAACACACAAAGAAAGCATGAAAGATGGTGGATATGCTCATTTGATAACATTTGTAGATTATATCATATGAAGCATCAATAACATGATTTACAAGATCCATGTTCATTTTATCATTTGGTCACTGGCATAGATTCTCTTATAAAATCAACAATTAATATGTAAAATGTATTTACATGCCTGTGTTTCTCAATAAATCTATACTTAGGTCATGTCCTGCTTGTGCGAGAGTCACCAACTATGGCCATCAAATAGAACACCATTAGATTCTTGTAAAACTGTAAATGTAAATAATTAATAGGTATTCATAAACAACAGACAAACCTGCATGGCAGTGATGAATTCCTTAAAACCTAAAAATCCCTCTCGCTTACAATCTGCAATCGTCCAAACCTTCAAACCACAATTTCTAATATCAACAGAGCAAAATCTAGATTTCACAAAGCCTATTATATAAGAAAGAATGTCTAGTGGGAGAAATAAACCACCATGTTTCATTAGATTTCAACTGCAAAAATCACAAGTGTTGCAACATGCAGGATGGTGGGAAAAAAGTCAATACAATAAAAGCACTAAATGACCTACCAAAAGCATGTGGATGCAAGATCCATGAAAAAAGAAAAGACAAATAATGAAAAAACTAAGGTTGTTATTTTTATGGTATATAAACTAAATCTTGTTTATACGCATTCTTCAACTACTCTATTGAATCTTTCAATCTTAACCTTTGAATATGTATATGTGTATGAAGTATTATCATTCTTTTTTAACCAAAGGAGAAGCAAAAAAGAAGACAAAATAGTATGAACCTAGCAATTTTCTCAACTTATAAGCTTCAACCAAATAAGTCGGTGTATGTCATGGATTAAACTAAACAAAGGCTAAATGGAAGCCCTTTAATCCACGTACACAACAAAAAAAAATTCTAATATCACCATATGGCAAACTTCATATGCCAAAACTCCCTTGGAAAAGTGATACAATATGAGTAAAGTAAATGTCAGTAATAGAAAGTACATAGTAAAAAGTGAAAGTAGAAAAGTGTCTTATGTTACAATCCAATGAATCAAATACAATAAACAACACATTTAGATTAGTATAGTATGTCGGTGAGTTCTTAATAAAGTCACAAGTTGTGAGCTTTGACTTGAATGTTTATCAGAAAGCCGTCAATCCATTTGCACATAGATGGTATTAATGGTTTTGAAGCCAAAAACAGAAGAATGGCCAATAATCCCAACCAATGTATAATAAGAAAAATAGTTAAAAGTAAATTACGATTACATAAACATAAATTTGTGACAAATACTAGGATTGACGAAATCTCATGATTATGTTTAAAACTAGAAAGCAATTTAATGCCATTTGTCATACTTCAAGGCTAAAGAAAATCATCAACAAATATTGCTATATTCACCTGCTTCAGTTCAGACTTTGCTAACTTTGACATAGCCAAAAACTCTGTGGCCTCAACACCCGTTATCCGACCATCACCATCTACAAACATAATCACGCTCACATTATATCCAACGGAAGAATACATATATGAAAATAAAGTTGGGGAATGTGTATATGTGATTCCAACAAGAGAGAATTCAAGTAGGACAATAAACCAAATTTGATAAATAGTCCCGCCATTCTCAAACATAGTAGCTCACATTGTAGTTTAGAAAGAAATAAAAGACATCTTTTGGGACAATTTACTCCTAATCATATACAAATAAAAAAAAATCACTCGCTTATCTCATTTTTAAAGAAAGGGAGTCGTTAAAGAAAGAACATCATTGGATAAAGAAGCCATGGAGTGGACTCTTTCTTTTAGGGATAAGTGGAAGTGAAGTAACCACACACACATACATACAAACATATCCACATTATAAATATAAAGCGATATCCAGATTCATACATATGTAAGCATACACCTTTCTAATTACGTATACATGTAACACATAACTGTAGTCGACTGTCAATTGATTGTATAGTGGACCTGATAGATTGATAGAAATTTATCCATAATCCACAAATAAGGACCTGATAGATTGATAGAAATTTATCCATAATCCACAAATAAAGGACCTGATAGATTGATAGAAATTTATCCATAATCCACAAATAAAGGCAACAGATAAAGCAAAGACGAACCAAGGTGCCTATGTGTGAATCCATCATATACATAATCAAATCAACCCGAACCCACAAATCAAAAGGCCACATGAATACTAAATCATGTACGGACACAAACATGCATATACGTGTGTGTGAAATGATCAAATCCATATTATTTTACCAATTCAAACCTAAATATCAAAGTTGAATCACTACATGTAAAATTACAGAAACTGAAAGGAATTTCACCTGAATCAATATAATCGAACCATTGTTGATAAATTTTTCGATGTTCCTTTGGACATGAAGCAATTGAACTAGACACGATATCCATTGATGTGCGATTTAGCGATTGAGGTTTTTGTTAGATCAACATTTGGGGGGTTTTGATTTTCAGAGAATGTTTCTATGTTTTTGCGCCTTGCATGTCGGCTCTTTCGACATTTTTATACGTGGTAGTACGACATCATAATCCCTCTACAGTTTGTTTCAATATTATAATAGAGTAAATTACAGACATTGTCCCTGTGTTTACGTGCGAATTATGGATCAAGTCCCCCAAACGAAATAATTACATACAACATCTCTATGGTTTCAATTTTCTTATGGATTAGGTCCCTTGCCCTAATATCCTTAACCTTAACTTTGTTAAGTTAGGGGTATAATATCCTTAACCTTAACTTTGTTTGTTAAGTTAGGGGTATAATATCCTTAACCTTAACTTTGTTTGTTAAGTTAGGGGTATAATATCCTTAACCTTAACTTTGTTTGTTAAGTTAGGGGTATAATATCCTTAACCTTAACTTTGTTAAGTTAGGGGTAACAGGGTCTTTTTTTAAACTAAAATTTTTCATTCTATCTTTCAAAGTGAAAATAATTACTTTTAAAAAATAATTTATTTTAATATTAACATCACCTCACTCACTGATGTAGCGATGGAGACCACCCCCACCTAACTAGCCTATTCATCTTCCTTACACCCTCTCCCTATTCATCTCCTTTGTATTTTTCGTCGACTGAAAAATTAAAACCTCCACATTTTACAACAAAAAAAAATGTAAGCAGACAAAGATTTTTCCCGTCACACTATTAATATCTTGACAAATGGCTCAGGAACTCAACAGCACCACTTGAACTGGTTATTGGTTTTTATTTCTTTGGAGTTCCTGAAGGTTATCTTCAAGGAACCAATTATCTTAGTTGCAACGAATCTATACATTTGTAATTGCTCTATGAAACATGGTTGCTCTTTCTTGTATCCAAATTTTCAGAATCATAAGTACCCTTCTTTGTGTTTTCAGATCTACTGGAAAAATAAATGCAAATACCCATATCAAAAGCTATATCCCCCATATGGAGATGGCATCCAGATCTGGTACCTGCAACTTATTTGGGTTTTGAAGATGATTTGGTGGGGATGAACAGGGGGAAAGCGTGCTTATTACCAGCGATGTGGAGCGCAACGATCGGTGGTATAGAGAGGAAAGAGGAATGGTGGTGCAGGTTGTGGTGGAGTGGCGTTGTACGGAGATGGCCTTCATCTGAGAAAAGGGAGGACGATACATCGGCACGACGAAGACTTTCTTGGGGAAGAGATGATGTTGTAGTTGGTTATATATATATATATATAGAGAGAGACTTGGGATCACATGAGACCAGCCTGTTTCCGTGAGACACGTGAGACAATCTTTTCACACTTGAAACTTTGCAGCAAAAACACTATGAAGGTAAAAAAAATATGAATCTTTATAGTGTTTTTTGCTATGAAGGTAACCTACATAGTGTTTTTGCTGTGAAGGTTCAGATTTTTTTTACCTTCATAGTGTTTCAAGAGCAAAAAGGTGGTCTCACGGGTCTCCGACGGGTCTCACGTAAACCCATCAGATTTTTTTTACCTTCACAGTGTTTTTGCTGTGAAGTTTCAAGAATAAAAAGGTGGTCTCACGGTCTCACGGAAACAGGCTTGTCTCACGTGAACCCAACCCTATATATATATATATGTGTGTGTGTATGTGTAGGGAGGATTTCAAATACAAACCAAGCAAATCGTACAAACCGTACAAATTCTATGGTTTCATTGTTTTATTGCATAAAATTGTTTGATGAAAGGTGTTTAATATGATGAAATTGTATCATATAATTCTTTTATTCATGAAATTGTTCGTATATTTTTGTTTGTATAAGAAAATGAAATTGTTTAATGGATTTCTCATTTTTATGAATCTTGTTTCATATATTCTTGATTAATCAACCCTCATGTATTCTTCATGAAATTTTTTCATATATTATTGATTTATCAGCCCACAGAATTAAGAAAAAATGTATAAAAAAATGATTAGTTGAATGGAGTTTGTATGGTTTGTACGAATTAACTGGTTTGTAATGGATATCTCTCCTATATGTGTATATAATAGTTTATATCAATATATAAATAAGTATAAAAATTATATAACTTTTGTATTCTTAAAGAAAATGTACAATGACTAAAAGATCCCAGACTTAACGGAGTTGTTTTAACAAAGTTAAAGGCAGGGACCCAATCCATAACAAAGTTGAAACAATGGTAATCATGCTTGTATAATTCATTTGAGGGATCTAATCTAAGTTTTCATATAACCACAAGAACGAAATTTGTAATTTACTCATTATTTTGAGTAATTACATCTTTGGTCCTTGTGGTTTGCCAATTACTATAAACTAGGGTTCACATTAATTAGAAGATCTAGCACCTCCAAGAGCTATATGATGCAGGGACGGATCTAGAATCTTTTTATACGGTGACACTATATAATATAGTCAAAAAATAATTACAAAAAGTAAGGTTTTTATCGACATGTTTTTACTAACGTTCAATATTGTTTTAATATGCTTTTAGCCTAATTCCACCATTTCGAAGAATTTTTAAAGAGTTTTGCTTGATTTCGAGGGGTTTTAAGTTTTTTTTATCGGTTTCAAGACACTTTTTGGGTTTTTTTTTGGTTAATTTCAAGAGGTTTTTCCAGTTTTTTTGGTTGATTTCAAGAGGTCTTTTCTTTTGTTTTCGGTTGATTTTGGTTTTTGGTTGATTACGAGGTACGGTTTCTTGAAAATCTTAATATCATACAGTGACACTTTTTAAAACGATATGGTTGCACATTTCATAAACATAAAAAAAATTAACCTTTCAACAGAGAAATAATACGATGGTTCGTGCCACCGTGTCTCCTTCAATAAGTCCGTCCATAACGTGATGTTAGATATTTTGGAGATAACAAACTTTGTTTCTAATGGTTGTGTTAAACTTTTTTCTAAAATAGAAAAAGAAAGAGGATGAAAAGAACCTCTAAGTTTAGAAGGAAAAAAAATACATTTATAAATTTATTATCTCAATACACTTTCAAACTAAAATATATCTATCTCTTTAATATTGAGTTAGATGAGATATCCTTAAATTTGGATATTTCTATTCCCTTTTTTCCCACTATTTTAGTTAGTATTGAAGTGAGAAAAACTCCCAAATCTCCAAAATTTGTACTTTAATGTAGTCGTTGATGTGATATGCATTTTGTTTGAGATTGGATCCCTTCTGCTAACCCAATTAAAAATTATGTGATATGCATTATGTTTGAGATTGTCCTTTTATCTGATGAGAGGTAAACTAATCTCTTATCTGTCTTTTATAGTTCTCCAAACTTTTGGTAACAACATTTTTCAATCGATTAACCTTAATCGATCATTTCTCTCAATTGATCCTCGTCAAATAGATCCTTACCTCTCTCAGTTGATGTATTTTAATAGAATTTACATGTGTTAAATACCGTTAATAACATATTTGCGTTTAAATGAATGCTAATTATATAATTTAGATGTAAATTTTGTGACGATGATGAATAAACATATGAAATTGTATAAATTGATCTATAAATTAAACAATATAATTTTTAATTATATAAAGAGGCTTAAACGGTTAGTTAGTTATTGTTTAGAAAATTTAAGACTTACAACCTTTATTGCATTAGGTACAACCATCTCATGCATGCCTCCTCCACAAATTAGAATTAGATTAATTTTAATTTTTAAGTTACATTTTAGATCCTTAGATTTTGTTATTTAATTGACTTTATATCCTTCCTTTTATAATTTTTATTTCACACCCTTTTTATTTTAACATATAAAATTTTATATCAACTAAAACGTATATAAAAACATATTATATTTTGTGGTAAATTATACCATTATAATCGTCTCCTCGATACGTTCAAAATGAGCCTAATATCAAATATTTTACGATTTATAAATCTTAAAAAAAATGATGAATATGTATTAACTTATTTTTTAATCTTTTCTATTAATACCTTAACTTTTAATTTTTTATTTTACTTTTACACCCCCATCTACGTATATCTATCTATATATACTATTTCAAGGGTCGTGAATGTGTTTTCTTTACGTTATTACAATACAAATGATGGAATTATTGTTCTTTATTTCGTTTTTGGAACTTTTGAAGATTTTTTTGAGGAGCTTGATTGAGGAGAAACCCGTGTGAGCTGAAGAAAATTGTGTCTGCTTTCCCCAAAGAAAAACCAATATCTATAAATAAATAAAAAGAGGTTCATTTTTTATGCAACATGCATGTCTTCATTTTTAGGCGTGTCTCATTTTAACCGATTCACTTTCTTTGCTACATTTCTTTCAATCACTACTAGAAAATTGAGTATTTTCAACGAAAATTTTCAACGGAAAATGTCGTTGAAAATTTTCTACGAATTTTAAAGGGATTATTGACAAAACATAATTTTTCTACGAATTTTCAACGAATTTCCATTGAAAATCTCTCAAAAATGCATTTTCAACCAAAAACTTTTTGACGAGACATTCCGTTGAAAATTTTTTGGTTGAAAATGCATATACGTTTGTGAGAGATTTTCAACGGAAATTCGTTGAAAATTCGTAGAAAATTTATGTTCTATCAATAATTCTTTAAAATTCGTAGAAAATTTTCAATGACATTTTCCGTTGAAAATTAATTTCCGTTGAAAATATTCAATTTTCTAGTAGTGAATGTATCTACTTATCTCATTAATTTCTTTTTTTTTCTTCATTTCGTCTTGGGTTCTGATTGGTGGGTATTTGGTCAAATGTACATGTTATGCTTTTCACTAAAATTACCAAATCATTTGAGATGAATCACTACAGTTATAATTTCATTGTGAATGTATACATCATCTTGTGGTAGCATGTATCCAGACTTCTATTCATTATCCAATAATTGCATTACATGAATTCAGGTCATGGAAGAAGTGTGGCAGTCATGTTTGCTTTGTTGGTGGCCCTGGGTGTGGTTGATAACTTGTTAAATACGAAGAACTTGATTGGAGGAAAATGACTTTATGCTCGAAGAAGAAGAAGAAAAGGTTGAAAAAAACTGGGCTCTAAGGTTTTGCCTTCAAGATAACCAGTGGTACATATTATATTGTTTCAATACTAATCAATTACTTCATTTGGGTTTTAGAGTGAAAAAAAAAAGAACTACAACAAAACAATAGTAAACATGTGGGTTACTGATTGACATTTGCAATAAAAATGTATATTTTATCAAATTTTTCTTTTTAATAAATGAGCATGCTGCAAATGCATACCGCTGGAAGCAATGTCCATACCGTCCATCATTTTGTTGGATTTTTCCCGTCTAATACTTTATATGTTATTTATATAGCTTTATATTCATATCTTACCAATTACTTATACAGTAAGTCATTATATATGTATTATTATCGATGAATCTAATTTTTTGTTGAAACATGTTTTTTGGATTTTCTTTGTTGGATTAATGGTTTGTTCTTGGTATACAATAAAAAATCAGCGATTTTTAGTGAACTACTTGTTAAAATTCCCCCCATTTTCATACTAAACACACACAACACACAAATGATCTCAATCTGAACTAAAAACAATTCATTTAGCTGCATTGCAGCGGGTACACTTCTAGTAATTTTTAATGTGTAAAATAAACAATTTAAACAAACTCATACATTTATCAGTTTACAAAAACAAACAGTCGTATTGATTCAGATTTCAGACTTACTGCCACCTCTTATTATTCAGAAGTAAAATAAGACTGCAAACTTCAACACCTCTTAAAAAAACAAATGCCACCTATTAATTATTAATTTAAGAATGAAGAACTCTTCTTATCCTTCACATCTTTTCTCATGGGAACCCAATCATATGAACCATATGGTTAACTCTTTGCAACTTCCATGTTTTAATTTGAATGTTGACATCATGTTCATAATAAATTATTAATGTCTAGAAATGGGTATTGAGAAACGTAACATGACGATACATAATGTAGTGTTCGGTTTGTTATCTAAAAAGCTGGTTATCGGCTAATAAGATAATTACGTTTCATAAAAACTAGTTTACAATAGTTGAAAAATATAAAATGATAAAAATGACATGTTAAAAAATAGCCAACTAACATTACATAATATATTCAAAACAAAACAAAACAAATCAATAATATAATATAATATGTTAATTAATACAAACGGAATGATACAAAAATTTAATTAATATAATATATTAACTAATAAAAATTAATTTAATTATTAATTATATAGCTATATATATATATTATAAATGTGGAATTGTTTGACGAAATATGAATTTTATAAAAATAAAATTATATTAATTGAATAGAGGGATGTTCAGAAGAAAACATTAAAAAAAGATAAAACTGAATAACACTCTGAGAGCCCGCCCTCTAGACGATATTTTTTTTTCTATACATCAATGCATATATATGCATTAGTGCATATGCACAAATGCATACAAGCGATTGAAGCTCTTTTTTTCTATGCATCAATGCATATATATGTTTTAGTGTATATGCACAAATGCATGTTAGGTATATCGTCCAGATGGAGGCCTCCAAGGGTGTTCTTCAGTTTTTTTTTTACCGTTTTCTCCTGAACCTGACCCTAATTGAATAACCTTTGTAGATAATACGAATAGAAACAAATATTTGACAATCCTACATATCTTAATTAGGGTTGTAAAAGAACGGAACAAAATCGAAGAGAGGTTTGTTTTGTTTATGTTTGTTCATTTAACTTAACCGAATAACAAATGAACACAAGGGAAACGAACGAATTTTTCTATGTTTATATTCGTTTGTTTAAAAAAATATGTTTATTCATGTTTGTTTATGTTCGTTTATTAAGATACTAAACGAACGTAAATGTACGAACATAAAAAATAAAACAATCACCATTATTCATAATTTTGTTCCTATAAAAGAATATGACAAACTAAACACCGGAGGGGTAAAAAAGGAATTCTAGAAGTTTAATTTGATTAATGATTTACCCATTAATTTCATAGCATATAAATATTTATATATAAATATAAAGATAAATAAACATAAAACCAACGTACATGAATATGAATGAATATTAATAAACATATATACTTGAATTAACGTCCACAAACGTAAACGAACAAACAAAATCATAATTCTAGTTCGTTTACTTATCTAAACAAACAAAAAATTGTGTGTGTTTATTTATTATCAAATAAACACACTTTTCAATGAACTGTTCACGAATAGTTTACTGAACATTTTATAATGGTTATATTTAATTATTTAGTCAATTTCATAGAATAACAATAATAATTCAAATTGTTTATTAAAAAACAATAACAATTCAAGTAATTTACGAATAAATTAATATATTTACCATTGATATATTTAATGTTAGCAAATGTTAGCCAACAATCTACCATTGATATTAAATTATTCGGTAATCAATAATGATTAATATTATCAAAACATGTCTAGTTCAGCGGTAAGGTAACATCTTGAGGGAGTCAATGAATGGTATTCCTGACTATTCAGATTTGAACCTCGTGATGCGCATATGGAGATGTTCTGATCATGAATCTATCACTTAGTGGTACCCTTAATTGGACTGGATCATGATCGACGGGGATTATTAATTATGGGTATGAATGGAAAATTTATAGAACTTATTGAAACCTTACTTTAAGTAACGTTTTAAAATGATAGCTTAGAGCATCTTCAATAGCTATTGTAAAGTAGAAAAATGGAGAATTTTAGCAATTTAAGTGCTCCAACAGCTATGGTATGTCAATTGCTAGAAATAGAAAAATGGGAAAAAAGAGAAGAAAAATCTCTAAATTTAGAGAATTTCTAAAAATATATAGAAGAGAGAGAAACAATATTTTAATTATATTCAACCAATCAAAATAATTGAAGTTAAGTGTGTAGGAGAGAGAAATAATATTTTATTAAATGATGGAATATTTTATTAGTATTGTTAAGGGAAAATTACGTCAAAATGGAATCAACTTTCACTTCTTTCCTATTTTGAGGAACCAACTTTTAAAATCGTTATGTTATTTTAGGGCCTGAAATCAAAGTTTTCATTTATTTTAGGGTCCAATTACCAAACCATGACATGTCAATGATGTGGCATTAATTTAATTTTAAAGTATTTATATTTTTGCATCCGACTACTGTTGAACACCACTATATCCCTAGATCCCTTCATCTTCTTCTTAAAAACAACCTAAATCTCCAAATCAATCAATAAAAAGAGACTTTAAAATCTGAAATGCATCCACAATGGTGGTCTATGGTAACCAAATCCAAAACCCATTTGTGGTCTACCCATATCAAAAGGAGGCAGAGAGCAGTGGTTGGGAAAGAGAGGATACCCATGTTCTAAAAGCAAAGGGTTTAATCGAAGTCATCCGTGGGTTAGACAAAAGGTGGATGATTGAATCTGAAGTTCGAGATGAATCTTGAAGATATCATTAGGCATTTATCAGTTCCAGACTTCATCTGCAACAATATTTTGGTTTTCGATTCATGATTTAGGGTTTGTTCTTGAGGGTCAAGAGGGAGAAGATGAAGATTCATAAAAATAAAAAATAAATTTAAAGACTAGTAAAATAACCACTCGATGTTGTTGTGTTCTTGGTTTAATTGTCGTTTCTTCTTTGGGTTGATGAAGAAAAAGGTCGCCCTATTTGCAGGTCTATGCATTGAAGGTTAATGTAAGGGATGGTGTTTTCTGGTTTTGGGGGTGGATTGCAGGTTACCTGGGTTACGTAATTAGATGATAGGGTTTCTTTTCCTTTTTTCCTCTTTTGTTTTGTCTTTATAATATATATATATATATACATACATATATATATATAGGGAAGGGTTCAAACGAGAATACATTTATTTTACGAAAACGCGAGAACACCCTTTTACTATAGAAAATCACATGTGATACTATTATTCCATCACATATAATACACATGTGATACTAAATCAGAGATGCTTATGACTTTTGGCGTGATCTAGGTTACCGACCAAGTCGTTGTTACACCACTAAGCTTCATCATATATATTATCACATGTGATAAGGGTATCTTTGATGTGATAATATAATCAATCAAAACCATCATATATGATATTAAATCATAGACGCAAACGATCTTTGGTGCGACCTAAATAGCAAGGCACGTCATCCGCACACCATCAAGTTCCCTCTCGTGTATTATCAATCACATGTCATAAGAGTGTTCTCGTGTTCTCGTAAAATGGAGGTGTTCTCGTTGAACCTCTACATATATATATATATATATATATATATATGTTTGTCGTTATTAACTTGCATATTAGAATTCTTAAAAAAAAAAAACCTTGTTTATTAGAAAGCAATTTTTGAGTGTATATTTGTAATTAAAAATGTGAGTAAAGTATAAATAAATTTTTTTAGACTAAATGAAAAAATATTTTAACTATTTTCTTACTGTATTAAATGATATTAAATTTAGCTATCAAGTGAAAAAAAAGTTAATATGATATTTTATAATAATTAATGCCACGATGTTATTTTAAATATGACATGGTATATTAGTTGGCATTAACCTGAGTCATGTCATCGCTAGTAGGTTATCAGGTAAAACAAGCCCTTAAATAAATGTAAAGTTTAGTTCAAACCCCAAAATAATGATTTTAAAAGTTGGTTCCTCAAAATAGGAAATAGGTGAAAGTTTGTTCCATTTTGATGCAATTTTCCCTATTGTTAATGATAAAGTTGCTAAAATAGAGTAGCTGTTGGAGTTGGATGCAAATTGTTATAAAGATTTTGACTTTAAAAAAAAAATTACAATAACTCTTGGAGATGATCTTATAAGTTAGTTGGAGCTTATGAGCTAGCTTATTACTATTCAAATCAAAATCATTTAGACCATGCTTGGCCGCTAGGTTATTTTTTGAGTTTATTGTAAAAGTTTGTTAAAAAGACAAAAAATAACTTAGCCTTTTTTTACAATTATATTTCTCAATATTATTAATTATTATTAATAAATATAAGTTATTAGTTATTAATAGTTACTAATTTTTATTAATGTTAATTATTAGTTATTAATCATTAAATTAATTTTAATGGTAATTTATTCATCATATTAATTATTTAGGATTATTCATATCAATTATTTTATACACTCCTAAATATAAAGAAAAAAAGAATATAACAATTTTAAAAATGTTTTTATAAATTATATAAAAATTAAAATTATATTTATTTTGTTTTGTTTTATAAATGATATATGATAAATGATTTGAATAAAATATTTAACTTAAGTATTAGAAAATTTATGTAAGAATGATCAACTTTGTTCATATTTAAAACAGATATAATTATCATTTAAAATAATTATTTAATGAAGATGTTTTAAAATCCGTATTTGGTTGTACAATTATAATTTTCTAATATATTATATATACGGTGAAACCAATTGAAATTCGATTAAATAATATATTATATTATTTTAATGATTTGTTTTAAATATATTATAAAAATGGACAAATGGACAAATCTTTTAACGTGTATTTTTTATTGACTTCTCTTTTATTTTTGCCAAACGTAATTAGTTAATCAACTAGTTTTTTAACCACCGACAAGATTTTTTTAAAAATAGTCTAACAAACATGATCTTGATAAACTCAAAAAATAAATTAACTTATGGTTATAACATGAACTAAACTTCCACATCCTAAAAAAAATATATTAAGCAAGTATTTTTAATTTTCAATCTTCAAATGAATTGTGTCTCTTCAATTTTCATAATGGTTAATATGTGAGTCTTCAAATTTCAAATGAATTGAAAAGAAAACTATATTAAGCAAGTATTTTCAGTAACGTATTTTAGCCATTTAATTTTCAATATCACACATAAAAAAAAGAATATTATAACGTATTTCAGCCATTTAACAAATAAGCAAACATTCCAAAATTTGTTATTTATCATAAATTATGATCAATACCCCAAAAAACCGAAAAAATCAAATCCTTGATTGAAATCAACTTTTACACATTAAATTTAATTTAATTCCTTACAATAAAAACAAATTTAATCCCCCTATAAATATCCTTTACCCTCCAATAACACATTCACAAAAAAATACACATCTACAAAACACACGCATCCAAAAAAATGGTTCGTAACGCAATTCCAGTTATTTTGATGTTGGTTTCAGTACTATTGTTATCTGAACAGTATACACATGCACAGATAGATTGTCAGCTCGTAATCTCGAAGCTCATCAATTGCGAGTCTTTCTTGTTTGGATATTCGCCAATCCCTAGTCCAAATTGTTGTGCTAGTGCACAAGATTTGGTCCAAGCGGCTAATGCTTCGAAAGAAGTTCTGAAGGCCACTTGTCGGTGTCTCAAGTTTGCGGCTCAAGCATTTCCGGTGAACCTCTCTAATGCGGCTCGGATCACCCCATTGTGTCATTTGAACCTCAATATCCCCATTGATCCTTCCATCAATTGTGATTCCTTATGAAGTTCTTGGCTCAAATTTTCAAATATTAGTCATATGTTATAATAGATCGTAGATTTGAAATTTGAATTGATGAATGGAAATCGTTGTTTTAGGACTTTTTATTAGGGGTTGTGAATTTTGTACCGAGTTGAACAACATGTTTTTGTAACATGTTTGATTTGCTAATAAGTTTAATTAGTGGTACCAATCTAATAATGTAATGTTACAAAATTTTGAATACTATTCTAGTACTTATCTAATCAACTTTTCTAATTATATATAATTTTAAATGCACACTAGATTATTACTCAATTACTCTATTAGTATCGAATATTGATCACTTGATAGTTTGATAGACAATGTTACTCGAACAGTTATCTATGCTTCGAGTAATCGGCCATTTGTGGTTTGTTTGTAGAGAATATTCATAATCTAGGGACAAGATAAATAAAGAATACATTAAGCAATAACTCTTTCTAAAACTCAATTTGTCCCAAAATAAATGTCCATAATTATTTAGTTTTACCTTTAATAAGTGGCTAATTTCCCAATCTACCGGTACCCTTAATTGTGAGATGGAGAAAACTTGTATCATTTCCAATTTTCATAATTATATTTTGGTTTTATCCAAAATAAGTGTCTAATTTCCCAATCTACCCTTAATTGTGAGATGGACTTCTCCATATATTATTAAGGGTAAAAATGTAATTATAAAATTGTTTCATTTCCACTGTAGACATTGATTTTGTAAGTCTTAACACCTCCTAGATACTTGTAACTCATTGTCTTATTACTTTAACTTGCTTTCAAGTTTGTACAATTTGTTCACAAGTTCATCAATTGCCGTTGTTTGAAACTTTGAATTGATTATTGAAGTATTGAACAATGAACATCGATCATATTTTTTGGCTTGTTTTTTTTTTCTTTTTTTGCATTTTTAATTTAACTTTATAAACTTATGATATTATCGAGTATTGTACGTTACCATCTTAAACCAACCAAATAATAAAATTACAAATAAGTTGGTATATATAGCTGAATTTGTTTACATCCATTCAAGTAACTTACAAGCAAATACAAGTATAAAGCAAAGAATTAACTAGATACATATGCCTCACAATAGTTTAAGAGAAATCTCGACACCTCAGATCACACGAACCAGTCATGCAATGCCAAGTGGCGCTGTCGATTCCTAAACGACACCTCAGATCACACACCACCAATTATGCAACGCCAAGTGGCACTAAAATCGATATCTCGATTCCAGGATGACATTAACCCCAATGTGCACTAAACCCCCAGAAAGGCCAAGCAGAGAACACAGTGGGAACTTGATTACTGAGTGACCAATACTATAATGCCAAGTGGCACTAATCCAAGTATGCCAGGTGGCAGTACGGTGGTTTGCAAAACTACACGATGGCCAATCAGAATGCTACATGTGGAACTCTACCATGCTTATATTACATGTTTGAGCATTTCTTGATTCGATTCTTGAAAAAAACAAACTAACCTGGAATGCGGTCCGTGGGATTGATTGATTGTTCATGAGAAACCGATTGTTTTATTGAGCAACCAAAGTGTGAGCGACATTTCAATTGCAAAGATCGTGTGCAATGATGATCGGTCCAGCATGAACCCAAATAAAGTGATCCCAGCTCTGTTGTTCTCGAAATACGTCACTGCAAGAAACCAAATATATATATACATATATATATATAACAATTAATATTTTGATGGTCGTTTAGTTAAAGTTACTTTTACAAACTAACCTTTTAATGTTTTTTCAAGATTTTACAAGGATAAGATGTTATTCAGGAGAATAACCCTATGACAGATTTATTTTTAATACATGACCTTCTAACAGATTTAATGATGTTTTTATTTTGCTCAATAACTTTAAAATGAGATTTTATAAAAGACATAGCCTTCTACAAGTTCAGTGACATTATTGTACATGAAAGTGGCATTCTTACATATATATATATGGATTTTGAGGCTGTTTGTTTACCTCTTAACAGTTCCATTAAGAGGCAGCATCGCTAATAGGTTAATCCTGTTTGGGAAAAATAAGTCTGCCTTTTAATGGTTCCAAAACCCTCTGAATCATTTTGTGTCCTTAATTTCTTTTAACCATTAAGAGCCATGTTTACATCTTAAACAATTACCAAACAATTATATTTCATTTTGAACTATATCATAAGAGCCTCTTAATCATTCTGATCACGGACCAGTTGCTGAATGGTTTTGTGCAGAATGATTAAGTGGTCAGAATGGTTAAGAGGCTCTAACGATATAGTGCAAACTGAAATATAATTGTTTGGTAATTGTTCAGGATGTAATTAGGGCTCTTAATGGTTAAGGGAGGTCCAAGATACAAAATGATTCAGAGGGTTTTGGAACCATTAAGAGGCTGAATTATTTTTTGCCAAACAAGACTCACCTCTTAGCGATTCAGAGGTTTCCTCTTAATGGAACTGTTAAAAGGTAAGCAAACAGTCACTCTGCACCAAACCATTCAGTAACGGCCAAATAGCCCTTAATATGTAAATAAAAAATCTTAAAGGTTATTATCCTAAATAACCCGTGTTTTACACCAGAGGCATGTCATTTTGAAGGTAATTAACTTCAAAGGTGATGCTCTTAATTGAAAACTCATTTAATATTATTTTTGATTAAATAACACAAAGGTTATTAATGACTCACCTAAAGCTTGTCTCTTCTGGTACGTGATTGTGTCCCTATAAATTGGAAACATCTTTGTGTTATCCAAGTCGTCTTCCTCTCCTTCATCCATGTCTGAATCGACATTGGCATTAAAATGGTAATTAGAGCTGTTTGAAGTGTTAGCCATTGGAGTTTCTTCAGTAAGACTCACGTTGTCAAATGAGTCGATGGTGGCACAGGTATGCCATTTGGCTGCCAAACTTGTAACGGATTGTGCTTTATGTGTAATCTTTGCAGCACTTCGTAGGCATATGAATAGACCACTCACAAGTGTCACGGAGCACAGCTGCAACACAATCAAAAATCAGAACCATATATTCTAAGAAATTGATTTGAGTTATATCACAAATTGAACACTAAGTCTATGTTAGGCAATATTAGGGTCTGTTTGTTAGCAGCTTAATGAGCTTAATGGGACTCATAGCTTATTCGGTCAGTTATACATGACTATTTGGTAGTGGCTTAATGATATAGAAAGTGGGTTATTTATTAAGCTTCTAGGGTGGAGCTTTATGCAGAAAGCCAAGTTTTTCACAAATATGCCCCTCCAATTTAAAAACATGCTTCTTCTGTCTATTAAAAATTTCTTCCAAACAAAAACTTTCCCAAGCTATACATATAAATTAATCCACAATATAGATTAATCCACACAGACAACTTTATCCATACAGAACTTAATGGAAAACCAACCAAACAGCCCCTTAGTTGATAAGCTAGTTGTTGGCTAATAAGCTAGATGATAAATTAGTCATGTTACGAAAGGGTCATCGGTCGGGTACAGCCCAGTGTTCCAAAACCTCACCAAAGGCACACTTTTGATGTATTAGTAATATGTACTTCAAAAAAAAACTAGTAAAACGTTTGGTAAAAGGAAAAACTAGATGACAATGTAAAATGACCAAAAAGAACATGTTGAAAACTTAATTGGAATTATATAAGGGGCATAATAAGAAAAAACAATGAAAACAAGCCCCCGGAACTTGTTGAACCCCTCCTACTTGAAGTAGCTTTTTTCAAAAAGCTACTCCCTTCATCCCAAAATAAATGTGCACAAATGAAAAAAGGCACACGGTTTTACGAGTAAGTAATTGCTATACTTTTTAATTAACAAAATAACAAAAGAAGTAATGAATTTTTTATTTTTTCATCACATAATTAAAGGTAGAATTGGGAAGCAAGCATTTACTTTTGAAAGTTGACCCTTATTCTAGGACGAACTAAAATAAAATGTGAACACTTATTTTGAAGACATAGGGAATAGCTTATAAGCTAGCTTACGGATAACTAAATGGGGGCTTTTTTTCAATAAGCTCAATATCAAACATAACCTAAATGCATATATTAGAGGAAAGATGTTAAATTACCGCAAGTTCACCAGCAGTTGAAATATTGACAAGTGAGCCAGTCTCAGTTGTAACAAGCAGAGAAGCAAATTGACTTGCTGTAACCAAGATCAAAGTCGACAAAATAAAAGCACGAAATCTGTGGCTTATTATACGAAGCTTTCTTCTAACATTAAGGTGTTCCAATAATATGGACCCCACATCTGCTTGTTTCTCAAAAACTTTAGCAAAATCCTCTAACCGAAGAATTTGTAAAGAGCACGTGACTTTGAAGAGAACACAAACAAGGAAGAAGACTGATGTACGATATAACCAAGAAGATAAAAGCAGAATGCAAGCCAAGGTGTGGCTTAAGTAAATGTTGGAAATATAAGGTATTTGTTTTCCACCAGAACTGAACCACCATATCTTGTAAGCACTATCGGCAAGAAAACAAGGAATGATGAATGCACAAAGTAGCTTCATTGATTTCTGCATAAATATAGTCATGTCAAAATGTTAGTTTGACCAACACTAGACAAATGCTCTCTCTAGCCCAATATAAATGTTCATAATGAAAAAAGATATATTTTTTTAAATGTGTAACTATTATAATCTTTAATCAATTAAATGACAATTTGACCCTTAATAATAGAGAGTAAAATGAACTTCTCCATCTCATAATTAAGATAGAACTAGAAATGCGGAAACTTATTTTAGGACGGTTGGAGTATATGATTATGATACAAACATTTCAAGCCATACTGAATGGTTTGGTGCAGAATGATTAAGAGGCTCTTATGATATAGTGCAAAACGAAATATAATTGTTTAGTATTGTTCAAAATGAAATATAATTGTTTAGTATTGTTCAGGATGTAATTAGGGCTCTTAATGGTTAAGGGAGGTCCAGGATACAAAATGATTAAGAGGGTTTTGGAACCATTAAGATGCAAACTTATATTTTGCCAAACATGATTCACCTCTTAGCGATTCAGAGGCTGCCTCTTAATGGAACTGTTAAGAGGTAAACAAACTGCCCCTAAATATAGATCAAACTAGACTACCACATCCCTCATGTGTAAAACATATTAGTCTAAACACTTTGGGTAGCTTAAGTTGTAAGTCCTTAAGTGGGCTCCCCAGTGGTCATCGGTTCAAGTTCCCTCAGGGCCACTGAAGGTTTGGCTGGCTATTAACTTCAAGGCCCCATAGGATTAACCAAGGTGCACGCAAGCTGAACCGAACACTTATCCCCAAAAAAACCATATTAGCCTAACAAATGCACAAAGTGAATGGATTATGGGCTGATGGTACAAAAAGTTGAATGAGTATGAACAACCAGACCCTAGTACAATGAAAAAGATCTTTATGGGCTTCTATTTCAAAACCAATTGGGAATGAGGGTGATCAGCTGGGATCAGATGTAGTGAAATATCATTCGTTCGATGGATGTGGGAACTGTAAACTTAACAAAATAGGCATGTTAACCTGTTACGATTACATGAAATACAAATTCAAAGATACCAAATAGGCTAGTCTTTTATGCATGCACATTGTGACCATGTGATATAATTAGTTAAACACATTAAAGGGTAAACATATAACATTGTCCTGCTTAATTAAAAACCATATAGCTGCAAATGGAATGAAATTTAATAGAGAAATTTTGGACTTAGGAGCTTATCAAGATTCTCAGTTGAAGCAAAGTTTACCCAGTCTTGGTTAGTGTTTTACATATCCAAATAAATGTTGTTTTTGATGTTGGTTTTTTGCAATTATTAAGCTCCACTCCACTTTTCTGTGGTTGAAAATGGAAAGTACAGATGAAAGGGGCCTCTTTTATGGATTCTTTTTTCTATCCACTAGTTCATTAAACCATGGAACGACTAACCTATCTTCTGTGGTCCTGTGGACCCAAGATTCATTGGCAAGCTTTTTTCTAAGAAAAGAAGTTCTACTTTATATACCTAAATCTCATAAGACATCCTAACAGATCGAATGACAGGTGGGGTTCTTATTCTTGTTGTGACTAGTATTAACATTAATCTTAATATGTTATTATTAAGTTTATGATTGTTACCATTTCAATTTGTAATAAAATGAAGAAGAAAAAAAAATTACAAGCAAATTTTGTCCATGAATTATTTTAAAATTTCAGGGTTCACAAAAATTTCTAAAGTTTTTAGCTCTAAATGTAATAAATAATTATAAATTTATAACCATCAATTTATCTTCGTAATAACTTTTTTGTCCACATATATAAAACTATAACTATGATACCATAAATTTCATTTGTCATTTGTGAAAAAAAAATAATAGATGTTTTAATTTGTTCGTATTATATTTGCATTTATATTATGTGGATACTTGTGGTATCATGTATTTTGTGCAAAAATTAGAAAATAAACGAAAATAAGACAAAATAAATGCTTGAATCTGATGAGTCAAAGAAAAATTTACACTTTAACCATTCATTTAAACCATTACTAAATTTGAAAGATGAAACAGAAAGCTAATTGGAGATCAAACTCCATGCAATCAATCACACAGATCATTCCTTGAGTTCTAGGCTGTAAATTTGTATTGTGTTTTGGAAAGTAATTTGCTTAAGAAGGAAAGGGGAAAATTTGAAAATGACTTCCCCACTGCATTTAAAATAGCAAAACACATCATGTAATTGTAAACCCTACAAAACGATACTAAACTTTGTCCACAAAACAAATATCAAGTTCATCACGCTATCGGAAGAAAACCATGGAAATTTGTGAACCAAAATTCAGATCAAAACCTAATTTTACCTATAGACACACATGTAATTCAAACTAAAATGTGATCAACTAGAACGAAATAGTTTGGAACTTACATGAAGATGCTCGGAATATCCCTCACGGACTTTAACGCTAACATCAGACAACTTATCAAGGAACAGAAATCGCCGGAGACCGTATTTCCGAGCAAACGACGATAAACTGATGAACGAAAGAGTGGAGCAAATCGACAGTGACAACTGCACGATCAAATCGAAGGGGCGTTGGTGGCTGTGATCACATGTAGAGCATTGATAGACGATATGAGCAAGGATCGGAACGGCGATGGTGAAGATGAAGAAGATCAGCCCAGAAATAGCAGTTTTCAATGGATTAGATTGATCAATGAAGATCCATGAAAAGCTTTTTGATTCAAGAGCATCGATGATCCAGTAGTTTGACTTTGATTTTGACTTTGGATTTGAATTTGGCTGGTTGTTGATGATCACCAGCGTCTCTCTCTCTTCCTCCATTGATTCCGATGATTTGCTTCCAGAATCCAAGGGAGAGAGGTGGACACCAATTATACACTTTTTTAGGTTAAGTTACAAAAACTAACCTCAAGGTTTTGTTATTTTCAGATATTCTATGTTTAAGTTTCAAAAATGACATATACACCCCCCACTATTTTGGATTTTTTGTAAATAGGTTTTTAGAGATGCCAACAATGATCAGATGGGTTTTTAATAAGATTGTTGACTAAGGGGACATCTACGTACACAAATTGCGTAAGTGCAAACTGAGTATAATTGCAATCTAGGTAAGCATCGACTGAGGCGATCGAAGCACTGACTAAGTTAATCATCAACCCCATTTTTATTAGGTCAACATTTTGATCAAAGTGTGTTGGTAAACAACATATCTTGTTACTGGATAAGCACCTCTTACCCATTGAAAGGTCGTCAACATGTAGTAAACAACATCTAAGACCGTGTTTGACAACCATAAGCTAATATATTAGAGGCATGTCATGAGAAGCGAGCATTTCATAATTGGAATATATTTACTTAAGTACTATGCTACTAGATTTACAAGCAATTAATGTAAAATGTTTTTGAAGTATATAATATTATGCCTAAACATTTGGATACCACTTAGCTAAATGCCCTTTTGGTAATCAACATAAAATATTGTTTTAGCCTGAACATGTTTTAGATTCTACCATGTGTTAATGTACTTTATTTTTGATTTTTTTAAACGGTTTTTTTTTATAATATGATTGCTACTTTAAATTTATAGTACACATTTTTTGTAAACTTATTGTTCGATAACATCATGTTTACCATTGTTACAAATCCGAAATAATTTAGTGTTCATTTGGATATGGGCATTTTTAACGCTTTCGTTCGGGACACTAAAAACCATTGGACCGACCCTGGCTGTAATAAAGAATTCTACCAACTATTTTAATTTTTGTTTATTTATTCGGTTGTTTGATTATTTCCTTAATGATTTAATATTTAAATAAATATTATTTGTCTCAAAGTGTTTTTGTTCATGTTAAATTGTAAAAATACTTTTTACATCCTAATCTAAAATGTAATGTTTCTACTATTTTACAATATGTTTCCAAATTGTGGTATTGTCGTTTAACAAAATACTTTATAAGATTTTTATTAAATGATTTTGATGTTATAGTTGATAGAAAGGTTTGGTCATAATTGATTCAATGACATGGAGTAATCGATAAAACATTCATGACATATTGGTAAAGGGGTGAGGAGATGTTTGCTCCAATAGACCGCTGGTCTTGGGTTCGATCCCAAGCCCCCTCGCAATCGTCTTGCCGTTGAGTGAGTCAGGTATGCCCTTCAGATTGGGAATTGACAGCCTGTGTGGGCCGGTTTGCATGTCCGGAAAGTACACGTTTTTCTCCAATATGGTAAAGTATAAATGGGAAATGAAGTTTGGTCAGATTTATATTCTAGTAATTAACACATGTCTTTTTCATTTTTGGAAATCATGACTAGAAATTGGATGAAACCTTGACGTGATACATGAAATGAAAGAAACGAAGGTGAACCTGTTTAATTGTTGATATGGTATTTTACAAAGAAAAAAAGATTAATCGAATTTTTTTAAGATATTTCCTCTTCCTTCGATAACCTTTGGTTGATCAACCTTGATGTTGTTAATGATTTCCATTCGTTGTCTAAAAAGTGCTTCGTTGTTTATCGCCATCCGTAAAATGAACATAATCTAAGTGGTTAATGGGGACAATCTTTTATCAGTTTGGACTTGAGGTTTAGATTCAAGTTTGGAGTTGGGTTTTAATTGACGACTAAAGATTTGTTGGAGATGAAGACAAAAAGTTTAGCCGGTATGAAGGGGTTTATGGTTTCGAAAAAAGGGTTAAGATAGGTGGTATGAATCTAGTAGATTAGTTTATAAAAGCCAACACCTGCCTAGCAGAGTTGGTCAGGAGGTTGTTACCACATGCAGGAGGTCTCGGGTTCGAGCCTCCTCGTGGGGGTTTTCCTCCTGAGGCGTTAAAGGTGTAAGGCGTAGGTTCGGGTCCCGCATACTGCCCAATTGGATGTCACTGTGGGTTCGAATCTCTAACTACTAACTTGCTGGTTCAAAAAAAAAAAAAGTTTATAAAAGATTTTTTTTACTCTTAAAATGAAACAAGAACCAAAAAAGACTATAATGCCCTTCAATTAACGGCTAGGTGTTGATAGAGATTAAAAGGAGGGACTAAATCTAATCATTTTTGCAAACTATGATAACTATTTAAAAAAATGTAAGGACGAAAAGTGTTATAAGCTACAAACCACAAAGACCAAGTTTATAGAAACTCAAAAACTTGTATTTTTCATATGATTAAAAAACATATATTTTGTTTTCAACCACAAAAATAATAAGATCATTTTGATGAATTTGTTTACTCCAAACACAAAATGAACATGTCATATTTGTATTATTTTGATGTTATAAATAAGATATTAATTTTGGTATAATATTATTTATTTTGATAGTTTTTTAACAAAAATATTTTAAAAAATACATAAAATTCTAAACCACTTTAATTTAATAAAAAGCAGAGTTAATTACTATTTGAAAAAGATATATTTGTCTTTTACATATCAAAGATGTCCAGTTGTCCAGTTGTCCTAGGTTATGTTATTATTTTATAAATATATAGTAATATTATATTTTGTTAAAATTAATGGATGTTTGACAAAACAATGAACGATGTCGACCTTAGATAATTTTTTGTGACAATTATTAACTGCTATTCATTTAACAAAAACCACAAGTGTTAAAGTATTACGTGCCTTTGTTACAAATAAAGTGATTGAAAAAAATAATTTTCAAATATTAGAATTTATCATGAATGTTTTTTATTTTAAAGTTACGTTTTAAAGGTTTCGTTATTTTTTATACATGATTAACATGTACGTTCTATGAAGATTATCAAATCCTACATCAAACCTAAAATCATTGTTTCTGCTATGAAAAAAAATCAAAGATATTATTCGTTTACACTACTCCTTCATCAATTAAATTACATACAATTTCAGTTTTTTAGCTTTGGCATCCTGATGAACTTTGGTACCATGATGCTGATTAAAGTTTCATGCTTAGAATATATAATATTATTCAATATTTGTTAATTCGTTTGGAAATACAGATGGGTCAGATGGCTTTGGAAATAAGAAAAATACATGTTTGAGCTTTACCCAGTGATACTGAGACACCTTAGAGAGAAGGGAAAGAGCATGTTAAGGCTGTTACCTTGAGAGGCGGAAAGCTTTTGCCAAAAAACATACAAAAAGATTCCGAACCACCAATCAAAGCAGAGTCTGAAAAGGTTCCCACGACTTTGACTTCTGTTATTTCATCACAATCTTCTCATATCCTTGGGCCCAAAATTACAAGTAAGCTTAGTGAGGCCACGAGCATCCCAGAGAAGTCAGATTCTCCCTTGTTGATTTCAAAAGAACCACTGACAGTTCAAAAGCCCCAAGAAAGGATTACTGTGAATTTGTCACACTCTGGTGCCAGTCCAGCTGTAATTTCTAAAAATCAAACTCAAGAGAAACCACCAGTGGAACCGGTTTTGCACATACCAATTACCCCTACACCTTAGAAGAATACACCTGCTACTCCTATCCCACCTTATATTCCTTATCCCCAAAGGTTAAGGAATCAGAAGGAATAAGTAGAATTCAATTTTTTTTTTGATGAGAGTGACAAACATTCCCCCTTTTGCATCATTGAATTCTCGACTCATGAGAAAGGAGTAAAAGACGTATTGAGGAAAGGATTGAAACATAAGTGGAAAGAGAAATTTCTAACAAGTTGCTCCAACTATCAGAATCTCCAAAATTGATGCAACATCTTCACCTACTCGCTCTGAGTAGGCCAGGTTCGATCTTATCTTATTCTCTTTTGTTTTTAAATTTCCTAGTTGATTTGTGTTTTATTTTTATCTGTTTGAGCCTAGGATTGATTTTTAATTGCGTTTACTAGTCTTAATTGAGCTTATGACCATGTAGATCCCAGAAACAGTAAGCACAATGATATAATAAGGAATGCAATTAAAGTAATACGAACAAAGTGTTTTGAGAGAATTTCCGTAGTCGTATATCTCACTTTAGTATCGATTACAATGAAAATATAATCTGAAATCAACTGTATGTTAATCGACTTCTTCTAATGATACCCTAGACTCCTATTTATATTGAAAGGTCTAAACTAATTAAGGAAGGAAAGAGTTTAAGGAATTATAAACTTCCTTTTACAATTAAAGCATATTCTTTCCTTATTTTGTCACAATTAAAATAATAGACCTAACAATCTCCCCCTTTGTGGCAAAATAAGTCTTTACTTTTTCAGCTCAAACATGCCTTCAAATCTTCTCAAAGTCTGACGAAACATAATCCTTTCATCAATTAGTCTGATAGCTTCCAAGAGAGAATTTCTTCTGGTTGAGCTCATCCTTGTTGTATTCTTCTTGTCGATAGCAATCTCCGAAACTAGTCTACTTCGAATTCCCCATAGTGTTCCATCAGAATAGGCAGCAACTTCATCAAATCTCAGAAACCTCTTTTCGCCCTTCATATGCATCCATGCAACTCCGTGTGCTGGATATGACAAAACAGTCGTGACATCATATTTATCCAACTCAGGAATTGTTTGATTAGGCTTGGCGATATGAATATTCTTTTGCTCACTTTCAATTCCACGTTGCAAATCATGAAGAAAGCTGTATCTGAGTTCTTTTTTAATGTGACGCACCACCGCTTTTAGTGCTCTTTGTTCATCCTCATTTCTTCGCTTCTTTTCTCTTAGGTCGTGATACAACGTTTCAAAATCCAAGATATCAAGGTTAGAAAAATCAGCTTCGGAAAAGGAATATACTTTACCATCTTCTCTTCGGACTTTGAAGGTTGGATACTCGACTTGAAAGACTCTATCAGAACCAATCTGCATAATCCTAATGATCCGGTGTCGTGAGATTACATTGGAAGGCTTTAGGGCTCTCATTTTCAAGATGTGCACGTATTCCTTAACTTGAGCTGGATCCATCTCCATCACTAAATGAATGTGCGCCAAGTCTTCAGGTTTCTTATCCTTTCTGAATATCCATTCCATAGTTTCTTCAAGATACGGCACTCGGATTTGTTGATTTACCCATTTAGACTTGCGCTCAGTTAGCATTCTTTGCCATCGAATTTGATGAGGTTGTTGGTCCCTAAAGGGTCTACAAGAGTTCAATCAATAGTAAACAGTTTGTAGAAGGGGGGGGGGGGTTGAATACAAACACACACAGAATTTGGTTTTTAAATGAGTTTATAGAAAATAAACAAATTTACAGTTACAAGCGGAATAAGAAGAAGTTTAACACCTATTCTATTGTAACTAAGAAACACTAAGTTTGATGCACAAGAAGATGAAAGAAAGAATAAAGAGGGTATAGGTTAGAAAGAAGCATGCATTAAGATGAAGAAGATATCTCCATCTTATTTATACCCGTTTGCATTTAATGCAAGACAAAAGGTATATGCCACGTGTCAAGCTTGGATAGGAAGCTTGTCCTTGCTAATAAGACAGCCATGCTTTTGGCCGAATATGAACAGTACCATATCAGATATGATGGGGACATAAGAGACAAGTCGTACGTCCTTTTCCGACATGGTTCTAGGTTTGACTTTTGTGCATCGAGGATAAGATCAATCTTTAATCTTGCAAAGGAAGCTTAATTTGATCGCTGATACTGAATCTTCAAGGATGAACTTTAGTATCGCTGAGGCTTCACAAGACTTCACACTTTGAGTAGATAATCGCTGCTATCGCTGAACCGCTTCAGTTCACTTAGCTGATTATCTCTTTCTTCAGCTAGGGTCTTTGACTTTCGCTGAATGGTCGTCTGGTGTGATAGCTGATCTTCAGATCTTCAGAGATAAGTTTGTTGTTCCTTGATCTTCAGCGATCGCTGATGGTTATTAGCGTGTGCTATCGCTGAATATGAACATAAGCTTATACAATGGAATTTCACTAAGTAGAAAGGAATCATATTCAAATCATTTAAAAAGGAGTTATGATCAACAATCTCCCCCTATTTGATTATGATTAAGCAACATAGGAAAATTGCTTTAAGAGACGAGTAAGGACTTAGGAAACATTTAAAGAAAATTTTCTAAGTACTAATCTGTAAAGTCTTTTTCAGCTAGTCTACTATCTGAATTGAGTTTCATTTATAAGAATATAAAAGCACAATTTTTACAAGTAAATGAGCTTAAATTACATTCACTGATTGAATTTTCAGAGTGAAAGATCAGTGAGTGAAGATAGTTTAAAGAAAATAGAACTTTTATGTTCAATGTCCCTTTTACTGTTTTCAGGGATCTTTTCAGTACTAGGATGGAGTAAAGTACTCTGATTGAATTTCATTAAATATAATCTGAAGAAATTACAGGGAAATGAAATTACAATATAAAAGTAGAGTACTTATACACTGAAGGAATGTTACAAAGGAAATAGAAATCTATAACTAGTCAGAGATATTCTCGTTTCGTCTTTGTAACTCATTCTCATAAAGCGTCTTCTGTCGATTCATCAGAGGGGTATCTGACCAGCAGCGCCAAAGCATGAGCTTTATGAGAGAGGATGGGGCCTTGCGAATCTCTTGGTTTCTGAAGAGTCCTAAGAACCCTTCATTATCCAAGAATACCATACCAGGTTCAGGCAGTGAGATGATTTCATCTTCTTCATATATTCGGTCTTGAGGGAGAGAGGTACAAAGCATTGATATATCAGGGAGCTCAAGATGACCAAGAATGCTTTGATAATCAAATTTAGTTTCATGCTCATTCTTAGAACTTGAACTACCTTCAGCAGTTGATCTTTTCTTCTTAGATGATTCAGGGAGAGGGGGAACTTGCACATGTTGTGACATTCTTTGCAACAATTGATCCAGCACACTGTCCACCACATCCTTGAATTTGGATTTGGAACCCTGAATGGCGTCTCTGATTTCTAACCATTCAGTGTATCCATAAATCCTTAAGAACTTGGCTTCTTCTCTCTCTGTTCTGTTCGTCCTTGTCATTCTTACATATACCTTTGGACCACCTCTGTTGGAGTGTCGCCCTTGGATAGTTGCATGAATGATTTTGGCTTCAGATCTTCGAAATTTCAGTCTGTCAGTGCACCAGTTAAGCTCTTTATCTTTCTGCATAGTGGCTTCAGCGGACAGTGCACTTAGAATTTTCTGTTGAGCAAGAATCGGATCTACATTCAAATTTCCTTGTGCAAGTTCTCTCTGTACAAGAGCTTCAGCAACCCTTTCACTCTTTTTCAATTGATCTTTAGCCGCCTTATCTCTTGCAGAGTCTTCTCTGAGCAGTTTCCTTGCTAAAGCAAGATCATTCTCAGTTTGCTTTATTTCCTCATCCCTGATTCTTTGTGCTTCCAATGCTTGTTCTCTCTCTCTTCTCTGGACAGAAAGTAGAATTCATCTACTATCCTTATTGGTACGGCTTCAATGGGTTCAGCTTCAGGCACCCTTATTCTTCTAGCCTCGAATTCCCTAAGGAATTTTATTCGCCTTTCTTCTTCTTCAGGCTCGCTTATGATTGGCTTTTGAATGCGACGCCTGGGAATAAGGCCCTCTTCTTCTTCTTCAGAGTCAGTTTCTATTATATACATAAACTGCTCTTCAGAGGAAGGTTCCTTCCATGAAGTTGAGTCCTTTGGGGGACGGGGATCACTGAAGGAAGGAGAGGAGGAAATAGTATTGTCAGAGAGAGTTTTTGTAGGTGAAGGAGGTGTGGGGGTTTCAGAGAGAGGAGTTATGTAAGGGATAAGAGGAAGAGATACCTCATGAGTGGTCTCCCCCTCAGATATTGGGATAGTGGCATTCAGATCTACCACTTCTTTTCCTTTGCCTGAGGACCGGATTGTCCCTGAGAGGGATGTGGTCCGTCCCCCAAGGGCTCTTGATGAGCGACTCCAGGCCTTGACAATCTGAAGTGCTCTAAGGCACTTCCAGTGTCATCATCGTCTTCATCATCATCCATCCCCCCATAGTGAGGGATAGGTTCTTCATCATCATCATCTTCTTCTTCTTCTTCTTCTTCTTCTTCATTCTTCTTCTTCTTCTTCTTCTTCTTCTTCTTCTTCTTCTTCTTCTTCTTCTTCTTCTTCTTCTTCTTCTTCTTCTTCTTCTTCTTCTTCTTCTTGCCTGAGGACCGGATTCTCCCTGAGAGGGATGTGGTCCGTCCCCCAAGGGCTCTTGATGAGCGACTCCAGGCCTTGACAATCTGAAGTGCTCTAAGGCACTTCCAGTGTCATCATCGTCTTCATCATCATCCATCCCCCCATAGTGAGGGATAGGTTCTTCATCATCATCATCTTCTTCTTTTTCTTCTTCTTCTTCTTCTTCTTCTTCTTCATTCTTCTTCTTCTTCATTCTTCTTCTTCTTCTTCTTCTTCTTCTTCTTCTTCTTCTTCTTCTTCTTCTTCTTCTTCTTCTTCTTCTTCTTCTTCTTCTTCTTCTTCTTCTTCTTCTTCTTCTTCTTCTTCTTCTTCAGCTCGCTGGATGTATAGAGAAATTCTCTCTCCAGGGAACCTCTGGTTATGCTCTAAGATGAGTTCGTCAACGAACTCTTTGGCACATCTCTCCCCCTCAATGTTATCAGGAGGTAGACAATGCACCATCAGAGTGCGAACATTCGTCCGAACATCCTTGAGCTTCGCATCATTATCTTGAAGCGTGGTCCGATCAGCAGCGTTGAAAGAAGAGGAACTGGCCTCAGAGAGCTTGGTGAGCATCTGCATCATATCGAATTGAGTCTTTTGAATAGACTCAAGGACGTTCGCTTGAGCAGCAACCTTCTGCTCCAAGCTTGTCAGGGTCTGATGAAAGGCCCTGTTATCTTCTTTCAGGCAGAAAACGTCAGAGATGAGGTTGTTGACATTTGTCTTGATCGATGGAGTCCCAACGATTCGTTTGAAGATCAGTTCAGCGGACGTCTGAAGATTGTCCACCCTAGCTCTTGTGAGAGCACATTCCTGACCAAATAGTCAATAGCAGGGAATGTAGGGTTGGGAAGGACAATGGGAGGTAGCTCAGTTCCTGGAGTGGGAAGCTTGGGAGTGGCCATCTCTTGCTTCACGTCTCTGAGCCGGGCAGCGCTGGGAGGACCCTGAGGAGACTTCCCCATATCCTTGCTGAGGGGAGGAGCGCTGGTGGTGGTGGTTGTCGTTGCTGAAGTGGAAAGAGAAGCGACACCTGATGATGACATAGATAAAGACGCCAAAAACACATCTGGATTAGAAGATGGATGGAAAAATGTATGTTTCTCCCTGAGAGTATCATGAGGATTACTCTTAGGGAACACATTTGCAGAGGCAGTGTCTTGAGGATCACTGAACAGTGTCTTAGTGTATCTGAGAGAGATACTCTGAGGTCCTTGTAATTTGGCCTTCCAAAACTCAGATTGCCTAAACAATATTGAGGTTTGGACTGCGTGCATTTCAGCATTATCATGGATAGGGACAACTATCGCTGAGTCACTTGATGAGGTGAGGACCAAAGGAGATAGAAAATGATAAGAAGGCAGTGAGAGTAGTACCTGATCCAGCTTCAGCAGAGCCGGCTAAAACACCCTCAGTGACCGGAGTCGCTGATGATGTAGGTAGTGCTGATGAAGCAACAACGGTTGAGAAGACCGTTGAAGTGGTTGAGGTTTTAGGTGGTGTTGGTAGTACACCAAAATCAGAGAGAGTGGTCTTTTGAGAGACCATCTTCTTTGGCTTCTTAAGTTTGGTTGCGATGGTCTTTTTATGACCATCGGTTGGTTGCTTCCTCTTAACAGCGGCAGCAGTGTCTGGGTTGCTCGCTGTTGGGTTGGACAACGAGGTGGACACTGGAAGAGGAGCTCCGATCACTTGCAGCATGTAAGGAGTGAACGGAGCATCACCTGGACGTTCCTCAATGTCCAGGGACTTCTTCCCTACTACAGAGAAGGAGTGATCGCCGACCTTCGGGTATTCTTCCCCGAAGGCAACCTCCATAATGGTTGCAAAGAAGCAAGGGTAAGGGATGACGGGATGTCTGGTGGCGGCGCTGATGCGACTGACCATGTCACTGAAGATGTAGTCAGCATAGTTGAGGTTGTGGCCGGTGTAGAGGGAGTATGCAAGATCTTGAAAATGCTTGCTCGCTTGGTCATGTGAGCCGATCTTCGACCCAAGGCATTGGATCATCTGGGTGAAGATATATTGCCAGCGAGCAGGTAGCCTTTTCTTCTCCACCTTGGAACCCACCGTCTTCAGAGAGGGATTCTCCCAAGCATACCATATAATGCACTTAAGGACAAGGTTTCAAGATTCTTTGACAGCTTTAGACATGTAGTGTACACTGCCCATTGATCGGGTAATGCCTCCATGAATTTTGTCAGAATTTCAGCGTTTGAATACACTCTGTCGACTAATTTTAGGTCAATCAACAAACAGTTGAAACGCTGGTGAATTTGAGAAAGAGATTCACCCTTTTGATACATAAAACTCTCATATTTTCTTACAAGGTTTATGCATCTTGTAACTTTAACCTCAGAGGTTCCTTCATATTGGATACATAGAGTATCCCATATGGCCTTAGAAGTCATCATTTTCATTACAAAATGATAGACTTCATCTGGTAAAGGCATTGCTATTATAGATCTAGCTTTAGAGTTAATAGCAATTTCTTTCTTGTTTTCTTCAGTCCATCTGTTATGAGTTATAACAATAATCCTTTCAGGAATTGCTGGAGTAGCAGTGGTGACAGGAACACTAGCTACTATTGTTGTAGGAACACATGGTCCATTTTCTAGATAGTAGGGAATCTTTGGGTCAGATCCCTCTAGAAACAGACATTCTTTCCTTCCATAATGGAAAATTATCATGTCTAAATCTTGGAGGTTTAGCTAAAGATCCATTATCATTGTAGTTCGTATTAGGGTTTGACATTTTAAAATAGTTTTAAGAAAAAGTTATTTTAAAGATTTAAGAAGCAAACACTGCTCTGATACCACTTGTTGGTCCCTAAAGAGTTTACAAGAGTTCAATCAATTGTAAACAGTTTGTAGAAGGGGGGGGGGGGTTGAATACAAACACACACAAAATTTGGTTCTTAAATGAGTTTATAGAAAATAAACAAATTTACAGTTACAAGCGGAATAAAAACAAGTTTAACACCTATTCTATTGTAACTAAGAAACACTAAGTTTGATGCACAAGAAGATGAAAGAAAGAATAAAGAGGGTATAGGTTAGAAAGAAGCATGCATTAAGACGAAGAAGATATCTCAATCTTATTTTTACCCGTTTGCATTTAATGCAAGACAAAATGTATATGCCACGTGTCAAGCTTAGATAGGAAGCTTGTCCTTGCCAATAAGACAACCATGCTTTTGGCCGAATATGAACAGTACCATATCAGATATGATGGGGACATAAGAGACAAGTCGTACGTCCTTTTCTGACATGGTTCTAGGTTTGACTTTTGTGCATCGAGGATAAGATCAATCTTTAATATTGCAAAGGAAGCTTTATTTGATCGCTGATACTGAATCTTCAAGGATGAACTTTAGTATCGCTGAGGCTTCACAAGACTTCACACTTTGAGTAGATAATCACTGCTATCGTTGAACCGCTTCAGTTCACTTAGCTGATTATCTCTTTCTTCAGCTAGGGTCTTTGACTTTCGCTGAATGGTCTTCTGGTGTGATAGCTGATCTTCAGATCTTCAGAGATAAGCTTGTTGTTCCTTGATCTTCAGCGATCACTGATAGGTATCAGCGTGTGCTATCGCTGAATATGAACAGAAGCTTATACAATGGAATTTCACTAAGTAGAAAGGAATCATATTCAAATCATTTAAAAAGGAGTTATGATCAACAGAGGTAATAGTCTCGGTTCATTTTGATCTCTTGACATGAGCTCATCATTGTTGTACTCATTTCGATGTGGTGAGGGAGGCCGATTGCTGTGGTCCGGTGTTGAATCCGGAGGGGTGTGACTGCTGCTGGGTCGGGAGGAACTAGCCTGATTCGGATCAAGTTGACCGGAGCGAGCAGCGACACGTATTTCTCTAACAAATGCTTCTCTATCAGCAGTCATAAGTGCAGCATGTTCGTTGAAAGTGGCTCTGGCTTGTTGTAACTGAGCGTCTATAAGTGCTTGAGCCGTGGGGGGGAGTAGTAAAAGCTGGAGTCGAGGTACCTGTTTGGGAAACACCGGGATCACTTAGATTACCCGTTGACATGACAGTTGAAAAAACTGTATGACCTATGTTCAGTGGTGGCATGGATGTAGCACTGGTAGAATTTCCTCCTAATCCTCGTGAAATGTCTGGAATGGACATCACTATAGGAGTACCGACTGGGCCACGAAGGCTCTCAGTGAGTGTAGACACGTGTTCCCTATTTGGCTGTAGACTCGAAGTGCATACAATCGAAGTCGAAGCAGGTGAGCTACTGCCTCTTGTTTCAATAGTTGTGCCTCTCGAATGGAGGGGAGCTAGATAAGGAGCTAGACTCACAAGTATATGTGAAACTGTTGGCTGTTGGGAGCCTTCAGAGAGGCTAGGGGGGGGGCGTGCCTGTGCGCTGCGAGGTCCAGAGCGTCTTGTCCACTAGACATACCTAACGAATGAGTAAGGCTAGTTGACGCGGTTACCTGGATGGGGGAATCTAGTCTCGCGCTCACTATAGTTTTTCTCGTCCCATCCCTCACGCTTTCTTTTTCAACTTATTCTCTCTCCTCTCTCCTTATCTCTCCAGTAAAAGGCTCGTTGAAGATGTCAGACATCGATCCAGAGACCTGATCTGCTTCAAAGTCGAAGGGTTCATTCGGCTCATCATTTGTTGCAGTAGGATGTTCATCCGTGTTCGATGTAGAATCGGATATAGGTGGTTGTGGACCAATGCGACTAAGAGCTCGTTCTTCGATGGCAGCAGTTCTTGGATGACGGGAAAGGGGTTGAGTATCAGATTCATCTTCATCAGACGATGAAGGTCGTGGGCGAACACGGTTACGGCTAACGAGCATCTTGAATTGTGGAGTAGATCGGGAAGTAGAAGCAGCTCTTGGGTTAGTGGATGGTGGTATTAGGATGGATGGGGCATCAGTAGTTGGGATTGGCTGATCAGGTGCACCGCCCTCGTCATGTCCCCTTACGATACGCTCATCACCCTGTTCAGGATCCCCATGATCCTGAACCTGCTCATCTACTCTAGGACCCTCTCCTTGCACAATATGTTCCTCGTGGATTGGCTCTTGGGCAGGCTCAACCGGAGGTGGTTTAGCCATTAATCCCTGTCTCTCCCTATAAGCTATCACACTCGATGGATTGTGATAAGCATAAGCGAGTAGGGCTTCAGGGATAGGCATGACGAATTCAAATTGTCAGTCATTGAGCTTGAGGAACTTTAGCGAATTGGTTGGTCCCAACGATGATCCTGTTCGTCGAGGTATATCGGGTTTGGATGACAGCATGGCATGAATAAATAACTGAAGGAACCGTTGAAAGGGTACGAAGGCACGATCGCGATAATTTGACATGTCTTCAACTAGCTCCACGAAGTCTGTCTAGATGAGCATCACGTAATCATAGTGATGGTTGAAAGCTATACCGTGAAATATTCGTAAGGCCGCAGTACTAGCCTTGTCCATGCCGTTGTGTTTGCTAGTCAGACATCGATTGACGATGGTGAACAGTGAAAACCAGATTTGAGGTAGGTACATTCTCTTGAACTGGCCGGGGCTTGTGAGGGGTTCGGGTGAGTTGTACCCAAGGGCTCAGATATCGGCACATAGTTGTTCTTCGGTTGCAAAGGCATCATATGAGTGTTCGTCGGTGGCGACAGGCAGGCGGAGGATTCGACGAATCCGAGAAGGTGTTAAGCGGGTGAAGAAGTCGTCGATTTTGGCAGTGAAGTGGTGGTCATCGTCATCCGGATGGTATGTTAAAGTATACCAGAATTGCTGGAGATAGAACAGGGGTACCCGATGATCCAAGGCAAAGGCATATCTAAGGGGGTGGCGTTGAAGGATATCAATGATGACTTGATGTTCAATTGTTATGCCAAAGTTGAGACGGTGATTGTTTGGCTTGAGTGATCGAAGTTTGTCTCGGGGCATCAGGAGGTCGTCTCGGTTGACCGCGTTGGTACTGGGTTCGGTGGATCGTTCAGAAGGCATTGGATGTTCATCGTTGGAAAGGTTTGGATCATTGATGGCCGCCATTAGAACTGAAAGGAAACAGTTAGCAAATCATAGGCAAAGTCAGTGCTATGGATGAAATCAGGCTAAAAAAATCCAAGTCTGAATGTCGAGTCCTAAGGAGTCGATAAGCCCGAATATCGAGCCCGTTGGAGTCGATAAACAGTTTTATCGATTGCTATAGGATTGATGAAAAGATGAATGTCGAGTCACGCTGGCTCGACATAAAGACTTGGTGAAGTTTTGGAAGAACAAACCTGTGAGTCGACAATAAAGATGTCGGGTCATGAAGACTGGAGAACCACAAAATATCGAGAGATTAAAAAAACTTAGAGAAGATGAAGTAAGTTTATCGATCCTTAGAATGTCGACAAAAGATTATGTCGAGACCTAAAGGGTCGAGAAAAATACTTGGCATTTGAAGAATAACTTATCGATACTAAAAGACTCGATAAAAAATGTCGTGTCCTTCAGGGTCGATAAAAGACACTTAGACTTTTTCCTTATGGGTTATCAATCCGATAAGACTCGATAAGAATTGATGTCGGGTCTTTAAGGGTCGATAAAAACACTTGGGATTTTTGAAAATAGGTTATCGATCCTATAAGACTCGATAAAAATTGATGTCGGGTCTTTAAGGGTCGATAAAAAAACTTAGTATTTTTGAAGATGCTCTTATCTACCATGAGGACTCGACAAACATCTAAGTCAAGTCTTTAAGGAATCGATAAAAACTCAAAAGCATGATAGTGGAAAACCTAAGTGATCTGATCCAAAAAAAAACGGCATAAAAACTAAAGCAAATCCTATAGCTAGGTGCGATTAGTGATAGGGAACTTAAGTAAAACATTTAACTAAGCCAAAAAGGATCAAACCGAGCCCCAAAAGTTGACAGAAAGCTGCATAAAAACAAAATAGATTAATGACCTAAAACAGTAGCATGCGATGGATGAAAGTAAAAACTCCACGATTTAAAGATGATTAAGAGAAGAACGCGAACCTGGTGGTGTGTTCTGATTCCTAAAACTCGAAGATTTGTAAAATCAATTTCTGGAACTCAGGTATGCGAAGGGTTTTAGAGAGAGGGAAAATTCAAAAAACTTGTTTGAAAAGTAAAGGAATGAGAGTGGGGCCCGAGATTTAAATAGTGGGTCATCGGGTGATGACACGTGGCAAGCTTTCATTGGGCCGAGAAAGATGATGACATCAGCAAGATGTCGAGCGTGGTTTTTGTCGGGCCAATCTTGGTCGATAAAAACAAGTTTGTCGGGCCATTAGGGGCCGAGAACTTTTGATTTTAAAAAATTAAGTCTGAATTGATTTAAAGTTAAATTAGTGCTCCCCCTAATGAAACGTGAAATAAGAATGCTTTGCTCCCCCTACAATCGTGAGATAGTAAAAACGTACCTTGCCGCTCCCCCTAAAAAACTGAACTGGTTAGTAAAAAACATAGTCAAAAAGAAAGAAAGAAAGAAAAACGAGGAAAATACAGAACTGTAAATTAATTTCAAAAGCCAACAAAAGAGAACCCAAGAGTGATGCAGATTCACAGTTAAGACAGTGGGAATGTGCATAAAAACTTGGATAGACGTTTTATGTATTTTGAAAAAGGCTGATTTAGCAAATCAGATTTTAAGATTCAGCATGCCCAACTTGGACACTAGGAACTGGAATCGTTTCTCATCCAAGGCCTTGGTGAACAGGTCGGCAAGCTGTAGTTCTGTATTGACAAAGTATAATTCAATCGTACCTCTTTCGATATGATCTTTGATGAAATGATACCGAACGTCGATATGTTTAGTCTTCGTATCTTGGACAGGATTGCTTGAGATGGCGATGACGCTTTTGAAGTCACAAAAGATAGGGATCTTATCAAACCAGAATCCATAGTCCTTGAGCCGTGTGCGCATCCACAGTACTTGAGAGCAGCAACTTGCGGTAGCAATGTATTCGGCTTCCGCGGTAGAAGTCGAGACGCAGGCTTGCTTTTTCGAGGACCAACTTATCAGTTTATCGCCTAAGAATTGAATGTGTCCCGACATGCTTTTACGATCAAGCATGCATCCGGCATGATCAAAATCTGAAAAGGAAATTAGCTCGAAACCCGTATCCTTGGGATACCATAGGCCAAGATCAGTAGTACCTTTTAAATACCGAAAAATACGTTTGATAGCACTAAGGTGAGATTCTTTTGGAGATGCTTGATATCTAGCGCATAAACATGTGGCAAACATTATGTCCGGTCGACTAGCCATTAGATACATAATGGAACCAACCATGCCCGGTAGTGTTTAGAATCTACCGCTTTTCCCAAGGGATCAGCGTGTAATTTTGAACCCGGAGACATGGGTGTACCAATCGGTGTACATGACGTCATGTTATATTTTCGTAACATGTCCGAGATGTATTTCGATTGGTTGATGAATATTCCCGTTGAAAATTATTTTATTTGAAGGCCGAGGAAAAAATTCATCATTCCCATCATGCTCATATTGAATTTTGCAATCATGAGTTCGAAGAACTCCTTGCATTGTTGAGGGTTAGTTGAACCGAAGATAATGTCGTCCACATAGATCTGAATAAGCATAATATCACCGTCTTCCTTTTTAATGAAAACAGTTGGATCGATTTTACCTTTGGAGTATCCATTTTTCACTAAATAGGCAGACAGGCTGTCGTACCATGGGCGCGGTGCTTGTTCTAAGCCATAAAGAGACTTGTCGAGAATGTACACATAATTTGTCTTTGAGGGATCGACAAACCGTCCGGTTGGGATACATAGACTTTTTCGCGCAGAACCCCATTCAAGAAGGCCGTTTTGACGTCCATTTGAAAAACCACAAAATTCTTGTGAGCCGCGTATGCTAAGAACATTCGAATTGCCTCAATACGGGCCACAGGCGCAAATGTCTCGTCATAATCAATCCCTTCTTGTTGGCGGTATCCTTTTGCTACAAGCCGGGCTTTGTTGCGTATGACAACCCCATCTTCATCTTGTTTGTTTTTGAAAATCCATTTGGTACCGATGATGGTTTTGTGTTGTGGACGAGGAACGAGGCGCCAAACTTTCAAGCTTTCAAAGTGATTGAGTTCGTCTTGCATGGCCACAATCTAATCAGGATCATTCATTGCTTCTTGAATGGACGTGGGTTCGATCTTGCTTAGAAAGGAAGAGAACAAACAATCGTTGGCCGAGGCGGAACGCGTCGTGACTGGTCTGCTTGGATCTCCAATAATCTGATTTACTGGATGAGATCGGACCCATTTGGTGGCATGCGGAAGCGGTTGAAATGCATTTGGGTCCGGGGTATCATCAGCATAAGTACCGAGTGGAAGATCTTGAATTGATTCCAAGGTTGGAGCTACGGCAGAGGATCTTGTGGAACTAGAGACATCCTTGGGGGTTGAGGTTGATGATGGGGGAGAGGATGTCGGTTCAGCAGGAAGCAAGTTGAGACTAGGTGGGGCATCAGTAGGAGCAGCAGCTTGAGCGGGAAGGGCACCAGATTGAGCGAGAGGTGCGGATGTAGATAAGCTTGGAGTTGCAGCAGTTGAGACCGTGTCCGAAGTAACTGGCGTTCCAGTAAGGTTGGTAGTCTCGGCAACCTCCAAGATAGGTGGAGTGAGCTGATTCGGGATATCAGTGTGAGAACCAAAGTAATCCGAGTAAAAGTACTCGAATAAATCATCCAGATTGGAAGTAGCAGCTTTGGATGTAGAGGGTTGAGCGGGGGTTTGGTGCAGGTTCCGAATGGAAGTGATCGGAAGCTAAAATACCGGTGAGTGCGGGTCCAGAACTGTCATGTTCAGGAGCCATTTCGGCTTTAGGATCAAACTGAATATTGACGCTTTATGTGACACAACGAGCAAGTTTCATGTAGACCCGATAAGCTGAGGCATTTGGAGAGTAGCCAAGAAAATAAGCTTCATCGGCCTTTGGCTTGAGTTTACCACGATCTTCCTTTTCATTGAGAACAAAGCAACGAACACCAAAGGTTCGGAGATGATCGATGAAAGGAATGCGATTGTAGACTAACTGATACGGTGTCTTGTTGAAGCGCTTGTTGATGATGGAACGATTTTGAGTGTAGCAGGTGGTATTGACTGCTTCGGCCCAGAGGTAGAGTGGCAGTTTGGAAAAAGTGAGCATAGTGCGGGCTGCTTCAACAAGTGTACGATTCCAGCGTTCGACCACACCATTTCGTTGCTGAGTACGAGCCGCAGAAAATGTGTGTGAAATTCCCACCGATTCGAGATAACCGTCAAGTGAACGATTTTTGAATTCGGTTCCATTATCAGTGCAGATGGTTTGAGCGGTAAGTTCTAGTTTAACTTGAATAGATTTCAGGAACGTAATAATGGTTTCGGGAGTCTCATCTTTGGAGCGAAGAAACTTAACCCACATAAAGCGAGAAAAATCGTCAACCATAACTAGAACATACTTCTTACCATGAATACTTTGAGTCCGCATCGGGCCACACAAATCCATATGGATGAGTTGAAGGGGTCGAGTTGTTCTATGAACCACCTTGGGTTTGTGAGAAACCTTCTTCATCTTTCCCATCTCGCATGCGTCGCATAAGTGTGGTTTGTCAAACTTCATCGCAGGTAGGTCAGTGACTAATCCGTTAATGGAGAGGCGATTGATGTTCTTGAAGTTTAAGTGAGAAAGCCTTCGGTGCCATAACCAAGTCTTCGGATTGGAGACATTTGAGATCAGACAAACGTTGGAAGGAGCAGTCACTTGGGAAAGATCAATGGTGTAGAGATTGGATTTGCGTGTGCCGGCCAATATCTCCGTTCCGTCAAAGGTTCGTATGCAGCATCTTTCCGGTCGAAAATTGACTTCAAGTTTTTTGTCACAGAATTTGCCAATACTTAGCAAACTATGGCTCAGGCCTTGGACATAGGAAACTTTTGAAATGGTGAGATTTTTGTGAATGATGTCACCATGTCCTTGGATGGGTGCTAAGTGATTGTTGCCAAATTTAACGAATCCGCCCTTTTTCTCCTTGTGATTGGCAAGCAGCTCCTTGTGTCCAGTCATGTGTTTGGAGCAACCAGAATCTAAGTACCACACATGACTTGTCAGGGGATTTGTCGTCCGCCTGGCTCTGTAATTGCTAGATGCTCTGCTTTCGAGGTCTCATTGCAACTTTGTAGCATTCTCTCACGTCTTTTCGTTCACTTCTTATTTCTTGCACCCCCAGGGAGTAGGAAACTTTATCGTCTGATGGTACGTCGAGGGGACTGCCTTCATGTCGTGTATCCAAGGTCTTCCAAGGATAACGTTATAAGCTGAGGAACACTCGGCCACGTTAAAGTGAGTCGATTTATTGACTCCTTTTGCGAAGATGGGTAGCGTAATCTCTCCCATCGTCGTGGATGCTTCGTCATTGAAGCCAACTAAGACTGTTGATCGTCGTACGATTTATGTCTCGCTTATCCCCATGGCTCTGAGGGTATTGAGAAAGATGATGTTGGCTGAGCTTCCTCTGTCGACGAGAATTCTTTTGGTCAGACAATTCCCGATGGTGAGTTGAACGACAAGGCCATCATGATGTCTGCGTCTGGTGTCGCCTAGGTCTTCCTCGCTGAACACGACCGCCATGGAGTCAAGCTTTTTGTCGTCTCCTTTTTGATAGTCGACGGGGATGTTGGACTCATCGAATTTTTGCCCGCGTTTCTTTTAGCGACTGAGTAAGTTAATCCACATACGTCGGATCCTCCTGCCACACAATTTACTACTTTAGTATGCGTAAGAGATGTGGGTCTAGGGGTGTTACATGTGGCCTGCGTCGAGACTAAATCATTGAGATAGCCCTTTTGTGATAGCCATGCAATTTCTTTCCTGAGGACTCGACAATCGTCCGTGTCGTGCCCATGATCATTATGGAAATCGCACCATTTCGTTGTATCCTTTTGGTCGTTTGGTCGATCACTCTTCTTGGGCCATCGTACTGTTGCTTGCAGATTTTTCAATGTTTCCACTAGTTCCTTCGAAGTACCTGCAAAACCGTAAGTTGACAATTTTGGATATTGGGAGAACTTGGGGTATACCTTTGGTTTGACTTTTCTTTTTTCATGCCTGACGTTAGAAACCACTTTTGAATTTTTGAATTCAGGTTTTTTGACTCCAAGCACCCGTTTATCAGAAGATCTTTGTTGTCGGAAGGCAGCATCATCCTCGACCCTCATATGAGCCAAGGTTCGTTCTCTCATGTCTTCAAATGTATCGGTTGGATATTTCGTAAGGTCAAGGTATAAACCCGAGTTGTTGTCTAGCCCTCGTTTATAAGCTTCGATCGCCGTTTTGATGTCACAATTACGTATCCCGATCATCTCCATGTTGAATCGGTTGAAGTAATTCCTTACGGTCTCTCCTTCCTTCTGAATTATATAGTAGAGGTCACTAGTTTGTTTCTCCATCTTGCGACTGCTGGTGAATTGCTGGAAAAACTAGTTGACGAGATCGGAGAACGAATTGATTATTTGGGCTTAAGGTTGATCAACCACTATAGTGCTGCGCCTGTGAGGGACGCTCCGAAACTTTTACACATACAGACCTCTTGAAAATTTTGGGGTATCGATGTCATCCACATAAGTTGCTTATATTGCGCGACATGCTCTTTGGGATCCGTGATACCAGAATACTTCGGCGTGAGCGTAGGAATGTTATACTTCTTGGGAACGTCTATCAGAGCGATCGAATCAGCGAAAGGTGAAGCTTGGAAACCGGTAGGAGGCTCTACGTCGACGGGCATTGCTGCTCCAGGCAGTTTTACAAGTATCGACAACATTCTTTCGTTTTGTTCTTTGAGTTGTTTAAATTTCCTGGCGACAGGGTCGTCGTAAGGGGTTTCGTAAGTATTGACCAGATTATTCATAATTGTCATGGGAATCGATGTGTGGTTTGTCGCAATTGGTATGCTCCGATAAGTGGAATCATGACTTTCACCATTAGTAGTCGTACGCGGGTTATTGACGTATGTGTATATTGCGGTGGTTGGGACAGGTGTGGATACGTATGATTGTCCCAAGAAAGAATTATCAGGTGACTGAGACATATATGCTTGCTCTGTAACAAAATTGTTTGGTATCGATGCGACCGTTTGTGGTGTAGTTTGAGGGGTCGATGTGGTCGCGTATATATGTGAAAGCAACGGAGGAATTGGTATAGACGCAGATGCTTGTGAAGTTACTTGAGAGATCGGTGCATATGTTAGCGGGGCAGATTGAGGGATCGGAATGGATGCATATGTTTGCATGGACGATCCTGGTGGTGGTGGTGGTGGTACAACTGGAAATGATGCGGGTGCACTACTTCGTGGCGAGGTGGCGGCAAAGGAGTTTGAGATCTGGTCCCAAATAACGATGTCGACGACGAACCGCCATTTGCATTTCTCAAGGCTTGGATTTCTTGGTTAGCTTTACGATTTTGTTCTTCCAAGAAATTTATTTGCTGGCGCATGGCTTCTAGTTCGTTAGGCACATTTCCGCCTTGAGCATCTTCTATTCTTACCATCCTGTGCTTACAAAGAGTTCAAACAGGTTAGTAACAAAAAAGGGTTTTTCGAAGAGATTTTTTCTCTAATTGGGTCCCACGGATGGCGCCAAACTGTTAATGCCAAAAAAGTAACTTAACGGTAGACTAACGATTCGGACTTTTATCAACTAAAGAAAGAAAACCAGTTCGAAAAACAGATAAATAGAATGTAAATGACACAAAGAATTGTTGACGCGGAAAACTCCCTTCCGAGAGAAAAACAGCGGACGACCGTAAGGGAGATCGTCGATGCACTAAAGGAAAAGGACGTCAAACAGGGACGCCTGCCTCAAGAACAATAAATAAAGTTACAAAAAACAGTATGAACGTTCGATCGTGAGTCTACGACTGTTGTCGTGACTCGTAGTGCTGTTGTCGTGAGTTTGAACTTGTGATGTTGCAGACTCGTCAAGGTATTCTCGGGGCTCTTATCAGTATTTCCCTATGTTTCAATGTGTCCTCTGTTGATTTGAGCTCCTCTTTTTATACTCGAGCTTGGACGAGGGTTTTGGTAACGGCCAAACGGTCATAACGGATGAATCTTCATGATTTGTCTTCAATGTCGCGATAAAACCTTTGACTCATAACTGAAAAATTATATGAATACAAAGATAACGGTATAATTGGTATATTATTAACAACGTTAGGTCGCACGGTTAGTACCTCGTTAGTCAGGTTATAACAATTTCTAACGGAGTTGACGGCAGAATCATAACGAAACTTGACGAGGTTAACGGCGTTAATTTTTGGGTATAACACATATTACAAATGATTGACTGAATTGATGGTACCTTTCAGAATGTGGAATAGAAGAAATCTGTTGTAAACGATAACAGAATGAGGGAATTGTATTGTCAAAATTTGAGTGGACGACGTACTGTGAATGATTTCTTTCGGTTGACCGACATGTATATAGTTTGGTTGTTTTAGTTGTTTTAGTCTAGTATTTTAATTTGTCGATCTAATTTTTAGGTTTTTGTTGCTTGAGGACAAACAACGACTTAAGTCTGGAGATGTGATAAGGTTAATATATTGACCTTATTATATCATGTTTTGAGTCATTTTCAATATAATTTGGTTATTTTTCTTCAAAGTTCACAAGTATAACTATTAAGTCTTAGTTTTTTATAATTAATTTATATAATGAAAAGAGATGTATTTTGGGCAGTTAACATACAAATCTCACTTACTCATCTATTTTATTTTCAGGATTAAAAATGGCAACACGAAGTGATCGTCAAAAGATTACAAGTTTTGATAAAAGTCGAAAGTGGAGACAGAACTGCAGTGGATCGAAGCTGTCAAGATTGGGTTGCAGATTGATGAATTTTTAGGCCAAACTCCTCTTAAATATTGGGTTAGGCAATATTGTTCTTAGTAAAAAAATTTGTGGCCTTTTAAAAGAATAATTACTATTTGTCTAGTGGCTTAATGGCTTAATGGATAAAACCCTATCCATATGAATTAGTTTATATATGGACGTATGACATAAAAGAAACCAAGCCATCACTTTGCAATTTAGTTTAAGAATTGTAAAGGCTTTCCTTTAGTGGTTGACAACTTGCATCAAATTGTCTTCCATTAGTTCCATAGTCTTTTGGCTTCTTGCTTAATATGTATAAAGAATGTATTTAGTTAAGATTATTGTTGGTGACTCCCTTTTTGTTTCTTGCTCACTATCGAGATTAGTAACCAAGAAATCCAAGTGATTTCTTGCTTTAGTTTAGTTCTAAAACTCTTGCTCTTTATATAGATAGTAGTTAGTCAAGTGAAGAAATCTTTTTCTTCTCTCTTTTGTATTCCTTGTTCTTGCTCACTGCCCAAATCTGCATACAAGTGATTCCTTGTTGGGTTAATTCTAAAAACTCTCCTTTTAGTTAAGTTTAATTACTAACTTGTTTTGTTTGATCTCAAAGGTTTTACAAATCCCCTTTATGCCACTTATTAACTCCTAGATTATTAACTCACTTCCTTAGTTAACTATTAGATTTCGTTTGGTAATTGTTTCTTCTTAATATCGGCAGCAACAAACATCAAATCAGATTTAAGTGGTTGATTAAGAGGTTGAATAAGTGCTGATTAAACTCTTAATAAGATCTGAATCATTAAGTGATATGCTATTTTATATAAAGATTCCTACTCTTATGTTCTTAACTCTCATTCTTTAACAGATTCATTCACACGTTCTCTAAATCATAGTTATTTTCCATCTCTATTATTTATAAACATAGTTTCCATCAAATCTTTTATATCAAGACATCTTAGGATGGAAGGCTAAACCCTTTGCTTGGGGTTTAAGGTATACGTTACGATTAAACATCGGTAAGGCAATAAAAAAGGTGTCTCAACTATACCAGACTAATCTTTAAGTTGTTGAAATTGGATCGTTAATATTTCGTTATAAAATACCGTTAATTAATTGACAACTAACTATAGGTATAAAAATGGGTTAACCTTAAATAAAGTTACGAAAAGTATTAATTCTCATAGACGACGATTAGTTCCTTATAATATCTTTTTATCAAATTGCCTAAGTTTCGTTTTAATAAAGCCTTGCATCCCACGCTTCATTTTACAATAGATTTTTCTCACGCCACAATCAGACCAACCCAATTTTAGCTAATCAACAAAAATCCTCGAATTCGCCATCTGAAATCAATTCCGTTAAAGATCGGGCTTTTTAATTCTAAACGAACTTTAACACCATCTCTATGGGAAAGATATTCGGTACTTGTACCATTATTACTTGTTACAATATGATAGTAAACTACAGTATATACTTGTGCTAACGTTTATTTTCTGTTTTTGATTCTAAGGGATAACATTATTCTGACAATAGTCTCCATGACTACCAACTTAAACAACATACCCGCAAGTTCCACTATCGGTACGCTGCCAATGTACCACGACAGGGATCTAACCTCGGAGATTGTGGTGTATTTATGTGTAAGTTCTTGTCACAGTTGATTAGTGGTCAGATCGTATCTTCGTCGGAGAAGCCGGTGTCAGATGCTTACAATTAGCGAAAACACATAGTGGAGATCCTTTATGGCTATGCAGATTACCCCGGGAAGACCGATTAGCGTGTAGCCTTTTTTATTCGCTTGTTGTATCACAATTTATAAATGGTTTTGTTATTTAATTCGATCAACTGATATTTATTTATTGTTCACTTGTTCTTTGAAAAAGTTTAGTTTTATTTGTGTTGTATGATTCAGTCAAGTGGCTAGTTGAGGTGTTAGGATTAGCATCCAAATTTTCGAATAGACATACGTAAACATGATAAAATAAATAAAATTAACACATAACATAAAAACAACTTGGCATCAATTATCATATATATATTTAGGATCATGAAAATAAAAATATTCAATAACATCTTCTCCAAGTCCTTTTCTTTTCGGCATTTCTCCTCGGATTTTGTCGTCCATCATACGTCCTGTATCTTCCTTGTTTAGATATGTTGGTCCCAAGGGAGTTTACAAGAGTTCGCGATTATAGAAACAGTTTGTAGAAGGGGGATTGAATACAAATACAACTTTTGGTGGTTTTTAAATGAGTTTATATTGAATAAAAATTTTTACAGTTGCAAGCGGAATAAGAACAAATAATTAAACCTATTCTATTACAACTTTAGAAATCACTAAGTTTGATGCACAAGGAAAGATAAAAAATAGAATCATAGGTTTAAGAAGATATGAGCATGCATGAAGATGAAGAAGAGGTCTTCATCTATTTATACCCATTGTAGTTAATGCAACTCAGAAGGTACATGTCACGTGTCAAGTTTCTATTGGAAACTTGTGCTTTGTTTATAAAGCAACCATGCTTTTGGCCGAATATGAACAGTAGCCAAATCAGATTTGATAAGGCCATAAGAGATAATCCGTACGTCCTTTCTGACAAGACTAATGAAGATGAATCCTAATTCAAGTTTGTTATCAATAGTTCCTGGTGCATAAGGACCTTTTTCAGGGAGAGAGAGATTTGACATAGAAACATCCGGGGGTTTTGTGGTTCAAAGAGCTCCGATTGAGAATTTCGTCTCATGTTTGTTTTTGGACGAAGGGCCGTCTAGAGCGTCAACATTGGCTTTCCTTCCTCGTGATGGATTTCGAGGAAGAGCAGGGAGTTCAATGAACTTAGATACTCTGCGAAAAAGTTCATCTAGAATGTCTTCGATGTAGCTCTTGAATTGCGAATTAGAGTTTTGAATCGCATCCGTGATCTCCAACCATTTGTAGAAGCCATATTGATTAAGAAATTTGGGATTCTTAGTGCCAAATACATGGTCTCTGGATATCTCCATCTGAACAAGTACTTCCCCATTCTTTGTGCGTCCAAAGATCCTGACTTTGGTGATCTTTTCAATACTCATCCTCTTATTGATCCGATCTGTGCACCAGGAAAGCTCTTTGTTTTCCACTTCATTATCGACATAGGAAAGCTCCTGGGTTTCAACTATCGAATTACCACCGACATCACCTCCACCGTAGATCATATAATCTACATACACATAAACTATACGTGGTGTATTTGACTCGAGAGCGAATTCCATGAAGCCACAAACACATTCATCGTTAGATAGGTGATAAAGTTCACCATCAAGCTTGTGGACCATCTTCATTTGACGAATAGAAGTTTGGAGAACACAGTTTCTATGACAATAAGCGCTCAGCTCATCATATGTAATGTTTGTACGCAATTGTACTACATGGTCCACCCCTTGGGCGGAACGATGAAACTCCCACCCATCATCTCCTTGTACCCATTCACCACCAAAAACAATATGTAGCTTAACTTTCTCCACCTCAGAGCTTATTTTCAAATGAACTAAAGAGGGAAATGTATATTTGAACAAAGAAAGAAATTGCAATAAATGTGTTTGGACTGAATAAAGAAAAAGTTTAAGAGGGATCATGTTTTTTGGTAAAACTTCATCGTGGAAACCTACCTATTTTAGACACAAAATATAGTCTCAATTACTTAAGTACAAGTACACTTATTGAACCATCAAACCATCCATCAATTTACAGATGAAAAAACATTACAGGCTATGCTTTAGAGTAGGTACACTTTTTGCAGTGTTTTGTTGAATTGAAGTGCAAAAATCACGTGATAATTGACAATTGTGTACCTATCCATCAATAGCTAGGGTCGCTATGGCGACCAGGGACTAACATGTCATTTTTAATAGTTTGCAGGGGTCACCATGGCCATAAGGGACCAATAATTATGTTTTTATGTTCAAGTTGAATGATGAAATAATGTTGTATCACTTTATAGAGCACAAAATAAATTAAACCATTTTATTAAAAACCAAATTACATCAATAGAGATCGGATGGTACAAAAAAACAAGATAGAATCATTCTAATACGAAACCAACATATGGTAACACCATTTAAGGATAAAGTGCATTACATTGATCGATCCAACTATGTTTCTCGGTTACTTGCGCTTGGAGAATGGCAAAGTCTTGTACAATCTTGTTGACTTCTAGGTTGTCGTGGTGAATTCGTTGTTCCTTATCTTTGATTCCCCACTTCAACCTTTTTATGTCTTTATTGTCCGTTTCCATCCTTTGTAGTAGTCTCTCCTTCTTGGTCATCATTTGTCTCCACTTCTTAGTGAGTTCCTCGATCTCTGCCTCTACTTTTGTACTGATCGTCTCATTCTTTCCGGCATTGTTTGGGAAGAGTGGGGAATCAAAGAGGATGCGTTTCCAGCCATGTGTTTAGATTGAAGAAAGAAAACGTTTTTTGGTATATCTTCAGCCTGGAAACCTAGCTATTTTATATACAAAATTTAGTCTTGGTGACTTAAGTGCAAGTACACTTATTGAACCATCAAACCATCCAACAATTTGCAATGTACAAACATTACAGGCTTTGTTATAGAGTATGTACACTTTTATCAGCGGTTTTGTAAAAAACAGTGCAAATACTCAATAAATCATGCAAATATCATGTGAGAATTGACAACTGCGTAGTTGGATCTTTGTAAGGGTGGATTAGGGTTTCCTCAAGTAGGCAGAGTCGCCATAGCGACCAAGGACTAAAATGTCATTTTTAAAGTTGGTAGGGGGGTCGCCATGGCGAATCTTGAAGCTTTCTTCTTCTTGTGTCTCCTCGACGTTCGAATTACCACCTACATCACCACCAACGCACGTCGGATAATCAACATGCACATAGAGTGTAGGCGGTCTATCGTACTCGGCTACGTAATACATTGTAATTCCCAAATATGATCAATCTCACAATGAATTTAATAAGAACAAAGATGAGAGAAAAAGTCAAACTATGAAAGCCAAAAGTCAAATGTATTTATTTCACAATGAAGGTTACAAACAAGCTTACAGAGGAATGGGTATTTATACCCTTACATTAACAAGTACAATACAAGAGAATAAAGATTGAATACAATAGAAAACAGAACCCAACATACATGAAGCAACTAACACTTCATCGTCAGCTGGCTGATAAAGTTCACCATTAGTCTTTAGCACTATCTTCACTTCACCACCATAATTTTGGATTTCTCATTTTCTCTGACGATAAACGGCCAACTTATCATGTGTAATGTTCGTGCAGAATTGTACCTGATGGTGGATCAGTACACCGAAAGGAAGAAATTCCCACTATTCGTTTACAAACACCCATTTACCACCGGAATGAAGATGTAGCTTCACTTTACCCCACACCGGAACTCATATTCAATTGAATTGAAGAAGGCAAAATTATACTTGGAACTAAGAAAGAAAGAAACTATTGCTACAAACGTTTTTCGGTATATCTTCATCCTTTCTAACCTAGATAATTTATTGACAAAACATTATTCAATTAATTAGGTGTAAATAATTAATATTGAAAAATCAATTCATCCATCAACTTGCATTGTTTGTATATGCAGTATATGTATTACTGGTGTGAAGGTACACTTATTGAACAATCAATCCATCAATTAGCAGTTTTTGTTGAAAAAAGAGTGAAAATACTCAATTATACATGTAAAAAAACACGTGAGAATTGAGATTTGTGGATGTGGTTGAATGTGAGAGGACATGTGTCAGGGTCTCCATAGACATAGGTAGGGTCGCCATGGCAACCCTATGAGAATCTGTCAATTTTTATTGTTTGTTTGGAGTTCAGGGGCCAATGGGTAATTTTTTAAAGTTCAGGGGCTAAGGCGTAATTTTTTGAAAGTTCGCGACTAGAAAAGAGGTCATGATGAAGTAGTAACACACAATATGCTATCTATAACATTTTAAGTAGCCAACGATTTGAGGTTTTAGAGCTTGAAAGAGAAGGAAAATTCTGAGGTTTTAGAGCTTGAAAGGACAGTAGCATTCATTTTCTTCTCTACAAATGTTGTTGATCTTTCTAGCTCTAAAACCTCACAACTTTCCTTATCAACATTGTGCTTGACACTTTTTGTTGAAAAAACGGGGTTTTCCCCAAATTGTAGTTACTACACCTCCATAACATAACTTTATTTTTTTGTATAATTAGTATAATGGCTCTTTCTGACAAATCTTGCTTTTTATAGTTTCAAATGCCTCCCTACAGTCTTGGGTAAATTCAAACTTTTGGTCATGTTGTAAAAGTGTGCAAAACAGTTTGGTTATTTTGGAAAAGTCCTTAATAAACCTCCTATAGAACCCAGCATGTACTAAAAAGCTACAAATACCTTTAACCGTAGTGGGCTTAGGGAGTTGTTCAATCACTTCTAGCTTTGCTCTATCTACCTCCAAGCCTCTCTTAGGCACAAGGTGACCTAAGACTATACCTTCTTGGACCATGAAATGACACTTCTCCCAACTACGGATTAGGTCATGAGCTTCACATCTCTATAGGATTTTCTCCAAGTTCTTAAGGCATTCCTCAAATGAAGGTCCTATCACTGAAAAGTCGTCCATAAACACCTCAATAGTGTCCTCTATCATGTCGGAAAAAGATTGCCATCATGCAACGTTGGAATGTTGCGGGGGCATTGCACAACCCAAAAGGCATCCTTCGGAAAGCAAAGGAACCATAAGGACAAGTGAAGGTAGTCTTCTCTTGGTCCTCGGGGGTTATATGGATTTGGTTATAACTAGAGTATCCATCCAAAAAGCAGTACAATTCATTTCTGGCTAATATCAAGCATTTGGTCGATAAAAGGCAAGGGGAAATGGTCTTTTTTGGTGGCTAGTTTAAGTTGCCTATAATCCATACAAATACGCCACCCGGTCACAGTCCTAGTGGGAATGAGCTCATTCTTTTCGTTTGTGATAACGGATGTGCCTCCTTTCTTGGGGACACATTGAATGAGACTCACCCAACTACTATTTGTAATAGGGTATATGATTCCTGCGTATAACCACTTTAAGATCTCTTTCTTAACCACCTCCTTCATGATTGGGTTCAACCTTTTTTGAGGTTGTACCGTTCCAGAGTGGTCACTCTCAAGATTAATCTTATGTTGGCACAAAGAGGGACTAATTCCCTTGATATCAGTGATGGTCCAACCTAATGCTTTTTTATGCCGGGATAGAAGGTCTACCAACTATTTCTATTGTTCCTCACTCAACTTAGAAGAAATAATGACCGGAATTTGTCATTTTCAGCGAGGTGGGCATATTTTAAGTGGGAAGGAAAAGGTTTCAACTCTAAACCAGGGGGTTGTTCTATGGATGGTGTCTGGATATTCCTATCGGTGAAATCTAGCAGCTCAAAAGCTGCCAAAACAGGGCTACACTAATCCTCAAAAATTTCCTCACTCGTAGAATCAGAGTGGTCACTCTTACTGCTCATTGTCTCCTTCACACAATCAGTGCTTATACAACTAATGGATAAACAATTTTCTATTTCAATGTGATTAAAGGATTTAAAGACATTAAAAGTGACCTCTTGGTCATGAACTCTCATAATAACTTCCCCTTTTTTGAACATCAATTAGAGTTCGTCCGGTCACAAGGAATGGACGTCCTAAAATGAGTGGCACATTTTTTATCCGCTTCATAATCCAAAATTATGAAATCAGCGGGGAAAACTAATTTGTCCACTTGAACTAGCACATCTTCTATTTTACCTTTTGAGTAAGCTATGGATCGGTCCGCTAGTTGTAGAGTCACGATTATGGATCTAGCCTCTCCAATACCAAGGCATCAAATTTATATTAGCCCTAAGTCACAAAGTGCATGACCAACTTCTTGTCCTCCAATAATCTATGGGATAGTAAAACTACCCGGATCTTTCAACTTAGGTGGGATCTTATTGGTTACAAGAACACTACATTCCTTGGTTAACGCCACAGTCTCGTATTCTTCCAATCTCCGTTTTTTGTTCAAAATATCTTTCAAAAACTTCACATAACTTGGCATTTTCTCTAAAGACTCTACCAGTGGAATATTGATATGGAGTTGTTTGAAAATGTCCAAAAACTTTTTAAATCAATTATCGACATTTTCTTTTTCAATCTTTCCGGAAATGGAAGAGGTCTTGGATCGATTGGTGGTGTAACCTTGGGATGTGAAGTACTAGTGGTCTTGACTTTGCTGGAAGAGTATTTTGAAACCTCAAAAGTAGGTGGATTAGGAATGCTCACTTCTATGGGAGGAGTAAGTATATCACTACTTACTAGAGCGGGCACTATGGTTTTAGGCAAAACGTTGAATCATCTGTTTCTTTGGAAATGCTGATGAAAGGGTTTATGACCCAAACTCAAGCATCAATAAAGAACCTAGAAACACAGGTAGGTCAAATGGCTTTAGAGATTAGGAAAAGACCTGTAGGAGCTCTTTCCAGTGACACTGAGATACCACATAGAGAGGGAAAGGAGCAGGTTAAGTCTATTACCTTGAGAAGCAGAAAGGTTTTGCCTGAAGTAAAACAAAAAGTTTCTGAAAACCCAATAAAAGCAGAACCTGAAAATAAAATTTTAGAGGTCCCAATCAAAGCCGAGACTGAAAAGAAATTTTCAATTTTGAACTCTGAAACTTCAGCACAAACTTCTGATGTCACTGGGCCCAAAACAACAAGTAAGCCCACTGACACCGCAAGTGTCCCCAAGGAGTTAGGCCCCCCTTCAACAAAAGAATCACCATCTTTTCAAAAATCCCAAGAGAAAGTTACCATGGATTTGTCACACTCTGGTGGCAGTCCAACTGTAATTCTGGGAAATCAAACTCAAGTTAAACCACCAGTTGTCCCGAATACATCTACAACTCAGAAAAGCACAGCCACCATACCTGTCCCTGCTTACATTCCTTACCCACAGAGGTTACAAAATCAAAAGGAGCAAGCTGAATTTAAAAAGTTTCTCGATGTTTTCAAACAACTGCATATTAACATATCGTTGGTCGAGGCCATTGAACAAATGTCAACATATGCAAAGTTTTTAAAAGCTATTTTGAGCAAGAAAGAGAAACTGACAGAGTATGAGACTGTGGCAATGACTGAGGGATGTAGTGCTTTAATATCTAAGAAGATACCCCCTAAGTTGAAAGATCCAGGTAGTTTCACTATCTCTTGTTCTATAGGAGGTAAGATGATAGGAAGAGCTTTATGTGATCTAGGTGCCCGTGTAAATCTGATGCCTTTATCCATTTTTCAGACCCTAGGTATAGGTGAGGCTAGACCTACTACTGTAACACTACAGTTAGCAGATAAATCCATAGCCTACCCCAAGGGTAAGATTGAGGATGTCTTGGTCCAAGTTGAGAAATTCATTTTCCCAGCTGATTTTATCATCTTAGATTGTGAAGTAGATCAGGAGATTCCCATCATCTTAAGAAGACTTTTCTAGCAACTGGAAGGACCTTAATAAATGTTCAAAAAGGAGAATTAACCATGAGAGTGCATGACCAGACAGTGACTTTTAGTGCTTTTGATTCTCTCAGGTACCCGGAGGATAGAAAAAAATGTTCTTCTATGAGTATGATTGAAACTTTGTGTCAAGAACACAGTTTGGAGATGATGTTGAGTAAAGAGGAATCTGACAGTAAAGAAAAAGAAGAGACCAATTTTGAGGAATTAGAACCAGTTGAAGATATTGCTTCTTTTGAGGCATTAGACACTAAAGATAGGCCAGCACTTGTCCCATCTTTGGAAGAGGTCCCAGAACTAGAGTTAAAACAACTTCCCTCACACTTGAAATATGCATTTCTAGGAGAGCCAGGGAAGTTGCCAGTCATCATTTCATCATCACTGGACAAAGATCAGGAGGAGAAACTAGTCACCATGTTGAAATCTCACACTAAAGCTTTAGGATGGACCATAGCAGATTTGAAGGGCATAAGTCCTGCAATCTGCCAGCACAAAATCATTTTAAAGGATAAAAATTTCACGTTAGTTGAGTCTCAAAGAAGGCTCAATCCTGTGATGAAAGAGGTCATCAAGAAAGAAATCCTAAAATGGTTAGATGCCGGAATAATTTATCCCATAGCTAGTAGTACTTTTGTCAGCCCGGTACAGTGTGTACCAAAGAAGGGAGGAGTTACTATAGTACCCAATGAGAAAAATGAACTTATTCCTACTAGGACAGTAACAAGTTGGAGGATTAATATGGACTATAGGAAGCTTAACAAAGCTACCCAGAAAGACCATTTTCCTTTACCATTTATTGACCAGATGTTGGATAGGTTAGCTGGAAAAGAATTTTATTGTTTTCTAGATGGATATTCAGGGTACAATCAGATTGCCATAGCTCCCGATGACCAAGAAAATACCACTTTTACTTGTCCCTATGGAACTTTTGCCTTTAGAAGAATGTCTTTTGAATTAGGCAACGCCCCGACCACTTTTCAAAGATGTATGATGTCCATTTTTTCTGATATGTTAGAAACTTCCATGAAAATTTTCATGGATGATTTTTCTGTATATGGTTCATCATATGATATTTGTTTGAAAAACCTCGAGAAAAGTCTTGAGAGCTGTGAGGAGACTGATTTGGTTTTAAATTGGGAAAAGTGTCATTTTATGGTAAAAGAGGGCATTGTATTAGGACACCTAATATCCAAAAGAGGCATAGAGGTTGACAAGGCCAAACTTGAGGTGATTGAAAAATTACCTGAGCCAACCACTGTAAAGGGAGTTAGGAGTTTCTTAGTTCATGCTGGTTTTTACAAGAGGTTCATCAAAGATTTTTCAACGATTTCAAAACCTCTCTGTATGCTGCTACAGAATGACCGACTCTTCAATTTTAATGAAGATTGTAAAACAGTTTTTCAAATCCTAAAAGAAGCTTTGGTCACTGCACCTGTAGTTGTCACACCTGATTGGACTTTACCTTTTGAGTTAATGTGTGATGCTAGCGACTGGGCAGTTGGGGCAGTCTTAGGCCAGAAAAAGGGAAAGATTTTTCAACTTATATACTATGCCAGTAGAACTCTCAATGATGCCCAATTAAATTACACCACCACAGAAAAAGAATTATTAGCTGTGCTTTTGCATTCGAAAAATTCAGATCATACTTGATTGGCACTAAAGTTATTGTTGACCACACTTGTAACATCCACTTTCTCAAATACGTTGTAATTATATTCTTTATACGTGTTTATGTGACTAAAACATGATAGATTATGTGTTTGAAAAGTTAAAGTTGAACTAAGTGTTAGTCGAGGACCGAAAGGTTTTAAAGTGAAAGCTCGTGGTCTAAAACCGATTTTTTTTCGGGAAATATTTTCTGGAATATTTTTATTTTAGGTTGTAGATTATCTCGTTACGAATGCGTGAGCGAAAACCGCGTCAAAAACGGAGATCCGAGCGAAAAGTTATGTGATTTTTATTGTTTAGTGGGTCAAACCGAGTTTCAGCCGAGTCAACTCGGCCCCAACTCGTAAAAGTCGTAGAAAGGACGATTTTTAGTCCATTTTCACCCAAATTGATCTCTAAACTCGGACTCTCTCTTCCCTAGGTAGTTTTAGTTTCTTGGGGATGAATCAAGCTTGATACAAAGAGTTTTAGCTTGATTATTGCACCAAAATCATCCACAAGATAAGGTATAACTAGTTTTTTGGTTAATTTCTTGATTTGAAGCTAGTTAGAGTTGAATTGGTGATACTAGGGTTTGGGTTTATGAACCCTAATCTGAATTACATTAGAATTATGTGGTATTTAGCTTGATTATAGCCTAACTAAGTTGCTATTAACGCTTAATTGATGATTTAGAGCTTTTGAAAATGAAGAACATAAGTTGAACTTTGATTTTCTTCATTATTGGTTATATTGGTGAAATCTTTGAGTATTGATCTTGTAAACAACACTATAAACATGGTTAGATGGTATTTTGAATGTTGGAATGAAGATTAAATCCAAACTATGAATTTTAGCCTTTTTTTTATAGAAAAATTGACAGCATCAAGTTATCCGAGAGGCTGTTTTGATGGTGCGATAACTTGCTCACCGTAGCTCGGATTACTATGATTCTAGACATTATGGAAAGCTTATATGTAGCTCTAAACCTGTCATTTAGACACGTTTTAGAAATAAGGCATGTATGTTGGTTAGAATTGCCTCTCAAAATTGATAAAAACTGAATTTTGAGCTGAAAATTAAAGTAACTAAAATAAGTTTAAATTAAGTTTGGTTAAGTTATTGTTGTCAGATCTTTAAGAAACCTTGCATACATATTACAAGTATTAAATAAGCTCACTTGGTCCTTTCGGAGTGATCGTTGGTCGACGTTTAGACGTATATGGACTAGGAGCCTAATTTGGCTCAATTTTGAAAAAAAAACACTGTGAGTTTATGGGATTACTTGACTTACTATTTGCTAGACATGTATTATCTATTTGTTACTTGTTTCCATGCTTATCTATGTTATGTCCCCTTATCTATTTCAAATGATTATTAGTTATTCTACTCCGTCCTTCCATACGTGCTACCCGGTGGTTACTTTGTGTTTCACCCGGGGAGGGCACAATTAAGCCATATCAGCTGATATTACTTGAGTATAGTGCATATTTGACCGTGTTAGAGTCCGATCGTTTTCCCCGCTGTCCAGGATAGCTCGGGCGGGAAGATCATTCCACTGGTCGGGATAGCTCGGGTGGTATGATATCTATGATACATTGTTGTACTTGCCACGTCCGGGATAGCTCGGTGGTCGTACATATCTATTATTGACTTTCACATGATATATTGGTTGCATACTTTAATACTTAGATGTTTAAATCCCGAATGTGATTACTTGTTACATTATTTACATTCTTCGTGATCATTGATTTCAATGGAATACATCTTTGAAGCTTTAGTAGTTAGTAATTCCCGTTACTCACTAAGCATGTTGTGCTTACCCCTTTAGTTGTTCATATTTTTACAGGTCGTGTGGATAAAGAGAAGAACAAGCTCGAGTAGATTGAGATCTTTGCTTTTAGTGCTTCCGGTAGTACGACTCTTTTGTTATTAAGTAGTTAGTCGAATACAACTTTAGGTTGTAAATTATTAGTCGACTTTTGGTTGTAACTTTAAGTACCTAGTTAACGGGTAGCTATTGTCCATCGTCTTGTATATAGTTTACGTTTCCGCAAATTTATTACTTTAGATTTGTCCGTTTTGGTATATTTTGGAAAACAGGTACTTACGGAAACGCCCTGTAACCAAGCGGACATTTCGAACTTGAAACTCGTAATATTATATTTCGTTTGTCCTCCAATGGTCTAAAAAGTAACTTTTGGTATTAATTAGGTAATTTAGGTCTTTCAACACTGCCATCAAATATTTAATTACCAAAAAGGATGCAAAACCAAAGCTAATTAGGTGGGTCTTGCTTCTGCAAGAATTTGATCTGGAAATCATTGATAAGAAAGGCATTGACAATCAATTGGTTGACCATTTGTCTAGACTGGAAAAGCAGGAGAAACCACTGCCAACAGAGGAAATTTGTGAAATGTTCCCAGATGAAAAGCTTTTGTCAGTTAAAACCCTTCCCTGGTTTGCCGACATTGTGAAATATTTGGCAGGCGGTGTTATTCCAAAAGAGTTAAATAAACATGAAAGGAAAAAAGTTGATCTTTGACTCAAAGAAATATTTATGGGATGACCCGTTTTTGTTTAAGATTTGTGCAGATCAGGTAATTCGAAGGTGTGTACCCAAGGAAGAAATAGTCTCAATACTGGAGCACTATCATTCGGGACCTTGTGGCAGTCGTTTAGGAGGTAGCAGGACCGCTGCTAAAATTCTGCAGTCGGGTTTATTTTGGCCGAATGTGCACAAGGATGCACAAGATTTTGTACGGAGATGCAACGAATGCCAAAGGAGCGAAAATATTTCTCAGCGCAACGAAATGCCACTTAATGGAATTCTGGAGGTAGAATTATTCGATGTATGGGGCATCGACTTTATGGGACCTTTTCCAGTTTCCAACAATTGCACGTACATCCTAGTAGCCGTCGACTATGTATCAAAATGGGTAGAAGCCATGGCTTGCCACTCTAATGATGCAAAGACAGTCATCAAGTTCCTTCACCGACACATTTTCACCAGATTCGGCACACCACGTGCCTTAATCAGTGGTGAAGGGACCTACTTCATAAATAACCTGCTGGATGAGACATTAGAAAAATACGGTATCAAGCATCGGATGGCCACTGCATATCATCCACAGACTAATGGCTTAGCAGAACTCTCAAACCGGGAAATCAAGGGAATTCTTGCTAAAGTAGTCAAGCCACATAGAAAAGATTGGGCATCAAAGCTGGATGAGACTCTATGGGCATATCGTATCGCTTACAAAACTCCGATTGGCATGTCTCCGTACCGGTTAGTCTATGGAAAAGCTTGTCATCTACCAGTGGAATTGGAGCATAAAGCCTACTGGGCTTTAAAGGAACTGAACATGAACTTGGATGAAGCAGGCAGAAAAAGATTTCTGCAACTAAACGAATTAGAGGAACATAGAAATTGTGCCTATGAAAATGCCAAACTCTATAAAGAAAATACAAAGAAATGGCATGATAAAAGGATTCATCCCAAGGAACTCGTTGAAGGACAACAGGTTTTATTGTTCAATTCTCGTTTGAAACTCTTTCCAGGTAAACTAAATTTTCGTTGGAATGGACCTTACACTATTGCAAAAGTGTACCCCTACGACGTCGTGGATCTAATCGATCCAGAAAAGGGGAACATATTTAAGGTGAATGGCCAACGGGTAAAACCTTTTTGTTTCTGAGGATATTGTAAATCAACCCTTTGGGGTTGTTGATCTCACCAGTTGATTAACTCAGTAATAATCTTGTATAGTTGTCATTTTCATTTTGCGGATAAAATAAGAATTTTCACCCAAAAAAAAAATATATAAAGAAAGAAATCTGAAAAAAAAACAAATAAAAATAACAAACTCTACAATTTAAAATAAAGTTAAAAGAAAATATATATATATATATATATATATAACAAAATAAAAAAGGATGGCAATTATGGAAAATCTCTAAATGGCAACTGAGATTTTATTTTTTTATCTGATTGAGGAGCATTTATTGCAAGTGGGAAACTGCCACAATTAACCCCCCCCCCCCCCCCCACAAGCAACTTCACGGCTCTTTCTCTTTCTCTCTCACCGTCGACCACAAGCCTGGGAAACACAAGGCAATGATCATCATAGTTCCTTCATTTGATTTCTTCTCACAAAGATCAAGAAAAACAATGATTTTCAGTTTGCTTAAAACCACACATGAGGAGGGAAACCCTAATTAGAAATCAGCAAGGTTGTGTATCTCAAACCCTTCTCCTTCCCCTTCTTCTTCTTTTTTTCGTCGCCGGCAAAATGAAACCACCACACCACCACTACCGTCGGCAGTCGCCACCACCAACCACCAGTCGCCGATGGAGTCCCCGACCGCAAAAGGCCCGAGTTTTTCAAATACCATCACCCACAACAATGATGTATGGAGTCGTTGGACCAACTTTCGTTCCCATCCCAACAACCTGAATTGAACCATCGACATCATTGGGACATTGGGACATTGGGAAGCAACTTTGGATAGATTCATAACTCAAAATCGAACCATGCAAACCAACACCGTAACCACCAACCAACCAAGTAACGACACCCGCATCAGCTATGAACGAAAGCGGCCGAGAACACACAAAATGTCGGTTATTATCAGCCCGGTTGAAGAAAATCGTCAAGGAAATCTGGAGCATAAGGAAAGTACCAAGGAGAGTGAAAAAGGAAAAGAGTTGGTAACCGAAACCGATCCAAAATATGATGCCGGATCAAGTTCAAGGGAACACGTACCACAAGAAGTTTTGGATGAAATAGAAAGGAATGTGGCAACCCGGTATTACGAGTCCAACTCACGACTGCAACAAGAGGTGATGAATCTAAGTGCTCAAGTACTAGCTCAAAAAGAAACCATCAAAAACTTGGAGATGACAATAGAGTTAGTAACGACTCAAGCACCGGTGGTGAATCAACCTACGCATTCGGAGTAGGTTTTGGTATTTCTACACTCTTAACTTTGGTTTATGTTTAATATTTTTATTATTTTAGTTATTTGTCGCTTTTCGTGATTGCATGTTTGGGCTAAATTTGATTGAGTCAAAAACGTACATATATACTAAGTTGTGTAAAGTCAAATTGCCTCTTAGCATGTATGTTTTTTTTTTTTTAGAATTCTTAAGCTACAATATTATTTTCCAATTTTTAGGTCTTAATTTTTATTTTGCTATTTTAGGATTTCAATTGCTTCTAGAGTCTTTTGTGTATCAATAGGGTGTGCTTTTCATTTGAAATTTTTTTACACCCTATGTTCGTGATCAACCCATGTATCCATGTTTATTAAATAAAGATTTTTACACAATATTTGTACACCAAAAACAAATGTTCAAACTAGTTTATCCTCACATTATAAAAAGTTGACAATTTTGGCATAAACCTTATTTTTGTGCAACATAACATATAGCTCATAGTTCGTTCTTTCCATAAGCAAATGTCTCTCAAAAATTCAATGAGGACATTAAATAGTTCAAGTTTGGAGATGTGGTAACGTTTTATATTATAACCTCAAAAGTGCACCAAATTTCAAAAGTTTAGATAGCACGTAAAGCATATAATCATGCAATTCACACTCAAAAGAGACATAGTCTCTACAAAAATGCATGAAAACCCCTCAAATTATTGGTTTCTTCCCAAACTCCTATCCTTGGTGGCACAAAGGCCGTACCATCAAAAGGAAGAAACGAAAATCCCGAATAAAGAGCCAAACATATCTTAAAACAAAGACTGAAACTATGGTAAAGGTTATTTCGTTTTAACAAAAATTGGATTTATACAAAGTTTTCAACTTGAAGTTTTATGAGATGAAAAAGAATGAACATTATTATGGTAGTATATTTTGGGGTAAAAGTTGGGTTGGTTAATCATGTTTCTTGAGTCATTTTCTTTCTTCTTTTTATTGCTTGAGGACAAGCAATGGTTTAAGTTTGGAGATGTGATAAGGTTAATTTATTGACCAAATTTACATCTCATTTAGAAAAAAAAATATCATATTTTCAGGTAATTTTATAAAGTTATTACAACTTTTATAATGCTTTCTAAGTATAAAATACATAGTTTGTATAATTAAAAAAAGATGTATTTTGGTCTCAAATTGTTAAAATTTGCACCAATACTCATATTTTCGTCTTGTGCTCATTTCAGGTAATTTAAGAAAAAGGAAGGTAGAAGAAAGTTGACCAAAACCCGGGAATAAGCCGAAGACCCATAATATGTTTGGATGAATTTTTTGTGTAATTTTTTGTTATGGTCAAACTTTTTGTTATTAAGCTTAAATCTTAATTAGTATTATTTAGTTAAAAATACTTGGGCTAAGTTGTAAAATTCGGTCCATGGGTTGAGACCCAAAACCGAATTGGCTTATTCATTAAGCCAAGCCCATTGTATTGTCTTTTTCTTGAATTTTTAGCTATAAATAAGTATGGATGGAGAACTAATGGGATATCCCTTAGCACTCCTTACTTAGCATGTTTCATCTCATCTCTCGTTGGAGAGGGAAGTTGGATTAAAAAAAAAACCAACAATGTTTGGCACAAGCTAAGTCTTCTTTTTCTTGCATGTTGTATGTGCAAGTTGTAGGAAGAGTGTGCATTAGGTTGTTGAGTATAAGGAACACTTCTCTTTTGACTTTTGGCAAGTGGGTATGCAAGTGTGAGAATATTACTACATATATACTAAGTTCATGAAATCTTGAGAAAAAAACTACTTTATTTTCTCCCTTTCTCTCTTTCTTTCTTCCTCTCTCCCTTCATAGTCTTTCTTCTTTTCTTCCTCTCTTTTCTTAGTTACTAATATTTTGTTTCGAAAATCTTAACCATCAAAGTTAGTCACTAAATTTTCTTTTATTTTGTTCATGAAGTTACCATCACCATCATCATCTCTCATTATTGTAAGTTGCCATCAAGGTTCATTATTGTAAGTTGCCATCAAGGTTATCTCTAATTTATTTCTAGTTCTTCAAGTTTTCGAGTGCTACTTATTGTTCGAAAATCTCAAGGATTCCAACCGAGTTCATTGTTTCACCTTACGTTCACGAAAACTTCATCTTTTATTTTTATCGCATTTTTCTTTAACAGTACCTCAAGATTACTTGTAATATCCTTGTCCTCGTTTGCTCTCAAGATTACTAATGGTAAACTTGTCCAAAGCATTCAACTCAAGAATATTTTCGGTAAACTTGTCCTTGTTTATAATTCCTATTCATTTATATTTAGCTTTATTGTTTACGTCTAACCTGGTTATTTTCGTATTTTAATCATTCTCGTTAGCTTATATTTACCTATTTTCGTCAAAATACTTTGTAAAAACCCATTTACAATGGAAGTCTAAAAAACCTTAGTTTGGGGTGTAAGGTAATAGATTGAGATTAAAAAGATGGACAACACGATTTAAAAGGTGTAATCGACTTTACAACGATAGTTTTATAACTTGTCATGTTTAGATTTTAATACCTCGTAAAAATATCTCTAAAGTTAATTGACGACTAACTTTTGGGTATTTAAGCGGCTTAACCTTAATGAGGTTATAAAACGTATTATTTTTTCGAAGACAATAATTATCGTTATAAAACATTTTTTTTATCTAATTATTCATCTCGGTCTCAATTTATCCTTACACCCTAAGCTTATTCTTTATAAAAGTATTTTTCTCAGTTAACAACCAACAAAACAAATTTTAGTTAATCAAAAATCCTCTCAATTTCGTCCTCTGAAATCAAACCGTTAAAAACCGGGCTTTTCATCTTTAAAACCTTTAACTACCATCTTTGTGGGAACGATAAATCCGGTATTTTGTACCATTATTACTTGTTACGATACGATAGTATTCTGAGGTGTATACTTGCGCCGAGAAGTATTTTTGTGTTAATTTTAAGGGATAGCAATATCTGACAACAGAGGTAATAAGTCAATACTGGTAGTTTGATAGGAGAATAAAATGGTTTTTCGACTATATAAAAATGATTATTAAGTTGTTGCAATTAGACTTTTAATATTTCGTGGAAATACCTCTACAGTTAACTAACAATTAACTATTGATATCATAAGTGGTTAACCTTAAATAAGGTTGCCAAAAATATTAATTTTCTAAGACGATGATCATTTCTATATAATATCGTTTTATTCAATTATCTAACTCCATATTGACGTGCCCTTATTTTCCCAAGCTTTTTCTTTATAAACGTAGTTCTCAACCAACAAAACCATTTTTAGTTAATCAAAAACCCTCGTTTTCGCCATCTGAAGTCAGTCCTGTTAAAGACCGGGGGTTTTAATCTGCAACTTTACATCCATCTCTGTCGGAACAATATTCGGTACTTGTACCATTATTACTTGTTACGATACAACAGTAGACTACGGCGTATACTTGCACCAAGGTTTATTTTATGTATTGATTTTAAGGGATAGCAATATCTTTACAACAAGTTTTTAGTGCCGCTGCCGGGATGGCAAACTAAAGTTTGAAGTTTTGAAAAGCACGATTTTTATAAAGATTGATTTTTCTACCACTAAATTTGTAGGACTTGCCAAAATCTTGTAGATGAATGAACTTTGATATCACCAACGATGCACTTTGAATTCATAAGTGAAGTTGCCACTTTTTAAACACTCCAAAACCGTTGAATAATTGTCAAACTTTGACCTATAGGTCTTTGGATGGGCTTATGAGCTTTTTGGCTTTACAATCCTTTTTGCCATGCCATGCAATGTTTTCCCCCAACTTTTCTTTGAACTTGGATCATGCCACTTTATTTGGGCAAAAAAATTGTTTTTTTTTAGAAGTTTGTCAATCTTGGCTTTTACATATGTACAAAAGTTACAATCGTGCACTTTTGGGTTTATTTGGATAATATTCTTTTGGTAGAGTGGGCACTCTGAAGTGGTCAGTCAGGGTTTTCTTTGAATTTTCATTTTTTTGGAGTGGCACTCGGATGGTACTAGAGTGGGCACTTTAGATATTCTTGGCAAATGGGTCATGACTAAGTCATCCCCCAAACTTAAACATCACAAAGTCCTCGTCGTGATTATGAAAACACAACAAGTGGGTCAGGGGTACAAAAGGCAAATGTTTAGGTTTTGTGTATAGCAAAGAGGGTCTATGCCATCTTAAAGTGAGAAAATTGGACTTTTTGGAATCTTTGAAAAAGTGGGTCCTTTGGCTATGAAATCCAAAACTGCTGGCATAAAAAAATCAGTGACATCAAACACATTCAACAGCAAAAAGTTAGTAACAAAAAAGCGCCTACCAATCATAGAGTAGGGCAAGCCATGCATTAAGGATATAGATAAAAAGAAGCGAATGTCAAGTGGCCAAAGAGTTAAAACAACAAATAAAAACAAAATAAAAATTGTTCAAAAGCCACAGAGGGCACAACCATGTCTTACGAACCAGAAACAGTTTCATCGACTTGGGTATCAAGCAAGTCATCATCAGCAAACTCATCGAAGAATTCTTCAACATAGGTTGGGCAAATACCAGCTTGGAATACAGGAAGGTGTCCATGCAGATTGGGGTCTCCCACCGCAAATAAAGTTTTGAGCACCAAATCACGCTCACACTCGTAGCTCCATACTGACTTAGTAGACCTCTCAATATGCATCATTCTTTCTTCAATGGACTTCAAACGATCATTGGCATCCTTTAACTCTTTTAAAATCTCGGCCATGGTATCAGAATGGGCACCGGACGATGTTTCACCAGGTGGAAATTGAGGGTGAACGCTTCATACTCTTGATTGTCATGCTACTAATGGAAGTAGCGGTGTTCAACCAGTAATCACCTTCATCAGTGGCCACTCCTGCATCAATTGTTAGTGCCATGAAAGGGCAAGGAAATGGAAGATTTACCTTATTTCGCTTTCGGATTTGAAAAATGGCCAAGCTCATCAAATGTCCAATATCTACGGGCAGGTTCTTGACAACACAATACAACAAGCAACCCTTCTTCTCGCAAGCCTTCCCTTGGACACATAGGGTGTCACTCATGTTAAGCATATCCTCATCACTCTCATTTTGGCACATTTTTTTTCTCCCTTTGCCTTTTCTCACCCCATTATATCAACAAATAATTTTTTCAATTTATGGCACAAATTCGTGCTCTTTTCGTGTGTGTGGATCACAACACAGCCATAAAACATTTGTTTCCTTGCATTTAGAATAAGTGACCATGTTGGATCATGCCATATTTTCATACCCCTCCTCCAAACTAAAAATGTACAATGTCCTCATTGGACTGATATGAAAGGATGATTTTTGCATTGGTTTCAAGAGGCATATATTTAGATGAGAGAAGAACAAAGGTCTAAATCATCTCTCAAGTTTAATAAGACATGGATCTAAATGTGTTCCAAGCATATCAATGTTAGTTCTAGCAAGAACTAAACAATTGGATGATAAGGGACACAATAGGAGTTACTATGGCTATATATGCATACAAAAAAATATGTTCCAAAGTGCAATAAAATGACCGAAAAACTATAAAACCAAAGTCCCATACACAAAACTAAAGTGGAGCGAAAGGGAAATAATAGAACCTGTCCTACTACTCAATAGAAGGCTGTGTACTGGTAGATGTTATGGTAACTGCCACTTTTAGCTCTTGTTCATCCTTTTGATTCCTTAGCCTTTGGGGTAAAGGTACATAGGGAGGAACAGGTTTAATCACAGTCTTGCTTGCTGGTGTTGAGCAGGAAAGGTCCGGTATGCCCTGTATTTTTGTGCTCTTTTCCTAAGTTGGGGACTAGAGATGGTGATGAACTGTCAGGCTTTTTGTACAGGTCCGGTTAAGTCTCTTCCACTTTTTAATGAGATTGCCTAAGCATGTTCTTTACCTAAGTCTCTAGGTACTTCTGTGTTACTTGGTAAGGTTCCACTGGCTCTGTTGTTCTGACTTAAAGCAATCTGACTGACTTGGGTTTCTAGGTCTCTGACTGATGCTTGAGTCTAAGTTATTGTGGCATTCTGTTGGGCCATTCCGGATTGAGTGTGTGTTATGAACATCTTCAATGTATCCTCCAGAGAAGAAGATGAAATGTTATGAGGAGGTGGAGGTGGTTTGGCTTGATATGGCTGTTGATTTTGAAAATTATGTGGTTGCTGAGAATTTGAGTTGCTTGAATAGTTTTGAAAATTTCCTTGTTGTTTAAGTGCAGGTGGATTTTAGACATGGGTTGCTCCAAGAAAGGTTTGGGTGTTGTTTCCAACTCGCATTGTAATTGTTGGAGTAAGAAGCAGACTTATTATGAACATAATTTACAGATTCTAAATTTTTAGGACAATGTTCATAAGAATGTTCCCCTCCACAACAAACACATTGCATTGATAAGACTGGACTAGTTGTAGTGACAGTCGGCTGTGCTCCTTGGCTAGAAGTAATGTTTTTAAGAATGTTAGCCATGGAAGCAAGCTGAGCTGTAGTAGCAGTGTATGCATCTACATTATGAATTCCAGCAGCCTTCTTTTAAGTTGCAGTCCATGAATCAGCCCAATGTCCATTGTTTTCTAAAAAAAATTCAAGCATTGCAAATCCTTCATTATAGGTACTGGCTGTAAAGGCCCCTTCTGCGGTCGCCTCGAGTATTTGTCTTGAAGTGGCATTTAAAACATTGTAAAATGTCTCGAGTTGAATGCAGTAGGAAATGCCATGGTGTGGGCATTTCCTTAATAGCTCCTTAAACCTTTCCCATGCATCAGGAATAGCTTCATCGTCCCTTTGTTTGAAAAGACAGATTTTGTTTCGGGACTTAGCATTCCTGGTGGGAGGAAAATATTTTCACAAAAAAAATTCAGCCATCTCATTCCATGATGTCACCGAACCGGGGGCTAATGAATTGAACCAATCCTTTGCTCTATCCCGTAATGAAAATGGAAATAAAGTGAGTCTCAGAGCGCCATTAGGCACTCCTGGGATCTTAAAGGAATTACTGACTTCCAAAAAGGATTTTAGATGTGAGTGTGGGTCCTTTGTAGCTAATCCGGCAAATTGTCCATTTGTTGGTAACATATGAAACATGATCGGTTTTGGTTCAAAATGGGTGGCCGGAAAATGGGGTCTAACTATCCCAGAATTTAATTGATCAAAATTGGGGATAGCGTGGTCCATTATTCGTCCATATTTTGAATTTGCCAGATGAAAAATATTAGGTGGGGGGACACTTGGTTCATTATTATTATCCCCTAGTTGGTGATTATTTTGAGATTCATCATCATCATCTATATAGTCTTCCCCATAATGGAATGGTGGTATATGGTGAATAGGAATCTCTGGAGGATTTCCAATCAAAGGAGGTTGTTGAGGTATCAACGATGGTTGGTTATGAGGATGTTGTCGGAGTTGTGGTCCATATGGTTTTAGCCGTGGGCCGACACCATATGGTGGAGGTGGAGGTGGAGGTTGTTGTGGTGCTTCTAGAAGTCCTTGAGGTTCTTGTTGTGGGTGGTCCATTTCAGGAGGGGGAAGAGCAAATAATGCTCTTTGTGCCCTCCTTCATTCACGGAATATTCTTTCTATGTCAGGATCAAATTCAAGAAATTCCCCTCGGTATGTCCTTTGCATACACTACTTCCTACACTTCAACCTAGCATTAGAAAAATCGAATATTTTATCTTACTAAAAACAAAACTTTTAGCTTGCCAATCCCCGGCAGCGGTGCCAAAAACTTGATAGGTTGTTTATATATCTTGACATACGTGACAAATAAGATTGAAAGCAAGTATACTTTCAACCCTACAATCGTTTTTCAAGTAATAAAGTGGTACAAAGTACCGGGTATCGTCCACAGGGGTTGTAGTAAAAGTGTAGTTACATTCCGATGAAAGAAATGAATTCGGATGACGAATTTGAAGATTTATATGTTGATTTGATTTTTGTGTTTTGACAGTTAATAAAGGAGCCAGGGTGTAAGACTTAGGGTGAGATTACAAACACAAACAAAAATAAATCAAAGCTGTCAAATTGTCCAATGCTGGAAGAATGCTACAGCATCCATTTTAGCAACAACTATTTTCATCACTTACTTTGAAGGTATTCCTCTCGGACTTCGCTAATATACAGATATTATAGCTTTCTACCCATATCTCTATGAGGTATCCGGACCAAGGATCGTATAAATAGTGTCTTCAAAGTATATAGATAAACAAAAAGGGTATTTTGTTAAAAAATTACTCATTCGATTGGATTCCCATATCATTCAAGTTGACGTGAGCTAAATGGCTTATCTCTAAGGTCATTCCACTTTAACACCTTAAGGTGATCAACCCGTCGAGAATTAACCAATTTGAAAAACACGGATGACAAATCTCTTTGTTGGTAACTTTCTCAAGTCTACGTCCCATATCATTCAAGTTGACGTGCAATCAATGACTCCGCTTGGAGTCATGGCACTTTAATACTTTCAAAGAAATCAACTCGTAAAGAGGTGTTGTTGAGTTTATAAAACTTGAAAAGAAATGATCAAAAATTGTTGTTGCACAAAAGGATTTATTTAAGTTTGGTTTGCAAAACTCACCCCTATTATCTTACACCCAAGCTAATGATATTAGCCACTCATTATGGAAAGTAAATAACTTGAAATGTAAATTGCATAAATTAAAGACATGATAAATAAGTTATAAGAGAATAAATTGCAACAAATAAATTACAAGAAAGTAAAATGCAAGGAATTAAAGAACTAGAAAAGTAAAGTGCAATAAAATAAAAGACAAGAATTTAAATTGCAAGAATTAAAAGACAATAATGTAAAGAACAATAATTTACAAGAAGTTTTTAAAGCAAGTGAGTAGGAGAAAGCAAGAATTGAAGAACAAGAAAGAAGATTACTTCAAATTCAAACTTTAATTAAAATATTACTACCAACAATTTTAGAGATAATTCTAAGCTTGGATGATAATGGATGGCTTAAGAACAAACCCCCACCTCCTATTTATACTAGCAAGGAGGTAGAAGCAAGTTGTCATCTACTACCTAGAACTCTCAAAAGTCAACAACTAGTACATAGCTTAATTAACCAAGAGTTATTAACCAAAAGCTAATAAGACTACATCATTACAAAAGTTAAAATAAAAAAGTCATCTAATAATTCCAAAATACATATAAACCGGTATTTCTACAGCTGGGATACACAACAACTGGAGTCAAACAGTCAAACCCAAAAGTCAAACAGATAACTCCCAAAAATGCATCTTTAAGCTCGAATTGTCGTCAGTCCATTGCTGCAACATTTCCACAGCATCAAAAGTCAGCAGTTGCAGAAATCAGCACAATCTGCTAAATACCATCCATATTAGCCTATAAATTATTAAAACAGTTAAAATCATTTACTTTAGCTCCAATAGCAAAGAAATGGAAAATCAGGTAAGGAAATGACTAAAGTTAGGGATAAAATGTAAACTAACCTATTAAAAAGAAGATAAAACAGTATAACAAGCACTAAATTTTTAGTGCTTATCACACCCCAAACTACAACTATTGCTTGTCCCCAAGCAACCAAATGATAAAAATTAAAAATTTGGACTCAAAACCTAAAACGCTTGCAGCAAGGATGGCATTAAGTGCCTACATATGAAGATCATACCAAACATGCAATAATATAGCCTTTATAAATCCCAAGTATACCTAATTACATCCAACCATGAGTGTGAACCATATGCTAACATATTTTGCAATGCTTTTTGTTAAGCTCAACATGTCTTATTCTTGAGATCAATAGGGCTTAAAAGTCACCGGTCTATTCTCTCATTTTGGCACAATTTTTTCTCCCTTTGCCTTTTCTCACCCCATTATATCAACAAATAATTTTTTCAATTTCTAGCACAAATTTGTGCTCTTTGCCTGTTGACAGTTTACACCTGCCCCTGTGGAGCATTTTGGTGTTTGTGGATCACAACATGGTCATAAAACATTTGCTTCCTTGCATTTAGTATAAGTGACCATGTTGGATCATGCCATATTTTCATACCCCTCCCCTGAACTAAAAATGTACAATGTCCTCATTGGACTGATATGAGAGGATGATTTTTGCATTGGATCTAAATGTGTTCCAAGCATATCAATATTAGTTCCAGCAAGAACTACACAATTGGATGATAAGGGACACTATAGGAGTTACTATGGCTATATATGCATGAAAATATTATTAACATATATTCCAATTGCAATAAAACAACCTAAAAACTATAAAACCAAAATCCCAGACACAAAACTAAATTGGAGCTAAAGAGAAATGATATAACCTGTCCTACTACTCAATAGTAGGCTGTGTACTGGTAGATGGTATGGCAACTGCCACTTTTAGCTCCTTGATTTCTGTCACCGGCCTTGCCTTCTCAGATTTTACTTCTCTCAGTTTCTGCTTCAGCTTCATTGTTTTGGCTTTTTCACTCTTCTTTTTCTCAGTTCTGATCTTCTCCACAATCTCCATTGTTTTGTTCTCACCTGCCTTTATCTCTTTCTTGATTTTCCTCTATCCTTTATCCACTAACTCAGCTTTCGTCATCTCACCATCTTCTTTGATCAATAAATCTTCACTATATTGTTTCACCTTCATTTGACCTGTTGTGAGACAAAACAATAGAAGCATCCTTTCCATAGATATGGAACCACCATGATTCGTAGGTGATACATAGTGTTTAACAAAGTTTTTCCAAACATCAGTATCAAAGGATAAATTGGCGGACTTAAAGGTTTTAGAGATGAAATCAGTGTAAGGATCCAAATCAGTCTCAAGCATCTCAAGAAAATTCATAGTATCAACCAAACATGACTCAGATGCAGTGTGCAAAAGTGTATCAATCAGAATGTATGTGAGGTGAGAGACCTAAAAACCTATTTATGGCTATGTCAAAAATTGAGACATTTCTTTTTGGCTCTGTGGATGTGAAGTTCTTATCTTCTAGGGGACTTTTATTATGATGAATATAGGGACTAATCCCTTTAAGGTCATCAATGGTCCATCCTAAGGCTTTTATGTGCAACATCAACACGTCTACTAACTTCTATTCTTGATGCAAATCTAGGGTAGATGGTATGATGACAGACAATTTGCCCTCCTCTTCTAGATAAGCGTACTTCAAATGATATGGGAAATGAGATGGGAGTTGCTTTAACTCCAGGTGAGGTGGAGATACTATTGATGGGGTGAAACTTTTCTGTTCAATACTTTCCAACAACCCAATTGCTGCACAATCTATTGGGACAATATCATTGTCATTTATTCCTAACTCCTCAACAATCTCTCTTTCTATTTCATGATCCTCTTCCTCCATCTTACAAGCCTTTGTCACTCCCTCCTCATAACAAGATGACTCAATTTCATCTATCATTGAGCATTCTTCCAAATAATCAGGATATTTTAAAGAATTGAAAACATTGAAAGTAACTTTTTGGTCGTGCAGTATCATAGTCAACTCTACTTTCTGAACGTCAATCAAAGTTCTTCCGGTGGCTAAAAATGGTCTTCCTAAAATGATAGGAATGTCTTTATCAGCATCAAAGTCTAAAATGATAAAGTCTGCCGGAAATATGAACTTATCAACCTGTACTAATGCATCCTCAATTTTTCCTTTAGGATATGCAATGGTCTTATCGGCCAATATGAGTGTGACGGTAGTAGGTCTTGCCTCTCGTAGTCCTAAGGTGTTGTAAACTGATAAAGGCATGAGGTTTATACTGAAACCTAAGTCGCACAGAGCCTTCCCAACTTCTTTTCCACCAATAGAACAGAGAATAGTAAAACTCCCCGGATCTTTTAACTTCGAGGGAATCTTGTTGGTAAAAGGTGCACTACATCCTTCAGTAAGATCTACGGTCTCATATTCAGTCAACTTCTTCTTCTTACTAAGGATGTCTTTTAGAAATTTGGCATAACTAGGCATCTGCTCAATTGCTTCAACAAGGGGTATGTTTATATGCAATTGTTTGAACACATCCAAGAATTTCTTAAACTCTTGTTCATCCTTTTGATTCCTTAGCCTTTGGGGGTAAGGTACATAGGGATGAACAGGTCTAATCACAGTCTTGCTTGGTGGTGTTGAGCAGGATAGGTCCAGTATGCCCTGTATTTTTGTGCTCTTTTCCTGAGTTGGGGTCACTTCAGTTGTCTGAGTAGGGTCTACTAGAGATGGTGATGAACTTTCAGGCTTTGATTGGACAGACGTGATGACCTCAGAAGCTTTGTCATCTATACGCTTTTCACCCTTAACAGGTTCCAAAATTTAAACATTGCTTTTAGGCACATTATCTTTTTGGACAGGTCCTGTTAAGTCTCTTCTACTTCTTAATGAGATTGCCTTAACATGTTCTTTACCTAAGTCTCTAGGTACTTCCGTGTAACTTGGTAAGGTTCCACTCGCTCTGTTGTTCTAATTTAAAGCAACCTGTTGGGCCATTGCTGATTGAGTGTGGATTATGAACATCTTCAGTGTATCCTCCAGAGAAGAAGATGAAGTGTTATGAGGAGGTGGAGGTGGTTTGGCTTGATATGGCTGTTGATTTTGAAAATTATGTGGTTGCTGAGAATTTGAGCTGCTTGAATGGTTTTGAAAATTTCCTTGTTGTTTCGGTGCAGGTGGATTTAGACATGGGTTGCTCCAAGAAACCTTTGGGTGATGTTTCCAGGTTGCATTGTAATTGTTGGAGTAGGAAGCATACTTATTATGAACATAATATACAGATTCTGAATTTTTAGGACAATGTTCATAAGAATGTTCCCCTCCACAACAAACACATTGCACTAATAAGATTGGACTAGGTGTAGTGACAGTCGGCTGTGCTCCTTGGCTAGAAGTAATGTTTTTAAGAATGTTAGCCATGGAAGCAAGTTGAGCTATAATAGCAGTGTATGCATCTACATCATGAATTCCAGCAGCCTTCTTTTGAGTTGCAGCTCGTGCATCAACCCAATGTCCATTGTTTTCTGAAAAAATTTCAACCATTGCAAATCCCTCATTATAGGTACTGGCTGTAAAGGCCCCACTTGCGGTCGCATCGAGCATTTGTCTTTGAGTGGCATTTAAACCATTGTAAAATGTTTCGAGTTGAATGCACTAGGGAATGCCATGGTGTGGGCATTTCGTTAACAGCTTCTTAAACCTTTCCCATGCATCAGGAATAGCTTCTTGGTCCCCTTGTTTGAAAAGACATATTTCGTTTCGGGACTTAGCATTCCTGCTGGGAGGAAAATATTTTCGCAAAAAATTTCAGCCATATCATTCCATGATATCACCGAACCGGGGGCTAATGAATTAAACTAATCCCTTGCTCGATCCCGTAATGAAAATGGAAATAAAGTGAGTCTCAAAGCGTCATTAAGCAATCTCGGGATCTTAAAGGAATTATTGACTTCCAAAAAGGATTTTAGATATGAGTGTGGGTCCTCTGTAGCTAATCCGGAAAATTGTCCATTTGTTTGTAACATGTGAAACATGATCGGTTTTGGTTCAAAATGGGTGGCCGGAAAATGGGGTCTAGCTATCCCTGAATTTAATTGATCAAAATTGGGGATTGCGTAGTCCATTATTCGTCCATCTTTTGAATTTGCCAGATGTACAATATTAGGTGGTGCGACCCTTGGTTCATTATTATTATCCCCTGGTTGGTGATTATTTTGAGATTCATCATACAGATATTATAGCTTTCTACCCATATCTCTATGAGGTATCCGGACCAGAGATCGTATAAATAGTGTCTTCAAAGTATATGGATAAACAAAGAGGGTATTTTGGTAAAAATCACTCTCTCGAGTGGATTCCCATATCATTCAAGTTGACGTGAGCTAAATGGCCATTCTACTTTAACACCTTAAGGTGATCAACCCGAACACGAAGTCTTTGTCACAAGTTCTGAGTGAAGTTGTGCTCGTTCTTGTGCACCTCTACTTGGATATGATCTACCATGTGACATATGCTACTTTTGTCTTGCTGCAATGGAGTGATTGCTGCTCACGTGCGCGGGCATCTACTGATTCACTTGATGACTGATGCTCGGCCACTGCTGCTGCTACTACAGAGTATTCTTCTCCTTGGTTCCTCTCAGCAAGCCACTGACCAATTTACTGAATAAAGATAGCTTCACCTGAGTTGTGCTTGCTGGGAAAGGACATTTTTCTTTATCGAAATTCTCTCATGTCTTTAGGGGGGGCAACAAAGCTGCAGATTGTTTGGCTGCTTATGGTCATACTCATTCGCTTTTCCTATTCACTAGTACAATGCGCGCTACAACTAGCAGCCCCTTACTAGTAAGGGAAAAGGCTAGCGCGCAAGGGCTTCGAGAATTAACCAATTTGAAAAACACGGATGACAAATCTCTTTGGCGGTAACTTTCTCAAGTCTACCTCCCATATCATTCAAGTTGACGTGCAATCAATGACTCTGCTTGGAGTCATGGCACTTTAATACTTTCAAAGTAATCAACCCGTCAAGAGGTGTTGTTGAGTTTATAAAACTTGAAAAGAAAATGATGAAAAATTGTTGTTGCACAAAAGGATATATTTAAGTTTGGTTTGCAAAACTCGCTCCTATTATCTTACACCCAAGCTAATGAAATTAGCCACTCATTATGGAAAGTAAATAACATGAAATGTAAATTGCATAAATTAAAGACATGATAAATAAATTACAAGAGAATAAATTGCAAGAAATAAATTACAAGAAAGTAAAATGCAAGGAATTAAAGAACAAGAAAAGTAAAGTGCAATAAAATAAAAGACAAGAATTTAAATTGCAATAATTAAAAGACAATAATGTAAAGAACAATAATTTACGACAAGTATTTAAAGCAAGTAAGTATGAGAAAGTAAGAAATGAAGAAGAAGAAAGAAGATTACTTCAACCTCAAACTTTAATTAAAATATTACTACCAATAATTTTAGATAGAATTCTAAGCTTGGATGATATTGGATGGCTTAAGAACAAACCCCCCACCTCCTATTTATACTAGCAAGGAGGTGGAAGCAAGTTGTCATCTACTACCTAGAACTCTCAAAAGTCAACAACTAAGTACATAGCTTAATTAAAAGAGTTATTAACCAAAAGCTAATAATACTACATCATTACAAAAGTTAAAATAAAAAAGTCATCTAATAATTCCAAAATACATATATACCGGTATTTCTACAGCTGGGATACACAACAACTGGAATCAAACAGTCAAACCCAAAAGTCAAACAGTCAACTCCCAAAAATGCATTTTAAGCTCGAATTGTCGTCAGTCCATTGCTACAGCATTCCCACAGCATCAAAAGTCAGCAGCTGCAGAAATCAACACAATCTGCCAAATACCATCCATATTAGCCTATAAAGTATTAAAATAATTAAAATCATTTACTTTAGCTCCAATAGCAAAGAAATAGAAAATAAGGTAAGAAAATGACTCAAGTTAGGGATAAAATGTAAACCAACCTATTGAAAAGAAGATAAAAGAGTATAACAAGCACTAAATTCTTAGTGCTTATCATATAACACCACAAACACATACCTTTTCAAATGAACGACCGGCTTCCTCCACATAAAACTCTCGTACTACCGAGGCATTTGCTTTGCGAGATGCGGCTGCAAGAGTGGTCCATTGTTGCTCGACGATCCTCTCCTTGACAAACGTATGTTGGTTCAAGAACTCCTCGTCAAAACCCTTCTGCATGTTGGGTTTATGCCCCATGGGAATACCATATTGCTTCGATGTTGCTGCGGTTGTGAAACCTCTTAGTTTTTCGAGTGTCATGTTTCTTTTTGGAGTTTGGGAACTACTTTCACTTCCCTCGGACTTGGCTGAATCATGCAGAAGATCATCATATTCAATGGAAGGGGAGTTACCTTGTGCACCAGTGAGCACACCAGAGGCACCAGATGCTGCTGAACGCGGAGTGGGCACTCCAGAACTGCCTTCAGTACCCTTTCCTTTCTTTTTCTTCTTCTTCGAATGCACCTTTTCTTCTGCAACCTCTCTTCTTTCTTTCTGTTTATGCTTTCCCTTACCCTTCTTCTTTTTTTTGTCTTCTTCCACCTTTCGGTCCTTTCTATTCTCGGCTTCCTCCTTGTTCCGAATCTCAAGTTTTTCTTGGAATGGTATCTCATCATTTTTCTTTTTCTCCATTCTTTCTTTCTTTTCGAGTTCCTCCTTCTTTCTTTGTTCCTCCTCTATTCTCTTCTTCTCGACTTCTTCTAACCTCTTTTTCTCCAAGTCTTGTTGTCTTTTCTTCTCCCTTTCTTCTTGTAACCTCTTCTCTTAACCGTTTTTCTTCTTCCTCTTTTTGAATCCTTTCTTCTTCCACTTTCTGTTTTCTTTCGGCTTCTTCCCTCAATCTTTTCTCCTCCTCTTCCTTTTTCAGCCTTTCGATCCTCGTTCAAAATACGAGTGGAACGAGTGTTGGGATGAGGAAATGGAACAAGTCTTTTAGTTCTTGCCATGGTTAAAGACTGTAGAAGTAAAAAGGTTTAGAGAGAAAAAGGTGTGTTTTGGAAGAAAAGGCTTATGAAATGGTGGTTAAAAGAAAAACATGGAGGTTAAAGGGTTGCGTTTAAGGAGGGAACAATTGTTGAGGTTCAAAGAGGATAAGATTTTCTTTTGAATTTATAAAAGAAAAAGGAAAAATAAATCTTTAAATTTTAAAAGAAAAGGAAAAGAATTTTTAAATCCCAAAAAAAAAACCAACCGGGTTATAATATTAACCGGTTAATAAAATTAGGAGGGAAAAAGAAATCCAAGGGTTTATCTTGAAAAGCCATAGTACTTGAGTGTTCTCTTTTTGCAGCAAAATGTGATTTAAAGGTGAAAACTTGAGGCTCTAGAAGTATAGGGTTTGACTATTGGGGCCATTTGGGCGGTAACTGTCACGTTGACACGCACCCGTCAGGTTCAAAAGCAGAGTGGCACTTCAACTTCAGATCTGAGAATTTTTGAAGCAAACCTTTAATAAACATACAAAAGATGAAATATAACACCAAAAATAATAATAAAGGGTGAAAAACAAGTGAAATAAAATTGTTTCACCTGGTGTCTGTTAACCTTACAGATTTCTCCAGAATTAGGTGCATGAGATCGATGTTCCAAAAGGGCTTACCTTGAGCACAGTATATGGGCCCGTCCAATGAGATTTAGCTTACCCGGGAAAAGTTTGAGTTGGGAATTGAATAGTAACACTTGTTGGCCTTCCTTAAATGTCCTATGATTTATCCTCCTATCGTGCCACTTCTTGGTCTTTTCTTTGTAGAGCTTTGCGTTTTCGTAAGAATGGTAACGAAGCTCATCCAATTCATGCAATTGCAAAATCCTTTTGGTTCCCGCCACATCTTCGCTCATATTAAGTTCCTTTATGGCCCAAAAGGCTTTTTGTTCCAATTCGATTGGTAAATGGCAAGTTATCCCAAAAACCACTTTAAATGGAGGCATACCTAAAGGTGTCTTATAGGCCGTTCTATAGTCCCAAAGAGCGTCATCGAGCTTTGTTGACCAATCCTTATAGTGGGGTTTAACAACTTTCTCCAAAATGCATTTTACCTCTCGATTTGAGAGTTCGACCAACCCATTGGTTTGCGGATGATAAGCAGTGGCCACTCTGTGATGTATGTCATACTTCGCTAGTACTGAGCTCATTAGCTTGTTTACGAAATGGGTTCTTTCGTCACTTATCAAAGCCCGTGGTGTTCCAAAATGAGTGAAAATATATTTGTGCAAAAATTTCACCACGGTATTTGCATCGTTAGAAGAGCATGCAATGGCTTCGACCCACTAGGAAACGTAATCAATTGCGACTAATATGTATTGGTTGTCGGATTTTGGGAATGGACTCATAAAGTCTATTCCCCAAACGTCAGAAAGTTCTACTTCTAATATGTTATTAAGTGGCATTTCGTTCTTTTGCGAGATGTTCCCCGTTCTTTGGCATTGTTCACATTGTTTCACAAATTCATTAGAATCTTTGAAAATTGAGGGCCAATAAAATCCACATTGCAATATTTTAGCCGCTGTACGTTGTCCACCAAAGTGGCCACCATACGGGGTTGTGTGACAACCTTGGAGAATTTGGTGTATCTCGTCTCCGTTAACACACCTTCTCAATATTTGGTAAGTCCCTACTCCATACAAGTAAGGGTCTTCCCAGACATATTGTCGACATTCATGCAAGAATTTTTTAAAAGGTGACACCTTATGTCATGCGGTTTAAGTTCACATGCCAAAAAATTAGTAATATCGGCATACCAAGGGACACCTTGGTCATGATAATGAATGGCTAGTAATTGCTCATCGGGAAATCTTTCTTGAACCGGAGTTGGTTCCTAAGTTGTCACTATCTTCTCAAGTCAAGATAAGTGATATGCGATTTGATTGTTGATCCCTTTTCTATCAACAATTTCAAGGTCGAATTCCTGCAACAAAAGTACCCAACGGATTAGTCTAGGCTTAGAATCAGCCTTACTTATGAGATACTTAATTTCTGCGTGATCAGTGTGCACTATGACTTTCGTGCCAATTAAATAGGATCTAAAACGATCAAAAGCAAACACCACTGCAAGCAACTCTTTTTCTGTGATAGTATAATTAATTTGAGCTTCGATTGCAGTCTTGCTTGCATAGTATATGGGGTGAAATACTTTATCATTTCATTGTCCTAAAACAGCCCCAACAGCCCACTCGTTGGCATCGCACATAATTTCGAATGGAAACGTCCTGTCAGAAGTGGTCACTATGGGTGCAGTGATCAGTGTTTTTTTATAGTTTCAAATGACTCCCTACAGTCTTGGATAAATTCAAACTTTTGGTCATGTTGTAAAAGGGTGCACAAAGGTCCGGTTATTTTGGAAAAGTCCTTTATAAACCGTCTATAGAACCCGGCATGTCCTTAAAGGCTACAAATACCTTTAACCGTAGTGGGCTCAGAAAGTTGTCCAATCACCTCTAGCTTGGATCTATCTACCTCCAAGCCTCTCTTAGACACAAGGTAACCTAAGACTATACCTTCATGGACCGTGAAATGGCACTTCTCCCAATTTAGGATTAGGTCATGAGCTTCACATCTCTCTAGGCTTTCCTCCAAGTTCTTAAGGCATACCTCAAATGAAGGTCCTATGTTGTAAGAATATCGCTACCCTTAAAATCAACACAAAAATAGACTTTGGCGCAAGTATACACCTTGGAATATTGTCGTATAAAAACAAGTAATAATGGTACAAAGTACAGGATTTATCGTTCCCACAGAGATGGTGTTAAAGCTTGTAAGGATGAAAAACATGACTTTTAAAAAGATTGATTTCAGAGGGTGAAAAACAAGAGGATTTTTGATTAACTAATTTGGTTGGTTGATTGGTTTTAACGTTGGAAAAATACAATTATAAAAAGCAAGCCTAGGGTGTAAGGATAAATTGAGATTTGGTTAATAATTGGATAAAAATATATTTTATAATAGTAATTGTTGTCTTAGAAATATAATACTTTTTATAACCTCATTAAGGTTAAGACGTTTAAATATCAATAGTTAGTTGTCAATTAACTTTAGGGATATTACCACGAAATATTATAGATCCAATTATGACAAGTTGATCAACTACTCTTACAAATTCAATACACCTCTTTACTTTATTATTAACGTTAAATCTCAAGTTATTAACTTACACCCCAAACTTAAGGGTTTTAGCCTTCCATTTAAGAATGGGTTTTTATAAGGTATTTTTGATTGATATTTAAAGACAATGATTAACTAGATTAAATGTAAACGAAACAACAAACTACGATTATAAAAGCAATTAAAGAAAACATTAAAGTGCAGAAAAGTAAAAGTGGGACAAGTTTGTGCTGACAAACTTTGAGTAAGAAAACTAGGACAAGGTTACCATTGGTACCCTTGAATAAGGATTCTAGGACAAGTTTGTTTCCGACAATCTTGAAAAAGTAAACATGGACAAGTTTATCAGTTATGCTCTTGAAGGATTGTTTGGAAAAGTTTACCATTAGTAATCTTGAGAAACCCTTTTGGACAAGAACACTTTGAATAATCTTGATGTTCAAGAAATTAAAAGTGCTATAAATAAAATTAACTTGAAGAGAATGTTGTAACGAAATAACTGAGAATGGATCGAACCACAAGTTTGAAACAACTAAAATTAACTAACGTAAAGACTTGAAGATCATGAAGTTCTTGAGGTAACTATGGAATGGAGAAGATGATGAAACTTTTTGAAACATAAAATACTTCATATATTACTAATCACTTAACCCACTTGATTTGTAAGGAAAATACTAAACATATGTAAAATACTTAGTAAATACCTTGCACCCAAGATGAAGTTTGATGATTGAAGATTACACTTTGGAACTAATCCTATGCTAAATTGCTTGCTTCCTTACTTGAACCATATGCAAAAGATGGTGGGTTTTTGGCTTTGTATGAAATATTACCCCTTGGATAATGGTGGAGTATGAGACAAAAGAGCAAAATGCCAAAACTCTCTTTTTCTCCCTTGGATGATGGAAACCTACGAGACTTAAGGGGGAAGAAAGTGCCAAAAACTCTGTCCTTACACCATCACTTCATCATCCTTTGTATAGTGGCAAGATTAAGCTTTGGCTTAATGAATAAGCCAAAATCAAAACATGGGCTCAAGGCCTCACATGGGCCAAACTATCATCCACTATTTTATCTACTAACATACAAATATTCCCATGGGCCAAAAATAATAGAGTATGGATTACAAAAGCATTACAAATTTAACCAAAAAAAAATACTTCTTTTGTTCTTCAACCTTGCAACTCCATCTCTAGCCAACTTCATCTTTTCTTCTTCCTACTCAAAGACAACAAAGATATGATTATTGGCATTGGATTAGATCACTTAATTTCTTACCTACACAAAGGTTACAACATAAAACATGAATATTGGCAATGAATAAAATTGATTTGGTAGCCTAAAATTCAATATTTTTGTAACAATTGTCGCTAACGCTAAAACACTAAAATTAATATTTATAGCCCTAAAACGATATAAAAAAGTCTAATAAAAAGAGTGAAAACTAAATAAAATGAGACGAAAATACGGGCAATAAAATACCCGTATCATCCTATCATCGAAAAGTCACCAATAAACACCTCAATAGTGTCCTCTTATCATATCGGAAAAGATTTTCATCATGCAAAGTTTGCGGGGGCATTGCACAGCCCAAAAGGCATCCTTCGGAAAGCAAAGGTACCATAAGGACAAGTGAAGGTAGTGTTCTCTTAGTCCTTGGGGGCTATATGGATTTGGTTATAACCGGAGTATCCGCCCAAAAAGCAATATAATACATTTCCGACTAACATATCAAGCATTTAGTCGATAAAAGGCAAGGGGAAATGGTCCTTTTTGGTGGCTAGGTTAAGTTGCCTATAATCCATACAAATACGCCACCTGGTCACAATCCTAATGGGAATGAGCTCATTCTTTTCGTTTGTGATAACGATTGTGCCTCCTTTCTTAGGGACACATTGAAGGGAACTCACCCAACTACTACTTGCAATAGGGTATATGATTCTTGCGTCTAACCACTTCAAGATCTCTTTCTTAACCACCTCCTTCATGATTGGGTTCAGCCTTTTTTGAGGTTGTACCTTTCTAGAGTGATCACTCTCAAGATTAGTCTTATGTTGGCACAAAGAGGGACTAATTACCTTGATATCATAGATGGTCCAACCTAATGTCTTTTTATGCCGAGATAGAAGGTCTACCAACTGTTTCTCTTGTTCCTCGCTCAACTTAGAAGAAATAATGACCAGAATTTGCAATTTTCAACGAGGTAGGCATATTTTAAGTGGGTATAAATCAGGGAGTTGTTTTATGGATGGTTTCTGGATATTCCTATCGGTGAAATCTAGTTGCTCAAAAGCTGCCAGAACAGGGCTACACTCTTCCTCAAAACTTTCCTCACTCTCAGAGCCAGAGTGGTCACTCTCACTACTGATTGCCTCCTTCACACAATCACTGCTTAAACAGCTAATGGATAAACAATCTTATGTTTCAATGTAATTAAAAGATTTAAAGACATTAAAAGTGACCTCTTGGTCATGGACTCTCATAGTAACTTCCCCTTTTCTGCACATCAATTAGAGTTTGTCCGGTCGCAAGGAATGGACGTCCTAAAATGAGTGGCACATTTTTATCCGCTTCATAATACAAAATTATGAAATCAGCGGGGAAAACTAATTTGTCCATGTGAACTAGCACATCTTCTACTTTACCTTTGGGTAAGCTATGGATCGGTCCGCTAGTTGTAGAGTCACGATTGTTGTCTAGCCTCTCCAATACCAAACATAGAAAATATGGACAAAGGCATAAAATATATACTATCCTTAAGTCACAAAGTGCATAACCAACTTCTTGTCCTCCAATAACGCATGGGATAGTAAAACTACCTGGATCTTTCAGCTTAGGTGGGATGTTATTGGTTAAGAGAGCACTATATTCCTTGGTTAACGCCACGGTCTTATATTCTTCCAGTCTTCGTTTTTTTTTCAATGTATCTTTCAAAAACTTCATATAACTTGGCATTTGCTCTAAAGCCTCTACCAACGGAATGTTGATATGGAGTTGGTCTTGACTTTGCTGGAAGAGTATTTTGAAACCTCATGGCGGCTTGGTTTTGGTTCATGAAACCTTTGAGCATAGACTCATGTGAAGGTTGTACATCAGGCATATGTTGTTGCCGCCTAGGTTGAAAATTCTGTGAAGATTGACCAGTGTGAAAATTCTATGGAGCGTCTAGTGTGAAAATTATGTGGGGAGTGTCCATTGGGATAACTTGGATGACCATTTTGAAATTGGGCTTGATTAAATCCAGGAGGATTGTGTGCTCGTATAGGTCCTTGACTCGCCCCAGGGGATTGGAGTCCTTGATTTAAAGTCCATGAGAAATTCGGGTGATTTCTCCAATTAGGATTGTAAGTCTGCGAAAATGGGTTGTTCCTAGCTTGAGTTCCTATTACATTAACAGCTTCGGGGTTACCAGGGCAATAGTCGAATATGTGCTCTTCTCCACAGAAAGAACAATTTTCTAGGAGTTGTGGAGTGGTCACTGCCGAATTCACCTGATTTTTATTTCCATTTAAAACCAGTTTAGTTAAAGCAACTAATTGTGCATTCAGGGCTTTAAGTGCATCCGAATCGACGGAAGAGCTTTTTGGTGGAAGTTCTCTCGTATCCGACCATTCGGTGTTGTTATTAATGACTTTCTCGAAAATTTGGTGAGCTTCATTATAGGTTTTAGCCGTAAACGCTCCACGCGTTGTTGCATCTAGGATGATTTTGGCAGCATTGGATATACCATTGTAAAAGGTCTCCAATTGGATGCAATGTGGGATGCCGTGATGTGGGTACTTTCGTAAAGTTCCTAAAATGTTCCCATGCATCCATGTTAGAACTTATTTGTCGTGTAAAAGTATGAATCAGAACTTCTCTCTAAAAGAACAAAGTATATCTCTCCAGAAGCAAGTTTCTCCAGAAGACAGCTACTTCAGAAGTTTAGTTCAGAAGCTACAGAGATGATCCAGAAGTATAAGCATCTTCTGGATATTGCTCAAGGGACTACGCGCGTGCTTAAATGACGTGGCAAGTCATGCTTCTCGTGCATAACTAATTCTGTTAGGGAACTTGTTTATGTGTCTATACGTCATAGGCTAGTTGATTGACTTTTCCATTTGTAATCGTATAAATAGAGAGAGTCATCATTGTATTAAGCGTCGATCATTCTTGGAGAGAACCTGAGATCATTCTATATTTTTTGTATTGTAATCATCGGCACTCTGAGTGAAATACAGATTATCATTGATCCATATTGATATGTTCTTCTATTACTGTTTACATATTCTAGTTTGATTGTTGATTATATTTGCTTCCGCTTACTGTTTATTTTATTCGTAATCAACATCATTTTAGTATAAATGGGGATCTGGGTTTCAACAATCCAAAACTGCCTCATCCATCTCTTGCCCAAACAACAAAATATCATTTCGAAATTTAACATTTCTTTTGGGAGAAAAGTATTTTTGTAAAAACTTTTCCGCAAGATCTTTCTAAGTAGTGATTGAGTTTGGTGCTTGTGAATTTAGCCAAACTTTGGCTTTATCCCTCAATGTAAAAGGGAAGAGTTTCATTCGTAAGGCTTCTTCGGGTACACCTTGAAAAGCATCTGCAATATAATACCTCAGATTTTTGTTACCGACTAATCTCAATATATGGATTTACATGGTAAATTGAATACATTATCAACTTGTACCTTGGACTATATTGTGAGGTAATATTATACAAAGGGTCACACACGTTCAAAACGAAACTAAACTTAACCTAAAATGTTAAGTTTATATCTACTAGGGCATAAAGTTGGGAAATTAGACTTGAGGGGTTAAAAGTGCCAATTGTCTAAATTCTCAATAAATATAAAAGTAAAATAAAATAAAGAATCAGATTAAAATTCACAATGTCATCGACTTCTTCTTCACGACCGCCTTATGTGCTCTCTCTCTCTCTCTCTAAAACTCTCATTCTCTCTAAAAGTTCTCCAAAGTTACTAAAGAAATCAAAGTAATAACCATAAATTTGGAATCCTCTCATCGAATCCTTTTAGAGGTATAAATATCTTCTTCTATTTTTATGGTTTGATTCCAAATATATTTATGGTTAAGCTATGAGTTAGCATTTCAAAATTGTGTATTTATATATGTTTAGAAGCTTGGATTTGCTAAAATTGATGAAGAAATGAAAAGGGTTAAATTATGGTTTCAATAAGGTTAAGTTGGGTGTATAAAATTAATTGCACACTAATTGTTCGGTAAAATGTCTAAAAGAGCCAAATTTTGTGATTAAGCTTAAGATCTTAACCATTAAGCTCCTTTGTAGTTTTTAGTATGTTATGTATGTTTTGGAGCTTTTAAATGTTTCAAATTATGAGGATTGGATCATAAAAATGAGTTACCAAAAATATGGAAATTGGAATTTTGGACAGCCTCAAGTCCAGTAGTTTGACGGTGCATAACTCTCAAACCGTACGTCCAAATAAGCTCATATTTTGCAGATGGAAAGACCTTACTGTAAACTACAACTTTTATGAAGAGTCGAAAATTCAATTATGTCTCTAAGTGACTCAAAACAGTGAGTGTACAGGGCTGTTTGGTTGTATACGGCTTAATAGCTGATGTTTTGTTTAAGCCATATCTCATAAATGGAGTATCCAAATGAGTTGATTCCAAAGCCATTAGACTCATAAGAGTTCATTCTACAACTTTCACTAAGATTATAAAATCTGGATTGACCTCTAAATAGGGTGAAATTGGTCAAAAAGTAGGGGGCCGAAGCTGTTGGAATGGAACCGTATAAGGCTAAATGTTGCATTTGAGTTCTAAATTCGTATAAGGCTGTCCTTCTTGAAGTCTAAGTTGTTTAGGGTCATTAAGACCTATGTAATTCTATTAAGAATATGTATGTAATGAGTTGTTATGTAGTGCGATTAATAACCCGTTTATGTATTCGTTAGGCACGCAGGCGAATCACGCTTGATCGTGAATTCTCTTAATCGTGCGTTAATTGTCAAATTCAGTTAAGGTATGGATATCTTATCTCACTTGACACGGGGATAGCCATTTGCATAAGACTTCCTAATCGGAACAATTCATGATAAATTCCGAAATCGTTGGTTCCAAATTTCTTTATGCTTGTTAAATGATTATTGAACTTTATTCTTTTTGAACAATTATATTCGTATGTGGAACATTGATCACTTGATCATTTGACTTGTTAAATCGCATCTATTATGAATTGTACTATAGACTCAATATTGGGAGCACCGGCATTGAGATGCTTCCATGGTGGCTAAAACTATCATGGCGTCCTCAATTGGATATTGACTTAACTTGGTACCGGTCAATTAGAGGGCGTATGGATCGATCCTAGGAACCTTTATCGGATAATAATCATGGTTGTGGTTAAATCCACGGAGAGGATCACTTGTATTGCGCTCACACCCCTTTCCTCACTGACGGGCGAATGGGGTGATCATCCTTTGGGAACAACGTATCCTCGTGATACGGTTTGGTCTTCGGACCCTTGATATGCCTTTTGGGCAATTTGTTGCTTAACTTTCTTTTGGTTTATCACTTAATTTTATGAATTCCTTTTGAACTTGCTGTCTCATATAAATTGGTTAATTGTTATTATCCGTTCGCTGAGCATTAAGCTCAGCCGAGATTTTCTTTATCCTCGGCAGGTACATGACTTAGCAAGGATTTGGGGATGAGAGTTACGGAGATGGAAGAACTAAAGATAATCCATGATGATAAACCTTGTGTTAAGCTTGTGGACCTATTGTGGCATCTTCCGTGTTTAACCACGCGGGACGGGGTGTTACATGCAATCTCCAAAAATGACTTTAAGTGAGAATGTGGATCTTCAGACGATAGACCCCCAAACTGACCCATGGTTTGGATCATTTGGAACATCACCGTTTTAACTTCAAAATGTGTTGCAGTTATGTTGGGAGGAGTAATCCCGGAAAGTAATTGATTAAATCTCGAAGTTGCATAGTCCCGTATTCTACGATTTTTGTCATCGGCAACATGTATCGTGCTCTCCGGAGGTGGAGGAGGATTTGCATCCGCCTCATATTCTCGATCGGAGTTTGAGGTGTTCGTGTTGGCCGATTAACGTTACCGCATCTACGCCTTCTCCTAAAAGTTTGTTCGATTTCAGTATCGAGTGTTACAAAAGGTCCGTGTTGCAAGCTTGACATACAACACGCAAACAAAAAGCTAAGAAAAACAAGTTACTCGGGCTCGAATGAAAACTAATGTCTTGAGATAAAAATCACACCAGTCCTTGGCAACGGTGCCAAAAATTTGGTACGTGCGAAATATGTGTATCACAGTAAGATTAGCAACTCAGTCCACAGTGGACAGCGCAAGTATACACTGGTCACTATGATCGTTTACCAAGTAATAAAGTGGTAAGAACCAAATATCGTGTCCTCAAGGACTGGAACTATCAAGACACTATTGTTTTCATTAGGGATGAGTTTTTCATATCATTTTCCCGAACTGAACCGATTCCGTACCAGTCCCATACCGAACCAATACCGAATTCTCATATTCGGTACGGTTTTTGGTGCCAAAAATTCCTCCGAATTGGTATTTGGTATTTTGGTACTCGGTACCGGGATTATACCGAAAAAATCGGTACCGGTACCAAACCGGGTAACAAGGGACATTTCGGTTACCAATTTCGTCTATATCTCCCAACTAATCATCTCTTCCTAAAACTAAACATTATCTATGCCTAATAAATCCATATATACTCCTAATAAATCCATATCTTCTCCATTTGAATTCAAAAAATCGCCTATCTCAAAAAAATCGATATTGTTGAAAAGGCGATAAACAACCAAAAAATTGAAAAGGGGGAAAGAGTACCGAAAGATTGTTGAATTTTTGGGATTCGTTTTTGATACATTGAACATTTGCAATTGTTGAACTTTATCGATTTGGTTTTGGTTGTTTTGTTATTAACTTTAAATTTCGATACTAAGTGGTATTGACACCGAATTTCCCATCCCGATACCAATCCCGTACCGATACCGAATCTGTAAATTCGGTTCGGTATTCGGTACTCATATTTTATCCAAAAAAGTTTTGGTACGTCCCTATAAATATATATGTGTGTGTGTGTCTGTGTGGATGATGTTTATACACTTTTTAATGCAATTTGGTGCTTACTTGCTTGATTGAAAATTGACATCATGCAATGATGGAGAGGCTTGCTGCAAATTAATTAATCTAAGGATTTCACGTTTGTTGATGAATTCAATTGGGAAATAAGGGTTTCAAATTTGAAAGGTCAGATGTATTGCTTATAGATAGATTAGTCGATGATTTGTATGGATTAATTAGATTTAAACCATTTACGGTTGGTATTGTTGTTAACTTTGAGTCTTGTTGAACCTTGGAATCATTGTTGGGATGAGATTTGGGAAGAAACAAAACATATTTACTTAGGGAAGAACCTATGCAAACAAGGACTTCCACAACTTGGTGTGTGACTTAAGTCACGACACAAGTCACATAACCCACTCTGTTGGGGGATGTCTCATTTGTTTCGTTTGTTGTTTCATTGTAGGTCCAATGCAACGTTATAAGGAGATGGTTTAAGGTTTATAATTCAATTGGTGTTCAGTTTGAGTCTTTGAGCAATCTTAACCATAAGAACATGTGGTGGTGTGCTGAGTATCAGGTTAGTTCCCTTAACCTTATTTCAAAATCTGAGATCAGTTATGAATATTTTTAGAAACCACTCAAACATTATAATGTCTTTTGGAATATAGTTAGATTTGCACGGTGGAGTAATAATGTACCTTGAGATAGTGGAAACCTATTAGGAGTATATCATCCATGAGACTTGAATTCATATATGATGCTCATTGGACAAACATCTACTTAGACATCAATTGTGATTGTCACAATGGAGTGTAGATGTGTTTACAAACATCGTGCAAACATTTTAAGATAAGATGCATTTGAGTACCTTCGACTTGTTTACTTTAAAATTTGGTTTAGCTATTTTTTGCGATTATTTTCTTCAATTTTTGGAATGTTACATTTTAGAACAAAATTTGATACCTTGTGCTTCTTATAAGGTACTCACAATGTGAAAAACTTAAAATTTTGGTAGTAATCTCAACTCTTACATCTTTGATAAGTCTGGTGTACCAAAATCTAAGAATTTGTTTATAATATTAGCTTCAATGACTTTGACAAGTCTCATGTGACAAGGGAGAACTTAATAGTATCACAAAGGCAATTTTTTTGGGTAACTTTTATCTATGTTTTGTTGCTTATGTATTTGGGTTTATGTCCCCTATAGTTGTGAACTATTTAACAAGATTGAAAACTCATTCAAAGTTTATATATATACAACCCGTTTTGGTTACTTCAATGGCTGAGTTATTTTAAATCATACACATGACTAAAAAATACGTCATTTTTTGTGGAAACAAGTTTAAACGAAGTTCACTGAAAGAAATTACTCCAAAAACCACGGTGGTTGCTACTGTAAAATAGATTAAAATTATGATCTTGAAGGTGGTGTTTATTTTTTAAGAGGTGCTAAAGTCTGATTTCACTTCTTATTTATAAGAGATGGTGTTGAAGTCTGAAATCTGAATCAGTAAGATCGTTTGTTTTTTTGCATGAAGTCTGAAATTTGAATCAATATGACTGAATCTTTTCATTTTGGGATCAAAACTGTATTGTTAGTATCGTTGAGAAGATGGTTTGAAAAATCAAAGACTTTGGAAAGTAAAATGAAAGAACCGAAAGATAATAAGAGGGATTTAAGAAATTAGGTGTAACCACTTATTTATTCAGATCATATTAAGTGATAAGAAGCTCTAAAAATAATAATAAAAGAAACAGTCTGAATTATGAAACGTTTAAATGAATCTGATAAAAGTGGTGATTAAAAGCTTAAAATGAAAAAACAAACAAGGCTTAATATTAACTCATTCCAACCAAGTTCAACCAACTAGATTTATGCTCCCTTCCTTTTCCAATGAATTTATACTCGATCACAGAATTTGGATGATTCCAGTTCACTTTCTTATGTCATGTAAAATTGACCGATAGAAGAATACAAGTGAAAAAAAAGAATCATAAATCATAGAATTTGGATGATTCTAATTCTCCATATCATCTAACACGTTGTTTACCTCTGTCATTGATCTCCTCTTTTTGATCTATTTTTTAATTATCAAAAGAAGAATAAAAAAATAGCCGGTTACAAATAACTTTTTTAAGGTAAAAAGATTTAAGGAATCAATTTCTAGAAGTTTGATAGTTTAATTTATTGAAAAAAAATATTGACGAACTTAATCATTCAAAATTAGAAAATTTTAAAAAAAATTATTTCAAAATCAAAGAGTTTAATAATATTTATCATTCAAAAAAATAGTTCAAAGACTTAATCATTAAGAGGCAACCTCTGAATCGCACATAGGTAAATGTTGTTCACTTGTTTGGCAAAAAAAAATGATAGCTCTTAATGGTGATGAAATTCTCCGAGCCATTTTTCATCCGGAGCAAAGCCAAATGATTCAGAGCTCTACTTTTGCTCTACTTTTTCCAGGTTTACCCTTTCAAGAGCTTCCCACATATTGGTCTCCCTCTATCGCCTCCAAGAGCTTCACACGTTGACTTCTTCCCACGATTGCCATCTTTCTCATGGCAATGCTAGGGGAGACCTGTAGTGTAATCAACGGTGGCACGGGCCACCATATTATTTTTCCGATGAAGGGTAAAAAAATTAGGTTCGTAAAAGATGCAACCGTATCGTTTTGCAGTATGCCACTATATATATTTTAAAACTACAATATGAACGCAAGTTTTACTTGAGAGAGTTGGTTTGCAAAGCTTTTCCTACACTCAAGACCCAATTTCAAATCTTGCTAGTATCATTTCTTAGTTTTTTGCTTTTAATTTCAAAATTATTATGTTTCTAAAACAATGCACTGTAAAAGACTTGAATCCAAAACCTCTCATATGAAAATCAATGAACTAACCAAAGACCAATAATGATATTGTAAAAAATAACATTTTTTTTTATAGTTAAACAGTGCAACCGTTTGAAAAACTTTCTGGGTCCATCCATGTGGCAGTGTCCTACGACAGTTAGGGGCTGTTTACCAACTCTTGTTGGGTAAGTACTGTCTGGGTAAGAGTGCTGACTCGGGTAAGTGTTGTCTTGGGTAAGTGCTGACTTGGGTACGAATGTTTACCAAATATTTTTGTTAAGTGCTTACCAACAATAAAATGACTATTATAACCCTATTTGTATTTATATTTTGAATAAAATGTAATTTTTGCTGTTATTAATATTTTAATGAAAGAAAAAGCTATAATACATACTTTAAATACTCCAAGTTTATTCATTTTAAATTCACAAATTATGATTTGACTTTAAATACTCCCTCTCTCTTGATTTTGGAGTTCTCCCAACCACAGAACGTTGTTTGGTCCGCCAACAGCAATGACCCCATGTCAAATTCTTATCAGATTGGACTATCCAACATCGGGTTAGCGATCTATGATGATTCCGGCATACTCTTATGGTCAGCGCCGCCGATCCAGTCAACGGTGGCATCTTTGCAAATGTTAGAATTCGGTAACCTGGTTCTTGTCGACCGTTTTAATACAACTTTGTGGTAATCTTTTGATTATCCGACGGACGCCATTGTCTCAGGATAAAGATTTCCGATAGGTGGAACGGTAATCTCTTCGAAAAATCTGGCAGATTTCCAGTGGGTGGAAAGTTTGAAATGACCCCCGACGACCGGACATTAAAAAGAAAAAAGGAAAACAACTTTCTGGGTTGTTACGGCGACGAAGGATGGACAGCGATCGGAGGAGGAGGAGGAGGTGACCACCGGAGCAAAGAAAACCTAATAATTGCATATTTGTTTGAAAGGACAAACTCTGGAAACTTGTAATCTGACCCGCGTAAGCATGATTTTGAAGCTGACTCGGTAAGTTTTCAGTCAGTAGTTCGGTCAGATTGCGAGTTTGGTAAACACGCTAACTGCTGACAGAGTCAGTTTTGCTGACCGAGTCAGTGCGGTCAGCGGTTAGTAAACGACCCCTTACTCTTGGTTGCCTTCTCAATCGATTCCCTCACCAATCTCTTCGCACAGTTGATTTCCTACCACGATTTCCATTAATTTAGGCATATATTTCCTCCTACGATCTCTGTTGAGTTCTACCCATTTTTGCATCAATCCATTTTCTTTCTAATCAATTTCTGTCCAAGGTTTCTGCATCAAACCACTTATTTCTGCTTTGAAATCGACGGATGTATCAATTTTCTACTCAAACCATTGATTCTGTCAATTTTTTATTACAGATTTCAATCCCAAAGTTCAAACCTTCAAAATGGATTTTGTTAAATTTGTTTGATTTTCTGCCATCCAGAATAGGTGATTCATTTTTATGTTGTTTGTTGTCTCATAAATCAATCTATATCTATTGTTTATTGAACAATTATATTCATTCAGAAATAATTTATAGGTAGGGTTAAAATGGTAATTTATAGTCCTTCAGATCAAATATTCAGAACAATTACCAAACAACCATATATAATCATACACTATGTCATAGAGACTTTTGGTTAAATTGGTAATTTATTATCATTCACAACAGCATCAAACCAAACCATTTAGCAACCGCCAAACAACTCCTTAATCATTCAAAATGAAATAATTTGTTGGGTTTTTTTTGAATTTTTCCCAACCTTTAACTGTTTTTTTATGGTAAAGTAAATTGAACAGGGTTGCAACACATTCAAAGTCTGTATATATAAAATACGTTTTCGGTTTAATTCAATGGTTTGGTTATTTTAAAATGTCACAAGATGAAGATGATAAAAATCAAAAAACGTACGTATGAAAATACAAAATAAAATCAATCAATCAATCAAGCAACTGAACCATAAATTGACGAGAATAAGAACATCTCCAATAGCTTCGTTAATATGGAGAAAATAAGAATTTTGAGTAAGTATTTTGTTACAATATCTTTCTTGAAGTCATCTCCAAAATAAAAAAAGTAGAAGTTACTAAATTTTTCACCGAATACGAAGTTCATTCCAAAAAATAATTACCAAATTAAATAAACAATTAGAAAATTTTAAAAAATAAATATCTAAAGAGAGAAATAAAATTATAATAGATGATTGTAATATTTTAATATTATTTTGAAAAAATTATAGATAATTTATTGAAGATAATGTAAAAAATTTTTGAAGATTGTCCTTTTTTATTCTTTATTTTTTATTCTTTATTTTGAATAAAGTATAGATAATTTGTTGAAGATGCTAAGAGCAATCAGGCAAATCTGAAGATTTACCTTCACCGCCAAAATTAAAAATTGAAAATTTTATAAAACACACATATTGAAAACTAATACGAAATCAATCAAGCAACTGAGACCTAAATTAAACAGTAAAATAAAATACAATGATAAAAGGAATCGAGATTCAAAAACTGAAGATGACGAACACAACAGCAACGTATTAGTTCATCCTTAAAGATCTAAATTAAAAACTAGAAATCAAAAACTGGAGATATTTACAAATATTATAGAATGTGGACGAGCAACAATCAGATCGTCAATCGGAAAAAATGACGACTGAAACGATATCTCGCCATCTTTACTTTATCCTTGTGTTGTGAAAATGATAAAGACAAATAGTTCATGTCCCTCAAAATTATCAACAAAGGAATACAAAATTTGATAGAAATTATGAATGAATAAATAAAAATTTGTTCGATAGAATATGAATTACAAACCTCTGGAAGCTGTAGGCTATGAACAAAGGGGGAAAATGGAACGTAATGAAGAAGAGGGGATTGCTTCTTACTTATAGAGGCCTGATCAAAAACCCTAGATGACCCTCTTGATGTACATTTACCTTCTTGCCCCTTGATCCTAATCTTCGTGTTTGTTTGGGTTTTTTTTAGAAAATGTATAAAATAATGACTCAAATTTTAAATTTTTTAGAGTTTTATTCGATGCAACTTTTTTTTTGGTTGAAAATAAAAGTTTTGGTTAGGGGTGTAATCGAGCCGAGAGTGAGACAGCTCATGAGATATTCGAGATCGACTCAAAAAGTATTTGAAATCGACTCGTGAATTGTCGAGCTCGAGCTCGATCTCGAGCTACTCGAGTAGATAATCGAGTCGAGTTCGACCTATAAATTACTCGGCTCGCGAGCCTTATCGAGCTTCTATAAAATTACAATTAATATTTATGTTCTTATGCGTCTTTTAAGACACGAGCGAGTCGAGTCGAGCTCGAAAGTGTCGATATTTGTCACGAGCTCGAGCTCGAGCTTGAAAATTTAGGCTCGACCGAGTTCGAGTCGAGTATCGAGCTGCGAGTTTGAGAGTCGAGTCGAACTCGAGCTTGGCACTGTGTCGGCTCAACTCGGCTCGATTACACCCCTAGTTTTGGTCTTTTTTTTGTTTTAAAATTATAAAATATTTATCGTGATTTCTAAAACCATTCAGATTTTGTGTCTTTCTTTAACGACCGTTAAAAAATCCGTTATATGATATAATTTATTTATTTTTTCCTAAATCAAAATTGATTTTATGGTTTTAGTCCATGTGATTTTGATTGTTTAAAAAACAATAAAATGATAAAAATTCCCTTCAAAAGTAAATCTATATTTGTCCATTTTGCCCTTAATTATGTGATAAAAAAATTATTACTCTATATTAAATGTAAAATTGTCCTACTATAAGAACTCATTTTTTGAAATTTTTCTTGTCAGGTCATTTCCAACTCATCAAATTAATAACCTACATAAAATTCCACAACATGAGCATCCACAGTGTTGAGGTTTTTCATAGAGTTTTTCCACACCTTTTTCATTCCAACTCATCACCAACTCAACAACTTAAAAGCCTCGATTACCTCCATTATGTGAAGAAAAAAAAAACTCACCCAAATTTTTTCAAACTTTTCAGTGTCCTACCATTTTAACTTGAGTAAACTACAAATTTGGTATCTGTGGTTTGTTAGTTATAACACTTTTGGTCCCTACAGTTTCTAAATTACAAATTCTCATTGTGGTATGCAAAAATGACTAGATTTGGTCCCTGCCTCTAACAACCGTTAGAATAACCCGTTAAGTCAGGAGTATTTTTAGTCTTTTTCTTCTTTTATCTCGTTACTTAACAAACAATTAGACATGTAAATTATAGGGACCAAAAATATAACTTACCTTGACAGTCACTATAGTAATCTTCTCCGGCTATCACACACATTTCAAATATTCACCCACAACCAAAAATACAACAACCATCAACCACATAAACAAAAGCAAATCGTTTGAGAGTCCAATTGATTGAACGGGATACAAACTCAAAAAAAAACTTATAAATCAACCACTTTTTCCAATAAATTGAACAAGAACGATTAGAATCCTAGATAACTCAAACACTAAAATCAGAACTTAAAGTCAAAACCTAAATATTTATATCAAATCCTGAAAAACTAAATCAAACCTTAAAAAACTTAACCAAACCTAACAAACTCAAAATCAAACCGTTTTGCAAAGAAATATCGAGGAAGGGAGGGGATTTGATTTATAGAGAGATCGACGGGAGGGGGAGGATTCGTCTGCTTCCGGCTGTGGGGTTGTCTTCTTCGATGAGCCATCTCGAAAAACAGGGAGTTGGAGAAGATGTGTGGTGTTGGGTTGTCCTCTTTCCCGGTGCCAACAAGAAACCATCAAAGCCTCGATGAAGACACAAAACCACCCAATTGTTGCCACCATCTACATCGTTGCATTTTCGATCGTCGTGGGTGTTAGAGAGATCTTAGATCCACCCTCTTCCCATGAACTCCGATGAAGACGAGGAACATGTCTGCACCAAATGGAAATGTTGGTCCCAAGGGAGTCTATAAGAGTGTATAAGTATAGAAACAGTTTGTAGAAGGGGGGTGAATACAAACACAACTTTTAGGGTTTTTAAATGAGTTTATATAACTAAACAGATTTACAGATTCTAAGCGGAATAAGAACAAGTATAAAACTATTCTATTACAATCTTAGAATTACTAAGTACTTTTGAAAGAAAAAATCATGGGTGAAAGAAATGTATAAATTCGTGAAACCAAACGTAGTGGGAATTTGAGAAACGAAAATAAAAAATTGGGATCAAATTCAGATTGGGTCAATCTGGGGAAGTGATGATGTAGACCATGCCAAAATAAACGCTATAGTTAATTTGGGGGGGCTTATTACAATGTGGGATAAAAAAAGTTTTAACTGTGAATACCTTATAGAAGACCCGTCGTTTTTGGCAATGATAGGATCATGGGTGGGAGTAGAAGGACTGGTTGGGTTAGTTAATGTATACGACCCAAACGACCTTAAAAGACAGATCAGAAGTATGGGAAAGGATGGAAAGATTGGCAAAAGGGAGGAGGTGAAGTGGTGCATATTTGGTGATTTTAACGAGGTAAGAAGAGAGTATGAGAGATTGAACACATCCACTAATTTAAGGGGGACAAAGAAATTCAATGACTTTATTAATAGAAGTCATCTTATAGAGGTGCCACTGCATGGTAGGAAATATACAAGGATCGGTGATGATGGTTTGAAATTTAGTAAACTAGATCGTTTCTTAATATTGAACGAGTTCAGGATCACGTGGAGGAATTTGGGAGTAAAGGCTTTAGATAGAAAATGGTCGGATCACACCCCAATCTTATTATATGAAGACAAGCAAAATTTTGGGTCGAAGCCTTTCAAATTTTTCGATTTGTGGTTGTACGAAAACGTAAAAAATGTCGTGAAATTAGCTTGAGAAAGGGATGTGAGATCAAATCAGCCAGATTGTGTGTTCCGGGACAAACTGAAAAGCGCAAAGGAGGCAATTAAAGAGTAGGGGAAGAAGAAATTTGGGCTATTGGACTCCGAGTTGACGGAGTGGAAAGCGGATACTTTGGCAAAAAAAGTTGAAGTAGATAAAAATGGGTGGGACGGAGAAAGCAGATCCAGGTGGAGTCAGGCCAGGAAAAAGTGGCTAGACTTGGAAGAGAAAAAAAATAGGAATGCAGAACAAAAGGCAAAGGTTAAGTGGATAAAGGAAGGAGAAGAAAACTCAAAGCTATTTCACGCGGCGATTAGATATCATGAAAGAAAGAATTCGATTAGAGGGTTGGATAATAGCTTGGATTGGACGGAAGAACCAAGTCAAATTAAAAGCTTTATCTACGAGTACTTGAAAGAAAAGTTCACTTCAAGAAGAAGTGGAGGTCCTCTCCTAAGCGGAGAGAAATTCAAAAAATTGTCCAAGGAAGATGCCGATAACTTAGAAAGACAATTCGATGAAGAGGAAGTTTGGATGGCAATCAAAAGTTGTGGGAGCAACAAAGCGCCGGGTCCGGACGGTTTTACTTTCGGTTTTCTAAAAAAAAATTGGAATATTATTAAAGAGGGCCTTATGACAGTTATAAGGTGGTTTGGGGAGAACGGGGAGATTTGTTGGGGATGCAACTCATCTTTCCTCACTTTGATTCCCAAAGTCTCAAAACCGACAAGTCTTGTTGAGTATAGACCAATTAGCTTGATAAGGGTTTTCTACAAAATGATAGCGAAGGTGTTAACGGAAAGATTAAAGCAAGTGATGGGAAAGCTAGTTAGTGAATCTCAAAGGAGTTCGTGAAGGGTCGTTTCATCCTAGACGGGGTTCTTATGACAAATGAGGTGATTCATGACATCCGGAAAAAGAAGCGAAGAGGTTTAATTTTCAAGGTTGATTTCGAAAAGGCGTATGATACTGTTGAGTGGGAGTTTCTATTTGACTGTATGGATAAGATGGAAGTTGGTGACAAATGAGTTAAGTGGATAAAGGCTTGCCTAAAAACGTCTACGATGTCTATCCTTGTCAACGGATGTCCGACCAAGGAATTCCCGATGTGTAAAGGGTTGAGGCAAGGAGATCCATTGGCCCCGTTTCTATTCTTTATCGTAGCCGAAAGTCTACATATTTTAATAGAAGAAGCGGTGAGTTTGGGATTGTTTAAAAGTATCAAGGTGGGAGAAAACAACGTTTCGATATCGCATCTTCAATATGTGGATGATGTAATATTCTTCGGGAAATGAAGTCTAAGTAATCGCAAAAATCTTCTCAAGTTCCTTGAATGCTTCCAAATGTTGTCGGGGTTAAAAGTCAATATGATCAAAAGCAAGATTTACGGAGTCGGAGTCAAGGAAAAAGAGATATCGAGGTGGGCTAGAGGTATGGGATGTGGGTCGGGGACATTCCCATTCACGTACCTCGGTCTACCCGTAGGTGCATCGATGAAAAGATTGGAGCATTGAAGTCCGGCAATTGATAAAGTGAAAAAAAAGTTAGCTTCGTGGAAATCAAAGATAATGTCGTTCGGAGGACGGTTAACCTTTGTCAAAGCGGTATTGGGAAGTTTGCCCTTATACTACTTCTCCTTGTATCGAGCCCCAAGCGGGGTGATAAAAGACTTGGAAAGGGTGAGGTCTAGATTTTATTGGGGAGGGGATATCGAGAGGAAAGGCATAGTTTGGGTGGGGTGGGATAAGACGATTAAAAGCTTTATAATGTGGATCTTAATAACGGTAGCTTGAAAGAGGCCAATTGGGATCTTTCGGGAAAATGGTGGTGGAGGTTTAGAGTCGAAAAAAATGCATTGTGGGTCAAAATTATTGAAAGCCTCTATGGGGAAAGGGGGGTTGTTTGTAAATAACGATCATATTATTGATGCAGGTTCAGTTTGGAGCAACATAGTGCGGACGGGAAGGGAGTTGGACAACCTAGGATGTGCTTTCTCAAGCTCGTTTCGGAATAAGATTGGCGATGGAAAAAAAACAAACTTTTGGAATGAGATATGGACAGGAGCATTAAAAGAAGAATTCGGGCGACTATATCGGCTAGAAATGGATAAGGAAGCAAGGGCGGCGTATAGAGGAGTATGGAGATATGGCGAATGGAGGTGGACATGGAATTGGAGAAGATCACCGCGAGGCAGAGAGAATGGTGAATTGGAAAATCTTACACGAGAGTTGGAGGAATTTGAACCTGTAAGAGACATGAAAGACAAAGAGGAGCGGGTGATGGACGAATCGTACAAATTTAACATAAAAAAATTAAGGGAAGTAATGGACGAGAGAAGGAAGGCAGGAAGGGTCGTGAGTGACGCAACAAGGTGGGAGAATATCATCCCAAAGAAGGTAAACGTGTTCATTTGGAGAATTCGCAAAGGCATAATACCTTGTAGCTAGTGACCTTGGACAAAATGAGTATCGATTTACACTCGGTGCTTTGCCTAAGATGTGGATTGGAACCCGAATCAGTCGATCACGCCTTATGGAACTGCCCGGAGGTCAAACAGCTATGATGTGCAATCGGGAGGTGGTGGCATAAAGATTTGAGTGCAGTGGGCACAGTACAAGATCTGCTTCAAAATGGTGTCAACCCGGATACAGGTAAACCGATTGAACCGCTGTGAGATGGGACTGTTTGGGTAGTCCTGTACTTAATTTAGGCGGCACATCGAAACAAGATTGTGTTTAGAAACGATAATAGGAATCTAGTCGGCCAGCTGTTTGAGGTCCAAATTACAATATTCGAATGGTTCAAGAGACGAGATATGAAGGTCACGATGGAAGAAACCGGTTGGTTAGTGGATCCTGCTCGTTTATATTTGATCGAAGGAATTGGGTACGATATTAATTTGGAAAAGCTTAGTATTGTATTCCTATTATGTAATAGGTATGAAAGTTTTGCACCTTGCAAAGCTGTTTCAAAGTTGTATGTTTGTTTATGGATAGACACATGGATGTGTTGTAGGTTCTGGGAAGGTGATTCTCTAGATACTGTTGGTTTGATTTCCAATGGGTAGTTTGGTAGTATTGTTGCTGTGTACATTTGTTAACTTTAGTTTGGGTTATATAATTGCATTTAAAAAGAAGTACTTTTAATGCACAAGGTAAGAAATAACATCAGAAATTTAAAAAGAAGATAAGCATGCATAAAGATGAAGATGGAAGTCTTCATCTATTTATACCTGTTGCATTAAATGCAGGTCAGGGGGTACATGCCACGTGTCAAGTTTCTATAGGAAGCTTGTCCCTTGTTCATAAAGCAACTAAGATTTTTAGCCGAATATGAATAGTAACCTAATCAGAGTTGGTAAGCACGTGGAAAGACAATCAAGTAACTCTGTACGTACTTTCTTACAAGGTATGGGGGTTTGACATTTGTGCATCGAGGATAAGATCAACTTTGATCTTGCTGAGTAGGCTTCACTTTGATCGCTGATATTGAGTCTTCAAGGATGAATACATCAGGTATCACTAATGCATGCGCAGGATCACACACTTCTGTTAGATGAACGTTGCTATCACTGAACCGATTCACATCACGAGCTATTCATCTCTTTCTTTAGATAGGTCTTCGACTATCTCTGATTGGTCTTTGGTGTGAGAGTTGTTCTTCAGATCTTCTAAGTTCAGATAGTGTTCCTGACTTTCAGCGATCACTGAGTGCAATCAGTGTATGCTATCGCTGAATCTGAACAGTAACTTAAACTTGGATTTTCACTAAGTATTAAGAGGAATCATATTCAAATCACTGAAAGGAGTTTGGATCAACAAAAAATCCAAACCCAAACAAAAAATCGACAAGGAGAGATTCGATGAGGAGATCTACGGCAAGAGGCTAACCTACGAATGAAGGGCAGGCGTGGTAGTAGAGATCATAAGTTGAGTTGAGAGTTTCTTTACGAGTGTGGTTACAACATTGAAGTAAAAAAAATATTAAATACTAGTGTGTGGCATCGCGTGTTGCATAGTGACGAAAAAATTTTGTTACAAAATATGTACTTAAGATTAAACATAATTAACTAATTAACAAGTACTGAGATAAAATGTTGTAACACCCGGAATTTTCGGGAATTTCATTTTTATGATTAAGGTTGATTTTAGGAAGAAAATATATCCCTAAGTTGAATTTATGAAGTTGGGAACGATGTATGTTAAGGGGGTTTGAAAATATGTAGCTCATATATTTAAATGGACCTCACTATGACTAAAATTTATTTTCGGCGACTTGCCACGCGACACGGGGTCGCGGCAGGGGTCGCGCGGGTCTCTGTGGTCATTAGCCTCCTCTCACGCACGTGTGACAAGGCTAGCGACTTGGGGTCGCGGAACTCACTGGATTTGCACAATGAGCCCCTAAAACCTGAATTTTTCTCATTTTCCTCATAACTTCTTCATTGTAGCTCGGTTTTATTCCCGTGTTCTTGTTTTTTAGAGATCTTCAAGCCTAATCTATGGAGTAAACTTATTTCGTATCATATGCATTTTTGGGAGTATTTGATTTATAAATCGTTGGAAACTACATGTTAATGCATTATGAGGCATTTTAAAATATGTGACAATGATTTCATTTGGAAAATGGTTTGTTTCAACCAACGATGTTTGTTTTGAGTAACCACTTAAGGGGACTTATTATTCTTTAAACCGGTTTTGACTAAAATGAGTCTTGAGGATATTTGTCTGAATTAAATTGATACATCGAGCTTTTGGGGTTATACGCAGTTATGGCATAATTATATAATATTTTACATGCTTTGAGTGTGTTGGACATTCATTTTGGAGACATGTAAATTAGACTGAGTTGCATTGGATCAATAGGCACATAAGTCGGTCACTTGGTTATTAAAAGATTTTTGAGCCCTTATTTGAGGCAGCGTCGTTTGGGCTTTGGTAGTCGGTATTATAGGGATGAACCCATATGAGGAATGCTTATGAGACTGTGGGTATTATAGAGATGAATACATGTGGATGATGTCTCTGGGATCCTGGGTATTACGATGATGAACTCGTTGGAGTAAGTCGTCGGGTCCTATGTTTAGAGGTTGGTGCCTCTTATAATTCACACCGGTATTTTTGGGATGAATCTTTATAGGGTCGAGGCCTAGTACCATCAGTTCTTAGTGTGAGTCTATAGTATTTTAAGTAGGTCTGGGATCGGGGTGTTTCGTAGATGAATCCGTATGAATCGGGCCCCGGGATGTTAGGTATTATGGTGGGTACTCGATGGTTGGTCGGACACTGGGTCGTGATCTTAGGGCGCTACTCAACAACATTGAAAACATGGTTTACTTTGTGTTACACCATTATCGACGGAAACGGGTCTCCCCCGTCACAGAAAGGTGTTAGGTACAGAGTCTTATCCACTGTTTTCGGTGACGTTTTTGGAGTATGAAGTATTATCCATAATTTATAATATTGGATCATTGAGACTTAACCGTATCTTGGTATTCCTGATAATGAAGCTTTGTCTAAGTTTGGTATTTGAGCATTTAAACTTATTCACGTCATGAGTGAGTAATAGGTGTAGAGTTCGTATTTGAACGAGTATTTCTATTTAAAGCTTTCATTACTAACGGTATTTTGAGTTAAAGTTTTTATTACGAAAATGATGAATTTGAAAAAGATGTTGCTTTTATAATGAAGTCATTACATTAGAGAAATTTTTATTTAATCAAACAATCTTTCAATTTCTATCATTCGTATTTATGTTATAAACTCTTGAGCTCAGTAGGCGTTAAGCCTAACATTTTCCCTTTGACGACATTGCATCAGGTTCTCGTTGGGGTTAGTACTAGCGACATGTGTTGACTTGAGTGTTAGGGAGTGGCATGATAAGGATGTAGCTAGTTGGCGACGTCTTCCGCATTTGGAGATAGCGACTCTTATTGGGTTTAATAACACCCAACCGTAATTATGTCTTTGTATAAGACTTGGCCTATATCTTGTCAAGGTTTATTTAAATTGATTATATGAGGCAATTCAAGTTTTGATTTATAGGAAAAGGATTTACTCCATATTTATTGTAATGATGAAAATTTTAGATTAGTCGTTTTTTTTCCAGATTTTAAGGTGTTACGAATGTAAAACTATAAACATACTGAAAGCGTTTTAGAAGTAAATGTTTTTTATTGATTTAACATTTTACACTTTTTCAAACCAAAAATACCACAAAGCTTTTGCAAGTTTAATTGTTTCTCATTTATTGTTCACAAGGTTCACATATATTTGTTAGAATTATCATACTTCTTATACCTCCGAAGTAATTTTGGACTAATGGAGTCAAATTAGGTTAATGAATTAGAATTGTCATATGTTTCTTTACTTTGGAAAAAATATATGTAGAAGTTCAATTTGTATAAAAATGGTTAATCGCAATAGTTACACATGATTAAATCAGTGTTCGAAAGAGCTTGTCGCAACAACCACCATGGTGTGTCGTCGCTTAAGGCTTGTATCTCACACCACGTTATGCCTGAGACACGCCACGGCGTAGTGCGCAGTTTTTGTAACACGATATTTGATTTTACTTATCTTTTGAATGTCTTGTTTGTTTGTTTTTAATATACAACTTAATTTAAATTGCTTTGCGTCATTGATTTATTGAGTAATAGTAGAAAACATATGTTTCTTTACATAATTTTATATATGATATAGAGATTTGCCACCATAAGTCATGCCTAGAATAATGTCGTGACCTCGTCGTGGTTTCCAAAGCTTGAGGCTTGATGTAACACCATCGAATCTGGAAAGAGCAACTAATTTAAAAACAATCAATAATACATCGAATAAAGAATAAATCCCATTTACTATAAATCAAAACTTGAATTACCTCGAATAGCAAAACTAGATTTAGCATCAATAAATAATCTACCAAACCTGATATAAAGACTAAGTTAAAGTCGGGTGTTACTATGAACCAACAAATGTCGTTATCTCCAAATGCGGAAGACATGACGATAAACTAAAACCTTCTCGTGCAACTATCTAGCACTCATCTCATCACAGTGTTTTTTCTGGAAGGGTTTCCCAGGCTATGCCTGGACTAATCCCGACAAATTATGACTGCAAGACATGAGCCACAATTGTTGTGTACGTTTGGATTCGAACTGTAACACCCGGAAATTTTGAATACAAGATGTTATTGAAGTTTTCATTTTTGTATTTCCATAAGTAGCTATTTGGAGTATTTCAAATATTTATTTTTGGGTGGAAATGAATCGGAGGAAAAGAACGAAAAATGGAGACGAAAACGCATTCGGTACATGTTTGGCTATTGTGACCGGCTACTGTGCCATGGGACAATCGCCAGGGCACAATCGCCAAAGAGGAGAATTCAGCAACTCAGATCGAAAGCCGCGGTACAACCCGGGCGATTGTGACAGGCGACTCTAACTTGTCACAATCGTAGTGTCACAATAGTCGAAGAAGAAGAAAAATTCGGAAAGGGGAAGGGAGCTCGCGGTACTTCACGGGCGATTGTGACAGGCGACCTTGCCATGTCACAATCGTCGGGCACAGTCGCCCGTTTTGTCCAGAATGTTGCTTAAGTACGATTTTCAGCTCCAGTTCCTCATTTTATCAGATATCAAAAGTGTGTATTGGTCTCTCCTATTGAAGGGCGATTTTTAGGGAATTGAATGCTCCCATCTACTTCATCCCAACCTTTTTATTGCTTCACTTAGTTGGGGAATCAAGGCTAGATTGAAGGTTCAAACTTCAAGTGGTGGTGTTCTTCTTTCATCTCACCAAGCTCCATCATCTTCTCTATTTTAGGAGATTTTCTAGGGTTTTCCTAACCCTAGCTTTGTGAGTTCAAATCCAAACTTTATAAAATCAAATACTTGTTATAAATGTTGTATTTACGGATTTTAGCTTATGGTTTCAAGTATTTATGTGTTTGAGTTAGGTTTGGAAGTTTTAGGTCAAAATGAGAAATTTGGGTATTTTGTTATAAAATATGATATGAGTATCCTAGATGGATTTTAATGCTTGGAAATGTTCTAAAATGAAATACTCCTTGGTTTTGATACCAAAATGGTTTTGACCTAATTTTTCAGTAAATTCCGTATTTCAAAAAGAAATGCTTATTTAAAGGTTTTCGGTGTTTGGAAAACCATCAATACGTCTTGTTTGATGTATTTGATTTATAGACTAGCCAGTTATGGATCTATAGGCATAAGAGTCTAAATTTATTTATCGTGAATGATAGTCTAAGTTATCTTTTAAATTGGGAATTGCAATGTGGAATTTGCGTGATATCTCCCGACTATCCTTTCACTCACTCGAAATTTGCATTGTGGAATTTGGGTGCGATTCTTGAGGTGAGGGCATGTGCACAACTGGCTATCGTACTGGAATTTGGTAGATGTCTTGAATATGCATTGTGGAATTTGCGTGTTATTCTTTGTGTCGCCCCGTAACATTAGTTTGTGGCCTACCTTTGTGTCCTGCCACAACTAATGGTAATATTGGTCTCCCCCGGTTGTTTTAAAAGACCCTTGCTCACCAAGAGTAACCTTTCAAGTAAAGTTAAATAGGATAAAGTATACCTCACCTTTATTTAAAATATTTTACTGCTTTATCCATTTAACTATTTGTTCTTACTAGGCGTAAGCCTAACACTTCATCTTAAATGTTGTTTAGCAGATGATCGGGCTAAGGGGGCTTCTTAGAGTGGAGCGGTGTGGCGTGCCAGTGAAGGCACTCTTTTTGGATTATACATTATAGTGTAATTATTGGAGATACTAGAAAGATTATTTTGAGGAGTATTAGCAACACCCGAGTCTAATCTATGTATTGTACCATGTAGATTATTAGGTTGTTGTTTTAGTATTCCATCCGTACATGTAAACTCCCATACTCATTCCCTATTTATTAGGTGATTTTATATATTTTCGCATTTATTATTCGGTTCAAATTTGCTCTAAATTTTAGGGTGTTATACGAACCCTTGGCAGATGGAATATTTCACCACATCTCCCAGGACCTCAACCATTACACCACAATCTTTGTGGTTATCTCATCGTGGTGTTACTAGTACCATTTCCCCAACAAAGACCTGATGTACATGCTGACAAATGAAAAAGGTTAGGCATAATGCATAGTGAGTTCAAACAATTTTCATCACAATAATAAAAGGTAAAATCAAAAGACTGTTGATTTAAATCATAATTTCGTAAAGGAGATATCTTTATTCTAAAAACAACATCTTTACGAAAACCCGTCAATTTCTTGATGAAAACTCATAAATCAAAATACCCAATGATGCGCAACCAAAATCCAATACTCATACAACCAAGAATAAAATTATAATTCATTATAGCGTAAAAACATAACTTTAAATCAAATTATTTATATAGATAACTCACCCATACCCTTAGAAGGGGATGAAAAATCATAAGAAGACGGGGGAGACCCGATTTACCATTTGTTGCGACGGAACACCTAAGTAAGACACAAACTAAGGGTTGTATGAGTGCCACTTACAATTAAGCAAGCATTGACATCAACTTATCATTATCTAGTCAATAACGAAATATACACTTATTCAATATCTAAACCATAAGGGTTGTGGCGTAGTGGTTGAGGCCCTAGAAGATGTGGAGGAATATCCAATTTTCCTAGGGTTCGAATCCAGACGTACACAAACTTATAGCCACTGAGTTTATCAAGGGCCATGGCTGTAAACGAACCGAACGTTCAGTAAACCGTTCGGGAACCGTTCGGCGGGAAGTTCATTTATGTTCGTTTATTTAATAAATGAACGAACATGAACAAGTTTTTTCGTTCGTTTAACTAAACGAACGAACACGAACAAAGGTCTCGTTCGTTCAATTATGTTCGTGAACTTTCGTTCATTTATGTTCGTTAATATTCGTTTAAGTTCGTTTACTAATAATAATGATAATAATCATAATAATAATAATAATATAATAAAAACACTTGTTTTTTCTTTAAAAAATAAAATGAAAGTAGATGATTTAGTCACTCCATCCTTCCCTTATATGGAGGCTTGTATCACTTTTTGTTTCTAAATTCTCTCGATGGGGGATGAAGCCCAATTTTGAATTTCTCATTCAGCTTTCCAGTGATTCCTTCTTTGTGTTGGAAGTGTTTCAACCCATCCCAAATCAGTGGGCATAACATCCATTGCCTTTAGAATCCACTATATATAGAGCAACATACCTCTCCTTTATTTGTCGCCAATGTCTTGCTTACTGGCTTGAGCTGAAGGACGTGAGCCTATTAGCGCCTAAGGGTTGAGCCTATTGGTTTGATCCTATGTAATTGATTTGATTGGAGTACCCCATCAAAATGGGGGCACCTTGAGTTTTTTTTTTTAATTTTGTTTGTGTTTTTTTTATTGAACGAACATAAACAAATGAAAATGAACAAGGCCTTGTTCGTGTTCATTTCGGTTCGTTTACAGGCCTATCAAGGGCTGATGTAATGCAGTCAAAATTTGTTAGGATTAGTCCAGGCATAAACTGGGACACTCTTCCAAAAACTTATTCAGATCTAGTCAATAATGAGATAGCAACTTATCCGGTATCTAGTCATTAATGAGACATCAACTTATCTAGTATGTAGTCACTAATGAGACATCAATTTATGTAGTATCTGTAACACCCCATATCTTGTTTGTTTAAAAGTGTAAATAAGTATATGTGAAGGGTTAATAAAGTAAAGATGTAAGAAGTAGAGGGATGGAGTGTGAGTTACTGTGGTCAAACAAACTCAAAGTGGGGTAACCACTTTTCTCGAGATTCGGTAGAGAGAGAGGGAGGAGATAACTCCTTCTCTTTCATCTTTATCAATATATTAAAAGAAGAAAAGTCTTCTTTTTCTTTTCTTTGGAAGTAACCCACGAACAGAGGAGAGAAAGAGAGGAGTTTGGAGCATTCTTGAAGCCACACAGTAGGTTGAGAAAGAAGAATCACAATTCAAGGTAAGCATTACTTACTCCATGGTTTTTGTGTTTTAAAGTGGGTCTTTGATTAGAAATCATGGAATAGAAAAGCTTCAAGTGTCTATGTTATATGTCATTAATATTGAGTTTTGATATTGGTAATAAGAAGTGAAATGGTTGTGACTCGACAACCAACAACCGAAGTTGCCACGGCGACCGCCGGTAAAACCACAACGGCTGAGTAGTTAGCGATGGTATTGGCCAAGCGGTTGGGCACCGTCGAGTTCGCCGGATGAGAGAGAGATAAAAATCGTCAAATCTATCTCGGTTGTATAGGTGAGAGTTCATAGCAATGGTTATGGTCATACATATATAAATAAATAAATATATATATATATATACATATATATATATATATGTTGGGCGCTGTTTGGCGAAGATGAAGCAAAAGGAAAGAAAAAGTAGAAACAAAAAGTGGGGCCATGATGTCATGGAGTTAGTGGACAAAACAAATTGTTTTGTTATCCATGCATGCAGATGTGTGTTGCTGTGGATGAGGTCACAATGACATATATATATATATGTATATGTTTATTAGTGGGTCATTAATAGTAGGTAATTAGCATTTACTATTACTTAATGGAGTGAGTTTAATTAGAGCATGGGTTTGTTATAATCCTAATTCGTCAGAATTAGTTTTATTAGTATTTTAGCTTAACATCGAAACTCCTAAATTTATTGTTAGGTGTTCGGTTCGTAGAGAATTTACAGAATTCTACCGTTGCTCAAGTATTCAACAGTTCAGGTGAGTTTTCATGACTCGTTTCCCCAAGGGGAGGATACACATTAGTTTAGTTACAGTATATGTAATTTATTTATTACGCAGTTATTATTTAAATTGCTTGGTATGTTACAGGTTATTATTGTTATTGTTGTTTTACGTTATTTATGAAAGAATATTTTGTTAGTCCGAGAGACGCAGTCAAGCTCAGTATTATTCAGAACTTGTTACCCGTTGGGAACAATTATGTTGCTCAGTTCAGTGTGTGTGCCATTTGGCACCTATAGAAAAGTGAATGGATGAAGCTTATGATTGATCAGTTTATCAGTTATATACTTGGTTAATAGTTGTAACTCTTATGTTATTATACACTGTTAAAAGTTAAGTTGTTTTAGTATTTCATGAACTCACTTAGCCTTGTAAGCTAACCATGTCGTGTATCTCAGGAGGCACTCATGTGGGATCTAGCATAGGGAAATAGTCGGCGTAGTTCGTCAGTTTGCTCAATCACTAGGATGGTTTTCATTTCTTTTTATGATGTAATAAATAGTCCGGTATGGGACGGACTTATTTCTTTAGCTCTTAGCTTGACTTTGATGTATTTGACGTATGGTTTAGACGTTTATTTTATTTTTAGCACTTTTGTGGCTTATTTTCAGTAATACCTTCCGGGGTCTAGGGAGGGTGTTACAGTATCTAGTCACTAATGAGACATCAACTTATCTAGTATGTAGTCACTAACGAGACATCAACTTATTTAGTATTTAGTCAGAAAAGATAAGTTCACTACTTCTAAAGAAGAACCAACTTCTATGCTTATGGATCTATTGCATTACAGTATGAAATTACATGATACCGATTGAATGACTAACACATTCAAAACATGTAACATATTATATAATTATATCATAATTGCATATAACTCCAAAAACTCAACAAAGAGCAAAACAACCGAACAAATATACCCAAGACTCATTTAAGTCAAAATCTAGCCAAAAGTCCAACAACCCAATTGACTATTTCATAAAAGTCATCAAAAGCAATAAAACTTAACCGACATTTATGCGAATACATGTTCCAACGACATCATAACTCAAAAACATATCATTGATCGGGGCAAATCATTTTCCAACTAAAAACACACCGTTATATTTCCAAAATATCACATAATACAATAATAGGTATTTTCCAAACCAAATACGTTAGAAAACGTTTATCTAATATTCTCCATTTATAAAATAAATATCAAAAGAACCCACATTTATGATTTATTTACCCAAATGTCCAAAAATCTCAAATATAAGTACTTTACATGATTTATAAAACAAAATATTAAATATGCAAAACTCATCAAATAACCCACACATTTGATAAATAGCAAGTAAAACGTGTTAATACTACAAAATGGACATTTTTAGCATGTACATAGTTTTCACAAAACATTGAACTCAACTCGCTAGATTTAGGTTAAATCTAGGTTCTACCACAACCTTGAGCTTCCTTTGGTGAAGGCTTTAGATCCAACAACACACACCGCTTGAAACTTTATCTGAGTCACAACCAAATCAATTTGTTTTTTAGGAAAAAGCTCCAAAGCTAGGTCAACAAGGGTGGAAATGAAGATGGAGAAGATGAACCCGGATCTTGGATCTAAACTTGAAGTCTTGATGTTTAATAGCTCTTAAATGCTTGCATAAGGTGAATAAAATCACTAGCAAGTCCCCAAGCGAGTTTGAATGAGGAAGCGATGTGGGATGGAGCCCAATCTTGAATTTCTCATCGAGCTTTCCAGTGCTTCCTTCTTTGTGTTGGAAGTGTTTCAACCCATCCCACATCAGTGGGATTAACATTCATTGCCTTTGGAATCCACTATATATGGAGCAGCATACCTCTCCTTTATTTGTCGTCAATGTCTTGCTTACTGGCTTGAGCTGAAGGGCGTGAGCCTATTAGCGCCTAAGGGTTGAGCCTATTGGCTTGATCCTATGTAATTGATTTCATTGGAGTACCCCATCAAAATGGGTGCACCTTGATTTTTTTTTAATTTTTTTTTTGTATTTTTTTTATCGAACGAACATAAACGAAGAACATGAACAAGGCCTTGTTCGTGTTCATTTCGGTTCGTTTACAGGCCTATCAAGGGCTGATGTCTTACAGTCAAAATTTTTCAGGATTAGTCCAGGCATAGACTGTGACACCCTTCTAAAAATTTATTCAGTATCTAGTCAATAATGAGATATCAACTTATCCAGTATCTAGTCATTAATGAGACATCAACTTATCTAGTATGTAGTCACTAACGAGACATCAACTTATTTAGTATTTAGTCAGAAAAGATAAGTTCACTACTTCTAAAGAAGAACCAACTTCTATGCTTATGAATCTATTGCATTACAGTCTGAAATTACATGATACCGACTGAATGACTAACACATTCAAAACATGTAAAATATTATATAATTATATCATAATTGCATATAACTCCAAAAACTCAACAAGAGCAAAACAACCGAACAAATATACCCAAGACTCATTTAAGTCAAAATCTAGCCAAAAGTCCAACAACCCAATTGACTATTTCATAAAAGTCATCAAAAGCAATAAAACTTAACCGACATTTATGCGAATACATGTTCCAACGACATGATTAACTCAAAAACACATCATTGATCGGGGCAAATCTTTTTCCAACTAAAAACACATCGTTATATTTCCAAAGTATCACATAACACAATAATAGGTATTTTCCAAACCAAATACATTAGAAATCATTTATCATCTAATATTCTCTATTTATAAAATAAACATCAAAAGAACCCACACTTATGATTTATTTACCCAAATGTCCAAAAATCCCAAATATAAGTACTTTACATGATTTATAAAACAAAATACTAAATATGCAAAACTCATCAAATAACCCACACATTTGATAAATAGCAAGTAAAACGTGTTAATACTACAAAATAGACATTTTTGGCATGTACATAGTTTTTTCACAAAGCATTGAACTCAACTTGCTAGATTTAGGTTAAATCTAAGTTTTACCACAACCTTGAGCTTCCTTTGGTGAAGGCTTTTGATCCCACAACATACACCTCTTGAAACTTTATCTGGGTCACAACCAAATCAATTTGCTTTTAGGAAAAAGCTCCAAAGCTAGGTCAACAAGGGTGGAAATGAAGATGGAGAAGATGAACCCGGATTTTGGATCTAGACTTGAAGTCTTGATGTTTAAGAGCTCTTAAATGCTTGCATAAGGTGAATAAAATCACTATCAAGACCCCAAGCGAGTTTGAATGAGGAAGCTAAGAGGTGGAATCAGTTAGAGAAGATGAAGATCTTGAGCTTCAATACACTAGCTTTAATATTTACTCTTGATCTCACAAAATTTCATGAAGAAATTGATTGGGAGTAACAAATGGTCAAGGGCCAAAAATGAGAGGGAGAGAAGTGAGTAGGAGAATAAACAAATGAGAAAAATGGGAAAAGAAGACAAAAATCATATTTAAAAGGGGTTGCAGGGTTTCTGTGCAGATACTCGCGGGAGCAAGCAAAATAGGGGTGCGGCCACAAGTTGATTTTTGCCAAATACGATAACCAATTTAACCAACATCCACGATATTTCTAAATGACTATAGTAAATCCGCAATACATTCGAAACTTGAAATTATGGATAGTAAAAATTCGGTGTTACACTTGACCTCACCGTCACACTATTTAGAACGTTGGATTAAACATGGTTGGCTCATACAATCTTCTAAGCATAAGAAACCTCAAGGTACAAGAAATACAAAGCCAAATACAAGAGAGAAAAGGAGAGAAACCAAGGTAAAAATAAAACCTTAGTTGCTGAGGCTCATTGCTGGGAAGATGAGCAAACCTCTGAGAGTGAGAGTGAGTATGTCACTAAGTGCCTCATGGCCAAAATTGATGAGATAGAAGACATGGAGAAATCACTCTACACCACTCTTGTATCTGCTGAGGGATCCACTTCAGGGACAAAACCTCAGGTACATCCTTTTACCTTTCTCTCTGATGATCAAAAGGCTGATGCCTTTGATTCTTTAACTGTTGACTTCTGTGATTTAAAGATTCAAAAGAAAAAGGCTGATATGCACATAAAATGTCTAAATGATCAACTCCTCTCTTGCTTTTCAAAACTAAAAGATTTTGACAAAATGAAAGTCGTATCCGGAAAACCTTCGGTATTTAAACGACAAATTTCTTCGAGGAAAAATCAAAGATTTCTTCTACACTTGAAAAGGAACAAGAGGTTCTGTCTAAATGGACTAAATCCTCTAAGAATCTAGAAAGGATCCTTCAAGATCAAATCACCGGCAAGGATAAGTACCGGCCTTGGTTATGGAAAAGATATTCCTCAACCTCTTGACCTTCCACTCCCTTCTTCTTCTGAGTGTCAAGGTTTTCCTGCTGGTTTCTTTTCCGATGACGATGATGCTCTCTTCGGTTACTCATCTGAGGATTCTACCTCCGTTCATTCTATAGATCTACTTGACATGCTCAAAGTAGAATCTGGTTCCAAAAAGTTTGGAGTCTTTGTTAAAGCTAAAGAAATCTCTTCTGAGTCTTCAATGGTTTCAACTCTTCCAAGCTCTTCTTCTTCTCCCAAACCTATCCAAAGACTTTTAAATTCCTTAAGTCTTCATGAGTCAAGGTACTCCCAGAGACCCTTTCCGAAGTTGCCGAGTATTCTTCTTCAAAAGATTTTCTCCTCAAAAGAAAAAATTTTCTAAACCAAAATTTTCATCTAAAAGGAAATCTCAAATAGCTACCGACTTTATTCCTCGGTCAAGAACTTGAAGAAATCAAGAAATCCTGGTAAAGGTATTCTTGGACCAAGACCAAGTGTTGGACATCCTTCTTCTTCTTCGCATTCCTCAACCTCTGTCCAAAGTTTAGATGATAGGGATTTTAAAAAGGCCTTCCCTTTAAAGAAGTGCTATAACTGTGGCAACACTCTTCATCTTGCTAAAAATTGCCCAAAAGACTTGACTCCTTGCAAATCTAAAATGCCTTCTAATCCCAAAGGACCCACCTCAAAATGGGTACCAAAAGTCTAAATTTGTTTCTGGGTGCAGGTACCAAATAAAGATCATATATGGTACATGGATAGTGGATGTTCAAGACACATGACCGGAAACAAACTTCTTCTCTCTAACTTCTCAAAAGAAAAGGGACCCACTGTTTCCTTTGGAGGAAATGGAAAAGGGGTCACCAAAGGATATGGTAACATTTCAAATGGAACCATCACTTTCTCCAGAGTAGCTCATGTTGAAGGGCTGATGTACAATCTTCTAAGCATAAGCCAAATATGTGATTTGGGCTATAAGGTCATGTTCCAGCTATGTGTATGTTTGGTCTTTGACGTACAGAACAAGATTGTACTAGCAGGAACCCGACTGAATGACGTGTACATAATCAACATGAAGGAAAGTGCAATAGGAGAAGCTGTGTGTCTCCTGTCTCAAGAACTAGCCAAACAAAGTTGGCTGTGGCATAAAAGGTTCTCTCATCTAAACTTTAAAACCTTGAACAAACTTTCCAACAAAGAGCTGGTTGTTGGAATGCCAAAAATAGCTTTTGAAAAGGAAAAGCTGTGTGGAGCATGTGAAAAAGGAAAACTCACCAGAACTTCCTTTAAAACAAAACAATGCTCTTCTATCTCTCAACCTCTTCAAATGCTTCACATGGATCTGTGCGGTCCGAAGCACACCTGGGCCTGGGTGGTAAAAAGTATATGCTAGTAATCGTCGATGAATTCTCTAGATATACTTGGGTGTTCTTTCTGAAACACAAGAGTGATGCTGCTGAAGAAATCATCAGGTTTACAAGAAAAATTGAAAATTTGAATGGTAAACTGGTGAAGTCCTTCAGAAGTGATAATGGCACAGAATTCAAGAATGCTGTTCTGGAAGATTTCTTTGATCTAAAAGGAATTTCTCAGAACTTCTCTGCCGTACGCACTCCTCAAAGAAATGGTGTTGTTGAAAGAAAGAATAGAACACTATGTGAAGCTGCAAGGTCTATGCTGAGTGAATCCAAGTTGCCAACCTATTTTTGGGCAGAAGCAGTTAACACTGCATGCTTTACTCAAAATAGGTCTATCATAGTCAAAAGGCATGACAAGACTCCGTATGAAGCTTTCCATGGTAGAAAACCTGCAGTTGACTTCTTCCATGTGTTTGGCTGTGCATGTCACATGCTAAATGACAGGGAACAACTTGGAAAGTTTGATCCAAAGTCAGATGATGGAATTTTCATGGGCTACTCTCTCTCCTCAAGAGCCTTCAGAATTTTCAACCTAAGAAGACAATGCATAGATGAATCCATGCATGTAAAGTTTGATGAGTTTGAAACTTCTTCATTATCTTGTGATGAAGAAGAATTAAACCTATGGATAAATTCATGTGTTAGTGAAATTCCATCCTCCTCTCAAACCAATCCTCCAGATAGCAACCCTTCTCAGCCTCCCATAAGCACCACCTTACCCTCAAAACCTTCTCTTTCTTCTCCACCTCCTGAAACTAACTCTTCAGAAGACCTTACCCACCAAAACACCATATCTCCCTTAAACCCATCTTCACCATCTCAAATTCCTACTTCATCCTCTTTTCTACCTCCTCCTTACCTCCCCGCACTAAAGTGGACCATGGATCATCCAATAGATCAAATCATAGGTGATCCACAAGTTGGTGTAAAAACCAGAAGAGGCATAAGCAATATGTGCTTATATGTCAACTTTGTTTCCATTGTTGAGCCTAAGCTGATAAATGAAGCCCTAGCTGATCCTAGCTGGGTAATTGCCATGCAAGAAGAGCTCTCACAATTTGAGAGAAACAAAGTCTGGAAGTTAGTTCCTCGTCCATCCAACAAAACAATTATTGGAACAAAATGGGTGTTTCGAAACAAGATGGACGAAGAAGGAACTGTCATAAGGAACAAGGCAAGGTTGGTTGCTCAAGGATATCGGCAAGAGGAAGGAATTGATTATGATGAAACCTTTGCTCCCGTTGCCGGATTGGAAGCTATCCGAATATTTCTTGCCCATGCGGCTTACAAGAATTTTCGGGTATTCCAAATGGATGTCAAAAGTGCCTTCCCGAATGGTGAATTAGTCGAAGAAGTGTATGTGAAGCAACCTCTGGGTTTGAAGATCCATCCATCCATATCATGTATATAGATCGGATAAAGCTCTATATGGACCGAAGCAAGCTCCACGTGCTCGGTATGACACTCTCTCGAATATCTACTTAGAAATAAGTACATACGAGGCAAGGTTGACAACACTCTCTTCTTCAAGAAATCACAAGGTAATATCATTCTTGTTCAAATCTATGTAGATGATATTATTTTTGGAGCCACCGATGAATCCTTGTGTGATGAGTTTAGCTCCCTCATGCAAAAAGAATATGAAATGAGCATGATGGGGGAGTTAACTTTCTTTCTTGGTTTGCAAGTAAAACAATCTTCGAAGGTATTTTCATAAATCAAAGTAAATACACTAAAGATCTTGAAAAAGTTTCAATTTGATACTTGCTCTACCATGAAAACTCCTATGGCTCCTCCTCTTAAACTCTTTCTCGATCCCGATGGCATTTCTGTAAATATTACAAATTATAGAGCCATGATAGGATCCCTTCTTTATCTAACTGCAAGTAGACCTGACATTATGTTTGCTACTTGTCTATGTGCCCGATACCAAGCAAATCCTAAAGAATCACACCTAGCTGCTGTGAAAAGGATTTTCAGGTATCTGAAAGGTACCATAAATCTGGGTCTTTGGTATCCCAAAGACTCGTGTTTCGATCTCATCGGGTACTCGATTCGACTTTGCGGGTTCAAAAATAGACGAAAGAGTACAACCGGAAGTTGTCGATTACTTGGTGGAAAGCTTGTGAGTCGGTCAAGTAAGAAACAACATTCGGTGTCTACATCTACTGCTGAAGCAGAATATGTGGCTGCTGGAAAGTTGTTGTGCACAAATATTGTGGATGAAAAATCATTTGTGTGATTACAATCAGATTTTCTCAAAGATCCCAATAATGTGTGACAACTCAAGTGCAATAGCCATTGCCAACAACCCTGTGCTTCATTCAAGATCCAAGCACATTGATATTAGGTATCACTTTATAAGAGATCATGTCTCTAAAGGTGATGTGGAGTTACATTTCATTCCCACCGACTATCAACTAGTTGATCTATTCACAAAGCCCCTTGATGAAGCAAGGTTCAAGTTCCTCATTGGTGAATTAGGTATGATTAACATAGACTAATATATTCTATATTTATATATAATGTATGTTTTATATATATATTCCATATATATATATATATACTATATACATTTATATATTTATAATTTATATATGTTAAATGTTCTATATTTTATATATATATTATATATATTATATATTATATTATATTTATATATTTATATGAAAAAAAAAAAAATAATAATAATATATATATACACACACAGTCGGTGACTTAGTCACCGACGGATACTCTCTCTCTCCTCTCTAAATCTCTCAAAACCTAAACCCTAAATCTAAACCACCACCATCTACTTTCCGACAACCACAAACCACCGATACACCACCTCACGAACCACCGTCGTCGACCCACCAACGGCATCCCGACGCCGCCACCCACCGACGTTGCACACGCCGCCGACGTCGTCCACCTTCCGACCCACCGACGGCATCCCGACGTCGTCCACCTTCCGACGGCGAACCCATACTCCAGCCACCGACGTTGTACCTTGATCCCAAGCCACCGACACGACCGACGTCATCCCAAGCCAAGCCACCGACGTCCCAAGCCACCGACGTCCACAAGAATCATTGAAGCCACCGACGGTCACCGTGTAGCCCCCTTTCCGACGTTTCTCTCTCTCTCAAAACCTTATCCACCGACGTTTTCAATGATGTCAAGCCACCGACGTCGATCTCATACATAGCCACCGACGTGTCTCTCTCTCTCATACAAGCCACCGACGTTGTCCACTCACCAAAGTAACCATTTCAAACCCTTCACTTTCTTAACCCTTAAAAGATAACTCTTGACTTATCACTCTTGATAAGCAAAATTATTTGTTCTTATCCCTAATGACATCATCAATGTCAGACCATGCGCCGAATTCAACCCTAAAACTCTTAGAATTCTGACCTTTCAATCACCAAAAATAATCATTATTTTTGAAAGTTGAAATTTCCCTCTCATATATAACCTCTTCCCCCACTACTTCACCACCTTTCTCGCACCCACCTTCTCCTCACCTTCAAAAGCAAAACCCTGCAACCTGCAACTTCATTTTCTTCTTCAATGGCTTCTCCTTCAAGAATTGGTGAAGAACAAACAATCACTTTTGGATCTCTCTCCTTCCCTGCATGCAATTACTTTGGAAGAATAGGAGTTGACAATGCTCATCCAGTACAATGATGTTTGTTGGTTTCTTCAGAGATGCCCTCTACAATATGCTCTGACAGCAAAACCCAAAATGAGTAAGTTTCTCCTTGGAAACTTTTGGTTAACTTGCACATTTGATGCCTCATCGGATCAAATTATTGCATCTGTTCTAAGTAATGATGAACATGATGTGATCTTCAATGTGGAAGATGTTAGAAGCATTCTCAAGCTTCCTCGTTTATGATTCCTATGAACCATTCCCTCTTGGTAATGAACATCAAATGGTGGTTGATGTGTTAAACTATTTGGAAGAGAAGAAGGGCTCAAAGTCAAAGGGTCCGGGTACTTTATTGCGCAAAAACATGGGAAGTATTTGGAACTTCTTCTTTGCTCATCTGATTCTGTGTCTGAGCAAGAAGACAGGTGGTCCGGATCAGTCACCTTCTCAAGTAACTGAGCTGGCACATGCTCTTATTTTTCAAAGAAAAATAGATTATGCCGACTATTTCTTTAATGAAATGATCTCCTCGTTCTCCACCCTCCGACGTCCTCGGTACCCTTCCAACGACTTTTCTCTCTTATTATTCATGCAAAGTTGGCAGATAAATTAGAGAAAAGAGATGATATCATATATGATCTCCCTCTCCACCAAGTGGGTAACCAAATCATGAAAAAGGCTGTCTTAGCATCAGACAACCCTCTCAGACCTTCTATGGTTGAGTTTGCAAGGAATGCAACTCTTACTTGGGGAGAAAATGAACCGCGTCTTCAGAGAACCTCAGGTATGTCTTCTATCCCCTCTATACCTAGAGTCACTGGTGTGCCCAAATCTCTTAAGAGATCCAAAGCGTCGGGCACATCTACCTCCGCACCCACCGATGCTACGAAGCCAAAAGAGCCTTTGGCTTCCACCCAAGCATCCAAATCCCATAAGCGGAGAAACTCTAAAAGCCCCCCAAAGACTTCCTCAAAGAAGTCTAAGGGAACCCAAAGGGTTAAAGCACATGATCCATCTACTGGCTCCCAAAAGCCAGTAGGTGTTGAAAATATCCTCACACAACCCAAGGAACACTTAGCTACTCCCATCTCCTCCATGCCCTCTCAAAAGGACATGGTTGTACAAAGGGACACCCCTCTTATTCCTTCATCAACTTTCTCCTTAGTTGATAAAGATGACTTGGAGTCTCCCATCCAAGGTACCTCTTCTTCACCCCTAGAGCTCTCTCAGCTCCGTGTCCACACTCCACGTGAGAATGCACCACAACCAGGTGCATTTGATGGAGCAACCCTCTTTACTGATTTTCTGATGTCCGACACTACTCCTTGGATAGGTACGTCTCCCGTACATGACAAGGGTGTGGAGGAACCCATTACTGAGGAATCCCCTCAAAGACACTCTCCTAAGAGTGTCTCCCCCTCATCTCCTAAATCCCCCCCAAGAAAATCTACAGGTTTGGTGGATTATTCTTCCAGTGATGATGATGATACTGATCAAGATTGATAAAGTTCCAACCTCTTCTCCAACGGTTGAACTTGATATTGGTGATTCTTTCTTCCAAGATACTGACAGGTTTGTCCTTCAAAGGGTAGAAAAGAAACTTGGAGGTCTCTGCTCTGATGTGGAAAGGATTAAGGAATTTCTCTCTTCAGTGGGTTTCAAGGGTTCAACCACTGAGGGGGAGAAAAATGTGAAGACCTCCACAACAGCAGCCAAAGCCGCCGACGTCAGCATGCCAGCCGCCGACGTCAGCCATCCAGCCGCCGACGTCAGCATGCCAGCCGCCGACGTCAGCCATCCAGCCACCGATGTGGCCTCTCAAAATCACCCAGCCACCGATGGTGGTGTGGTTGTGGTCCCTGTTCCTTTGGTACCCGAAGCCGTTGAGGGGAGAGTGTCGTTGCTCAACCCCTTGCAACTGAAGAAGAGAAGAAAAGAAAAGAAAAAGCCAAAGGAAAGAAGCCTCTCTCTTTGAAGAACAGAAGAAGAAAGAAAGAGAAAGAAAAGGATGAGAGATCCTCATGCGTACACTCTCGTACTTCACCGCCCCTCAAAGACTCACCGATCCTCTTGGGGTAATTCTCTCCGAGGCTGAAAGAGAGGAAGCTATGGTGGCTCAGCTTTCGAGTATGATCAGACTAATGTACTCAAGCTAGCTCATGATGAAGCTGTTCATGCCAAAGTCACCGATGAAATTCAAGCTCAAAAAGATGAGCTTGAAAATATAAAGAAGAAATCTGAAGCTGCAAAATTGGTTGATGAGGCCAAGAAGGCAAAGGAAGTAGAGTGGTTCAAAAGGAGGTTGAAGAATAGAAAGGATGATTCAAAGATCATCGGTGCTACCATTCATCCCCCAACTAAGAATTCTCCCAAACTTCTTATCACTCTTAAAAGAGCTGATTCTCTTATGAAAGTTTGTGAGGTTGATTGGCTTGAAGCTCTTGGGATCTCTGAATGGATAGAGGTTGGAAATTGCATTGACAAGAGCAAAAGCAAACACAAGGAATTGATACTGAATACCATCAGAAAGCTCTTTGTCAAAATGGTGAAGATTCAAAAGGAGCATAATATTCTTGTCACCTTTCTTGAAGGTCAACAGATGTACCTTATTCAAAAGGGTCTCTCTGGAGAGTTGGTCAAACCTCCAAAGAACAAAAAGAAAGGACACTTTTCCATGCTTCATGAAAGGGGCATAAAGATTGACGCATCAGGTATTAATCTCTCTATTCCCACTCCTATTGCTTATCCTGAGCAAACCATGATCACCGAGCCTGAACTTGGAGTATTCTTTGAGGACATCTATGGTAACATAGGTTTCTTCAGAGCCTCTGACATTCCAAGGGCTCACAGCTCCTTTCTCTCTGCTATTCTTGGAGTGCCTCCCATTGAAGACCATGGCATCACAAGAATGATCCTGGATGAACTTAAAAGAAGAGAACCCTCCTCAGATCCTTGATCCTGCAGACGTATAGTGCAGTATGAACTTTGTTAATCATGTACTCTGATCAATCCTATGTGTTGATTAATAAAAGTTCATACTTTTCTTCCATCCCATCTCTTGTTAATATTTTTACAAGCTTTGCACATATTTAAACTTATACTTATTCTTTCATTTATTTTATACTCTATATTGTACATACTCAGTTAAAAAAAAAAAAAAACTGAGTCAAAAGAACCCAAAAGAAAAATAGAAAGGGTCAAAAAGAATTCTTTTCTAACCTACAGGTATCATCATCAAATAGGGGGAGATTGTTGGGTCACCGATGATTTGGTGATGAACCACCTTCCTTTATATGAATGAATTTTTACAGGTTCTTTTGAAGGTCTGAAATATGCTTCAAGTATTGAAGAGTCAAAGACTATTCAATCAAGGGGTTGTACATCAAAAAGTGGAATTTTGGATGTATCAACCAACTTCAATATTCAGACCATCTTGCCAAGTCAAGAATGGGTCACCAATATAGTGGGTCACCGATGGTACACTCAAAAGTCATCAAAAGTACTAAGGACATCAAATAAGATGAGGTCATCAAGTTTGATGTCATGGTCACCGACACTATGATATTGGTCACCGAAATTGCAGGTATATTTTCTAAGGCTGTGATATCAACTCACAAGGGTATACACTTTTGTCACTTAGTGAAAGAAGAAGTTATCAAGCAAAGTGTACACTTATCAACTCCGGCTTATAAGGTATCCACCGATGTGATACATAGTTAGATGTATCACTTAGCAATTTCAAAGAGATAAGTTCTTGACTCACATCAATTGCAAGACACGTGAGCCAGCAAGAACTTGGGCACCAAGCCTTAATTAAAGACATTCTCTTTTATTCTTATAAAAGGAATATTTGTCTTTTAGCTAAAAAGCTTGATGGAACTTCACAGAGCATGAAGAAAAGAAGATAAAGTTATCTGACATTACGTGCTACAAGGAATGGTTCATCCATTATTCTAGTACAAAGGAAGTGGTCTCTTCCTTTGTCCATCGTATAATCTTCCGGCTAATGAAACCTTGATACCGTCCACTTGCATCCCATGCATGGACACTATAAAAGGAGATGAAGTCCTTCCCAGAAATCTCACGCTTTCAACAAATCTTCAGAGTGATTATTTGTTTGACTGTGGCAAAGCTGTGTGCTATAACAGTATTGTTTTAACTTGCTTAGTGTAATAGTTAATTACTGTTATCTGTGTGTTTAGTTTGATAGAATAGTCTGCCTGTTCTTTTCCGCATCAAACTATCTGTGTGTAAATTTTTAATATTTATATTAAAAAATTTAAAAAGAGTATATTCTGTGTGTTTTATATTCAACCCCCCTTCTACAAAACCCTCTCTTAGTTAGCCATCTCTCTTTGGGGACTAACAATTGGTATCAGAGCAGTTGGTTTAATCTCATAAACCAGATCTGTGATGGCTACTACCTCAAATGTTGATGGTACCTTGCAGACCTCTTCCAATAATACATATGATTTAGGATCTTTGGCTAAACCCCCAAGATTCAACCCAAACAACTTTGGGTTATGGAAAAATCGCATGTTATTATTCTTGGAAGGGATCGATTGCAGGTACCCCAACATTCTCAGTGAGGGACCTATTATTCCTAAAATATGGGCTCGCTTTGGCCCTCAAAAGGACGTTGAAGGAAAGGACATAGAGTCAGATGACGAAAGAAGTGAGAAAACTGGTAGATATATCATTAAACCTTCTAACAAATTTAGTGAAGATGATAAACGCCTAGTTGCTTTAGATACTAAAGTCAAATCTGCTCTTGCTGTTTCCCTTCCTGATGATGTGTATCATTCTCTTCTTAACCTTCCCACTGCTAAAGAGATGTGGGATACTTTGAGTGTCTTATATGAAGGCACCAAAGAAGTAAAGAAATCTAACAGGATCTGTCTTGTTAGAAAGTATGAACTCTTCTCCCATGAAAAGGGAGAATCTCTTTCTACCTACTTTAATCGTTTTAACTGTCTTCTCAACGATCTCAAAGTTCTTGGCCGAGTTTATGATAATGAAGAAGTTCTCTGCAAGTTCATGGATTGTCTTCCAGATTTCTGGGAAACTATCTGTACTTGCATCAAGCAAACCAAGGACTTAGAAATAATGCCTTTAACTGCTCTCTATGGAACTCTGCTTCACTATGAACAAACTAAGAACCAGAGAAAGTCTCTTATAAAGGATATCAAATCCTCTTCTATTGCTTTGATAGGTGATTCAAAATCTTCTTCTTGTGTTCCTAGAATCACCTATCCTTCTTCTGATTCTGAAAAAGATATTAAGGAAGACTCTTCTCATCTGTCAGATGCATACTATAGTGCTGCTGATGATGAAGGAGAAGAATCAGCCATTGACATACTTTCTGATAGTATGGCAATGCTTGCTGGAAACCTTAAGAACAAAAGATTTTCTTCAAACCGCTCCAAATTTAATAGAAAACCTTTTTCTCAAAAATCCTCTTCTGATAAAGCAAATGAAGAATGCTTCAATTGTGGAAAGAAAGGTCATTTTGCTTCTGAATGCAGATCAAAAGCTTCTTCTTCTAAACCTTCTTCTTCTTATGGCCATGACTTCTCAAAATCAGCTTCTAGGAAGCATGAAGAGAGAAATAGCCAATCCTCTAAGGAAAACTCTGAATCAAAAGAAACCTCAAGGTACAAGAAATACAAAGCCAAATACAAGAGAGAAAAGGAGAGAAACCAAGGTAAAAATAAAACCTTAGTTGCTGAGGCTCATTGCTGGGAAGATGAGCAAACCTCTGAGAGTGAGAGTGAGTATGTCACTAAGTGCCTCATGGCCAAAATTGATGAGATAGAAGACATGGAGAAATCACTCTACACCACTCTTGTATCTGCTGAGGGATCCACTTCAGGGACAAAACCTCAGGTACATCCTTTTACCTTTCTCTCTGATGATCAAAAGGCTGATGCCTTTGATTCTTTAACTGTTGACTTCTGTGATTTAAAGATTCAAAAGAAAAAGGCTGATATGCACATAAAATGTCTAAATGATCAACTCCTCTCTTGCTTTTCAAAACTAAAAGATTTTGACAAAATGAAAGCTGATCTGGAAAACCTTCGGTATTTAAACGACAAATTTTCTGAGGAAAAATCAAAGATTTCTTCTACACTTGAAAAGGAACAAGAGGTTCTGTCTAAATGGACTAAATCCTCTAAGAATCTAGAAAGGATCCTTCAAGATCAAATCACCAGCAAGGATAAGTCTGGCCTTGGTTATGGAAAAGATATTCCTCAACCTCTTGACCTTCCACTCCCTTCTTCTTCTGAGTGTCAAGGTTTTCCTGCTGGTTTCTTTTCCGATGACGATGATGCTCTCTTCGGTTACTCATCTGAGGATTCTACCTCCGTTCACTCTATAGATCTACTTGACATGCTCAAAGTAGAATCTGGTTCCAAAAAGTTTGGAGTCTTTGTTAAAGCTAAAGAAATCTCTTCTGAGTCTTCAATGGTTTCAACTCTTCCAAGCTCTTCTTCTTCTCCCAAACCTATCCAAAGACTTTTAAATTCCTTAAGTCTTCATGAGTCAAGGTACTCCCGGGAGCGACCTTACGAAGTTGCTGAGTATTCTTCTTCAAAAAGATTTTCTCCTCAAAAGAAAAAATTTTCTAAACCAAAATTTTCATCTAAAAGGAAATCTCAAATAGCTACTGACTTTATTCCTCGGTCAGTAAACTTGAAGAAATCAAGAAATCCTGGTAAAGGTATTCTTGGACCAAGACCAGGTGTTGGACATCCTTCTTCTTCTTCTCATTCCTCAACCTCTGTCCAAAGTTTAGATGATAGGGATTTTAAAAAGGCCTTCCCTTTAAAGAAGTGCTATAACTGTGGCAACACTCTTCATCTTGCTAAAAATTGCCCAAAAGACTTGACTCCTTGCAAATCTAAAATGCCTTCTAATCCCAAAGGACCCACCTCAAAATGGGTACCAAAAGTCTAAATTTGTTTCTGGGTGCAGGTACCAAATAAAGATCATATATGGTACATGGATAGTGGATGTTCAAGACACATGACCGGAAACAAACTTCTTCTCTCTAACTTCTCAAAAGAAAAGGGACCCACTGTTTCCTTTGGAGGAAATGGAAAAGGGGTCACCAAAGGATATGGTAACATTTCAAATGGAACCATCACTTTCTCCAGAGTAGCTCATGTTGAAGGGCTGATGTACAATCTTCTAAGCATAAGCCAAATATGTGATTTGGGCTATAAGGTCATGTTCCAGCTATGTGTATGTTTGGTCTTTGACGTACAGAACAAGATTGTACTAGCAGGAACCCGACTGAATGACGTGTACATAATCAACATGAAGGAAAGTGCAATAGGAGAAGCTGTGTGTCTCCTGTCTCAAGAACTAGCCAAACAAAGTTGGCTGTGGCATAAAAGGTTCTCTCATCTAAACTTTAAAACCTTGAACAAACTTTCCAACAAAGAGCTGGTTGTTGGAATGCCAAAAATAGCTTTTGAAAAGGAAAAGCTGTGTGGAGCATGTGAAAAAGGAAAACTCACCAGAACTTCCTTTAAAACAAAACAATGCTCTTCTATCTCTCAACCTCTTCAAATGCTTCACATGGATCTGTGCGGTCCGATAAGCACACCCGATCCAGGTGGTAAAAAGTATATGCTAGTAATCGTCGATGAATTCTCTAGATATACTTGGGTGTTCTTTACGAAACACAAGAGTGATCTTAGAAGAAATCATCGGGTTTACAAGAAAAATTGAAAATTTGAATGGTAAACTGGTGAAGTCCTTCAGAAGTGATAATGGCACAGAATTCAAGAATGCTGTTCTGGAAGATTTCTTTGATCTAAAAGGAATTTCTCAGAACTTCTCTGCCGTACGCACTCCTCAGCAAAATGGTGTTGTTGAAAGAAAGAATAGAACACTATGTGAAGCTGCAAGGTCTATGCTGAGTGAATCCAAGTTGCCAACCTATTTTTGGGCAGAAGCAGTTAACACTGCATGCTTTACTCAAAATAGGTCTATCATAGTCAAAAGGCATGACAAAAGACTCCGTATGAAGCTTTCCATGGTAGAAAACCTGCAGTTGACTTCTTCCATGTGTTTGGCTGTGCATGTCACATGCTAAATGACAGGGAACAACTTGGAAAGTTTGATCCAAAGTCAGATGATGGAATTTTCATGGGCTACTCTCTCTCCTCAAGAGCCTTCAGAATTTTCAACCTAAGAAGACAATGCATAGATGAATCCATGCATGTAAAGTTTGATGAGTTTGAAACTTCTTCATTATCTTGTGATGAAGAAGAATTAAACCTATGGATAAATTCATGTGTTAGTGAAATTCCATCCTCCTCTCAAACCAATCCTCCAGATAGCAACCCTTCTCAGCCTCCCATAAGCACCACCTTACCCTCAAAACCTTCTCTTTCTTCTCCACCTCCTGAAACTAACTCTTCAGAAGACCTTACCCACCAAAACACCATATCTCCCTTAAACCCATCTTCACCATCTCAAATTCCTACTTCATCCTCTTTTCTACCTCCCTCCTTACCTCCTGCACTAAAGTGGACCATGGATCATCCAATAGATCAAATCATAGGTGATCCACAAGTTGGTGTAAAAACCAGAAGAGGCATAAGCAATCTGTGCTTATATGTCAACTTTGTTTCCATTGTTGAGCCTAAGCTGATAAATGAAGCCCTAGCTGATCCTAGCTGGGTAATTGCCATGCAAGAAGAGCTCTCACAATTTGAGAGAAACAAAGTCTGGAAGTTAGTTCCTCGTCCATCCAACAAAACAATTATTGGAACAAAATGGGTGTTTCGAAACAAGATGGACGAAGAAGGAACTGTCATAAGGAACAAGGCAAGGTTGGTTGCTCAAGGATATCGGCAAGAGGAAGGAATTGATTATGATGAAACCTTTGCTCCTGTTGCCAGATTGGAAGCTATCCGAATATTTCTTGCCCATGCAGCTTACAAGAATTTTCGGGTATTCCAAATGGATGTCAAAAGTGCCTTCCTGAATGGTGAATTAGCTGAAGAAGTGTATGTGAAGCAACCTCCTGGGTTTGAAGATCCAGTCCATCCATATCATGTATATAGACTGGATAAAGCTCTATATGGACTGAAGCAAGCTCCACGTGCCTGGTATGACACTCTCTCAGAATATCTACTTAGAAATAAGTACATACGAGGCAAGGTTGACAACACTCTCTTCTTCAAGAAATCACAAGGTAATATCATTCTTGTTCAAATCTATGTAGATGATATTATTTTTGGAGCCACCGATGAATCCTTGTGTGATGAGTTTAGCTCCCTCATGCAAAAAGAATATGAAATGAGCATGATGGGGGAGTTAACTTTCTTTCTTGGTTTGCAAGTAAAACAATCTTCAGAAGGTATTTTCATAAATCAAAGTAAATACACTAAAGATCTTCTGAAAAAGTTTCAATTTGATACTTGCTCTACCATGAAAACTCCTATGGCTCCTCCTCTTAAACTCTTTTCTGATCCTGATGGCATTTCTGTAAATATTACAAATTATAGAGCCATGATAGGATCCCTTCTTTATCTAACTGCAAGTAGACCTGACATTATGTTTGCTACTTGTCTATGTGCCCGATACCAAGCAAATCCTAAAGAATCACACCTAGCTGCTGTGAAAAGGATTTTCGTGTATACGAAAGGTACCATAAATCTGGGTCTTTGGTATCCCAAAGACTCAGGTTTCGATCTCATCGGGTACTCTGATTCTGACTTTGCAGGTTCAAAAATAGACAGAAAGAGTACAACTGGAAGTTGTCAGTTACTTGGTGGAAAGCTTGTGAGCTGGTCAAGTAAGAAACAACATTCGGTGTCTACATCTACTGCTGAAGCAGAATATGTGGCTGCTGGAAGTTGTTGTGCACAAATATTGTGGATGAAAAATCATTTGTGTGATTACAATCAGATTTTCTCAAAGATCCCAATAATGTGTGACAACTCAAGTGCAATAGCCATTGCCAACAACCCTGTGCTTCATTCAAGATCCAAGCACATTGATATTAGGTATCACTTTATAAGAGATCATGTCTCTAAAGGTGATGTGGAGTTACATTTCATTCCCACCGACTATCAACTAGTTGATCTATTCACAAAGCCCCTTGATGAAGCAAGGTTCAAGTTCCTCATTGGTGAATTAGGTATGATTAACATAGACTAATATATTCTATATTTATATATAATGTATGTTTTATATATATATTCCATATATATATATATATACTATATACATTTATATATTTATAATTTATATATGTTAAATGTTTTATATTTTATATATATATTATATATATTATATATTATATTATATTTATATATTTATATGAAAAAAAAAATAATAATAATAATATATATATACACACACAGTCGGTGACTTAGTCACCGACGGATACTCTCTCTCTCCTCTCTAAATCTCTCAAAACCTAAACCCTAAATCTAAACCACCACCATCTACTTTCCGACAACCACAAACCACCGATACACCACCTCACGAACCACCGTCGTCGACCCACCAACGGCATCCCGACGCCGCCACCCACCGACGTTGCACACGCCGCCGACGTCGTCCACCTTCCGACCCACCGACGGCATCCCGACGTCGTCCACCTTCCGACGGCGAACCCATACTCCAGCCACCGACGTTGTACCTTGATCCCAAGCCACCGACACGACCGACGTCATCCCAAGCCAAGCCACCGACGTCCCAAGCCACCGACGTCCACAAGAATCATTGAAGCCACCGACGGTCACCGTGTAGCCCCCTTTCCGACGTTTCTCTCTCTCAAAACCTTATCCACCGACGTTTTCAATGATGTCAAGCCACCGACGTCGATCTCATACATAGCCACCGACGTGTCTCTCTCTCTCATACAAGCCACCGACGTTGTCCACTCACCAAAGTAACCATTTCAAACCCTTCACTTTCTTAACCCTTAAAAGATAACTCTTGACTTATCACTCTTGATAAGCAAGATTATTTGTTCTTATCCCTAATGACATCATCAATGTCAGACCATGCGCCGAATTCAACCCTAAAACTCTTAGAATTCTGACCTTTCAATCACCAAAAATAATCATTATTTTTGAAAGTTGAAATTTCCCTCTCATATATAACCTCTTCCCCCACTACTTCACCACCTTTCTCGCACCCACCTTCTCCTCACCTTCAAAAGCAAAAACCTGCAACCTGCAACTTCATTTTCTTCTTCAATGGCTTCTCCTTCAAGAATTGGTGAAGAACAAACAATCACTTTTGGATCTCTCTCCTTCCCTGCATGCAATTACTTTGGAAGAATAGGAGTTGACAATGCTCATCCAGAGTACAATGATGTTTGTTGGTTTCTTCAGAGATGCCCTCTACAATATGCTCTGACAGCAAAACCCAAAATGAGTAAGTTTCTCCTTGGAAACTTTTGGTTAACTTGCACATTTGATGCCTCATCGGATCAAATTATTGCATCTGTTCTAAGTAATGATGAACATGATGTGATCTTCAATGTGGAAGATGTTAGAAGCATTCTCAAGCTTCCTGTTTATGATTCCTATGAACCATTCCCTCTTGGTAATGAACATCAAATGGTGGTTGATGTGTTAAACTATTTGGAAGAGAAGAAGGGCTCAAAGTCAAAGGGTCCGGGTACTTTATTGCGCAAAAACATGGGAAGTATTTGGAACTTCTTCTTTGCTCATCTGATTCTGTGTCTGAGCAAGAAGACAGGTGGTCCGGATCAGTCACCTTCTCAAGTAACTGAGCTGGCACATGCTCTTATTTTTCAGAGAAAAATAGATTATGCCAGCTATTTCTTTAATGAAATGATCTCCTCGTTCTCCACCCTCCGACGTCCTCAGGTACCCTTCCAACGACTTTTCTCTCTTATTATTCATGCAAAGTTGGCAGATAAATTAGAGAAAAGAGATGATATCATATATGATCTCCCTCTCCACCAAGTGGGTAACCAAATCATGAAAAAGGCTGTCTTAGCATCAGACAACCCTCTCAGACCTTCTATGGTTGAGTTTGCAAGGAATGCAACTCTTACTTGGGGAGAAAATGAACCGCGTCTTCAGAGAACCTCAGGTATGTCTTCTATCCCCTCTATACCTAGAGTCACTGGTGTGCCCAAATCTCTTAAGAGATCCAAAGCGTCGGGCACATCTACCTCCGCACCCACCGATGCTACGAAGCCAAAAGAGCCTTTGGCTTCCACCCAAGCATCCAAATCCCATAAGCGGAGAAACTCTAAAAGCCCCCCAAATACTTCCTCAAAGAAGTCTAAGGGAACCCAAAGGGTTAAAGCACATGATCCATCTACTGGCTCCCAAAAGCCAGTAGGTGTTGAAAATATCCTCACACAACCCAAGGAACACTTAGCTACTCCCATCTCCTCCATGCCCTCTCAAAAGGACATGGTTGTACAAAGGGACACCCCTCTTATTCCTTCATCAACTTTCTCCTTAGTTGATAAAGATGACTTGGAGTCTCCCATCCAAGGTACCTCTTCTTCACCCCTAGAGCTCTCTCAGCTCCGTGTCCACACTCCACGTGAGAATGCACCACAACCAGGTGCATTTGATGGAGCAACCCTCTTTACTGATTTTCTGATGTCCGACACTACTCCTTGGATAGGTACGTCTCCCGTACATGACAAGGGTGTGGAGGAACCCATTACTGAGGAATCCCCTCAAAGACACTCTCCTAAGAGTGTCTCCCCCTCATCTCCTAAATCCCCCCCAAGAAAATCTACAGGTTTGGTGGATTATTCTTCCAGTGATGATGATGATACTGATCAAGATTGATAAAGTTCCAACCTCTTCTCCAACGGTTGAACTTGATATTGGTGATTCTTTCTTCCAAGATACTGACAGGTTTGTCCTTCAAAGGGTAGAAAAGAAACTTGGAGGTCTCTGCTCTGATGTGGAAAGGATTAAGGAATTTCTCTCTTCAGTGGGTTTCAAGGGTTCAACCACTGAGGGGGAGAAAAATGTGAAGACCTCCACAACAGCAGCCAAAGCCGCCGACGTCAGCATGCCAGCCGCCGACGTCAGCTATCCAGCCGCCGACGTCAGCATGCCAGCCGCCGACGTCAGCCATCCAGCCACCGATGTGGCCTCTCAAAATCACCCAGCCACCGATGGTGGTGTGGTTGTGGTCCCTGTTCCTTTGGTACCCGAAGCAGCTGTTGAGGGGGAGAGTGTCAGTGCTCAACCCCTTGAAACTGAAGAAGAGAAGAAAAGAAAAGAAAAAGCCAAAGGAAAGAAGCCTCTCTCTTTTGAAGAACAGGAAGAAGAAAGAAAGAGAAAGAAAAGGATGAGAGATCCTCATGCAGACACTCTCAGACTTCAGCCTGCCCCAGCACTCACCGATCCTCTTGGGGTAATTCTCTCTGAGGCTGAAAGAGAGGAAGCTATAAGGGCTCAGCTTGAGTATGATCAGACTAATGTACTCAAGCTAGCTCATGATGAAGCTGTTCATGCCAAAGTCACCGATGCAATTCAAGCTCAAAAAGATGAGCTTGAAAATATAAAGAAGAAATCTGAAGCTGCAAAATTGGTTGATGAGGCCAAGAAGGCAAAGGAAGTAGAGTGGTTCAAAAGGAGGTTGAAGAATAGAAAGGATGATTCAAAGATCATCGGTGCTACCATTCATCCCCCAACTAAGAATTCTCCCAAACTTCTTATCACTCTTAAAAGAGCTGATTCTCTTATGAAAGTTTGTGAGGTTGATTGGCTTGAAGCTCTTGGGATCTCTGAATGGATAGAGGTTGGAAATTGCATTGACAAGAGCAAAAGCAAACACAAGGAATTGATACTGAATACCATCAGAAAGCTCTTTGTCAAAATGGTGAAGATTCAAAAGGAGCATAATATTCTTGTCACCTTTCTTGAAGGTCAGCAGATGTACCTTATTCAAAAGGGTCTCTCCGGAGAGTTGGTCAAACCTCCAAAGAACAAAAAGAAAGGACACTTTTCCATGCTTCATGAAAGGGGCATAAAGATTGACGCATCAGGTATTAATCTCTCTATTCCCACTCCTATTGCTTATCCTGAGCAAACCATGATCACCGAGCCTGAACTTGGAGTATTCTTTGAGGACATCTATGGTAACATAGGTTTCTTCGCAGCCTACGACATTCCAAGGGCTCACGGCTCCTTTCTCTCTGCTATTCTTGGAGTGCCTCCCATTGAAGACCATGGCATCACAAGAATGATCCTGGATGAACTTAAAAGAAGAGAACCCTCCTCAGATCCTTGATCCTGCAGACGTATAGTGCAGTATGAACTTTGTTAATCATGTACTCTGATCAATCCTATGTGTTGATTAATAAAAGTTCATACTTTTCTTCCATCCCATCTCTTGTTAATATTTTTACAAGCTTTGCACATATTTAAACTTATACTTATTCTTTCATTTATTTTATACTCTATATTGTACATACTCAGTTAAAAAAAAAAAAAACTGAGTCAAAAGAACCCAAAAGAAAAATAGAAAGGGTCAAAAAGAATTCTTTTCTAACCTACAGGTATCATCATCAAATAGGGGGAGATTGTTGGGTCACGATGATTTGGTGATGAACCACCTTCCTTTATATGAATGAATTTTTACGAGTTCTTTTGAAGGTCTGAAATATGCTTCAAGTATTGAAGAGTCAAAGACTATTCAATCAAGGGGTTGTACATCAAAAAGTGGAATTTTGGATGTATCAACCAACTTCAATATTCAGACCATCTTGCCAAGTCAAGAATGGGTCACCAATATAGTGGGTCACCGATGGTACACTCAAAAGTCATCAAAAGTACTAAGGACATCAAATAAGATGAGGTCATCAAGTTTGATGTCATGGTCACCGACACTATGATATTGGTCACCGAAATTGCAGGTATATTTTCTAAGGCTGTGATATCAACTCACAAGGGTATACACTTTTGTCACTTAGTGAAAGAAGAAGTTATCAAGCAAAGTGTACACTTATCAACTCCAGCCTTATAAGGTATCCACCGATGTGATACATAGTTAGATGTATCACTTAGCAATTTCAAAGAGATAAGTTCTTGACTCACATCAATTGCAAGACACGTGAGCCAGCAAGAACTTGGGCACCAAGCCTTAATTAAAGACATTCTCTTTTATTCTTATAAAAGGAATATTTGTCTTTTAGCTAAAAAGCTTGATGGAACTTCACAGAGCATGAAGAAAAGAAGATAAAGTTATCTGACATTACGTGCTACAAGGAATGGTTCATCCATTATTCTAGTACAAAGGAAGTGGTCTCTTCCTTTGTCCATCAGATAATCTTCCAGCTAATGAAACCTTGACAGCTGTCCACTTGCATCCCATGCATGGACACTATAAAAGGAGATGAAGTCCTTCCCAGAAATCTCACGCTTTCAACAAATCTTCAGAGTGATTATTTGTTTGATCGTGGCAAAGCGTGTGCTATAACGGTATTGTTTTAACTTGCTTAGTGTAATAGTTAATTATCGTTATCCGTGTGTTTAGTTTGATAGAATAGTCTGCCTGTTCTTTTCCGCATCAAACTATCTGTGTGTAAATTTTTAATATTTATATTAAAAAATTTAAAAAGAGTATATTATTCTGTGTGTTTTATATTCAACCCCCCCTTCTACAAAACCCTCTCTTAGTTAGCCATCTCTCTTTGGGGACTAACAATTGGTATCAGAGCAGTTGGTTTAATCTCATAAACCAGATCTGTGATGGCTACTACCTCAAATGTTGATGGTACCTTGCAGACCTCTTCCAGTAATACATATGATTTAGGATCTTTGGCTAAACCCCCAAGATTCAACCCAAACAACTTTGGGTTATGGAAAAATCGCATGTTATTATTCTTGGAAGGGATCGATTGCAGGTACCCCAACATTCTCAGTGAGGGACCTATTATTCCTAAAATATGGGCTCGCTTTGGCCCTCAAAAGGACGTTGAAGGAAAGGACATAGAGTCAGATGACGAAAGAAGTGAGAAAACTGGTAGATATATCATTAAACCTTCTAACAAATTTAGTGAAGATGATAAACGCCTAGTTGCTTTAGATACTAAAGTCAAATCGCTCTTCTGTTTCCCTTCCCGATGATGTGTATCATTCTCTTCTTAACCTTCCCAATCGCTAAAGAGATGTGGGATACTTTGAGTGTCTTATATGAAGGCACCAAAGAAGTAAAGAAATCTAACGAGGATCCGTCTTGTTAGAAAGTATGAACTCTTCTCCCATGAAAAGGGAGAATCTCTTTCTACCTACTTTAATCGTTTTAATGTCTTCTCAACGATCTCAAAGTTCTTGGCCGAGTTTATGATAATGAAGAAGTTCTCTCGCAAGTTCATGGATTGTCTTCAGTTTCGGGAAACTATACCGTACTTGCATCAAGCAAACCAAGGACTTAGAAATAATGCCTTTAATCGCTCTCTATGGAACTCGCTTCACTATGAACAAACTAAGAACCAGAGAAAGTCTCTTATAAAGGATATCAAATCCTCTTCTATTGCTTTGATAGGTGATTCAAAATCTTCTTCTTGTGTTCCTAGAATCACCTATCCTTCTTCTGATTCTGAAAAAGATATTAAGGAAGACTCTTCTCATCTGTCAGATGCATACTATAGTCTTTGCGATGATGAAGGAGAAGAATCGACCATTGACATACTTTCTGATAGTATGGCAATGCTTGCTGGAAACCTTAAGAACAAAAGATTTTCTTCAAACCGCTCCAAATTTAATAGAAAACCTTTTTCTCAAAAATCCTCTTCTGATAAAGCAAATGAAGAATGCTTCAATTGTGGAAAGAAAGGTCATTTTGCTTCTGAATGCAGATCAAAAGCTTCTTCTTCTAAACCTTCTTCTTCTTATGGCCATGACTTCTCAAAATCAGCTTCTAGGAAGCATGAAGAGAGAAATAGCCAATCCTCTAAGGAAAACTCTGAATCAAAAGAAACCTCAAGGTACAAGAAATACAAAGCCAAATACAAGAGAGAAAGGAGAGAAACCAAGGTAAAAATAAAACCTTAGTTGCCGAGGCTCATTCTTTGGGAAGATGAGCAAACCTCTGAGAGTGAGAGTGAGTATGTCACTAAGTGCCTCATGGCCAAAATTGATGAGATAGAAGACATGGAGAAATCACTCTACACCACTCTTGTATCTGTTGAGGGATCCACTTCAGGGACAAAACCTCAGGTACATCCTTTTACCTTTCTCTCTGATGATCAAAAGGCTGATGCCTTTGATTCTTTAACTGTTGACTTCTGTGATTTAAAGATTCAAAAGAAAAAGGCTGATATGCACATAAAATGTCTAAATGATCAACTCCTCTCTTGCTTTTCAAAACTAAAAGATTTTGACAAAATGAAAGCTGATCTGGAAAACCTTCGGTATTTAAACGACTTTTTCCGAGGAAAAATCAAAGATTTCTTCTACACTTGAAAAGGAACAAGAGGTTCGTCTAAATGGACTAAATCCTCTAAGAATCTAGAAAGGATCCTTCAAGATCAAATCACCCGGCAAGGATAAGTCTGGCCTTGGTTATGGAAAAGATATTCCTCAACCTCTTGACCTTCCACTCCCTTCTTCTTCTGAGTGTCAAGGTTTTCCTGCTGGTTTCTTTTCCGATGACGATGATGCTCTCTTCGGTTACTCATCTGAGGATTCTACCTCCGTTCACTCTATAGATCTACTTGACATGCTCAAAGTAGAATCTGGTTCCAAAAAGTTTGGAGTCTTTGTTAAAGCTAAAGAAATCTCTTCTGAGTCTTCAATGGTTTCAACTCTTCCAAGCTCTTCTTCTTCTCCCAAACCTATCCAAAGACTTTTAAATTCCTTAAGTCTTCATGAGTCAAGGTACTCCCAGGAGCAGCCTTCTGAAGTTGCTGAGTATTCTTCTTCAAAAAGATTTTCTCCTCAAAAGAAAAAATTTTCTAAACCAAAATTTTCATCTAAAAGGAAATCTCAAATAGCTACTGACTTTATTCCTCGGTCAGTAAACTTGAAGAAATCAAGAAATCCTGGTAAAGGTATTCTTGGACCAAGACCAAGTGTTGGACATCCTTCTTCTTCTTCTCATTCCTCAACCTCTGTCCAAAGTTTAGATGATAGGGATTTTAAAAAGGCCTTCCCTTTAAAGAAGTGCTATAACTGTGGCAACACTCTTCATCTTGCTAAAAATTGCCCAAAAGACTTGACTCCTTGCAAATCTAAAATGCCTTCTAATCCCAAAGGACCCACCTCAAAATGGGTACCAAAAGTCTAAATTTGTTTAAGGTGCAGTACCAAATAAAGATCATATATGGTACATGGATAGTGGATGTTCAAGACACATGACCGGAAACAAACTTCTTCTCTCTAACTTCTCAAAAGAAAAGGGACCCACTGTTTCCTTTGGAGGAAATGGAAAAGGGGTCACCAAAGGATATGGTAACATTTCAAATGGAACCATCACTTTCTCCAGAGTAGCTCATGTTGAAGGGCTGATGTACAATCTTCTAAGCATACGCCCAATCTGTGATTTGGGCTATAAGGTCATGTTCCGGCTATGTGTATGTTTGGTCTTTGACGTACGTAACAAGATTGTACTAGCGGGAACCCGACCGAATGACGTGTACATAATCAACATGAAGGAAAGTGCAATAGGAGAAGCCGTGTGTCTCTGTCTCAAGAACTAGCCAAACAAAGTTGGGTACCGTGGCATAAAAGGTTCTCTCACCTAAACTTTAAAACCTTGAACAAACTTTCCAACAAAGAGCTGGTTGTTGGAATGCCAAAAATAGCTTTTGAAAAGGAAAAGCTGTGTGGAGCATGTGAAAAAGGAAAACTCACCAGAACTTCCTTTAAAACAAAACAATGCTCTTCTATCTCTCAACCTCTTCAAATGCTTCACATGGATCTGTGCGGTCCAGTAAGCACACCCAGTCTGGGTGGTAAAAAGTATATGCTAGTAATCGTCGATGAATTCTCTAGATATACTTGGGTGTTCTTTCTGAAACACAAGAGTGATGCTGCTGAAGAAATCATCAGGTTTACAAGAAAAATTGAAAATTTGAATGGTAAACTGGTGAAGTCCTTCAGAAGTGATAATGGCACAGAATTCAAGAATGCTGTTCTGGAAGATTTCTTTGATCTAAAAGGAATTTCTCAGAACTTCTCTGCCGTACGCACTCCTCAGCAAAATGGTGTTGTTGAAAGAAAGAATAGAACACTATGTGAAGCTGCAAGGTCTATGCTGAGTGAATCCAAGTTGCCAACCTATTTTTGGGCAGAAGCAGTTAACACTGCATGCTTTACTCAAAATAGGTCTATCATAGTCAAAAGGCATGACAAAAGACTCCGTATGAAGCTTTCCATGGTAGAAAACCTGCAGTTGACTTCTTCCATGTGTTTGGCTGTGCATGTCACATGCTAAATGACAGGGAACAACTTGGAAAGTTTGATCCAAAGTCAGATGATGGAATTTTCATGGGCTACTCTCTCTCCTCAAGAGCCTTCAGAATTTTCAACCTAAGAAGACAATGCATAGATGAATCCATGCATGTAAAGTTTGATGAGTTTGAAACTTCTTCATTATCTTGTGATGAAGAAGAATTAAACCTATGGATAAATTCATGTGTTAGTGAAATTCCATCCTCCTCTCAAACCAATCCTCCAGATAGCAACCCTTCTCAGCCTCCCATAAGCACCACCTTACCCTCAAAACCTTCTCTTTCTTCTCCACCTCCTGAAACTAACTCTTCAGAAGACCTTACCCACCAAAACACCATATCTCCCTTAAACCCATCTTCACCATCTCAAATTCCTACTTCATCCTCTTTTCTACCTCCCTCCTTACCTCCTGCACTAAAGTGGACCATGGATCATCCAATAGATCAAATCATAGGTGATCCACAAGTTGGTGTAAAAACCAGAAGAGGCATAAGCAATCTGTGCTTATATGTCAACTTTGTTTCCATTGTTGAGCCTAAGCCGATAAATGAAGCCCTAGGCCGATCCTATGGGTAATTGCCATGCAAGAAGAGCTCTCACAATTTGAGAGAAACAAAGTCTGGAAGTTAGTTCCTCGTCCATCCAACAAAACAATTATTGGAACAAAATGGGTGTTTCGAAACAAGATGGACGAAGAAGGAACTGTCATAAGGAACAAGGCAAGGTTGGTTGCTCAAGGATATCGGCAAGAGGAAGGAATTGATTATGATGAAACCTTTGCTCCTGTTGCCAGATTGGAAGCTATCCGAATATTTCTTGCCCATGCAGCTTACAAGAATTTTCGGGTATTCCAAATGGATGTCAAAAGTGCCTTCCCGAATGGTGAATTAGGAAGAAGTGTATGTGAAGCAACCTCACGGGTTTGAAGATCCGGTCCATCCATATCATGTATATAGACCGGATAAAGCTCTATATGGACCGAAGCAAGCTCCACGTGCTCGGTATGACACTCTCTCGAATATCTACTTAGAAATAAGTACATACGAGGCAAGGTTGACAACACTCTCTTCTTCAAGAAATCACAAGGTAATATCATTCTTGTTCAAATCTATGTAGATGATATTATTTTTGGAGCCACCGATGAATCCTTGTGTGATGAGTTTAGCTCCCTCATGCAAAAAGAATATGAAATGAGCATGATGGGGAGTTAACTTTCTTTCTTGGTTTGCAAGTAAAACAATCTTCGAAGGTATTTTCATAAATCAAAGTAAATACACTAAAGATCTTCTGAAAAAGTTTCAATTTGATACTTGCTCTACCATGAAAACTCCTATGGCTCCTCCTCTTAAACTCTTTTCTGATCCTGATGGCATTTCTGTAAATATTACAAATTATAGAGCCATGATAGGATCCCTTCTTTATCTAACTGCAAGTAGACCTGACATTATGTTTGCTACTTGTCTATGTGCCCGATACCAAGCAAATCCTAAAGAATCACACCTAGCTGCTGTGAAAAGGATTTTCAGGTATCTGAAAGGTACCATAAATCTGGGTCTTTGGTATCCCAAAGACTCAGGTTTCGATCTCATCGGGTACTCTGATTCTGACTTTGCAGGTTCAAAAATAGACAGAAAGAGTACAACTGGAAGTTGTCAGTTACTTGGTGGAAAGCTTGTGAGCTGGTCAAGTAAGAAACAACATTCGGTGTCTACATCTACCGCCGCGAGAATATGTGGTCGTCGGAAGTTGTTGTGCACAAATATTGTGGATGAAAAATCATTTGTGTGATTACAATCAGATTTTCTCAAAGATCCCAATAATGTGTGACAACTCAAGTGCAATAGCCATTGCCAACAACCCTGTGCTTCATTCAAGATCCAAGCACATTGATATTAGGTATCACTTTATAAGAGATCATGTCTCTAAAGGTGATGTGGAGTTACATTTCATTCCCACCGACTATCAACTAGTTGATCTATTCACAAAGCCCCTTGATGAAGCAAGGTTCAAGTTCCTCATTGGTGAATTAGGTATGATTAACATAGACTAATATATTCTATATTTATATATAATGTATGTTTTATATATATATTCCATATATATATATATACTATATACATTTATATATTTATAATTTATATATGTTAAATGTTCTATATTTTATATATATATTATATATATTATATATTATATTATATTTATATATTTATATGAAAAAAAAAATAATAATAATATATATATATATACACACACAGTCGGTGACTTAGTCACCGACGGATACTCTCTCTCTCCTCTCTAAATCTCTCAAAACCTAAACCCTAAATCTAAACCACCACCATCTACTTTCCGACAACCACAAACCACCGATACACCACCTCACGAACCACCGTCGTCGACCCACCAACGGCATCCCGACGCCGCCACCCACCGACGTTGCACACGCCGCCGACGTCGTCCACCTTCCGACCCACCGACGGCATCCCGACGTCGTCCACCTTCCGACGGCGAACCCATACTCCAGCCACCGACGTTGTACCTTGATCCCAAGCCACCGACACGACCGACGTCATCCCAAGCCAAGCCACCGACGTCCCAAGCCACCGACGTCCACAAGAATCATTGAAGCCACCGACGGTCACCGTGTAGCCCCCTTTCCGACGTTTCTCTCTCTCTCAAAACCTTATCCACCGACGTTTTCAATGATGTCAAGCCACCGACGTCGATCTCATACATAGCCACCGACGTGTCTCTCTCTCTCATACAAGCCACCGACGTTGTCCACTCACCAAAGTAACCATTTCAAACCCTTCACTTTCTTAACCCTTAAAAGATAACTCTTGACTTATCACTCTTGATAAGCAAGATTATTTGTTCTTATCCCTAATGACATCATCAATGTCAGACCATGCGCCGAATTCAACCCTAAAACTCTTAGAATTCTGACCTTTCAATCACCAAAAATAATCATTATTTTTGAAAGTTGAAATTTCCCTCTCATATATAACCTCTTCCCCCACTACTTCACCACCTTTCTCGCACCCACCTTCTCCTCACCTTCAAAAGCAAAAACCTGCAACCTGCAACTTCATTTTCTTCTTCAATGGCTTCTCCTTCAAGAATTGGTGAAGAACAAACAATCACTTTTGGATCTCTCTCCTTCCCTGCATGCAATTACTTTGGAAGAATAGGAGTTGACAATGCTCATCCAGAGTACAATGATGTTTGTTGGTTTCTTCAGAGATGCCCTCTACAATATGCTCTGACAGCAAAACCCAAAATGAGTAAGTTTCTCCTTGGAAACTTTTGGTTAACTTGCACATTTGATGCCTCATCGGATCAAATTATTGCATACCGTTCTAAGTAATGATGAACATGATGTGATCTTCAATGTGGAAGATGTTAGAAGCATTCTCAAGCTTCCTGTTTATGATTCCTATGAACCATTCCCTCTTGGTAATGAACATCAAATGGTGGTTGATGTGTTAAACTATTTGGAAGAGAAGAAGGGCTCAAAGTCAAAGGGTCCGGGTACTTTATTGCGCAAAAACATGGGAAGTATTTGGAACTTCTTCTTTGCTCATCTGATTCTGTGTCTGAGCAAGAAGACAGGTGGTCCGGATCAGTCACCTTCTCAAGTAACTGAGCTGGCACATGCTCTTATTTTTCAAAGAAAAATAGATTATGCCAGCTATTTCTTTAATGAAATGATCTCCTCGTTCTCCACCCTCCGACGTCCTCGTGTACCCTTTCCAACGACTTTTCTCTCTTATTATTCATGCAAAGTTGGCAGGATAAATTAGAGAAAAGAGATGATATCATATATGATCTCCCTCTCCACCAAGTGGGTAACCAAATCATGAAAAAGGTCGTCTTAGCATCGTACAACCCTCTCGTACCTTCTATGGTTGAGTTTGCAAGGAATGCAACTCTTACTTGGGGAGAAAATGAACCGCGTCTTCAGAGAACCTCAGGTATGTCTTCTATCCCCTCTATACCTAGAGTCACTGGTGTGCCCAAATCTCTTAAGAGATCCAAAGCGTCGGGCACATCTACCTCCGCACCCACCGATGCTACGAAGCCAAAAGAGCCTTTGGCTTCCACCCAAGCATCCAAATCCCATAAGCGGAGAAACTCTAAAAGCCCCCCAAAGACTTCCTCAAAGAAGTCTAAGGGAACCCAAAGGGTTAAAGCACATGATCCATCTACTGGCTCCCAAAAGCCAGTAGGTGTTGAAAATATCCTCACACAACCCAAGGAACACTTAGCTACTCCCATCTCCTCCATGCCCTCTCAAAAGGACATGGTTGTACAAAGGGACACCCCTCTTATTCCTTCATCAACTTTCTCCTTAGTTGATAAAGATGACTTGGAGTCTCCCATCCAAGGTACCTCTTCTTCACCCCTAGAGCTCTCTCAGCTCCGTGTCCACACTCCACGTGAGAATGCACCACAACCAGGTGCATTTGATGGAGCAACCCTCTTTACTGATTTTCTGATGTCCGACACTACTCCTTGGATAGGTACGTCTCCCGTACATGACAAGGGTGTGGAGGAACCCATTACTGAGGAATCCCCTCAAAGACACTCTCCTAAGAGTGTCTCCCCTTCATCTCCTAAATCCCCCCCAAGAAAATCTACAGGTTTGGTGGATTATTCTTCCAGTGATGATGATGATACTGATCAAGATTGATAAAGTTCCAACCTCTTCTCCAACGGTTGAACTTGATATTGGTGATTCTTTCTTCCAAGATACTGACAGGTTTGTCCTTCAAAGGGTAGAAAAGAAACTTGGAGGTCTCTGCTTCCGATGTGGAAAGGATTAAGGAATTTCTCTCTTCAGTGGGTTTCAAGGGTTCAACCACTGAGGGGGAGAAAATGTGAAGACCTCCACAACAGCAGCCAAAGCCGCCGACGTCAGCATGCCAGCCGCCGACGTCAGCTATCCAGCCGCCGACGTCAGCATGCCAGCCGCCGACGTCAGCCATCCAGCCACCGATGTGGCCTCTCAAAATCACCCAGCCACCGATGGTGGTGTGGTTGTGGTCCCCGTTCCTTTGGTACCCGAAGTACCGTTGAGGGGGAGAGTGTCGCGTGCTCAACCCCTTGAAACCGAAGAAGAGAAGAAAAGAAAAGAAAAAGCCAAAGGAAAGAAGCCTCTCTCTTTTGAAGAACGGGAAGAAGAAAGAAAGAGAAAGAAAAGGATGAGAGATCCTCATGCGTACACTCTCGTACTTCCGCCCCAAAGACTCACCGATCCTCTTGGGGTAATTCTCTCTGAGGCTGAAAGAGAGGAAGCTATAAGGGCTCAGCTTGAGTATGATCAGACTAATGTACTCAAGCTAGCTCATGATGAAGCTGTTCATGCCAAAGTCACCGATGAAATTCAAGCTCAAAAAGATGAGCTTGAAAATATAAAGAAGAAATCTGAAGCTGCAAAATTGGTTGATGAGGCCAAGAAGGCAAAGGAAGTAGAGTGGTTCAAAAGGAGGTTGAAGAATAGAAAGGATGATTCAAAGATCATCGGTGCTACCATTCATCCCCCAACTAAGAATTCTCCCAAACTTCTTATCACTCTTAAAAGAGCTGATTCTCTTATGAAAGTTTGTGAGGTTGATTGGCTTGAAGCTCTTGGGATCTCTGAATGGGATAGAGGTTGGAAATTGCATTGACAAGAGCAAAAGCAAACACAAGGAATTGATACTGAATACCATCAGAAAGCTGTTTGTCAAAATGGTGAAGATTCAAAAGGAGCATAATATTCTTGTCACCTTTCTTGAAGGTCAACAGATGTACCTTATTCAAAAGGGTCTCTCTGGAGAGTTGGTCAAACCTCCAAAGAACAAAAAGAAAGGACACTTTTCCATGCTTCATGAAAGGGGCATAAAGATTGACGCATCAGGTATTAATCTCTCTATTCCCACTCCTATTGCTTATCCTGAGCAAACCATGATCACCGAGCCTGAACTTGGAGTATTCTTTGAGGACATCTATGGTAACATAGGTTTCTTCGAGCCTACGACATTCCAAGGGCTCACAGCCTCCTTTCTCTCTGCTATTCTTGGAGTGCCTCCCATTGAAGACCATGGCATCACAAGAATGATCCTGGATGAACTTAAAAGAAGAGAACCCTCCTCAGATCCTTGATCCTGCAGACGTATAGTGCAGTATGAACTTTGTTAATCATGTACTCTGATCAATCCTATGTGTTGATTAATAAAAGTTCATACTTTTCTTCCATCCCATCTCTTGTTAATATTTTTACAAGCTTTGCACATATTTAAACTTATACTTATTCTTTCATTTATTTTATACTCTATATTGTACATACTCAGTTAAAAAAAAAAAAACTGAGTCAAAAGAACCCAAAAGAAAAATAGAAAGGGTCAAAAAGAATTCTTTTCTAACCTACAGGTATCATCATCAAATAGGGGGAGATTGTTGGGTCACCGATGATTTGGTGATGAACCACCTTCCTTTATATGAATGAATTTTTACAGGTTCTTTTGAAGGTCTGAAATATGCTTCAAGTATTGAAGAGTCAAAGACTATTCAATCAAGGGGTTGTACATCAAAAAGTGGAATTTTGGATGTATCAACCAACTTCAATATTCAGACCATCTTGCCAAGTCAAGATTGGGTCACCAATATAGTGGGTCACCGATGGTACACTCAAAAGTCATCAAAAGTACTAAGGACATCAAATAAGATGAGGTCATCAAGTTTGATGTCATGGTCACCGACACTATGATATTGGTCACCGAAATTGCAGGTATATTTTCTAAGGCTGTGATATCAACTCACAAGGGTATACACTTTTGTCACTTAGTGAAAGAAGAAGTTATCAAGCAAAGTGTACACTTATCAACTCCAGCCTTATAAGGTATCCACCGATGTGATACATAGTTAGATGTATCACTTAGCAATTTCAAAGAGATAAGTTCTTGACTCACATCAATTGCAAGACACGTGAGCCAGCAAGAACTTGGGCACCAAGCCTTAATTAAAGACATTCTCTTTTATTCTTATAAAAGGAATATTTGTCTTTTAGCTAAAAGGCTTGATGGGACTTCACAGAGCATGAAGAAAAGAAGATAAAGTTATCTGACATTACGTGCTACAAGGAATGGTTCATCCATTATTCTAGTACAAAGGAAGTGGTCTCTTCCTTTGTCCATCAGATAATCTTCCAGCTAATGAAACCTTGATACCGTCCACTTGCATCCCATGCATGGACACTATAAAAGGAGATGAAGTCCTTCCCGTAAATCTCACGCTTTCAACAAATCTTCGTAGTGATTATTTGTTTGACTGTGGCAAAGCTGTGTGCTATAACGGTATTGTTTTAACTTGCTTAGTGTAATAGTTAATTATCGTTATCTCGTGTGTTTAGTTTGATAGAATAGTCTGCCTGTTCTTTTCCGCATCAAACTATCTGTGTGTAAATTTTTAATATTTATATTAAAAAATTTAAAAAGAGTATATTCTGTGTGTTTTATATTCAACCCCCCTTCTACAAAACCCTCTCTTAGTTAGCCATCTCTCTTTGGGGACTAACAGGACTTCTACTCAAGATGTCAATTGGCTGCTTCTAAGCCAAAACATAACTTCTATGGAAGTCTTCCTCTAGCCAACCATATTGAGAATGCTTCTATTTTCTCTTTCTGATACATTGTTTTGTTGCAATGTTAATGTATAAGAACCGGTAGGGAAGAAACATATTCTCCATTTCTAACACCATGAAAACAGAAACACACAGCAAGAATACGCAGAAGTTGGGTTGTCATTTTGTTTGTAAAAGTGGGTTGTTTTTAGTGTGTTTGTGCGAGATTTTTGAGTTCTCGGTCGACGGAGACGACGATGACCGGAGCTCGCCGGAGATGATGACCGGAGCTGCAACTCCGGTGATCATTTTTTGCAACTTCAACGAAGCCCCCGACTCAGACGATCTTTCCCTTTCCTCTCCTTTCTCCAACTATGGTAATGATATCACAGAGACGATATCACAAGCCTATCAAAAGGACAATCTCACCAAACCCATCACCGACCGAAAAACTCCTTGACGATGTGTTCTCGAATTTGAATAGAAAATAAATGGATGAAAAAGAAAGGGAAGGAAAAGAAAGGAGACGAAAATAAAATTCTTTTTTGTGTTCTCGAAAGTGAAGTAAAAGGAAGGAAAGGAAATGAAATAATTTTCGTGTTCTTGAAAAGGAAAGAAAGGAAAGGAAAAATGTCATTTTTACTAATATACCTTTTAAAATTAATAATTTAGGATGAAAGATTGAGTAGTTTTGTAATTTTATTAATTTTTTAAATGATTTTAATTGTTTTCCTTTCCTTTCCTCCCACATTTGGGTGGAAAGGTTTGGAAGGAAACTAAGCTTTATTTTACTTCCCTTTCCTTTCCTTTCTCTCTTAAAAAACCTTCAGAACACGAGTTTTTTTTCATTTTCCCTTGCTTTCCTTTCCTTTCCTTCATTAAATGAGTTTCGAGAACACAATGTGAGAGTTCATCGTCGGCCATAACTCACAAGCCTATCAGTGACGAGATGCTCACGGTGGTGGAGACGAAGACAGGATGATCACCAGAGGTTTAGGGGGCGAAGTCTGTGCATTATATATATATATATATATATATATATATATATATATATATTAGTTAGTTAAGTATTTAGTCCCTATAGTTAACTTGGTTTTATAAAAAGGGAAAGAAAACATGGTTTGACGAAAATACCCTTGCCTCTAACGAACATAATAGACGGATTTAGTGACCAGGTCCCACTTTCAAAGCAGAATCAAAACTACAGGGACCGCTTTTTGAGATATTGAAGTTTAGATACCACTTTCAAAGAAAACACTATACCTTAAGGACCAAAACTGTAGTTTACTCTTTAAAGTTTTACCTTTTTCAAGTTTATTTTCATTTTACACCCCTTTTTGACTCTCATCTTTATTAATTATTAGATACAAAAAGTCATTGAAAATGTTGGTTGCATTAGGATGCATTTTTAAAAAAGAGTTTTTGTTATATAAAATTAATGAAATTATGATGTTGGAAATGTGAAAAGCCATTAAAGACTTGTGTATTGTGGATGCTCTCATGCCATCAAATTTAATCATCCACCATATGTTTGACATCAAGACATAAAAGAACTTTGCATATTTAACTCTGGATTGATAAATATATAGATAATAATATAAAATTATAAAATTAAATTATACATACATTATATCCGGTTCGATTTGGTTATGACTACCTAAAATTTAAAACCAAGACCGACCCATAAAAATTCAGTTTTTTCGGTTCCTAATCAAACGGTTCAACTCGGTTTTTTTTAACACCTAAAATGAGTCGCAGGAGCTGTCAATTTTCATCCAGACTTCACCCACCTTGATTCCAATCCTTTTCCTCCGATAATCAAAACCCTTTAATTTCCAACCATTCTCTAAAAGTTATAATTTTAAGAGACATCAAAACCTTGTTTAATTCCACCAACCTTTTAACAACTCTCTTTTTTTGGAAAAAAAGGCGACACTCCTGACAAATTAAAACAAAAAAATAAAAGAACAACTAAAAGGCGAGGGACTCCCTCCCAAAGATACCATCTAGCTCCAAAGAAGGATAGACCCTAAACCACCAAAGGAATAAACCTGTAGGTCCAAAATTCTTTAGGAAACATCTATCAAATAAAGAACTTAGAGTAAACTACGATTTTCGTCCCAGTGGTTTGTTGTTTGTAACTATTTTCGTCCCTTGTCTTTAAAAATTGCTTTTTTAGTCATTATGGTTTACATTTGCTTTCGTATGTCGCCCCTGACGCTATTTCTATCAAAAAAAAAAGTTAGTAAAATGAAGGGTATATTTGTCTTTTTCTATTTTTATGTTTTTTCTATATTTTTTATTAAATAATTTAATTATCATAATTTTATAATATGAGAATAATTACCCCTAATCCCTTCCTACCCACCTTTTTGTCACCCCACGTGTCTTCTTCTTCCCCACAAGGCCACAAATATTCCCACCGGTCAACCTCCCTGTTTCCGGTGAATTACATAAAGCACCCTACTAGTTACCATCGGTCTTCTCCGTCACTAACCACCATCTCCAAGCAGCCTCCTCCATATCCCCCATTTTTATTCCAACTGTTTTCAGTCCCTTCCATATTTCAAGATCTCATGTTTTCTTTCTCAACGGCTGCGGTTGAGGTCTGCTACCACCAAGACGGGGATCAAGCAAAAATGAAGAAGGGGACTGAGATCGAAGGGATGCATAACGTTTAATCCATGAGGTTAAAAACTTAAAATCAAGATTTTCGCCCTTATGTTTCCATCTCCGGCAACTACAGCAACATCTCCGATGGCTTTTGCTCTCTGTTTCAGAACCAGGACCCACCACCAGATTTTTTCCCCTAGGTTCGTGGAAATGTTTTTTTTTTTTGCTTAATTTTGAGTATGAGTCCAAGGTTTTCATTCTTAGGTTTGATTCAAATTTAAATGACATTGACTTTTGATGATGAACAATGAATTAAGTTTGTGATTTTTATTCAACCTCAAGGATTGGGAAGAAGTGCAGCAATGAGGAGAGGGATGGGAAGAAATGGGTGCTGAGGGATTTTAATTCAACCCTCAAAGAATGAAAAGAAGAAGAATGGAGAAAAAAAAGTTGCAGGCATTGATAATGGGTGGAAGCCTTGAAAGGAAGAAGATGGAACGGTGGATGGGAAAGGGGTGGTGGTCATTAGTTTTAGTTTTTTAATAAATGTTCTATTGTATCATTTTTAATAAAAGAATAAGAACATGATAAATAATTATGAAAAGACCAAATTACCCTTAATTTAATTATTCTTATTAACAAATTTAGCATCAAGGACGAAAAACGAAATAGATTGAAAACCACAGGGACGAAAAAAGCAATTTTTAAAGATCAAGGACGAAAATAGCAATAAACAATAAACCACAGGGACGAAAATAGTAGTTTACTCAAGAACTTATGTGGAACCCCATTAGTTATTCTTTGAAAGAGATTTAGAGGAGAGAAATGAGGTTTAACATATATGATGGAGGATTGATCAAAGTTTAGTTGACGTGGACTCTAATAACTCTTATCTGATACCAAAACACAATCACACTAATCAGAATGTCTTTGCATCTAGGCATAGAGAAAACCATTAATCCATCCCTGGAAAGGAACCAACCGGGGAGAATATCCAAAATGATTTTTGCAATTTGGCCTACGACCATTGCAAAAACAAAGAAGTATAGATGTACACTTATTTTAACTAGAAGGATACTTGCGTAATGTGCGTGAGATACATCTCGATTTTAATGTTTCCTTTTATTATTTGTATTTGGCGATATTATAATGCGGTTTTAAAAAAATGTTAAGGTTTTTATTTTTGAATAAAATATAAACTTGAAGATATCATAAAATTTTGAAAAAAATATCGATATTAGTATCAAATTAACTATTTAAAGTTCTCGTTTTTGTGTAATCTTTTTAATTCAATTTTTTATTATAATTTAATTTAGGTTTAATGATGAAGTAATTTATTTTTTGTTTAATAATATACTTTTTTATAAGGATAATAATTAAGTAATATGTTAGAACTTAATGACTATAATAATTATGTTTTAGATTTTTTTATGTTTGGTTGTGTTTATTTACAGTTAGTTACACAAATTCAAACACCAAGTTTTAATAAATTGTACTTACGGACAATTTACTTTTAATATTGAATTTTAAGTAATATGCATCAATAAATAGTACTTGATTTATAAGAATTGCTTGCTAATAGTTTTTGTCAAATGTTTTATAATATAACTAAAATGGTACTCGCGTAATACAGCGAGATAAATCTCGATATAATGTTTTGTTTTATTCTGTCGATGTCGATGTTAAACATACAATTTTATGTGATTTTGACAATACTGTTTTTATGTTTGAATAAAATATAAATTTAAAAATCTCTTATAATTTTGAAAAAATATATTAATATCAGTATAAAATTAACTATTTTAAAGTTCTATTTTTTGTGTAATTTGTTCAATTCAATTTGTTTAATTATGGTTTAATTTAGGTTTAATATTAAAATAGTTTATATTTGATTTAATGATATATTTTTTTATAAAAATAATAACTAAGTATTTGTTTATAACATCTAAATTATATTTTAAATTTTTTATATTTAAAATGAGATGTTTATCTTGTATTTGATTATATTTATCATGAACTAGTTACATGAATTTAAACATAAAATGGTATTTACATACAATTTTACTTTTAATATACATAAATAAAAAATTTTAATACATAAAAAATGATTTTTAATAGTTTGTCAAATATTTTATAACACGGTATATATATATATATAATAAATTTATGTTTCATGAAAATAATAAATAAAAATGAAGAAAACTAAGTTATAATTTGAACAAGTAGACATCCTCATCCCTCCTTCGATATCAGCTGCTACTGCTATCTAGGGTTTCCAACCCAACCAGAAAAAAACTTCCCTAAAACCCCCAATCGCTCTCATTCCAAATCAAGTCTTTTTGTTCCATCTTCTTCGAAGAAATTCAATTTCCTGCAAAACGATCTCATATCAGCTCGAAAAGGAGTGTAGTTGATCGAACGCCAGGTAACTTTATCCCTAATTTCTCAAATTTTCGTGAATTAATTTGTCATCGAGCATTCTGCAAATCAGATACTTCGTAGTTTCTGTTCGATTTAGATTAACGGTTTCTGTTAGTTAGAAAACATGGGGAAATCTGGAGGTAGGAAGAAGAAGAGTGGTGGTGTTAATCAAAATCAGAATCAGAATCAAAATCAAAATCAAAATCAAAACCCTAGTTCAACCGAGAATCATGTATCGTCAGTTAGCACCAAACCTTCACCAATGATGCCTAATGGTGGTGGTATTGATTTGGATTCAACCATTTTCTTGAAGAGAGCTCATGAGCTTAAACAAGAAGGGAACAAAAGGTTTCAAGCTAAGGACTTTGTGGGTGCACTTGAACAGTATGAGAATGCACTTAAACTCACCCCTAAGACCCACCCAGACCGAGCTATATACCATAGCAACAGAGCAGCTTGTTTGATGGAAATGAAGCCCGTAGATTACAAATTGGTGATATCCGAGTGCTCTATGGCACTTCAGGTTCAGCCTCAATATGTTCGAGCCTTGCTTCGTAGGGCAAGGGCTTTTGAGGCTGTAGGAAAATTCGAAATGGCTATGTTGGACGTGCAAACGCTCTTAAGTGCTGAACCGAATCATCGTGATGCTTTGGATATTGCCCGAAGACTGCGAGCCCCTATCATTGGGGCTCGTCAGGAGGCCCAACAGGACCTCCAGAGCCGCCCTTCACCTGCGGCTCTAGGGGCTTCTGCGATCCGTGGAGCCCCCATTGCTGGGCTTGGACCTTGTTTGCCTACCCGACCTGTTCCAAAGAAGACCGGACTTTCTGGTTCAGCCGGGGTTCCTAACAATAAGCTAGATAAGACTCATCCAGTCACACCTATTGAAAATGATCAAGAAGTGAAAACCACCCAAATGCCAAAGCTTGTTTTGAAGCCGTCAGGTGGTGGTTCTAATAAAACTAGTGCTAATGATGATAAGGTTAACCAGAAGGAAAAGCCAATATCTTTGAAACTTCCGGCTTCAGAGGTTTCGATTCAATGGCGGCCTTTGAAACTTGTGTATGGCCACGATATTCGGCTTGCCCAAATGCCAGTGAACTGCAACTGTAAAGTGTTGAGAGAGATTGTGAGCAAAAGGTTTCCATCTTCTAAATCTGTCTTGATAAAATACAAAGATGACGATGGGGATTTAGTGACTATAACGTCTACCCGTGAGCTCAGATTGGCTGAATCCATTGCAGACGGTCTTTTTCTTCCAGATAAAGAACCCAATGTAGAGAAACTCGAATCGTTTGGGATTTTGAAATTGCATATCGTTGAGGTTAGTCCAGAACAGGAGCCACCATTGTTGGAGGAAGTAGAGGAGATACCGGAGGTAGAAGAAGAGAAGACTGTGGAGATCGAAGATATCGAAGGAGACAATAGTGGGTCCCATTCTATTTCCGAGAATGATCAAAAGACTGAAAAAGAAACTGATAAGATAGAAAAACCAGCATCATCTGACGATCCTGAATTGAAAGAAGTGGAAATGGACGATTGGCTGTTTGAATTCGCTCAATTATTCCGTACCCATGTCGGAATTGATCCAGATGCCCATATCGACCTACACGAGCTCGGAATGGAAATCTGTTCTGAAGCACTCGAAGAAACCGTCACTAGTGAAGAAGCTCAAATCTTATTCGATAAAGCCGCTTCAAAGTTCCAAGAAGTAGCGGCTTTGGCTTTCTTTAATTGGGGAAACGTTCATATGTGTGCAGCACGTAAACGGATCCCAATAGATGATTCCGGAGATCAAGAAGTGGTGGCTACACGTCTTCAAGCGGCATACGATTGGGTGAAAGAGAAATACACGTTAGCAAGAGAAAAATACGAAGAAGCATTGTCGATAAAGCCAGACTTTTACGAAGGGTTATTAGCATTAGGCCAACAACAGTTTGAAATGGCGAAACTTTATTGGTCGTTTGTTGTTGCCAAGAAAGACGATTTGTCAAAGTGGGACCCATCAGAAACGATTAAGCTCTTCGACAGTGCTGAATCAAAGATGAAATCCGCCACCCAAATGTGGGAAAAACTAGAGGAACAAAGAGCTAAAGAAGCTAAAGAAGTCAAAGATCCAATCAGCAAAAAGGAAGAACTTTTAAAGAAAAAATCAAAGATTAGTAATGATGTTTCAGGTGATGAAGCTGCTGAACAAGCAGCTGTTATGAGATCTCAGATTCATCTTTTTTGGGGTAATATGCTTTTTGAAAGATCTCAAGTTGAGTCAAAGTTAGGTTTGACTGGATGGGAGAAAAACTTGGATACAGCCGTTGAACGGTTTAAGCTAGCTGGTGCATCGGAGGCTGATATATCAACGGTTCTCAAGAACCATTGTTCTAATGCCGAAGCTGCGGAAAAGGAGGAGACAAATACAAAAGATTCAAGCCCGGATGTGATGAACAAAGAAAATGGTGATCAATCTTGAAAAAGGTACAATTTTTTTTGCTAAATGCAACATTTTTTGTGTGTTTTTGATGTTAGATTTTGGAAAAAGATTTGTGAAAGAAGTATTTGGTGTCAAACTGTTTGATTTTTTGGATCATATGTTTTAGGTGAGGCTAATTTTTTTCATCTAAAAGTTGTTTTTTTTATGACAAGATGCTAGGGTTTGCATTAGGGTTCTTATGATTGATATATTGAGTTTATTGTGGTTGGACTAAAATCTAATGATTCTTGTGCAAATTAAACTATTTACCCAATTAAAGACCATTGTTACTTTTTTTTGTTTATGTTGTTATTGTTGAAGGGTATATTAGACATTTGAGCAAAAGAGTGTTTTTTGAGGCGTATATAATATTTATATATGTTAAATAGTCACAACACACCCTTCTCGACTTTAGTGAGGTTAAAATCTTTGACTTCCTACGAAGCTGGACTCTAACGATAATCCGGATACCATTGGGCTAAAAGAACCTTTTGTTCGAGCAAAAGAAATTTTGTGAACCAAAATTTCACTTATTTTGTTATTGTTAAAATGATAAAATCTGGTTGTGGCGTAGTGGTTGAGGACCTGGGGATGTGGTGGAATATCCCATCTGCGTAGGTTCGAATCCAAGCGTACACAACAATTGTAGCCACTGAGTTTATTAGAGCTGAGTCATAATTTGTCGGGATTAGTTAAGGCATAGCCTGGGACATCCTTTAAAAAAAAATATAGAGCAAACTATGATTTTTGTCTCTGTGGTTTGGCAATTTTACTTTCATCTCTATATTTTAAAAAATTACTGTTTTTTTGTAATCCATTGGTGGTTTGCCCGTTAAGTATGAGGGACGAAAACAACAATAAATTATAAACCGAAACAATGAGTTATAATTTATAAACCACATGAACGTAAATTGTAATTTCAAAACCATAATGACCACAAACTACATGAATGGAAAACTTAGTTTACTCTAAAATATATTTTGGACAAAATTGTACTGACTAAAATTTACAAATTTTGTTGTTGAAGGGGGCATTTTTGATGAGTTTGTTATTTGTCAATTATCATTGATTCTTTTATTTTGTTATTATTTCAAATATTTGATTAATAGTTACTGTAATGTTTGTGTGGCAAGTCAGTTAGAGCAAATTTATTATGAGAATGTGAAAGGAACACATTAAGGGTGAATTAGAGGGTCGAGTTTTTTATTTTATTTTTAAGGTTGTTTAATTTGTATTTATAATCAAATAATGAAATTTTATTTGATTCGAGTATATAACATTTTATTAATTTATGTTATATGTAGCTCATAGTTAAATACAGGAAAAAGCTCATAAAAACCTACTTACTCATTTTGACTTGGAACTTTTTTCTAATAAATAAACTATTGAATTTTAATGATTAAGTCCTTGATTTTATTAAACTTTAAAAATTGGTCATTTACATTCTTTTAACAAAAAAACACTATACGTAATCGGTTAGAAAGGTTTTAAAGTAAAAAAAAAACTGAATCGTTTTCAAATCCTATGCCATTCGAATCCCTTGTATCCAATGGCATCATTTCCCCTCGCCATCCCTTGCTGCTCCATGGCCGTCTGCCCATTACCTGCCGTCGATTTTCATCTTTTTATTTGTCTTTAGACGGGAAGAGAAAGACAAAAAACACAGATAAAAAAAGAGAGAGATCGATGGCGGATGACGACAGGGCTGTGAAGGGAAGCAATAGTATTGGGTGTGAAAGATTTGAATGACGTAAAGTTTGAAAATGATAATATTTATTTATGTTTATTTTACTTTAAAATGTTCCTTGTGGTTGCCTTAATTGGTCCTAAAATAACCCGTCTTTGAAGGAAACAAATTTACAATTTCACTCAAAGCTAAAATAAACGTCCCTTAGGGTGCGTTTGGTACATGGGACAGGACGGGACGGGACAGAACAGTCTGTCCCACGTTTGGTGCAGCATAGGACAGAACAGAAATTCACTGTCCCATGTTTGGCGCGACATGGGACAGGGACAGGATGGGACAACGTGGGACAAAAAAAGGGTTTTTCTTGTTCCACCAAAATAGGTGGAACAACATGGGACAAAAATGGGACAGAAAATCAAATATCATTAATTTACCCTCATTTGATATGTAAGCTTAATATGATACTTGTTTTAATAGTCAACACCACTAGCCACGACCGTCGGTACCGCCGACGACCACCGGTAGCCACAGTCGGCCACCAACCACCATCATCCATTGCAACTACCACCACCGTCGTTGGCCACCTCCACCTTCTTCTCTAGAACAACAACCTCCTCCACTACCTCTACAACCATAGTCGGCCACCAACCACCACCATTCATCGCTGCCACTACCAACGTGGCCACCTCACCTCCACCATAACCACCACCGCCGCCGACCACCACCACTGTGGGCCATCTCACCTCCACCATAACCACCACCACTGCCGTCTTAAGTCATTTATAATCAATATCGGCCATCGATCACCACGGTCTATCGCCGCCACCAATACTACCATCAGAATGAAGCATAATTTATTATTTGTTTGAATTGGGTTTTTCAATCTATCATCAATTATAGCAAAATTCTCATGCAATTTTTTTTACTAATATGTATGTATTTATGTGTGTGTGTGTATATATATAAGTTGAGTAAAAATGCTTATAAATTAAATTATTTAATTTTTTGTTTTTTTATGTAATTATAACTGTTATACAATATATAAAATCATGAAATAACTTATGTGACAACTTGTCTAGTTTTGTCATGTCTAGTCCTGTTTTAGGTGTACCAAACACATACTTGTTCTGTCCAGTCCAGTCCTGTCCTGTCCTGTCCCACCCACTTGTCCAATCCTGTCTAGTTCTGTCCTTCTTGTCCAATTATGTTTGCGTACCAAACGCTACCTTACATCTGATAAAAGGCCAATTGGTTATAGTTGATCCAAATTTAATCAACTCCGATCCTGTTTGACCATGTGTAATGGACTTTGAAGAAAACAAATTTACAATTTCACTCAAAGCAGCATTATAAAGGTGATTTTGGTATATGGGACAGGATGGAATATAATTTACTGTTCTATGTTTGGTACGATATGGGATATGGACAGAAACTAGGACAAGGTGGGATAGATTGATAAAAAAAACATTTTCTTGTTCCACCAAAATAGATGGAAAAAGATGGGACAAGAATAAAACATGAACTAAAATATTATTAATTTACTCTTATTTGATATATAACCTTATATATGATATTTATTTTAATGGTCACCACCACTAGTTATGGCCGCCACTACCCTTGGCCACCAACGATCGCCACCATTGGCCACCTCCACCTTATTCTCTACAACAACAACCTTCTCCACCGCCTCCACAACCGGCCACCAACCATCACGATTCATCGCCACCATTGGCCACCGTTGTGGGCCACCTCACCTTCACCATAACCACTATCACCATTGACTATCATTGTCGACCGCCACCACCACCGCTATCTACCTCTTCACACCACTATCCATCGCCACCACCACTACCACCTTTGGCCACCTCCACCTTCTCTACTACAACAACCTCCTCCTCAACCTCCACAACCATCGTTGGCCATCGACCACCACTGTCCATCTCCACCACCTCCACCACTACCATCTTAATGTCTTTTATATGATAAATAGTTAATCCTCGGTAAATAACAATGACATATAATAAGTTTTATTTGACGAAATTATAAAATTTAAATGATGTCATTTACATATAAATCAGATAAATTTTAGGTATTTTGAAGAACAAGTTTAAACTCTAAAATATATGAAATTTAATTCTAAAAAGTACAAGCATTTAAGTCAAGTATCTTGAATTCTTGATCGCTATAGCATTCCTTTATGATTATGCTTACGGATATGAAACTCTCAATACAATTATGCCATTCATAACTTTCGTGAACTATTAAAGGACTCGTTTGGTTTGACTGAATAATTTTTATACTTCTGATTTCGTATGTTTTTGAAATAAGAGCTACTTGGAATTATAAGAATATATAATAGTTTGTTTGTTTCGTTTATAGGATTTTGAATGAAATTGAATTATATTATTTATAAAAATAAATTATAAATTATCTATACTATATTATAAAGCATTTGACAAAAGCTATTAAAAATATATTATTATGCGGTTAGTACAATTGATTAAAGCATGATTACTTAAAATTCAAAAATGGTATTATTTTAGTTATTTTGGTTAATTTCCTTATTAAACCTATATTATAATTTAAAATAAAATCTGAAATAAAGAAAGTTTACAAAAAATAAAATCTATTTTTTCAAAACTAATAAAATCATATTATAAAATTGATAAACACAAAAAAATAAAATACAACATTAGTATTAAAATGGATCTCGCTGCATTGCGCGAGTACCCTTCTAGTAAATAAATATATAAATTATGTTTTATTAAAAGATTATTATAAAATAAATGTTTTAACGTATTTTAAAATATTATTACAAATAAATTTTATGAGATCTCGTAAAATACCAACTATCTCATCTGATTTCTAAATCCAATATTTATGGGATTTCAATTATACATTTTTTTTAAATCCAATTCCAAATCACACAAACCAAATGGACACTAAGGGGGCGTTTGGTTTGCCGGAATCCGACGGAATCTGATGGAATTGGAATGGTCAATTCCGTTGACCAAATTCCATTCCATCGTTTGGTTACCTCAGGAATGGAATTGAATTCCAAACATTCCCCCATTTAAGAATTTCATCATTCCTTCCTAAATGAGATGGAATTGAAATCCATTCCATCCAAAACTTCTAAAATGACAAAAATACCCTCATGATAACTTTAAAATGTTAATTTTATTATCATTTATAATTAAAAAAATTGAAAATAAATATAAAAATAAAAATAAAAACATAAATAAATATAAATATAAATATAAATATAAATATAAATATAAATATAAATATAAATATAAATATAAATATAAAATATAAAAATATAAATATAAATATAAATAAATATAAATATAGAGTCCCGTTCTTCTACACCCCAGTTAAAAGTTACACCTCGTGCACCCCAATCAAAACCGTACATTTTTTATATTTTCTGATTTTCACAACCTTTTAACCATTTTTTTCATAACAAGCTTGTTCCATTTGATCCTAAATGATATGAAATGTATTATGAAATGGAGAATGTTATGAAATTCACTATATAGTGGGTGTGGTGTAACTTTTAACTGGGGTGTAGAAGAACCTCCATCTATAAATATAAATATAAATATAAATATAAATATAAATATAAGAAATGGTATTTTTGTCATTATTCCTCATTCCATTCTAATTCTGTTGCAAACCAAACAGACAGATTCCAATTTTTACATTCCATTCCTGCAAACCAAACAATTGGTCAAACCTGATAACATTCCATTCCAATTCCTTCCAGATTCCAATTCATTTGACAGATTCCATTCCTACAGATTTCATTCTGCGAACCAAACGCCCCCTAAGGTCCTGTTTGATTTGTAACATTGGATAAGATTTTGAAATATTTGGAATTCAATTCTATTCCAATATCATGTTTGGTTTGAATGATTCCTTGGATTTGAAATCATGAGATTTCATTGAAATTCAATAAACACCGAATTTGGAGATCCTATGAGGATGTTGGTATTTTGTGGGATTTCGTAAATCTTGTGTGTTATAATGTTTTAAAATACGTTGAAAATATTTGTTTTATAACAATTAATTAATAAAAAGATAATTTAATTACGTTTATAAATTTTTATAATTTATTTTTATAAATTATTTATAAAAATGGAATTCAATTTCTTTTTAAATCCTTCAAATCAAATACACCAAACACTTCAAATCCATTTAAATCTTAATCCCTCCAATTCAAAACCTTTTCACACTCAAAAACATTTCATTGATTTGCCCCTATAATTCCAACTTCATACTCTACCCAAATATATTTATTTTGAAAGCGAAGTCCGAAGATATGATTTAAATATTTGATAGATAATCAATTTCCGCTTTTGGCTTCAAGAATTTTAGAAAAATTGATCAAACCATATTTTTCTTTATAAACAACTGAAAGGAAAAAAAGAACATAAATTGGATTCCTTAATGTCGTTAAACTTCAGTCATTGACATATGTTCTCATCAACGATTATATCAGTATTTTGCAAAAAAAAAAAAAAAATCTTTCAGTGACGGAGTAGTCACCTAGACTTGTTAGAATTACCAGTAGGAGAGGTGCTCGGGCTCTTCTTGTGGTAAAGAGCCCTAAACACATATATTCCACCGATGCTTAATTATAAAAAGCAAAACATTTTGCACTGATGCCCACCTCCTTACCAGTTAGGCTAACAAAACAATATTTACCATCACATTTTGTTAATCTTAAAAGAGTATGATATGAGAAACTAATAGAAGAGAAGTAAAAATAAAACCTCAAAGTAAAATAATTTAAACATCTATAATCATTAACAAAGAATATTGGTAGTTTTCTTTTTCATTTGCACTTACAATACAAGAATAAATTTGAACAAACCTCATGAAAAACCTCAAGTATAACCCCATGAAATTCCTCAGAATTCATCGATAAATAACAATTCAAAAGCCGACGTAGATCTTTAGGCTCGGAAATCCGGTTTTTTGTGATCATTTCCATCATGGATTCTTTAAAATCTTCTCGAAGATTATAAGACGATTTCTCCATAGCCACCATCACAAATAATCTATTACTACTACCACTACTCTCTTCTCTTACCCTTCTCCTTCTCTCTTCATATCTTCTTTCTTGCCTTTCTTTAATTATTTGGTCTAATCTTTCTTGAACCATTGCGTGTGCAAGGCTTGAAACCGTTGGAAAACGGTCGGATTTCCCACTTTCGGTTTCTTCGGAAGAAGAAGAAACACTAAGCCTGCAATTGCAACAAAATGTTCTGCATCCTTTATATGGAAGTTTTTGCTTCTTGAGAACCCCTCTAGAGGTTTGCATTTTGGGTAGAACAGAAGCTTATCAGGACAGAGTGTGAGTAAAAAAGATATATATATATATATATATATATATATTTATGTAGATGTGTACGTATATGGCCAAGTGACTAAAAAGCAAAAGAAAAAGAAGGTCAAGTAGGAGACTTAATGATGATTGTGTCACTAAGAATAATACTGAAGCTCCAATTAGTGAACAATCCTGTATCTTCATGAAAATTGAAGAGAGTGTGATAGATAGCTTAGGGGATGTTTGGTTGGTTTTCCATTAAGTTCTGTGTTATTTAAAGTTGTCTGTGTAGATTAATCTGTCTGTATAGATCGGGAAAGTTTTTTCATAGAAAAGAGCGTGTTTTTAATTGGTGAGGGAAATTTTTTTGGCTTTCTGCATAAAGCTTCCTGATAGAAGCTTACCGAATAAGCTACTTTTTTTATCATTAAGCCACTACCAAACAGTTATGTATAGCTGACCGAATAAGCTGTGAGTCCCATTAAGCTCATTAAGCTGCTAACAAACAGACCCTTAATCTATACAGAGCAAGAGCTTAATGGAAAAACAACCAAACAGCCCCTAAGATACTTATCGAGTTCTCACTTCACTCCAGTCACTAGCCCTGCCTTCAACATCCCCCCCGGTAAAACTTACAAGTAAATCAAATATAAAGATGGATCTTATATGTATTGTCGGTCTTAATATCTGTAGAGTTCACATAATTTACCAAATATACTAAAATTCTACCAACGTTCATAAATGTGGATAAATCGTTCACCCACAAAACACACATTATATAGTTTTCTTGATTCTTGCAACTAGTACTCCCTCCGTCCCAACATAAATGTCCACACAGTTTTAGAAATATGTAATTATTACGCTTTTTAATTAACTAAAATGACAATTTTACCCTTAATAATAGAGAGGATTGAATTTCTCCATCTCTTAATTAAGGTAGAATTGGAAAGTATGCACTTCTTTTTGAAAGCGGACACTTATTTTAGGACAAACTAAAATAAAACTGTGGAGAAACAAAAGTATTATGTGTGTCTAACTAATGATCCTAACAATAACCATCAATCAAATCAGTCTTTTAAGTAAACTAGCTGATGCTGAATGAATCAGCACAGACCAGCAGTAGGTAAACAGGCCCTTAAGTTGGCTTCAAAAGATTTCCTTATTATGTTAGGCAAATAGTTAAACAACACTAGCTTAAAACTAGGATATACTTATTATAACATATGGCACATGAGTACCTTCTGTCATTTAAAAAAAATAGCTGCAGTAACACACCACATGGCCTCATCATTGAAACAGTCCTTTTTTACTCCAAAACTCAACACTTATCACAACTTATTTTGCATCTCATGCTCTGCCAAATAATCCCTTTTGGTCAGTTTTTTAGTAACCCTATTGGTATTTGAGAATTGCTAACATGTTTGTTTGGTGAGAATGCTGATATGGCATCAGCAACATCACTCTTTGAAGAAAGTTAATAACTTTTTGCAGGGTTCTTTACTTTTGTTATTCTCTCTACTACTGAATCATGGGTACAGAATGATTAATACTAAGCTTACTTTAATCAAAGCAAGATATATATTATATAATATTATCTCCATTAAGGATTAATTTAACTTCAAAGAAATCGATTTTTGTCGGGGTTATCGGATAAAGGTGAGATTAGTATGTGCTGTTTTTTAGGTGTTCCCAAGTTCGACCTCACTCTTGCTTGCTTGATCCTGAGTCCCTAATCATGCTAAGAATCACAAAAGGATTGTACAACTAGATAGAATCTCCTCTTTAAAGATTTCTTGTTTCTTATCTAACATCCTTACTTATTAGGGTGCGTTTGGTACACAAACAAGACTGAACCAGACCGGACGGGCTTTGTAATATCCCACATTGGTTGGGGAGGAGAACAAATGTTGCCTTATAAGGGACTTGGATACCTCCTTTATCAGACGGGTTTTAAAATCGTGAGTCAAAGTGTGTGGATAAAATAGACAATATCGGGGACGGTTGGCCATAGATGTTACAGGCTTACTAGCAGACATGTGAAAAATTGTGCAAGGTTTTACGGTTTTTAATTTGACATGGGTAGTTTAGTAATTCGTAAATCTTGTCACATCTTCCTTGTTTTTTCCACCTATTTTCGTGGGAATGCATTTTTGTCCCACTCAGTCTTGTCTTGTACCAGTCTAAATATCGAATTAAAGGTGGGACAACAACCTTTTGTTCTCCCGCATACCAAACGCTCGCTGACACACATAATAGATAGAGGAAGCTTTTAGAGTCTGTAATTGGTGCTTAGGGGTAGCATTTGACAGACAGGTCGAGTGATAACTTTTAAGAGCTATTATATTCATATATCGGATTCATAACAACAATTAAGCCAACTAAATGGACTAGAAACCACCAAAAGTGACTCATGGAACAGTGTGAATACTTTTTTGGCATGTAAGGACTAAGGACACAACAATCTCATTCTCCTTTTTGGTTAATTCAATACCCATTTGTTGATTTTTATCCACTATTTATGTTTACTTCATATCATCATCTCGAAAACCATTAACCGATAAAATAACAAAACAAATGCGATATTATCTTCAATGAATAGTTCTTTCAGGCATTTCATCGAACACCATTCATTATACCATTTTCTTTATGGCATCAAGCAAAGGGGACCAGAATAATAACTTCATTTCTAAACCAAGGGCCCTAATTTTTTTGCTTTTTTCCACGAAAAAGAAGATAACAAATCAAGAAAGTAACGAATAACAAGGCCTTTCATCGAACACCCAATTCATTGACACCAAAAACATAGAATTCAAAGAACACAAAATGCAATTTTTGGTGTCAACGAGAAAATAGAAACATTCAAATTATGCCAAAAAGAAGGAAAGAAATTTCTTCATCACCTACGATCAAATTAATAATAATTACTCACTGCATACTTGAAATCACTAATTACTTTTCTTCAATTGCTCGGTTTTCCCTTGAGGCTGTTTCGCTGTAGCTAATTTATAAATCCCAAAGACCTTGAACAAAATAATAATGGGAAATTGGAAGGAATTAGAGATCTAATTTTAAAATGGGATGAATCATCAGAATATAAAATGTGCGAGTGAGTGAATGAGTACCAATGCGAGAACGTGAACTGCTATCAATAAAAGCGCCATGAAGGTCGATGCCTCAAGGATCCATGGCTGATTAGAGTTCTTCTGCTGAATTGCCATTTTAACAGATTATGATTCTGTACAGATTTAAGAAACTAAAATATTTTATTGGAAGACATATAACTGTTCTTGCTTTTCGTGATTTCAAAATTTAATGAAGCTTGTTTACTTTATATTTGATATAGTTTTTATTTTCAAGTCAATGTAACAAATTTTAATATATTTTATTTTCTATTTCACTTCTTTTGGTAATGTATTTATTTTGTAATTATAAATTAGTATGAGAGGTTTTTTTTTGAAAGAAGATTCAGGAACTAGCAGGCTTCGGCAAGGCCATCACCCATTAAGGTCCCAATCGTTTCATTAGAAACATGGTCACGACAAACATCGTTAATACAAGAATAAAGAAAGGACGGAATGACATGAAAAATGTTAGGACAAGATAAAGAATGAGAGTGGTGCACCAAAACATGAGCCGCTTGGTTAGCTTGTCTACCAATGGCATGGACCGAATAATTGTCGTTGTTGAAGAGAAGAGAACGGATATCCCCGATTATATCACCAAACTCCGAGCTAACCCGATTCGTATCGTAAATCGCATCTGCAACAATCTTAGCGTCTGTTTCGAAAACAACGTGAGTGAGACCCCAATGTAGAAACCCATAGCATTGCATCACAGAGTGCTCTAGCTTCACATTCATTAACAGGCGGGATAAAGTGAATTAGAGAGGTTTTAGCTATGACGAACTCGCCTCTAAAATTCCTGATGATGATCCCAAAACCTGCAGTATTGGAATTCGTGAAGGTGGCAGCGTCGATATTACATTTACTGTAACCAAGAGACAGAGGATGCCATTTATTGGTGCAAGAGGTGTTGGTAGGGTGTAGATTAGGGTGACGTAAACTATGGGACACAACCTGTAACACCCTAAAATTTAGAGTAAAATTGAACCGAAATAACATGCGGAATATAAATAAAATCACCCAATAAGTAGGGATGGAGTATGAAAGTTTACATCTAAACATGGATATTAAAATAACAACCTAATAATCTATGCTATTTAGACTATAGATTACAATTGGGTGTTACTAATATCCTCAAAAGAATATTCTATTGCTCCAACTATATATATGCTCTATGAGCATATCTCCAAAAAGGTGTCCTCTCTCTCGACACATCAACCCGCTCTTCTCTAAAGAGCCCCGTCAACTTGTTTACCTGCTAAACCACATTTAAAATCAAGTGTTAGGCTTACGCCTAGTGAGAACAAACAGTTAAATGGATAAGGCAGTTAAAACATTTAAAAGATAAGATACAGTGCGTTTATCCCATTCAACTTCACTTGAAATAACTTACTCTTGATGAGCAAGGATCTTTTAAAAACAACCGGGGGAGACCCGGTGTTCCATCCTTAGTGACGGATACCAGAAGTAGGTCACTATACGATGTTTGAGCTAACTATAAGAGCCAATGGCAACCGGTCAATGACCGATTATGCACCTTAGTACACGGCCCCCGATGACTTCTTACGAAAGCCCGCGCAATGGTCACTGGCAACCGGTCTATAACCGATTATGCACCTTAGTACACGGCTCCCTGATGACCCCAAATTGCGCATGCATAGAGTCAATGACATCCGGTAATGATCCGGCATTATACCCAACGGTAAGAGGCCCCCGATGACTTCTATGCTACCAAAAAGGGACAACAATCCCGTTTTAAACCGACTATATGCCTATGGATCCAATACATACTAGCCCTACGACCAAATACATCAACGAGACATATTACTAGTTTTCCAACCTTGAAAACCCTTTCAATAAACCATTTCCTTTCAAATCCAAGTTTCACCAAAAACTAGGTCAAATCATTTTGAGTTTCAAAACTAAAGATTATTGCATTTTATAACCTTTCCAAGTATTTTAAACCATTTATGATGCTCATTTAATCATCTACCACAACATACTCAAAACCCTCATTTTGACCTAAAACTTCCAAACTTACTCAAATACACAACTACTTGAAACCAAGTTTAAGAATCAACAAAATACTACATTTACAACAAGTATTTGAGTTCATAAGTTTAGATTTGAACATACATAGCTAGGGTTAGGAAAACCCTAGAAAATCTCCTAAAATGGATGAAAATGGTGGAACTTGGTGGAGAAGATGAAGTAGAAGAAGAACTCGAACACTTGAGCTCCAAACCGAAATCCTTAAGCTAGATGCTCAATAAATTCTCCCAAGTTGGTTAGAATGGTGGTTCAAAGCATTAAAATCGCCATTAGTGTGGAGGAGAAGGTTTTTGGTGAAAAATGAGTGTGAAAGTCAAGAAAAACGGATGTTATAAAAACTGATCAGTGCTGGACGCCAGATATGGACGCCAGTTACGTTCGTAACTGGCATTGGTAACTCACGCGGCTCCCTCTTGACCAAAAAGACTCTGACGCTAGTTGTGAATCTAGTTACATTTCGTAACTGGCATTGGTAACTCACGCGGCTCCATTTTGACCCAACATACTCTGACGCTAGTTGTGAAGCTAGTTACATTTCGTAACTGGCATTGGTAACTCATGCGGCTCCATTTTGACCAAACATACTCTGACGCTAGTTACATTTCGTAACTGGCATTGGTAACTGGCCCTAGCCAAACAGAGTGTAAAGTCACTTAGTGGCGTGGGTTAGCTCAGCCGCAACTAGCACGAGCCATTTAAGTTACCCCGAAACTCCCAAACTTGATTTCCGACGCATAGCTTTGATCTTTTTCATCAACCAACCTATAACCCTTTTAAAACACGCATTTTCTAGAATTTTATATTTTATCTAAAAAAAAATTCCGGGTGTTACAATCCTCCCACCCTTGAAATTGATTTCGTCCTCGAAATCTAAAACTACACAAACAAGCTCGGGTATCTTTTCTTCATATCTTCTTCTGCTTCCCACGTCACATTCGACCCTCTATGATGCTTCTAGTGCACTTTAACCATGGTGATCTCTTTGTGGCGTAACTTCTTAGATTTGCTTTCCAAGATCGCTTCCGACTCTTCCACACATCGGCTATTATCGACACGAATTTCCGAGAGAGGTATCACACTCTCTTCTTCAGCCAAACATTTCCTTAAGTAACATATGTGGAACGTAGGATGTATGCCGGCCAACTCGGGTGGTAGCTCCAATTTATACGCTTGACGTCCCACTCTTTCCAAAATTCTGAACGGTCCGAGGAAACGAGGGCTAAGCTTCTCGCGTTTTCCGAACCGAATGATACCCTTCCATGGAGACACCTTGAGCATAACCCGCTCACCCACTTGGAACTCCATTGATCTTCTCTTCTTGTCGGCATAACTCTTTTGGCGGTCTTGTGCCACTTTTAGTCGTTCCCGAATAAGTTTCACCTTGTCAGTCGTCTCTTGTACAATCTCGGGCCCGGAGAATTGCTTCTCTCCCGCTTCTAATCAACATACCGGTGTCCTACATTTCCGTCCATAAAGTGCCTCGAAAGGCGCCATGCCAATACTAAAGTGGTAACTGTTGTTGTAGGCAAACTCCACCAACGGTAGATGCGAATCCCAATTCCCACCAAAGTCAATAACACATGACCTAAGCATGTCTTCAAGAGTCTGAATGGTCCTTTCACTTTGACCATCTGTCTACGAGTGAAAAGCTGTACTTAAGTTTATCTTGGTGCCCAACCCTTCTTGTAATCCATTCCAAAAGTTAGAAGTGAACCGGCTATCCCGATCTGACACAATAGTCAAAGGCACACCGTGCCTTGCAACTATCTCATCCACATACAACTTGGCCAGTTTGTCAACTGGGCCAGCTTCTCGCATTGCTAAGAAATGAGCACTCTTCGTTAGTCTATCCACCACTACCCATATGGTATCATGACCTCTCAAGGTCTTTGGTAGCTTCGTCACAAAGTCCATAGTGAGGTGTTCCCATTTTCATTCCGGAATTTCCAACGACTGAAGGCTTCCATACGGCCGTTGGTGTTCCGCCTTGACTTGCAAACAAGTCACACATCTCTCCACATAGCTAGCAACATCCAACTTCATGACGGGCCACCAATAAGTTAACTTTAGATCCCTATACATCTTGGTACTACCCGGATGTATGGAGTACTTGGACTTATGGGCATCCTCCAAAAGTAGTTCTCGGTTACCCCCAATCTTAGGCACCCAAACACGCCCTCGAAATAGTTTCAGGCCATGACTATCTTCGGTCAACATCAAATGTTGTTTCACCATCACTTCATCTTTTAAGTTTTCCTCAAGTAGTGCCCTCACCTGAGCTGCTTTGATTCGGTCAATCAAACTAGACATCACCTCAATCCGTGTAAGTACGGCTCGGCACGTGTCCCGCTACCGTACTCCTTCCTGCTCAATGCATCTGCTACCACGTTGGCTTTACCTGGATGGTAAAGTAGTTCACAATCATAGTCCTTGAGTAGTTCGAGCCAACGTCTTTGCCTCATATTCAGTTCCTTTTGATCAAACACGTACTTCAAACTTTTGTGGTTTGTATAGAGTGTACACTTGGTTCCATAAAGATAGTGTCGCCATAACTTCAAAGCGAAGACCACCGCCGCTAACTCTAAATCATGGGTTGGGTAGTTCTTTTCGTGCTCCTTTAGTTGCCTTGAGGCGTAGGCAATCACCTTGCCCCTTTGCATTAACACACAACCCAATCCCATTTTCGATGCGTCACTGTAAACCACAAAATCTTTCGTCCCTTCCGGCAAGGATAGAATCGGTGCTTCACACAACTTCTTTTGAAGAGTCCGAAAAGCCTTTTCTTGCTTGTCGGTCCACATGAACTCCACGTTCTTTCTAGTCAAGGCCGTCAGAGAAGATGCAACCTTAGAGAAATCTTGAATAAACCTTCGATAATATCCCGCTAATCCTAAGAAACTTCGGATCTCTGACGGGTTCTTAGGCGGTTCCCAATTTATCATTGCTTCTATCTTGGATGGATCCACTTTCACTCCCTCATGGGTGACCACATGACCTAAAAATTGTACTTCCTTCAACCAAAAGTCACACTTAGAGAACTTGGCGTATAACTTTTCTTTCCTTAACACTTCGAGAACCTCCCGAAGGTGTTGCTCGTGGTCTAACTCGTTCTTAGAGTAGACAAGGATGTCATCAATAAATACTATTACTGATTTGTCTAGAAAAGGTCGACACACGCGGTTCATCAAGTCCATAAATACCGCCGGCGCGTTCGTCAAACCGAATGGCATTACTAGAAACTCATAATGCCCGTACCGCGTTCTAAACGCCGTTTTTGCTACATCATCTTCCTTTACCTTCACTTGGTGATATCCCGAGCGTAAGTCAATTTTTGAGAAACAACCCGCTCCTTGTAGCTGATCAAAGAGGTCGTCAATTCTCGGGAGTGGGTACTTGTTCTTCACGGTCGCCTTATTCAACTCTCTATAGTCTATACACATCCTCATTGTGCCATCCTTCTTCTTCACAAACAAGACCGGAGCTCCCCAAGGTGACGAGCTTGGTCTCACGAAACCCTTCTCAAGGAGATCTTGTAGTTGCGTCATCATTTCTTGCATCTCAGATGGTGCCAACCGGTAGGGTGCTTTAGCAATCGGAGCAGCCCCCGGTATAAGATCTATTCAAAATTCTACCTGTCTATCGGGTGGCAAGCCGGGTAAATCCTCGGGGAATACGTCCGGGAATTCACAAACAACTCGAACATCGCTTATTCTTCTCTTCTCTAACTTCGCCTCCACAACGTAGGCTAAATAAGATAGGCACCCCTTGGCCAAACACTTGCGTGCCTTTGCTAGGGTTAACAACGCGACTTCACCCTTCCTTCTTTCCCCGTAGACCAACGCCATACTACCATCCGATAACGGAATTCGAATCAATTTCTTGGAACACAAGATCTCGGCTTGGTTCTTGGCCAACCAATCCATCCCAATCACTACATCAAAACTCCCTATCTCCATAGGTATGAGGTTCACCGGGAATCGCTTCTCCCCAACCTCTAGTGTGCAATTTCTAAGGACATCTCTAACCAAGACCTTCCTACCATCGGCTATTTCGACAATATAAGCATCCTCTAAAGTACTAACAGGTACAAGCAGTTTCGGGTAGAAAACAGTGGACACATAAGAGAAAGTAGCACCAGAATCGAAAAGAATACGAGCGGGTACGGAGTTTATGAGAAACGTACCCATCACCACATCTGCCGCCTCTTTAGCTTCATCTGCGGTCATCTTGAACGCTCTTCCCGTCGCCTTAGGGACATTATCTCTCTTCCCTTGGCTTCCCCCCGTTCTCATCTTTGGGCAATCCCTTCGAATGTGCCCCTGTTCTTTGCATTCAAAACAAATAACCCCTTTAACCGGGCACTCGCGAGCATAGTGCCGGCTCTTACCACACTTGTGGCACCCTTCCGCAGACGAGTTGCATGGCCCGTGGTGCTTGTTCCGGCACTTGAAGCACCAATTAGGCTCCCTCCTATTCTCGGTCCTTCGATTGTTGTGGCGGTTGTTGTTGTAGTTTGGCCTCTTGGAAGGCGCGGAATTGCCTTCCCACTTCCTCTTTTCTCCACTTAACTTCCTCTCTTCCTTCCTTAGTTCATCGGTGTCCTCCATCATTTGAGCTTGATCAATGGCCTCCCTTAAAGTGGAGGTCTTTGCCGTTTGCACCATTGCCATCATGTCAGATGGCAATCCTTTGATGTACGCCTTCATCTTCTCTCTCAGTTGGAGCCACATGCCCCACTAGATCCAGTTTCTCCACGAACAACTCTGTATATTCTCTCACAGTCTTATCTCCCTTCTTGAGAGCTCGGAACTCATCGACAATACGATCTATAGCCCTCTCGTTACAGTATTCCTCCAACACTTTCCCTTTAAACATTTCCCAAGTCAACATCGATACAATCACCGGGCCAAGAGTTTTAGCGGTGACATTCCACCATCTTAAGGCCGCGCCTCTAAGCATCTGTGAGGCAAACCTCACCTTCTGACCTTCCTCACATTCACTCGAGCCAAAAGCTTGCTCGATCTCTTGAAGCCAGTTCATGCAGACCACTGGATCGGAAGTCCCGCAGAACTCGGGTGGCCTAGTGCATAAGAAGGTTTTATAAGAGCAGCCCTTCCCTGCTCTTCTCACTTCGGTCACGGGGGTTTCTTCAGTATTTGGTGCGGCCCCTGTTCCCCCGGAACCTCCCACAGCATTCTCGGCAGTTACTTCATGCCTCCTGACACTGACATCTCTCTCCTCAAGCGCCTTAAGGAATGATTCATGTTGTTGACCCATCATAGTGTTTACCGCTTGCAACAACCGAATCTGAAGTTCATCTTGTGAACCCGCCTCCATCATTAGAGGACCCCCTGCATTAAGATTGAGTGGCGGAATAGTAGACAATCTAGGCACGGGTATACTTGTGAGAGGAGGGATGATTGGTGGCGGTCGAGTAATTCGGGGTGGTTGAGTGACTTCCGCTGTTGCTGCCACGTCAAGATTCGTGACAGTGTTGGTTGCTCCCTCAACTTCATTACGCGATCGGGTTCGCGTGTTCACCATCTTAGTCTGTCAAGATGATAAAGTAGGAGTAAGACAAAACTAACATAAATACGTATAACACATTTGTCAATCATCGCAACAATGGAAAAACGAGCATACTCACATAACAATATACCCAAAATAGCATTAGCTACGTGATATCTTGAATATATCATACCAGTAAGAATTCCCATTACCAAAGTCACATTTCATGATTAGTGCATTTCCGTCGACTCTAAAGCTCTCCTATCTTAATGGTGTCTACCCATATCTCACAAATCCACACTTAAAGTCTCAGCTTAAGTCTAGGCATCTTAAATTCACACCTAGTTCGCTTAAACTAGAGCTCTGATACCAACCTGTAACACCCTAAAATTTAGAGTAAAATTGAACCGAAATAACATGCGGAATATAAATAAAATCACCCAATAAGTAGGGATGGAGTATGAAAGTTTACATCTAAACATGGATATTAAAATAACAACCTAATAATCTATGCTATTTAGACTATAGATTACAATTGGGTGTTACTAATATCCTCAAAAGAATATTCTATTGCTCCAACTATGTATATGCTCTATGAGCATATCTCCAAAAAGGTGTCCTCTCTCTCGACACATCAACCCGCTCTTCTCTAAAGAGCCCCGTCAACTTGTTTACCTGCTAAACCACATTTAAAATCAAGTGTTAGGCTTACGCCTAGTGAGAACAAACAGTTAAATGGATAAGGCAGTTAAAACATTTAAAAGATAAGATACAGTGCGTTTATCACATTCAACTTCACTTGAAATAACTTACTCTTGATGAGCAAAGATCTTTTAAAAACAACCGGGGGAGACCCGGTGTTCCATCCTTAGTGACGGATACCAGAAGTAGGTCACTACACGATGTTTGAGCTAACTATAAGAGCCAATGGCAACCGGTCAATGACCGATTATGCACCTTAGTACACGGCCCCCGATGACTCCTACTTTAGCCCGCGCAATGGTCACTGGCAACCGGTCTATAACCGATTATGCACCTTAGTACACGGCCCCCTGATGATCCCAAATTGCGCATGCATAGAGTCAATGGCATCCGGTAATGATCCGGCATTATACCCAACGGTAAGAGGCCCCCGATGACTTCTATGCTACCAAAAAGGGACAACAGTCCCGTTTTAAACCGACTATATGCCTATGGATCCAATACATACTAGCCCTACGACCAAATACATCAACGAGACGTATTACTAGTTTTCCAACCTTGAAAACCCTTTCAATAAACCATTTCCTTTCAAATCCAAGTTTTACCAAAAACTAGGTCAAATCATTTTGAGTTTCAAAACCAAAGATTATTTCATTTTATAACCTTTCCAAGTATTTTAAACAATTTATGATGGTCATTTCATCATCTACAACAACATACTCAAAACCCTCATTTTGACCTAAAACTTCCAAACTTACTCAAATACACAACTACTTGAAACCAAGTTTAAGAATCAGAAAAATACTACATTTACAACAAGTATTTGAGTTTATAAGTTTAGATTTAAACCCACATAGCTAGGGTTAGGAAAACCCTTGAAAATCTCCTAAAATGAATGAAAATGGTGGAACTTGGTGGAGAAGATGAAGTAGAAGAAGAACTCGAACACTTGAGCTCCAAACCGAAATCCTCAAGCTAGATGCTCAATAAATGCTCCCAAGTTGGTTAGAATGTTGGTTCAAAGCATTAAAATCGCCATTAGTGTGGAGGAGAAGGTTTTTGATGAAAAATGAGTGTGAAAGTCAAGAAAAACGGATGTTATAAAAACTGATCAGTGCTGGACGCCAGATATGGACGCCAGTTACATTCGTAACTGGCATTGGTAACTCACACGGCTCCCTCTTGACCAAACAGACTCTAACGCTAGTTGTGAAGCTAGTTACATTTCGTAACTGGCATTGGTAACTCACGCGGCTCCATTTTGACCAAACATACTCTGACGCTAGTTGTGAAGCTAGTTACATTTCGTAACTGGCATTGGTAACTCACGCGACTCCATTTTGACCAAACATACTCTGACGCTAGTTGTGAAGCTAGTTACATTTCGTAACTGGCATTGGTAACTGGCCCTAGCCAAACAGAGTGTAAAGCCACTTAGTGACGTGGGTTAGCTCAGCCGCAACTATCACGAGCCATTTAAGTTACCCCAAAACTCCCAAACTTGATTTCCGACGCATAGCTTTGATCTTTTTCATCAACCAACCTATAACCCTTTTAAAACACGCATTTTCTAGAATTTTATATTTTATCTTAAAAAAAATTCCGGGTGTTACACAACCTAGTCGGAGAGAACCGTCAAGGCGCGACGGGTAACTAAAACAGGGTCTCGAGGGCCCTCATTCCAAATGACGTCATTCCTGCGTTGCCAAATGCTCCATAGAATCATAACAAACTTATTGTCAATGTGATGCGGGAAATCTAAGAGGACCTTGAAGACGAGCTCAACAAAGGAATCGACATCGGTGGCAATCCTATCCACAATATTCCACAGTCCTGCCTCTAACCAGACTGGGATTGCTGTAAGGCAGCCCACAAACGCATGCCAGGAGTTCTCCATATTACAGTTGCACAAGGGGCATAAAGGGGAAGTATTGATCCCACGTTTTTGAAGGTGAAGGCGAGTGGGAAGGACATCCCGTAAGGCCCACCAAGCAAAGAATCTGACTTTATAAGGGATGTTGAACTTCCAAATACGTTGCCAGTCACCATTGATATGAAGGTGCGAGTTAGAGGCAAGACGAATCATAATAATCTTGTAACTGGATTTGACAGAATAGATTCCGTCGAGAGACCAATGCCAAATAAGCTTGTCCGTGCCCGAATATGAGGGGGGAGGCAAATTGAGGATACTAGCATAGTCCCGAGGAGAAAATTGCTGAGTAATCAAATCCACGTTCCAAGAACTAGTTTGAAGGTCCAACAGATCGCGAACACACATATCCGGCCGATTAAAATCCAAGGGGGTTTCTATTTTAAAATTCTCATCGACTCTGAGCCACGAATCCTGCCAAATTTTGATAGTGCGACCTTCACCCACTTTCCACCGTAGACCCTCTTGGAGAACAAGTTGTGAGTGCCATATGCTTCTCCAAATAAAACTTGGGGAGCTTCCCAGACGGGCCTCCATAAAATCCCCACAAGAGTAGTATTTGGCTTTGAATATTCTATTGACAAGAGAAGACGGGTTGGACACGAGGCGCCAACCTTGTTTTCCCAACATGGCTAGGTTAAAAGCAGTGAAGTCCTGAAAGCCTAAGCCCCCGAGCTTATTCGGAAGACAAAGCTTGTCCCAAGTGAGCCAATTAATAGACCGGGATCCATCGGACTTCGTACTCCATCAATACGAGTTCAACATTCTTTCAATATCTTTAATGGTGGAGTCCGGGAGTAAGAATACATTCATAAAATACACCGGGATGGCCTGGGCCGCTGCCTTTATGAGGGTGGACCGATCGGCCTAGAAGACGGCTTTTTCCTCCAATTCGGCAATTTATGCCAGATACGCTCATGTATATGTCGGAAAATGTTCTTCCTAGACCGGCCCACGAGAGATGGGAGGCCCAGATAACAACCCGTGTTGAGGGGTTTGTCAATGCCAAGGATTCAAGAGAAACCATGGACGAGGTTCGGGGCCAAGTTGTTGCTACACATAATCCCCGACTTGGTATAATTTATGGCTTGACCCGAGGTCTCTTCGTATGTCGAGAGGATGTGTTTAACTTGCCGATTTTCGTCTATCCAAGCCCTGCAAAAGAGAAAAGCATCATCTGTAAAGAAGAGGTGAGAAATAGAGGGGCGCCCATAGCCACTTGACAACCGTGAATGCGACCAGCTTCTTCCTCATGCTTCATAAAAGCAGAAAGGCCTTCCATGCATAGGATAAATAAGTAGGGAGATATAGGGTCTCTTTGGCCAAGTCCCCGACGATGAGTGATTGGCCTAACCAGGTCATTGTTTACGCGAATATAATATGTTACAATCTCAACACTAAGCATAATCATGTTGACCCATTGGTTCGGGAAGCCAAAAGCGATCAACATCTGGTGCAAGTAACTCTAGTCAAGACGATCGTAAGCTTTGTTGATGTCGATTTTAAGAGCTACTTCACCGTTTTTCTTACGAGTATTTCTTTGCATTCTGTGGAGAGTTTCGAAAGCGATTATGGAATTATCAGTTATCATCCGGTCTTTGATAAAAGCGGTTTGGTTGTCCGAGATGAGAGAGTTGAGGATCGGTTTAATGCGGTTAGCAATCACTTTGGTCAGAATATTCAGGATAACGTTACAAAGAGCCATGGGTCTGTAGTCTTTAAGGTTCGTCGGCGAATCACACTTTGGAATGAGAGTGATAATAGTGTCATTAATGCCATTCGGGAACCTTCCACTCTCGAGCCATGATCTTCCAGCAGTGAAAATTTCATCTCCCAGGTTCATCCAGAAAAAGACTAATCCATGACTGTGTACCGACCGCGTGATCAATCTGTTCGAGAACCTCGTTAGACTTCCCTTTATGCCGTTTCCAAGTAAAAGGAAAGCCTTGCATTAGAAGGTCGGTTAAGTGACAGTCAGTTAGGGTCTCTCTAAAACCGTGAATGCACCACTCTGGATGTTCGTGCATGCCATGCTTTTCACCTTGAGAGAGAAGGTCATTAAAGTCCCCTATGACCACCCAAGGCCCGCAAAGGGTCCGCAAAAGATTCCAAAAGTCCCGACAACAGGTTCTTTCAGGATAGCCGTAATAACCAGTGATCCTCCAATGACCGTGAACTTGGTCGAGTATCTCCATATCAAGGTGATTTAGCGAATACGACAAAAGAGAACATTGACTTTTATTATTCCAAAACACACAAAGGCCGCCACCATGGTCGTTACAACTGACCGCAAAACAGAATTCAAAACCTAATCGATTTTAAGCCTAACAGCTTTAGATTGTGGCACAAGTGTTTCAAACAAAAAAAGGATATCTGGTCGAGAAGCTCTGATAAGCTCCTTAAGAACCGGAACTATCCGAGGGTTGGCCAGCCCTCGATAGTTCCAAGCGATGATATTCATTTGTCTAGGCGGGTCCATATGTGATCATGGTATGACTATCTTCCCTGAGTGGATCTGTCCCTTTATTCGATGGATTCTTAGCTCTTGGTTTCTTCCCGGTGGTAGTCTTGAATCAGTCCTTGATGATAATACGTTTCCGAGTTTGCAAACCGTTGTCGCCATTAGAATTATGGAAGTTGAAGGTGTTTGTTGCATGGGTCAGGGGGTCTATGGTAATGTCTTTTGCAGAAAAGGTTCCTGCATGGTTTGGAATGTGTATAAATTGTTAGGATAATTCAAGGCCATGGTAGTGGGTGGGTCCTCTTTGTGTTGACCGGTTACTAAGAAAGGGAAGGGGGGGGGGTTGTGTTTTATTTTATCTTTGAGAATAAGAGGGTGGATAGACTTTTTGGGTGAAGAGGTTGTGGCAGGCATTTTGGTTAAGCTTTTGTCTCCATTAGTCCTTTCAAACTTGTCCTTGATGGAAGTTGTATCCATATGGTGTAACAAGGGGACGATTTTGACCCATCATCCTCTACAACCCCCGTGCTTTTTGTCTCTGAAAGAACTGACAATAAAGAGGAATAGGCCAAGTCTCCTTTTGGGTGTACAAGTTTCTCCAGTACATCATTTTGGCAAGTGTTGACGGCTTTGGAAGGCTCACGGTTTCCAAAGTAAAAGGTAATTTTACCTTGTCCTTTGTCAAGAGTTGACCGTCCCTCTTTTTTGTTCTCGCACTTTTCCGGTGGCCGGAGGGGGTTAGCTGTGTACTTGTTGTTAGAGTTTCCGACGACCGTCGTTTGATCGGAGAGTCTGCAGTCCTCCACCTTCCATTCATTTCTTCCAACTAATGGAGTGAAACATGTGCCAACATAATCGCTATGTAACCAGGGACCGTAGAGTTGAACTAGCTTACCTTCCGAGTCTCTAATCGCAACCAACTTGTTTGTACAGTCGTGTTTATCGTGTCCTCAAATACCACATTTAAAGCAGATGACGGGGAGTCTTTCAAATTGAATTGGAGCCAGAGGTTTTGACCTTCGAATGGGACGTAGAGACCAGCAGTCGGGCGTTTGTCGACAGGCAGGTTGACCTTAGTTTTCGTGCTTGCTTTCATCATGGCAAGGTTTGAACCTTTCCAGCGAAAATCAGCATTGGGATCTGCCATACAAAACCAACTCCTTACGTTGTTTTCCGTAAACAATTTTAGGGGGATGTTGTTGATGGTTAGCATTAGAGGTATAGTGTTGAGATTTGCTTCCGCCCAATTTCCGGAAGTTGGCCATGACGCACCCAAAAGGAAACCCCCGATGAAGCACCAGGGTACTCTCTGTAAGACCTAGTCAAGGTCCGAAGGAGAGGAGAATGATATCCCAAAGTAAGTGCTAGAGGTATGATTTTCCAAGAATCAAAACTTCCATGAGTCTTTAAATTTCCACATGTGGCTGAAGACTTTTCGTAAGAAGGAGAAGCTACACCCTTTCTTGGAGAACACTCGAGAAACCATCAAGGTTTCGGAAAAAAACATCGAGACCAAGAACTTCAATGTTCTGCACTAAGCTGTCATCTGTAACCTCCACCACGTCCTCATCGGCCAAGTTCTGCGAGACATGCAGTTTGGTGGTTAGGGAGGCTAGGGCTTCAATGGTCTCATTTGGATTAGACATGGTGAACCAAGGGTAAGGAGGGGAGAAGGAGTAACAAGCCAAGATAAAGAAGCAAGGGACTTGCCGTCAGACAGGAGAGGGTCTCCTAAATTTGAAGTAAATCCACAGAGGGTTTTTGGAAGAAAGAGTAGTATGAGAGGTAAAACTATACATTGTTTACTTAGAGCATCTCCAAGAGCTTCTCTAAATTTTCTTTAAAATAGAGAATGTAAAGCCAAAAATTTTAAAATTATCATATTTCAACTCCAACAGCTTCTTCATTTTAGAGATTCTATTAAAAATTTATATTATTAAAATATTTAATAAATTTATTATTTCAAAAATCTCTAAAATTATATTGGTTGTTTTTTGATGGGAAGTCATTAAAATAATATTTCTCTCTCATCCTTTTAGAGATATAGAGAAATCTCTATATTTAGAGATTTTTCCAAAAATCTCTATTTTAGATAATGATAGAGAGATGTTGTTGGAGAAGTTTAGAGAAGAAAAATTGGTTTTTTTCTATTTTAGAGAAGCTGTTGGAGATGCTCTTAATCATCTTCCTAACGCTAATAAATAATACAGTATTTTAATAATTTTTTTTTGAGTAAAACGGAATAAAAACATGAGATAATGTCATGTCCGTTCCTGACATTTTTTTTAGATGATGTGAAAAAGGACCTTTGATAAGTACAATTTATTTTAACATATTGTTTTAATTATCAGAAATTAACATTGAATTCATATAAAATTGTTTTCCAACTATTCTTAGACACAAAATCGATTAGTAATCAATTCTAAATTAATATTATCTACCATAACATTTTTATGTAACATCGTCAATTTGTTCCACAATGTTAATTCTAATGATTTCTGAGTAATATTATGTAAATCAATGTAAATAGGTTGGTTTTTTATGTCACATTATGTAAATATTTTTTAACATCACTTTATATTTTTATATTATGTTCTTGAATTTGGGAAAGAAACAAAAAATAAGAAGGGAAAAGAAAAGAATAAAATAAAGTTTTTATTTTCGTTTTTGATAGAGGAGAGAGGAAGGAAAGAAAATGATATAATTTCTTTTTTCCATTCGTTTTCTTTTATTTTCTTTTCCTTAAACAAATCTTGAGAACATATTTTTTTTCTATCCCCTTACTTTTCCTTCATTTTCTTCATTAAAAAAGACTTAAAAACATAGCGTTAGAGTTACAAAAAATTTCTTCAGAATCATCAATCTTATAAATAAAAAATCTCATGTTACTTATAATTTGAGATCTTATTCTTCTTTTAAAGATAGAATAGTGCATAAGATTTATACACTCAATATTAGATAATAAAGAACAAAGATGAAAAAACAATTATAGTTTTGAAATTCTAAATACAGGTATAACTGTATAAGTAACATCTCGTATGATTGGTAATTTTTTCTATAGGGATAGGGATTTTCGTAGTTAATAACAAAAAATATACTATATTAAATACAAGAATACATGCGAGAATGGAATAATCAAAAGAGTCGATCGGAGATGAATTATAGATAATATATCAAAGTTTTGGAGGCAGTAATTTTAGAAGTTTGTATTAGATAAAAATACTTTACTAAACATTAAATGATACTGTATAATGAAGAACAATTTAACTTTTTTACATATTTTTTTCTCCATTATATTTAATTAATACATGTTTGGGTCCTTAATAATTAATGTATTTTAGTCCTATTAGACACTAGTTTTTTTTTATGTTTCTTCTATTTACTAACTTTTTTGACTACTATTATATATACTAAAAAAAAGTGGGCCCCTAACTTTTGTGGGCCTTGGACGTACACCCGACCCGTCCTCCCCCAGGAACGTCCCTGGATGATCCACATATATAGATAATAAAATAATGTCGATTATTTATAGGGTGTGAGATAATGAAAATTAGTGTAGAAAGTATGGAGTGTATTGTATCAAGTTTTTTTCTTTCATATGAGACACCAAATGTGCTCTTACCCAAGAACAAAAAGTTATTATTTGGAAAAACGGTCAATCAATCGGCCCTATACGGAACCCGCTTCCAAAGACATCAATGTGAGGGGGCAATTTTGGCTCACTCAACAGCTGAGGCTAGCGGGGGAGCCCAAGATTGAACCCAAGACATGTCTTGTATTTAGGCAAAGTCGCAACGCCATTTACCAACTGATCTACACGTCGAAGGTAAATAGTTATTATTGAAACAATATATATGTGTGGAGTATGATTGGAGATGCTCTAAGCAAAAAAATGAGATTTTTATAAGCCAATCAAAATGTTACAAAGACATGTTAAATAAATTTAATTTCTTAAACGTTAAACATGTTGAATCTCCAATGACCATTAATTTAAAATTATCTAGTGATAAAGAGGGAAACGATTTAACGAAAATAATAATATCGTGGAATGATTGGTAGTCTACTTTATTTGACGACTAGTAGTCTAGTAGGTCGGATATCATGTATAGCGTGTGTGTTTATGTCCTCGTTTTCAATCTTCACCTAAAAAATCTCACTATAAAGTTGTCAAGCGTAGTTTTAGATATCTCAGAGGTACACTTAATCTTGGATTATAATACACAAAGAAACCCAAATGGGAAGAAGTAACGTGTTTCAAAAACTCCGATCTTGGTGGTCAACCATATGAATAATAGTATATGCTACTAAAGAAGAAATGAAGAAGGCCTCAAGTTTTTCGTGATGCATACTTATGTAGCACTTGTTCATATTGTTGGACATTGAGTTAAATTTTTTGGATTTTAAGTAACTTTTGACACATATAATTATATATATATATATATATATTTGTTATATATAATAAACCTTTAGTAGGGTTGTGTTCTCCTATATGAGAGCTTTGAAACAATATATTATGTGTTCAAAATGAAATAAGTGTGAATGAGATATCGATGCTTTAAGTTGAGCATTTTGATGTAAATTAACAAAAGACAATCGGTTTTGCTAAAATCTTCGACCCAGTTTTAATTTTGTAACCGAAGACCCAGTTTAATTTTATTAACCGAAAATCTGTTTTAATTATTTAAAATATTTTGGTTTTATTTTTAAATAAATTTTGGTTATTATTTTAAGTATTAAAACTGACAATTAATTTGTTTAATTGTCATTTAATATTGCACTTAATTTCGTCGGTTTCATTGGTGATAATTCTTGATATAAATAAGGTCGATGGGTCTCATTTTTAGACACTTTTTACAACAACTGAGACTTCGGTTTCTCTTGGTTTCTCTCTACCACACACGAGTTTTCCAGTGACATTTTTAGGCAAGGTTTCTATCCGACAGAACATTCTGCTTATGCTGTTGTATCCTGGGAACAGACGACAAATCTGTTTAAGGGAATCATGTTCTACACGAGCCTCGGCATTGTTTCTTCCAACTGTTCGGGACGTTATTTTCATTGGAATCATGTTCTCGTTTATGTTATTTATTTAATTCCGTTCTAAGGAATTTGTTTCCTAATTATATAAATAAAATACATTCTAGTTCTACCCAATATTTTAACAATCTTAAATAGATCCGACTTTGTTTCGAATTTAATAAATATATGTTTTCTGTAAACAGATTCAATATTCGAGTTTGTTTCGAATTTAATTGCTTTCTGTTTTGTAAACATATTCGAGATTCGACTTTGGTTCAAATAAAACTAAATTTTGTTTTATGTAAATAGTTTCGAAGATTCGAGTTTGTTTCGAATTAAAACACAATCGAGTTAATCTCGATTTAATTTTACGTTTTATATATTAAGATTCAATATTCAAGTCGATATTTGATTTTGTTTCGAATTAGTTATTTTTATGTTTTCTGTAAATATATTCAATAATCAAGTGTGTTTTGATTAAATTAATTTTCTTTTGTTTTGTGTAAACATATTCGATAATCGAGTCTGTTTCGATTTAAATATTTTACCATTTTATGTAAATGGATTACATAATCGAGTTTGTCTCGATTTAATAACTTTTCTGTTTTGTATAAACAAATTCCATAATCGAGGTTGTTTCGATTTATATTATTTGGGTTAACAGATTCGATAATTGAGTTAGTTTCGATTTGATTAATTTACTGTTTTGTGTAAATAGATTGATAGTGGACTCTTCGGACATGTTTTTTTCGGATATGAATGCAATTGATACAAACTCTAAGGAGTAGTATTATGAATCAACTCCAAATAGGCTCAGCTATTTGAATATAATGTCTAGGAAAGATATAGGCCGATAATTTATATTCTAATGAGGTCGGTTTTTAAAATGCTTTTGCGCTTACCACTCTCACTGTCTTTCCTGGTTGTGTTCGAGTAGAGCTATCGAAAGGAATTGAGTAAATAATAATTTCCCCGATTGTGTTTATATAATAATGTATATTCGCCGAATCGGTGACTCGTAATCGACTCGTCGATTGATTTGGAGTTGAAGCTACCCGTCATGTGTGTTATGACAAAAGCAATATCAACACCTACAAGGATGTTGATAATGGGCAAAAGTTATTCATGGGGAACGCCACCACTGCCGATGTCAAGGGTGTTGGAGATGTGATCTTGAAGATGACTTCGGGAAAAGAGCTCAAGCTCAAGAATGTTTTGTGCGTTCCGGAGCTTTGTAAAAACCTCGTTTCGGGGTGGTTGTTAAACAAGTTTGGTTTCAAGCTAGTGTTTGAGTCGGACAAGTTTGTTTTGTCCAAAAGTGGTATGTATGTGGGAAAGGAATATGCCGTGAATGGCATGTTCAAAATAAATGTAATCGTTACTAATGTGATGAATAAATCAATTACTGATTTTGCTTATTTTGTTGAGTCTTCAAATGTTTAGCATGGCCGTTTAGGACATTTAAATTTTAATTTTATTAGTCGTTTGATTAAATTAAAAAGTTTACCAAATTTTAATTTTGACTCAAATCACTAGTTTCCCACATGGGTAGAAGCCAAACTTACTAGATCATCTTTCCAAAAACGATTGAAAGAAAAAACTGAAATCCTTGATTTAATTCACACTAATGTGTGTAATTTAAAGTCAATTCCTACTAGAGGTGGGAACAAATATTTTATCACGTTTATCGATGAAATACAAAATATTGCTATATATGTTTACTTAAAAGTAAAGATGAAGCAATAGACAAGTTTGTCTTGTATAAAAATTAAGTTGAGAATCAACTCAATAAGAAAATTAAAGTTGTTATAAGTGATAGGGGGTGAGTATGTTTCACCATTTGCCGAATTTTGTTCACAAAATGGAATTCAACATGAATCTACGGCACCCTACTCACCACAACAAGATGGTATTACCAAAAGAAATAATCATATCTTGAAAGAAATGGTAAATGCCATGTTGATTGGTTTTGGTATAAATCAGAACATGTGGGGGGAAGCCATCTTGTCGGCTAACTATCTTCTAAAAAAGATACCCCATAAGAAAAAGGACGAAACACCGTATGAACTTTGGATGAGTAGAAAACCATCTTACAAAAGCTAGGACCTAAAACAGTGAATTGTGTATTTGCACATAATAGTAGTGCATATAGGTTTCTTGTGTAGTTGTGTATGATTCCAAAAATCTATCGTGAGGCGGTTACTTCTTTTGAAGGACTTTAGTGGAAAGAAGAAATTAAAAGTGAGATAGATTATATCTTACAAAACCATACGTGGGAATTAGTGGATTTACATCCGGGTTGTAAGCCACTAGGGTACCGTTGGATCTTTAAGAGAAAGATGAAATCTGACGATAGTATTGATAAATACAAGGCAAGATTAGTGATCAAAGGATATAGACAAAAGAAACGTCTAGATTACTTTGACACACACTCGCCTGTAAGGCGAATAACATTCATTAGATTGGTGCTACCTATTGCAGCTATTAAAGTCTGCAAATTCACCAAATGGATGTGAAAACTGCTTTTCTAAATGGAGATTTAGAAGAAGAAATCTATATGGAGCAACCTGAGGGATTCGTTGCCCTAGGAAAAGAGAACAAGGTTTGTCAACTCGTTAAGTCCTTGTATGGTCTTAAGCAAGCTCCAAAACAATGGCATCAAAAATTTGATCAAGCCATGTTAGGAAGTGGTTTTAAAATAAATGAGTGTGATAAATGTGTATATACGAAAGACACCACTCATGGTTATGTCATCCTATATTTATATGTTGATGATATGCTAAAATAAGGTCCACAAAAGACATGTTAAAATATAAGTTTGACATGAAAGACATGGTTTAGCGTATGTGATACTTGGGGTCAAGATCACAAGAACCCAAAATGGTTTAGTATTAAGCCAAACCCATTATGTGGACAAGATTCTTGAGAAATTTAATCAAGGAGATACTAATATAGCTAGAACTCCAATTGATACTAGTCAACATCTATCTAAAAATAGAGGAGATAGTGTTGCACAAGTAGAATACTCAAGAATCATTGGAAGTCTAATGTATCTTATGAGTTGTACAAGACCAGACTTAGCTTATGCAGTAAGTAGGCTAAGTAGGTATACTAGTAATCCCAGTTCTGAACACTGGAAGAGTATTACTAGATTGCTAAGATATGTAAGATACACACGTGAATATAGACTTCATTATGAAAGTTATCCAATTGTAATCGAAGGATACATCGATGCAAACTGGATATCCGACATAAATGATTCCAGATCTACAAGTGGATATGTGTTTACACTTGGAGGTGCAGCTATATCCTGGAAATCATCCAAGCAAACTGTTATAGCTAGATCTACGATGGAATCCGAATTTATCGCCTTGGATAATGTGGTGAAGAGGCGGAATGGTTGCGTAAATTTGTAGAGGATATTCCTAGATGGCCTAAACCGGTAACGGCTATTTGTATACATTGTGATAGCCAATCGACAATTGGTAGAGCTCAAAGTACAATGTATAATGGGAAGTCTAGACATATTAGACGTTGACATAATAAAATAACGCAACTACTCTCTACTAGAGTTATTTCGATTGACTATGGGAAGTCAAAGGATAACATTGCGGATCCGCTTACTAAAGGTGTTAGTAGAGATTTAGTTTATAAGTCCTCAAGAGGGATGAGACTTAAGCCCTTGAATTAATAATTCATGCAAAGGAAACCTAACCCAAAAGACTGGAGATCCCAAGATTTGGGTTCAAAAGGACAACCTAGTTGTATGAATAGAAATGGAAACTGTGAAGGAGTTAATAAACTTCATAATCAGTAAAATTGAGGATAAGCATATGGCTTTTAATGATTATTGAAAAATCACCTATGTGAGAGAGAAGTGGGGTCGCTTCTAAGGGAATTGTGGGGGGCTTAATTACTAAAAGCTCTCGCTGAACCAGGCTAGTGTTCATGACCATAACGAACACAACTATGAGGATATGAACTTGTTAGGAAGAATTCTGCGTGAAACATATTGTCGTCTACACAAACAGCAGTTCAGTTCAAGGACATCGAGTCCACTGACAGCTAGGAGACTAAGTGTGTTTCACAAGAGAATGTTCAAAGTATATCACCTACGTATCTTATAGAGAATTCAACTATTGGATATTTTGTTGGAATTTTCGAGTGCAAGAGATCGATCTCCATCCATGTGGGGGATTGTTGGAAATTTTAATTAAAAATATGGTTTTTAAATATATATGTGTTATATATAATATTCTTTCTATGGGTTTGTGTTCTCCTATATGAGAGCTTCGAAACCATATATTATGTGTCCAAAACGGAGATTGTGTGAATGAGATATCGATGCTCAAAGTAGAGCATGTGGATAGAAATGTTAGCAAATATTGTTGGGTTTAGAAGTTGTCCCACATAGGAGGGAGGAGTAACTCTTGAGGAGTTTATAAGTAAAAACCTTCAAAGACTTACAAGCTCTTTGATAGGTTTTTCTCCAACACCTACACGTGCGCAGGGGGGGTGCGGTTTGGCGATTTTGTAGGCTAAATCGACCGAACTCATGTGAATGCGCATCTGCGGACACGAATGCATGTTAGACCTAAGAAGTATGAACCATAGGATGGAAGTATGATATGATGTGGCACACTCTTACCTCATGCATCTCCGATTACAACTGAATTCTGTTATACGCTCCTACCTGATGACGTGTCAGTTTGTAACTGGTTAGATTGTTGACTTTATATTCACTGTAATAGTATAAATAGCTCAAGTCTTTGAATGTAAAGTTGTTGATTGGAAAACATACTTTTGGAGATCATATTGTGCATTTTATTCCTGTATTTGTAATCGATCTTCAAGGTTATCAATACAATCTCAGTCTGTTCTTCATCTCTTATTACTTACTGTTTGTTTGATAATTATTGTTGTTAATTGATTTGAATTGCTTCCGCTTATACTTTGATTCTCAAATCTCTCAATTAGCTATTTAGAAAGGGATCTGGGTTCCAAAAATTGGCATCAGAGCCATCTAATCAATCTATTGATTATTTGATCTCTTCCATTTGGAGAAATCACTCTTCTACAGTAATGTATTTTTCAGATTTATACTACTGTTCATAACTCTACCCTGTTCTACGAGAATTTGTTAATCTCATAACAAAATTTTCTCCAAAATAGTGGTAATTGTGGTTAAATTTGAAGGATATCGACCTGTTTTTCGATTCAATTGGAATTTAATTGTTCTAAATTTCATATAATCGTCAAATTTTTTTCTCCCATCTCGTTTCTCTGTTCTCTGTCACAAATGGCATATTCAAATCTGAATGATGTTTACACCTCCGGTTCTCTGACCAAACCTCCCACTCTCATTCGTGGTGAATATCCACAATGGAAAATTCGAATGATAAATTTCTATGAAGGATTGGATACAGAACTCTATCCTATTGTCCAAAATGGTCCCTTCGTACCAATGACTACAATTCCACGAATTCCCGCTACTACTAATACTGATGAAGTCCCATCTCAAAAAGTTCTGAAGCTGAAGGGAAACTGGTCTGATGAGGAAAAGGCCAAAGTCGAACTAGCCAAAAAGGCCAAAACTCTTCTTATCATGGCTATTCCAAATGATATTTTTCAATCTCTGGATTCCTGTGACACTGCTAAGGAATTATGGGATCAATTAGAAAATCTTTTGGAAGGTGGTGCTAAAATGAAGAAAAACAGAAGAGCTCAAGCTCTGAACGAGTATAACAGCTTCCAAGCCAATCCTGAAGAGTCTCTAGAACAGACCTATCATAGATTTAATTCTTTAATAAATCAATGTAAAAAAAGATGTGATATTATTCGATCCCAAGAAGATAACAACGTCCTATTTCTTAAACGATTGAATTCAGAGTGGTCAAATCTTTCTATGTCCCTTCAAGCAAATCAATATCTTGAGCAATGGACTCTGCATGATGTTTTTGGTACTTTGCAAGTCCATGAGAAAGAGGTTGTTCAGAAGAAAACAACTATAGGTGGACCTCTGGCTTTGATCTCTGAATCTAAGGGAACGACCAGAAGAAGAAGTGAAGATAAGAGAGGAAAAAGCAAGGCCTTCATATCAGAGGCTATTCCAGAGAGTGATTCTGACTCTGATGATGAAATCAAAGCCTTTGCTAATTCTTTGGCTCTTATTACCAAACAATTCACTAATAGGTTTGGGAATAGATCATTTCAGGGAAACAGAAGATCTGATCGATCTACTACTTATTCTCCCAAACAAGAGACTCAGAGAACTGAAAAATCTGACGCTGAGAAGATAGAAGATGAGATGAAGAAGAAGGATGTGTGCTACAGATGTGGCAAGCTAGGACATTACTCTAAGGATTGCAGAGGAACTCTGGATAAAGACAAGACATACTACAAAAACAAATATAAGTACAATGTCACTGAAAGAGCTCATTATGCTGAGAAAGAAAACTGGCTAGGAGATGAGTCTAGCGGTGATGAGGCCATGTTATGTGGGATGGCAAAGACAAATGAGTCAGAAGATCAACCTTCTGAATCACCAGTTAGTACTTTCTCTGAATCATCCGAACTTGAAAACACAATTGTGCTTTTATCAAACAATTTTGAAGAACTAAAACAAAAGCTTACAATTGAAAAGAAATTACGAAAAGGCATTGAAAAAACTCTTTCTACAACACAAAGGGAAAGAGACATTTATAAAAGGGAGATGGATATTTTAACTGAAGAAAAACTGGAACTAAGTACTGAAAAAGAAAAGATTTCCACGACCCTAAAACTTACTGAAGTTAAGATTAAAAAGGAGAACTTAAATTTTAAGAAACTTTTGGAAGAAAAAGATAAGGAGATTCGAGATAAAGAAAGTGACAGACTAAATTCTTTAGCACTTAAAAATTATTTTCAAAAAGAGAGAGAATTTTTACATGTCGAACTTCAAAACAAAAGGCTACAAATCAAAACATATTTGGATGCCCAAAAAGTTCACGACAAAATTAATACACAAGTAGGAAGATCTGGACTTGGTTTTGAGGATTTTGATCCCTACACGTGTGAGAAAAGGTCTACCTTAGATTCTGTCTTCTGTATGGGACAAGAACAGAAGCCAGTGTTTCCAACTTTATATGCAAAATCAATCTTCAAACGATCAAAATATGAAAATCGTCACAATCAACGAAAACTCAAGTTCAAAAATATTGTATATTCATCTGGAAAAACGAACGTTGATCTGAATAAAATTCAGAAGAAGGATGATATTTCAAATTTGGTGTAAATGGTCATATAACTTTGAATCCAGAAGCTGATGCTTTTATTCCTACACAAGTAGAAGAAGAGTTACGACTTAGTTTTGAAAATGATATTATCTCAACTCTGGATAAATGTTTCAAACTTGAACATGAAAATGTTTTGCAAAGTTCTTTAAAGAAAAATCCAGAGATAGTTCCTTGTTCTTTAATAGACTTACATCTTTCTGAATCTCAAGATAATTTGGAAGTAATCACATATCCTTGGGAGACTAATGATCAAAGTGAAGATTTCTTTGACAATTCTGAAAAATACTTTTCTAATTTAGAAAATCAATCTTCACCTATTTACAGTAAGTCTCCAGAGGTCATCAAAAATAAAGATGCTCCTTTCTTATATGCTAATGAATCTCTGGAAATCAGAGCCTCTGATAAAAATGTTGAAAAACATTTCAGTGGCATACGGATACTCTCTGCTTCATCAAAAGGACAGAGAAAATCTGTATCTATTCATCCAGACTTCATAGGGATGTGTATTAAAGCCAAATCTTGTCTTGAACTTGAGAAAGAAGAAAATCTCAAAAAAGGTTTAAAAGATAAACAGTCTCCAAAACCCAATCTTCCAAAGTTTACTTATGTTCAAAAGGGAAAATGGACATCTAATATCTCTGCTCCTGTTTCAGTAACTTCGAAAGCTCCTAAGAAGGTAAATTAGAGGAAGCCTCCGCTGAAGAACATTTCAGATTCTGAATATAAGTCTAGTCTAGAAAGGAAGTTCTATAGAACTACTGGTACTAGAAAAGACAATATTAAGAAAAATTGTAGTTCTCATTATCTTAATGAAAATTCAATGAAAGCTTTTCTGTCTCAGAATTCTGAATGTTTTTCTATGTTCTTGAAATTAAAACAATTTTTCTTGAGGACCTCTGATCAGTCAAATGCTAATTTCTCATACTGCAAAAATAAACAAAAGAAAAACAATAAGATTAAAATTGCAAAGAAGAATCCTCAACCCTCTGCTAAATCAAATCAAGAGCAAGTTAAAAGAATTGACAAACCCAAAACTAACATTAAAGGACCCATAATGTGATGGGTACCTAAAAAACTCTGATTGATTGCAGAAGCAGCGTGTACATATCTGGTATCTTGACTTTGGATGCTCGAGGCACATGACTGGAACGAAAAACTTACTCTCCCAATTCAAAGACAAAAGCGGTGAAGATGTGACGTTTGGAGATAATGGTAAGGGTCAAATAAAAGGCTACGGTACTTTACAAGAAGATAATATTACCTTATCTAAAGTAGCTCATGTTTCTGGATTGAAACATAACTTGCTAAGTGTAAGTCAACTCTGTGATTCTAAAATCGTTGTGGTATTTGATGAAAAACATTGTTACTTATTTTCTAAGGCAGGTGAGGAACTCTGGAGAGCTGACAGAACAGGTAATCTATATATGATGAATTTCACATCCAAGGATGGTAAGGAAACTCTCTGTCTTATCTCTAAAAAGAGTGAAGTTGCATGGTTATGGCATCATAAAATGTCTCACTTAAACTTTGACTCTCTTGAAATGCTTGTCAAACAAAAGTTGTTACCTGGTCTTCCAGAAGTTCACTTTCAAAAAGATCATCTCTGTCCTGCATGTGAAATGGGAAAAATTAAACGAGCTTCTCATAAAACAAAGAGTGATCATTCTTGTACTCGACCTCTGCAATTGTTACATGTTGATCTATGTGGTCCCATTGCAATTCAGAGTCTCTCTGGTAAAAAGTATATTCTGGTACTTATTGATGAATTTTCCAGGTATACTTGGCTCGCATTTGTAAGACAAAAGTCAGAGGTGCCTATCGTTTTACGTAATATGATGACCAGAATCCAAGTTCTTCTACATCAGAAGATTCAACAGCTCAGAAGCGACAACAGTACTGAATTCAAGAATGCCAAGCTTGAGGCATACTTTGTTGAAAATGGAATCACACAAAATTTCTCTGCTGTACGCACTCCTCAACAAAATGGTGTAGTTGAACGTCGCAATCGCACCCTGGTAGAAGCAGCCAGAACGATGCTTGCAGCTTCTGGTCTTCCCATTCATTTCTGGGCAGAAGCCGTAGCCACTGCTTGTTTCACTCAAAATCATTCCATAATTGTCAAAAGGCATTTCAAAACCTCTTATGACCTTATCAACAAACGAAAACCCTCTGTCAAATTTTTTCATATTTTTGGTTGCAGGTGTTTTATCTTAAATGACAGAGACAAACTTGGTAAATTTGATCCAAAGTCAGATGAAGCTAAATTCTTAGGATATTCGTTAAACTCTAGAGCCTATCGAGTTTTTAACTTACGTACTAAGACTGTTATGGAAAGCATTAACATTGATTTTGATGATCAGACCCAACTAACTTTTGAGTATTCTACTTCAGAACTTAAACTTAATGCAGTGACTTCTGATTATCTTTCAGGACCCAGAGAATCCGAGATCGATGCCATTTTTCAAGATTTTCTAGGCGAAGAAATATTTTCAGAACAAATACCTCGTACCCCATCCTTAAGTATTCCTGAAGTTCTTCACACCTCTGGAATAACTCTATCTTGTCCTACTGTCTCTACAGCAAGTTCCCCTGTCATCTCTGCTCCAATCTCATCACATGCTAGTCCAGAAGTTACTCCAGTATCTTCATCTGAAGCTACTTCTGTATCTTCATCTGAGGGGGAGATTTCAGGCACTAATGATTCAGATTCAACATTTCCAGATGAGGTTATTCAATCCTCTGAAACAGAAACAGAAGTTCTGGCTCAACACGTACGACAAACAAGGATGACAAGATGGACTAAATCACACATTCCAGATCTCATCATTGGTAGTCCATTTGAGGGTATTAAGACAAGATCAGCTACTGCTAATGAAGCATTTTATGTCAACTTTCTTAGCATGATCGAACCAAAGCATGTTCATGAAGCCTTGATAGAACCAAGTTGGGTGGAAGCTATGCAAGAAGAATTACTTCAATTTGAACGTAACAAGGTGTGGAACTTAGTACCTTTACCAAACGGAAACATTGCTATTGGTACTAAGTGGGTATTCAGAAATAAGTAGGATGAAGACGGAATAGTGGTCAGAAATAAGGCTCGTCTGGTGGCTAAGGGATACTGTCAAGAAGAAAGCATTGACTATGACGAAACATTTGCTCCTATTGCAAGACTTGAAGCCATAAGACTATTTCTGGCTTTCTCTGCATACAAAAACTTTAAAGTATATCAAATGGATGTTAAATGTGCATTTCTGAATGGTTATCTCAAAGAAGAGGTGTACGTTGAACAACCTGCTGGTTTTAAAGATGCAAGACATCCAGAATATGTCTTTCTTCTCGACAAAGCTTTATATGGTTTAAAGCAAGCATCCAGAGCCTGGTATGAACGTTTATCCAAATTTCTGATCAGCAAAGGTTATGAGAAAGATAAGATTGATACCACACTGTTCATCAAAAGAGGCAAAGGTATATTAACTATTGTTCAAATTTATGTGGATGACATAATATTTGGCTCTACTCATCAAACTGAAGTAGATTTGTTTTCTGCATTGATGGAAAAGGAATTTGAAATGAGTATGATGGGAGAACTAACCTTCTTTCTCGGACTCCAGGTTAAACAAAATACCGATGGTATCTTTATTAATCAAGCCAAGTATGTTTCTGACATGCTAAAGAAATTTCATTTTCAAAATTCATCACCTATGAAAACACCTATCTCTCCTAGTATGAAACTAGGTCCTGATTCTTCTGGGAAATCAGTAGATGTCACGGGCTACAGAGGTATGATAGGTTTTCTTCTGTATTTAACTGCTAGTAGGCCTGATATTATGTTTGCCACCTGTCTTTGTGCTCGATATCAAGCAAATCCAAAAGAATCCCATTTGGCCGCTGTCAAAAGAATTTTTAGATATTTAAAGGGAACTCCTTCATTGGGTCTCTGGTATCCTAAAAATTTTGGGTTTGATTTAATGGCATATACAGATTCTGATCATTCAGGATGTAAGCTGGACAGAAAAAGTACCTCTGGTAGCTGTCAACTTTTGGGAAATAGACTTATCAGCTGGACATCCAAGAAACAAAGTTGTGTCTCAACATCTACTGCAGAGGCTGAATATGTTGCTGCTGCTAGTTGATGTTCACAAGTTATTTGGATAAAGACTCAACTAAGAGACTATGGACTGATATACGATAAGATTCCCATCCTATGTGATTCAGAGAGTGCCATTGCCATTACTGAGAACCCAGTTCAGCACTCTAAAACAAAGCATATTGATGTCAGGTATCATTTTATCAAAGATCACGTAGAGAAGGGGACAATAGAAATGTATTCTGTCTCTACTGATTACTAACTGGCTGATATCTTTACAAAAGTTCTGGACGAGAAGTGTTTTAATTTTTTAATCAGCAAGTTGGGGATGATAAACATGTAAATCTTATTTTTCATTATCTCAGAGCTGATCAGAGACCTCTGATCGCTTCTAATGGTTTTATCCAGAAGCATTCAGAAGTCTCTGACCATCTCTGTTTCTTGAGTTTTTTTATTCCTTTATATCCAAGTGGCAACAAAAAGTAAGCATCTCTTGAAAAGCAAAGGGGGAGAATGATACAACTTCTGAGGGGGAGCTCCGAGCTTGTTTCCAGGGGGAGAAAAACTAAATCTAATTTCTGTTAGCTTTCTTCTGAACACTTTTTATTTAAAAATTTGTTTTACATCTGCTTCTTCTGACTAACTCTTGCCATCAAGGTTATTCAGAATTTTCAGATTTAACTTAATATTTTTTGGAACATTGTTCTTTTGACATTTTTGGGTCAAATTTTTTGCCATTGTTTGTTGACTTATTTTCTTCTGAAAATTTTAAATATCAATAAGTCTATTTTAATTAACTCTTGCCTTCAAGGTTACTTTAAAATTTTCTTATTATTTCTTAATTTCTTAGGAAACATCTGTCAATAAATATTAAACTTTCATTTGGACCAAAACTGCTTTATCTCTCCAAATGTCTGATTTTAAATTCGTTAAAAAGATTTAATCTTAAAAATTGGTTTAATCAGTTAAAATGTTTATTTTTCTTGATTCAACACTAATTTTTCTTATTAATTTCTTTTTAATTTTTTTTTGGGATACTCAAACGGTTTAACTTAAATAAACCCTTCAGTGACTCATCAAACCTATGCTAAGTCATCATTTACACGATTTTCTGCTTTACACGTGTCTTTCATCGTGTGACTGCATGACTACACGCCCGCGTGATTACATCAGCATAACTGAATCGTTTTTCCTTTTCTCCAAATTCAAAAAAAAAACCCTTCTTATTCCACATTACACCCAAACTCTCTCTCATATATAAACCCCAAATACAGTACTTCATCTTCTTTCTCGCAAAATCTACAGTGCTTGCTATCCTGCTTTCAAATTCTCTCAAGCATTTCTAATCATCCATCAATGGCTTCCAGACTTGGTCTTACAAATCCAAATGATGACGAAGGTCGTCTTGTTGACTCCACGACGGATAGTGCTCCAATTGTCAAACTGCCTTTGAAGGCAAACAATGTGCAGGTTCTCCTCGATCCCAACACATATCTTCTCGACTTCAGAATCCTGGTTGAATTTCTTCAACAACATCAACGAAACCGTGCCCTAACCTTGGCCAATCCAAATGTTCCGGAGTTGTATGTCCAAGAGGTATGGCAGTCTATGTACATTGCAGATGATGACACACTACATGGAAATTTCAGTCATCCTAATGAACCTGAGAATGTCGTGGAAATACCTATCACTAAGAAGAAGATCGCTAGGTATTTTCACTTGCCTACTCCTACAATTGAAGTTGATGGTGGAATTGTGCCAAACCCTGACCTAGACCAAAACCCAACATCTGAAGCCCTCCTCTCCTTTATTCACTTCTTGGGGTATAATGACAATTTATCCAAGCTCTCTGAATTTAGACGCAAGAAACTGCCCCCAATGTGGAACACGCTTATCTCCATCCTCAACAAAAGTCTTACATGCAAGATTGGATCCCTAGATCAAGCCAGCAGAAACATTCTTACAATCATGTATGGAATGTACTTTAACCGACCCCTAGACTATGCCAGCCTCATCTTTCAAGAGATAAAAGCAGCTGTTAACACTAAGATATTCTTCCAAAATCAAGGAAAACCCCTTCCTGCCCTGATGTTTCCCATGTTTCTGTCCCTGTTCACCTACCCAGCGATTGGTGCTCTTAAAGCTCCTCTGCTTCAACCATTTTGCAAGATAGCATCCATGAACTCCCATAAACCAACTATGGATGTCAACGGCTACTCATCTCCAAGGGAACTCTCCAGGTATATGCTCGATCTTATTCCTTCCTCCTCTCTCTATCTCTTATCTTATAAACGCTCTATGGTATTCTCAGAACAGAGAATACCTACTCCAGAGCACTTGGAGCCAAATGTAGGAAGTGAGGGGTCACATGAGGCTGAGTTTGAAAAGAATCAGAGTGCACAACCGAGTGTTTCTACCCATGCCGATCTCTTAATGCAAGAGGGTACTGAAGATGTCCATAGAGACACATATGAGCGCAACTCTCCTTCTTTCCAAAGGGATACCACATCTACTCTCATTGACCAAGGACCACCTAGTCCAAACCACCCAGAAACCATCCGATCAGAGGATATTTCTCAATCTTCTGCATCACGCACTACCGGGGAAACCAAATCCTCTTCATCATTCTCTCAAAAGAATGATGATGATAATATAAGAGTTCATTCGCCCCAGAACTCGCCACAATCCATACCAAATGTTGTTGTCTTTGTGACCAACAATGTCATAGGAACCTCAGAAGATAAGTCCATATCTTCTGATAGTTTAGAAGCTGAGGAAATCCCATCAGAGGGGTTACAGCAATAGGCCGCACCACTTACCGGAGTGTTTACACTTCATCAAGGTAAGCACATTGTCTTCAGCACCTCATCCTCTAATGATGAGGACTCTGTTGAGACAATCAGAACAACCGAAGAGGTACCTGTTAATAACAACCCTCGAAGACAGGTTGGAAGTCCCTCCACACTCAACGTCAACACAGGTGTGAAAGAGGGCCTCTCTGAACGCGAGAGTAAAGGGGCTCCATGTGTTCGAGATACACCGGTTACACATTCTGAGTTCGTCACCAATGCAGCGTTTCAGGCATTTGGTGATAAACTTCAGAGATCTGTGGAAGATCTAAAATTATCCCTGGATTCTCACAATGCCATTCTTCTTACCATCCAAAATGAACAAACTCAGCATACTCGAACTCTGGAGGCACTCAGAGAGCTTATCTCTACAAATGCAGAAGCTCATCGATCACAGGCTTCTGATCATTTTTCTTCTCTGCACAAAGGCATCCAGGCCAACTCTGACGCTATATTCTTTATTCCTGATGAAATTCCAACACCAGAGGTCACCATCTCTGTTGATGAATATGGCTCCTTAGTGGCAGATCTTCAGAAGATCATTAAGGCTGTCCAACCCTCTAAAGACACTTCTGGATCATCCCTGGTGAAGAAGTCCGACATGGCTGTCTTTCATAAAGCCATGCTCGACAGAATTAATACTCTCACTTCCAAATATGTCTCAACAACCACTGCCAGCACTTCAAATGTGGATCAAAAGCTCACTTCTCTCGAGTCCACTATTTCTCAATTATCTTTAATGGTAAGCTCTCTCTCTCTCTCTCTCTCTCTCTGCTACATTCGCTGCTAAACAGAAGGCTAAGGAAGAGAGGGCATGCAAAAAGTCTGAACTCAAAAGAAAAAGATCTGAGGATCAAGATCCTGATTCTCAGAAGGGGGAGAAAATGCCAGAATCCAAGAAAACTAAGACTGCTATGGGCACTGATACTTCTTCTCAAGATAAAGGAAAAGCTTCTGCCTCATCTCCATCTGCACCTCCACCTTCAAAACAAACACCTCTAACTCCAAGACTTCTGGCCACACATTCCGGCACTCTTCCTAAGGATCCAGAGATGGCCCAATTTCTTTTGGATGTCATTGGCAATAACAGAAGTGTTCCCTACCCTCCAGATGTTGAAGCAGAACTTCTCAAAGCTAAGATTGCCAAGGCTAAAGCTGAAGCTTCAAAAGCTAAAGTTGAAGCCTTAAATAAAAGAAGAGAAGAAGAAAGAAAAGAAGCTGAACTCCATGCAAGAACTGAAGCTGAAAGGGCCTTTGCAGAAAAAGCAAGAGCAAAAGCAGAAATGGAAAAGGAAAAAGCTGAAAAAGCAACTGCTGAAGTATCATCAAGTCGAGCAGCTGAAAATAGAGAAAAACTGCAGAGACTTGGAAGAATTGATCTTCCAATTCTGGAAGTAACAAAAAGATATATGTATGCTCCTACAGATCAAAAGATCTATCTTGTGCTGCCTAACTTCTCAAATGGCTACAATGTTAGTGAGGCTGAAAAAGATAAATTCATGAGTCACAGGCAAGCCAGAAAGGATGTCTACACAATAGTGCCAATCAAGAGAGTTTCTGCCATCAAGCATATTCCATTTGAACAGACAGAGATTTGGTATACCATATATGAAGTAATCAGAGAAGACAATAAGACTTATTACTTCTGCGATAATGATTTACTGTCCATCTTTCCCTCTGATCTCATCTTTCTGGAAAATTTCATGAAGATTCAGATGACCAAAAGAAGTGATAACCAAGATCAAGTTGCCTACTCTCGGATCATTCAATGCATGAAGTCCCTCATCAGATACAAGAGACAAGTAGATTTTCAAATTGGGATCAATTACAATGTTGATAATCTTGCAATCTCTGCTCCTAATGAAGACTTAGAAGGTATCAATTCTCTAAAAATCGGCAGAGTATTGATTAAACCAGAAGAAGGAGTCATCTTCAAAAGACCAGATAGAAGGAGTTTCTTCAGGATCAAAGAAGCACACAAGTATTCATCAGAAGTTGTATACATTGCAAAATGTTACATCTCTGTTGATATCAACAACTATGATCCTGAAGTAACTGAGAGGATGGTGAAAAGACTTGATGGTCTCTTAAAGCTCAGAGGAATCATCGACAAAATCTCAAAGATCATTTCAACAATTGATCCACTCTAAGATAGACAAAACAAGGATCATATTCCACAACTCTGGTTTCATACTTAGGGGGAGATTGTTAGACCTAAGAAGTATGAACCATAGGATGGAAGTATGATATGATGTGGCACACTCTTACCTCATGCATCTCCGATTACAACTGAATTCTGTTATACGCTCCTACCTGATGACGTGTCAGTTTGTAACTGGTTAGATTGTTGACTTTATATTCACTATAATAGTATAAATAGATCAAGTCTTTGAATGTAAAGTTGTTGATTGGAAAACATACTTTTGGAGACTATATTGTTCATTTTATTCCTGTATTTGTAATCGAACTTCAAGATTATCAATACAATCTCAGTCTGTTCTTCATCTCTTATTACTTACTGTTTGTTTGATAATTATTGTTGGTAATTGATTTGAATTGCTTCCGCTTATACTTTGATTCTCAAATCTCTCAATTAACTATTTAGAAAGAGATCTGGGTTCCAACAATGCAGCTCCAAATTCTCGGGCTCGCGCATAACTGTTTTGCTAAAAATTTCGAGATCAGTTTTAAGTTTTATAACTGAAATTTGTTTGAATTTTAAATCATTTCGGTTTCAGTAATAATGAAATTTTCGGTTTTGTTCTTGAGAATTAAAACTGCATTTATTATCGTCAGTTTCATGGAGCTGATTTGCGAGTATAAAATTGGACCTTGGGTCCATTCTCGTACACACTTCACACAGTAACATTCTCGAATTCTCTCTGCATTTCTCGACTTTCCGACAAACTTTTCCAGCCAAGTTTCTTCTCGGGCAGCCACCGCTGTTTGTACCGTTGTACACCATTTTAGTTAAAATTCCTTTTTAACTAAAACCACATTTTTAACTAAAATTTCCAACAATATGACATGAGACACCATGTTTGATTGCACGGGTTTTACTTTACTGTTCCTTTGTCAATTTATTTTATTTTGTTCATAAAGGAATTTGTTTCCTTGTAATTTAATTTTCGAACAATCTTAAACAAATTCGAGTTTTTTTGAATTTAATTTATGTTGTATGTAATTAGATTCGCTATTCAAGTTTGTTTCGAATATAATAACTTTTTTTTTCTATAAACATATTCAATATTCGAGTTTGTTTCGAATTTATTTAATTTCTGTTTTATGTAAACTGATTCGATATTCGAGTTTGTTTCAAATTAATAACTTTTATTCGATACTCGAGTTTGTTTCGAATAAAATAAAATTCTGTTTTATGTAAACAGATTCGAAAATGAAGTTTGTTTCAAATTAAATAAATTATTGTTTTCTGTAATAAGCTTCAATATTCGAGTTGATATTCGAGCTAATTTCGAATTAGATGTATTTCTGTTTTGTGTAAACATATTAAACAATCGAGTCAGTCTCGATTTAATTTTACGTTTTATGTAAACAGATTCTATAATTGAGTTTGTTTCGAATTAGTTATTTTTATGTTTTGTGTAAACATATTCGATAATCAAGTGTGTTTTGATTAAATTAATTTATTTTGTTTTGTGTAAACATATTCGATAATCAAGTGTGTTTTGATTAAATTAATTTTCTTTTGTTTTGTGTAAACATATTCGATAATCGAGTCTGTTTCAATTTAAATATTTTTCCATTTTATGTAAACGGATTACATAATCGAGTTTGTTTCGATTTAAAAACTTTTCTGTTTTGTGTAAACAAATTCCATAATCAAGTTTGTTTCGATTCATCTTATTTGGGTTAACAGATTCGATAATTGAGTTAGTTTCGATTTAATTATTTTACTGTTTTGTGTAAATAGATTGATGGTGGACTCTTCGGACATGTTTTCGGAGATGAATGATATTGGTACAAACTCTAAGGAGTGGTATTATGAATCAACTTCAAATAGGCTCACCTACTTGAATACAATGTCTAGGAAAGATATAGGTGGATAATTTATATTCTAATGAGGTCGGTTTTTAAAATGCTTTTGCGCTTACCACCCTCACCGTCTTTCCTGGTTGTGTTCAAGTAGAGCTATCGAAAGGAATTGAGTAAATAATAATTTCCCCGATTGTGTTTATATAATAATGTATATTCGCGGAATCAGTACCCGTCATGTGTGTCATGAAAAAAACAATTTCAACACCTACAAGGATGTTGATGATGGGCAAAAGTTCTTCATGGGGAACGCCACCACTGCCGATGTCAAGGATGTTGGCGATGTGATCTTGAAGATGAATTCGGGAAAAGAGCTCAAGCTCAAGAATGTTTTGTACGTTCTGGAGCTTTGTAAGAACCTCGTTTCGGGGTAGTTGTTAAAGAAGTTTGGTTTCAAGCTAGTGTTTGAGTCGGACAAGTTTGTTTTGTCCAAAAGTGGTATGTATGTGGGAAAAGGATATGCCCTGAATGACATGTTCAAAATAAATGTAATCGTTACTAACGTGATGAATAAACCAAGTTCTGATTTTGCTTATTTTGTTGAGTCTTCAAATGTTTGGCATGATTAATTTTGTAACCGGAAATCAATTTGATTTTAAATATCATTTCGGTTTCGAATTTAATTTAAATGAAATTTCGGTTTCGATTTTTGTTTAATAAAATCTTATCGATTACAATCTTGAGAATTAAAAATTGCATTTAGTTCGTCGTTTGGTTAAATTAAATAATTTACCAAATTTTTAATGTTAACTCAAATCACAAGTGCCCCACATGTGTAGAAGCCAAACTTACTAGATTTGAAAGGAAAACTGAAACCCTTGATTTAATTCACACTGATGTGTGTGATTTAAAATCAATTCCTACTAGAGGTTGGAACAAATATTTTATCACGTTTATCGATGATAATACAAAATATTGATATATTTATTTACTTAAAAGTAAAGACGAAGCGATAAACAAGTTTGTCTTGTATAAAAGTGAAGTTGAAACAACCTGTCTTTGCTCAATGGATACAAAACAAAAACCGAAAGCCCTTCTTTTAAGTTCATCCCAGATACATGGCTTACATGATTTATAGTTCAGCAGAAAGAATCAATGTACTCAACAAGAAAATTAAAGTTGTAAGAAGTGATAGGGGAGGTGAGTATGTTTCACCATTTGCCGAATTGTTCACAAAATGGAATTCGACATGAATTCACGGCCCCTACTCACCACAACAAAATGGTATTGCCAAAAGAAAAAAAAAGTACCTTGAAAGAAATGGTAAATGCCATGTTGATTAGTTCTGGTATAAGTCAGAACATGTGGGGGGAAGCCATCTTGTAGGCTAACTATCTTCTAAATAAGATACCTCACAAGAAAAAGAACAAAACACCGTATGAACTTTGGATGGGTAGAAAACCATCTTATAAGTACTTACAAGTGTAGGGGTGTCTAGCTAAAGTAGTTGTACCACCGCCTAAGGTACAAAAGTTAGGACCTAAAAGAGTGAATTGTGTATTCATTGGATATGCACATAATAGTAGTGCATATAAGTTTCTTGTGTATGATTCCTAAAACCTATCGTGAGGCGGTTACTTCTTCCGAAGGTCTTCAATGGAAAGAAGCAATTAAAAGTGAGATAGATTCTATCTTACAAAACCATACATGGGAATTAGTGGACTTACCTCCGGTTGTAAACCACTAGGGTACTGTTGGATCTTTAAGAGAAAGATGAAAACTGACGGTAGTATTGAAAAATACAAAGCAAGATTAGTGATCAAAGGATATAGACAAAAGGAAGGTCTAGATTACTTTGACACGTATTCTCCAGTAACACGAATAACGTCCATTAGATTGGTACTGGCGATTGGATTTATTAGAAATCTGCAAATTCACCAAATGGATGTGAAAACTGCTTTTCTAAATGGAGATTTAGAAGAAGAAATTTATATGGAGCAACCTGAGGGATTTGTTGCCCCAGGACAAGAGAACAAGGTCTATAAACTTGTTAAGTCCTTGTATGGCCTTAAGCAAGCTCCAAAATAATGGCATCAAAAATTTGATCAAGCCATGTTAGGAAGCGGGTTTAAAATAAACGAGTGTGATAAATATGTTTATACGAAAGATACCACTCATGGTTACGTCATCCTATGTTTATATGTTGATGATATACTTATCATCGGTAGTGATGACAAAATAATAAGGTCCACGAAAGACATGTTAAAATCTAAGTTTGACATGAAAGACATGGGCTTAGCGGATGTGATTCTTGGGGTCAATATCACAAGAACACAAAATGGTTTAGTGTTAAGCCAAACCCATTATGTGGACAAGATTCTTGAGAAATTTAATCAAGGAGATACTAGTATAGCTAGAACTCCAGTTGATACGAGTCAACATCTATCTAAAAATAGAGGAGATAGTGTTGCACAAGTGGAATACTCAAGAATCATCGGAAGTCTGATGTATCTTATGAGTTGTACAAGACCTGACTTAGCTTATGCAGTAAGTAGGCTAAGTAGGTACACTAGTAATCCCAGTTCTAAACACTGGAAGAGTATTACTAGATTGCTAAGATATATAAGATACACACGTGAGTATGGACTTCATTATGAAAGTTATCCAGCTGTCATCGAAGGATACAGTGATGCAAATTGGATATCCGACATAAAAGATTCCAGATCTACAAGTGGATATGTGTTTACACTTGGAGGTCCAGCTATATCTTAGAAATCATCCAAGCAAACTGTTATAGCTAGATCTACGATGGAATCCGAATTTATCGCCTTGGATAAATGTGGTGAAGAGGCGGAATGGTTGCGTCAATTTGTAGAGGATATTCCTAGATGGCCTAAACCGGTAACGGCTATTTGTATACATTGTGATAGCCAATCGACAATTGGTAGAGCTCAAAGTACAATGTATAATGGGAAGTCCAGACATATTAGACGTAGACATAATACAATAAGGCAACTACTCTCTACTAGAGTTATTTCGATTGACTATGTGAAGTCAAAGGATAACATTGTGGATCTGCTTACTAAAGGCCTTAGTAGATATTTAGTTTATAAGTCCTCAAGAGGGATGGGACTTAAGCCCTTGAATTAATAATTCATACAAAGGAAACCTTACCCAAAAGACTGGAGATCCCAAGATTTGAGTTCAAAAGGACAACCTAGTTGTATGAATAGAAATGGAAACTGTGAAGGAGCTAATAAACTTCATAATCAGTAAAATTGAGGATAAGCATATGGCTTTTAATGATTATTGAAAAATCACCTATGTGAGAGAGAAGTGGGGTCGCTTCCAAGGGAATTGTGGGGGGCTCAATTCTTAAAAGCCCTCGCTGAACCAGGCTAGTGTTCATGACCATAATGAACACGACTATGAGGATATGAACTTGTTAGGAAGAATTTTGCGTGAAACATATTGTCGTCTACATAAATAGCTGTTCAGTTCAAGGACATCGAGTCCACTGACAGCTAGGAGACTAAGTGTGTTTCACAAGAGAAGGTTCAAAGGATATCACCTACCTATTTTATACAGAATTTAACTATTGAAAATTTTGTTGGAATTTTCGAGTGCAAGAGATCGATCTCCATCCATGTGGAGGATTGTTGGAAATTTTAGTTAAAAATATGGTTTTTAACTAACTTTGGACATAATTAAATATGTATATATGTGTTATATATAATATTCTTTCTATGGGTTTGTGTTCTCCTATATGATAGCTTCGAAACTATATATTACGTGTCCAAAACGGAGATTGTGTGAATGAGATATCGATGCTCAAAGTAGAGCATGTGGATAGAAATGTTAGCAAATATTGTTGGGTTTAGAAGTTGTCCCACATAGGAGGGAGGAGTAACTCTTGAGGAGTTTATAAGTAAAAACCTTCAAAGGGCTTACAAGCTCTTTGATAGGTTTTCCTCCAACACCTACACGTGCGCAGGGGGGGTGCGGTTTGGCGATTTTGTAGACTAAATCGACCGAACTCATGTGTGTGCGCATCTGCGGACACGAATGCAGCTCCAAATTCTCGGGCTCGCGCAGAACGGTTTTGCTAAAAAATTTTGAGATCAGTTTTATAACTGAAATCCGTTTGAATTTTAAATCATTTCGGTTTCAGTATTAATGAAATTTTCGGTTTTGTTCTTGAGAATTAAAACTGCATTTATTATCGTCAGTTTCTTGGAGCTGATTTGCGAGTATAAAATTGAACCTTGGGTCCACTCTCATACACACTTCACACAGTAACATTCTCGAATTCTCTCTGCATTTCTCGACTTTCCGGCAAACTTTTCCAGGCAAGTTTCTTCTCCGGCAGCTACCGCTGTTTGTACCGTTGTACCCTGGGAACAGACCGAGAATCTGTTTAAGGGCATCGTGTCCAACACGTGCCTCGGTTTTTTCTTTTATATTTCTGTTTGTTCTTCTTCTTTTTCTGTATTTACTTTCTTTCATAATGTTTGTAAGGCATTCGTTTCCAATATATATTTATAAACAGTATTCTGCTTCTACCCAATTCTAACAATCTTAAATAGAGAAACATGAATGTAAAAAAATGTCAACCCCCCCCCCCCCCCCTTAAAGGAAAGGAAGAAAAAGTCGATAAACAACCACTCGGGTTGTGGTTGAACAGATAAGATGCTATAAGACATGAGACTTTGGAGCGACATAAGCGTAAATCAAACCTTTATTTGGTGTTTTTTCTTCTAAACATGGATTTAAATGTACAAGAATTGAATGTTGTTGTATGCTTAAGACGATTCGTACCATGCATATTGTTTACATGTATTTAGATTTTACATCCTGCTGCAATATAAATTACTTGATATCATATCAAGTATATTACTATATTATTTTACTTAATATCATATCAAGAATATTACTATATTATTTTACTTAATATCATATCAACATTATTACTATATTATTTAAAGAAAATGATGAGCCTTTTATTAAGAGACTAGTGATAGTACAGCAAAGAAAAGATAAAGAAAAATAGAGAAACATGAATGTAAAAAAATGTCAATTTTCCCACGTAAATGAAAGGAAGAAAAAGTCGATAAACAACCACTTGGGTTGTGGTGCACCAGATAAGGTTTAAGGGGATGTATTGGAATTCTCATCTTCCCCATGCTCGAGTTTGTTGGCAAAACTTTTGTGACCATAGAGATAAGAATTCACATGCGATGACTCTAAATTATTTAGGATTTGTCATAAGATTAGTCGGTGCATATAAGTCTTCTCAAAAATCCAAAAAAAATTAATACACCATAAAATGAATGATAATTTGGACTGAATAATAAATTAATACTCTTAGAATGTACAATCATTTTTAGATATGTAATGTACAACTTTTTTTGAATATATAGTAATTATAGTCTGATAGCAAGCATACTAACCAAAAGTTCCAATTTCAAATAATAATATTCTTAACAATACCCTCGAATGTTTTCGGTTGTTTGAGAAGACTCCAAGGACAACTTTTGTCTTTGGTACTCCAACACCTCTATTCCGTTTGTATTCATATATGACAAAACATACCAAGAAAATAAAATAAAATAAAATAAAAACTAAACTAGAAAGATCATTCTTGTGGCTATATAAAAATTACGGATTAGAACCCTTGATTTCTTTTTATTAGTATCTATAGTTTCAATTTTGAGATATAATTTGGATCTCTAACACCAACTCTTGTTAAAAATTGTTTGTTAAACCACCTACATGCCCCTCACGTGAAGGCTATTGTTGTCATTTCATCAGTTTTTTAATACTTTTTTAATTGTACAAGTTTATTTGCTACTTGTGCAAGTCTTTAAAGCATTTCGGAAGAAAAGAAAACATAAAGCACCCCCATCTTTCCCTTCTTCGGTTAAACCACTCACCGCTTTCCCTTCTCTAGTCATCTTCCCCGACCAACACATACTAGAATACACACACCGTAACATACCCACATATACTAAAACAACCCAAATCCAAACCTTAATCAACAAAACCTATATCCAAACACAAATACTTACTCAAATCAAATATTTGCTTTTAGAACCAAAGGTTGAAACCTATACAATGAAAAGTTTAAATGAAACCCAACTCACCATTCTCAAAAGTCAAAACCATAAAATGAAACCTAATGCATGTACCTGGAACCATCAGTGCCATCACATATTCGTCATGCTTGCCCAAATCAAATACTTGCTCAATGAATGAGAGCCCATTTTTTGGATCTACGAATCCGTTTTTCTAAGAAATCAGAGTTTAGAACTTAAGCAACTTGAAGCTTTCTTGGAGTTATGAAAACCATGTAAGTCGAGATGGGGCTTCTTGGAGGAGGGGAGGAGGTCAGTGGGGGTGGGGGGTGGGGTGGGGGGGGGAGGATGACGTTATGGTGGTACAATGACAAATGGTTCATTGAAAAATTGTAATTTCAAGGGGGGGGGGGGGGGGAGGGGGAGGTCGACAGGATACGAGAATACGAGAAAGGTCGTCCATGTAAAAAATCATACATGATCCGAGTGACTTTTCCCATGTGATTTTATACTTAAGTCGCCCCAAAAATACCCCGCCCCATTTAGTGTGATTTTGTACATGAAAAAGTTTCTTGTATTCTCGTAAATGGTTAGCGTTCTTGTATGAACCTACCCCTATATATATAATATTAAATATGACATATAAATAAAAAATGCAACAAAATTGTAAAACACATGAAGATACCCTTTATTTAGTGGAACAAATTCAACAAAGTTTGTAACTTCACTTGGAGAGTTTCTAGAGATGTCCTTTCCACAGGCATTAAACTTGGGGTGTGTGATGTTTAAACCCCTTGTACTTGTCTACTTTGTCAATGTAACCTTGAGAATAGTTGGCATCTGTTTGTAGATTGCCAACTACGAGAGAGTATTGGCGGCAAGCGAGGTTATTGGAGCTTGTGGACAGTCGGGCCGCAAGGTCTAGCACTCTCAAGGATCTCTTGTTCTCCATTCTAAAAGACATCCCTACTCTTGTGGCAGATAATTTTCTGCTGATTGTTTGGAGTCGGCCTATGGTATTGATGACACGATGTGCTCTAGTCAAATGGTTCAACGGGTCCTGAAACGGTGGTGAGAAGAGCAACAAGTGTCCACTCGGGTTGGATAAAGATGGATGAGATGCGGGATCAGACCGTGGTTGCTCAACTCAGGATTGCTCGCACCTTTGGCACTACCCACCCGATAATTTTGTGAAATGCAACACATATGCGACCCTCTTTCCAGATGATGCTAAGGCTAGAATGGAGCTATGATTTGACATGCTCAAGGTATGATCTTCGATGTTAGAACGAAACCTATCTGCAGTTTGCAGCATCTTCACGAGTGTGATGCTTTGGCTCTTCTTGATGCCATGTCGTGGGCCGTCGAGTTGGGCTTGCAACAGGTTATCTTTGAAACCGATGCAAAGTTTGTTGTTAATGCAGTTACCTCCATGGATGATGACGACTCAGAATTTGGGGATATCACTGGCTGTATTCGGGTGACTCTACGCCATCATGCCTTATTCTTGATTAATTCTTGTCTTGTTATGTATTCTCATTTGCCTTCTGCTATGTCTTATTGTTTTAAACGATGTTTGCTCTTTGAGTGCTCATTAATTTACGTCTACGATTCCTTTCAAAAATAAATAAAATTCAACGAAGTTATAGTTAGGAACCTAATTCATAACGAAAATAAAAATCCCAAATACTCGGATTCATAAAAGAAATTCGAGGGACCAATCTTAATTTTTCATATAATCACATGGACCATGTTTGTAATACTCAAGAAACTGAAAGAAGAAAGAAAAAGCAGAGACCAAAAGGACACTGTTTGTGTGATTCTCTCCACTACCAATGGCCCCGCCTTCTCTACTAGCTAACGCCGGTGATATCGCCACCGGAAAGTCGATGACCAGCCGTTTGGCTTCAGTGTACAGCGAAGTACAGAACAGCCGTCTCCACCATCCTCTTGCTCTCCCTTCTGTTCTTAGAAATCCTTTCAAAATCGTCGATGGTCCCGCTAGCTCCGCTGCTGGAAATCCAGGTATTTCTTAACTTTAGAAACGTAGCAATTATGACGCCTGTAAAATCAAACTTATTTATGCCAAAATCACATATGATCGGGCTATTTGTATTTGATCGATTGATAAGATTTTTTGGAATTCAGATACTACCGCACTGGATTGTTTGATGAAACAGAATTCGATTGTTTAGAAGTTAATTAGTTCTTCAATTTATTAGTTTTAACATTAGGTTTTGATCAACCTTTCACAAAAGGAACTTATGTGTTGTGGAAAAACACTAAAACAGCAGTTGTATTTGGAAGTAACTTCTTATTTGGCTATTAGAAGATCGAATTGTGAATTTATGAGGGGCATGATTTAACTGGGAACTGTTACATCGAACATAGACTATGTCACTTTTGCTTTACAATGTTCGGAGATTACAAACAGGTCATAAGGTGGTCAAATGACATTATGGCAAGAGGGTGGCAATGGCATCGCCCTTGTTTAAAAGATGACAAGATGTTCCGGGTTTTCTGGCGAAATGGATGCTTTAGACTACCATATTGAAGATGAAGGTGAAGAATTGCTCTCTCCCACACGAGAGTTTGTGTGTAAAATACTAAGAGCATCTCCGACAGGCCACAACTATGCTAAAATGAAGAAAAATGGGATTTTAGCATTTTTGTTGCTCCAACACCTATGTTATCCTCAAAGCCGATAGAGAAAATAGGAGAGAGATTGTAAAAATCTCTAAATTTATAGAAATCTCTAAAACTCCATAGAAGAAAGAGAAACAATATTTTAATCATATTCAACCAATTAAACTCATTGAATTAAATGTGTGAAGAGAGAAATAATATTTTATTAGATGTATTAAATATTTTATTAATATAATTAATGTTAGAATCGCTAAAATAGAGTAGTTGTTAGAGTTGGATGAAATTTTTTGGGGAGGCTAATGGCACCCCTATAGTATGCTAATGACACCCCTACCAAATAATACCTCACACGCATCAACATCAACATCCTCTTTTTACATTCCCAAGGCTATTAAAAGTACATTAAATTTCGTACACAACCCTGTTAAGGAGGTACCATTAGCACTCTCCAATTTTTTTTTATAGAGATTTTGAGTTTTTCATAGAAACATTGATGTCACACCCTTTTATGTTTTTCTAGATAAGCATTTTGATTTACTTGACTTTTTTCTCTCAAAGTTGTCGCCTCTTTCTTCTTATTGTTTGCAATAACCGACGGTTATAGAAGGATTTTGACTTCTTGTTTTTTTGTCATAGATGAAATTGCAAAACTTTTCCCGTCCCTGTTTGGGCAACCATCAGCAATGTTGGTGCCTGGTGAATCTAATGAATCAGGAACAGCCTTGAAGATAGGAGTTGTGTTGTCTGGAGGGCAAGCTCCAGGAGGGCACAATGTTATATCTGGGATTTTTGGTCAGGATTTTAAACTTCCATTGCCTATTTTTATTTGTTTGAAACGTGTAATATTATTTAACTGAGACTCATATCTTTTCTCTCTCTGCCCTGTGTAGATTATTTGCAGGAACGCTGCAAAGGAAGTACCGTGTATGGATTCAAGGGTGGACCTGCTGGGATCATGAAGGGAAAATATGTGGTCTTAACCCCTGAGTATATTTATCCTTACAGAAATCAGGTAAATATAATCTAAGCATGCGTAAATTTTATATTTCTGTTGAAATTTGGTCTGCTTTTCATCCAAGATTAAGATCATATACAGCAATGCAGAGGATCCAGATGGCTTCGTATGTATGCGAATGTATGAGGTTATCAGGTAACTAACTTGAAAATAATAGGGAATTTGTTGGGCATGGACGCTTGATTTGTTGCATGTGTCGTTTTACGTGCAACAAGGTTTAAATTTGTAAAATAAACCTAACTTAGGTCAATATAGAAGTAAGTTGGGTGTCGATCTTATCTTTGAGTCGGTCTCAGTGGTCAAGCTAATGTTTTGTGTTAACTGAATGCATGTGTGTCACAACGATTAACTATTCACTTTACTAATTAATCTCAAATATTATCTACTTAAAAACCGAAATCTACATAGCATAATTAACATTAACTTCCAAAGCTTTGAATTTAGAAGTTGCACTAAAAATAAGAACTAAATAAATAAAAATCAATCCTTTTCAATATATCTGAATTTTAATGAATGTAATTAGAGCATGTAAGTGAAAAAGCGGAGTTCTAGAATTTAAAAACCCAAGATCATCCATAATCATGACTATCCCAAATGTTCATCAAGTTCAGTTGATCTTACCAATTTATCTTATCCGGTACAATATGCATTATTTAAATGAATATAAACATGATATTGATCAACACTCGGCACAATCCATGCCTATTCAAACCAACCATCCTGATCCTAATCTACTGTGTTCGACACAGTCGGGGATACCAATGGGCTTTATCTGTATTGCCAATCAATTCATACAAATAAACATTCAATCACATATGAATATTTCATAGTTTCAATCTTTCAACACCAACAATATTTGTCACATATTCTTAATACATAAATAATCATACGTCTACACTTTTAATCAAACAATCCGATGAACATCAATTAAAGCTGAACCACCCCTGGGTTATCACGCGTGATTGTCTCTAGCCTTCCATTCTGGTTGACAACATTCTTGATACTTGAATCAGCATCCCCATGTGTTCAAGTGCAAAGAAAATGAATAACGTAGCAATCTTGATGATGAATCAAAGGAAAAACTCCAAAAACTATGGGAGAGATAATGCATGTATTATAGAAGATGTTGCCTCCTCTCTTACCTCTTTTCTAACCCTAATTTCTGTTAAAACTAATGTGAAACCCCCCAAAAAAGAACCCTAAGGTCCTTGTTATAATGAAAAATGTGCAATGACCTTGTTGCCCTTCGTTGAACTCTAACTTTTTGCTGTCAGCATAGTGACTCCAATTTCAACGTTGATTTCGGAAGTTCCTGTAAACAGAATGTTATACAAAATATGTAAGAACACAAGATTGAGATCAAGGAAGTCGGGTGTATATTGATTACAAACAAGATTACAAAGTGTATCGTACTTAGTAGGAAAGTTCAACTATAAACGAACTAACTAACTCTATATTCATACAGGTATAGAAATGCTACAGTTACATGTTTGTCTATCACAGGCCTATCACATCTATACACGTGTTGCTAAGTCTTCAGACTTGCCACTTCAGAGTTTCTTCCGAACTCTGAAGTCCTCTCTTCAGACTTCATGCCTTAGGCTATTCTCCTCCTTGTCTTCCGAACTCTGAAGTCTCCTCTTCAGACTTCTGAGTTTAACTCTGCAGACTTCTTTCCTTAGCTTTTTCTTTACTCTTCAGATCTCTGACTCTAAGTCTGCAGACTTCCATACTTAGAGTATATCTGAAGCAACTCTTCAGATCTTAACAGATTTCGACACGGGTGAAGGTCGAAGTTTCAAAAACTCAAAACGATGAAAGTTATAGCTCTTTTCGCCATCTTCTAGCAGATTCTTGAATCTCCTCCATTGGTGCTTAAATGAGTGAGATATGATCAACATATTGCATCATAGTGAAGCTGTCCAACAGCTTCCTTTCAATTTCTTTGTCTGTTTCGTATATCAAATGCATCTAATGTTTGGCCAAGTACTTGCAATTCGTCTTTGTTGCATTGTTTCCATGTCAAAGATCTCATCATCCGTATTTGCATCAAATTGTAATAATAATGTATCGTATCCCACTAATATTTCACAAACATACATATATTAACTATTGAAACAATTGAAACAATAGCATTTTACAATGTTATCAGGATTGACTATAAAGATGTACAACATTTTATTTTTCCAAATATTTTGTATATTATTGCAATGTATGTACTACTGATTTTTTCTTACAACTTACAACTTGCTAATTTATTTTATTTTATTTCACTGCATCAGGGAGGATTTGATATGATTTGTAGTGGGAGAGACAAAATTGAGACTCCAGAACAGGTGTCAATCATTGAACCTTACCTAACTTGTTTGCAGATTATATGATTTATTAATATCCATACTGACCCTTCAAGTTGAACAATGAAATAAACGTCATTTTTTACACTGATTGGAGTTGTATGCACCTAATTTTAGTTTAAGCAAGCGGAAGACGTAGCACTGAAGCTTGATTTGGATGGGCTTGTTGTTATTGGTGGAGATGATTCAAATACAAATGCTTGCCTTCTTGCTGAATACTTTAGGTGACGGATTTACCATTATTGTATTTGATGTGATGTTTCCTTATTTCTTTTTTCGGCTAGGCTTTCTCTAATACATGATTGAGATATCATGGTAACAGAGTGTGCCATTAAAGGGATTATCTGTAACTTTAATAAGTGGTTGTTATCTTATTTAGTTACTGCATCCCACAGGAATAAAAATTTGAAGACCCGAGTCATTGGATGCCCAAAAACCATTGATGGTGACTTGAAATGCAAAGAGGTTCCTACAAGTTTTGGATTTGATACTGCATGTAAGGTAATTCCATTCATGCAATTGATCTTCACACTTCTAACTTTATCTCTGAATCCCCGTACTCCTTTGCCTATCATTGTCATATGAAGTACAAATGCTTTTGAACATGTATTAAGTACGAACCTAGTTTCCTTGATTTTTAATTGGTTAATTACCGAAGCTTGATTTATATGTACATACGTGTATGTATACATATATATGCGTGAATTTCCGATTAGTGCATCTCGCACTTCCAATTCATTCCGAGTTAGAAAAAGTCAGTTCCTTTTTGAATGCATGTATATCTGTATACTGTATGCATAGATATGTGTGTGTGTGTATGGAATCTTGTTAACCTAACTATTCTGAGAATCATGATATAAGTTGGCCCTCAGTTTTGTCATGCCTTTCAGATACTGTTAGCCCAGTTCATTGAATATATGTAGTTTCTTAACTTTATTTTTATGACGCCTTTTTATGTCTTCATGATTGATAATTTTCTTCTATTATGATGATACAGATATATGCTGAGCAAATTGGAAATGTCATGATAGATGCTCGTTCTACAGGAAAATATTATCATTGTGAGCTCATTGACCTTTACTTTCACTTGAAAGAATTTTTATATCTTCATTCTTTGGCCTCTGTTTCTGTAGCATCAAATTCTCCATTGGCTTTCAATCTCGTGCCTAACAATAGGAGCATAACATATTCACATCAATAAACTTTCAACATACATAGTCACTAATTGTTATTTATTTATTTAAAAAACGTTCGATTATGGTTGCCAACATTGTTTATAATCCAAGAGCACCTTCAAATTTCAGCTGTGCTTTATAGCTGCTAATCATACACTCTCGCTGCTAATCTCATGGAAGTCAAATGAAAAGTTTGCCTATGGACAAAATGTCTAAAGTACCCTGACTTGGGTTAATATAATATCTAATTTTGCATGGATCATAGCTAATGTAAAGTGAAAGATAATATGAAAGTTGTGTGCGACCTTAGTAAATAGTAACTGTTCTCATATTCAACAGTAGTTCACTTGTTTTACCTTAAAATAACCTTTGAACTAGGGAGCACGTCATCCGTACCCAGACACCTTAGGAAAATATGCATTAAATTTGTTTCGGGATGGCTGGGTAATATTGTATTTCTCTTGCAACCTATAATGTTTGAGAGAGAGCTGCATCATTGTGTATTTTGTGATCATGCATACTCTTGCATCACTGGATTTGTAATATTTATTAAAACAATTAGATTTAGCCAAGAGAAATTTACCATCGTCTGGTGCGCTATACATTATTCTATTGTTTCTTGACCATGCGTTATTTTTAATTGTGCACGTATAATTAGAGCTGGATGTATAAAATTTCATTTACATTTGGTCAACCTTCTGATACCGTATTTGACAATTGACATAAACAACCAAAATTCAACCTTAATTTCATCATTTTATATCTTCTCCCCAATTACTTTGACTTATCCAAGTCAAAGTTCATATGAAGAACTTGCTTATTTCTTGATAATCTTGTGAACCTAATGATCAATTCATTCCATATATACTAATAAGGGGCTGTTTGGTAGTTGCTGGATGGTATAGAGCTGGATGGTATAGAGGTCTGGATGGTATAGAGGCTCTGTATGATATAGTGCAGAATGAAATATTGTTGTTTGGTAATGGCTCTGAATAGATAATCTGAATGACACCAAATTACCATTTTAACCCTATAACTTTTTTTTGAAAAACAACAATTATATACCAACCAAAAATAGATGGAAATCATCCCAAATACAAAGTTCAAACAGTGCTCATAGAGAGCCTTAAAAACATGACAGCAGCCACATCAAAATCCACCACTTACCACCTATTATACAAACAACAAACTAAACAGGAGGACACGATCGAACAAAACAAAGACAACCCAACGACAGCCCAGTTCGGACTTACTCTATCGTTTGCGAGGAGTAAACTTACGAGCAAGAACCCAATAAACGTCGATGTGATACTTGCAGCAACATGAACAATGGTGATTCCAATTGATCAATTTGCAGGCCACCCATAACTTGGTGATTCCAATTGATCCATAAATTAAACTCCTTAATCCTCTGAGGTCATCCAAATTGCAAGTCATATTATGTGAAATCACAAGAACTTGGTTTTGAAGAGAAGCAACAAGAACAATGATAAGTTACCATCTTTATACTCGTCTAGTTTAAACCCGATTCATATATAATGAAACAACAAGATGACACAAAAACACCCATCTTTCCAGGCGGAAACAACATCAGGTTGCCGGTATTCGCCCAACGCCCAGCGTTTGTTGTATTTGCTGTTTAAACGGGAACGGTAAGCAAATAAGATGACACAAAAACACCCGTCTTTCCAGTACGGCAACCATCTCGGTGTATATCAACTGAAATACACAAAAACCAAACAAGATCACAAACAAAAGGTGTTAAATATGAGATGCAATCGATCTTAAAATTGATGAGATGCAATCGATGAGATGAAATCGATCTTAAAATTGATGAACAAGTATGAAAACGATCTTAAAATTGATGAACAAATATGAAATCGATCTTAAAATTAATGAACAAATATGAAATCGATAAGATGAAATAGATCTTAAAATTAATGAACAAATATGAAATCGATCGTGAAATCTATGAACAAAGATGAAATCGATCGTGAAATAGATGAACAAATATGAAACCGATCGTTAAATAGATGAACAAATATGAAACTGATGGTGAAATCGATGAAGTACCTGCACATCTTGTTGAGAGAGAATGTGAGAAGGGTTTTTCCACAGGGAGGAGAGAGGCGTGCAAGGGCAGTAATGGAAAAAAGAGACGTCTGAAGCATTTTGCATCCCCCTTTATGCAGAATCGTGCAGAGGTTCTTGTTTCAATTCAGAGGCTTTAATTTTTTTGCCAAACAAAAATCTATCTCTGTACGATTCAGAGATGCCTCTGGATGGTCTCATTCAGATCCAAACAAACAGCCCCTAAAACATACTCATTCTATACACTTAAGATCAAACTCATATGAAACCCTAACTCTTTCTTAACACGAAATCCATATTGACCCGGGAACAGGTTGATGAACATTCTTTTCTACGTCTATTGGTCCACTCCTAACCATGGTCTCGGTTTCAAAAGAATTGCAACATCTGACCCCACACTAGATTATTAGAAGTGGTTGACTATAACAAAATATTTAAAAAACCCTTTGCAACTCAGAGTAAATGTATGGGAACCAAAATGGGCCACACATACTTCTATAATAGTTATGTTGGTGGCATATTGGTACTTTGATCTTAAACTTGTTCAGATAATCACAATTCAATGCAAAATAATGTGCATATATTTTAAAGCATATGATTGTATTAAATGTTAATTTGTCTTCTGCAGTTGTACGACTTATGGGACGTGCTGCTTCCCACATTACATTAGAGTGCGCTTTGCAAACTCATCCAAACATTACTCTTATTGGGGAGGAGGTACTAAAGTTTCTTCCGCTTATATAACATTTACGTAATTGTTCAACGACGGAATATGATAGCATGATACCTAATTAGAATTATTATGGATTTATTATTTTTAAATGTCATCTTCCTGCAGGTTGCCTCCAAGAAGCTGACTTTGAAAAATGTTACAGACTACATCGCAGATGTAATTTGTAAACGTGCAAATTTTGGTTATAATTATGGTGTGATACTGATACCCGAAGGACTTATTGATTTCATCCCTGAGGTGAAGTATTAAAAGCATATGCTTTTATGTTGTTTAATTATCTACTATCTTAGCAAGGCATCATATGCCCAGCTCTATATTATCAATTTCGATATGTTTTTTTTTTGTAAATATATATATGTATTGGTGGTTTTCAGGTGCAACAACTTATTGCTGAACTGAATGAAATTCTGGCCCATGAAACTGTCGATGAGCATGGATTGTGGAAACAGAAACTTCTTCCTCAGTCTTTGCAGCTTTTTGAGTTACTTCCTCATGCAATTCAAGATCAATTGATGCTTGAAAGGGATCCCCATGGCAATGTCCAGGTATTTCTTGTGATAGTGCTAAAAAAATGAAAAACTGAGGAACACCCTGGTAACTGTTCATCTGGACGTTATGCAATGTGCATACAAGTAATTTGAAAGCAATTTGTCCGATATGTACATGTGCATAAAAACCCAGTAACAGCTTCAGATACAAGTTACTTGTATGCACATGTGCATACCATCTAGATGATTTGTCTCTGGGGTGTTCCTCGGTTTTTCATTTTTCTGGGGTTTTCCCTTAACCTCCCTCTAAGTTTATCCCAAAATAAGTGTCTCCTTTCAAAATAATTTACTAAGTTTCTACTTCCACCTTTAAATTATAACACACAAATATTTAAGAGTTGATGCGATGGTGAACTTTATTATGAGTAAAATTCTCATTCAATAATTAAATAGTTTAATAATTATACAATTCTAAAATTGTGTGTTTTTTATCATGGACATTTATTTTGGGACGAACGCAATATATTTCTTTTGGGTGTTCTAATAGGAAATATTTGATGCCTTTGAACTTGTTTATACCTAAGGTTGCCAAAATAGAAACAGAAAAAATGTTGATCCAAATGGTTGAAGGTGAATTAGAGAAGAGGAAGCAAATGGGTCAATATTCATACCAATTTAAAGGGCAATCTCATTTTTTCGGGTACTTTATCACCCTTCTCTTTATCACGCGTTCCATTTGTTAACAAATCTTTTTTATAAACTCTAATAGCGTTTTCTATATTCTCAATAGTATGTCATGAGTTCTGGTGGACTAATTTGGGATTTATATCTCTCAGTTATGAAGGACGGTGTGGTTTACCCTCAAACTTTGACTCTTCTTACTGTTATGCATTGGGTTATGGTGCCGGAGCTTTACTTGAGAGTGGAAAATCTGGATTAATATCTTCGGTACGTATCTTTTTAAGAATTACTCTTTTAAGATCTTTGATTAATATTGCTTAAGTTGATCTGTAATGAGGACATTAATTGTGTCCATAACCACAAAGGTTGGAAATTTGGCTGCACCAGTCGAAGAATGGAGTGTCAGTGGAACTGCATTGACTTCTTTAATGGACGTTGAGAGGAGGCATGGTAAGCTATCCATCTTACTGATTGATGAATATTTCACTCCATAGTTTAAAGATGTTATAATTATATCCCAGTAGAGTTAAATTTTTAAGGTTTTAGTTATTTCAGATGAGGGTTTTAAAGGAAATCGAGCTTTATGTAGCAAAAAATATATCATAAATGAACATTAATTACTCCGAGTCCCAAAAAAATGCAACTGTTTTCCAATACTTGATACACAATTTTGTTAGAGTATTTGACTATAAATGGTCCTTCAACAAGGGACAAAATGAAGAATCTTGTGGACTACCGATAATTTTGTTAATTGTAATGATTGCGCCAATAGGCAAAAAAAAAACTAAAATTTGAATTGAAACCTTACCCAAAAGAGAAATATTGCATTTATTTTGGACCAACTCAGAAATGAAATTCTTACATTTATTTTCTATCGAAGTGTGCATAAAACTATATGATATTGTTTTGGAGGGAAGGTTCATTTAGGAACCCTGGAACCACCTATCTTATGAATCATGAGTATCTGTTACGACATTCATCATGAATATTTTATCACATTATTCATCATGCATACTCACAAAAAGGGTGGTTCCTGGGTTTCTAAAATATTTAAGGTTTCTAAATAAACCTCCTTCATGTTATGAATCTTATCATCTTTTATTTCATGAATATTCCTGTTTCTGAAAAGTACCCTTAAATTGGTAGGTAAATTCAAGCCTGTGATAAAGAAGGCAATGGTTGAACTTGATGGTGAGTTACTTTCTTACCTTTTCATTTGGCAATTACTTAAAGGATTTGGATTTTAAATTTCTTTCCTTCTTTTTTGAGTTGAAAGCATTGCCGAAGCTCCAACTCAACTATTCCAAAAACCATGTTCGTGAAAAGAAACTTCAAGTAGCGTTTCAATAAGTTTCAGGGGCTATTTTTCCACTTTTTCCAACTATGACCCTGCATATTTTTTTCTGATTAAATTTTTTAACATAATCTTTTAGATTATTTTACATTGTCATCTAATTTATCAGTGTTTACAAAACATTACTAGTTTAACTTATCAACCGACAACTAGCTTTTCAGTCGTTTGCTAAATGTAGCCTAAGTCTATAACACTAATGTTTTCAGGTGCACCATTCAAGAAATTTGAATCAAAAAGGGAGGAGTGGGCCCTTCAAAACAGATATATCAGTCCCGGTATGCACTTCACTCCATAAACTTGATATATCAGTCCCATTCGTCTCAAAAATAAACCTAGTCGTTTTGCTGAAACTGAAAAGGTTGAAAGAGTCTTAACGATATGATAAATAAATCTACAAGGTAATTGACATGCTCACCAACATCTAACAGAATTGCGTTTTTGGTAGATTTCATGTAAAGAATTGAGCCATTACGTGTGAAATCCTATAAAACCATAATTAATTATTATGATAAGAAAATTACAAAGAGAAACTGAAAGCGTTAATCTTATATCCTTTTGTCCCATTGAAGTTGTAACATGTTCGTTTTGACTGATTGATATCTTGAACCATCATATTTGGTTTTTCACAACCTTTCTTATATAAATTTATATCATATCTGCATACATCCTACCCCCAGATTGTGGGATATATTGTCGCTAGTTTGGTTTATACTTGGTTTTTTATTGCAAACAAACTAGTCAAGGAAAACACTAATTTTGAACGAGCAAGTTTTCTTAGATGAAAAGCTTCGAGTACAATGATCTTTTTTTGCATTTATATTTGTATAGTTTGTCGTTCATGGACAAAATGAGGGATCAATAGACTTTCTAAAACGATTAAAAGTAGATAAAATAGATAATTAGATATAAAGAGGATAGATATGTGTAATTCCCACCCCAACCCCACCTCCATCTGGGATATACTCGGCTTGTTTGATTTTGTTTGGTTTAATGTGTGAAATTTGAGCAGCATATTAGACTATGTTACTCCTTCCTTTTCGAGTAAGTGTTCACATTTCTATTTTAGTTTGTCCCAAAATAAGTGTTCATGTTTAAAATTCCAATTCTATCCTTATTTATAAGATGGAGAGTGAAAATAGGAATGGGAATGGATTTTCATTCCCTCCTGTTTAATTAGGTTTGGAAATTTGGGCTTTCTGGGGGAATGAACCTATTATATCATATAAAACCAAACATTTTCTTTTATTATCATTTCCATTAATTACTGCTTAATACCTCCAACCAAACACCCCCTCATTACTTCTTCTATGATTAAGGGTAAAATTGTCATTTAATTAATTAAAAATGATATCTAGTGGACACTTATTTTGAGACAAAGGGAGTAACGTTTATGTATGAAATATATTTTGGCAGGTCCGATTCAGTTTGTTGGAGCAGAAGCTGATAGAGCCAACCACACCTTGTTGTTGGAGCTTGGAGTTGAGGCATAATAGTTATTTGCTCGATATGTTGAACAAATTACACAAAGTGTTTTATACTCGGACCATAAATTGGAATCCAACCATTTTGTCGTTCTCCGGGTTCGACACAATTTATTTGCCCACCCGGAAAATTTATTGACAGAATGGATATATAGGATCATCAGGTCACCATTAGTGTGACCTTGAAATTACATAATGTATATATTATTTGTAAATAAATAAATTAAATAAAAATACTACTCGGATATAATATTTGGAAATCTTCGAGCTAAATGTGGTTTTTAAAGATATTCAAGCTAATTGTTACCCTCAAGTGAAGGTTTAACCGGTCGATCAGGTTGGATTAGGTTTTAAACTTTCGGGTTTCAAGATATGTGAAGTATGAACAAGCATTGATTCGAAGGTGGCTTTTTTCTTCTACGTCAAAACTTTTCTTCTCTTTACCTTAATCTTTTTCTTTTCAATGGGTGTCTAGATCTGCTTTTGTGTTTATTGACTCATCCTAGGGTCTTGAAGTTAACAGTCGGGTAAACCTTCAGTGGCCTTGAGTAGACTACAGCCCTCACTGGTTTCAATAGGTGACAAATGGGGAAGAAACCCGAGATTTTACTGGCAATAAATTCTATTGTTGGTACTATTTCATCTTATATCCATTTTGATTGGCCAAACATATAAATCAACGGGGTTTATTTTAACAATCTAAACAAGTTTGCTAATACTTTAATCGAAAGTGGGGTTTAGAGAGTGAGATGTATGCATATTATGAAATGGTTATGAACTAATTTGACTGGATTAATATATAGGATGAATCTCTGGGATGGGTAGAAAGATAAAAGAATTACGAAATGCTTTATATAGTACAAAATGCTAACAATCAATGTCCCGAATGCTTTATATGCTATTTCATTTGTAACAGTTTTGTAATTTATATCCATTTGTAACCATTTCATATAAAACTAATTGAAAGTTTGCAAAAGAAAACATGTGTACTCGCTTGCAAAAAAGGAATGTATGACAGATAAATTAATGAAATGATCTAGTCATTTACAAAGTTTTGTGCAAGCAGTTTGTATGTATTTTCATAATTAGGTTGTATATAGATCTTATTGGTTCCGAAGGTACAATAAACACAACACAATGGTAGATGGAGGGTGTGTTAAGAAATAAGCAATAAACACAACTGTTTGGTGAGACTACCTGCATCAGCGATCTCATTTTTGAGATTGTCAATAAGACAAAAAAAAAATATATTAAAAAAAAATCAAAAATCAATTGTAACGAACGATCTCATCATTCGGTGAATATGAGATTGTTTATATAATATTAATATATATGTGACAAGTGTCACAATTCGATTGGCCATTTAGATTTTATTAGGATAAGATTTATCTAATTAAAAATAAGACTTTAGTTGAAGATGAACGAGGTACATACGAAAATTATTATGATCCTACTGAGTTTATTAACGACATGCCCACAAACGGAGAACAAAGAAGCTCTACAGAAGATGATGATCCTGAATTTTCTACTGATCGGATTGCAAACTTATCCCGTTATATGACTAACAAGGAACAACTTCGCAATAGGGAAGCTCATAACGCCCTAAAAAATGATTTGGTTGAGCATATACGTCAAAAATTTGGTCAAAATAATTAACTACGGTTATTTATGTATTTCAAATATGTAGTTTCGTACTTATTTTATATGTTGTTTAATCTAATTTCAGTTGTATGGTAAGTTTTTTATAATTAAAATTATGTTTAATTGTTCATTCATCTTATCTATTTACATATTTATAATTAAAAATAATAATTATGTGTATAAAAAATAAAAAATATAATTTTATAAAATAATATAATAGGTGAGATTGGATTGTAAAAGATTGTGGTTGGAGTGTGAAAATTTTGAGATTGGATTGAAGTTGAATATTATGAGGTAGATGAGAGAGAGAGTAATATTTTAATTTGAGATTGGATTGGTTGAGATTGTGAATGTGGATAGTCTGTGATTGTCGACCGTCAAATTCCTCAACTGGGGCTAAACAGATATAAGCAAACATTAACAAATATTAAAAAAGTACCAAAACACATGAAAAATAGTAAACTAATGATGCAATTGATATCAAAGCTGTTTTTTGACTTGTAAAGGTGGTCTTGGCAATCTCCTTCCAAAACAGAATCTTTTTTTCTCAATTTCTCCGGTTCCTCTTCCTTCTTCCTTAACTTTTGTTTCATTTTGATAAATTTTGTTAAAAAAAACTTAACAAGTTCATTAATCACTCTATTATTTTTAGACCTCTTTTCCAAAAACTACATCTCTCTCAAGAGATTTTCACGTTCAATTAAACTTTTTCGCTAAGGTTTTGAAATCCATAGCTTCTCCTTGAGCTGGAATATGTAATGCAAAGCATACGGCTCTCTGGATGTAGATGGTGATATCTATATATATATGGATCATATATATATATATATATATATAGAGAGAGAGAGAGAGAGAGGGAGGTTCAGGAGAAAACGCTAAAAAAAGAGAAAACTGAATAACACCCTGGGAGGCCGCCATCTGGTAACATGCATTAGTGCATATGCACTAATGCATATTTATGCATTGGTGCATAGAAAAAAATACCGTCCAGATGGCGGACTCTCAGGGTGTTCTTCAGTTTTCTCTTTTTTTAGCGTTTTCTCCTGAACCTCCCTATATACAGGGTGTTCTTCAGTTTTCTCTTTTTTTAGCGTTTTCTCCTGAACCTCCCTATATATATATATATATATATGGTATAATGAAGTACCACATGGTGGCTGGGGGAGAATGTATAGCTTAGTTGGTAGAGCTCCGCTCTTGCAATTGGGTCGTTGCGATTACGGATTGGATGTCTAATTGTTCAGGCAGTAATGATAGTATCTTGTACCTGAACCGGTGGCTCACTTTTTCTAAGTAATGGGGAAAAGGATCAAAACATGCCACTGAAAGACTCTACTGAGACAAAGATTTGGCTACTTAAGCATGGGCTAATTCATAGATCTTTGGGTTTTGATTACCAAGGAATATAGACTTTACAAATAAAATCCGAGGATTGGCTGTTTTGATTCAGTTTTGAAAATAGAAACTAATCTTTTTTGTTGAATTTCTGCACCAGATTCAAGTTATATAAAGTTTGTGTTTAACGCCAATTTCCATCAGAGATTTACTAAAGTCTTGAGTTGGAGTTTATAACAAATTCGCAACTGATTTTTAAAAAGTGTTAATTAACATATGATAAGTTTTTGAAAACTAATATCACCCTTCCATATAAATGGGTCAAGTTTTTGGAAATCATATATTTATCTTAGTTCTTAAAAAAAATCTATATTACCTTATATATAGTTATTTTTTTAACCAATCAGATTATGTCAAAAACGAATACTCTTTAATTTATTTAATAAATATATTGATGTATGTATGCTTTTCAATTTTTTTTAACATGATTTCAAAATTTTAATTCAGAGTATATCTACATACAAATATATTCGTATAATATTTGTTACTGTTATAAAATAACGGATTTGAGAGAGAGAATATAAGGGTCGAAAGCTTTTTATTCTCATTCCATATGAATACATATATATAGTCATAGATGAATTAGTTTCCAAGAATCATAATACTTACCTAATACATATATTTACCAATAATAAAGGGATTGACATCCATTCCATATTTATCTATTTCCATAACATTCCCCCTTGGATGTCGATTAAGAGTACTATGCCTCGTTAAAGCCTTACTAAGTAAAACCCAGTGGAAAAAAACTTAGTGAAGGAAAAAGAGTACATAGTCACTCCAAATACGCTTGGGGTTATTGCCTCATTAAAAACCTTGTCAGGAAAACCCAATTGGGACAAAACCATGATCAAGGGAAAGAGTGCAACGCGTATTTTCTCCCCCTGATAATTACATCACTTGAGTTCTTTAAGTCGGCGCATCCCAATTCCATGGACCAGTCTTTGAAATGTTGAAACCGGAAGAGACTTGGTGAACAAATCAGCTAGGTTCTCACAAGAACGAACTTGTTGAACATTGATGTCGCCGCTTTTCTGCAAATCATGTGTGAAGAAGAATTTTGGAAGTATATGCTTTGTTCTGTCTCCTTTAATGTATCCTTCCTTGAGTTGAGTAATACATGTTGCATTATCTTCATACAAGACTGTTGGTAATTCTTTATCTGAAATAATACCGCAAGATCCTCGAACATGTTGTATTACACTTCTCAACCAAACACATTCCCTACTAGCTTCGTGGATGGCTAAGATCTCGGCATGATTCGACGAAGTAGCTGTCATGGTCTGTTTCGTAGAGCGCCATGAAATCGTTGTTCCACCAATAGTGAATACATATCCGGTTTGCGATCGACCGTATGGGGATCTGATAGATATCCGACATCTGCAAAACTAATTAAACTTGCCTTTGATTGGTTAGTAAAGTATAAACCCATATCTTTGGTACCTTGGAGGTATCGAAAGATTTGTTTTACTCCATTCCAGTGCCTCTTTGTTGGACACGAGCTATATCTTGCTAATAGATTCAAAGAAAATGATATGTCTGGTCTTATATGACCTGCGAGAAACATTAGTGCCCCAATCGCACTTAGATATGGTACTTCAGAACCAAGAATATCTTCATTATCTGTTGGAGGTCGAAAAGGGTCTTTCTCAACATCAAGTGACCTCACAACCATAGGTGTACTCATTGGATGTGATTTATCCATATAAAACCTTTTCAACACCTTTTCTATATAAGTTTCTTGATGCGCAAGAATTCCATTTTTGAGATGTTCGATTTGTAGCCCTAGACAAAACTGTCTTTCCAAGATCTTTCATTTCAAAACCCTTTTTCAAATATTCCATTGCCCGAGGAAGCTCACCGGGAGTTCCTATTATATTTAAATCATCTACATACACGACAATTATGACAAACTCGGGTCCAGATTTCTTTATAAAGATACATGGGCAAATCGAATCATTCTTGTAACCTTCTTTCAGCAAATATTCGCTAAGAAGATTGTACCACATACGCCCTGGCTGTTTCAAACCATATAATGATTTATTCAATTTAATCGAGCAATGTTCTCGAGAACTTACTGAAAGGAGGAATTCCCCCAGGCAATTTTATAAAAAAACGAGATAACTTACTTTGCATGATTCAGGCAGTTTCAATCCTTCAGAGAGTTTCATGTAAATATCAGTGTCAAGTGACCCATATAAATAAGCTGTCACGACATCCATTAAATGTATATCAATACCTTTTTGTATTACCAGACTTATAAGGTATCGGAAAGTAGTTGCATCCACCAGGAAGAATAAGTCTCCTCATAATTAATTCCGGGTCTTTGTGAGAATCCTTGTGCAACTATTCGTGCTTTATATCTCACAATTTCATTTTTCTCATTATGTTTTCTTATGAAGACCCATTTATATCCGATGGATTTTATACCCTCGGGTGTACGGACAACAGGTCCAAAAACTTCCCGTTTCATTAGTGAGTTCAATTCTGCCTGCATTGCATCTTTCCATTTTGGCCAATCCTTTCTATACATGCATTCATTGACATACTTTGGTTCTTGATCCTCCTCATTTTCAATCACATTTAGCGCTATAGTATATGCAAAGATATCATTGACGTCGGTTGTATTTCGATTCCATGTTTGTTTAGACATGATAATTTATTGAGATCTCTTCATTTTCAGGTACCTGAGGTTCTTCTGGAACCATCATGTCTAGTGTCTCATCAGGAGACTCATCTGACGTTTCTCTTACCTCGTTTTGACCATCTTGGTTATTAGCTCCTTTTTTCTTTCGAGGATTTTTATCTTTGGAACCGATTGGTCTACCACGCTTCTGGCGTACTCTAGACTCATTACTCAAGTTGTCTTGTCCCTTTGGGAATCAATTTTAACTGAAGCGTTAGCAGTTGGCACGTGTGACCTTATCACTCTCTTTGGGTCAGTGAATGTGTCTGGTAACTGGTTTGCAAGTCCTTGCAAGTGAATTATCTTTTGAACTTCTAGTTCACATTGTTTATTTCGAGGATCAAGATGAGATAATGATAATTCACTCCAGCTTATTTTACTTTGATTTTCTAGCTGTTTAGTCCCTCCCCCTAATGCTGGGAATTCTGATTCATTAAAATGACAATCAGTAAATCGAGCCATAAATAAATCCCCCGTTAATGGCTCTAAATATTTGATTATAGATGTGGATTCGTATCCGACATATATTCCCAATCTCCTTTGAGGTCCCATCTTTGTGCGTTGTGGTGGAGCAATTGGAACATAAACCGCACACCCAAAAATTCTTAGATGGGAAATATTAGGTTCCTGACCAAAAACCATTTTTAAAGGGGAGGAGGCATTATAACTTGTTGGCCTGATGCGAATTAGTGTTGCTACGTGCAAGATAGCATGGCCCCAGACGGAAACTGGTAGTTTAGCTTTCATAATCATTGGCCTGGCTATCATTTGTAGTCGCTTGATAAGCGATTCAGCAAGCCCATTTTGTGTCTGAACATGAGCTACAGGATGCTCAACTTTTATCCCAATAGACATGCAATAATCATTAAATATTTGGGATGTGAATTCACCAGCATTGTCTAAACGAATTGTTTTTATAGGATAATCTGTAAAATGTGCTCTCAATTGTATTAATTGGTCAAGTAATCGTGCAAACGCCAGATTGCGACCTGATAATAAGCACACATGTGACCATTTGGTTGATGCATCAATCAAAAACCATAAAATATCTAAATGGTTCACAAGAGGGGTGTATTGGTCCACATATATCCCCTTGTATCCTTTCCAGAAAATTGAGGGATTCAAACCCTACTTTGGCTGGTGATGGGCGAGTGATTAGCTTTCTTTGTGAACAAGCAACACAATTAATATCATTAGTTTGAAGAATCTTATGGTTCTTCAAAGTATGCCCACATGATTGTTATATTATTTTTCTCATCATTATTGACCCGGGATGGCCCAACCGGTCATGCCAAAGAATAAAATTCTCTTGGTCCATAAACTTCTGGTTTATGACCGCATTTGATTCAGTTGCACTTATTTTAGTGTAGTATAAACCGGAAGAAAATGCAGGAAATTCTTCCAACACTTGTTTCTTTCCTGACATCATACTTGCAATGTGAATGTATTCATGATGTCTTTTACTTGTAGTCTCAATATGGTATCCATTCTTACGGATATCCTTAAAATTCAATAAATTTCTTTGAGACTTGGGGGAATAAAGTGCACTTTCAATTTTCAAATTAGTTCTGCCCGATAATAGTACATGGGCTTTTCCAAAGTCTTCAATTATCTCTACACTTCCGCATATTGTGTTGATATTTGCCTTTTGTGTAGTTAAATGAGAAAAATAACTACTTTTCTTGAGGATTGTATGTGTTGATGCACTATCTGCCAAACATATGTCCTTATCATCAGTGTCCATTTGTTTTAAGTTGTCCATATTTTCATTAGGTACTCAAGTTCTCCTGAGTCCAAAATATCGTAAATAATGGAGAATATATGATTTTCTAAAAATTATGATAATTATATTATCATTGATAGTATTTCATCAATTTGTGAAACATAAATCATTCAATCTATTGGACTTCCAGGTAATAGGGGAATCACATGGATTACTTAAGTCCCTATAAACCTTAGGGCTATTTACACCTGTTCGACAAAATCCAATTGATATCTTGCACTTTATTTAATTTGAAGATAACATTGCTGATTTATAGAGATTTTTAGCATGATATAAAAAGAATAGGGTTTTGACACATGAGGCCAATTTTAATGATTTAATACCTTAATAATATTTTGAATGCTTTTGGTAGAAGACAAAAAAATGTGGATAGGAAGTATACCTTCAAAATATTAATTAAGATCGAAAAATGAGTAGGAACTCATTATCAAGAAAAATATTTGTATAATATTTTAACATTTGCATGCTATTATTTTGAGCTTTTGTTTAAAGGCTAAAATGTATGAGAGGTGGAAAAGTAACTTCTAAAAAGTTAATTATAAGATTGAATATAATGAGTAGCGGCTCATAATCAAAGATATATATAATGATTTAAACTAAATTAGGACACTATCATCCCACCATAATGTTATCAATATGGATGGGGTTTAATTAATCGGATAACATCAAAAAAATAAGATATATATCAAACTATAAGTGATTTAATTGACATTACCCAATATAAAATTGACGAGGTAAATCAATCTATATAATATTAATAAAATAATAATTAATTACCATGCCAAAATTTAAAATCTATATCTATACTACCTTAATATTGGTTTACATCCAAAGTCTTAATTCCAACAACTTAAGCACATGGTACTACCCTTTAAAGCATAAATTTTGAAAAACTCTTAATCACAAGTATTTATGCATGATGTACAAGTTGTTAAGGCATAACTTCTCTACCTGGATCAACAAAACCAAATTTGGGAGGTTCAGACCAAACTTTCTGTACCGTACTTCTCTCCCTCCTTTTTCCTTGCTAAACACACTACTATTTCACTGTTACCAAGATTTCAAATTTCAAATTTGATATTTGAATAGGACCGCTCTCATCATGGAGGATACAAGGATCGAGATGTGTAATCTCTCTGGCTAATCGATTCACTCTCCATCGGTTGCTCACGATTTCTCGGTCCATCACTCTACTCTACAGGTAACATCGATTCCTTTGCCTGCTTACAATTTTCTTTTTGTTTGTTCGGTCAAACCTCTCCCACCATACTTCACGAAGTTTTTCTTCTTCTACTCTCAGATTAAAACGCTCCCTACTCAACCAACAATAAAAATGGCTACCAAAATCAACAGCTAAGAATGTTTGTACTCTTTTTTGGTTGCAGATTCAGAACTCCGAAGGTAAACCTACTACTTTTGTTTCTATCTCTTAAGGTTTCAAAATCTCCATTTATGTTGAAACCTCTCTTTTGTGGGGAACTATTCATGGGTTTTGAGCCCTAACTCCGAATCTTGAAAACCCATCTGATGACCCATCTTCAATTCTTTATTTTGATCTTGACATTTCAGGAAATGCTTTGTCTGTTTTGAGAACCAAGCTTTCTAATCCCAAAAATGTCTTACAGAGTTGGGATCCTACCCTTGAAGATTTCATGATAAAAACAATTTTAGTTTATGAATATTTGTTTTAATTTAAAAAATAGGATAATTTGTGTTCTTTGATTTAAGGGATTTGGGCAATTCTAATATTCCCCGGTCTTTGGCTTCGGAGCTTGGTGAAATCAAGCATATTCAATAGTTGTACCCTCTTATAACCCTTTTTGATTTTGTTTACTTTGTTGTTTTTTGTTTCTAATTTTAAGAAATTGTTGCCAAAATTGCAGGAAACTTTACTGAAATAAAGGAATTGGGGAACCGGAAATGGATATTTCTGCATGATTGATATTTGTTGTTGGTGGGGTGAAGGTAATTATTGATACTCCTACATAATTGATATTTCTTTGTACGCCTGAAATAAAAATGGAAATGGATGTGAAAGGAGTCCAATTCATTTTCTAAATATTTTATATATTCTATCTTTTGATTGTTCTGTGATTTAATTGGGTATGCAATGATGCTATTGAAGCTTTTAGGGTCTCATAAGGAAGATGATGCCTTTCGTGAACCTTTTACAACTACTAATATGAGATCAGCAATGTTTCCCATGGATCTGGTAAACTAAATTCAATCATCTTAATACATCCATATGGTATGTGACTTTAAAGATGGACATCCCTGTAAACTGCTTGTATGCATCTGATCCAGTGTTTTAAAACCCGGGTTAACCCTGTCGGTCGAACCAGTTGAACCGGGACACGGGGAAGTGACCGGATAAACTATGATTGGGTTAATGGCTATGTCCGGCCCGTTTCAACCCGCCATGGTTTCACAAAAAACCGGTTCTAAAACCCGTTTCTCAACCCGGTTAACCCGTTTAATTTATAAAATTAAAAACAAAAAAAGTTTCTTTTTGTTGTATTTGGATTGATGAAAAACTTATGGTTATGTGTGTTTTTTAATGTATTTGGATTGATGTAAAACTTGTTTTTTGTGTATTTTTAATGTTTTAACTTGTAGACATCAAATTATTGGTTTTATATATATGTATGTACGCAGGAAAAAAAAATACAAGGGAATTATTGAAATCGGTTAACTCGGTGGTTGAACCAGTTAACTCAGGATCGGTTCAACTAAAAACCGGGGTTTTAAAACATTGATCTGATCTCATGTGCGTCAATATCCGTAAAAGGTCACAGCTTTAGTCTAATTCTCAGATTCAAAATTTACATCCCCTTTATTCTCAATATCTGTAATGTTGGAGATGGTCTTAGAAGATCTACCGCCATTTTAACTTTAATAGTGCTTGCAAACTAGCTTGATTGAAATCGAGATGGATTTTTATGAAAGCTGATGGAAGCATCACGGATACTGCTGCAGCAACTTGTGCAGTTACTGCATTGGGTAGAGATTGAAGTGATTTGTTGTCCATAAATCATACGAGACGAAGATTGTAAGCATCCACACTCAAAACAGAAATAACTTTGTTTTATTTACTTACTTCGTTAAGGTTAGTAAATTTGTTTTAGCCATTTGGTACACATCTTTGTTGTCTTGAAATTCATATTCGATGGAATCCAAAAGTTCTGTATTGGTTGAATTGTTATGTTTCATGATTTGGTTTATTGATTTATTTAGTATCATGCTTTTGGGACCATTTTGCAACCAAGGTTGTACATTGATATTTGTTTCGCCATTATGTGATTTATAGTGGATGCTTTTTTAATTCAAACTCTTTGAGAACTCTCACCATCAAAGTGAATTAATTGATCACCTTTCTGCAATTATTTCCAGCAAAGTTTCAGGAATAACATGTAACTTAGTTGATTATTTATAATATATCTATTGCCTTGTGGGTTGTTACCATACATGAAATTGTCAACTTCTTTGCCAAACACAGGAGAGAAAGGTTAGAGGTTGAGGTTTTTGTATGCTGTTGGATTATAACCGTCTTGAGACTTTTTGTTCCCAAAAGGATCAAATTTGAAGTAGAATGTAGAATCTTCATAAATATCTCCAAGTGTTTTTTGCTAAAAATGGTATAATTGGCGGTGCTTGTGAATTTAGATGATGTTATTTTCACTAATGGTTAGTTTTGTTGTTTGAAAAAGAATTGGACATGAAAATCTTCTATTAATAGGGTGTTCTAATTTGTTTCTGTTTTTTTGCATCTTTTTGTTACATTTGTATAACTAATTGGAGGCTTGAACTGGACACTTGGGATATGAGTTGGAGGCTTGAACTGTTGCACAAGAACCACTCACAATTTAACAGTGTAGCAGTGTAGTTGTCGTAAAGAACAATAAAAGAAGTGGAGGAAGCGTGGTCATATCTAAGAAGGCAAAATTGATGAAGGTAATGTAATGTAATTTAAGATATCCTTTGCTTGAAATTAAGTTCACTCATGGCAAAATTTATTTTTTTATGAGATGCTTATCACCCAACTTAAACGTTATAATAATTTATTAGACGCTAGCGGAAGGATTCAGTAGGTCTCCCATGAACATGTATTTGATCAAAGTCGTATACCCTCTTTGCCAACCGAGTTACACCATCGAAGGCTTCATTTTTCATTTATGATAAAAAAATTGTAGCTTTCTCATCCGGTGCATTGCACGGGTACATTGCTAGTAATTAAATATGTATCTGATCCAAAATAATATTCACATGCCTTATATGATTAGATGAGCTAATCGAATTTTAACAACTTCAATTAGATAAATTAATGAATACAACTATGTTAATATATAAATAAAATTGTTGTTGATATCTATGGATATATTATATTCATATTATATAAATGGATATATACAATTATATATTATAATCAAAACTATGTTTTGCGAAGCTAAAAACTCAAGTTTTACGAGATTTGCCATGAAATATAAGATTAATCTTTAAAAAAAATTATGGCTTCATAAAGAAAATCGAATATGTAATGTCGAGTAAGGAGGTCTCGATAAAATTTTATGTCGAGTAAGAAGGGGTCGACATAAAAAAGTATGTCGAGTAAGAAGGACTCGACAAAAATTGCAAGGTTCTATAATCTTTTATATCGGGTCTTGAAGACCCGACAAGAAAAGATGTCGAGTTCTATTAACTCGATAAAAAGTCAAAGGTTTAGTTCAGAGGTTTATGTTGACTATCAAGGACCCGATAAAAAAATCAATTTGTTTGGCTCATGGGTTTATGTCGACAAACAAGTTTCTAGTTAGGTCAAATTAAGAAAGAAATATTATTAATGTTTATGGTGTATACTTGAGATCCCTTTAAACTAGAAAAGCTGCAAGAGTCACTAGTCTTATCGAGGTATACTAATGAGTTAGAGATTCGAGAAAAAATACAGATTTCTAGGTTTGATCAATAAGAAAGTATATCGAGTATAAAGTAGAAAGTTTTAAGAAATCCGGGTTTGATCGATAAGAAGATATATCGAGTATAATGTAAAAAGTTTTAATTGATAAATCATGAAATCGAGATTCATACCTTTGTTCTTGAATTCCTACTTCATTGTTTGCTTGTTCTTAGTAGAGAATCGTGCTGATAACGTGTTATAAAATAACGGATTTGAGAGAGAGAATATGAGGGTCGAAAGCTTTTTATTCTTATTCCATATGAATACATATATATAGTCATAGATGGATTAGTCTCCAAGAATCATAATGCCTATCTAATACATATATTTACCAATAATAAAGGGATTGACATCCATTCCATATTTATCTATTTCCATAACAGTTACATAGTATACAAAATTAACAATCTATTGGTAGATACATGCAACTTATTAATAATACTTAAAAGCGTCGTCAACATATATTCTATATATTCTATATTTTTTTTCAAATTTGAAGATTTTTTGTTTAGGCATAGGATCGTATGAGGAGCAAAGTTAATGTGAGAAGCGTAAGAAGAGATCTCCATCCTTGATCACCTTTAATTTCAACTACCTATAAATTGCGTTTCATACAGGAATTGATTCGGTGCATCGTGCAACATCTCATCTCGGTGCATCTCATCCTAATGTGCATCCAAGGGTGGAGGTGCCTTATTACGCTTCTCACCTTAACTCTCATTCTCATGAGAACCCAACCCTTCTCGTTTATTACTCATATTTTTCTTTATTTTAGAGAAGAGTTTAACATAACTGTTAGACTAATATTTTTTCATATTCCTAAAATAACATATTTATAAATTGTAAAATATGGTCTTATAACTTTGTAAAACTATTTGCTAACAAACATGTTCGAATAAAAAATTCGACTATACTAATAGAAAAAATATGATAAACTTTCAGAGACTTGGGATCATATGAGATCAGATTGTTTCATGAGACAAGTGCGATTATTTTTTTTACATTTGAAACTTTACAACAAAATATTATGAATATTACCTTCAGGTGACGTTTGGTTTGCCGGAATGCAATGGAATCTGAATTCCTTTGACTAGATTCAATTCTCTTGTTTGGTTCAATCTTTTCAAGGAATGGAATCTGGTAAATTCCAATGAATTCCAAAATAATTCAATTTAAGATTCCTTAGGTAAGAGGTGGGATTTCATTGGAATGGAATTTGTTCTTTTTTTAATACCCAAAATACCCTTACCATATTACCCAACAATACCAAAATCGAACCATTTGGATTTTCGATTCGGTTTTTTCGGGGTTTTTTTTCTTTCAGTTTTTGGTTTTTCGATTTCGGTTCGATTTTTTCGGGGGTTTTTTCAGTTTTCGGCTTTTCGGTTTCTCGGCTTTGTTTTGGTTTTTGCTCACCCCTAGCAGTTAGGTTCTTCATCGTTTCTTACAACAACTAAACTATGTCTTGCCCTAACAGATGTTATTTACTATTTGAAGATTCAATTTTTTTTACCTTCACAATTTTTACCTATGAAATTTTAAGTGTAACAAACAATTTCACAAAAACGTACTGGTATCATGTAAACCCAACCCAACCCAACCCAACCCTCAAATTTACCTAAACAATTAAGAAATCATCTGTATCCAGATTCCAAAGCGGAAATATCCAATTTAAATACAACGATTGAGCCACGGCCCCACCATAATCAACCATGGCGTCGCGCGACAAGAATCCGGCAAAACCATCGACGAGTCGTCCTCGTGGCATTCGAACTCTTTCCGATTTGAACCGCCCATCCGCTAACGATTCTGACAGCGACTCCGATGCCCCTCAGGAGTACTATACCGGCGGCGAAAAGAGGTTTCCTTTCTAATTCTTCTATAACTTCCAAACCCTAGATCTTTTTCTTACTCCTAGTTTAACTCAATTCCCTGTTATCCTACCTTCAAACCTGGATTATTGATCATCGATCATGTTTGGTTGAATCAAATTCAGCCTGCAAACCTTTGTTTTAAATATGTAAATTTGTTGTTTTATTGAATATTAGAGTATACTTTTTCTAGATTCTGAAAGATAAGGATGCGCCGTTACGTGGTAAATTTGAGGAGAATGGGCGATTTTTAAATTGAATTTTACTTAAATTAGGGATTTTTTTTTGAAATTGGATTTCAATCAATGGAGCAAGTGCTTGTTTGAAAATCAGTGTTGCCTATGTTACTCGTAATTGGGGGTTTCCATTTGGTTTTGATCTTTAATAATATTTAATGATGTTTTTGTTAAATGTTCATTCACTTGATCTATGGTGTAGCTTTCATCATCTAAATAGAACCAATATAGCTGGTTGGTCTTTGTGCTATGTGTTTAAAGTTTGAATTTATGTTGTTTACTATACTTAAACTAGTAGACTTTGAAAAGAGGTATTTATTATAAAACTACAATATGGTTTCAAACAAGGTGGAGGTATAGATGATAGATCATAGATCATAGTATCTCTTGGTTCTTTGGTAACAACTGAATTCAGGTACCTTGCCAAATCATCACTTAACAAGGGCACATAATATACAACATCAACAGAGTATAATTGTCAATACATTCCGAACCTGTCGACCACATACGCACTAAAAAATACATTATTTAATCTTAACATTTCTTTCATACACAAGTTAACATACATACAAGCTTACCCAAACAAAACTTCTTCTTTCAGTAGATCATACATTTATAGACACAATATTAAAATGACTCTCGTTCTACTCAATCTATACCATGTGGCCCATTAACCGGTTTAAACCACTTCTAATTACCGCAAGCAATTACAATTTTTTACAACTTCATATACTTTGAAAGGTGTTCATATGCTTTCTCCACACAATTATCTCTACAATATTACTTAATCCATTATTTAATTAAATATGCTGACCCAGCATTAATCTGTTTCATTTTGCCCATTAAGACTTCTGATTAAATACATAACCGACATAATACTGCAAACTGGGGGAATCTGTTGGAAATAGTAAAAATATTGCTGAAGGAGAGATCAATTTCCTAAACAAGTTGCTATGGAATTTCAGTATGGATAGTGGCTTATCAATTTATTAAGAAGCTCTAGTTGACTCTTCAATATTAGGCATAAAATCTTTTTGGCTAAAAGAGGGTCATGGATGTTAGTGGTCTTGTAGAAGTATTCTCTACAGTTAGATCGTGTGTTTGCCGATGAGTTTGAAAACATTTATTGAGGCCTGTTTGGCATCAATGACATTCTTCCAGCAAAATATCAGGATCTGAGTTTGTCTCATTTACATCATCTGCAAGTAGATGATGTTTGCAGCAGGCTATCCTGAGCCACCTGGGATGGATTTATTAGCATTGCAACAGTTTTATATCATTCTCATAAATAACCAACAAAATGTGAATCTCTTGGAAAAATTTGAGGTTTTACGAGTAAATTTTCTAGATATTAGTAATTGGTTTTAAGAAGCTGATCTTGAATAAACCAAGAAAGCTTATTTTTACCATAAGCTAGCTTTGAGCTTATTGAAAAACCCCTGTTTGGTTAACAATAAACTAGTTTTCTGAAAGCGACTATTAAGGGCTTTTTTCACTTTTTCCCAATTATGCCTCTTTTATTTTTCCAATTATGTCTTTTAGCTTATTTTACATTTGTCATCTAGTTTTTACTTTTTACCAAACATGTAACTATTCAGATAGTTTACAAAACAAACATATATTATTGCTTATTCCTTCAAAACACACTTCAGTCTCTTATATTTAAAAAAACTTCTTTTATGTTGTTGTCTATGGGTAAGGATGAATATATAAAGTTGATGCATATTTTGTGCTGACATTGGTTACAATCCTATCTGCAGTGGTATGCTTGTTCAAGATCCAAATAAGGTTAATGATGTGGATGAAATATTTAAGCAAGCAAGGCAATTGGGTGGTGTAGAAGGACCTGCAGAAAATCTTCATCCTTCTTCAAGTTCAACAAGTTTTACAGGCACTGCTAGATTACTATCTGGAGAACCAGTACCAGCTGCTCCTCAGCAACCACAGAATCTTGTTCACAATATTGTTTTTTGGAGAAATGGTTTTACTGTAAATGATGGACCGTTGAGAAGGTTGGATGATCCTGAAAATGCACCCTTTCTTGAGGTAATTGAGAACATACCAGTTTTTTTTATTCTTAATGTATGCAAAGTAATAATTTCTCGTTCGACAATCTTCTTTTGGTTCTTTTTGTGTGTTTAAATATGCATAAAAGGCAGCGACTTTCTTGGTGAATTTCATTTATGATTTATGATTTTTGTTTTTGTTCTTGTTTATCTTCATCTTTCAAACACTAAAAATCTTCTATTTTGTGTAGGTTCTGAAACGATTTTCTTCTTCTTATTTCTGCATATGTTTATTGTTTTATTTTTGTGATTTGTTTGTATAGAGCATCAGGAAGTCCGAGTGTCCAAAAGAGCTGGAGCCTGCTAACAGAAGGTCCTCTGTTCATGTCAATCTAATAAGGAGGGATGAGAATTTTGTGGTTAGTCCTCCCTCCCTCCCTCTCTGTCTGTCTGTCTCTCTCTCTCTCTCTCTCTATATATATATATATATATATATGGGGTCAGGTTCAGGGGAAAACTTCAGAAAATGGAAAATTGAAGAACACCTTGGTAGTCCTCCATGTGGACAGTATGCACAAATGCATACCGGTAATTTGTAACACGTGCATAGAAAAAAAACAGCTTCAATCGTTTGAATGCATTTGTGCATACGCTCTATGCACAAGTGCATACCGTCCAGATGGACGGGTCCCATGTGTTCTTCGGTTTTTTTTTTGAGGTTTTCTCCATAACCTTCCCCCCCCCCTTCTCTCTCTCTATATATATATATATATATATATATATATAGAAAGAGGTTCATGCGAGGACGGTAACAATAACAATTTACGAGAATGCGAGGACAATCTTCAGCCAATCATTTTGTAAATGAAATTTTTCATGTACAAAATCACATTTGATTCACGTACAAAATCATATATGATTAGCCGCGACTTTTCCCGCAACTTGCCCGCGGGAAAAGTCGCCCGTGTCTTTTTTGATGCTTACAAAATCACATATGATTTTATACATGAAATCATATGTGATTTTGTACATGAAAATTTTCATGTACAAAATGATTGGCCGAGGATTGTCCTCGTAAATTGGTACCGTTCTCGTATGAACCCGCCCCTATATATATACTGTTTAAACTTTAAACCAAGTTGATACTTTCTTTTGAAAAATATAATATTTATATATAGCAAAACTCTCACACACTCCACACCTTTGGTGAAAACTTGAACCCTTAGACCTCCAAGAAGGTTAAGATCTACCTGTAACCCAGTTAACACCAAGCCATTGACCCTTTAGTGAAATACCTTCTTAAAATCCATTAAAAAACACACAGATTAAAAAAATGTTTAATTTATTGCACTTTAATTAAAAAAAATACAATTTTACCCTTAATCATAGACATAGAGACAAACCTTCTCTCTCTCTCTATATGTCAACTCTTAAATATTCGGAGTTGTAAATTTAGTAATTTATAACCATATATTTTTGGAAGTAGACACTTCTACTCCCTCCGTCCCAAAGTAAGTGTAGTGTCAACAATAGAAATGACACACAATTTTAGATATGAATAATTATTACACTTTTTTTAAACAGATGACAACTTTACCTCTAATTGATACATCTATCTTATCAACTCTCAAATATTTGTGCATTAATTAAAGGTAGATTTGGAAATTTATTAATCTATTTTTTTTTTAAAGTGGACACTTTTTCTGGGACAAACTTAAGTAGAAACATGGACACTTGTTATGGAACAAAGATAAATAGAAATGCGGACACTTATTTCGGGATGGAGGTAATTTTTTGAAACAAACTAAAATAGAAATATGGACATTTATTCCGGGACCCTTTTGGAAATCAATAATAACAACACAACACAGTGACTGCATGGCTGTATAAAGTTATGTAAGTGGCACCCTTTTTTTTATTTTTCTTTGTAGGAACCGGTAGCGAGCCAAGTTGCATTTCAAGGTGTAGGAAGAACGTTAGGTAGCAGCACCGACGAACCAGCACCCGAGCCAAATACCACAAATACCCCTGTGCCTTCTAGGGGTCTAATTTTAGACACTACTTTGCCATCAACCTCTATTCAGCTCCGGTTAGCCGATGGGACCCGCATGATTGCCCACTTCAACTATAACCATACTGTAGCTGACATTCGAGCCTTCATTAACGCATCTAGGCCCGATGGTTCAAGGGATTATCGGCTGCAAACGGTCGGGTTCCCACCAAAGCAACTCACTGATTTGAGCCAGACTATTGAGCAGGCTGGCCTTGCCAACTCGGTTGTCATCCAGAAAAATTAAGTAATGTTTTTCTAAGGTGTTGTTCGGTTGTGGCTTAATGGGTTGAATAGGCTGAATGGTTTGAGGGGTAAATTAGTCATTTTCGTTCATTCAAGTTGTTTACTTTGTATAACCACCACCCGAATAACAATTTAGCCTATTCCATATAGGACTCGATTGAAAATCAACCGAACAACACCTAATTATATGATTATATTGTCGTATTTAGCTGGGCTATTTGTGTTCCAAAACCAAAGGATTTGATCTCTTGCACATTTTGAGATTATAGGTCAAAACTTTTGTGGATTATATTTTCGTAATTTTGATTGGTACCCAATATTTGATCTCAAAACTTTTTGGACTACCTTTCTTTGTTTTACACACTTTTTACAAGCCAAAGGTGTTCATGGAAATAATTGTTCTACTTTTTGGGATAGATGACATAGCTGCTTGCTTTCATCTGTCATATTCCACTTTTGAATAGGATATATCAGGTTTTTTGGTTTGGGTTTTTTATTTTCTATGCATCATCGGTATTTACCATGAGGGTGTGATAACGTGTAATCGGTGAGGCCCAACCAGTTACCAAGCCAAAACCAGGCTTGTTCTTTAACTGGTTAAAGAGGGACCGGTCGTGCCATATATGTAACTGGTTAGGCCCAACCAGTTACCCAAACTGAAAACTAATTAGGGGAACTAAATAGTTTACGGTTTTTATTCTATTTATAATCAAATAAAACAAATCTTTGGTCGGGTTTGGGCGATTTAACCCCCCAAACCACAAGCCAAACCGCAATTGCGGTTTAGGAAAATTTTCAAACCGAGCGGTTAAACTGGATCACAAAAAAGACGGTCTGGTCTAATTGGTTTAGGTAGTTTGGATATTTTATGGGATTGAAATTTAAAAAAAAACATAATCCAAAATAAATTTTCTACCAATGTAACATTTTTAAGAATAGCATACTGAATTATAAAAAAATGTTTATCTCTAAAATTAATAAAATATTTAGCAAGTTGAAAAAAATTAAATAAATCCATCAACAATAGTTGGAATTTTGGACAAACATTGAGCAAATTGAAGAACGATTTGGAATTTTTAATATGATTTGAAAGGATTTCATAATTTTGTCAATTTAGATATCACGATCAATTGAGAAATGAAAGTTAAAAACCAAAAACTAAAAGCTAAAACCACAATATCTTTGACGGTTTTTTTAATTCGTCCATAAAAATTGACACTACAACCTGAAAACAAAATATAATCAATGCACATATATTTTTTACAGGTGGTTTGGTCTAGACCGTTCAAAAAAACGTTTAAACCGTAGACAAGACCAGACCGAACGGTTTGACTATTTTTCCAGACCGGACCGTCTGACCGCTCAAACCGCCAAAAATGGTTCGGTTTCACTTGGTTCGACCGATTTGAAGGGTTCAACGATTTTTTTCAACACCATTGTCCCTTGGAGCATATAACTTTTTATTTTATATGTAAGTTAGGGCTTAATATATGATATATAATAAAAAGAAGTTAAAAAACACGCCCCATAATAACGGGTTACTACCTGTCCCGAATTTTCGTCAGGCAATCGGTTGTAACCGTCGCTTAGACCGGATTAATCGACTACATTTCTTTGTGACAAGAACCGGTAGGGACTGGTTAAAGGTTTGGATAGGATATAAAAGGACCCGTTAACTGGTTTGCCCATCTCTAGTTGTAATCTCACGAAGCGACCATGCCATATCCCGTTCGACATCTCCTGGAAAACAAATGTGATAACACGTTTTAACACAAAAAGGAACAAGTATAAACATCCGACTACATGTAAAATTTAACTAAGTTCATGTTCTCTTAATTTATATCGTTGACAATGTCGTTACTAATGCGAAGAAGTTGTCATAACTCATAACCATTAATAATTATTTATATAACTAAATTGAATAAAAGTAATGTAGCAAAATAAAATTGTAACAAAATAAAATTCTGCATATGCAGGGTGCGATTTGGCTTCAAACTGCACCACGAACATCCTTAAGGCCCTAATTGGTCTTCCATTTTGTTGAAGGTATTGTGCCTTTGGACCAACACAGATAATAGTAACACTTTTACGATAAAAAATCCTACTCTAATTTTTCTTTCCAAAACAAAAGCTATATTTCAAATTCTCGCAAGATTATAAAGCATTGTGATCCTAAAGGTACTTTAGGATCGAAATCATGATTCAGATTTGGCTAGTATCCAGATCCTCGTTACATTTGGAATTTCGAAAAATTCGGATTTTGATAAATAAATTCAGAATTTGAAGCATTCCAGATTTTGATTGTATCCGATAACAAGTGATCGAATTTTACGACATAACTTCAAGGATATTTCTAAGTGTTAGATTTAATTTAGTTGTATAATTACCAAACTAAATGGTTGAGACCAACATTATTATCTAATATAGAATAGGACAAAACCACATGTAAAAATGAACACACAATTTAAGCGGTATTTGTGCTACAATAGATTCTCTAAATGATTTTTCTAAAAGAAGGAAAAGATAAATTTTTCTAAAATCTAATGTAAGGAGGGATGATCTTTTTAGTTCTTTTTGAGTTTCATGTATTATTATTTTATATAATGTGTTTTTTTAAAAAGTGTATTAGAATGATAAATTGTAAAACATTTTAATAATGTAATTAATATTGAAATCTTCAAAATATAGAATCCGTTGGAGTTGAGCCTATTTTTTGAAAGTTTAACTTTTAGCTCTTTATTTTGATAAACTTTTTTTTATGAAAAATCTGTTGGATAGAAAGTTCAGCTAAAATGGTGGAAATTTTAATATAAGATACCAATCCTCAAGTTTTGACAATTTACAACATTAAAAACTTAAAATAAAATGTGAAGTTCGGGAAAGGTCAAAATTGGATCCCTAAACAATCGAATTTGGGAACCATGCGACCTATGGAGACTTTATTGTTCAATTTGTTTTCCATTATTATCGTAAAGATATCCAACTAAAATGTTTAAAATATCCCAGAAAGTTTCATTTGGCTAATGGCTTACTAAAACCATTTAGATCCTAGCACTCCAGTTAATGTCGGCACGTGCAGTGGTGTTTTCGGAGCTAGCAGAGTAGATGTATGATTAAAAAAACAAATTGATTATCAAGTAAATATTTAAAATGCTCTTTGATTGTAACAACATAAAGAAATCTTGTTGACAAAATCAACCATATTAATAACAATATCGCTTTTAGTTAGGGATGGGGTATGGGTCTGATTTAATGTTGTGTAACAACTAACAAGTACTAGTAGAAAAATAAAACCTACTTTTTGACTGTCAAAAATCTTTCGAATTTTTTTAAAATGAAAATTTATTAGCCCATATACATCATAAACAAAGTTCATCATCATTATGATTAAATAATAATCATTGTCCTCGTTTATTAATAAAACACTTCAATATATACATAACAAGGAGAGAGTGAGGGAAGTGGAGGGAGTAAGGAGAATACAAATGAATCATAAGCACAATTTTGTTTTTGGTCAAACCATCACAAAGGGGATGTAAAGCATGCACTAAGAAAAATGGGGTGGGTGTGTAGTCCCCCTTAGATCCCCATTGAGGCATGGATGTGCTTGGGGGATGAGTACACGGTGATTAGCAGAGCTCTTTAAAATCATCCTTAAAACTGCCAAGATGCCAAAACAATGGAGATTTGGTGTGGTGGTGTCATACAAGGACACAAGTGGCTTACAAGATTGGGAAAACTATCGAGGTATACAACTTTTGAGCCACAATACGAAGTTATGGGAGGGAGTGATCAAGGCATGGATATGGTACGTGTTGGTCCCGAATGAGTCTGCAAGAGTGTATAATTATATAAACAGTTTGTAGGAAGGGGGGGGGGATGAATACAAACACAACTTTTTCAAGTTTTTAAATGAGTTTATTAAGATAAACAAATTTACAGGTTATAAGTGAAATTAGAACAAGGTAAAACCTATTCTATTACAACCTTAGAATCACACAAAAATTAGATGCACAAGGTATGGAAGAGAAAGAAATCAGAGGTTCGAGAAAAGAGTTAAGTATGCAATAAAATGAAGAAGAGGTTCTTCTTCTATTTATACCCACTGCATTAAATACAAGCCAGAGGGTACGTGCCACGTGTCAAGCATCCATTAGAGACTTGTCCTTTGTTCATAAAGCAACCATTCTTTTAACTAAATATGTACAGTGACCTAATCAGAGTTGGTAAGCATGTGGGAGGCAATAAAGTATCTCCGTACATTCTTTCTGACAAGGGCATGGGGGTTTGACATTTGTGCATCGAGGATAAGATCAACTTTGATCTTGCTGAGTAAGCTTCATTTGATCGCTGATACTTGAGGTTTCAAGGAGGAATCCTTCACATTAAGGCATACGCAAGATCTCACACTTCTTCTGGACGAACATTGCCATCACTGAACCACTTCAGATCACGAGCGATCCGTCTCTATCTTCAGTTAGGTCTTCGACTGTCGCTGGAGGATCTTTTGGTGTGAGTGTTGTTCTTTAGATCTTCTAAGTGCAGATAGTGTTCCTGAGTTTCAACGATCACTGAGTGCAATCAGTGTTTGCTTTCGCTGAATCTGAACAGTAACATGAATTTGGATTTTCACTAAGTATAAAGAGGAATCATATTCAAATCACTGAAGGAGCTTGGATCAACAGTACGAAATGAGGGAGTTGGAGAACCAATGCGGTTTCATACTAGTGAGATCGTCGATTGAGTCAATCCATTTCATCGGAAGCCTCATGGAGAAGTATAAAGAACGTTGTAGAGATCTGCACATGGTGTTCATACACCTAGATAAGGCCTATGACAAGTTGATAACGTATAGAGGCGGACCCACCCTATGGGGAGGGGGTCCCGTGCGACCGCTCAACCATGTTCCGTAAGGGTAAAAAGAATCGCGTTTCGTAAGTTTTACATGAGGTGCACCCGCTAAATTTTTGATATTTCAAGGGTTAAAGGAGCACTACTTAAAAAAATCCATCGAAATCAACCAAAAATCTTTAAAAAATCATTCGAAATCAATCAAAAACCATAAAAAATCACTCGAAATCAACCAAAAACCTTAAAAATCCTTCGAAATCAACCGAAAAATACATTAAACAACTTTGCAGACATTTGATACAATTTAAGGGTGCACCCGGTCGGGAAAAATCCTGGATCCGCCACTGATAATGTACGCCATGGTGCAAAGAGTTAAGTAAATGCTACGTCGGAATAGTGAAAGGTGGCTTTGGAGACTTGAGGTTTGTGCATTAGTTGCTTTAAGACAAAATACCTCTAGTGCAATTGCATTAGGAAGAGTAATGTTGAGGGGGTAGAAATTAGTATGGGGTAAAAGAGCACCTCCAAGTGAATATTTCAAGTATGTAGGATATATGATTGGGAAAAGGTATTGGATAGAGGATGATGTTACTCACTGCATAAAGACATGATGGTTAAAATGAAGGGAGACCACGAGAGTGTTATGTGACAAGAAGATCTTGCTAAAGCTGAAGGGAAATTCTATAGGACAGTCATCAAATCAACCATGTTGTATGGAACGGGATTTTTGGGTGATAAATAAGCCCTTGAGAGGAAGATGAAGGCAAATGAAATGAGGAGTGCTAAAATTAACACGTGGTTGAAAGCATGTAAGACATGATTCCAAACGATATTTCTTGAGTAGCATTGGAAGTGGCGCATGTTATGTACGAGATAGTTATCGACATACTTGTGAGTAGCATGGAGAACATAATGGTTAGTGGAAAGTCGAGGAGGACATGAGACAAGTAATTGAGATGAGACATGACTTCAATAAGAATCTGCGGGACATAGGATTAAGGTAACATATTATCTGTAATGACTTATGGATATTTCGAGCAAGGGGTGAAGATGTAGACGGTGGGTTAGAGGGTTAGAGAGATAACAATCGATCTCAGTGGTCCATGACAGGGGAAGCTTTTTTTGTCCTTAATTTAGTGGTCTCATATCTTCTCGTAGGCCCATTGTGAGGATGAAAGATAAGAAAAGAAAGAATGAAAAGAAGAAAAAGAAAGATAAGAAAATAAAAGAAAATTATTTGTGTTTTTGAGATTGAAGGAGAAAGGAAGGAGAATTAAGAAATAATTTTTTTTTTCATGTTTTTGAGCTAGAAAGAAAAGAAAAAAAAATATTTTATTTTTACAAATATACTCCTGTTTATTTTTTAGCGGATTGTAATTGATGAATAGATGTGTAATTTTATAAATATTTTTAACTTTTATAAATTCTTTGATTTTCTTTGCCCGCGCTCTACTACGGGAAAGCTAGCCTGGTTGATCCACTACACGCTAAGAAGCAAGTCTCGATTCGACCAGGATTTCTCCGAAGCGGTTAGTTTCCTGTTATCTGGTGGTGAATTTGATGTCCCATGGGTGACGACCCCGGGCTCTACTGTCAGATTTCTGTCTTCAATTTATCCTACATTTTTAAACGAAAGTTTGGGAGGAAAATCAATATTATTTTATTTTTATGTTCTTCCCTCCTTAAAAAATTTGAGATCACAAGATTTTTTCTTCCCACTGCTTTTATTTCCATCAATTCATTTCCTTCTTAAAAAAGACTCGATAACAACAATGTTAATATTCTTTTGTGCTTTATTATTAATTCATGTTACTCTTTCTTCGACATCTTTCGACATCCTTCCCTACATTTCTATCAAGTATTTATTTTTCTCTTTCCTCTTTCTCAAAAAAAATTCAAGCATTTCAAAAACTTCTTTTGGCTGAAAATTCTTTTTTTTAGTCTTGTTACAAGTTATAACACCCGGAAATTTTTCGATAAAATATAAAATTCTAGAAAAGGAGTGTTTTAAAAGGGTTATGGGTTGGTTGATGAAAAAGATCGAAGTTATGCATCGGAAATCAAGTTTGGGAGTTTCGGGGTAACTTAAATGGCTCGTGCTAGTTGCGGCTGAGCTAACCCATGCCACTAAGTGGCTTTACACTCTGTTTGGCTAGGGCCAGTTACCAATGCCAGTTACGAAATGTAACTAGCTTCATAACTAGCGTCGGGGTCTGTTTGGTCAAAATAGAGCCGCGTGAGTTACCAATGCCAGTTACGAAATGTAACTATCTTCACAACTAGCGCCGGGGTCTGTTTGGTCAAGAAGGAGCCGCGTGAGTTACCAATGCCAGTTACGAAACGTAACTGGCGTCCATATCTGGCGTCCAACACTGATCAGTTTTTATAACATCCGTTTTTCTTGACTTTCACACTCATTTTTCACCAAAACCCTTCTCCTCCACACTAATGGCGATTTTAATGCTTTGAACCACCAGTCTAACCAACTTGGGAGCATTTATTGAGCATCTAGCTTGAGGATTTCGGTTTGGAGCTCAAGTTGAGTTCTTCTTCTACTTCATCTTCTCCACCAAGTTCCACCATTTTCATCCATTTTAGGAGATTTTCTAGGGTTTTCCTAACCCTAGCTATGTGGGTTTAAATCTAAACTTATAAACTCAAATACTTGTTGTAAATGTAGTATTTTTCTGATTCTTAAACTTGGTTTCAAGTAGTTGTGTATTTGAGTAAGTTTGGAAGTTTTAGGTCAAAATGAGGGTTTTGAGTATGTTGTTGTAGATGATGAAATGAGCATCATAAATGGTTTAAAATACTTGGAAAGGTTATAAAATGAAATAATCTTTGGTTTTGAAACTCAAAATGATTTGACCTAGTTTTTGGTAAAACTTGGATTTGAAAGGAAATGGTTTATTGAAAGGATTTTCAAGGTTGGAAAACTAGTAATACGTCTCGTTGATGTATTTGGTCGTAGGGCTAGTATGTATTGGATCCATAGGCATATAGTCGGTTTAAAAGCGGGATTGTTGTCCCTTTTTGATTGCATAGCAGTCTAGTAGGGCCTGGTACCATTGGGTATTATGCCGGTTCATTACCGGATGCCATTGACTCTATGTATGCGCTAGTAGGGGTCTAGTAGGGACGTGTACTAAGGTACATAATCGGTTGTTGCCGGTTGCCATTGACCCATTGCGCGGGCTAAAGTAGGAGTCATCGGGGGCCGTGTACTAAGGTGCATAATCGGTCGTTGCTGGTTGCCATTGGCTCTTACGGTTAGCTCAAACGTCGTGTAGTGACCTACTTATGGTATCTGTCACTAAGGACGGAACACCGGGTCTCTCCCGATTGGTTTTAAAGGATCCTTGCTCATCAAGAGTAAGTTATTTCAAGTGAAGTTAAATGGGATAAAATGCACCGTATCTTATCTTTTTAAATGTTTTAACAGCTTTATCCATTTAACTGTTTGTTCTCGCTAGGCGTAAGCCTAACACTTGATTTCAAAAATGTGGTTTAGCAGGTAAGCAGGTTGACGGGGCTCTTTAGAGAAGAGCGGGACGGTGTGTCGAGATAGAGGCACCTTTTTGGAGATATGCTTTAGAGCATATATAGTTGGAGTTATAACTCATTCTTTTGAGGATATTAGTAACACCCGATTGTAATCTATAGTCTGAATAGCATAGATTAATAGGTTGTTATTTTAATATCCATGTTTAGATGTAAACTCCCATACTCTATCCCCACTTACTGGGTGATTTTTATATTTATTCCGCATTTCGTTTGGTTTAATTTTGCTCTAAATTTTAGGGTGTTACAAGTTGGTATCAGAACGCTAGTTTAAGCGAACTAGGTATGAATTTAAGATGCCTAGACTTAAGCTGGGACTTTAAGTGTTGATCAGTAAGATATGGGTAGACACTCTTGAGATAGGAGAGCTTTAGAGTTGACGGAAATGCACTAATCATGAAATGTGACTGTGCTAATAAGATTTCTTACCTGTATGATATATTCAAAATATCACGTAGCTAATGCTATTTTGGATTATATTGTTATGTAAGTTTGCTTACTTACTATTGTTGCGATGAATGGTGAATGTGTTATATGTATTTATGTTAGCTTTGTCTTACTCCTATTCTATACTTTTGTTCGACTAAGAGGAGTCTTATTCAAGAAGAAGGCTTTGAAGGAATCTCGCAACAAGCAGGAAATGGACTTAACTGAAGAGGATACAAATGACCCCAAGAAGCAAATGACCGGGTCTAGTGAAGACATTGGTTGGGGTACCACTTGTTGAAGTAAACGTCATGGAGCATGCACACCCAAGTCTCTAGAGTGCTGTAGGTGTGGAAAGTGAGGTCACTCAATTCACGTTTGCACCGTTAATGGAATTTCATGTTATGAATGCGGAAACCCGGGTCACACCCGAAAGAATTGCCTAAGGACCAAGGAGGGTCTTTGATTTCAGTTGAATTTAGACCAAGAGCACTTGTGGACTTGAGTCAGGTATGTTGTGGAAACTTTTCTCGCTATCTTTTAAGTTGTTTAAGTTATAAGCACTCGATCTTATTAGTTAAGATTTTGGTTATGGTTGGAGTCTTGAAAAGATGTAATCTTGTGTTAAAGCTTATAGATATTGTGGCATGTGGGCTTGAGCAAGGAAGTAACCCTTGTAAAAGTTTTAAGCATGGATCTATGTAGCTCAACAAGGGATCATTTTTTTTTTATCTAAGTCTAGATGAGTTTGTTGATGCTTAGATTCATTGAGAAATGTCATTGATGGTAGCATGTTCTTAAGAATATTGGAGATTAATGGGTTTTGTGGAAAAGTCATCTTGTGGGCGGTTGCCCTTTTTCATGTCGGAGATCAATCTTAAGTTGTTAGCAAGTTGACAAATGTCAAGATTAGTCTCTTGGGTAAAACGGTTTAAGGAAAATGGTAGAACAGTGTTGGATCGGGATGTTCTTAGAAATTGTACTCTGGAAATGAAAGAAAAGCAATTTTCGGTGAACCTCATATCTATGAAAATAGGAAGTGTTGATGTGGTGAGGGGATGATGTTACAACTTTAGATGTGAATCAAGATATGCATCCTACGTAGATCTCTACTAGCATAACACATGTTTGGTATAACATAACATGGTGTAAGATCAGTATAACATTGTACAGCGATGTAGTAAGCTTAAGTGTGGTTGCAATGGATCTAATCTTTTAGATAAGATCGGTTTTAAGAATGAGTGAAGGGGGCTTGAAAGTAAGCCAGTGCAACGTATGGCAGAATGGGGAGTATGGGCTTAGGCCTGAGATTAAGTCATGCAATGTGCAAATTTAGAAACGTCAAGGAAAGTCTGATTTTGATATCACCAGTGCTTTTCAGCCAGAACTTGAATTGGTTTATGTATATGTATGTAGCTGACAATTTCAACCCCAATTAGTGTTAGTTATGCACGTTCAGTTGGCTATGTGTGTGAAAAGTCATGTATCGGAATACCAATAATTCAGGCAAAACACTACGAATATGCGAAAAAGGTACAGGTACGGCAAGGATATTTAAAATACACACATTTACTTAGTTTGGATATGCATCAAGTGCATACTGTGGTCACTTCACGTGGATGGATCATTTAGGTGAATGACCTCGCACAACACCATGGGAATCAAGATCCCGAAGACGACTGACTACATGTTTTGTTTAAATACAAGTTGTTCGAGGCTTTTGGACATTAGATTCATTGTTTCAAATCAACATAAATGTTACATACCTTGATGTAACATTTGCGCATCCAAAATTGAGTTAAAATTTGCGGCTCTCAGTAATGTCACATGGGTTGAGAAACACGACAATAATGTTATGCACCTAGTAGGCATGGTATGCGGACGATACTTTGAGAAGCTGCTATAGTGGTTAATTGCATGAGATTCAATTATTTGTTAGATAAGAACAAGAGTGCATAACAACAAGGGTCCGTCCCACAACCATTGAAGAAAAGAAGTTGTAAGGGCAAAAAAAAAACTCAATATGAGCGTAGATAAGATTTTAGTGTTCTTGGTCACAAAGTTGACAAGAAGGACATTTGAGTAAAATCCAATAAGCTTAAAGGTTGTGCCTAACTTAAAGCAACCGAGATTAGTGACGTAGATAGAAGCTTAATTGGGATACTGAAGTATGGTTGAAAGTTCATTAAGGGTTCTCTATATTGCGGAGTTTAATGTCAGCATTAATCCAGAAGCACTGTGAGTTAGCTCGAAGCCAGTTAGAACATGTCTTTCAGTTATTGAAAGCAAAGGTGAAGCTAAGCGTAAATTTGATGGTTGCTTGAAGGCTAGAAGGGATATATTTTCAACGACCTTCAAGGTCTGAATTAGACCTGGTATTTATATAATGAGGCAAGCTTATTGCCTATGCATCAGGTTAGTTGCAAGGACATGAGAACGTTAATCGGATAGATGATTGGGAACTAACAATGTAGTATTTGCATTCAAATTTCCAAGTAATTACCATAATGACTCAAAGTGTATTATGTACACATATCATGATAGTCATATGTCCGTGTTTGTTTGGAAATGAGAAGAGAGGTTGATTAGCCTTATTGAAGAATTATGTTGGTAAGATTTTATCTCATGTAGATAGATCAAGAAAGATCATGATTGATCAGATTATGAGTTATATGGGATTTTCGGGTCATTTCGAGCTATTTACGTGATGACCCTCTCGTTTCATCAATATTCGGTTAGAATTCATGTGATCGTATGCCTTAAAGAGCTGGTTGGTATCGGTGTCAATCTTGGTGTTCTTGAGGTCAAGTATCACTAGAGTACTTGGAGTGTTCCGATTGAATTCCAAGTAAGGTTTGGAGGCATTATGTGGTGGGCTTGTTGAGAATGGATTTTAGCGGTCAGTGATGAATGATGGTAATCATTTGTACTACTCAGAAAGTTTGAAAGTTCTTGGAGTTGTTGGGCTCGGTGAAAGTTTAGATCTTAATTTAACGATTGCATTGAGCCGGACCTAATTAGTGATTAAGGTTTCATCATGGAAGAGATGATAAGTTTTACGTTGTGCTGATTATTAGAGAATTTGAGTGCGAGTGTTAAGGTAGACCGTAAGAAGAAATTATAAATCTTAGAGAGACGTTGACTAGTTGAAGTCAAAACCTTAACGCGGTACTCGTTTTTTTAGGACCAATTGTGAGGGATTACCTTACCACCCGGGTAAAGTCGGCATGTTAGGGAATAACCTAAATCGAAGGGAATATGTATGGCTATAGCCGGCTGAGCTCTTGCGAAACTATCGGAGGGTTTAATGCAAGAGAGGAAGAGCATTTTAGTCAATCGGGATCGTTAGAAAATATTTAAGAAGGAATTCATCTATGAGCAACAATAATGAAGTGGGGTAATTAATGTTGTAAGATACTCTCGAGATTGTAAGGGTCAACTAAGTTTGGGAGGCAATTAAGACCTTACTGTTGGAACTGCTCTGGCACTGTTCACGTTTGGTATGGGTATAATCGATTGAAAAAGGGTTCCAACCAGAGTTCAAGCTTGGTGGAAATACTTCCACCGGAAGGGAGTCAATTGAGTTGTGAAAATGCAATTGTTTGAGAGTTACGCCTCTTATGGATAAAGAGTATCATAAGGAAATGAGAAAGCAATATCAATACTAGAGGAACTCTCGTGTGGATGTTTATTCAATTTATGAGGGATTTGAAAATTTGGAAATCCAAGCTGTCCGTTGGGTGTAAATTTTAAGTTTTGTATCAAGGATAGATTTCGAGGACGAAATCATTCTAAGATTGGGAGGATTGTAACACCCAGAAATTTTTCGATAAAATATAAAATTCTAGAAAAGGCGTGTTTTAAAAGGGTTATGGGTTGGTTGATGAAAAAGATAGAAGCTATGCGTCGGAAATCAAGTTTGGGAGTTTCGGGGTAACTTAAATGGCTCGTGCTAGTTGCGGCTGAACTAACCCATGCCACTAAGTGGCTTTACACTTTGTTTGGCTAGGGCTAGTTACCAATGCCAGTTACGAAATGTAACTAGCTTCACAACTAGCGTCGGGGTCTGTTTGGTCAAAATGGAGTCGCGTGACTTACCAATGCCAGTTACGAAATGTAACTAGCCTCACAACTAGCGCCGGGGTCTGTTTGGTCAAGAAGGAGCCGCGTGAGTTACTAATGCCAGTTACGAAACGTAACTGGCGTCCATATCTGGCGTCCAACACTGATCAGTTTTTATAACATCCGTTTTTCTTGACTTTCACACTCATTTTTCACCAAAAACCTTCTCCTCCACACTAATGGCGATTTTAATGCTTTGAACCACCATTCTAACCAACTTGGGAGCATTTATTGAGCATCTAGCTTGAGGATTTCGGTTTGGAGCTCAAGTGTTCGAGTTCTTCTTCTACTTCATCTTCTCCACCAAGTTCCACCCTTTTCAACCATTTTAGGAGATTTTCTAGGGTTTTACTAACCCTAGCTATGTGAGTTCAAATCTAAACTTATAAACTCAAATACTTGTTGTAAAAGTAGTATTTTGTTGATTCTTAAACTTGGTTTCAAGTAGTTGTGTATTTGAGTAAGTTTGGAAATTTTAGGTCAAAATGAGAGTTTTGAGTATGTTGTTGTAGATGATGAAATGAGCATCATAAATGGTTTAAAATACTTGGAAAGGTTATAAAATGAAATAATCTTTGGTTTTGAAACTCAAAATGATTTGACCTAGTTTTTGGTAAAACTTGGATTTGGAAGGAAATGGTTTATTGAACGGATTTTCAAGGTTGGAAAACTAGTAATACGTCTCGTTGATGTATTTGGTCGTAGGGCTAGTATGTATTGGATCCATAGGCATATAGTCGGTTTAAAAGCGGGATTCTTGTCCCTTTTTGATTGCATAGCAGTCTAGTAGGGCTTGGTACCGTTGGGTATTATGCCGGTTCATTACCGGATGCCATTGACTCTATGTATGCGCTAGTAGGGGTCTAGTAGGGCCGTGTACTAAGGTACATAATCGGTTGTTGTCGGTTGCCATTGACCCATTGTGCGGGCTAAAGTAGGAATCATCGGGGGCCGTGTACTAAGGTGCATAATCGGTCGTTGCCGGTTGCCATTGGCTCTTACGGTTAGCTCAAACATCGTGTAGTGACCTATTTATGGTATCTGTCACTAAGGATGGAACACCGGGTCTCCCTCGGTTGCTTTTAAAGGATCCTTGCTCATCAAGAGTAAGTTATTTCAAGTAAAGTTAAATGAGATAAAATGCACCGTATCTTATCTTTTTAAATGTTTTAACAGCTTTATCCATTTAACTGTTTGTTCTCGCTAGGCGTAAGCCTAACACTTGATTTCAAAAATGTGGTTTAGCAGGTAAGCAGGTTGACGGGGCTCTTTAGAGAAGAGCGGGACGGTGTGTCGAGATAGAGGCACCTTTTTGGAGATATGCCTTAGAGCATATATAGTTGGAGTTATACCTCATTCTTTTGAGGATATTAGTAACACCCAATTGTAATCTATAGTCTGAATAACATAGATTAATAGGTTGTTATTTTAATATCCATGTTTAGATGTAAACTCTCATACTCTATCCCCACTTACTGGGTGATTTTTTATATTTATTCCGCATTTCGTTTGGTTTAATTTTGCTCTAAATTTTAGGGTGTTACACAAGTTGAAAGTCTTCACCAAAATTACATCTTTATCGTTTGGGATAGTGCTAAAGTCTGCATAGATTTTACCTTTTATACGCCCTACTCCGTATGGGATTAATCAAACCGGTTTGGTTTGAATTTATAAAAAAAACATCATGCAAAATAAGTATGATATCACCCTCTCAAGTAGTATGTGCAAAAAAACATGGATCATACTCCTATTATAAGAGCTTACAACACCTATGCTATTTTAAATTTTAAGTAAACTACGATTTTCGTCCTTGTGGTTTGTTACTTATAACGATTTTTGTCCCTGCAGTTTGTTACTTGGGTTTTCGTCCCTGGTCTAAAATTGATTTTTTTCTTCTTTATGGTTTGTATTTTTTTACTTTTACATCGTCAAGACTGAAGTCATCAGATAAGAGTCGTTAAATTAACGATAATATAGTTTTTTTTTCTATTAAAATTTGAAAGTATAATATGATAAATAAAGTATGTTTATATATTAAAGCATCTATATGCGTACAAAAAGTCAAAACCCCTAACTAGTAACTGGAACACGCCTCACACCATCGATCTCCGGTGAGCACCACCACTGTCTTCGACCGCTTTCAATTGCTCTCCACCTTCTTGTTCTCCACTGACCATTGATTATGTCACCTTCTCCGTTACTGCCACCATCGCAATACCTACAACCACCATCACCTTCCCCTTTCAGTGTCATGTACCATCGAGACAACAATCTCCTCCCCAAGGTTTCCTTAGATCGATCTCCTTTCAACGTTCTCTTCTCTTTCATCTATCACTCTCTCTTGACCTATGTTCTTCTCCTACCCCCACCTAAGATCACATCGTATTGTACCAAATAAAATCCAAATCTTTCAAGAGCTTCGTGAGTGGTTGATGAAATTAACCGGAGTATTTCATGGTCTGGAAAGGTTAAAGGGCCTCCCCAGATGAACAAGGGGATGGTGATTCATTTTATGGATTCTTGGAAGAACAAAGATTTGGGAGAGATGGTGCTAGTGAGGAGCAAAAATCGGTTTCTAGTGATTTAGAATCAAGAGGTCAATAACCAAGTATTTAGAAACTACAATTGAGAATAAACCAAACCGATAATGAGTGACTTATTAGTAATTACCCAAGTTTGTATAGATTTTCTCCAATTGTTCTTCGATTGTCTTTAAAAAAATCAGAATGTCTTGGTTTTTGTTTGAACGTTCTTCATTTTTTGGGTTGAATTTTCCTTCATGTATGGGTTGAATGTTTTTAATTTGTGGGCTGTTTGTTCTTGAATTTCAATCATAACCTCAAAGTTGATTTACAAAAAATCAAGATTGCAGTCGAAATTCCACTCATAACCTCATATTACATTCAATAAAAACGAGCCATGTGTTCTATCTCTCAAGATGGGGTCTTCGGAGGAGATTTAGTATCGCCGAGAAAATTAAAAAGGTGGCCAGAGATGAAACAAGAGTACTGCTATTAGTGGATTAGTATAATTTTGTATCAGAAAATCAGTTAAATAAAGGAAAAGGACAAAAATACCCTTTATTTAACTGATTATTTAAACTGAGTTAGTCCCAAGGACAAGAACTGAAATGAAATAAAAACGAGAAGGATGAAAAAAAAACAAGTTTTAAAGATAAGAGATGAAAATCGTGTAAATAACAAACCAATGGGACGAAAAGCATAGTTTACTCTCAATTTTTTGAGCATGTGGAAAATATTTGTTCCATCCTTCAAAGTAGAGAAAAAGAAAAGAAAACAAGAAATCTTCAAATTTTTGTGAAAAGATGGAAAATGTAACATATGTGTTTGAAGATCTAAATGTCTGCAAATATATGCAGAGAGGTTGATGGTGTCTAGAATGGAACCCAAATCTCTGCAACCCTAAATCACAGAACAAACCCTAATTTTCATGTTTCTTCCAACAAATTAAAGTCGAAGATCAAGGAAATTCAATTGGTAAAATGCATAAAAAGAGAAGCACGATGATTCTTCCATTAACGAAATGAACAAATTGATTTCAAAATAATTATATATACATATAAATTATAAAAGTGAATATATATATATATATATATATATGAAATTTGGGTCTGTGTAAGAAGTCGTAAAAATTGATCTAGGGCTATAAATTAAATAGTTCATTTCACTTTCGGACAACATAAGAAAGAAATTTGTTTGAAACCTTGAAGAATCCCCAAATTACGTAACCCTAGATTCTCGATTCCGTCTTCAATCTCCTTATTACAAGCATAAATCTGGCAATCAGAATCTTTTCCAGCTCAAAAATCTCAGATTTTTGTTAGCAATGGCGAAAACTAGAACAAGCAAGCGAGACTTGGATTCTTTCACCATCAGAGGCACCGACAAAGTAGTCAGAGGTATACATACACACACATATATATATATATATATATACACATATACATGTTGCTAAAAATTGCATTTTGGGGGTAGATTTAGCTTCTAGATTTTGTCTGAGAAATGAATTAATGGAATTTTTTGAGTAATCTATTATGATTTATGAAGAACTAATCTAGTAGGTGATATGGATACCCTTAGTTTATATGAGATTTTAGAGGTAAATCTCCGGCGAGATTGGTCGGAGATTTTAGAGGTAAATCTCTGGAATTTTTTTGGAGCGGTGGCGCAATTCGCTTTACCGTTTGGAGTCATTATTCGATCTCGAAACCCTAATTCCTTTTCTAGTATTAATTCAACCCTTAATGAACACCGTTCCGATGATCATCGCTCATATCTTTCCGTTTGATTCGTTTATCCTTGGATAAGAACCCTACGTCTTCTTCGAAACCCAAACATTCTAACACTTCTGAACACAAGAATGCCTTAAAATCTATCAGAATGTCGTTCATTTAAAAAAAATCTTTTAGAAAGTTATTCTTGTTGATAAGTTTTTAAAAATTAATGACTTTCTGACATGTTTTTAAGCATTCTTATGTATGGAAGTGACATTCTTCGGTCATTCTCAAACCTGTCAAAAGGTTATGAATTCAAAAATTCAAAACCCTAGAGAAAGGTTCAAACAAGAATGAAACCTATTTACGAGAATGGTCGTTTAGTACTAAATCATATATAATTTTGTACTAAATCATACATGATTCGGGCGACTTTTTTCATGTAACTTAAGTCGCCCCAAAAATCGCCCGCTCCAGTTAGTGCAAAATCACATATGATTTTGGGTTGTTCTCTTATTTTCTTAAATAGGTATCATTTTCGTATCAACCTGCCCCTAAAACCCTAAACCCTAAACCCAAAAGGACCCCTTGTGCAAATGATTAGTATAGGCCATGGGGCACATAATTCATATATGCAAAACATTTCATCATTGTTCGTGCATGTAACGGGTGTTTCATAGTTAGTATCATTCATCGTTCTTTTCCATTCATCTCTATTTATACACTTTTTCTCCGAGTGTTGTATGAAGTAGAATTAAAGGAAATGAGATTCCGTTCTTTATTTATGGTTTTGAAGTTGGGGATTCGGTGTTGATGAGACCTCTGGAGAACGAGAAAAACCCATATGTGGCTCGTGTGGAGAGAGTGGAGTCGGATGTGAAGGGAAACGTGAAGGTTGTAGTTAAATGGTATTACCGTCCAGAGGAAGCAATTGGAGGCCGACAAAAGTTTCATGGATCCAAAGAATTATTCTTATCGGATCATTATGATACTCAAAGTGCTAATACAATTGAAGATAAGTGTATTGTTCATACTTTCAAGAATTACACCAAGCTTCGGGATGTTGGAGTGGAGGACTACTTTTGTCGATTTGAGTACAAGGCTGCCAATGGAGGCTTTATTCCCGAAAGTGTTGCAGTGTAAGTTTCGCACCTTCGACTTTGTTCATTGATTTTAATCATTTTTGCAATTTTGAGACTTCTATTTAAGTTTGTTGTATGATAATAATCTTCGTTTGGATCTATATAATTATTTATACCAACTTTTTGGGTAAACTTTCACTTTTCATAAGCCAGGGGTCTTTATGGAAACAAATGATCTACTCTTTAGGATAGGGAACACGTCTAAATACGTCCCATTTTCAAACCCCGCCTCTAGGTGGGATATATTGGCTTTGTTTGGTTTGGTAATTATTGATGGGTGATTCTTTTTTAAGGTACTGCAAATGCGAGATGCCGTATAATCCTGATAACATGATGGTACAGTGCGACGCTTGCAAAGACTGGTATGACACTATATATATGATATTATATATATATATAGAGAGAGAGAGAGAGGGGGAGGTTTAGGGGAAAACCCAAAAGAATGAAAAACTGAGGAACACCTTGGTAACCATTCATTTGGACGGTATGCACATGTGCATACAATACAAGTAACTGGAGTTGTTTTTTAGTTTTACGCACGTGTGCATGTTCATATTCACGTATGCATGTTATGGATGTGTGCATGTTACAAATTACTTGTATGCACATGTGCATACCGTCCAAAGATAACGATTACCATGGTGTTCCTCAGTTTTTTTATTTATTTTTATTTTTTTGCGGTTTTGCCTGAACCTGATCCTATATGTGTGTGTGTGTGTATATATAGGTTGGTAGGTTCATACGAGAATGATACCTATTAAAAAAACACGAGAATGGCCAAATTACGTACAAAATCACATGTGATTTTACATTAGCGGCGAGAAAAGTGTAGGGGCTACCCTATGGCTGCATGGCAAGATCGCGTGAATCACATGTGATTTTGTACGTGATGCTAGTGTAAAATCACATGTGATTCGGCCATTCTCGTATTCTCTTAAATAAGTATCGTTCTCGTATGAACCCGACTCTCTCTATATATATATGTGTGTGTGTGTGTGTGTGTGTGTGTGTGTGTGGGCATCTTTCTTAACGACCATTATGTTGTACAGGAATTGCTTTTATGTAGCGTTTCTTGTTCTTTCATGTTATTTGCAGGTATCATCCCGAATGCTTAAACATGACTATTGATCAGGCAAAGGAAGTAGGTATCTTTACATGTTCCGATTGCTCATCGGTAAATGGTAAGAGATCTGACAGCGGAATTTCTTCATCTCCTCTGACCAATGGCAAGGTCAGATCATAACCAATATCACCAAATTTTTATGTTTTCAATATTGTAGTCCCATTGAGTCCAATTCTTTTTTCTTTTAGAATGTTTTATGTTCATTTGGCCAATTGTGATTGATACTCGAATGATATTTGACCCTACTCTGTGTGGGACCCAGTGGGTTCATTTGGTTGGTTTTACTCGAATGATATGACTCCATCCATCCCATTATAAATGCCGCATTTTAGTTATGGTTTGTTTGAAAATAAATGCAAAAAATCCAAATTTTACATGTTCGCTTATAATGGATTGTGTGGGAGGTTCAAAAAAGAAGGCTAAATATCATGAGAAGGTAAGAAGGGGTGGTTCATAACTTCATATGTGAATCATTGATAAAATCCACTTGAATTGTAACATCAATTTCACATATGCATCTTCAAATAGATATTTTAAGGATTTTTCGATGATTCACATATGAATTTTAAATTTAACCTTCCCTTCTTACCTTCTCAAGATATTTAACGTTTTTATAGAACAATGATTTCATTCTAATAAATTGCATAGGTTACTTTGTTAATTTAATACATTTTTATAGTTTTAATTTACAAGACTTTTAATATGATATATGGTATGAATTTTTATATTTTGTTTTATTTATTACTTGTGAGTCAATCTATATAGTCTGGATGCAAGTGTAACAGAGCCTCCAAAATGATAGAAACGACACTGTAACCAATGAGTGGAGTGCCTTTGTTAGTAGGATCAAACGAGCACCATTTGGGTGGTTGCTATTTGTACAACGACTACAAATATTTGCTCGATTTCTTTCATGTGATTTCGGTTGTATCGTGTTTTCAGGAGGAACACAAGCGCAAACGGAATGATTTAACTTGAAGATGCTTTGTACTATGTTTTTTATGTGTGTTGTAGAGTTTGGAAAATGCTAAAATCTCAATAGTCTTGATAAAAAGTTTGTAAGAAGTTATCATAGGTCATACACATAGATGGATGGATGTGTGTTTTTCCTTGCAATCTTTTATGTTTCATTGTGCATATTTCAGTCTTTCTTGCCTCTTTTTTATTTGTTGTTTACTACTGTTTACTAGTGTTAATTATTATTTATCTTTCGCTCTTATTTTTGCATAAGCAGAGGTATTCATACCGTGGCGGATCCAGGATTTTTGCTTATGGGGTCATGTTTAAGGTAGGCTAAAGGCCCGTAAAGACGTGTTTTTAGCTTAATTACACCGTTTCGAGAGATTTTTAAAGTTTTTTTTGGTTGATTTTGAGGGATTTTTTAAGTGTTTTTGTCGATTTCGAAGAATTTTTTCGATTTTTTTAGATTAATTTTAAGAGATTTTTTTGGTTTTTTGGTTGATTTCAATAGAGTTTTTTTTTGAGTCTGATACCGTACAAATAAAAAAAATCCGATTTCTTTTATGGGTCCCGTTCAAAAATTTAGTGGGGGGAACTATGTGAAAAGTTAAAAAAGAAACTTTTTGTAAGATCCCACATTGGTTGGGGAGGAGAACAAAAGTTGACTTATAAGGGACTTGGAAACCTCCTTTATTAGATGCGTTTTTAAAACCGTGAGTCTATGTGTGTAGACAAAGCGGACAATATCTAGTACGATTGCCTAGGATGTTACAGATGGTATCAGAGTCGGGAACCAGACTAGTGTGCCAGCAAGGACGCTAGGCTCCCAAGGGGGTGAATTGTAAGATCCAACATTGGTTGGGGAGGAGAACAAAAGTTGTCTTATAAGGGACTTGGAAACCTCCTATATCATACGCGTTTTAAAACCGCGAGACAAATCGGCAATATCTGGTACGGTTGCCTGGGATATTACACTTTTAACCATTATAAATTTTGTTTTTTGTTTTTCTAATGGGCTCCCTTCCCTCCGGTGCTTCTCATGTACATCTTCCACTGTTTGTAAGACGTCCCATCATTTGGGGTTGAGATCAAGTTTGCATACATTCCATCCAACATTCTAAATAGGATGTACTGCTTTGATATTGTAACTTGGGCATTTAAGCGTTTGTTTATAAATTGTTGAGCGTCTCTTATTGGATAAGAGGCGGTTAGTTACCAGGTAAGAAGTGAGGTTGTTTACCATACACGTTGACTAACAAATGATGTTGATCAAGAAGCAGAACGTCCATTTTAGATAAATCAAATACAAGTTTCTTTAAAGACGGGGATGACTCATTCACAAGAAGGGGACTTTCTAGATCCAACAAAATATATACCTCAAAGTTTTAATTTCTAATCCAATGAAAGATATATCTTGAGAGATGGGAGTTCAGCAAACTGTACAACTTTAAACAGAAGTCCAAATTATGACCTTTAGAAATGTCAGATATTAATAACTTGTTTTCATACTTTTGGACGAGAAAGATAAATGACACTTGCATATCTAAATCAAGATTTTGTCTTGTGCTGTTAAATCATACATTTATCGTGTTAAAAGACACGATTTTGTGAATGATTTGGGGTCTTTTGTCCAGTGCCTTTGATGCTCATCTTAGAGGGTTTTTTGCGTAAACTTTAATATCCTCATTTACTTCTCTTTTTGCGTTCATATTTTTTCCATTTTAATCATACAAAGAGAGAAAAAAATGTTTTGTTTGACTATCTGTTTTTTTCAGCTCGTTTTTATCGATCACTTAAAGAACAAATTAAAGTGTTTGTATAATAGAATTGTAGTTTTGGGATATAAAGATTTTGAGAATTTAACAAGCAATGCTTGAGTGCAAGCTCAATCGATCTCAAATGCATAATAATCTCGGTTAACTTAACGAGAACTCAACTCGTTCGAAAGCTCATAATTTTTGAAATTAAGCTGGACTGAGCCATACCATCATACGTTTTTGTAAACTCATAAAAAATAAAAATAAAAATGCTGGTGGTAGCATTAGGTTTTCAAGCTGAACACTACTAGAAAGCAAACTATATGCTATGCCAGACATAAAATTTTGTTGGTAATCGTCATCGAGGAACCTTATCAACAGTTTACCCACGAAAAATATTCATCGGATTGAAATTTTAATCCCCGCTGATGGGAGTTACCGGTGGATGAAATATATTGTAAAGAAATCATAAAAGCAACTAGTAAGTATCAACGGATTTCTAAAGGAATGTTAACAACGAATTTATCAAGGTGCTTATTGTCACTAACATAAATTTATACTTTGAACAATAAATCATAAAACCATGGATTTAGCAACAAATTAATGATGAATTACTAACGAATATCTCCTATCGGTAAAAGTTCTTTTTTCTTAAAAAGATACTTTAAAAAACACGTGTAGGTCCTGCATAATTATCATTATCGCAATTCATAATTTTTTAAAAGAGCAAATAATATTAAGTACGTCGGAAATCCCTAGGAAATTAACGATAAATGCAATCTGTCGGTAAATCTATCGATCATACATCCTTTCCTAGTAGTGCAAGCCGAAAAATGAGATAATCAAACTCGAGTTTGACCCAATACACTAGCTTATAAAGTTTGTATTTTAGGTCAATACAATGTGCAACTCAAAATTGTTAAATGAACATTTGACTTGAACACTATTTTGAAAAAGACTTATTAGAGTTTGAGCTAAAGCTCGAGTCTGATATTATTTTCTCGCCTAAACAACTTGATACTCGATTAGACTAAACTCAATAACACCCTACTTGCACCTATGCATGTAATACTTAGGTGGTGTTTGTTTTTGAACAGTTAGGTGGCATTTGTTTTTTAATAGGTGCCGAAGTCTGAAGTCCGATTTTAGTTCTGAAATGGTTATAAAACGTCTAAACGGACAAACATAAATGGTGATTAAGAGCTTTAAAAAAAACAAGGCCTTATACTTCACGGCAGTGGCAGATTTAGGGGCCGTTTACCAAACGCTTACCCGGGTAAGTGCTTATCATGTCAAATTACCTTACCGGAGGAATACGTTAAGTACCAAAAATCTTACCCGGTAAGAGCAAAGACAAAGAAAGCAAGGAGCAAGAATCTTACCTGGGTAAGTGATTGCGGCGACTCTTACCACGGTAAACGCTTACCGGGTAAATTGTTTTAGTGGACTAAAATCTTATCCGGTAAGTGATAGTGTTGAATTTTGCCGGTAAACACTTACCCGGGTAAGATTCGGTAAACGGCCCCTTACAAGGGATGGAGTGGGGTGAAGGGACCCTCCTAAAAAACAAAAAACTAAATTTTATAATGTTTTAGAAGATTTTTTTTTAAAACTTTTTACTTAGTTCCTCCCACTAAAGTTTTGTACAGTACCCCACAACCTTAGCCGACCATTGCCGACTCTAAAAAAGTCTACTAAAATCAACCAAAAAAGTCTTTTGAAATCAACAAAAAGACAAAATCCTTCAAAAGCAATCAACAAACTTTAAAAATCCCTCGAAATGGTATAATTAGGCTAAAAACACGTCGGACAACTTTGCGGGCCTTTAGCGTACCCTAAAGGTGGCCCCACAAGGCAAAATTCTTGGATCCGTGCTTCACGGTACAAACAAAACTTCATAACATACAACCACTACAGTAGTTAAACACCATTGCAAATCAAATCAAATTAAAACTCATACAAACCCAATAGATCTCACTTGAAAGTAGAGTTTAGTTTAGAGTGGAATGTATGCAGAGATGTCATTTGTTTTAGTTTAGAGTGGAATGTATGCAGATATGTCATCTCTCCGCTCGTTAAGTGACAAATTGTTTGACTCATGCTCAAATCAAATCAAAATCACTTTGCATAACGAGCTTTTGTTGTACCATAAATATTTTGAATATACATTTAGAAATCAACTAAAATTAAAACTAAACAATGTTTTCAAACCATATGTAATCTGTGTAAATATTTACTTTTACTTCAACTTCAAAAGACCAGCTTTTAATGTATTTAAATTATATATACAAATACATACATACATACATACATACATACATACATACATAATACATTTAGGAAAGGAATTTTCCTCTCTACAATCCGGGTGAGAGTAAGCAATTATCGTTAAGTTTAAATTGGTAGGACCACGATTGTGTAGCCAATTTAAACTTAACGATAATGGCTTCACCTCACATGGCTTGTATAGCATATATAAATTTCAGTTACTGACTGATATGTATGTATTTATGTATAATGCGGGTTGGTAACGGTATTACCTTTGACTGATTTGACTTTGACCTTGTGGAAAAATTGTGAGGATGCTCGGCTTGATAACTTGGATGCTAATATGTGGTCTCATAAGTTTCATGATCCGGGGTTCTGTATATGAACCCCGAGTCCTCACTGGTTCGTCTATTGGCAATGCTTGCTCGTTGCATTAGACGAACTAGGGCTTGCACAACTTCTGACATGGGTGGCCGGAACTCTGGTTCAGGCTGTACACAAAGTTATTTATTTGTGAATAATCCAGAAAGACAACTTGTGGCCTTTATTTTGGGATGAAAGAAACATGTAACATGTTAGTAAGCGCGTAATATATATATATATATATATATATATGAGTTGAATGATTTCAAGAACTTCACCTGAACACAAAGGGCGATGACATCAGCAAACCGAGACAGAGACTTGGCAGGATACATGCCATTCAATGTAGGATCAACCATTTTGGCCAATAAATCTATATCATGGAGTTGAGGGGTGGCCCATCTCACAAGTGATTGCTCAGATCTCACCCTTGAACTACACCATTACAAGAAAAGCAAAACAAGTCAAAATTTGTTACAATCATGAAAACAACCACTCTACTCTTTGGGCTAGGGAACACATACATCCCACCCCCAGACCAGAGAGACAAAAAATCCCAAAGCCCACCCTAAAAAGACCCAGTCCTAAAAGCCCAATCGAGCCAACTTCTTTTTCAGAAGCCAAAAAAAACCCTTTTTTTGCTTACTGAAAAACGGGCTTGGAAGGACCGGGCCCAGGCCCAAAAAAGCTCGGGCTTTGTGCATCTCTATCCCTGACCCCACCTTGGGTCGGATATACCGGGGTCATTTGGTTTACAATCCTAGTTGCACCCATACAACATAGTTATTTGATGATAAATCAACCCGGAAAACTACTTTTGTGTTACCAAAGGGCCTTTGGCCTAGCGATATCGTAGCCCTCGTCCTCCTAGGAGGTCAGAGGTTCAAACCTCACCAAAGGTGAGGAGGGTGTGTGAGTTTATTTGTTGTATTTGCCATATACAATATTATATATTTCAAAAAAAAAAAACTACTTTTGTGTTTTAAATCATCCTTCTTTGGATGAGCGTTCACCTGTCGAGTGGCTTTCGACCCGTCAAGAGCTCCAACATCACCACTCCGAAGCTATAAACATCACTTTTTACAGTATATACACCGGACAAGGCAAATTCTGGAGCACTATAACCAAATGAACCAACCATTTGTGTCGATACCTGTAGAAAAAATTGAATACGCAACTTAAGAAATTAATGATGCCATATTGAAGACTAGTTGTTGGTAGAAAATCTACGATATGACTACCCATCAACTACAATTTGGTTACCAAAGGGTTATTAAGCCTAGCAGCACCCAGGCTCAACCTCCCTGGAGGTCAAGGGTTCAAGGTTCACTAAAGGTGAGGAGTGTGTGTGAGTTTTTACATATATAAAATATTATATACTTCAAAGAAAAAGACAAATTGGTTGATGCCTCTATGATAGTTTTTGTTATATTTTTGGAAATGACCACCTTCTCCCCCAATAAGTGAAAGTGTTGTAGAATTGAAGTAGTCATTTGAATAAATATGTGGCAACTATCAATGTTACCATCAACCACCATCCTTTTTTTCTTGTTCTAAGGGACGATTTCGTGTTCATGGACAATTGTGCTTGGTACTTTTTGACTGAAATCGCTCATTTTTTGCAAAATGTTATGTTTTTTGCAGGTTTCTAAAGAAAGAACAATATGTGGTACGGAAACTCTCAATTATTTAAACCTAAACTAGTTGATGAAGGCTGATCATGATACCCATATGAGAAGGAAAAACAAAGATGAGGGAGAATTTTAACTAGAAAGATATATAGAAATGTCACTTCCACCAAATTTTACCGCTCGCTCCGTGTTGGGTGTAAGGGAGGCTAAACCACAGTCTGATAAATGAGGGTTGAGCTCTTCATCAAGTAAAATGTTTGCTGACTTAAAGTTTCTATGTACGACAGAAGGTAGGCAAACTTCATGCAAGTACCTGTGAGACATAGCCACCATTTAAGATGAAGCAGAGAAAGAGAAAAAAGGAGATATATATATATATAGAAACTTTTTTTTGTGAGGGTATGTGTGTGTGTGTATATATATATATGAAATTTCTTTTTTGAGAGTATGTGGAACCCATCAGAATTCTCTCCAAAAGAGCTCGTCCTTGAGGAGATAAGGGGGTTCTAATAAATATTGAGAAATGGTCCAAGTCTAGCCGACGTGGGACTCCAGCACGCGCCCTCAACGGAGCCCATGTGAGAATATGTGGAACCCCGTCAGATTACTCTCCAAAAGAGCCCTTGAAAAGAAAAGGGGGTTCCAAGACTCAAAGTCTAACCGATGTGGGACTAATATTCCAAAACATACTCTAGAGCTCGAGCTGTGCCAAGTGCTACTCTAACGCGTGCATTCCATGTCAAAGACTTGCTCCCATCATTGTCAAAATGCAGCAAATCTTGCAAACTCCCATTTGCAATGTATTCATAAACCAGAAGGCGTTGCCCATGCTCTGCACAATACCCTGCTAGCAGAACTATGTTTGGGTGCCTCCAACGTGACATATTTGAAACAGCTTCTACAAAATTATCTTCCTCTGGTAGTGACAATGCTGCATTATCTATCTTCTTGATGGCCATTGTCTATTAGATATAAGATTTTAGGCGTCAAGATCAGTGAAAATAACATTTATTCAAATAAAAATAAGTTTGGGAGATATTCAGACTTGTTGTGAAGCTTTCTCTAACCAGAATATGTTAAAAATACGTGTACCTTCCCATTGGGGAACTCTGCTTTATAAACACGACCCAAAGAGCCTTCACCGATTATGTTTTCTTGACTAAAACTGTTTGTTGCTGTTTGTAGAGCTGCAACAGTGTATGAGGTAGCCGTTATAGGGGACCTAACTCTCTTTGTAGACCCGTCTTTTTGTAGCTCAAATGTAGAGTTTTCAGATGGTGAGGACCTCAAGTCGAGCATGCTAGCTGTTGGTTTTACCCTCTGATCTTGTATTTCTGTATTAACTGAAAAGAAAAACAAAAAGTGCATCAGTGTGTGGGTAGAAATAACCTAGTGTGCCCATATGGTATTTGACTTGGAGACCGTCATTTGATGATAGAATTTAACAAACAGAAGCAAGAACAGTTATAGGTAATGAAACAAATTGAGTTAAACACTAATAGAGTAAAGAAAAGTCAAAATCTCTATAAAAATTTACATCCAACTCCAACAGCTAGTCTATTTAAAGGAATTCTACCATTAACTATATTAATAAGATATTCAATGCATCTAATATTTATTATTTATCTCTCCTACAAATTTTAGCTCAATACTCTAATTGGTTGGATATAATTAAATATTATTTTCTCTCTCTTCTATAAGTTTTGGAGATTTCTCTAACTTTAGAAATTTTTACAATCCCTCTCCTCTTTTTTCTATTTTAGCATAAACGATAGCATAGCTGTTGGAGCAACAAAATGCTAAAATCCCATTTTTTTCTATTTTAGCATAGCTGTTGAAGATGCTCAGTGGTGATCTTGTGCTTTGAAATTGTGGGTTTTCCAAAGTCAAATGTGGATTCTAATCATTGGATGAAAAGGTTTTGTGGCTAATTATTAAAAGACCCTGTATATCCCACCCGGAGGTGGGGTCTATGGTCAGATGTACTCAGAGTCAGACCTGACCTCTACCCTCAAAGAATAGAGGGTTTGTTTCCGTAAAGACCCCTGACTGTTGAGAAATGAGAAGTGCACAACAAAGATAGAAATTTCTCCATAGAGAAAAAAGGAATAGCAAAAGGTGAGGGCTTGGAGAAGAAAAAACTGAAACAAGAAAACAGGATAATTTCTCACCACTAATAGGGCGGCTGCCTGTGGAAGTTCTTTTAGCATTTTTCTTCTTTTTTCCTTTCCGGAGGCAGAAAGCAAGCACGAGAAGCCCAAGAAGGACCAAGAATGCAGAACCTGCACTTATGCCTATAATTACTCCAACGCTCAACTTTTTCAGATTACTTGTATTTGATGATTTCCCATCATTGCCAACAGGTATACGTGATGGAGGAGGAGGACGGATTCTATTGTTATTGGATCTAGCCGGAGGAGGTGGAGTGTATGGAGGTGGAGGAGGAGCAGGACCATTATCGAATGAATTTCCATCGTATCTGTTTTCATTTAAGTTTACACTAGATGCAAAGGAAAAGATAAATCTTATAATACTACTATTCATATGCGGCATGATAGCTTACATAAAAGTAGGGAGAGAGAGAAGCTCCCTTGGTATCCATCCACTGAAATTGTTGTTTGCTATATTTCTGTAAGAAGACAATATAAGTGTAAAATCTTTGAATCAACTTAAAACCATGGTGGAAATTATTGGTAGCCCACAACTTTGAACTTATAAGGAGCTCACAAGAATATTTTTCTATCTATGTGAGGCGGGTTGTCACAATAAGAATTGAAACTTACAGATCAGTCAAAGGCAAACCAGAGAGAGTAGTTAAAGAGCCGGTTAATTGATTGTTCTGTGCATGACTGACAAAAACAAAAGAATCACAATAATTTATGAGAGAGTAAACCAACAATTAAGCACTGAGTAGCACTAAATATACACTCACAATGTAGAAATGTTTGACAATGAACTGATTGAATTCGGCAGATCTCCAGTGAAGTTGTTATGCGAGAGATCCCTGCATCAGCATGTAGATCAATCAGGTTAGAATAGGGATGAATTCCTTCACTCTGTTTGATTGTCAAGAGTCCCAGATCAGCTAGACTTGGACCATTTCTTCTCAATACACGTTGGAATGACACTTATCAGAGTCAAGGTCTACCATTTTAAGGATTCGAAACTTTGGGGCAATTTGTACTCTTCTAGCCCCTCTCGAAACTCTAGGACAATCTATTGTTAAAGTCACACGTTGGCAAGACTTGGACCATTTCTCTCAATATACGTTGAAACCTCCCTTCTTTCCTCAAAGGAACTTTTGGAGAGTGATGATGAATAGCTTTTTTTATAATGTAATTGTAGATTACACACCATGTATCATGCCATTTAGAACCTTAGGGGTGAAGAGAAATTAAGATGTAGTAGTGGACCCCGTTTGATTGATGTGAGGACAACTGAAACGGGGCTCTTAAAATGGAGAATATAAAGTGAAGGGTGTAAATACGTAGCACTTAGACAGAGGCATAGTAAGACAGATTGATAGTCCACCAGATATAAACATATTGGTTTGTATAGTAAACAAACTATAAATGAATATAGCAAATGTGGTCCACAAGTATTGGAGTTTGAACTTACAAAGTTGCAAGGCTAGTAAGATTAGTAAAAACATCAACAATATTCTGAGAGAGCGCATTGCGACTAAGATTCCTGAAACCAAGATTTATAGGATCAAGCAATCTAGAAAATAACATTATATATACATATATATATATATATATATTTGTGGGGGATCTGAGATATGACTCTCACACATAGTTCAGATTAAACATCGTAGAAATGGAATAAGGAAGACCTCCACTTAGATTGTTGTTGGCAAGATTCCTGCAAGTAACAGTAAATGTGTATTGGCATCAAAGTAATGACTTATAAGATCTTTAACAGAACTTGGTAATCGTTGAAAAATATAAAGATAGTTACACGCTAGTAAGATTTGGCGGTAACTGGTATGGAATCGTCTCATGAATGTTGTTTCCACTTAAATCCCTAAAACAAAGTACCCAAAATAAACTTGAATCAGGAACATGTAAGGAACTCAACTTGCCAAATATGAAAACTAAAAGACATTTCTCATTTATGGTGAGCATAAAGATGACATTCTCACAATGTTTTTAGAGAGACGAAGCTTGATAACAAGTATCCCAATGTGCCATCAAGTCCAAGCCCAGGAAGTTGACTGTCAAAGCAACAATGATGAATCTTATTAGTTGAATAACAATTAAAACAAAAAAACAATAGCAAGGTTCTTCTCTGTGAAGATTTGGTCATGACAATTGCATATAGAATTTCCATAAAGAAGGGCACTACAAGCATAAAGGGATTGGATGCATCCTAATTCCTAAATCTTTTTTTATTTATTAATATGCATGGTTATGTCGTTAAATGAAATTTAACTCACATGGAAACAACAGCAGTACCCTGGCAGGTAATCCCTCTCCATGACTCTCCGCAGGGGTCACCAACATTATTTTTCCAGTTAGTTAACTGGGCAGCATTGTTCAAAGATGTGTACAAAACCTGAAGTGCTTGAACTGCAACCAGACAACTTCTTTAGCCCCCATAAACCAGCATGCACTATATATACACACACACACACATACAGGGTCAGGTTCAAGGGAAAATGCAAAAAAAAAAAAAAAAAAACTGAAGAACACTTGGGAGCATCCATCAAAACGGTATGCACAAATGCATACTAGTAATTTGTAACATGCATTTGTGCATATGCAGTGGTGCATATATATGCACCGGTGCATAGAAAAACAGCTTCAATCGCTTGCATGCATTTGTTCATGCATACCGTCCAGATGGAGTGCTCCCAATTCTTCAGTTTTCTCTTTTTTAGCGTTTTCCCTGAACCCCCCCCCCCTCTCTCTCTCTCTCTCTCTCTATATATATATATATATTCATTTTCTACATAATGACGAACGAAAGGTTTGTAGAACCAACATTGTCAGAATGCGTGAACCTCATCCTATTACCCTCCAAAAGATCCCCTAAGCAGAGAGGGCTTCCAACATATATATATGGACAAGAAATAGTGCAAATTTAGCCGAGCTGGGACTCCAACACACAGTCACAACATTATGTTTTCTTTTGCAGGCCGAAAAGCAAAAGTTACATTGCTGACCAGAATTGACTCCCAACTCCAACATAAATAACTAACTTAACCCTAATTTACAAAATCATTCACGAAAAACATTTTGATTGCCCACTAACTACGCCTTGATTTCAGGAAAAAGATCCGCTTTGACTTTTAGGTCAAAAGAATTAGTCTTCAACATCATATATAATTGATTTGAAAATGGCCACATCACGCCAAGAAAGTTTATTATACTAGGCTTTTCGGAAATTGGTACAAATTGAAAGAGATTGTGGTCACACTGTCGATAAATCCATGCTAATTGCTACTTTAAATAGTACAGGATATGAAATCAAAAATCATAACCGCATGTTATTTCAGAACGGATTAAATAACAAATACACCATCAGTTTCTTTGTACTACCCATCACAATCAACAAAAAGGTAAATTCACATGCAAAACTTTTTAGAAATGCAATGTCTATAATTTTTCATAGCGATGATGAAGCAGCAGAAATAAGAAGATTTTGTGTTAAATTTGAACTAGGATATAAGGTTTGATGAAACAGAGTAAACATACAAATACTAATCCAACAATAAACCATTATGTCATCAAAACCGTTGAATCAATCATCAATACCTATACATTCGCATATTTCATGATCCCCATATGAATCACAAACTCTGTAAAACATATATATATATATATATATATATATTAACAAAAAAATCCTCAAGTTCGAATTTCCACCAATCACAACGCACTAAAAGCTTAAAAGCTCCTCCTAAACAACAAACTTTCAATCGAAACTGAATTTCCGATAAAAACGCCTCAAAAGTACCAAATTGATGAAGATAAAAAGCAAAAAAAAAAACAAGCGGTAATTGTGTACATACATACCATCAGTTGGATCAGTAATGCCTTGAATACAAGTGGAGAAAAGGAAGATCGCCAAAAGCAGCAAAAAGTGATGGAAGGTGATCATTTTAGCCATTGATGGAATTGGTTTGCAGACAGTGATCAAGCCATGCAAATAGAGAGGCGTTTGAAACGTATTGAAAGAAGGTTTCACCGTCGTTTATGGCCATTCGCCTCTTAATGACATTTGTAGAGAGAGAGAGAGAGATTCGAAACTTCGATTGCAGAGTAATGAAGAGAGAGAGAGAGAAAGAGTTGCAGGCAGTTCAATACGAAAGACTACACACGGAAAATTGTCGGCGAACAAAATGAAAAGCAATAAATATCCATTAAATTTAAATAATACCGGAATGAAAAAAAAATGTAAAGTAATTGAGTTGGGTTTTCTTTTTACACCCTAGTATACTTTTTAAATGCACCATACTCTATCTTATTTATCTATTTTAATTGATAACACATTAATTTTTATATTTATTTATCAATTTTAATTAAATATCATATTTATAGATTAGGATTTAATATATAGAATATAGTGTAAAAGGTAACACCCAATCGAGTTCTAAATAACGTGAGTAGGGATGGGAATGGGCGAGGACCTCGATCCCCGATTCCTCAATTCCATCTCCGTCCCCGTTTCCATCACCACCGGGGAATAAGATCACATTTCTATCCCCATCTTCAACGTGAAAGCGGAGATTTATTCCCCGTTTATAAAAACTACTTTAAATCAAAATATGTGAGTGGCGACATACGTTGAAATGTATCATATTTTTGATAAACCTAAAATCAAAAGTAATTTAATATAATAAAAAAAGTCACAACATCATATAAAAATTAATAACCTAAATTAAAAGAAATTCTAATTTAATACAAAAAATATTTAACGTCACTCATACCAAAACATAATGAGTAATATAAAACCATATCGAGTAATATCAAAACATATGCGTAATTTAATACAAAAAATACTGAACGTCACTCGTACCAAAACATAATGAGTATTATAAAACCATATCGAGTAATATTCAAAACATATGAGTAATTGTATTTTGACTTGACATCGAAAATATTACTCACTAATATCCAAAATAAATGACACTTTTAGATTTTAAGCCTAGTTATAAAATATGAAATCATGAATTACCAATTCAGTTGAAATAAATACTTTATATACTTAGTATATATATTAAACACTTTCATGAAAAAAAATTATTCAAAAAAAATGAAACACGCAGTTTGTACGGTTTGTACAAATTGACGTGGTTTGTATTTGAAATCTCGCCTATATATATATATATATATATATATATATATATAACGGGTCTGGGGCGAGGCGGGAAGTGTCATACCCGTCCCCGTCCCCATCGCCGGTTTGAGACAAACGGGGATCCCCGTCCCCATCCCCATCTCCAATTTAGCGGGAAATCCCCGTCCCCGATCGGGGCGGGGCCGATTCCCATCCCTAAGCGTAAGCCATGTATAACACTCAAGTCAAAACTTAACACATGATATTTTTTCAATGTGTATCTTATGACCATAAATTTTTATATATTATATATATATATATATAAATCTTTGTTTTCGATTATTACTGAATGAGTTATGATATTAAGCATTTTAAATTATGTTATATATTTAAAAAAACAATAAGACATTAAAAAGGTAAGAAAGATAAAATATGGTTTTACAAAAATCACGCATTGGCCATGACGTGCCACATGCATAACGTGGCGTCAGACACAAGTCTTTAAGAGTTTAATTCAGGGTGTGTTATGGCGGCTGTCGCCAAGGACGGACCCAATTTTTTTTTACGGTGGCACCATAAGTAATTATGGAAAACACAATTTTTTTCGGTCACTGTTTTGAGAAAATTTTAAAGTTTTTTGGTTGATTTCAAGAGTTTTTAAGTTTTTTTGGTTGATTTCAAGAGTTTTTTTTGATTTTTTGGTTGATTTCAAGAGTTTTTTTTTGGTTGATTACAAGATAGGGTTGCACCTTATTGAATTTTTGAATATCATACGGTGGCACCTTCGAAAACAATATGGTTGCACCGTTAACAAACCTAAAAATTTTACCCTTCAACGAGGAGATAATACGGTGGCCCGTGCCACCATATGCAACCAAGCAGGTCCGTCACTGGCTGTCACCACGGGTTTTTAGAACATTGAAAATAAATGCACTAAAAATATAAAAAAGTAAGTTTTAATATTTGTGTTTGACTGTATTGTCAACAAAATTTTACAATTTCTTTAAAATGTAGAAACAAAATTTTACAATTTCTTTAAAATGTAGAACCGAAATTTAAAATCTTTAAATTTAAAATATCTAAAAAGAATAACATTCAACTTATTCTCTATTTTATATATTTAAGGGGGGAAGGGGGGTGGTAATGGCACCCCTAAGAGTGAATGTCATCCTCACATTAGAGATGTCATATTTAAACATAAATTATATTATTATAATATTCTCTATTTTATCCTTTAGTAAACCTTTTTCTAAAAATATGATGTAAAATAATAATAACTCAATCTCATTGATGAAATTGAATAAAATAATTATTTTTCTCTTCTAACATCATGTTTTAATAAAATTCTTAAGCTTGGACTCTTTTTATTTTTATTTAAAAAATATTATAGAGAATTTATTTTTATTTTTATTTTTTTTATTTAAAAAATATTATAGAGAATTTGTTGGAATCATATAAAAAACAAAATTTTCATCTTCTCTATTTTAATAAAATTGTTAAGTAGTAGGTAGAAATATATTCAGTACACCGTTTTATGTAATAGGGGTGAGTATTTGATCCACAAGAACCCACCCGAATCGGGACCGGTACCGACACCGACACCGGCATAGTCCAACCGGTCCAGTTTTTGGCTCTTCAAATCCTCCATATTCGGTTCCGATTCCAAACCGGGTTCGGTGCCAATTTTCGGGTAATTAACTAGAACCGGCCCGGAATTTAAATGAGTATCTAATCCTAATTTAATTAATTTATTATGTTTTCTAATATCTCAAAATAACCTTTCAAAATTTATCAAGTATATCTTTTGTAACATAAAAAAATTCCACATCTCTATCATCTTTTTTTCGTCTCGATTGGGTTGGTGTTTAGTGTACCGCTACGTGGGTACAAGATCGAAAAGAATGCATTGGATGGATGCCTCGGCATTGAGAAGGAAGGACGTTTTCAGAGGCCCTAAAACACCATGATTTACATGTCATATTTACGAAATTTTAAATGCATGTTTTATTATTTATTTGTTTTTAAAAGGTTTTATAAAAATGTGCGGACAATCAAAATCAATAAGATCATTGTATTACTTTTGACAATCAAGTAAGTTCAAGAGACAAGAAGACGATTTTTGTTGGTTGATTTAGTATTAAACTTTGAATATTATTTTACGCTTGATTTTATAATTGGTATTAAACTTCGAACGTCTTGGGATTACTTTACACTTGATTTGGTATTAAACTATGAATATTTTGAGATTGCTATAAATATTAAACTATAAATATTTTGAAAAATTAGAGTATGATTTTTGTTAATTGATTTGGAATTAAAGCGGTTCCAACCGGGTTTTTGACCGCAAAAACCCGACCGGAACCGGTATTGTCTATACGCTTCGGTTATCGGTTCTAATAATATCGCATTTTCAGTTCCGGTTTCAAACCGGTTCGGTGCCGGTTCGGTCCATTTGCTCACCCCTACTATGTAACAAAATCCTTTTTTAATTAGAATAATAAAAGTTCATTATTTGTACTAATTGATTAGTAATCTTTTGATCTTATAATCCTATTTGTCCAAAATAGATGTTTATGATTTAAAAAGTCATAACAATTTCATAAATTTTTGATTAATAAATTTTTTAATTAATTAAATGATAATTTTATATTTAATAATAAAATGAGTAATGAATTTCTTAATTGGGTAGAATGGGGAAGGAAATACTATTTTATTAAAATAAAAATTATGAATGTTTATTTTAGGACGAAACGAAAGGAATAACATTTAGTGACTTGAATACTCATTTATAAAAAGGCTTATAAAATGATTATGACGAAGTGGACAATAAAATGGATATGTGTATTATCAAACGTCACATAACACCAAGTTACCAGTTACACCGTGTAAAAAAACTACAAAAATTTGAAACTTTGCCATATTAATAGAGAAAAAATATATATTATATAGATTATGAAGAGAAAAAACTTCATATCATTTTTATTATCACAAAACGTAATGTTTTAATTGTTTTTTTAAAAACAAAGAAGGTATAATAATTTTCTTTTTCAGACATCATAAAATAAAAACGATTAATTTTGGTGTAAAAGGCGGTGTTTTATTATTATTATTATTATTATTATTATTATTATTATCTATACTATATTATAAAGTATTTGACCAAATACTTTTAAAAACAACTTTTTAAGTTTTAGTTACTGTTATTTAATGCTAATTACTTAATTTTCAAGATTACAAGTAAACTGAGCGTAAGTACAACCTATTAAAGTTTCATCTCTAATTTCGTGTAACTAACTACAAATAACTATGATCAACTAGAGGATAACCCTCTAATTTTAAATATAAAAAAATCTAAAATATGATTAAGATAATCATTAACTTATAACAAATAAAATAATTATACTATTAAACCAAAAATAAATTATTTGATTATTAAATCTAAATTAAATTATGATAAAAATTTGAATTAAAGAAATTAAATAAAAAAGAAAACTTTTAATTGAAAATATACTAAAATCTTTTTCTTAAAACCACGTAAAACTGTTAGAACATTGATAGAAATAAAAATTAAAATGAAACTAAAAATTAAGATATATCTCGCTGCATTACGCGATTACCATTCTAGTTATTATTAAAGAATGAATGTAATTATTATAAGTAATTTTAACACGTTGCTATATAAATAATTTTATCCCCAAAATGAATTATTGAAAATAAAGTTTATGATCTTGTGAACGCATAGAAAAAGTTGGTCAGCAAAGTAGTTTTTGACTTTATATGTTTCATCAATCCGTGTCGATTCATAAAAAGGCAAGTTACATGCAAAACATATTTCTATTTAAATTTTTCTTAAATCTTTTAGAATATATATTTAAAATTTTGTAGGTTAAAAAATAAATTATTTTTAGTATCTATTACGGATTTGATGTTAATATAATTTAGGGAAATTTAACATTTTACTTCTAAAAATACGTTTATTAGAATATTTAAATTATAAAATTCGTAAGATATAAGGATGCGTTTGGTACAGAGAATGAAATTGCAAAGAAATGGTTGCAGAGAATGGAATTGCAGATAAAAGGAGTTGGTCCGGAAAAAAGGAATTGACTCTTTTGTTTGGTAGCACAGAGAGTTCAACCGAGAAATGTAACAGAGAATCATTTCTCTTGTTTGGTACGACAGAAAATTCAACAGAGCATTGTACCCTATTAAGCCAAAACAGACCTTATTAAGCCAAACAACAGCTTAACCAAACAAACCAGCACGACAACACACCAAACAGACCCTATTAAGCCAAATAGACCCTATTAAGCCAAAACAGACCCTATTAAGCCAAAACATACTCTATTAAGCCAAACAAACTATATTAAGCCAAACAGACCCTATTAAGCCAAAACAGACCCTATTAAGCCAAAACAAACCCTATTAAGCCAAACAGGCCATATTAAGGCAAATAGACCCTATGAAGCCAAACAAACCCTATTAAGCCAAACGGACCCTATTAAGCTAAACGGACCCTATTAAGCCAAACGAACCATATTAAGGCAAAACAGACCATATTAAGCCAAACAAACCCTATTAAGCCAAACAGACCCTATTAAGCCAATACAAACCCTATTAAGCCCAACATACCCTATTAAGCCAACAGTCCCTATTAAGGCAAAACATACCCTATTAAGCCAAATAGACCCTATTAAGCCAAACAGACCCTATTAAGCCAAAACAGACCCTATTAAGGCTAAACAACGGCTTAACCAAGCAACGAGCATCAATTGAAATATTTCAATTCTCAAAGAGAAACCAAATTTTCAATTCTCCCATTTTCTTTTCATGTGGGAGGGAAATGAAAATAGAGAAAAATAATTGTTTCTTTTCTTTTCCAATTCCTTTTCTCTACTACCAACACACTTAGGGTGTGTTTGGTACAGAGAAAAGAATTGGGAAGAATTGTAAATGGAAATAAGGAGAAATGGAAATAGGGAGAAATGAAAATTGGGTGGAGAATTGGAATTGATCCCTTGTTTGGTATCATCAAAGAAATGAAACGGAGAAATGACGGACGACAAGGTGTGGGGGGCAAGGTGTCGAGGGAAAGTTGAAAGGCAGGCGGCAAGGGCGGATGTCAAGGTGAAGATCGAACGGCAAGGGCGGGTGGCAAGGATGGACCATTTCTCCGCATTTCTCCTCAAAATGGAGAGAAATGCATTTATCTACTTTTACACTATAGACCAATTCCCGGGAATTCAATTCTCCGTCCAAAATTTAAGACCAACTCTCCCAAACAAGAGAATTTCATTTCTCTCCTCTCAATTCTCTCTACCAAACACCCCCTAAGGGAATTTTGGTGAAATAGTCATTTCCGTTGAATTATTTCATCTCCTAGTCATTTTCTTCCAAAAATTAACAAAATAGCGACTAGGGTCGCCATATGTAGGGTCTCCATGACGATCTCATTAAAAAAAATCAATATTAATTGCAATTTGGTTTCTGGGTCCCCATATGTATGGTCTCCGTGGCGACCTTAAGAGTTAAGATCGCCATGACGACTAGGGGTGTTCAAAATAACCTTTGGACCGCTCAAACGAAGTCAAACCAGACCGTTTTTGGTGGTTTGAGTGGTTTGACGTCCGCTTTAGTCTGAAAAATAGTCAAACCGCTTGGTCCGGTCTGGTTTGCGGTTTGAACATTTTTTTTGAGCGGTTTGGACCGTATCGACTGCCAAAAAAATGTATACATTGTATTTATTTTTTATGTTGTAGGTTTTACTTTTATGGTCCAATTGTAAATAATTTGCCAAAAAAATGTGTATATTGTATTTTTTTTTAGTTTTCATTTCTAAATTGACAAATTTATGAAATCCTTCAAAAATCAAATTCCAAACTATGGTTCGTCTTGCTCAATGTCTGTCTGAAATTCCAACTATTGTTGGTGGATTTGTTTAACTTTTTTTTCATTTGCTGAATGTCTTTTTTGTAATTTTAGAGATAGACAATTTTTTTATAATTCCGTATACGATTTTTTAATAGTGCGATATTGATAAAAATTTCATTTTAGATATAGATCTCATTTTTTTAGTTTAAAACTCATAGGATGCTCAAACCGCCTAAATCGGTCAGACCATACGCTTTTTTGTGGTCCAGTTTGACCGGTTTGGTCTCTTGCTTCCTAACTGCTTGGTCTGGAAATTTTCTAAACTGCTAGAGCGGTTTGGTCTGTGGTTTGAGGGGTTACACCGCCCAAACCGGACCACGAACACCCCTAATGGCGACCCAAGTGTTTGGCGACCCAGGAACCAAATTGCAATTAATATTGTGTTTTTTAATGAGGTCGTCATGGAGACACTACATATAGCGACCTTAGGGGTGTGCAAAAAATAATCGATCCATTTGAAACCGACCGACTATAATTGGACATCCAATTGTAATTGGATCGGATCAGATTGAAATTTTCAACATCCAATTTGGATCGGTCGGTTCTTGGATGGCAGTCCAGAACCGACCAAAACCGACCGAACCGAACCGACCAACATCCAGTTACCATCCAATTAACCATCCGATGACCATCCAGTTATCCATCCAACCGTCATCCAACTATCATCCAGTTAGTTTGTCTTTAATTTGCTTAAATCAAAATTTGTTTTTGTGTTAGTTTTTGAATTTTTAGCTTCACTTGTGTTTGTTTTAACACAAATTAAAAATGATTAATTAATTTCTTTCATTGTTAAAAATTGGATTGAATTAACACATTGGATGGATCCAATTACATTGGATCATCCACTGGATATTCGACGGATATCCAATAAAAAAATCCAATTGATGGAACCGAACCGATCCAATTGGATCGGTTCGGTTCAGTTGTCTGATGTTAATCAGATCGGTTTAGTTGGCAAAATCCAACATCCAATGGATGATTGGATCGGTTCGGTTCCCCTCACATCCAATGGATGTCAACCGATGAACACCCCTAAGCGACCTTAGAGCATCTCCAACAGCTTCCCCATTTTGGGGAAAATAGGTAAAATGGGGATTTTGACCCTAACTTCAGCTCCAACAGTTTCCCCAAACCATTCTTCAAAATGGAGAAATTATGAGAGAGATTGCATTTTTCTCCAAATTTGGAGATCACTCCAAAAATGATTACCAAGTTTGGAGATCACTCCAAAAATGAATGTACCAATAGAAAAACTTCAAAATAAATTTTTGAAGAGAAAAATAATATTTTAATAGGTTAGTGTAATATTTTAATATAATAAATGATGATGAATTCTCCAAAATGGGGAATTTGTTGGAGATGGAGGATATTTTATTTGGAGATTTTGAGTTTTGCTTCTCCATTTTAGAGAAATTTTGGAGAATTTGTTGGAGATGCTCATAGAGGCTATTTTGTCAATTTTAGGGAGAAAATGACTAGGAGACAAACATTGGGTTGAAATGACTATTTCACTAAAGGGTGTTACCATATACACCTTAGTCTATATCATGTCCTCCAATTGGATTAGGTATACATGTCTACTTTAATTTTTTTGGGTGTTATAATATACAACATAGACTAGTGTTACCATAGACTAGGGTGTATTTGAAAAGGGAAAAGTCTAAAAAAACCCAACGAACTATCTGATTTTGAATGATTAAGTCCTTAAACTATTTTTTTGAATGAAAAAACCCTTAAACTTTCTGAAACCGGTTAAATACATCCTTGTAACCTGTAATAACAGGTTAATGTGATAACAATTTGGAAAAAGTCTAAAAAAACCCAACAAACTATCTGATTTTGAATGATTAAGTCCTTGATTTTTTTTAATGAATAAATTCCAAAAATAAATTCTAAATCTTTTTATCAAATTAATTTTTTAACTTTCTTTAAACAAATAAATTTCAAACTTTTTTTTGAAGAAATAAAATCATGAACTTAATTTTGAACAAATTAATCCGAACAATTTTTGAACAAAATCATAAACAAAAAATATATAATTTCTCTTATCGACAACAAAGTATAATGAACCAATTAAATGAAGAAAAATTATACCATTTCCGTTACTAATTATGAAACATATAAAAGTCATACTTAAACATAAATAGATATATATAAAATATTTATACATAATTTTTTTTGAACGACAATAACACACACACGTTCCCGGTGTATCCGGGATCCATTCGGGCACCCGAGTAATCCCCGAGGACCAGGATCCACCACAGAGTGGTAGGCCAAAGTCTGGATCGCCACATGCAGCCGCGGGAATTCAAACCCGGATAGTCAGGGATGCCATCCAGACATAGACTACTTATACCATTTCCATTACTAATTATGAAACATATAAAAGTAATGTATAGAACATAATTAGATACATATAAAATACTTATGCATAAAAAAATTAAGTTAATGAATTTGATTTATGCTTTGTAATTAGTATTGAAAAATGATATAATTCATTTATATTTAATTGATTTATTGTAGTTTGTTTGTCGGTGAGAAAAAAAAAATATATATATATATATATATATATTTGTGATTTTGTTCAAAAAAAATTCGGCATTTATTTGTTCAAAATTAAGTTCACGATTTTAGTTTTCAAAAAAAGTTTGGGATTATTTGTTAAAAGAAAGTTAAAAAATTAATTTGGTAAAAAGATTTAGGAAAAAAATTCGGGATTTATTCGATAAAAAAATCAAGGACTTAATCATTCAAAATCAGATAGTTTGTTGGGTTTTTTTAGACTTTTTCCAAATTTTTATAACATTAACCTGTTTTTACAAGTTACAAGGATGTATTTAACCGGTTTCAGAAAGTTTAAGAGTTTTTTCATTCAAAAAAATAGTTTAAAGACTTAATCATTCAAAATCACATAGTTCATTGGGTTTTTTCAGACTTTTCCCATTTGAAAAAACTCTACACTAAAATTCCTATTTTTTTATAATTAATTTTTTTACTAAAACTTATTTGTTCAGTTTTTCCATAAAGTTTGTATTATTTAATCATTTATTTTTTAAATGTCAAAGATCCAATGATGTGTAAACCATTTGTAATCAATCCCTTCTTTTACCTATAATGATTGTCAATTGATTATGTTCCATGTTTTGTTGATTTGATATTAGTATTTTTATTTTTAAATATATTAATGTATGTTATTTTCATAGACCAAATCGAATGGTAACTATAAAAAATTATAAAACTGTAACAACTGATAGAAAACTATTTTTTATATGTTTTTTCCATTAAATATTAAATTTTAAGATATTATTTCACGTATATTTGTTTTATAATATTGTAACTTTACAAGTTTTTGTTTCACCATATGAAACATTTAATATGTATTTTTCGTTTTGACTATGTGAACCAAAAGAAGTTTAACATTTAATTTTTTCACTATGTAAAATGTTTCAACGAGTATTTTTCGTGTCACTATGTCAACAAAAAAAATCGCATGTATCTTTTTTACTATGTGAACATAAATATATATGAAACATTATCATTAAATCTTACTCTTTGATAAAAAAAATCAAGTAAAATTTACTTTTATATTGATTTTTATAAGTTTATAACATTTTTATGATTCTGATCTAATTACTGATCCGTTATAATAACATAAACAACTTAGGGGGTGTTTGGATGAGCTTATTGACTTATAACTTATTACCGGTGTGGAAAAGCACTTATGAAAAGTTGATAAATTAAAACTTTTAACTTCTTAAAAAATGACTTATTACCGGTTTGACACCGGATAAGTTGTTTTACCAAAACACTCAAAACGACTTATTACCGGTGCCACACCGGAATAAGTCAATAAGTTGTTTTTATAAGCCCATCCAAACACCCCGTTGATAAAGATGTTACAAACTTTGCAACCATTTAAAATAGCCAATGGTATAGAATTTCTTTTGTTTAGTGGAGATTAAAAATAAATAAGAATATCAAGAACTCCATATCCTATTCAATATTTATAAATTAGTAAGTAAAAATGTATTTAAAAATATTTGAAATATCAAATTTTAAGATCAAAATTGTAACACCCTAAATAAAAAAAAAAAAAAAAAAAAATATATATATATATAAGGGTTCATTCGATGACAGTAATAATTTACGAGAATGCGAGGATAATCCTCAGCCAATCATTATTGTACATGAAAATTTTCATGTACTAAATCACATATGATTCATTTACAAAATCACATATGATTCATTTACAAAATCATATATGATTTTGTACAAAATCATAAATGACGCGCGTGACTTTCCATGCGACTTAAGTGGTCCCAATATCGTCCGCTACAGTTAGTGCAAAATCACATGTGATCTTGTATATGAAAAAAGCTTCCCGCATTCTCGTAAATTGTTACCGTCTTTGTATGAACCCGCCCATATCTATATATATATACATATATAGAGGAAGGTTCAAATGAGAACTTTGCATTTTTAAAGGAACACTTGTGGATCACATGATGTGGGTCCCACATAATATTAAATCATAAATTATTTAATATTATGTGGGACCCACATCATATGTGGTCCACAATTTGTTTCTTTGTTTCTTTAAGGAGGGGTGGTTCTCGCATTCTCTTAAATTGTTACCGTCTTTGTATGAACCCGCCCATATATATATATACATATATAGAGCAAGGTTCAAATGAGAACTTTGCATTTTTAAAGGAACACTTGTGGATCACATGATGTGGGTCCCACATAATATTAAATCATAAATTATTTAATATTATGTGGGACCCACATCATATGTGGTCCACAATTTGTTCCTTTGTTTCTTTAAGAAGGGGTGGTTCTCATTTGATCCCTCCTCTATATATATATATATAGGGGAGGGATCATACAAGAACCATCCATTTTTAAAGAAATAAAGGAACACTTTGTGGACCATATATGATGTGGGTCCCACATAATATTGAATCATTTCTGATTTAATATCAAGTCAGAAATGATTTAATATTATGTGGGACCTACATCATATGTGGTCCACAAGGTGTTCCTTTATTCCTTTAAATTTACAAAGTTCTCATTTGAACCTTTCTCTCTCTCTCTCTCTCTCTCTCTCTCTCTCTCTCTCTCTCTCTCTCTCTCTCTCTCTCTCTCTCTCTTTCTCTCTCTCTCTATATATATATGGGAGATTTCAAATACAAACCACGTCAATTCGTACAAACCGTACAAACCGCGTGATTCATTGTTTAATTGAATAATTTTTTTCTTATGAAAGTGTTTAATATGATGAAATTGTTTCATATAATTTTTTTCTTCATGAAATTATTTTGTTTCAACATGAAAATGAAATTATTTCATGAAATTCTCATTTTGATGAAACATGTTTCACATATTCATGATTAACCAACCTCCATGTATTTTTGATGAAATTTTTTCACATATTATTGACTAATGAACCCTCATAATTAAGAAAAAGTGAAACTTAAAAAAATGATTGTTTGAATGCGATTTGTACGAATTGACGTGATTTGTAACGAAAATCAAACCCTATATATATATATATATATATATAGAAGGAGGATCAAACAGGAACACAAACATTCTAAAGGAATAAAGGGACAAATCTAATTCATTAATTAATCTGATCAACGGTTGAGATTAAAAAAAGAAATTATTTTCTTTTTGATTTAAAAAATTACGATTTTCTATCCGTGGGTTGATTACTTAGGGGCAAAATGGAAAGATTACATGGTATGATTATCCCTATTCTGAGCTATGATAATCATTTCCTATTTTATCTCTCCAATTAAACGATATGTTTGATATTTTGAATAAAATTGAGATTATCACAATAATCAGACCCATTCTTCTTGCAGGGGTTTATAAAGAAGATAGTAGAGAAAAGGGGCTTTGTATCGAATGCTTTGATTACGATCCCTGCTCAGGAAAAAGTAAACCACTGAAGCCGAAAGACATGGATTCGCTAGGTATTGTCGATTCTTTTCATCAGTTTTTCGTATTATTTAAACTTGCATGTTTGATCGAAGATCTCACAAGCCCTAATAGCTCACATCGTTGATTTTATACTAATCTCAGGTGTTCGACGAAGCAAACTCATAGAGAAGAAAACTAAACCCAGAAATCGATCAAGAAAATCGCCATTTTGTATCAAATCTTCTGTAAGCGACCTTCGTGGAAGACGACTGAAGACGAGAATCATGAATGTTCAAGGTTATTTTCATCTCTACAGCAGAGAATAGCTCATATCGATGATTTTATACTAATCTTAGGTGTTCGACGAAGCAAACTCATAGAGAAGAAAACTAAACCCAGAAATCGATGAAGAAAATCGGCTAATCGGTCAAGAAAATCGCCATTTGGTATCAAATCTTCTGTAAACGACTTTCGTGGAAGACGATTGAAGACGAGAATCATGGATGTTCAAGGTTATTTTCATCTCTACATCAGATAATGATATCACTTATGATGTTAATGAAAACATGAAAGTAATATTATTAGTTGATATAGTATCATCTGTGATTGATAATAGTATTGTATTTTATTATTATCATATGATTGTAGGAATCATGTAAGAGTGTATATCGACTGTGATTGATAATAGTATTGTATTTTATTCATTGGTTTATTAATAACTTTGATATAACAGATTCATTGAAAATCATCTTTGATATGTCCATTGCTAAATTAGGTAAACTTTGATATGGTTAATCAGTTGTGATCCGGAACTTATCATTATTATTACTTCATCTGATATAGTTTGAAATCAGATGTGATTATATGCATTTCGTTCTTCAGTGTTTGAAATCAGATGTGATTAATCATCTGTGATCCGGAACGTATCATTATTATTACTTCATATGATGTAGTTTGAAATCAGATGTGATTATATGCATTTCGTTCTTCAGTGTTTGAAATCAGATGTGATTAATCAGTTGTGATCCGGAACGTATCATTATTATTACTTCATCTGATGTAGTTTGAAATCAGATGTAATTATATGCATTTCGTTCTTCAGCGTTTGAAATCAGATGTGATTAATCAGCTGATTCTTCATGAACTTTTTACCTTGAACATTTTCTATTCTGATATCACCATTCCAGTCAACATTGATTTCAGTTTCTTGTATTGAATCAACATTCGATCCACCATTGATATCATTAGAAGAATGCATTTCGTTCACTTTAGTGTTACTCATTGTTGCGCCTTCTTCTCTCTGTCTTCAAACTCTTCAATTCTTGGTTCACTTTTGATTCTTCAACCTTGGTATACGATTCTGAAATGTGTTTAATTTTGAAAGTGCATCTCCTAAAAATCGATAATATGTTTATGAACTGATTAAGAATCATTTTGATTTCGATTGAATGAGTCTATCCCTTAATTTTAGGGATGGAATCATTTCCTATAATAGGGGATCAATGAAGAAGACATATATGCCCTTTTAAACATATTTTAATATTAAATGATTTTCTAATTTTTTATTGAATTTTGATTGGTTGAGAGTCGTCCTCGTATTCCTTTAAATTGATTGTGTTCCTGTTTGATCCTCCCTCTCTCTCTCTCTCTCTCTCTCTCTCTATATATATATATATATATATATAGAGGGAGGTTCAAATGAGAACTTTGTAAATTTAAAGGAATAAATGGACACTTGTGGACCACATATGATGTGAGTCCCATATAATATTAAATCATTTCTGATTTAATATGATTTAATATTAAATCAGAAATGATTTAATATTATGTGGGACCCACATCATATGTGGTCCACAAATTGTTCTTTTGTTCTTTTAAAAAGGGTGGTTCTCGGGGGAGGGAACCGTGAGATTCGTTTTGAGCCACTAATTTATATTAAATTAGGAAGTTAGTAATTTTGAAAATTTTTAATTACAAAATTAAATAAAGGGCATTATAGGTAGTTGTAAGTTAGTCTTTCCTCTCTTCTCTCTCCTTAATCACCGACTAATTAAAAAAACTGTCAATGATTTGGATTGTGAACACTATGAATAAACCATTGTGGATGCTTTATGAACATCATGTGAACACCTTGTTCACAAAATACAATCAAACGGTTCACTTTGTGAACACCATGTTCACAAAGTGAAATTGGACTTTGTTCACGTTGTGAACAACAGAAGGGAGAGGAAATGGTAGAGACAGCAGAAGAATGGTACACATGTTTCCTCGTTAGGTTTTGAAATTCAAATTACTAATATAAAATGACATGTCAGCTAAAAATAAGGAAAGAGATTAGGATGCAAATAATAAATGATCTGATGAGTTGTAATCTAATTAATAAATTATTATTTCACCCCTTAATTTATAATTAAATTATAAATTAAATTATGGTTAGGTTAAATTAATTTGTGCCTAATATTGGTTCTCTAAGATATCCAAAAAAAGAGGTTCTCAAAAGATTAATGTAACACCCGGAAATTTTAGAAAGTCCAAAACGAGGTAAGAAACTCGTTTTAGTTAATTGAAGTGTCGGGTAATAAGTTTGGAATTATCTTAGTGAATATGAGTCATGAATTGTGAGGCTTGCTTAATCTAAAATTGTGTTAGGAAGAGTTTTAGGTTGATATGAGGAGTAACAAATGGTCGTAAGTAAGATATGTGGGGGTCCATTGAATTTTCTATGAGGGGTTTTGAGTTTCAGCTGCTGTCTTAAAAAAAAAGACCCCACTGGGCGAATTTGGTGTTTCCCGCGACCTGGCCCGCGAGCCTGTGTTGCACCGTTCCTTGCGTGACTCTCTGTTGAGTCCGTCAGTCCTCGCGCGCTCGTGTTTTTCATTAGGATCCTTCCCAAAGACGATTTTGGCCCCAACTTCCTCCCCATATCATTTTCTTAGCATTCAATACTCAAATAATATTTTCCCAAACATTTAATATCCTTTCAAAGGGAAGATTAAAGGTTCCTACCTCAAGATTTGGGTGCATTTCATCTTCTCCATCAAGTTGTCTCCTCTACCTAGCTTTTGGGGATTTTTCTAGGGTTTCTCAAGCCCTAGCTTGTGAGTTCAATCTACCCTTTTTGTAAACTTTATTCATATCTAAAATGTTATAGTTTACTTCCTCAAACCTTATATTTCAAGCTTTTATGTATTTGGTTGATTTTGATTACTAGGTCAAAATGAGATATTTGGGGATTTCGGTTCTTGTTGCAAAATGAGTATGACAAATAATTCTACTTGCTTGATATTGGGTCATTTTAAAGAAAATTATTAAATTCAGAACTCAAACTACTTTGACCTAATTTTGGTAAAGGTTCAAATATGGAAGAATAACATTTGTCAAAGGTATGGTATTTGGAAAAGTATCAATATGTCTTGGTTGATGTATTTGATCTATAGACTAGAATGTAATGGATCCATAGGTATATAAGTTGGTATTAAATCGGGATTGTCGTCCCTTTTCGGTCCACGTACGAGATCATCAAAGGCCATACTCGGTTGTATGATTGGTTAGTGCCATTAAGCCATTGATCCTACGTGAAGTTCCGACTAGGATCTTCGGAGTTCATACTCGGTTGTATGATTGGTCGGTGCCAACATCCCTTGGTCCTAGAACGAACTCTTAACATTTGTATGTGACCTACTCAAGTACCCGTCACTATGGATGATAATAATGGATCTCCCCCATTATCTTTGAAAAGAACCTTGCTCACCAAGAGTAAGCATTCAAGTAGAGTAATTTGGATAAAGTCTCTCTTACTTCATTTTAAATACTTTAATGGATTTATCTATTTAACTATTTGTTCTCACTACGCGTTAAGCCTAACACTTTTCTTAAATGACATGTATATCAGGTGGTGACTCTAGCGGTGCTCCCAAGGGTTAAGCGGATCGTTATGCCGGTCGAGGCATCTTTTTGGAATACACTTACCAGTGTATATATTTGGAGTTACTAGCTTTATTATTTTAAGGATATTAGCAACACCCCGAACATAATCTATGTTTCAGATTTATATAATAGGTTGTTGTATTAATATCCACTTACTGATGTAAACTCTAATTACCTTTCCCCATTGATTGGGTGATCGTTATTTTATTTAACCTCTTTCCACAAAGTATTTCGGTTTAAACTAACTCCTATTTTTAGAGTGTTATAAGTTGGTATCAGAGCTCTAGAGTCGACAGAAGTGAATCTAAGATGGTATGAATCTAAGATGCCTAGACTTAAGTTGGGACTTTAAGTATTAAATTCTGAGGTGTGGGTAGACACTCTTGAGATAGGAGAGCGTTAGAGTCGACGGAAGTGCACTAATCATGAAATGTGACTTTGGTAATGTGAATTCTTATATGTACGATATATTCAAAGTATCACGTAGCTACTGCTATTTTGGGTATATTGTTATGTGAGTATGCTTGTTTTACTATCGATGCAATGAATCAAGAGTGTATCATACGTATTTATGTTAGTTTTGTCTTTCTCTAACTCTATCTTCATGGCAGGACAAAATGGCCAGCACACGAAATAGGTCTCGGGATGGAGTACAAGGTGTGGAGGGTAGTATTTCCAACCCGACTGTTGTAGTCGAACCGGAAGTTACTCAACGACGTCCAATCCCTAATGCCCTACGACGATTTGTGCCTAGAGTGGAATGCATGCCATAAGTCAATCTCACCTTGAATGACCCTTTAATGGTAGAGGTGGGCTCTCAAGATGAATTCAGGCTTAGTATGATGCAAGCGGTTAATTCCGCTATGGCTCAACAACATGAGACAATTTTGAAGATGTTGGAGGAATGAGATGCGAGTCACCGAAGAGACGAAGCAACTGCTGAGAACATCATAGGGGGTTCCGGAGGGAACGGGACTGGCCATGACACCGAAGAGACTCACGGGGGCGGAGTAAGGAGCTGCAGCAGCATAACTTTCCATGACCCTTTAACGGAAAAAGGTTGCTCTTACAAGACATTCCTATGCACTAAACCACCCGAGTTTTTGGGTTCAGATGATCTAGTAGTTTGTATAAGATGGTTGCGAGAAATCGAGCAAACCTTCGGCCCGAGTGAATGTGAGGAGAAGCAAAGAGTGAAGTTTTCTTCACAAATGCTTCGAGGTGATGCCTTAACGTGGTGGAACGTCGCCACAACCACTCTTGGACCCGCCATGTGTCCATGCTTACTTGGAAAATGTTCAAGGCAAAAGTGATGGAGGAGTATTGCAATGAAAGTGTAATTGATAGGATTGTGGATGAGTTTCGGGCCCTTAAGAAAGGGGGCAAAACCGTGAGAGAATACACCCGTTTGTTTGTGGAAAAGCTAAGCCTTGTGGGACACGTGGCCCCAAATGAAAAGGAGAAAGTGAAAGCGTACATCAAAGGATTGCCATCCAACATGATAGCAATGGTTAGAGTTTCGAAAGCCTCTACTCTTAGATGTTGGTTTTGGGGTTCTAATATTAGGCTACAAAAGATAGAATATTATCTACTACTTGTTGCTTTCAAGGCGAGTAAACTCTCTATCCTTAAAGCAATTTCGCCCCCACCGTATGTGATAGCCTTTCTTAACAGTCACAAATAGGCAGTTTTGTGATAGTTGTGACCTTTCGCGACGCTTTGAACAGTCGCAAATGTTCCAACAGGTATCATCTGTGACGGTCACCCTTTGACTGAACCGTCACATCTGTTGGTCACGCCCCTTGACGCGAACCGTCACATCTGATCACGAAGAACTGTCTTTTAATTCCAACCGTCGTTTCTGTATGAACCATCGCAACTGTTGGATGCACCTTTTCACGAACCGTCGCATTTGTTGGTGACTAACTGTCACTAATAGCACCGGTTCATATTAAAAGAAATAAGACGGCTACAAGCGGCTCGCGGTGATGCGTGTGTTGGAAGTGAAAAGTGCGCCATCAACAAGCCACATGCGCCCACGACCACGGTCGCGCGCGTGTAAGGGTGCGTTGCACCCTTGTGAAGCCACCACCATTTCCAATATATTAAATTAATATATGGAAATTGTTTCCCCTTATAAACCAAGTCATTTTTCACTCTTGCTTGCTCCTATGTGGGACAAGGTGAAACCCACCACAGTAATCTTTTTCATTTCTTCTCCTAAGACTCAACCCACAAAATAACACTTTTATTTATTTTGAAAATGTATCCAACAAACCCCCACCATTTTCAAAATAGACTCAGGTTTTTGAAAAAGACTTACACGACAGGACCTAACCAGATTCCGAAATCCTTGGGGGTGTTATGCATAAGTAAAGGTGGAGTCTTGCACCTTGAACCTTTACGTAGTGAAAGTGTTCAAGTCTAACTAGGGTAAGAATGGTTGAACCAAAGTCATTGAATCATCTTTCTTTATATGTTAGATGGAAGCACCTCAAAATATCCTTCCTCTCATTCATTCAACCACAATAAGCTGACCCGTTGACTGGCCATTGATCAGTATCTTGATTTCTCAGAATGCTTTTAGAGCCAAGTCCTTTAGCTCATAGGAAGCGGCCTCACTTCCACATTCAGATAGGTGGACCTTGTCAAGAGTGTCCCATAATTTAAACACTCCAACACAAAATGTGTTACAAGTCTATTAAGAGTTAGATCAACCTCTCTTTATCATTACGGTTCCAAGTTCCGCTTACCTTGGGATGGTTTAAAACAATATTGCAGAACTTTCAGCCACATTCAAATGATGTACTTTAACTTAATCTTGAGTCTTGGTGAAAGACCAAGTGTCAAGATAAGGTTCCATCACGTGTGACTATTTATAGGTGGGCTTGAGACCCATCCCTTTTGATGTGCTTTCAATCAGTTTTCTTGGTAATCCTTTTGTGAAAGAATCGACTAAGTTCTTACTTGATCGTAAGAAACTAATGGTGATTACCCCATCATTTAATAACTGATTTACTTGTCTATGCCTAAGTCCTATATGTCTGGACTTACCATTATACACTTGATTGTATGCTCTTGATAGTGTAGCTGCACTATCACAGTGTATAGAAATTGGTGGCATCGGTTTTGGCCATAAGGGTATGTTAAGTAACAAGTCCTTAACCGTTCTGCTTCTTTACAACAAGAAGCCAAAGCAACAAACTCTGATGCCATGGTGGAATCAGTTATGCAACTTTGTTTCTTTGATCCCCAGGACACTACACCCCCACCAAGTGTGAAAATCCATCCACTTGTGGATGCATAGTCTTCTTGATCATTTATCCAACTTGCATCAGTGTATCCTTCCAATACTGAAGGATATCCACCATATTCCAAACCATAATCCATGGTTTTCTTTAAGTACTTGAATACCCGGTTTATAGCAAATGTGCCTTTCCAGGTTTACTTATGTGTCTGCTTAATCTTCCTACGACATAGGCGATATCAGGTCTAGTACATGTCATTGCATACATTAAACTACCAATAACCTTAGCATATTCATTTTGAGCTAATACCCTACCGGTATTAGCTGTCAATCTAGAACCTACTTCGAACGGAGTGCTGACAGGTAAACAATCAAATTTATCAAAACGTTTTAATATCTTTTCAATATAGTGAGATTGGGATAGCATTAGTTTATTGTTATTTCTAAGAATTTTTATTCCTAGAATAACACCAGGTTCTCCCAAATCTTTCATGTCAAAGTTTTCAGATAGAATTTTCTTTGTCATTTGCACTTGTTCTAAGTCGGTTCCAAAGGTCTACATATATTTACATATAAGCAGATGATAACCCCTCGACCATTAACAAATCGACTGCATACACATTTGTCAGATTCGTTAATCTTGAAACCATTAGACAATATGACTTGGTCAAATTTTTGATGCCATTGTTTGGGAGCCTGTTTCAAGCCATATAAGGACTTTATAAGTTTACTGTAACACCCCAAAGTCCAAAGCAATGGACTGGCTCAATAACTTCAAATCCAACTTAAAACCATGGTGGAAGTTATTGGTAGGCCACTACTTGAGGCTTATAAGGAGCTTCCAAATCTCCTTTTCTACCAATGTGGGATGAGTTGTTACAAACTCCACTACTTAAACTCCTGACGTCCTCGTTAGGTCTGCCCAGAATCTTTTCTCCTTGTCATCAGTGATGTGGGATTCGCCTAAGATGTTACAAACACCCCCTCTCGACGACTCATCATACCCGATGAGGTTTGCCCCACCATCCCGATGGTACAAGGATCGGCTCTGATAGCATTTGTAACACCCCAAAGTCCAAAGCAATGGACTGGCCCAATAACTTCAAATCCAACTTAAAACCATGGTGGAAGTTATTGGTAGGCCACTACTTGAGGCTTATAAGGAGCTTCCAAATCTCCTTTTCTACCAATGTGGGATGAGTTGTTACAAACTCCACTACTTAAACTCCTGACGTCCTCGTTAGGTCTGCCCAGAATCTTTTCTCCTTGTCATCGGTGATGTGGGATTCGCCTAAGATGTTACAAACACCCCCTCTCGACGACTCATCATACCCGATGAGGTTTGCCCCACCATCCCGATGGTACAAGGATCGGCTCTGATAGCATTTGTAACACCCCAAAGTCCAAAGCAATGGACTGGCCCAATAACTTCAAATCCAACTTAAAACCATGGTGGAAGTTATTGGTAGCCCACTACTTGAGGCTTATAAGGAGCTTCCAAATCTCCTTTTCTAGCAATGTGGGATGAGTTGTTACATTTACAAACTTTCTTTTCTTGTCCTTGAACTATGAAACCTTCTGGCTGTTCCATATACACTTCTTCCTCTAATTCACCATTCAAGAATGAAGTCTTGACATCCATTTGGTGAATTACGAGGTTATTAATAGAAGCTAAGGCATTTAAAACTCTAATGGTTGCAGTTCGTGCTACAGGGGCATATGTGTCAAAATAATCTAGTTCTCCCTTTTGTGTAAAGCCTTTTGCTACTAATCGAGCTTTAAACTTTTCAATGGTGCCATCAACTCTTAATTTTCTTTTGAAAATCCATTTGTTCTTGATGGCTTTTGAACCAGGGGGTAGGTCGACTAAGACCCATGCATTATTACCTATGATGGAATCCATATCATCGTTAATTGCTTCTTTTCAAAAAGATGCATCTTGAGATTTCATTGCTTCAGAATATATACGTGGTTCTTCATCCAAGTTATAAATTATTGGATATTCTTTCATCGAACCATGTCGATCACCTTCAACTAAGTACATTTCAAAGTCAGGTCCAAAGGTTCTTGCTATTCGTTGACGTTTACTTCTTCTAGGTTCAATTGCTTGATGATTCGGAGAATCATCATCTTCCCTTTCATTATTTATGGGAATATTTGTAGACACGGTTTCCTTAGAAATCTCATGTGCCTTTGGAATACTTTTGAACCGTTGTTCGTTAAAACGAGCATCTCTAGATTCTATGATGGTATTAATTGATATTTGATCATTTGGCCCACCCACCATGAATCTATAAGCTTTGCTATTTTGGGCATAACCCAAAAATACACATTCAATACCTTTGTCTCCTAACTTTCTCTTTTTGGACTCGGGAAGTCTTACAATTGCTCGACATCCCCAAATTTGAAGATAATCTAGTTTAGGTGCCCGTTGATTCCATAATTCATAAGGGGTCTTTTGACTTCTCTTGCTTGGTACTCTATTGAGTATGTAGCAAGATGTAAGCAATGCTTCTCCCCAAAATCCGGAACTTAATCCGGAATATGACATCGTGGAATTCACCATTTCCATCAAGGTGCGGTTTTTCCTCTTCGCAATACCATTTTGTTGTGGTGTATACGGAGCCGTTACTTGGTGAATAATTCCGGTAGATTCGAAATATATAGGGTTATAATATTCACCACCCCTATCTGTCCTTAAACATTTTATCTTTGTTTCACATTTAAGTTATTCTACTTCATTTTTGTAGATCTTAAATTTCTCAAGGACTTCATCTTTTGAATGCAAAAGATAAACATAACAATATCGAGAATAATCATCGTTAAAAGTGGCAAAATACTTTTTGCCATCGAGAGAAGGAGTAGAGTGTAAGTCACATATGTCACTATGTATTAAGTCTAAGATTTTATAAGATCTTTGGACTTGAAGGAATGGTTGTCTAGTAATCTTAGTATGCATGCATGTAAGGTACTTTAGATTTTTATCATCGAATTTTGGAATTAGATCATTCTTTGCCATATTTTTTAATCATTTAAAGTGAACGTGACCTAAACGACCATGCCATAAAAGTAAGGAAGAATCAAAGTAATCAGAAGTAGTAGTATTATTATTTGCATCATTCATATGTACATTGGGAGCAACCGCATTATTTGCGTTGCTAGAGTCAAACATATTTACATCATTGACACTACTATTTACAATATCATTTATGTTCAATTTGAACATTCCACCGGTGAGATAGCCTTTGCCGACGAACTTTCCGCCTTTGGAGAGTATAAACTTGTCGGATTCGAAGACGAGTTTGAAGCCATGTTTGTTGAGGATTGGTCCGGAAACCAAGTTTTTGCGAATGTCGGGAACATGGCATACATCATTTAGGTTCAAGGTGTTCCCCGATGTGAATTCCAAAGTTACCTTACCCTTTCCTTTAACTTGAGCGGTAGCATGATTTCCCATGTAAAGTACGGAGGTCGAAGCTTCGTTTTGAACATGTCTATGTTGTTGCATACGTATCGGGTTGCCCCCGAATCCACCCACCAACATTTGTCTTCTTCAAGCGAAAAAGCCTTGGAAATCATAACAACAAAGTTGTTGTTTTTTGAGTTTCCATCTTTGGTGTTGTCACCACCATTTCCTTTCTTTCTTTTCAGAAGTCGACAATCACGCTTGTAATGTCCCGGTTTATTGCAATTGAAATAAATTACATGTTTGTTGCTTTTCTTTTTCCTACAATCTTCATCATGGCGTTTTCGTTTCTTACCACCGGCTTTGGATGTTTCTCCCTTTTCTTCAACCACATGAACTTTGGAAGCATCTTCGTTGGATTTATTTTCCAATCGATATTGTTCTTCAATAAGAAGATGCTTTCCAAGGTCTTTTAAGGACATATCGTCCTTAGGATGTTTAAGATTTTTCTTAACATCTTTCCAAGAAGAAGGGAGTTTGTCGATGATCGATGCCACTTGGATCGATTCATCCATACTCATGTTATGTTGTGTGAACATGCTAAGTATGTGTTCAATTTCATACATTTGATCGATAATAGGACGTGAATCTATCATTTTGTATGAATTAAATTTAAAAACAATAAATTTCTTACCTGTAGCGTCTTCGGTGAAGTATGTTTGCTCGAGTGCGTTCCAAAGATCCTTTGCGGTCTCGATGTTTTGATAAACATCGAATAGAGGATCGGACATAGCATTGAGAATGTGACCGCGACAAATGAAATCATCGTTTTCAAACTTGAGACGTTCTCGGGCAGCCGTAAGAGTCTCGTTTTCATGTTCTTCCGGATACGGTTTGGTGAGGACGTATGAGACGTTGAGAGTGGCCAATAAGAATTGCATCTTCTTTTGCCACCTTTTGAAACCTCCACCATCAAAACGTTCCAACTTCATGAGGTCACACGACATTTGTTGAAGATTCTTTGTAGCCATCTTTGTTTGATCGAAATTTGCTTTAAGATTGTTGTTTTTGGGGTTCTAATATTAGGCTACGAAAGATAGAATATTATCTACTACTTATTTCTTTCAAGGCGAGTAAACTCTCTATCCTTAAAGCAATTTCGCCTCTACCGTATGTGCTTTGGGATATGGCGAATCGGTTCTCAAGATACAATGAAGCAACGTTTGTAGAACGATTATCAACACCGCACTCGTGGTGATAATCCCGGTTAAACTATTGAGTTACAAAGATTTCAAGAAACTAAGAAGTTGTGTTTCTATAGAAACACAACTCTTAGCAATCTGGTATATAGAATGAAAGAAAGGATTGCAATTTTTGGTGTCTATTGATGGGTTTATATAGGCATATATGACATTCTTTCTTAACAGTCACGAATAGGCAGTTTTGTGACAATTGTGACCTTTCGCGACGCTTTGAACAGTCGCAACTGTTCCAACGGGTATCATCTGCGACGGTCACCCTTTGACTAAACCGTCACATCTGATCGTCACGCCCCTTGACGCGAACCGTCGCATATGATCACAAAGAGGTGTCTTTTAATTCCAACCGTCGTATCTGTATGAACCATCGCAACTGTTGGATGCACCTTTTCACGAACCGTCGCGCTTGTTGGTGACTAACTGTCACTAATAGCACCGGTTTATATTAAAAGGAATAAGGCGGCTACAAGCGGCTCGCAGTGATGCGTGTGTGCGAAGTGCAAAGTGTGCCATCAGCGCGCCTCATGCGCCCACACCCACGGTCGCGCATGTGTAAGGGTGCGTTGCACCCTTGTGAAGCCACCGCCATTTCCAATATATTAAATTAATATATGGAAATTGTTTCCCCTTATAAACCAAGTCATTTTTCACTCTTGCTCCTATGTGGGACAAGGTGAAACCCACCAAAGTAATCTTTTTCATTTCTTCTCCTAAGACTCAAGCCATAAAATAACACTTTTATTTATTTTGAAAATATATCCAATATTAGAGAGGCAATCGAGCAAGCTCAACTATTGGAGGATGCCTACAACTTAGGCATAGAAGAGAGAACGGTGATTGGAGAGAACAGAAAATGGGAAAGCAACTCGGCGCCACCCAAGAAATCGGGTCCCTTCAACAACCACTGTGGGGGTAATTCGGGTCGGGAAGCTAAGTGGTGCTCTTGTTTCCAAAAGAAACATCATGGTTATTGCAACTTCTCTCCCAACGGTTGTCCCATGTGTGCGAAGCCCGGTCATACTTGTAGGGTTTCACCGGGATCTCAAGAACATGCAGCGGAAATAAACAATAATCGACAAAACTCTAGATAGCCCGTATCCGTTACTAACAACTTTAAGGATTAAAACACAACCATAGGAGGTTTAGAATTATACCTCAATGGTTTGGATTGGTTGATCAACAACGAGCGTTAGAGATCAAAGAAGATCTCCTCTAGCGGTATCCACGCGAGTGCGAATCCGATCACGAACGGTTGCTAGCCCGGATACCCGAAGAACACCAAGGAGAAATCGATTTCTCCTTGTGTGTGTGTGTTTGTCGATTAGAGAGGAGAGGAAAGAGAAAGTTTTCAGGGTTCTCAATTGTGTTATGAATTAAATGAGGCAACTTGCCTTTATATAGTTTCTCCTCTAATCTTGGACTGGATTCAATTAAGCCTCATGGACTTAGTTGAATTAATTAGAATATTCCTTAATTAATTAATTATTAATGTAATAATTAATTAACCATATGGGCCTAAGTAAACTTTACTTAAGGGTTTGGGCTTCTATTCTAATCCATAATTATTAACTTAATAATTATTCCAGTTTAATTATTAACTTAATAATTAAATCATATTATTAATCATAATTATATTTTACACACTATATTTATTATTCTACTAGAATAATAATTTCACACTTTACAACTTGTAACTTTGTCGGGTTATAACCAACTTGGTTAATTCGTGATCTACACACTCTATGCGTGTGACCCTCATAGGTTCATGTGACGTCAGCAGTGTTTTCATATGACGTGGGCACATAAGATCCTACCATCTCCCACTTGCACATGCCATATAAAACACAGACAGTGGTTATGTGTCTAGCAACGCGCCACTGCCCCCAAAGTCAAATGAATGAATGCTCTTCAACTTCTATTGACAACAGTCAATGTGATGATCAATGTACCCTATATCCCTTTGCTACACGATATCTCAGTTGAACTCAAGACATAGATTTGGCTCATCCTTGGTTGTTCAATTATTGTGTTTCTCGATCCCAACATTTAATGAGAGAACAAATACTATTGATTCAATAAATATACTTGTGGACGGTCATACAATTCTCATTTAATATCATCGAGGGCCTCATAGATTTTTCTCTCATATTGAGAGGGGCAAATTCCATATTGCATGCATATGCTCTTACATAGATCGCATTGCACCCAACATAGTTCTTATAATCACCCGGTTAAAGGCGACGTTTGACATATATCAAAGTACAACACCCCTTATGCTCGAGGTCCCAATATGCATCTCAGGTCAAAGAATAAATGAATAACTATTGTCTTCAAGATTCACTTTATGACGCCGATCTATGAGGTGATCTTGAAAGCGGGTCTTCCAACACTTGAACCTACAAGTGCAAGTGACTTTGGTCACATCATGCTGACTCAACTTGACCTTAACCAAACTTCACTATGATCTTAGTTTATCACCAGTCCCCCAGTGATAAGTGACCATGGACGGTTTTAAACCATATCATATAGTTTTGGATTTAAACTTGTTAATATAGAACACAATGGAATTAATGTAATTACTCATACCCAATATGCCAATAACAGATAGAATTTCATTGTTTAGTGTTCCAAAAGGTTATACCAAATTCACAGATCTATTCAAACACTTAGAAATCTTAAACCTATAGAGCTTGTGTGGCAATCATGCTTGTTCTGACTCATAGGTTTAGTGAATGGATCTGCTGGATTATCGTCCGATCGAACTTTGCAAATCCTCACATCTTCCCGATTGATCATCTCTCGGGTGATGTGATATTTTCTCAGAATGTGCTTAGACCGTTGGTGAGACCTAGGTTCCTTTGCTTGTGCAATAGCTCCTTTGTTATCACAAAAGATCTCGATAGGCCCATCTATGCTAGGAACTACTCCTAGGTCCGTGATGAATTTCTTCATTCAAATGGCCTCTTTCCCGGTATCCGAAGCTGCCAAGTATTCTGACTCTGTGGTCGAGTCTGCTATAGTGCTTTGCTTGAAGCTCTTCCAACTCACAACACCTCCATTGAGTGTAAACACACAATCCGATTATGATCTGAAGTCATCACGATCGGTTTGGAAGCTAGCATCTGAGTATCCTCGAATACACAGATCTCCTTCTTCACCACCGTAATAACAGGAACATATCCTTATTCTTTCTCAAGTACTTGAGGATATTCTTTACTGCCACCCAGTGAGCTTCACCAGAGTTCAACTGGTATCTACTAGTCATGCTCAAAGCATAAGCTACGTCAGGTCTAGTACATATCATGGCGTATATTATAGATCTAATGGTTGAAGCATATGGAACACCCTTCATGCGATCTATATATTCCTTCGACGAAGGGCATCCAGCTTTACTCAGTTGTACACCATGTACCATTGGCAAGTTTCCCCTCTTGGAACTCTCCATTTTGAACCGTTTCAAGACCTTGTAAATATATGTACTCTGGTTTAATCTAATCAAGCGCCTTGATCTATATCGATAGATCTTTATTCCAGGGATAAAGGCGGCTTCTCCTAGATCTTTCATTGAGAAATACTTCCCTAGCCAGGCTTTTACACCTTTTAGCGTCGTGATGCCGTTTCCAATGATTAGAATGTCACCAACATACAGAACTAGGAAGACAACAATGCTCCCACTAGCTTTCTTGTATACACAAGGTTGATCTTCGTTTTTGATAAAACCAAATTCTTTGATTTTCTCGTCAAAATGAAGATTCCAACTCCTAGATGCTTGCTTTAGTCCATAAATGGATCTAAGCAACTTGCACACTCTATTAGGATGCTTTGGATCTTTAAAACCTGCTGGTTGTACCATGTACACGTCCTCACTTAGCGTTCCGTTAAGAAACGCGGTTTGACATCCATCTGCCATATCTCATACAGCGGTGGCAAGCAAAATCCTAATGGATTTTATCATGGATACTGGAGAGAAGGTTTCTGATAGGTATATCAGAATAGCTTCAAAAGAGACTGGGTTCTGAAGATATGCAGATATGAAGATAGAAGCTCAGAACTCAGAGAAAGTTAGAAAACACCTAAGGCATAACTTCTGAAGTGTCAACTTCAGAAGTTCTGAAGGTTCTGAACATGTTTCTGAAGATACTTCTGAAGGTGATTCTGAAGAAGTTCTGAAGAAGTTCAGAACTATTTCTGAACATGTTTGTCACAAATGTACTGTCTGTTTAACATTTTCTCTCTTGTATAAATAGTTGTTAGATAGTCTGTTAGAACTAACGTTTCATAATCTTGTAATACAGTATTGTAATATCTTTCATTTGATCAATACATATGACATTTGGCTATCAGATCTAATTCCATATTCTACTTTCTTCATTATATTGATTGTTAAGGGTTCTAACAATTGGTATCAGAGCCAATTCATCTGTTCTTGAAGAAGATTTGTTGTCAGATCTGACAGTTCTTCTTGATCTACAAAATTCAAATTCAATACAGGTGAATTCTCGATCTTTTAACAATCAAAGATGTCTAAAGAAATAGTCTCAATCGGATCTGAAACGAAACCACCAACTCTCTTCTTAGGGGAATATCATCAATGGAGAATTAGAATGATACAATTCTTGGATAACATAGATTAAGCTTTAATGCAATCTATTACAAATGGTCCACTAGAGGTATTTGTTGAAATTCCAGAAGTTCCAAGAACTGAATCCACTCCTGAGATCCTTGCTTCAAGAACTAAAAAGAGTCCAGGGATGTACAATGCAACAGAGAAAGCCCAAGTCAAAGTTGACAAAAGAGCTTTAACTCTGCTCACAATGGCAATTCCTAATGAAATTTTTAATAGGGTTGATAGTCTTTCATCAGCCAAAGCCATGTGGGATGAAGTAGAGGCTCAAAGGCTAAACATCTGTGTAGGTACTTATGAAAATTTCAGATACAAAGATAATGAATCTATTGCTGATACATATAATAGATTCAATAACATTCTGAACGATCTAAGGAGAAATGGAGTTCAGAAATCAAATTCTGAAATTAACAATAAATTTCTGAATAATCTGGGTACTGAATGGTCAAGCTTCTCTGACAACATGGTCACTAGAAATCTTTCTAGAAAGACAATTCATGATGTCTATGGGATTTTATTTCAACAAGAAGATAAAATCAAAGTTAGACAACATGAACAGAAAAAGGCAAATGAAGTTGCTCTGTTAAGCAAGAAGTTTAACAATTCTATGACCATGTCAACAAAGAAGACTGTTGATATTCCTGAGGTTAAGGTTTGTGATGGTGATGAATCGGATGAAGAACTCAAGAGAATTTCTGATAATATTGCATTCTTGTCAAGACAGTTCACACATAGATACAATCAAAAATATCAGAACAAAGCAAGAATTGAAACTGGACCTAAGAAAGGTCAAGAACCGGTCAAATCGAAACAATCGAACCAAAGAAGATGCTTCAATTGTGGCAAACACGGGCACTATGCAAGACGGTGCAAGATGCCTAAAGTAAAAACTCAAAGTTACTATGAGAAGAAGCATGCATTAACAAAGAAGAAAGAAATCAACCCTGCTCTAATTACCAAGTATGAGGAAGACTGGTTGAATTGGAGTGATGGAGAAGAAGATGAAGAAGTGGCACACTATGCAACAAAGCTTGCTACATGTGTCGGATGGATTCTAAAGAAAAACAACAAGCCGACACGCAGGTATTATCTTCATCTTGAATCAAAGTCCGAAAATAATTTCTCCTCCGAACTAAATTACGAATTAAATTACGAACATAACCATGATTCTGAAACAAAAATTCAAGTTCAAAACATGTTTTCTGAATTTGAAATATTAAGGAACAGAATCAAGGGTGAAAGAATGTTAGTGAATCAATTTAGAGCCGAAAGTCAGATCTATAAAGAAAATTGTCAAGAAGCTGAACAAAATCTTGAAAAGATTTCTGAAGAAAAAGTTTCTTTAAAAGAACAAGTGGACAATTTACAAAAAGAGATAGTTAATGAGAAATCTGAAAAAGAGATCTTAAGTGTTAAAATGAACTTTCTGAATCAAGAAAGAATTGATCTGTACAAGAAGATTAAAGAACTTGAAGATTTAAATTTCAAAAGAGGACAAACTGAGCAAACTCTGAATATTTTAACAAACCAGGCTCAAAATTCAAAATTTTATAATATTAAAGTTCGGTCCGGGATATAATGATAATCAAATTACGAAAAAGGCACCTGCAAATTTATATGATTTCTCAAAAATGAAAATTTTTAATGAAACAAATGTAGGTGTTATCCCTAAACCAGTGAATTTTTCTCTACCTGAAAGGATACCTTTTATTAAATCAGAGACTTTGTTTTCAGAAGAAGTTCCTCTAAAGTCTGATGAATCAAAAATTAAATCTGAAGATTGTTCAGAAATAAATTCGTAGATAAATTCGAATTCAATTTCGAAGTTACTTCAGAAAATATTTCTGAGAATATATCAAAATCTGAAGAAAAGTATGATGAATTTTCAGAAGCTGACTCCTCAGAAGATGCTGATGAAAATTCCAAAATATTTTTTGATGATTCTGATAATGAGTCTACTATTATAAAAGATTCAAGTATTTTTGCAAAAAGTATTACTCCCAATAAATTTTCAGAACTTATGAATGCTTCTGACTCAGAAGATGAAGATGATCAAATGATGCAAGTTATTGACAAAGATGGTAATGTTGTGTATAAACTACAATCTTATATGACTGAAGGAGATAAACTAAAATCTATATTTGGCACATCTTCTGACTTTAACACCAGAGTTAAAATTTTTGAGCAAGGTCAATCTTCAAAATCTGCTTCAAACATTCAGAAAATTAACTCAATTGATTCAGAGATAAAATCTAAAAAGCATAAAAGAATCTCTTATATTAATCCTCATTTTTTGTACGTTTCGAGTTGTCCACTCTAGTTTGGAGAAAGAAAGGAGAGAGACTATCAAATTCAGGACAAATTAGATAGTTTTCTGCTTTACAAAAATGTGTTGTACCAAAGATTAAAACGATTGAATAAAAAGCCTTTTGTTGATAAATCTAATGTTATTAACTCCTCTATGTCTTCTCGCGATTGTTAATACTTTAAAGAAACATATTCACCGTATTACTTGTGGTCATCATAATTTTCATATAATCTCCAAGACTAACAAAAGAATTTGATAAATTCTATTAAAAAATGTTCAACTATATTGACAAATAAGCTTAAAAATAAAATTAAAAAGAAAAAGCAAAACAAAGTTAAAAGTTGAATCAAATTCTGAATTGAAAAATCTAAAGGCTAAGTTCAGAACTTCTAAATTTTCAACTAATATCAAAGGACCCATTCAGGAATGGGTACCTAAATCTCAATAATCTCTTTTGTAGATATGTCATGTGTGGGTCTTAGATTCCGGATGCTCAAGACACATGACTTCTTTCAAAGAACTCCTAACTGATTATCATGAAAGATATGGAGGAACAGTTAGTTTTGGAAATAATGCAAAGGGATTTGTGAGAGGATATGGCACATTCAAAAAGGGAGAAGTGACAGTAATGAAGGTTTTTTATGTTGAAGGTTTAAAACATAATCTTTTCGGTATTAGTCAATTACGTGACAAAAATTGGAAAGTGAATTTTGACATAGATTCTTTTGTCATGTTACGAGTACGCAAATAAAAATGAATTAATCGCCTACGAGAGATGGAGATATCTACACAACAACTTTTACTGCCTCAGGTCAACTGCAAGGTGTATGTTACATGTCTACATCAATGAGAGATGATAGCTGGCTTTGGCATAGAAGAATGTCACATCTGAATTTCAAAGCCATTTCTGAACTAGACAAACATCACTCAGTTAGAGGTCTACCCAAGATCAGATTTGAAAAGAACACTCTTTGCTCTGCTTGTGAACTAGGGAAAATAAAGAGAAGTTCCCATCCTCTAAAAATGTTATCTTCATGCAAAGCTCCTTTAGAAATGTTACACATGGACTTGTGTGGACCAATGAAGATACAAAGCATGGGAGGAAAGAAATACATCCTGGTTATAGTTGATGATTATACAAGATATACATGGATTGAATTTCTTAGACTTAAATCTGAAACCTCTGAAAAGTTGATACCTTTTCTGAAGAAAGTTCAAGTTCTTCTTCAACTACCAATTCAAAAGATCAGAAGTGACAATGGAACAGAATTTACTAATTCTACACTTCAGAATTTTTTGGAATCTGTTGGTATTTCTCATAATTTTTCCGCTGGAAGAACTCCTCAACAAAATGGGGTAGTTGAAAAAAAGAATAAAACTTTGGTAGAGGCTGCAAGAACTATGCTTGCATATTCAGAACTTCCTCTGTCTCTTTGGGCAGAAGCTATTGCTACTGCATGTTTTACTCAGAACAGAACCATTCTTAACAGAAAATTTCTTAAAACTCCTTATGAATTGTTAAAACAAAGAAAACCCTCTATTGATTATTTTAAAATTTTTGGTTGCAGGTGTTTTCTAAAGAATGATACTCCACAGCATATAGACAAATTTGCACCAAAAGGTGTTGGTGGGATATTTGTTGGCTACTCTCAAAGATCTAAAGCATATAGAGTCCTTATCAAGGGAACACAAAGGATCATTGAGACTACAAATGTCAGATTTCATGAGCCAATATTGACTTCTGAACAAAACAGTTCAGAACTCGTACATAACCTAGTTTCTGAAAGTTTGGACTCCGAAAACAATAAGAAATCTTTTTCTAAATCTCAAAAGACAAATCTAGATGAATTGTGTAAAGACTTATTTGACATTTCTGTAAATGTTTCTGCAGATTATCAGAATCCTTCTCTTCTCAAAAGTTCTAATGATTCAAACATTTCAGAAATACAAACTCCAAGCACTTCAGCTCCACCCCTCTCAACCTCAAATACAGAACATTCAACTACTGAACATATACATTCAACTTCTGAACCAATTCCTATTCATTCAGAACAAATTCATATAAATTCTGAACAAGTTCAACCAACTTCTGAACCCGATTCAGAAATTCCAATTCTTTCAGAATTTATTCCTTCTGAATTTGAGAATGTACATAATGTTCCTTTTGAGGGGGAGACTTCAGATTTACATTCATTGATCAATCATGATACTGACACTCAAGCAATTATTGATGACTATGACTCTTTGAATAATGTCTCATCTGTTCAACCACTACCAAATGTTCTAGTTCTGACGTTCTTCTGAATTATTCTTTTCTTCAAAACTTCTGAACTTCTTCTCAGAAGTTATGACCTACTTCTAAAGTTTTTGAATTTTTTCTAACTTCTTTTTCCGTTGGATTTTTTCATTTACGCGTGTGCCACGTGTTTTAATCTCATTGGCCAAACCTTAAACACACGTCGCTTAAACGGTTTACCTATCCAAAATAAATGATGATTAGTTGTCTAATCTCGAGTGCTTTTTGGCCACGTGTCATTAGAACGTATAATTTGAACGTCTAAATTCATTCTTTCTTCACCTTCTTTATTTTTTTTTTCCCGATTTCTGTGTTCTATACTCATCAATCTCATTCGACTTTCTGTTTCTAATCAACAATTTCTAATCAACAATGTCGTCTTCGAATGTCTTGGCTTCTACTTCTTCAAGTATCAATGGTAGCAATGGATCTTCAGGAAAACAAAAATTAATGGTGGGACAGATTGAAATTCCTCTGAATGATGATCAATCAATCCAGGATACAGCTACAAATGTGATTTCTCAAGCCGGACCTTCAAACCCTAACTCTAGCCATAACTTGCGAACTGGTAAATTTGGGGAAACTGAAAAGGCACCCATAGAGGTTGCTTCTGGATCAAATGCTGTTTCTAGTGAATCTCAAACTCCAACTGAAAGTAGTGATTTCTCAAAATTGTATGTTCCTGCAGATAAATTACTTGAAATCAAAAAGAACAACTGTGCCCTAAACTTTAAGTCTACAGATTTCAATGAGGATCAAATGATTTTGATTGAAACTCTGAAACATCATCCCTTAAGAACCCTTTTCTCAAGAAAATTCTCTGTTCCTGCTTCTTACCTACAACAGTGGTGGTTTTATGCTGAGGTAGATGAATCTGAAGATGTGATAGTGTCCTATGTTCATTCTTCAAAGGTTTGTGTTTCGTGGATGATATAAGAAATCTTCATTACTTATCCAAAGCGAGATGAAGTTCTTGGGAAAACTTCATATGATCCTATTCCGACTTCTTCGAAATGATTTCGATTTTATGAGTCCGGGTTACTCTGAACACTTGAATGCTTTAAGCTCATTCAGAGGAAAATGTTTGCCTCCTATCTGGTATTGCCTGTTTTCTATTCTGAATACATGTTTATCTGGGAAAAGCTCAAGTCTGGATCAAACATCAACAAATGGGAGAATTATTTTTCATGGTGTTGCTTTCAATAAGCACTATGATTATGCTTCTCTTATCTTTGAAGAAATGAAGACTGCCATCTCAAAAAATCCACCTTCAACTACATTCCTTTTCAACGATTCTTCCAATCCCTTATCAAAGGAGCAATGAAAGCAGAACCCGCTATTCCTACACTGCCACATGAGGTACATGTTCCTATCTTCTCTATGGATAGCCTAAGATCACCTAACCCAAAGGCTCAATTTCCAAATGCTATTCCACTGCCATCACATCTTATTGAACTTGTGAAACTTCCAAATAGGATTGTGAGTGAGTATTTAGAATCAATGGGATTACCGAACCGGTGATCCCTTCCCCGATTCCAACCAGTGGTGAGAATGTGAGGGTGTCTAGAATTCATAAGAAGAGTGGGGAGACTTGTTCAAGGGGAGAACAGTCTCATGGTGTGAAGAGGAAAAATGTGAATGAGAGAGTGGGTAGAAGAGTAAGAAAAAGAACTGAGGAGGGGAGAACACAGATAAAAGACAAACAAATCTGTGAACCAACTGTTACAAGCCGGGCACCCACATTATCTATTATTCCACAATCTTTGGTGGATAATATTGAAAGAGCCAGTGAGCCTATGGCAACTTCGTTTAACCCCCTGCCCACTCATCTTTCTCTCAACAGCTAGATGTTTCATTAACACATATGGGGCAAACTGACTTATAATCCATTAGGACCCCATTTGGAGGTTCCTTTTGTTGAAAATGAAGGAAATATGTCCCCCCTTCAATCGCTTTGAGCACACTAGGTCCGAGAGTCCACTCAACATTGAGCCTTCTGAACCACTTAATGTGGCATCCATTCACACTAGCACACATCTTTCAGATGTCCATAAGCAAAGTGTTTGTCACATTGCCTCAACAACCATAGATATTCCAATTTCTGGATATCAAGGATTGGTTGGAAGCCCTGGTGTAGTGAACATCACAAAAGCTCCATTTACAGAATCATATGTGGTTCATGATGCCTTCGTGGCTCATACAGGCCAACCTTCTTCTGAAGGATTATCAACAAGGCCATCTGTTAGTCTTGGTGTTTTTCCCACATCTTCTGAATTCTCAGAATTCAAGGATTTCTGTACTTCTGAATTTGCAAAGATTCAGAAGGACATATTGGAATTGACGGATTCAACCAAAAAAGTGATGGAGGATAGATTACAAAAGCATGGGGAGGATGCCATCCTTAAGTTGAACAGTTACCAAGTTCAGACTTCGAATGATCTGAAGTGTTTTCAGCAAGCACTGTTAAATGCTTTTTCTGAGGTTTCTTCTTCAATTTCTTCTCTAAAGTCCTCTAATGCTACTTCTTCCACAAAGACACGACGAGTCTTTTCTTTGCAACTAAGGAAGATCTTGCTCAGATTTTATCTCAACTAACTTCTATTCAGAACTCTCAGGCTAATCTTAGCTCTAGGCTATCTATTCTTGAATGCAGACCTATTTCAGATACTTCAAAGAGATGTCTTGATGATCAGCTTGCTGATAATCAAGAGGGGGAGGAGCGACTAAGGGTATCTGAATCAGAACCAGAAGACATGGAAATTGTACAAGTACAAACTTCTGAAAGACCTTCTGAAGGTGTTCAGAATGTTCAAATTATGGAGTCTTCAAGAGTTTCTGAAGCAATTTATGATATCCTATCTGTTGAACAAGAAAAACAAGTTTCAGATGATTCTGAAGAACAAGCAGAGGAAGGATATGAAACAGAAAAGGTGGATCTTGATTCTGAAGGTTTTCTAAGCTCTGACAAAACTGATATTATCCCTGATTCAAATGAAGAAATGATAAGGGAGTATTTGGCGTTTGAAGATGTTATTGGAGAGCCTAGTGATCTCTCAGATGTCATTCTTTTTGAAGATGATGCTTCTGAAGTCAGTATGGGAGAAAGTTCTGAAGCTATAAAAGACTTGGTAGTGTGGAAGCCACAAGAATCTATAAATAAAGTCTACAAAAAGGTCTCTGAAGATCTTTGGAAAATTACGAGTGATCTTTCTTTGGAATCAAGTCTTCTTCAATGAGCCTAAAAGTCCGAAAAATAGAATCCTAGATGAAAGGTTTTACTGTGGTAAGAAAGTTTATAAATCAATCAGATGAAAGCTTTGAAGTTGATTTTGATCTGTCTCACATGGGAGATATGGAAATTGCAGATGAAATACTCATGGTATTTTCTGAAAAAATTGAAGTCAGAGTTCGTCCTTGCATCATTATTCCAAAGTTTGACTTATTTCTTCTTGAAGAACCAATTCTGGATCAAATTTATGAAAAAGAAGATATATTTCAATATGGAGAAGATTACTTGATGTTTCCTGAAGAAAATTATGTTAATATGTTCAGAAGTAATCTAAGAAATGCAACTCTGGAAGATTTTGTAGATGGTAATTTGTCAGAAGATCAAATCTCCAAGATAAGAACTTATGTTCAGAACCATGGTATTCAGAATCTAAATGACTTTACTCTCATCAAATGGATCAGGTGTATCACTAAAGTAGTTGAAGATAATTTGATAATTTACAGATTTGGGGTAGAAAGAAGAGATGGGTCACTTTCTGAATTTACTTAGCATGATCTTTACAAGCTCAGACTTCAAGACAAGCTAAATGTACTCCAATTTTGTGTTACCACAGGTGAAGTAGAGATGGTTTTTGAAATAAGGAGAATCCTTGGCATCTATATCAGGAATATCATCAAGCATGATTTCCAGTTGGCCTTGGAACATGGCTTATCAAAGATCAATCTTTTAGAACCTACAAATCTCTCTACTACAGCTTTGAAAAGATTTTTCACCAACCCAGATATTGGATTCAGATATTCAATAAATGGAAACAAAACTTTCTTAGCTTCAGATATTCCAAAATATTCAACCTTTTCTCTGAATTGGTTTCTAAATTATTCTGAAAATTTTGCTGATGATGTCAACATCAGAGAAGAAATTAAATACTTAATCAAAGAAAGGATTCATTTCAGAGAGAACATCAGAAGAAGTTTTTTAGCTGGTCACAAGGAGATAAACAACCTAAGAAGAGAAGATTTCTGGTTAAGCAATACTTATGACTTTCAAGTTCATACTAAAAAGCAAGATCTGGAAGAAATTCAGAAATTCTCCTTGAACATTAAAAGTCCAGAATTTTCTCAAGAGTCAAGGGATAAAGGGAAAGAAGTTATCTCTGAATCTGTTCCTGAAGATGTTGATCAAGCAATTCCAAAGAATCGTAGAAGAAGAACAACGATTGAAAGAATCAAAGGAAGTGACTTTACCATGTTTTTTGAATATTTTCATCCGTAAATGTTCATGGAATATGAACAAAAGTTCAACTACATTGATTCTTTGGATTCGAAATCCTTTCGTCGGAAACAATGGTATTCAAATATCATTAGAAAGTTAAGAATTCCTCTTATTGAAGCCAGAAGTGAAAGCCCAATTGTCAAGGTGATAAATGCAGATCTGAAGTCAAAGAACAATTACAAGTATGCATTTTCACTGTTGAAAGACAAAATGGAGAAGTATCAACATTTTCTGAAGCTGATTTCCAGAATGTGCACCTCAGAGATTTAATCAGAGTATACAGAAGTCTCTATCCTTTCCATGACTCAATCACCAAATTCAGAAAATCCTTTCCTGTGATCAGAGATGGACTATACAGAGAATTCATTTGGGCTGCAAAGACTGATTTTCAAGTTGCATATGTTCTTAATAGAGATCAAGTTCATCTGAGCAGACCAAATTCGAATTTACCGTAGATTCCAAACTTGAAGAAAAGCACTTTATTATTGCATCCACGGCTTTGTATGCAAATGCTTCAAGGAACTACTCTTTGTGAGATTTGAAGAATTTCACAAATGCTGCAATGGAACTCTTATGGCTATCAGAGATAGATTGGTTAAAAGACAAAACAAAAGACCAAGGAATTTATCTAATGAAGATTGGGAAAAGCATAAAATACTTGCCAAAGAAATGATAAGAGTTGCAGAACTATTATTGAGGTATAGAAGTTTAATTCTGAAGGATGTAAGAGAGATACTTAATTTCTGGAATTATGATTTAAACTTTTGAAGCTAAGGGGGAGATTGATAGGTATATCAGAATAGCTTCAAAAGAGACTGGGTTCTGAAGATATGCAGATCTGAAGATAGAAGCTCAGAACTCAGAGAAAGTCAGAAAACACCTAAGGCATAACTTCTGAAGTGTCAACTTCGAAGTTACAAGGTTACGAACATGTTTCTGAAGATACTTCTGAAGGTGATTCTGAAGAAGTTCTGAAGAAGTTCAGAACTATTTCTGAACATGTCTGTCACAAATGTACTGTCTGTTTAGCATTTTCTCTCTTGTATAAATAGTTGTTAGATAGTCTGTTAGAACTAACGTTTCATAATCTTGTAATACAGTATTGTAATATCTTTCATTTGATCAATACATATGACATCTGGCTATCAGATCTAATTCCATATTCTACTTTCTTCATTATATTGATTGTTAAGGGTCCTAACAGTTTCATCATAGTCTACACCATGAGTTTGAGTGAAACCCTTCGCTACCAATCTAGCCTTGTATGTGTGCACGATCCCATCCATGTCGGTTTTCTTCTTGAAAATCCATTTGTTCTCTACGACTTTACAGCCATCGGGCGCATCCACCAGATCCCATACCTGGTTGTCTGCCATGGATTGAAGCTCGACCTTCATGGCATCATGCCGTTTGTTAGATTCTGCACCTGACACAGCCTGCCGGTAGTTTGACGGTTCATCATTAACCGTATCGTCACAGCCAATTAGAAACCCTAGGTATCTATCCGGCTCTTGACGAATTCTACAGAACCTTTAGATCGTTTGTCTCTTATTGGTATCCTCAACATCTTGTTGAACGCTAATGTCAACCTGTGCATCTGTTGGTGTTTCAAGAACTTCCTCAAGTTCTATTCTATCCCTATTGCTTGGCTTAGTTAGAAAATCATTTTCTAGGAACTCGGCCTTGCATGAAATGAACACCTTGTTCTCACTGGGGTTGTAGAAATAATACCTAATAGTCTCCTTAGGATATCCTATAAAGATGCACTTTTCAGATCTAGGCTCTAGCTTCTTAGAAGCTTATTGCTTAACATAAGCATCGCAGCCCCATACTCTCATGTAAGCTAGATTTGGGATCTTCCCAGTCCACATCTCATATGGAGTGTTTTCGACCTTCTTGGTTGGTACATTATTTAGTATTTTGGCGGCTGCTTCCAAAGCATATTCCCAAAAACACATAGGCAACTTGGTATGACTCATCATAGACCTAACCATATCTAACAAGGTACGGTTTCTCCTTTTAGACACACCATTATGTTGTGGCGTTCTTGGTGGAGTAAGTTGGGATATAATCCACACTTGCTGAGGTGTTATGTGAATTCATGGCTCAGATATTCCCCACCTCGATCAGATCGAATGGATTTTATCTTCTTGCCAAGTTGGTTTTCTACCTAATTCTGAAACTCTTTGAAAATTTCAAAGCTTTCAGACTTGTGCTTCATTAGATAAACATATCCATATCCACTGTAATCATCAGTAAACATAATGAAGTTATAGCAACCATTTTTTGTGGCTGGGTTGAAGGGCCCACATACATCAATATGTATCATTCCCAAGAACTCATTTGCTCTTTCAGGCTTTCCTTTGAAAGGTGCCTTAGTCATCTTCCCTAATAAACAAGATTCACATTTATCAAAAGAATCATCTGTTGATTCCAAGATCCCGTCCACTTGGAGCTTGACAATGCGTTTCTTGTTTATATGGCCAAGACGACAATGCCACAAAAATGTTTGATTTAAGTCTTGCTTAAGTCGTTTAACATTCACATTGTATATCGATTTAGGATTGAGATCACCATGAATATCTATTTCATAAATGCCATTAACTGGCTTGGCTATAAAAAATAACACACCATGCAAACATGCAGAAATAGATCCATCATCAAGGAATTAAACATAAATCCACCTTGTCTCAAACGTGCAACTGAAACAATGTTTCTAACGATTCTAGGAACGTAAAGACAATCATTAAGTTTCATAACTAGACCATTTGGAAGGGTCATATCATATTTCCCTTGAGAAACAACATCAACTCTTGTCCCATTTTCCATCTTGAGCTCCAACTAGCCTGGTTGCAGTTGCCTTTCACTTCTTAGTCCCTGTGGAGAAGCACATATGTGAGCTCCACATCCGGTATCCAATACCCAGGAATCATAATCAGAAGTGAATAAATCGATAGTAAACATACCTAAAGGTCCAACTATCATAACTTTCTCCTTCTTTGCCTGAAGAACTGGATAGTTCCTTTTGGATGAAACAGAGTCCAGGGGAATCATTTCCTCATTCTTCTCGGTTCGACTGGAGCTTCCAGTCTTTGCCTTTCCTTTTCCAGTTAAAGCTTTTCCACCCTTTTTCTTTCTTATCCCTCTTTGTGCTTTGATCATCAAGACACTTTTGGCTTTCTCCATCTTGGAGCGATGATCCTTTTCAAAGGTTTTCAACATACTATGAAGTTAGGAAGAGATGCGTCCAAGCCATTCATGTGATATTTGAGCACAAAACTATAATATGATTTAGTCATAGAGTTGAGGACAAAATCGACCCCTAACTTTTGACCAAGAGGGCATCCTAATCGAGACAATCGATCAATGTACCCTTTTATCCTTGAGACTTGGGTACTGATTGATGTTCCCTCCTTCATCACACAAGCATGTAGTGATTGTAAAGTTCTAAATTTTTCAAGTCTCACCCATAGTCCAAACATGGCATTCAGGTTGTTCATAATTTCCCAGGCTGACTACTCCTCATGCTCCTTTCGAAGTTCAGGAGTCATGGAGGCTAGCATAAGACATGATACACTTAGAGAGTCTCTTTGGTACTTATCATAAGCAACACAAGCACTTTCAGGAGTGTTCCTAGCTGGGAGATTAGGAGGAGGTATCTCGAGTATGTAGAATTTCTTTTTGAATCTGAGGACAACACTTAATAATTGGAACCATTCCAAGAAGTTTTGTCCATCCAGAATTCCTATCTTCAGGATGGGTTGAAAGATGTACTGGGAGAGGTTGTTGTTTGTGTTTTCTTGATTAGCAGACATCTACATAAATAAAGTTCGATTTTAGTATTAGTTTTAAAATTTTGAATAACCCTTAAAATTCAAAAATTTAGCTAAGATCCGTATTTCATTAATTTTCATGATTGGGCAATTCAAAAATGGTGAAAACTAATTATTTAGGTAGACAACTTCCAATTGTGATCATCACAACTCTTAGATCCTTTGTGAGATTCTTTAAGAGTTAAAGACATGTTTAATCTCACTTCTTCACCTTGAGATTATTTGTAGACGGGCAATACACAATATACAAATAGCTCAAGTGAGTGTAACCATATTAAAACGTCACAATTTTCTTTTGAGTAACAACTCAGTAATCGATCGTCCGAGTCACGACTATCATAACAGGCGGGCAATACACAATGTGTTATGATCTCGTGAGTCGGCGCCTTATTTTACCACACACTTTTCCGACCCGCCTTCGCCAATGCTCACTCGAAATCGACTAGTTGTGCTTTCGATAATCGTTTTAAATGGGTGGTAAAAAACTCACATTTTAATTACAAAGAGTTTTACCGAACTCATTATATTTACCGTTTTAAATTAATTTTAAAATAATTTTGAGTCGGTGTCAATTAACTTATAAAATTCATTATTTGATAACTTATCATATTTATTTGTAAAAACATTTACATGTTTATAATTCGGTATTGGTTTGATAGCTTATCAAATTGATTGTAAAAACATTTACAATTTACCGAAATTAGTGGTTGTGACAAATATTTCCTCTTTTAAAACCATCGCATTAATTATAACATATAATTAAAAGCAATTAAAAGACGAAAAATAAAAAACCACAAACGTAAACATGCAAACACTCAATATGGATTCGATTAGGCCTAACTATGAGGTATTCGTGAGCCCACACGAAAACCCTGGTCCAAACCTAAGGACACCGCATGTCGACTCCCACTAGCTCCGCCAACCGAGGTGGACTCCGAGACGCCGTCTTTGATTCCTTCGGTCTTCCGATTACATAAAATATACTAGGCTAACGTAACCTAACGATCACATTACATATGAAATCGAAATAAAAACGATACGTAGATCGCAAAAATTACAACCCATGAATAAATACATTTTAGTTTTACCAATAGGAAAAATAAAACAACCATGGGTCTTGGCCTAAATTGAATCCACCATGGCAATCAACCGAAAGCATAATGGTTTTGGGTCCATTTAAAAATAAATTAACAAGCCCAACGAATCAATCAAAATATGTTAAAACCCTATTAGGCCCAACAGGGCCTAAACCGAGAAACCCTAAAAGCCCAATTCACCGAAAGGGGGAAACCACCAAACCAACCGGAAACACTCCACCCAAAGGTGGTTGTCGACGGTGGTGGCACACGGCAGTGGCACGACGCACGGCAGCGGCGACGGTCGCGGTGTTTTCTAGTTTCACGTTTTTAACCAATTTTATATTGATTTAAACCTTAAAGTCATTGTAACAGGGCTCTGATACCACTGTAGGGTTTCACCGGGATTTCAAGAACATGCAGCGGAAATAAACAATAACCGGAAAAACCCTAGATAGCCCGAATCCGTTATTACAACTTTAAGGATTAAAACACAACCATAGGGGGTATAGAATTATACCTCAATGGCTTGGATTGGTTGATCAACAATGAGCGTTAGAGATCAAAGTAAATCTCCTCTAGCGGTATCCACGCGAGTGCGAATCCGATCACGAACGGTTGCTGAATACCACTCCTTCTTCTGATAATTTCTAAAATTCCGGTTGAATATTTGAATGCCTCCTTAACTATGATACCACTCCTTCTTCCTGGTCTTCTGAATGCCACTCCTTCTAGTTCAAGTATGATGTGCCCAGCTTTGAGATGCTCAATCCCTTCCCTATCTTCATTTGGAGTAGTTATACTTAATATGGTTACTTGTCGTTCAAATTCGATCTGGAAGTCAATTTTCTTTCTATATTCAACAAATGCTTCCATGCATGAAAGGATTCTGAAGTATGCAACTTTGTTATGGTCTTGTGTGCTTGATTCTTTCTTTTGCTTCATAAACCTTCCTAGAGGTATCAAATCAGAAGGATTTAGAGAAAGCAAATCGTTGTCACAAAAATAACATTTTGTTTATTTTCTCTTTCCACCTGATAGATACTGTAGACAATTTCTGAGTTTTCAAACTTCACATGCTTTACTCCAGCAATTTTTCTGATAGGTGAGGGAGAGAAGACATATTTTCGGTCTTGCCTATGATTTAAGAATTTTGACTTGATTTCATCATTTGCCTTGCAATCCTTTGCAAAGTTTGGCAGGATTAATGTAACTCTTTCTTTTGTTACATCATACATACATCTGAAGACCGTTTCTCTTATTGTAGAAGTTTGAGTTGGAGCAATTCTTCGGAGTTGCTCTGGGTCCATATTTCTTTTAGCTGCAATCCTTCTCAACATTCTCTCAGATTCAGTAAGAGTCTTGTCTTGTTCTTCTTTTTCAGTTTGATCTTCTGTGATAGGTTTACTTGGTGGGGGTTGATCTGACTCTAGGTTTGCAGAGATTGAAGGTTCAGAACTTGGACCTTCTGGTTGATTTGTCACGGGTATTGAGATGGTTTTCTGAATAACAGAGGTTGAAATTTTAGAGGTTTGAGCTTTTGTGGTGTTTGCTTCTGGAGGATTGGTTTGTATGTTAGGATCAGTAGAGGTTGATGGTTGGTTTGAACCTCTGGGTCTTGTATTAGTGTTCCTTGATCTTCTGGGAACTGGTATTCTGGTTCTTTGAAGACTCATGATAAAATTAGCCATAGATGGATCTTGAGGTAATGGGCGCATAGCTAAAGGAGTTACAGAAATTGGAGCTTCTGGAGTCTCTTGAGCCTCTGTGGTTTGCTGTGGTGGCTGGGACAATGAAAGTTGACTTTCTGTAGGATCAGAAGGATCTTGATCCTGATCCTCAGATCTTTTTCTTTTTAGTTCTGCCTGCTTGCACTCTCTTTCCTCTTTGGCTTTCTTTCTTGACTCATGATGGGCAGATATGGGATTAACAACTGTTGTGAGTGAAGTCATAGAAGTATCTAGGGCATATACCTTCTGGGTTAGTGCAGCTGTTGGGGCAGTGTTTATCTTTGACATAAATTTAGCATTAACACCGTTGAACTTGTCAAGAATGGCCTTTTGAAAATTTGCCAAGTCGGCTTTGGTCATCATACCAGAAGAGGAGGAAGATTCAGAGGGAATGACGGCATTAAGTAACTTCTTTATATCAACAGCAAATAGACTAAATTCCTCAGTAGAGATGGTGGCTTGTGGAGTTGGAATTTCAAAGGGGATTTTGGAAATAGCTTATGTATTAGACTGCAAACTGCTTTCTAGCTTCTGAAACTGCTCGATGGATAAGTTTCTCTGAGATTCTTGAGCATTAAGTAAGGAGTTCTTAATCTGTTCCAATGTTTCGGTATGCTCCTTCTGAGTAGCTTTAATTTCATTCAGAGATAAGTTGGCTTTAGTTTGTTCTGCATTGAAATTAGATGTACATGTTTCAATGGTTTGTTTTAGATCCACCATAGATCCCTTCATTTGATCAACAAATGCTTGGAACACAACATTTGTTACAAAATCAGGTGGGAGGGTAACCGATGCTTCTCCAACACATGGAGCCTCTTTTCCGTCACGTCCAGAGGGGCCTTCATTCACACTTGTTTGTACGTTGAGTGTGAATGGACTTCCATCCTGTCTTTGAGGGCTCCTAAGAGGCACCTCTTTGGATATTCTGACTGTATTGACTTGATCTCCAACATCAGAGGGTGGAGAGTCAATAACAGTGTGTGTACCCTTAAACATATTGAATATGGAGGTACGGTTTGTGCCCTGTTGCCATAACCCCTCTGATGGGAATTCATTGGCATCTGGATTAGGAGTTACCATGGACGTGCCAACTCCCAACTAGTCTATGTCACCGGTCACGGAGACATCGATGTCATGTATAGGTGGTGGCGAGTTCTAGGGCGATGAAACTCTTATATTTGCATCATCATCCCTTTGAGAGGAAGATGAAGAGGAGGTTTCCTCGGATGTCCTTGAGTTAGAAGAACAATTAAGAGCTTCTACTCAGATGGCTTCTGGGTTTGGGTTTGGAGTGTGCTCAAGTCCTTTTTCAATAGGTGAAGATGTGTTGGCATCAACCTTAGTAGATGTGTTAGCTTTGGATGGACTCAGTTGGATTCTCTCAGTTGTATCTCTATGGACACCTTCTGTACTTTCTTTTAATAATCACTCGGCGTGGGAAGAATCACTTGGGTTGCCACTCTGATTCTTTTCAAGCTCATTCTCACTCAACCCCTCACTTTCAACACTGGCTTCTATGTACTCAGGGGTAGGTAACCTCTGTTCTAAGATTACCATTGAGTCATTATAAGATTGGTGAATGGAAGAGGTTGAAGGTGCAAGGTTTAGCATATACCTAGAGAGTTTACGCTTTTTCGTGTAGCCGTCCTTGTGGATGGTAGGACGATGAGTCTTCATCACGTGTATCTTTCCAAAAGGTTGCACACAGGGGTTTTGAACTTTGTAAAAGCTCCTTGTATAAACAAAGCTAAAAATCGTGGAAACATGAGGGCGGACAGAGCTTTGTTTCTTTTCTGAGAGAGTTCATTATTATGTACAGCCCCACAAATTTCTTGAAAAATTAGATCCATGTAGTCTAGAGGGCGATTGAAGAATATTTCATACATTATAGTAATGATGTTGATGCTGGCTTGATCCATTGATCCAATCTTGCAGGTGAGACTTTTGTTTATAATGGATACCAGGACATTCCATATTGGAGGTAAGGATTGCCTCTTGAAATCTGAGAGTCTGTTCAGTTGTTTGTTGTACCCTAAGATTTCCATAAATTTCAGCAATACTTCAGAAGTTGGGTTCTGCTCGAGGGCTGGGTTTGGTGTAGGGATCTTGTTTTCCCAGATATGCGAATCAGGGATTTGGAAGATTTTGGCAATCCTTCTCCTAGTTATTGGCACTTTTACTCCATGTTCTTCATCATCCGACATTCCAAAACTTCCCTCGAGAGTAAGTTCATCTTTTAAGTACAGGGTTTGCCATAGTTCTTGGATAAAAATGTTAGGGACATTTGGTTTGCAATGGTGAGAGCTTTGTTTAGTGGGTGGTTTTGAAGAACTTCAATCGTTATGCGATAATCTTCAGGGAAGGAAGAGGGATCGAGGATTACTTGAAACTTGTTTGGTTTGCTAGGTAGGATTACTAGTTGGGGACTTTCAGCAGTCGAATCAATCATCTGTTCATCTTGATTGTTCACATTTGCAGGAATTTCACTTGAAGCAGCCATTTGAGAGTTAGGGTTTTGAGAAGTTGCAGGTATTTGCACTGAAGATTCTTGAAGAGCAAGGAAAATCGAGAGCAAGGAGACGGTAAAAGTGAGAGAAGACGGTAAAAGTGAGAGAAGACGGTTAATCGAGTTTAAATATGAGAGTGAAAAATGTACTCGAGTGGTAAAAGGATAGGGAAAGGTTTTGCTGACGTGGGCTAATTGGTGAAAACTCATGCGGACTATAGGGATAGAACGCGTGTCATGACGGTTCACATTTGGTTCAATCAAGATTTTGACAGTGTCCTTTGTCAGAGTTTGGAATCGACGTGTGTTGCGCTCAAATAAACCCAAACGTTTTCCATAATCCCTTGAATTTGAACCGTTTTCAGAAAGTTTATTTGAAAAACAATTCTAACTGGTTTTAAAAGAAATTCATTTGATAACCAGTAGAAAGTTTTAGTAAGAAACATTTAATAATAAGGAAATTTAGAAAAACTATCTTTTAATAACCTTGACGGAAAAAGAGATTTAAAGATTGATTTTCCTTAAGTACTTATTATAAATGTCCTTTCAGAAGATTTGTTGGTCATAACGGAGGCTTCTGTATAACCTTGGAGGCAAGAGCTAGTACCGAAGTTCTGAATGACTACTTCTACCTTCAAAGCCATTTGCCTTCATTAATGATTTAGATCCTTGATCTTGAAACAGCCTTAAAATCATTCAATTGGTCAAAGAAAAGTATTTTGGGACCAAAAGAAAGTTTGAACCTGTTTGAATGATGATTTAGAAGAAATTTTATGAAATCAGAAGTTTCTAGATAACCTTGACAACATGAGTTAGTCTAGAAGAGAGTGATTTGCAAAACATTTCAAAGAATGATGCATTCATCAAGCTTCTAATACAATCCAAAGGCTTTAGTTATGGAGATTGTTAAATCTGTATGATAAAGTCTTAGATGTATTAGGTTCTTTGAAAATAGTATTACTAGAAGGAAAAATATCCATATCAGAGACTTCTGGTTAATATTGGCGACAATAATTAATCCAAAGGTTTTGGGAAGGTTATCTTCTGGGATTTTGAAAAGACGTACAGAAATTTGAAAAGTTCTCCTTCTCGAGATATGCATTAAGGATTGCTCCCCTTGATATGTGCATACTTTTTATCGTGAAAAATAAACAATTTAAGATGCAGAGATAACTTTAATGTAGTCAGAGGCTTCTGGTATGCTAGCGACAATAAGATGAGTTCAGAAGCAGAAAGATAATAAGAAAGACATGCTTTTGAGGAATAGTTTCTGAATTTGTATCACATATTAAGCATGCCAAACTTGATGATTAGAAAATTGAATCTGTTTTCATCTAGAGCATTTGTGAAAATGTCAGCAAGTTAGTAATCAGTGGAAACAAAGTACATTTCAATGGTACCTTTTTCCACATGATCCTTTATAAAATGATACCTGACATCAATGTGCTTGGTCTTTGAGTGTTGCACTGGATTTTCTGTCATGGCTATTGCACTTTCGGAGTCACAGAGGATGGGTATTTTGTCGTACACAAGGCCAGGAGCTCTTAGTTGAGTCTTCATCCATATGTCTTGTGAACAACAACTAGCAGCAACAACATATTCAGCTTCTACTGTAGAAGTTGAAACATAGTTTTGCTTCTTGGATGTCTAACTAATTAGCCTGTTCCCCAGAAGTTGACAGCTTCCAGAGGTGCTTTTCCTGTCTAACTTACATCCTGCGTGATCAAAGTAAGTATATGCAATTAAATCGAAGCCATAATTCTTTGGATACCAGAGGCCCAATGAGGTGTTCCCTTAAGGTATCTAAAGATTCTTTTCACAGCAGCCAAATGTGATTCTTTAGGATTGGCTTGATATCTAGCACACAAACAGGTGGCAGACATTATATCTGGTCTACTAACTGTTAAGTACAGAAGAGATCCAATCATTCCTCTATAATTCTTGATGTCTACTTATTTCCAAGAGGGATCAGAGTCAAGTTTCATATTTGGAGAGATTGGAGTTTTCATTGTAGTGGAGTTGTGAAGTTTGTATTTCTTTAAAGTATCATAAACATACTTGGCTTGGTCTATAAAAATACCAGACGTAGTTTATTTGACTTGAATCCCTAGGAAGAAGTTTAGTTCTCCCATCACGCTCATTTCAAATTCACTTTCCATTAGTTTTGAAAACAAGTCTACTTCCTCTTGATTAGTAGAACCAAAAATAATGTCATCCACATAGATTTGAACCATTGCCAACTCACATTTGCACCTTTTGATGAACAAGGTTGTATCAATTTTACCTTTCTCATATTTATTGTCGATCGTAAACTTTGATAAACTTTCATACCAGGCTCGAGGAGCTTGCTTTAAACCATACAGAGCCTTGTCCAGAAGATAAACATTGTCTGGATGAGTTGCACTTTCAAATCCTAGGGGTTGCTGAACATATACAACTTCTTTGAGTTTGCCATTTAAAAAGGCACATTTGATATCCATTTGATACACTTTGAAATTTTTGTATGTAGAGAAGGCCAAGAACAACTGAATTGCTTCCAACCTTGCTACTAGGGCAAAGGTTTCATCATAATCAATCCCTTCTTCTTGACGACACCCCCTAGCTACTCGCCTTGCTTTGTTTCTGATCACAATTCCATCTTGATCTTTCTTATTTCTGAAGACCCATTTCGTACCAATTGCTGTTTTGTCTTTGGGTAATGATACAAGCTTCCATACTTTGTTTCTGTCAAATTGCAGAAGCTCTTCTTGCACTGCATCTATCCAACTTGGATCTTGCAGAGCTTCATGGACTTTCTTTGGTTCCACCATGCTCAATTTTTTTACAAAGAAAGCTTCATTTGCAGTAGCAGATCTGGTTTTGACACCTTCAGAAGGGTCACCAATGATTTGATCAGCTGTGTGAGATTTAGTCCATTTCTTCATATGCGTCTGTGAGACTTATGGAGGTTCAATCGCAACTTCTGGTTCTTGAGGAGTATCTTCCGAAATTTCAACTTTTGGAGTAGATCCTAGCCTCTCCCCCTCAAATGAAGGCACAAAGGAAATTGGAGTATGAGAAGTGCTTTCTATGTCTGGAGTAGACACAAAATCCTCTAGACTTTCATTTGTACTTGTGGGTACAGGACCTGAGATGGTGATTCCAGAAGCTTGAAGTACTTCTGATATGTTGACTTGAGGGCTTCTGACTATATTTTCAGATGCAGTTTCTTCTCCAAGAAAATCATTAAAGATAGCATGGATTTCGGATTCTCTGGGGCTGGAGAGATAGTCAGAAGTAACATTGTTAAGCTTGAGTTCAGAATCAGAATAGTCAGAGGTCATATGTGCTTGATCATCAAAATCTACATTGATGTTCTCCATGACTGTCTTGGTTTTGAGATTGAATACCCTGAAAGCTTTTGAGGTCAGAGAGTAGCCCAAGAATTTAGCTTCATCAGATTTCTTGTCGAATTTTCCAAGCTTCTCACGATCATTCAAGATAAAGCACCTGCAACCAAAAATAGGTAGAAATTTAACTATCGGTTTTCTCTTATTGATAAGCTTATAGGAGGTTTTGAGATGTCTCTTGACAATTATTCATCTATTCTGCGTAAAACAGGCAGTTGAGACAGCCTCAGCCTAGAAATGAGTGGGTAGTCCAGAGGCTGCAAGCATGGTCCTTGCTGCTTCAACTAGTGTACGATTTATGTGTTCTATCACACCATTTTGTTGAGGAGTACGTACAACTGAGAAATTTTGAAAGATTCCTTCATTTCTAAGGTACTCATCAAGTTTGGAATTCTTGAATTCAGTATCATTGTCACTTCGCAGCTGTTGAATTTGTCTTTGTAGAAGCACATGTATCTTATTCATCATGTTAATTAGAACAACTGGGACTTCTGACTTTTGTCGCACAAAGGCTAGCCAAGTGTACCTGGAATATTCATAAGTTAGCGCGAGTATGTACTTTTTTCCAGAAAGACTTTGCACAACAATGGGACCATAGAGGTCGACATGTAGCAATTGCAGAGGCCTTTCACAAGAATGATCACTCTTTGTTTTATGGGAGACTCTTTTTGTTTTTCCCATTTCACAAGCAGGGTAGAGATGATCTTTCTGGAAGTGAACCTCTGGGAGGCCCTCAACCAGGTTATGTTTAACAAGTGTTTCAAGAGTTTGAAAATTTAAATGAGAGAGATTATGATGCCAGAGCCAAGCTACTTCACTCTTCTTGGAGATGAGACAGAGGGTTTCTGTACCATATTTAGAAGTGAAGTTCATCATGTATAGATTACCTTTTCTATCAGCTCTCCATTGCTCTTGTCCTGCCTTAGACATCAAGTAACAATGCTTTTCATCAAATACAACTAATATTTTAGCATCGCAGAGTTGACTTACACTTAGAAGATTTTGTTTCAATCCACAAACATCAGCTACTTTTGATAAGGTAACATTTCCTTCTTGTAGAGTTTCGTAGTCTTTTATTTGACCCTTACCATTATCTCCAAACGTTACTGCTCCACCAGATTTGTCTTTGAACATGGAGAGTAAGTTTCTTGTTCCAGTCATGTGCCTCGAACATCTAGAGTCAAGATACCAGATGTGCACACGCTGTTTCTGCAACCAAAATCAGAGAGATTTTGGCACTCATTTCATAATGGGTCCTTTATAGTTAGGTTTTTGATTCATGTGCAATTTTTCTTTTAGTCCAGAAGAGTTGGCTGGTGTGCCAGAAGCTTTTGGTTTGTCAGATTTTGAGTTAAAATTTCTTTTCTTCTGGTTTTTGTTGTTAAAACAGTTAGGATTTGAGAAGAATTATTTAAGTTTAAGAAATAGAGAGAAGCATTCAAAGTTCTGAAACATAGAATAATTCATTGAATTTTCATTACTTGAATGATAATTACAATATTTCTTATGTCTATTCTAGCATTAGTTGTTCGAATGAACTTCTTATCTAGTCTAGACTTATGCTTCGGAACCGGTGAAGTCTTCTCTACGATCTTCTTCTTGAAAGTCTAATCTTTAACTTTTGATGAAGTTACTGAAACAGAAGGAACATGAGTATTAGTTTTCCATTTAGCTTTTTTTTCACGAGTATACTTCTGAGGCTTTTGCTTCTGAAATTGTTGCTCAAGTTTTGCTTTTTGCTTGATTTCAACCTCCTTTTCAAGTTCAAGACAAGTCTTAGCTTGAATACACATTCCAAGGAAATCTGGATGAATGGAGACCTCTTTTCTCTGTTCTTTAGGGGGAACAGAGGTAAGGGGTATTCCATTTGGAAGACTTTTGACTTTTGGTCCAACTGCCCGTACTTCATATGGTTCATTAGTGTATAAGAAGGGAGCATTGCTATTCTTGATACATGGTTTAACCGGAACATAAGTAGTAGGCATACGATTCTCAAATTTAATGAGTAATTTATCTGACATGTCAAAGAAGTCATCATAAAGTTGATCATCATTTTCCCAGGGATAGACATCAAACTGATCATTGTCTTTTTCTTGAATTAGATTTAAATCAACAAAGGAAAAAGGAATTATCTCTGGAAGGTTTTCAGAAGGTAAAGACATTTTGTTTTGTTCCTTTTGTAAAGATAGGTATTTTTGTTCTGCACATGCAGACTCATCCAGAGTTTGAAGAATATCAATTTGACATTTGAGTCTTAGTTCTTCTTCTGCATTTGTTGGTATGAACTCATCAGCTTTTGGATTTAATGTTATTTGAGTAAATGAACCAAAATGAAAAATGTCGTTCTTCTTCTGAATTTGATTAAGATTCACTTGGCTCATTCTTTAAGAAGAATACTTGATATTTTATAACTGAGTTTTCGAACTTGATGTCCATTATCATTTCTTGATTTCTTTAGGAGTGTCACTCTTGTATCTGAGAAAGAATAACCAAGTATACATGGAAAAATCATCAACTATGACAAGTGTATACTTCTTTCCAGATATGGAATGAACATTGACAGATCCAAAGAGATCCATATGGAGTAAGTGAAGAGGAGTGGTCACTGAAGATACTTGCTTTGATCTGAGAATTGCCCTTGTGAATTTTCTTTTTTCACATGCTAAGCAAAGAGATTCCTTTGCAAAAGAATGCTTAGGGAGTCCATCTACAAGTTCTTTTCTTGATAAATCATTTATTGTAACACCCTAAAATTTAGAGCAAATTTAAACTTAAAGTAAAATGCGGAATATATAAAATCACCCACTAAATGGGGATAGAGTATAGGAGTTTACATCTGAAATTAGGATACTAAATGACAATCTAATAATGTATACAAATCAGAAACATAGATTACATTCGGGTATCACTAATATCCTCAAAATAATGTATCTATCTTCTCCAATATTTACACACTACGGTGTAATCCCAAAAAGAGTGCCTTCACCGGCACGTCACTATGCTCCTTACTAAAAATCCCCGCTATCCTGAACACTTGCTAAACATGACATTTAAGAAACAAGTGTTAGACTTACGCCTAGTGAGAACAAACAGTTAAATGGATAAAGCCATAAAATATTTAATTAAAAGAGTGAAAGACTTTATCCCAATTAACTCAACTTGAAAGCTTACTCTTGGTGAGCAAGGTTCTTTTAGAAGTAACCGGGGGAGACCCGATAATACCATTCTTAGTGACGGATATAAAATAAGTCACTATTCATTTTAAGAGCTTTCCCTAGGAAGCAAAGGCTATTGGTAACGACCAATAATACAATTAATGTATGACTCTCGATGATTCTAGTCTTAGAGCTCGTGCTAAAGATCAAAGGCTATTGGTGACAACCAATAATACAATACTGTACGGCTCTCGATGATCTTAGTTAGCACCCACGCAAGGATCAAAGGCTATTGATGTCAACCAATAATACAATTTATGTACGGCACTCGATGATCCTATACGTTGACCGAAAGGGGACAACAATCCCGATTAAAGACCGGCTTATATGCCTATGAATCCATTACATTATAGTCTATAAATCAACTATATCAAACAAGACATAGTGATGGTTTCCCATTTACCGAAAAATCTTTATATAAATGTTCCCCTTTGAAATATGAACTTTACCGAAAATTAGGTCAAATAGTTTTAGTTCCATAATCAAAGATTTTCTCATCTGGAGACATTTCCAAGTAAGATAAAACCATTTAAATTACCCATTTCATAACCAAGATCAAAATCCCCAAAATCCTCATTTTGACCTAAAATACCCAAACTTAACTAAATGCAATAATACTTGAAATTATAACTTAAAAAGAGTAGACAATAGCATTTAGAATAAGTATTAGGTTTGTAAAGGTTTGGAAATGAACTCATGAGGCTAAGGTTCGGTAAACCCTAGAAAATCTCATAAAATGGATGAAAACGGTGGAACTTGGTGGAGAAGATGAAGTAGAAGAAGAACTCGAACACTTGTGCTCGAAACCGAAATCCTCAAGCTAGATGCTCAATAAATGCTCCCAAGTTGGTTAGAATGGTGGTTCAAAGCATTAAAATCGCCATTAATGTGGAGGAGAAGGTTTTTGGTGAAAAAAGAGTGTGAAAGCCAAGGAAAACGGATGTTATAAAAACTGATCAGTGTTGGACGCCAGTTGTGGGCGCCAGTTGTAACTGGCGCCGTAACCCACGCGGAGCAAAAGTGTCTGACGCTAGTTGTGAAGTTTGTTACGTTTTCGTAACTGGCATTGTAACTCACGCGACTCCAAGCTTGACCAAACAAACTCCGACGCTAGTTGTGAAGTTAGTTACGTTTTCGTAACTGGCATTGTAACTCACACTAAGCACAAATCAAGTAAAAAGATCTTAGGGCTAGTTGTGAAGTTAGTTACGATTTGCTAACTGGCTTTGTAACTCACCCTAAGCATAATTGAGTGCAAAAGTGCCTAGGCCAGTTATCAAGCTAGCTTCAACTCTGAAACTCACCACATGAAAACTAGCCTTAGACGATGTTTTGCCCATATTTGCTTCGTCTTAGCTCCAAATTGACTCCGAAAAATATCGTTGGACTCCTTATTTAATTCTCCAACCAAATATGATATAAACACTTGAAAATAGGCCTGGAATACCAGATTTCTTGTATCAGTCTTTTCCAAAATTTCATAACCTTAACTAAAATTTCCGGGTGTTACAATCCTCCCACCCTTGAACATAATTTCGTCCTCGAAATTTTACAAATTAACCAAACAAACTAGGATATCTTCTCTTCATGTCCTCTTCCGCTTCCCATGTCACGTTGGAACCTCGGTGGTGCTTCCATTAGACTTTAACCATGACGATTTCTTTGTGACGAAGCATCTTTGACTTTCTTTCTAAAATTGTTTCCGGTTCTTCCAAACAACGACTATTGTCGACTCGAATTTCCCAGAGAGGTATCACACTCTCTTCTTTCGCCAAACATTTCCTTAAATAACACACATGGAACGTGTTGCGTAAACCGACCATTTCGGGTGGCAATTCTAATTTATACGCTTGTCGTCCCACTCTTTCCAAAATTTTGTATGGCCCAAGGAAACGAGGACTAAGCTTCCCACCCTTCCCAAACCTTATAATACCCTTCCAAGAGGATACCTTTAGCATCACACGCTCCCCCATTTGGAATTCCATGGGTCTCCTTTTCTTTTCGGCATAACTCTTTTGACGGTCTTGAGCCGCCTTTAGCCATTCACGAATACATTTCACTTTGTCGGTCGTCTTTTGCACAATTTCGGGACCGAAAAACTGCTTCTCACCCGCTTCTAACCACCACATCGGTATTCTACATTTTCGCTGATACAAAGCTTCGAACGGTGCCATTCCAATACTAGAATGGTAACTATTATTGTAAGCAAATTCTACAAGCGGTAGATGCGAGTCCCAACTTCCACCAAAATCGATAACACATGATCTAAGCATATCCTCGAGAGTTTAAATAGTCCTCTCGCTTTGACCATCGGTTGAGGATGGTACGCAGTACTTAAATGAATCTTGGTGCCTAACCCTTTTTGCAAACCATCCCAAAAATTTGAAGTGAAACGACTATCTCGATCCGATACGATATTTAAAGGCACGTCGTGCCTTGAGACAATCTCATCTACATACAACTTAGCAAGTTTATCCACGGGTCCGGCTTCCTTCATGGGCTAAGAAATGAGCACTCTTTGTCAACCGGTCTACCACTACCCATATGGCATCGTGACCGTTCGAGGTCTTTGGTAATTACGTTACAAAATCCATAGTGAGGTGCTCCCATTTCCATTCTGGTATCTCTAACGATTGGAGACTTCCATACGGTCTTTGATGTTCCGTTTTCACTTGTAAACATGTCACACACCTTTCTTCATAATTGGCCACATCCAACTTCATAACGGGCCACCAATAAGTTAACTTCAACTCTCTATACATTTTGGTGCTACCCGAATGAATGGAATACTTCGACTTGTGCGCATCCTCTAAGAGTAATTCACGGTTGCCCTCGATCTTGGGAACCCAAACACGACCTTGAAATAACTTCAAACCACGACCATCTTCCGTCAATAGCAGATGTTGCTTCACCATCACCTCATTCTTGAGGTTTTCTTCCAAAAGTGTCTCCACTTGGGATACCTTGATTCGGTCGATCAAACTAGACGTCACATCAATCCGCGTAAGCACGACACGCGTTCCACTACCGTACTCTTTTTGACTCAATGCATCCGCTACTACGTTGGCTTTACCCGGATGGTAAAGTAACTCACAATCATAATCTTTGAGTAGTTCGAGCCAACGTCGTTGCCTCACATTTAGCTCCTTTTGATCAAAAAACATACTTTAAACTTTTGTGGTCGGTATAGAGAGTGCACTTGGTACCATAAAGATAATTCCGCCACAATTTCAAAGCAAAAACTACCGCCGCTAACTCCAAGTCATGGGTAGGATAATTCTTCTCGTGGTCTTTGAGTTGTCTTGATGCATATGCAATCACCTTGCCTCTTTGCATCAACACACAACCTAAACCCATTTTGAACGCATCACTATAAACCACAAAATCTTCGGATCCTTCCGGTAAGGAAAGGATTGGAGCTTCACATAATTTCCTTTGGAGAGTCCGAAAGGCTTTCTCTTGCTTTTCGGTCCAAACAAACTTCACGTTCTTTTTCGTCAAAGCCGTCAAGGAAGAAGCAACCTTGGAGAAATCTTGTATAAATCTTCTATAATAACCCGCCAAGCCTAAAAAGCTTCGAATCTCTGACGGACTCTTTGGCGGTTCCCAATTCATCATTGCTTCAATTTTGGAGGGGTCCACTTTCACTCCGGCTTGAGTGACAACATGGCCCAAGAATTGGACTTCCTTCAACCAAAAGTCACACTTCGAGAATTTAGCGTACAACCTTTCTTCTCTCAAAACTTCAAGAACTTCCTGGAGGTGTTTCTCATGATCCAATTCATTCTTAGAATACACGAGTATGTCGTCGATAAATACAATCACCGACTTGTCAAGGAAAGGTCTACATACCCTATTCATCAAGTCCATAAATATCGCCGGTGCATTCGTCAAACCAAAAGGCATGACTAGAAACTCGTAGTGGCCATAACGTGTCCTAAACGCGGTCTTTGCCACATCATCTTCTCTCACCCTCACTTGGTGATAACCCGAACGAAGATCGATCTTTGAGAAACAACCCGCCCCTTGAAGTTGATCAAAGAGATCATCTATCCTTGGAAGTGGGTATTTGTTCTTCACGGTTAACTTGTTTAGTTCATGATAATCAATGCACATTCTCATAGTGCCATCCTTCTTTTTCACAAATAAGACCAGAGCTCCCCAAAGCGACGAACTCGGTCTCACAAATCCCTTCTCCGAAAGATCTTGCAATTGTGCCATCATCTCTTGCATTTCGGATGGCGCCAACCGGTAAGGTGCTCTAGCTATTGGAGCGGCTCCCGGTACGAGGTCGATCCGAAACTCTATTTGCCTATCGGGTGGCAAACTGGGCAAGTCTTCGGGAAAGACATCCGGAAATTCACTAACAACACGAACATCTTCCATCTTTCTCTTTTCCAACTTAGCATCTAGAACGTATGCTAAGAATGAAGGACATCCTTTGGTTAAGCACTTACGTGCTTTTGCCAATGTCAACAATGCTATTTCACCTTTCCTTCTTTCCCCGTATACCACTACAATACCGCCATCTGATAACGGAATCCGAATCATCTTCTTGGAGCATAAAATCTCGGCATGGTTCTCGGCCAACCAATCTATCCCTATTATCACATCAAACCCTCCTATCGCCATAGGCATGAGGTTTACTCCAAACTTATTCTCTTCGATCTCTAATATACAATCTTTAAGAACATCCCGAACTAGAACTTGCTTACCATCAGCTATTTCAACAACGTAAGCATCCTCTAAAATGCTAGTAGGTGTATGAAGTTTTGGGCAGAAAGTAGAAGACACAAAAGAAAAAGTAGCACCAGAATCAAAAAGAACATGAGCGAGAATAGAGTTAACAAGGAACGTACCCGACACAACGTCCGCCGCCGCCTAAGCCTCATCTGCGGTCATCCTGAAAGCTCTCCCCTTAGCTCCAGAGTTTCCTCCCATTTTCCACTTCGGGCAATCTCTTTTGAAGTGCCCAGATCCTTGCACTCAAAGCAGACAAGTCCTTTGACGGGACAATTTTCTAGAGCATGACCGGGTTTCCCGCACTTGCAACAGTTGTTAAGGCTTGGGTCATAACCGCCGTGATGTTTTCTCTGACAACGGGAACACCACCTAGCCTCGCGTCCGGGGTTTCCCCCACGATTGTTGTTATTAAACTTTGACTTTTTGGAAGGCATAGAGTTTCCCTCCCATTTTCTCTTCTCCCCAATCACCTTTCTTTCTTCTATGCCCAAATTTTGAGCATCCTCATTGTGTTGGGCTTCTTCGATCGCCTCTCGTAAAGTAGAGGGCTTCGAAACCCGAACCATTTCCATCATGGCTGATGGCAAACCTTTGAGATAGGCCTTTATCCTTTCCTTCTCATTCGGGGCCACATGCCCCACCAAACTCAGCTTTTCCACAAACAACCGAGTGTACTCCCTCACAGTCCTGTTCCCCTTCTTGAGAGCCCGAAATTCATCCACAATACGATCGACCGATCTTTCATTATAATACTCCTCTATGACCTTTGCTTTGAACATCTCCCATGTAAGCATAGAGACGATAACGGACCCAAGGGTAGCCGTGGTAACGTCCCACCATGTTAGAGCTTCTCCTCGTAAAGTTTGCGAAGCCAACTTCACCTTTTGCCTCTCTTCACAGTCACTCGAGCTAAAAGCTTGCTTGATCTCTCTTAACCATCTTATGCACTTTACCGGATCATCCGAACCAGAAAACTTGGGTGGTTTCATACACATGAAGTCCTTATACGAGCAACTTCTTCCCACTCTCCTCACCTCAGTCATGGGTGTCTCTTCAGTAGCATGCCTAATTCCATTTCCTCCAGAACCTCCCACTTGGTTCTCCGTAGTTGCTTCGTGCCTTCGGAAACTGGCATTCTTTTCCTCAAACATCTTGAGGACCGACTCATGTTGTTGGGTTATAAGAGTATTCACCGCTTGTAACAAACGGACTTGAAGTTCATCTTGTGAACCCGCCTCTACCATTAGAGGACCTCCCGCGTTGAGGTTAAGTGGCAGAATAGTAATCATTCTGGGCGTTGTCCCACTACCATAAGGAGGGATCGGTGGTAGTAGTTGAGTACCCCCCCCCCCCACTGTCGTTACGGGATCTTGAGCTGAAATACTGTTATTCACGTTTTCTGCCTCGTTACGCAAACTGGTACGCGTATTCACCATCTTAGTCTGTCAAGACGATAGGACAAGAGTAAGACAAAGCTAACATAAATACGTATAACACATTCACTAATCATTGCAACAATAGTAAAATAAGCATACTCAGAATACAATGCACCCAAAATAGCATTAGCTACGTGATATCTTAGATATATCATACACACAAGAATCCCTATTACCGAAGTCACATTTCATGATTACCGCATTTTCATCGACTCTAAAGCTCTCTTATCTCAAGAGTGTCTACCCATTCTCCCAATTCAATACTTAAAGCCTCAGCTTAAGTCTAGGCATCTTAAGTTCATACCTAGTTCGATTAAACTAGAGCTCTGATACCAACTTGTAACACCCTAAAATTTAGAGCAAATTTAAACTGAAAGTAAAATGCGGAGTATATAAAATCACCCACTAAATGGGGATAGAGTATAGGAGTTTACATCTGAAATTAGGATACTAAATGACAACCTAATAATCTGTACAAATTAGGAACATAGAATACATTCGGGTGTCACTAATATCCTCAAAATAATGTATTTTTCTTCTCCAATATTTACACACTATGGTGTAATCCCAAAAAGAGTGCCTTCACCGGCACGTCACTACGCTCCTCACTAAGAAGCCCCGCTATCCTGAACACCTGCTAAACATGGAATTTAAGAAACAAGTGTTAGGCTTACGCCTAGTGAGAACAAACAGTTAAATGGATAAAGCCATAAAATATTTAATTAAAAGAGTGAAAGACTTTATCCCAATTAACTCAACTTGAAAGCTTACTCTTGGTGAGCAAGGTTCTTTTAGAAGTAACCGGGGGAGACCCGATAATACCATTCTTAGTGACGGATATAAAATAAGTCACTAGTCATGTTAAGAGCTTTCCCTATGAATTAAAGACTATTGGTAATGACCAATAATACAATTAATGTATGGCTCTCGATGATTCCAGTCTTAGAGCTCGTGCTAAAGATCAAAGGCTATTAATGACAACCAATAATACAATACTGTACGGCTCTCGATTATCTCAGTTAGCACCCACGCAAGGATCAAAGGCTATTGATGTCAACCAGTAATAAAATTTATGTACGACACTCGATGATCCTATACGTTGACCGAACGGGGACAACAATCCCGATTAAAGACCGGCTTACATGCCTATGAATCCATTACATTATATTCTATAAATCAACTACATCAAACAAGATATAGTGATAGTTTTCCATTTACCGAAAAACCTTTATATAAATGTTTCCCTTTGAAATATGAACTTTACCGAAAATTTGGTCAAATGTTTTAGTTCCATAATCAAAGATTTTCTCATCTAGAGACATTTCCAAGTAAGATAAAACCATTTAAATTACCCATTTCATAACCAAGATCAAAATCCCCAAAATCCTCATTTTGCCCTAAAATACCCAAACTTAACTAAATGCAATAATACTTGAAATCATAACTTAAAAAGAGTAGACAATATAGCATTTAGAACAAGTATTAGGTTTGCTAAGGTTAGGTAAACCCTAGAGAATCTCCTAAAATGGATGAAAAGGGTGGAACTTGGTGGAGAAGATGAAGTAGAAAAAGAACTCGAACACTTGAGCTCCAAACCGAAATCCTCAAGCTAGATGCTCAATAAATGCTCCCAAGTTGGTTAGAATGGTGGTTTAAAGCATTAAAATCGCCATTAATGTGGAGAAGAAGGTTTTTGGTGAAAAAAGAGTGTGAAAGCCAAGAAAAACGGATGTTATAAAAACTGATCAGTGTTGGACGCCAGTTGTAGGCGCTAGTTGTAACTGGCGCCGTAACCCACGCGGAGCAAAAGTGCCTAACGATAGTTGTGAAGTTAGTTACGTTTTCGTAACTGGCATTGTAACTCACGCGACTCCAAGCTTGACCAAACAGACCCCGACGCTAGTTGTGAAGTTAGTTACGTTTTCGTAACTGGCATTGTAACTCACGCTAAGCACAAATCAAGTAAAAAGAGCTTAGGGCTAGTTGTGAAGTTAGTTACGATTTTCTAACTGGCTTTGTAACTCACGCTAAAAATAATTGAGTGCAAAAGTGCCTAGGCCAGTTATCAAGCTAGTTTCAACTCTGAAACTCACCTCGTAACCAACTTCCATCCTAACCTACGTGAAAACTAGCCTTAGATGATGTTTTGCCCATATTTGCTTCGTCTTAGCTCCAAATTGACTCCGAAAAATATCGTTGGACTCCTTCTTTAATTCTCCAACCAAATATGATATAAACACTTAAAAATTGGCCTGAAATACCAGATTTCTTGTATCAGTCTTTTCCAAAGTTTCATAACCGTAACTAAAATTTCCAGGTGTTACATTTATCATTTTGAAGTTTAGATGTGAGAGTCTTTTCTGCCAAAGCCAATTTAAATGAGTAGAGGCTTTAGAAAGAAAGCTAATGTTCTCTTAATGAGAACCATCCATGTTGATGATATAGAAATTTTCAGATCTTTTGCTTTTTAAAGAAAGTTTTCATTCTTATCAGTGGCAATAATTTTGTCTTTGTAAATAAGACTTTGAAGTCTTTATCACAGAGTTGACTAACGCTCAACAGATTGTGCTTTAGTCCTTCAACATAAGCAATACGATTGAAGGATGTTGTTCCATTGGTCAATACACCATGACCTTTAGGGTATTCTTTGCCATATCCACCAAAGGTCACTAAGGGACCTTTTTCTTCCTTATAGTCAGAGAGCAGGGTTTTTGTTGCAATATGTATCTTGAGCATCCGCTATCAAGATACCAGATACCTTTCACATCCTGCATTAAATAAGGGAATTAATTTTTCATAGGTACCCATAGAACTATGGGTCCTGCAGTGTTAGTGGAAATGTTAGAAGCAACATTTTTCTCATTCTCTGAGGATTTTACTTTAGTGGATTTTGTCCTCTTAGTTGTTTTACCAACTTTAGTGGATTTCACCTTAACTGATTTCTCAGTCTTGGCTACTTTCTTTCCATGAGAAATCTTCTCAATCTTGGTGGCATTTGGGAACTTTCTTGCAATGTGAGTAGTTTCCCCACAATGATAGCACTTTCCTATATTTGAAAGAAGGTTAAGCAGCAGAAACATGAAACATAGAAGGCATAGGGTTTTCAGAACCAGGACCAAGAATTCCTTTCTCCATAGACCTTGGAGGAACCACAGGTTTCTCAGGTTTAGAGGCAGGGAGATCTTCTTCCCGAAGTCGAAGGATGACTCATTGAAGGAGTAGAAGGACTCTTCTCACTTTAGGAATTTTCTTGACCTTAGGAGCCTGAGTAATGGACTTGCCTTTAATAACATTCATTGTTTCCTTAGAGAGAGATTTAGAAGGTTTTAACTCAGGTGTAGAGGAACACTGAGTAGAAGTGTTAGGGATAGAGGATACAAAAGTTCCAAACTTAAGCATGGAACGATCCTTAGAGGGTTCTTCCTGATCAGAAGAATATCCTAGACCACTCTTAACCTTTATGGGGTTCTGAACATTTATGATCTCATTTGCCTTTACCGAGTCTTTGGACCATCCTTCAACGGTGGCTTTTTCGCGCTCAGTGATAGTTTGTTACTTCTCAATGCTTATTGTCTGATTTACAAATACTTGGTCTTTAAGATCTTCTTCGACCTTAGTTAGTTCTTTGATTTTCATATGGCAAATTTTAAGTTGTTCAGTTAAGTCAGATTAATTTGTTCATCTTTCATTTTACCATTTAGAACATTGTAGAGATCAACAGTTAAAGTGTCAAGGGCCGACAAACTATCTACTTCTTGGATAGAAGAGTCTTTCGGATTTGGTCCTAAGTAAAAGAAAATGATGAAGGATTTTTCGTTGAAGAGATCTTAGAGACTTCTTCAGCTTCCTTAATTCTTGCCGTAAGGCAAATAAGAGCCATATATTCTTCATCTGAACTAGACTCATCAGTGGTTTCTGTCCAGTCAACTTTTTTAGCGACAAAGTATTTGCCTTTATGCTGGGTTTTCTACATCTTCATATATTTGTCTTTTAACTTGAGATATTTGTCATCTCTAGGTTTAAAGGATATCTGAGAGGTTGATGGGGCAACAACTTTCTTAGATCTGCATTCACTGGCAAAGTGAACTTTGCGTTGATAATTAAAACATATTGCAGATGCTTTATCAATGTAAGTGTTAGAAAGTATTTCTATGTAAGTATGAATCAGAAATTTATCTAGGAAGAAATCTTTGACTTGTTAGAGATAGAAGGATTTCTTCTAAAGTTGCTCTTTCTGGAAAACCTTCTAAAAGTGTTAGTTAGAAAGGCCAGAGAATCATCAAATTCTGACAAATCAGCATCAGAAATGTCCTCAGAGTTAGACTGGTCTAACTCAGTGATGGAGGTTATGGAGGAAGAGACTATTCCTGTGGGATCAATCTCTGATGACACTAAGGCCAAGGAAGAACCTTTGGCACTTTTGGTGTCCTTTAACAGATTTCTTTTAACATTTGAGATTGCCGATGATTGAGCAATATTCCATATAAAGAACTTAAAGAAAGAGAGTTAGTGTTCTTTGAAAATTTAAGACAAGTAGTAAATGTGTCCCATTGTTCAGGAAGAGATTTCATGAACTTTGTCAGTACTTTAGAGTTAGAATATTCCCGACCAACTATTTTCATATATATGATCAGACAGTTGAATCTCTGATGAACTTGAGAAAGTGTTTCATTTGTTCCACAAATGAAACTTTCATACTGTCATTTTTCGAGATTCTTGCACCTCATTGGTTCCTTCATATTGGACAAAAAGTGTGTCCCACATGGATTTTGGGGTTCTCATTTTCATGACAGAATGATACACACCATTTGGCAGAGACATTCTTTTATTCCTCACTCTATTTTGTATCTACGGCTAGTTCTTTCTTTTATTCCTCACTCTATTGATATGGAGCTTTGGGAATACGTCTTTCACGATTAGCAAGAGTGGTTGTAGTCTCAAGGACTATAGGTACTATAACTTTTGGAACGAATGGTCCATTGACTATATAATAGGGGATCTTAGGATCTGACCCTTTTAGGAATAGAGCGATTCTTTCCTTCCAGACAAGAAAATTTCTTTGCTAAAATTAGGAGGTTTGGCAAGTGATCCAAATTTAAGTTTTAAAACAAATTTGATAAACTTAAGTTTTAAATGAGTTTATTTGAATAAATAAATTTACAGATTTTAAGCGGAATAAGAACAAGTATAAATACCTATTCTATTATAATCTAAGAAACAATAAGTAGTTTGATGCATAAGATATGGAAGAGAAATAATCAGAGGTTCAAGAAGAGATTTAGCATGCATGAAGATGAAGATGAGGTTCTTCATCTATTTGTACCCAATGCATTAAATCCAAGTCAGAGGGTACATGCCACGTGTCAAGCATCCATTGGAGGCTTTTCCTTTGTTCATAAAGCAACCATTTTTTAGCCGAATACGAACGGTGACCACATCAGAGTTGGTAAGCACGTGGGTGGCAATAAAGTTACTCCGTATGTACTATCTGACAAGGGTATGGGAGGTTGACATTAGTGCATAGGATAAGATCAACTTCAATCTTGTTAAGCACGCTTCATTTGATCTCTGGTACTTAAGGGTTCAAGGAGGATCCCTCCGGGTATCATTGAGGCATACACAAGATCTCAAACTTTATGTAGACGATCGTTGCTATCATAGAACTGCTTCAGATCATGAGTTTTCCTTCTCTATCTTCAGCTAGGTATTCGACTATCGCTGAAGGTTATTTTGGTGTGAATGTTTTCTTTAAATAGTTTCCCTGATGGTTTCAACGACCACTGAGTGCAATCAGTGTTTGCATTCGATGAACTTGAACAGTAACTAAAACTAAGATTTTCACGAAGTATAGGAGGAATCATAAATAAATCACTGAAGGATCTTGGATCAACATCCCTTAAGATGTCCAACACATCACCGACAACATCGTATGTATCATTTAATAGTCTACATTGATCATTATCTATGTCACATATTCTTTGACGACTATTTTGTAACTCAATTGGAATAAGGTCGCGTCCCATCGTCTTATATACATGTCTACATAAATAGCCTTGTCGACCTATGATCAAACTACAAACTGTCATTGAATCCTTCCAATTGCGCACAACCTATAACATAGAATAAATGTTGAAACAAGCTTGATCAAAATATATATAAAATAACGTGAAACAAATAATAGATTGACACATATTAAACATACCTAATGTTCATCTATTTTCTTCTCTTTTTATCTAAATGTTGGATTAAATATGTGTCAGCTTCATCTTCTATATTGACAATCCTAATTGAACACGTCCACGGGCACGTTCCAACTCAGTTTGCACCTCGAAAAATACGGAACACACATACACATTACAAGCATGCCTCTCTAACTTGCTAAGAGTCAACCATTTAGGTAAGGTGGTCCTTGTGTCATAATCAAGTCGACGTTGTTCCCTATGTTGTTTCTCTAGAGAAAATTCAAAACCAAGCATAAAGAAGAATATATTGTTACCTCTCTTTGAAAACTAATTAAAATGCGAGTTCGCACTTTCGGATCTAGAGGTGGTCTTCATGAGATAACACATTCGAAGATCTTTGAAATATGTTGGGATCCACTGTCATCGTACATCAAACAAGTTTTTTAACCAAGGATGATCGTGAAGTGAGAATTCCTCAATAAGAATGCTCCATCTACTCTCAAACTCGTCATGGGATATGTGAACGTTCCATACCAACTTGAAAAACTGTTTCTTAAATGTGATGTTATCAAGGAGCTCATTACTAAGCTGCAATAAAAAAACATAATCCGTAAGATACTAACAGATTTCATAAATAGTTATATTTTCAAACAAAATACAGCTTTCTAACCTTATTTGGAACTTTATTCATAATGTGCCACATACAAAGCCCGTGCCTTTCATCGGGAAACACGGCTGCAACAACCTATGTCATTGAAGGACGTTGATAGGTAATAACCATAATTGGGGATGTCGTATGAGCTTTCTGAAATGCTTGCAGCATCCAGTTGTAGTTTGGTACATGTTCATGGCCAATGAACATTGATCCAACGATGACAATGCAATTATGGTTGTCAGCTGCTGTAAATGGTACAAAGACCATGGAATGCCTGATACAGAAAACATGTAAAACAAAAACAAGTAGAATTATGGTTAATTACTTATAAAATATTCAAAAGCCTGTTTGTGCGGTGTGTAGCATCCAATGAAATTACATCACCAAATTCAGAATAATTAAAGTGAGCTACTTTGTCAGCCCAAAAGATGGTATGCAACTCACTACCAACACATTTGTACTCGAAAAAAAATTAGGATCCAATTCCTTTTTCTTTGTCATCAACTCAACTAATACTTTTTACATCAGCCTTCCAACAAAATTATCACAATCCCTCTTATAATTTTGATAATCAACAACCGATCGACCTCAATATTCATACCCGCCCATATTTGATACATGTATGGAGTTTGTGGGCTCGGGTGGCACCCATATTTGATATACCAGCATCATGAACAAAGCGTTGATGAGAATATTTCATCTGTCAGTTTCTTCTTGTCAAATCAATATCGTGATGCCTCAGTAGAAAAAGGTTATGTACCTCATCAAAACCGTAACACTCATAGTTGGTGTTCCTTTAGTCAATCGAAACTTAACACATGCTATACACCTGGTTTTCTTAATGTTTGAATTATGTTGCTCCCTTTGATGCTTACGTCGATTCATTGAATCAAACAACTTCTTCAATTATAACCCAAACTTGCTACATACAAAATATTTATTCCTAATTATTCCTTTCGCATTAATTTTCTATGTTACACGTGGTACCTCAAATCCAGTTGCCTTTGCATACTTCTAGTATATGGATTCCGCTACATCCAAGTTTGAGACTACATCGTCAATATCGGGTTTCAACGATGGATCGACTTAGGGAGTAAACCACCTTGTTCTACCAGGAGAAATGGTAAAGGAATGAGTATGGCTATTATCATCCCATACATGAATGTTTAAAATTGTTATAATGCCAATGAAGATTGTAAAAACAGTTGTCAGTGATAAATGCATTCATTATATTTGTGTGTTTCTTAAACCTGAAGTGAATTGAAAAAATTAATGTCAAATATATACTAATTGTTTAACTACAATAGGCAGAAATAGTGATACATAATGTATCACAAATTTTACATTGTAAATTGTATCATATATATGGGACCGCATTATAATACAACTCTGCATACAAATCAAATATAAACCCATTTGATTTATCGATGGAATAACAGTGTAATCACAGTCACTAGATACTCGAAAATGTACCTTGATCATCGTCCATATCATTGTCCGATTCATATTACATTGACTCATTCATAAAATGGTGTTAAGAATCACCTAAAAGCACTGCTTTTGCTTCAATATCTTGATTATATAAGAAAGGCTTGTTTGGTGAGAGTCCAATATCAAAGTCGTATAGCTCCAGATCCTGTTGAAAGTTGTTATCGGAACTGTTGAAATTCGAGTTGGTGGCCGGTTTCTTTCCTCTGTTCATCATGTATGAAGAATCGATATACTTTAACACTATTCTTATGTTATTAATCAATCGATTTCTTATAGTTAAAAACAATAATTCGTGATTATACTGAGATCATTTTTGATATTCACACCAAAATATTACTCTAATTAATTCTTTATGACAAAACGCATATTTGGTATATATTATGAAACTTGACAATGATATTAATACCATAATATTTAACTGACTTGAATAAATATATTTTTTAATATTAAATTTAATCAATTTACCAAATTACTCTTATTAATTAAATAACATAAATCAAATATTGAATTAAATTGATTGGCTGATATTAGCTCTTACAGTTAGCACAAACTAATGAGTTCATATTTGATTAGACCCCTATATATTAACATGAATTTTTATAAATTTAAATATAATAATGAGTAAAATAAGAAGATCTCTCTATTGAAATCTCACAATTTTCTTACATTTTTTAATTTTTTAAATTTAAATATGATATTTAATGAGGTAAACCTTTCATGTTCTATATTTTCTTTTATTTTGTTATTTAATTTAATTAAATTGCCTTTTTTATTTAATCTAACAATAATTCAATAAATCCAAAAAAATCATTTAAATTATAAGAATTATTTTTAAACATTGTTAATTCACTTTTATTAAATATATGTATTTATTTATTTTCACTTAGTATGATAACATTAAATAATGCATTTTATGAACTTAATATAATATATATAACGGTGTTTATAAATCATCACTTATATTAATAAAATATTTGTTTTTTGTTTTCTTAGAAAACTAACAATACTTATAAATCAATTCTTTTAAAAAAATTTATTAAGATAGTAATATAACAATTGTTATAAATAAATACTTATTTTAGTAAAGTATATTTGTTTTATTTTATGTCATAACTAATATTGATGAGTCAATTATTAGCAGTCATATAAAATATAACAATGCTTATAAATCTATAAATTTAACATAAATTTTTTTGTTTGGTTACTTTTATTAAAATTTATGTTACATATATTTTTATGTTCGGTTACTTTTATTATTACGGGGCACTATGCAAACACATGAGACTTTGGACATTCTATGCATACATGTCAGTATTGTGGTACTATTTTATGGTAAGGAACGATTCAAGAGAACCACAAAGGATGTTCACTCAAAGTTGGCAAGGTGGCGTTCGCATCCTGTTGCTCAAAGAACCTCCTACTTTTCTCAAATACCTACTAGGGACTAATAATATCACGACATATAATTCCATGTTTGCATTCTCATTAATGGGTGGTATTGTTGATAGGTCAATCAATCTTTTAGAGGGACCTTATGTTTTCAGGATGAGTGGGCAAAATTATCATCGTATTGGCTCTTTGTTGCCGGAGCATGGCCAGATGCCAAAATTTGCACAACTCTATATATATGATACTAAAAATGAGATAACAAACATAATCTCTACATTGCAAATAGCAGAGAGGAAGCAACAATTTGATCCGGAAAAGTCACCAGGTTGTTAGAAATATCGGATGAGCATAAGTGTTTGGTAAAATCTTTTAGGATGCTGAGAGATCGATTTGAAACTTTATATGACTCCACTTTTCTCTTGCGGCTCTTCGATAATAGGAGAACAAATGGTCGTGAATACAATATGCCTACAGTTTCAGCATTAGAGGGCTTGATTGTTGGTTATTTGACTGCTGCAAACTCACAGCATGATATTATTGTTGAACATAGAAGTAATGGACTTCAGAGAATTAGACATGCATCCAAGCTTTATGTCCATGACGTACCCCTTAATACACACGTATGGTGGATGGATATAGAATTGACATACCACTTACAAGTATAGGTGAAACCTCTTTCAAAAGACAATTGTTGATGATGCAACTATACTACAGCTTCAGGCTACAACAAAGATTACAAGAGGGGCACATTCTTCTTAAAGCTGGGAGATTATTGCAACAATATATCATTAAAAAACTCAAATCATATGTTTATTCAGGTTTGATGGATGTCGTTTATCGAGGTGAGATAAATTACTTGACAGTAGGCAAATTAGTTATTTTGCTAGCATCACATAGGGGGGTCCACAATATAGAGTGCAAAATTATCAGGATACAATGGCAATATGTAAATAGGCAGAATATCCTGATTTGTTTGTTACTTTCACCTGCAATCCAAAGTGGCCCGAAATTACTAACATGCTCTAGTTAATAGAATAAATAGATTCTGAAAATCGAGTGGATATCATTTGTCCAATCTTCGAGTAAAAACTGTTCCAACTAATGCAAGATCTTTAAAAGGATAAACCTTTTGGAAAAGTTATTGCGTGTAAATCTTCTCCTATTTATTGTGGAAAATAAAACCACATTAGTATAATTTAGTACCTCGATTTAAAATTAACATATCTTGCAATCCATGCCCCAGGTCTATATACAATTGAGTTCTAATAAACGAGGTCTTCCACATGCACACTTATTGTTGTTCTTGCATTCATCTTTGAAAAATCCATTGTCCGCTCATATTGACAACATAATAATTGCGAAAAATCCAGATGCCACAGTTGATCCAGGTGGATATAATGCAATAAAGAAATTCATGATTCTGGACCGTGTCGAAAGAACAATCCCAAGTCTCCATGTATGATGGAAGACAAGTGCTGAAAACATTTTCCAAAAAAATACAACTGTCAAATTACAATTCATACCGAAGGCTTTCTGATCTATAGAAGAAGGGATACATGAGTGAAAATTGAAAAGAATTACGCTTTTTTAGATAACTGGTATGTCGTTCCTTATACTCGGAATTTTAATGTCAAGTTTGATGTCCATATTAATGTTGACGTTTGTAATAGCTCAAGATCGATCAAATATCTTTTCAAGTATCTTCATAAAGGGACTGCAACAATTGAGTCTGTTGATAGTAGACAAGAACTGGATGAGATCAAAAAATATTTGGGTTGCAGATATTTATCCGCGACAAAAGCTTGTTGGAGGATATTTCAATTCAACATACATTATCAACGTCCATCTGTTGAATGATTGCCATTCCACTTACATGGAGAACATACTGTGATATTTGAGGAAGGTAGAACTATTCAAAATGTTCTTTGTACCCCGTGAATAGAGAAAACAAAATGTACAAAATGGTTTCAAGCGAATAAGGATCATGGAGATGCACGAAATCTAACTTATGTAGATTTTCCAACATATTGGGTTTGGAATTCTGAACATAAGACCTAAAGAATGAGGCAAAAAGGAATGGTCATGTGAAGAATATACTTAGCACATCCAGGGAGTGGGAAACTCCTTTATATGAGAATGTTGCTAAACTTTTTCAAAGGTTGTACTTCATTTGAACATATAAGAACAGTTGATGGAGTAACACACCCTACCTTCAAATCTGCATGTTATGCTTTAGGTTTACTAGATGATGGTAAGTACTGGATTGATTGCTTGACTCAGCTGCAAACTGGGTAACCGGATATGAGTTACGTCCTTTATTTGTCACAATACTTATCTACGGTTAAGTTTTTGATGGATCTCAAATTTGGAAAGCCCATTATAGCACATTGTCAGAGGACATCAATGTTTACAGATGCAGAGGTTAAAAATGCCAAACCCACAACTATCAAACCAACAGGTTAAATATACTTACCTCTCATGTTATATATTCTATTTTTTTAAGACAATAGTCATATTACAGAATAACATTCTTAACTAAAATCAACTTCTTTAAACTTCAAATTTACTTTTATTGCATAATAATAACAATGCTCTAATCTGAGTTAGCAAATATTTTTAATTGGAACAAGTAGAGGCATATACATTGCTTGAGATAGAAAATATAATGTTCAACATGGGAAAAAGTTTAAGAGATGTGGATAGGATGCCTTTACCAGATTCTTCTTTACTAAGAGAGATTGGTAATAGATTGATCAACGATGAGCTTGACTATGGCGAACATAACTTAAGAAAATTGCATGATGACTCATTTGCAACATTATATCCTTGGGGCAACATATGAAGAAATCATTAATTATGTTGAAAACGATTTGGGTAATTTATTATTATCAATGGACATGGAGGCACGGGTAAGACTTTATTATAAAATACAATTATGCAAGACTACAATCACAATCGAATATAGTATTACCTATCGCCACTTATGGTATAACAACTTTATTATTACCTAATGGTTGGACGGATCATTCACGATTTAAAATGCCCTTAGAGGTCACTGCAGATTGAACTTGCAATATACGACATGACACCAAATTATCCGTGTTGCTATTGAGAACTTCATTGATAAGTTGGGATGAAGCACCTATGGCTAACAAATATTGTTTTGAGGCCCTAGATAAGAGCCTCCGATATATTCTAAAAGAAAGATACCAAAAAAAACCATATAAACCTTCTGGAGGGTTGATCGTGGTTCTAGGTGGTGATTTTCGGCAAATATTGCATGTTGTCTCAAAAGGAAATCGTGCTGACATTGTTGATGCATCTCTTAATTCATCGCACTTATGGGATTTCTGTAAAATCCATGAACTCAAACAAAATATGAGGCTACTAAATGGATCGGTGAGTTGTACAGAAGTTGATCAGATTGCTTCTTTTGATAAATGGTTGCTACAAATCGGAGATGAATCAAACTATGATAACATTGATGAAGAACTTACTGAAGTTCCTCCTGATGTGTATTTAAATCTAATTGGAGATCTAATTCAATTGATAGTGCAAGCTACCTACCCATCGTTATTACAAAACCACACAAATCCTGCGTACTTAATTGAGAGAGCTATTTTAACACCAAAAAATGATATGGTCCATGAGTTGAACGGTATAATCACGGATATATTGTCGAGTGAAGGGAGAACCTACCTTAGATTAGGCAGTGTATGCAAAGTAAGTGTAAAGACAAATGATGAAGACCTCTTTTATCCTACAGAATTCTAAATAGCTTGAAATTCAACGACATTCCATATCATGACGTACACTTTATGGAAGGAAATACGGTCATGCTGTTAAGAAACAATTAGTCTGATCAATACATATTGAATCATACAAAAGAGAAGAAGCCTGATAAATACATAATTGTATCACATCTTATGGAACACATATTAAATTTGTAATTAGAACCCAAAGTGGTTACTTATACTAAAAAATAATGCAAAATCACTTTAATCATCAAAATGTTTAATTATAACTGTCATCATTAATCTTCGTGTTGAATACAATCTAACTTCAATCTCCTTCTGATTAGTGGTTTATATTGGTAATTACAAAACTACAATTAGCCTGATCATATCATATTGGTGTAATTCAAAAGGGAAGAAGACTATTGGTTACATAATTGTATCACATCTTATGGCATAAATCGTAAATTTATAATTAGAACCCAAAATGGTTACTTATTTTGAAAAATAATGCAGAATCACTTTAATCATCAAAATGTTTACTTAAAACTGTGATAATCAATCAGACCAAAGAGGACAATCTTTGTTAGTTAAAACACATACAATCCAACATTCAGATATTTATTAAATTACTTTTAATGGCGACAACGAACTCAAAAAATGCAAACTAACTACAATTATGATTCCATTCTATTTTTTATTTGCTGGGCAATTACGGATTTCATGATTAGAAAGCTTCTTACAACCACTTCACATCATCTTTGGTTTACTACTCTTCACTGTGGCTTTCTTAGCGGCACCAACCATTCTTTTGGATGACCCACAACCTTTGTTTCTTATACCAGTAGGTGGGTGTATATCCACATTATCGGGGAGTGAAAAACCAAGCATTTGTTCTAATCCTCGTTCTTTATATTTCATGCGAGGTTCATATCTTTGATCTTTTGCAAAATCATTTTTCAACTCCTTGATGGTCGACAAAAATGATGTTAATTTTTCTTTGTCATCCCTTAAGATGTCCAACACATCATCCACAACATCGTATGTATCATTTAGTAGTGTACGTTGATCATCATCTATGGCACATATTCTTTGACGACTATTTTGTAAGTCGATTGGAATAATGTCGCGTCCCATCGTCTTAAAACATGTCTATATAAATAGCCATGTCGATCTATCTGATCACAACTACAAACGGTCGTTGAATCCTTCAAATTTGCACAACCTATAACATAAAATAAATGTTGAAACAAGCTTGATTAAAATATGAATAAAATAACGTGAAACAAATAACAGATTGACAAATATTAAACATATCTTATATTCATCTATTTTCTTCTCTTTTTTATCTAAACGTTCAAATAAATATGTTTAACTTCATCTTCTGTATTGACACTCTTATTTGAACACGTCCATGCGGCGCATTTCAATACAGTTTGCACCTCGAAAAATACGGAACACGTATACACATTACAAACATGCCTCTTTAACTTGCTAGGAGTCAACCATTTAGGTAAGATGGTTCTTGTGTGATAATCAAGTCGGAGTTGTTCCCTACGTTGTTTCTCTAGAGAAAATTCAAAACCAAACATAAATCAGAATAGATTGTTACCTCTCTTTCAAAACGAATTAAAAAGCGACTTCGCACTTTTGGATCTAGAGGTGGTCTTCATGAGACAACACATCTGAAGCTCTTCGAAATATGTCGGGATCCACTGTGATCTTGCATCTAACAAGTTTTTTAACCAAGGATGATCGTGAAGTGAGAATTTCTTAATAAGAATGCTGCATCTACTCTCAAACTCGTTATGTGATATGCGAACGTTCCATACCAACTTGAAAAATTGTTTCCTAAACGTGGTGTTATCAAGGAGTTCATTACTAAACTGCAATAAATAATACATAATCCATAAGATGCTAACAGATTTCATAAACAACTATATTTTCAAACAAAATACAACTTTCTAACCTTATTCGGAACTTTATTCATAATGTGCCACATACAAAGCATGTGCCTTGCATCGGGAAACACGGTTGCAACAGCCTGTGTCATTGAAGGACATTGATATTTAAGAACCATAATTGGGAATTTCGTATTAGCTTTCTGAAATGCTTGCAGCAGCCAGCCGTAGTTTGGTACATGTTCATGGCCAACTAATGTTGATCCAACGATGACATTGCAATTATGGTTGTCAACCGCAGTAAATGGTACAAAGACCATGGAATGCTTGATACACAAAACATGTAAAAGACAAACTAATATAATTGCGGTTAATTACTTATAAAATATTCACCGACCTGTTTGTGCGGAATGTAGCAACAAATGAAATTAGATCAACAAATTCAGAATAATTAAAGCGAGCTACTTCGTCAGCCCAAAATATGGTATACAACTCACTACCAACACATTTGTACTAAAAAAAATTAGGATCCAATTCCTTTTTCTTTTTCATCAACTCAACTATTACTTTTTGCATCGGGCCTTCCAACAAAAATATCACAATCCCTCTTATAATTTTGATAATCAACAACAGATCGAAACCATATTCATACCCACCCATAATTGATATATGTATGGAGTTTGTGGGCTCGGGTGGCACCCATATTTGATATACCAGCATCATGAACAAAGCGTTGATGAGAATATTTCATCTTTCGGCTTCTTCTTTTCAAATCAATATCGTGATGCATCAATAGCAAATGGTTATGTTCCTCATCAAAACCTTAACACTAGTATGTTGGTGTTCCTTTAAATAATCGGAACTTAACACATGCTATACACCTGGTTCTCTTAATGTTTGAATTATGTTGCTCCCTTTGATGCTTACGTCGATTCAATAAATCAAACGACTTCTTCAATGGTAACCCAAACTTGCTGCATACAAAATATTTATTCCCGATTAATCCTTCCGCATTTATTTTCACTATTACACGTCGTATCTCAAATACAGTTGCCTCTGCATACTTCTAGTATAAAGATTCTGCTACATCCAAGTTTGGGACTACATTACCAATACCGGATTTCAACGATTGATCGATTTAGGGAGTCAACCACCTTGTTCCACAAGGAGAAATAGTGAAGGAATGACTATAGCAATTATCATCTCCTATATGAATGTTTAAATTGGTGAAGGAATGAGTATAACAATTATCATCTCCAGATTTTGTTGAAAATTGTCATCGGAACTGTTGAAATTCGTGTTGGGGCCGGTTTCAATCCTTTGTTCATTATGTATGAAGAATCGATATACCTTAACATTGTTCTTATGTTATTAATCAATCGATTTCTTATAGTTCAAAACAATAATCCGTGATTATACTGAGATCATTTGTGATATTCACACCAAAATAATACTCTAATTAATTATTTATAACGGAACGTATATTTGGTTTATATTTGAAAACTTGAATTTGATATTAATACCATAATATTTAACTGATTTAAATAAATATATTTTTTAATATTAAATTTAATCAATTTACCAAATAATCCTTATTAATTAAATAAAAGAAATCAAATATCAAATTAAATTGATTGACTGCTATTAGCTCCTATAGTTAGCACAAATTAATGAGTTCTTATTTGATTAGGCCCTAATATCTTAACATGAATTTTTATAAATTTAAATATAAGAATGAGTGAATTAAGGAGTTCTTTCTATTGAGTCCTCAAAATTTTCTTACAATTTTGAATGGTTTTAAATTTAAATATAACATTCAATTAGGTAAACCTTTCATATTCTTCATTTTATTTTATTTTATTATTTAATTTAATTAAATTATCTTTTTTATTTAATCTAACCATAATTCAATAAATCCAAAAAATCACTAAAATTATAAGAATTATTTTTAAACATTGTTAATTCACTTTTAGCAACTAAATTTATTTATTTATTTTCACCTGGTAAAATATTATTAATAAATGTATTTTATGAACTTAATATAATGTATATAACGATGTTTATAAATCATCACTTATGTTAATAGATTTTTTTTTTATTTTCTTAGTAAACTAACAATACTTATAAATCAATACTTTTTATTAAAATTTATTAACTTAGTAATATAACAATTGTTATAAATAAATACTTATTGTAGTAAAGTATATTTGTTTTAATTTATAACCAATATTGATGAGTCAATTATTAGCAATCATATAACATATAACAATGTTTATAAATCGATAACAATCATATATTTGGTTACTTTTATTGTTATATACATATATATATATTGACAAATAACTGTAATAACAACAATTACGTTATAGTCAATATTAATGAGTCAATTTATTAACATTCAGTACACATATTTATGTTACATAAAAATGACCGTTACAGTACTTAGTAAATTAACAATCATCATAAATGAATACTTTTAATACAATTTATGTTACATATATTTTTATGTTCAATTACTTTTATTATAATAGGGCACTATGCAAAAACATGAGACTTTGGACCTCCTATGCATACATGTCAATGTTGTGGTGCTAGTTTATGGTACGAGGAACGATTCAAGCGAACCACAAAGGATGTTCACTCAAAGCTCATGTTATGTTATATGCAGGGTCGCGTCCGCATCTCGTTGCTCAAAAAACCTCCTACTTATCTCAAATACCTACTAAGGACCAAAAATATCACGGGATATAATTCTCATCAATGGGTGGTATTGTTGATGGATCAATCAATCTTTCAACGGGACATTATGTTTTCAACATGAGTGGGCAAAATTATCATCGTATTGGCTCTTTGTTGCCGGAACATGGCGAGATGCCAAAATTTGCACAACTCTCTATATATGATACTAAAAATAAGATAACAAACAAAATCTCTACATTGCAAAAAGTAGAGAGAAAGCAACAATTTGATCTGGAAATAGTCACCAAGTTGTTAGAAATGTTGGATAAGCATAACTGTTAGGTAAAATCTTTTCGGATGGTGAGAGATCGATTTAAAGCTTAACCTGACTCCTCTTTTCGCTTGCGGCTCTTCGATAATAGGAAAACAAATGGCCGTGAATACAATATGCCTACAGTTTCAGCATTAGAGGGCTTGATTGTTGGTTATTTGACTGTTGCAAACTCACAACGTGATATTATTGTTAAACATAGAAGTAATCGACTTCAGAGAATTAGACATGCATATGCACACATACGGTTGTTCTTGCATTCATCTTTGAAAAATCCATCGTCTGCTCATATTGACGACATAATAACTACGGAATTTCCAGATGCCACAGTTGATCCATGTGGATATAATGCAGTAAAGAAATCCATACTTCATGGACCATGTAGAAAGAACAACCCCAAGTCTCCATGTATGATGGAAGACAAGTACCCAAAACATTTTCCAAAAAATTACAGCTCTCAAACAACAATTGATACCGACGCTTTCTGATCTATAGAAGAAGGGATACATGAGTGAAAATTGAAAAGAATGATGTCTTCTTAGATAACTAGTATGTCGTTCTTTATACTCAGAATTTTATTGTCAAGTATGATACCCATATTAATGTTGAGGTTTGTAATTGCCCAAAATCGATCAAATATCTTTTCAAGTATCTTCATAAAGGGTCAGACAGAAAAACTACAACAATCGAGTGTGTTGATAGTAGACAAGAACGGGATGAGATCAAAACATATTTGGGTTGCAAATGTTTATCCGCGACAAAAGCTTGTTGGAGGATATTTCAATTTGACATACATTATCGACGTCCATCAATTGAACGTTTACCATTCCACTTACCTGGATAACATATTGTGGGGTATTTGAGGAAGGTAGAACGGTTCAAAATGTTCTCTGTATCCCGTGAATAGAGAAAAAAAATTACAGAATGGTTGCAAGCGAATAAGGGTCATGAAGATGCACGAAATCTAACCTATGCATATTTTCCTACATATTGAGTTTAGAATTCTTAAGATAAGACTTGGACAAGGAGGAAAAAAGGAAAGGTCGTGGGAAGAATATAATTATCACATCCAAGGAGTGGGGAATTCTTTTATATGAGAGTGTTGCTAAACATTATCAAAGGTTGTACTTCATTGGAACATATACGAACAGATCATGTAGTAACACACCCTACCTTCAAATCTGCATGTTATGCTTTGGGTTTACTAGATGATGATAACGAGTGGAGTGATTGCTTGACTGAAGCTGCAAATTGGGCAACCGGAAATGAGTTACGTCGTTTATTAGTCACAACACTTATCCACTGTCAAGTTTCTGATGCATCTCAAATTCGGAAAGCCCGTTACATTGTCAGAGGACATCATAGTTTTATAGATTATCAAACCAATAGGTTATATATACTTACCTCCCATGTTATATATTCTATTTTTCTGAAGATAACAATCATATTACAGAATAACACCCTTAACTAAAATTAACTTCCCTTTAAACTTCAAATTTACTTTTATTGCATAATAATAACAATGCTCAAATCTAAAATTAGCAATTATTTCTAATTGGAACAAGTAGAGGCATATACATGGCTTGAAATAGAAAATATAATGTTAAACATGCGAAAAAGTTTAAGAGATGTGGACGGGATGCCTTTGCTAGATTCTTCTATACTAAGAGAGATTGGTAATAGATTGATCAACGAGGAGCTTGACTATGATGTACATCATTTAAGAAAGTTGCATGGTGACTCACTTGCAGCATTATATCCTTGCCAAAGGGTAACACATGGAGGTACGGGTAAGACTTTTTTATGGAATACAAACATCGCAAGACTACGATCACAATCGAATATAGTATTACCTGTCGCCACTTTGGTGTAAAAACTTTATTATTACCTATTGGTAGGACGGCTCATTCACGATTTAAAATTCCTTTTGAGGTCATTGTAAAGTCAACTTACGATATACAACATGGCTCCAATTATCTGCTCTACTATTGAGAACTTCATTGATAATTTGGAATGAAGCACCTATGGCTAACAAATATGGTTTTGAGGCCTTAGATAAGATCCTCTGAGATATTCTAAAAGAAAGATACCAAAACAACCGATCTAAACCTTTTGGAGGGTTGATCGTGGTTCTAGGTGGTGATTTTCGGCAAATATTGCATGTTGTTCCAAAGGGAAATCGTGCTGACATTGTTGATGCATATCTTAATTCATCGCACTTATGGGATTTCTGTAAAATCCTTGAACTCAAACAAAATATGAGGCTTCTAAATGGATCGTTGAGTTTTACAGAAGTTGATCATATTGCTTCTTTTCATAAATGGTTGCTACAAAACGGAGATGAATCAAAATATGATAACATTGATGAAGAACTTATTGACGTTCCTCCTGTTGTGTATTTAAATCTAATTGGAGATCCAGTGAAGTTGATAATGCAAGCTACCTACCCATCGTTATTACAAAACTACAAAAATCCCGCGTACTTAACTGAGAGAGCTATTTTAACACCAAAAAATCATATGGTCCTTGAGTTGAATTATATAATTATGGATATATTTTTGGGTGAAGGGAGAACCTACCTTAGCTTAGACAGTGTATGCAAAGTAAATGTAAAGACAACTGATGAAGACCTCTTGTATCCTAATGAATTTCTAAATAGCTTGAAATCCAACGGCGTCCCAAATCATGATGTACAATTAAAGGAAGGAACTTCAGTCATGTTGTTAAGATACATTAGTCAAGCCGAAGGATTATGTAACGGGACAAGATTAATTGTCACCAACTTAGGTAAATGGTCCATTAAAGGCGATACTATTGCTAGAGAAAATGTTGGTTGTACCGTAACAATTCCAAGAATTATCATCACTCCTAATTACTCCAAATGGCCATTCAAGCTTAACAGAAGACAACTCCCTATTGTACCATGTTTTGCAATGATAATTAATAAAAGTCAGGGCCAATCTTTGAAGCATGTCGGCTTACCTATTAAGTGTGGATCCCATTGTTCAAGTATATACTATAATATATCAATAAAGAACACAATGTAGATCAAGGAATTACGTATTTCATATATCTCACTTAAGAAATTGTTGTTACAAGGTTATCTATAATAAGGCCAAACTCACTAGAATTCTAATGTCACCCTAGCGTCCCTATATATGAACCAACTAATTGCAATAAAGAAACCAGGAAAGAAGGCATTATAAACTTGCTTTAATTATAAATAGAATCTTTACTTTGATACAATCAAATATATTCCTAACAATCTCCCCCTTTGTTTCAAAGTAGCTCTCTATTGTATGTCGAACATCCCTTTAAAACGTTAAAAGGTTTGGCGATAAGTCAGCCGTTTGTCAATGATCTCCATAGCATTCATAATCTTTTGTCTCTAAAATCTACTGAGTTGGATTTCAGAACTACTCTCAGCAGATAATCTCATGCGGATAACCTTCAAAGTACCACCTGAATAGGAAGCAGTCTCATCGAAACGATGGAAACGTCTAGCATCCGTACTATTGATGTAGACAATTCCATGAGCCAGTTTGGTGATGATGGTGAAAATTCTGAGTTTGTAGAGTCAGGGAAGATCTTTATTTTCCTTGAGCTAATAGATCTTCTTCTGTCTGCTTTCGATTCCACGTTGAAAGTCGTGAAGATAACTGAATCGTATCTCCTTTTGAACGAACCGAACTATGACTCTCAAACCATGTTGCTCATCTCTGGATCTACGTCGTTTGTCTCTCAGATCGATGTAAATGAATTCCAGATCTTCTATTTCCAGGTTTGGGAAATCTGCTTCGGAGAAAGTCCAATCCTTTGCATCCTCGCGTATGACATGAAAAACTGGAAACTTGACTTGACTGAGTTTGTCGTAATGAACTTTTCAGATGACGGCGATTTTGTGCTTCGTGATCACTTCATTTCTTGGATGTGCAACTCTTCGTAGCATGTAGACATACTCTATCAACTCTCGTGATGACATTTTAGTGACACAGTGAATGTGAGCCAGGTTTTCAGGATTAATTCTATCCACATAGATCTTCTACTTGGTTTCTTCAAGGAACGATACTTTGATTTGTGCCTTTTTGCATCTTGGATTTTGTGCTTCAATTATTTTCTCCCATATGAGTGGAAGAGGAAGCAATTTTGGTACAGATGATGATCCAAGATGAGAAGGTGATGGTGGTATTGTGTTGTTCATCTAGTGGAGGCTTTTGTTGTCATCTTCATCTAATACTTGTCAATAAGAATCTGTGAACCAGTTTCTCATATTGCATAATATGTACGTTCACTTGAATCGGATCGTCATTATCAGATTCTGGATCGACAGCTCCTGTGTTGCTTTCAAAAATAACCGCAGGCTTTTCAAATGTTAAGTTGTTTGTTTACTGTCGACTCTGAGTTAAGGAAGTACCAACATCTCTTTGTACAGGAGTAGTGGTGGTGGATGTGGTAGCGTCCATGTTGATCTCTTCCACTCGCTGACGTTTCTCCTCCTTATGGTGATTAAGATCATCCTCATCATAATGTTCATCGCGTGGTCGTTTAGAGGAGGAAACCTGTGATCGACAACTTTGACGAAACTCCAATTTGAGATCATTGATGGTGTTCAGGATGTTCTTCTCAGAGTTGGAGATCTGAGTCTTCATATCGTTCAGCTCTGAACTTCTTCTTCTTTGAAGTATTCAAACGCATGGTGACTGACTGTGGGAATCTCGAGGTTCATGCAAAGGAGGCCAGTAAGCTCGTCCTCAGGTTGATCGATGGCATTGGCTTGGGCGAGCAGTTGAGCATATAACATAGATTCAAGTTTATCGGTAGTAAGCTACAGAGGAGATGGAGGTGTCGGAGGAGTCGGGGGTGAAGGTGGATGAGGCCATGTAGTTTCAGATATTGCTCCATGTAGAGATTTTCCTTTGAGCAGACATCGAAGTTCGTCGATATGGTTGTCTAGAGATGATTAAGCGTATCACAATGCGTTGTTGACGAACTCTTGAATGGCGGGTGAAACGGTGAAAGTTGGTGGACCGGTTGTGTGAATGGTAACACATGGGTCACTTAGAGCACCAGTTGATATCACGACTGAATCACCGTGTGACCTACGTTCAACGTTGGCATATTGTTAGAGTTGGCAGAATTTCCTTCCAATCCTCGTGAAGTGTCTATAGAAGACACCACTATAGAAGTTCCTGACGTGCCGTGAAGGCTAGCAGCTGAAGTGTCGACATCTGTTGTTTTGACAAAAAATACCAACTAACGAAAATCGATAAATACTACGATCATTAGTGATTTATTATAAATGACTAACGACTATTGACTTCAGAATAAGACGTCGAGACATAGGACAATATCACATCGCACGATCAAGCGAATAGCCGTATAAACTTATGACAACAACTACAAGACTCAAGGAAAAGACAAATCCAGGACCCGTTTATACATCATCGAACTTATCCAACGACCATCGAAAGGATCACCTTGACTTGTATAAAACTGGCGACAGATCTTACGTTTTGATTGAGTGTGTAAATGCAGGTCCGTTGGTATTTATGACCAAACGGTCATAACGGACGACAGCCATAAATGCCCAATCATTTCCTCGAAACCGTTATTAACTCGATCAATATAAATACAAGATTTAAAGACAAACAAAAGGACGATTGGAATCAGCTAAGACAAGAAGAACTTATGACGCAGAGTAATAAACTTACGATTAGTTTTATATTTCTTTCTATTGTAATCTGTCTATGTACAACCGGTGTTACCAAAGGACGACGTCCTTGTTTGACGTTATTTTCACTAATGCATCGACGATCTCAACCACTGTCCGTGATTTTTTTCCCTCGACAAAGGGTTTTTTCGCGTCACCAATTACTTGTGTCAACTATTTTCTTTATCATTCATTTAGTTTGTCATTAAATCTTGCCTTTAGTCGTAAAAGCTCCACACAGACCTTAAGTTGATTTCATCAAACCAATTTTTAACATAAAAAGTTTGGCTCCCACCGTGGGACCCCGTCTAAAGGAATTCTTCGAAAAAAAAATTATCACCAACAACGCCGCACTAGGAGAATTGAGGATTGAATTCAACGTCGCACAACAACGACTTACTCATCTTGAAAATCAACAAAGATCTCCTGTCAACCCTCCCTTACCTCCTGGTCCACCTCCATGCGGGATGCAATACGACTTTTCGAGAGGATTTCCTTAACAGAACATACCATTTCGACCTACGATGGGAATTCCTACCATTCCAAGACCTACGATTTCCATGAATACGAACACTTCATTCCCGGGACCGAATACGACGATTCCCATAATCCTTCATTTCAAATACCTAATAATTTTGTAAATAGTGATGGCAAAAGATCCATTCCTTACGTAATTCCTTTTGCAGGAAAAAGCTCCGCAGAAACAACTCAAGACGATCCTACCACAAGTCATTTGAAATTATTGGAGGAACAAAATGAAAAAGTCCTGCCTATGTTGTCGAAACTCCGAGGTGTTGTTGTTCCTGTCGACGTCGAACCCCCTATGGGATATCAAGCATCACCTTTTTCAGATGCGATTGCTTTGATCGACATCCCTAAAAAAGAAAACATTCCTGCGTTCACTCCCTAATATGTAGGATTAACAAATCCTAATGTAGATCCCAGATTATGATCAGGTAACGAAGAACACATTGAATATAAAGAAGATACGAAGTCGGATATCTTACTTGATGAATATATCGATTACAATGTAAAGCTCACAATAATATGACTTAGTCTAAACCTCTGTAGAATGATATGAATGAATGATCTAATCTCTAATGCATACCCTAACTCTATTTATATGTATAGGAAATACGGTATAAGGAAAGTAAATGTTAAGGCATTATACACTTGCCTTATTTACAATAAGATTGTTTCCTTATATTTAAACATTAAATGTTTCCTAATTGTTAAACCTTCCTAAATAATGACTTTGTTGACTTTACACTTTAGCCCTTCACATATTCAATAGTTGTCACCTCGGATACAACATTTTCAGACCTAACAATCTCCCCCTTTGTATTCGAGATTACAATTTATCAAATCAGCACTTTTGAAGACGATCAAATTTTTGTCAACAAATCACTATCTTGAAATATTTTTCTCCCCCTACGAATATGATCACCTGATAAGATTTGTAGCTCCCCCTTAACATTAGAATAAAATTCATGAATAGAAATTTGAAGGAGCCGTGATGTTGTAGGGTAAAATCTTTCTTCAATTTGAACTTTATCGTATGATGCGATAACTTGAGTTTGTTGGGTTAAGTGAGTATGAATGTCGAGCATCAAAGAGGAGACATCAATTTATTAAATACTTGGATAAAATTGAAGTTCAACCAAGAAGAGTCGATAAGAAACATGTCGCATATAAGAGACATCGACAAGAAAGAATGTCGGAACCAAGGACTGGGTAGTAAAAATGTCACTCTTCTTGTTTCTTCCCTCTGATCTTTTGTTTCTTCCTTCTAATCTTTTGTTGCACGTTTTCTCCCCCTCATAATAGGTATTTGTATTTGATATACTTTTTCTCCCCCTCAGAATGATAAGGAGAATCCGAAGCACTATGAACGAACAAAGACAATAATCGAACATGTAAGTGTAAAAATGGGTAAAAAGCTAACATAAAAGCACGTGAAGCAACTATTATCACTTCAATTAAAATTAAATTTAATTAAGTGGCCTATATTCAGTGTTGGCAGCGGGTTGGCACTGATAGGACTTCCAGTTATCATAGAAGTAAGTTATAAAACTAACTTCTCAAACTGTTCCGACATAAACACAAAGATATGCAATTTGAATCACAAAGAACCGTGCAAGTGTAAAAGAAATATTGTATATATTATGGCTCAAAAATAGACTCGATGTGCACAAAATATGAGGTTCGAAGACCGAAGGTGTGTCTTCTTGTTTCAATATCTAAATCTTCCAAGGGACGAATAGATAGATGATATGCTTAAATCTCCGTGATATATGAAACGAGCACATTTTCTGAGATACTTGAGTAGTTGGGTGGGGTGACACAAGTTATCGACATTGGGTCCATGTCTACTTCAATATTCATCTCCGAAGAATCGATAATGAATAGATTATGTGGCTACCCGGAAAACTGTTTAGGTTTGGTGAAGACCAAATATTTTCTTTTAAGTCTTGTCACACTCTCACCATTTTCTTTTATCTCACAAGCACTCAATTTTATTTTTATTCATACCCTTTCAAAATATCTAACCTAGGGATGTGTTTCATGGGTAGGTCCTTCCGTATTTGGATTGACCATTGAAACTTCTAATTCCTGTCACACAAAAGTTATTTCTTATATGAAGTTAAAACGGTTGAAGTCCGAGTTCTGAATTGAAGTATTCAGAAGTCATAATGTTTAGATCAGGTTCATAGCTGAGATACTATGAAGCTAAAAAGTGAAATATGGTACTCCCCCTCAAAAACTGCATAACCTTTTGAATGATCATGTCATGTGATGTGAATATTTAGTATTTAGAATGCACAGGACATACCTACAAAACAGATTAAAAAGATTTTGGTACCCAAGCTTTGTTGGGTCCTCAAAGGTTAGCTTTAGAAATAATAAATGGGGAAGTGGGGATATTGTAAGTACCATACCATTTATGAATGAACCTTTGATTGACAAAACCATTTGTTCCATAATTAGAACAACAAATCTTTGTGGCACTTAGACTAATTAGCTGATTGATAGATTTGACAAAATAAGGCAAATTAGTCTTGAAAACAAATGATCTTGTATCAACTACAGGAGATGTGTGTGACATGTTTCCAACACTATCATCTGTAGTTCATTTCTTCCTCTAAACCATTTTAAACTTCTTAAAATTACTGGAATTAGCAACAAAATCATTGTGAAACCGATTAGAATTATGAGTATCAGAATTTGAAGAACTATATGTTTTGGGGCTGTTAGAATAACTATGTGATTGACAGTTATTCTTACAGAGATTAACTGAAGAAAGAGGAATAATTTTTGAACTTGAAGCAGAATTAGAATCATTAGGAAAAATCAATTTTCAAGGCCATCTAACTCCGCATTTATTTGTTCGGGAGTGAGTTGTTTGAATGATTCTGAATTCTCTTTATTCATTTGTTTTTGCTTTGAAAGCTTGTTTTCAAGTTCTTTGATTTTTCTAAAGAAATCATCTCTTTCTTCCGTAAGCAAATCATATTTATTTTTTAATTCAGATCCCAAATTCTTTTCGGTTACAAGATTTGATTGTAATTCAGATAATTTCTTTGAAAGTTTAAAAAATTTCTCATCAAAATCTTTTCTTTATTTTTTTGAACGTTTATTTTTATTGAAAATTAAAACGCTTTTATTTAAAACATTCTTTTTATCATTTTCAAATACTTTTCGTTCATCATCTTGAATTTTCTGAAGCTCAGAAAGTTGCTTTGATAGCTCCAGAATTTCATTTCAGATGTTTTCCTTTCTAAAATCACAACCTGTTCAAAATTTGACACTTGTTTAGAAAGATTTCTAATTGTCAATTCACAAGTTTTAATTTTTCTTTCAAATGATTTTCGCTCAATCTCAAACTTGTGCTTCTCATCAGAAAAGAGATTTCTTTCTTTCTCAAAGTCCGTTCTTTCATAATGCAAAAACTTTTCAAGAGCAACACTATTAGTTCCAGAATCCTTAATCCTCTTTAACTCAGAAATCTTTTCTTTGAGTTTGAAGTTTATCGTTATCAAATCAAGATTTTTCTTTTTGCAAAAGTCTTCATACATCATATTGATTAGGATTCCTTACACGCTCTTCGAGTTGTGCTTCCAAAAACTCAATTTTATCTTTCAAAACATTATTTGTGTGTTTAACTTGACCAAGATAAACATTTTTTCTTAATAATTCATCGATCACGTTCATGTTATTCGTATGTCGATCTTCGAGTTTAGTTGTTGTAGCTTTTAGCTCAGAAACTTGGTTTTTAGAACTCATCTTTGAACTATAACCTGTACCACTCTAATACTCAGTTAGTTCGTGACAAAAATATAAGTACGGGTTGCCTGATGAAGTGATCTCGATCGGCGAGGTTTGAAAAAATTCTAAGAGTTCTTTAAAAACAAAATAAAATCTCGATTTGACAGAAAAAATTGTCGATACCAAAGGATGCGATAAGGATTTATGTCGGGTTAAGATAACTCGAAAAGAAAACTTATCGAGTGAAGGATGATCGACAAGATAACAAAAGCTTTACAAGAAGAAATATTTGAACTTGTTTCAGTATCGGGTCTAAAGGAGTTGACAAGATTTTATATCGGGTGTAAAGGAGTCAACAAGAATTCTTATCGGGTCTAAAGGACGCGATAATAATTGAAAACAAGATATCAAAATTACGTTTTATCTTTACTTTGAAAAATTGAAGAGCAGGAATGAAGCCTTCATCGACAAAAAAGAACAAGTCTTTTTATGGAAGAAAAGATGTAAGTTCCCGAGTCTCCAAAAAGATCAAAATAAAGTAAAAATGAATTACTAAAGTTTAAGGTGTGTACTTGAGAACCCTTAAAACAGAAAAGCTGCAGGTGTCAGCATTCCTGAGTTTTCTAATAAAAGAGAAGCAAAAGTACTACAGATTAAATTAAAGTAATTAAGAAGATTTTAAAACACAAGAATTCGGGAGAAAAAAAATTGTCTATATGAATGGTGCGATAAAAAAAAGTTGTCGAGCAATTAGGTGCGATAAAAATTCTTGTCGATCCAGGCTATGGAAGCTTGGATTGATAAGTTTTAGACAGAAAAAAAACGAGATTAGTACCTTTGATTTTTCGAACTCAACCAGAAACAGATCAAAACTCAGATTGTGAGGCTTTGATACCAATTGTAGATCCCAGATTATGATCAGGTAACGAAGAACACGTTGAACATAAAGAAGATCCGAAGTCGGATATCTTACTTGATGAATATATCGATTACAATGTAAAGTTCACAATAATATGACTTAGTCTAAACCTCTCTAGAATGATATGAATGAATGATCTAATCTCTAATGCATACCCTAACCCTCTATTTATATGCATAGGAAATACGGTTATAAGGAAAGTAAAGGTTAAGGTATTATACATTTGCCTTATTTACAATAAGATTGTTTCCTTATATTTAAACATTAATTTTTTCCTAATTGTTAAACCTTCCTAATTAATGACTTTGTTGACTTTACACTTTAGCCCTTCACATATTCATTAGTTGTCATCTCGGATACAACATTTTCAGACCTAACACCTAACGAGCACGTTGCTCAATACAAACAACTGATATAGACGATATCAATCCCTCAAAATTATCTGGAAGTCTACATGTGCAAAAGCTTTTGAGCGACACTCACAGAAGCCGCCCTACAATGACTGATCAACTTGAAACCCAAATCTATCAATTCATTCGCTGAATTGGTCAACCAGTTTTTTCAACAATTTGCTAGTAGTCACAAGATGGAAAAACAAAAGGGTGATCTTTGTTATGTAATTCAAAAGTCAGGTGAATTCGTAAGAATTTATTTTAACCGTTTTAATTCTGAAATGATAGATATCCGTAATTGCGATATGAGAACAGCGATCGAAGCCTTCAAACGGCGGCTTAACATCACGTCAGAATTATACTTGGACCTTACTAACTATCCAGCAGAAACTCCCAGGCACCGTTGTGCCTGTCGACGTCGAACCCCCTATGGGATATCAAACATCACCTTTTTCAAATGCAATTGCTTTGATCGACATCCCTAAAAACTACAACATTCTTGCGTTCACTCCCAAATACGCAGGATTAATAGATTCTAACGATCACGTCGCTCAATACAAACAACTGATGTGGACGATATGAATCCCTCAAAGTTATCAGGAAGTCTGCATGTGCAAAAGCTTTGGAGCGACACTCACAAAATTCGTCCTATAATGGCTGATCAACTTGAAACCTAAATCTATCAATTCCTTCGCTGAATTGGTCAACCGGTTTTTTCAACAATTTGCTAGTAGTCGCAAGATGGAAAAACAAAAGGGTGATCTTTATTATGTAAATCAAAAGTCCGGTGAATCCGTAAGAAGTTATTTTAACTGTTTTAATTCTGAAATGATGCGACATGAGAACAACGATCGAAGCCTTCAAACGACGGCACGACATCACGTCAGAATTATACTTGGACCTTACTAAGTATCTAGCAGAAACATTTTAAGACATCAGAGCGAGGACGTTAGCGCACATACGAGTGGAAGATAACGCTGCCTTCCGACACAAACAAGTTGGTGACAAACGCGTCCTAGGTATGAAGAAACCGGAATTCAAACCAAAGACGACAACAAAGTCAGAACCATCTCATCAGATTTCCAATGTTAGATTCGATAGAAAGAAAGAGCTTTCTTCCTCGTCGCGTTTTGCAAGCCATCCAAAAATTTCCTCGTATGGTTTCAAAGGAACAATAAAAGATCTAATGGACGCTTTAAAAAATGTCCAATCAACGATACGATGGCCAAAGAAAAAGGATAAACCCGTCGACACAAAAGATAAATCCGAGTAGTGTGATTTTCACGACAATTTCGGCCATCTAACTGACGATCGCCTGGCCATGAGGAAGGAAATAGCATGGATAATTCCAAAAGGACATCTGAAATACATGTTGTCTGACGATGTCACAGGTAAGATCCCTAGACCCGTATCTCCGAATACTACTAAAATTGTGAATTGTGTTACAGGTGGGTCGGACGTTTGTGGACTAACCTACTCAACCTAAAGAGTTCTCATTGATGGTGGAAGCTCAACAAATATAATATTCCTCGATACCTTAAAAGTCATGGGCATCGATCAGTCAGAGATCGTACGACGTTCGACAGTACTAGTTGTTTCAACGGAGAAATCACACTACCAATCTATGCCAAAGAAATCAATAAACAAACTCAATTTAACGTAATCGAATGTTCATCGTCCTATAACGTGATCTTGGGACGTCCGTGGATACACGACATGAAAGTCGTTCCCTCCACCTATCATCAAACCGTCAAATTCCCAACGCTCTAGGGCATTCAAGAGATAAAGTGTGAACAAAAGATGGCGAGAGAATGCTATAAGTCATCGATAAAACCAAAGAATGCCTTAATTACAAATAGAATCTTTACTTTGATACAATCAAATCTATTCCTAACACAAAGCAAGTTTTCGCCCATGGACAATTGTACGTTGCAGTCTCTCGAGTCACACAAAAAGTAGGATTGATCATTCTTAATGCAACCGATAAGATGGAGGATATGACATTCATCAAAAATATTGTTACAGAGAAGTATTTCATAATATTACACCGCATATTCCCACATTACAGGTAATACATTCACTATTTTAATAAACAAAACTCATTATATTGTATGCTCCAAATATAATACTAACTTTCTCTTCATTTCATGCCTTTTCCCTACCAAGGAATGAAGCTCCAGTTGAACATGCAACTCTTCTTTTTTTTACTTACTAAATAACGATGCCAATTGTGAGCTATAGTTTTTCTTTGTCTCTTTTTTCCCCTTTCAAATGGTTTTCATTTATACTCATTTATTACAAATTTAGTGTTTAACAATTATGTTTCATACCGCTAATGACAATTGTTTTCATGACATGTTTAATATCTTGGATTGACATTTCGAGAAAATGGAAGGAGAATGTCTTGCTGAAAGTTGGCCATTGAAACTTTGTCATGTCCTCTCTCTACCACCCGTCTCCAAATTGGTGTTCTTGGTAGAAACATATGTGGTGTCTTTGTAGATCTTCTTATCAAATCTTCTATGTTACTGGTGCAACCTCAAAAACATTTAGGATGAGCTTCAGCAACAACCTCCAAATGTCTACTCTTAATTTCAATATTTATTTGGATTTCACAAATTGGATTTTATTGGTTTGAGGGCTTATAAATTCAACCAAAATTTATTGGGCAAAACCGCAAAATGCATGAAATAGCAATCTACTTTCATTAATTTATTTATTATAGCATTGTACTTTCAAATTATTTTTTACTAATGCATTGTACTTTCAAATTATTTTCTACTAATACATTGTACTTTAAAAAATCTACTCATTATAGCAATGGGTAACTTGTTACCTGTTAAATCGGTTTCTCCCTTCTTACATGTCATAATTATAATGATGTAGAAGACACCTAGACTTTGCTTACATGGCATTAAATTACATTTTTCACCCCTGTGGTTTCATGGGTTTTGTGAAAGACCCTAACCCAAAAATTTATTAACTAATTCCCTCATTGTTCATTTTTGTTATAAATTGAATATTGCTCCAACATATCTTAAAGAATTTTTTAAATCAATAATGCCCAACTTATTTTTCCTTAAATCTCCACTTCATAATACGTATATATTATATATACTACTTGCTAAAAGGAAAACATTCCCGTCACACCCAGTCACCCATCATCATCATCATCATCATACTTAGTATATTATATATATATATATATATATATATATATGTGTGTGTGTGTGTGTGTGCTTCAACAAAACAGCTGACGATGACCGAACCAGCACCGTCCCTCCCCCGACAGCGCCCATCGTCATCTCTGGCCTTTCTCCTCTTTCACCAACCACTAGGGTCGGCATTGGCTATAGGCTGTGAGGGCGACCACCATGGGCAGCAAAAGTTGAAGGGCATCATCGGCCCAGTCCCATTTTCGCTGGAGTAGGTTCAGTTGGGGAGGAGAAATATAACACCCTACTTTCATGGTAACATTTTTGTCAAAATTTCGGCAATGACCCGTTCGTAAATTTGATGTATGCCTGTTTATAACCTGTGATTGAAATATATACATACATCCTCATCTCACATATCCCAAACATAAGAAGGGTAAAAAAAACACTGCATACACTAATTAATATTTACAACCATATACAAAGAAAGAACATTACAACTAAAATCCAACGACTACTGTACCAAACTGTTCTTTTTAATCCACACAATACGGTGGTCAAAAACACCATGACAACCAACAGAATTACCTGCCAACACCTACTTCGACAAGCAATGTCATTTTTTCCACTAAAATTGTGAATAATGCCTAATCCAGATCCTAGGATACACTTCAACAAACAAAACAAGCCAGGCTTTATGCCTGGTGAGTTCAAGAGTTTACATCATGAAACCTTCAATCAAATTGAAATCAAAATGATGCATAAATTTTAAAAGAATGCATGATTGTAAATATTGGTTCTACATAAGCCGATATCTTATTTAACTTTTCAACAAACGTGAATAAAATAGGTGGTTATCGATGCCATATATATAGAGAGAATTTAATGAAACGAGCATAAATATCAACCTTCACTAATTTGATTTTTCTTTATAAATATCTCAAATATAACATTCATAGATATTAGACAATATGTCCACGTCTCCCATAAAGACTCCCTCATGCTACCTTCGACTCATATGATTTCTCAAAAAAAAATTAGTATCACGTTATTGGTCTCTAGGTAGGGGAGTCCTACCATAACCGGCTGATGAAGGAGCGCAAAGCAATCCATTAATACCGTTGGCTATCTTAGGCATGTCATGGGACCTCCCAGGTCCATGTATGTACGTAAATGCGACCTCCCAGGTTCGTGTATGTACATGAGTATGACCTCCCAGGTCGAAGTACATACATAAATGTGACCTCCCAGATCTATGTATGTATTTGACCCCCCGGGCCACATGCCTAAATTGCCTCTTAACTAATCCTAGCCCCTCCAAGTATAGATATCTTTTAGTAAACGCCCCACGTCCTATGTCTTTTATCAATATGCATCAACACAACTTAACATATTTTTAATTAATTTCTAACTTTTAGACATCTAACTTTAAACGTCCCACGTTCCATGTCTTATTAATAAATTGCTTCAACAACCTGACATATCAAATACGTTATTTACAACATATCGCATATGTTAATTACAAAAAATTGAGCATGCTTATTAAATATCGAGTTTCAACATATCAAATTATATGTTTTTCACAAAGTTATTTATAATCAGTAAGCATACTCGTTTAACATTAATTTACTTTTCATAAAACAATCGATAACCACATTTTATATCACCATCTAAATCATGCGTTTGAACACATACAACATAAATCGATTATGTCAAAATACATAGGTTTGACGTATACCCATTTAAAATCTACTTGAACTCACCTCGTTGGATGAATGAGGATCCAATCCCCTTTACTTGTCTCTAACGCATAGATCATCGACCTATAAAACATCTCATAATAAAAGTCTATTACTAACTCGCTTCAATAGATTACTCCAATTCCTTTTAAACATACTTTCAAACTCCAACATATAATGATGTATCTAATGTCAAACATCAAAATAGCATGTAACCTCATTAGTTTCCCCATTCTTGAACCTTTAAACAGTTTTAACCTTAACATATCAAATAAGGTTTACATACTTATGAACCATTCATATACTGGCTTCTATACATACATATAAAACAAAATAAATTTGAAATTTCTAATCTTGAACCCAAAACCAAAGGATATTCCATAAATGATCAAATTTCTTGATTCTAACTCATACCTTGAGTATGTTGATCTCCTCAATAATATGAACAAGTCCTGTGAATAAATGAAAAGCTAAATCCTAAGAAATCATGGTTCAAAAATGAGTTCTTTTTTATTTTCGTACCTAAAAAACCTAAAAACAATGTCATTGTAAATGGTACAAAAATCATATCTAGATTCTTCCATATACAAATTCCACCTTTAAGATTTAAGAACAGAGAGTTAGGAAGCTACCTGTAAAATTTCAGCTCAATAGGACCCCATTTACTTGTCGATCAGTTCACACTTGATGAAAATCGCGCAATGCCGATCGGAAATCCGAAAAAGCATTGGATAATCAAGCCTTTCTCGCTCGTCGCTACTAACGGGGTCACGGTTGATTTCCCTTCCTTTAGCTACTCAGATGTTTCAGTTCGCTAAGTTTGAGAAGTCCAGGGGTTTGGTGAACCAACAGGTCGCTCCTCTAGTTGAAGTATCGGGCCCTTTTTTGTTGCATAAGTTACACCTTCGGAATACCCCATAAGGGAATTTTTCTCTACTCCCCCCAAGCGAAAAAGAAATGAACACTTTTTTGAGGAACGATAGTTATGTATATGGATGTGCATAAAGAAGGGACGGGTCATCTCTATCCTTTTTTGGGGAAAGAGAGAGGGAAGAAGTTGCAGCGGCACCTCACGAACTTCTTACTGGAGCAGTACTATAGGCTCGAGTGTTTGGATGCACGTCTTTTGTTCATATTTCTGTTCAGTTAAGAGAAAGGGTATAAAGAGGTATCCTTAACGTGGTTTTGACCTAGGTAAAATAGCACCTCAAGTTTCTTTCCTTAGGCAGATTTCACACTAAAGTTGAGAAAAGGCATAAGTGATAGAATTGAAAAGAAAAAGAGAAGAAAATGAAATACGAACAACCGCACTGGTTGTAATAGATCGACTTTCATGCTAGTTCTTACTCCAGCATGACCCCTTTTTATGCCCAACCATTCAAAGATATATTTTTCTTTCTCTCTTTCTTCTTCTTTTCTTTGTCTAAATACTCAAATTCACCTTCTCATTTAACCTAAGAGACTCCCCATTCATTCTCCATCACTTTTTTCTTTTTATCAAATATAAGACCAACACCATTCTATTTCCTACAAAGGACGATATGGATATCACTATATCCTAAATTATATACACTGCTTCATATTAAACCATGGTTTAGTACCAATGTGATAATTTCTCACAATACGCTAACACTAAATACTTGCACATACTTCTTTGCACCATTATCTTATTTAACTATAAAGAATATATCTGATAAATTTTAGGATATTACAAGAAAAGTTAGGGTTTCATTTTTCATGTCGATGCTCTCTCCTCTCTCTTTCTCTCTTTCTCTCTCTCTTGATCTGCAATTCTACATCACGCCACTCAATCTCATATGCGGTAATCCTCTTCTTGATTTCGATTTCTCATATGCCCTCTCTCTTATTCTCGATTTCGATTTGCTATTTACGCTCTCCTGCTCTCCTTTGTTCTTGATTTTGATTGTCTATCCGCACTCTCCCTTATTCTTAATTTCTATTATAAGTATAATGTATACATATAAGTTCAAGTTTGATTAGGACATGTATGATACTATTTTAAGTGTTCTTAAGTTTTGTTAAAGTATGAGATCAAAGTTATCATATTAATGGGGTTTATAAGAGTGTGTGTATGTGTATGTGTTGTTGGTTTTGTTATTGTTGTTGTGTAAGAACTCATGGTTTTATATTCATGGAATGTATGAGTTTTCTGCAACTTGTTTCTGGGTTTTGGAAATGTTGCTAAAATGCGAGTTGGGTATGTGTCTCTGTATGTTGTGTTGTTATGCAGATGAGTTGAAGGAGGGTTTCTATCCATGGATTGACCAGGTTGGCTCTTGCATAATTGTTCATCTATTATAGTTATTTTATTGCAGCCAATTACTAACTATATGCCAACCACGTTGCCCAAACCTTGGTGCCACTTCTCAAATTTTATTTTCATGAAGAGGTTAGCAAAGCGGTTGTTTCAGGTTTCTTTCTTGTCTCTTTTCTTGTATGTTTTCCAAATGATTGGATACACATGACTTTTTTATGGGATGTAAATATTTGTTTTAGCCATGCCGGAGTTATTTCGTTTTGCAAAATTAGACAGAGATGTTGAATTCATATTGTTAGGTGTTCTATGAACATAATCTTATTGACAATGGGTTATCAATTGAGCTAGAAATACAATAGAAATAACTCTTGTCTCTCTGATATGTTCTATGGCTTCACCTTGCAAGTTGTGATGACACATGATGAGTGTTCAGGGCGTATCTTGCAATCCTTTCGCTTCTAATAGGCTAGAATTGTTCAAATTACTTGTCTTTTCATACAGTGGTCTGTCTATTGATAAATGCTTCTAATCTGAAAAGGAATATATATATATATATATGTGTGTGTGTGTGTGTGTGTGTGTGTGTGTATGTGTGTTTGTATATGTATGTATATAAGAGATGAGGATCCTACTAACGTAGTAAGATAAGGAGAGTCATTCAAATTACTTGTTGAATTGAATTGGAGTAAATATAAACTAGCCTTTACTTTTTGTCCTATGGCCTGGGACGATGATTGGACTACAGTGGGATGACTTATCCTTTGATTTCACAAAATGTAAGTTTGTGTATCCATTTGGGTCTTTTCCTGCATTGGGTGGGGTAGTGGTCGAAGGTGACTGCAAGCTTGTCTTTGAACCTCATTACAGAGACACTACACAGACACCGCAAGCTTATCCCTTTATATGAATGTATGTTGATAATGGGGTTTTAGAGTTGTATTGTGTAACCATTTAATTTGGATAAAAATCTTGTAAATTTGTGGGTTATATTCCTCTTTCATGATCATAAGTCATTATTAATCAAAAACCCTTGTTTATACTTAATTTTTTGGGAATGAATTCTTTGATTAGGTTCAGGAGGCTATTCATACTTGAAGGAATCCTGGTGGTGGGATGGGATGTTAAGTAGTAAGTTCAAATTGCATCATGTATATTTTCTATTTTCTTGGAGGATTTTACTAGCACTTTTTTTACACAAAATAAGATTCTTGTTAAACTATGGCTCCTTAGAGGTGGATTGACTGTTTATCTTTACCAGAAAGCTAGATCTTTTGACAACTAGTTTGGTTCATGAGAAAACAACTTTATTTTAGGCAATGTATTTTATGTTTTGTTATAGAGGTTTTGACTTATGTCCCCGCTTTGTATCATTTTTATTATATCTAATAAAAATAGACGTGGGGATGAACCGTCTAGCTTGACTAGATTCCAAACCCCTTCAAATTAGTTTATTTTGTTTTTTATATACATATATTAGGGGCATTGTTTTTAGTTTTCGCCATGGGCATCCAAAACTCAGGACCAGCCCTGCCAACCATCACTGTTTTCGGCCTCCTCTCCCTTCGTCTTCTCCATTTAGTCCTCCCTCTTCTCTAGATGTCGATGATAACCACCATCACTGTTGTAACACTAGAAGTTTCGGTACGGAAAACATTTTAGCTCAAGTCTTGTTTAAATTATGATGTATTATATTTACGTGTCTATATATATGATAATACATACATATATATACATATAATATATATATATAATAAATATGAATTACGTGTATATATATAGATATATAAAAAGTTATATAGATAAGTATATATAATTACATATGTAGATATACCAATTTCATATAAGGGAGTGGTTAATTTGTAACCTTTGGAATCAGAGGGGAGTGTATGTACCAAAACTAAATGGAAGTTTGGTTAGTAGTGGTGGATGGTGATGTAAGCCAAGGAGGGCTCCTTTATTTAACACAAACAGTACACAAAGCGGGTGGCGGGTGGCTGAACTCCTCTTTATGGCGTCGCCTGTCCTCCTTACCCATTCTATATGTTTTCACTCTTTCCTCCCATCTTATTTTCATTTCTCTAAAACACTCTCACTCTGATATACCTCTCTCTCTAAAAACCCATTCACCCCCATTTTCTTTTCCTCTTTTCCTTTCTCCCCTTGGAATCTGATTTTGGGATATTTATGAAGCATTTTATAGTAGATCTAACCTAATGGTTCCAAGATTTAGTTGGGAGCTTTTTTTGTTTCCTCATGAGGTATCTTGATGAGTTTTTACATATTTAGGGTTCCTTATTTTAGATCCAACTTTGAAGTTAACGTTAGTATTTTTGGGTTTATTGGTGATTTTTATAAAGTTGTTAGTGATGGAATTGATAGATCTAAAATCTTCATCTAAGGAAGCTCACATTTAGGATAAACCCTAGATCTAGCCATTTGTAGCAAGGTGGGTTCAAGTTGTTTTGTGAAAACGATGTACATGCCAAAAATGTCCATTTTGAAGTATTAACATGTTTTACTTACTATTTGTCAAATGTGTGGGTATTTTGATAACATGTGAATTATTTGGTAGAAATAATTTTATAAATCTTGTAAAATGCTTATATTTGGGTTCTCGACATTTTGATAAATAAAACATAATTATGAGATATTTTACTGTTTTATTTTATAAATGAGAATTATTTGGTGTTATATGCATTTTAAGAGTATTGGGTTTATAAATCATTGGAAAATATATATATTATCGTATTATGAGACATTTGGAAATATATGAATATGATTTTATTTGGGAAAATGGTTTGTCTCAACCAATGTTTTGAGTAATCACATAAATGTTGAGTTATATAGCTTTTGCTCGGTTTTGACTAAAATAAGTCTCATGGACAATTGTCCGATTTAAATGGTTATATGTCGAGCTTTTGGAGTTATATGCAAATATGGCGTAGTTTATAATTTATTACATGCTTTGAGTGTGTTGGTCATTCACTCACGTAAATTAGACTGAGTTGCATTTGGATCCATAGGCATATGAGTCAGTCACTTGGTTATTGAAAGACTTTTGAGTCCCTCGTTTGAGCCCATAAGCCGTTTGGGATTTTAGTAGTCGGTATTACAGAGATGGACGCGAGTGTGAATGCCTCTACGACTGTGGGTATTACAGAGATAGACCCAAGTGGGAATGCCTCTGCGAACCTAGGTATTACGATCATGTAACTCGTTGGGAGTATGTTGTCGGGACCCATGTTTAGAGGTTGGTGCCTCTTATAATTCACACAGGTATTCTGGGAACGAACTCATTTAGATTCGGGTCCTATTATCATCGGTTCTTAGTGTGAGTCAATAGTATTCAAGTAGGTCTAGGGTCGGGGTGTTTCGGAGATGAATCCGTATGGGTCGAGCTCCGAGACCTTAGATATTATGGTGGGTACTCGTTGATGGGTCGTACACCGGGACCGCGATCTTATGGCGCTACTTAACAACGTTGAAAATATAGTTTACTTTGTGTTACACCATTATCGACATAAATGGGTCTCCCCCGTCACCGAAAGGTGTTGTTTTGGGTATATAGTCTTATCAATTATTTTTGGTGACGAATTTAGAGTATGAAGTATTATCCATAATTTATATTATTGGATTATTGAGACTTAACCATATTTTGGTATTCTGGAAAATGGAGCTTTGGCTATATTTTGGTATTTGAAGCATTTGAACTTATTCACGTCTTGTGTGAGTAAAAAGTGTAGAGTTCATATTTGGGCGGGTATTCCTATTTAAAACTTTCATTAATCCGGTATATTTGATTTAAAGCTTTTATTATGAAAATGAGGAGTTTGGAAAGATGTTTCTTTTATAATAAAGTCATTCTATTTGAGAAATTATTATCTAATCAAGCAATCTTTCGATTTCTATCATTTATAAATATTGTTATAAACTCTTAAGCTCACTAGGCGTTAAGCCTAACCTTTTTCTTTGTCGGCATGTGCATTGGGTTCTTCTTGGGATGTGTACTAGCGTCACGTGTTGACTTGAGAGTTAGGAAATGACACAATATAGCTCTAGCGATTTGGTGACGTTTTCCGCATTCGGAGATAGCGACTCTTTTTGGGTTTCGTAACACCCGACTATAATTATGTTTTAGTATAAGACTCGACCTATCTCTTGTCGAGGTTTATTTAGAATTGTTATTCGAGGAAATTCAAGTATTGGTTTATAGGAAGGGATTTATCCTTTATTTGATGTAATGTTGAAAATTTTAAATTAGTCGTTGTTTCCAAATTTGAGGGTGTTACAACTGCTAAACCCCTCGAACCAAATCTCGACGATTACCACCTTACTGGTCTACTCCGTTGTCGTTTTCTTCATCTCTTCATCCCCCTTCTCCAGATCTCGACATAACCACCATCTGAGCCAAAACCCTCGAACCAGATCTAAGACAACTGCCTCCAATTCATCATCCCGATAGGTACACATATTTGATGGGTTTTTATTTTAGTAGATTTTGATGGATTCTTCATCCCATATAAAGATTTGAGTTTGACTGAAAATTCCAAACCCCATTATGATGTATTCACAATGTGAATGGATTTAATTTTAAGTTTGATGATTTATGGGTTTAATGGTTTTTGCACACTCTTGATTCATATATTCATGTGTTCTTGTGTGTGTTTTCTGGTGTGATGGCGGAGTAGGGGAGTTTGCACTTGGTCGGAGAAGACGACTGGAGTAAGGGAATATGTTCTTAGCCATGGATGAAGATCATAGTAGGTTTGCTTTATAATATAAAGTTGTAGAATTAAAACAATTAAAGAATGGTTAAAATACCATTGATTTTAAACGAGTTCTTTTTAATACAGATTTAAACCAATGTATCTGATCCTAAATATCATTTTTTATTGTTAGGGGCCTTATTTATAAAAAGTATGAAACCATTAGGATGAAAGGTACAAGGCGGAAATCTCCTAAATCAACAATGACATGGCATACAACCTCTTAACTTGTGCCAAGTCATCAAAGTTCAAGTCAAAAGGTCATATATTGCTATAATGGGTAGATTTTTCAAAGTATAAATGTTGCAATAAAAAATAATTTGAAAGTGCATTGTTGTAATAAGAATAAAGTAAAGTACAATGCTATAATAAGAAAATTTATCAAAGTAGGTTGTTATTTCGTGCATTTAACCTAAATTTATTTCTACTACTATGTTATAGACAAGTTCAAAGAAAATATCTTTATAAATTATAATATTGGTCGTATTACACTCGTATAATAATATTTGTATTCACCGTGCTTAGCACGATACAGTTGCCTAGTTGAATAATGATCCGACACCGAGTAGCTTACTAAAACAAATCAACACAAACTTTCTTTGCCACAAACTTTTCTTTATCATTTTCCTTATGAATCGATGTTATTGTATCAAATTTTATATTATCTTTTTGTCACAAAACTATAGCCAATGTTATGTTTTTTTTAGCCAATGAAGTTTCATCTTGTTAAACATTTTACATTATACACATGTTTTTTTTATGTATGTTTAAGTTTCGTGGACCAAAAATAATAACAAAATAATTATTATTTTTGTTTTTACCAAATTTCATTTTTAATACAAAAAGTTTAAATATAATTTGAAATTGCAAATTAACTTAATTATAAACTTAATACAAAATGTTACTTAGTATATTAAACCATTACTGAGGACATATATATATAAGACTAACATTTTTGACCTTTAAATATACAGACTAAGTTTAATGACCTTCATTTTTTTAGTGTTATAACAATCAAAATATTGGCCTCTGTATTTCAAATATTCTTATTATAATAATTAATATACATATTGATTGATATTTTGTATTAGGTTTAATAATTTATTTATTTATTTTATATTTGTAAATTATAAGTTACATTTAGATAATATTTTATTAAAAAAATAAACGAGGAAATGAATAATTAGTTATGATTTTGATCAATGATATTTAAAGATAGATGCACAAAATACTTTATTAAATAAATTATTTTGATGATCGAGTAATTATATTTATTAATTAAAGTTATCACATTATAGTTATTGAGTTTTGATACAATAATAATATTACTTCAAAAAAATATAATGATAATATAATAATAAGTAAATATATTTATTTTAATTATTAAAAATTGTTTTTAATAGTTTTTAATGTATAGTTGGAATTAATTTTTTTAAATATTCATTGTGACATAAAAATATAAAATTAATTGATAAAAAGTTAACATATCCAAAAGACATCTTAAAAAATTAATCAATTATAATATTATAAAATATAATTAAAATAAATTTTTTATAATATAATATATTAACTAATAGAAGCAAGATGGTGAATAAAATTTATGATATATTAATTAGAAGAATTTCAAATTTACTATTATTATATATATAGATGCGTATTCAAATGAAAACTCAAATTTGGTTGTAAACGTGAGAACAAATGAGAATGGGACAGGTGTCATATTTAGACTTAATAATCAAAAAAATGTTCTGACTGAATATAGTATTTATTCAGCCTGAATAATGTTTCAGTCTGAATAACCATTATTCAGACTGAATAAATACTATATTCAGTCTGAATATTTCTTTGATTATTCAGTATTAATAATCTACATTCAGACACATGTCGTGCTCTCATTTTTTCTCACGTTCACAACCAAATTTCAGTTCACATTTGAACTTTCCTCTCTCTCTCTCTCTCTCTCTATATATATATATATATAGGGGTGGGTTCAAATGTGAACCTATCTTTGATTGTGAACATGAGGATGCATCTCAGCCATCCATTTAAAATCAGATCAAAAAATCAATGCACAAAACGCACGGTGGCATTTTTGTAAATAAGTGGAAAACTCGAGTCATGGCTTAAAAAATAATTAGCGCGTAGGGGCAGCATCGTAAATATAATATGTTCGTCAATTTCTTCATCTTCGTCGTCCCCAAACAACGATTTCGCCATCAATCTCTTCATTGTCGTCGTCACCAAGTAACAATTTCGACATAAATCAGTTCATCGTCGTCGTCACTAAGCAACTTATATCCTACATAATTGTAGCTTATATTCAGTCTGAATATAAGCTAAAATTATGTGTTTGAATAGTTGTAGTGTATATATTCAGTCTGAATATAAGCTACAATTATGAGTTTGTATAATTGTAGCTTATATTCAGTCTGAATATAAGCTAAAATTATGTGTTTGTATAATTGTAGTTTATATTCAGTCTGAATATAAACATAAAATGTTATGCTTATATTCAGACTGAATATAAGCTACAATTATGTGTTTGTATAATTGTAGCTTATATTCAGACTGAATATAAGCTAAAATTATGTGTTTGTATAATTGTAGCTTATATTCAGTCTGAATATAAGCATAACATTATAGTATCACAATGTCATGTTTATATTTAGTCTGAATATAAGCTACAATTATGGGTTTGTATAATTGTAGCTTATATTCAGTCTGAATATAAACTAAAATTATGGGTTTGTATTATTGTAGCTTATATTCAGTTTGAATATAAGCTAAAACTTTGTGTTTGTATCATTGTAGCTTATATTCAGTCTGAATATAAGCATAAAATGTTATGCTTATATTCAGACTGAATATAAGCAGCAATTATGAGTTTGTATAATTATAGTTTATATTCAGTCTGAATATAAGATAAAATTATGTGTTTGTATAATTGTAGCTTATATTCAGTCTGAATATAAGCATAACATTTTAGTATCACAATGTCATGTTTATATTCAGTCTGAATATAAGCTACAATTATGAGTTTGTATAATTGTAGCTTATATTCAGTCCGAATATAAGCATAACATTGTGATATCACAATGTCATGTTTATATTCAGTCTGAATATAAGCTACAATTATGGGTTTGTATAATTTTAGCTTATATTCAGTCTGAATATAAACTAAAATTATGTGTTTGTATAATTGTAGTTTATATTCAGTCTGAATATAAGCATAAAATGTTATGCTTATATTCAGACTGAATATAAGCTACAATTATGTGTTTGTATAATTGTAGCTTATATTCAGAGTGAATATAAGCATAACATTGTAGTATCATAATGTCATGTTTATATTTAGTCTGAATATAAGCTACAATTATGGGTTTGTATAATTGTAGCTTATATTCAGTCTGAATATAAGATAAAATTATGGGTTTGTATAATTGTAGCTTATATTCAGTCTGAATATAACCTAAAATTATGTGTTTGTATAATTGTAGCTTATATTCAGTTTGAATATAAGCATAACATTTTAGTATCACAATCTCATGTTTATATTCAGTCTGAATATAAGTTACAATTATGAGTTTGTATAATTGTAGCTTATATTCAGTCTGAATATAAGCTAAAATTATTTGTTTGTATAATTGTTGCTTATATTCAGTCTGAATATAAGCATAACATTGTGATATCACAATGTCATGTTTATATTCAGTCTGAATATAAAGCTACAATTATGGGTTTGTATAATTTTATCTTATATTCAGTCTGAATATAAGCTAAAATTATGTGTTTCTATAATTGTAGCTTATATTCAGTCTGAATATAAGCATAACATTGTTCCTGATGAAGAAGCAGGCTCCATTGAAAAAACAGAATTAACAATTTAGTTTCAGAAATCGAAAATCCGATTACTAAAGTTCTTCACAGCAATGAATACGATTAACAGAGAAGAATTCGATTTCCAGAGAGAGTTCGATTTACAGAGAAAATTTCGATTAACAAAGGATGAGAGAATTAAGCGGGAGTGATAAACTTGCCTAATTTACCCCTCAAGCCACATTTAAAGAACGACTTCATTTTGGCTCAGATCAAGGGCTGAGATCTGTCCTTAGGTTCACAACCAAAGATAGGTTCACATTTGAACTTTCCTATATATATATATATATTATAATATTTAGATTTGTTAAAATAACTTAAAAAAACATGTCATTTATGATTTTAAATAATAATTACGTATAACACGAATAAAAATAAAAATGGTCAATCTCACATATCCTAATTAATTAATATCTTTTTTTGAAAATATATTTAATAATTAACTTAAATGTTATCAAAATTATTTAACACAATTAATATTATCTATGAAACAATATAAGTATAATTTAATTTTTATGTTGCATAAACATTTTTAGAATTATTATATTTATTAGGGGTGTTAAATTCGTACGATGACAAACCAACCAATTGTATTACCAACCGTACCAAATAAATTGGTTAATATTACCATACCAAGTTCATAAACTTGGTTGATACGTGGTATTGAAAATCATCTACTACGGTCAAAGTTTTAAATGGCGTGAGGCGTGACGTGACGGCGAGATCAAGCCTCAAGCCTTAGGAGCCACGGCGAAGCCATGACGTTTTCAAGGCATGACTTACTGCGTCAAATTTCAAATTCATATGCAATATTATACATAAAAAAACATAGGTTTTGTATTATTAATCAATGAGTTAATAGTAATAAGAAAGTTAAATTAAGTTATATATTAAAAACTAGCAAATGTGACATTATAAACGTAAATAAAAATCAAATATCGAATTACAAAAATTGCACATTAGGCCATGGCGTGCCACGGGTTTAACGTGGCGTAAGACACAAGCCTTGGTGTTATGGCGCACAATGGCGGCTGTGCGGCGAGCTTTTTAGAACAATGACTACAGTAATACCATACCGTACCGACTTCTATATATATTATTTTTCTTAATTATTTATTAAATAAAAAGCAATTAAATGAATTATATTTTATTATTTATGCATCTTATGATGTGATTATTTTTTAGAGGAATTTAATTATATATTAAATTAACATATTTATGTTTTATACTAAAAGTTTTACTCGCTTACGGATTTTGGAAAACCGGTTTTAGACAACAGGTTTGTAAACATTGTAAACTTTTGAGATGTTCATACAAAATCGTACCAACATGTACCAATAGGAAAAAAATATGGTACCAATTAGAATTGGTTGGTATACAAGGAAATTAAAATCATTTAAAAAATTAATAAAATTACCAAATCTTTCATTATATTCTTATAGTTATTTATTTAATTTGTGATATATTATTTGCTTTTTCGATTAAAATAAGTATTCTTAATATTTTATTAATTATTAACAATATAAAGTTAATATATGATTATAATATATAATAATATAACTAAATCAAAAAATATTCAATATTGGGCTCATTTCGAAGGTATCGACGAGACGATTATAATGGTGTAACTTGTTAAAATAAAAACGTATTTTTTAGACGTATTTTAATTGATATACCATAATGTATGTTAATGTAATAAGGGTGTAAAATAAAAAATTAAAAAATCAGGGACCTAAAGTAATTTATTATATAATTATAGGGGTCAAAATTGTAAATATTTTAAGGGAGGTTTTAATGATAACTAGTAAGTCACCCGCGCAGGTTAAATTCGAGAACTCGAAATGGCAATCCTATTTTATGTTTTCTTCTATTTTTCGTCACTATCAATGCTATTGTTATGGCTTTTTGTGGTATATAAATTCAAGGTTAATACATTTTATTGGTAAACCAAGTTTTCAATTAATTAATATTAGTTAATATTATATTTTAAAGACCAACGTAAGTATTAGTGATTTTTTTGCAACTTTTAACTTACAAAAGAAAATTCGAAATTTATGTTTGAACAAACTTGAAAATACATAACATGTAAGAAATCTAACAAAATATTGTTCAAAACCGCCAAATGCTTACATTTCTTGCAAGAAATACATAGTTATTCTAAATATACTACGCAACGCGGAGGTAAACTTTTAGAACTTGGTGACCATTGTATCATATTGTTAACCTTACAAGAGATGAAGATTAGCTAAATTCAACATCAAATGTGACCTCCTTGGATTAAGGCTTCTGTTGCATATTGCGTCGCAAATCCTCATTTTATCACTTCAGTAGTAGTCAATTGGATTTACACTTGATGAACTGAAAATATAAATAAACAATTGAAAAATAAAACCAAATTTTTGTCCAAAAAGTAAACATGAAAGCCAACATTAGGAAATGTAAAAAGTACTATCCACATCAAAGTATTTAAGCTTCAAAAGTAGAAGTAATATTGGGTTCATAACAAGAACCATTTAACCAAAATAGTTGATTACGTTTTTGTTTTTAATCAATCAAAACTATCAAAGCTTTCTTCTTAAATGAGCAATATAATGGAAAGTGTTTGTAGGCTAACCCTTTTCCCATTGATAAACCAAACCAGACCTGCAAGTCCGTACATAATAGGTTCTGAGGGTAAGAAAAGTGAAAATGATATCCTGACCAAAAGAAAAGAAGAAGAAATCACCAAACAACCAAGGTTATGAAAATTTTGTAGCTGCATTTTTTCAATATAAGAAGCAATGGTTGAAAAGTTAAGATATTCAACCGGACAGAGTAGCGAATAAAATAAACTTTAAAAGCTCATACAATACAATGTTATATCAATAGTTATTATAAAATAAAAACACAAAACCGTGATGGAATCCACTTAAATAAAATCACTGTACTAAAAAATATATACAAGGTTAGATTCACGTGAGACCAACCGTTTTCCTTAGACTTTGTATGATCACATTTTTACATTTGAAACTTCATAGCAAAACATTATGAAGGTAAAAAAACCCAAACTTTCATGGTGTTTTGCTGTGAAGTTTCACGTGTAAAAAAGTGGTCTCACATGATCCCAAGTTTATATATATAATTCGGTAAAGGCTAAAAGACATACGATTGAACCCAAAAAAATTCAGAGCATGATCCAGCCGAAATCGGCAGAGCCCCAACAGTTTCGGTCAATTTGGCTGGTCTATATTAAAGAGTCCATTTGCTACGGATCAAATCCGATCACTGCATATGGTACCGGATCAAATCCAAAACTTGGCACGGTAGCAACCTCAAGCTCGACTTTTCGATTTGCAAAAATGCAGCTTTTGGAAAGCGATAAAAAGCTCGAAAAGGAAATCTATAATCACTATATAATTCACATAAGATTTGAACACAGAAAGCTAAAACTTTTACGGACTTCTAACTATACATTCAACCGACAAACCCGTTGCATCCTTGAGGTCCCTAAGTTTTGGCCTAAAATGAAAAAAAGGGAACCATCTATAATATATATATATACATATATATATCCTCTATTATTCGAACTATATAAGCTTAGAGATGAAAAAAGTACTCATCTCACTCAAGGTCTTTTCAGCAATCAGGTAAGACTACTTGAGGTTCTCCTGAGGACTCTTAACTTCTCTTTCGCTTTTTGAGTTTTCAGCAAGGCTTTCATTCTCATTTCTTCGAAAAAATGCACAGAAAGTTTCGATATTTCATTTACGAGCAAAGAAATAAAAAGGTTTTTCAATTAAAAAAATGATCTAAATGATGTGGAGACCTGTTGTTTTCTTTTTCTCTCTATTTCTGCCTGTTGTTTTCTCTTTCTCTTTATTTCTGCCTGTTGTGAGAAAAGAATTCGAGTATTCAGTCATAACTGAAAAACTTAAAACTTGAGGGAAAGTGAAAATTATTTGTTCTTACCAGAGCTTGTTTCAGCTGAGCATTCTCCTCCTTTAACATGTTTAATTCTGCTTCCAATTCAACAGTGTAGGCTTGCAGAAAAACCGAAACCAAGATCTTGATTGTGATATCCTCTGTTTGAATAATTCAAAAATTAGTATTGTTTTGATGGATTAACAATCAACTACCCTAGGATCAATCTCACAAATCCAATAAGTTAAGAGAAGCTTTATAAAATAATTAAAACAGACTTACAAATCTAACGGATACATTTAAGGAAGTTAAGAAATGGGATCCAATCAACACCCAAAGATAGTATCAGCAACAAAAGATACAAATTAAATTCAAAATCTAGGAAGGGCAAAGATACGAAAGTTATCACTTACACATAAAAACCCTTCCGATTAAACATTCACTTCAATTCAAAATAATTCCACTCGTCACCTTGGTTTCAAGGTTTAGTGCTAGAAAAAGAAGCATGAAATAGTTTGTAAAAGCGAGGGATGCTTTATCTGCTGCTCACAGCATGTATTTAAGGTCATTAACTAACTTTGGCGCCAATCTTCTCCGATTTGACACTGTTTCCCTCCAAACCAGCAAGACCACCACCTGCCTCAATCACGAAATGTCACTGGGCATCTGATTTCAAACGTTGTAATCGACAAATCGGTGATCAATTGTATTAGGAGACAGAAAACGGAAGAAGAAAGGAGATAGACTAACTTGAGAACCACCGAGAGCAACAATGATACAATAAGAGAAGAAGAAACATGAGAATTCATCCGCATTTTTGAGAGAGAGAAACAAATTTTACAAAAATAAGGATTTCATCCCATTTCTAGAGGGAAGGCAAACATTGTGATCCAGGTTGCAAAATCAAGAATGTAGTCTAACCATCAACCAGGCCTCAAATATGTAAGACAACCATCGGCAGCCTCAAGAAAGTTATCTTAATGCATAATTTATAAAAGAAATCTACCTTTTCTCATATTAAGATGAAGGCACTACAGATGCAACTTATGTTCTAATCGATCACCCTTTGATCATCGGTAGAATTCAAATATAAACAGCAATCGGTAGCTGTAAAATTCCAAACTTGGCGTCTATGACTACTTCTATCATTACGCGGACATCCATGCTTTTTAATGAGAGTAATATCTTCCTTTGTGTCGTCCCTCCAAGAACTAACCGTTTATATTGTCAATAAGCAGAATTCCAAAGGGCGTTAAGTAGAGTTAGGTGATCGAGTGACCATAAGCTGGGAATAAGGGAACACCTAAGCATGGCCTTGTGCTAATCCTATGAGTTATAGCAGAACCATAAGCAGTTCATTTTAGCATATTAAAAAAAATTAGATTATGTAAACATATAAGAATTAAGATTTTGATATAATATCATTTCTATGCATTCTAAGAATCCGGAAAATTCCCTCCAAGTTGAGAGAAGCCAATTGATGAGCACAAGTTGAACTCAACCTAATTTTTTTTTAAATCGCTTAGTTAAACGATGAGTTTCTAATAGAAGCAGTAACGAATGCTTGACTTGTATGTGGCCAATTAAACACGCTTCAACCAATCGACGTAGTCATGGGATGCTTAATGCCTAATCATAGATTTTTAAAACACAATCCAATCGATGTGTACATGATAGTTTGAGACCAAATCAGAAAACCAACAAGGAAAATGAGCGATGGATACTTCACTCTCAGCGTCAAGGCCAATCAATTCTGAAATATCACCTTATGTATGTGGTCATTTTTGTTATAAAAGGTTGTTATGACAAATACAAACATGTTAAAAACTACCCACCATCGAAAACACTGTGTAGAAGAAAACTGAAATCAACAATTTGAGCAAGTTGCAGAAGAAACATGAACCTGCAGGAGAAGAAATATTACAACCATGAAAATACCTTTTATCTACATGTTATATTATAGTCAATGGGATAATAGCCAATAAATTTGAGTATCTATCTACATGTTAAATTACACCCAATAACATTAATCAAACGTATAAAGCAAAACATCAAATAACCAAACCTGAGTTATAAGGGTAAGGGCACCATTCGAGCAATTCAAGTGAAATTAGTGACCATTCACCGGCACAAAAAACCTTGCATAAAAAGCCATAACCGTTTCCTCCATCATTGGAATTTACGCCAATATTTGAGAAGCAGAATGAAAGCAACATAAGATGGGTATATAAAAATTAGTACGTACCAAGACCGAATTAGGGGACACTCTAGATCTGATTGCCGACATTGTTAGAAGTGTAAAAGAACAAAAGGATGGCTGTAGATTCCCAAAATCAAATGAATTTATGATCCCTTCCTCATCCTTTCTCTCCGGGAAACTGGTATGTGCCCCTTCCTCGTCCTTTGTCTCTGGGCAATTGGCCGATGCTTCTTCCCCTATGGTTGTTGATTATAGGTATAAACACTGAGTCTTGCAGAAAATCCATGGAAATTGACATCGCAGAAGCAGAGGTGGGAAAACTGAATTGCGAGGTGGAGAAAGAAAACGGAATAGTTCTTTTTGATTCCTTCTTCAAGAATTCTACGGGAGAGGAAGTGGATTTAGGGAGAGAATTAAGGGGAGTGGGAAGGTGGTTTGAAACTTTGAATACCAGTGATCACGAAATTAAGGGGAGTGGGAGCGTTATTAGCTTTGAGAGTTGTAAACAACGCATAAAAAGAAGGAGCTCTTAAATTTTTCAAGAAAACTGAAACTGCTGGTTTTTAATATAGTATAGATATAGATATAGATATAGATTAACGGAGGTTTAATGGAAATTAACGGAGGTTTAAGATATTTAACGGAGGTTTAGGGTATTTAACGGAGGTTTAAGGTATTTAACGGAGGTTTTGGTTATTTTTAACGGAGGTTTTGGTTATTTTTGTCAAACGAGGAGAGAGATGGTTACTATGTACAATAATTTTTCTCAAATGGTCATTTCTACCAATTTCCCGGGATTGGGAAGAGTCTGGGGGATGGGATATAAAATAGTAAATTACATATTTGGTCCCTATGGTTTTAATATAATATGAAAAAACGTAAAATGATTGAAATACTATATTACTTTACCTACTTAACAAAAAAAAATTAACAGACTTAAAAATAGGGACGCAACATATTATAAAATATAAACCACGAGTCCATATTTGTAATTATTTCGTTTTAAGGACCCAGGCTGTTAAAACCAATATACCACAGAAACCAAATATGTAATTTACTCTAATTTAAAATATATTTTCAACAAAATACATGAAACTTTTTTCCATTTTGTCCTAAAGAATAACATGCTAGGTGCTTTCTTCAACTTTCTTCCATCTGATGGAGGGTATTTTGGTAACTTTTAGAAAGAAATGGATTTGTGGGTAGGCTTGTTTATGGGTTGGAGCGGGTTGATGGTATTTAAACAATTCAATCAAATGTTTGCAGTTTGAAAAATCGTAACCCAACCCAACCCTCAAACCCAAATTATCGGTTGATCGGGGTGAAACTTTGGTACATCATTTTACGATCTTACTAAGCGTTTTGTTTAAACGAAGTAATATTAAAATGAGAACATATAAAAAAGTCTAACAAACTCTAAAAAAAAGTTGAAAATTCATGCAAATAATAAAGTAAATTACGGTGAGATTGTAATATAATTTTGAGTATACCTAATTCCGCGTTGGTTTAATGTACATATGTTAATCAAAAATTTAACAGTGGTAATAAATGCGTAGTATACAAAGACATTGGGTTCATCGGGTTGGGTTGGGTTCATATTACCCCAACCCGATTCCAACTAAATAGATGCGGTTTGGCCTATTTCTATATTAACTATTTTTCAAAAGACCTTGGATTAAGTTTTTTTAGATTTTTTTGAGTTGAGTTGGTCGGGTTTGTCGGAATTTTGAGCACCTCTATTAGTGGGGGTCAAAATGGGGATGGAGAGAGGGGGAAGACAATAATTTTGAAAATGAAATAAAGTATACACACAAACCTTTTTCCACTATTGACTTTTGTATTAATGTGTCTTATGAATACCTTTTTTTATTCAAAGACGAATTATATTTTCGGTCACTTTTATGATTTGTTCTTTAGTTTGATTTCTAAAATTTACAAAACATATTACTTATTTATTTTTTGTGTTTTAAAACTCAAACTTCATCTGCTTTTATCCAAGGGTGTTAGCTCAGTTGGATAGGTAACATCCCTGGGGGGTGTGGGGTGAAAGCCACACTACCAGGGTTCGATTCCTGCGGTTGACATTTCTGAGATATCCAGACTTTGGGCCTGGGCCTTAGGGGCCAGGTTCGGGGCCGGTACGGGAGGATCCAGTCTATGGGATCCACTTCCCTGCCGGTCGGGTTCAGCCATAGGTTGGATCGGGTTGCAGCGGATTAGTGGGTTGGCCCGTAATGGAGACCCGATAACGCTGGAGCGTGTGTGTGTGTTATATGCCGTTCAAAAAAAAAAAAAAAAACTCCATCTGCTTTAACACCATAGCCCTTTTTAAATGTATTATGTACTCTCATGTGAGGGATATTTTGACATTTTACTTTACCCTTCTTCTTATTCATCAAAAACATATACCCCTTAGCTACCCACACCATTCACTTGCACCATGTGAAAAGCACATGACTGACTTAACGAACCATCCGCTAATGGAGTTAACTAGAGGGACTAGTTTGGATTTCGAAACATGAAATATAGACCACCAATGTACTTTATAAACTTTAGGGACAAAAAATAAAAGGTTGTCATATGAAAGGGGACAGAAATGTAATACACTCTTAGGCCTTGTTTACTTTTTACAATTTGCCACTTAACCTATTTTTAAATTCAAACCGTTTTTCCCCAGTATCTCTTAAAACCATCCGGAAATAAAAGGTTACCTACACCCTTAATACCTCTTATCCACTCAGTACTAAGCCTCTACGCTTCCAGACCTCTCAAGTCTCTCAATCTCCAAATCAATCTCTCAGGCAAATCGATCTCCAATGTATGGCGATCTCCCCTCTTGATTGTTGGTTTGTCCAATGGTTGGTCCCTTTTGTTAGTCCTTGTGGTTCGTCCCTATGGCTCATCCATGTAGTTCGTCCTTGTATGTCAATCTCCCCTCCTGATTATGGTCTGTGATTTATGATATCTTTGTAGAAGCAACGTGTTTTTGTGATTTATGTTTGTTTCGTCCTCAGCCTGCGCCTTTTTTGGGTAACCATCTGGTTTGTGCATTTTTTATTACCTATCTGGTTTATGCGTTTTTATGTATTCTCCATTTGTGCATTTTTTTATTACCTATTTGCATATCCCTTTACAGTAGCTAGTTCTTCAAAAGAAACATCTTGGTTGTTGATTATTAAATTTTGAGTGATTGGACTTCCTAAAGTGATAGACTTGATATAAGAGTTGATTTAAAATATCATCAAAAGAAACATCTTGGTTGTTTGATTATCTCTTTATAGTAGTTATTACATAAGGAAAGGTCTAAAAAAAACTCAACAAACTCTCTGATTTTGATTGATTAAATCTTTAAACTATTTTTTCCAATGATAAAACCCTTAAACTTTCTACAACTGGTTAAATACATTCTTGTAACCTATAAAAACAGGTTAATGTGATAAAAATTTGGGAAAAGTCTAAAAAAACTCAACAAATTATATGATTTTGAATGATTAAGTCCTTATTTTTTTAACAGATAAAACCTAATTTTTTTCACCAAATAAATTGTTGAACTTTTTTTGAACAAATAAATCACAATGTCTTTTTGATGGAACAAAAACATGAACTTAATTTTGAACCAATAAATCCAAAACTTTTTGGGAACAAAATCATGGGTAAAAAATTATATATACAGTCTCTTATTGATAACGAAGTACAATGAACCAATTAACAAAGAAAAATTATACCAATATTTCAATTACTAATTTTGAAACACATAAAAGTTATGCCTAAAACATCAATAGATACATACAAAAATCTTTATACATCAAAAAATTAAGTTAATGAACTTAATTTATGTTTTAAGCATAACTTTTATATGCTTTGGAATTAGTACCGGAAATGATATAATTTTTCTATTAATTGGTTTGTTATACTTTGTTGTCGGTGAAATGAATTGTATATTTATTTTTTTTGTTTAAAAAAAAGTTTCGGATATTTTTAAGGGTGTTACACAAAAGGGACCTAAGGATCTTTCATGGCCTTCCCCTCCTCCTCACCCCCTCTATGATCACTCTTCCCACTCTGCTCTTTGGTTTCGTTATTGGTCTCCTATGAACGTGCCCAAACAAACACAATCCATTTTCCCTCAATATGTCGGTTGTTGGGGCAACTCCGAACACCGTACGAGAAACCTCATCCGTATGATAAACAAATTACAATTAACAAGGATACTCATTCTACATCATTTGTGGGAATAGTGTGCTTTACATTCTTAATCAATCCTAATCGGATATTTTTAAGGGTGTTACACAAAATGGACCTAAGGATCTTTCATGGCCTTCCCCTCCTCCTCACCCCCTCTATGATCACTCTTCCCACTCTGCTCTTTGGTTACATTATTGGTCTCCTATGAACGTGCCCAAACAAACACAATCTCTTTTCTCTCAATATGTCGGTTATTGGGGCAACTCCGAACACCGTACGAGAAACCTCATCCGTATGATAAACAAATTACAATTAACAAGGATACTCATTCTACATCATTTGTGGGAATAGTGTGCTTTACATAATCAATCTTAACAAATTTTCTCTATTCTTTTAGTTATTAACGAAATCTCGAGATTGTTTGAGGAGTGAGACATAGGAAACAAGGTTTGAACTACAATCACAAAAAATCAAATCCGATAACAGGATTAGATGTCCCAATGTGTGGAGATGTATCATGACAGTTGTTAGGTCGGTCTTTATGGGTCCAATCATAATGATTCAAAAAAACATGGTCATTTCAAAGACCGATGTCTAGTCTGAAAATTAGGATTGATCTGGTGCTAACAGTTTTGATCAGTCTTATTTAGTAAACTAGCCTTTGTAATGGTGTTGACAACCACAATTTGATACCTGATCAGTCTTTAACGGATTAATGTTCAAGAAGTAGAGATTATTTTAAATCAAGAGGAGTAGAGGATTGACTCGAGCTCTTCGGTCCTTGAAGAACGATCCTTAAGTTGGGCTTGATTCAAATTTAGATAATAAAACTTTTATACATCACCTACGTGTACAACATATACAAATATAAAAGCTCTATGACTTTTATATACACTTCATATATGTATCTACACACGGTTGATTACTCATATATTTTTTATTTCTCCTTACCGTACATTTTCATATTTCTAAAACTTTAAGTTAACAACTTGAATATGTACGACCCATTAAAATTTTATGCATAGTTTTACAAAATTAACTGATAATCAACTGATATAAATTAAGTAAGCCCAAACACATAATAAATATTGCAGCCTGGGTGTGTGTTCAGACGGGTAGCCGTTGCTCATCCAATTGGTTGTTCACTATCAACTTTTTTTCCTTTCTATTTTGCTTATTGTTTTGTTGGCTCGGTTATGTCACTTATGTGCTCCTTCTTTTTGGTTTTGGGAGCCGTTTACCAAAACTTACCCGGGTAAGCGCTTACTGTTAATGCCAAAAAATGACTTGACGATAGATTAATGATTCGGACATTTATCAACTAAAGAAACAAAACCAATTCGAAAAACAAACAAACAGAATGCAAACAACACAAAGAATTGTTGACGCGGAAAACTCCCTTCCGAGAGAAAAACCGCGGACGACCGTAAGGGGATCGTCGATGCACTAAAAAAAGGACGTCAAACAGGGACGCCGGCCTTAAGAACAATAAACAAGGTTACAGAAACAGTATGAATGATCGGTCGTGAGTCTATGACTGTTGTCATGACTTATAGCGCTGTTGTCGTGAGTTTGGACCGTGGTGTCGTAAGTTCGTCAAAGTATACTCGAAGCTCCTCTCAGTATTTTGCTAAGTTTCAATGTGTCTTTCTTGTTGATTTAAGCTCTCTTTTTATACTTGAGCCTGGACGAGGGTCTTGGTAACGGCCAAACGGTCATAACGGAAGAATCTTCATGATTTGTCTTCAATGTCGCCATAAAGCCTTTGACTCGTAACTGAAAATGATATGAATACAAAGATAACGGTATAACGGATATATTATTAACCACATTAGGTCTCACGGTTAGTACCTCGTTAGTCAAGTTATAGCATTTTCTAATGGAGTTAATGGCAGAAGTTTAACGGAGTTAACGGCATTAATTATGGGTATAACAGTTTGCCCCTAAATTTTTGAGATTTTTTGCGGGAAATTATTTCAAGAATTTATTCTGTCATGCGACCAAATTTTTGGCAACTATATTGATTAAGGCGGTAGTCGATTTGATTTGGAATAGTAATCGATTTAGTCCCGGTTGGATTTTGGGATAATGATGATGATGACATCATCCCCATGATACGCGGATGACATAGGCGGGGGACAGGTGTCGAGAATCCAGCGATTGCATGTAAGACCTTGATCGATAGCTGTTGATCTGGGAAAAATTGAATCGTTTTCCTTTCGCATAAAAGGAGACGATTAGATTTCTTTTCCTTTCTTCTCTGCCTTCTCACTTTAAGAACCTGCAAAAACCGAGAGAATTAAGGTACGTCTCCCAGAGAACTTAACTTCTTTATGCCTTATAAAACTTTAGCGAAAAAGCCTAGAAAGCGTCAAGAGGCACTTTTATATTCAGAGGTGAGCGAAGTCGATATCCTAAATATTGAAATGGATCATTTCAGTAGGATAGAGAGTGATGACGACTTAACGACTTTTAGGGATTTATGGGGTGTGCCAGATGATATAACCCTTATTATTCCGGGTAACCGTAAATCGTACGAATGTCCGTTAGGGCATTTCGTTTTGTATGAATATCCTTTCAAGATAGGAATATCATGGTCGCTGTCGGGATTGGCGAAAGAGTCCATGACTACTTTTGCATTGTCCCCGGGGCAATTGATGCCCCAATTTTGGTGGATCGTTTATACGATTGAGCGTTTGATGGCTAACTGGTCGTCTAAATTTAATGTTCAAGATCTTCTCACGGCGTATTCCGTGAAAAATGACGATAATCTGAGGTATACCCTTTTTAGTCGATTCAAGGGGGTTAAGACGCTAGTTCAGGGGACCTCCGTTAATGACCGCAAGTGGAAGACGTGTTTCGTCTTTGGTCGCTTGTCGAACCCGAAAAATGATAATCAGTGGATAGTATCGTGGTGGAATACCGTTAGTGAGTATTTTGTCTTTTCTTTTGGTGAAAACTTTTACTTTTAGTTTTTCTTTCTTTTACCATAACTTGATCATTGCTTGTTTGCAGAAATAGATTTCACCCATTTTACCGCCGGCGACACAACCGAGAGAATTGAAAAGTTTTTGGCGGATTTCCCAGCCAAAGAAAGGTCTTTCTACGTTCGTCCGAGGAAGAGATGGCAGGTAAGGATGATGCTACGTTCATTATTATTGTCTGTAGTGTCCTTTGTCTCTTACCCCTTTTTCGTTTTGTCAGGTGAAGTTCCTCTTCGTAGGACGTCTAAAAGAGAGAAAGAGGCGCTTTTGGCCCGTAGAGGAAGGGAACTGGCCCTTGGGGATTCGTCTTCTAATCCGTTGACTAAGAAGGCTAAGGTGAGAAAATCTGGTGTCTTCACTATAAGAATCGGTAGTGGCCAAGCTGGCGTAGCTACTTCCGCGGGGGTGACTATGGGCGTTATCGACGCCGAGCCTATCTGCTTTGCTTCTCCCGTAACAGGGGCACATGTTGCGTCAACGCAAAAGGTTGCGTCGTCGACGCCGGAAGATCCGAAGACGATGTTACCGTCGGAACCCTTAGAAAGGTATCTGGGGAAGAAACCCATCTTCATCGAGGAGAACATGAGGGATGATTCATCAGAATTTGAGATGATGAACATCAGAATCCCTAAAGATTTTTGCTTGACGACATTCTGTCGCGGGAGAAGTTATTCCCTCACTTGAAGCAGTTCATGCTTCCCAACCTCCATAGTCGCTATGAGAAGTCGACCATTGAGGACTTGGACACCCATACCACGGGCCTGGCGTTTCTGGTAAGCCTTTTCTTTTCTCCTTTGTTTTTTTCTATTCGTATGTTTTGTGTTAACATTTTGGTTTTTCCAGACTTTCCAGTCGTCCCTTTTCCTGCATTCTCATATGAACAGGTCCCTGGTTCCGAAGGCATTGGCCAGGGAACAGGCGGCTTTGGCGTGGGAGGCGGAGGCTCTGAAAAGGGTCAAGGATTATTCTCGTCGCCTGGATAATGCCCAGGATGAGTGTGAGAATGAGATCTATTTGTGGAAGATGGCTGAGGGGCAATTGAGGGAAGCCCAATTCCAGGTCTTATCCTTGGAGGCGGAGATGGCTTCAACTAAGGCGACTTTGGTTGAGAATGAGAAGGTTGGCAGAGTTTTACGGTCCAAGGTTGAAGAGATATCGACTCGGGCCGAGACTGCAGAGGGAAGGTTGGCTTCTTCCGAGATGAGGTCGAGAGAGCTTCAGGTGGAGGTTACCCAACTGAAAGAGAAGATGAAGGCTCTTGAAACATTCACTCGTTGGAAGATTAAAGCAGCCATTTTCCGTCGTCACTTGTCCGGAAAAGATGGCCTTGCGTCAGCCAAAGGAGATGTCGACTTTTTCTTTCAGGAGATCGGGACTTCGGATGATTTGGATATGGAGGATCGGGAGGAGAGCGACGAGGACAACACAGTTGCTATCGACCCCTCTCTTGGCCAGCCACAGTCTTAGGCTCTTTTGATTTTCTCTTTTTTGTATTTTTTTACCGCGGTCGGCACTTTTGGTCGGGCCATGCTTATGTAAGAAAATTTAGTTTATCTTACACTCGCTTTTCTTATTTTGCTATAACTTAGGCTTTTTATTCATTATTCTTGCTTGCTTTGTGGGTCTCTGCGACTTCTGGCGCTCCTGTGATCGAAAGAAAACATTAGGGGTGGACCAACGACCCTCCGATGCTCAAGTTAGTAATTATATAGAGAAAAAATATGCGGGAAAAACTTGCGAACTTAAAAGAAATACTTCCTGAGATGAGTGGTATTCCAACTTCGTGGGATATCCTGATTTTTCATTTTGCCTTTTGCGATCTCAAAATAATTTGTCATTCGTGTGTCTTCAGTCGCAAATTTCCCGTTTAGTTGATTGACGATCAGCAGGGAATCACTTTTAACTAATTGATGTTTTGCCCCCACCTCGTGGGCCATTCCTAGTCATGCGATCAACACTTCGTATTCTGCTTCATGGTTCGTTGCTTTGAAGTCGCAAGATATCGAATATACCATTATGCCCCCCTGTGGTGATTTTAGGACGAGTCCCAAGCCGGTTCCATGTATGTTCGACGATCCGTCAACGTAGATTGTCCATTGGTTGTCGTCTAAATTCACCATAGATGAAATCTCTGCGATGGCTTCCTTCTCTAGGTCGGGTGTAAAATATGCGATAAAGTCAGCAATTGCTTGTGATTTTATTGTTGTTCATGGAATAAAGGAGATGTCGTAACCACTTAGATAAATACTCCACTTCGCGATTCTGCCAGTTAATTCCGACTTCCACAAGACGGACTTGAGCGGGTAGTTGGTGATGACAGCAACTGGATGAGTTTCAAAGTAATGTCATAACTTCTTTACAGAAGTTACTAATGACAGAAGCAACTTTTTCATCGACGAATATCTTGTTTCTGCATCGACGAGGGATTTACTCACGTAATATATTGGTCTCTGCTGGTTTTCGTCTTCTTGAACCAATACTGAACTTACGGAAGTGTTACTTACCGATAAGTATAGGTACAAGATTTCATAATCTTTTGGTTTCGACAGAAGAGGTGGGGACATCATGTATTCCTTAAGTTCACCCATCGCTTTTTCGTGACTATCAATCTAGTCGAAACCTTTATTTTTCCTAAGGACATTGTAGAATAAATGACATCTGTCCGACGATTTTGAAATAAAGCGGTTTAAAGCTGCTACTCTCCCAGTCAAGCATTGCATTTCTTTTAGGCTCCTTGGTGATTGTAAGTCGAGGATTGCTTTGATCTGATCTGGACTAGCTTCAATGCCTCGGCACGTCACCATGTGTCCTAAGAATCTTCCCGCGCAAACTCCAAAGGAGCTTTTAGTTGGATTCAGCTTCATATCGTATTTTCTTAGGATTTCAAAAGATTCTTTGAGATGCTCAATATGATCGATCTTGCATTTTGACTTTACGAGCATATCGTCGATGTATACTTCCATTGTCTTGCCCAGGAAATTTTTAAACATAAGGTTGACGAGTCGTTGGTACGTTGATCCGACGTTTTTTAGACCAAAGGGCATTACTTTGTAGCAATAGATGCCTTTGTCTGTCATGAAGGCTGTTTTTTCTTGATCATCCGGATGCATGAGTATTTGATTGTATCCGGAATATGCGTCCATGAATGTCAAGAGTTCATGTCCAGTTGTGGCGTCGACCATGGCATCCATGTGTGGAAGAGGGAAAGGATCTTTGGGACATGCTTTGTTCAAGTAAGTGAAATCAATACAAACTCGCCACTTTCCGTTCTTTTTCTTGACCACGACAACGTTGGCTAGCCAGTCTGGATACTTGACCTCTCTAATCTTTCCAGATTTCAGCAAGTTGTCGACCTCTTCATTGATAATCTTGTTCCTTTCAGGCGCAAACTTCCTTCGCTTTTGCTTGATCGGGGGAAAGCTTGCGTCCACGTTCAACTTGTGTGATATTATACTCGGGTCTATGCCGACCATATCTTCGTGCGTCCAAGCGAAACAATCGGAGTGGTCCCTTAGGAATCGTATGAGATCATTCTTTATTTCTTCGTCCAAGGATGCCCCCAGGAATACTGTGCGTTCTGGTCTGGCTGGATCCAAGGCGATTTCCTGGAGTCCGTAGTCGTCAGGGGACTTGTCGTCCGCCTGGCTCTGTAATTGCTAGATGCTCTGCTTTCGAGGTCTCATTGCGACTTTGTAGCATTCTCTTGCGTCTTTTCGTTCACTTCTTATTTCCTGTATCCCCCAGGGAGTAGGAAATTTTAACGTCTGATGGTACATCGAGGGGACTGCCTTCATATCGTGTATCTAGGGTCTTCCAAGGATAACGTTGTAAGCTGAGGAACACTCGACCACGTTAAAGCGAGTTGATTTATTGACCATTTTGCGAAGATGGGTACTGTGATTTCGCCCAATGTCGTGGACGCGTCACCATTAAAACCGACTAAGACCGTTGATCGTCGTACGACTTCTTCCTCGCTTATCCCCATAGCTTTGAGGGTATTGAGAAATATGATGTTGGTTGAGCTTCCTCCGTCGACGATAATTCTTTTGGTCAGACAATTCCCGATGGTGAGTTGAACGACAAGGTCATCATGATGTCTGCGTCTGGTGTCGCCTAGATCCTCCTCGCTGAATGTTACTGTCAGGGAGTCAAGCTTTCTGTCGTCTCCCTTTTGGTAATCAACGGGGATGCTGGACTCGTCAAACTTTTGCCCCGCATGTCTTTTAGCGGCTGAGTATGTTAATCCACACACGTCGGATCCTCCTGTGGCCTGCGTCGAGACCAAATCGTTGAGATAGCCCTTTTGTGATAGTCATGCGATTTCTTTCCTGAGGACTTGACAATCGTCCGTGTCGTGCCCATGATCATTATGAAAATCGTACCATTTCGTCGTATTTTTTTGGTCGTTCGGTCGATCACCTTTCTTGGGCCATCGTACTGTAGCTTGGAGATTTTTCAATGTTTCCACTAGTTCCTTCGAAGTACCTGCAAAACCGTAAGTTGAAAACTTTGGGTATTGGGTGAACTTGGGGTTTACCTTGGGTTCGACTTTTCTTTTTTCATGCCTGACGTTAGAAACCACTTTTAAATTTTTGAATTCAGGCTTTTTGACTCCAAGCATCCGTTTATCAGAAGATCTTTGTTGTCGGAAGGCAGCGTCATCCTCGACTCTCATATGAGCCAAGTTCCGTGCTCTCACATCTTCAAATGTATCGGCTGGATATTTGGTAAGATCTAGGTATAGACCCGAGCTGTTGTCTAGCCCTCGTTTGTAAGCTTCGATCGCCGTTTTGATGTCACAATTACGTATCCCGATCATCTCCATGTTGAACCGGTTGAAGTAGTTCCTGACGGTTTCTCCTTCCTTCTGAATTACGTAGTAGAAGTCACTAGTTTGTTTTTCCATCTTGCCATTGCTGGCGAATTGTTGGAAAAACTGGTTGACGAGGTCGGGGAACGAATTAATCGATTTGGGCTTGAGGTTGATCAACCAATGTAGTGCTACACCCGTGAGGGACGCTCCGAAACTTTTGCACATGCAGACTTCTTGAAAATTATGGGCTATCGATGTCGTCCACATGAGTTGTTTATATTTTGCAGCATGCTCGTTGGGGTCCGTGATACCAGAATACTTTGGCGTGAACGTAGGAATGTTGTACTTTTTGGGAACGTCTATCAGAGCGATCGAATCAGCGAAAGGTGAAGCTTGAAAACCGGTGGAAGGCTCTACGTCGACGGGCACTGCTGCTCTAGGTAGTTTTGCAAGTAATGACAACATTTTCTCATTCTGCTCTTCAAGTTGCTTGAACTTTCGGGCGACTGGGTCATCATAGGGGGTTTTATGAGTGTCGAATGGATGGTTTGCATTCATCATGGGGATTGACGTATGATTGGTTGTAAACAGTATGCTCCGATAGGTGAAATCATGACCTTCGCCATTAGTGGTTGTATAGGGTGAATTAACGTACGTATATACTACGGTGGTTGGAATGGGTACGAATACGTATGTTTGCCCAATATTGGAATTATTCGGTGGTTGAGAAAATAGTATAGATATGTGCGTCGAATCCATGACGGAGCTGTTTAATAGAAACGTCGTAGTATTTTGTGGAACCGATGCTGTCATGTGTGTTTGTTCCAGAACAGAATTGCTTTGCGATGCACCTGGAATTGATGCGGGCGCAGAACTTTGTGGCAGAGGCAGTGGCGGTCTTCCTGGAAATGAGGTAGGCATGATACTGCGCGGTGGAGGCGGTGGCGGCGTACCCTGAGATCCAAAGAGCGGGATTGAGACAGAGGACGAGTCGACATTTGGGTTTCTTAGAGCATGGATCTCCTGGTTAGCTTTGCGATTCTGTTCCTCCAAAAAGTTCACTCGTTGTCGCAAGGCTTCCAATTCATTTTGCGTTTGATTTCGTGCGTTTCCGCTTTGGTTATCTTCTATCCTCATCATTCCTGTTTCAAAGAAAGTTCTTAAACAAGTTAGTAGCCAAGGAAGTTTTTCGAAGAGATCTTTTCTCTAGTTGTGTCCCACAGATGACGCCAAACTGTTAATGCCAAAAAATGACTTAACGGTAGACTAACGATTCGGACCTTTATCAATTAAAGAAAGAAAACCAATTCGAAAAACAAACAAACAGAATGTAAACAACACAAAGAATTGTTGATGCGGAAAACTCCCTTCCGAAAGAAAAACCGCGAACGACCGTAAGGGGATCGTCGATGCACTAAAGAAAAAGGACGTCAAACAGGGATGCCGGCCTTAAGAACAATAAACAAGGTTACAGAAACAGTATGAATGATCGGTCGTGAATCTATGACTGTTGTCGTAACTTATAGCGCTGTTGTCGTGAGTTTGGACCGTGGTATCGTAAGTTCGTCAAAGTATACTCGGAGCTCTTCTCAATATTTCCTTAAGTTTCAATGTGTCCTTCTTGTTGATTTGAGCTCTCTTTTTATACTTGAGCCTGGACGAGGGACTTGGTAACGGCCAAACGATCATAACGGATGAATCTTCATGATTTGTCTTCAATGTCGCCATAAAGCCTTTGACTCGTAACTGAAAATGATATGAATACAAAGATAAAGGTATAACGAATATATTATTAACGACGTTAGGTCGCACGGTTAGTACCTCGTTAGTCAAGTTATAACATTTTCTAACGAAGTTAATGGCAGAAGTTTAACGGAGTTAACGGTGTTAATTATGGGTATAACACTTACCAAGTCACATTACCTTACCGGATGAAGATGGTAAGAACTAAGAATCTTACGTGGCAAGAGTGAGACAAAGACCAAGAGTCTTACCTGATAAGTGAGGGCGACGACTCTTACCACAGTAAGTGAGGGCGACGACTCTTACCACAGTAAGCGTTTGCCGGGTAAATTGCTACATACAATACCGTTTTTGTGGATTAAAATCCTACTCGATAAATAAATGATAGTATTAATTTTACCCACAAACATTTACCGAATAAGTGTTCGGTAAAGTCCCCCTTAGTTTCTAGTCTTTATAGAAATCGTTTTTACTATATATTCTTTTTTTAATAAATTTTTTGGCCTATTAAAAAAGTACATAATAAACATTGCACGTTGTTAACACAATAAATAAATATTTTATAAATTCGGAGTTTTATTACAAAAAATTACATTAAATTTACGTTTCCCAATTACAATAAAATTTTAATCCTGATGAATTGGGCCTTGTTGTTTGGGCTCGACAAGCAAAGAACACTGTTTCGTTCTGAGACAGAAGAAGGAACCCAAATTCATGATGATATTGACATGGCGTCTGTTGAGAAATTCCGTTTGTAATTGCAGAGATTAAAATCGACAGTTGGTGAAATTTTTAGAGATTATGAACAAGAAAGGCCTAGCGATTTTGTTGCGTTCTAAAATGAGGCCTCTCTCCCCTGTTTCTGTAAGTAATCATCGTATCTTTGACTCAATTTTTCTTCGATTATTTGATCTGGACTTGATTCTCGAAGGAAATTAGAATTATTAAGTATAATGTTAGTATGTGTTGGTTTGAATTTTCTAAGATATGAAAAATACATAAGCATTGCAATATGGAATGGATGGCTGATAATTTATATGAATACTTCATTTTGAATGCAAATTAAATTGGGGAAATGTTTCAGTTTTGCTTTATTGGTACATGAATTTTTCCTGCAAGGTTTAGGACTATGAATTAATGATGAGTATAATGGATTAAATACAATTAGAGTTGATGATCTGTAACTATGAGCAAATAGGTACTATAGTATTTGGAACTGCTAAACTTGTATCTTAATTTTGCTTATGGGTTCTCACGATGATCATGATTACATAAATTCATATAATTTATATCCTATATATGGAATCACTCATTCATCCAAGATTGACATGGAGGGAACTAGTGAAGTGAGATTTGCATTAGTGGAGTATAATGGTGTTAACATTAGACATGAGCGTAGAAGGATGCTAGGGTTCTGGAACCCTAGAAGTTTATATTTCCTACTTGGTTTCTGTATTTTATAATTTCTTCTGGTTCATTTTTGGCCTACCCCAACAATTTTGGAATAAAAGGTTTGTTGTTATTGTAGAAATAAACTGCAATACGAATCTCTCCTCCTCAAGTTTGATGTTGATATGTATCTTTTCTTTTTCTCGGTAGAGCAAAGTTATCCAACTGGAACAGGCTCCTTTGGAAGGGAACAAAGTAGCTATTCAAAATGTCTCCAGCAGGACCCAGAGGTTTTGTATAGTTTATCAATTATCATTGCATAAAAGTTCATCAACAAAATGGAACATCTTTTCGCTTTATAGGCAACTTTAATCTTATTCCAATACTTTCAGAGATTTGGGGGAAGTACGGGAATCTATGCATTCAGTCATATCAATGAACAAAAAAGAGATATTGGATACTGCATTAAGTGAATTCTCAGAGGTGAAAACAATACATCATGTTTTTTGATTAATTTTCATTTTATGTTATTCTGTAAGCAAATTCAGGTTTGATTATGGTACTGATGATAGGGATGCGGTGATATAGGGTTATTTTAGTCTTTCTCAAGAAAACCGTCACAAAATACTACTCGTTCTTGCTCGAGAGTATGATCTCAATAGGACTCAAGTTCGAGAGTTGATGAAGCAGTATGTTGGTCTTGAGATCCCTAATGGTGAGTGTCCTTTTGTTACAACAATTCATTTTGGTTCCAAGTGGGTTGGCTATGAAATGATTAACTCTCAGGTGATGAAACTGACGAGCATGGGCATGAAATCGAAGGACAGCTTTCTGCTTTTTATAGAATTGAAAGAAATTTGAGACATGCTCTTCAGCCAATGTATGCAGTTCTATTTGAAAGGCTCAACACACATCCTGGTGGTTTGAAGTTTTTGGCAACTGTTCGAGCTGATATTCTGTCTATTATCGCGTAAGGTTATGCCCAAAACTGCTGTTGTTTGATCTCTGAATTCCTAAAAAATTGTGTCATATATGTTGAATGATCTTAATACCTTTACATACTATAAATAATTTTGTGAACTTAAATTTTGTAAATTCTTTTGACATGTTGAAGTGTTAACAACAGTGATCATGTTACATGTTTAAATTTATGCTTGGTAGGTTATGAACTACATATATTATTATTTTCCCTCTCTGAAGAGATTTTATATTAATAATTCATGTGAGAATATCTTAAAATGATAATGGGAGAAAAGTTCTATGATTCTTTTAGTAAATGGGGAAAGAAAGAAGACACAAAATGGTGAGCACGAATTCATCTGAAAGTGTTCTTCCCATAGTGTGTCTTCCTATTTAATGGTCATTCATTAGCCTGATAGCTTCTGTATTTAGGAAAATGTATTATTGGTGAGAAAGGAACTTGGGTTCTTAGTTGGTTATGTTAAATATCCAGGGATGAAAATGTTGCATCTATACGAGCTCTAGACTCATACTTGAAAGAAAAGCTTATAACATGGCTAAGTCCGGCCAACCTAGAGCTTCACCAAATTACCTGGGATGATCCTGCTTCTTTGTTAGAGAAGATTGTAGCATATGAGGTTTGCATCTATTATGAATTTCAAATATAATTAATCTGACGTTCTCTTATATTTTGGTGCTTATGACTTTATGAACATTAACACTCACAGGCAGTTCATCCTATCAGTAATCTTATAGATCTAAAGAGGAGGTTGGGAATAGGCCGCCGCTGTTTTGGGTACATACATCCAGCTATACCTGGTCAGTCTTCATGTACTCGACTTGAAATATTCTGTATGCAAGATTCAAAGAAGAACGAGTAATTTGGTTAAAGAAACAGAGCCCCCCACCCACTTTATGGTGCATATTTTTTGTAGTTTCACTGAATTTGATAAATTAAACCCCCTTTAGAACCCGATACTTTTGTTAGGAGTAATGCATTGTACCTGAAAGTTTTTGCAGTCTTTGAGTTAATGACATGTCTAGTGGCTGATCTTCTTCTCAGATGAACCACTGATATTTATTGAAGTTGCACTTATGAAGAATATAGCTCGTACCATACAGGTGAATCATTTATTCTTCGTGATGCAATCATTTAACTATTTTCCGTAAGAGTAAATAACGTTTTTAGTCCCTATGGGTTGCTAAAAATTGCGATTTTCCTCCTTATGGTTTGTAAATTATTTTTATTTTCGTCTTTATGGTTTATAATTTATTGCTATTTTCGTCCCTATGGTTTATAACTCTTTACTATTTTGGTCTCTTATACTTAAAAAGGTAACAATTAGTTCAGGGACGAAAATAGCAATAAATTACAAACCACAGGGACGAAAATAACAATTTTTAAACCATGAGGACGAAAAACGCAATTTTAAACAAAGTAACAAACCATAGGGACAAAAAGTATAATTTACTCTTTCTGTAATAACCAGAACTTGCTGCTTTACAGGAAGTGTTATGGCATGATCTTCCAACACCTGAATGTGAAGCAACTACTGCATTATTCTACTCCATTTCATCAACTCAGGTAACACTTATTTTTATTTCCATTATGGTAGTTGTTTCGGTTCTTCAATTTCAATTCTTGGCAGGTAGATAACGATAAAGATATCATTGAAATAAAATATGTATGATGGGTGTCTTCCATGTGACCAATATGGATAACTTTTGATATTGGCAGCCTGGCTTAGCAGGAATCAACTTAGGGAAGTTCCTCATAAAACGAGTCATACATCTGGTGAAGAAAGACATGCCAAATATATCTGTAAGTGGTATAAAGTTATAAATGGATCTTTTGCCTAAATTGCAATTTTTTTTGATGTTGGTTGTTAATTATATAATGTACCTTTTTAGAACTTTTCATCTGTGGTTCATACCTTGATTTCTGACTCTATACATATCTTTCTCTACAGAATTTTGCAACCCTAAGCCCTATCCCAGGCTTCATGAAGTGGCTTTTGTCTAAGTTGGCATCATCTGAGAGATCTGTTCCGGTTTTCTGTGAGAACGTCCTTGAACCTGAGGAAGAAAGAGCACTGGTGGATGCATTTGGGTAAGATGAACTTACATGCCATCATACACTGTTTCTATCATCACCTTCTACCTGATTTGCCCACACACACAACACCAGAAATGGAAGCATAACTTTGTATCCTTATCCTCATCCTCAACCCCTTCCAATTACAGTTATTGGCAACATAATTTAGGCATATTTAATAAAAATGGAATGAACGTGAGAATTAGATGTTTGATTGACATTGGGGAAAAACCTGTTTAGATTGTTTAATGTTCAACATTTTCATTTTTTGATCTTATGTGGTGTGAGGAGAAATGAACATATGATTGTAATTTGTGGGTCTTATTTGCTTGATGTTCGAAGGTTTGTATGGGGCCAATGAAATGGAGAATGGAGATTAATAGTGCAAAAAAATAGCACCATAAAATATAGTGGAGGTAAATGATATATATATATATATATAGCACCTTTCATATAACATTCATTATTAGTATTGATCTTTTATAACTAACACAGAAAATCTGTGATTTTTGTAATGTATTTGCACATGAGCATTTCAGATCCTTTCAAATTAGATTATAAAATAAAATCTGTTGCAGGGATTCCACTTCAGGGAAAAATGGCATGGAACTGTTGTTGCACTTGTTGACCTCGGCTAACCATGAGTGGACTCAATCTGATAGACTCATATCTGAACTAAAACCGATTCTACTAAGACTGTGTGCCAGGTAAGTTTTTTTAATCTTTACCTTCTATTTTTCTAATTGTTGCAAAGATTTGGCCTAAGGCATGAGAAAGGAAGGGTCTAACTTGTGATCTCATCCTGCAGAGCCTTTTGTCCATCAGGACGAACTCAAATTTGTATCTTTAATTAATTATTGACAGTTCAGAAAAAAGATAAAACCTACAATTTATTCCATAAGCTGACTAAGTTCAAGTATTATCAAGTAGTTACATTATTGTTCGTTCTTTGACACAACAGGTACCTTTTACGTGAAAAGAAAAGAGGGAAAGCTCTAGATTCAGTTGGCAATTTCCACTTGCAAAATGGAGCCGTATGTGAAAACAAGCAATCTTACATATGTTCATTTCTTGTTCTTTCATGTGATGAACCATTACTGATTGTCGTTTACAGATGATTGGAAGACTAAACTGGATGGCGGATCGGTCAGAAAAGGGCCTTAGTCAAAGTGGAGGAATTATGGTAAATTACATCTACAGGTAACTACTATAATTAAATCTCATCTGGGTTTATAAATTCATGATTAAATATTCGTTTCCTTGTCTGATCTTCGTTATCTACTCACACCAAGTAAATGAGACCCACGATCAAATATTCGTTTCTTCTTACGCTGTTCTATCATTTTTGATATTTAACCTTTTGATCTTATAGTTTCTGTCTCTATGCTGTGAGGAGAACGGGAATGTGATTGTGGGTCCATTTCTTGATGTGGAATTGAAATGGAGATGGTAGGACCAAAAAGATATATTATTGAAAACAGACAATGATGCTCAAAATACATAATCGGTCTGCTTTGGAGAGGCAGTGGTTTCTCCCAAAAGATTCTTAATTTAATATTCAGTAACTAGAAGCAAATCAAGCTTGCTATCTATTCTCTACTAATCTCCTATATGCAGAGCTAATTAATTATGGTAAAATGCCTTGAGTAAGATAGCCACTTGGAGGTAATAATCTAATAAGAGGCACAGAAGTGCTGACATAGCTACTGCATTTCCCTAATATGATTACCAATACCATATATATAATGTGGTAATAATATATATATATATATACATACATACATACATACATACATATATAGCCATAGGTTATTTTGAGAAGTGGTAAATATTTGAGAAGTAAAAAAGTGATCCTAGCCCTTCATACGATCAAGACCGGAGTTGACTGGTCAAGAATTGTGGCTTTGACCGGTCAAAATTTGCGGCTATGCGAAAAATACTGGGGGTAGTTGCTTAACTTTTACAAATAGGCGGCAAACGGTTCACATATGAACTATATGTTCATATGTGAACCCGTGTAATTCACATATAAACCATTTTAACCACTTCATATATGAACCTGTGTGATTCACATATGAACTAATTAATTGATTCACATATGAACCCTTGTGATTCACATATGAACTAATTAACGGGTTCACATATGAACATATAGTTATAGTTCATATGTGAATCACACGGGTTCACATATGAACCCATTTGCCGCCTATTTGTAAAAGTTATGAAATTACCCCTCTATATTCTACATGCCCATGTGAGGAATTATCCAATGCTTCACATTAGCCTCAAATGTTGACCAGGTGAAGGGTGGGTTAGGATCAGTTTTTTACTTCTCAAATATTTACCACTTCTCAAATGAACCATTCCCTACATATATATCTATAGAGTCGGGTTCATACGAGAACGATACTTATTTAAGAAACTAAGAGAATGGCCGAATCACATGTGATTTTACACTAATATCACATACAAAATCACATGTGATTCACGCGACCTTGCCACATGGTTATAGGGTCGCCCACACACTTTTTTGGCCGTTAATGTAAAATAACATGTGATTTTGTACGTATTTTATTCATTCTCTTATTTTCTTTAATGGGTACCATTCTCGTATGAACCTACCTCTCTCTCTCTCTTTCTATATATATATATATCTAACAAAATGGATGTCAAACTAAAGAGAAGACAATGACTCTTAGTTGGTGTAATTTGTTTCTCTCCAATTTTGATTATATTTCATCGCTTTTCGATTAAGAAGCAAGGGGGATGTTTTTTATTTAAAAAAAAAGATGGTCTTAACCACCTTCCTAATCACAAGTATTAAATCATCTCAATCTAATGGTTTGTCTAAGTTCTTCACTTCTTTTATTTGGGTTTCTCTCTGGATTTTTTCCCATATATATATACACACATACATATCCTTCAATTAGTTTCTGGCTTATTAATTGTGAAAATATTTTAGTTACCATATTAACTTTTTTTTTTCCTTTAAACCAAGAACTTGAGGGGTTGTATTGAGCTAACGGCATAATTCTAAAGATGGAGCAACATAATTTACTTGTGAAAACACATTTGCAGTCTGGAACATATTGAAGATTATGCTCAAGCATATTTCAGCACAGGCCATATCCAAGCTTCTCCTGATGTTCATCACTATATCGAGGTAATATCTTACTCATCATTAAACCATAACCTTAATTGTTTCGTCCTGTGAAGCCTGTCTCTCTTCACACACACACACTTAAATGAAATATTCACAGATATATGCTTTTTTCCATTTGTAGCCATTGGAGAAAACTGAAGATCCAATGAACTAGTCAGCAATCATGGATGGTGAACAACAGGTTTGTCTCATCATACAAGTATGTATTATGTAATCAACTTGTGTAAATACTTTGTTTATTTTCATTTGAAATAAGTGTAAAATAGACATAATCATATATATATATAACGATTAACGTATTATCTATCAGATTCATTTTTCACTTTCTACATGGCTTGTTTCCAACACATAATCCCTCATAAGTCTTGTGTTAGATTCATCAGCCATCTGCAAATAACATGACAGTAAGAACACCCAAGTTAGTGAAGCATAAAATGATAAAGAACTATTTGTCAATAACAGGCAAATGAAATTTACCTTTTTAGCTAATCGTTCTAAGTTGTCCCACTCAAAATCTCTCTTGCAGTATGCAGATCGAACCTAAATAAAATATTCATATTATGAGATTAAACATTCATAAATTTCAATGCGTTTTTTAAAGAAAAATTAACTTAATAATGAACAAAAACTATACTTACCTCTAATATTCTCATGGCTGTGAAGGGAATGGCATAATGTGAATCCAACATATCCAATCATTAGAACAATCCCAATAGTTAGAACTCTTATACAGCAACATAAGAATAGCATTTTACTCTAAATAGTAAGATTTGACTTTTTCAATTCAATGTTAAACTCTTTTACTACATATTATTGATATGAATTGTTACTTATTTATTTATTTATAAAGTATGGTAAATTGAACAATATATTAGTGTACCAAGTATAGGTGGGAGTTAAGTAGATAATGTTTTTAAACTAAAAGATAGGAATTCAGATCAGTTTTGAGTTTTGAAGTTTGAACAATACTCCCCCTGTTCCAATAGAAATGACACTTATACATTTTCATAATGTTAGCCTGATAGTTAATCTAGGAACAATCAAATAGTGTTTTTCCTTAAATACCCTTTATCTTTGTCTCTCCATGCATTATGCTAAAGATATTGCAAAACTTACAAGGGTTGAAATGGGACAACTTTTTGCTATTCTAGTAATTAGGGATCAACTATACTAATTACATTCCTAGATCATAGTTTAGCATAAGACAAATATTTTGGAAGTGAGGGAGTAATATGTAAGTCAAACTTTAGACTCTTTTTTTATCTGGTGTTATCGGTTGTAATTCAGAAGTAGGGAATATATAGAATACCTAGGGTTCTATGTCTTGATGATTCACGCATTAACGCTGCACAAAACTTATCACCATCGTTCAAAGAGTGTGTTTCCAGAAATTCCATCAACTCCTTGTGTGCCTCTGTGTTGTAGCTCTGTTCTGTCAAACTATGTGTTAAATCAAGGGTGCAAATTTCATGGAAAATGCATTCCTATTTTCTGTAACGTACTTTCAAACCTTCATTTTGATACCTCAAATGTAGGAGGAAAGTTCAAATGCTAACTCAAATTTGGTTGCGAACATGAGGACAAAGAAGAGCGCGACACGTGTACCATTCGATCTGTATAATGAAGGTGAAGTTCATACACTACATTCAGACCGTATGGGACACGTGTCGCGCTCTCCTTTGTTCTCACGTTTACAACCAAATTTGAGTTCGCATTTGAACCCCCCCCCCCCCAAAACAAAATGTAGCATCTCAAACATTTTGGTACCTTGTTTACATATGAAAATGCAGCTTTACTTTGGTCCGATTCCTATTTTGTGTAATGTACTTTGGTCTAAATGTTTGAGATATAACATTGGAGGTATCAAAATGAAGGTTTTGGAAGTACATTACACAAAATAGGAATTTGATAAAAAAAAATATGTTGCAATTTCATGCAATGTGCCTTAAAATCAAATGTTGCTACCCTAAAAGGTTCATTTTGGATTTTTCTGGCAAACAAGTCAATTATCTAAAATCCAAATTTATCATGATTTTTGAACATCTATTGATGATGATGATGATAAAAAATTGTATTAGAAATAGATTCTATGTACTTTGATATAGTAGTACCATTTGTAACTCTAAAATTAAATAGAAATCCATAACAAAATTTGTATTCTTGTTTGACTATAAAAATCAAACATTATTTGAGGGAGTAGAACACAGACCTGAAGCTGTGCAGTGACAATCCTTACAGCAACATATGTAAAGAAATTGTGGAGATTCTTTGCTGCTTTGGCTTCTGGTGATGCTTCTCCAAATCCTATCAAGATCTCAACAACCATATTCATGTCAAAAAATAAATCTTCCTTTTGTCACATGTGGCACAAAATAATTAAATTTAAAATAAAAATTATCAAAAATAACCAAATACAGTAAAATAAATACTAAGGGCGGCACGTTTGGTTTGTGGGATTGGAATGAATTTGGAGGGATTTATTTCTGTGTTTGGTTTGCCTGATGGTAAGGATTTAAAATCCCGTGAACAGTGGATTTGAGAATCCTTCCCAAAGCGTTGGTATTTCAAATCCAATCCCGAGGGATTCTCCCTTGCCCTGATTTTTAATCCAAATCCTTCAAACAAAACATGAATCGTAAGGAATTGATTTGAAATCCATTCCAAATCCTACAAACCAAACACAACGAAGGATTTCAAATCCAATTCCCTTCGTTCCCTTAAAAACAATCCTGCGAACCAAACGCACCCTAAAAAATCAGTTCAATTTCAATGTTTTAAAGTTAGATTTTTTGTGTTTTATCATTGTTAACTGTTGATACTTAAATTTAAGCTTTTCGATATGCTATTGCAGCCTCTCAGTTTTCCAGCTATGATGTCTAAGTGGTATACACAAAACGGATAACAATCATTGCACCGCCAAGGGTCATAAAAAGGTTTAGGGCTAAACTCACCTAAGCCTTTTCGATATGTTTTGTTTTTATAGGCTTGATTTTGCTTGTTTACACTATTATAACCTTATTAAGCTTCAGTTCGGCTAATATGATCGAACAATTAAAAATCTTTAAGAACATAAAATTAAACCAAAGTGATCGGTAAAGTAGAATCCAAAGGATGAGATGTATGGACAGTTGTTTTTATGAAGACCCTTACCAAACAGTTGAAATTTCTAAAGCCAAACAAACAAAACAGAACCGGTAGAGGTAGGATTTGAGATCGGATGTAGGCAGATCTTACATTTGTCCTAAATCCATTAAATGGTTCTAATCAAATAAAAACCACAAAAATGTTACAAATTCGTAAAAATAAATTTTTTCATGATTTTTTTTTATCAAATGCTAGGATTTTTTTTAACAAATAATTTTCACATATATTTGTTTCATAATGTGAAATTTTCACATGTATTTGTTTCGCCATATATGAATCTTTTTTATGCATATTTTTTGTTTCATTAGGTGAATCAATTTTTTTTTCACATACAATTATATTCATAAGGTGAACACAAACATATATGTAAAACAATATCTTAAATTATACGTTTTAATAAAAAAAATCATGATAAAAATTATTTTTATATCGGTTTTAACGAGTTTGTAACTTTTTTATAGTTTTTATTTGATTATCGTTCTATATATATATATATATATGTATATAGGGTTAGGTTCAAATGTGAACTCAATTTTGGTTGTGAACGTGAGGACAAATCTCAGCCACACATCTTCGGTTACGGTGGACGCGGTCACGGAGGATTGACGCGATTCATGGGAGGGTGGAGATTATTAAAGGAGGGAAACCAGGTCAAAGCCGTCTTTATTGACCGGATAAGTGGCTGAGATTCGTTCTCACGTTCACAACAAAAAATGAGTTCACATTTGAACTTTCCTCTATGTATATATATGTATATATATGTCCTATATATATATATATATATATGTAAAAAGATAGAGAAAGGAGAAGGCACCTGGGACATACATCTTTTGACAATTCAAAAGAGTCCTGTGACTGTGAGATGATGTTTGCTTCCATAGTTTAAAAGGAAAAGCTCCAATAGTTGTTGTTCCATGGCCATGGGGTTTATGATTCACAAAAGATAAATGAGATAGTGGAAGAATGGTTGAGGAGGATTCCATGTTGAAAAATAAGAATTTTTTTTTTAGAAGAATGGTCAATCAAAGATTTGAGTCTAGTCTGTTTTATCATCACCACTGGATATCAAAAATATCTTTCTTTGCCCCACTTTTTCCCATAAAATATCTATTATCATCATTTGATTATTTCTTTTTAAAAGTCTTTTACTTATATGTTCGAGCCGTAGAGGTGTGGGTGTAACACTGTAATTCGTATGACAATTACAAGCGCGTTTGTTTTATTTCGATATGTTATATAAATTTGGCCTCGACCTTTTTTATTTCCTTCAAGAACCATTTGTGAAGTGTTTCTTGTTTCCTTATCGACATATTTCTAATCGATATTAAAATAGATCCGAGAATCCGAACCAACCTGGATTTGCCCACCAAGGAACAAGTAATGTTTTAAACAATATTTTTCGAAAGTCAACCACGAGTTTTATTTTGATATGTTATATAAATTTGGTTAACGAGACTAGTACATTAATATCTGTAAATAAACATAGATTCACACCTTAAATAGGATCCGTTAAGGGCCACTCGGATTCAAACCTAAATTTAGGACTAGGCATGGCCATAAACCGGTCACGGATCAAAACAGTGAAAATCCGGATTGTTCCCATCAAAAATTCATAGGCGCCCGGTTAAGGGTATTTGTAACCGGTCCCTGCTGGTCCAAACCGTTTCTATATTAAACATTTTTTAATTTTCTTTTTTGAATTTTTTTTTGACAAAATTTTAACAATACTTTAATAGAGTTAATCAAATACACTTTAAAATATGTTTTTATTGTAGTTTTAAAATTTGTTTCAATTAAATACATTTACAAAATACGTTTATTATAGTTTTATAACTGGTTTTCAATCAAATATACTTAAAAAATAAGTTTTATAATAGATTTATAATTGGTTTTCAATCAAATAGACTTAGTTAGAAATACATAAAAAATAGAGTAAACTCTAATTTTGGTCCTCGAGGTTTGGTGAAAAGTTTGAAAGTGGAACCTAAACTTAGATAATTTTAAAAAGCATACTTGTGGTATTTATTTTGCTCTAAAAGTGGTCCCTAATCACTGACTCCTTTAAATATGTCTGTTAAAATGAGGGGTGTGTTGGTCTTTTCATCTATTTTTATTTTTAAAATATTATATTTTTATTGATTATTAATTATATTATGTACTATTATATCAAATACATTTTATATGTGTGTATACATATACACACAGCAATTCACACAGGATATAACCCAGGATGTGTGTTATCCAAATAGAAAGGGTGGGGTGTTTATATAATTATGGGAATATCGGTGGTGGAGGAGTGTGGGTATGGCAATAAGAAATATAGAGAGATGTGAAAAGGTTGTATTTCGATTACTTTTGTATATGTATACACACATATAAAATGTATTGATATAGTACATAATATAATTAATAAATAATAAAAAAATAATATTTTAAAAATAAAAATAAAAAATAGATGAAAAGACCAACACACCCTTCATTTTAACATACATATTTAACGGAGTTAGTGAATAGAGACCACTTTCAGAGCAAAATAAAAACCACAAGGATGCTTTCTAGACTTATCAAAGTTCAGGTCCTACTTTCAAATATTTCGCTAAACCTAAAGGACCAAATTTAGAGTTTACTCTAAAAAATACATTTTTTTTGAAAAAATTGGGGCGGTTTCCGGCAGGTCCCACAACTGGTCTTGGGTCGGGCCTTATTTTTTTTGACGAAAACCATAATCGGTCATTAACCGGCGGTCTCTATCGGCCCTAGGTCGAGCTGGTCCCAAGCGGTCCCGATTCGGTCCTCTGCCAATCTCGAGTCGGGCCCATTTGGCATGTCTATTTAGCCTATTTGCCGGGCCCAAACATACTTTGGCTAACTTTTTTGTTCCAACAAATTTTCTAATACTTTGCACACAAAGAAAGTAAAAGATTAGTATGATTTTCCAAAATTGGAGAATTTATAGATCAAAACAATATCAATCATCTTTTAAAATTGCTCTTGCCACATCAACAACTACTTTATAATTTATATTTATATATATATATATAGGGGGTTGATTTTTGTTATAAAACACGTCAATTCGTACAAACCGCATTCAACCAATCATTTTTTTATTTTATTTTTCACTTTTTCTTAATTATGAGGGTTGATTAGTCAATAATATGTGAAAAAGTTTCATCAAGAATATATGGGGGTTGATTAATCATGAATATGTGAAACACGTTTCATCAAAATAAGTATTTCATGAAACAATTTTATTTTCATGTTGAAACAAAATAATTTCATGAAGAAAGAATTATATGAAACAATTTCATCATATTAAACACTTTCATGAAGAAAAAAAATATTAATTAAACAATAAATCACGCGGTTTGTATGAATTGACGTGATTTGTATTTGAAATGTCCCCTATATATATAGACACATCTTAAAATACAAACCAGTTAAAGGTTACAAACTCCTACAAACCGATATAAAAATAATTATTTTCATTATTTTTTTTATCAAATGCTATGATTTAAGATATTTTTACACGTATGTTTGTTTCACCTTGTGAAAAAAATTGCATGTAAAAAAAATACATGTGAAACTTTTATATTATGAAACAAATATATGTAAAACTTTCACCTTATGAAAACAAATACATGTGAAACTTTTACATTATGAAACAAACATATGTGAAATAACATCTTAAATCATAACATCTGATGAAAAAAAATCATGAAAAAGTTTATTTTTATATTGGTTTGTACGAGTTTGTAACATTTGACTGGTTTGTATTTTAAGATGCCTATATATATATATATATATATATATATATATATATGGGAGGGATCATACAAGAACACCCAATTTTTAAAGAAACAAAAGAACACTTTGTGGACCACATAAGATGTGGATCCCACACATTAAAAAATCATATATGATTCAATGGTGGACGTTCATTTAAATTTACAAAGTTCTCATTTGAACTTCTCTCTCTCTCTCCCTTTGTGTATATATATATTTATAGTGAGAAGCATTATGGTGAGAAAGAGAGAAGCATTATGGTTCATAACTCTTCTTATGCTACTCACCTTAACTCTCTTTCACACATGATCCTAAGTTATATATATATAGGGGCCGGTTCAAATGAGAACTCAAATTTGGTAGTGAACGTGAGGACATACGAGAGCGCGACACGTTAAAACTGAATATAGTGTTTATTAAGTCTGAATAATGTCTATTAAGTCTGAATAAGCATTATTCAGACTAAATAATAACTATATTCAGTTTTATTTAGTTTGAATATTTCTTTGATTATTTAGTCTGAATAATCTATATTCAGACACGTGTCGTGCTCTCATTTGTCCTTACGTTCACAACCAAATTTGAGTTCGCATTTGAACTTTCCCGTCTCTTTCTCTCTCTCTCTCTCTCTCTCTATATATATATATATATATATATATTAAGGGAAGAGTTCAAACGAGAACACCACCATTTTACGAGAACGCGAGAACACTCTTTTACTATAGAAAATCACATGTGATAGTACTATTCCATCACATATGATACACATGTGATAATAAATCATTGACGTGGACGACTTTTGACGCGATCTATGTTGTGGGCAAGTCGCCCTTACACCACTAAGCCTCATCACATGTATTATCATATGTGATAAGGGTTTTCTTGAGGTGATGCTATAATGCATCAAGACCATCACATGTGATACTAAATCATAGACACAATCGACCTTTGAGGTGACCTAAGTCGCAAGGCAAGTCGTCCGCACACCACTAGGTCATTTCACGTGTATTATCACATTTGATAAAGGTGTTCTCGTAAAATGGAGGCGTTCTCGTTTGAACCTCCACCTATATATTAATTATTTTTAATTAATATTTATTATATATACATTAATATATATAGCGTAAATTACATCTTTGGTCCCTGTGGTTAGGTCAGAATTTGGATATAGTCCCTTCTTAAAAAATAAATACACTGAGGGTCCCTTTGGTTTGCATTTTGTTACGACCTGGGTCCTTCACACTGACATCGTTAACTTTAATCCGTTAACTCAAGAGTACTTTAGTCATTCGAAAGTGTATTTTATCTTTTCCCTATTAAATTGTTTTTGTCTTTTTTCCGGTTTTAAATACATTATATATATATGTATAGGAGATTTCAAATACAAACCATACAAACTTCATTCAATCAATCATTTTTTAATTTTTTTCACTTTTTTTTAATTATGAGGTTGATTAGTCAATAATATGTGAAAAAAATTCATCAAGAACACATGAGGGTTGATTAATCGAGAATATATGAAACAAGATTAATCAAAAGGAGAAATGCATGAAACAATTTCATTTTCATATAAAAACAAAAATATATGAAATAATTTAATGAAGAAAAGAATTGTATGAAACAATTTCATCATATTAAACACTTTAACGAAAAAAAAATTATTTAAAAAATAATGGAACCATGGAGTTTGTACGGTTTGTACAAATTGCTTGTTTTGTATTTGAAATTTTCCCTATATATATATATATATATATAGAGAGAGGTAGGTTCATACGAGAATGGTACATATTTAATAAAAATGATTAAATTACGTACAAAATCACATGTGGTTTACATTAACAGTCAAAAAAGTAGCCAGGAGACTCTATGGTCGCATGGCAAGGTCGGGCGAATCACATGTGATTTTGTACGTGATGTTAGTGCAAAATCACATGTGATTCAATCATTCTCTTATTTTCTTAAATATGTATCATTCTCGTATGAACCCGACTCTCTCTCTCTCTCTCTCTCTATATATATATATATATTAGACACAGTGAGAAAAATCCCTTCCCCGCCGGCGTCTTGTTCTTCAGTAACCCTAATTTCGTCGTCGTCGTTGTGGAATCGATCTTCTTCGTGATATTCTTCTTCGTGTTCTCTGTTCGTTTCGAGAACGATGTCGTTGTTGCCTAGGGTTTGTTGTTGACAATAGGAGTGTCATGGTTTGTTGTAGTCTTGGATTGGGAAGAGTGATCATGGACTATTCTGTCCCCTGGCGTCTCAAGACTTCCGTGGAGGCTCATAAACACAAGCCGAGATCGATAATCCCTCATTCTTCGATGCAGAGGAAGATTTGGTTCGTCGGAGCTCCGAGAAACCTGGCCCCGACACAAAGGTGTACCCTCGAACTCCACCATCTCTTGCAACGCTTCTCCATCGATCTCCCCCCAACCCTTTGTCACACATGTAACCCAAACCAAACCCTTTCCTATTCTGCATCGATCTCGATATTCAACCTTAAATGTTTCGAATCTGGCATCGTTTTTTCGAATTTGGACCAGATCTGGGGTAGTTGATAATCAAGATTGTATTTGTTTTTAAATCTGATTTACAACTAACAGCAGTACATATATTTATGCATAATTTGAAAATCAAAAATCCTGAATACGTGGAGAATTAGCTCAACATTTAGTTGGAGATCGATTCCACGTGGTTGTTGGATAATTCTGAAGACTTCTTCTAACACCATCCCGCAAGTTGAACTATGGTGGACCAACGTTCAAGTTGTTACGAAGCATCTGAAATCTCGGACCACCTAGACCTTTGGTAAAGATATCAGCCAACTAATATTTCTTTGAGATAAACCGCATGTCCAGTTTCTTTTTAGCGACACGTTCACGCACAAAATGATAGTCTATCTCTATGTGTTTCGTACGAGCATGAAAGAATGGATTTTTCGTAAGGTATGTGGCTCCGAGGTTGTCACACCAAAGAGTGGGAATGGAAGTGAGAAAACCATGTTATGTCTGAAGCAATTGAATCCAAATGATCTCATATCCGGCAGTTGCTAGGCTTCAATATTTTGCTTCTGTGCTCGAACGGGAGACGGTCTCTTGTTTCCTCGAGCTCCATGATACTAAACTTTTGCCAATGTAAATGCATTATCCACCAGTGGAGCGACGATCTGCTGGACAGCGGCTCAGTCAGCGTCTAAATTAGGATGTTATTCCCAAGAATGATCAAAAGAATTATAATACAGGGCATCTCCATTAAAACCTACCATTATGGTGAAAGAAAAACCAAGGAAAATCTCAACTTATAACTCAAGAAACTTTAGAAATACGCCAATCACTCGCAACGACACCAAAAACTTGTTAACAATAATACACACATTTAAATGTGGCACAATAATAATGCAAGTATACATCAATATTGAGTTCACCTTCAAATACTAAAGTGGTAAAAATAATGTGATCGTATTAACAGGGATTTGAAAGTTTCGAGTAGTGAGTCAAGAATACTTAAAAGTTAATTACATTGAAAATAAAATACAAATTGTGCCCATAGTTTCTCCACAGTGGGCAACAGTGCTGAAAGTTAAAGACTTGAAAATAAATTACAACTATAACTATAAAATGTGAAAAGAAGCGGTTGAAACTTCTACATTGTTGGAGCCCTCCTAAAATACCAAGGCCTCTTATTTATAGGCGAAAGATGATGAACTTCACCCAATGGAAAAGGCCTATGTAATCTTTTAGGCAAAAGGGGCACCATTCAATAAATCTTAGTGATATCTCCAAATCTTGATAAATCATCGTATTATTGTTCATCTTTTGAACACTACAAGTGATCCTTTCCAAATCTTCAAGAAACCTTTTACATATGTTTAAGCCTTACCCACAGCTCATCTTCATCTTGTCCTTCAATATTTCCATAATGTAGCTGAAATTAGGATAAGATTACAATTGTCCTCAAATTAATGCCCCCCCCCCCCCCCCAGAGGGCACACCGTGGGCACATTTCTAATTCTAAAATTTAACCAAAATGATGCATATAACCATAAAACATCATCAACAGCTCCAAATAAAAAATAAATTAACAAAATAAAGAAAAACGAATACATAAAGAGAAACACAACTAAACCGGAAGAAAAAGTCACACAACCAATGTGTAAATAACGCTCAAAATGATAATTGTCAACTAGTTGACAGAAAACCAGGCTGAGGTTTTATGTTCCAAGAAGTTAATTTGAATTCTAGTGTCGGGTGATGATGTCGTATGCATTTACGGGGAGAAAAAGAAAGGAGACGGTGTGGTCGTTTCAATGGCAAAGGCACACAAGTTCATGGTGAATGGATGTTCCTCCTTTTTTTGCATATGTAATAGATGTCACAATACCCTGAATTTCACCCCTCTCGACCCTTTTTAAATTAATGCAAGTTTGGGTATGTTATGATAAATTTTAAATTTCTATGCGAATATCAGAGGGAAGGAGCGACCATGGCAGGTGCGACCCTGCCAAGGTACCATAGCACCCCCTGGATCGCAATTCTTGTACCGTAGGTGAAGTATGGACGGTGCGACCATGGCAGGTGCGACCCTGCAATGCCACCAGCGCACCCCATAGTCGCACTTATTGTACCGTATTTCATAAAATCGAGGGTGCAACCATGAGGTGCGACCATGCCATGCCACAGTCGCACTCCACGATCGCCCTTCATGCCTATAGTATAAAATTTGGGATTTTAGGTCAGTACTCATTTATTACTCATATCAGTTATCTCACTCAGCATTTACTCTCAAGACCAAACCCTAAGAGGCGATTTTGGAGCATTTATTTCCCTACAATCAACCAAGCAAGATCAAGCATTTAACCTCAAGATTTAGGAGTCAAGATCTAGGGTTCAAGCCTCTAGTGTTCTTCACTCTTCACTTCTAGTTCAAGAGTTACTTGAGGATTTATAGGGTTTCCTCAAACTCTAGTATTTTATGTTCATTCTTTCATCTCTACAAAACTTTATACATGTCAAAATGATGTATTTTACTTCCTATAAAATGGTTATTCAAGTATTTTACATTTGGTGGATTTTGGTAAACTAGGTCAATTTGAGTCATCTAGGGTTTCTCTTTGAAATGTTGAAATGAGTGTAAGAAACGGTTTTAAAACCCTTTGTGTGAGTTTATTTTCAAGAAATATGATATTTGGAACTAGATGCTATTTTGACCTAACTTTGGAAAAAGGGTTTTGGATGAGGAATACTTATCAGACAAAGATTTTGTGTTGAGAAATGGTTAATACATCTGAGTTTGATGTATTAAAATGTAAGACTAATGTAATGGATCCATAGGCATAAAAGTCAGTTTTATTTTGGATGGAATAAGTAATAGATCCTAGTTAGGTGTTGAACTTGTTTGGATTAGGTATCGAGTAATAGATCCTAGTTAGGGGTTGAACTCGTTACCTGTAAGCAGAAGATCTAATCCAGTCAAGCTTACCTACATACTGACTAAAGATCCTAGTTAGGGGTTGATGTTAGTACAATAGCGGGTCTCCCCTATATTTCCCTAAAATTGTGTTCTTTCAAGAACAAGCGTGAGTAAAAGAAAAGAGTAAGCCAAAAAGTTTTATGGTCAAATGTTTAGTTACTGCTTTCAAGGATTTGATGGCTTTTCTTATTTAAATTATTTGTTCTCAATAGGCGTTAAGCCTAACACTTTTTCTTAAAATCACATTTATATTAGGTGATCTTTATAGTGGGGCTCCGAAGAGTTGAGTGGAGCTAGGTGCCGGTAGAGGCATCCTTTTTGGGAGTACATCTTCGACTGTACAAATGAAGTTACTAGAAACAAATATTTTGAGGATATTAGTGACACTCAAATTTAATCTATATTCCGAAATTGTATAGATTAGTAGGTTGTTATTTAGTATCCAGATAATCTTGTAAACTCTAATACTTTCTCACCATACTTTAGGTGATGTTTATTTATTAAGTCCCTTTCCGCATTATATTTCGTTTTAAATTAACTCCCATTTTCAGGAGTGTTACAGGTTGGTATCATACTAGTTTAAGCGAACTAAGTATGAACTTAAGACGCCTAGACTTAAGCTGAGACTTTAAGTGTCGAATTGTGAGTTATGGGTAGACACAATTGTGATAGGATTGCTTTAGAGTCGACGGAATTGCACTAATCATGAAATGTGACTTTGGTAATGAAAATTCTTATTTGTATGATATATTCAAAATATCAAGTAGCTAATGCTATTTTGGGTTTATTGTTATGTGAGTATGCTTTCCTTATTATTGTTGTGTTGAATGGTGAATGTGTTATAAGTATTTATGTTAGCCTTGTCTTACTCCTATTCTATGTTATTGGCAGACTGAGATGGTTAACACGCATACTAGATCGCGAAACGAAGTTGATGGCGTGAATAATAGTATCTCAGCTCCGGATCCACAAGCGACAGCGGATGTCACTCAGCCACCAACGATCCCTCTCATCCCAATAAGAGCTTCACCCATATTTGTATGCTTGCCAAAAGTTAACCCTAAGCCGGACGGTCCTTTAATGGTGGAGGCGGGCTCTCAAGATGAGTTCCGGCTCAGTATGCTGCAAGTGGTTAATTTCTTTATAGCTCAACAGCATGAGACGCTCCTCAAGATGTTCGAGGAAAGGGATGCCAGTTATTCAAGGCATGAAGTAACCGTTGAGAACCTCGTAGGGGGTTCCGGAGAAAACGGGACTGGACCCGTTACTGAAGAGACACCCTTAATGGAAGTAAGGAGAGAAGGAAAGGGTTGCTCGTACAAGACGTTTATGTGTACTAAGCCGCCCGAGTTTTCAGGATCGGACGACCCGATAGCTTGCATCAAGTGGTTGCGAGAGATCGAGCAGGCTTTTGGCTCGAGTGAGTGTGAAGAGAAGCAGAAGGTGAGATTCACTTCGCAAATGCTTAGAGGCGACGCGTTGGCATGGTGGAACATCACCACATCTACTCTTAGATCCATCATAAGCAAGTTCTAGTTGAAATAGCCGATGATAAGCAAGTTCTAGTTCGGGACGTTCTTAAGAATTGCACTTTAGAGATCAAAGGGAATAAGTTTGGAGTGAACCTCATGCCTATGGCAATAGGAGGATTTGACGTGGTAATTGGGATGGATTGGTTGGCCGAGAACCAAGACAAAATCATGTGTTCCAAGAAATTGATTCGGATTCCGTTACCGGATGGCGGTATAATGGTAGTCTACGGGGAGAAAAGGAAAGGAGAAGTAGCATTGTTGACCTTGGCGAAGGCACGCAAGTGCTTAGCCAAAGGATGCCCTTCGTTTTCAGCCTATGTTTTGGATGCAAAGATAGAGAAGAAGAAACTTGAAGACGTTCGAATTGTTAATGAGTTTCCCGATGTGTTCCCCGAAGACTTGCCCGGTTTGCCACCCGATAGGCAAGTAGAGTTTCGAATAGATCTCGTACCGGGGGCCGCTCCGATTGCAAGAACGCCTTACCGATTGGCACCGTCCGAGATGCAAGATATAATGATGCAACTACAAGACCTTTTATAGAAGGGTTTCGTGAGACCAAGCTCGTCACCGTGGGGAGCCTCGGTCTTGTTCGTGAAGAATAAAGACGACACAATGAGGATGTGCATCGACTATCGGGAGTTGAATAAAGCGACCGTCAAGAACAAATATCCACTTCCGAGAATTGATGGCCTCTTTGATCAACTACAAGGAGCGGGTTGCTTCTCAAAGATCGACTTACGTTCGAGTTACCATCAGGTGAAGGTGAAGGAGGATGACGTGGTGAACATGGCGTTTAGGACACGTTATGGACATTATAAATTTTTGGTGATGTTGTTTGGGTTGACGAACGCACCGGCGGTGTTTATGGATTTGATGAATCTTGTGTGTTGACCTTTTCTGGACAAATCGGTAATAGTGTTCATTGATGATATACTTGCCTATTCTAAGAAGAGCTAGACCATAAGCAACCCCTTCGAGAAGTCCTCGAAGTGTTAAGGAAGGAGAAGCTATACGCCAAGTTCTCTAAATGCGACTTTTGGTTAAAGGAAGTCCAATTTCTAGGTCATGTTGTCACGCAAGACGGAGTGAAGGTAGACCCATCCTGTTGATCATAACTCCTCTCAATGATTTGAATATCATTCCTTTAATATACTTAGTGAAATTCCTTAGTTAAGCTTCTGTTCAAATTCAGCGATAGCATACGCTGATTGCCATCAGCTATCGCTGAATATCAAGGAACAACAAGCTTATCTCTGAAGACCTGAAGATCAGCTATCACACCAGAACACCATTCAGCGAAAGTCGAAGACCAAAGCTGAAGAAAGAGATAATCAACTAAGTGACCTGAAGCGGTTCAGCGATAGCAGCAATTATTTACTCAAACTGTGAAGTCTTGTGAAGCCTCAGCAACACTGAAGTTCATCCTTGAAGATTCAGTTTCAGCGATCAAATGAAGCTTCTCATACAAGATTAAAGATTGATCTTATCCTCGATGCACAAAAGTCAAACCTTTTACCTTGTCAGAAAAGGACGTACGGCTTGTCTCTTATGTCCCCATCATATCTGATACGGTACTGTTCATATTCGGCCATAAACATGGTTGTCTCATTAGCAAGGACAAGCTTCCTATCCAAGCTTGACACGTGGCATGTACCTTTTGTCTTGCATTAAATGCAAACGGGTATAAATAGAATGAAGATGTCTTCTTCATTCTAAAGTATGCTTCTTTCTAGCCTATCCCTTCTGTATTCTTTCTTCCTTCCTCTTGTGCATCAAACTTTGTGTTTCTTAAGTTACAATAGAATAGGTTTTAAACTTGTTCTAATTCCGCTTGTAACTGTAAATTTGTTTATGATAAATAAACTCATTTAAAAACCAAAATCTGGTTTGTATTCAACCCCCCCTTCTATAAACTGTTTACTTAATATTTAACTCTTGTAGACCCTTATTGGGACCAACAAGTGGTACCAGAGCAGTGTTGTTATCTTTCTCTTTAAAATATTTTTCTTTGTATCATATTTTAAAATGACAAACTCTAATACGAACTACAACGATAATGGATCTTTAGCTAAACCTCCAAGGTTCAGCCATGATAATTTCCCATTATGGAAAGAAAGAATGTCACTTTTTCTAGAGGGATCTGATCCTAAGATCCCATACTATGTAGAAAACGGACCTTTCGTTCCTACAACCATAGTAGCAAGTGTTCCTGCCACTACTACTACCCCAGCCGTCGCTGAAAGGAGTATTGTAAAAACTCCAGATCGATGGACTGAGGAAGACAAGAAAGAAGTTGCTATTGATGCGAAAGCACAATCTATAATAGCAATGTCTTTGCCTGATGAAGTATATCATTCAGTAATGAAAATGAGAACTTCGAAAGCTATGTGGGATACCCTATGTATCCAATATGAAGGAACCTCTGAGGTTCAAGTAACTAGATGTATAAACCTCGTAATACAATATGAGAGTTTTATGCATCATAAAGGTGAATCTCTCTCTCAAATTCACCAGCGTTTCAACTGTTTGTTGATTGATCTTGTAACAGTCAACAGAGTGTATTCAAACGCTGAAATTCTGAAAAAATTCATGGAGGCACTAACCCGATCAATGGACAGTGTATACTACATGTTTAAAACTGTCAAAGAATCTTGAAACTTTATCCTTAAGCGCATTATATGGGATGCTCTTAAATGAGAAACAATCCCAAATTTTAAGGAAGAACCTTATTAATGAACTCAAAGGTGCCAAAAGTACTTCTTTGGCACTTGTGACTTCAGAGGAAATACTCCTAAAAACTTTCCTTCTTCTTCTATCACATCCATAACTGAATTAACTCAAACTGATTCAGAAGACACACTCACTGATGCTGACATCTCTGACTTTGATAACTCTCTGGCTCTTCTAACCAACAACTTTAGAATATTTGCTAGAAAGAGTAACTTTCGAAAATCCTCCACTCTCTCTAACTCTGAAAAGCCCAAAACTGCTCTAGCTGAGAAAGCTTCAGCTATTTGCTTTAACTGTCAGCGAAAGGGTCACTTCGCCAGCGAATGTCGATCAAAGAAAGTTGTTGCACCTACCACCTCCCAGACCTCTGATAAAAAGGAGAAGTATTTGAAACTCAAAAACAAATACCAAGATCTGAAGCAGAACCAACATAAAGGCAAAGGTCTAATCGTTGAAGAAGTAGACTGGGATGCTGAAGACGATTGGGCTAAGACCTCTGAAGAGTCTGAGTCTGATCAAGAAGATCTTGCCTTCCTATGTCTGATGGCAAGAATCGAGGATGCTGAAGAAGCTACTGACACTTCTTCCTCTGAGTCTCCTTCCACTCAGGTATTCATTCCCTCTACTACTGTTATCTCTGAAAGTGATAACTTGTCAGCCCTCGATGCTATGACTGTTGAATTCTACAATGCTTTAAATGGAAAGATTAAAGCTGAAAAAATAAATACTGATTTATCTGAACAATTAAAAAATTGTCATCTTAAAATCAAAGAACTTTCTAAGATTGAAGAATCCCTGAAAGACCAAGTCTTTGAAAACCAAACTATTAGCATCGAGAAGCAGCAAGCTATTGCTGATAGGGAAAAGGCCATTGCTGATTTTATATCTGAAAAGGCAACCATCGAAAGATGGTGTAAGGCTTCTGAAAAAGTCAATAAGATCATCAATGCCCAAATCCCTATGAAAACAAGAAGTGGGTTAGGCTTTAACTCTGAAAAAGAGCAATCAGGGAGTTACCGTTCCATGCTCAAATTTGGAATGTTTGTCTCTTCTATCCCTGATCCTTCTTCTTCAACTTCTTCCTCTCTTTTAAAAGAGAAGGTTCCTTTGTCTAATTCTAAGAAAGTGATAGAGAACAAGTTTCTTGACCAAGTTCCTAAGAATAAGATCGCTCAGAATAAGAGCAAGAAAGTCTCAGAGAGCAATTCTAAATCTAGGAAGAAGGTCTTTGACTTCTTTTAAAGACCAACTCCCAGAATTAAGATTGATCTCACTCCTACCCCTGAAAAGGTAGTAATACCTCCAAGGACTATGGAAAAAGGAATTCTTGGTCCTATCCCCGAAAAGGCTCCTGTCTCTTCTCTTTCCTCTCTGAATTCTAAACCTTATAAATATAGGAAGTGTTTTCACTGTGGTGAAACAACCCACATTGCAAGTAAGTGTCCTAATGCTACTAGAGCTGATAAACTAGCTCATGGAAAGAAAGTAGCTCAAGCTGATAAATCAGCGAGAGTGAAATCCACCAAGGTTGCAAAACCAAAGGTGAAGATATCCACCAAAGAGAGTTCTTTAGCTAGTAGCTCATCCGCCACTCCTTCCACTAATAAAGCAGGACCCATAGTAATATGGGTACCTTCAAACAATTAATTCTTTTGTTGTATGCAGAGTGCCAAAGGTATCTGGTATCTCGATAGCGGATGCTCAAGGCATATGACAGGCAGAAAATCTCTGCTCTCTGACTACAAGGAAGAAGCTGGTCCTTCAGTGACCTTTGGTGGAAATGGCAAAGGATACACTAAAGGTTATGGAATTCTGTCCAACGGACCTACCTCGTTTAATCGTGTTGCCTACGTTGAAGGACTGAAACACAATCTTTTAAGTGTTAGTCAGTTATGTGACAAAGACTTCAAAGTTCTATTTCTAAAGAATAGATGTGCTGTCATTGACTTCAATGATAAGCTTGCCCTCTCTGGTAAAAGAGTTGAAAACGTTTATGTTATTAATATGAATAGCTCTCACTCTGAGAACATGTGCTTTATATCTTGAGCATCCTCAGATGTAAACTGGTTATGGCATAAAAGACTCTCTCATCTCAACTTTAAGACAATAAATGAATTGTCTCAAAAAGATCTAGTCAGAAAGATCTAGTCAGAGACCTCCCAAATCATACATTTACAAAGGAATCTCTTTGTTCAACGTGTGAAAAGGGAAAGATGTCTAAAGCCTCCTTCAGGTCAAAGCAAATTTCTTCAGTGACAGCTCCTCTTCAGCTACTCCACATGAATCTCTTTGGACCTGTCAATGTCCAATCTATATCCGAAAAGAAATACACTTTAGTAATTGTTGATGAATACTCCAGATATACCTGAGTATTTTTCCTACGATCCAAAAGTGATACCTCTGAAATGATAATATCTTTTATCAAAAGGATGGAAGTTCTGAACAACTTACTTGTTCGCTCCATAAGAAGTGATCATGGTACTGAATTCAAAAACAGTACCTTGGTTAATTTCTTTGAAGAAAAATGCATCTCTCACAACTTCTCGTCAGTGAGAACTCCTCAGCAAAACGGTGTTGCTGAAAGAAGAAATCGAACTATAATCGAAGCAGCTCGTTCAATGCTCAGCGAATCGTGTCTTCCAACTCAATTCTAGGCTGAAGCTGTCAATACAGCGTGCTTTACTCAAAATCGATCCCTGATTGTTAAGCGATTCAAGAAGACTTTCTATGAATTATTTCATGGGAGAAGACCCACTCTGAAATATCTTCACATTTTTGGATGTATATGTTACATTCTGAATGACAGAGATCATTTGGGTAAATTCGATCCCAAGGCTGATGATGGTATATTTCTTGGATACTACTCTGTATCTAAGTCTTTCAGAGTATTCAACAAAAGAAGACAACATATTGAAGAATCTATGCATGTCAACTTTGATGAATCTCATCCCATTCATCCTTCTCATAATTTTGATGATGATGAAGAATTGAATGCTTGGATGAAATCTCATCATGGGGAACCTGAAACATATTTCAGCAATCAACCTCCTGCTGAAACTTGTGATGATGAGATCCCTGTAAACCCAACAAGTAATAATCAACCATCTTCAGGGATGAATATTACTCCTCTCAATCAGATTCCTGCTGCTGATATCTCTCTTGGAAATTTCTCTGTGAACGACTAAACTATCTCTGAAAATCAATTCCCTGAATTGATTCTAAATGAAGAACCTGTTGCTGAAACAACAAGTCCTTTTCCAGAAACTGAAGAACAAGTCGTTGAATCTGCCGTTGATCTCTCTCCTCAACCACCAGCTCAGCGATGGACTGCAAATCATCCAATAAATCAAATTATTGGTGATCCCACTGCAGGTATCAAAACACGTAGAGGCACAGATAATATCTATCTTTATGTTAATTTCATCTCTCTCTCTGAACCTAAGAAGATAGATGAAGCTATCTTTGATCCTAGCTGGATCTTAGCGATGCAAGAAGAACTAACTGAATTTTGTAGAAATAAAGTTTGGAATCTTGTTCCTAGACCCTCTGACAAAACTATCATAGGAACCAAATGGGTTTTCAGAAATAAGCTAGATGAAAACGGGACTGTAATTCGCAATAAGGCTAGACTTGTTGCTCAAGGTTATAGACAGAAAGAAGGAATCGACTATGATGAAACCTTTGCCCTTGTAGCTCGTTTAGAAGCTATAAGACTCTTCTTAGCTTATGCTGCCCATAAGGACTTCAAAGTTTTTCAAATGGATGTTAAAAGTGCTTTTCTAAATGGGAAACTAGCGAGGAAGTTTATGTAGAACAACCCCCTGGTTTTTCAGACCCTAACCACCCTGGTTATGTTTTTAAACTCGAAAAAGCTCTTTACGGGTTAAAACAATCTCCTATAGCTTGGTATGATACCCTCTCTAAATTCCTTCTAAAAGAAAAATTTGTTCGTGGAAAAATTGATCAAACTCTCTTTTTAAGAAAGTATAAAGGTCACACCATTCTTGCTCAAATATATGTAGATGATATTATATTTGGTTCCACAAGACCTGATCTCTGTACACGTTTTGCTGAAAGAATGAAGAAACAATATAAAATGAGTATGATGGGTGAACTAACATATTTTCTAGGTTTGCAGATAAAGCAATCTGATAAAGGTATCTTTATTAATCAAAGCAAATATGTTAAAGACATGCTGAACAAGTTTGACATGAATCAATGCTCAGCAATGAAGACCCCCATGGCACCTCCTCTGACTCTGAACAAGGGCCCTAATGGGAAACCAATCAATGTCACTGCCTATTGAGGGATGATTGGATCTCTGCTGTATCTTACAGCGAGTAGACCTGACATCATGTACTCTACATGTCTCTGCGCTCGGTATCAAGCTGAACCGAAGGAATCCCATCTTATCGCTGTAAAGCGAATCTTCAGATACCTGAAAGGAACTCCAAATCTAGGCATTTGGTATCCCAAGGGTTCAGGATTTGATCTCATTGGTTACTCTGACAGTGATTTTGCAGGTTGTAAAATTGATAGGAAAAGCACCACTGGTGTGTGTCAGCTACTAGGTGGTAAGTTAATAAGTTGGACAAGTAAAAAGCAAAACTCAGTGTCCACTTCCACCGCTGAAGCTGAATACGTAGCCGCTGGTAGTTGTTGTGCTCAATACCTTTGGATGAGAAATCAACTCAGAGACTACGATCTAAAGCTCTCTAAGATTCCTATATATTGTGATAGCACAAGTGCTATTGCAATCGCTAACAACCCTGTACTTCATTTAAAAATCAAGCACATTGAGATCCGATATCATTTTATCAGAGATCATGTGATGAATAGTGAAGTTGAACTTCATTTTGTTCCTACTGAATATCAGCTCGCTGATCTTTTCACCAAGCCTCTTGATGAGACTAGATTCAATCTACTTATCAGCGAACTTGGTATGTTAAACGCTGAATAAAGTATTTATTCAGTGAACAACAAATTCAGCGATACAAAGAAAAGCCTTCAATCTCTCCATTCGCTGAACTCTGATTCAGTGATATCTGTGTACTCTCACTCAGGTATTATATTTTCTCTCTCTCTCTCTGATTCTTAAATCAGAAAATGTTTTTCTAAAAAAAAAAAAACCCATCACTGATAATCCTTTATTATTTTTGATGAAGTGTTTTAAAAATATTAATGATATTCATTCCTTGTGGATAATTATCATTAAAATCTCTTAAAAATTAAGAAAAGGACACGTCAGACCTTTTTCTAACACACGACGGACCACGACGTTTCCATTCCAACTCCTTTCTTGGAACGTGCGCCAGGTCATCATTTCTTTTTCAAAAAGCTAAAACCGTCGTTTAGCCTCCTTTTTCTCTCCTCATGCTATTTAAGCAAATCTTTTGCCTCATTTTTCTCTTTACGCTTTCATAATTTCCTAAAAGGAAAAAGAATCTTCAAATCTTCAAGTTTCTCCAAGAACACCAAGAACATGCACTTGTGCGTTTTTCTCCTTCACTCGACTAAGGTTTGATCTAAACCTAAACTTAAGAACTGGAAACATCTTGTTTCACCTTTCTTACCTATTTTCTTCTTAAAAATCGATAAAATCTTGCTTTTAGAGTGCAAAACCCTGTTCTTAGAACAGAATATTTTTTTAAAGTTTTATCCATTTTCTATTTTACTTTTTCTAAAAAAAAATTATTGCTTTTTTATTACCAACAAGCATTTTGATATTGTTTATCAAAATACTTGTTTCTTTGATCTTACATTTGGTATTTTTTTATACCAAAACTCTGGTTTATACATTCATGTATTTAAACCATGATTTATCTCTTTGGTGTTGCCATTTTTCCTATAGAAATGGCCTCTGCTTCCAACATCGCTGAAACTACTGCTGCTGAAAACCAGTTGGTCGCTGCACCAAACTATCAATTGGAACTGGAAAAATCAACCTTCAAGCCATGCAATTACATTGCATTAGTGGACATTCCCTCTGAACGCCCTCAATTCAAGGACGCTGCAACCTTCCTCAATCCATGCCCTCTGATGTATGCCTTCGTCCACAACCCAGTGGGCATTACCTCTCCCCTTTCAGGCTCTCTGGTACACGGGGCAATGTACCACTCTGACAACGGAAAAGGGCACTGTCCTCCCTGCTATTGCCTTCACAATCCCTGAACTCGGCTTCTTCTCGTTCTCAGTAGGGTTCGTACGCAAGGCTCTAAGACTCCTTCAGCGCAAGAAGGGTGTGCAATGGGGTGTTGAACCAACTAAGCAGCAGATAGATGCTTTCTTGGACTCCATTGGCTACAAATGGGAGAACCCCTCAGTGAAGACGGTGGGTTCAAAGCTGGAAAAGAAGCGACTCCCTGCTCGCTGGCAATACATCTTCACCCAGGTCATTCAGTGCCTGGGGTCCAAAGTTGGCTCCCATAATCAGGCGAGCAAGCATTTTCAAGACCTTGCCTATTCTCTCTGCACGGGTCATCCTTTGAACTACGCTGACTACATCTTCAGCGATATGTGTAACCGCCTCAACGCCACCACCAGACATACCGTTATCCCTTACCCCCGTTTCTTCTCCACCATCCTTGAAGAGGCTTTCGGGGAGAGCTACCCGAAATTCGATGACTTTGCCTTCTCAATGGTAGGGAAGAAGTCCCTGGATCTTGAGGAACGTCCAGGTGATGCTCCTCTCACTCCCTACATGCTACAAATAATAGGAGCACCTCTTTCAGTGACCTCCTCGCTGCCCATCCCCCCAGTGAGTACCCAAGGCACTGCTGCTGCTGCTAAGAGGAAAAGCCCAACTGATGGTCATAAGAAGACCATCGCCTCAAAGAAGCCCAAGAAGGTGGTCTCTCAACAGACCATCCTCTCTGATTTTGGTGTACTACAAACACCACCCTCATCCACAGCCAGTCCAACGGTTTCTGCTGCTGTTGAAGCTTCATCAGCACTACCACCACCATCAGTGACTACGGTCTCTGAAGGTGTTATAGCCAGCTCTGCTGAAGCTGGACCAGGTACTACTCTCACTGCCTTCTCTACCTCTTCCATCTCTACTTCTTTGGTCCTCACATCAGCAAGTGACTCAGCGATAGTTGTTCCTATCCCTGATGATGCTGAAATGCACGCAGTCCAAACCTCAGTATTGTTTAGGCAATTTAAGTTTTGGAAAGCCAATATCAAAGGACCTCAGAGTGTCTCTTTCAGATACTCTAAGACACTGGTCAGTGATCCTCAGGACACTACCTCTGCAAAAGTAGTCCCTGAGAGTAATCCTCATGATACTCTCAAGGAAAATAATACTATTTTTCATCCATCATCTGATCCGGATTCATTTCTCAACTCTTTATCAATGTCATCAGCTGCTGCAACTGCTCCTGTCTACTCAGCGACAGCGACCACCACCACCACCATTTCGAAGACGGCGATGAAGTCTCCTCAGCGCCCTCCCAGTGCTATAAAGCTTAGGGATGTCAAGACGGAGAACCAAGCCCCCAAACTTCCTCCCAGGGTCACTGAGTTACCTCCTGTGTCTCTACCTGGTCCCATATTCCCTGCCATTGATTATTTAGTCACTGAATGTGCTCTCACCAGGGCAAGGGTGAACACACTGCAAACTTCAGCTGAATTCATCTTCCGGCAGGTCGCTGGAACTCCTGGGATGAAGACAAACGTCAGCAACCTGGTGTCTGACGTTCAGTATCTAAAGGAGGAGCACAAGGACCTTCGCCAATCCCTCATCAACATTGAGCAAAAGGTCGATGCTCAGGCCGCTGTCCTCGAGTCTATTCAAAAGACTCAGTCCGAAGTGATGCAGGCTCTCTCATGGCTAGGTGGGACTAGTCCCTCATTTGCTGCTGCTGATCGGACCATGCTTCAGGACATGTACACGAATGTTCGCACTCTGATGGTCCACGTTCTGCCCCATGATAACATTGAGGGGGAGAAGGTGGCCAAAGAGTTCACTGACGAAATAATCGGCGAGCACAACCGGATGTACCCTGATGAAAGGATCTCTCCTTACATTAAAAGAGCAGGACCTTCCTTCGCTGCAAGGTTTGGTGATGATGATGATGATGAAGAAGAGGATGATGATGAAGAAGAAGAAGAAGAGGAACTCATCCCTCACTATGGAGGTGATGATGATGATGACATGGGATGTGCAATGGAACATATTAGAATGTCCAGGCCAGGCACATCTCAGCTAGAGCCCTTGGGGGACGGAGCTGGTCTCTCAGGCAAAGGATCACATGAAGTGGTTGATCTAAATGCCCCAATCCCACAAACAGAGGGGGAGACCGCTGACAAGGTATATCTTCAGCTTATCCCTTATATTACTCCTCTCTCTGAAACCCCCACTATAACCTCTCCTCCTTCAAACCCTCTCTCTGATAAATCTCCTTCTTTCTCTCCTTCCCTCGGTGATCCCCGTCCCCCAATGGACTCATACACAAGGAGGGAACTTTCTTCTGAATAGCAGTTTATGTACATAGTGGAAACTGACTCTGAGGAAGAAGAAGGCCTCATTCCCAGACGTCGCGTTCAGAAGCAGATCTTAAGCGAGCCTTAAGAAGAAGAAAGGCGAATAAAATTCCTAAGGGAATTCGAATCCAAAAGAATAAGGGTACCCCATGAAGACCCAATAAACGTTGTACCAATCAGGATGGTAGATGAATTCTACTTTCTATCCAAAGAAGAGAGAGAACAAGCATTTTGGAAGCTCAGAGGATCAGAGATGAAGAAATAAAGCAAACTGAGAATGATCTTGCTTTAGCAAGGAAGATTCTCAGGGAAGACTCAGCGAGAGACAAAGCGGCCAAAGAACAATTGGAAAAGAGTGAACGGGTCGCTGCAGCTCTTGCTCAGAAAGAACTTGCACAAGAAAACCTGAATGTAGATCCCATTCTCGCTCAACAGAAGATTCTCACTGCACTAACCACTGAAGCCACAACTCAGAAAGACAAAGAACTGGATTGATGCACAGAGATGCTGAACTTTCGAAGATCTGATGCCAAAATCATTCACGCAACTATCCAAGGGCGACACTCCAACAGAGGTGGTCCAAAGGTATATATAAGAATAACAAGGCCATCCAGAACAGAGAGAGAAGAAGCAAAATTCATAAGATTATATGGATACACTGAATGGCTCGAAATCAGAGATGCTATTCAGGGTTCCAAATCCAAGTTCAAGAATGTGGTAGAAGATGAGTTGAATCAGTTGCTGCAGAGAATGTCACAACATGTACAAGTTCCCTCTCTCCCTGAATCATCTAAGAAAAGAAGATCAACCTCTGAAGAAGGCCCAAGCTCAAGAAATGAACATAGTGTCAAATTTGATCTTGAAAGCATCATCAGTCATATGACGCTCCCTGATATCTCAATGCTGAATCTCTCTCTTCCTACAGATCGAAGATATGAAGAAAGTGAAGTCATCTTGCTCCCTGAATCTGGCATGATTTTCTTGGATAATGAAAGACAGCTTCGTCTCTTCAGAAACAAGGAAATTCATAAGGACCCTACTCGTTTCATAAAAATCTTATACTGTTACTGCTGGTCTAATGACCCTCAGGTAATCAGATAGAAGATGCTTTTTGAACATGAGTTACAAAGAAGAAATGTGAGCCTCTCTGATTGGTAGTAGCTTTTTATTCCTTTGTAATATTTTCTTCAGTGTAAATGTACTTTCACTTTAATTGTTGTAATTTCATTTCTATGTAATATCTTCAGATTATAATTAATGAAATACACTCGAGTACTTTACTCCATCTCGTACTGAAAAGATCCCTGAAAAAAGTAAAAGGGACAATGAACATAAGAGTTCTATTTTCTTAACTTTTCTTAGCTCACTGAACTTTCACTCTGAAAGTTCAATCAGTGAATGTACTTTAAGATTTTCTACTTGATATAAATGAAACTCAATTCAGATAATAGATTAGCTGAAAAAGATCTCACAGATTAGTACTTAGAAAATTTATTTCAAATTTTATAAGTCCCTGCTAATCTTTTAAAAGCAATTTTCCTATGTTGCTTAATCATAATCAAATAGGGGGAGATTGTTGATCATAACTCCTCTCAATGATTTAAATATGATTCCTTTAATATACTTAGTGAAATTCCTTAGTTAAGCTTCTGTTCAAATTCAGCGATAGCATACGCTGATTGCCATCAGCAATTGCTGAATATCAAGGAACAACAAGCTTATCTCTGAAGACCTGAAGATCAGCTATCACACCAGAACACCATTCAGCGAAAGTCGAAGACCAAAGCTGAAGAAAGAGATAACCAACTAAGTGACCTGAAGCGGTTCAGCGATAGCAGCAATTATTTACTCCAAGTGTGAAATCTTGTGAAGCCTCAGCAACACTGAAGTTCATCCCTGAAGATCCAGTTTCAGCGATCAAATGAAGCTTCTCATACAAGATTAAAGATTGATCTTATCCTTGATGCACAAAAGTCAAACCTTTTACCTTGTCAGAAAAGGACGTACGGCTTGTCTCTTATGTCCCCATCATATCTGATACGGTACTGTTCATATTCGGCCATAAACATGGTTGTCTCATTAGCAAGGACAAGCTTCATATCTAAGCTTGACACGTGGCATGTACCTTTTGTCTTGCATTAAATGCAAATGGGTATAAATAGAATGAAGATGTCTTCTTCATTCTAACATATGCTTCTTTCTAGCCTATACCTTCTGTATTCTTTCTTCCTTCCTCTTGTGCATCAAACTTTGTGTTTCTTAAGTTACAATAGAATAGGTTTTAAACTTGTTCTAATTCCGCTTGTAATTGTAAATTTGTTTATGATAAATAAACTCATTTAAAAACCAAAATCTGTGTGTTTGTATTCAACCCCCCTTCTACAAACTGTTTACTTAATATTTAACTCTTGTAGACCCTTATTGGGACCAACAAGTGGTATCAGAGCAGTGTTGTTATCTTTCTCTTTAAAATATTTTTCTTTATATCATATTTTAAAATGACAAACCCTAAGACGAACTACAACGATAATGGATCTTTAGCTAAACCTCCAAGGTTCAGCCATGATAATTTCCCATTATGGAAAGAAAGAATGTCACTTTTTCTAGAGTGATATGATCCTAAGATCCCATACTATGTAGAAAATGGACCTTTCGTTCCTACAACCATAGTAGCAAGTGTTCCTGCCACTACTACTACCCCAGCCGTCGCTGAAAGGAGTATTGTAAAAACTCCAGATCGATGGATTGAGGAAGACAAGAAAGAAGTTGCCTCAGAGATCTTGGAGAGCACCTGCATCATATCGGATTGAGTCTTTTGAATAGACTCAAGAACGTTCGCTTGAGCAGCAACCTTCTGCCCCAAGCTGGACAGGGTCTGATGAAGGGCCCTGTTGTCTTCCTTCAGAGAGTAAACGTCAGAGATGAGGTTGCTGACGTTGGTCTTGATCGCTGGAGTCCCAACGATTCGTTTGAAGATCAGTTCAACGGACGTCTGAAGGTTATCCACCCTAGCCCTACTGAGAGCACATTCCCTGACCAAATAGTCAACTGCAGGGAATATAGGGCTGGGAAGGACAATTGGAGGAAGATCAGTGTTGAGAGTGGGAAGCTTGGGAGCTGCCATCTCTATCTTCACGTCTCTGAGCCGTGCAGCAGTGGGATGGCCCTGAGGAGACTTCCCCATATCCTTGCTGATGGGAGGAGTGCTGGTGGTGGCGGTTGTCGCTGTCGCTGAGGAGATGAGTGGAGCGACACCTAATGATGACATAGACAAAGTAGCCAAAAACACATCTGGATTAGATGAGGGATGAAAAAGTTTATATTTTTCCTTGAGAGTATCTTGAGGATTACTCTTAGGGACTACATTTGCAGAGGTAGTGTCTTGAGGATCACTAACCAGTGTCTTAGAGTATCTGTGAGAGACACTCTGAGGTCCTTTTAAATTGGCCTTCCAAAACTCAGATTGCCTAAACAATATTGAGGTTTGGACTGCATGCATTTCAGCATCATCAGGGATAGGGACAACTATCGCTGAGTCATGTGTTAAGGTGAGGACCAAAGACGAGGAGATAGAAGAAGATAAGAAGGCTGTGAAAGTAGTACCTGATCCAGCCTCAGCAGAGTTGGCTATAATACCCTCAGTGACCGGAGTCGCTGATGGTGGAGGTAATGCTGATGAAGCAACAACGAATGTAAAGACCGTTGAAGTGGTTGCGACAGCAGTTGGTGTTGGTAGTACACCGAAATCAGAGAGGGTGGTCTTTTGAGAGACCAACTTCTTTGGCTTCTTGGATGCAATGGTCTTTTTATGACCATCAGATGGTTGTTTCCTCTTGGCAGCAGCAGTAGCGGTAGCAGTGTCCGGGATGCTTGCTGTTGGGTTGGGCAGCGAGGTAGACACTGAGAGAGGGGCTCCGATCACTTTCAGCATATAGGGCGTGAAAGGAGCATCACATGGACGTTCCTCAATGTCCAGGGACTTCTTCCCCACTACAGAGGAGTGATCACCGACCTTCGGGTATTCTTCCCCGAAGGCAACCTCCATAATGGTTGCGAAGAAGCGAAGGTAGGGGATGACAGGGTGTCTGGTGGCAGCGTTGATGCGACTGACCATATCGCTGAAGATATAGTCAGCGTAGTTGAGCTTGTGGCCAGTGCAGAGAGAGTAGGCAAGATCTTGAAAGTGCTTGCTCACCTGGTCATGCGACCCAATCTTTGACCCAAGGCATTGGATTACCTGGGTAAAGATATATTGCCAGCGAGCGGGCAATCTCTTCTTTTCAACTTTGGAGCCCACCGTCTTCAGTGATGGATTCTCCCAGGCGTAACCAATTGAGTCTAAGAAGGCATCTACCTGCATCTTGGTTGGTTCAGCGCCCCATTGTTCGTTCTTTGCGCGGACAGGGAGACGAAGGGCTTTCCTCACGAACCCAGTAGTGAAGGAGAAATAGCCAAGATCTGGAATCTTGAAGCAAATAGCAGAGAGCACGTTGCCCTTCTCCGTTGTGAGCGTGGTACAGTGAGCCGTGTACCAGAGAGCTTGGAGATGAGAGGAGATGCCCACTGGGTTGTGGACGAAAGCGTACATCAGCGGGTACGCTTTGATGAAGGTAGCTCCTTCAGCGAATTGAGGGCGATCAGCTGGAATGTCTACCAATGCAATGTAATTGCATGACTTGAAGATGGCTTTTTCCATGGGAAGTGGCAGGTTGGTGCAGCGACCAGAGTGTTGTCTTCAGTAGCAGAGGTTGCAGCAATTTTACTTGTAGAGGCCATTTCTGTAGTAAAAATGGGAACACCAAAGAGATAAATCATGGTTGTATACATGAATGTATAAACCAGAGTTTGGTATAAAGAATACCAAATATAAGATTGAAAGAAACAAGTATTTTGATGAACAAGATCAAAATGCTTGTTATAAAAACAATAAAAAAATTATTTTAGAAAAGGAAGAGAAGATAAATAAAAATGGATAAAACTTTTAAGAATAAAGTCTTCTGTTCTAAGGAGAGAACTTAGAACAGAGTTTTGATAATAGAAAACTTTTTAAGTTTAATCCAGATTAGTTTTATTTTCTTTCTAAAACATGTTTTTATATTATTTTTGAAGATTTAAGGAGAAGAAGATGTGAAACAAGATGTTTCCAGTCTTAAGTAAAGGTTTAGATCAAACCATAGTTGATTTTGAGAAGGAAAAACGCACAAGTGCTTGTTCTTGGTGTTCTTGGTGAAAACCTGAAGATTCGAAGGTTCTTTTGCCTTTTTGGAGAGTTATGAAAGCGGAAGGAAACAAGCAAGGCAAAAGAATTGCTTAAATAGCAAGAGGAGAGAGAAAGAAAGGAGTGTTAAACGACGGTTTTAGCTTTTTGAAAAAGAAATGATGACCTGGTGCACGTTCCAAGAAAGGAGTTGGAATGGAAACGTCCCGGTTCGTCGTGTGTCAGAAAAAGGTCTGACGTGTCCTTTTCTTATTTTTAAAAGTTTATAATGATAATTATCCATAAGGAAAGTTTATCATTACTAATTAAAAAGAATCTTCATCACTGATAATAAAGGATTGTCAGTGAAGGGTTTTAGTTTTCAGAGATTCATCCTTTGATGAGAGAATATATCAAAGAATGATTAAGATTAGAAGATAATACCTGAGGAGATGGCCCAGATATCTCTGAATCAGAGTTCAGTGAATGGAAAGTTTGAAGGCTTTATTTGTATCACTTGTTGTAAGTCACTAAATAAAAATTATTCAGCGTTCAACATACCAAGTTCGTTGATGACTAGGTTGAATCTAGTTTCATCAAGAGGCTTGGTGAAAAGATCAGCGAGCTGATATTCAGTGGGTACAAAATGAAGCTCAACTTCACCATTCATCACATGATCTCTGATAAAGTGATATCGGATCTCAATGTGCTTGGTTTTGGAGTGAAGTACACGGTTGTTAGCAATGGCAATAGCACTAGTACTATCACAATAGATAGGAATCTTTAAGAGCTTGAGATCGTAGTCTCTGAGTTGATTTCTCATCCAAAGAATTTGAGCACAACAACTACCAGCGGCTACATATTCAGCTTCAGCGGTGGAGGTGGACACTGAGTTTTGCTTTTTACTTGTCCAACTTATTAACTTTCCACCTAGTAGCTGACATCCACCAGTAGTGCTTTTTCTATCTATCTTACAACCTGCAAAGTCACTGTCAGAATAACCAATAAGATCAAATCCTGAGCCTTTGGGATACCAAAGACCTAGATTTGGAGTTCCTTTCAGATATCTGAAGATTCGCTTTACAACGATTAGATGGGATTCCTTCGGTCCAGCTTGATACCGAGCACAGAGACATGTAGAATACATGATCTCTGGCCTGCTCGCTGTAAGATACAGCAGAGATCCAATCATCCCTCGATAGGTAGTGACATTGACTGGTTTCCCATTGGGATCTTTGTTCAACGTCAGAGGAGGCGCCATAGGGGTCTTCATCGCTGAGCATTGATTCATGTCGAATTTATTCAGCATGTCTTTAACATATTTGCTTTGACAAATAAAGATTCCTTTATCAGATTGCTTAATCTGCAAGCCTAGAAAATATGTTAGTTCACCCATCATACTCATTTTATATTGTTTTTGCATTCTTGCAACGAAACAAGTACACAGTTGGGGTCTTGTGGAACCAAAGATAATGTCATCGACATATATCTGAGCGAGTATTGAATGACCTTTATATTTTCTTAAAAACAGGGTTTGGTCAATTTTTCCACGAACAAATTTTTCTTTAAGAAGAAACTTAGAAAGGGTATCATACCAAGCTCTAGGAGCTTGTTTTAACCCGTAAAGAGCTTTTTCAAGTTTAAAAACATAACCAGGATGTTTAGGGTCTGAGAAACCAGGGGGTTGTTCAACATAAACTTCCTCGCTGAGTTTTCCATTTAGAAAAGCACTTTTAACATCCATTTGAAAAACTTTGAAGTCTTTATGGGCAGCATAAGCTAAAAAGAGTCTTATGGCTTCTAAACGAGCAACAGGTGCAAAGGTCTCATCATAGTCAATCCCTTCTTCCTGTCTATGACCTTGAGCAACAAGTCTAGCCTTATTGCGAATTATAGTCCCATTTTCATCTAGCTTATTTCTGAACACCCATTTGGTTCCTATGACGGTTTTATCAGAGGGTCTAGGAACAAGATTCCAAACTTTATTTCTACAAAATTCAGTTAGTTCTTCTTGCATAGCTGAAACCCAGCTAGGATCAGAAATAGCTTGATCTATCTTTTTAGGTTCAGAGAGAGAAATGAAGTTAACGTAAAGACAGATATTACCTGTACCTCTACGTGTTTTGATACCTGCAGCAGAATCACCAATAATTTGATTTATTGGATGATTTGCAGTCCATCGCTGAGCTGGTGGTTGAGGAGAGAGATCAAAAGTTGTTTCAGCAACAGGTATTTCATTAATTTAGAATCAATTCAGGGGATTGATTTTCAGATAAAGATTGGTTGTTCACTGAGGAATTTCCATGAGAGGAGTCAGCAACAGGAATCTGATTAACATGAGTAACGTTCATCCCTGAAGATGGATGATTGTCACTTGAAGGATTTACAGAGATTTTATCATCACATTCTTCAGCAGGAGGTTGATTGTTGAAATATGTTTCAGGTTCCCCATAATGAGATCTCATCCAGGCATTCAATTCTTCATCATCATCATGAGAATGAGAAGTATGAATGGGACGAGATTCATCAAAGTTAACATGCATGGATTCTTCAACATGTTGTGTTCTTTTGTTGAAGACTCTGAAGGACTTAGATACTGAGGAGTATCCAAGAAATATACCATCGTCAGCTTTTGGATCAAATTTACCCAAATGATCTCTGTCATTCAGAATGTAACATCTACATCCAAAAATGTGGAAATATTTCAGAGTAGGTCTTCTCCCATGAAACAATTCATAGGAGGTCTTCTTAAAACGCTTAACTATCAGGGATCAATTTTGAGTGAAGCACGTTGTATTGACTGCTTCGGCCCAGAACTGAGTAGCTAGATGCGATTCGCTGAGCATTGAGCGAGCCGCTTCAATGATAGTTCGATTTCTTCTTTCAGCAACACCATTTTGCTGAGGAGTTCTTACAGAGGAGAAGTTGTGAGAGATGAATTTTTCTTCAAAGAAGTTTACCAGAGTACTGTTTTTGAATTCAGTACCATGATCACTTCTTATGGAACGAACAATTAGATTGTTCAACACTTCCATTCTTTTGATAAAAGAAATTATCATCTCAGGGTTATTACTTTTGGATCGAAGGAAGAATACCCATGTGTATCTGGAGTATTCATCAACAATCACCAAAGTATATTTCTTCCCAGAGATAGATTGGACATTGACAGGTCCAAAAAGATCCACATGGAGTAGCTGAAGAGGAGCGGTCACTGAAGAGACTTGCTTTGACCTGAAGGAGGCTTTTGTCAGCTTTCCCTTTTCACACGCTGAACAAAGAGATTCCTTTGTAAAGGTATGATTTGGGAGGTCTCTGACTAGATCCTTTTGAGACAATTCATTTATTGTCTTAAAGTTGAGGTGAGAGAGTCTTTTATGCCATCCAGTTTATGTCAGTGAATGCTTTAGAGATAAAGCACATGTTCTCAGAATGAGAACTATTCATATTTATAACATATACATTTTCCACTCTTTTGCCTGTTAGGGCAAGCTTATCATTTCCGTCAGTGACAGCACATCTATTATTTAAGAATAGAACTTTGAAGTCTTTGTCACATAACTGACTAACGCTCAAGAGATTGTGCTTTAGTCCCTCAACGTAGGCAACACGAGAGAAAGATGTGGCTCCGTTGGATAGAATTCCATAACCTTTAGTGTATCCTTTGCCATTTCCACCAAAGGTCACTGATGGACCAGCTTCTTCTTTGTAATCAGAGAGCAGAGATTTTCTGCCAGTCATATGCCTTGAGCATCCGCTATCATATGCCTTTGGCACTCTGCATACAACAAAAGATTAATTGTTTAAAGGTACCCATACTACTATGGGTTCTGCTTGGTTAGAAAGAGGATTGGCGGAGGAGCTACTAGCTGAAGAACTCTCTTCAGTGGATATCTTCACTTTTGATGGTTTTGCAACCTTGGTGGATTTCACTCTCGCTGATTTATCAGCTTGAGCTACTTTCTTTCCATGAGCTAGTTTATCAGCTCTAGTAGCATTAGGACATTTACTTGCAATGTGTGTAGTTTCACCACAATGATAGCACTTTCTATATTTAAAGGGTTTGGAATTCAGAGAGAAAGAGGGAACCTTTTCAGGGACAGGACCAAGAATTCCCTTATCTATACTCCTTGGAGGTATAACAACCTTTTCAAGGGTAGGAGTGAGATCGACTTTAATTCTAGGGGTTGGTATCTGAGAAAAGTCAGGGACCTTCTTCCCAGATTTAGAAGTTTTCTCTGAGGATTTCTTGTTCCTGTTCTTAGCGATCTTATTCTTAGGAATTTGGTCAAGAAACTCATTCTTGATCACCCTCTTAGAATTTATCACAAGCAACTTTTCTTTAGAAGAAGAGGAAGAAGTTGAAGAAGAAGGATCAGGGATAGAAGAAACAAACATTCCGAATTTGAGCATGGAACGATCATTCTCTGATTCTTCCTTTTCAGGGTTATAGCCTAACCCACTTCTGGTTTTCATAGGTATTTGGGGATTGATGATCTCATTGACTTTATCAGAAGCCTTACACCATCCTTTGATGGTTGCCTTTTCAGACTTGAGATCAGCGATGGCCTTTTCCTTATCAGCGATAGCTTGCTGCTTCTCAATGCTTATAGTTTGATTTGCAAAGACTTGGTCCTTGAGAGTTTCCTCAATTTTAGAAAGTTCTTTGATTCTTATATGGCAATTTTTTAATTGCTCAGATAGATCAGTGTTAATTCTCTCGGCTTTAATTTTTCCATTTAAAGCATTATAGAAATCAACCGTCATAGCATCGAGAGCTGACAAGTTTTCACTTTCAGAAGGTAAAGGGATAGAAGAGATCATTACCTGAGTAAAAGGAGACTCAGAGGAAGAAGTTTCAGTTGCTTCTTCAGCGTCCTCTATTCTTGCCATTAGACAGAGGAAGGCAAGATCTTCTTCATCTGAACCAGACTCTTCAGAGGTCTTGGCCCAGTCATCTTCAGCGTCCCAGTCAACTTCTTCAACGATAAGGCCTTTGCCTTTTTGCTGGTGTTTCTTCAGATCCTTGTATTTGTTTTTTTAATTTCAAATACTTCTCCTTTTTATCAGAGGTCTGGGAGGTGGTGGGAGCTGCAACTTTCTTTGATATACATTCACTAGCAAAGTGACTCTTTCGCTAACAATTGAAGCATATAGCTGAGGCTTTCTCAGTGGGCAATTTTTTTGCTTTTCAGAGTCAGAGAGATTAGAAGGTTTTCGAAAGTTGCTCTTTCTAGCAAATCTTTTAAAATTATTACTTAAGAGAGATAGAGAATTATCAAACTCAGAGATGTCAGCATCAGTGAGTTGATCTTCTGAATCAGTTTGACCTAATTCAGTGATGGAGGTGATAGTGGAAGAAGAAACATTTTTAGGAGGAGTTGCCTCTGAAGTCACAAGTGCCAAAGAAGTACTTTTGGCACCTTTGAGTTCATTTATGAGGTTTTTCCTCAGAAGTTGAGATTGTTCCTCATTTAAGAGCATTCCATATAAAGCACTTAAGGACAAGATTTTAAGATTCTTTGACAGCTTTAGACATGTAGTGTACATTGCCCATTGATCGGTTAGTGCCTCCATGAATTTGGTCAGAATTTCAGCATTTGAGTACACTCTGTTTACTGATTTGAGATCAATCAACAAACAGTTGAATCGCTGATGAATTTGAGTGAGAGATTCACCTTTATGATGCATAAAACTCTCGTATTGTCTTACAAGGTTTATGCACCTAGTGACTTGTACTTCAGAAGTTCCTTCATATTGGATACATAGAGTATCCCACATGGCTTTAGAAGTCGACTTTTTCATAACAGAATGATAGACTTCATCAGGTAAAGACATTGCTATTATAGATCTAGCTTTAGAGTCAACAGCAATTTCTTTCTTGTCTTCCTCAGTCCATCTGTTAGGAGTTTTAACAATACTCCTTTCAGGGATGGCTGGAGTAGTAGTGGTGGCAGGAACACCAGCTACAATAGTTGTAGGAGCAAATGGTCCATTTTCTAGATAGTAGGGGATCTATGGGTCAGATCCTTCTAGAAATAGAGACATTCTTTCCTTCCATAATGGAAAATTATCATGGCTAAATCTTGGAGGTTTAGCTAAAGATCCATTATCATTGTAGTTCGTATTAGGGTTTGACATTTTAAAATAGTTTACAAGAAAAATATTTTAAAGATTAAAGAAGCAAACATTGCTCTGATACCACTTGTTGGTCCCAATAAGGGTCTACAAGAGTTCAATAAATAGTAAACAGTTTGTAGAAGGGGGGGGGGGGTTTGAATACAAACACACAAATTTTGGTTTTTAAATGAGTTTATTTATCATAAACAAATTTATAGTTACAAGCGGAATAATAACAAGTTTAAAACCTATTTTATTGTAACTAAGAAACACAAAGTTTGATGCACAAGAAGAAGAAGAAAGAAATGCAGAGGGTTTAGGCTAGAAGGAAGCATGTATTAAGATGAAGAAGATATATCCATCTTATTTATACCCGCTTGCGTTTAGGGCAAGACAAAAGGTATATGCCACGTGTCAAGCTAGGATAGGAAGCTTGTCCTTGCTAATAAGACAGCCATGTTTTTAGCCGAATATGAACAGTACCGTATCAGATATGATGGGGACATAAGAGACAATTTGTACGTCCTTTTAGGTGCGTTTGGTACGGTGAACAGGATGGAACAGAACAGAACAGAACAAGCTTGTCCCATGTTTGGTGTGATAAAATGTTGGACTAAGTGGAACACATGTGGAACAATGTTGTTCTATCCTACCCCCCTAGAACTAAGTGGAACAAGGACTAAATGACCATTTTACCCTCTAACCTAACACACACACACACACACTCTCTCTCTCTCCTCCCTCTCTCCCTCTCCTCTCTCTCTCTCTCTCTCTCTCTCCTCTCTCTCTCTCCTCCCTTTCTCTCTCTCTCTCTCTTTCTCTCCTCCCTTTCTCTCTCTCCCCTTCTCTCTCCTCTCTCTCTCTTTCCTCCCTCTCTCTCCTCCCTTTCTCTCTCTCCCCTTCTCTCTCCTCTCTCTCTCTTTCCTCCCTCTCTCTCCCCCTTCTCTCTCCTCCCTCTCTCTCATCTCTCTCTCCCCTTCTCTGTCTCTCCTATCTCTCTCTCCTCTCTCTCGCCTCCCCTTCTCTCTCCTCTCTCTCTCTCTCTCATCCCTCCCTCTCTCTCCTCTCTCCCTCTCTCTCGTCCCTCCCTCTCTCTCCTCTCTCCTCTCTCTCTCATCCCTCTCTCTCTCTCCTCCCTCTCTCTCTCTCTCATCTCTCTACCCTTATCTCTCCTCTCTCTATCCCCTTCTCTCTCCTCTCTCTCTCTCTCCCTCCTCTCTCTCCCTCCTCTCTCTCTCCCTCCTCTCTCTCTCTCTCCTCTCTCTCTCTCTCCCTCCTCTCTCTCTCTCTCTCTCTCTCTCCTCTCTCCCTTTCCCTCCTCTCTCTCTCTCTCTCCTCTCTCTCTCTATATATATATATATGTGTGTGGGTTATTTGGTAAAAAAACACTAAACAGCCTACTGGGGGTAAATTAGTCATTTTGTTCTGTTATGTCCTGTCTTGTCCCGTCATATCATGTTTTACCAAACGTGTAACAGCTGTTCTGTCCTGTTCTGTTCTGTTCTGTTTTGTTCCGTTTTGTTATGTTCTGTCCTGACTGCGTACCAAACGCACCCTTTCTGACATGGTTCTAGGTTTGACTTTTGTGCATCGAGGATAAGATCAATCTTTAGTCTTGCAAAGGAAGCTTCATTTGATCGTTGATTCTGAATCTTCAAGGAGGAATCTTCAGTATTGTTGAGGCTTCATAAGACTTCACACTTTGATTAGATAATCGCTGCTATCGTTGAACCGCTTCAGTTCACTTAGCTGATTATCTCTTTCTTCAGCTAATGTCTTCGACTTTCGCTGAATGGTCTTCTGGTGTGATAGCTGATCTTCAGGTCTTCAGAGATAAGCTTGCTGTTCCTTGATCTTCAGCGATCGCTGATGGTAATCAGTGTATGCTATCGCTGAATATTAACAGAAGCTTATACAATGCAATTTCACTAAGTATACAAAAGGAATCATATTCAAATCATCGAGAGGAGTTATGATCAACAATACTAGTATTGGAATGGCCCCTTTTGAGGCGTTATATGGATGTAGGACTCCGGTATGTTGGTTGGAAGCGGGCGAGAAACAATTCGTCGGGCCCGAGATTGTGCAAGAGACGGCAGAAAAGGTGAAGACTGTCCGAGAGCGACTAAGGACGGCACAAGATCGTCAAAAGAGTTACGCCGACAAGAAGAGAAGACCAATGGAGTTCCAAGTGGGTAAGCGGGTCATGCTCAACGTATCTCCATGGAAAGGCATTATTCGGTTCGGAAAGCGCGAAAAACTCAGTCCACGTTTCCTTGGACCATTCAAAATTCTTGATAAAGTGGGATGTCAAGCCTATAAATCAGAATTACCACCCGAGATGGTCGGGATTCACAACTCGTTCCATATATCTTATCTAAGGAACAGTTTGGCGGAAGAAGAAAGTGTAATTCCTCTCACGGAAATTCGGGTTGATAAAAACAACCGAGGTGTAGAAGAAACGGAAGCAATTCTAGAGCGAAAATCTAAAAGATTGCGCCACAAGGAGATTGTCATGGTTAAGGTTCATTGGAAGCATCATAGAGGATCGAATGTGCCGTGGGAAGCGGAAGAAGATATGAAGAAAAGATACCCACAATTGTTTGGGTGAGTTTGAGATTTCGAGGACAAAATCAATTCCAAGGTTGGGAGGATTGTAACACCCTGAATTTCACCCCTCTCGACCCTTTTTAAATGAATGCAAGTTTGGGTTATGTTATGATAAGTTTTAAATTGCTATGGGAATATCAGAGGGAAGGTACGACCATGGCAGGTGCAACCATGGCAGGTGCGACCCTTCCAAGGCACCATCGCACCCCACAGTCGCACTTGTTGTACCGTAGGTCATAAAATGGAGGTTGCGACCATGAGGTGCGATCCTGCCATGTCACAGTTGAACTCCACGATCGCACTTCGTGCCTGGAGTATAAAATTTGGGATTTTAGGTCGGTACTCATTTATTACTCATATCAGTTATCTCACTAAGCATTTACTCTCAAGACCAAACCCTAAGAGGCGATTTTGGAGCATTTATTTCCCTACAATCAACCAAGCAAGATCAAGCATTTAACCTCAAGATTTAGGAGTCAAGATCTAGGGTTCAAGCCTCTAGTGTTCTTCATCTTCACTTCTAGTTCAAGAGTTACTTGGGGATTTCTAGGGTTTCCTCAAACTCTGTTAGGACCAAAAGTCCTAAGTTTAGAAAGTTTTATAAAGATGAAAGGATTCATTGTAATATTCCGTATTGTGTTTAAGATCTTATGGGCTTGGGATTTTATTGTAATAGACAACTACTATATAAAGGAGTTTAGGGTAGAGGATTCGTTAATGAGAGTCGTATAATTTAGTTTCGCATTTGTAGTTTCATAAGAAAGCTTTCAATAAAACATCCGACTCAATGATTTGCATATGATTCCTCTTTGATCTTGTTGAATCGGACCTAACAAGTGGTACCGACTCATACTGGCCCGAGTTCATCACTTGTCGACTCCACTTGAGCCAACATCATGTTTTATCGAGTCAACTTGACCCGACATCTTTTCTTGTCGAGTCAATATTACCCGACATAAATTCTTATCGGACCACATTGATCCGACATAAATTCTTATCGAACCTATAAGACCCGATATAAATTCTTATGGACCACATTGATCCGACATAAATTCTTATGGACCTATGTTTCTCGGATCAATGTGACTCGACATTCCCACTTGTCGCATCTTGAAGACCCGACATCCATGAATGTCACATTCCTAGACCCGAGAACTTCGTGCAGATCCCGACCAAAGCTTATTTTGACAACCATAGTTGAGTTTCAACCCAAGAGTCCTTATGGTATCAAAAGAAAATATTCAAGAGCCCTGCTTCATTTTTTTATATAGAGAAATTTTTTCTCTCGGGGCGCTGCCCCTAGACCCCGCAAGGGCGGTCCCCCTTGACCTCATCCGCTGCATATGATTAAAAAACCAATTGTGGATCCCAGTATATGAGGTAATGATGTGCTTTATAAAGAATAATCAATAAGAACACGAAGAACACTATGAATATGATGAAGATCCGATGTCGGATATCTCACTTGAATGGAATATCGGTTACAATGATATTATCTAATAAGAGCTCTCTTAATGATATGAATTAACGATCTAGCTTCTATTGCATACCCTAACCCTTTATTTATATGTATCGAAAATACGGTATAAGGAAAGTAAAGATTAAGGCATTATACACTTGCATTATTTACAAAATAGAATGTTTCCTTATATTAACATTAAACCTTTCCTAATTAATGACTTTGTTGACTTTACACTTTAGCCCTTCACGTCTTCAATAGTTGTTATCTCGGATACAATATTATCAGACCTAACAAACTCTAGTATTGTAAGTTCATTCTTTCATCTTTACAAAACTTTATACATGTCAAAATGATGTATTTTACTTCCTACAAAATGGTTATTCAAGTATTTTACATTTGGTGGATTTTGGTAAACTAGGTCAACTTGAGAGCCCCATCAAACTGCTTCCCTGCTAAACCACATTTAAATCAAGTGTTAGGCTTACGCCTAGTGAGAACAAACAGTTAAATGGATAAAGCAGTAAAACATTTTAAATCAAGAATGATACAATTATCCCATTTAACTTCACTTGACAACTGACTCGATCCTCTATGCCTATAGTTTCAAACCACTTTCAATAAGTCGGGATGCTCTCTCTTATTTTGTATTTGACATTCGATTTCTTTCGCAAGAGCTCATTCGGATAAAACCAACAGATTCCCTACACATCAGGTTACTCATTACTTTACCCAGATGGTAAAGGAATCCAGCATAAGCAGTTCTGAAAAACCCACTACCACATCAATATTTTAACCTCGGCCAATCAACTTCTCCTTAAATAAATGATTTTTGTTTAGGTCTACCTTAACAATCACACTACTTTTTGCCAATAATCACCACCGACGAAGATTTATCATCCCTTTCAAGATCACCACACAAGGCCTTCAACACTATTTGAAATCAACCAAAGTATTTCAATCATTCAAATGTCCTATGACCCTAAGGACAACCAAGGTTGGCGTCAAGCCAAACACTTCTCGAGGTAAACCATTGCCTAAAAGTTCCAACCCAAAGATTTACGACACTAGAGGATCAACACGTAACTAACTCGAAGTGACCGAAACGTCCATTTACTCCGAGTTTCTATAACCACCGGTCGTTCAGACTGATGTCCCAAAAGTGTGAAGTAAATAACTGCCACAATTCGACACAATAGACAAAGGCACACCATGCCTCGAGACGATTCCATCCACATACAACTTAGCTAGCTTGTCAACTGGATCGGCTGCTCGCATTGCTAAGAAGTGAGCACTCTTCGTAAGTCCATCCACCACTACCCATATAGCATCGTGACCTTTCAAGGTCTTCGGTAACTTCGTCACAAACTTCCCTAGTAATGTGCTATCATTTCCATTCCGGAATTTCCAACGATTTGAAGACTTCCATACGGTGGTTGGTGTTCCTCCTTTACTTGTAACATGTTACGCCTCTATCTAAATATCTAACCACATCCAACTTCCTAACAAGCCACCAATAAGTCAACTTCAAATCCCCACACATTTTGGTATATGGGGTACTTAGGCTCATGGGCGTCCTCCAATAGTAATTCCCGATTGCCTCCAATCTTGGGCACCCAAATACGCCCACGAAATAATTTCAAACCGCGACTATCTTCCGTTAGCAACAAGTGTTGCTTCACTATAACCTCGTCTTTTAAATTTTCCTTAAGTAGTGCCTCCGCTTGGGAAGTCTTGATCCGACCGATCAAGATTGACACTAAATCAATCCTCGTAAGTACGGCTCGTGTTCCACTACCGTACTCTTTTCGACTTAGCACATCCGTTACTATATTTGTTTTACTCGGGTGGCATAGTAACTCACAACCATAATCCTTAAGCAATTCTAACCAACGTCGTTGCCTCATATTTAGCTCCTTTTGATCAAAACATACTTCAAACGTTTATGATCGGTGTAGAGTGTACATCTAGTTCGTAAAGACAATGTCGCCATAACTTTAATGCAATTACCACCGCTGCTAGTTCCATAGCATGGGTTGGAAAATTCTTCTCCTATTCCTTGAGTTGTCGTGACGCATATGCAATCACCTTGTCTCTTTGTATTAATACACAACTCAAACCTATCTTTGACGCATCACTATAGACCACAAAATCTTCAGATCCTTTTTGCAAGGATAAAATCAGTGCTTCACACCATTTTCCTTTGAAGAGTTCGGAAACCCTACTCTTGCTTGTCGGCACAAATAAACTTCACATTCTTCCTCGTCAAAGTCATCAAAAATGATGCAACCTTTGAGAAATAATGAACAAACCTTCGATAATAGCCCGCCAATCCTAAGAAGCTTCTAATTTCGGACGGATTCCGAGGAGGTTCCCAATTCATCATTGCTTTAATTCGGATGGATCCATCTTCACTCCGCCTTGAGTGACAACATGCCCCAAAACTGTACTTCCTTCAACCAAAAGTCACACTTAGGGAATTTGGTGTATAACTTCTCCTTCCTTAACACCTCGAAGACTTCTCGAAGGTGTTGCTCATGGTCTAACTCGTTCTTAGAGTAGAAAAGAATATCATCAATAAATACCATCACTGATTGATCTAGAAACAATCGACATACCAGATTTCATCAAATCCATAAACATCGCTGACACGTTTGTCAAACCAAACGACATTACTAAGAACTCATAATGGTCGTACCGCGTCCTAAACGCCATTCCTGCTACATTATCCTCCTTTGTCTATCAGGTGGCAAACCGGGTAAATCTTCGAGGAACACATCGGGAGGTTCACTAATGACCCGAACATCATCTAACTTCCTTTTCTCTAAGTTCACATCTAGAGAATAGGCTATATACGAAAGGCATCCCTTGGCTAAACACTTGCACGACTTTGTCAAGGTTAACCAAGCTAACTCGTTTTTCCTTCCTTCCCCGTAGATTATCACCATACTGCCATCCGATAACGGAGTCCGGATTAACTTCTTAGAACATCGAATTTTGGCTTGATTCTCGGCTAACCAATCCCTTCCTATCATCACATCAAACCCTCCTATTGACATAGGCATGAGATTTACCCCAAACTTACTTCCTTCAACTTCCAACATACAATCCTTAAGAATGATCCAAACTAGAACTTACTTGCCATCGGCTATTTCAACAATATAGGCATCTTCCAAAGTACTCATAGATAGGTACGTGTAGATTTGAGTAGAAAGAAGTGGACGCAAAAAGAAAGTGACACTACAATCAAAAGGACATAAGTGAGTATACTCTCTCATCGTCTCGTTCCCTTTCTTGAGAACCCGAACATTCATCCATGATACGACCGACAATTTTCTCATTGCAACACTCTTCCAAAACTTTTGCTTCGAATAATTCCAAGGTGAGCATAGAGATTATGATTGGCACAAAGATAGCCGTGGTGATGCTCCACCATGCTGAAACCTCGCCCCTAAGCATCTGTGAAGAGAACTTCACTCTTTCCTTCTCTTCAAATTCACTCGAGCCAACAGCTTGCTCGATCTCTCGAAACTAATTCATATAAACTACCGGATCATCTGATCCGAAGACCTTGGTGATTTAGAGCATAAGAAAGTCTCGTACGATCAACCCTTTCCCGTTCTCCTTAGTTGCGTCACATATGCCTCTTCGGTAATCGAACATGTCCCGTCGCTCTCGAACCCATTACTATGTTCTGATTAGTTGCCTCATGCCTTCGGTTATTGGCACCCCTTTTCTAGAACATCTTGAGCATAGTTTCATGTTGTCATGCTATAACAAAATTAACTACGTGCAACAGACTGAGTTAGAACTCAACTCGTAAGCCCGCTTCTACCATTAAAGGATTACCCCGATTCAAGGTTGACTTCACGCGGACGACCCATTCTGGCACATCTCTTGATGGAACAGGAGGGATCATAGGTGATTGAGTGACTTTCACTGTCACTTGTAGATCCGGAGTAGAAATACTTTCGTTCGTGCCCTTAGCTTCGTTACACGATCTAGCACGCGTATTAATCATCTCGGTCGGCCACAAACATAGAATAGGAGTAAGACAAGTCAAACATAAATATGTATAACACATTCACCAATCATCATAACCATAGTAAGTAAGCATACTTACATAACAATATACCCAAGATAGCATTAGCTACGTGATATCTTGGATATATCACTCATATAAGAATTCTTATCACCACAATCACGTTTCATAGTTAGTGCATTTCCGTTGACTCTAAAGCTCTACTATCTCAAGAGTGTCTACCCATTCTCACACAACATCACTTAAAGTCTCAGCTTAAGTCTAGGCATCTTAGGTTCATACCTAGTTTGCTTAAACTAAAGCTCTGATACCAACTTGTAACACCCTAAAATTTAGAGCGAATTTAAACCAAAATAAAATGCTGAATAATAGAAAATTCACCCAATTAATGGGGAAGAGTATATGGGAGTTTACAGCATGAGTTAGATACTACAACAACAACCTAACAATCTACATTGAATAAAACATAGATTAAACTCGGGTTTTGCTAATATCTCCAAAAGAGTGTTCTAATACTCCAAATATATATTCTAAGGTGCATATCACAAAAGATACCCTCTCTCTCTCTCGGCACATCATCCCGTTCTTCTCTAAAGAGCCCCATCAAACTGCTTCCCTGCTAAACCACATTTAAATCAAGTGTTAGACTTACGCCTAGTGAGAACAAACAGTTAAATGGATAAAGCAGTAAAATATTTTGAATCAAGAATGATACAATTATCCCATTTAACTTCACTTGACAACTGACTCGATCCTCTATGCCTATGGATTCCATTACATATTAATCCCTAGGCCAACTACATCATTTATAACATAATCATAGTTTCCAATCTACTATATTATTTATAACATAATCATAGTTTCCAATCTACTATATTATTTGTAACATAATCATAGTTTCCAAGCTACTATATTATTTATAACATAATCATAGTTTCCAATCTACTATATTATTTGTAACATAATCATAGTTTCCAATCTACTATATTATTTGTAACATAATCATAGTTAGAATCTACTATATTATTCATAACATAATCATAGTTCCAATCTACTATATTATTTGTAACATAATCATAGTTTCCAATCTACTATATTATTTCTAACATAATCATAGTTTCCCATCTACTATATTATTTATAACATAATCATAGTTATCCCAACAACTATATTATTTGTAACATGATCATAGTGTTCCAATCAACTATATTATTTCTAACATAATCATAGTTTCTCAAATTCTCAAGCCTTTCCATAGACCATTTCCTTTCAAATCCAAGTTTTACCAAAAAGGTAGGCCAAAACATTTTGAGTTCCAAAACCAAAGATTATTTCATTTTATAACTTTTCTCAGTGTTTTAAACCATCTATGATGTTCATTACATCATCTACAACAACTTACTCCAAATCTTCATTTTGACCTAAAAACTCCAAACCTATGCAAATGTATAAATACTTGTAAACATAGGCTTAAATCAGTAAAATACAATAATTTATAACAATATTTGAGGTTATGAAGTTTGGATTTGAACTCATAATACTAGGGTTTGAGGAAACCCTAGAAAACTTCCAACTACACTTGAACTTCTAGAGAAAGGATGAAGAACACTAGTGGCTTGAACCCTAGATCTTGAACCCTAACACTTGAGTTCCAAAGCTTGATCTTGATCACTTGGTGGAGAGCAATAAATGCTCTTAAAATCTCCCCTTAGGGTTTCTCCTTCGGAGTAAATGCAAGAGGAAAAATCTGATATTTTCAATAAATGATATTTCAGCTAACACTTTCTTTTTATACTTCTGATGCGAATTGCGACCCTGAATTATGATGCGGGCACTGGCCAGGTCGCAGTGGCCCGGTCGCACTTCTCCGAATGGACCTATGGTACAAGAATTGCAACTAAGAGATGCGACGATGGCCTGGTCAGGTCGCACTTGCCTTGGTCGCACCTTCCCCGATCGAGCTATGGTACAAAACTTGCGACCTAAAGTTGCGATGGTGGCACATGGCCAGGTCGCAGGTCTTGGTCGCATTTCCTCCTGGTCGACTTACGGTACAAAACTTGCGACCTCCAACTGCGATGATGCCATGGCTAGGTCGCACCTGCCATGGTCGCATTTTCCTTCTGGAAACCCAACATAACATTAACACTCATCCCAACGAAATACCCAACTTGTGTTTATTAAGAGAAGATCGTGAGACACAAAATTCAGGGTGTTACACCTATGATTTGGAGTTGGCGGCGGTAGTATTTTCTTTGAAATCATGGCGGCACTATGTACGACACTAAGTTCACCCTCTATACCAATCACAAGTGTTTGAAGTACGTCTTTGATTAGAGAGAGTTGAACATGAGGCAACGAAGATGGCTAGAACTGCTCAAGGATTACGATAGTGCATTGCTTTACTAATCGGGTAAGGCAAACGTAGTAGCGAGTGCGTTGAGTCACAAGGAGTTTAGCGGTAGCATCCGAGCCACCCTTTCAAGATTGAGCTAGTTTCGAGCCTAATCGAAAGGATCAAAGCATTGCAAGTTGAGGCGTTGTTGGAAGAGAACCTCAAGAGTGAGATAAGGGTGAAACAACATTTATTGTTGACGGAAGTCGGGTTGTGAAACTCTTTCGGGGGTGCATTTGGGTGCCCAAGATCGGGGGCAACCAAGAGTTGTTATTAGAAGATGTTTATAAGTCCAAGTACTCCATCTACCCGGAAAGCACAAACATGTATAACGACTTGAAGTTGAACTATCGGTGGTCCTTCATGAAGCTAGACGTGGCTAACTAATGAAATAATACACCTCAAAATACCCTCACAATTTGACAGTATCATTTCCAAACCCTACATCATTCGAACCTCTTGCACCCAATATTACCGGGCTTTTACTTCTCCCATTGATCCACGACAAGGCCCAAACTACATGAACAAAAAGACGTAATTCACTCAAAAAAATTATTTATTTCTTATTATTGTTATTTCTTGACCATGTCGCTTCTTTTTATTTTTCATATTTTGAGATGAAACAAAAGCAAAACCATGTCGCTTCTCGTTATTTTTCATAAAAGATAAATTTTACTAATCTCTATATTGGGAAACGTGCTTTCTATTTGAGGGAATCAATTTTCATATTTTGAAAAATTAAAATTGGGCAAAATGTAAGAAATAGCAACCTACTTTCATAATTTTTTCTATTATAGCATTGTACTTTTAGTTTTTCTTATTATAGGAATGTACATTCAAATTATTTTTTATTAGGGCATTGTACTTTGAAAAATTTACCCATTATAGCATTGGGTAACCTTTTCTTTTAAATTTACCCACTATACTAGGTTTCCATGCCACCTCATTGTCCATGTAGGTTGTCCACATGTAATATATTGTTGATGTGACATTTCTTATTATACCATTGTGCTTTACATATTATTTAATAAACATATTAGACTAATTAAACTAAACTAAATTTTTCATAAACATAAGAATATTAAGAAGATTTATAGGTGGCAATTTATTTCCCTAATATTAAAAAATGTTTAAAAATATATATTTTTTAACTAAGAAAATAAGAATTATTATGTTTTTTTACAAATAAAATATTTATATGGAAAAAAATATATTTATCTGTCTTAAAAAATTGAATTGATATATCTTTCAATAAATATAATAAATTAATTAGATTATTTCTAAAATATTTATTAAAATGTAACAATATTAAGAAGATTTCTAAAACACAATTTATATCGTTAAATTTAAAAAAAAAGTACAAAATAAGTATTATTTGAACTAGAAAAATTAAATCACAAGTTTTACGTTTTTTATAAATAAAATATTTATTTTGAAGAAAAATATCACATTTGTTAAAAAAAATGTAACTTCAAAATATTTAATTTGCATACAATTTAGTAAGAGTAATTTTTTTTAAAAAGTGATGACGTGAAGAAATTACTAAAAAAATTGAGATAATTAAGAATAATATAAAAAAGTGGGAATTTTTTTTAAAAAAAAATTACAAGAGATTTTTTTTACTAATGTCATGTAATCATGATGACATGTTATCCATGTCATCTTATTTAAGCCATGTAAGCAAAAAAAAGTGGGGGTTAACTTGTTTAAAAGGTAACAAGTTACCCATTGCTATAATGGGTAAATTTTTCAAAGTACAATGCCTTAATAAAAAATAATTTGAAAGTACATTGCTGTAATAAGTAAAACTGAAAATACAATGCTATAATAAAGAAATTTATGAAAGTAGGTTGCTATTTCTTGCATTTTACCCAATTAAAATTGATCAAACTTCGTTTTAATTCCTATATTTAGAAACATAAATTCAAACAGATGTTTTTAAATTTATTCTTTTATAAAATAATGGTCTCCTAAAATAAGAAAGAAGCAAAAGCTGGTACCTTAAAGAAAATAAAAATAAAAATTTAGTTTCATTATGATAAATTTTCATTTTTATAAATTTTATGTGAAGTTTGTGATGCATTGATAAACTTTCATTTTTAGAAAAAGTGTATTGGTTTGATAGAATTTAAGAATATTTTAATAATAATTGTTGTTAAGGTTTCTAAAATAAACATATGTTAAAATTGAATGTAATTTTTGAAATATTTTACTTTTAATTATTTATTTTAAAAAATTATAATAAATCTCATGAAGACAAATTAGAAAAATATAATATAATTTTAAAGTTCAACTTACATAACATAACCGTTTGATTATATATTATGTCTTTGTTGGGAATGATGTAACTTGTATCATGTTATTTAATTTTTGTTTTATAATTTGCTTTTTATTTAAAATTAATATATAGTAGTTTTATATTAGGAATATGTTTTGGTTCAAAAAAAATTTAGGAATATGTTTCTTAAAATAAGAACGGCCCATTAAACATAAATGAAATTAGGGATATATAAGTTGAGTCGAGTAATAGGTTATTCGAATCGAGCTCAAAAAATTAATATTGAGCTCGAGCTCGAGCTCGATTAACTTTTCAGTGTAGGGCTCGAGCTCGAATATTTCTTTTGTTATCAAGCATGAGCTCGATGTTAGTTTATGAGTTTGAACTCGCGGTCGATTAATTCATTTATCGACTTGAGAACTTGATATTTTTTACATTTTTATTGCATGTTTGGCTCGAAAAAGAATATGCTCGAATGACTTTGCTCGACTCGAAAAACAGAATTGAGTTTTTGAACAAGCCGAATCGAACATCAGTGTTATAAAGCTCGGCTAGTTAAGCTAAACGAGTTCTATTTTAACTTCAAGATCAACTTGAACTCGAGAATTATCAAACTCAAACTCGAATAAACAAGTTTAAACTCGAGTAACTCATTAATGAACTCAAACTCAAACTCGAATTCAAACTCAAACACTTGGATTCAATACTTTGTTTTTAGGATATCAAACTCAAACTCAAACTCGAATAAACAACTTTCTAAAACAAACTATTTATACTGGTGGTCTTTAACAGTTAAGGCTTAACTTTTCATGAATGTTATTAAAATAAAAGTATTAAAAACCATCAATATAAATAGTTTATTTTAGGAATCAAATCCAAAATTTAACCAAACGACCACTAGCATGATTCACTCTGTAATAAGAGTTTGTATACTATTTTTTATGGTTGATTCTTGAAAATTAATGAGATGGTAACAACGAGAATCATAAACAAATAATAAAGACAAGAAATGATGAGGTTATCCGTTTTCTTGATTCCTTCACAATTCTTTATGCTATCAAACAAAACAAACATGTAATCAACTTCCTTAGTTATTCATATTTTTGTCTATCTCCCCCCCACCCCCCGCCCCCCTCCTTCTTTCTCTCTCTCTCTCTCTCTATATATATATATATATAAATAATCTTCCATTTGCATTATAACTAATCTCTCTCTTCTTATCCCTATTTCTATTATATATAATTTATTCATCTAATTTATATTATAGCTAACCTCTTTCTTCTTTCATTCTCTCCCTGTCTATCTCCCACTTGCATTACAACTAATCTCTCTCTCTTTCTCTCTCTCTCTCTCTCTCTTTCTCTCTTTCTCTATCTATATATACATATATATATATATGTACACGGACGGGTTCAAATGAAAATTCAAATTTGGTTGTGAATATCAGAACAAATAAGAGCGCGACAAGTGTCATATTCAGACTGAAAAATGAAGGTGAACTTAATACATTATTCAGACCGAATAACACTACATTCAGTCTAAATAACACTATATTCAGTCTGGACAAGAAAGGATGATGTTATACTTGCAATCATGATTCCTTCACAATTCTTTATGCTATCAAACAATATAAACATGTAATCAACTTCATTATTCATCTCCCCTCTCTCTATCCTTCTCTCTCTCTCACTATATTACATATATATATATATTTATATATATATTCTCCATCTTCATTTCTCTCCCATTTGCATTGTAGTTAATCTCTCCCTCCCCCCCCCCCCCCCCTCTCTCCCTCCTATCCCATCTCTTTCCTATTTGAACTACAGTATCATTTCTCTATACAATACATCCCTCTCCATTCATCTCTCTCTACATTTCTCTTCCTTTCTCATGAACAATATTTCAAAGAGAAAAAGACATATACTTGAATTAGGATTTTGGGTTCTTTTCTTCAATGTCAAAATCGAATCCAAGTGTAGCAACGGTTGTGATCTTGCCTTAGCCTCATATTATGTCGTACAAGGATCAAATCTGACTTATATAAGCAAAATTTTCGGCCAATCAATCCCTGAAATCCTCCGCCACAATCCCCAGATCCCAAGTGGTGATAGCATTGAAACCGGGTCCCGAGTTAACATCCCCTTTTCATGTCTATGCCTTAATGGTGACTTTTTAGGACATACTTTTAAATATCAAACACAAGTTGGTGATACTTATGGTAAAGTTGCTAGAGAGGTCTTTGCCAATCTTACAAATGAGTATTGGGTCCAACGTGTCAATTGGTTTGAACCAACGCAAATACCAGACTTTGCTTACATTAACGTGACGGTAAATTGTACATGTGGCAACAAACACGTGTCAAAGAATTATGGATTGTTTGCAACATACCCTCTTCAGCCAGAAGAAGATTTGCAATCCTTAGCCACGGAGTCAGGGGTCCCACCTGTGTTATTGGAGCGATTCAACCCAAGTTTCGATTTTAGTGCTGGGTCAGGACTAGTGTTTGTGCCAACCAAAGGTTAGTCGATTGATTTTATAAATATGGATGATGAATAATCAACTATGTAAATTTGAAAATGATTTTAAGTATTGGGAAATACTAAAAATTATTTTTATAAAGAAAATCTGAATTTGGTTAATTATGATGAAAGTACAAGCAAGTTTTTGAAACCCTTTAAATAGTTACCATTCAAAGGCTCTGACCAATTAAGAATTAGTTTCATTTGGTTTGTTTGAAATCATATATTTGTATCTCTGAATGAACTTCCATTGTGACCTTATTTTTCCTATTTTACTCTGATTGATCGTTGCTTGTTTTCGTTAGTTAGGGTTAGAGACATAAATTTAATCATTCAAACTCTCTACTCAAATTATCTAGGACATCTTCAACTCAACCACTAAAAAAGTAACACAAAAAATGATTGGTATGTTAAACTAAAAAAATAAACTCCAACCATAAAACACCCACTAGAAACCATCTTTAATATAATAATAATAATAGTAATAAACGTCTTAATATATTAAACTTTTAATCAATATATATATATAATTATAAAAACTTAATATTATATTAGGTGTTGTTTGACAAAAATAAGGTGACTTATAAGTCACCTTATAAGGTACCTTAGTTTTAGTGTAGTTGTTTGGATGACCATAAGTTAACTTATAAGGTACATTATTGATAAGTTAATAAAAGTAAGGTTTTGATAAACTATAAAATCAACTCCAACTATAAAATAGAAAACATCTTTACCATTATAATAATAAAAATAATAGTATATGTGTTTATAAAAAACTTAAAATCATATATATAAATTTATAAAAACCTAATTAAGGGAGTGTGGTATTGTTTTATTAACTTATTTCGGTATAATATCGGTAATAAGAAACTTTTAATGTTTGGGTGAAAAAAAATATTTATATTGATTTGAACATCGATAATAAAGAGTTTTTGATAAGTTACCTGGTTTTGACTTATTTAAAACAACTTAATTTTGAAAACTAAATTACGTTTTTACTCTTTTCTTTAACCCTAAATATAGAGGTCCACTTTATTGATGTCTATTTTTTAGTGTTTTAGTGATCGATTAAAATGAAAACACCACAATTTTTATATTTTTAATATTGGATTGAAAATGTAGATATAAAAAACCCTCCATTTATAAGAGCATCTCCTATGGAGGTTCTTGTAAGAACCTCATTTTTGTACTCTTTCCTATTAACTTGGATTTCCAACCCGTTATGCGAGCCGACTAATCCCAGGGCGACCACCCGTTTCGTGGGTAGTCCGGAGTCACCGCATTTGAACATTCGTGGTCACAAGAAATTTTTATTCCTCCTTAGATTCGAACTTGTGACCTCCTTATATTTTTTACCTTTGGAGCACAAATTTAAACCATTGAGGCACCATCCTTATGGTTTATACTTTTTGTTGTTATTTCATGTCCACCTCATCAAATTAAAAACTTTATAGCGGTAGTTCTTATAAGCATATCTTTTTATGGTCCCATCAAATAAGTTATATTAATATACTATATAAAGTCTAAAAAATAAAATAAAGAAATAAGTAAAATGTCACTTCTCACAAATATTATGATAAAAACCAAGGTTTGTGTTCAAACACCTATGACACGTTAGATTTTTATAAGAAGATTTTTTATAAGAACCCTGTTTATAATAATAATTCTTATAAGAGCATATTCAACAGCTTCTCTAAAATAGAGAAAACCCTATTTTTATTATCTAAACTCCTCCAACAACATATCTATATCATTCTCTAAAATAGAGATTTTTTTAAAAATCTTTAAATATAGAGATTTTTCTATATCTCTAAAAGAATGAGAGAGAAAATATTATTTTAATGATTTTTCACTAAAAACAATCTTTATCGTTGGATTAATAAATTTATTGAATATTTTAATAATATAAATTTTTAATAGTTTTTTTAAAATAAAAAAGATATTAAAGTTGAAAGATAATGATTTTAATTTTATATTTTATATTTTAAATAAAATTTAAGAAAACTGGTAGAGTTGCTGTAAAAGATTGAAGCTTGTATTATTGGAATGCTCTAGATAACCCAACAAAAATATCCTTTATGGTCAACCCAGAGACTCATTCGTCAACCATTTGAATCCAAAAAGTCTCCCTTTCTGTGTATTTGACTTGGCCGTCTCTGCATCTCAATTACTTCAATGGCCAATTGGCCATGCTGTTTACAATTGGGGCATTCATTCATTCGTTCTTCCTTCACGTTACCAACACTTATGTTGATCATTCATTCAACCCAATTTTCCATCTGGGTGGTGTTACTTTCTCCAAAATTAGCTCCAATTCATACTAAATCAAACCAAAATTCCATCTGGGTATCGTTACTTTTTTTCTAAATTCAACACAATTTCCATTCCTAGTGTTGTTTTCTTCACTAAATCATCTTCAATTTCATGCAAATTTAACACCAATTCCCATCTCTGGGTACCGTGTAATTTCCCACCATGAAAATGAAAGTGAAAATTAAGAAAACAATCAAATTCCCACTTCAATTCCTGATGTTATTTGTAATCGTTAATCGAGTCGAATCAAATTGTAAAACTGAATGTGTTGCTTTAGCTTCATACACAGTACGACTATATTCAAACATAACATACGTAGCCCAACTACTTTCCAGCACAAAAGAAGAAATTCAAAGTTTTACCCCCAATCTCACAAATACAGATGTAATTCATGATGGTGCAAGAGTAAATGTACCCTTTTCTTGTAGCTGTAATAATCGAGGTTTTCTAAGCCATCAGTTTGTTTTTAATGTTATATCAGCGGATACTTACTCAACTATCGCAGGGATTCGTTTTTCGAACCTTACAAATGTAAATATGTTGAGGATTTTCAATAGTTATAATGAGTTTAATATACCTTTAGGTAGTAAAGTTAATGTTATAGTGAATTGTTCTTGTGGGAATGATTTTGTATCTAAGGATTACGGGTTGTTCATCACTTATCCTGTTCAAAGTGGTGAGAATTTGTCCACAATTGCTAATCAAACTGGGCTGAATGAAACTTTGTTAAGGGATTATAATCCAGGATCGAATTTTACAAATGGTGAGTTGGTGTTCATTCCTGGAAGAGGTAAGAAGTGTTCGAAATCATGCATTTTTTTCCATGTTTGATTCTTGTTTCTAATATTTGACATGGTTACTTATAAGAGGCTGATTGGATTAAGGTGTCTGTATGGATTAAGTTGAATCTTTGTCATCATAGCTGTAGAAAAAGACTAGATTTTCGCTTTGATGAATGATTTTTCCAACATATCGGTAAACCTTTGAATTTCTTTCTAAAAAAGCTCTTTATAAGGAGATAGGAGGTTCCTTCATACTTACATATAGAGGGACCTTCTTTTAAGAACCCATTAAATTATCATAACCTTGAGAACTTGTGCATCGTGTGTTATTTCATATGATTTTTCTTCTATCTAAGAGTAGAATTTGGAATATTGATTAACATATACTTGTTTCACAATGTCTTTGCTTCGTATGTACTCGGTTCACAATGTGAAACTTTTTGTAGTGTTTGTGAAACACAAAATACATATAAAAGAAGTTTCACATTGTGAACTGAGTGCATGTGAAGCCATCACACTATGAAACAAATATATGTTAATAAATACATTAAATACTATGCCTAGATAGAAAAAAGTTATATGAAGTAACACATGATGCACAAATTCTCAAGCTTATCACAATTTCATGGGTTCTCAGAAGACTAAGCCCCTATATATATATATATACACACACACATGTTTGGTGGTCTGTGTCTAGCTGAGGTGGGATTTCAACACTTAGATTGTGTACAAGTTCGATTTTGATAACATGGATGGTCTATTTTAGTTTTTTTTATATATAAGATGGTTTTGTTGCATGAGCTACAATAGTTGATTCTAGCATCAAGGCTTACAGAAATAGTAAAAAGTAGTAAAATGATTCAACGACCTCCCAAATACGGAAAGAGTTCTTTCATTCATCAAAGACCATTTTTGAAGTGGATTCATTCTTGTTGTCTTTCACTTGGATAGTTTGAGGTCAAGTTGAATTTTAGGCTATATTTTGCAAACTACTTGATAAGCTAGTTGTTAGTTGATCAGCTAGTCATGTTTGGTAAAAAGAAACAACTGATAAGTTAAATGACAATGTAAAATGGCATAAAAAGTAAAATATAAGGGCCATTTATGTAAAGTTAAAGGGGCGTAATTGGGTAAGGACCCTACCTCCCGGTGAGATGTACTGTGTTTGTTTGGTTTGATTTATTACTTGCGACTTTTAGCTCATTAATTTTCTTGTTTACAGATCAAAACGGAACTTTTCCACCGTTAAAGATAAGGTAATTAAACGATAACCCCTTTATGCGGCACCTATTTACTGAAACTTCCTCCATCTTTATTTTCTGATTACATCTTTTTTGTTTTTGCAGCGCAGAAGGTTGTCTTCTTTGCCTCTTCACTCGATGAATCTTTTTAATCTTGAATTTTTTTAATTGTAAGTTAAATGTGAAATGTCAACTGATTATTGAAGAAGGATTATCTGGTGGTGCCACTGCTGGTATATCTGTTGGAGCGGTTGTTGTGGCCCTTCTCTTAGGCATTTGCATCTACTTTGGATTTTACAGAAGGAAGAGGGTAGCGGAAGGATCGTTACTTGATGAAAATGGAACCCATCACGTTCATGGTATTGGTAACCTAGGAATTTTATTTTATTTTCTACAAACATCTTTGATACTCCTTCAGTACCAAAATAAATTCCCACAATGAAAAAGGCACACAGTTTTAGAAACATTTAATCATTACACTTTTTAACAAAGTAAATGACAATTTTACCCTTAATATTTATAGAGGGATTAATGAATTTTTCCATCTCATAATTAAGGGTACAATTGGAATATGCTTTCTACATTTTCCGCATACATTTAACACTCCTCCAGGCCCATCTTTAGGTGGGATATACCGGGGGGGGGGGGGGGGTGCATTTTTTCAAGTGGGTAGTCGCCTGGGATTATTCGGCTTGCATAGCGGTTGGATATCCAGGTTAATCAATATATATATATATATATGTATATATGAAATTCTATATATTCCTTTTGTGTATGTAGGTTCAGGTAGCAACTTGGGAAGAACCACAGAATCAGGCCCGCTTATTGGGGGTGCACCGCAAGGGGTGGTAGGTATAACAGTGGAGAAGTCGGTAGAGTTCACATTGGAGGAGCTAGCTAAGGCTACGGATGACTTTAGTCTGGCTAATAAGATTGGTCAAGGTGGTTTTGGAGCCGTTTATTATGCAGAGCTCAGAGGCGAGGTTTGTGTTTTTGTTCGAAAAGCTTGAATAATTTATGTCATTAGATAAACTAACTTTAGTCTTTGTGGTAGAGGTCAGGTTTGCGTACATCTTTTTTACCCTCCCCAAACCCCACCTCGGGTTGGATATATTGGGTTCGTTTTAGGGGTGAGCATAGGAACCAGGTACCCGTCTTTGGAACCGGAACTGCCGGTTCCGGTACCTAAACCGATGTGATTGGTTACGGTTCCTAAAATACGGAACCGATCAATTCTTATTTTTTTGGAACCGTTAACCGCTAAGTACCCGCCGGACCGGTTACAGGACCGGATACCTGGTCCCATTGGGTACCTAGATCGGAACCGGGTACCCGCCTTTGGAACTGGAACCACTCCGCCGGTTCCGAAACCGAAACCGTTAACCGTCGGGTACCCGCCGGACCGGTTCCAGGACCGGGTACCTGGTCCCACTGGGTACCGGAAACAGAACCGACCGGTACCTGCTATTTTTTTAATAAATTTTTTTTACATATTTATTATATTTTTAATATGTTGATGTGAAGTGCTTTGGGAGCCGTTTTGTTGCTATCGTGACTCGAGAGTTTCAAATTTATTTCTATAATTATTAGTTTTTTGTTTTTTTTTGTATTAATTTTCTTCGTTTGTTGTATTTATTTCGTTTAGTTTGTACTTTGTATTTTGTAATAGACTTAAAATTACTTTTTTATTGTATGAAATGATAAAATTTAGAAAAAAACTTGGATACCAAAATATAAAGAACCGATGTAAGCGGTTCCAGATCCTTCATTCCATGAACCGCCGGTTCCGGGTCCGGTTCCATGAATTTTGGCTGGGTACCCGCCTTTGCTCACCCCTAGTTCGCTTGGCTTGATTTATAAACCAACTTGGTTTATGTAGAATTAGGATGTTGACCAAAAGTCAAAAGGATACATCTTGGCCATGTTTGACAACCATAAATTAGCTTATGAGCTTATTGAAAAAGACCCGTTTGGTAAGCCATAAGCTAGCTTATTAACTCAATGAACGATTCTACTACTTGTTTGGACATATTCGAAAGCTTGTGTTCCTTCGTCTGAATGACTTAATGGTTTTGCTTTCAACAAATGCAGAAAGCTGCAATAAAGAAGATGGATATGCAAGCATCAAAAGAATTTCTTGCTGAATTGAAGGTCTTAACACATGTTCATCACTTGAACCTGGTAATTCTCGAGATCATGCACAAACTTGTTTCTTCTTTTCTCTTCTCGTCTTTTAAGAATTATATTAATCTCTGAAAAAATCCGGAAAAAAAAGAATCTATTTGAAGACGTATATGTAAACCAATGTTACAGATTATTCATATGGGTTCACGTATGCATCTTCAAATGGATGTTTTCAATGATTTACATATGAACCTTTCCTTCTTACCTTATCACATTATTTAGCCTTATTTGAACCTCCCACTACAACCGCATATGTATACACATATATATATAGAGAGAGAGAGTCAGGTTCATACGAGAATAATAAGAAAATAAGAAAATCACACGTGATCGACGCGACCTCAAGGTCGCAGGCCACTTTGCCCGCATAGGCTTGCATTGACCGTTAGTGTAAAATCACATGTGATTTTGCACATGATTTGGGCGTTTTCGTATTCTCTTATTTAGTTGTCATTCTTGTTTGAACCCTCTCTCTCTCTCTCTATATATATATATATAGGGTCATGTTCAGGGGAAAACGCCAAAAAAAAAGAGAAAACTTAAGAACTCCCCTGGGAGCCCTCCATCCGGATGGTATGCACAAATACATACAAAAGATTGAAGCTGGTTTTCTTTCTATGCACCAATGCTTCTATAATTACATATGCATCAGTGTATATGCATAAATGCATGTTACAAATTACGAGTATGCATTAGTGAATAAGGTCGAAATGGAGGGCTCCTAAGGTGTTCTTTAATTTTATATATATATATATATATAAACAGTGGGTGTCCGGGGCGCACCCTCGACTAATCCCATAGGACCCTGAAGATAACAACCATGAAAATCCACCCGCAGTGGCGTAGCCTTTATTTGACAGCTCAGCTGACCCTGAAGGTTACTGTATCTATAAACTACATTTGCATTTACTTGTACCAGATACAAATCACATAAAATTCTATTCGGATATATGCATTTTGGAATATCTATTTACAACCATTTTGAAGTTCATCAAGTCTAGTTGGTAATTGAATGAATCTCTCTTGATTTTGCAGGTTCGTTTGATAGGGTATTGTGTCGAAGGATCATTGTTTTTGGTCTATGAATTTATCGAGAATGGCAATTTGAGTCAACATTTGCGTGGTTCATCGGGTAAGGAGAAGACAAAAAACACAAAAATATTAGAGTAAACTCTAATTTTGGTCCCCGTGTTTGAATGTGGGTCCTAAACTTTGATAACTCTAAAGATCGTCCCCATGCTTCTGACTTTGCTCTGAAAGTGGTCCCCGTCACTAACTCTGTTAATTTTATCTATTAGTGTCAGGGGCATTTTTGTTCATTTATGTTAATTTTGTACATATATTATATATAAATACAAAATACTATATGTTTAATTTTTTAAAGAAAAATAGGAAAGTAGCCTAAATGGACGAAAATGCATTTGACACTAACAAAGAAACTTAACGGAGTTAGTGACGGGGGACCACTTTCAGAGCAAAATGAGAACCACGGTGACCATTTTAGAAGTTATTAAAGTTTAGGTCCCACTTTCAAAGATTTCAGTAAACCACGGGGACCAAAATTACCGTTTACTGAATATTTTTTGGCTTCTCGTGTTCTTTTAACTCCAAACTTGTAAGTTGTAACGTTTTCAGTGAGGGAGCCGGTTCCATGGGGTACGAGGGTACAAATTGCTCTCGATTCAGCTAGAGGACTCGAATACATTCATGAACACACAGTTCCTATGTACATCCATCGGGATATCAAGTCTGCTAACATTTTAATCGATCAAAACTTTCGTGCAAAGGTTAGAAAAACGAAAATATAAAGTAAACTCTCCTTTTTCATAATATTAGATTTTTAAGACATTATATTATGATTCCATAGGTTGCCGATTTTGGGCTGACGAAACTTACGGAAGTTGGGAGTGGTTCGTTACAAACCCGTTTAGTTGGCACATTTGGATACATGTCTCCAGAGTAAGCTTTGATTTGTATCTATCTACAACAAAATTGGGTTTATAGGACACCATTAATATCAAAGCGAATAGGCTGCTTTATAGGACTCAATTTATAAGATCAAAAAATAAAGGGTCCTATCTAAAGGCATTGTAGTAAATTTATAGGACATATTTCGGCGTTTTTAACAAGTTTTTTTAGGACATTTTTAGTAAAAAGCGTCGCATTAGCTATTTTATAGGACACTATTTGAAAAAGTGTCCAGTAAAAATTGAGTTTATAGGACACTTTTTCAAAAGTGTCTTATAAAATAGCTAATGCGACGTTGTTTTGCTAAAAATGTCCTAAAAAACTTGTTAAGACGCAACAAAGGCGTCCTATAAACTTATTACAACGTCTTTAGATAGGACCCTTTATTTTTTCAGTCCTATAAAGCAGTCTATTAGGACGTTTTGAAATTAGTGGCGTCCTATAGACTCAATTTTGTTGTAATGTAACACCAAACTCATTTTAGACCATAAAAACCAAACTAAACTACGATAGACACACACTACAACAAAATCAACTTTATAGGACGTCAAATAAGTCTTAATAGACTTCTTTATAGAAGTTAAATTTATTAGTAATTTTATATGATATTATTTGAATAAGTGTCCTGCTTTAAGTGATTTTTCTTTAAAATGTTGTTATAAAAAAGCTAATACGACACTTTATTTCAAAAGTGTAAGAAAATTTGTTAGGATGTTCAAATATGTCCCAACATCTTAAGTCGTATAAAGCAGTTTATTAAGACATTTAAACATATTTGTCGTCCTATAAAGCTGATTTTGTTGTAGTGGCAGGCCGCAGGTGTGTCCTCTACCCCAAAGAAAAGAGCAGATGTTTTATTTTAAACCATGTTTCTTTTTTCTTTCTAAAATGAAATATTTTTGGTGCAGATATGCTCAATATGGTGAGGTGTCTCCAAAGGTTGATGTATATGCTTTTGGGGTTGTTTTGTTTGAACTAATATCAGCTAAAGATGCCATCGTTAAAACAACTGAAAGCGTTACCGAGTCTAAGGGACTTGTTGGTTTGGTTAGTTCTCAAAATCTTCTCCAAATATTCCGCTTATTCCTGAAACGAATACAAAAAACCGACTTTTTTTGTCGTAATTTTTTTTTGTAGTTTGAGGAGGTCTTTAGTGCGCCCGATCCAGGTGAAGGTCTACGTAAAGTGGTCGACCCAAGGATTGGAGCCGATTACCCTATAGACTCTGTCCGCAAGGTGAATACGAAAATAACCGCACTACTAAAATAACAGGTTTTTCCGACGGCCAAATCCGTTGGAACCCGGCGGATTTCCGATGGATTCGGCCGTCGGAAAAACCCTCACCACAAATTCAGATTTCTGACGGATTCAAAAGTTTCCGGCGGATATTTCTGTCGGAAACTATTTTCCTATTATCTTAACACATTAATCAGATTTCCTAATTAATTCTACTAAAGATATTTATTTTAATTTTCATGAATATGGTTTAATTAATTAGTAATTAGTTTAATTAAGTAATTTGTGACGGGCCGGAAATCCGCCACAAATGTACTTAAGAGGATATTTATTTGTTTTTATAAAAAAAGTTAATGACGGATTTCCGACGGATTTTTATGGGTTTTGACTTTTGTTGACTTTGGTTTATTGCGTCGGAAATCCGCCGGAAAAGGCCATTTGTTTAGTAGTGCCATACATGCCAAAAGAATCCCACCTGAGAGGAATATCATGAATTTGGTGAGGGGAGAGAATAAAAAGATAGACTTAAATAAATTCATAGAGGGAGGTTGAGGAAAAACCTAAAAAAATGTAAACTGAAGAACCAATGGGATCCCTCCATCCGGACGGTATGCGTACAAGCGATTGAAGCTGATTTTTTTTCTATGTACAAATGTATGTTATAAATTACCAGCATACTGCCTAGATGGAGGGCTCCCAGGTGTTCCTCAGTTTTTTTTTTTTTAGATCTTCCGTGAACCTGACCCTAAATTTATTTAATATAAAATAATGATATATATTCACGTTAGACAGAAAACTTGGGGAAAACATATTTTTATTTATTCACCTGATAGGGGCATGTATGGAATAAATGACCATAAAAGTCGTAAGTTTGAATCTTTAATGTGAATTTTGTAGGTAGCGCAACTTGCTAGAACTTGTACACATGAAAACCCGCAACTAAGGCCAAGCATGAGGTCTATCGTGGTTGCATTGATGACACTTTCTTCATCGACCGAGGATTGGGACCTCGGTTCTTTCTACGAAAATCAAGATCTAGTTCAACTAATGTCGGGAAGATAGGGTAACTTTGTGGTTTTCCGCTTTGTTAAGGTTGTGCCACGTAAGCATCCTAGTCAGATTAGGTTGTGCCATGTAAGCATGTGAGTCAGATGATGTTGTGCCACATAAGAATCTATTGGACTACTAAAAGACATGGTATGGGAAAAACTATTAGAGTCCCATTCGTTTGTATATTTCTTTGAAATCATGTAATTAATAGGGGGTTTTTGAACATCAATTGTGAAATGTGTCCAACGAATAGGTTTCATTTTTTATTTTATTTTTAATATTTTCGTTTGCATTTGTTAAAAGATAAATAAGGCGTGGACCAATAAAATAAAAGTGAGACATAACGAAACAAATAGATTTAGACTATGTTTGGCAAACTAGCTGATAAGCTAGCTGATGAAAAAATCATGTGCGGTGAAAATAGCGTATAAGAATGTAAAATGACCAAAAAAGACATATTTAAAAATAAAAGTAACAATTAATGATTAATATTAACGAGCGTTATAATTGGAAAATATGACAATAAGCTTCTAAAACGCTACTTCAAGTATCGTTTCAATTAGCTAGTTTATAAGCTGACTTATAAGCTAGCTTATGGTTTGTCAAACGTGTACACTAAAAATAAGCTAACTTATAAGTCAGTTTATTATTTTTGCCACACATAGCCTAAATATACATTATCCATCTTCCTTTTTTCAATTGTTAGAAAAGTTAGATTCGTCAGTAAATTCCATACGAATGCCTTTGTTATTCCCATGATTTCTCCTTCACATATTCTCCACAACTATCGTAACGCTAAGATGTTGATTCTTTTAGTTATATCAACATGTTTTTTAGTTTGGAGAGAAAAAAGAGAAAAGGCAATAGTAATAGGTTATTTTTGTATGTTCTTGAGCTGTAAAAAAAAAAGTCTTATGTTTTAATATTTTTATTTGTAATTTATATTAAAGAAATTATTTATTATTTATAGAGTAAATTATATTTTTTTTATGCTGGGGTATGTAAATTTCAATGAAAATGGTCGGACGATTCTTTTATTATAGACAAGTATACAATTTTATTTTCGTTAATTCTTTTTGTTAACTTCATTTAAAATTTAAATGAGTTAAACATAAAAGACAAATCTATAATAAAAGTATTGTAAGATCAATTTCGTTGACATTTATAAAGAATAATAAGGAGGCGTTTGTATCAATATATTTTTGTTAAGAATAATATTCTTTCTTTCTTATCGATATTTTTTGTTTTATTGAATGTTCCATATCAAAAAGATTTATGGTGCGTCCTCGGTGTTAAACAAATTTATTATTAAGGGTAATCAATCATAGAATAGAAAGATATATAAATTGATGAAAGAAATTTACAGAATATGAAAGATTCTTACACAAAATCGAAGTATAAACATACAAACAACATAAATAACAGATCAGATCCAAGAAATCGTACTTGTATTTGCAGATTCGTCGTGAAATCGATCCCGATTGAGGCTTGCACATAAACAGTGTCCTAAGACAAAAATTCGCCGGTTGTATAGACATTTGTTTAGAGGATACAACAATCGAATTCAAGTTAACACTTGAATCTAGCGAATTAGAGAATGTTTAGTGATGGATTTTTGGTGCAAAAGGTGTTGGGATTTTGTATTGAGTTTGTAAAGGTACTTGATCCCACATAGGAAGGAGAGGGAAAAATAGAGGGGTTTATTAGGGTTTCTTCTTATGCCTTATCAAAATAGAACACAAGCTTGGATTGGGCTTATAGGGCTCCTTGGCATTACATATTAAATGTCAGAAGATGGGTCTTGGGTGACGATAATTCTTCCCTCCATTTCTCTCTGGTTCTCTCTCGAAAATCCATCCATGATCACATAGGAAACTCGACATATTCGAGTTCTCGTACAAGAACCCGAATAGATAGTTGTATCCTCTAAACAAAAGCTCGATTCTACGCACGAGTAGGGCGAAATTCTGTTTAAGGACACTGCGTTGCAGGCCTCTATTTGGTGATCTTTAATCGTCGTTTTTCAAGTTAGTAATTCTAACAGTCTGATAAGAATTTCGTCACATATTGCACATAATACACATACACGTTTGTGGTTTTGTTTATAATTTCCTGCACGTTTTTGCACAATTAATATACACGTTTGAGAATTTTCTGGTTTGGAAACCTTGGTTCTAACAAAAGGTAGAGAGAAACCAGAGGAATTCGTATAGTTCATCCCAAAAACGTACAACCCTTTATATACGTTTGTCTTCTTAACTGCCGTAACTGTCAGGCGCGAACAGGCTCAAGCCGCGGGAACGCCTGCAATTATATTGATTACAAGTATGTTATAAACTCTTGAGCTCACTAGGCGTTAAAGTCTAACCCTTTTTATTTGTCGGCATGTGCACAAGGTTCTCGTTGGGGTTGGTACTAGCGACACGTGTTAACTTGAGTGCTAGAGAGTAGCACGTTAAAGATCTAGCTTTGGTGATGTATTTTGCATTCGAAGATAGCGACTCTTATTGGTTTAGTAACACCGACCATATGTAGGTCTTTGTATAAGACTTGTATTAACTTTTGTCGAGGTTCATTATTGAGGCAATTCGAGTTTTGATTTATATGATAAAGATTTATTCCTTATTTATTGTATTGGTGAAATTTTTAAATTAGTCGCTCTTTCCAAATTTGAAGGTGTTACAATATCCCAGAACATTTCTCAAAATTTAGTCGATGCACCTTTGATACCACAAAAAGAATTCCACTTGCTAAAATTGATGAACAACGACATGACTGCAAGCAATATTTATCATCAGTGGCGTATTCAACATTTTGGCGAAGCTGTTGCACCTTTAAGGTAGATCAAAGGCTTGCAAAGTCGTATGATGTGTTTTAAGCCAAATTTCACAGTTCCAATGGATTCTTTAAGTTTTTTGGTTGATTTATAGGATCTTTTTTTTTCAATTTTTTGGTTGATTTATAGGGTCTTTTTTTTCAATTTTTTGGTTGATGTTCTAAGTATATTTTAACACTCCTCAAATTTAGCAGGTGCACCTTTCATATCACAAAAAAAAATCTACTTGCAAATTGGTTGATCTGGCGCATGGGCCCTGTTTTGACCTTGATAGGTCTGCCCCTATTATCGTTGTTATTCTACAATAAAGTATGAATGTCAGACCTCCCTAACTTAAATTCCAAACTGCACCCTTTTCTCAAGGTCATCACAACTTCATGGGTTTTTAAAACAAGGCCCCTGTGTATAGGACGTTCCAAATACAACATATCTCATTTGTACAACCAATGCAACTTAATCAATTGAGATATTTATGATATGATGAGGCTTCATTTATTATGATTTGGATATATATGGGAAATGATAAAAAATCATTAACTATGATCTACGTTTTATATTAGGAAACAATCAAAATATTTATGAAACCACATTCCGTAACACCCCTAAAATTGGGAGTTAATTTAAACCAAAATAATACGGAAATATTAAATGAATAGACATCACCCATAGAAATGGGGAGGAGTAAAAGAGTTTACAACTTCAATTGATACTAGATGACAACCTATTAATCTATATAATTTACAAATACAGATTAAGTTCGGGTGTCTCTAATCCTCAAAATAAACTTTCTATGCAACTCTATCTGTACACACAAATATGTACTCCAAAAAGAATGCCTCTACCGGCATCTAGCTCCACTCAATCCCTTCGAGCCCCACTAGCACGCTCTCCTGATATACATGTCATTTTAAGAAAAAGTGTTAGGCTTAAAGCCTAGTGAGAACAAACAGTTCAAATACGAAAAGCTAGTAAATAAGTGAAAATGGTAAAATCAACATTTAACCAAAAGCCTTTCCATTTATCTCATTTTTCTTTTGCGCATGATTTACACCTAAAAGAAATGCAATTGAAGGAAACATACGGGGGCGACCCGCAAATCGTACCGATAGAAATCAGTAAATCAGTAAGCTCGAACAGATAGAAATCTCCGGCTTACGGATAAAGAGTTCAACCCTAGACGTGGATTTATTACTCAATACCCAACTGAACAAGCTCAACCCAAACTAGGATCTTTCACTTGCCCCATCCCCAAATATAAAACCGACTATTGTGCCTATGGATCCATTACACTAGTCTAGACATTAAATACATTCATTCCAATGTACTAGTCAATATTCAATACCAAATCTTTGTATGATAAATTCCTTGTTTCCCAAAACCTTATTCCCAAAATTAGGTCAAAATAACATTTTGTTTCAAGTATCATATTTCTCGACACAAAACTCATAAGAGTGTTTTAAAACCATTTCTTATACACATTTCATCTTTTCAAAGAGAAACCCTAGATGACACATTTTGACCTAGTTTACCAAAATTCTTCAAGTATAGAAATACATGTATAACATCATGTAGAAGGTAAAATACATCATTTTGACATGTATAAAGTTTTAGAAAGGTAAGAATGAACTCACGAGGCTAAGGTTAGGTAAACCCTAGAAATCTCCCTAAAATGGTGGAAGAAGATGAAGTGGTGAAGGAGATGAACACTTGAAGCTTTAACCCTAAAGCTTGACTTGAATCTTCACTTTAATGGATCAACTAATGGGTTGGAATGAGGTAGATGAGAGTATTAAGTGCTCCAAAATTGCCTTCAATGTAGAGCTCGCCCAAAATAATTTTGTATCTGAGAAGTGAGGAAGAAGAGCTGAAAATCGGGACTTATTGTGCCCTTAGGACCACACGGGCGATGATGCCCTGCGATCATGACAAGGCAAGATCGCCTGTCATGATCGCCAGGCATGTACTGAGAGTTTGGTGCTGAAAAGTTGACTTCCGGTGCGTTCGGCGATGATGACATGCGATCATGACATGGCATAATCGCCTGTCATGATCGCGAGATGTGTACCGCGAGTTTGATCTGATTTCTTGACATCGTGATGTTTCTGCTATCATGCCCTGCGATCATGACATGGCAAGATAGCCTGTCATGATCGCCCAAAGTGTACCGAAACCCATTTCGTGTTCGGTTCTCGCTCCTTTCTTCCAACTTAATGTAATCCAACATAAAACCCTTAAAACACTCAATTTAACTATAAATAGAATTTCGTTAGGATGCAAAGTCCATTATCTTATATACAAAAAATTCCGGGTGTTACAATCCTCCCACCCTTGAATTTAATTTTGACCTCGAAATTTAACAAACTAACCTAACAAGCCCGGGTATCTTCTCTTCATGTCCTCTTCCGCTTCCCATGTTACGTTTGACCTTCGGTGATGCTTCCATTGAACCTTAACCATGACGATTTCTTTGTGATGTAACTTCTTAGACTTGCTTTCTAAGATCGCCTCAGGTTCTTCCACACAACGACTATTATCGACATGAATCTCTGAGAGAGGTATCACACTCTCTTCTTCCGCTAAACACTTCCTCAAATAACATATGTGGAATGTAGGGTGTATGTCGTCCAATTCGGGTGGCAATTCCAATTTATACGATTGTCGTCCCACTCTTTCCAATATTTTAAACGGTCCGAGGAAACGAGGACTAAGCTTTCCACGCTTCCCAAACCTTATAACACCCTTCCACGGAGACACTTTAAGCATAACTCATTCCCCCACTTGGAATTCCATGGGTCTTCTCTTCTTATCGGCATAACTCTTTTGACAGTCTTGGGCCGCCTTAAGTCGTTCTCGGATAATCTTTACCTTGTCAACCGTCTCTTGCACAATTTCGGGTCCGGAGAATTGCTTCTTGCCCGCTTCCAACCAACACACCGGTGTCCTACATTTTCGTCCATAAAGTGCCTCGAAGGGTGCCATTCCAATACTAGAATGGTAACTGTTATTGTAGGCAAACTACACCAACGGTAGATGCGAATCCCAATTCCCACCAAAGTCAATAACACATGACCTAAGCATGTCTTCAAAAGTCTGAATGGTCCTTTCACTTTGACCATCTGTCTGCGGGTGAAATGTTGTACTTAAGTTTATCTTGGTGCCCAACCCTTCTTGTAACCCATTCCAAAAGTTAGAAGTGAACCGGCTATCCCGATCAGACACAATAGTCAAAGGCACGCCATGCCTTGCAACTATCTCATCTACATACAACTTGGCCAGTTTGTCAACTGGCCAGCTTCTCTCATTGCTAAGAAGCGATCACTCTTCGTTAGTCTATCCACCATTACCCATATGGTGTCGTGACCTCTCAAGGTCTTCGGTAGTTTCGTCACAAAGTCCATAGTGAGGTGCTCCCATTTCCATTCTGGAATTTCCAATGACTGAAGACTTCCTGTTAGTCCCTGAATAGAGATGGCTATGTCAGTGAGGGTTTGTAGAAGGGGGGGGGGGGGTTGAATACAAACACACAAAATTTTACTCTTTTAAATTTTTTAATATAAATATTAAAAATTTACACACAGAAGTTTGTTGCGGAAAAGAATAGACACACTATTCTAACAAACTTAAACACACAGATAACAGTAATTAACTTATACACTAAGGAAGTTAAAATAAAACTGTTAGAGCACACAGCTTTGCCGGAATCAAACAAATGATCACACAGAGGATTTGTTGAAAGCGTGAGATTTATGGGAAGGCCTTCTTCTCCTTTTATAGTGTCCAAGCATGGGATGCATGTGGACAGTTGTCAAGGATTCATTAGCTGGAATTATATCTGATGGACAAAGGAAGAGGTCACTCCCTTTGTACTAGATTAATGGATGAACCATTCTTTGTAGTACACAATGTTAGATAAATTTTATCTCTTTTTCTTCATGCTCTGTGAAGTCCCATCAAACCTTTTAGCTAAAAGACAAACATCCCTTTTATAAGACTTAAAAGAGAATGTCCTATTTTAAGGTTTGGTGCCCACGTTCTTGCTGCCCATGTATCTTGCATTTGTTGTGAGTCAAGAACTTATCTCTTGAAAATTGCTAAGTGATATATGGAACCATGTATCACATCGGTTAGTGCCTTGTAAGGTTGGAGTTGATAAGTGTACACATTGCTTGATGATCTTCATTTTTCACTAAGTGTTGGCAAGTGTACATCCTTGTATTGGTGACTTGTTATCTCAACCTTAAGGGAATGCAATTGCAATTTTCGGTGACTATGTATACATCATCGGTGACCACATGTATACCATCGGTGACCATATGTGTATCATCGGTGACCACATGTGTATCATCGGTGACCTCATGTATACCATCGGTGACCTCATGTATACCATCGGTGACCACATGTACACAATCGGTGACCTCGTCTGTATCGGTGACCCAATACATCATTGGCAACCTTTATGTATAACATCGGTGACCCAATACATCGGTGACTCAATCCTCATCTTGATTCGGCAAGTGGTCTGAATATTAATGTTAGTTGACACATCAAAAATTCCACATTTTGATGTACAATCCTTGATTGGATAGTCTTTGACTTTCCAATACTTGAAGTATATTTCAGACCTTCAAAAGAACCTATAAACATATCAACCATATAAAGGAAAAGGTTCATCACCAAATCATCGGTGACCCAACACTTCCATACGGTCGTTGATGCTCCGCTCTGACTTGCAAACAAGTCACACATCTCTCTACATAGCTAGCAACGTCCAACTTCATGACGGGCCACCAATAAGTTAACTTTAGATCTCTATACATCTTGGTACTATCTGGATGTATGGAGTACTTAGACTTATGAGCATCCTCGAATAGTAGTTCCCGGTTGTCCCCAATCTTAGGCACCCAAACACGTCCTCGGAATAGCTTCAGACCACGACTATCTTCGGTCAATAACAAGTGTTGCTTCATCATAACCTCACTCTTTAAGTTTTCCTCAAGTAGTGCTTCCGCTTGAGAAGTCTTGATAGATTTCTTTTTCATGAGAGAATAGTTCATACTTTCTAACAAGACATATCTTGTTAGATTTCTTAACTTCTTTAGTGTCTTCATATAAGACACTTAGAGTATCCCACATCTCCTTTGCAGTAGAAAGATTTACAAGAGAATGATATACTTCATCAGAAAGAGATAAGGCTAGAGCTGATTTAACCTTAGTATCTTTTTGTGGGCCGAAGTGAGCCCAGACTTTAGGAATAACAGGTCCCTCACTTAGAATGATTGGATACCTGCAATCAATCCCTTCTAAGAAGAGTATCATACGATTTTTCCATAACCCAAAGTTACTTGGGTTGAACCTTGGAGGTTTGGCCAAGGAGCCTAAGTCGTATGTGCTACTAGAGGAAGTTTGCAAGGTACCATCATTAGAAGAAGTAGCAGCCATCACAGATCTGGTTTATTAGATTAAACCAACTGCTCTGCTACCACTTATCAGTCCCTGAATAGAGATGGCTATGCCAGTGAGGGTTTGTAGAAGGGGGGGTTGAATACAAACACACATAATTTTACTCTTTTAAATTTTTTAATATAAATATTAAAAATTTACACACAGAAGTTTGTTGCGGAAAAGAATAGACACACTATTCTAACAAACTTAAACATACAGATAACAGTAATTAACTTATACACTAAGGAAGTTAAAATAAAACTGTTAGAACACACAGCTTTGCCGGAATCAAACAAATGATCACACAGAGGATTTGTTGAAAGGGTGAGATTTATGGGAAGGCCTTCTTCTCCTTTTATAGTGTCCAAGCATGGGATGCATGTGGACAGTTGTCAAGGATTCATTAGCTGGAATTATATCTGATGGACAAAGGAAGAGGTCACTCCCTTTGTACTAGATTAATGGATGAACCATTCTTTATAGTACGCAATGTCAGATAACTTTTATCTCTTTTTCTTCATGCTCTGTGAAGTCCCATCAAACCTTTTAGCTAAAAGACAAACATCCCTTTTATAAGAATAAAAGAGAATGTCCTATTTTAAGGTTTGGTGCCCACGTTCTTGCTGCCCACGTATCTTGCATTTGTTGTGAGTCAAGAACTTATCTCTTGAAAATTGCTAAGTGATATATGGAACCATGTATCACATCGGTTAGTGCCTTGTAAGGTTGGAGTTGATAAGTGTACATATTGCTTGATGATCTTCATTTTTCACTAAGTGTTGGCTAGTGTACATCCTTGTATTGGTGACTTGTTATCTCAACCTTAAGGGAATGCAACTGCAATTTTCGGTGACCATGTATACATCATCGGTGACCACATGTATACCATCGGTGACCATATGTGTATCATCGGTGACCACATGTGTATCATCGGTGACCTCATGTATACCATCGGTAACCTCATGTATACCATCGGTGACCACATGTACACAATCGGTGACCTCGTCTGTATCGGTGACCCAATACATCATTGGCAACCTTTATGTATAACATCGGTGACCCAATACATCGGTGACTCAATCCTCATCTTGATTCGGCAAGTGGTCTGAATATTAATGTTAGTTGACACATCAAAAATTCCACATTTTGATGTACAACCCTTGATTGGATAGTCTTTGACTTTCCAATACTTGAAGTATATTTCAGACCTTCAAAAGAACCTGTAAACATATCAACCATATAAAGGAGAAGGTTCATCACCAAATCATCGGTGACCCAACACTTCCATACGGTCGTTGATGCTCCGCTTTGACTTGCAAACAAGTCACACATCTCTCTACATAGCTAGCAACGTCCAACTTCATGACGGGCCACCAATAAGTTAACTTTAGATCTCTATACATCTTGGTACTATCCGGATGTATGGAGTACTTAGACTTATGAGCATCCTCCAATAGTAGTTCCCGGTTGTCCCCAATCTTAGGCACCCAAACACGTCCTCGGAATAGCTTCAGACCACGACTATCTTTGGTCAATAACAAGTGTTGCTTCATTATCTTTAAGAGGAGACACACCCAGAATAGCAGCGAGGAAGGAATTGTGAGCTCTTGGAATGTCGGAAGCTCTGAAGAGACCTATGTTTCCAAAGATGTCTTCAAAGAACACTCCAAGTTCGGGTTCGGTAGGCATAGTTTGCTCCGGGTAAGCGATTGAAGTTGGAATAGTGAGATTAATACCTGAAGCATTTATCTTGATTCCCTTTTCATGAAGTGCAACAAAGTGACCCTTTTTCTTGTTCCTTGGTGCTTTAATTATCTCTCCCGAAAGGCCTTGTTGAATGAGGTACATTTGTTGCCCTTCCATGCTTGAAACTGCTATACCATGTTCCATCAGAATTTTGACCATTTTAATTAAGAACTTTCGGAGTGTGTCAAGCACAAAATCTTTGTACTTACTCCTACTCTTGGAAACATGGTTAGCGATCTCCAACCATTCAGTGATCCCCAAAACTTCTTTTAAACCAATCCACTTCCTTGGTCGTTTTGTCATCGACAACCGCTTTTATTTCTTCTGAATTTTTCTTTAAATTCTCAAGCTCATCTTTTTAAGCTTGAAGAGCATCTGTGACCTTGGCTTTGTTGGCTTCATCTTGAGCCAACTTGAGTACATTAGTCTGATCATACTTCAAGTTGTGCTCTTTTGCATCTTGTTTCTCAGACTCAGTGAGTATGATCCCAAGAGGATCGGTGAGCCTGGAGTCAGGTTGTAGACGAAGAGAATCAAGGGCTCTTCTTGAATGGATAATATCCAGCTTCGATCGGCTAGATTTCACCAAGTTGTTTATGTTCAATGATGGAGAGAATTCACATAGAGATTGAGATTTCCAATTCCTTCTTCAAGTTTGAACATCAGCTTGTTGATCACCAATTACTTGAGCAATTGGGTGATCTTTTGTCAATATTGAGGTTGGAGCATTTTGAGGAGGAAAAGTAAGATTTGTGTTTGAGATGAAGATATGTTGGCTGATATAGAGGATGGTGTTTAAGAGTTGAGGTTCTTCCTCTAAAGAAATAATTTCAAGAGAAGAAGGGGTTTGTGAGTGACGTCGGGTAGAGGTGTGTGGGAGACATCAGAAACTCTTGAGTCGGGTAGAGGTGGTGTCGGTGAGTCTGAGGTGTAGGGTGAGAATATCGGAAAGTGGAGAGAGAGAGAGATGTATGAGAGAAAGATGGGTGTCGGAAAGTGTAGAGTTTTCGGAAAGAGAGAGATGGGTGTCGGTGAGTTTAGAGTTGAGAGGTTAGTGTCGGTGAGTCTAGGGTTAGTGTATAGAGAGAAAAATTAAGAACGTCGGTGAGTATGGTGATAGGGTGCGACGTCGGTGAGTAATTTCGATGGTGATGTCGGTGAGTGGAGAAGGAGAAGATGGTGTCGGTGAGTGTATAAGGAAACGTCGGTGAGTGGGAAAAGTTGGTGGGAGGAACACACCATTCTTAGAAGATGGTTGAGGTTCAAATGATGAGGTGGACATGGAGTGGTGTGAGGCATGTCTCCGATACATGAAGAAGATTGGAGATCATCAAATTTGACAAGTATAGACTTATCAAATACATAAGGAACATCCCATGAAAATTTCATGAAGATTCCTTCATCAGCCTTGGATAAACTTTCCCAAAATTTTCTTTGTCATTTAAGACATAACACACAACCAAAATACGAAGAAAAACCAAAGTTTGGTTTTCGACCATGAAACACTTCATTAGCTATTTTGTTGTGTCTCTTGATAATGATGGACTTATTTTCACATAGTTGACTGATGCTCAGAAGAATATACATCATTCCTTCAATATGGACAAATTCGTTGAAGGTTATGGTTTCATCGAAGAGAGTTCCATAACCTCTTGTCATTCCTTTGCCTTGCCCACATAAATTCACACCTGGCCCTTTTTCTTTAAATACTTCAAGAGAAGATATTTGTTCCTTATCATATATCTTGAGCAGCCATTGTTTATATACTTGATATGATCTCTATTTGGATCCTGCAATCATAAACAAAATAGTTTCTTGGTACCCATTTTGAGGTGGGTCCTTTGGGGTTAGAAAATATTTCCTTTTTGTTCTTTCGAACAACATGAACTTCCGGGCAGTGTTTGCAATATGAAAAGTGTCACCAAAATTATAGCATTTTTTTTAAAGACAGACTTTTCTTAGGAGAACTTTTATTTTCCTTATATGGCATCGGTGAGAGAGAAAGAGATGCCACTTTGAAGGATGCCTTTTACAGATAATGCATAGAAGAGATGAAAGAAGTCTTGGGACAAAAAGAGTTGGTTTCTTCAAAACTTAGAAATTTAAACATTATATGAATGAGTTTAACAACCAAAAGCTTTGGATGTCTCAAAGGATATTGATTTCTTTGCCTTCACAAATCAATACAGAGAATCAATATAAGAGAATATTGAGTTCAGAGAGTTTAAGGTATCTGACTTAGATATCGAGAGAATTTTTTACAGGTAAAATACGGAGGGTATTTTTTACAGGTAAAATTCGGAGAGAATTTTAGCAGTTTAAAATTTCGGAGAGAAATTTCACAGGTAAAATTCGGAGAGGATTTTACAAGGAAAAATCGGAGAGAAATTTTACAGATAAATTTCGAAGAGAAATTTCACAGGTAAAATTCGAAGAGAAATTTGATAAATAAAAAATTAGAGAGAATTTTTTACAGGTAAATTTCGGAGAGAAATTTCACAGGTAAAATTCGGAGAGAATTTTACAAGTAAAAATCGGAAAGAATTTTTACAGGTAAATTTCGGAGAGAAATTTCACAGGTAAAATTCGGAGGGTATTTTTACAAGTAAAATAGGTATTGAGAAAGAGAAGAAGTAAGATAGAATATTGAAGATTAGGTGAGGTGACCCAATAATGAAAGAGATAAAATAAAGAAAGAGAGATAAAGAGACAGACGTCGGTTAGTGAGTGTTACTGACTTGCCGACTATATACATGACTCACTGATTGGGTACAAGGAGTGTACCTGACTTGATTATATACATGACTCACCGATTGTAAAAATATATATGTAAGAAGGAAGAACTTAGCCAATTTTAAAAGACATGCAATTTCAAAAGACTAAAAGACAGTCAAAATTAAGAGACCAAAGGACTTAGTCAATTTAAAAAAAAACTTAGTCATTCTCAAGAGACTAAAAGACTTAGTCATTTTTAAGAGACAAAAAGACTTAGTCATTTTCAAGAAACACAAAGACTTAGTCATTTTCAAGAGAATAGAAGACTTAGTCATTTTCGAAGAGACAGAAAGACAGTCATTTTCAAGAAACACAAAGACTTAGTCATTTTAAAGAGAATAGAAGACTTAAGTCATTTTCAAGAGACAAAAAGACTTAACCAATTTTGAAGATTCAATCATTCGGGCACTCCATCATTTTCAAAAGTGAAACTTCAAAAATAAATCACACAGGTCTTTTTGGTATCAAAATCCTTAATAGAGAAAAACAATTTTTTTTAAGGATTTAATCAAACAAGAGAAGATAGAAGAATTAACCACTCAGTAGTCAAAAGAAAATTTTATTTGAGAGAATTACACAAATTCATAGGTCTCACTTTCAGAAGTGAGTTCAACAACAACACCTTTTCCTTTCTTAGAATAATTTCATTTTTCTTCTTAGTACTTGGCCTTATATTTAACATACAAGACAAGGTCACCAGTTTGAGAAGAGTTGTGATTTTTTCAAGAGATTGGCTCATCCTATCGGCTGTCTTTTGACTTGCAGATTCAGAGGATTCATGGCCTGAAGAGGTAAGAGACTTAAACTTTTGGAGGAACTCAAAATTTTCACTTAGAAGCAAAAAGTCCCTTTTTACCATAGATGAAATACCCATCATTTATTTTGACAAAAGAAGAAGATTTCTAAACACTTAGTTTTACAAAAGATTTTTGAAACACTAGGGGCTGTTTGGTTCACGGACTCCGTTGGAATTGGAAGGAATTGGAATGGCCAAATCCATTGACCGAATTCCTTACTGCTGTTTGGTTCGCGGAATGAATAGATCAGATTCCATCGGATTCCACCGAATTCCACGGTTGATGGATTTGATCATTCCTTAACATATGTGAAAGATTTTGAATTCCATTTCGTATCAAATGCAACATAATTTATAAATTTCTTTTAGAAAGACAAAAATAAATTTAACCACCACCTTCTCCCCGCCCCACCCTCATCGGCAACATATCTGCCACCACTGCCGACACCGCCACCGCTGCCACCACCACTACCACCATCAATTAATATTATCATTCCACCACCGGTACCGCTACTATCACCCCCACCCACCACCCACCACATCACTATTTTTTGTCGGCATACTCGTAGTCGCCACCCACCCCCACACCCTACCCCACCCACCTACCCACCACCCACCACTAATGTTCTCATCACAATTGTCACCCCCACTCCCGATATATGCATATTTCTATTCTTTTACGAGATTCCATTCCAATTCCTGTCAACCAAACGCATGGTCAAATTCCATCAAATTCCATTCCAGTTCCTTCAAAGTCAAATTCCTTTGATGGATTCCAATTCCATCGAATTCCATTCCGTGAACCAAACGCCTCCTTAGTTTTTAGAAGAAGGAGATTTTTGAAACACTTAGAGTTTTTAGAAGAAGAAGATTTTTGAAACACTTAGTTTTTAGAAGAAGGAGAGTTTTGAAACACAGTTTTTAGAAGAAGAAGAGTTTTGAAATAGTTAGAAGGAGAGTTTTGAAAGGAAGAAGATTTTCTTAAGTCTATGAAGATCTGAAGAAAAACTTTTGTTCTTGAAATTTCTAGCTATCATAGCCATACTATCGGAGAGTATGTCTATGACTTGACTCCCCACCTTCATCATTGGCTCACTAAGATGAGCCTCCGATAAGTGGGTGGAATCTTCTTTAGTCTCAATGTTATTAGACTAAGAAGATAGATAAGAAATTTTAGGAGCTCATGAAGATTTCTTTGATTCTTGGTTTGTTCATAATGAAGAAGAGTCTCATAAAGAGCAGTTAAAGGCATGACTTCAAGATCCTTGGTTTGCTTAATGCAAGTGCATATGGTTTCCCAGAAGTCTGGGAGGCAGTCCATAAATTTGCACATAACCTCTTCATTATCATAAAGTCTTCCAAGAATTTTAAGATCATTGAGAAGACAGTTAAAGCGATTAAAATAGGCAGAGAGGGATTCTCCTTTTTCATGAGAGAATAGTTCATACTTTCTAACAAGACATATCTTGTTAGATTTCTTAACTTCTTTAGTGTCTTCATATAAGACACTTAGAGTATCCCACATCTCCTTTGCAGTAGAAAGATTTACAAGAGAATGATATACTTCATCAGAAAGAGATAAGGCTAGAGCTGATTTAACCTTAGTATCTTTTTGTGGGCCGAAGTGAGCCCAGACTTTAGGAATAACAGGTCCCTCACTTAGAATGATAGGATACCTGCAATCAATCCCTTCTAAGAAGAGTATCATACGATTTTTCCATAACCCAAAGTTACTTGGGTTGAACCTTGGAGGTTTGGCCAAGGAGCCTAAGTCGTATGTGCTACTAGAGGAAATTTGCAAGGTACCATCATTAGAAGAAGTAGCAGCCATCACAGATCTGGTTTATTAGATTAAACCAACTGCTCTGCTACCACTTATCAGTCCCTGAATAGACATGGCTATGCCAGTGAGGGTTTGTAGAAGGAGGGGTTGAATACAAACACACAGAATTTTACTCTTTTAAATTTTTTAATATAAATATTAAAAATTTACACACAGAAGTTTGTTGCGGAAAAGAATAGACACACTATTCTAACAAACTTAAACATACAGATAACAGTAATTAACTTATACACTAAGGAAGTTAAAATAAAACTGTTAGAACACACAGCTTTGCCGGAATCAAACAAATGATCACACAGAGGATTTGTTGAAAGGGTGAGATTTATGGGAAGGCCTTCTTCTCCTTTTATAGTGTCCAAGCATGGGATGCATGTGGACAGTTGTCAAGGATTCATTAGCTGGAATTATATCTGATGGACAAAGGAAGAGGTCACTCCCTTTGTACTAGATTAATGGATGAACCATTCTTTGTAGTACGCAATGTCAGATAACTTTTATCTCTTTTTCTTCATGCTCTGTGAAGTCCCATCAAACCTTTTAGCTAAAAGACAAACATCCCTTTTATAAGAATAAAAGAGAATGTCCTATTTTAAGGTTTGGTGCCCACGTTCTTGCTGCCCACGTATCTTGCATTTGTTGTGAGTCAAGAACTTATCTCTTGAAAATTGCTAAGTGATATATGGAACCATGTATCACATCGGTTAGTGCCTTGTAAGGTTGGAGTTGATAAGTGTATACATTGCTTGATGATCTTCATTTTTCACTAAGTGTTGGCTAGTGTACATCCTTGTATTGGTGACTTGTTATCTCAACCTTAAGGGAATGCAACTGCAATTTTCGGTGACCATGTATACATCATCGGTGACCACATGTATACCATCGGTGACCATATGTGTATCATCGGTGACCACATGTGTATCATCGGTGACCTCATGTATACCATCGGTCACCTCATGTATACCATCGGTGACCACATGTACACAATCGGTGACCTCGTCTGTATCGGTGACCCAATACATCATTGGCAACCTTTATGTATAACATCGGTGACCCAATACATCGGTGACTCAATCCTCATCTTGATTCGGCAAGTGGTCTGAATATTAATGTTAGTTGACACATCAAAAATTCCACATTTTGATGTACAACCCTTGATTGGATAGTCTTTGACTTTCCAATACTTGAAGTATATTTCAGACCTTCAAAAGAACCTGTAAACATATCAACCATATAAAGGAGAAGGTTCATCACCAAATCATCGGTGACCCAACACTTCCATACGGTCGTTGATGCTCCGCTCTGACTTGCAAACAAGTCACACATCTCTCTACATAGCTAGCAACGTCCAACTTCATGACGGGCCACCAATAAGTTAACTTTAGATCTCTATACATCTTGGTACTATCCGGATGTATGGAGTACTTAGACTTATGAGCATCCTCCAATAGTAGTTCCCGGTTGTCCCCAATCTTAGGCACCCAAACACGTCCTCGGAATAGCTTCAGACCACGACTATCTTCGGTCAATAACAAGTGTTGCTTCATCATAACCTCACTCTTTAAGTTTTCCTCAAGTAGTGCTTCCGCTTGAGAAGTCTTGATTCGGTCGATCAAACTTGACACTATGTCAATTCTCATGAGCACGGCCCGCGTCCCGCTACCATACTCCTTCCTACTTAATGCATCTGCTACCACATTTGCCTTACCCGGATGGTATAGCAACTCACAATCATAGTCCTTAAGCAACTCTAGCCAACGTCGTTGCCTCATGTTTAGCTCCTTTTGATCGAAAATATGCTTCAAGCTCTTGTGATCAGTGTAGAGCGTACACTTAGTTCCATAAATATAATGTCGCCATAACTTCAATGCAAATACCACCGCCGCTAGTTCCAAATCATGGGTTGGGTAATTCTTTTCGTGCTCCTTGAGTTGCCTTGATGCATCACCTTGCCCCTTTGCATTAGCACGCAGCCCAAACCCATCTTTGACGCATCACTATACACAACAAAATCTTCAGATCCTTCCGGCAAGGATAGAATCGGTGCCTCACACAATTTCTTTTGAAGGGTCCGGAAAGCCTCTTCTTGCTTGTCGGTCCAAATGAACTTCACATTCTTCCTTGTCAACGCTGTCAGACACGATGCGACCTTTGAGAGGTCTTGATTAAATCTTCGGTAGTAACCCGCCAATCCTAAGAAACTTCGAATTTCGGAAGGACTTTTAGGAGGTTCGCAATTCTTCATTGCTTCTATCGTTGATAGATCCACCTTCACTCCATCTTGTGTGAGGACACGCCCCAAAAACTGAACTTCTTTTAACCAAAAATCGCATTTAGAGAATTTGGCGTAAAGCTTCTCTTTTCTTAACACTTCGAGCACTTCTCGGAGATGTTTTTCATGGTCTAACTCGTTCTTAGAGTAGACAAGGATATCATCAATAAACACTATTACCGATTGGTCTAGAAATGGTCGGCACACACGATTCATCAAATCCATAAACACCACTGGCGCGTTGGTTAACCCAAACGGCATCACCAAGAATTCGTATGTCCATACCGTGTCCTAAATGCCGTCTTTGACACATCATCCTCCTTCACCTTCACTTGGTGATAACCCGAATGCAAGTCTATCTTTGAGAAGCATCCCGCTCCTTGTAGTTGATCGAAGAGGTCATCAATTCTCGGGAGTGGGTACTTGTTCTTCACGGTTGCCTTGTTCAATTCTCTATAATCGATGCACATCCTCATCGTGCCATCCTTCTTCTTTACAAACAAGACTGGAGCTCCCCAGGGTGACAAACTTGGTCTCACGAAACCCTTCTCTAGAAGGTCTTGCAATTGCGTCATTATTTCTTGCATCTCGGATGGTGCCAAGCGGTAGGGCGCCCTTGCAATTGGAGCGGCCCCCGGCACGAGGTCTATACGAAACTCCACTTGCCTATCGGGTGGCAAACCGGGCAAGTCTTTAGGGAAAACGTCCAGGAACTCATTAACAATCCGGACATCTTCTAGTTTCTTCTTTTCCAGCTTTGCATCTAAAACGTATGATAAAAACGAATGACATCCTTTGGCTAGGCATCTGCGTGCCTTGGCTAAGGTCACCAATGCAACTTCACCCTTTCTTCTCTCCCTATAAACTACTACTTCACCCCCTCTCGATAACGGAATCCGTATTAACTTTTTAGAACACAAAATTTCGGCTTGGTTCTCGGCCAACCAATCCATTCCGATCACCACATCAAACCCTCCTATCGACATAGGCATGAGGTTTACTTCAAACTTATTCCCTTCGATTTCTAGGACGCAACCCTTAAGAATATCCTGAACTAGGATTTGTTTACCATCGGCTATTTCCACAATATAGGCATCCTCCAAGGTACTAAGCGGTACAAGAAGACTTGGGTAGAAAGAAGTGGACACAAAAGAAAAAGCAGCACCGGAATAAAAAAGAACATGAGCGGGTACAGAATTAACAAGGAACGTACCCGTCACAACGTCGGCCGATGCTTTCGCCTCATCCGCTGTCATCTTGAAGGCTCTTCCCACCGCCTTCAGAGTACTAGAAGCCTTTGCTTGAGAACTCACGAGCTTCAACTTCGGGCACTCGTTCCGGTAGTGGCCCGACTCTTTGCACTCAAAGCAGATGGGTGCTTTGGTTTGGCAGTCCCGACTGAGGTGCCCAGTCTTCCCACACTTGTGACAGCTGCAGGAAAATGAGTTGCATGCTCCAAAGTGTGTGCTCCGGCATTTGTAGCACCAACTAGCTTCCTTCCTAGAATTCATCCTTCGATTGTTGTTGTTGTTGGTGTTGTTGTAGTTGTAGTTCGACCTCTTGGAAGGTGCCGCTTGCCCTTCCCACCTCCTCTTTTCCCCAACTGCCACCCTTTCTTCTTTTCCCAAGTTCTGAGCATCCTCATTATGTTGGGCTTCTTCGATCGCCTCTCTTAAAGTAGAGGGCTTTGAGACCCGAACCATATCCATCATGGATGACGGCAAACCCTTGATATAGGCTTTTATCTTTTCTTTCTCGTTCGGGGCCACATGCCCCACCAAACTCAGCTTCTCCCCAAACAACCGAGTGTACTCCTTCACAGTCTTGCTCCCCTTCTTGAGAGCCCGAAATTCATCCACAATTCGGTCGACAGCTCTTTTATTACAGTACTCTTCCAAGAGCTTCGCCTTGAACATCTCCCACGTCAGCATAGAAACGATCACAGACCCAAGGGTAGCCGTGGTGACGTCCCACCATGTTAAGGCGTCTCCCCTTAGCATCTGCGAAGCAAACTTCACCTTTTGCCTTTCTTCACAATCACTCGAGCTAAACGCTTGCTCGATTTCTCGCAACCACCGGATGCACTTCACCGGATCATCCGAGCCAGAAAACTTGGGCGGTTTGGTACACATAAAGTCTTTGTACGAGCAAATTTTTTCCGTTCTTCTAACCTCCGTCACGGGTGTCTCCTCCGTGGCAAGTACGGCTCCATTCCCTCCGGAACCCCCTACCGCATTTTCAGCAGTCGCTTCATGCCTTCTTTGGCTGGCATCCCTTTCTTCAAATATTTTCAGCATCATCTCATGCTGCTGGGCAAACGCAGAATTCATTGCTTGCACCATACTAAGCCGGAGCTCATCTTGTGAGCCCGCTACTACCATTGCGGGGCCAATCCTGACATTAAGGTCCACTTCCGGCAATCGGTCAATTTGGGGTGGTGATCTCCTAACAACATTAGGGTTCAGAGGTGGTTGAGTAGTTTCCGCTGTCGTTCCTTGATTGGTAATACTAGCCGCTGCTGCCTCGTGATCGTTTCGCGACCTCGTACGAGTGTTCAACATCTTAGTCTGTCAAGATGATAGAACGAAAGTAAGACAAAGCTAACATAAGTACGTATAACACGTTCACCAATCATTGCAACAGTAGTAAAATAAGCATTCTCAGAATACAATGCACCCAAAATAGCATTAGCTACGTGATATCTTGGATATATCATATACACAAGAATCCCTATTACCAAAGTCACATTTCATGATTAGCGTGTTTCCGTCGACTCTACCGCTCTCTTATCTCAAGAGTGTCTACCCATTCTCACAAAACATCACTTAAAGTCTCAGCTTAAGTCTAGGCATATTAGGTTCATACCTAGTTCACTTAAACTAGAGCTCTAATACCAACTTGTAACACCCCTAAAATTGGGAGTTAATTTAAACCAAAATAATGCGAAAATATTAAATGAATAGACATCACCCATAGAAATGGGGATGAGTAAAAGAGTTTACAACTTCAATGAATACTAGATGACAACCTATTAATCTATATAATTTACAAATACAGATTAAGTTCGGGTGTCTTTAATCCTCAAAATAAACTTTCTATGCAACTCTATCTGTACACACAAATATGTACTCCAAAAAGAATGCCTCTACCGGCATCTAGCTCCACTCAATCCCTTCGAGCCCCACTAGCACGCTCTCCTGATATACATGTCATTTTAAGAAAAAGTGTTAGGCTTAAAGCCTAGTGAGAACAAACAGTTCAAATATGGAAAGCTAGTAAATAAGTGAAAATGGTAAAATCAACATTTAACCAAAAGCCTTTCCATTTATCTCATTTTTCTTTTGCGCGCGATTTACACCTAAAAGAAACGCAATTGAAGGAAACATACGGGGGCGACCCGCAAATCGTACCGATAGAAATCAGTAAATCAGTAAGCTCGAACAGATAGAAATCTCCGGCTTACGGATAAAGAGTTCAACCCTAGACGTGGATTTATTACTCAATACCCAACTGAACAAGCTCAACCCAAACTAGGATCTTTCACTTGCCCCATCCCCAAATATAAAACCGACTATTGTGCCTATGGATCCATTACACTAGTCTAGACATTACATACATTCATTCCAATGTACTAGTCAATATTCAATACCAAATCTTTGTATGATAAATTCCTTGTTTCCCAAAACCTTATTCCCAAAATTAGGTCAAAATAACATTTTGTTTCAAGTATCATATTTCTCGACACAAAACTCATAAGAGTGTTTTAAAACCATTTCTTATACACATTTCATCTTTTCAAAGAGAAACCCTAGATGACACATTTTGACCTAGTTTATCAAAATTCTTCAAGTATAGAAATACATGTATAACATCATGTAGAAGGTAAAATACATCATTTTGACATGTATAAAGTTTTAGAAAGGTAAGAATGAACTCATAAGGCTAAGGTTAGGTAAACCCTAGAAATCTCCCTAAAATGGTGGAAGAAGATGAAGTGGTGAAGGAGATGAACACTTGAAGCTTTAACCCTAAAGCTTGACTTGAATCTTCACTTTAATGGAACAATTAATGGGTTGGAATGAGATAGATGAGAGTATTAAGTGCTCCAAAATCGCCTTCAATGCAGAGCTCGCCCAAAATAATTTTGTATCTGAGAAGTGAGGAAGAAGAGCTGAAAATCGGGACTTATTGTGCCCTTAGGACCACACGGGCGATGATGTCCTGCGATCATGACAAGGCAAGATCGCCTGTCATGATCGCCAGGCATGTACCGAGAGTTTGGTGCTGAAAAGTTGACTTCTGGTGCGTTCGGCGATGATGACATGCGATCATGACATGGCATAATCGCCTGTCATGATCGCGAGATGTGTACCGCGAGTTTGATCTGATTTCTTGACATCGTGATGTTTCTGCTATCATGCCCTGCGATCAGGACTTGGCAAGATAGCCTGTCATGATCGCCCAAAGTGTACCGAAACCCATTTCGTGTTCGGTTCTCGCTCCTTTCTTCCAGTTTAATGTAATCCAACATAAAACCATTAAAACACTCAATTTAACTATAAATAGAATTCCGTTAGGATGCAAAGTCCATTATCTTATATACAAAAAAAATCTGGGTGTTACACATTCACTTGATTAAAATTTAAATAGACATTTGAGATTAAATTGCAATGATTGTACAAATGGGATATGTTGTAGTAATAAACCACTCATATATATATATATATGGGGGTTAAATCAAATAAAAATCACAAAGGTTACAAACTCGTAAAAACCGATATAAAAATAATTTTTTCCAAAAATAATTTTCATCAAATGTTATGATTTAAGATATTATTTTACATATATTTGTTTCATAATTTGAAACTTTCACATGTATTTGTTTCACCATATAAAAAAAACTATGCATATTTTTTGTTTCTCTAGGTGAATTTTAAAAAAATTCACATGAAATTTTTTCATAAGGTGAACACAAACATATGTGAAACACTATCTCAAATTATAGGTTTTGATGAAAAAAAATCATATAAAAAAATATTTTTATATCGGTTTTCACGAGTTTGTAACATTTTTGTGGGTTTTATTTGATTCCCCTCCCCCTCCAAAAAAAATTCACATGTATGTATATAGGGCAATAATCAAATAAAAACCACAAAAAATGTTACAAACTCGTGAAAACTGATATAAAAATAATTTTTTTCATGATTTATTTTCATCAAATGCTAAGATTTAAAATATTATTTCAGTTTTCACATATATTTGTTTTATAATGTGAAAGTTTCACCATGTGAATATTTTTTATACATACTTTTCGTTTTCTAAGTGAATAAAAAAATGCATGTAATGTTTGTGTTTCTCCTTTTTATTTATTTATTTTCATTTGAAGTTGTTGATGCTAAAATGTTGTGTTTTGATGGTTGGTTGCATCATTTTTGGGTTAAATGTTGGATTGCGAAAAGTGGTCACTTTGTTCACCATGATGGTGAGTGACGTAAATCCGAGGGTAATTAAAAAATATCAGTTTTTTGCATGTATTCTTCTACATATTTCAGTTGCATTGTGGCATTCTTGAAAGTCAAACTAGAGACCAAGAAAGATGAAGAAAATTCAAAATCAAAACTCATACCTTGGTGCAAGGATTTGTGCACCCAAAATAAAGGCTTAAATAAGGTTTTCAAAGCTTAAAATCCGATTCAAGTATGATGATCCAGGAGGTTTTCGAAGATGACGATTCATATGGTCTTCATATCCTGAAACCCGATTCAAGTCTGAAGATCTAGTCGATTTTCAAAGATGACGATCTTTTTGGTTTTCAAAGATGCATATCCAGATTTACGTGGGTACAATGGTGTGTATGCATGTATGATTTATCTTGTTTTTAAACTTAGGTTATGATTCAGGGTTTCTTTTTTGTATTTAGATTTGTAAGAATGTTCTTAAGTTTTATATGAATTTTTTTAAATGTTCTTGAGTTTGTATAAATGATCTAGAGAGATTTGATTTGTATAAAATGTTTATAAAACAAAAAATTAAACTAATAAAAATAAGTTATGGATTTGAATTTATTGATTTGAGTTTTATTTTTAGGTATTTGATTTTGGTACTAATTTTGTGTTTGGGTGTAGTGGTGGATTTTTTTTGAACGACATCTAAACACACACACGCTCCAGCGGTATCGGGTCTCCATTACGGGCCAACCCACTAATCCGCTGTGACCCGGCCCAACCAAAGGCTGAACCCGACCGGCAGGGAAGTGGATCCCATAGACTGGATTCTCCCGATACCGGCAGGGTGTAGTGGTGGATTGATGATGGCTAGACGATGGTTGTGGGTGGTGTTCTTGATGAGGAAGGAGATAGAAGGAGAGAGAATGAAAGGGTGGAGAGACAAAAATACCCCTCTCATAAGGGGCACATGACATACTTAACGGAGCCTCCTCTAATAGTGTTAGTTTGAGGGGCTAGTTTGGGCAGAAAAACACGATTTTTGGACAAAAAATGTACTTTATATTTTTAGAGGGATCAAAACCAAAAATAAATATTCACCAAGGACAAAATTTGTAATTCACTATATTTTAACAATACTCTACAAGTGCATTCATATAATCAATTATAACTTCAAAAGTTTAAATAAACTATTTACTACACTTTTAGTATCAAGATATTAATTTATTACCTTACATTAATATAACAATCCTTTTATTTAAGGAATACAAATTTTCAAATATATGTAAAAAATAAAGAAGTTATTATTTTACTTTATAAAATATTTTGTAGAAAAATTTACGAAAGTTTCAGGTCGGTTAAAAGACGAGTCACATTAATCCTTATCATTTACTATTTTTCGGTGAAGCATCTAGGCTAAAAGAGGCCTTTACACATTGAAAAACCTCATTTGGACTGAAGTAAGGCTCAACAAAAATTTAAAATACAACAAAATAAGTTAATAAAATTTTGAATGCATATATATATATATATATATTTAAAATCTTGAAACTTAATATATATACGATACTAGTCAAAATAAATACTAATACACCACAACAAAAGTACATCAATTTTGTTTAAAAGTTGTTAGAAGTTGATTTCATACCATTTATTTTATATTCTAGTCATGGTTAAAATACCAATTTGCATAAGTTGAATTGTCATTTTTTTGTGTGTACGTTTGTTTTTTATCTTCTTTTATCAGTTAATTTTCTTATCTTAGTTCTTCCACGTTTATAAGTGCATTTTTCTCATCTTGTTTTATCCAATTTATGATATATGCGGTAAATTTCACAAGGAGTTATTACAGAGTATGAACAATATATTTAAAACAACTTAAAATGTGTAGTTAGGGGTGATAATTCTCTACACGACACGAACCCTGTTAGATCTAATTAGCCCCAAATTAGATAAAAAGTTTTATAAATAATTGTATTTTGGGTTTTTTTGGGAATTTATGGGCTTGGGCTCATCACATGTTGGACATCTATATAAATGATGTCTTGATCATTTTATCATTTGAGACTTCAGAGAGAATACTCCTTTTACACACATAGACTTATGAGAGTCTATTAATTCTAATGTGTGGTATTCTCTACATTTCCTCTCCATATTGATCATTACATGAATATGAGTTGATGATTTGATGATTATTGTTCTTTGATTCTCTATCTCTTCTCTACAATTTATGGAGTTTTCTCAATTATTGCTAGTTTGGGATCTAATAAACCCGATACGAAAATAAATGAGCTTGAGTTGAAGTTTCTGACCAACCTACCCGTTTATTAAATGAGCCGTGTTCGGGTTTACACATACGGGTCACGGGTTGACCCGCCAACCCGTTTAAAAAATAAAATTCTAAAAAATTTATTTTATTAAGCCTTCTTATTCCTTAACCGACTAAGACAATAAGTAAGACGCTAAATGTAAAATAACTAAAACGTAGAACCTAACTCACGGCCTCACGCATTCACACTCAATCAATTGATCTTATCATCTCAACTCAAGGTACTAAATCGATGGACTTTTTATTTGTTTGAAACTTTGAACTTTTTATATGTATTTGTATTTGAACGTGGTTGTATTAATAGTATTTCAATTTGGACGTTTGAACTTGGTTGTATTATTATGTGACTCGCCAACCCATGTATGACCCGTCAACTCGAGCGTGTACAGGTTAGGGTTGAACATTTCGACACAATTAATTAAACGGGTAGTATCCGGGTTGAGCCTTCCTGACTCGTCAATTCACGACCCGCCAACCCAAATACGACATGATTGCCACCCGTAGTGTAATAGGTCAAAGAATAATCGACTTCGATCGGATTTTGTTGAAATTTTTTGGCAACAATTCAGACAAGAATATGTTGGGTCACCGATGATTTGGTGATGAACCACCTTCCTTTGTATGAATGAACTTTTACAGGTTCTTTTGAAGATCTGAAATATGCTTCAAGTATTGAAGAGTCAAAGACTATTCAATCAAGGGTTGTACATCAAAAAGTGGAATTTTGGATGTATCAACCAACTTCAATATTCAGATCATTTTGCCAAGTCAAGATTGGGTCACCAATACAGTGGGTCACCGATGGTACACTCAAAAGTCATCAAGAGTACTAAGGACATCAAATAAGATGAGGTCATCAAGTTTGATGTCATGGTCACCGACACTATAATCTTGGTCACCGAAATTGCAGGTATATTTTCTAAGGCTGTGATATCAAGTCACAAGTTCAAGGGTGTACATGTTTGTCATTTAGTAAAAGATGAAGTTTATCAAGCAAAATGTACACTTATCAATTCCAGCCTTACAAGGTTTCCACCGATGTGATACATAGTGTGATGTATCACTTAGCAATTTCAAAGAGATAAGTTCTTGACTCACATCAATTGCAAGACACGTGAGCCAGCAAGAACTTGGGCATCAAGCTTTAAATAAAGACATTCTCTTTTATTCTTATAAAAGGAATATTTGTCTTTTAGCTAAAAGGTTTGATGGGACTTCACAGAGCATGAAGAAAAGAAGATAAAGTTATCTGACATTACGTGCTACAAGGAATGGTTCATCCATTATTCTAGTACAAAGGAAGTGGTCTCTTCCTTTGTCCAGCAGATAATCTTCCAGCTAATGAAACCTTGGATACCGTCCACTTGCATCCCATGCATGGGCACTATAAAAGGAGATGAAGTCCTTCCCAGAAATCTCACGCTTTCAACAAATCTTCAGAGTGATTATTTGTGTGACTGTGGCAAAGCTGTGTGCTATAACAGTATTGTTTTAACTTCCTTAGTGTATAAGTTAATTACTGTTATCTGTGTGTTTAGTTTGATAGAATAGTGTGCCTGTTCTTTTCCGCATCAAACTATCTGTGTGTAAATTTTTAATATTTATATTAAAAAATTTAAAAAGAGTATATTCTGTGTGTTTTATATTCAACCCCCCTTCTACAAAACCCTCTCTTAGTTAGCCATCTCTCCTCGGGGACTAACAAGTTGGTATCGTAGCAATTGGTTTAATTCAATAAACCGGATCCGTGATGGCTACTACCTCAAATGTTGATGGTACCTTGCAGACCTCTTCCAGTAATACATATGATTTAGGATCTTTGGCTAAACCTCCAAGGTTCAACCCAAATAACTTTGGGTTATGGAAAAATCGCATGTTATTATTCTTGGAAGGGATCGATTGCAGGTATCCCAACATTCTTAGTGAGGGACCTATTGTTCCTAAAATATGGGCTCGCTTTGGCCCTCAAAAGGACGCTGAAGGAAAGGACATAGAGTCAGATGACGAAAGAAGTGAGAAAACTGGTAGATATATCATCAAACCTTCTAACAAATTTAGTGAAGATGATAAACGCCTAGTTTCTTTAGACACTAAAGTCAAATCTGCTCTTGCTGTATCCCTTCCTGATGAAGTGTATCACTCTCTTCTTAACCTTCCCAATCGCTAAAGAAATGTGGGATACTTTGAGTGTCTTATATGAAGGCACCAAAGAAGTAAAGAAATCTAACGGGATCCGTCTTGTTAGAAAGTATGAACTCTTCTCCCATGAAAAAGGAGAATCTCTTTCTACCTACTTTAATCGCTTTAATCGTCTTCTCAATGATCTCAAAGTTCTTGGACGAGTTTATGATAATGAAGAAGTTCTCGCAAGTTCATGGACCGTCTCCCGGACTTCGGGAAACTATTCGTACTTGCATCAAGCAAACCAAGGACTTAGAAATAATGCCTTTAACTGCTCTCTATGGAACTCTTCTTCACTATGAACAAACTAAGAACTAGAGAAAATCTCTTATAAAGGATATCAAATCCTCTTCTATTGCTTTGATAGGTGATTCAAAATCTTCTTCTTGTATTCCTAGAATCACCTATCCTTCTTCTGATTCTGAAAAGGATATTAAGGAAGACTCTTCTCATCTGTCAGATGCATACTATAGTGTTGCTGATAATGAAGGAGAAGAATCAGCCATTGACATACTTTCTGATAGTATGGCAATGCTTGCTGGAAACCTTAAGAATAAAAGATTTTCTTCAAACCGCTCCAAATTTAATAGAAAACCTTTTTCTCAAAAATCCTCTTCTTATAAAGCAAATGAAGAATGCTTCAATTGTGGAAAGAAAGGTCATTTTTCTTCTGAATGCAGATCAAAAGCTTCCTCTTCTGTCAAACCTTCTTCTTCTTATGGCCATGACTTCTCAAAATCAGCTTCTAGGAAGCATGAAGAGAGAAATAGCCAATCCTCTAAAGAAAATTCTGAATCAAAAGAAACCTCCAGGTATAAGAAGTACAAAGCCAAATACAAGAGAGAAAAAGAAAGAAACCAAGGTAAAAATAAAACCTTGGTTGCTGAGGCTCATTGCTGGGAAGATGAGCAAACCTCTGAGAGTGAGAGTGAGTATGTCACTAAATGCCTCATGGCCAAAATCGATGAACTAGAAGACATGGAGAAGTCACTCTACACTACCCTTGTATCTGCTGAGGGATCCACTTCAGGGACAAAACCTCAGGTACATCCTTTTACCTTTCTCTCTGATGATCAAAAGGCTGATGCCTTTGATTCTTTAACTGTTGACTTCTGTGACTTAAAGATTCAAAAGAAAAAGGCTGATATGCACATAAAATGTCTAAATGATCAACTTCTCTCTTGCTTTTCCAAACTAAAAGATTTTGACAAAATGAAAGCTGATCTGGAAAACCTACAGTACTTAAACGACAGTCTTTCTGAGGAAAAATCAAAAATCTCTTCCACTCTTGAAAAGGAACAAGAGGTTCTGTCTAAATGGACTAAATCCTCTAAGAATCTTGAAAGGATCCTTCAGGATCAAATCACTAGCAAGGATAAGTCTGGCCTTGGTTATGGAAAAGATGTTTCTCAACCTTTTGACCTTCCACTTCCTTCTTCTGAGTGTCAAGGTTTTCCTGCTGGTTTCCTTTCCGATGACGATGATGATCTCTTCGGTTACTCATCTGAGGATTCTACCTCCATTCACTCTATAGATCTACTTGACATGCTCAAGAAATCTCTTCTGAGTCTTCAAAAGTTTCAACTCTTCCAAGCTCCTCTTCTTCTCCCAAACCTATCCAAAGACTTTTAAACTCCTTAAGTCTGCATGAGTCAAGGTACTCCCAAGAGCAACCATCTGGTGTTGCTGAGTATCCCTCTCCAAAAAGATTTTATCCTCAAAAGAAAAAAAATTCTAAATCAAATTTTTCATCTAAAAGGAAATCTCAAATAGTTACTGATTTTATTCCTCGGTCAGTGAACTTAAAGAAATCAAGAAATCCTGGTAAAGGTATCCTTGGACCAAGACCAGGTGTTGGACACCCCTCTTCTTCTCAGTCGTCAACCTCTGTCCAAAGTTTTGATGATAGGATTTTTAAAAAGGCCTTTTCTTTAAAGAAATGCTATAATTGTGGCAACACTCTTCATCTTGCTAAAAATTGCCCAAAAGACTTGGTTCATTGCAAAACTAAAATGTCTTCTAATCCCAAAGGACCCACCTCAAAATGGGTACCAAAAGTCTAAATTTGTTTCTGGGTGCAGGTACCAAATAAAGATCACATATGGTACATGGACAGTGGGTGTTCAAGACACATGACAGGAAACAAACTTCTTCTTTCTAACTTCTCAAAAGAAAAGGGACCCATTGTTTCCTTTGGAGGAAATGGAAAAGGGGTCACCAAAGGATATGGTACCATTTCAAATGGAACCATCACTTTCTCCAGAATAGCTCATGTTGAAGGGCTAATGTACAATCTTCTAAGCATCAGCCAAATATGTGATTTGGGCTATAAGGTCATGTTCCAGCTATGTGTGTGCTTGGTCTTTGATGTACAGAACAAGATTGTACTAGCAGGAACCCGACTGAATGACGTATACATAATCAACATGAAGGAAAGTGCAATAGGAGAAGCTGTGTGTCTCCTCTCTCAAGAACTAGCCAAACAAAGTTGGATGTGGCATAAAAGGTTCTCTCATCTAAACTTTAAAACCTTGAACAACCTCTCCAACAAGGAACTGGTTGTTGGAATGCCAAAAATAGTTTTTGAAAAGAAAAGCTGTGTGGAGCATGTGAAAAAGGAAAACTCACCAGAACTTCCTTTAAAACAAAACAATGCTCTTCTATCTCTCAACCTCTTCAAATGCTTCACATGGATCTATGCGGTCCAGTAAGCACACCCGATGCAGGTGGTAAAAAGTATATGCTAGTAATCGTCGATGAATTCTCTAGATATACTTGGGTGTTCTTTCTGAAACACAAGAGTGATGCTGCTGAAGAAATCATCAGGTTTACAAGAAAAATTGAAAATTTGAATGGTAAAATGGTGAAGTCCTTCAGAAGTGATAATGGCACAGAATTCAAGAATGCTGCTCTGGAAGATTTCTTTGACCTAAAAGGAATTTCTCAGAACTTTTCTGCCGTACGCACTCCTCAGCAAAATGGTGTTGTTGAAAGAAAGAATAGAACACTATGTGAAGCTGCAAGGTCTATGCTGAGTGAATCCAAGTTGCCAACCTATTTTTGGGCAGAAGCAGTTAACACTGTATGCTTTACCCAAAATAGGTCTATCATAGTCAAAAGGCATGACAAAACTCCTTATGAAGTTTTCCATGGTAGAAAACCTGCAGTTGACTTCTTCCATGTGTTTGGCTGTGCTTGTCACATGCTAAATGACAGGGAACAACTTGGAAAGTTCGATCCAAAGTCTGATGATGGAATTTTCATGGGCTATTCTCTCTCCTCAAGAGCCTTCAGAATTTTCAACCTAAGAAGACAATGCATAGATGAATCCATGCATGTAAAGTTTGATGAGTTTGAAACTTCTTCATTATCTTGTGATGAAGAAGAATTAAACCTATGGATAAATTCATGTGTTGGTGAAATTCCATCCTCCTCTCAACCTAATCCTCCAGATAGCAACTCTTCTCAGCATCCCATAAACACCACCTTACCTTCAGAACCTTCTCTTTCTTCTCCATCTCCTGAAACTAACTCTACAGAAGACCTTACTCACCAAAACACCATATCTCCCTCAAACCTATCTTCACCATCTCAAATTTCTACCTCATCCTCTTCTCTACCTCCTACCTTACCTCCTGCACTAAAGTGGACCATGGATCATCCAATAGATCAAATCATAGGTGATCCACAAGTTGGTGTAAAAACCAGAAGAGGCATAAGCAATCTGTGCTTATATGTCAACTTTGTTTCCATTGTTGAGCCTAAGCTGATAAATGAAGCCCTAGCTGATCCTAGCTGGGTAATTGCCATGCAAGAAGAACTCTCACAATTTGAGAGAAACAAAGTCTGGAAGTTAGTTCCTTGTCCATCCAACAAAACTATTATTGGAACAAAATGGGTGTTTCGAAACAAGATGGACGAAGAAGGAACTGTTATAAGGAACAAAGCAAGGTCAAGTTGCTCAAGGATATCGGCAAGAGGAAGGAATTGATTATGATGAAACTTTTGCTCCTGTTGCCAGATTGGAAGCTATCCGAATATTTCTTGCCCATGCAGCTTACAAGAACTTTCGGGTATTCCAAATGGATGTCAAAAGTGCCTTCCTGAATGGTGAATTAGCTGAAGAAATGTATGTGAAGCAACCTCCTGGGTTTGAAGATCCAGTTCATCCATATCATGTGTATAGGCTGGATAAAGCTCTGTATGGACTGAAGCAAGCTCCTCGTGCCTGGTATGACACACTCTCAGAATATCTACTTAGAAATAAGTATATACGAGGCAAGGTTGACAACACTCTCTTCTTCAAGAAATCGCAAGGTAATATCATTCTTGTTCAAATATATGTTGATGATATTATTTTTGGAGCCACCGATGAATCCTTGTGTGATGAGTTTAGCTCCCTCATGCAAAAAGAGTATGAAATGAGCATGATGGGGGAGTTAACTTTCTTTCTTGGTTTGCAAGTAAAACAGTCTTCAGAAGGTATTTTCATAAATCAAAGTAAATACATTAAAGATCTTCTGAAAAAGTTTCAATTTGATACTTGCTCTACCATGAAAACTCCTATGGCTCCTCCTCTTAGACTCTCTTCTGATCCTGATGGCATTTTTGTTAATATTACAAATTATAGAGCCATGATAGGATCCCTTCTTTATCTGACTGCAAGTAGACCTGACATTATGTTTGCTACTTGTCTGTGTGCCCGATACCAAGCAAATCCTAAAGAATCACATCTGGCTGCTGTGAAAAAGGATTTTTCGGTATCTGAAAGGTACCATAAATCTGGGTCTTTGGTATCCCAAAGACTCAGGTTTCGATCTCATCGGGTACTCTGATTCTGATTTTGCAGGTTCAAAAATAGACAGAAAAAGTACAACCGGAAGTTGTCAGTTACTTGGTGGAAAGCTTGTGAGCTGGTCAAGTAAGAAACAACATTCGGTGTCTACATCTACTGCTGAAGCAGAGTACGTGGTTGTTGGAAGTTTTTGTGTACAGATATTGTGGATGAAAAATCAGTTGTGTGATTATAATCAGATTTTCTCAAAAATCCCAATAATGTGTGACAACTCAAGTGCAATAGCCATTGCCAACAACCCTGTGCTTCATTCAAGATCTAAGCACATTGATATCAGGTATCACTTTATAAGAGATCATGTCTCTAAAGGTGATGTGGAACTTCACTTTATTTCCACTGATTATCAATTAGCTGATCTGTTCACAAAGCCCCTTGATGAAGCAAGGTTCAAGTTCCTCATTGGTGAATTAGGTATGATAAACATAGACTAATATATTTTATATTTATATATAATGTATGTTTTTTTATATATATATATATTCTATATATATATATATACTATATACATTTATATATTTATAACTTATATATGTTATATGTTTTATACTTTATATATATTATATATATTTATAACTTATATATTATATTATATTTATATATATATATGAAAATAATATAAAAAAAATAAATAAATAAATAAATAAATATATATATATATATGTATAAAGTCGGTGACATAGTCACCGACGTGTTCTCTCTCTCCCCTCTAAACTTTCCCAAGCACCTCCTCTCATCTCTCTCATAAAACCCTAACCACACCATCCACCGCCACTATTCTCTCCGGCCACCAAGACCCGCCGAGAGCCACCACCATAATCACCCACCATCGGCGCCCCAGCCACCGACGGCGACTTCACCTCACGAGCCACCGATAACCACCCTATATTCACCACTGCAACTTTCCGACGTTGCCCTCCACCAAGTCACTCACCTACGGTACCTCTCACTGACGGTCACCACCGCAACTCACCGACGTCGTCCGACGCCGTCCATCCATCGTGCCCTCTTTCCGACGAACACCCCACCTAGCCGCCGACGTTCTGCTGACGTCACTTCCCTTACGTCATCCACCGACGCTTGTCTCACCATCGAGCCACCGACGTCCTCACCATCGAGCCACCGACGCCTCCCACCTATCGCAACCACCGACATCGAACCATCGTTCCACCCACCGACGTTTGTCTCTCTCTCATCAAGCCACCGACGTTTACATCTCTCTCTCATACATCCACCGACGTTGTCCACTCACCGAGGTAACCGTTACAAACCCTTTACCTTCTTAACCCCTTAAAGATAACTCTTGACTTACCACTCTTGATAAGCAAGACTCTTTGTTCTTATCCCTAAGGACATCATAAATGTCAGTACATGCGCCGAATTCAACTCTAAAACCCTTAAAATTCTGACCTTTCAATCACCAAAAGTAATCATTAATTTTGAAAATTGAAATTTCCCTCTCATATATAACTTCCTTCCCCACTACTTCACCACTTTTCTCGCACCCATCTTCTTCTTCACAAAAGCAAAAGCTTCAAACCTGCAACTTCATTTCTTCTTCAATGGCTTCTCCATCAAGAACTTCTGAAGAACAAACCATTACCTTTGGATCTTTATCCTTCCCTGCATGCAACTATTATGGACGTATCGGAACTGATAATACTCATCCTGAGTATAATGATGTATGCTGGTTTCTTCAGAGGTGTCCTCTATAATATGCACTCACTGCAAAACCTAAGATGAGTAAGTTTCTTCTTGGAAACTTTTGGCTTTCTTGTACATTTGATGCTTCCACAGATCAAATCCTTGCATATGTTCTTACCAATGAAGAACATGATGCGGTTTTTGATGTTGAGGATGTTCGAAGCATCCTAAGGCTTCCTGCTTATGATTCATATGAGACATTTCCTTTGGGAAATGAACACCAAATGGTGGTTGCTGCTTTGAACTATTTGGAAGAAAAGAAGGGATCAAAGTCAAAGGGTCCAGGTACTTTACTGCGCAAGAATATGGGAAACATATGGAACTTCCTTTTTGCTCATCTGATTCTGTGCCTGAGCAAGAAGACAGGTGGCCCAGATCAGTCACCTTCCCAAGTGACAGAATTGGCACATACTCTAATATTTCAAAGGAGGATAGACTTTGCAAGCTATTTCTTCAATGAAATGATCTCCTCATTCTCTACCATCCGACGTCCTCAGGTACCATTTCAATGACTTTTCTCTCTTATTATTCATGCAAAGTTGGCAGAAAAACTGGAGAAAAGAGATGACATCATATATGATCTCCGTCTTCATCAAGTGGGAAATCAAATTATGAAAAAGCCTGTCTTAGCATCAGACAACCCTCTCCGACCATCTATGATTGAGTTTGCAAGGAATGCAACTCTATCTTGGGGAGAAAATGAGCCCCGTCTGCAAAGGACCTCAGGTATGTCTTCTACTCCTTCTGCACCTAGAGTAACTGATGTGCCCAAATCTCATAAGAGATCCAAAGCGTCGGGCACATCTACCTCCGCACCCACCGATGCTACGAAGCCAAAAGAACCTTTGGCTTCTACCCAAGCATCTAAGTCCCAAAAGCGGAGACACTCCAAAAGCCCCTCAAAGACTTCCTCAAAGAAGTCTAAGGGTACCCAAAGGGTCTCACCTCACAAGCCACCTACTAACTCCCAAAAGTTAGTAAGTGTTGAAAAAATTCCTACCCGACCCAAGGACCAGTTAACCCAATCTAGCTCCTCCATGCCCTCCCAAAAGGACATGGTTGTAAAAAGGGACATCCCTATTATTGCTTCATCAACTTTCTCTTTAGTTGATGAAGAAGACTTGGACTCTCCCATCCAAGCTGCCTCTTCTCCACCCCGTGAGCTCTCACAGCTCCCCCTTCCTTACTCCACATGAGAGTGCATCACAACCAGTGCATTTGATGGAGCATCCCAATTTACTGACTTTCTATTCTCTGACACTACACCTTGGACACATACGTCTCCCGTACGTACCAAGGTTGTGAAAGAACCCATTACTGAGGAATCCCCTCATAGACACTCTCCTAAATGTGTCTCCCCTACATCTCCTAAATCCCCCCCAAGAAAACCTACAGGTTTGGTGGATTACTCTTCTTCCAGTGATGATGATGCTGATCAACCACCACAACCTCAACCTTCAGCTCCCATGACTTCCAAACAGGGAGATGATCTTCTCACAGCTTTTACAAACTTTACCAGTAATACTTTACGCAGGGTGGACGCTCTAGAAGATCATGCTGCTAAGGAAAAGGAAAGAATGGATTCCCTTTCCTCATCTCTTAGATCTAACATTGAGGAGTTGTCGGTGAGTCACCCAACTCTAATGACATGTTTAGATCTCCTACACTTGGACATCCTTGATCTTCAGCAAAGGTTTTCTTCAAGTCAGGCATCTATGCTTTCTTCTATTTCTTCTCTCATTGCCAATCAACAGGCAATTATGGACTCTCTTCTCAGTCTTCACACCAAAGTTGATAAAGTTCCAACCTCTGCTCCAACGGTTGAACTAGATATTGGTGATTCATTCTTCCAGGACACTGATAGATTTGTCCTTCAAAGAGTTGAGAAGAAAATTGGTGCTCTCTGCTCTGATATAGAAAAGATCAAGACTTTTCTCTCTTTAGTAGGTTTCAAGGGTTCAACCACTGAGGGGGAGAAAAATAAGAAGACTACCACTGCTACCACCTCCACAGCCACCGACGACGCCAAGACTGCAGCCGCCGACGCTGCCATCAAGACAGCCGCCGACGTGGCCTCTCTCCCAGCCACCGATGGTGGTGCTGTGATCACGGTCACCGAGGTGACTCCTCCTTTGGTCACCGAGGTGACTCCTCACGTGGTCACCGAGTTATCCGGGAGCAATTGCGTCGAGGGGAGAGTATCAGTGCTCAACCCCTTGAAACTGAAGAAGAAAAGAAGAGAAAAGAAAAAGCCAAAGGAAAGAAGCCTCTTTCCTTTGAAGAACAGAAGGAAGAGAAAAAGAAAAGGAAGAGGATGAGAGATCCTCGACGTATACTACGAGACTTCACCGCCCAAAGACTCACCAATCCTCTTGGGGTAATTCTCTCTGAGGCTGAAAGAGAAGAAGCCATCAGGGCTCAGCTTGAATTTGATCAGACCAATGTACTTAAGCTAGCTCATGATGAAGCTATTCATGCACAGGTAGCCGATGCTCTTCAAGCTCAGAAAGATGAGCTTGAGAATATAAAGAAAAATCAAGTCGTAAAGATGCTTGAAGAAGCAAAGAAAACAAAGGAAGTTGAATGGTTTAAAAGAAGGCTGAAGAATAGAAAGGATGATTCAAAAATCATTGGTGCTACCATCCATCCTCCAACAAAGAATACTCCCAAACTTCTTGTCACAATTAAAAGAGCCGACTCACTCTTAAAAGTTTATGAATTAGAATGGCTTGAAGTTCTTGGGATAACTGAATGGTTGGAAGTTGGAAATTGTGTCTCAAAGAGTAGAGGAAAGTACAAGGAGCATGTACTAAATACACTTAGAAAATTTTTCATCAAAATGGTGAAAATTCAGAAGGAGCACAATATTTTGGTAACAACTATTGAAGCACAACAAATGTACTTTATCCAGCGAGGGCTTTCGGGAGAAATGATCAATCCTCCAAAATCTAAAAAGAAGGGACATTTTGTTATGCTTCATGAACGTGGCATCAAGATTGATGCTTCAGGTATAAATATTTCTATTCCCACTCCTATTGCTTATCCAGAGCAAACCATGGTGACTGAGCCTGAACTTGGAGTGTTCTTTGAGGATATCTATGGCAGCATAGGTTTCTTCAGAGCCTCTGACATTCCAAGGGCTCACAACTCCTTTTTGTCTGCTATTCTTGGAGTGCCTCCTATTGAAGACCATGGCATCACAAGAATGATCTTGGATGAACTAAAAAGAAGAGAACCCTCCTCAGATCCTTGATCCTACAGGCATAGTATAGTGTGAACTTTATTAATCATGTACTTTGATCAATCTATGTGTTGATTAATAAAAGTTCATACTTTTCTTTCATCTCATTTCTTGTTTATATTTTTACATGTTTTTGCACATAGTTAAACTTATACTTATTCTTTCATTCAGTTTATACTGTACATACTCAGTTAAAAAAAATCAAAATTAAAAAAAAAGAAAAAAGAAATCTGAGTCAAAAGAACCCAAAAGAAAAATAGAAAAGGTGAAAAAGAATTCTTTTCTAACTTACAGGTATCATCATCAAATAGGGGGAGATTGTTGGGTCACCGATGATTTGGTGATGAACCACCTTCCTTTGTATGAATGAACTTTTACAGGTTCTTTTGAAGATCTGAAATATGCTTCAAGTATTGAAGAGTCAAAGACTATTCAATCAAGGGTTGTACATCAAAAAGTGGAATTTTGGATGTATCAACCAACTTCAATATTCAGATCATTTTGCCAAGTCAAGATTGGGTCACCAATATAGTGGGTCACCGATGGTACACTCAAAAGTCATCAAGAGTACTAAGGACATCAAATAAGATGAGGTCATCAAGTTTGATGTCATGGTCACCGACACTATAATCTTGGTCACCGAAATTGCAGGTATATTTTCTAAGGCTGTGATATCAAGTCACAAGTTCAAGGGTGTACACGTTTGTCATTTAGTGAAAGATGAAGTTTATCAAGCAAAGTGTACACTTATCAATTCAAGTCTTACAAGATGAAGTTTATTAATCAATATATTAAATAATATAGTTAGACAAAAAAATCATGTTAAAGAAAGTTTAAAGTATAAGTTTTCATAGATCTCATAAATCTTAAATAATTAATTTTAACAAGACATACTAAAAATTTATTTAAAAAAAATATAATAGAAATAATTGTTAAAACTAATTTAAAGGGGGCATTTACCTAATTTTTATGTGATAAATGTTTATCAAATTACTTATTTTATGAGATAAATATAACAACAATTAACAATCTTATCCAATAAAAATGAAAATAATCATCAAATTAATTTTCAGGTAAACAACCTTTTTAACTTTTAATTTTCGAAACTTTCTCAAAAATAAAGATGGAAAAAGATTCTCTAAATTTGGGAAATTGAAAGAAAGAAATCTCCAAATTTGAGGTATTATGGTATGGTATCCTTTCTGTTTTTCTCTCTCTCTCTCTCTCCCCCAAACATAAACACAAAGATTACGATTCCAGAATGTGTTATCTCTCTCTCTCTCTGCAAATTCCTCTTCAACTTTTGACCTAACGCCTTCTACCCACAATTAATCACTTCCTCTTCCATCTCCCTATTGTTTCTTCCATTGATCATTTCCTTTTTCGTGATTTCGAGCGTTCAAATCGGATCGATTTCACGATTTTGGTGAGTGAATTTCGTTGATGTTGTTTTCGATACTATCTAGTTAAAATTGGGGTTTTGTTTGTTTTGTAATGGTTTTTTCTCTCGATTATACATAAATGCGAGTAATTTCGTACACGCAGTTGAAGAATTTAGGATTCATTGTATGGAAAAGCAAGCTGAATAATTATTGAAATATCGCCGATTTAACGAGTTAATGGCGAGTGAATGTATATGCATTAGGTTTATTTGATTTGTTGACTCGGGAAGTTGACCTGAGTCAACCATCTTATTTTAGTTCTAAAGCTCTTTCTTTTGGTCGTTTTGCTTTATTATTATTTGAATCTGGTATTTTTTTCTCCCTTAGTTGCTAGAAAGTGTATGCTGTTTGAAACTTTCTGCACAGAAGTTCGTTTAGAAAGAGTCCAGAAACCATACCTAGAGTGAGATTTTTTGCCATATTCTCTAGAAAATGTTGATAACCTATTTGATATGGATCAAGAAAGTAACTTGAAGACAATAATACTTGAGGTTGGTGCAATGTCTTACAGAGTCACTGTTGTTCATTCATAAACACTCAGCAATGAGTTTTCTGTTTGGGGAGGCAAAACTAATAATTACCAATTCAACATATAATACTTTTGGGTGAGATATATTGGTCTGGTCTGGTCTCCTCGATTAATGTTAGGGAAAGTTTTAAGTTATAGTTTCTTCCTCAAATGTAGAATCTTTTGGTTCTCAATGATGCCCAATTTGGCTTTATGCTCTACCTGCTCAAAACCACAAGGTGTGTGCCCCTGTTTAGTTGTAATTTGAAGGGTTAATTATAATATTTATAGGCCCAAAATATGTCTTTGCCTTTTTATATAATTTTTTTTTCCTCATAGGATATCTTTACCCAATGATCCTTACAGACATTTATATAACATTGGTGTAAATGAAAAATAAGGTATATCTCTATCCAATTCCAGAACTCATTTTCCTTGATTTATGTGACCAAAGTGAAGTTAGTTTTCCAGATTTCTGTTACTTGATTTAAGTCTTTAACAATGTTTGATGCATTGTATCAGATTGTATCATTGATGCTTCCACGTTCAATGATTTAGAAATCTACTTCAAAATCAAGTTTTATTGATTGGGCGAGTCAATGAACTCCAATTTTGGGTGACTGATAACAAGAATGCTAGCATTTCATACATTAATTGTGAGATTCTGAAAGAATTACAGCATTTTTCCAATTAAATTGTATTGGGTTCAGTTTTAAATAAAAAGAAAAGCAATACATGATTTGTTAATCGGCTGTACACCTTAGAAGAATTGTTGATTTGTTCGTCCATGTATTGGAACCAGCGCCATTGGCTGTTTCTGTTTTTCTTATAACGTGTTTGTACAAATTTTGTGTTGGCAGTAAAGATGGAGGTGCTAATTCAGAAAGAAAATCAAGTGAGTAGATACACTACTAGAGGAATTAATGTGAAACAAAAAGTCTCGACCAGTGCTCTTAGACTTGGAAGAAAGAGAAAGGTCCAAGAACTCATGAATTCTGATAAAGGACATGATCGGGGGTCATCAATGAAAAGGACAAGAACTCCTATCCAGAAAGAAATGTTCAGTGCAGCAACTAAAACTTCTCGTGGTCGGAGCATCGTCCCAAATAACAGTAATTCCGTTAAAAGATATCTTTCTGATGAATCTGAAGAGAATGAAGCAGATGTACAAATCAGTAAGGAATCATTCATACCACATACGAAAAATTCGATCAAGACAGCAAGAACTTGTGGAATCAAAAGCTTTTATGGGAAATCAAGCAAGAAAACTTTTGTGAATGTGAAAAGTGATGCCAGTGACTCTGATGCGGATTATAATGAGGGAGAAGATGACTATGACGACTTCACTCTTTATTCATCATGTAGAAGATCAAAACCTACAAAATATAAAGGAAGGCGAGCTAAAGATTGTAGAGCTTCAAACAAGAAAGAAATTTTAAACGGAAAGCAATTCACAACAACTAACTACCAGGAAGAAGACCAAGAGGAAGAGGAACTCATGGATTGCAAACAAGATGATGTTAATAGTAGCCCACATGATAAACGGATCTCGAGAAGGCGTCGTACTGTTTCTCATAAAAACAAACTTGTTGAAAATGGTTTTTACTATGGTGAATGGGAAGATGAAGACGATGAAGAAGAAAACGAATACACCAATGAAGATGATGAAGAAGAAGAAAACGAGTATGCCAATGAAGATGATGAAGAAGAAAATGAATACGTCGGTGAAGATGAGGTAGAAGAAGAAGACGAGGATGCTGGTGTTGCTGATGACATTGAAGATGAAAATGTTTTTTCGACATCAGTGGAACGTAATAAGTTGAATGATGACGAGAAAAATGGAAGTTTGAAAGACAGGAGAGTGGAAAATGATATTGATTTCATAGAAGAGAAAAAACAAATGCCTATTGTGAAATCTAATCCTAGTAGAAGCAGTAGTTCAAATGATACAAAAATGAAAAGAAGACCAAGGGAGTCAGGAGATGGTAGTTCTGCTTCATCAGGTGGCAGTACAAGTACAGCTAACAGCATGAAGGTACATATTCTCTCTTTGATCCTCTTCACATGTATATTTGGTAGGTTTCTCTCATATTCAGCACTATAATCTACCAGGATAAGAAAAATGGAAAGGAGCGTTTGAAGTGTCATCAATGTAAGAGAAATGACAGAATGGTTGTTGTTCCCTGCACTGAATGTAAAGGAACACTATACTGTGTCCAGTGCATCAAGCAATGGTAACCGTACTGAACCCCCCCCTCTTCAAAGCATTAGTCTTTACTGTTTTGAGTTTCTTGGTCCTAGTGTGACATGATAATGTCTTCCTTTTAACGATTCTATTTCTTGACAGGTATCCTCAATTCTCAGAAGAAGATATTGCAGAATTATGCCCCTTCTGCCGTGGAAACTGCAATTGCAACTTGTGCTTACACTCAAATTTTAAGGTTTGCTTTGTGTTCTGCAAATAGGAAAGTGTTATAAAAGCCAGAAGGTCATGTTCTAACCATCTTGTTTTTGACACTTTCTGATTACCAGATGTCAAATATAGATCTCACTGATGCTGAGAAGTTGCAGCATCTTCACTATCTAATTAACTCACTCTTCCCATTTCTGACACAAATTCGTGAAGAACAACTTGAGGAGATGACCGTGGAAGCGCTTATTCAAGGTAATCATTGAAAAGCAAATATGGATGATCTCTTCTTTTCCATTTGATTGAAAGTTTTTTTTAACTAAGTGAAGATGTTCCTGTGGTATGCAGGCGAATCTGTGTCTTCAATTACAATAGGACAGACTAGCTGTCACAACGATGAACGTGTCTATTGGTAATTTTTTTTGTAAATATCTATATATAAGTGAATGACTAAATCGTTTACAACTATCTTAATTCTATGCTCATTGTTTTCATGGAGCAGCAACCACTGTTCAACATCGATCATTGATCTTCATCGAAGTTGTCCAAAATGCTCATACGAGCTATGCCTTAGTTGCTGTCGTGAGATACGAAAAAATGAGCTTCTTACTCAAAGAAAAGTTGACTTTGGGTACTTTGATAGAGGTTCTGATTATATTCATGGGGGAGACCCTGTACAAGGTTCATTTCGTGAACATAGTCCAACTAGCCACAGTGATCCCGTGATTAAATGGGTAGCTGAAGATGATGGGAGTTTATTTTGCGCTCCAAAAGAAATGGGTGGATGTGGTGACTGTTTATTGGATCTCAAACGTATCTTACAAAAGGACTGGATTTCAACTTTAGAAGCAAAAGCAGAGGGTATATTGACTAAACTACAAATTGATCATCAACTAAGCATTATGTCAAATTCTTTCACAACTGATGGCAAGCCGTATCTCAAAGCGGCCAATAGAGAAGACTCAGATGATAACTATCTGTATTGGCCTGCTTCTGAAGATGTTCTAACAGGTGAGGAGCTCATTCGGTTTCGTAGCCACTGGGCTAAAGGTGAACCAGTAATTGTTAGGAAGGTCTTAGAGCAAACAACTGGTTTAAGCTGGGAGCCCATGGTTATGTGGCGTGCATTATGTGAGCATCTAGACCCAAATGTCAGTTCGAAGATGTCACAAGTGAAGGCTATCGATTGCTTGGCTGATTGTGAGGTAATTCTGGCTTCTCTTTTGTGCTGGACTCTAATATTGTTTTCTATTACTTCATTATAAGTTGTATCTATGTTGGATATTAATGACTGGAAAACATGTTATTTTGTGCTCTATTGAGTCGTTGGCTTTTTGAAATCCATTTTTTTTGGGAATATGCAGGTTGAAATCAGTACTAGGAAATTTTTTAAAGGCTACATAGAGGGAAGACAATATGTGAATTCTTGGCCAGAGATGCTGAAGCTGAAGGATTGGCCCCCATCTGATAAGTTTGAGGATCTTTTACCACGTCATTGTGATGAATTTATCAGTGCATTGCCTTTCCCAGTGTATACTGATCCAAGGGCAGGTTTTCTTAATCTTGCCGTCAAGTTACCACCAAGTGTCCTTAAACCTGATTTAGGTCCAAAGACATATATTGCATATGGGATAGCTGAAGAACTCGGAAGAGGGGATTCTGTGACTAAACTTCATTGTGATATGTCAGATGCTGTATGATTTCATATTTTCTTTGTCATTCCTAAATATATATATATATATATATATATAGCATATCTCACCATTAGAGCATCTCCAATGCTAAAATTTAAGACAAAAGCTTGAATATATAAAAAACATATAAAAAGTACCTAGTTCCATTATAAACTATTTTTTCTTTTTATTTTCCTCACACATCAGTTTCTTCAAAGACTTTAAGAATCTCAAGTCTTTGATATTAAGCTATTGCTCAAGTCCATGCTCCAATGGTCAAGTCATTGATCAAGTTGTTTTCAAGTCTTTCATCAAGTCTTTAATTTTGTAGCATTGGAGATGCTCTTATCATGTATCAGTTTTGATGTATCTATTTTTGCAGGTGAATGTATTGACACACACGGCTGAAGTATCAAGAAGTGATAATCAGAAGTTGGCAATAAGAGAGTTAAAGAGAAGACACAAAGCTCAAGATGAAAGAGAGAGGAGTGGAACGTTTTCTACATGTGTTGATGAATTTTGTGCAAAGAAAGATGAATGTACTTCTTCAAATGAGGGGGAAGAGTCTGATCATGTTGCAAGCACAACCAAAGATTTTTCTCCACAAGAAGATGCAGAAGAAACAGAAGAAGAAACAGGCAGTGCTCTTTGGGATATCTTCCGAAGAGCAGATGTGCCGAAGTTACAGGAATACCTAAGGAAGCACTCTAAAGAATTTCGACATACATATTGTTGTCCTGTTGATCAAGTATGTCTGCATACAATTTGCTAGATGTGTTTTTTTAATAATTCTTATATTGCTTATTTCGTGAAATTTTGACAAGTAACAAGTAGTAATAGGGTAATATATACTTCAAGAATTTTTCTTTTGGCATAACCCATTGAGGCTTGAGTGGTTTTGTGCAGGTTTACCACCCAATTCATGATCAAACATTTTACCTAACATTGGAGCATAAAAGGAGGCTAAAGGAGGAATACGGTTAGTACTTACCAAATTTGGTTCTGTTATATATATATATATCCATAAACTGTAACTAACGAGATGATTGTTAATCTTTAGATATAGAACCCTGGACATTTGAACAAAGGCTGGGAGAGGCAGTTTTTATTCCTGCAGGATGTCCACACCAAGTGCGAAATCTCAAGGTAAAGTTCATCTTTTCTTTCCATTTTCTATACCCGGTTCCCATTTCTTCTCCACCCCACTCACCTCTCTCTCTCTCTATCATGCATTAGTTTGTACAATTATTTGCTTAATTGTAGTGCGTGATGAAGGTAACACGTTTTTTTAGCATAAGGAATCTAGTACAATTATGGAAATTCACATGGGGTGAACACATCATGCCTGTCATGAAATCCTGAATACATAGGAACTAGAAATATGATGCTAAGAGCATGTAGATTGGCTTGTATGTTATTAAAAAGATGCAAGCAAGTCAGTATCTAGGTGTTCTTATTCGGTTTCTATCAGAAGTTGGTTGGCATACATCTTCGTCCCTTGGAGTCTTATAAGATATTGGTCAGTATTCCTCCGCTATTTGCTTTATTGCCATTTTTTTTTCTCTCTCCCAAGGTTCTATCGAAATCTCATTCTTGAATGGCACGATCTGAGTGCTCTATGTGGTAATTTTTTGAGCAACTGTATTGGCTGTCTCCGCAGCTGCCACTATGCCCAACACATTCATGTTGTGTTAAATCTCTAATTAGATGACTGAAACACCACAACATTTGTTATATTTACTCTGACGTTATTTCTAGTGTCTTAGGATATTGATTTCTAGTTCATAACTCGTATAACAAATCAAGAGGGAATGGAAAATACTAATGTTGGGAAGTTGAGCATGATGATGATGGGTGTTCATGTATTGGTTAAATGAGGGATTCTGATTTACTTGTTAGGGGCGTAATCATCTTCATGCAAACTTCTAGCTTTCTAAGATGCTAGAAATGGAAATGAGTGCTAGAATGATTAATAGGCAATTAGGCATGCCATTTCCAATCAGTGTCAAAATCTTCCTTCAACTCCTTGCTTTGTTAGCTGCAGAAGATGCTCTCATTTGTAGTGAACCCATGCTCTTCTAATCTGGAAATCACATGGAAGCTTTTCCTTCCATACCTAAGGCTTTATTATTATAATTATTGTTTTTCACCTAAATTTTTATGGATTTTACCCTTCTAAACTATCCTAATCAAATAGTTTTTTTTTATCTATGCTTAATAAAAACAATTTCTTGATCTTCTTTGTGGTCCTACATACATTCCATCAACAAAAACCGTTCTTCAACATTTTTGGTATCTAGCCTTCTCTTCATTACCCTCTAATCAACCAAGACTTGAGGCATAAAAAGCACATCTTTGTGCTCAAATGAAGGACAATCGAGAAATGGCTAGCGAAGAGTTGCTCACGATAACTTAAATGAGAAGGGACGAAGGGTTGATCTTATAGAAAGTTAGGTGTAAAAGACATAGTATACGGAACAATAAAGGAGCTTTCGTTGGATGTACAGAAGGATTTATAGTCTCACAATTTTGGTATTATTAGATAGTTGAATGGAAAATGGCTTGCGAATGGGATACATGTAGTCCAAATAACAAAAAAAGACAATAGTTTATAGGATAGTTGAAAAGAAAAAAAAACAATGATTAACTACTAAAAGAAAAAAGGAAATAAATAATAAATTGCTAAATGCTACTAAGTAGTTAGCGAATAAAAATGCATTAAGAACTACCTCTTAATGTCAAAGTGGATATGTATTAGTTGCTAGAAGAGAAAAAAGAATTGCTAAAATGCAAAATTTGTTAAAACGACATGTTCAGATGATTTCGAGGACAATTCATCGCAATTGAAATGAAAGGGTTGCTCCTAGTGAGTTGGAGTAGATTGTAACTTGTGGGAATGATATAAAGATGTATGAGAAATTTATTCAGGTAGGTTCTAGGGAGTAAAATGAAAGGAACTTGGTTTTTGTGGCTTCACTTGGTTTTTGCCTTTAGCATCTTACTGTGTCATCACAAGTCCTCTTCAATCATGTTGCAAGTTACTCATTGCATAGTTACATAACAAGATGGCTTTGTTACATTGCTAAAGATACCGATAGAAATTCAAGTACTTTGAACATTGCTAATCGAACCTAGTTATGCAATCGTATGATGTACTGGGGTGTAAAGTTCTAATGTAAAGCAAAAAATAAAAAATTAATGCAACTCATCAAAAAGAATAATCATTAATTTTTGTTTGAATAAAATAAGTTATAATAATTCACATATACATAATGACTTATTGTGTATGTACAGTACAAAAATAAAGTTTAATAAAAAACACACAAAACAGTAGAATGATGTGACTATTGGACGAGGGTAATATTGAAAACTTTGTAATTAAGAACTCTGTTTGAAAGCGTTTTTCCGAGTATTGTAGGAACTCTAATGGTAAATGTCATCCTCCTTTTCTTCTTGATAAGTACATGTCTAAGTAAACAATCAATAAATTGGGTGAGAGAGCCACATTCTAACATGTGAAAATGCAACGATGACAATGAACATGATTAGAGAGTGCGTAATTCGTACATGTTCCTTTTTATGCTTCAGTTGGGTGGAGTATTGCACTCTTCACAATGTGCGCTATTATCAGCTGTGTGTCATTCACAATATCTTATTCAATAGGGACTTGTGACTTGTGAGTTGAACATTTTAAATGGATGGATTTCTTTCTTTCTATGGGCTCCTTTGAGGCATTTGGGAAGGTTTTTACTATTATGATATCGATTGCTAAGGCTGATGAGGGTGGTTGGGACCTTTTGAAACTTTTTGAAAATTCTAGTGGGGAGGAGAGTAGTTGGGACTTGCATATGGAAGCTTTAAAATATGTACATCAAGCTTGATAGGCACCTTTAAAAAAGTTTCAAGATAACGTAAGTGCCATTTATGATATTTAGTAATATGATTAATCAAAAAATATTCAATATAAGACTCATTTTGATGGTATTGATGAGACGATTATAATTGTATAATTTGTAAAAAAAAGAAACATTTTTAATGTATTTTAGTTCATATACGATTATTTATATTAATATGACAAGAGTGTAAAATGAAAAATGAAAAAGTAAGGAATTATACAATAAATCAAATAACTAATTTTAAGGGTATAAAGTGTAATTTAATTTTAATATTATGTTGGTACGTGGAAGGTTTCAAAGGAGGTTGTGTAACTTTAAAATTTTACATTAAGCATCAAAACTTATACCTCTTAATTTTCAACAATAACCATTTAGCATGCTTAATAATATAAAGCATAATATAGTGTAGATAACAACATCTCAAAATTCTATCCGTGTATCTTGAAATTTTGATCACATATTTTGGGTAGTTTTTTGCCGATAGAACTTTTTTTTAATGGAAGTATTCATGTAGTTATTTTAGTATGTTATGTTTTCATTCATAAACTATTGAGGAGAATAGGTGTTGGGCTTTGATATAAATGCAAGCAAAACATGAACGAGTGCTTGTCGAGCGATCATGATAAAAGGCAATAAAGTTCTTTATTTTACTCATCATAAAATGAAATGAATGGTGAAATCATTGAGAAGATAGCAATGAACAACTTTTGCGAAGCAAGCTTGGGTCACCTTCTTAATGTGGTTCAAGTAAAAGTTGTTTAAAAGGCAAAACTTCAAACATTATGATGTCAATATGAACTTTTGCAGTAGAATCTTTTAATACTCTACCCTAGCGTACAATCAAGGAGAAGAACATACATAAATCGTGTAGCACAAAAGATCTTGTGATCATTGATAACACATTTCAAGTTTATCAAGGTGGCGATTGAAGATGCTCGCGAGTTATCCAAGATGATTATGATCCATCTAGCATGCTACAAAGCTTATGAACAACCCTTGAATTGGAAGTGCATCAAGAAATACTTGCTAAGGCAAGTTCTTGTTTTGAAAAATCAAGGAGAACATGCATATAAGCACATAGCGGAGATGAGCATGTGATCATTGATAACACATTTCGAGTTTATCATGGTCGCCATTGAAGAAACTCATGAGTTACTCAAAACGCTTGTTATCCATATATAGCATGCTGCAAGCTTATGAGAACCCATGAATTTGGAGTGTGCCAAGAAATGCCGTAGAAGACAAGTTCTTGTTTTGACAAATCAAGGAGAAGAATATGCAATTAAGCACATAGCGGAAAAGAGCTTGTGATCATTGCTAACACATTCCTAGTTCATCATGGTGACGATCAAAGAAGCTCACGAGTTATCCAAGATGATTGTTATCCATCTAGCATGCTGCAAGGGGTTATGGACAACCCATGAATTGTAAGTACATCAAGAAATATTGTACAAAGTACATCAAGAAATATTGTACAAGACAAGTCTTGTGTTGACAAATCAAGGAGAAGAACATACATAGATAAGCACATAGCTGAAAGGTGCGTGTGAACAGTGATAACACATTTCAAGTTTCTCATGGTGACGATTGTAGAAGCTTATGAGTTATCCAATATGATTGTTATCCATATAGCATGTTGCAAGCTATGACAACCTGTGAATTGGAAGTGCATCAAGAAATACCCTTAAAGGTGAACATGTTGGGGCAACAAACCAAAGGAGTTGGTTAGTGTAGCAAAGTATTAAGACATGGTGGTTTTTATACAACAAATAATGTTGTGATTATAACGGTTATCACATAATCTAAATAATGACCATGAAAGATTTAAATTGTCAAGGTTACTCAAATAACAAAGATAAAGGTTTGATAAATCTAACACATTGATTCATATCACATATGGATACTCTCCTAGCATGTATATTAAAAAAAAAACAAGGAGTGTGGACACCATGTCTCGAAGTGCAAAAATAAGATCAAACACAGGACTCATTGGCGTACAAGAAAGTAAAGGTGGATGCCTTAACCTCTTAATGGCGGATGTCTTTGTGAATCTCGACCTGTTGATTCACTTGAAGGAAAAGTATATGATGGTAATCACAATGTTTATCAGGAAATAATGGACTTCATCAAGTTGAAGTGAACCTCACATGTATGTTTGACAGTAGTCTAAAGACATTAGATCGCTAAATGGCTGTTTAGTTTACAATATTTTTGGAAGAAATGGAATATGTCAAAGGAATTGAATTCTACGAGTCATGAAATGAAACTGAATCTAGTTTGATCACGTGTTTGGTCGGCAAAGAATGAAATGGAATTTTATACATTTTCTGCTTGGTTCACCAAATGTAGTTTCGTAATTTCTTCTTTAGTTTTTAATACATATTTGAAACTTAATTATAAGTACTATTTAAACTATGATTTATTACAAATCTAAAAACGATAATTTATTATTTAATATTTGAAGAAGGGTTCTTTTGCTGTTTAACATTCTTTAATGGAATGCAATTGAACTATAGGAATGGGAGATATGTTCAAATTTGTTCATTCATAGAATTTGGGGGATTTTGGTGGAATTGAGTTCCAACTATGTTTCCAATAAATGCCTAATAAATTTGGCCATTGAATTGGCCACTCCAATTTCATTGGATTCTCATGAAGGTAAATGGGAAATTTTCTTATGTGATGACCATTTTTCGTTCTTGAGAGAAGATACCCTTGTTAAGGCCACATTGACAAAGAATCATGTGTTTACCATCATGTTTCAAGGTAGTATAACTTCTTGATTCTAAATGCTCAAAATGTTCAAGCTCGATATCTAGTACGACCTAAGCTCAGGCCCTATAAGGTTGATCATGCCAACTTTTTGTTTCCTAAGGCATGGATAAAGGCTCACTTGAAAAGCATGAAAAAGTTTGGTCAAGTCTAAATAAGATTGAAAATCCAGACCTTAAAAAGCTCATTCATGACAGTTAGTACAAGTCTCTAATGCATCAGTTGCTACAACTCTCCAACGCAACGTGTTGTAAAGAGAAGTCGTGAGGCTGTATGAGGAAAAGTTGTATGGTTTGAGAAAGAGAGCTGTAATTTTTGTTACAAAATGTAACAGTAGGGTTTTGACTTTTTTAGTCAATTATATAAATGAAAGAAAACACATCCACGTGTAGATAATAAAGGTATCGGTAACCCACTAAAAGTCCAAGAGCAACTCCAATCCTAGCATCATAAAAAACGGCAAATTGGTGGGACTATAGACACCAAAAATTGCCTTTTCTCCAAGCACACGACATTTATGTCGTTTGAGCAAGAGGTCGAACCTATTTTCCGTTTCACTCCTATTACACGAAAAATTAAGTTCTCTTCGCTGATCGGTTGGAGTTTAAAGATGTCAAAAACACTATTAGCGTACAATTAGAGTTGTTCTAATCCACTAAACTCTTAACCCATTAAAGATCGGGCGCCTCTTCATTGTTTCACCGCCTCACACTTGTAAGGCGTATGCATTATTAGCAATAAAAAGGCGACACCTTTGGTATTCTTTAAAATGCTTTGATCATATTGCCGATTTGTTCATCTGAACCAATTTGCATTTGATTGCTTTCATGTGTATGCGTGGATGCATTACTTTTTCATGTGTAAGCTCACTGTGGAATTTCTTGAGCCACAAGTAGAGGTTCACATTTTTGCATTGAATTTTTGTGTTTCCTATCAAGTATCAACTATGACGAGGTTGTAATTTTCCAAAATTGCATTTTTAATGCGGTTGTGGGGTGGAAGATTCACAGACGTTGCTAGTGGAATTGTGTTTTTTTAAAAGGTATCCTAGGCATGGCCTAGACTAAAACCCTGACAATTTTAAGACTGCTAAAGCATACAACTCTGAGATAATTCCACAGTGGCCATAAGTTGTTTGCGCCTGGATTCGAACCTGGGGTAGATGGGTTATCTAGCCTCATCCCCCACAAGCCTTGTGGTTTGTGTTGGTCACATTAAGATACAAAAATGATCGAATAGCAAATTTTTGAGAGTTTGCTGTATAGAATTTTGATCATAAGAATGTGTATCGTAATAGAATGTTATGAAAAACTGAAACCATTCCCTATTTATACAAATACTCAAATAAAATGGATTTCACGTAATGCCCCAATCATCATTTAACAACTTTGAAATTGCTAAAAAAGCATAAAATGACATTGAAAAACTAAAAAAGGACACAAAACTAGTTGTTAAGGAATCGAACCTTGGACATATTAAAGAAGAAAATCCGAAATGTTTGAATATAAATGGCTAAATTGTGATAAACGTGAAAACTTTTATTTTAAGATATTGTTTCACATGATTTTTCTCATTTAAGGTTAGCATTTAATGTGTTGATGAACACATATTTGGTTCACAAAGTGTTTGCTTCATATGTAGTTGTTCAGAATGTGAAACTTTTTTACATGTAACTTTTGTCTCACAAGCATGCTAAAACGGTTTCATATTATGAAATAAATACATGATGTACTAATTTTCAAGGGTTATCACAGTTTCGTTTTAGTTTTTTCTAGGAAGACTAAGAAAATAATCATATTGATCGATCTGTAGGGTTGAAGGCATTTGAACAACCCAACTCAATGTTGACGGTTTGAAAAATTTAAACCAACCTGAAATCTTTTAGGTTGGTCGGTTTGGTTGGGTTGTGTTTAAACAAAGTAAAACCAACATTGAGAACATAAAAATAAAGAACACTTTTCTTTGAAATATGATCAATCATTCAAGAGAATATACGAGTTCATCAAATATTTATGTATTATATATAACTTTTCAATAATGTCCTCTTATGATGAGTTCCACTGCTCGTTGCCGAGTTGTTTTTGGTAACTTAAACCTATTGAAGAGAAATACTGAAATACAAATAATTTTAGAGAATAAAACTTTGTTTTTAGTAACTTATAGCTATTATAGAGAAATGCAAATAATTTTAGAGAAGCCGCTAAATATTTCATCGGGTTGGCGAGTTGGTATGTTTTTTGAACACCCCTAGTTACACTCACATTCTCCAAAAGAATTAACTCATATGTCTTGATTCTATAACACAAGTACAAGAAATAAGATGTAATACTTAATTGCATCTTGATCGGTGCACACTCTACTTTTAGTTGCTCCACCTACATGAAACATGCTTTTTTGCAAAGAAAAAGAAAGGGGAGGCTAATGGCACCTAGATGTTACTAGTGACACCCTACAAGTGATTTCCTTCTCACACACATCTATATTAAAACCAACTTTTTAAATTCCCAAGACTACAATAGTACAAAAATTTCCAATGCACACCCCAAAAGAAAACCAAGAAACCACTTTTAATGCATTAATGATTTATAATTAATGCCTCATAGATGTTATAAAATTCAAATTTATGAGTTTTATCTAATCTCTTAAGCCACCCTCTAATTATAGTTACATCCACATTCTTCAAAGATTTAGCTCATCTTATAAGAAAAGAGAACAAGAAAGATTTTTTTTTGAAACCAACGCCTTAGAATTCTTCTGTAGGCGTATAATCCATTTCATCTTTTGTTGCTCCACCTACGTGGGACATGTTTTCATGGCCAACAAACCAATAACCCTCCGCGAATTACTTATCTATACTTAATGCTTCATAGAGTTGTTGCTCTTAAAATTTAAGAGTTTTACCTAAATTATTTATGTTACAATATAGAAAAACACAAAAGGATCCATATTTTCTCACAAGAGTTCCCATTTCTTGTTTCTTTTTTTGTAGTCATGTACCAAAGTTGCGGTGGACTTTGTTTCTCCAGAGAACATAAAAGAATGTATCCGACTAACAAAAGAGTTCCGTAAGCTGCCCATAAATCACAGAGCCAGAGAAGACAAGCTAGAGGTAATAACATTCATTTTCTTTATGTTCTTAGTATGCAAAAAGAATCAAGAAATATGACAACTTTTTGTTGTGCAGATAAAGAAAATGATCCTGCATGCTATGCACCAAGCCATTACTGATTATGAGGAGTTAACCAACTGCTCAGAAAATGTAGGGTAATGGGTATATTAGTAACGGGCAGTGTCCTATGCCACCCCCCCCCCCACCCCCACCCATTTGGTAGTATAGTTTACATTGTGGCTTTTGAGTAGAACATCTGCTGTAAATGTTTTACCAGCATTCTTCAGAACTTTTTCGTTTTCTGGACTGTATGCTGTTTGTGGTGTTATTACGTTAAAAAGGCGTGGCGTGAGGTTTGCATGGGAAATGGAGAGGGAAATGGAGAAATATACCCTTTTCGGTTCACAGGTTTCTGTGTCTTTTTTGTGCAAAAGTTTCGAGTATTTTCATATTTTTATGGTCTCCTTTGTGTGCCTAATGTCAAAAAGCTACTAGAAAATGGCAAAAATATGGTCATTGTGAATGATTTTTTGGTGTGCAAAGAAAAGCCGTACGTACCATCATTTACAACAAATTTGATTGATCATTTACAACAAATTTGATTGATCTGTTAGATTTTATAATACAATTGTGGCAAATATATGTTCATTTTTATCAGTTGGTTGCAAATTTTTAGTATTTTGCAATATATGTGAATAACTTACTTGTTTCTCTTCACAACAAGTATCTTGTGATAATTTGATTGATGGTTTTGCAAACCATCTCGAGTTTGTGGCATTCAGGTGTCGATCCATGTTCATGTGGGATGAAAACTGTTGTCCTCAATTTTCCTGTTCCCTTCCTGTCCATTAATCATATAAAAATATTTTATCATTTTGATGGAGTGACGTTGAATAATGTATTAAATATTTTTTTATGAAACAAATTTATAACGTGTATTCACATGAAGATGGGACAAATAGTATGGTCACTTAAAAAGTGGAGATGTACAAGGTCCAAGCTTTGGGCTTAAAAAAATGGCCCAATTGGGATTTTTCAGGGCTAGCCTTTTTGGGATTTTTGTGCATCTCTACTTTAAAAGGAATGCACTGATACGCACATTGGTCAACCGGGTCAAATACTGTCCGCTTTGGGGTTAACCCGCACGGCTTTACAAAATGCGTCTTACTAATTAGGCCAAAGAGTACTATATGAACCCAGCATTTCCTTTGCTTATGGCTGATGTGGGACAAGGAGTACCAATACAACCCCCCATAAGGAATGTATCATGCACAAATTATTTTGGTGTGTTAAACATCATACGTTCAATATGTACATGCTCTCGGTACGATTATGTTGAATTTTTTGACAATAGAGTGGCATTTAGTTCGTGGACTCCCACAAATTGCAATTGGAATGGCCAATTTCATTCATCAAATTCCTTAAGGGGCGCTGTTTCACGTAACAAAATTTGATGATAGAATTGGAATCCAACAACTTTGAAAAAATTAGAATGGAATTTGACTGCTTGTTTGGTTGGTAGGAATTGGAATGAAAAGAGTTGAAAGATCCACTTTTTGTATTAAGGTGGGTGGGGTGGTAATAGTGGCATGATGGTGGAGGTAAGGGCGTGACAGTGTCAGCAGTAGCATGATTGTGGTTGGGGGCAAGGGGTGGGCGGTGCTGGCTAAATTGGATGTAAAGGGATGAAATTCAATTTCTTCACTTATGCTAAAGAATGATGAATTCATTAATTTGTGGAATCCAATGGAATTCAAAGATTTATACATTTTCAATATGTGAACTAAACAGATGAATTAAAACTGAGTCAAAAAAATTAATCATTCCAATTTCCTTGAGATCTTTTGAATTCCACAAACTAAACAACCCCTTAAATGTGTTTGGTCGGAAATCGAAATCCCTATTAACCTCTCATTTTGTGGGTAAGCCCACTCAATTCAATTCCATTCATTTAGAAATGTTCAAGTGATAAATTTTTTTCCCTATGGTTGTTCGTGGTCTACGCAGTCTAACCACTATGACTTACGAACATGTTGTGGGTTTTCAACTATGAACTATGGAATAAAATCCAAATATAGATAAGAATACAAGAGAAGAAGAAAGAAGTAAGAGCATCTTCAATATTTATGTTAAATCTTATGGGTCGTTTATCAAACGCTTATCTGGGTAAAAGCTTACCAAGTCATATTACATTACGGATGAACATGGCAAAGATCAAGAATCTTATCCGGTAAGAGTGGTAAGAGCACACACAATGATCGGGAGTCTTATCCGATAAGTTAGGACGACGACTCTTACCATGATTAACGCTTATCGTGTAAACTGTTGCCCACGATATCAATTTGATAGACTAAAATCTTACCCGATAAGTAAATGATAATCTTGAATGTTGCTGGTAAGCACTTACCCGGTTAAGTTTTGGCAAACGGCTCCTTACTCTAAAATAGAGTAAAAAAGAAAAACAGAGAAATCTCTAAATTTAGAAGAGAGAAATGTTCAATATATATATATATGGATTTTTTTTGTTGTTGAAGAATATATATATATATATATATATATATATATATAAGATAGTTCAAATGCAAACTCAAATTTGATTGTGAATGTGAGGACAAATGAGAGCGCGACACGTATCTGAATGTAGATTTTTCAGTCTGAATATGGCACGTGTCATGCTCTCATTTGTCCTCACGTTCACAACCAAATTTGAGTTCTCATTTGAACCAACCCCTATATATATTTATATAGGGGAAATATATATAGAGGCAAGTTCATACGAGAACCATACCTATCTAAAGAAACAAAAAAAAACCGTACAAAATCATTAATGATTTTACATTAACGGGGTGTCCAAGGGACACGGGTGGGTTTGAAACCCGCGGGGCATGTCGCGGGAATTATTAATAATTTTGTTCTTCATGTTAGTATAAAATCATTAATGATTGGTCATTCCCGTGTTTCTTTAAACCCAAAAAGTTCTCATTTAAACCTCTCTCTCTATATATATATATATAGGTATGGGATCGTGTGGGATCATGTGAGAACTGAAGTTAAGGTGAGAAACGTAAGAAAGGATCTTGACCCTTGATTACTTATAATCTCAAACCCACCCATGAAGCGCACTTGATACGGGGATTGATCCGGTGCATCTCGGTGTATCTCGTCTCAGTGCATCTCATCGTAATGTACATCCAAGGGTGGAGATCCCTTCTTACCCTTCTCACCGTAACTTCACTTCTACCCAACCCTATATATAGATGGGGTCATTTTTTTAAACTCTCTAAATAGTGAGAATTTTAAGAACTATTGCATCATATTATTTTATATATATATTTGTTTTATAATGTCAAAGTTCCACGTGTATTTATTTCATCATATGAATATTTGTTTTATAATATAAAAGTGAACCAACTTTTTTCTTACATGCAATTTTTTTTTTATTTCATAACATAAACACAATCATATATGAAATAATATCTTAAATCATAGCATTCGGAAAAAAAATTATATTTTTTTTTTCTATATTGATTGTCAGATGTTTGTAAAGTTGGGGGATTTTAAAGATCTCTCTCTCCATGTGATGATTAAAAAAAATACAAAAAAATTACAAACAAATAAAAACGGATATAAAAACATTTTTCATATAATTTTTTTTTATCAAATCCTATAATTTTAAAATATTGTTTCACTTATGTTTATATTTAATTTATGAAATAATTACATATGAATTTTTTTTATTCATACGATGAAACAAAAAATAAGTATAAAAAATATTCATACGGTGAAACACTTGTAAAATAATAACTAAAACCTTAGCATTTGATGAAATAAATCATAAAAATTATTTTTATATCGATTTTTACGAGTTTGTAACATGTATATTATAAAAAAATCATATTTTATAAGATCTGAATCAGATAAAAACCATCTTTTATATTGTAATAAATAATGATAAATGAAATCAATATGATAAAAGATTGAAGATTAACCAACCTTTTGTGATCGCCATGGAAGAAAGTTTGAGATAGATTCCTCTTTCAATAGTTGAAAAACAAAACCCACAAATCGATTTCTTCAAATTTCAAGATCTCACGTCACGATGTCCTTTCTTTCTCTTTTTATAGTGGGGAAAAAGGGGATGGATTTAGGGTTCCATACTCGGATGTGAAATTACGAAAATACCCCCCCTTTTGACTGATGGGCCATGGGCCCTTGCCATTCGCTCATTGCTGTAAATGTAAACAAAGGGTCGAAGATGAAATGCATAAAAAACCGACGGATAATTATGACTAATTATAGATTCGTTCTTTGGGGTTAGAGATTTTTTCTATTAATAGTTTTTAAGAATTAATTGTATTAATATGTTTTATATAAATTAGAAAGATACTTACGTAATGCTACGAGATAAATTTCGATTTTAATGTTTCATTTTATGTTATCTCTGTCAATGTTATAATATGATTTTGTATGGTTTTATTTTTTAATAAAATATAAGTTTGAAGATATAATAAAATTTTATCAAAATAATTATTTTAAAAGTTATTTTTGTGCAGTTTTTTTGATTATTTTTTTATTTATAAATAAATTTAAGTTTAATAACGATGTAATTTAATTATCAAAATATGTCCAACCCAGTGGTAAGATAACATCCTGGGTTGGGTGGTATCCCTGACTACCCGGGTTTGAACACCGCAGAGGTGGGTGGTATCCCTGATTACCCGGGTTCGACCGTGGTATGCATGTATGCCATTTAGTGGTACCCTTAATTGGGTTGGGGCATGGTCGACGCGGATTAGTTGGGTGGCAAGCCCGGATTCCCCGGGAAAGTGTGTGTGTGTGGCAAGCCCGAATACCCCGGGAACGATGTAATTTAATTTTGATTTAATAATATAATTTTTAATAAAGATTATAATTAAGTATTATGTTATAACTCAATAATTATCCTAACTATCTTTTTAGATTTTTTATATTTAAAATGATTATCTTGTATTTAATAACGTTTATCTGCAGTTAGTTACAAAAATTCAAATATGGAGCTTTAATAAGTTGTAGATGTGCACAATCTACTTGTAATCTTGAATTTTAAGTAATATGCATAAATAAACAGTACTACTATCTTACTATCTGTATAAAAAGGTGGTTTTTAAAAGTTTTTGTCAAATACTTTATAATATAGTATAGATATTTTACTTTAATACGATAGTTTCAAATCAAAAAAATATACATGAAAATTGATTTAAATTATTATATTATTGACAAACTAGTTGATGATTTATAAACTAACTGGTAGTTGATAAGTAACTAATAAACAAATTATGTTTGACAAAAAGTAACTAATTAACAAATTATGTTTGACAAAAAATAACTTATAAACATGTAAAATACCAAAAAAGACATCTTGAAAAATAGTAAATTGCAAACATTTAATAATATAATTCAAATAATTTTTTAATAATATGAATAAAACAAATTTCTAGTAATACAATATTTTAATTAATACAAGCAAAATAGTAAAATAAATAAATAAATAAATCATAACCAAGTTATTACTGTTAACTTTGTTAACCATAACATTTTCGTCTTTTTAATTATGGATACCATGTTCCTTATATATATATATATATATATATATACTAGAAAGATACTCGCTCGCACAATGCAGCGAGATACATCTCGATTTTAGGTTTTACTTAAATTTTTGTCTCTATAGATATTTTAATGGTTTTATGTGGTTTTGAGAAAACGATTTAAATGTTCATTTAAAAGTTCTCTTTTTTATGTAATTTCTTTAATTCAATTTTTTTTATCATAATATAATTATGTTTAGTAACAAAATAATTTATTTATGGTTTAATAATATAACTTTTTATAATGATAATAATTAAGTTTTCTGTTAGAACTCAACGATTATCTTAACTATGCTTTAGATTTTTTATATTTAAAATTAAATGTTTATGTTGTATTTTGGATGATGGTTATCTGCAGTTAGTTACACGAATTCAGAAATAAAGTTTTAATAAGTTGTACTTACGCACAATTTACTTATAATCTTTAAAATTAAATAATTAACATTAAATAGCAGTACCTACGGCTTAAAAGATTGTTTTTAAGAGTTTTTGGCCAAATGTTTTATAATATAGTATAGGTAGGGAGGTTCAGGAGAAAAAGTTAAAAAAGAAAAAAACTGAAGAACACCCTGAAAGTATATAAAAAACACAAAAATTAAAGGTAAAAACAACAAATTTGACAACCGTGGGACTCACACATGGGCCTTTAAAGTAGGTGTTAACATTTTGAGTTTCAAAAATTATATGGTGACACCCAACAAAACAATACAGTGATACACTTCAGAAACACAACTTTTTCTCCTTTACAACCACAATGAAGTGATGCATGTGCTAGCATATCTTATATCTATACATGTGGGTCCGCCCCTCCTTGATAAGTTTCTTACCAACTAAGATTTTTAGTTTTTGTCATGCTCATTAGTTAAGTAAGTGACATCTGATACAACTCTTAAATCTTAAAATTCATACTTACAACTCTATAACGTTTAGAGTCCATTGAATTTAATTCCAACAAAGATTTCCAATGAAAACGATTTTTTCAAATATTAAATAACATTTTTTAAATAATAAATAATTTTGATGATGAATAACTTTAGCTAGAAGCTAATGAAAATAGTATTAGCATCTTTACCAGTCATGCTAATATAGATAAAAGAGCGATTTTAGTAACTTTTTGTTATAACAATTCACAACTATCTTTTATTGTAAACATGAGAGAGATCGTAAAAATATTTAAATTCAAAGAAGTTTCTACATAGAGACAGAAAAATTATACTTTTATACTTTCCACCAATAAAAGATATTTATAATAAATGTTTGAGAGAGACAGAAAAATAATATTTTATTAAATATATAAAATATTTGAATAATACTGTAATAAGATAATTGTTAAAATAGAGTAGTTGTTGAAGTTGAATGAATTTTTTTAATTTTTTTTTACTTTTAATACTTTATTTTAGAAAAAAATATAACATAAATATTGGAGATGATTTTAATAATTAATTATTTATATTCCAATTCAAAAATCAAAAAGTAAGAAGAATACAATTTCATTCCAACCTTTTAATCTATTTTTTTTATATTTCATTTTCTAAAAGTTGTGCCTCAAACACTTTGAGATTACTTATAAAAATAATTTATTGGCTTGTTCCAATGTGACATTGATAATAAACACTTTTGATTGTTAGGATAAATTGCTTATATCAGTACCAAATAAATAATAAGAAGTTTTTTTTAAACAAGTTAAACCATTCTAACTTATCAAAAATTCATAAACAATTTTATAAAAAAATAATAAGTTGTTTTAAATAAGCAATCCCAAACACCCCTAAATCATATCCATATTAACACCAATTACTAAAAAAAATTGTGGATTCAAATTTCTGATACCAAAATTCAAAATTGTGGATCCATATGGTTTAAATGATTTTTAGTAAAAGAAAATTCAAGATTATTAATAAAAGTTTCAAACATAAACATTTTGTATATACATATGAAATAGATCTATTATATTTTTATGATTATTTTATGTAAGATCTGAATTATATAATAATCATCTTTTATATAAGAAAATATGATAAATCAAAATCAAAATAAAAAAAACATCAAATATGTATGAAAGATTAACCAACCTTTTTGTGATCGCCATGGAAGCATATTTGAGATCAATTCCTCTTTCTTTGATTCAAAAGCAAAACTCCACAATTTCAAGATCTCACGTCACAAATTCCTCTTCTTTATCTCTCATCTTTTAGGCCCTTTGGGAGATTTATAATGGGAAAGGGGGATGGATCTAGGGTTCCCTACTTGGATGTGAAATTACAAAAATACCCTTTTTTTTATTGGGGGCCATGGATCTTATGAACAAAGAAGATTGGGGGACATGAGGACCTATGTGGCGGCATACGTTAGCCCGTGCTACACGCTTCAAGGTTCCCTCGTAATAGAAAAAATTATGTTCTTTAAAGGTTCCACAGTAATGTTTCTCATTGACAGAAATTTGTGAGGATTGAGTTGGTTTAAGTTGTTGTGTTAAAGTTTATTGGTCAAAATAACGCAGGATTGAATCCCATTTTAACAAAGTTGCTTTCTTCAACCTTTAATTTTGGATTTCTATATAGCTTTTATTGTTTTGAAAATGATTAAAGGAAAGTAAGTTGTGGGAGGCTAGGAGCATACAACCCAAGATTCTAAATAGCATCAGGCGTGGCGTAGCGGCAAGGTTAAACTTCAAGCCTTAGGAGCCATGACGAGACCGCAACGTTTTTCAGAGCGAGTGACTTATGGCGGAAAATTTTTATATCAAATAAATTATTATACATATAAACATATATTTTGTACTATTACTCAATTAGTTAATGACATTAAATAATTTAAATTAGGTTATACATTAGAAACTAACAAATAAGACATTTATTGCTAGAGGTACCGTTCTCTTTCCAAAAAAACAAAAAACAAATAAGACATTAAAAAAGTGATAAAAAATCAAATATTGCGTTACAAAAATCGCGCATTAGGTCATGCCATGCGACAGGCTTAACGTGGTATAAGACACAAGTTTTAGGCCATGACGGCTGTTGCATCGAGCTTTTTTCAACACTGATTCAAACGCATGGGCTTTCATTGGAAATGCAACCAACCAATATTATAATTTTGTGAAAACCATTTCTAGGCTTCAGGTAATACCCTCAAATCTGGAACGAACGACTAATTTTAAATTTTCATCAATACAACAAATAAGAAATAAATCATTTTCCTATAAATCAAAACTTGAATTGCTCGACTAAATATTCTAAGTAAACCTCGACAAGAGATAGACCAAGCCTTATACAAAGACATAAATACGGCCGGGTGTTACAAAAAACCAATAAGAGTCGCTACCTTCAAAGGCAGAAGACGTCACCAAAAGCTAGATCCTTAACGTGCCACTCCCTAGCACTCAAGCCAACACGTGTCGCTAGTACCAACCCTAATGAGAACCTGATGCACATGCCGACAAAGTAAAATAGGGTTAGGCTTAACGCCTAGTGAGCTCAAGAGTTTATAACATATTTATAATCGATAAAAATTGAAAGACTGGTTGATTAAATAATAATTCCTCAAATAAAAATGATTTTATTATAAAAGCAACATATTTCCCAAACCCATCATTTTCGTAATAAAAGCTTTTAAATTAAAATACCGTAGAATGAAAGCTTTAAATAGAAATACTCGTTCAACTACGAACTATACACTTTTTACTCACTCAAAACGTGAATAGGTTTAAATGCTTCAAATACCAAAATATGGAAAAAGTTCCATTATCTAGAATACCAAAACACGGTTAAGTCTCAATGATCCAATAATATAAATTATGGATAATATTTCATATTCTAAAAACGTCACCGAAAATAATGGATAAGACTTTATGCCCAAAACAACACCTTTCGGTTACGGGGGAGACCCGTTTCCATGATTAGTGGCGGAACACGAAAGTAGGCCGCACACACGTTACCTGGCATCCCTTGAAAGGAAAATCGGGGTTAGGATAAACTCTATCCGAGACTTTAGCCAAACATGCCCATGAGCATCAACTCTATCCAAGTCTTTAGCCATACATACCAATGAGCATCAACTCTATCCAAGTCTTTAGCTTAAGAAGTCAAGAAGCATTAACTTTATCCAAGTCTTTAGCTTAAGAAACAACACACATCAACTCTATCAAAGTATTTAGCTTAAGAAGACAACAAGCATCAACTCTATCCAAGTATTTAGCTTAAGAAGACAATATGCTTATGGATCCATTGCATCTAGCCATAAAATTACACGACTCCAACTGAATAATTAATGCACCCAAAACGTGTAATATTTTATATAAATATGCCATAACTACATATATCTCTAAAACTCAACATAAAACAATTTAAATTGGACAAGTGTCCCGCAACTCATTTAAGTCAAAAACCGATCTAAATGCTCAACGAATCAAATGACTAATAATTAAAAGTCAACGAGAGTTAACAAACATATTTAATCCATGTTTATGTGATGTATGTTATCAAAGCAAGGTTTATCCGAAGCTCGTTATTAGTTTTGACAAACCACTTTCAAATAATAAACATTTAATTCGTATTTCCACATGCCTCAAAATTTACCAATATGCATTTCCTAAAATGATTTATAAAGTTAACTACATCAAATCATAAGGGTTGATTTCCGTTAAATATGTATATATATACATACATATATACGACACTAAATTCATCCAGGTCCTGGTAGTTACACGGGAAAGGAGTGGAGATCGGTACGCCCTGGTTCAGCGAGTTCATTAATTCGATCCACCGGGTGGGCCTAGAAGCAATGGAATCTCACCCGCCTCTCCTCCCCTTTAGGTGCGGCTGTGTATGGATAGGCTAAGGCACCTTAGTGTGCAAGGGGCTAAGTCGTTCATTCAAGGACCAGAGCTTTCAAAATAATTCCATTTTTGAGATAAACTATTTAAAAAGATTCAAACTCATAATTTATTTAACATATAAATTAGATATCTCTAAAATATGTATTTTCAAATTATGATAACTCTAAAAATACCAAATACGTAAATTTTACCAAATATGCAACACATATGATAAATATTAAATAAAGCACAATAATAGTTTAAAATACACATTTTGGCATGTACATACTTTTCACAAAACAAACTTGAACTCACATTGCTATATATGACTAGATCTAGGGTTTACCCCAAACTTGAGCTTCCTTTGATGGAAGCTTTAGATCCATCAAACTCGCTACTTGAAGCTCTATCTATATCATCAACAATTCCAAAACACACTAATATTAACCTTAAATTTAAATCTATGAGCAAAACTTTAAATATATACAAAATCCAACAAAATCTTACCTCAAGGGATTATGTAGAGATCCCCAACAAAACTCTTAAATTTCTAGAAAATATTCTCTAGGATGTTTTATTAATAAACCCAAAATATTATGCATCTAGAGTGAAAGAAAGGTACAAGGAAAAAGTTAGAGAATGGGTTTTCTAGAGATGAAATATTTAGAGTGAGAAAATATAGAGAGTTAAGAAAGAAAACGGCCCTTACTCGCTCCTCACCCGCGTTCCGCATTGGAACATGCAGAGTGCGTTTGGTACGGTGGACAGGATGGGACAGGAGAGGACAAAACAAGCTTGTCCCGTGTTTGGTGTAATAAAATGTGGGACTAAGTGGAACTAAGTAGGACACGGTTGGGACAAGGGTGTTCTCTACTACCCCCTGAAACTAAGTAGAACAAGGGTTTATTTGACCATTTTACCCTCTAACCTAAAAAAACACACGCTCTCTGCTCTCTCTCGTTCTCGGCCTCCACGAACAACAGCAACCAAATTCGAAACACAGCAGCTCTGTCGTCTTCTTCCTCTCACACAACAGCTCTGTCGTCTTCTTCATCTGCACGAAACCCCTGTTGATTTTGTAATCCATTCCTCCCCATCGACGACAGCCCCATCGACGACAGCACCAGGTATCTTTCGATTTCTTCCCCATCGATCGATTTCTTTGTTGTATCCATCGATTTCTTCTCTTTCTTTGCTGTTTGGAATCTATGGAACCAAGTTCTCCTCTTCATCAAAATAGCAGGTTTTTAACACTATCGATTTGGTACAAATTTGGAATCGATTTGTTTGTACCAGAACTTGGTTCAAACCATCGATTTCTCCAATGTTTTTGTGATTCTTGTAATTGCTGTTAGTATTTGTTGAATTACCAACACTTGTTTTTTGATGTATATATGTATGTATAAATTTTGTTTTTTGTACTTCATGTATATATGATTTTTTATTTTCATGATTCATGTATATATTATTTTGATTTACAATTGAATATGAATTAAGTCGTTGATACAAAATTGTTTTTTTAGCATGGATCATAGCATTGTAATTGTTAAGGTGTTGAGGACTTTCATTTAGATTGATTATTTTATAGAAAAACACTAACCAACTAGTTAGGGGTAAAATGGTCATTTTAACCGGTCTTGTTTTGTCCTATTCTATCATGTTATGTCTTACTAAACATTGAGCAGTTGATCTGTCTTGTCCCATCCTGTCCCGTCCTGTCTGCGTACCAAACGCACCCGAAGCAAACAAGCCCCATGATAAGTACCTCAACAACAATTGCAGCTTGGCTGTGTTTTTGCCTTCCACGTGGGGGTAAGGTGGACCCACCCCCACTATCTCTTCAAACCTTGATTCCAAATAAACCATTTACTCCCTCACCTATGTAGATTTTACACAATGACCCCCGTCTCACTATGAAATGATTCGATGGTTCACGATCTCACGTCGACATACATATAAGTTATATATATATATATATAGAGGAAAGTTCAAATGTGAACCTATCTTTGGTTGTGAACCTAAGGACAGATCTCAGCCCTTGATCTGAGCCAAATTGAAGCCGTTCTTTAAATGTGGCTTGAGGGGTAAATTAGGCAAGTTTATCACTCCCGCTTAATTCTCTCATCCTTTGTTAATCGAAATTTTCTCTGTAAATCGAACTCTCTCTGGAAATCGAATTCTTCTCTGTTAATCGTATTCATTGCTGTGAAGAACTTTAGTAATCGGATTTTCGATTTCTGAAACTAAATTGTTAATTATGTTTTTTCAATGGAGCCTGCTTCTTCATCAGGAACAATGTTATGCTTATATTCAGACTGAATATAAGCTACAATTATAGAAACACATAATTTTAGCTTATATTCAGACTGAATATATACGACAACTATTCAAACACATAATTTTATCTTATATTCAGACTGAATATAAACATGACATTGTGATATCACAATGTTATGCTTATATTCAGACTGAATATAAGCTACAATTATGAAGTTGAGACATATAAACATGACATTGTGATACTAAAATGTTATGCTTATATTCAGACTGTTATGCTTATATTCAGACTGAATATAAGCTAAAATTTTACAAACAAATATTTTTAGCTTATATTCAGACTGAATATAAGCTACAATTATACAAACACATAATTTTAGGTTATATTCAGACTGAATATAAGCTACAATTATACAAACACATAATTTTAACTTATATTAAGACTGAATATAAGCTACAATTATGCAAACTCATAATTGTAACTTATATTCAAACTGAATATAAACATGACATTGTGATACTAAAATGTTATGCTTATATTCAGACTGAATATAAGTTACAATTATACAAACACATAATTTTAGTTTATATTCAGACTGAATATAAGCTACAATTATACAAACACATAATTTTAGGTTATATTCAGACTGAATATAAGCTACAATTATACAAACCCATAATTTTATCTTATATTCAGACTGAATATAAGCTACAATTATACAAACCCATAATTGTAGCTTATATTCAGACTGAATATAAACATGACATTGTGATACTACAATGTTATGCTTATATTCAGTCTGAATATAAGCTACAATTATACAAACACATAATTGTAGCTTATATTCAGTCTTAATATAAGCATAACATTTTATGCTTATATTCAGACTGAATATAAACTACAATTATACAAACACATAAATTTAGCTTATATTCAGACTGAATATAAGCTAAAATTATACAAACCCATAATTGTAGCTTATATTCACACTGAATATAAACATGACATTGTGATATCAGAATGTTATGCTTATATTCAGACTGAATATAAGTTACAATTATACAAACTCATAATTGTAGCTTATATTCAGACTGAATATAAACATGACATTATGATACTAAAATGTTATGCTTATATTCAGACTGAATATAATCTACAATTATACAAACACATAATTTTAGCTTATATTTAGACTGAATATAAACTACAATTATACAAACTCATAATTGCAGCTTATATTCAGTCTGAATATAAGCATAACATTTTATGCTTATATTCAGACTGAATATAAGCTACAATTATACAAACATATAATTTTAGCTTATATTCAGACTGAATATAAGCTACAATCATACAAACCCATAATTTTAGCTTATATTCAGACTGAATATAAGCTACAGTTATACTAACCCATAATTGTAGCTTATATTCAGACTGAATATAAACATGACATTGTGGTATCACAATGTTATGCTTATATTCAGACTGAATATAAGCTACAATTATACAAACACATAATTTTAGCTTATATTCAGTCTGAATATAAGCTACAATTATAGAAACACATAATTGTAGCTTATATTCAGTCTGAATATAAGCATAACATTTTATGCTTATATTCAGACTGAATATAAACTACAATTATACAAACACATAATTTTAGCTTATATTCAGACTGAATATAAGCTACAATTATACAAACTCATAATTGTAGCTTACATTCAGACTGAATATATACTACAACTATTCAAACACATAATTTTAGCTTATATTCAGACTGAATATAAGCTACAATTCTGTAGGAAATAAGTTGCTTGGTGACAACGACGATGAACTGATTTATGTCGAAATTGTTACTTGGTGACGACGACAATGAAGAGATTGATGGCGAAATCGTTGTTTGGGGACGAAGAAGATGAAGAAATTGACGAACATGTTATATTTACGATGCTGCCCCTACGCGCTAATTATTGTTTAAGCCATGACTCGAGTTTTCCACTTATTTACAAAAATGCCACCGTGCGTTTTGTGCATTGATTTTTTGATCTGATTTTAAATGGATGGCTGAGATGCATCCTCATGTTCACAATTAAAGATAGGTTCACATTTGAACCCACCCCTATATATATATTTCTATGATCATAAAACTATTAAAATCCAACGGAGCTTGCTAAAATATTTTTCTTACTAAAATTTCGGTGTTACACTTCATCAGAGAGGCGGATCTAGAAAATTTCCGAAGTGGTTTCACCAATCAACAATTGTAATATCAATTTTTTTAAACCAAAAGTACGGTTCTATTAAAAACAATAAATTAGTTACGAACAAAAATCAATTTCAAATATTCATGAATTGTTCTTACTTTCAAGAACTTTCCATGTTTATCGGATGGGTACGAGAAAACTATCAAGTCCAAAAAACGGTTTTATGTTTGCTATATTAGCTTTGCTGGACAAAACATTTGGGTTAGGTTCAGTCCGGACTTGAGCCAAGCCAACAAATGATCACCTCTGCCAGTGAAGTTCTCTTTACGCTGATGTAGAAGGGCGCTAGCATTAACTTTTTTTGAAAAAAATAAAAATAAAGTAGTGGAAGAATGTAAAATGACAAAAATGGTTCATAATTTTACCATTCACTTACCCTACTCATCATACTAACCACCCTTGTGACAATGGGCACAGTTGTTGTATAAGTTTAAGGGAAGGAAAACAAAATTCTTGAAAAATAAAGAATGCTCACTCCAATACTAATGTGATCACTTCAAAACAAGAAGGATGTTGTGTTAGTTGTGTCGAAAACAAAGAAAAAAAATAGCATGACCACATGGTGTAACACCCAGATTTTTAGTATCCATAATTTCAAGTTTCGTATGTATTTCAACCTTATTATAGTCATCTAGAAGTATATTGATTGTTGGTTGAGTTGGTTATCGCATTTGGTAAAAATCAACTTTTGGCCGGAATTTACACTACTCGCGGCCGCACCCCTGTAATAACCCAAAATATAAAAGGGTAATTAACGCTAATCCTTGGGTTATTAATTTAAGCTGTTGGGCTTTATTTATTTGGACCAGTTTTAATTGTTGGGCTAGGGCTTAATTACTTGGAAGCCCATGGTATTTATAGGCAAAGAGAAGAGGAAATCCCTCATTTCTCTCATTCACCTAAATCAATATTCAGGTGTGTGTGTGTATTCTTGGGAAGCAAGGGAAGCGAGAAAGAGAAGAAGAAGGCTTAAAAGCATCATCTCCATTGGAGAAATCAGTGAAGGAAACTTCATCATTAGGTATATTGCTTCTTCTCCATTCAATCTTTCTTTATTGGTGTTGGTATTTGAAATCAAGGGTTCCAAACCCCTAAGCTCTAGATGAGAAAACCATATATGGTTGGTTGAATCCATTCATTTCAATATTGATTTGGGAATTAGAGGTTCTTTTGATGAACTATTGTTTAGTAAATCATTTCTTGGAGTCTCTTTATGAAAACCTCCATTGTAGCTAAATCTCAAGTTTTCAATTGAGCTTTAGTTGGGTAAATCATGCTCTTATGATTCCGCGTGGTTAAATGTTGGTTTGGAGCTTATTATATTCATTATATATGTTTTGGGACTGAATGGAATCAGTATTTGAGGCATATTTGGTGTTTAGGGCAGTTTTGGAGTTTGCTGGTTCGAACCAACTGGGACAATGAGTCCCGCGACTAAAGCCGTGTAACTCTCTGAGTTGAGGTGAGTTTGGCCGTTTGATTTTTCCGCTACAAGTTGGAGTTTGGACCTACGGTTTAGGGGTTCATCTTAGGTCTTTAATAGAAGACTTTTGGGATAATTCGTGGGGGATTAACACCCATTCCATGTCTTTGAATTTAGGCTTTCGGTTTGAAGGTTTGGACCGTTTAAGCTTCGAACCGGTTGTGTCCAATCCAGGTGAGTTCCCTATCCCTCTAAAAATGCAATGTGTCTATTCAAATGCTTATTTGTTGATTATGGTCTTTTAAATTACCTTATTTATATGTAAAACTACCATGATCACTTTTAAAGCTTTTGGGGGTCGATATGTGCACTATCTATCTTAATTGGAGTAATATAGCGAGGCCTTAATTATTATTATCCTAGACCACTAGGAGTTTGTGGTTGTATGGATTTGGTCTTACAGGACTGATTCGTCGCTAGGGGTTTGCGATGGTATTTGCCTTTGCCATATTTCTTCAATACGTATTTTGTTTCTGTTTAAGGGATGAGTTGAATTATTTTGGAAACCATTGCATGATTTGATAATTTATAAACTGCTGGAAATATTAACTGTTTTTATGGGAATTCACTAGACCTTTTGGTCTAACCCTCGCTTTTCAAATTAAAATATTTTTAGGCAGGTACATTGCTGGAAGAGGGGATAAGGAAAAAGGGAAGATGTAGAGAGAGAGAGAGAGACATCCGAAGAGTTTAGTTAGTTTTTCCGCGTTGATAGTATTCAGCTGTTGACATCCTTAGATTTTCCGCTGCCCTGATTTATTAAATTTGAGATTTGTAAAGAATTATTTCCGTGGTTGATTAATCTTATGGTTGAACTTTGAATTCTATTTCTAATGTTGGTTTTAGATTTTGGGGTGTTACAAATTGGTATCAGAGCCTTAGTTTAAGTGAATTAGGTGACCGTGTGCACCTAGTCTTAGACTGTAGGGCTAGGAGTCACAGCTGAATTTGGATGCCCTCGACAGGGATAGTTATAATGGGGTAGGGAGATGACTCTCATGTGCGGTAAATTGGGAATTACACTTGGCCACTGTAATTGCGAATTTACAAGTGCATGTGTGTGCTTGCATTACCTTATTATGTTTGAACTGTCATTTAAGTTATGCTCGTTTTTCGCAGAAAAGAATCATGTCAGCTCGAGTTACGAGGAGCCAATCCATACCTATTGCTAGGTTGGATTCATCTGAACGCCGGGAAGAGGAACCGGTAGATTTGGGAGGTGCCGTAAGTGCACCAGCTAGAGGAAGGGGCTGAGGTAGAGGCCGGGGAAGAAGTGTTAGTCAAGCACCCATCCCTACTGTTGGGGGAACTAGGGGTCATGGTCGAGGGCGAGGCCACGGAAGGATTGGACAAGCTAGTGCACCGGAGATGTCCGTGCAAGAGAGTTCGGTGAGTGCAAGGGGTCGAGCCTGAGGTGGAAGGCGGCGTCGAGGCACCACACCCGCCATTGGAGTACAAGAAGCACTTGTCACTGAATTGGGAAAGATCCAATCCGCTCTTCAAACCTTGTTGACTAATCGGGAAAGGTCCGAACCTGTAAGTCGGGAGATGAGTGAAGAATTGGAGCATTCCGTGCATTCTAGTCTACCCAAGACTGTTGTTAGTGGTCATTCTATGGAAACACCATTGGTGCCTAATTCTTCTAAGGTATCCAAGGGGTGTAGCTACAAGACTTTTTGCATCCTGCAAGCCTCCTACTTATGAAGGAGCGTGTGATCCAGTGTTAGCATTGCGTTGGGTGCGAGAAATGGAATTGGCATTTGAGACTTGCCATTGTGCTGATGAGAATAAGGTGACTTATGCCATCCCTATGTCTATGTTGAGATCTGAAGCGATCAATTGGTGGGATGTTGAGTCGGGAGAGAAAGGGGAGAAAACCGCTAGGACCATGACTTGGGAAAAATTTCTGGAAAGGTTCCATTTGCAATTTTGTCCTCCGGCTACGATGAGGCGACTTGAGGAAGAGTTTATGGCCCTAGTGCAAGGGGATATGACAGTCGATGAGTATGCGGCTAAGTTCAATGAGAAGACACGTTTTGCCAAAATTTATGTACCAAACAAGGCTCGTCGAATTGAGCGGTTCATTTGGGGTCTGAATGCTAACATTCGGGAATTGGTGATTAACCTTCATCACTCTAGCTTTCAAGCGGCTGTGGATGCGGCTAGGAAGACCGAGAGAGAGAAATCTCGCCAAGTGGATGAGAAAGTGGGAGAAAAGCGGAAATGGGAAAGTTCGGAGATGGTCTCTAAGAAATCCAAGTTTGTCAAATCGAATCACAAAGGAAATCAAAGTGGGAATGGAAAGCCGTTTGGGAAATGTCATCGGGTTCATCGTGGAGAGTATACATCCGAGACTAAAGGTTGTTATCGTTGCGGATCCATGGCTCACTATTCGAGAGAGTGTACGGCTGCAAAGAAGTGTTATCAGTGTGGGTCGCCGGATCATATCAAACCAGATTGCCCTCAACTGAAGAAAGGGGGATCCAACCTAGCTGGGTATCGTCATGGAGATAAAGGGGCAGAGAAAGGAGCTGAGCCGGCTAAAACGAAGGGGAGAGCATTTCAGATGACTATAGCTGAGGCAGAGGAGACTCCTGATGTGGTGACAGGTACCTTTTTGGTAAACTCTTTATTTGCAAAGGTGTTGTTTGATTCTGGTGCTTCTTACTCTTTTGTGTCGCCTTTATTTGTGAAATGTTTGGGAGTAAAGTTCAAGAGACTTGATCATGCTATAGAGGTAGAAACGACCACTGATGACTGCGTTTTAGTCAAAGAAGTGTTTCATGGATGTACGATAGAAATAGAAGGAAACCGAATACCATTGCTACTCCACCCTATGTCTATGGGAGAATTCGATGTTATCGTGGGAATAGACTGGTTGGCTAGGAGCAACGCCCACATAGTGTGTAATAAGAAGTTAATCCTTGTGAGTGTTCCGGATAAGGAGACAGTGGTTATCTATGGGAATCGTAAAGACTGGAGAACTAGTTTGATCTCAATGGTAAAAGCCAATAGGTGTTTGAGGAAAGGGTGTCGTGGGTTCTTGGCGTACGTGGTGGATGTTAAGAAGGAAAAAGGGAGTGTGAAAGATGTTCCTGTCGTAAGTGATTATCCCGAGGTGTTCCCGGATGATTTGACGGGACTACCTCCGGATCGTCAGGTAGAGTTCCGGATAGACTTAATACCGGGAGCTGCTCCTATAGCTAGAGATCCATATCGTTTAGCGCCTTCAGAAATGAAAGAGATGATGTCTCAACTTCAAGAGTTGCTGGATAAAGGTTTTATCCGACCGAGTTGCTGGATAAAGAGTTGATTATGGTCTTTTAAATTACCTTATTTATATGTAAAACTACCATGATCACTTTTAAAGCTTTTGGGGGTCGATATGTGCACTATCTATCTTAATTGGAGTAATATAGCGAGGCCTTAATTATTATTATCCTAGACCACTAGGAGTTTGTGGTTGTATGGATTTGGTCTTACAGGACTGATTCGTCGCTAGGGGTTTGCGATGGTATTTGCCTTTGCCATATTTCTTCAATACGTATTTTGTTTCTGTTTAAGGGATGAGTTGAATTATTTTGGAAACCATTGCATGATTTGATAATTTATAAACTGCTGGAAATATTAACTGTTTTTATGGGAATTCACTAGACCTTTTGGTCTAACCCTCGCTTTTCAAATTAAAATATTTTTAGGCAGGTACATTGCTGGAAGAGGGGATAAGGAAAAAGGGAAGATGTAGAGAGAGAGACATCCGAAGAGTTTAGTTAGTTTTTCCGCGTTGATAGTATTAGCTGTTGACATCTTTAGACTTTCCGCTGCCTTGATTTATGAAATTTGAGATTTGCAAAGAATTACTTCCGTGGTTGATTAATCTTATGGTTGAACTTTGAATTCTATTTCTAATGTTGGTTTTAGATTTTGGGGTGTTACAACCCCTATTTTGCTTGGGCTCGCGAGCAAACTCCAAAAAGTAGGCAGAACTTATATTTTACCCTGCTCGTGGCCACACGCGTATTTTGCTCGCGTCGCGAGCATCTGGACAACCCCTTTAAATCCGATTTTCCCTTATTTCCTTTATTTTATTTTCTTCACCAACATTTTTCTCCTTCATCCAAATCGGATCAAACCCTCCTATTTCACCAAATCGATTTCCTCAAGAGCATCTAAGAGCTTGGCAACTAGAGATTCAAGTCTTGTGGGTTGAAATCCAAGATCTCATCTCCTTCATCTTCTTCCACCATTCTTGACCAAATTTTGGGTTTTCTTAAAAACTCATTTTTAAGTTATTCTAACCTTCCTAAGCCTTTATTCTTGTCAAAACCTTCCTATATAATTCTTTGGAACTTTTATCTTGAAGCATCTTCCTTGTTTTAGACTTTTGACCATTTTGAAAGATTTGAGGATTCTGGCTAGGGTTTTATAGATCTGATTGTCTGGAGTTGTTATTGATGTATTTTAGGTTGTTTGTGATCTAGATATGGTTTCTAGTAAAGGGTGCTTGCAAATATGGACTTCTCTTTAAAGGAAGCTTTTGGGATAAACCTAGATTTAGCCTAAATCTAGCAAGGTGAGTTCAAGTTGTTTTGTAAAAATGATGTACATGTAAAAAATGTCTAATTTGAAGTATTAACATGTTTCATTTGCTATTTATCAAATGTGTGAGAGTGTTTTATTAATATGTATATTATTTGGTATAAATGGTTTTATAAATCATGTAAAATACTTATGTTTGGGCTTCTTGACATTTGACTAAATAAAACATCAGGATGAGTTGTAAGTGCTTTATTTTTTAAATGAAGGTTATGTGGTATTATGCATATTTGGGAGTATTTGATTTATAAACCATTGGAAAATACATGTTATTGCATTATGAGGCATTTTGAAATGTATGAGTATAATTCCATTTGGGAATATCCATAAAATGTTTAGATTTGAAAAAATGATTGTTCCAACTAATAATGGGTCTTTTGGATAAATCTTGCTTTTAGAGCATATAATAACTCGGATTTCGTCCAACGTCGTTATGCTAATTTCAATTATTCTTTAAGTAGTAGTAGTGCTTTGTCGTATTGTACTTAGGTTGTATAAGTTTTCTTGTTATATTTGTGGATAGGAGAGTGGTACATTAAGCTTGTAGAGTAGTACATTGTCCTTATATTCTCTCTAACCTCTCTCTACAAATCCTAGAGTTGAAGTAAGGAGTTTCCTTCATACAATTTCAATTTGGAGGTTATTTTGATGAATTGAAAACAAATCCATCAAAGATAATGTGATATTATAAGGTATGGTCATTTTAATTTTGAAGAGTTTTGAGATTTTGGTTAGTTTAAAGGTGAGTTTATCAAACCTTGAAACGGGTTTTAGTAATTGTTTGATTAGATATTGCAAAAATTAATGTTTATGCTCCAAGTTGTTCATAAGTTAGTTTGTAATAGATTTGATGTCTTTTGGTATTGTTTTCATGGAGTTTATGGACTCAAATTCCCCAAATTTTCGAAATCTGAAGTTGTGTGCAGGGACCTAAACGTTCCAAAATAAAAATGCGTATAAGATAAATCGTAAGTCCAAATTAGATGAGTCTTATATCCTTAGAAACGTCTACTAGTCTACTTGAACTTTGTAGTTTACCATAAGTTCTAATTCTAATTCCAAGTGGCTTAAAATATGCGTTTTCCATAACCGGTCTGCAGCTACTCGGGAATTACACTCTGTTTGTGTAAGTTCTGTATTGCCTAGACCATAACTCCAATTGACATGTATCCAGTTTTTATAGAACCACAAGATACCAACCTACAACTTTCAGTTAGTATTGAACATCTAAATACACATCTAGGATTGAGAAGTGAGTGGATCTTTGAAAGGCTACTGTGCTGGAAGCTACTATTTGGTTGTATTATATGCTTTAACTCTTGTACACTTATGTATCTTGTTCATTTCGATCCTAAAGCTTATATGACCTATTAAGAGTTATTATAAGGATTATAACTAGGTATAAAAGAGTCTTTAATACATGTATATATATATAGACATATGTAATAGAAGTTTAATCTTGTAATGTGCTTGCTATATAGGATATTCGTGTGGGTGGTTCAGACTCAATCAAGGGTGGTTTATTTATATTTTTGGCTCACAAAAGGTATGGATTTCTTATCCTTTGAATTCGAGGGATGACCATTTGCATATGGACATCCCATCCATGATATGATTTTTGAGGACTCATCTAAAAGGGTGAGCTAATCCTTTTCTTATCGTTGAAACTTTGTTATGGTTTTGTTTCCGGGAAATGCTTTGAAATACGATTGAGATCTTATCGAGTTTCAAACTTTGTTATGATCTTGATTCTATGATTTATATTTGACATTATAAATTTATGTTGAGAACAGTGAACCGTGAAACCACGATAGCTTTTATCTAGTCGTTTGATTTATGGTTTAATAATTTGAATTTGAGTCTTCTAAGACATAGTAGTTGGGGCATCGACTTCTATGAAGTTTCTATGGTAGCTGGAAGTACCATGGCGTCCTCTTGATTGAAAGCTCGGGATTTGAGCTTAGCCTAGGCATGGGTAGAGGGCGAATGGATCGATCCTAGGATAGTGCCATGTCAACGATGCTTCACGAAGGGATTGAGTTATGATTTGCCCGCATACCTTTCCCAAAGCCCAAGTAGACTGATCATCTATTGGGAGATTGCGACACACAAAGGTGGTTCATGTAATAACCCCTATGGTGATATGAACAGAAGTATTCCGGTAGTATTTATCGAGTCATGATTTATAACTGCTAAGGAGTCGATTTTGGGAGATTGTAACGTACAAAGGTTGACTTTTAAAATATCACTTTGTTATTCTAATTTTGATTTATCATTTCATTATTCCGTTTCTCTTACGTTCCAATTTATATTATACAATTCATCCACTGAGCCATAGCTCAACCGTATTTTGTTTTATGACACGGCAGGTACATGTGACGAGACTCGTAGCGGGTCAGGGAAGTGATATCCAGTGATGATCTGGTGATACACCGAAGGCATCAATCCCTATTTTTGTAAATCTTTTCATTATTGTAAATTTGAAGTCTATAACCATCGGTTGTTCATATTTTGGTGGATGTAATTAAAATATGTCGGGCTTATTTTAGTTGCTCGATATCTGATCCATTATTATTTTGTACTTATGTTTATTATTATGATTTTATACTTCAGGTCATAACTGTGACACGCCGCCTGTCCTTGGCCACGTAAAACAGGGGGTGTTACAGAGCATACGTTGCATAAACATGGATTGAATATTTTTATTGTCTTTTAATTATTAGTCATTTGAATTCGTTGGACTCTTGCTCGTCTTTGACAAAAATGATTCTTGGGGACACTTATCCGATTTAAATTTCTCTATGTCGGGTTTTTGAGTAATGTGCAGTTATGATCTATATATTTGATATATTACACGTTGTGGGTGTGTTAGTCATCCGTTTAGGGTTGTGTAACTTCATGGCTAGAGTATAATGGATCCATAGGCATATATCGTTTACAAATGAGTTATAATCCCTATTTTAGAGCTTGGTACCCATATAAGCAAAATACATAGTCTTGTTGAGCTTGTACCAATTATAAGCAAAAGACATGGTGTTTTTGAGCTTGGTGCCCATATAAGCAAAATACATAGTGTTTTTGAGCTTGGTGCCCATATAAGCGAAAAACATACTGTTGTTGATCTTGGTACCCATATAAGAAAAAGACATAGTGTTGTTGAGCTTGATACCCACATAAGCAAAAGACATAGGGTTGTTGAGCTTGGTACCTTTATAGGTGCAAAAGACATGGAGTTGTTGAGCTTGTTAACCCTTGGAACTAAAGATCTAGGGTGGTCGAACCAAATGAATACACATGGATATGTTGTCTACTTATATTTCGTTATGTCTAACAGAAACGGGTCTTCCTCGTCACCGAAAGGTGTAGTTTTGGGTATAGAGTCTTATCCATTATTTTCGGTGACGTTTTTAGAGTATGAAGTATTATCCATAATTTATGTTATTGGATCATGGAGACTTAACCATATTTTCTATTCTAGAAAATGGAGCTTTGTCCATATTTTGGTATTTGAAGCATTTAAACGTATTCACATTTTGAGTGAGTAAAAAGTATGGAGTTCGTGTTTGAACGGATATTTCTATTTAAAGCTTTCATTACTTCGGTATTTTGATTTATAGATTTTATTATGAGAATAATATGTTTACGAAAGATGTTGCTTTATAATGAAGTCATTTTATTTGAGAATTATCTTTCTATCAAGCAATTTTTCGACTTCAATCAATTATAAATATGTTATAAACTCTTGAGCTCACTAGGCGTTAAGCCTAACCTCTTTTTTTGTCAGCATGTACATCAAGTTATTGTCGGGATTGGTATTAGCGTCACGTGTGGGCTTGAGTGCTAGGAAGTGACACATTAAAGAGTAGCTTTGGTGACGTTTTCCGCATTCGGAGATAACGACTCTTTTATAAAAGACTTGGCCTATCCTTTGTCGAGGTTGTTTAGAATATTTACTCGGGACAATTCGAGTTTTGATCTATAAGAGAAGGATTTATTTCTTATTTATTGAATTCATGAAAATTTTAAATTAGTCGGTCTTTGCAAAGCAAGTTAGCCAAAAACACTAATCCAAAGTCCTATTGATCTAAGTTAGTAAAATTAATTATCATCAGATGAGTGAATTGTAGTTTTGCCTATAGACTATGGAAATCAAAGTGCAATAAAAAGAAAAGAGTTGAATGATTAGGAAAAACTATTGTGACTTTTAATCAAGGAGATTTGGATTGCAAAAACAACATCATTATGTGAAAGAAGATGATTGAGATGCAAATAAAAAACAAAAAAAAACTCGGATCGAATTCTTGATACTTATTTTGTTTTTGTTTTTGTTTTTTATTTTTATTTTTATCTTTTTAGTTATCTAGATAAATAACAGGTTAAATTTAAGGGCATGATAATGATAAGTCTCATTTTAAGCTTTATACACATTGTGCGTGTGTATTTTTATTCCCTTTCAGATTGTTTTCCCCCTTTTTGTGATCGTATTTCTCTTTTTATTCATTAAATATAAATTAGAGCTGATGAGTATCAAGTTTCTATTTTCATATGAGTATTCTTCATTTTTGGTTAAGCGATTGAAAGTGTGTAGAAAAGTGCCCACACCTAGCCGCAACGGACACCAACACAAGATATTATTACTCAGGGGTTATCCTAAGTGGTTTGAGCATCCTTGTGGGAGGGAGTCCCTCGCCACTTAGGTTTAACTCTTTTTTCTGTTATAATTTTCCAGGAGTGCCGCCTCCTTTCCCAAAAAAAAAAAGATTGTCCACAACATGTCCAAAAGGACGCAAACAACTTGGTCAACACGGTGAAGGTCATGGGAAAAGTCGCAAGCATTATGGTTGGTTAACGAAATGTGTTTGTATAAGATATGATTATTATGTGACTTGCCACTTCTAGCAAATTGACCGCCTTCTCGTCGTTTATATATATATATATACATATACATACATACATACACACATATATACAAGGGCGGTTACAAATGAGAACTTAAATTTGGTTGTGAACGTGAAGACAAATGAGAGCGCGACATGTGTCATGTTCAGACCGAATAATATTATTATTCAGTCTGAATATTTTTTCGTTATTCAGTCACGTGTCGTGCTCTCATTTGTCCTCACGTTCACAACCAAATTTGAGTTCTCATTTGAACTTTTCTCTCTCTCTCTCTCTCTCTCTATATATATATATATATTCATATATAGGCGAAGGATTGTATGAGAAGTTGAGTTATGGTGAGAAGCGTAAGAAGGGATTTGGACCATTGATCACCTTTAATCTCACACCCACCCATGAATCACACTTCATACGGGGATTGATCTGGTGCATCTAATCTCAGTGCATCTCGTCCTAATATGTACCAAAGGGTGGAGATCTCTTCTTACGCTTCTCACCATTACTCTCCTTCTCAATGAAACCTAACCCTACATGTTTTCGTGAGACCCATGAGACCACTTTTTTACACTTGAAACTTCATAACAAAACACCGTGAAGGTCACGGTAACCTTCACAGTGTTTTTGTTGTGAAGGTTCAGAATTTTTTTTTACCTTCACATTGATTTGTTGTGAAGTTTCAAGTATAAAAATGTGGTCTCACGGGTCTCACGAAAACAATTTGGTCTCACGTGAACCCAACCCTATATATATACATACACACACACACACATATATATATATATATAGAGAGAGAGAGAGGGAAGTTCTAACGAAAAATGTTTCGCTTTAAAGAAACAAAGGAGTGATTCTTAGCCACATATATTGTAACACCCGTAATTTCGGACTCCTTATTAGATTTGTTCTTTTTTTAAGATCAAATAAGTTGCTTGGTGTGTGTTTTTCGTTTAGAAACCATGGGATTAAGTTTGGGATAGCGTCGGTGATCGTCGGGGGTGGAGGGGTGCTAGTTGTTGCTTCAGTGAAGAAAGTGGGTTCTAGGCGGCTTTAACCCATTTGAAACCCACCTGAGATCCTTTTTGGTTGGCCAAACAGTGGAGAAAGTGGGTTCTGCGCGACTTAAACCGACTTGAAAATCCACCCGAAGTCCAGGTGTGCTCGGGTGACTTTTGGCGCGACTTTAACCCACTTGAAACCCGCCTAAGCGGCTGTTTGGTCTTGGTTCTTTCATAAAAACGGGATTTTCACCCCATTTCTCATATCTTCTACTCATTTTTTTCCCATCTCTTCTCCGTAGCTCCGATTTTTGGAGCCATACTTCATCTTCCCCAACCAATCCAATGTGTTGGTTCATCTTCAAGATTCAAGATTCATGATTCAAGCTTTCTTTGGGGTGTTCTTCAAGTGTTCTCCACCATTTCCACCATTTTAGGAGATTTTCTAGGGTTTTCCTAACCCTAGCTACGTGAATTCAAATCCAAACCTTATAAACTCAAATACTTATTATTAATGTTGTATTTACTGATTTTAAACTTGGATTTCAAGTATTTATGTATTTGGGTAAATTTGGAGATTTTAGGTCAAAATGAGAAGTTTGGGTATTTTATTGTAGATGATGAAATGAACATCATGAATGGTGTAAGATACTTGGAAAGGTTATAAAATGAAATAATCTTTGGTTTAGGTTGTAACACCTTAGGCAGATCCCATATCGGTCATGGACAGGAGTGATGCTGGGTTCATAAGTAAACCTTGGTCTTCCTAAACACAACGCGTTTTGGGGCCACACGCAAGACAGGTTCTTGGAACTCTGTGGTTAAGCGTGCTTGGGTGGGAGTAATACCAGGATGGGTGACCCCCTGAGAAGTCCTCGCCAGGTCGCCAGAAACAAATCCGTGCGGCTTAGGCCAAAGTGGACAATATTGTGTCATGGTAAGGCGGGGTGTTACATAGGTACTCAAAATGATTCGACCTAATTTTTTTGGTAAAACCAGTATTTGATAGAGAAATGGTTTATGAAAGGGTTTCAGTGTTGGAAAACTATTAATACGTCTCGTTTGATGTATTTTGTCGTAGGACTAGTATGTAATGGATCCATAGGCATTTAGTCGGTTTTAAAGTCGGGATTGTTGTCCCCTTTTGGTTGCGTTAGTAGTCATCAAGGGCCCTACACTTAGGTGTATTAGTCGGTTGTTACCGATTTCCATTGACTATGTTGGGTGCATCGGGAGGTCATCGAGGGCCTTACACTTTGGTGTATTAACTGGGAGTTGCCGGTTGCCATTGACCTATTGCACGGGCTTTGTAGGAGTCATCGAGGGCCTTACACGTTGGTGTATTAACTGGGAGTTGTTGGTTGCCATTGATTCCTATTGTTAGCTTGAACATTGAATAGTGACCTACTTTTGTATCTGTCAATAAAGATGGAATATCGGGTCTCCCCCGGTTATTTTAAAAGATCCTTACTCACTAAGAGTAAGCTTTCAAGTAGAGTTAAATGGGATAAACTGAACTGTAACTTTGTGTAAATATTTTTACTGATTCATCCATTTAATTGTTTGTTCTCACTAGGTGTAAGCCTAACACTTGATTTTAAATGTGGCTTAGCAGGTGATCGGGATGAAGGGGCTCCCTAGAACGGAATTGAGAGTAGTGCCCGTGGAGGCACCTTTTTGAGGAATACTTTTAGAGTGTATATGATTGGAGTTATTAGATCCGTTATTTTGAGGTTGCTAGTAACACCTGAATGTAATCTATATTCCAAATTGTATAGATTAATAGGTTGTTATTTTAGTATCCATGTTTAGATGTAAACTCTCACACTCTACCCTTCATTTAGTGGGTGAATTTATATATTCCGCATTTTTATATTCAAGATTTAAATTTACTCTAAATTTTAGGGTGTTACATATATATTTTAAGGAAATAAAAAATTATTTAATACTAATAAATTACTTTAAGGGTATTATGGTTAAAAGTTATTTCATAAGTATTACTATTCATCATGTCTTCTATCAGATTGTATAATGTAAAACGTTGATTAATTTTAAACAATGTAAATATGAAATATCTTTAAATAAATATAAAAAAAATATGAAATATGAAATATCTTTATTTAAATATAAAATCGAGATAAATATAAGAAACCAAACTCAGTATCGTATATGATTTTAAAAAATTGAAAGTTTATTATTTTTAAAAATTAAAATATGAAATATCTTTAAAGAAAAATTTATTATTTTTAAAACTTTATAAATTGAAAAAGTTTATTATTTTTAAAAATATCTTTAAAAATTGAAGGTAAGATTTTTTTAAACGAGAAATGTTGATAGATTATTAATGTTTACTTTCCCAAATTGTGTAAGAACAACACATGATTTCAACGTCAATTATGTCAACAAAATCACACATAATTTCAGTATCATATACGATTCTGTAAAATGTTAATGTAAAATCTTATTTGATTTTGTACAAATGTAAATGTAAAATCATATATGATTTTATAAAATATAAGAAACCAAACTCAGTATAATATATGATTTTAGAAAATTGAAAATTTATTATTTATTATTTTAAAAATTTAAATATGAAATATTTTTAAAGAAAATTTTATTATTTTTAAAACTTTAAAAATTGAAAAAAGTTTATTACTTTTAAAAATATCTTTAAAAATTGAAGGTCAATTTTTTTAAATAAGAAGTGTTGATGATTATAAATGTTTATTTTCCCAAATCGTGTAAAAATAACAGATGGTTAAAATGCCGATTATGTAAACAAAATTACATATGATTTCAGTATCATATATGATTTTGTACAAATGTTAATGAAATCATATATAATTTTGTACAAATGTAAATGTAAAATTATATATGATTTTGTACAAATGATATTTACACATGATTGCAAAGCCAAAATGTCAACAAAATCACATATTATTTCAGTATCGTGTATGATTTTCTACAAATTTAATGTAAAATTATATGTGATTTTGTACAAATGTAAATTTAAATCATATATGATTTTGTACAAATATTATTCACACTTTACAACGCCAATTATGTTATTTTTGATATATTATATTATATTATAATATAATATAATATGTGATTCCTACCAATTATCTGATATAATATTATAATATAATATAATATAATAATATAATAATATAATTTCTATTATATTATATTATATTTTTGATATATTACATTATAACTTTTGCTTCTACCAATTTTACCCATAAAAGACTTTACCCTTGATACAAAGTAGATTTCAGTTACCACTAATTACCTTACAATGCCATCATTATAATTGTTTGGGTAAAAAATCACGCCCTCGACCGACGAAAATAATACCCATGACAGTCATACCCTCGACCAACAAAGACAATACCCACCACAGTTGTTCATGTAAAAATAATCAAAGTCATGATCGAAAGGTCACGATCACGATCTTACGACCATAATCTTACGACCACGATCTTATGACAAGGTCTCTCGACCGACATAAGAACTAACGACCAATGACCGTAGAACTTATGGTCGTCATTATTGATACCAACCGTACGTCTGATCGACAGTTTCGCTATTTGTCACCACTAACTGGCGACAGTCGCAAGTTTCTCACGACACACTTGTTTTTGCTAACTCTCGACAAACGACCGTTTTATATTGTTTAATACAGGTCTTCTATCATTTATGCTAACGGACGTAACTGGCGACACACATTCAATAGCATTAAAGATTGAGACGTAACCGACAAACATTTATGAGCGTTGAAGCCAAAGGCCGTTACACATTAAATGCACAATTATGACAAAGACTCCTATATAAGCAGAACTCGGGAAAGGAGACAGGGGACACAATCGATTCACTTGAATCATATTCTCTCAGTATTCACCGGCCACCGGAACTCACTTCCGGTTCTCACAGCTATGTCGCACGTCCAGAACTAGTGACCACAGCCCAGAACTAATGACAACAACGATTATTATCTACGTCATATCTCTATGTCGATGATCAATTATCCAAAGTCAACGTGTTAATCCACAATTTGTAATTGTAATCTCTGTTTTTAAGGACGACGTCCCTGTTTGACGTCACTAGTGAATTGACGACCTCCATTGTCGACCGCGGTTTTTACCCTCGACGGGGTTTTCCGCATCACCAAAATCGTCTGTCTTATTTACATTTTCCATGTTATTTTTCTTATTATTCGAAGGTTCAATCTATAGTTGATAAAGTCCGCACCCCTACCTTAAATTGTTTTTTATGCAATTTTCTGAAGAAACAGTTTTGCTAAAATAATCAATGGTGCAATATTTGGCATTAACAATAATATGAATTGATTTTCCAAAATATGTGACTATAAACCATTCATTTGTTTCTTTAAAGATACCACCTTCTCATATGACCCCTCCCCTATATATATACATATACATACACACACCCACACACATATTTATATATATATAGGAGAGATTTCAAATACAAACCAAACAATTTGTACAAACCGTACAGACTCCATTCAACCAATCATTTTTTTATGAGTATCGGTGGTCACCGTGGTTTGCGTAAATTTTGGATTTGGTTCCTAAAATAAATTATCTACGCAGGTAGTCCCTAACTTTTCATTTTTATAACACCCATGGTCCCTCCACTTAATTAACACTGTTAAATCTGTTCATGTGCTCGTCAAGTGAGGGACATATCATTCAATTTACCTATTATTTTCACCCCCAATGCAAACTTCATCTTCCACAAACAAGAACCCTAATTTGTTATATGAACTCATCATACTCAATAGATTTAGACACAAACTTAAATACATCAAACCCTAAATCGATTGATGCAAAATCTTATAATCAAACACAAAAAATGATTGAAAACACAATAGTTATACATATAAAATCTGAAAAAAGCTTTGCATATGATTTCGATACATACATATATACATCCAGGGGGACTTGTATTGTTAGCTACGGTGGCACTGGCCACCGTATTATTTCTTCGGCGAATGGTAAAAAATTATGGTTTTTGAAAGGTGCAACTGATAACTCTCATTTTTGTGAGTTAGTTATTGTTCTTTTCTTCCTTTTTAGATCTTATTTTTATTTCTTTTAGCACCTTTTTCTTTCTTTTCTCATAAAATTATTTTCATGTGATGATAATATGTCAAGGGTTGAAAATGGGTTCTTTGCATCTATATATTCTCGGATTCTGCCCATAGTGGTACCACTACGGGATGTGCATCAGGTTTTATAATTAAAGATGAGCTTTTTGGAGGGAAATTTTCTTGAAAAATCAAGTTATCTACGACTGAAACTACTCGGAAAAGCTGAACTGTTTTTAATAACAAGAAGAAAGGATGGTCTCTTTAACCATAGTATTTTAACATGTGTGAATCCTTTTGATATTTGTGTGTGGCTCTTATCCACTTTTCCTCTTATAAAAGGAGCCATTGAGCTCATTTGCAAATCACCATTCTTCAACTGAAGGTCACACCTTCTAGTTGAAATTTCTATCTTTTAATTTTAAGTTTTAGTTTAGTATTTAATTTCCTTGTATTTGATTGTAATTTATTTCACTTATGTATTGTTGAATTCTTATCTATTATTAATGAAAGCTATGTTTAATATTTATTTCAGTGTCTTTATTATACTTTCCGTAATTATTATGAGCTAAATATCGGTATGGGTGTGGGTGTGAGTTTAACTTAAGATTTTATATAATATGTGGGTGTTCTCATTTTTAGTATTTTAAATGTTTGGTCACTTAAATTGGGACTTAAAGGTAGTAAGGAGATGGAAGGCGATTAGGGTTTTGGGCGATTAGGGTTTCCACGATGATCGGCAACGACGGTTCACGGTGGTCGGAGTTCTGATCGGATTTCGTGATCGTGTTTTAGCAAGTGTCTTCGTCTTGGCTCTTTTCTGCTTGATCTCGGTACCGTGTTTCTTTGGATCCGTTCAAATCTTCGGTATTCAGTGACAGTGATTAGGGCTAGGGTTTCGTTCGATCTTGTTTCCTGTTGATCTCGGCTTCAATGGCGGATGTAGGGTTCTCAGATCTAGGGTTTTCGGAGGTGTGTGGATCGAATCATGAGGTTCGTCCGAGTATGCATGGGGTTGAGTCGCAAAAGGAGTCTCCATCTAGGGCTGATGTCACGCGTTTGACGGCTGACGCAAGCATCCCGTCTAGGGCTGACGTGAGCGACAAGGAAGTCAGCGCTAAGGCTGACGTCATTCAACCGGGAGATGCAAGTGAGGTTAGGGCTGACGTCAATGTTGACGTGAGCAACAAGGAAGTCAGCGCTAGGGCTGACGTCACTGGTGACGCAGGCGGGGTTAGGGCTGACGTTACGGTTCCTAATGCCGTGGTTGTTAATGCGTCGGGTGAAGATGGTAAGGAGACTACTCATGAACGACGTTCGGTGTGGTAGAGACTAGATCCAAAAGTTGGTAAATTGGACGCAAAACCGAAATCTTTTGCTGCTATTGTGGGATGCGTTCCACAACCGGAGCTGGAGTTTTTCCCGGTGGACAAAAAGGTAGATCCACGGGTTCGCATTCCAATGGCGATGACAAAAGGTATGGCACAAGAATTTAAAACGGTTCTCATGGGTTATTTTTTAGGTCCGTGTATCCCTTTCTCAAGTGTCCTTAGAGCTGTTAAAAATGCTTGGGGAAAATTTGGTTTCCGTGATGCCATGGTTAATGACTATGGCTATTTTTTCTTTCGGTTCAATGATAAAGGGGGTTGTCTGCATGTGGCTGATTCTTTCCCCTTTTTGTCACTAAATGGGACCCATCGAAGGGACTGTCCAAACCGATACACACCACATGTCCATTATGGGTTAAGCTATATAATGTCCCTCTTGTTGCTTTCAACAAGGAGGGTATTGCTAGAATTGCTAGTGCAATTGGAGTCCCATTGAGGTTGGATGCGTGTACAGCTAGTACTTGTGACAATCTTTGGGGTAGAACTTCATTTGCAAAGGTTATGGTTAACGTTTGGGCTACAGGTAAACTGGAAAAGGAAATAGAGGTAGTTATACCTCGGCTTTCAGGTGTTGGAGAAGATGTGGTAAAAGTGGTGGTGGAATATGATTGGGAACCATCCCAATGTTCACTTTGTAAAAATTTTGGACATAGGGATGCGGTTTGTAGTAAAAGGGTGGTCAGGGATGAGAAGAAGGAAACCATGGTCCAGGTTGATAGAGATGGTTTTCAAAGACCTAAAAGAAAGCAATGGAGACCAAAAAATACAAAGCCTATACCTGTTACTCATAAAGCCGAATCTTCAAAGGTTAATAAAGAAACTCTAGCCTCGGATACTATGATTGGTGTGGGAAGCATAAAGCAGGTGAACGTGGAACCTAAGCAACAAGAGAAGGTTCCTCAAGAGGCAACTGGTATGACTCCTATTACGAAACCACTTAACCAGACGGGAGAAGGGGAGTTTTGTACGGTTAATGCGGGAAGGACACCTGGGGGTAAGGATGGAGTTGGGCAAGTTTCGCAAGTGAAGGAATCGGGTCCGGAATTGGTAAAATCGGTTGTCCAATCGTTTAAGCAGCATTTGAAGCCAAGAGGAGGAGTGGTACTTTCTGAATCGTCTAATCGTTTCTCTCCTTTAACTAGTGAGGAAGCAAGCGATGACGATGATATGACGATTATTGATACATCGAGGTTTCATGCGCGAGGAGACTTGGAAAATAATGGCTCTTTGGATACTTTGGATTTGGGGGCTGCCCCTTCTTCTTTACCTCAATGATAAAGGTAGCCGCATGGAATATTAGAGGCTTAAATGCCCTAATAAAGCAGCGGGAGGTACGTGAGTTTTTACATGTAAATAGCATTTCTTTGTGTTGTGTTATTGAGTCGAAAACTATAAATAGTAGTTTGGATGAAGTGTGTGGCCGTGTGTTTGGAAGGTGGAATTGGGTTTCGAATGCCTCAGTGAGTGATCAAGGTGCACGCCTTATATGTGCATGGGATCCGAATATTCTCTCTTTAATGGTTATTGATTCACACCCTCAGTATCTAAATTGTGAAATTCGATTTTTTGGTGTTCCGGAGCCGATTTTTATTACTTTTGTCTATGGTAGAAATAAGGGGGTGGAAAGGCGTGAACTCTGGAGTGGATTACGAAAATTCAAGGTTTTTGGTCGTAATAAACCTTGGATTGTTCTTGGTGACTTTAATTCTATGCTATTCCCGCATGATGGGATAGGGGGTTCATCTAGAAGGAATATTGATATGGAAGACTTTCACTTGTGCTTGGAAGACGTGGAATTATTTGATGTCTCCTATCAGGGATGTCAGTTCACGTGGACCCAAAAACCAACAGGTGAGGGTGGAATTATGAGGAAACTGGATCGAATTTTGGCAAACTCGGAATTCTTGAATCGATTTGGGGAGGCTTCGGTTTTCTTTCATCCTAGGGGTGTATCGGACCACTCACCGGGTGTCCTTTCGTTTAAAGTGGGAATCAAGAGAAGAAAGCGTGGTTTCAAATTCGACAACTTCTTGACGAATCATGATGATTTTAATCGAGTGGTTGAAGAAGTATGGCAAAAACCGAAGCAAGGGTCTTACATGAAAAAAGTCTTATTAAGACTTAAAGATCTCAAATTGCCATTTCGTAAATTAAGAAATTCGTACGGTAACCTTGATAAGAAAGTTGCTAGTTTGAAGCGGGAACTTGATGAGGCTCAATTAGCATGTGACTTGGATCCGTTCAATGTAAGCGTCAAGGAAGATATTGCACATCTTTTGCTTGCTTACCAACAGGCGAGAAATGATCAACTTGAAGCGGTAAGACAAAAAGCTAAGGTCAATTGGTTGAATGAAGGAGATAGCAATACAAACAGGAACCATATTGCTGTTATTACCGACTCTTCAGGTATGGTGTTTGATCAAGAGAATGTTGCAAAAACTTTTATTGATCATTTTTCAGGTATTTTGGTGTTGCATGATGAGACGGTTAATCCATCTATGGTGGAGTTTGTTTATGACCGAAAGTTAACACTTTCGGAGTCACTACACCTAATCCGTCCTATTACTGATATGGAGATCAGAGATGCAATGTTCTCTATTTGGAATGATAAGGCGCCGGGTTCTGATGGTTTTTCTTCCAAAATTTTTAAATCAGCTTGGAAGGTGCTTGGAAGTGATGCCACGATTGCATTACACAACTTCTTTTATTCGGGGAAGATAGAATATGAAGTGAACCATACGTTACTATGTCTTATTCCGAAAGTCCCAAATGCCATGTGTGTTACTGAATTTCGCCCCATCTCTTGCTGTAATGTCCTTCTTAAATGTATCAGTAAAATTGTTGCTGATCGGATGAAAGGCTCGTTGGACAGCCTTGTTAGCAAGGCACAATCAGCTTTTATTCCTGGAAGGCAGATCACTGATAATATTATGATGGCACATGAATTGGTGGCCGGATATCAGAAGCAAGAGGGAGAACCAAGATGCGCTTTTAAAATTGACATCCGGAAGGCGTACGACACTGTTGATTGGAGGTATCTTATTAGAATGCTTCAAGGAATGGGTTTCCACCCGGTTATTGTCAATTGGATAAAGTCGTTGGTTACTACGGCTACATTCTCTATTTGCATTAATGGGGAATCGGAAGGTTATTTCCATGGTAGGAGAGGGCTACGGCAGGGAGATCCCATTTCCCCTTATTTATTCACGATGGTGATGGAAGGTTTATCGCTGATCTTAAAGAAATGTATAGAGGAGGAGGCGGATTTTGCGTATCATCAAGGGTGTGAAGGTATTCGTCTTACTCATTTACGCTTTGCTGATGATTTATTTATTTTTTCAAGGGGTGATGTTAAATCGGTTGAAGTGATAAAGAGAGCCTTGCAACTTTTCCAAGAAAGATCCGGGTTATCGCCAAGTCTTGAGAAAAGTGAAGTATCTTTTGGGAATGAGCAAATGGATGTGCAAGAAGCTATCAGGAATTGTCTGCCATTCCGTGCAGGTGTTTTTCCAATTCGCTATTTAGGTGTTCCACTCTCACCGGTGCGATTAAAGGTCAGTAATTTTAACCCTATAGTGGTTAGAATTAAAAATCGTTTAATGAACTGGAAAAACAAATTTTTATCGTATGGAGGAAGACGGCAGTTGATTATTTCAGTCCTCCAATTTATGCGAACTTTCTGGATGTCAGTTTTTTTAATCCCAGCCACAATTATTCACGAAATTGAACAATTGTGTCGGAATTTTCTTTGGGATAAAACTGAGGGAAAAATGGGTAAGTGTCGCATCTCTTGGGATATGGTCTGTTCACCGTTGAAATGTGGGGGACTTGGTATGAGAAAGTTAGCTTTATGGAACAGATGTATGCTTTTCAAACACATTTGGGATATCCTCACAAAAAGGAACTTAATGTGGGTGAATTGGATACATTCTAATTGCATTCGGGGGAGGAATTTCTGGATTATTAAAAAGAGGAATGAATGATCATGGTTGATCCGTAACCTTTTAAACTTGAGATCGCATTGTAGACGGTATTTCATTTCCAATGTGGGCAAAGGTGATTCGACACATGCTTGGGAAGACACTTGGAATGAGAATGGGCCGCTTATCAATATTCTCCCATACCTATTTATAAATGGGCATGGTTTTCGTAACAATTCTACAGTTTCGGAGATTATGCAAAATTTCGGAAATGCATGGCCGGATGAGTGGGTCCATCGATATCCTCAACTGCAAAGTATTCAGATTCCAAATTCTTCGGATGAGGAGGATGTATTCTTGTGGTTGGGTGCGAATCAAGTTAAACAATATTTGTCTGTCAAAGTAGCCTGGAAAACTATGGAAAACGTGGGTCCTTTGTTTCATTGGCATAAGGTTGTGTGGAATAAGGCGTACATTCCAAAACATGCTCTTTGTTTGTGGATGGCATGTCACAATCGATTGCCCACACAAGATCGGCTTATACAGTGGAAAGCGGAGCCGCCGGATATAAAGTGTGTATTTTGTAACCAGATGGTGGAAACTCATAACCACTTGTTCTTTCAGTGTTGTTTTTCTGGAAATATTTGGAGCGCGGTCAAAAGTGATATTGGTCTCCAAAACTGCCCGAATAAATGGGAGGATATTCTTAATCTGTGGGCTTCGGGAGATTGGAGGCGTTGGTCTACGGTTCATAGAGTGGCAATTGCTGCCACGGTGTACCATGTGTGGAGAGAAAGAAATCGGAAATACTTTGATAATCGTAATCAAGATGCGGCTAGAGTGGTGGCGGAAATAAAAAGGGAGATCCTCTTGCGGATGGCTTGGAAGACTAAGAGAAAATTACAGCAGATTAATGACACGTGATTGTGATGCTTCGGTTTGGGATCGGTTGTGGAAGACTTCGGCGTTTTACACTTATGCTCTTTTTGTTGTTTGTTTACTTCGTTGGTGTATTTCGCTTTGTTTGTTTTGGCTGCTTGTGGCTTGGTTTGTGAGCCATAGCTGCCGTAGTGGCTCGGACTGACTTTGTTTTTGGCGTTTTTTCTTTGCCTTTTTCTGCTTATAATATTGCCTGGAGTACTATCTCCTTTCAGTAAATTGGGACTTAAACTCAACGCGTATAAGACGATCACTTTGAAGTGTTAATATTAGATTCTAGACCCAGAGATGGACGGATTCGAAATACGGTTTAAGTGATGCACAAAGATTTGAGAGAATCTTTGAATGTCACGTAGAGATATAGATTTTGTACGTATTTAGCTAGGGTTTATTTGGTTGTCAAAGTTTATATCACAAAGAGATTTGAATATATTTTGTTTGCCCAATGTAATCTGAACCTAAATCAACAAACTTTAAAGTACTAAAAAGGGGAACTTTATGGAAATTTATAAGTCGTCTCTAAAACTTCAGTTTCGAGAGATCGAGAGTTCTTCATATTTGTTATGAATTTTTGACCATATTATTATTGTATTTATCTTAAGGGACACTTGCACCCGCACCCATCTTTTTATTATCAGTTTATCTTGTAATCTACAATTTTTCACCAACTCTATAAACCATTTTAAAACAAACTCGAAACATAATCAAGAAGTTCATAAACGTCTTTGATTCTCAGTAGTTCAAATCTGTGTGGAAGCGATACTAGTACTTTACCACTTTATTACTTGCCAGCGATCATAGTGTCGGCGTGCACTTACATCGCCATTTTTGGGACTTTGTGCTCATTGTATGAACAAGAACAACTTTAGCTATCAAGTTTTTGGCGCCGCTTTCGGGAATTGGTATAAAATTATTCCTGAGATATTGATTTTCACTGAGCCTTGGTGATTTGTTTCATTTTTAAACTCAATTTTAACCGTACCATGGAGGGTGTTCCACCACCACCTTTTGTTAGGGAGGCTACGGTTAAGTTGAGTTTTCCTTTGGTTTTTCTTTCATCATAAATGGAAGATTTTAGTTGAGATGTCCCAAATTTTAATAATTTCGATTATTCATGGGAACAACATCCTAACTTTTTGACAAATTTTCAAGATGATAGCACCTACTCTTAATTTCTCCTCCTTATTAAAATTGGAATAACACATTTGACCAATCATGGGGGAAGGATTATGATTATTCGTGTGATTTTCAAGGGAGTGATCCTTGTTATGGATTCACGCCTTTTGTTCCCAACTACCAACCCGAGATCTTTTTTGAACAACCTAAACCATCTCACTCTTTCGAAACTTTTTCCCCAAGTTTAATAGAAACTTTTACAACATTTTTGAGAAACTTCACATCTTCTATTGAAGCCTTGAACAATCAGATGGGTCAAGTAGTCGAAGAGTTGAATAATCAAAGTCAAAGTCCCTTACCAAGTGTTAATGGAAATTTAAATTGTGTTGGTAAGGATAAGAGTGATGCTAAGAAAAAGTTGGAGATTTTTGAGGCAAAGTTCAAGAACATGAGCAAGTCTTCTTTACTTACCAATAGCGAAGAAGTGCTTCAAAATGCTAAAATTTCTAATTTAATGATTTTTGCTCATGTTGTGTAACCTTCTCTTTGTGACGACAGTGCTCCTAAAATGGTGTCATCATGGACCATCGGGAGGATATGTGTGATCAAAAGCTCGAGAGTTTTTGCTAGATTGTGTTATTTGCGTGGAAGACTTTGGTATGTGGATGTGTCTATTATCTTGAAGCCACTCCACTTTTTAAAGATGCACATGTGGGTGGTGAATTGCATCCTACATAACCTTGATGCCAACTCGGTAATTTTTCAGATTACTTTGAGTAATCTTTATAAACAAAAAAAAAAAGACGAAAAAAAAAAAAAAATTGTACTTTGATATTGCAAGGCATAACATAAAAAGATGGTTTATTGGTTGGTACAGTTGTGCATGGCAAATAGGAAAATAATATTTTTTTAGATCTCCAGCCAAAAAGTAAGGATGACTTTTGTCCAAATTTTTTATAAAAAAGATCTTTTTGTACTTCTTTTAGTATTATCATGTTATCCTTGTACAAGTGGGTAAACTTAATTCTTCAAAAGAAAAAAAAAGGTTTTATTCAATAGAATTTTGTATAGTACTTCTCTTTGCACGATTCTTGAGGAGATTTTTTTTATAAAAAGAAAAAAAAGGGGACATTTGTTTTCTTTGTAGTTTGTTATAAAACCTCGTCCTTTTTCAAACAAAGAAAAATAAGGCAATCCTTCATTTTCCATGTTTCCTTTTTCAAACAAAGGTTGCGAAACCCTTACCCCGGTCGTCGCTCCCATTGCCTTCACCGCTAGTGCTGCCACTCCTCAGTCTTTCCTCCAACCAAAGAACTATCATTCCAAACGACAGCCACCACACTCCACCGTTGCCGACCACCATAATCCTCGCTAGAGTCACGCTTTGCTAACCACAAATTCGGCTCCCGCCCGTCGTTGAACTCTCGTATGTTCTAGCTACTTCAACTGCACCATCCTCCGATCATAATCCCAAAGACCGGGATGCAATGAATTAATTACCCCTTGGCACTTTATCGTCGTCTTTTGAGCAACTTTTATGTTTATTTTCTTTTGGAATCATTTCGGGTTGCTTTGTTCTTAAATTACCAACTTTTCCTTTTGGTATTTGTCTGGCAAAGTTGATGTATCTATTGACTAAAGTCAATGATCTAATGATATGATGTCCTTTTTGTTTTTCTGGCTTTGCTCGTATTTTTTTTCCAAATACAATAGCTTTACATGATCATGCAAAGTGTTTTGGTTAAAATGACGTAGGCCATCGTTCACATATGGCCAAACACCTTTCCGTTGTTACCCAACCATTGCCTTTTGGACCGTCATTCTCAACAGGGGAATTCAGATGAAAGCTCCGGTCCTTGAATGAACGACTTAGCCCCTTGCATACTAAGGTGCCTTAAGAAAGACCCGTTGTTCTATTTTCGTGTTACCTTTTCTTCATCGTCAATGCGGCTCGTCTGTTCCTTGGTGAAAAGGGGGACCCCTTCCGTCGATGGTTTTCGAGCGTAACTCAGCCGCTTACTTCTAGTAGGGCTAACTAGCGCATTTTCTTTTTAAAATAACCAATTTTAATTATTGCGAAAATGAGGACATTGTTTCTTTCTAAAGTTTGAGGGTGAGGGAAACTGGTATATAAATGTACCGGTTTAGTCGTTCAAATAAATATTTAACATTTATTTGTTCTACCAAAAAAAAATCGGAAGAAAAAAAAATCAATCAATAATTGTAAACACAAAATTAAGGCAATTTTTTTTGGGTCTCAAACGATTGTCGAACACAAAACAAAAGTGATCATCTTGAAAATTCTCAATCCCTTTTGTGGAATTAGGCAGTTTAAGGGTAGGAAAAATCCGCTGTTTTAGCCCATACACAAGCCCGAAAAGTCCTACTGATTAACTCCAAATTTCATTGTACGTCAGTCAATCTAGAATTCGGCACTTTCTCCCGTAAGTTCATTTCTTTTTCTTTTTTTTACTTGAGGACAAGTAATTGTTCAAGTTTGAAGGTGTGATAACTCTCAATTTTGTGAGTTATTTATTGTTCTTTTCTTCCTTTTTAGATCTTGTTTTTATTTTTTTTAGCACCTTTTTCTTTCTTTTCTCATAAAATTGTTTTCAAGTGATGATAATATGCCAAGGGTTGAAAATGGGTTCTTTGCATCTATATATTCTCGGATTCTGCCCACAGTGTGTTGCAGGTCTTATAATTAAAGATGAGCTTTTTGGAGGGAAATTGCTTGAAAAATCAAGTTATCTACAGCTGAATTTTTTAATAGCAAGAAGAAAGGATGGTCTCTTTAACCATAGTGTTTTAACATGTGTGAATCCTCTTGATATTTGTGTGTGGCACTTATCAACTTTTCCTCCTATAAAAGGAGCCATTGGGCTCATTTCCAAATCACCATTCTTCAACTGAAGGTCACACCTTCTATTTGAAATTTCTATCTTTTAATTTTAAGTTTTAGTTTAGTATTTAATTTCCTTGTATTTACTTGTAATTTATTTCATTTATGTATTGTTGAACTCTTTTCTATTATTAATGAAAGTTATGTTTAATATTTATTTCATTTTCTTTATTATGCTTTCCGTAATTATTATGAGATAAATATCGCTATGGGTGTAAGTGTGAGTTTAACTTAAGATTTTATATAATATGTGGGTGTTCTCATTTTTAGTATTTTAAATGTTTGGTCACTTAAATTGGGACTTAAACTCAATGCAGATAAGCTGATCACTTTGAAGTGTTAATATTAGATTCTAGACCCAGATATGGACGGATCCAAAATACGGTTTAAGTGATGCATAAAGATTTGAGAGAGCCTTAGAATAGTTACGTTGAGATACGGACTTTGTACGTATTTAACTAAGGTTTATTTGGTTGTCAAACTTTATATCACAAAGAGATTTTGATATATTCCGTTTGCCCAATGTAATCTGAACCTAAATCAACAAAGTTTAAAGTACTAAAAAGGGGAACTTTATGGAAATTTATAAGTTGTCTCTAAAAATTCACTTTCGAGAGATCGGGAGTTCTTTAGATTTGTTATGAATTTTTGACCATATTAATTATTGTATTTATCTTAAGGGACACTTGCACCCGCACCCATCTTTTTATTATCAGTTTATCTATCTTGTAATCTACAATTTTTCACCAACTCTAGAAACCATTTTAAAACAAACCCGAAACTTAATCAAGAAGTTCATAAACGTCTCTGATTCCCAGTAATTCTAATCCCTGTGGAAATGATACTAGTATTTTACCACTTTATTACTTGTCAGCGATCATAGTGTCGGCATGCACTGGCACCGTCATTGTGGGGACTGTGTGCCCATTGTGTGAACACGAACGACTTTAGCTATCAGCAACTGCATCGTTTTGTTTTGTGCCACCAATTTAAAACTACAATATGAACATAAGTTTTTCTGGCTGAGTTGGTTTGTAAGACTTTTTCTACACTCAAGACCCAAGTTCAAATTCCATTAGCTTCATTTTTTTACCATTTTGCTTTTAATTTCAAATTTATTATGTTTCGAATAAAAAATCGCAATAAAAGAGTTGAACCTAAGACCTCATGTATAAAATCAATGAACAAACCAATAGGCCGATTATGATGTTGTAAAAAATATGTCGACATTTTTTTCCATAGTTAAAACGATGCAACCATTTAAAAAGTTTTTTGGGTCCGTCCCTGCATACATCTGAAACGAATCCATATCGTTAAAACCCAAAATCAAAGCCCTTGGTCGATGTGTATGCAAACTACAACATATCCGTTACCAACTTGCCGTCTCAAGTTCGTTGTTGATCCTTGAAAAAACAAACCAACAGATCCGTGACCTTCTCCTGATCTCTGACCCTCTCTTGTCTATTTGGTGTTCATCAAGAAAGAGAGAGTGTGTGTGAAGGTGGGTGGTCCTCATGGTTCAAGGTTGGAAGAGATATATGTTTAATCTGAAACAAGGAAGGTTCCAGGCGTCCTTCTTCATATGATTGAAAGGGTTGCAGGCCTCCTTTTTCATCGGATTTATTATTATTTTTTAAATACAAGGAAGAAGTTAGATAGACAAAAAGGCCCCTCACATGAAAAGCTAATGACAGAGTTAAGATGGTTAAATTAACGGTGTTAAGTGAAAAGACTAGGAGTCTTATAAAAATTAAATGTTAGGGACCATCAACATAGATAATTTGTTTTAAGGACCAAATTCAAAATTAAAATTGAACCATAGGACCACCGGTGTAATTCACTCTTTTTTATTTTCAGTTTTTCTTAATTATGAGAGCTGATTAGTCAATAATATGTGAACAAATTTCATCAAAAACACTTGAGAATTTATTAAATCAAGAATATATATGAAACAAGATTCATCAAAATGAGAAATACATTAAACAATTTAATTTTCATATAAAAACATAAATATATGAAAAAATTTCATGAAGAAAAGAATTATATGAAACACTTTCATCATATTAAACACTTTAATAAAAAAAATTATTAAAAAAAAAACAATGAAACCATGGAGTTTGTACGGTTTGTACAAATTGCTTTGTTTGTATTTGAAATCTTCCCTATATATATATATACACACAGGGGAGATTCCAAATACAAACCACGTCAATTCGTACAAACCATACAAACCGCGTGTTTCATTGTTTTTTCGAATAATTTTTTTTCATGAAAGTGTTTAATATGATGAATTTGTTTCATATAATTCTTTTCTTCATGAAATTATTTTTCTTTCTACGTGAAAATGAATTGATTCATGAAACTCTCAATTTGATGAATCCTGTTTCACATATTCTTGATTCACCAACCTTCATGTATTCTTGATGAAATTTTTTTCATATATTATTGACTAATCAACCCTAATAATTAAGAAAAAGTGAAGAAATTAAAAAAAAAATTGGTTGCATGCGGTTTGTACGGTTTGTACGAATTGACGTGGTTTGTAACGGAAATCAACCCTATATATATATGTGTGTGTGTGTCTATATATATATATAAATATATATAAGTAAAGAAGTGATCCTAGCCCTTCATCGGATCAACATTTGTGGCTTTAATCATGAAGCACAAGATAATTCCTCGCATGGGTATGCAAAAAATAGAGGGATAGTTTTGTAACTTTTACAAATATGTTTCAAAGGAGTTCATATATGAACCCATGTGATTCATAGTTTTGTAACTTTTACAAATATGTTTCAAACGAGTTCATATATGAATCGGTTAATTAGTTCATATGTAAATCACATCGATTCATATATGAATCAGCTAATTAGTTCATATTTGAATTATACAGGTTCATATATTAATCAATTAAAATAGTTCATATGTTAATTACACGAGTACACATATGAATATATAGTTCATATATGAACCTGTTTGTCGAGTATTTGTAAAAGTTACGAAACAATCATCTCTATTTTTACCATAGCAACCATACTTTTAGTCAAATATGAATAGTGACCCTATCAGAGTTGGTAAGCACGTGGGAGACAATAAAGTATCTCTGTGCGTACTTTCTAGCAAGGGTATGGGGGTTTGACATTTATGCATTGAGGATAAGATCAACTTTGATTTTGCTGAGTATGTTTTATTTGATCGCTGATACTTGAGGCTTCAAGGATGAGTCCTCCATGTATCACTGAGTCATACACGAGATCTCACACTTTTGTAGACGAACGTTGCTATCACTGAACCGCTTCAGATCACGAGCTATCTGTCTCTATCTTCAGTTAGGTCTTCGACTGTCGCTAAAGGTTTCTTTGGCGTGAATGTTGTCTTTAGATCTTCTAAGTCCAGATAGTGTTTTGATGGTTTCAGCGAGCACTGAGTGCAATCAGTGTTTGCTCTCGTTGAATTTGAACACTAACTAGAAGTCGGATTTTCACTAAGTATAAAGAGGAATCATAATTAAATCACTAAAGGAGCTTGGATCAACAGAAAAACACAAGGACGTTTTCTAGACTTATTAAAGTTTAGGTTCCACTTTAAAAAATTTCACTAAACCTTGGGGACCAAAACTAGAGTTTACTCTTTTTTGAATGATTTATAAAAATACACCAATAGTGCATTAACATCAAAGAATCCCCATACGAGAAATAATGTCCAAAATCCATAAATATGTGGACTTCTCAATTTTTTATAAAACCAAGTGCATAAGATGCAATTTCATCAAGTGACCATCAACATTTGATAAATCTTAAGGAAAACTCTTAAAACTCCGAAGTAGATATTTTTGACATGTACAAAGTTATCCCAAAGCAATTTGAAAACTTACATTTCTAGGTGATGTTAAACCTAATTTTCAAGCCCATTGTTTAGCTTTCAAAGGTGAAGGTTTGAGATCCCTAAGTAAAGACCTCTACTAATTTTCCCTAGATAATTGCTCAAGTCTAGATAGTACCATAAGCAACCAAAATATCATATCCACAAGAAAACCCAAGCTAGATCTCAAAATACCCAAAATGGTGTTGTTGAAAGAAAGAATCGGACGTTGTGTGAAGCTGCAAGATCAATGTTGAGTGAATCCATGTTGCCAACCTATTTTTTGGCTGAAGCAGTTAACACCGCATGCTTTACTCAAAATAGGTCTATCATAGTCAAAAGGCATGACAAGACTCCTTATGAAGTTTTCCATGGTAGGAAACCTGCAGTTGACTTCTTCCATGTATTTGGTTGTGCGTGTCACATGCTAAATGACAGGGAACAACTTGGAAAATTTGATCCAAAGTCTGATGACGGAATTTTCATGGGCTACTCTCTCTCCTCAAGAGCCTTCAGAATCTTCAACCTGAGAAGACAATGCATAGATGAATCTATTCATGTGAAGTTTGATGAGTTTGAAACATCTTCATTATCTTGTAATGAAGAAGAACTAAATCTTTGGATAAACTCATGTGTTGGTGAAATTCCATCTTCCTCTCAACCCAATCCTTCAAGTCAACAAGATAACAACTCTTCTCAGCCTCCCATAAACACCACCTTATCTCCAGAACCCTCTCTTTCATTTCCACCTCCTGAAACTAACTCTACAGAAGATCATACCCACCTAAACACCATATCTCCCACTAACCTACCTTTACCATCTCAAATTCCTACCTCATCTTCTTCCCTACCTCCTCCCTTGCCTCCTACACTAAAGTGGACCATGGATCATCCAATAGATCAAATCATAGGTGATCCTCAAGTTGGTGTAAAAACAAGAAGAGGCATAAGCAACCTGTGCTTATATGTCAACTTTGTTTCTATTGTTGAGCCTAAGCTGATAAATGAAGCCCTAGCTGATCCTAGCTGGGTAATTGCCATGCAAGAAGAACTCTCCCAATTTGAGAGAAACAAAGTCTGGAAGTTAGTTCCTCGTCCATCTAACAAAACTATTATTGGAACAAAGTGGGTGTTCCGAAACAAGATGGATGAAGAAGGAACTGTCATAAGGAATAAAGCAAGGTTGGTTGCTCAAGGATATCGGCAAGAGGAAGGAATTGATTATGATGAAACTTTTGCTCCTGTTGCCAGATTGGAAGCTATCCGAATATTTCTTGCCCATGCAGCTTACAAGAATTTTCGGGTATTCCAAATGGATGTCAAAAGTGCCTTCCTGAATGGTGATCTAGCTGAAGAAGTGTATGTGAAGCCTTGGTTTGAAGATCCAGTCCATCCATATCATGTGTATCGGCTAGATAAAGCTCTGTATGGACAGAAGCAAGCTCCTCGTGCCTGGTATGATACTCTCTCAGACTATCTTCTTAAAAATGAGTATATACGAGGCAAAGTTGACAACACTCTCTTCTTCAAGAAATCACAAGGTAGTATGATTCTTGTTCAAATTTATGTTGATGATATTATTTTTGGAGCCACCGATGAATCCTTGTGTGATGAGTTTAGCTCCCTCATGCAAAAAGAGTATGAAATGAGCATGATGGGGGAGTTAACTTTCTTTCTTGGTTTGCAAGTAAAACAGTCTCCAGAAGGTGTTTTCATTAACCAAAGTAAATACATTAAAGACCTTCTGAAAAAGTTTCAACTTGATACTTGCTCTACCATGAAAACTCCTATGGCTCCTCCTCTTAGACTTTATTTTGATCCTGATGGTGTCTCTGTTAATATCACGAATTATAGAGGCATGATAGGATCTCTTCTCTATCTTACTGCAAGTAGACCTGATATAATATTTGCTACTTGTCTGTGTGCTCGATACCAAGCAAATCCTAAAGAATCACATCTAGCTGCTGTGAAAAGGATTTTTCGGTATCTGAAGGGTACCATAAATCTGGGTCTTTGGTATCCCAAAGACTCAGGTTTCGATCTCATCGGGTACTCTGATTCTGATTTTGCAGGCTCAAAAATAGACAGAAAAAGTACAACTGGAAGCTGTCAATTACTTGGTGGAAAGCTTGTGAGCTGGTCAAGTAAGAAACAACATTAGGTGTCTACTTCTACAGCTGAAGCAGAATATGTGGCTGCTGTAAGTTGTTGTGCACAAATATTGTGGATGAAAAATCAGCTGTGTGATTATAATAAGATTTTCTCAAAGATCCCAATACTGTGTGACAACTCAAGTGCAATAGCCATTGCCAACAATCCGGTGCTTCATTCACGATCTAAGCACATTGATATCAGGTATCACTTTATAAGAGATCATGTCTCTAAAGGTGATGTGGAACTACACTTCATTCCCGTTAAGTATCAATTAGCTGATCTGTTCACAAAGCCCCTTGATGAAGCAAGGTTCAAGTTCCTCATCGGTGAATTAAGTATGATATATATAGATTAATATATATATATATTATATATATGTATATTTATATATATATATGTATATTTATATATATTATATACATTTATGTATATTATATATATATTATATAATATTTATATATGTGTTTATATATATGTATATAAATAAATTAATAAAAAATATATATATATATATATAGATATATACATAATGTCGGTGACTCACTCACCGACGTCTCCTCTCTCTCTATAAACCCTAATCTACTCTCTCTCTCTCTCTCTATATATATATATATAAACCATATACCTTCGAAACCTTAGCCCTAAACCACCGACGCCATACATCACTCATAAGCCATCGAGGTCGTCCACCAAAGGTAGCCACCGACGTAGCCACCAACGTCACCCACCTCTCCATCCATCCACCGACGCCACCGACAACCACCTCTCCTCCATCCACCGACGCTGCCGACGTCACTTCACAGCCGCCGACATCATTTCTCGCCCACCGACGCCTATCTCTCAACTTCTCACCCGCCAACGGCGACTCTCTTCCCATCCACCGACATCCTCACTAGCCGCCGATGGTCACACCATCTCTCATCAACCCACCGACGTTGTAACCACCGACGTTGAACCAATCACCAAGGTAACCTCTAAAAACCCTTCACATTCTTTAACCCTTTAAAGATAACCCTTAGATTACCAATCTTGGTGACTAAGATTCATTGAACTTATCCATAATGACATCATCAACGTCATTAGTGTCAGAAGCATGCGCCGATTTCAGCCTAAACCGTTAGAATTTTGACCTTTCAATCACCTCAGGTCATCATTGTTTTTGAAAGTTGAAATTTCTCTCCTATATAACCGTTTCTCCCCACTTTCACTTACCTTCTTTCTCGCCTTCTTTTTCTCTATCTCTCAACTTCAAGAACACACCTGCAACTTCTTCAAAGTTCTTAAATGGCGTCCCCATCAAACTCTCCCAAAGCTTCTGAAGAACAAACCCACACCTTTGGATCACTCTCCTTCCCTGCATGCAACTACTTTGGTCGAATCGAAACAGACAAAGCTCACCTAGAATACAATGATGTATGTTGGTTTCTTCAAAGGTGCCCTCTTCAGTATGCTCTAACTGCAAAACCCAAGATGAGTAAGTTTCTTCTGGGTAACTTCTGGCTTACCTGCACATTTGATGCCTCCTCGGATCAAATAATGGCATATGTCCTAAGTGATGATGAACCTGACGTGGTCTTCGATGTTGAAGACCATTCTTCACCTTCCCTCTTATGACTTATATGAGACCTTTCCACTTGGGAACGAACATCAACAGGTGGTGTCAGTTCTTGAATTATATTGAAGAGAAAAGGGGTCCAAAATCCAAGGGTCCTGGTACACTGCTAAGAAAGAATATGGGAAGCATTTGGAACTTCTTCTTTGCCCATCTTATTCTTTGCGTGAGTAAGAAGACAGGAGGTCCGGATCAGGCACCATCTCAGATCACCGAGCTGGCTCATGCCTTAATTTTTCAAAGGAGGATAGACTTTGCAGCATACTTCTTCAATGAAATGATCTCCTCCTTCTCTACATATCGGCGACCTCAGGTACCATTTCAGCGCTTTTTCTCCCTTATTATAAATGCCAAGCTTGCTGATAAACTTGAGAAAAGGGATGATATTGAATATGATCTCCCTCTTCATCAAGTTGGCAACCAAATTATGAAAAAGCGAGTCTTGGCCACTGACAACCCTCTTAGACCTTCTATGATTGAGTTTGCAAGAAATGCAACTCTTGCTTGGGGAGAAAATGAACCTAGACTTCGGAGACCTTCAATATCCAAAGCCACCCCTTCTGTCCCTCGAGTCACCGATGTGCCCAAATCTCGAAAGAGATCCAAGGCGTCGGGCACATCTACCTCCGCACCCACCGATGCCACGAAGCCAAAAGCACTTTTGGCTTCTACCCAGGCATCAAAATCCCAAAAGCGGAGTCACTCGAAAAGCCCCCCAAGGACTTCCTCAAAGAAGTCCAAGGGTACCCAAAGGGTCACAACACATAAGCCACCCACCGACTCCCAAAAGTCAGAGGGTGTTGAAAATATTCTCACTAGACCTAAGGAACAGTCAACCCTTCCCAGCTCCTCCGTGCCCTCCCAAAAGGACACAGTTGTACATAGGGATATCCCCACTAGGCCTTCATCAACTTTTTCATTAGTTGATGAAGATGACTTGGAGTCTCCCATCCAAGGCGTCTCTTCACCACCCTTTGAGCTCTCATAGCTCTTCTTCCAAACTCCACATGAGAGTGCATCACAACCAGGTGCACTTGATGGAGCATCCCACCTTACTGACTTCTTATTTTCCGACACTACACCTTGGCCAAGTACGTCTCTCGTACATGACAAGGCTGTTGAGGAACCCATTCTTGAGGACTCCCCTCATCGACACTCTCCTAAACGTGTCTCCCCCACATCTCCTCACTCTCCGAGGTCCCCCCCAATTAAACCTACAGGTTTGGTGGATTACTCTTCTAGTGATGATGATGATGATGATGATGATGATGATGATGATGATGATCAGCCCCCAAAGCCTCAACTAGCTGCTCCCATGACTTCTCAACAGGGAGATGATCTTATCAAAGCTTTCACCAATTTCTCTCAAGATACTATTCGGAGGGTTGAAGTTTTGGAACATCATGCAAATAAGGATATGGAAAGAATGGCCTCTCTTTCTACTACTCTTAGATCAAGCATTGAAGAGTTGTCGGTGAGTCACCCAACTCTTATGACATGCTTGGATCTCTTGCACTTGGATGTCCTTGATCTTCAGCAAGGTTTTCTCTCAAGTCAAGCTTCAGTAACCTCCTCCATCCAAGAGCTTCGCAATGCCTCTGACAAACAAGCCACCAACATTGCATCCATCCTTCTTATCCAAAAGGCAATTTTGGAGTCTCTTGCCTCTCTTCACTCAAAAATTGAAAAGGTCCAAACTTCTCCTCCAATAGTTGAACTTGATGTTGGTGACACTTTCTTTAATGATAAAGATCGGTTCGTAATTCAAAGGGTAGAAAAGAAAATGGGTGATTTATGCTCTGATGTTGCAAGGATAAAGAATTTTCTTTCTTTAGTGGGTTTCAAGGGTTCAACCACTGAGGGGGAGAAATTAGAGAAAGCAGAAGCCACAACCACAGAACCAGCCGCCGATGCTATGGTCACCAAGACCACAGCCACCGATGATGCAGCCATGGTCACCGAGACCATGGTCACCGATGTTGTTGATCCTCAACCATCACTTTCTGTCACCGATACCACGGTCACCGACGTGACCCCTCCTTTGGTCACCGAGGTGACTCCTCACGTGGTCACCGAGTTAGCTGGAGCAACGATTGAGGGGGAGAGTATCAGTGCTCGATCCCTTGAGGAAACTGAAGAAGAAAAAGAGAGGAAAAGACTTGAAAAAGCTAAGGGAAAGAAGCCTCTTTCTCAGGATGAACAACGTGAAGAGCAAAAGAAGAAGAAAATATTCAAAGGCCCTGAAGCAGATTCTCTTCGACTACAACATGCCCTTTCACTCACCGATCCCCTTGGAGTTATTCTTACTGAAGCTGAAAGGGAGGAAGCACTAAGGGCTCAACTTGAGTACGATCAGACAAATGTACTCAAGTTAGCTCAAGATGAAGCTACTCATGCCATGGTCGCAGATGCTCTTCAAGCTCAGAAAGATGAGCTTGAAAACATAAACAAAAATTCTGAAGCTGTGAAGACTGTTGCAGAAGCCAAGAAAACCAAGGAGGTTGATTGGTTCAAGAGGAGGCTGAAAAATCGAAAGGATGATTCTAAGATCATCGGTGCCACCATTCACCCTATAACCAAAAATTCTCCTAAGTTGCTTATCACAATAAAAAGGGCTGACACTCTCAACAAAACTTATGAGATAGAATGGTTGGAGGTCTTGGGGATTACAGAATGGATGGAAATTGGCAATCATGTATCCAAAAGTAAGAGCAAGTACAAAGACTTTGTACTTGATACACTCCGAAAATTCTTCATCAAAATGGTTAAAATTCAAAGGGAACATGAGAGAAAGGGTATAAATCTCTCCATTCCGACTCCAATCGCGTACCCGGAGCAAACTATGATAACTGAACCTGAACTTGGGGTTTTCTTTGAAGACATCTTTAGAAACATAGGTTTCTTCAGAGCGTCTGACATTCCAAGGGCTCACAGCTTTTTTCTCTCTGCTATTCTAGGAGTGCCTCTGGTTGAAGACCATGGAATCACAAGGCTTATCTTGGATGAGCTAAAAAGAAGAGAACCCACTCCTTGAATATTCTGCATATAGTATGAACTTTATTAATCATGTACTCTGTGTGTTGTACAATCCTGTGTGTTTATTAATAAAGGTTCATACTTTTCTTCATCCCAATTCTTGTTCATACCTTTATTTTTTTTCTTGCAAATACACATACTTATACTTATATTTATACTGTATATACTCAGTTAAAAAAAATCTGAGTCAAAAGAACCCAAAAGAAAAATAGAAAGGGTCAAAAGTATTTCTTTCTAACATACAGGTATCATCATCAAATAGGGGGAGATTGTTGGGTCACCGATGATTTGGTGATGAACCTTCTCTATTATTTGATTGATCTTTTACAGGTTCTTTTGAAGGTCTGAAATATGCTTCAAGTATTGGAGAATCAAAGACTATCCAATCAAGGGTTGTACATCAAAATGTGGAATTTTTGATGTATCAACTAACATTAATATTCAGATCACTTGCCGAAATCACCAGTGTAGATTGGTCACCGACCTGACAGATTGGGTCATCAGACAGGTCACCGACCTGACTGTTTGGGTCACCGATCTTGGATGAAGGTCACCGAAGTGACAGGTAAGGTCACCGATGCACATTTGGGTAACCGATGAATTGGGTCACCGATTCATGCACAGGGTCACCGATGATGTGCACGTGGTCACCGAAAATTGCAGTTGCCTTTACTTGAGGTTGTGATAACAAGTCACCAATATAAGGATGTACACTTGCCAACACTTAGTGAAAAATGAAGATCACCAAGCAATGTGTACACTTATCAATTCCAACCTTACAAGGCACTAACCGATGTGATACATGGTTCCATATATCACTTAGCAATTTTCAGAGATAAGTTCTTGACTCACAATAAATGCAAGATACGTGGGCAGCAAGAACTTGGGAAGCAAACCTTAAATAAAGACATTCTCTTTATTCTTATAAAAGGGATGTTTGTCTTTTAGCTAAAAGGTTTGATGGGACTTCACAGAGCATGAAGAAAAGAAGATAAAGTTATCTGACATTGTGTGCTACAAAGAATGGTTCATCCATTATCCTAGTACAAAAGGAGTGGCCTCTTCCTTTGTCCATCAGATATACTTCCAGCTAATGAATCCTTGACAGTTGTCCACATGCATCCCATGCATCGGCACTATAAAAGGAGATGAAGTCCTTCCCATAAATCTTACGCTTTCAACAAATCTTCTGTGTGTTCATTTGTTTGAATCCGGCAATCCTGTGTGTTCTAACAGTGTTAGATTAACTTCTTTAGCGTACAAGTTAATTACTGTTAAATTAACTTCCTTAGTGTATAAGTTAATTTCATGTGTTTTAGTTTGTTAGAATAGTGTGTCTGTTCTTTTCCGCAACAAACTTCTGTCTAAAGAAGAGTATATTCTGTGTGTTTGTATTCAACCCCCCCCCCCCTTCTACAAACTCTCTTTTAGTTAGCCATCTCTAAACATGGACTAACAATTACTTTATCTAATTTAATTTGTCCTGAAGGATTATTCAAAATGGTAACACATACAAGGGTCTCTCTCTCTCCCTCGCTCTCTGTGTGTGTGTATATATATATGTCGCCTTAAGGCACGCCTTAAAAAATGCCATGGCCTCCCCGTAACTACTAAAGCTTGAGGTTTGACTTTCCGCCACGTCACACCTCGCACCATTTAGAACCTTGGCATCAACCCATGGCTATTAGGTTGGGTTGTTTAATCACCTTCAAACCAGCTAACCTAACCAGAATGAATAGTAACTCGCATCCCCAAATAAAGGCTCAACTAATAAACAACGTGCATCTTCAATATCTTTACGGAAGTTATCCCTTGTGTGTCACCAAGAATTACTGCTGATGAGGTTTGCTTTCGTGAAAATCCTCTTCTTAGATGGGGTGAAGGGTTGGCCAAGTATGGGAAAAAGAAGGTTGGCCCTGATGATATTGTTGATAAAGAGGATGAAACCTGAAATGGAATGATTGATGGTGTCAGTGACTCAGATGCTTTGTTTCCTTGTTCTTTTAAATTGCCTCACAAAATCCCCGGCCTTACTTAGTTTTTTGTAACCATGTTACAAACAAACTAAATGAGGTTGTGGATTTTATGAGGCATCTTAGTATGACTAGGAAGCAAAGGTTCGAAATTGCTGACACCATCAACCATTTCGTTTATGGATCGCGCCTCCTCATCAACAATGTCATCAGAGCCAACCTTCTTTTTCTCATAATTGGCCAACCCATCACCCCATCGGAATGAGTCATTTTACTAGAGCAAACATCATTAGTAAGAGTCCTTGGTGTTAGGTAAGGGACAACATCCTTTGAAAGGGATTGAAGAGAATTGTTATTACTTAAATTAAGTGTAACAATCCCCCTAAATTATAAAATAAAAGATAATATAAAAACACCAATTTTCTCCGAAATATACGAACTTTACTTCAAAAGTGCCTATTGTTTAAAAAAAATGAAGAAAGACAATGCAAGTATCAAAGTTCTATAAGAACATATTTAATTGTAAACAGAACTAGATTATAATAGGGCGGTCTTCAGAATTTAATGACATCTCTAATTGTCGTACCTTCAAGAGCCCCCTACATAGCTCCGACTCAACTCAGATCTCACTAGGACCCGATTTACATGTTGACATGAAAAAGTTTTAGGTTTAAAGTATTGTGAGTTCAAGCAGGTTTTAACACAAGCATAAAATGGTCAAACAGAGAGACTGCAAATGCAACCATGACAAATAACCAACATGAATTTGTAATAAAATTCAAGGAATAGTCTAAATACTAAAATAAAGACATTTTTGACATATATAAAGTTTTCTCAAAGCAATTAGAACCCACTTTTGTTGGATCCTGGTTAGATACACAATCCAAGCTTTCTTTGATGCAGAACTTGAAGAATCAATTAAATTCTCCAAACCACACCTCTATTACTCAAAAACTGCAAGGGTTTGCCCCAAAATACCTTCTAGATGAGCGAAAGTGAAGGGAGGTGAAGAGAAATGAGTAAACCCTTGAAAATAGGGGTTTTAACTCGTCAGAGTCACCCTGCGACCTCCACCGCGACTTAAGTCATGTGGTAAATTGCACATAATGCATGGGTCGAGGCTCCAATAGTCATGTAGGTTTATGGCCGACAAAAATCAGTGTGTTATAACACACTAAAATGGAAGGTTTTCACCTACGACCATTTTCCTAAGAAATCCGTCGCTAAAGGGTGATTCGTCACAAAACTGTCACAAAATTTGGTGGTTAATTTGTTGGTGGGTAAATCAAATTAGTGACAGATTACTCAGGAAATTCCTGGGTAATCGGTTGGTATTTTCTTGAAAACATCGAATTTCACTAGAATCATTAGTATTTCCTGGGTGATTTGTGGTAATCACCCAAGGAAATTTCCCTGGGTGAATATTTATGGGTGAAAGTCATTTTTTTGTAGTGTTAGGTTAAGCCTCTATCTTGGGGATGAGAGTTACGGGTTAGATGGTTTGAAGGCATTTAAACAACCTAACCCAATAGTTGCATGTTGATGTTATTTTCTATCAATTAGGTCGTGGTTTACCTTGGGTTGGATTAGGTTGGGTTGGGTCGGGTTGGATTAGGTTGGGTTGGGTCGGTTTGCTTGGTTTTTGAGTTTTTGTACACCCCTAACGCTAAGTGTTTCAACTCGACCAACCCAACATGCATTGTTTAGGTTGGGTTTGGTTATACTTGTAACATATTTTTAATAGGATTGAGATTTTTTTAAACTGCATTCAATGGGTTGCTCAAACGACTTTAAAACAACCAAAATAACTCGTTTGCGCCCTACTTAAACATAACATAATGATGTTGCAGTTCTATCGCAGATATGTTATCTTTTGATAGTAATTGATTGCCAAATTATAGGATCTATTTTTGTTTTATATTCTTTCCTTTACCATGTGAAAGCTAAATGATTTTCACCTTAATTGGAGAGACTTCCATTTAGACTATATATAGCCAAAGATACATAGGGATAATTATTACAGTAACGATATTATTTACAAGGAAAGAATATAAAACAAAGAATAGATCTTATAATTTGACAATCAATTATGTTTGATTGCTATCATCTTTTATTTCAAACATTTTACCAATTACATGGAAAAGCAACAATAATACACACTAACAAAAATTGACTATCACCCACAAAAATTCACCCAGGAAAATTTCCTTGGGTGATTACCACGGATCACCCAGGAAATACTAATGGTTCCGGTAAAATCCGATGTTTTCAAGAAAATACCAACGAATTACCCAGGAATTTCCTGGGTAATCTGTCACTGATTTGATTTACCCACCGACAACTTAACCACCAACTTTCGTGACGGTTTTGTGACGAATCACCCTTTCACAACGGATTTCCCAGGGAAATGGTCATAGGAGAAAGTCTTCCATTTTAGTAGTGCCACTAATGAAAATATTTAACAAATGCAACTCCAAAATATCGATACATCTCCAATATCACTTGTGGAGTCGTTGTTACATTCTTGTATATACATAGTATGAATTCCATTAAGTTTATGTACAATGGCGGACCCAGGATTTTTCCCTAGTGGGTGCACTCTTAAATTTGATCAAATGTCCTCAAAGCCGTTTGATGTATTTTCGGTTGATTTCGAGGGATTTTTTAGCCAAATTCCCTGTTCGGGAATTTTTTTATGTTTTTCGGTTGATTACAAAAGATTTTTAAGGTTTTAGGTTGATTTCGCGAGATTTTTTTACAGTTTTTGGTTGATCTTGAGGGATTTTTTAGGGTTTTTGGTTGATTTCAAGGAATCTTTTATGGTTTTTGGTTGATTTTAAGGAATTTTCAAAGTTGTGCTCCTTTAACCTTTGAAATATAAAAAAATCAGCGAGTGCACCTCATGTAAACTTTACGAAATGCAATTCTTTTTACTCTTAAGGAACACGGTTGAGCGGTAGCACGGGACCTCCCTCCCTATAGGAAGGGTCCGCCCCTGTTTATGTACGAATGCATATATACTTGCATACATAATACATATATATTGATGAATATACTAATCCACATATACAAATTTTGATGGTATGTACGCATCAACATATATATACACATATTGGTTCTCACAGTTAGGGTGTTGATCATAACTCCTCTCAGTGATTTGAATATGATTCCTTTTGTATACTTAGTGAAATCCCTTAGTTAAGCTTCTGCTCAAATTCAGCGATAGCATACGCTGATTGCCATCAGCGATCGCTGAAGATCAAGGAGCAATAAGCTTATCTCTGAAGACCTGAAGATCAGCTATCACACCAGAAGATCATTCAGCGACAGTCGAAGACCAAAGCTGAAGAAAGAGATAATCAGCTAAGTGACCTGAAGCGGTTCAGCGATAGCAGCGATTATCTACTCAAAATGTGAAGTCTTGTAAAGCCTCAGCAACACTGAAGTTCATCCTTGAACATTCAGTGTCAGCGATCAAATGAAGCTTCCTCTACAAGATTAAAAGTTTGATCTCATCCTCGATGCACAAAAGTCAAACCTAGAACCATGTCAGAAAAGGACGTACGACTTGTCTCTTATGTCCCCATCATATCTGATACGGTACTGTTCATATTCGGCCAAAAACATGGTTGTCTTATTTACAAGGATAAGCTTCCTATCCAAGCTTGACACGTGACATGTACCTTTTGCTTTGCATTAAATGCAAACGGGTATAAATAGATGAAGATATCTTCTTCATCTACATGCATGCTTCCTTCTAGCCTATACCTTCTGTATTCTTTCTTTCATCCTCTTGTGCATCAAACTGTGTGTTTCTTTAGTTACAATAGAATAGGTTTTTAACTTGTTCTAATTCCGCTTGTAACTGTAAATTTGTTTATTTTCAATAAACTCATTTAAAAACTAAAATCTGTGTGTTTGTATTCAACCCCCCCCCCTTCTACAAACTGTTTACTTAATATTTAACTTTTGTAGACCCTTATTGGGACCAACAACTGGTATCAGAGCAGTGTTGTTATCTTTCTCTTTAAAATATTCTTTTTTAGATCATATTTTAAAATGACAAACCCTAATACAAACTACAACGATAACGGATCTTTAGCTAAACCTCCAAGGTTCAGCCATGATAATTTCCCTTTATGGAAAGAAAGAATGTCACTTTTTCTAGAGGGATCTGATCCTAAGATCCCATACTATGTAGAAAACGGACCTTTCGTTCCTACAGCCATAGTAGCAGCTGTATCTGCCACTGCTACTACCCTAGCCGTCGCTGAAAGGAGTATTGTAAAAACTCCAGATCGATGGACTGAGGAAGACAAGAAAGAAGTTGCTATTGATGCGAAAGCACGATCTATAATAGCAATGTCTTTACCTGATGAAGTATATCATTCTGTAATGAAAATGAGAACTTCAAAAGCCATGTGGGATACTCTATGTATCCAATATGAAGGAACTTCTGAGGTTAAAGTAACTAGATGCATAAACCTTGTAAGAAAATACGAGAGTTTTATGTATCAAAAGGGTGAATCTCTCTCTCAAATTCACCAGCGATTTAACTGTCTGCTGATTGATCTCAAATTAGTCGATAGGGTATATTCAAATGCTGAAATTCTGACAAAATTCATGGAGGTATTGCCCGATCAATGGGCAGTGTATACTACATGTATAAAACTGTCAAAGAATCTTGAAACCTTGTCCTTAAGTGCATTGTATGGTATGCTCTTAAATGAAGAACAATCCCAGCTTTTAAGGAAAAATCTTCTTAAAGAACTCAAGGGTGCTAAAAGTACTTCCTTAGCACTTGTGACTTCTGAAGGAACTTCTTCTAAAAATGGTTCTTCTTCTACCATCACCTCCATCACTGAATTAGTTCAAACTGATTCAGAAGATCAACTCACTGATGCTGACATCTTTGAGTTTGATAACTCTCTAGCTCTTTTAACCAACAACTTTAAAAGTTTTGCTAGAAAGAGAAATTTTCGAAAATCTTCTAACCTCTCTGACTCTGAAAAACAGAAAACGTTGCCTGCTGAAAAAGCCTCAGCTATCTGTTTTAATTGTCAGAGAAAGGGTCACTTTGCAAGTGAATGCAGGTCGAAGAAAGTTGCTGCTCCCACTACCTCCCATACCTCTGATAAACAGGAAAAGTATTTGAAAATAAAAAACAAATACAGAGATATGAAGAAAAACCAGCAAAAAGGCAAAGGCCTCGTCACTGAAGAAGCTGACTGGGATGCTGAAGATGACTGGGCCAAGACCTTTGAGAGTCTGGTTCAGATGAAGAAGATCTTGCCTTTCTCTGTCTAATGGCAAGAATAGAGGATGCTGAAGAAGTCTCTGAAACTTCTTCCTCTGAGTCTCCGTCTACTCAGGTAAACATTCCCTCCGACTCTTTACTCTCTGAAAAGGATAACCTGTTGCCTCTCGATGCAATGACAGTTGATTTTTGCAACGCCTTGAATGGAAAGATTAAAGCTGAAAAAATTAACACTGACTAATCTGAACAATTGAAAAATTGCCACATAAGAATCAAAGAACTTTCCAAACTTGAGGACTCTCTCAAAGACCAAGTTTTTGTAAATCAAACAATAAGCATTGAGAAACAACAAGCTATCGCTGATAGGAAAAAGGCTATTGCTGATCTCAAGTCTGAAAAAGCAACCATCGAAGGATGGTGTAAGGCTTCTGATAAAGTCAATGAGATAATCAATGCCCAAATACCTATGAAAGTAAGAAGTGGGTTAGGCTATAACCCTGAAAAGGAAGAATCAGAGAATGATCGTTCCATGCTCAAGTTTGGAATGTTTATCTCTTCTATCCCTGATCCTTCTTCTTCAACTTCTTCTTCCTCTTTCTCTAAAGAGAAGCTTCCTGTGGATTATTCTAAGAAGGTGATCAAAAACAAGTTTCTTGACCATGTTCCTAAGAATAAGAAAACTCTAGATAAGAACAAGAAGTCCTCTGAGAAGATTTCTAAATCTGGGAAGAAGGTCCCTGATTATTCTCAGAGACCAACTGCCAAGATTAAAATCGATCTCACTTCTACCCCTGAAAAGGTTGTAATACCTCCAAGGACCATGGATAAAGGAATTCTTGGACCTATCCCTGAGAAACTTCCTGCTCCCTCTCTTATCTCCAAACCTTTTAAGTATAGGAAATGCTTTCACTGTGGTGAAACAACCCACATTGCAAGCAAGTGTCCTCAGCAAATGGTGTTGCTGAAAGAAGAAATCGAACTATAATAGAAGCAGCTCGCTCTATGCTCAGCGAATCGCGTCTTCCAACTCAATTATGGGCTGAAGCTGTCAATACAGCATGCTTCACTCAAAATCGATCCCTGATTGTTAAGCGATTCAAGAAGACTTCCTATGAATTATTTCATGGGAGAAGACCCACTCTGAAATATCTTCACATTTTTGGATGTACGTGTTACATTCTGAATGACAGAGATCATTTGGGTAAATTTGATCCCAAAGCTGATGATGGTATATTTCTTGGATACTCCTTTGTGTCTAAGTCTTTCAGAGTATTCAACAAAAGAAGACAACACGTTGAAGAATCTATGCATGTCAACTTTGATGAATCTCGTCCCATTCATCCTTCTCATAATCTTGATGGTGATGAAGAATTGAATGCTTGGATGGAATCTCATTATGGGGAACCTGAAACATACTTCAGCAATCAAACTCCAGTTGATGTATGTGATGATGAAATCCCTGTAACTCAATAAGTAACAATCATCCATCTTCAGGGATAAATGTTACTCCTTTAAATCAGATTCCTGTTACTGGTTCATCTCTTGGAAATTCCTCTGTGAATAACCAAACCTCTTTTGAAAATCAATCCCCTGAATTGATTCTAAATGAAGTACACATTCTTTGAAACAAGTCCTATTCCGGAATACGAAGAACGGTGTCGCCCGAATCCGTCGTTGATCTCTCTCCTCAACCACCCATTTCCGGGCCGATGGATGCAAACCATCCAATAAATCAGATTATTGGTGATCCCACTGCAGGTAAAACACGTAGAGGCACAGGTAATATCTGTCTTTATGTTAACTTCATTTCTCTCTCTAAACCTAAGAAGATAGATCAAGCTATCTCTGACCCTAGCTGGGTTTCGGCTCTGCAAGAAGAACTGACTGAATTTCGTAGAAATAAAGTTTGGAATCTTGTTCCTAGACCCTCTGATAAAACCGTCATAGGAACCAAATGGGTTTTCAGATATAAGCTAGATGAAAACGGGACTATAATTCGGAATAAGGCTAGACTTGTTGCTCAAGGTTATAGACAGGAAGAAGGAATTGATTATGATGAAACCTTTGCCCCTGTAGCTCGTTTAGAAGCCATAAGACTCTTTTTAGCTTATGCTGCCCATAAAGACTTCAAAGTTTTTCAAATGGATGTTAAAAGTGCTTTTCTAAATGGAAAACTCAGCGAGGAAGTTTATGTTGAACAACCCCTTGGTTTCTCAGACCCTAACCACCCTGGTTATGTTTTTAAACTTGAAAAAGCTCTTTACGGGTTAAAACAAGCTCCTAGAGCTTGGTATGATACTCTCTCTAAATTTCTTCTTAAAGACAAATTTGTTCGTGGAAAAATTGACCAAACTCTGTTTTTAAGAAAATATAAAGGTCATACAATTCCGCTCAGATATATGTTGATGACATTATCTTTGGTTCCACAAGACCCAAACTATGCACTCGTTTCGCTGCAAGAATGCAAAAACAATATAAAATGAGTATGATGGGTGAACTAACATATTTTCTAGGTTTGCAGATTAAGCAATCTGACAAAGGAATTTTTATTTGTCAAAGCAAATATGTTAAAGACATGCTGAATAAATTTGACATGAATCAATGCTCAGCGATGAAGACTCCTATGGCGCCTCCTCTGACATTAAACAAGGATCCCAATGGGAAACCAGTCAATGTCACTGCCTATCGAGGAATGATTGGGTCTCTGATGTATCTTACAGCGAGTAGACCAGACATCATGTACGCCACATGTCTCTGTGCTCGGTATCAAGCTGAACCGAAGGAATCCCATCTAATCGCTGTAAAGCGAATCTTCAGATACCTGAAAGGAACTCCAAATCTTGGTCTCTGGTATCCCAAAGGCTCAAGATTTGATCTTATTGGTTACTCTAATAGTGACTTTGCAGGTTGTAAGATTGATAGGAAAAGCACCACTGGTGGGTGTCAGCTGCTAGGTGGAATGTTAATAAGTTGGACAAGTAAAAAGCAAAACTCAGTGTCCACTTCCACCGCTGAAGCTGAATACGTAGCAGCTGGTAGTTGTTGTGCTCAAATCCTTTGGATGAGAAATCAACTCAGAGACTACGATCTAAAGCTCTCTAAAATTCCTATTTACTGTGATAGCACAAGTGCTATAGCAATTGCTAACAACCCTGTACTTCACTCCAAAACCAAGCACATTGACATCCGATATCACTTTATCAGAGATCATGTGATGAATGGTGAAGTTGAGCTCCATTTTGTTCCTACTGAATATCAGCTCGCTGATCTTTTCACCAAGCCTCTTGACGAAACTAGATTCAATCTACTCATCAGCGAACTTGGTATGTTGAACGCTGAATAATTTATTAATCAGTGATCGACAAAGGATTACAAATAAAGCCTTCAGACTTTCCATTCTCTGAACTCTGATTCAGCGATATCTAGGCCATCTCCTCAGGTATTATCTTCTAATCTCTTAACACTCTTTGATATCCTTTCTCATCAAAGAATGTCTCTCTTATTTAAAACTCCTCACTGACAATCCTTTATTATTAGTGATGGAGATTTTTCTAAAATTATTAATGATAACCCTTCCTTATAAATAACCATCATTATAATCTTTTAAAAATAAAAGAAAAGGACACGTCAGACCTTTTTCTGACACACGACGGACCACGACGTTTCCATTCCAACTCCTTTCTTGGAACGTGCGCCAGGTCATCATTTCTTTTTCAAAAAGCTAAAACCTTCGTTTAGCTATCCTTTCTTTCTCTCTCCTCATGCTATTTAAGCATTCCTTTTGCCTCACTTTATTCCTTCCGCTTTCATAACTACCCTAAAGGCAAAAGAATCTTTCGAATCTTCAAGCTTTCTCCAAGAACACCAAGAACACGTACTTGTGCGTTTTTCTCCTTTACTCAACTAAGGTTTGATCTAAACCTTATATTAAGAACTGGAAACAACTCGTTTCATCTTTCTTATCTATTTCATTCTTAAAATCAATAAAATATTGCTTTAAAAGTGAAAACAAATTTCTCTTTCAAAACACTGTTCTTAGAACAGAAGACTTTCTTTATTTATTTTTTTAAATTTCTTTTACAATTTTTTATTTTTTATTGCCAACAAGCATTTTGATATTGTTCATCAAAATACTTGTTTCTTTGATCTTATACTTGGTACTTTTTATACCAAAACTCTGGTTTATACATTCATGTATTAAAACCATGATTTATCTCTTTGGTGTTGCCATTTTTCCTACAGAAATGGCCTCTGCTTCCAACATCACTGAAACTGTTGCTGAAAACAAGTTGGTCGCTGCACCAACCTGCCAATTCGAACTGGAAAAGTCTACTTTCAAACCATGCAATTACATTGCATTGGTCAACATTCCCTCTGAACGCCCTCAGTTCAAGGACGCTACAACCTTCCTAAAGGCGTGCCCGCTGATGTATGCTTTCGTCCACAACCCAGTGGGCATTGCCTCTCACCTTCAGGCTCTCTGGTACACGGCGCAATGTACCACACTGAAAACAGACAAAGGCACTGTCCTTCTTGCTATCTCCTTCACAATCCCTGATCTTGGCTTCTTCGCGTTCTCAGCGGGGTTTGTACGCAAGGCGCTAAGACTCCCTCAGCGCAAGAAGAATGAGCAATGGGGTGCTGAACCAACAAAGCAGCAGATAGACGCTTTCTTGGAATCCATTGGCTACAATGGGAGAACCCCTTGGTGAAGACGGTGGGTTCAAAGCTGGAAAAGAAGCGACTCTCTGCTCGCTGGCAGTATGTTTTCACCCAGGTCATTCAGTGCCTAGGGTCAAAGGTTGGCTCCCACGATCAGGCGAGCAAACATTTTCAAGACCTTGCCTTTTCTCTCTGCACGGGTCATCCTCTAAACTACGCTGATTACATCTTCAGCGATATGTGCAGCCGCCTCAACGCCTCCACCAGACATCACGTTATCCCTTACCCACGTTTCTTCTCCACAATCCTTGAAGAAGCTTTCGGGGAGAGCTACCCGAAAGTTGGTGACTTCGCCTTCTCTATGGTAGGGAAGAAGTCCCTGGACCTGGAAGAACGTCCAGGTGATGCTCCTCTCACTCCCTATATGCTACAAATTATAGGAGCACCTCTTTTAGTGACCTCCTCGCTGCCCATTCCCTCAGCGAGTACCCAAGGCACTACTGCTGCAAAGAGGAAAACCCCCACTGATGGTCATAAGAAGACCATCGCACTAAAGAAGCCTAAGAAGGTGGTCTCTCAACAGACCATCCTCTCTGATTTTGGTGTACTTCAATCACCACCCTCATCCACAGCCACTCCAACGGTTTATGCTGCCGTTGAAGCTTCATCAGCACTACCACCACCATCAGTGACTAAGGTCTCTGAAGGTGTTATAGCCAGCTCTGCTGAAGCTGGATCAGGTATTACTTTCACTACCCTCTCTACCTCTTCCATCTCTACTTATTTGGTCCTCACAACAGCAAGTGACTCAGTGATAGTTGTCCCTATCTCTGATAATGCTGAAATGCACGCAGTCCAAACCTCAAAATTGTTTAGGCAATCTGAGTTTTGGAAAGCCAATTTAAAAGGACCTCAGAGTATCTCTTTCAGATACTCTAAGACATCGGTCGATGATCCTCAGGACACTACCTCTGCAAAAGTAGTCCCTGAGAATAATCCTCATGATATTCTCAAGGAAAATAATGATATTTTTCATCCATCATCTAATCTGGATTCTTTTCTCGCCTCTTTGTCAATGTCATCAGCGGCTGCCACTGCTCCTGTCTACTCAGCGACAGCGACCACAACCACCACCACCACTTCGAAGCCGATGATGAAGTCTCCTCAACGCCCTCCCAGTGCCAAAAAGCTCAGGGATGTCAAGATGGAGAACCTTGCCCCCAAGCTTCCTCCCAGGGTCACTGAGTTGCCTCCTGTGTCCCTGCCTGCTCCCACATTCCCTGCCATTGACCATCTGGTCAATGAGTGTGCTCTAACCAGAGCCAGGCTGGACACTCTGCAAACTTCAGCAGAGTTGATTTTCAGGCAGGTCGCTGGCACTCCAGGAATGAAGATCAACGTCAGCAACTTAGTGTCTGACATTCAGTCTCTGAAGGACGACCACAAGGACCTTCGCCAATCTCTCACCAACATTGAGCAAAAAGTTGATGCTCAGGCCGCTGTCCTCGAGTCTATTCTAAAGACTCAGTCTGAAATGATGCAGGCTCTCTCAAAGCTCAGTGAGACTGGTCCCTCATTTGCTTTTGCTGATCGGACCATGCTGGAGGACGTGCACACGAATGTGCGCACTCTGATGATCCATGTTCTGCCCCATGATAACATTGAGGGGGAGAAGGTGGCCAAAGAGTTCGCTTACGAACTTATCGACGAGCACAATCGACGGTTTCCAGATGAAAGGATCTCTCCCTACATCCAACGACCAGAACCTTCCTCCGCTGCAAGATTTGATGATGATGATGAGAAAGAAGAAGATGATGAAGAAGAAGAGGAACGCATCCCTCACTATGAGGTTGATGATGATGATGATGATGACTTGGGTTTTACAATGGAGCACTTCAGATTATCCAGATCAAGCACATCTCAGCTAGAGCCCTTGGGGGACGGAGCTGGACCTTCAGCCAGAGTGGTCGACCTTGAGGCCACCATCCCTATATCAGAGGGGAGACCGCTGATAAGGTATCACTTCAGCTTATCCCTTATTTTACTCCTCTCTCTGAATCCCCTTATATAACCCTTCCTCCTTCAAACCCTCTCTCTGATAAATCTCCTTTCTCTCCTTCCCTCAGTGATCCCTGTCCCCCAAAGGACTCATCCACAAGGAAGGAACCTTCTCCCAAAGAGCAGTTTATGTACATAGAGGAAACTGACTCTGAGGAAGAAGAAGGCCTCATCCCTCGGCGTCGCGTTCAGAAGCAGATCATAAGCGAGCCTGAAGAGGAAGAAAGGCGAATAAAATTCCTACGGGAATTCGAAGCCAAGAGAATAAGGGTGCCCCCAAGAAGACCCAATAAACGCTGTACCAATCAGGATGGTAGATGAATTCTATTTTTTATCCAAGGAAGAGAGATAACAAGCTTTGGAAGCTCAGAGGATCAGAGATGAAGAAATAAAGCAAACTGAGAATGATCTTGCTTTAGCAAGGAAGATTCTCAGGGAAGACTCAGCAAGAGACAAAGCAGCCAAAGAGCAATTAGAAAAGAGTGAACGGCTTGATGCAGCTCTGGCTCAGAAAGAACTTGTACAGGAAAACCTGAACGTAGATCCCATTCTCGCTTAACGGAAGATTCTCACTGCACTAACCACTGAAGCCATAACTAAGAACTGGATTGGTGCACAGAGATGCTGAACTTTCGAAGATCTGATGACAAAATCATTCATGCAACTATCCAAGGGCGACACTCCAACAGAGGTGGTCCAAAGGTATATGTAAGAATGACAAGGCCATCCAGAACAGAGAGAGAAAAAGCAAAATTCTTAAGGTTATATGGATACACTGAATGGCTCGAAATCAGAGATGCCATTCAGGGTTCCAAATCCAAGTTCAAGAATGTGGTAGAAGAGGAGTTGAATCAGTTGTTGCAGAGAATGTCACAACATGTGCAAGTTCCCCCTCTCCCTGAACCAACAAAGAAGAAAAGATCAGTTGCTGAAGGTGGCTCAAGTTCGAAGAATGAGCATGAAACTAAGTTTGATTATCAAAGCATTCTTGGTCATCTTGAGCTCCCTGATATATCAATGCTTTGTACCTCTCTTCCTCAAGACCGAAGATATCAAGAAGACGAAATCATCTCACTGCCTGAACCTGGTATGATATTATTGGATAATGAAGGGTTCTTAGGACTCTTCAGAAACCAAGAAATTCACAGGGCCCCTTCCTCTCTCATAAAGATCATGCTTTAGCGCTGCTGGTCAGATACTTCTCTTATAAACAGACAGAAGACTCTTTATGAGAATGACCTACAAAGAAGAAACGAGAATATCTCTGACTAGTCATAGTTTTCTACTTCCTTTGTAATATTTCTTCAGTGTACAAGTACTTTACCTTTATCATTGTAATTTCATTTCGCTGTAATTCTTTAGATTATAATTAATGAAATTCAAAGTATTTTACTCCATCCTAGTACTGAAAAGATCCCTGAAAATAGTAAAAGGGACAATTAACATAAGAGTTCTATCGTCGTTACACTATCTTTTACTCACTGATTTTTCACTCTGAAAATTCAATCAGTGAATGTACTTTAAGCTTATCTACGTGTAAAATTGTGCTTTCATATCCTTATCAATGAAACTCGATTTAGATGATAGACTAGCTGAAAAAGACTTTACAGATTAGTACTTGAAAAAAATTTCTTTAAATATTTTCTAAGTCCTTTACTAGTCTCTTAAAGCAATTTTCCTATGTTGCTTAATCATAATCAAATAGGGGAGATTGTTGATCATAACTCCTCTCAGTGATTTGAATATGATTCCTTTTGTATACTTAGTGAAATCCCTTAGTTAAGCTTCTGCTCAAATTCAGCGATAGCATACGCTGATTGCCATCAGCGATCGCTGAAGATCAAGGAACAATAAGCTTATCTCTGAAGACCTGAAGATCAGCTATCACACCAGAAGATCATTCAGCGACAGTCGAAGACCAAAGCTGAAGAAAGAGATAATCAGCTAAGTGACCTGAAGCGATTCAGCGATAGCAGCGATTATCTACTCAAAGTGTGAAGTCTTGTAAAGCCTCAGCAACACTGAAGTTCATCCTTGAACATTCAGTGTCAGCGATCAAATGAAGCTTCCTCTGCAAGATTAAAAGTTTGATCTTATCCTCGATGCACAAAAGTCAAACCTAGAACCATGTCAGAAAAGGACGTACGACTTGTCTCTTATGTCCCCATCATATCTGATACGGTACTGTTCATATTCGGCCAAAAACATGGTTGTCTTATTTACAAGGACAAGCTTCCTATCCAAGCTTGACACGTGGCATGTACCTTTTGCTTTGCATTAAATGCAAACGGGTATAAATAGATGAAGATATCTTCTTCATCTACATGCATGCTTCCTTCTAGCCTATACCTTATGTATTCTTTCTTTCATCCTCTTGTGCATCAAACTGTGTGTTTCTTTAGTTACAATAGAATAGGTTTTTAACTTGTTCTAATTCCGCTTGTAACTGTAAATTTGTTTATTTTCAATAAACTCATTTAAAAACTAAAATCTATGTGTTTGTATTCAGCCCCCCCTCCCCCCCCCTTCTACAAACTGTTTACTTAATATTTAACTCTTGTAGACCCTTATCGGGACCAACATAGGGCTCTAGAAAATACCGTCCAACCCAACCCGTAAACAATCCAATCAACCCAACCCTTAAAATCGTCAATTAATAGGGTTGAAATAGGGTTAGGCCTAACTCAACTCGTCAACCCGTTACTAATATAAAATTTTATTTATATTTATATAAGACATAGAACTTCATTTACATTTACCTAGTCTAAGCCTCATTCTCGCTTTTGTCATTTTTGGAGATCCATTTTCAGATAAAATTCAAAAAAATTGAAAGGAAGGGAAAAAAAGAACTCCCAGATCATGCAATTAAGTTTCATCATATCTTTTTGAGGTGTAAACGAGTCGAGTCGAGTAGAAGGTTAATCGATCTGGGATTGAAAAATTAACATTGTGCTTAGTCTCAACTTGAGCTCGGTTACTTTTTCAGTTTGTAGAAGGGGGGGGGGTTTGAATACAAACACACAGATTTTTAGTTTTTAAATAAGTTTATATTGCATAAACAAGTTTATAGTTACAAGCGGAATTAGAACAAGTTTTAACCTATTCTATTGTAACTAAGAAACCACTAAGATTGATGCACAAGAAGGAAGTAAGATAGAATACAGAAGGGTGAAGAGAGAAAGAAGCATACAACTTGATGAAGAAGATATCTTCATCTTATTTATACCCATTTGCATTTAATGCAAGACAAAAGATATATGCCACGTGTCAAGCTTCTATAGGAAGCTTGTCCCTTGTTAATAAGACAGCCATTCTTTTGGCCTCATATGAACAGTACTATATCAGATGTGATGGGGACATAAGAGACAATCCGTACATCCTTCTCTGACACAGTATAGGGTTTGTATTTTGTGCATCGAGGATAAGATCAACGTTAATCTTGTATGAGAAGCTTCATTTGATCGCTGGGACTTAACTTTCAAGGATGAACTTTAGTATCTCTGAGGCTTCACAAGACTTCACACTTTTGATAGATAATCTTTGCTATCGCTGAACCGCTTCAGCTCACTTAGCTGATTATCTCTTTCTTCAGCTTGGTCTTCGACTTTTGCTGAATGATCATTTGGTGTGATCGCTGATCTTCAGATCTTCAGAGATAAGCTTAAGGTTCCTTATCTTCAGCGATCGCTGATGGCAGTCAGCGCATGCTATCGCTGAATTTGAACTTAAGCTTATGCAAGGGAATTTCACTAAGTGTAAAAAGGAATCATATTCAAATCACTGAGAGGAGTTATGATCAACAATCTCCCCCTATTTGATTATGATTAAGCAACATAGGAAAATTGCTTTAAGAGACTAGTAAGGACTTAAGAAATATTCAAAATAAAATTTCTAAGTACTAATCTGTAAAGTCTTTTTTTTCAGCTAGTCTACTATCTGAATTGTGTTTCATTTATAAGGATATGAAAGCACAATTTTTTTACAAGTAAATAAGCATAAAGTACATTCACTATTTAAATTTTCATAGTGAAAAATCAGTGAGTAAAAGTAGTTAAAGAAAAATAGAACCCTTATGTTCATTGTCCCATTTATTGTTTTCAGGGATCTTTTCAGTACATAGATGGAGTAAAGTACTTTGTTGAATTTCATTAAAAATCAATCTGAAGAATTTACATAAAATGAAATTATAACAATAAGGTAAAGTACTTATACACTGAAGAACTATTACAAAGGAAAGCAAAGCTAATGACTAGTCAGTTTAGACTTTCGTGTCTTCTTTGTAACTCCTTTTCATAGATCATCTTCTGTCTAATCATCAGCGAATCATTCGACCAGCAGTGACAATACATGATCTTGATGAAAGAAGATAGGGCTTTGTGTACTTCTTGGTTTCTGAAGAATCCAAGGAGTCCTTCATTATCCATGAAGATCATGCCTGGTTCAGGGAAAGAGATGACGTCATTTTCTTCATATACGCGATCTTCAGGGAGAGAGGTGTTCAGCATTAAAATATCTGGGATCTGCATGTGACAGAGAATGCTTTCAAGATCGAATTTGGTTTCATATTCGTTCTTAGAACTTGAACCTCCTTCGGCAGTTGATCTTCTTTTCTTGAATTTGCTCAGGGAGAGGAGGAACCTGTACGTATTGAGACATCCTTTGCAGCAGCTGATCCAACATTCTTTCCACCACGTCCTTGAATTTAGATTTGGAACCCTGAATGGCATCTCTGATTTCTAGCCATTCAGTGTATCCATAAATCTTTAAGAACTTGGCTTCTTCTTTCTCAGTTCTGGTGTTTCTAGTCATTCGTACATATACCTTCAGACCTCTTCTTTTGGAAGGACGTCCTTCGATGAAAGGGATTTGCTTAAATAGCATGAGGAGAGAGAAAGGGATAGCTAAACGACGGTTTTAGCTTTTTGAAAAGTAATGATGACCTGGCGCACGTCCCTAGAAAGGAGTTAGAAGGGAAACGTCGTGGTCCGTCTTGTGTTAGAAAAGGTCTGACGTGTCCTTTATTAAAAAAATATAATGATCATTATCTTTTTAGAAAGGGAATCATTATCTTTTAAAATCTTCATCAAGAACAATAAAGGATTGTCAGTGATGAGTATTATCCTTTTAGATTCATTCCCTGACCAAAGAAAAAATCAGGGAGCGAAAAGGTTTAGAAGATAATACCTGAGTGAGAAAATACAGATATCGCTGAATCAGAGTTCAGCGAATGGAAAGTTTGAAGGCTTTGTTTGTATCACTATTTGTTGTTAGCTGAGTAATAATTATTCAGCGTTCAACATACCAAGTTCGCTGATGAGTAGATTGAATCTAGTCTCATCAAGAGGCTTGGTGAAAAGATCAGCGAGCTGATATTCAGTGGGTACAAAGTGAAGCTCAATTTCACCATTCATCACATGATCTCTGATAAAGTGATATCGAATCTCAATGTGCTTGGTTTTAGAGTGAAGTACATGATTGTTTGCAATTGCAATAGCACTAGTGCTATCACAGTAAAGGGATCTTGGAGAGCATGAAATCGTAGTCTCTAAGTTGATTTCTCATCCAAAGGATTTAAGCACAACAACTTCCAGTGGCTACGTATTCAGCTTCAGTGGTGGAGGTGGACACAGAGTTTTGCTTTTTACTTGTCCAACTAATCAATTTACCACCTAGTAGCTGACACCCACCAGTGGTGCTCTTTCTATCTATCTTGCAACCTGCAAAATCACTATCAGAATAACCAATTAGATCGAATCCTGAGCCTTTGGGATACCAAAGACCCAGATTAGGAGTTCCTTTCGGGTATTTTTTAGGTTCAGAGAGAGAAATGAAGTTAACATAGAGACATATATTACATGTACCTCTACGTGTTTTGATACCTGCATTAGATCACCAATAATCTGATTTATTGGATGATTTGCAGTCCATCGCTGAGCTGGTGGTTGAGGAGAGAGATCAACCTCAGATTCAGCGAATTGTTCTTCTTCTTCAAGGGCTATACTTGTTGTTTCAGCAACAGGTACTTCATCATTTAAAATCAATTGAGGAGACTCAGGGGGCGTTTGGTTCGTTGGAATGGAATGGAATCTGGTGGAATTGGAATCTGATTCCATTGACCAGATTCCAATTCCTTTGTTTGGTTCATTATTTTCAAGAATTGGAATTTGTTAAATTCCAAAGAATTCCAAAAAAGGGGCATTTGAGATTCCTTGGGTTATCCATGGGATTTCTATGGAATTGAATTTGATATATTCCTAATACCTAAAATACCCTCATCCTAAAAAAATAACTAAACCCTAATCTCTTAAAATTGAAGCCGACACCCATTCACTTGGATTTTCGGTTCGGCTTTTTCGAGGGTTTTTTCAGTTTTCGGTTTTTCGATTTCGGTTCGGATCAGTTTTTTCGAGGTTTTTTTTTTCAATTTTCGGGTTTTCGATCTCGGTTCTGTATTTCGGGGGGGAGGGTTTAGTATTTGGCTTTTCGGTTTCTCAGTTTTTTTTCAGTTTCGGTTCGGTTTTTCCTCACCCCTAGCAGTTAGGTTCTCCATCGTCTCCTGCAACAACTAAAATATGTCTTGCCCTAACAGATGTTCTCTTGCTGTAGTTTTTTGCTTTTTTCTGCAGTTTTTAGCTATTTTTGCTGTAAAAAAATATGATTTTTGCTGTTTTAGCAGTTTCTGTAGTTTTTGGTTGTTTTATGCAGTTTTTAGCTGTAAAAAAGCTCAAATTATTTTTAGTGTTAAAAAAATTGAAGTAATTAATAATTATTTTATTAAACTAATTTTAGTTTAAAAAATTAAACTTAATAAAAAGAGTATTTTAGTTATTTACTGGAATTTCATTCCAATTCCAAAGCTACATTCTCTGAACCAAACAGACAGATTCCATTTCTTTCAACAGATTCTATTCCAATTCTGCCAACCAAACAGCTGGTCAAACCTGACAACATTCCAATTCCAATTCCTTCAAAGTCAAATTCCTTTGACAGATTCCATTCCATCCAATTCCATTCTGCGAACCAAACCCCCCCTCAGGGGATTGATTTACAGAGGATGAAGCTTGATTATTCACTGAGGAATTTCCAAGAGAGGCATCAGAAGGAGGAATCTGATTGAGAGGAGTAACACTGTTCCCTGAGGATGGATCATTGCTAGTAGGTATTTCAGGGATTTCATCATCACTTGTTTCAGCTGGAGGTTGATTGTTGAAATAAGTTTTAGGTTCCCCATAGTGAGATTTCATCCATGCATTCAATTCTTCATCTTCTTCAGGGATAGGAGAAGTATGGGCAGTACGGGATTCATCAAAGTTGACGTGCATGGATTCTTCAACGTGTTGTCTTCTCTTGTTGAATATTCTGAAAGATTTAGATACTGAGGAGTATCCAAGAAATATTCCTTCATCAGCTTCAGCCCAGAATTGAGTTGGTAGACGCGATTCGTTGAGCATTGAGCGAGCTGCTTCAATGATAGTTCGGTTTCATCTTTCAGCAACACCATTTTGCTGAGGAGTTCTCACTGAAGAGAAGTTGTGAGAGATACCTTTTTCTTCAAAGAAATTTATCAGAGTACTGTTTTTGAATTCAGTATCATGATCACTTCTCATGGAACGAACAATCAGATGTTCAGAACTTCCATCCTTTTGATAAAAGAGATTATCACATCAGGGGTGTCACTTTTGGATCGAAGAAAGAATACCCATGTGTATCTGGAATATTCATCAACAATCACAAGAGTGTATTTCTTTCCAGATAAAGATTGGACATTGACAGGTCGAAAAAGATCCATATGGAGTAGCTGAAGAGGTGAGGTCACTGAAGAAACTTGTTTCGACCTGAAAGATGCTTTTGTCAGCTTTCCCTTTTCACACGCTGAGCAAAGAGATTCCTTTGCAAAGCTATGATTTGGGAGGTCTCTGACAAGTTCCTTTTGAGACAATTCATTAATTGTCTTAAAGTTGAGATGAGAGAGTCTTTTATGCCATAACCAATTGACATCAGAGGATGCTTTAGAGATAAAGCACATGTTCTCAGAGTGAGAACTATTCATATTAATGACATATACATTTTTAACTCTTTTGCCTGTTAAAGCAAGCTTATCATTGCAGTTAGTGACAGCACATCTATTCCTTAGGAATAGAACTTTGAAATCTTTGTCACATAGCTGACTAACGCTTAATAGATTGTGCTTTAGTCCTTCAACGTAGGAAACTCGACTAAACGAAGTGGCTCCGTTGGACAGAATTCCATAGCCTTTAGTGTATCCTTTGCCATTTCCACCAAAGGTCACTGATGGACCAGCTTCTTCTTTGTAGTCAGAGAGCAAAGATTTTCTACCAATCATGTGCCTTGAGCATCCGCTATCAAGATACCAGATACCTTTAGCACTCTGCATACAAGAAAGAGATTAATTGTTTGAAGGTACCCATATTACTATGGGTCCTGCTGTGTTAGTGAGAGGAGTGGCGGAGGAGCTACTTGCTGAAGAATTCTCTACAGTGGATATCTTCACCTTTGATGGTTTTACAACCTTGGTGGATTTCACTGTTGCTGATTTATCAGCTTGAGCTACTTTCTTTCCATGAGCTAGTTTATCAGCTCTAGTAGCATTTGGACACTTACTTGCAATGTGGGTATTTTCACCACAGTGATATTTTCACCACTTGCAATGTGGGCATTTGGACACTTACTTTATAAGGTTTGGAATTCAAATTTTTCAGGGAGACAGAAAGCATTTTGTCAGGGATAGGACCTAGAATCCTATATCCATTGTTCTTGGAGGTATGACAACCTCTTCAGGGACAGGAGTAAGGTCAATCTTAATTCTGGGGGTTGACCTCTGAAAAGATTCAGAGATTTTCCTCCCAGATTTAGGATTGCTCTCTAAGGAAGTAGAGGAATTCTTGTTCTTCTTCTGAACGTTCTTATTTCTAAGAACTTGGTCAAGAAACTCGTTCTTAATCACTTTCTTAGATTTGAGCGATTTTAACACATGAATCTTCTCATTTGAATGAGGTCTCTGAGAAGAGGAAGGATCAGGGATAGAAGAGACAAACATTCCAAATTTAAGCACGAAACGGTCTTTCTCTGATTCTTCCTTTTCAGAGTTAAAGCCTAATCCACTTCTTACTTTCATAGGATTATGGGCATTGATGATCTTATTGACCTTATCAAAAGCCTTGCACCATCCTTCGATGGTAGCCTTCTCAGATTTGAGATCAGCGATGGCCTTCTCTCTTTCAGCGATAACTTGCTGTTTCTCGATGCTAATCGTTTGATTTACAAAGACTTGGTCCTTTAAGGTTTCCTCAATCTTTGAAAGTTCTTGATTTTTAGGTGACAATTTTTTAATTGTTCAGATAAATCAGTGTTAATTTTCTCAGCTTTGATTTTTCCATTAAGAGCATTATAAAAATCAACAGTCATAGCATCTAAAGCAGATAAGTTATCACTTTTAGATATTAAGGAGATAGAAGGGATGGTTACCTGAGTAGAAGGAGACTCAGAGGAAAAAGTTCCAGATACTTCTTCAGCATCTTCTATTCTTGCCATAAGACATAGGAAGGCAAGATCTTCTTCATCTGTGCCTGACTCATCAGAGGTCTTGGCCCAGTCATCTTCTGCATCCAATCAACTTCTTTAGCGATAAGACCTTTGCCTTTAGGCTGGTTTTTCTTCAGATCTCTGTATTTGTTTTTTAATTTCAAATACTTCTCTTTCTTATCAGAGGTCTGGAAGGTGGTAGGAACTGCAACTTTCTTAGATCTACAATCACTAGCAAAGTGACCCTTTTGCTGACAATTGTAGCATATGGCTGAGGCTTTCTCAGCGGGCATAGTCTTTGATTTATCAGAGTCAGCGAGAGTCGATGTTCTTCGAAAGTTGCTCTTTTTGGTGAATCTTTTAAAGTTATTAGTTAAAAGAGCCAGAGAGTTGTCGAATTCAGAGATGTCACCATCAGTGAGTTGATCTTCTGAATTAGTTTGACCTAATCAGTGATAGAAGTAATAGTGGAAGAGGAAGTATTTTTTAAAGGATCTACCTCTGAAGACATAAGTGCCAAAGAAGTACTTTTGGCACCCTTGAGTTCATTGATGAGGTTTTTCCTCAAAACTTGGGATTCCTTTTCATTTAAAAGCATTCCGTACAAAGCACTTAAAGAAAGAGTTTTAAGATTCTTTGACAATTTCAGACATGTAGTGTACACTGCCCATTGTTCAGGTAGTGCCTCCATGAACTTTGTCAGAATTTCAGCATTTGAGTAGTCCATGTTGACCGTTTTTAGATCAATCAAAAGGCAGTTAAAACGTTGGTGAAGTTGGGAAAGAGTTTCACCTTTATGATGCATTAAGCTTTCATACTGTCTTACTAGATTAATACTTCTAGTGATTTGTACTTCAGAAGTTCCTTCATATTGAATACATAATGTATCCCACATGGCTTTAGAAGTTCTCATTTTCATTACTGAGTGATAGACTTCATTAGGGAGGGACATTGCTATTATAGATCTGGCTTTTGAGTCAATAGCAACTTCTTTCTTATCTTCTTCAGTCCATCGATCAAAAGTTTTAATGATACTCCGTTCAGGGATGGTTGGTGTAGCAGTGGTGGCAGGAACACCAGCTACCAGGGCTGTAGGAACAAATGGTCCGTTTTCCATATAATAAGGGATCTTTGGATCTGATCCTTCTAGAAACAGAGTTATTCTTTCCTTCCACAATGGGAAATTATCACGGCTAAATCTTGGAGGTTTAGCTAAAGACCCATTGTCATTATAGTTTGTATTAGAATTTGACATTTTAAAATAGTTTTGATAGAAAATATCTTAAAAATAGAAATAACACTGCTCTGATACCACTTGTTGGTCCCTAAGGAGTCTACAAGAGTTCTTGGATATAGAAACAGTTTGTAGAAGGGGGGGGGGAGGTTGAATACAAACACACAGATTTTTAGTTTTTAAATAAGTTTATATTGCATAAACAAATTTTTTCAAGTAGAATTAGAACAATTTTAACCTATTCTATTGTAACCAAGAAACCATTAAGATTGATGCACAAGAAGGAAGTAAGATAGAATACAGAAGGTTGAAGAAAGAAAGAAGCATACAACTTGATGAATAAGATATCTTCATCTTATTTATACCCGTTTGCATTTAATTCAAGAGAAAAGGTATATGTCACGTGTCAAGCTTCTATAGAAGCTTGTCCTTTGTTAATAAGACAGCCATTCTTTTGGCCGCATATGAACAGTACTATATCAGATGTGATGGGGACATAAGAGACAATCCGTACGTCCTTCTCTGACACAGTATAGGGTTTGTCTTTTGTGCATCGAGGATAAGGTCAACGTTAATCTTGTATGAGAAGTTTCATTTGATCGCTGAGACTGAATCTTCAAGGATGAACTTTCAGTATCGCTGAGGCTTCACAAGACTTCACACTTTGGATAGATAATCTTTGCTATCGCTGAACCGCTTCAGCTCACTTAGCTGATTATCTCTTTCTTCAGCTTGGTCTTCGACTTTCGCTGAATGGTCATTTGGTGTGATTGCTGATGTTCAGATCTTTAGAGATAAGCTTAAGGTTCCTTGATCTTCAGCGATCGCTGATGGCAGTCAACGTATGCTATCGCTGAATTTGAACTTAAGCTTATGCAAGGGAATTTCACTAAGTGTAAAAAATAATCATATTCAAATCACTGAGAGGAGTTATGATCAACATCAATGCTCGTTTATGGGTTCGAACTCGTGATCGATTAACTCATTTATTGGCTTGAGAGCGATATATTTTTATGGTATGATTAGTAAATATATGGGCATGTTTTGCTCATAAAAGAAGTGTATGTTTGAATGGCAAGGCTCGGCTCGAAAATCAAATCGAGTTTTCGAACGAACCTAGTCGAACATTAGTGTTATAAAGCTCAGCTTGTTAAGTTAAATGAGTTCAATTTGTGTTCAAGATCGACTTGAGCTCGATAATTATTAAACTCGAGCTCGAGTAGCTCGTTAAAAGCTCGAATTGTTTACACCCCTAGGCATGAGTATGTGTGTTCGCTCTCATGTGAGATATCTATCCAAACTCATTTCAGTAGCATCAGATCGATAGCGAGAGAAAACTTGGCAGCTTAATGAGCTTAACACGACTCATTTTCAGCCAGCTTTACATGACTTTTAGGTTGCGGCTTAATGATATAGAAAGTGGCTTATTCAGTAAGCTTCTAGTAGTAACCTTTATGCAGAAAACCATTTTTTTTTCCAAACATGTCCCTCCCAATTAAAAAACGTGTTTCTTCTATTTTTGAAAAAGCCCTCCTAAACAAAAACCTTCTCAATCTATACAAATAGATTAATCCACACAAACAGGTTTATTCATACAGAACTCATTAAGCCGTTATCAAACAATACCTAAGCAATATATAATTATATAAACACAGACATATGTATCTTTTAGTTGGGTAAAGACAACATAAGTATTGGTGTGTAAACATATTCTCATCTTTTCCAAATCTAATTTGTTTGTTTGTTGTATGTACTTATGTATCAATATTTCAGTATTACCGATTTGTTATATGCATATATTCAATATAAGACATACTTATTTACAAAAATATTGGCATATGAAGTCGCTTGGAACATTAAAATTAAGGGTGAGGATAACCGGGTACCCGGCCATTTTCCATGGAACCGGAACCGGCAGTTCCTGGAAATCCGGAACTGAAACTGGAACCACTAACACCGGTTCCTTATATTTCGGAACCTGTTCCGGTACCAGGTTTCAACTTTTTTTTTTAATTTTTTTTACATTGCATACGATAAAAATGTAATTATAAACTAACAAATATCAACTTAAAGTAATAAATACAACAAATGGTCAAAACTAATTCGATTAAAACTAATTATAGCATAAACAAACTAGAAAGTTCGAGTTTTTATTTCTTAGCTGGTACCCAGCGGGTAGCGAGTAACAGTACCAAAAAAATGAGAACCGGAACCGATGAGGACCGGTTTCGTATTTTAGGAACCGAAACCGAAACCAATCAAATCGGTTCCGGTTCCGGACCCGGCAGTTACGTTTATTACCATGTTTCGTTTATTACCATTGCGGTGAAAAATCTCACACAAAAACCCGATACTTCCAAACAATACGATCATAATTAATGTTTTCCATAAGCCACGATGATATATGGGCTTATATATGTTGGAAGATTGAATCGACGACACGAAAACAATTTTTCATTCATTGCTTTTTAGGGTACTCCCTTGCTCCAAAAATGGTGGATCCAATTCTCACATTGGTGCTGCCCATTTCAATCTACACAAATAACACAACATTACTTAATCAGATACGCTAAAAAGATATCTGAAATCTCTATTTTCGAGATTTTGAAAGAGATACTTAGGGTGTGTTCAGTTATGGAAAATTTTCCAGTTTTCTAGGAAATTTTTCCAACAAAAATGAAAACTTCAATGTTCAACCCATTTATTAAATAGATGAAAATCTCAACCAACCCAACCCAACCCAACCTGCTACTTAAATGGGTTCAACCTGGGTTGACCTGTTTACGAAAATCTCATCCCAACCTGTCAAATAAATGAGTTCAACCTGGGTTGACGCATTTAATTTTAAATGAAATAAAATACAACAACAAGTACACAACCACAAAAACGTCGGAAATGAGAATGAGACGACAAACGAGACAAGACGACGAGGGAGACCGACCAGATGAGAACGCCAGCAAGAGCGAGAGTAGCATTGGGGAGATGAGAACGCCAGCAAGAGCGAGAGTAGCATTGGGCGTTGGCCGTCGACGAGATGAGAACGCCGACGAGTGTAAGCGTGGCCGGAATTTTGACGAAGACGAGAGAGCACAGGGAACTAGGGTTTTTCCTTTTTGGACTTTGGAGGCGTTCTAAACTTCTAATAAAACTAGGGTTTTTCCTTTTTGGGTTATCTTTAACTTTAAAATTTATATTTTAAATTTATTGATTTGTTACTATATAAATAAAATAAAATATATTAATGAGTTAAAAACAGGTTATTAATGGGTTGAAAATAGGTTATTAACGGGTTGAACAGGGTACAAATGGGTTGAAAACAGGTCAAAAATTTCAACCCAACCCATTTATTAAATGGGTTAGGCGGGTTGACCCATTTAAGTTAAACGAATTGAAAATCTAAACCCAACCTGCTACTAATGGGTTTGGTTCGGGTTTGTTAAGATGTAGGCTTCAACCCATCAGAGTGAAAAGGGGAGGGCAGAATAGAAGGGGTCGGCCCTAAGCCCTCTTCCCTAGTTTCCTTTGTTAGGAGATTACCTTAATTACAGTAGTCTATATATTAATCTCTACTTGTAAACTAGACCCGGCAACTACTGACACGACACGCTAACCCGACACGAACTCGACACGAATTAAACGGGTTTGGGTAAAACATTTCAACCCGTTTAAGTAAACGGGTTGACACGACACGACACGAAAATTAAACGGGTAAGGTTAGGGTCTAAAATTTCAACTCGAAAATGACCCGAGTAATCCGTTTAAGTATTGTAATTAATTATAACGATATATAATGAAAATTGATATTATAAAAAATTAAGAAATTAATTTTTTTTTAAATAATATGTAATAAAAACTAATATCATAAAGAATTAATTATAATAAAAAACTAACAATATAAACAATGTCATCATTTCCCTTATATAAAGGGTTATTTGTTTTTATGTTTTTAAAATTTTCCATGTGGGATGAAATCTCATTTTTATCAAGTTTAAACTTTTCTTTGGATGGAAGTAAAGTGTGAGCACAACCCATCCCACATTGGTGGGAAATAGAACACAAAACTTTTGAACTCCACTATATATAGACCTTTCCCCTCTCTAGTTTTACCATCCAATGTCTTTTTGGCTTGAGCCTACGTGATTGTTTTGGTTGGAGTACCCTATAAAACTCGGTGCTCCTCAAGTTCTTTTAAATTTTTTGTTATGTTTGTTTAACCTTTATTAAACGAACATGAACAAAAAACAAACATCTCTATTTTTTGTTATGTTTGTTTAACCTTTATTAAACGAACATGAACAAAAAACAAACATCTCTATTTTTTGTTATGTTTGTTTAACCTTTATTAAACGAACATGAACAAAAAACAAACATCTCTATGGTTTAGGAGGAGTTCAAGAAATTGGTTCTTTCCACCTTCTCCCCCCCAAGAAACCCTCGAGGGTCTAAGGCAAAACGTTCTTTGTTTAAAGCAAGGCCAACGAAGTGTAAAACAGTACAATATACATTTCTTGGGGGGATTCCGCTTCATGGTTGACAATTTTGATGACAAAACTAAAGTCGAAAGGTACATTAATGGGTTAAGATGGGATTTGTGAAGGATACTGAAAAGTGGCCATGAGAAAGGAGAAGTCTCTTGAAGACATCATGAGAATGGCTCAGCTTGTTAAAGTTTAAAGATTCATGAAAAAGACATTTCCATGGTAAGATTCTCTTTTTTTACCAACTACTCTTGAGATCAACTTCTTGTTCTGACTTTTTTATTTTTATGATGCTCTTTATAGCCAACCTACATCCAAGAATCAGATGCAATGCTCAGATGAAATAATTATCTGAACATGCACTGAAAAGACAAATACTTAAGTTCAAGTTGGTAGTATTTTGTTTTGATAAATGGATATAGATTAATATTAGTTTCTTAATTTATGGCTATAATAGTTTCTAATGTATAAATTTATTTTCATTTTTGTAGGTATTGATATAGTTTAAAGTAAATAGTTGTAGAGGGATGCTGGAAGACATTGCTATAAATCCATCTATTCAGGTAACTGGTATTATTTTGTTTTGATATACATTAATCTTAGTTTCTTAATTTATAGCTATAATAGTTTCTAATCAATAAATTTATTTTTATTTTTGTAGGTATTGATAGAGTTTAAAGTAAATAGTTGGAGGGATGCTGGAAGACATTGCTACAAATCCATCTACAGATTCATATTTGTAGGTAGTGATTAGGTGGTATTCATATTTGTAGGTATTGAATAGGAATATATTTTACTTTTTTTAGTTCTCTGCAAATGTAGTGTTGATGGAGAGATTGGAAACTTCAAATTCCATTAAATTTCTACTAGTGTTGATATTGCAAGCTCCCCATGTGATACCTCTATTTTGCTATTAAGATTGGTGGTGGTGTAAAACTTACCTGATGGTGTATGTTGTTTGTTGGTTTTTAAGAAGATTGCTTTTCAAAAACAAAAAAGATTTGGGTGTTCATTATTTGGAATCATTATTAATTCTTTGCGATTTGTATATATATATATATATATATATATATATATTTCATTTAAAAATCACATAACCAAGAATGTAATTTGTATATATTATTTGTATAATTCATTTAAAAAACTTTTGATGAATTTGAGTTTTTATTAAGATTTTTTCATGAATCTATATTTTATGTATTGTTGTTTATGGTGGTGGTAGATGGTGGTTGTAATGGTGGGTGGTGTAGTATATATATGTGTGTATATATATAATATGTTCATGTGTGTATATGTGTGTGTGAGTGTGAATGCTCTATGTATATGTGGTCCACTGTTTATATATGTTGTGTGTATATATATGTTTGTGAGTATAATTATCAAAAGGTGAGAGAGAAAGAGGTGGATCTAAGTTATCAGGAGATTACATTTTTGGTCCCTGTAGTTTTAATAGAAAACAAAAAATTATAAAATGACTAAATTGTCCTTCTAAATTAACCTACTTAAGAGACATCTTTAACGGTGTTACTCTTTAGGTACCAAAGGCGTGTGACAATGTAAACCACCGGGACCAATCATGTAACTTACTCTTAATAATTAGAAAAGATAAATTTCATAAATTATAAAAATGTAAAGCTATTTGGTCAAAAGAAATATATAGCTATTAATGTAGAGAGCATGGTTAGAGTAAAATAATTCCCAACATTAATTTGAATATAGGGAGTATGATTGGAGATGATCCTAGCAAACTTTTTTAAAACGGTTTAAAAAATGACCAAAGGCCTTCGTTTTAAATAAATTTTACTTTAGCTTCTCAGCTAGTTTCCGAAATATAGGGCCCGTTTACCAAACGCTTAACGGATAAGCACTTATTGGCAAGACTTGCCACTCGCACTTATCTTATGGAGTAACATTTCCGATCATCAAAATGGATTGATGGCAAATGCTTACCAGATAACGTAATTGAACCGGTAAACGTTTATTGGTAAGTGCTTAGATAAACAAGCCTATAGTCTTAAGAGGATGTTTGGTTCATGGAATCTGATGGAATTGGAATGGCCAAATCCATTCACCAAATTCCTTTGCCATGTTTGATTCACAGAATTAAATAAATGGAATCCTTCCAATTCCAATGGATTCCTTAAGTTACAGAATTCGTCATTTTTTGCACAAGTGAAGAAATCGAATTCCATCTCTTTCTATCGAACCAAACGTGTGGTCAAATTCCATTCCAATTCCTTTAAAGTCAAATTCCTTTGATCGATTCCAATTCCACCAGATTCCATTATGTGAATCAAACACCCCTTTAGTTTCAAATAAAAAGTTGAGGGTAATGGAATAAAAGGTCAAGTACTCATTTAATGTTAATAAGAGATTCTGAGATAGTGTCAAGATTGGCGTTAATAGAAGTTTGACTTACAGCCAACTCAAAGTCACCGGACATGCCCATTGACAGTTCACATTGCTCCTCGGATATTCCAAGTGTGTTGCATACCTCCGTTCTACACTTGGCTAATGTCTACCATCAAGACGACTTAATATAAGACAACCCTATTATCATGGAGGAACAAATGAAAAATAAAAACATAAAGATATTTGGTATCACCTTAAAGTTCTCTGGAGTTGAAGTATAATCCGGCATCCCAATTGTCATTAAGCCACAAAACTCGAGGTTTGGGCAGCTTGAACTAACATGTTTCACAAGCTCCAAGCACCCATCAGGGTCAACTCCAAATTTTGCTGCATTTCATGTGAAAATATATATGTGAAGATCATTCCTCCCCCCATGGTAACATAAATGTCCACAGCAAAAATGGCGCACAGTTATATAAATATGTAATTGTTACATTTTTTTAGTTAAGTAAATGACAGTTTTACCCTTAACAATAGATGGAGCAATTAATTTCTCTATCTTATAATTAAGGGTAGAATGGAAAAGCAGGCATTTACTTTTGAAAGTGGATACTTATTTTAGGAGAAACTAAAATAAAATTGCGGACACTGGAGGAAGTATGGCAAAGAACTTAGCAGAATTAGATAGAATTATTTGTAAATGAGGTTTAGTAATTGCAAAAATCAGTGTAATGTTTTACTCACATGTTTCTCCACTTGTATTCACCTGGACCAACACCTTCAAAGGTTTCCTGCCAATGTTCCCGATAACCCGATCAAGATTATTTGCAATCTAAAAGAAAAAGGAACATACAATGAGTCAAGGAGCATGGCTGATACCATCTAAATAACAGAGGATTACGAAACTAAAGCATTAGGTATTGAACATCATATAGTTAAGATATTTACATAAAAAGAGGACCTTTATTATGGCTGGAAAGGCGAAAACATACAGCACAATTTTTTAGATTTGCACAGTTGCACCTGGTTGTATTTCAATGTTATATAGAGGGTTGGGTTCCGGTGACAAGGAGAGTTAAAGTGAGAAGCGTAAGAAGGGATCTCCACCCTTGAATGCACAATAGGATGAGATGCACCGGATCAATCCCCTTATCAAGCGCAATTCATTGGTGGGTTTGAGATTAAAGGTGATCAAGGGTCCAGATCCCTTCTTACGCTTCTCACCTTAACTCTCCTCCTCACACAATCCTATGTCGTTATATAGATTTGTAACTGGATCTTGAGTTAGTACTTCATACCCATTATGCGATTAGAACATAGACAAAGGATCGTGTAAGAAGGGATCTGGACCCTTGATCACTTCTAATCTCACCACCACCCCCATGAATTGCGCTGGATACAGGAATCAATCCGGTGTGCATCTTTAGTGTTTATCTTCAATTAGGATTGATCAAAGGGTGAAGATCCGTTCTCACCATAACTTCCATTCTCACCAGAACCCAACCCTTAGAACATATCTCTAAACTTAATATACGTTCCTAGTTATGGCATCAAAATCTATATCAAGGCCAGGTGACACGTTTTAGATTGTATCCTCCAAATCTTGCAGGCGAATAGTTTGGTAAGCATCAAGTTTCATTAAACATCCTTTTTTAATCTCCTCTTACCAGAAACTTTCTTTGATCCATCTCCTTATCTTACTTAACATAATCCAAAATAGTCATTTTAATTGTCTTTATCATATTTAAATCGGCGATGAAAAAAATAAAATTGGTTACCATCCTTACATATACGACCCTAATAACTCAAATACTCAATCATGAACGACAAATTCATAAAAATGTCAAAGCAAACCCAATAACTCATATGCAAAGAAGTAAGATATGCCCAAAAGAGGGGTAGAATTATGTCTGCCTAGTAGTAGAACCACGGGTGGTTAAAACACCGATCAACCCGGCTAGCTCAATCCGAAAAAACTCAAAAACTCAACCCGAGGTAATCTGACACATAGTTGATACAAAATTAGGCCAAACCGCATTGGGTTGGAATTGGGTTATGGTAATTTGAACTCAACCCAACCGGATGAACCCAATGTCTTTCTATATATATGGATTTAATATATTTACATTGGACCAACCGTAATAAGCTAAATTCAAAATTATATTACACTTTCAACTGTAATTTTACTTTCTTATTTGCATGAACTTTCAACTTTTTTTAAGTTTGTTGGACATGTTTGTATCTTCTAATTTTGACTTTACTTTGTTTAAACACAAATGCTTAGCTAGATTGTAAAATGATGTACCAAAGTTTCAACCCAATCAATGCGACCAACCAATCTAACCCACCCGGTTTTGGGTTGGGTTGTAGTTTTGTTTGGATTGGAATGGGTTGGGCTGAGATTTTCTAAACCGCAAATGTTGGATTGTTCAAATGCCTTCAACCCGGCCAACCCAACCCAACCTAACCATGTGCAGCCTACGTAGAAGATATGCATCAAATTTCCCATCATGAATACTTTGTATGAAGATTAAAAATCCCCTTATGAAAAATAAACTTATTCAAGTATTCCCATATTCCTCTACGGCAAATGTTCGGCCAAAGTCAATAAAGCACCATTCAAATGATCCATTTTCTACTCCCACGTTTTTATATAGCATAGATGAACCATGGTTTTAAAAAAATGACTATGAGGCATGCCTCAGGAAGATTCGGACCAATTTAGGTTACAAGGCGCCGCCTCTGCCATACCAAGTCATACGTGGGCCCTAATCTGTGAGGCAGTCGTTGAGCCAGTGAGGCGGTGGGGCAGTCCAAAGGCATACATTTCTCTGAACTTATGAAAAAACTTAATTTTTGTAATCAAGGAAATGATTAAACCCAAAAAAACCTAATATTGTATGGAAATTGAACCATCAACCAATTTTTCTCCCTCTTCGTTATGTAATCATTACATTGTAACCCAACTCTTTATCTTCTGCCTAAATATCCATCGATCAAGTCTATCTCATGGATTGATTTGTGGGGCACGTAGGAAACGACGAAAATGTCTCTTAAAGTCCATTGAATGATAAAGAGCTCCGCAATCAAGTATGGATTGACATCGGGATATTTTTCTTCAAGAATGGGATTCCATTCAATGTTGCAACAAGTCCCTTTTATGATGTGGATGATGGGCCATGGAGCAGGTTCGCGTAACTGCAAGACGATTAGGTTCATCCGTGACGCTTCTGGGCGGTGCCCCGGATTCCGATGCTTCGGGCGAAACCTATTCCCAGGGTGTGACGGGCAGTGTGTACAGGGCCCGGGTACATATTCACCGCGGGTAGACGAATTAGTACTTTCACCTAGGGGTAGCCTTCCTTGTCGCCAAAGAAGAATGAGAATTTCTAAAGTTTTCTTGGGGGTGCTCATGACGCGCTACGGAACCTCCAGATGGTTGGTGAGCAGAGCCAATCCTGGCCACGTGACAGCACAGAGCATCAATGCCCAAGGGAGCATCAAGTTATCACCTATTACTAGTTTCGAGTTTTAATAATTTGAGAATCGGACAATTAGGCTTTAATTGTAAAAAACAGGTCTAAGGCCCAATAGTTATAGATATTGAATGCACATCGTGAACCGGTGAACGCCTAACATTCCAACCACTCAATCCAATTTCTATTGTTCTTCAAAGTTAATATGTTGTGATTTTCAAGGCATGGCGTTTCATTTTCGGCCGATTAACAGGCATGAACCTAGATTTAAGAAATCATAAATAGGAATCCTGAATGGTCGATTTCTATTGTTGAATGAACTTGTTGAGTTTGTGATTTTATCATATTATGATTTATGAATCTTTAATTCATTTTGCAATGCACATGTGGACATCACTGTATCAGCACATTTAGATACTTATATACTTATGGAGTTGACAGTTGAGGTGTCAGAGCTAAGGTCGTTTGCGATGAAAGTTCTTGGGCTTACTTGTTATGCTTCTAAATGTGAACAGAACCGAAGTACGTTCAATAAAGTCCACACAAAAAGAAGAAATCGCCTAACCACAAGGGAATGAACAGCTTGGTGTACATTATGTACAACAAGAAGTTGAAACATCGCTTTTCAAAAAAAAAAAAAAAAAGAAGTTGAAACATCGATTTTGCAAGAAGAATGCACAAAAAGAGGAAGAAGATCCATTAATTGTTGAAAACCTTTCCTCGGATGATGAATGGACGGTCAATCCAAGTGATGAAACAAACAATGATGAGACGAATAGGAATGGAGGAGAGAGTTCAAAATTAAGAAAGAAATAAGTATTCAAGTTCACTTAGAAGACGAAAAAGATGATGATCATAGTTATAGATATGAAAGTGGTACTGTGGTTGATATCTTTAACACTTGTAAGTTATAACGAGTAGTTTTGTTGAATGATGCGATTTATAGTTTGCTTCTTTTGTATGGGAATATGAAATTATGCTTGTTTGTTAAGTGCTATGCATTTATTAATTTTGTTGTTAAGAGAAAGACGCCGCGGGACTCGTATTCGTGTATTAAAACCTTGAGAGGAATCACACAAAACAAACCTAAACTTGGTGGGTTAAACAGCAGTAAGATCCCTATTGTATTACCTGTGGCAAAAACAGAAGCATAAAGAGAAAAGTCCACTAACTGTGCTTCCATCGGTTTGAGATGAAGATTATTACCCAAGATCTAATAGATGGGTTAAGTCAGATGAGTTGCTTACAAGCAGACACTAAACTTTCATGTCTAGTTTGCAACAAACACTTCTCAAGTTACATAACGGATACGCTCATTTTAACATGCTTGCCACATTTAGGGGCCGTTTACCAAAAGCTTACTCGGGTAAGCGCTAGTAAGCGCTTACCAAGTCATATTACATTAACGGAGGAATATGACAAGTACCAAAAATCTTACTCGGTAAGAACGAAGACAAGGAAGTAAGGACCAAGAGTCTTACCCGGTAAGTGATGACAACGGCTCTTACCACGTTAAGCGCTTACCGGGTAAATTGTTGCATACGATGCCATTTTGGTGGACTAAAATCTTACCCGGTAAGTAACCAGGGGCGGACCTATAGTGGTGCCCACGGTGGCACAGGCCACCGTATTATTTCTCCGCCGAAGGGTAAAAAAATTAGGTTTGTGAAAATGCAACCGTATCGTTTCGTTGTGTGCCACCATATATATTTTAAAACTGAATCTATAACACGAATGGGGCACCTGGTGTAGTGGTTTTTCCCAAGTAATTAAAACTCCCTATAGAGAAGGTCTCAGGTTCAATCCCCCCTTGATCAAATAATTAATTTTTTTGGGATAGCAACTCTATATAACAATTGATGACATAGTAAATACTCTATTATTCGTACTAAAATAAAATTTAATAAACACTATTAATTTCATATTTAATCATTAAATTTTCTAAAAGTATTTTTAATTTGCGTTTAGTTATTAAAGACAATCAATATCAAATACTAAAAACTGGAAAAAATACACTTGAAATCAACAAAATATAACCGAAAAAATCTTTTGAAATCAATAAAAAGCTTAAAATTTCCAAAAAAAACCCCGAAAAAGTCGCTCGAAATGGATAAAAAAAACTAAAAAATCCTCGAAATCAAGCAAAAAAAGTTAAAAAAAACCCCGAAATGGTAGACATAGGTTGAAAACACATCGAAAGATCTGAGCGTTAGTAAAATGTAAAGACACGACGATAGAAACCGTATTTTGTATAAATTTTTTTTTGCAAAGATATGAGCTTTTGTAAAAATGTAAAGGTACGTCGATAGAAACCGTATTTTGTATAATCATTCTTTGCCTATGTAGTATGGTGCCACCGTAGTAAAAAATTCCTGGGTCCGTCCCTGTAAGTAACTAATAGTGTTGAATTTTGCCGGTAAGCACTTACCCGGGTAAGTTTTGGTAAACGGCCCCTTAGTTGGAGTTCTATACAAAATTATGAATAAGAAGTTGTATTACCTTCTCATCATCTACAGTCTCCACCATGACAAGATTTGGTACCCCAGCTGCAAATCAAATATAATAACAAAATGTTAAAACAACATGATCCGATCAGAAAATAGGTATACTACAAGATGTCGTGCGTTCATTGGAAATGGTCTAACATCATCTAAGGGGTTGTTTATCCAAATGCTTACCCGGTAAGCGCTAACCGATATCAGTCTAACACTCTCACTTACCTTATTTGGTAAGATTCTATTCCAACAAAACGGTATCATATATAACAATTTTCCCGGTAAAGGCTCATCTGGTAAGAGTCATCACCCTCCCTTACCAAGTAACCGGTAAGACTCTCAGTCCTTGGCAGGGTAGACTCGTTGTTCTTGCCATGTTCATCCGTAAAGTAAGTAACCCGGTAAGTGTTTACCAAGTCATGTTACCTTAACGGATGAATATGGCAGTACCAAGAATCTTACCCGGTAAGAGCGAACACAAGGAAGGCAACGACCAAAAGTACTACCCGGTAAATGAGGGCGACAACTCTTACCATGGTTAACTCTTGCCACGGTTAACTCTTACCAGTTAGCGCCAGTTACCGCCGGGTAAATTGTTGCATACGAGGCCGTTTTGGTGGACTAAAATCTTACCCGGTAAATAATTAAGTGAGAGTCTTAGAATTTTACCAGTAACCAAGTGACGGTGTTGAATTTTACCGGTAAGCCGGTGACGGTGTTGAATTTTACCGGTTACCAAGTGATGGTGTTGAATTTTACCGGTTACAAAGTGATGGTGTTGAATTTTACCGGTAAGCGATTATGGGGCAAGTGTTTAGGTAAACAGCCCCTAACTTACAACCCTGATCAGAGCATACAGCACTTACCCAATAGAGGTTTCACTTTATTGCTCTGTAAATTCCCAATAAAATGCCACTCAATATCTTCAGGAAGCTGCAAGTTTATTCAGACTCTTTGTTTTAGTATTGTTAATCACTTCCTATTAAACGCATATTACTGTTCCAATAATCAAAACCCTAAATGTCTACAGTTCGTAATCGCTAAAAATAGATCGAAAGAAGACGATATAACCTGAGGTGCTTTCTCGATGATTTCCTGAACGTAGTTCTCACCGAAAGAACGGTGACCGGCATCGTATACTTCTCGGAGGAGTGATACGGGCTTAGTTTTACTTACAGCGACGACTTTGATTCGATCAGAAGCACGAGAAGATCTTTCGGCTGCTTGCTTTACGCGGTGGAGGACTGACCTAAGAGCCGCCGCTGCAACGCCGTCCATGGCGGAAGCTGCCATTGTTGGATAGCGTCTGTCTTCCCTTCTCCTCTTTCATTATTTTTGCGATGTGGGCCGCGCGCGGACGACTTAGGGAGTGTTTGGATCAGCTTATAAAAACAACTAGCATTGGCCCGTGTGTTGCACGGTATGATGATAGTTTTTTAATTGAAGTATTAAATCGAGTTAAAATAATAATAATTTCTTAGTTAATAATTAATGAAATACAATGTAAAAAATTAACATATTTTCATAAATTGTTAACTTGAATATATTTTTAATCGTTTGTTATTAAGATGAATTTGTGATATACCAGTAATAGTTTTGTATTATATTATTTAAAACTCAAACAATATATCCCACAACCATATTATTATTGGTAATAATATAATGCAAATTAGTTGATCGACATGCAACACGGATTGTATTGAAAAATAAAGATAGCAAGTTATTGGTAATCATTTCCTCATCAATATATACTCACGTCTTTCTTTTAATTTACATCTTCTTACCGGTGTGGGATAACCAAAACTAACCTCACATTTTAATATTTAAGATTACTCATTCTTATGATGCCACATCATAACAATCCCTATATTTTATACACGCTATTTTATTCTAATATTTCAACTTCTCACCAACATGAATGGCTAAAGTCAACCACAATTCATCATTTAAGAATATTTAATCCTCATAGTGTCGCACTCAAAACTTTTTGTCCTTGTATGGTTAAAATCAAGAGAAAACTATGAAAATTAAAGAACTGAAAAACCCATCCAAACCGTTAGATTGAGATGATTCAACGAATGTGGCTAAAAATTGGTTAAAACTCTATATGATTCGAAAAATTACAATTTAACTAATGAATTATACACATATAAAAGTAAATTATATTTTTCGTCCTCATGGTTTGTAAAAAATGGAAATTTTCATGCTTGTGGTTTAAAAAGTGTTATTTTCGTTCATATGGTTCGTAATCTTTCTTATTTTCGTTCTTATGGTTTACAATTTATTGTTGTTTCTGTCCATGTGGTTTAAAATGCTTTACTGTTTTGGTCATTTGTACTTCCATTAAGAATTACTAAAAGGACGAAAGTAGCAATAAATTACAAACCATAGGGATGAAAATCTAAATTATTAATAAACTGTATGGACGAACATCGTGTTTATGTATAATTTTGTTAAAAAAATAAAGTTGTAGATTGAAAAAAAAAATTATTAACATTAACGATAGATCATGGATAACGTGTGCATTGCTTGTATAAATAATGACAATGCCTAAAAAAATTTACTTTTGTGGAAAAATAATAGTACATTTGACAAGTTTATTATAAAAGAAACAGAAGTACAACTAAAAATGACACGGTAACTATCATCCAAATGTATGTCCACTCCTTAAATGATTGAGATAGTCATAAAAAATATACCTCATAATTGTCATCGTGGGGGATGTACTTGTGCAATTTTGACAAAAAAAAAGTTAAAAACTTATCAACCAAGCAATCCTAAAATGTCAACACATATTCTTGTGCCCTATTTATTAATTTATGACATCTTTCAAAAAAAATTCTAATTACTAATCATCAATAAAAATATATATAAATGAATATTTATTACATAATTGATGTAAACCTAAACCAATACAAATAACATTATTGCATGTTCTTTTATTATGTATCAAATTAAAGAAAACATTCTTTTTGTTTTCCAATATAAAAGGTTAATCAAGACATAATTGATAAAAATGAGAGATGAACTAACCTTTGATTAACATTGAGAAACAGAGACGAAAACGAAGTAGAAAAAAAGACGTTGGCCATTTATCGAACATATCGACGAAGATGCTAATAGTTAGACAATAAGAGAGGTAGAATAAAAGAGAAGTACCCTACTTATAAGTAGGAAGTTCTTTTTGTTTTCCAATATAAACGGTTAATCAAGACATAATTGATAAAAAAAAGAGGAGCTTACCTTTGTTTGACATTGAGAAACGAAGGCGAAGACGGAATAAAAAAAAGACGTTAACCATTCATCGAACCTATCGACGAAGATGCTAAAAATAAGAGAATGAGAGAGGTAGAAGAAAAGAGAAATACACTACTTATAAGTAGGAGAAAGATGATGTTTTGGAATATGAAAGGTTTGCAATTAAATGGAATTCATAAATAGTTAATTAATATTCATCAATTAAAAATTAGCAAACATAGGTTTTTATTTAAAAAATTCAAAATTGTGAGAAAATAAGAACATGTGAATTGAAAACTCTCATCATGCCACCTAAACAATTTCACATCTTGCTTTTAATGCTAAGAGGCAACTTATTAGATTCAGAACTTAACGGATATAAAATCAAACAACCCCTTATTCTGGTCCGGCACCGATAATAACTTATTTTAAGTGTTTGGGAAAAACAACTTATTCGATGTCAAACCGATGATAAGTCATTTTTTAGAAAGTTAAAATTTTTAACTTATCAATTTTTTATAAAGACTTTTTCAGGAAGTCAATAAGTTATAAGTTAATAAGCTAATCCAATCACCCCCTAAGGGTGTTTGGTTTTAAATGAAAATGAATTTTTCCAGCTCGAGGCTAGAAGCTACCAACACTTTAATACAAACAAAAACAGAAATCGGAATTCGTGAGGCTCGAGGCCTTACAGAAAAAGATCGATGAACGATTAAGCGAGACTTTGCCTTCAGAGGGAAAAGAAGAGGCAAAAATTGGAACAGAAATATCATTTGATTCGTCGATCCTCAAAAAAAGATGAAAATGAATTTTTGCACCGGTGAATAAATTTATTATATTTTAAAAAGTGAATAAAAAAAATATTTTTATTATGGGAAAATTATTTAAATAACTTTTTAACAAATTTATATATTTAAAATATCCAAAATGTCTTTCAACTTATCAAAATAACCAAAGTTTCCATAAGCTACGAAATGCATTTCGTATATGTGCGGATTCCGTGTGCTAACCGAATGCATTTCGTATGAGATAGTTGCCCTTTAATCCATCAACCTACTAACTCCATTATGTTAAAATGCATTTTAAATTTCGTATAATATCAAGAATTTGTGTGGATTTCGTATAATTTAGAATGCATTTCATATAAATTATATTTAATACGAAATGCATGAACGGATTTCGTATGAACTTCATGGATTTTGTATGAACAGATTGATTCTGCATACGGGATGCTAAATGGATGTGGAATTATTCCGTATGCAAAATGGATGTGGAATTATAATGGATTTCGTATGCACAATTACATGGATTTCGTATGTCTATGCACGATTAAATGGATTTCGCATGTCTATACGAAATACACACACACACACATACATTTAGGGGTGAGCATTTGGCCTGAACCGATTTGGAACCGGAACCAGAAATGTGAGATTCTTAAGACCGATAACCGGACCGTAGAGGCAATACTGGTGCGGGTGCGGGTGCCGGTGCCGGTCCCGGTTTTCCGGTCAAAAACCCGGTTGGAACTGATTGTTAATCATTTCGTATGCCCACACACACATACTCTTATACCACACACATACTTGATCATTTCATATGCACACACACACACACACACATTTGATCATTTCGTATCTCACGGAGACTTTGGTTATTTTGGTAAGTTGGAAGAGATTTTGGATATTTTGGGTATATGAAATGGTTAAAAGGTTATTTAAATAATTTTCCCTTTTTATTAATTACTATTTAATATATTTAAATTAAATGTCATTTAATTTTAACTATAATCTCCTTCGATCCAATTTCAAATTAAATAACTTTCTCTTAAGTATTAAATAACTTACCGGATCTTCTACCTTACTGCATGAACATGACAAGGATCGAGAATCTTACTCGGTAAGAGCAATGGTAAGTATGGAGAGTCTTACCCGGTAAGTGAGAGTGACAACCCTTACCCGATAAACGTTTACCAAGTAAATTGTTACAAATGATACAGTTTTGATAACCTACAATCTTAAGCGTTTGGATAAACAGAGCTTAGAGATATTTCATAAGGCCATCCATAAACGATCACATCTTTCATCAGCCTTGAAAATCATAATATTGGGGGAGCATAAATCAGCCTTGAAAATCATATGAGCATAACAAAGAGCATAAATCTTACCCGTCAACACACAACGCAAGTATCAAGAGTCATATCCCATAAGTGATGATGGTGACTTACCGAGTAGACACCGGGTGATAAGAAATTTATCAACAATACATGTTGATGGTCGAGAATATTACTTGATATGATAAGTGAAGATGGTGACTTATACCGATGTGTGGTTGATAAACGACAATATGTTTTTTTGCACTCAACACAACCACAAGCTAAAAAACAGTTTCACATAATGTACTAAATGCAAATTCTGAGTGGTAAAAGAATCTCAATTAAACAACTTGGGTTGATAGTTATTAGATTCAAATGACTTCAAAATCATATTTAAAATCAACCAAGAAAAAACAAAGAACCAAAAATGGTGGTTGTTCTTTTTGCCCGAACAAATTTCCCATGGTATACAATTTATAAGAACCCAAGTTTAGGTGCTTTAAAATTATCGCCGAAGCCAAACCTCTCATTCTCTTGGACTCGACAAATCTTCAAGAACAAAAGCAAACAATAAAGAAGTTGATAGAGAAATATAAATTAAAAAGTTCAGCTAAGATATAAATATGCCAACATTAGGCACGCCTTGTGACAGATGTCCAAAGAGTAAAGATCCTTTTGATTCATTACTTAAACATCGACAAAGATCTTTATCAATAAGAAAGATCGATAGAGATATGCATATTTTAGCTCAAACGTTATTTTCGGCCAATATTTATCGACAAAACTTAAGAATGTCTCAGTTTAAATTATGAAAAGCCAATTTCATATCCCACATCTAATACAAAGTTAGACTATGATAGGAGTAAACTGTTGGATCGCATTAGTTCCTTGAGATACAACAAACGGTTTTTGCATGGATAACTTGGAAAGATTGTGGACCGGCAACTGACCGGTTTGCTGGTTATCGAACCGTGTATTTAGGTAAGAAACAACTGTTTTAATATAACTGCAGGTGACCGAAAAGTTTATTAAAGGGGCTGATCGTAGAGGAGACTGCACACAGACAGATTCTTGGGTGGACAGTGTTAGGAGGGGTTGCACAACTCGTTGTTCGAGAGCAGACAGACTGGGATCGCTGCTGCACAAAACATGTAAAACCCTCAAATTTGGAAAGAGGAACTAATTTAAAATTTTCGATATTACATCAATTGAAAGGTAAAACACTTCCTATAAATCAATATTTGAAGTTCCTCAAATAACAGTTCTATAAAAATATCTACAAATGATAGGTCAAGTCTTATACTAAGACATAATTACGGTCGGGTGTTACTAAACCCAAAAGAGTCGCTATCTCCGAATGCGGAAAACGTCACCAAGAGCTAAATCTTTAACGTCTTACTCTATAGCACTCAAGTCTACACGTGTCGCCAGTACCAACCCTAACGATAACCTGATGCACATGCCGACAAAGAAAAAGAGTTAGACTTAACGCCTAGTGAGCTCAAGAGTTTATTACATATTTATAACTGATTGAAATCAAAAGATTTGCTTGATAAAAGATAGTTCTCAAATGAAATGACTTCATTATATAAAAGCAACATCTTTCCAAATTCATTATTTCCATAATAAAAGCTTTATACCGAGATACCATTAGAAATGAAAGCTTTAAATAGAAATACTCATTTAACGTGATACCAAACCCAATACTCACACGACCATAAATAAAATTATAAACGTGGAGATAGAAAACACAACTTTAACCAAGTTATATAAAATGTTAACTCACACTTACCCTTGAAGGGTGAAGAATATCCGAAGATAAATGGGGAGACCCAATTTACCATTCATAGTGACGGAACACCTAAGTGAGCCCCTTTCAAATGTTAAGGGTTCTTTCTAGGACCCAAGGGTGTAGGCAGTAACCCATCACACAAGCAAGTATGAACTCTGAAGGTCCTAGCCAAGAGCTTGCGCTAAGGATCAATGGCTTAATGGCAGTAACCAATCATACAAGCAAGTACGGCCTGAGTTGATTACAATTAGCGACGTAAGGATCAATGGTTTAATGGCAGCAACCAATCATACAAACATGTATGGCCTGAGTTGATCTCTTACGTTGACCAAAAAGGGACGACAATCCCGATTTTAAGACCGACTTATATGCCTATGGATCAATTACATTCTAGTCTATAAATCAAATACATCAAACAAGTCGTATTGATAATTTCCCAATAATCAATTATTTCTCAAAGTTAGAAAATCATAAAGTTACACGATGCTACACGCATGACTAACGCACCCAAGACATATAGTCATTTAAATCGGACAAATGTCCACGAGACTCATTTTAGTCAAAACCGAGCAAAAGCTCTATAACTCAACACTAATGTAATTACTCAAAACATTAGTTGAAACAAACCATTTTCCAAATGAAATCATATTCATGTATTTCCAAAATGCCTCAAATTGCAATAACATGTAATTGCAACGATTTATAAATCAAATTCTCCAAAGATGCAAATACAACCAAATAATCTTTATTCAAAAGAAAATGAACCCAAATAACTCACAGTTATACTTTATTTGTCAAAATATCTAAAACTCAATTATAAACCTCTTACATGATTTATAAACTCTTTTATACCAAATATGCAAACTTAATCAAATACTCACACATTTGATAAATAACAAATAAAACATGTTAATACTTTAAAATGGACATTTTTGGCATGTACATAGTTTTCACAAAGTAATTTGAACTCACCTTGCTAGATTTAGGCTAAATCTAGGTTTTACTCCAAACTTGAGCTTCCAAAGTGAATATGAGATCTACAAGCTACAACTCCAGATCCATGGTGTAAGGCCCTCAAGAACACCTCATAAATATCCAAAACATACACAAAAGATAACCCAAGATACTATGAGTTGTTGGTGAGAATGGTTCAAACCCTAGATTCAAGATACAAGGATTAAGATATTACCTTCACTTCTATGAAATCCAAAATCAACCAATAGCCTCTAACCATCCTTGTTCCCATGTTGTAGAGCTTCAAGAGACGAATCCATAGCAACTTGAATCACCCAAATCGAATCATTATTGAGAGAGATATGGTTAAAATGAGAAAGATCCCGATTTTCGGTCCTTAAAAACGCTGAACAGAGGCGGACGCTAGTTATCAAGTGGGTTGTGTTTCTGTAACCAGCGTGGTAACCCATGAGAAGCATAATTTACATGACTAGAGCGTAGGGCTGGTTATCAAGTGGGTTGCGTTTGTGTAACTAGCTTGGTAACCTACACTAAGCATAAAATCACATGACCAGAGCTTAGGGCTAGTTATCAAGTGGGTTGCGTTTTTGTAACTAGCTTGGTAACCCACACTAGCCTTTGTTGAGTGTAATAGTCCCTTAGGCTAGTTATCAAGCTAGTTTTAGTTCCTAACTCACCTTGTAACCAACTTGACCCACTTTTTCCTTCTTAACCAAACATTACCTTGAGTTTTGAAACATCAACACTACAACACCCAAGAACATTCAAAGGAGCTCAATTTAAACCTTAAAAAACTAATATTTAAAGACGAACCCACGATGGAAGATAGCAACAAAAATTATGGGTGTTACAATCCTCCCAACCTTAAAAGAGATTTCGTCCTCGAAATCTAGAAACGGTCAAACACCGAAATAACTGTATTTTGCAAACTCAAAAGGCTCCTTTCCTAAGGGAGTGTCCCTAAAATGCATCAAGTCGAAATTGAATCTGAAAATCTTTTATCGAGACTACCATGATGACTTACACGCTGATTCCTTGTGGATCCCAGATTTGATCAGGTAACCGAATAATATTAAGAATAATAAGAATAAAACCTTATGTCATATATCTAACTTGATAAATCGTGATTAAAATGATATCTCTAATAAGCTCTCTCTAGAATGATATGAATTAATGGTCTAACTTTTAATGAAATCCCTAACCCTCTATTTATATGTAGAACATTTATCGTAATAAGGAAACTATGAGATAAGGCATTATAAACTTGCCTTATTTACAATAAAGCAACGTTTCCTTATAATTAAACATACAATCTTTCCTAATTAAAGACTTTGTTGACTTTTACATTTTGACCCTTCATGTCTTCAATAGTTGTCATCTCGGATACAATAATTTCAGACCTAACAATCTCCCCCTTTGTATTCGAGATTACACTTTACCAGCACTTTTGAAGACGATGAAATTTTGTCAACAAATCTTCACTTTGAAATCTCTTGCTCCCCCTACGAATAGGATCAGTTGATAAGCTTATAGCTCCCCCATAACATTAGCATGAAAAGAAAATCGAAGGAGCCGCGATGTCGTAGGGTATAAAACTTTTCGGGTCAAAAAAACATGTCGGGCCAGGTGATGTCGACGTAAAAAGATCCCGGGCTAAGTAGATTCGACAAGAATTGATGTCGGGCCAAGATGAGTCGATCAAATCAGGTGTCGGGCCAAATGGACACGAAGAAAACACTTAGTCTATTTGTCAATCATTTGTTGCTCGATAAGAAATTTTGTCAGGTCTTAAGCAATCGATAAGTTTTCAAAATTGTCTTCATTTGTCGATAAGTCTTCAACTTTTTTTCTTAATTTCTTTTTTTCTTCATTTGACTTTGAACCTTTTTCTTCATTTGACTTTGAAACACATTTTCTTCCCTTCACAATAAGCATTCGTCTTTGATATACTTTTTCTCCCCCTCAGAATGATAAGGAGAAACCAAATCATTATGAACAATCAAAGACATTAAGAAAAAGTAATCAAATGCTTATGTGAGAAATTCATCTTCAAGGATCAATGGGTAAAAAAAACTAACAGACAGAAGCACGTGTAGCAAATGTTATCACTTAATTAAAACAAAGGCAATTAAGTGGCCTATTTTCTGTGTTGGCAATGGTGTAGCACTGATAGGACTTCCAGTTATCATAGAAGTAAGTTATAAAACTAACTTCTCAAACTGCTCTGGCATAAACACGAAGATATGCTTTTGGAATCACAAAGACTCGTGCAATGTGTAGAAATAATTAAGCATTGAATGCTATTTAAAAGGCTCGAAATGTGAAAATTCATTTCATAGACTCGATGTGCATTTGAACGTGAAGTTCGAATACCGGAGGTGTGTCTTTCTTTTTTTAAATATCTTAATCTTCCGAGTGAAGAAAAGATAGCAGATATGCTCATTCTCCGTGATATATGAAACAAATATCTTTTGTGAGATACTTGAGTAGCTGGGTGGGGTGACACAAGTTATCGACATTGGGTCCATGTCTATTTTCAATATTCATCTCCAAAGAATCGAGAATGAATAGATTGTGTGGCTACCCGGATAACTGTTTAGGTTTGGTGAGGACCAAATTTCTTTTAAGTCCTGTCACACCCTTACTTTTTCTTTTATCTCACAAACACTCAAATTTATACCATTTCAAAATATCTATCCTAGGGGTGTGTTTAATGGGTAGGTCCTTTCGGCTCTAGATTGACCATTGAAACATCTAAATCCTATCACACAAAGAGTTAAAAATATTAAAGTCCGAGTTCTGAACTGATGTATTCAGAAGTCAAAAATTAAGAATAGGTTCATAGCTGATGTACTATGAAGCTAAGTAAATAGTGAAAATGTGGTACTCCCCCTTAAATGTAGCATAACCTTTTAAAAGATTGTCATGTGATGTGAATATTCTGAATTTGGAATACACATGACATACCTACAAAACAGATTAAAAAGATTTTGGTACCCAAGTTTTGTTGGGTCCTCGGAGGTTAGCTTTAGAAACAACAAATGGGGAAGTGGGGATACTGTAAGTACCATACCATTTATGAATGAGCATTTGATTGACAAAGTCATTTATTCCACAATTAGAACAACAAATCTTTGTGGCACTTAGACTAATTAGCTAATTGATAGATTTGACAAAATAAGGCAAATTAGTGTTGGAAACAAATGATCTTGTATCAACTACAGGAGATGTATGTGGCATGTTTCCAACACTATCATCTGTAGTTGATTTCTTCCTCCAAACCATTTTAAAACTTCTTAAAATTACCGGAAGTAGCAACAAAATCATTTTGAAACCAATTAGAATTATGAGTTCGAGAATTTGAAGAATCGTATGACTTGGAGCTGTGAGAATAACCATTTGATTTAACACTTGAAGAGTAGTTATTCTGACAGACACTAACAGGAGAAAAAGGAGTCATCTTTGAACTTGAAGCAGAATCATAATCATTAGGAAAAACCATTTTTTCAAAACCATCTAACTCCGCATTTATTTGTTCGGGAGTGAGTTGTTTGAATGATTCTGGATTCATTTGTTTTTGCTCTGAAATCTCGTTTTCAAGTTCTTTAATTTTTCTTGAGAGATGATCTCTTTCTTTCAACATCAGATCATATTTATTTTTAAATTCAGATCTCAAGTTCTTTTCAATCACAAGATTTGATTGTAATTCAGACAATTTCTTTGAAAGTTTACAAATTTCCTTTTCAAAAACTTCATTTTTATTCTCAACTTTCTTTTCTAAACGTTTATTTTTATCGAAAATTAAAACACTTTTCTTCAAAACGTTATTTTTATCACTTTCAAACATTTTTCTTTCTTTTTCTAAAAGATTCTGAAGTTCAGAAATTTGTTTTGAAAGCTTCAGACATTTCATGTCAGATGATTTCCTTCCTAAAATCACAACTTGTTCGAAATCAGACACTTGTGTAGAAAGTTTTTGAATGGTCAATTCACAAGTTCTAATTTTGCTTTCAAAGGTTTTTCTCTCAATTTCAAATTTGCGTTTCTCATCAGAAAAAATATTTCTTTTATTCTCAAAGTCTGTTCTTTCAGAATCTAAAAACTTTTCAAGTTCTCCACCAGTCGTTGCAGAATCTTTCCTTCTCTCTAGCTCAGAAATCTTGTTTTTCAAATCAAAATTTATTTTTATCAACTCAAGATTTTTCTTTTTGCAAACGTCTTCATAAAATACATGATATGTATTCCTAATATGCTCGGTGAGTTGTTCTTCCAAAAACTCATTTTTGTTTTTCAATTCTTTACTTGTGTGTTTGAAATCATTTAGATAAACATTTTCTCTTAAAAGTTCATCAATCGCTTTCATGTTATTCGTGTATCTTGCTTCAAGTCTTTCAATTTCAGCATTGAGATCAGAAAATTGGTTTTAAGAGCTCATCTTGAAAAAAAATAAAGTACTTGTTACCTGATAAAGTGATCTCGATCGGTGAGTTTTGAAAAAATTATAAGAGTTCTTTTAAAAAAAAATAAAATCTCGATTTTCCAAAAAAATATGCCGAGTGAAGTTGTCTCGTCAAGAAGTTTTATCGGGTTGAAAAGGCGCGATAAGAAATTATATCGGATGGTTAAGGCGCGATAAAAAATTATATCTGGTGATAAAGGTTAGATAAAAATTTATGTCTAGTCTTAAGGCGAGATAAAAATTTATGTCTCGTCTTAAGGCGAGATAAAAATTTATGTCTCGTCTAAAAGTGAGATAAAAATTTATGTCTACTCTTAAGGCGAGATAAAAATTTATGTCTCGTCTTAAAGGTTAGATAATAATTTATGTCTCGTCTTATAGTGAGATAAAAATTTATGTCTCGTCTTATAGACCCGATAAGAATTTATGTCTCGTCCTAAGGACCCGATAAGAATTTATGTCTCGTCCTAAGGACCCGATAAGAATCGATAATTTTGAAAAAACAATTTTATCGAAATTCCGTTTTATCTTTACTTTGAAAAATTGAAGAGCAGGAACGAAGCCTTCATCGACAAAAAAGAACAAGTCTTTTTATGGAAGATAAGATGTAAGTTCCCGAGTCCCCAAAAATATCAAAATAAAATAAAAAGGGAATTACAAAAGTTTATGGCGTGTACTTGATAACCCTTAAACCAGAAAATCTGCAGAAGTCAGTGACCCTGAGTTTTCTAATAAAAGTGAAGCAAAAGTACCGCAAATTAACTAAAGTAATTAAGTTGATTTTAGAAACAAGAATTCGATAAAACAGAAAATTAAGAATTCTTATCGATATATATGGTACGATGAAAAATCTTGTCGATTCAGGCTTGGAAAGCGTGAATCGATAACTTTTTGAACAGTGTCAAATTCGAGATTTTTACCTTGTTTTTCGAACTCGATTAGAATCAGATCAAAACTCAGATCGTGTAGCTCTGATACCAATTGTGGATCCCAGATTTGATCAGGTAACCGAGTAATATTAAGAATAATATGAATAAAACCTTATGTCATATATCTAACTTGATGAATCGTGATTACAATGATATCTCTAATAAGCTCTCTCTAGAATGATATGAATTAATGTTCTAACTTTTAATGAAAGCCCTAACACCCTCTATTTATATGTAGAACATTTATCGTAATAAGGAAACTAGGAGATAAGGCATTATAAACTTGCCTTATTTACAATAAAGCAACGTTTCCTTATAATTAAACATACAATCTTTCCTAATTAAAGACTTTGTTGACTTTTACATTTTGGCCCTTCGTGTCTTCAATAGTTGTCATCTCGGATACAATAATTTCAGACCTAACATTCCTGCATCCAATCTTCGACTTCACATGCTACACCACCCTCAGGGTGAACACTGAGCATTGTTAGAATACTTTATAGCAATACGATCGCGATTGCCTCCCAACCTTAAGTCATTCATACTATCTCAAGGGTAACTATTGATATCAACTTCTCAATTCCGCGAAAATTGTCATAAATGAATTTACTCTTAGCATTTTCTAACAACCTCTACCAACTGGAAAACGCATCGCATATGCAATCAACCCTTCGATAATATTACCAAAACTTAATTTGAACAAAATTACTAGCACCTTTTTCGAATCGGAGTACCCGTTACGACGTCGACCTTACCCGGGTGGTAAGGGAATCCTACATAACATCCCGAAATATACCATTTGCTGACACCCACGGCGAAACTTAAACTTCGACGATCAAAGTCTCCAAAAAAATGACTTCCACTCAAGGTCTGCCTTAACCTTCTTACTAAAGTTCCCTAGTACTCATTATCATATAAGATTGATCGTCCCTTCCATGACGAAGCCTTATTCACTAATTCGGTCTAGTTCAACACAACCGTGAAATCCAAACCCAAACTTTCACCAAGTACAATTAACTCCAAAGGTCTCTCAAACTTTCTTAGTAGTACCATTGGCAAATCCATTCATCACCGGATACCAAATCTAATCTCCTCAAATTTACCATTTATAACCTGCAAAATTTCCCTGGGATTCAACTGAAGCAACCTAGGCACTTTTATAGTCCTTGACCTTAAAAACAATAGTTGATTCCTAAGACAGCAAAATGACTATACCACGAAATATACCTCTTTGATGAAGACCCATCATGGCCTTGCACTACTAACACTTAAAATGATGCCGCCTCGGCTAACCCAACAAAACATATTCCATCAGAAGCAACAATCACACAAGACTTTAACCCGAAGATCGTTGAAACAAAAGATCATTATAACTGGATGATACATAAATCTAATACCTCAATCAATCATACGTGTACCAGCCCTTTTAGGGAGAAGCGGAAATCTTAAATGAATCACAAATCGGATCACCCGACAATTCAATTCCCAAAGACTCCTGTAGTCCTTCAATACATTCCCCACCACTAAACAGTGACTACATCTAAGGTTCCCTAATGAGTTCAAGGTTTTACAAGTATAGGGCTAATCAATTATGCCAACTTTATTTATCAAAGATTACAAACATAGAATCTTTAAAATCAATTGTACGCGCGTCTAAAGATTTTTACCATAATCAGGTAATCATGAAAAGTGAGTACATAAACGTCAGTACACACAACAATTTTGAAAGCTATGTGCTCATTATTTAAACTGATGATGACAACAATGAGGATACAATTAGTGAACCTTTAAAATAGACCGATATAATTTTGTCACACATATATTGATGTCATGTATATAAGATAAATTCTGGTACTAAAATTGTGTGGCAACAAAATATTTGTACCCAAATTTCCAAAACATCCACTTTTAACCGTAAAAACGTCATGGAGTAAAATTCCTCAATAAGGTTAGCATGCATCGTTTTATTTTTCTCAAAATTAGTAAACGATAAATGCATGTGCTCTGATCATACCAATAAAAAAATTTGGTTTGGATGTAAACTTAAAGCCAAATAGCAATAGATTTGTGTCTTTCTAAAACGTGGCTATACATTATTGAGAGATATGGTTAAAATGAAAAAGATCTCGATTTTCGGTCCTTAAAAACGTTGAACAGAGGCGGACGCTAGTTATCAAGTGGGTTGCATTTTCGTAACCAACGTGGCACGCGAAGCATAATTCACATGACTAGAGCATAGGATGGTTATTAAGTGGGTTGCATTTTCGTAAGTAGCTTGGTAACCCACGCTAAGCATAAATCACATGACTAGAGCTTAGGGCTTGTTATCAAGTGGGTTGCATTTTCGTAACTAACTTGGTAACCCACGCTAGCCTTTGTTGAGTGTAATAGTCCCTTAGGCTAGTTATCAAGCTAGTTTCAGTTCCTAACTCACCTCGTAACCAGCTTGACCCACTTTTTCCTTCTTAACCAAACATTACCTTGAGTTTTGAAACGCCAACACTACAACACCCAAGAACATTCAAAGGAGCTCAATTTAAACCTTAAAGAACTAATATTTAAAGACTAACCCACGATGGAAGATAGCAACAAAAATTTCGGGTGTTACAAAACACGTCGATGGGTCGGGTACAATGAAAGGGTTGTTGTTTTGCTGTGTACGGTCAGATGACTTCACAGACAACACTGGTAGAGGCTGCCATTGATGGGAATTTGGGAGCAGGAAGTTTTTTATTCTCATAAGTGGGTATTACTATGTAACTTGAGTATAGAGTTTGCTACTCGCAAACGGGGTCGGAAAATCGGGTCTGAAATCCAACTGATGCTATTAAGCTAATGATGACTCCTTGTTGTATATATATCGTACACTCTTCTGGTTGGTAATATAAGTGATCTTTTGTTGTTTAAAGAAAAATTAGACTATGAGGACATGATCTTCATAACACAAAATACATTTTTAATCAAGAACTTGAGACAAAATCAAAAAATTACCAAACCTTCCACAAATCCTTTACCTCACTACTTCACTCTTGCCCGTACAGTCTTGCCGGTACAATTATACTCGACGCCATCCACGTAGCAAACACAAGTTAAAGAGTCGAGCATATTATCCTTTTAATGTAGGAGGTTGGTTGTCACTTTGACCTTCTCTTGAACCATCATCAAGCAAAATCTGAACTTTCATTAGATTGACTTTGAGCAGCAAAAACAAATCTATAGACACCGTCAGCTAGATCCATTATGATAAAAACAATCTGTAAAACCATAAATTTAACTAAGAACAACAAACTATACAAATGCCGAAATTATGGAAGTGCTACTTGGCTTGTTTAACTATTGTCAATGTTGAGAATTGTAACTTCACTTTTTTTCATCAACAATACTATTTATACTATTAAGCTCATTAAGCCATAAAACACAACCTTGAAGATTTTACTAATAGCATACGATTTTTGTTACAAGTCCATTGCGACACCTTTCGCTTTCATTTAATTTATCTTTCACAAGAACATTATCAATCATCAAAATTCAACAGTTCTTTTGCAATAAGCAGATTACTATACATTTTAATTATTAGTGAATCAATAACATATCTAGTTTCCAAGCTTGTTAATGGACCATCTAAATTAAGCACATAATATGGTGATTATAGAATTGAAAATTTAATTTAGAATACAAAAGTTTGTAGCATACATCATTCATTCCAGCTGCCATGGTTTCCATGAATGGCCAATCTTAAAAGTCTCCGTTGTATGTGACATATGTGGCTTAAAGCTCAAGAGAAAGTGTATGTTCTGCTTAGCCAAGAGCCAACACTCTTTGAAACCACTATAAAAGAAAACATACTTTTGGGTCGGCCCATGCATCCATGGTCGAAATCAAATAAACTACACGTGTCTCTACCACTCACTCGTTCATTATCAAATTATCCAATGCATATGATACTCAAGTCAGTCATTCAAACTATACATAATAAATATGCCATACATTGCGTAAAAGAGAATAAAAATGAAGCTCAAATGCATTGATTAGAGCATTACCTCCCTTCGCGTTATCTTTACCCCCGAATTTATGAATTTCCAAAGAAGCATTAAGATCACAAGAATTTAGATAAATCCTTTATTTTTCCAAATCTTCCTGGCTCTTTACCAACTGAAAGCAAAAAGAAGACTGTAACATCCAGATTTAGAACAATGATACGTTACATGTTTTATTGAAAATTATCCATGTAGGTTTACTTGTTGGCTAATAGAGATTAGAGAATTATAACTCATGCACAAGGGAAAATTATCCATGTAGGTTTACTTGTTTTATTAAACATTAAGAAGAACACAAAATTGATAATGAATGCTACCAGAAAGGAATCAAAAATTGTCGCTTTAAGATGGAAACGACATTTTTGACAGAAGTGTCAAGTACTATATCATACTCGGATCTGCAGTAGAAAGACAACACCATTAAACTAAACTATGTAGAGATAATCATGCAATTTTATCAGAGATCACGCCCATATGTCAGGTACAAATAATTTATAAAAAGAAAAACCCCATTTTCCCATGATAAAAAATACATGCCCTATCTGAGATATTGCTTTCCCTAGATGTCAAATTAGCATTATTCAAATCACAATTGGGTTTCATTTTGAATTGTAAAAGGAGAATTAACGTATAGAGCGTGTGAAAATGGAACCCATAAATGAAAATCCATAAAAACAAATCCTTGAATCAAACCAGCTAGAATGAAAGAAGAGAGCTATTACCTTGCATCGAGAATGTTGAAGGCGTCGATACAGAAGCATTACTTTCTGTTGTTTGAATAGATATAAGTGATTTGGTTCATTAAGGTTTAATAGAAGGGGTCAAAACTCTGGTGTCAGACCACCGACGAGAAAAAAAAGAACTATTACCTTGAATCAAGAAGGCTGAAGGAGTTGATTCAAAAGTGTTGATCCAAACTCTTTTCACTTATTTGAATATGATTCCTTATATACTTAATGAAAATACTAAGTATAGGATAATGTTCATATTCAGCGATAAGCATACACTGATTACACTCAGTGATTGTTGAAGATCAGGAACACCATCCTATCCTTAATGATCTGAAGAACAACACTCACACCACAAAACCATTCAGAGACAGTGGAAGGCTTATCTGAAGAAATAGATGAACAACCAGTGATCTGAAGTGGTTCAGTGATAGCAACGTCCCATGTGTGAAAATTGGTTGTTTGAGAACCAAACCAACCTTCGACATTGACTGTCCCTGGCTTTTATTTATCGTCATGGCAAAACATACAACAATTGGGAATTGTCTCCTTTGAAACTTGAAAGGAATTCTTTTGTCCGAAGGTATCAAAGACATTCTTGGAATAAATGTTCGGCATCCGATATTTATTCTAGATTTGATCTCTGATTCTATCATTCGATTTCCCAAAGATACCACTCGCGGTCTAGTTCCATTACATAATCCATATTTCTGATCAATATTCCCTAGAAACATAATTGGAACACCGACTCTTAGTATTATCATATGCTTTGGCAAACTAGATAATTTAAGACCATTTAAAACAACAGGCGAGTACAAGTTTGGATCAAACTGTTCGTGGAGATGCTCTGATTCACAAAGGCTATATGAACTAAGATACTCATTTTCTTCTCCTGAAAATAGTGATGGCAGTTGATCATTTATCTCCTGAACGACATCATGTTTAGGTGAAAGAATTGCTCTCTCCTGAAAATATGATGAATTCTTCATATTTAGAAGAATAGAAGGGTACAAAAATTCGATTAAAGATGATATCGGATCTATTGAATTGGTAATTAGAAGATCATCGGGTATATCAACAATTTCTTCACCATCATTGGCACTCCCAAGCTTGCCTTCTCCTAAATCCAAAACTCATCTTGCAAAAATCCTTGTTTCTTCGATATCGAAAGCTTGACTGTTAACAGTTAACCTCATGTTTTTTGTTAACCTTAGGACTTTGCATTTATCCCAAATGTAAGATGAACTTAACCATGCATTATCAATATCTTATCTATTTGCATTCGGAGTTACCGACAGAATTTTTCTGAAATCACCTCTAAAAAAAATTTCCACCGAAAAGTACATCAAAATCGGGAATACCCTTAATGCCAAATATATCTTTCATACTTCTGTCTAATGCTTTAAATGCATGCTGATGAACCATTGGTGCTTCATATCATATAATCAGCCTACTCTTCTTTATTAACATGGCAACATCACTATCCGGTTTTATATAACAAAGAGAATCTTCATTAAGAATTAGAGGGGTTTTAAACTGAGAATGTGTTGTTCTACCTCCAGTAAGAAGTAAACAGTAATACCACTCGAAGCAATGTTTAAAACATTTTCTCCTCTAGACCTTATTGATGCAGATAATGTCTTCCATAAAAATATTTTACCTGTTCCGCCATAACCATAAACGAAAAAAAACACCTCCTTGATTATTTTAATTTCATAGATACCTCTTTGCTCATTTGTTAAAGCACCTAAGAATTGCCGATATCCGTTATGTTGATTACCTATGTCGTAATCTAGCTCCTCAGTAATTAAATGATTGTTTGAAGACTGAATAGAATCATCATCAGGATACGGCATACCGGCAAAGTTTTTAAGGGTCAAATTGTTACGAATTAATATGTTGATTCAAACTCCTTTCAGTGATTTGAATATGATTCCTCTTTTACTTGGTGAAAGTTCCATTTATAGGATAGTGTTCATAATCAGCTATAGTGATCACTGATAATCAGGAACATCCTATCCCTGAAGATCGAAAGAACAACACTCACACCACAAATTCATTCAGCGACTGTCGAAGGCATAACTGAAGAAAAAGATGAATAGCTTGTGATCTGAAGCGGTTCAGTAATGGCAACGTTCATCTATCTGAAGTGTGATATCTTACAAAGGCCTCAGTGATACTTGAAGACTTCATCCTTGAAGCTTCTAGTTTAGTGATCAAAGTGAGGCCTACTTAGCAAGATCAAAGTTGATCTTATCCTTGATGCACAAAAGTCAAACTCAATACCTTGTCAGAAAAGGACGTATGGTTTGTCTCTTATGTCCCTATCAAATCTGATTTGGTTATTTTTCATATACGGTCAAAAGTATGGTTGCTTTCGAACAAAGGACAAGTCTCGAATAGAAACTTGACACGTGGCATATACCTTTTGCTCTGCATTAAATGCAACGGGTATAAATAGATGACGAACCCTTCTCCATCTTCATGCATGCTACTTTCTATTCCTTAAACTTCTATTGCTTTTCTTTCTGTTTCTTGTGCATCATCTTCGCGTTTTTTAGTTGTAATAGAATAGGTTTAATACTTGTTCTAATTCCGCTTACAACTGTAAATTTGTTTACTCAATATAAACTCATTTAAAAACCATAAAAAGCTTGTGTTTGTATTCAATCCCCCCCTCCTTCTACAAACTGTTTCTAAATCCAATGAACTCTTGTAGACTCCAGGCTTTGGGACCAGCATAATATTTTTTCAATCTCAAACAATGTCAAGTTCTTTGATTGATCTTCATTAAGACACATATCTATGACATATAGAATAAAGATTTCAAAAATTAGTTGCATACAAATTATAATTATTTAATATTAACTAAATAATTATTTGTTAATTTGTAAATAATAAATACCTTGCCTGAAGACTTTAGTGCAATCCGTTGATTGTACAGAATCTCATCTGTTAAGTATTGCCATGTTTTTTGCCATACGAACTCAGGTCTAGACAGACTATTTTACATCAACATAATTGCAAATAAAGACATTAGACAATAGCCAAATCCGGTAAAACTTGCTTCTTCAATGGCATCCATGTATTCCTTGTTGTCATCTAAAAGTCCAAGAGCATTAGATGCATCTCTAAAAGTCGGAAATATGTTTCCATTTACTGTCCGAGGGGGGGGGGGGTTGAATACAAACACACAATCTTTACTCTTTTTAAAAATTTTAATGTAAATATTAAAAACTTTACATACAGAAGATTGTTGCGGAAAAGAATAGATAACACTCTATTCTAAAAATCTTAACACATGAAACACATACTAACAGTAATTAACTTATAACACTAAGAAAGCTAAAATAAATTGTTAAAACACTCAGGATGCCAGAATCAAACAAAAGATCACTAAGAGGATTTGTTGAAAGCGTGAGTTTTATGGGCATGGCTTCATCTCCTTTTATGGTGTCCACGAATTGAATGCATGGGGACACCTGTCAAGATTTCATTTGCTTGCAGTATATCTGTTAGACAAAAGGTGATGCCACTCCCTTCTGTATTAGATAAATGGTTGAACCATACGTAATGTCAGATTACTGTAGCCCCTTTTCTCCATGTCCTCTGAAGTCATGTCAAACCTTTTAGCTAAAGACAAACAAACCTTTTATAAGAATAAAAGAGAATGTCTGAATTTAAGGTTTGATGCCCACGTTCTTGCTGCACACATTTTGCATTTATTGTGACACAAGAACTTGTCTTCGAAAATTGCAAAGTGATACATACAAGGATGTATCACATCGGTTAGTGCAACCTAAGATCGGCGACATGTATGGATGCTTAAATCGGCAACTGTATTAGCACTTGAATTGACAACTGTACAAGAGCATTTGATCGGCAACTGTATGCAACATTAGGATCGGCAAGTGCCCACTTTTCGGAGACTTCAATCTTCTTTGATTTCGGCAAGTGGTCTAGATTTTAATGTTGGTTGGTACATCATAATTTCCACATTTTGATATACTACCTCTGATCGGATAGTCTTCGATTCTTCAATACTTCAAGTATTTTCCAGACCTTCAAAAGAACCTATAAAATATCAACAATCAAAGAGAGTAGGTTCATCACCAAATCATCGGTGACCCAACAATCTCCCCCTATTTGATGATGATACCTGTATGTTAGAAAGAAATACTTTTGACCCTTTCTATTTTTTTTGGGTTCTTTTCACTCAGATATATATTTTTTTAACTGAGTATGTAGAGTATAAGTATAAGCACGTGCAAAAAAAATTAAAATACGAACAAATATAGAATGAAGATAATATGAACTTTTATTAATCATCACACAGGATAAGTACATCACACAGAGTACATGATTAAGAAAGTTCATACTAAGAGTAAGTGACTAGGAATCGGTGGGTTCTCTTCTTTTAAGTTCATCCAAGATGAGTCGGCACATTCCTTTGTCTTCTACAGGAGGCACACACAGAATGGCAGTAAGAAAGGAAGTGTGAGCCATTGGAATGTCGGAGGCTCTGAAGAACCCTATGTTTCCGAAGATGTCTTCAAAGAACACTCCTAGTTCTGGTTCGGAAAACATAGTTTGCTCCACGTAAGCAACCAGAGTCGGAATGGAGAAATTAATGCCTGAAGCATCTATCTTTATCCCTTTCTCATGAAGCATTGCCAAATGACCCTTTTTGTTGTTCTTTGGAGCTGTATTTCTCCTGTAAGGCCTTGCTGAATGAGAAACATTTGTTGTCCTTCTATGGCCGTAACAACTATGTTATGCTCCTTTTGAATTTTAACCATTTTGATGAAGAACTTTCGAGGAGTGTTGAGCACAAAATCTTTGTATTTGCTCTTACTCTTGGAAATATGGTTACCAATCTCCATCCATTCGGTGATCCCCAGAACTTCCAACCACTCAATCTCATAAGTTTTGTTAAAAGAATCAGCTCTTTTAATAGTGATAAGTAACTTAGGAGATTTCACGGTTGTAGGATGAATAGAAGCACCAATGATCTTTGAATCATCTTTCCGATTTTTGAGTCTTCTCTTGAACCAATCTACTTCCTTGGCCTTCTTTGCTTCTGCTACAGTCTTCATTGCTTCAGAATTTTTCTTTAAACTTTCAAGCTCATCTTTCTGAGCTTGGAGAGGATCAGCAACTTTGGCTCTGATGGATTCATCTTGAGCCAACTTGAGTACATTTGTTTGATCATACTCAAGTTGAGACCTGATTGCATTTTCCCTTTCAGCTTCGGAAAGTACAATCCCAAGAGGATCTTCGGTATGTGTGGAGGTAGGTTGCAATCAGAGAGAGTCAGCTTCAGGATCTCTATTTCTTTTCTTCTTTTTCTCAGCTAACTGCTGTTCATGAGTTAGAGGTTTCTTTCCTTCAGTTTTGTCTTTTCTTCTCTTTTCCTCTTCAGATTCTTCAAGGGTTCGGGCACAGAATCCTTTCCCCTAGGTTGATGCTCCAATTTCTCTTATAGCCTCATCTCTAGATGACCCAGTGTTAACCGGTAGTAGAGGTTCATTGGCAGTTGTATCGGTGACCAGTATATCGGAGACTGAGACCTCGGTGACCACAGGTGATGGTTGAATTGACTATTGACCGGTGACTGGTGGTGGTTGTTGTTGCTGTTCATCGGAAACCAAAGTCTCGGAGACCACAGTCACCGATTCGGTGACCACAGGAGGTGGTACCTCGGTGACTTTTGTTGCTTTCTTGGTTTTCTCCCCCTCAGTGGTTGAGCCCTTGAAACCAACTGAAGAGAGAAAAGACTTGATTCTTTCAACATCAGAACTCAAACTACCCAACTTGCGTTCAATCTGTTGAACCATAAAACGATCCTCATCCATGAAAAAAGGGATCACCTGCATCAACTTCGAAAGTTGGTAGAGAAGTCGGTACCTTTTCAACATTAGTATGAAGAGAAGCAAGTGATTCCAAAATTGATTCTTGATTTTTGAGAATTGAAGCAATGTCGGAAGCTTGCATGGCAAAGTCTGTTTGCAGATCAAGAATGGTTGAAATCTTTGACTTTGGAGGTGGTTGATTATTATCTTCACTTGGAGAGGAAGAAGACGAGTAATCCACCAGACCTGTCTTATTGGTTGGGGGGGGGGGATTTCGGGGAGTTTGAAGTGTGGATGTGAGATGGAGGCTTTGTTTTGAGGGGAGACCGCATATGCTCCGAAGGTTGAGAGTTTGTGGGGGAGACACTGTGAGGGGAGCGTCAAGTAGGGGATTCCTCAATAATGTATTCCTCAACTTCCCCGTGAATTTGTACGAGAGACGTACGCATCCAATATGTAGTATCGGAGAAAAGAAAATCGGTAAAGTGGGTTTCTCCTTCGGATGCACCTGGTAGTGATACATCTTCATTTGGAGATAGGGAAATGAGTTGTGAGAACTCAAGAGGTGGAGTAGATGCACCTTGGATGAGAGACTCCAAGTCATCTTCATCAACTAAGTAGTAAGTTGGTGAAGGCACAGTTTGGGTATCCCTATGTACAACCATGTCCTTTTGTGAGGGCATGGAGGAGGTAGGATGGGTTTTAAGCTGTTCTCTAGGTCTACTGGGGATATCTTCAACACCCACCAACTTTTGGGAATCGGTGGGTGGTTTTTGTGTTGTGACCCTTTTGGTTCCCTTGGACTTCTTTGAGGAAGTCCTAGGGGGACTTTCTGAGTATCTCCGCTTTTGGGACTTTTTCTTTATCGGGGTAGAAGCCAAAGGTTCTTTTGGCTTCGTGGCGTCGGAAGGTGCGGAGGTAGATGTGCCCGACGCCTTGGATCTCTTGCGAGATTTGGGCACATCAGTTACTCTCGGTTGAGATGTGGCAGAGGTGGTGGTTTCGGTGAATGTGGGTCCCCGAATCCTTGGCTCATTTTCGCCCCAAGTTAAAGTTGCATTTTGGGCAAAATCGATCATACCTTGTCTAAGAGGGTTATCGGAGGCTAATGGTCCCTTTGACAGAAGTTGCTTGCCGACTTGGTGAAGGGGAAGATCATATGCAATATCATCCCTCTTTTTAAGCTTATCGGCAAGCTTGGCATTGATGATAAGAGAGAAGAAACGTTGGAACGGTACCTGAGGTCGCCGAATGGGAGAAAATGATGAGACCATTTCCTTAAAGAAATAAGTTGCAAAGTCGATCCTTCTTTGAAATATCAGTGCATGAGCCAACTCAGTGACCTGTGATGAGGATTGATCTGGACCACCTGTCTTCTTACTCAAACATAGAATGAGATGAGAGAAGAAGAAGTTCCAGATATTACCCATGTTCTTTCTTACCAAAGTACTTGGACCTTTGGATTTTGGACCCCTTTTGTCTTCATAATAGTTAAGAGCAGTAACTACCTGTTGATGTTCATTCCCAAGAGGGAAGACTTCATATGAATCGTATGAAGTAATGTGGAGAATAGTACGAACATCATTTACATTGAAGATCAGGTCTGGTTCATCATCACTAAGAACAGATGCACATATGCTTTTGGAGGAATCATCATAAGCACATGTTAACCAGAAGTTTCCCAAGAGAAACTTGCTCATCTTAGGTTTGGCAGTGATAGCATATTGGATAGGACAGCTTTGAAGAAACCAACAAACCACATTATACTCCGGATGATCTTTGTCGACACCAATGCGACCATAGTGGTTGCATGCAGGGAATGTTAGAGACACAAAGGTGAGTGTTTGTTCATCAGATGCCTTAGGTGATTTCGATGGAGTGTTTGAAGACGCCATTGATGAACTTTGAGATCTTCGAGAGAGTTGTAGGTTTGACTGTGAAAGAGAGAGAATGGTGGAGGCGGTTAAAGAAGACAAAGTTGGGTTATGGTTGAGGTTTTATAGGAGGTAAATAAGGGATTGAAAATCAAGGGAATGATGAGAGAGGTGATTAAAAGGTCAGAAGTTGAAAGGTTTGCAGGTTGAATTCGACGCATGCTCTGACATGTGTGACGTGTATGACGTCATTGTGGATAGATAAATTGAATACTTAGTCACCAAGAATGGAAACCTAAGAGTTATCCTTCTAAGAGATACAAATATAAGAGAGGTTTCGGAAAGTGTATAAGGAAAGGGGACGTTGGAAAGTCGAAAGGTTTATAAGAGAACGTCGGTGAGTCTAGGGTTGGAAGGTTAGTGTCGGTGAGTCTAGGGTTAGTGTATAGAGGAGAAACTTCGGGTAGTGTGAGGTTTAGGGTTAGTCGTCGAAAGTGTATGACGAGAGAAGGGTGGTGTCGGTGAGTGTGAGAGAAGAGAGAAACGTCGGGTAGTGTATGGTTTAGGGTTAGTCGTCGGAAAGTGTATGGTTTAGGGCGATCGTCGGTGAGTCTAGGGTTTAGAAGAGAGAGATATCGGTGTGTGTGAGTAAGATAGGGACATCGGAAACCTTAGAGTCGGGTAGTGGTGGATAGAGGGTAATCGTCGGAAAGTGTATATGAGAAAACATCGGTGAGTGGGGAAGGAGAAGAGAAGTTGGTTATTGTATGGTTTTAGGGTTGAATATGTCGGTGAGTGTATATACAGATGTATGAGAGAGAGAGAGAGACGTCGGTGAGTGGGAGAAAAGCTTTCCGACTATAAACCATATACATATATTTCTATTATATATATTATATTTATATATATTATTAATCTATATTTATCATACCCAGTTCATTGATTAGGAACTTGAATCTGACTTCATCAAGGGGCTTTGTGAAGAGGTCAGCCAATTGATAATCAGTTGAGATAAAGTGAAGTTCCACATCACCTTTAGAGACATGATCTCTTATAAAGTGATACCTGATATCAATGTGCTTAGATCTTAAATGAAGCACTGGATTGTTTGCAATGGCTATTGCACTTGAGTTATCACACAGTATTGGGACTTTTGAGAAAATCTGATTGTAATCACACAGCCGATTTTTCATCCACAATATTTGAGCACAACAACTTCCAGCAGCCACATATTCTGCTTCAGCGGTAGATGTAGACACCGAATGTCGCTTCTTACTTGACCAACTCACAAGCTTTCCACCAAGAAGTTGACAACTTCCAGTTGTACTCTTTCTGTCTATTTTTGAACCTGCAAAATCAGAATCAGAGTACCCGCTGAGATCAAAACCTGAGTCTTTGGGATACCAAAGACCCAGATTTATGGTACCTTTCAGATACCGAAAAATCCTTTTTACATCAGCTAGATGTGATTCCTTAGGATTTGCTTGATATCGAGCACACATACAAGTAGCAAACATTATATCAAGTCTACTTGCAGTAAGATAAAAAAGAGATCCTATCATGCATCTATAGCTTGTGATATTGACAGACACACCATCAGGATCAAAATCAAGTTTAAGAGGAGGAGCCATAGGGGTTTTCATGGTAGAGCAAGTATCAAGTTGAAACATTTTCAGAAGTTCTTTAATGTATTTACTTTGGTTAGTGAAAATACATTCTGAAGATTATTTTACTTGTAAACCAAGAAAGAATGTAAGATCCCCCATCATGCTTATTTCATACTTTTTTTGCATTAGAGAGCTAAACTCATCACACAGAGATTCATCGGTGGCACCAAAAATAATATCATCAACATAGATTTGGACAAGAATGATATTACCTTTAGACTTTTTTAAGAAGAGAGTATTGTCAACTTTTCCTCGGACATACTCATTTTTTAGAAGGTAATCGAAGAGAGTATCATACCAGGCACGAGGAGCTTGCTTCAGTCCATACAAAGCTTTATCTAACCGATACACATGATATGGATGGACTGGATCTTCAAATCCAGGTAGTTGCTTCACATAGACTTCTTCGGCTAACTCACCATTCAGAAAGGCACTTTTGACATCCATTTGGAATACCCGAAAGTTCTTGTAAGCAGCATGAGCAAGAAAAATTCGGATACCTTCCAATATGGCAACAGGAGCAAAAGTTTCATCGTAGTCAATTCCTTCCTCTTGCCGATATCGTTGAGCTACTATCCTTGCTTTATTTCATATGACAGTTCCTTATTCATTCATCTTATTACTGAACACCCACTTTGTTCCAATAATGGTTTTATGGGATGGACGAGGAACTAACTTCCAGACTTTGTTTCTCTCAAATTGTGAGAGTTTTTCTTTCATGGCAATCACCAGCTAGGATCAGCTAGTGCTTCATTTATCTGTTTTGGCTCAACAATAGATACAAAATTGACCTACAAACACATATTGCTGATGCCTCTTCTTGTTTGGACACCGACTTGTGGATCACCTATAATTTGATCTATTGGGTGATCCGTGGTCCATTTTAAAGCAGGAGGGAAGGGAGGAGGTATAGAGATGGGTGGTGTTGGAATTTGAGAAGGTGAGGGTAGATTAGTTGTGGAAGGTATAGTGTTTAGGTGAGTAAGTTCTCCTGAAGAGTCAATTTCAGGAGATGGAGAAGAAAGAATGAGTTCAGGAGATATGGTTGTATTATTTGGAGTTTGAAGAGAGTTGTTATCTTCTTGAATTGGTTGAGAAGGTTGTTGAGTAGAATGAGATGGAATTTCCCCAACACATGAGTTTATCCATTGATTGAGTTCTTCTTCATTGCAAGATAATGAAGATGTTTCAAAATCATCAAACTTTACATGCATAGATTCATCAATGCATTTTCTTCTGAGATTATAGATTCTGAAAGCTCTAGAGGAGATAGAATAACCTATGAATATTCTATCATCAGACTTTGGGTCAAATTTTCCAAGTTGTTCCCTGTCATTCAACATATGACATGCATAGCCAAATACATGGAAAAAGTCAACTGCAGGTTTCCGACCATGAAACACTTCATATGCAGTTTGTCATGTCTTTTGACAATAATAAACCTATTTTGAGTAAAACATGCAGTATTGACTACTTCAGCCCAAAAATAGGTTGGCAACTTGGATTCACTCAGCATTGATCTTGCAACTTCACACAACGTTCGATTCTTTCTTTCAACAACACCATTTTGCTGAGGAGTGCGTACGACAGAAAAGTTTTGAGAGATTCCTTTGATGTCAAAGAATTCTTCCAAAACAACATTCTTGAATTCAGTGTCATTATCACTTTTGATAGACTTCAGAAGTTGACCATTCATATTTTCAATCTTCCTGATAAATCAAATGATTTTATTCAGCAGCATCACTCTTGTGTTTTAGAAAGGAGACATAAGTATATCTAGAATATTCATCAACAATTACTAGCATATACGTTTTACCACCTAGACTAGGAGTGCTTATTGGTATACACAGATCCATGTGAAGCATTTGAAGAGGTTGAGAGATAGATGAGCATTGTTTTGTTTTAAAGGAGATTTTGGTAAGCTTTCATTTTTCACATGCTCCACACAGCTTTTCTTTCTCAAAAGATATTTTTGGCATACCAACAACTAGGTCTTTGCTGGAAAGTCTATTCAAGTTTTTGAAATTTAGATGTAAAAACCTTTTATGCCATAGCCAACCTTGTTTAGCTAATTCTTGAGAGAGAAGACACATAGCTTCACCAATTGCACTTTCCTTCATGTTGATGATGTATACATCGTTCATTCGGGTAACTGCCAATACAACTTTATTCTGCACATCAAAGACCAAGCAAACACACAGTTGAAACATGACTTTATATCCCAAATCAAAGATTTGGCTGATGCTCAGTAAGTTGTACATTAGCCCCTCAACATGAGCCACTTTTGAGAAACTGATAGTTCTATTTGATATGGTACCATAACCTTTTGTAACACCTTTTCCATTTCCTCTAAAGGAGATAATGGGTCCTTTTTCCTTTGAGAAGTTAGATAAAAGAGATTTGTTTCCAGTCATGTGCCTTGAACAACCGCTGTCCATGTACCATATATGATCTTTGTTTGGTACCTGCACCCACAAACAAATTTAGACTCTTGGTACCCATTTTGAAGTGGGTCCTTTGGAATTAGAAGGCATTTTGTTGTTTCTACGAAGATCATTATCTTTTGGGCAGTTTTTCATAAGATGAAGAGTATTGCCACAGTTGTAGCATTTTTTGATGGTGAAAGCCCTTTTGAAATCCATATTGTCAAAATTTTGAGACAACATCGGTGACTGGGAAGAGGAGTGACCGACTCCTGGTCTAGGGCCAAGAATGCCTTTTTTCCGGATTTCTAGATTTCTTCAGATTTACAGAACGAGGAACAAAATCGGTGACTATATGAGATTTTCGTTTGGAAGAAGTTTTTGAAACATTTTCCTTTGAAAGGAAGGAGTTCTTTCTGGAACAGGATGTTCAGGAGTCAGAGATCCAGCAGAAGAGTACCTTGACTCATGAAGACTTAGAGAATTTAAGATATTTTGAATGGTTTTGAAGAAGAGCTTGGAAGTGTCGGATCATTTGAAGGCTCAGGAGAGTGATCTTTAGCTTTCACAAAAACTCCAAACTTTTTTACATGAGACTCTATTTTAAGCATATCTAACAAGTCTATAGTGTGAACAGAAGTCGAATCTTCAGAAGAGTAGTCTAAGAGATCATCATCAGAGAGATGAAAGCCAGCTGGAAAACCTTGACATTCAAAAGATGGATTTTGAGATTCAGAAATTGGAGGATCATCTTTTCCATATCCTAGGCCAGTCTTATCATTACAAGAAATTTGATCTTGTAGAATCTTTTCAAGATTTTTGGAAGACTTGGTCCATTTTGAGAGAACTTCTTGTTCCTTTTCAAGAGTATTAGAAATCTTGTTTTTCTCTTCAGAAAGACTATCATTTAAGTACCTTAGATTTTCTAAGTCAGCTTTCATTTTATCAAAGTCTTTGAGTTTTGAGAAACAAGAGAGAAGTTGATCATTCAAGGATTTTATATGCAAGTCAGCCCTTTTCTTTTGTTCTTTTAAGTTACAAAAGTCAACAGTTAAAGAATCAAAGGCATCAATCTTTTGATTATCAGACAAAAAAGTAAAAGGATGTACCTGAGGTTTGGTTCTCGAAGTTGATCCCTCAGTAGAGACAAAAGCAGTGATGTGGAGTGATCTCTCCATTTCTTCAAGTTCATCAATCTTGGCCATGAGACATTTTGTCACATACTCACTCTCACTCTTTGATGTTTGCTCATCTTCCCAACAATGGGCTTTAGCAACCAAAGTTTTTCCTTTACTTAGATTTTTCTCTTTTTTTCTCCTATACTTGGCTTTATACTTTTTATACCCTGAGATTTCTTTTGATTGAGAAGGTTCAAGACTTTCCTTAGAAGATCGGCTACTTCTCTCTCCAGGCTTTCTAGTAGTCGATTTAGAGAAGTCATGGCCAGAAGAAGAAGACTTGTGTTTAGAGAAAATTTTAGACCTACACTCAGAGGCAAAGTGACATTTCTTTCCACAATTAAAGCATTCCTCATTTGCTTTGTCGGTGAGAGGTTTTTGAAAAAAAGGTTTTCTTTGAAACTTAGAACGGTTAGAAGAGAATCTTTTATTTTTAAGGTTCCCTGCAATCATTCCCATACTATCAGACAGTATGTCAATGGCAGATTCTTCACCTTCATCATCAGCAGCACTGTAGTAAGCTTCTGACAAATGAGATGAATCTTCCTTGGTTTCATTTTCAGATTATGAGGAAGGATAGGTGATTCTAGGAACACATGAGGAAGATTTAGACTCACCTACTAAAGCAATAGAAGAGGTTTTAATTTCTTTAATGAGGTATTTTCTTTGATTTTTAGTTTGCTCATAGTTCATAAGAGTCCCATACAAAGCAGTTAAAGGCATTTGCTCAAGATCCTTGGTCTGTTTAATGCAAGTGCATATGGTTTCCTAGAAGTCTGGAAGGCAGTCCATAAACTTGCATAAAACTTCCTCATTGTCATATACTTTGCCTAGAACTTTGAGATCAGTAAGAAGACAGTTAAAGCGATTGAAATAAACAGGAAGAGATTCTCCTTTTTCATGAGGAAAGAGTTCATATTTTCTTATAAGACAAATCTTGTTAGATTTTCTAACTTCTTTTGTCCCTTCATATAGAACACTCAGAGTATCCCACATTTCTTTAGCAGTAGAAAGATTTAGAAGAGAATGGTACACTTAAGGAAGAAATACATCAAGAGCAGATTTGACTTTAGTGTCTAGAGCAACTACGCGTTTATCATCCTCATTATATTTATTTGAAGGTTTGATAATGTATCTCCCAGTTTTATCACTCCTTTCATCATCTGACTCTATATCTTTTCCTTCAGCATCTTTTTGTGGGCCAAAGCAAGCGTAGATTTTAGGAACAATAGGTCCCTCACTTAGAATGTTAGGATACCTGCTATCAATTCCTTCCAAGAATAGTAGCATACGATTTTTCCATAACCCAAAGTTACTTGGGTTGAACCTTGGAGGTTTGGCTAAAGAGCCTAAATCATATGTACCACTAAAAGGAGTTTGCAGAGCACCATCAACATTTGGAGGAGTAGTAGCCATCACAGATCTAGTTTATTAGATTAAACCAACTGCTCTGATACCACTTGTTGGTCCCTAATTAGAGATGGCTTAGAAGTAAAAGTTTGTAGAAGGGCGGGGGGTTGAATACAAACACATAATTTTTACTCTTTTTAAAATTTTTAATATAAATATTAAAAACTTTACACACATAAGATTGTTGCGGAAAAGAATAAATAACACTCTATTCTAACAATCTTAACACATGAAACACATGAAACACATACTAATAGTAATAAACTTATAACACTAAGAAAGCTAAAATAAACTGTTAAAACACTCAGGATGCCGGAATCAAACAAAATATCACTCAGAGGATTTGTTGAAAGCGTGAGATTTATGGGCATGGCTTCATCTCCTTTTATAGTGTCCATGCATTGAATGCATGGGGACACCTGTCAAGATTTCATTTGCTTGCAGTATATCTGTTGGACAAAAGGTGATGCCACTCCCATTTGTATTAGATAAATGGTTGAACCATACGCAATGCCAGATTACTGTAGCCCCTTTTCTCCATGCCCTCTGAAGTCATGTCAAACCTTTTAGCTAAAGACAAACAAACCTTTTATAAGATCAAAAGAAAATGTCCGAATTTAAGGTTTGATGCCCACGTTCTTGCTGCACACGTTTTGCATTTATTGTGACACAAGAACTTGTCTTCGAAAATTGCAAAGTGATACATACAAGGATGTATCACATCTATTAGTGCAACCTAGGATTGGCAACATGTATGGATGCTTAAATTGGCAATTGTATTAGCACTTGAATCGGCAACTGTATTAGGACTTGAATCGACAACTGTACAAGAGCATTAGATCGGCAACTGTATGCCAACATTAGGATAGGCAAGTGCACACTTTTCGGAGACTTCAATCTTCTTTGATTTCGGCAAGTGGTCTAGATTTTAATGTTGGTTGGTAAATCATAATTTCCACATTTTGATATACTACCTTTGATCGGATAGTCTTCGATTCTCCAATACTTAAAGTATTTTCCAGACCTTCAAAAGAACCTATAAAAGATCAACAATCAAAGAGAGAAGGTTCATGGCCAAATCATCGGTGACTCAACAGAATGTCTTCGAAGGATTTAGGACCTTTGACTTTGTTCAAAAGAATTCTTAAGTAATATGTTTCTCCAAGAGTAGGAGAAACTGTATGAATTCTTCCGATTTAATGGCATTTTCTTCCTCCGATCCCAACGTCACTGTTCCAGTTTCCATACAAATTGTGTAGGGAATTCAACATAAGTAAGTCTTCACGCTTCTTCAAAAAGTTCATTACACTTCATCCAAGCTAAAAACATTGATGATGCAACAAAAGTTTATGAGATTTTCAATATCATCTTCAGCACCAAAAACCACTTGTTGTTGTCCAGAAAGATGAAAAGGTAGCCTCAATATAGAAGGAGTCCTATAGTGAACATCATAACCGAATATACGCCATGAAGCTTCGCATGCTGAAACATGTCGACAGTCGAAATATAATCTTTTATTTCATCAACAAAATTATGATGAGGTTCTTCATTATTATTTTGTACAACGGCTACAGTAGCTCTATCCGGACCCTTATTGATATACTTAAACAAATATTTAATACAAGAAGTCTGATTGCACCATTCAACATTAATGTGTGCCCGATATCTCTTCAAAAGATATTTGTTATACGCAACAACATTTCTGTTGTCTAATTTAACCCCCAACTTTTCAACATATCTTCCATTAATGGATGAATCAACTTTCCCACCCATTGAAGTAAATGAAAACATTGAATTATACCGAAGAATATTCTTCATGAAATGTTTACTTTTAGAATCTAGACAACGAAAAAGATTTGCATAACTTCCAATAACTTCTTTTTCTTTAGGAAGTTCAACCTTGCCGTACAGAAAACAAAATGAATAACTTGTTTTTTCCTCGCATCTCTTTCCCCTAACAGCTTCGCCTCTCCATAAATTTGCTTCACACGTTTGACATATCACCGTTTGGTCACCATGATCCAAGTACTCTGTTGGACAATAATTGTGTAAAATATTATAATCATATAATAAGAGTATTAACATATTTAATGTTTAAAACATTTAAACTTAATAAACTAACCATTAGATATTCCTTCTATTATAATTATAGGTTGTTGTTGACTCATTAATATTTCATCTTTTTTAAAGTCGATCTTCGGTATGTTAAATACATTTACATCTTTTCTTCTTAGTACATGTCGTCCTGACGATAACTTTTAAATAAACGAACTTTACACAGTTGTCAAAGAATCAGTCAATGTCATGCTATTAGTAGATAATATTTTGATTCTCTTATTTGATGGCGGCGTTGCACTATTAGTATTCACAAACAATATGTTTGTTCCAATCATAAATAGGTTATTAAGTGTTAAATAAAATGAACAATTATATTAAACAGAATTCAATTTAGACAATATATTTACAATAACAATAAAATGTATAACAAATTTTACATACCATTGGAAATATTAGATAAAGGACTTCTGATGGTTAAATCTGTAGAATGAGGTCGAATGTTTGCATGTTGATATTGACTATAAGTATTTGGATTGACATTTTCTGAATTTGCAAGAAATTTGGTTGAAGACCTTACTTCACGTTGAGATACAAAATGTCCAACTGTTAAAATATATTTTTAAAATATTAGAATTCAATGCATCAAAATTTAAATCAGTCAAGTGAGTGATACATACAATCATGATTTTTCTTCATATTAGAAAAACTAGTGATTGATGAAAGTTAAGTGTATGATGTGCTAGACGCACATGACCTTTTGCTATCATTCCAATATAAGCTTTCTCAATTTTCTCATTTCTTCAGGATCATTAGCGTCCATCTTCAAGTACATAAACTGTAGGAAAAAACATGAAGTAATATATAAGCATATTTCATTAGAAAAAACATTAAGATGGTATATTACCTTTCAATAATCAATACTAAATAATGACTATCAATAATTGAATTCAATAATCAATAATCAATTATATTGAAACATTGAATTTGGCCGGGTTTTGAATGATATAAGTCGCCGGAGATTTGTTTGGAGCACTATGGATGACAAGAGAAACGTGTGAGAGAAGTTGGTGTATCCTAAATTAGGGTTTTGGAGATGAAAACGTGTTTTAGTGGGGAAGATGTGAATTAGAGCATCTACAGTGGTGGAACCTCCAAAAACCTCAGTTGTCATATTTTTTCTGCCACATCATTGCTACCTCAACAAAACAAAAATCTTCATAAAACTCTACAATAGAAGGTTCTTGCAAAAACCTCACTTTCCTTATTTTTAATTTATAAAATGAGTAAGAAAACAATAAAATAATAAATAATAAAAAAGGAAAGTATTGCAAGAACCCGGATTCTTGTTCAAGCACCTGGGTGCCTATAGAAGCATGTGAATGGGCAAAAACCTGTGTCCCACAATAGAGGCTTTATAAAAACCTTAACTAAAACCTCAAGAAGAACCTCCATTGTAGATGCTTTTAAAAATGGTTTACTTATTTATTTGAAATCCTAATTAGGAAATGATCTACTTTATCATAATTATAATATAATTTTGAATTCAAATATGCAACAAAATCCCTATTTATTTATGATTATTTAAATTTTAATGATTTAATGATTTAATGATTTTTAAACAACTTAAAACTAGACAATTATATTGTTATTTAGTAATTAGTAATTAATGTAAATCTATTTATTTACGGATAAGTAAAAGACAAAATGCATGAAATGGAAAATATAAGTTTCAGATAACTTATAACATCGGAGAAAATTGAATTCTTAAATATAAATATTTGTTTTTAATATTAATTATTAATTATTAATTTTTTTAATTTAATATATTTATTTATAATGTTTTGTCGATATATGTGTACGTTTTACCAAGCATTCATAGTCACCGATTTATGTCAATGTATATAAATTAAATGGGAAAAAATTCTTTGGCTAAATTGGAGTGTATTATGAAAGAATGTAACTGAATATTATTAAAAAATACATCTATAATAGATTATGATTGACATTAGGGACCGACCTAGAAATTTTTTTCAAACGGTTGCAACATTTCACTATAAGAAAAAAATGTCAAGATATTTTTCGTAACATCATAATTGGTCTATTGGTTGGTTAATTGATTTTCATACATGAGGTCTTGGGTTCAAATCTTTTATTGTGTACTTTTTTAGAAACATAATAAATTTGAAATTAAAAGCAAAAAGCTAAAAAAACGACACTAGCAAGATTCAAACTTGGGTCTTGGGTGTAGGAAAAGTCTTGCAAACCAACTCTGCCAACGAAAACTTGTGTACATATTGTAATTTTAAAATATATATGGTGGCACACTACAAAACGATACGGTTACACCTTTCCTAAACCTAATTTTTTTACCCTTCGCCAAGGAAATAATACGGTGGCCCGTGCCACCGTTGGCTACACTACAGGTTCGCCCCTGTTTGACATGGTATGGAAATGTATACAAGAAAAAACATTTTCATTGATGTCGTTAAACATTATATAGATGGTAAAACATAAAATTGAAATACATATCAGTTTTTGAATGATGTCATTTCTTGAAGTCTTTTAATCTGAGCAACTTTGGCAGGATCCGATGGAAGATTGTAGTTTTTCCGAATAGTTGTCATCTTTATCATAAGTTCTACAAGATACTTATGAACTGCATCTCAACATTAGCTATTGGTTTTCTTTACAACTGCCAATATCTCAACCCTTTCATCCAGACTAAATATGTGCATATGCACAAGTCTTTATGTCCGATTCTCACCGTTTTCCCTTATGGTCTCCATTGATATGCCTGGGGCAGTAGCGTCAATTTCATTTGGGCCATGAATCTGGACGTCAATAATCGGTGAGTTTATCATTCGGGAAATAATGGTCTTTTTGTACCATTTAATACGGGACTCTTTCAGCTCATCTTTTGATTTCCCGACGGTTTTTTCGGCGGACATCTACAAAGAACTTGGGTCACTAACACATGATTTTTCAAGGCTTTGATTAGCCTCATGATCCTGTTGCGCTTTAAGAGCTGCCTTTTTTTTTCTCTGATAGACCCAGTTCATTATTATCGGTGGTAGATGATTTAAGTATAAACACATCTTAGGCATTTGTTTCCCAACGTATGCGATCTTCTTTCTTTTTCTTCGCATAGGCAGCCATGTCTTCAGCAACCATGTGTTTTTTACTTTATCCTTTTCTTTCTCTTCATCGACTTGGGGTTCATCGGATAGATCAGTTTTATTCACATCGGACTGATCCCCGATTCGGTCCACTTGATCCTGAATGACTTATAATTCATTGTCTTCTTTGTTGGTATTATGGGGACCTTTCTCCTGGTGCACCTGACTTACGATGCGAAGTTGGATTTGGGATTTCTGCAAAAAAAAAAAACGACTAAGAAACTGCAGTTATGCCGCCTGCAAGACACAAAGTTTTTCAACATTATTTAGCCGTTCTATCTCCCTCCGACCAAATAATAAATCGGTGCCATTGAAGTTTATTTCAGGTGGGTTGCTGAGTTTTTCATCAACAGAGTCCACTTTCTTTAGAAGAACTAAAAGGGATTCCGGAATGGCCTTATTGCTTTCTAATTCAGAGGAATTGATAAGTCGAATCGATTGCGTAGATAACCTTCTTAAATTGGTTTCTCATGCATCAGAGGAAGCTCTAAGAGCAATGATGGAGAGGAGTAGGTCCATGTGTAATGTTTGATGGCTGATTGAAAATTGTTTGAACTTCGGCAAGCTTGTTGTTTATCAGGAAATCATACTACCGACAATAAAATTCAATGCATCAAGCACAGAGTAGAATCTTACGTGAATACATAAATGGTCCTCATTTTGAACCTTAAGAAGACCAAAAAGGTTGTTTGATAGTGTGATGAGATCATCCAGCCATGAACATACCTGGTCTTCCAGTTCAACATGCATCTCCAGATTCTTTACATGATCACCCATGAGTTTAGCAAAACTGTCAAAGGTGTTTTTTTATCCGAAGCATTAACCACCCAGAATCTTAAATTTCCGTTCAATGTCTACAATATACTTGACAATGTCTATAGGTAACGTGAATGTCAAATTTGGTTGCGAGGTAGTTGGACGATCTTCTTGCCGATCTGATGAAGTCTGAAGTTGTGGAGTCAGTGTCAACACTTCGGCGGATGTGTTAATGTCTATAGGTATGGATGGAGTTGAATCAACCACATTTGCTTTTGGTGTAGGGGAGGATGCCTTGAAAGAAGACTTGTTTGGAGAAACTGTCTTCGGTGGTGTAGGAGATCGGCTATAGGACTTGATAAATCGGGGTGAGAGTGAGTGGGTGAGATTTTTTTCTCTGCGTCATTGGTTGGAGAACCGCCACCGGTATAATTTCGAATAACAAACCCAAGATAAAAATCGGTATCATCCGCAGGGACTGTTACCCCTTCCTCAACAGTGAATGGTTGAAGATCTTCCAGGTCGTCAAGAATAATAATAAAATCGGCGTTTTCTGGATTTTGAACATCCACTGAAATATCATGTTGGATGAGTGGAGGGTTTTGAACGAATGCCGATTTTTGTTGTTCAGTAATCGGATTATCTCCAATGGCATCCGTTTCTGATTATCGATGATCCTGTTAGTGTCATCGTACTCATATTCATCTTCTTGATTGGAAGCCTTCGATACAATATCGATATCACTTTCCTTTTGATTTTTAGAGAAGGTTTTACCGGGTGATGATTGAGGACGTTTTTTCGACTGTCCTGGGGGTTAACCTTCTTCTTCTTTACTACCAACGTCTGCCGAATTAACTTAGTCAGTGTCTTTTGAACTTCGGCAACTTCCCAAACCATATCTAGATTCTGGGCAAAAGAAATAATACATGAGGGTAGAAAATAAACTAAAGACCATAAATAATAAATAATAATAATTAAAAGAATTACAGCTTATACACCGATTTACAATCAAATTTGTATTCGAATAATATATGACTATATATATATATATAATTATGAACCTGAAGGAAGAGGATTGTCAGTTTCATTGTCCGATTACTACAGTGCATTCTTCCCGATATGCACAGGCTCAATATCAAAAACAATTGTTGGTTCGGCAGTGTAACATCCCATTTCTTATATGTCCAATTATTTGCTAAGTATGCATGATTTGTTTATGTTAAAAGGATATTACTTGTTAAAATCTGAGAAATTTGTTAAGTTTGTTTATTGCCAAAGTGGAAAACCTTAATAAGTGTTCTAGTGGTGGCCATATAAGAGAACCTACGATTTAGTGGGAGTTTGGAGTTGAAATTTTAGAATTTTACTTCTTAATAGTATATTAGAGGATCCGAAAAATTTCACGTCAAACGGACCTAAAACGAGAAACTTGGAAAATCGGGTCAAAACGGTAACAGCTAAGTTACGGGTACGTAAAGCTGATTTTTTTCGGAAGATCTTTTTTGTATTATTTTCATTGGAGGTTATAGATTATCTCTTTAGGAGCGTGTAGGCGAAAACCTCATCGAAAACGGAGGTCCGAGCGAAAAGTTATGAAGTTTTTAAGTTTTAGTAGTCAAAACGGGTACCCAACCGGGTCAACCCGACCCAACTCGGGATTTAGATGGAAAACATGAAATCAAAGCCCATTTTTCTGTCATCTTGAGTCCAGAACATATACACACATTGAACGTGCGATTCACATATACAAATGCTCAATCCTAACTCAAATCAAAGAGAATTGCAAGATTTTATTAAGGATTGATCATCTATCAAAGGTATAACATATCTTCTCACTTGTTCTTGGATTTCTCATTCTTGAAAGATGAATTTCATTTTAAGTTAGAGTTAGGGTTTCATTTGGGTTTGATCTTAAGTGTTCAAATGAGTATGCTTTAGTATTTATGTAATGATTATCAAGAAATGATCCATTTTCATGTTAATTTAGACTTGGATAAGTCAAAGTAATTGGGGGGGAATGATATAAATTATGAAATTAAGGTTGGATTCTGTTTTGTTTATGTGAAATATGTTGTATTAGGTTGAAATTAAGAAATTGGAACAATTTGGAATTGAATTGGTATGAAAGATGTATGAAATGAGAAATTTCGACTTTAGAAGTCATTGGAAATGTGCAGACTTTGAAAAATCGTATAAAATCATAGAAATATCGTGTAGGGGTGAATCCAGTGGCATTAGAAAGATATGGATGTCTAGTGTATTTCATATTTGGACATCTTAACCTCATTCTGATTTTAAAATGGGTAAACAGAGCAGAATGTGCAGGTCTGTCCTGTTTGACATCTTGTAGCTGTTACTTTGTAAAATTCATAGAAAATCATAGAAAAATCCAAATGAGATGAGGCCAATTGAATTGGTTATATAACTGAGTATAGTTTATTTCTTGTTTTATGATCAAGACTTGAATCTGAGTTTAAAGTGGTCAAAACAGATCTGCAAGTAGCAGTTGAACATGAAAATCTATGTGAAATGCTTAAATATGAAATGTGTATAACTTGAGTTGTTGAGCTTGGTTGCTTACGACTCTTTGTGGATACACTCCAGGGGGTAACTAAGACATTTTGGAGGCTTTGGGAGCATTCTAAGGTGTGGTAGCTTGGACTTGCTTTGTAAGCTCATTCCGGATCTTTTCAAGTATAATACGGTTACTCGGTGAGTTATATAGTTAATTGCTACATATTGTTTTGTATATATATAAATAAATATATTTATATGAATGTTCCTGGTTTCGAATTGAGTCATATGGTCTTGATTTGGCTTTCGTTCCGTTTCTTGAGTCTATATCGCATAATGATCCCGTGGCATCGGTTTGCTTTCCGGATTCGTTCTTGTTGTTTTATTCCTTGAATTGTACGCCATAGTACGAGTACTACTTCGTGTAGTATGTCGGAAGTTGATGGCGAAGTCAAGATCCCGGGTTGGACGGGTGAGACTTTCCGCGGTTATAGATACTCATTGCTCAGTTAGGAGGAAGAGCAATGAGTAGGGAACCTTGGCACACACCCGGTAGAGGAAGGCGGGCAGTGCGGGGTTACCCATGATGTGCGATTTTTACTCGAACTTTGGCATGAGCCGGGAAGGAGAAGAACGGGGTGATGCACTGTTCTACTTATGTCCATCAATTCAACTATTTGATTCTTGATATGTAGTGGTAATCTAAAGTTATTGAAATTATATTGGGTTATTGTCATGCTTTCTCGTTGTATTGAACATCATTGTATGGTATGTCATAATGGTTTGAATATATGGAATTCCATGATTTTAGCACCCAATACATAATTGTTCTTTCGGTTTCTTGTAAGTCTCGGTTTGCATTCGGTTAATGTCTTTAACTTTATTTTCATAAGAATTTACCATGTTTGTTTATATACATATGCATTATTGATATTTAATACTTAACTATTTAACTCACTAAGCGTACGCTTACCTTTTAAGTGTCAACCTCTCTCAGGAAAAAAGTCGGATAAAGGAAAAGGACCCGTAGTGTGACTTGAAGGTTTATCGGTGTATTTTGAAGACTACGAACTTAATTTTGGTATATAGTAGTTTATTACTGTTACTTATTAATGTAGTAAGGTAGTTTGTAATTAGTTTCCTTCGGGTTATATGTAAGTCCCTACCTTTTGTTATTTAACCCGGGATGTAAGTAAAAGTCCGTTATGTTTGATTTGGATTTGTGTTTTGTTTGGAAATATCACTAAAATAGAACGAACATTCGAAGTTTTATAGAAAATTTATATCCCGTATTTTGAGGTTAATCAATGCTTTTAATTGGAGATTTTAAAATTGGTAACTTAAGGTTCTTAACCGAGGTGTTACAGGCAGCTACCTTTTTACCGAGTTTATCCATAACGATCATAGAGATAAATCTTTGGTATGCTATTTGAGGACGTCAAGGATGAACAATCATCTTCACTATTCCATCGAAAAAGTATTTACCAAAGTCAATTTTCTGCGAAATATGAGAGCATGCGCCAACTTAATGATGTATGAAGAAGATTGGTCCAGACCTCCGGTCTTGCGACTGAGACACTGTATGATATGAATAAAAAACAAGTTCCATACTCCTCCCATTTGCCATCGAAGAAGTTTCCTTGGACTTTTCCACTTTGGGTCCTGAACATAGTTGATTATTTCTACAACCTCATCGTGTTCATTACCTAGAGGGAACGATGCATAAGTTTCATATCGAGGAAGACAAAGAATGTGTCTTACGTCATCAACATTGAACACCAGATCTTTAGAAGTAAGAACAGAAGAACGTACTTCTTTTGTCTATTCGTCATATTCACAGTTTATCCAAAAATTACCAACCAAGAATTTACTCATCTTTGGAGTATGTGTAAAGGCATACTCCAAAGAGGACCTTTGAAGAAAGGAGCAGACATCGTCGAACTCGGCATGTGCAGGATCATTTATGAATCGGGCAACGTAATTGCAGTTAGGATATGAAAGATCCTCAAGCTTAAGTGGTTCAGCAGACTTGTTTTTTTGAGATTTTGGATGATGCCATTCGTACGGATGATGCACTTGCAGGTTTTGAGAGAAAGGAGTTCCAACAACAATGACATTATGATTTTTTTAAAAATTACAATTAGGCTAGTTTTTATATAAGAGTAGATGGAAGGTTAAGTTCGAGGTAATTATGAAAAACGAAAATGAGAGGTGGACAAAGGCAAAAGGCACATAGAGGGACGTAGTCTGTAACCGACACCTCCACTATCTGATATAACGACGTGGATGACGTCATTTTTGTAACTTATTTAAGAAACTTGGAGAAGAAGACTTTTAATTATGTCAATAATATTATCGGCAGATTTATATTATGTTCAAATATTCAAGCAAGTCGGTAAGAAATTTACCGATGTTTATTTCAGGGAATTTTACTTTCTTCATCGGAAGCGAATTAGATTAATTAATTGATAGATTATTTACCCATAATAAACATGATTATTTACATAAATAATTATTTACAATTATGAAGAAGATGTTATTATACAAATTATAATTAAATCGGACTTATTATCATTGCTATAGGTAATCATGAAAATAGATTGGATAAAAACATGTTCAAAAATAAACTATAGGTCAATATACGAAAAATGATACCTGTATGATTTGACATGTGTGACATCAATGGCAGTGATATTTTAAGTTTTTGTTAATCGAAATTGGTGATTCTTATATTTGATTAAACATTTAAATGAAAATTATAAAAACAACAAGATAAACATGAATAACAATTTTAAAAAATATTATATAAAAATAATCATCATTATTAAATGAATATAAATCGAATGAATACATATTCATGATAATGGAATTTAAAAGGATGTCTTTAAGAATGTGAAGGTGATGACGAGGTAGACAGTCATAATGATATTTCTTGGAAACTGAAATTGATGAATGACTATAATTTAGTACATATGAAGTTATTATATGTAAAATCTAATTTTTAATATTCATTACCAGAATATAAATTTATGACGTATTAAGGAAATGAAATTGGAGAACGATGTTTAGGATTTTAATTCACATCGGTATATATAGTATTATTCTAAGTATAATATTATTCTAAGTATAGTACGATTCTAAATTATTTCCGATTAATAAGTTGTTTTAATGTGAAAGCATAGGAAACGGTGATATTAATGTTATAAAAAGCAATATAATATAATCGGTGGTGACATGGTAAAATCGGCAAATATATAATGTAAAGTTATAACTACATTTATTAGAAATAGATATTGATGAATGATTATGATTAAATACTAAAATAGTTATTATATGTCAATTATTATTTTTAGTGGACATTACCAGCTTATTAATTTATGACATGTGAAGGCAGTGAAATCGGAGATCAATATTTAGGACTTCAACCATATATATCGGGGGAACATTATAATCGGGAGGGAGTTGAAAAAATCTGAAAGAATTTTATATGAAAGTATTGAAAAACGATTTATGAATTGGTAATTTAAATCGGAAAAGTATCAAAAAATTGTATACATACATATTTGTGCGGGAAAATGCAAAACCATCTCACCATAAAGCGACACGTATCTATAATTTTATTTCGGAAAATCGGCCAACTAGTAAAAAATTGTATACACAAGCACTTGTGCGGTTAAACGCGAAACCGTCTCACCAAGAAGCGACACATGTCCAGAATATTACTTATTTATTAGAAGTAATATATCTATCTATATCTATATCTATATCTATATCTATATCTATACTACTTTAATAAGCATTTGAGTATAAAGTCTTGATTACAACTCTTTGTGCATAGAGTAGAACTATTCCATGCATATATTTAAGAAATCTCTTAATTACAATATGTGAAGCATGATGTACAAGTTTGCAATACATGATTTTTGAACAACCCTCTCAAACATGTATTTGGTAAGCACTCAACATTCTTTCTCCCTTATCCAGAATCTTTTTCCTCTCAGAGGAAAGTCACTCACCACTTGAGATTTGAATTCAAATTTTGAATTTTGAAAATTTGAGAGCATCTCCAATGGCATAATCTGGTTCAAAGACTTGAAGAAATAAAATATGCATAAAAAGTACATGGTCCCACCATCTTCTTTTCCTATCACATTATTTTCTTTTTTCTCCTCTCACACCACTTTCTTCAAAAACTTGAAAAACTCAAGTTTTTTAGGTCAAGTTTTTTCTCAACTTTATACTCCAATTCTAAAGTCATCTCAAGTCTTTGAGGTCAACTTTTTCCTCAACCTTATACTCCAATGCTAAAGTCATATCAGGTATTTGAGGTCAAGCTTTTCCTCAACCTTAGAGCATCTCCAATGGTCAAGTCTTTAAAGACTTGATCATTTTGCCACATGTGCTTCAACCTCATCTTCATATAGCTACTCCAATGGTTAAATTTCATCAACTCTTCTTTTTGTATTTTTAAATTCATTTTTAATAAACATATATAAATTATCCTCACCTATTTAAAATGTTTTATAAAACCTTCTAGAGTGTGTCATCATTTTAAACCCAAATACATTTTTTAACAAATAATATTTAATAATAATATGCAATTTAATAAAAATATTACAATACAATATTTAAAAACTAGACATAAACTTAAACCTAAATTCCATATTTCTTCTTAATTTCATCCGTCAACATTTGTTGATACATTCCTTGTTCGTCTCCTTGTGTATTTTCCATTAGCATTCTTATCTCGTTGATTTTTTTTGAAGACTTGTACGAATCTTTTAGCTCCTTTAAGTGTTCAACTACACCATTTATCATGGATAACCGTAAAGCGCTTGTTTCGTTGATTATATCTTTTACTTCATTTATTTCGGCATTTGACGTAGTCGTTTTTCCTTTTTGCTTCCTTGTTGCCTTTTTTTCCCATTGGACGGACTTTGGTTTGTGCATCCGACGATGATGTGAAAGTATCAGACAAGTCGGTCTTTTGTCTTATTGTATGAACATCATCTATGCTCCCCCCTCCATTTTGGCTCATCCTTAATAATTGCCCATGCATGCTCGTATTTGAATGTCTTCTTGTATGTAGAATAATATAATTTTCTTGCGGCATCCTTTACTTGGTCATCAGACCATCCAATGTGATATTGTTTTTCAATATTAATAAATATCTGGTTAAATTCGTTAATAGTTGGTTTTACCTGATACCAGTGCGCCTTGACTTGTGTTTGCGTTCTTCGATTAAACTCCTTTCGGTGGTCATTGTAGTACTGAGTAATGCGCTTGTTGGCCACTGCCTACGACGCTATCAGTGGAAATAGTTACCCAAACACTCATTAGTAATACCTCTTCATCATTATACCAAGTCTCGTTTTTCTTTTGTTTTGAATTAGTGCTTAATGAAACATTAGGATCAATACTTTCAAGTCCATCTTGGGTGGAAAAGGGAGGGAATGTAGTTTCTCTAGTTGGAGTAGGATGGAAAATAGTGGGTGGTGAATTTTGAAACTGAAATGTTGTTTGTTGTTGTGGACGTTCATATTGCACAAACCATGTGGTGAAGAAGAATCATAATTGTATGGCACGTTTGGAGGTAATTGGTAGTTGGCTTGTGGTGAAAAGTATCATAGTTGAAAATATTATAGGTTGGAGGAAATTGATTAGGATCCATTCTTTGAGTATGAATATGTAGTGAGGAAGTGATCTTTTAACATGAAATAAAGAAGTTATTATAGGTGATGTTTTCATTCATGTGAAGAAGTATCATAATTCATAAGAATATTTAGGTAGGGAATCATAGTAGGTTTGTAAGGCATATTAGTAGGTTTGTAAGGGAATATATTGACCATAGATATTCCAAAATTTAAAACATATTCAAAAATTAAAAGATACAAAAATATAAATACGATGGAAATTATAAATACTAATTTTTTTCCCAGATATGCTCAACCAAATCCGATCGTAATTGATTATGGATTTTTTTATCACGTATTTCAGCACTCCTTTGTATGTATTGGTTGAATGCATTAACAGATCCATTTCTAAAGCGTACTTGGGGATTCCCATCTTCATCCGACCAATGACTAATTGCATTTCGTTCATTCTCGACGATCATATTATGCATTATGATGCATGCATATATGATATCACTCATCGTAGTTTCCATCCAAAATCTCGCCGCTCCGCATATAATAGCCCAACGAGATTGGAGAACCCCGAATGCCCGCTCGACGTCTTTCCTTGCAGCCTCTTGCATTTCCTTAAACTTCTTTCTCTTCAAATCTTGTGGAGAAGGAAAACTTTTAACAATAGTAGCCCATTCTAGATATATACCATCAGCAAGATAATAGCCCTTGGTGTATTCTGTTCCATTGACGATAAACTTGACTTCAGGAGAGTATCCTTGTAGGACATCGTTGAACAATGTACTTTGGTTCAATACATTGATATCATTGTTTGACCCAACGACACCAAATAATGCATATCAAATTCAAAGGTCTTGAGAAGCAACTGCTTCCAACATAATTGTTGGCTCACCGTGATCACCTCGAGTGAATTGACATGCCAAGCAACTGGACAATTTTTCCATGCCCAATGCATACAATCAATACTGCCTAGCATACCGGGAAATCCATGGTGTTCTTCATGTAAGTGAAGTATGCGCTCGACATCTTCATCATTTGGCCTTCTCAATTTTATAGGACCAAATACTTCAATTACACATCGACAAAAATTCTTTAGACATTCGATAGCAATACTTTCTCCTATTCTTACATACTTGTCGTTTTGATCAGCCGGTGTTCCGTATGCTAATTGTCGAATAGCTGTAGTGCATTTTTGTAGCGGTGAAAGACCTTTCTTCCCGATCGCATCTCCCCTTAATTTGAAATAATTTGAATGGTTGGACAACGAATTTACAATTCGGATGAATAGTTCTTTATTCATACGAAACCTTCCTCTGAAGATGTTTGGTGGAAAAACAGGTTGATCTGAAAAATAATCTGCAACAAGACGAGTGTGTCCTTCTTCACGACCTCTTTGAATATATCTTTTTTTCCTTTGTCGTCGGCTTGAACTTTCTGCTTCATCTTGAGCTTTTTTCTCTATAAGCTTCAACATCTTTTCGTGGGTATCATCTACCATTTCATCAATGATGAATTCACCTACGTCTACAAAAAGTTGTTCAATAATCTCAATAATCTCGTCGGAATCAGACATGGTTGAAGCTAAAATATGAGAATTGGAAAATGATATGTAAGGATGATAGATGATAATATAGAGAATATATTATGGGTGTGTGTATATATAGGAAGATTGGTTTGGTTTTAGTGTAGGAAAAAAATATATATAATAAATAAAAATTGAATAATATTTAATAAATAAAATATTATTATCAATAGTAAATAAAATAAAATATTATTATTTAATAAAACATTTATTAATATTAAAAAAATAAAAAATATAAATATACAACAGCGTAGGGACAAAATGTGTACAAGATGAATAAATGCTCAAAGACTTGACAATCTTCAAGTCATTGGACATCAACTCTTTCATCAAGCTTTACCTCCAATGCTCAACCTCATATCCAAATGACTTTAAAGTCATTGATCAACCTCTTCCATTTTAGCATTGGAGACGCTCTTATACTCCAATGCTAAAGTCATTCATCAAGTCATCTTAAAGTTTTTCATTAAGTCTTCTTTTTGTTGCATTGGAGATGCTCTGAATTTGAAATAATGAATTAACGTCATGTTTCTGTCCTGTAAGCTTCCCTTTCCAATTTCATGTATGACTTGTACGATTTGATATTTCCATCTAGGCCATTCAAGGTACAAGCTTTCAAATGTGAAGAGTTGTGTGTGTTTCTTTCTTACAAAAGAAAAAGTCTTTCTCTATTTTCAGCTTTTATGGATTCTTACCAGACCTTTAAGATCCCCATAATAAAACTTGGGAGGTCAAGATGGTTCATTCATCAGTCAGGTTTTCTTCTCCCTGATTTCATGTTTCAAAATTCAAAATTCTCCAAGACAGATCAATCGAAGAAGCTCCCATTAAATATCTATGTATAAATCTTGTAGGAGGTTTTGTATTCTCCATTCTAGGTTTTATAAGCTCCTAATGGGTTAGTTATTGATTTCAGATGAACACACAGAAAAGGGGGTTGATCTCATTGATTAACAATATGGGTTTGCTTTCCTACCATTTTCTTGAATTTTGCATATGGGTTCTTTTTATTTTGTTTTCTTCTCTTGATGGACCGACACAATGTTATGTATTTCTTTTCTTTACTTTGGCTATAATGCATTCAAAGCTCCTTTTGACCTGAAAAATCTTTGACTAATATTTTTTCCTTATTGATGTACCAGTTAAAAAGTTAAAAAGTTTAAGGTAAACAGTAGCTTGATGTGTTTCTGTCTCGTTAGTGGTTTGTCGTGAAACTCAACTTCGTGGGGTTGGTTTATTGCTTTGGAACAAATGGATTTCAAAAGGTAATAGTATTCTTTGAAGATCCCATTTTTCTTATATATCTGTTACAAATGGATGGGAGAAAATCTAAGTAATTTTTCACTCTATATATATATATATTTGAATATATTTACACAGAAGTCTCTATATCCAATGAATGCACTATATTGTGTTTTTATTATTATACTTGAGGATTGTTATTTCAACCATGAGATAAGCACTTTTCTTTAATTAAACTCCATATTGCCAATATTAAGTCATTTGCTGCAACGGATTTAAGGTTTTCGTTAGATGGAGATGTAGTGACTTATTACAGTCATCCACCAGGTAATGATAACTTGAGTTGGCAATTTCTTTTTCTTTTCAGCCTTCTCACCTTTTTGGCACCATGAATTGTTGTTGTAATTTCTCATATAATTGAGGGAAGGTAAAGATCGATAGGCTTACTTGCTAAGTAAGGGTGATGACTCTTACCTGATAAGATCTTATCGGGTTATAAATGCTTACCATCAATTCATTTTGAAGGCAAGGAATGTAATCTCAGAAGGAAGGTAAGTGAGAGTGGTGACTCTTGCAGGTAAGCACTTACCCGGTAAGCATTTGGTAAACGAACGCTAAAAAACACAATTCTTCTAAACTGAGCAAGCAATAGAATTGAAGTAGCAAAATATAGGTGTTTACTTGGTAAAAAATGCCTTCATATTCAATTCACCCTCTTCACTTTGTCAGTGATTTTATTAGTCTTGCTAATTTTACAAGTTTCTGATCATATCTGGGTGGGAGATTTCGAAAATTTTGTGCAAATTTTGTTGTCTTTCGTACACTACTAGAAAATTGAGTATTTTCAACGAAAATTTTCAACGGAAAATGTTGTTGAAAATTTTCTATGAATTTTAAAGGGATTATTGACAAAACATAAATTTTCTACGAATTTTCAACGAATTTCGGTTGAAAATTTCTCACAAAATGCATTTTTAACCAAAAACTTTTTGACGAGACATTCCGTTGAAAAAATTTTGGTTGAAAATGCATATATGTTTGTGAGAGATTTTCAACGAAAATTCGTTGAAAATACGTAGAAAAATTATATTCTGTCAATAATCCTCTAAAATTCATAGAAAATTTTCAACGACATTTTCTATTAAAAATTAATTTCTGTTGAAAATACTCAAATTTCTAGTAGTGGTAACTTATTCGGTCACTGCTACTAACGGAACAGCTGTTTCCGTTAAATTCGGGATATTTTGATGGTGAGTCCATTTTGTTATGACATAATAATTCAAATATTTGCAAATCAACCTTGAACGATTGTTTTATGTTGTTTTGAGAGGGAGAGTGGATACCAAATACAATTATTATATAAGATAATTCCTTTTTATACCAATGTAGTAATTAGATTAGATTGAATTGGTTTAAGTATATTGAATTTTAAATTGTCAAATAGTTTTAATCATTGATTGGATGCAATTGAAACCGTAACTCTTAATTCTAAATGTGTTATTATGTAAAAACTAAAAACGTTTATTAAACACTTTCCAGATTATCGGAGAAATATGACAATGATCAAGAATGTTACCCAGTAAGAATGATGATAATTATGGCGAGTACTATGTTATAAGTGAGAGTGACAACTGTTACGACTCTTACCCGATAAGCATTTATCGGGTAAATTTTTACATACAATGCCATTTTGACAGACTACAATCTTACCCAGTAAAGTAAATTATAATGTTGAATCTTACTGGTAAATATTTACAAAGTAACCTTTCGAGTATCGTTAAGTGTATATTTATCATCTTTAAAATATCATTTGACAAAACCACCAAAACTTCAAAATCGCTTACATTTATGGCTCCCGCCGCATCGCGCGGGTACACAACTAGTACATATATATATATGTGTATATATATATATGTAGGTGGAGGATCAAACGAGAACACCTGTGATTTACGAGAATGCGAGAACAGTTGTGGGCCTCAAGTCTTTTTTTATAATATAAATAATTAAATAAAATCATTAAGATTAGTATTGTAATATGGTATTTTTCCTAATTTTTATTTTATAATAATTAATTATATTTATCCCATGTTTATAGATATATACGATCGTTTCCTAGTTCCTTGTTTATCGAACGTTCTCAATTATAAAATTAGCGATTTCTATTCAATTGTTTCACACTAAACTGTGATAGTAGTCGATTATATTGGGAAGATGAAGGATTCAAATGTTTTTGGTAAGCGACCTGTTGATGTTCCTGATGAAGCAAATGAATATCATGATGATTCAGAAGAGAATGTACGGGATTTTGAAGAATCTGATTCTAAAAATAGCTTATCTGAAGATGGAGTTGATGATGATAGTTCTGAAGATCATGACGGTGGTTTTGATGATGATGATGATGATGTAGGTAGGGTTTTCCCACGTTTTTTTGTAAACAAGGTTGTTTCTTATCACATGTGATAAATGATAAGTAGAAGATTTTTATATTTGATTTACTTTTTTTTGTTCAAGTCTAATGTAGTAGTATTGTTTTTTGAGTAATTAGTAGTTTGAAAATTATGGTTGTTGAAACCAATAGGGAAGATTGTGAATGTTATCACATGTGATAACATTGTAAGTTGGAATATAACCATATGTGATAAAGTTGTGATAATATATATGTTCGTTTCCTAATTATTCCTTGTTTATCGAACACTTACTCCTTAACCATAAGTGATAAAGTTATGATAATATGTGATTGATGAGTTTCATTCAAGGTTTTTGATAATCATATTTCCTGCATGTTGTTGTGCATTCCATATTTGGTTCGGTTATATTGAAGCGGAATTTTATGTTTGATTGACTTCTTTTTGTTTAAGTCTAATGTAATAGTATTGTTTTTTGAGTAATTTGTAGTTTAAAAATTATGGTTGTTGAACCCAGTAGGGAAGATTTCGAATGTTATCACATGTGATAACATTGTAAGTTCGAATACAACCATATGTGATAAAGTTGTGATAATGTATATGATCGTTTCCTAAATATTCTTTGTTCATCAAACTTAACCATATGTGATAAAGTTGTGATAATATGTGATTTTGATTTTATCACCATGAATATAGCAACCATATTTGAATTTGATGTGATCTTTTATTTCAATCTTATCACACAAATTACAATTATGCCCTCAATCTTATTACATATATTTGTATTTTAATTAATATTATTTTTAGTTTAAATATTACATTTATTTTCATTGTTATCACATTAATTAAATATTACTTGGATGTTAGGTGTTCTTGCATTCTCGTAAATCACAGGTGTTCTCGTTTGAACCCCTCCCTATGTATGTATATATATATATATATAGGGGTGGGTTCACGTGAGACCAAGGGTATTCCGTGAGACCCCTAAGACCAATTTAGGTCCATTGATCAAGTTTATTAAGTAATAATCTGATGGTCAAGATCAAACACTAAATTTGAATGTGCAGGGGTATTTTGGACCATCTATTTTTTTCCTTTACTTAACACTGGATAGAAAACATCGCTCCCCATTCTGTAACGCCGTGGCCTCCATTGTCGAGCTCTGCCTTCTTCCTCGATGAGCATCGCCTTCTTCCTCCAATAAGTCGTGATTGTGTTTGGCGTTGAATGTCTCTACTGGTGCAAGAATGTCTCCATTTCTATTGAATGTCTCTATTGAATGCCTACTTCGATTTAGGGTTTACTATATTTCAATTTCAGGTAAAAGAATGTCTAATGAAGATGATCAATAAATTATCTCGAATGATGCTTTCAACAACGCACAAGGTAATCAAGGTTGTTAGTTTATTTTGAATTATTGTTTTTGTTGTGAAATTTCATGTTTGAAATTTCATTAACCGGATACAAACATTCAAAACCTCTAAATGAATGTTTCACAATTGCAAAGCTAAACAAAAGGTTAGTAACCAATAGGTTTTAGGTTCAAGTTCAAGAGGAATAAACAACCTAGATATTATATACCTTTTTAATTGATTGCAATAGGAATAAACGATCTGGATATTGTATAGTTTTTCAAAGATTTCATAGGTGATTTCTATTTGATGACATTTACTTTTTGTTTTATAATTAGTGATGAAAGAGTAATAATAATATACTACAAAGTTATCTTTTGACGGACCCAATTTGATTCATTCTTATTGGTTTCCCATTTAGTTTATGTCGATAACACTGGCTATTTTAATGTAATTGTCTCTGCTTTTGGGGGAAATAAGAGACAAAGAAATATTTCATCTTGAGAATAGAGGTCGATGAGCATTTCCATAATCTTTTCAATGATGAGTAACAACATCAGAATATATACACAAGGGTTCATGTCCAGTTTATGTAGATACTTAGTTTCATTTATGATTATTTATGAAGTTTTGTTTGGTTCTTTCTCCTATATAACGGGTCTGGCTTCTTTTTGTTAGGAAATGAATCAAAACAAATGTAAATGAGAAGATGAAAATTTCTTTTTGCTTGGAGCTACCATTGTAGTTGTGTTTGTTTGCAAACTAAGTTATTTGTAAATCATTTAGGCCCCTCATAGAAGAAAGTAACAGTGACTGCACACACTTGACTTAACCTTGGTACACCAACAACCTAATCTTGTAACATGCTTGTAAGCTTTTGCTAGAGACCTAAGCTAAACCATATGGCCATTTCCTTGCATCCATATCTGCAGGGCTAGTCACTACCTGTATGATTAGTAGGAAGAATAATCATGAATGATGGTAATTTTATTTTTGAATCCAACGATGTCAATTACTTGCTTCATGTTATAATTGACAAGAGCTCACAATTAATGTTTTTCTCCTCTTCCTATATAAGATAGCAAAAACCTTACAAACTCCTTCCTAGGTGCACATACCAAAGTGTTAGCTGAGGATGATGTCATGTTCATTTTCTTCAATGGTGGTTGATGTCATGTTCATTTTCTTCTTATTTCATTATATTAGTTATGGTATCCATCTCATGGATCTTTCAAGATGATGTTCATGATTCTAAAATGGCCTCGACATCTACAGAAGATGAACACTTAAGGTAACAATCTCCTTCCTACTTTACTTCCTATTGGATTACTTACAAACCTTCATAACAAACTTACTGTGAAGGTTCAATTTATTTCAGTTAGATTAACTTACCTTTTATATGATTCATCATAAATATGTGCATGTAAGATATATGAAATGAACATCAGTTCAATTTGTTTCACTTGTACCAACTTACCTTTTATATCATTCATTGTATGAACGTTCACAACAAATTTCTTGTGAAGGTTGAGTTCACCCCAAGGTGTCAAAAACAAAAGGTTGCGACAGGTAATAACAAATACCCTATTTCCCACATAAGGCGTCTTTATTTCCATTTTGGTTCGTATTCTGTTAGATGCCACTTGACCTTTGCAATGACAATAGTAGTTATTATTGTTGTTATTGTTCGACTACCTTTGGATAGATTACATAAGTCTCAACTCTGAAGTAATTACGACATCAACGAACTACTAAAATTAGGTTACGACCGTGTCGCCTGTTGGAGCATACAATCATATAAATCATTCCACTTTCACCTTACATAATTGAACCTTCATGGCAACCTTCTTGTGATTTGTGAAGGTATAGTTTTGTCAACTAACCTTAACTTTTCATTTTTGTTTTCTCGTCTTTTTGAATCTTTGTGTATTAGTATGTAATAAAATAGGTCTTTCTCATAATCTTGGGAGCATCTACATGGTGATCTTGAATTTTGGAAACCCATCATTGAGATTATAAACAAGATCAAACATAAGAAAACCATTCTGCAAGTTCGTGGAAGTCTGCCAGAAATGTTGGTAAGCTTATTTGTAATCAAACGTTGTATTGAACCACAATTGAATAAATCTTCACATGAAGTAATGTGTGGAGCTTAATACATTGTTTTGAGGTACTATCTATGAATGTTTAGTAGATTGGTTGATGTTTGTTATCGGTTTAAGTGTCTCAAAATGTACTTTATCTTCATGCTAAATGAATTATCCTAAATTACTTATTTGAAATCATTTTTTTGTTAACATAAATTGAACAAACCTTCACAGCAAACTCACTATGCAGGTTGAGTTGATTGCTGCAAAAGTTTGTTGCCAATTTGATTTCAGTGCATCTTCAAACGAATTTTAACTATTATATCAATATCTCGTTGATCCTAAATTATTTGTTTGAAATTGTTTTTTACCTTCACACAAATTGAACAAACCTTCACAACAAACTAATTGTGAAGGTAAATTCATTGTACTGAAAGTTTGTTTCTTATTTGACTTTTAATTAGAATACATAACCCAATGAAACAAAAATATATTCAATATCAACATAAATCGTCCGAGAAAAATTACAATAACAAAGCCAAATTTCATAAAAAAAATACGAGTGAAGTTTATTAGAACACTATAAGGCAATATTCTTATGAGACAATTCCTAAAGTCATTGTTTATAAGACAATTCCTAAAGTCATGATTACATGTGGTCGGTAACTTCTGCCTATCCTCTTTGCCTTGCCTGTTGATTCTTCTCTCCTCCTGACATAACACCTGCTTGTTTTGCAACATTTGTCTCATTATAAATAACATGCAACAAGAAAAAAAAACGAAATGAAGGTTATTTTGAATTTCACTTTAGAATGTACTCTTACATTCATAAATGTATATTGTGTAATAGATTACAACTTTGTTCATTTGATAAATCGTACCTTTGTAGAAAGGTTGCTATGAAGGTTTGGTTTATGAAATGAAAATGAGGTTAGATACTTATGTTGATACATTTCATTATATAATGAAAATAATGTGGATGTCCAAGTGTTGGAGAATGGTTTATTATCTAAATTCATTCCACATTAAGTTGTTAAAATGAACCTTCATAAAAAAACATGTTGTGAAGTTTCATTTTGGTCTGATACTAGGAATGATTCCATATTTTGCCACGTATTTCAACAATAAATTCATTGACTTCACCTACTACGTCAGAAACATAAATCTTATACTAACCACCACCAAAGTAAAACCAAAACCTTAAAGCATGTTCTAAAGTAAAATTGAACAATTAAACAAACCTTCACAACCATGGAATATAACTTCACAACCAATAAAAAATTCACAAGAAAGAAAAAACAACGACTCGGAATAAAGAAATCTAACCTTTATTACATTCTTCAAATTCACACAAGCATCATTTGAGATGTTATGTTATAATCTTCATTAGCCCTTATCTAACGAAAACGAAAACAAGTAAATCCTAGGTCAAGAAAATAGAAAACAGAAGAAGAAGAAAAATTATTTCTAAAAATTACTTACATGTGTGAAAGGAGAGGAGTTCAATAAAGGTTTTCAGTGAAAATAATTGTTGTTGAGATGCAACTGATTGGAGTTTGGTACCGAAGGAAGTTGACGTCGTGGGTTTAGTGAAACAATGGCACCGAGAGGAAACAATTGGAGGAGTTCAATAGAAGAAGATGACACCGCCTGTGAGTGAAACAATGTAGCAACAGAAATAATCAGAAGACGGGATGAAGACGGTAGCTCTAGTAAGTGGAAATGGAAGAAAGTCTTTTATCGTATGAGTAGAAAAAAATGGTAAAGATATCTCATGGTTAGAAATACCACTGCACTAAATTAAATTGGATAATCAATATGATCCATTAGAATTCAAACCATCCATTTGAAATAGCCATCAAAGGAGAAAAAAATTGGTCTCACGGGTCTCACGAAAAGTGAGTTGTCTCAACCGAACCCAACCCAACGTAAGAGTGAGCATAATCTACATATAAACCCAACCCTACAAGCCACTGTCATCAAAGCATAGGAAGCATTCATATTTAAAATTTTCTTAGAATTACATTAAAAACTAATGGTTACAAGAATACTTGGGATCATATGAGACAAAAATATTTTAGTGAGATTCATAAGGCCATAAAAATCACATTGAGCTTTCACCACAAAACATTCAAGGCACAAAAAGCACCAAACATTCATAGCAAAACCTTGTCTTACGTGAATGATGAACAAGACACAATACATGAGATGACATACATTGAGGACTAAGAACTATGAAAATTGGTCATATCTCGAATTAATACAACAACCATATCAACTAGAATATACAAAAACCGAACAAGAACAAAAGGTGTGAAGTTTCAGGTTTTAGTAAGAAAATCAATATGAGAAATGCCCTAGTCATTCGATATTATTTTCGCGACAGGGAGAATTCATTCTTCTTTGGATGGGCCAACCCAAACCCTAGAAGGCAAAGGCTGAGAGACATCCATCTCAGAGGTCATGGTGGAGATAGGCTTCGAAGCCAAGGAAAGCTTCGATCTAGGAAGAGCAAATTTCTTGATCGGGCTTAAGCGATATGATTCATTTTTCATTGTTCACATGCAAACTATTTCAGAAAAAGGAGAAAATGCAGAAAATTTTAGAATGGTTCTAACCTACAACCTTAGAATATACAGATGGAGAGAAGTATAACATTGACTTCAGATCAAAAGTCAATGTTTAAAGGAAAGAGGGTGGAACGAAAGGGTGTTCAAGGGATATAATAATAAAAGAAGATAACAACAATTTAGGTTTATTCATAACACAATTAAACTCTTACAAAGAATTTAATTCATATAGAGTTTAATGAAAAACCAAGAGAACAACTCTCAGTTATATGTTGTTTTTTGAAAAGATGTTGGAAATAAAACCACCAATATGAAATGTAACTCTTCTAATTTGTGAAAAGAAGAACATTAGTAGCACAACCTACTATAGTGCAACACCTAAATACAAGGAGCCGAGTCACCCAATACCCTGTTAATCCCCTACTCTGTCAACATGATAATTTCAAATCGTTAAAATAAAACAACTAAGTAGGTGGTGACTCATGTAATTAGAAAGATTGTCAATAATCCAAATCCTAATACCCACATACGTTTAAGAACCTGATTGTATACTTGAAAATTGCATGGTATAACTTGCAATAAAACTGGGTTTAAAGCTCAAATCCATTATAATAGAAGACAGAAAAAAAGCTTAAACTTTAAATCAATTAGTACATAACATGAATATGAAACTATGGCTTAAACTTCAAATCTGTTAGAACATAATACGATGAAGAAGAATAACACGGGTTCATAAAAAAGAAACCCTAATTTTAGTGACTTACAGAAACCACGATTCAATTGACGATGAACATTATGACAACAAGCAACCACCGACAAAACTTCAGCCTTCAATCGAGGATCATAGATCGATCGTGAATTTCAAATTCGCCATGAGTTTACTGGATTTCTACGAGGGAAGATGAAGCCATGTGTGAAATGTAATTTGGACTTTCATAAAGTCTATTTGAACTTTCCTCAATGCCACGTGACTTCAAGATAATTACACAACTACCACCGTGTAATTTGAAACCATTGATCACTTTGATGATCTGATCCAAAGGCTAAGAATGGGTCTTACGGATCTTACCAAAATCCCTTGGTCTCCCGTGATCCCAAGTCTATATATATATGTGCAAATTGAGTAATTAATTGTATGTGATATACTTAATATTTAAGAAGTGTGAATTATTGTGCCAAATGATTGATGATGAAAAACAAATTATGAGTAGGCTAGAAAAAACAACTTATTCAAGTTTAGGCTAATATTTTGATGTACCAAACTATCAACCCGACTAACTCGACTAACCCGTACGGTTTGGGTTGGGTTAGGTTGGGTTGAGATTTTTCAAACTGCAATCATTAGGTTGAGTTGTTCAAATGTCTTCAATGAGCACCCTAGATAGAATTGGTCTTTGGTAATATGGCTTGTTAAAAATTGTGGATTTCATTTATGTGCTTTTGAAATTACTATTTTCGTCTAGGGATGAGATCGGTACCAGTACCGTACCGAACCGGTACCGTACCAGTTGGTACCGAAACTTTTTTGAACAAAATATGAGTATCGAATACCGAACTGAATTTACCGGTTCGGTACCGATACGGGATCGGTATCGGGACGGGAAATTCGGTCTCAATACCACTTAGTACCGAAATTTAAAATTAATAACAAAACAATCAAAACCAAATCACTGAAGTTCATCAAAAGTTCAACAATCACAAATGTTCAATGTGTCAAAAACCAATCCCAGATGTTCAGTACTATTTCTCCCTTTTCCTTTTTTGGTTGTTTATCTCTTCAACAATATCGATTTTTTTGAAGTTGGGTGATTTTTTGAATTCAAATGGAGAAGATATGGATTTATTAGGCATCGATACTGTTTAGTTTTATGAAAATATGATTAGTCAGGAGATAAAGATGGAATTGGAAACCGAAATGTCACTTGTTACCCGATTCGGTACCAGTACCGATTTTTTCGGTATAATCCCGGTACCGAATACCGAAATACCGATTCAGAGGAATTTTTGGGACCGAATACCGTACCGAATATGATAATTCGGTATCGGTTCGGTACGGGATCGGTTCGGGAAAATGGTATGAAAAGCTCATCCCTATTTTCGTTCACATGGTTTTTAATTTATTGTCATTTTCGTCCAAGAGGTTAACTTGTTAAATATGATGGACCAGAACAACAATGGATTATAAACTTTAATAACGAAAAAATTAATGAATTATAAACCATAATATCAAAATCATAAGGACGAAAATAGATATTTCCAAACCACAAGTACTAAAATTGTAGTTTACTACCTACGATTTTCGTCCCTGTGATTTGATGATTATAACGACTTTCGTCCCTGGTCTTTAAAAACTGTTTTTTTTTTCATCCCTATGGTTTACAAACGGTTTCCCTTTTCATCCCTCTTACTAACGTTGTTAAGAAATCCAATTAACATCAGGGGCATTTATGTCTTTTCATATTTCTTTAATTTTTTTAATTACTTATTAATTTTTTTTCTTTTTCATATGAAACTCTGGCACCAACCACCCACATCGCCGGCACCGATCGCTAAAACCAGAAGTCATCGCCCAAAATCCAAATACGACCATGAGAAAAAAAAAACCTTGAAATCGGTTTCGTTTTTACACACCTTCGACGATTCATGAAGGGGAGATGGGGGAGGAGGTAATAGGTTCTGCAACAATGGAGGTTAATGGTGTTGCAATGCTGAAGGTTACCGGTGATAGGGACCGACGTTTCCTCCATCTGCAATGATGTTGCCTCAATCTCCAACCTTTTCACTACTTTTCTTGGATTCGTTTTACACATCATCCAGAATCCCATCTGAAGAATAACATGAGTAGGGGTTGTGTTTTGGATGAATGACGACCCTCCCCCTTAAAACAATTGGTAATAAAATCAACCATAGAACATCCATCAATGCCTAAATATAATTCAAAGTATTAAACTACTGGAGCGTAAATGAAAGGGCAACGCAGGGCCGGTCTAATGGTTTTGAATGCCCTGGGCGGAGATCAAAAAAAATGCCCCTAATCTAATAAACCAATAAGACACAAATTTAAAGGGGTTTAGAACCTAGTCAAACTAGTCGGCTCATCCCAGGGCCAATTATCATTGGAAAAAAAAGTAGAGAGATATATAAACCAAAACCCCGAACAACAAAACAAAAAAAAGATCAACTAAAAGGCTAAAACGGATTCTTCGTGCTGACCTAACAACCAAAGCACAAAGTCAACAACTAATTGTCGAAAATGGAAAAAACTAAAACTAAGAATTCACAAAATAGAGATTAATAAGCTAAGCACAAAGCCATATACAGGAAATTAGGGTGGATGAAGGCAAAATAACTTCTCTGGATGATACAAATTGGAAGTTATATGGGATGATTCAAGAATACCAAGCAATCATCAAATATCCAATTACACAAATACTAATTATGCAAATCAGGCAAGATTCAAGATTCAATAAAACCGGTAAATCACCAAATATATAAAATTACAAATAACTTAACCTAAACCAAATATAAAAGTCTAAACCAAATGTTAAATAACCAGATTGGATATAAGTCAAATCATCAAATTGCAAAGAACCAGATTAGATAAGTACATTAATATACTAATAGTACTAGATAAGAACAAAAAACTAGAAGAGAAATACCGAAAGTCCTGGGAAGAAGCAAAATCAGTTGGTAATCACTGAATCAGAAGGAAATCGAATATAAATAAGTTGGGAATCGAGATGGAAATCGAAGGCCAGAAGCGCCCTGACTCCTGCGTCTTCTGATACTCGTAATGGCGATCATGATCGAATGAATCTAGAACCCAGAAGCCAGAAGAAAAACACTCTGCATCACTGCCATGCTGCTCGTTTGAGAAGATCCACGACTAATTGTCAATCGTGGCAGGGAATCAATCATTTGATTAATCGTGAATCATCACAAGGAAGGGACGCGTGAGGCACGAACGTCGTTTGATTAATCGAGGAGGTGGAGCCATGGACAAAATCGATACTCCATATGTAGGAGAGTCGCTGATAGCAAAATAACACACGTAAAATGTGTCACAAAAATGGTGCAAGTGTATAGCACTAATGCGTTTACAAGTAATATACCGGTAAAAACAAGGATTGTCCAAAGACTAAGCTACTAAGAATAAGAGAATTATCTGAGCCATCGGTGCAAGGTTTTGGTTTTATTATTAATGATGGTTTGTTTGTTGGAATATTTGGAAAGTAATTAACAATTAATTAAAAAGCGGGTATGGGTGTATATTTTCCCCCGAGGGTATTTTTATAACGAAGATGGTTAATAAAGTCGGTGGGAGCGAACTCCAGGCGAATATGAAGCGCATGGATACAAGTTAGGCCTTGGAATGAAAGACAATTCTGAATCCGCTTTGTCTACGAAGAAGGAAGCTATAAGTAATGCAACTATAAATCTCATGGAGAGTTCGATCCTGGCTCACAAGTGATCCCACATAATTTTCTCCTCTCGAAGTTCCATTACATAGGTTGCGAAAAACGATTTTATTATAAAGTACTACTAATGCTAACCTTTGGTTTGCCAATCGTAAGTAAGTAGATCTCGAAGATCTTAGCTCCGCCGGATGTAGAGGGATGCACATATCTCTATGACACACCCACTCGATCGACATCTGAACCTTAGTACGATTATGCAACAATCCATATCTCTATGTGATTATTAAAGATTTTCTCAAACCTTCTTGCATCATTCAAGCCGTATTTCGGACCGCCCCTCTCGAGGTCTAAGATCTAACCGCGTTGAGATGAAGCTCTGACTCGAATGACCATACGAAGAGTTAGCAATAAGTAGTAACACCCAAGTGTTACATTTTAGACTCTCGGGTTCAGCTTACACCCACACCCAAGGGGGTTTAGCTACGATACATAATTAAAAGATTGCAGAAATAAAAACACTGAAACATAAATTGCATTAAACGTAAATGGTCATAGTGGTCAGTGCCCTCTATGATGGACGAGAAAGTAAATTGCAGGAAATAAAATTATAGGAAATGAAATTACAAGGAAGTAAAATGATAGTCTTGAATTCTCAGCTGAATTGCTCTCAAACTTGATGGTTCAAATGCTTTGCCCAAGTCTCTTTTTATAGTAGAAGAGGAGAGAGAGTTGAAAGGGACAAGGCTTTTTGATGAAAGTGATGTTTGAGAGGAAAGGGACCTCTCATCACTTGTCTTTACCCTTGTTGTCTTCTTCTTGCTTCTCCTCATCCTTTGACTTCTCCTATTGTCTTCTCTTTATTTCTTTCATGAAAGCACAACCTCATTTCCATTCTGAAGTCTGCAAGTCCTAACACAGTTTTGGAAATAAATTCTGCAGAACTCTTTGGCAGCTACTGCTTTGCCATAGTGATGACTTGCCACTATGGTTTGCGACGTTAATATTTGACTTTTTAGTTATTTCACAGCTATGGGACTAATTTGGACCAAAGAAAGTAGATGAGGCTCAAATGGGTGTTTAGGTTGGTAAAAAGAGGTGAAAATGGGATTAAAAATAGGACAAATAACTATGATATTTGAAGGTTATCACACCCCCAAACTTAAGGTATTACTTGTCCTCAAGTAATGAAAAAATTGAAAAAGAACTAACCGGGTGATTTGACGTGCGAAAAATCTAAGTGGGATGTGCATGTGTTGAATTACCTTTGGACCTTTGCAACGTATGCCCTCCTCTTGTCCGCATAACTATTGGTTTGATCAGTAGGGCTTGTCCGCATAAAAAACAATTCTCTTGATTTTCTCTAAATGTATAAGTATTTTGTTTTTCTTTTTGAAATAGGAAATGGTCCTCCCCCAAACTTGAAAATTGCAAAGTCCGCATTGAACGGGAGAGGTGTTTGGTGGCTAAATGAAGGTCCATCCTCATTGCCTTTTAAACTGGTCTCCCCCATTTCGTTCAAATAAAAATCTCTGACCTCTTCTCCACGGGTTTCGGTTATATGGTTTGGGTTAGAGGGGTTAGGTTTTTGGGTTTTCCATCAAGGGGTTGGGTTTAGTGAGGGAGGAGGCATGGTTGAGAGGTTCGAACTAGGTATGTTAATGGTGAGGGTTTTGGTAGCGGTGGTTTCAAGGGTCCACGAGGGCAGGGGGCAAGTTTGGTTGCTGGTGGATGCGATGGAAGTGGAGGCGATGCCGGCGGCTAGGGTTTGAGCGCCGGCGAATTGGGGTTGTGTCGTCGGCGGAAAGGAGGGAGATCGGTGATTTGTGAGCTACGTGCGGCGGCGATCTGAGTTTGAGTGAGGCGTCGGCCGGAGTTGGGGCCGGTGGTCTGAAATTTCTAGTGAGCCATGGGAGAAGACAAAAGGTCTTAAAGGTCTCCAAAGTTGAAGTATTTTGAAAAGTTTTGAAAAAAAGGTAAGGAAAAGAAGGGCGAACGGTTCCTTGGGAGGAGTTATAGGAGGCTCTTTTCTTAATTTTTATTTCTATTTCTTTTCAAAATAAAACAAACTGGGGAAGTTGCTTTGAGGTGTCAAGCCAAAAAGGTGAAACATCTTTCTTTTTCAAATAAAAAAACTTTTCAGCATTTTCCAAAAGAGACTTTCACTATTTTGGACTTTGGATTTTTGTGGGTACTGGTCAACAAGTGTCTTCATCGGATTGCACACTGAAATATCCACTCTCTCTATTATCCACCAGATAAATGACTTCCCCTACTGACTTTTGGGCGTTGTGACCACAGTGGTGACTTTGTCACCACTCAGCTGAAAATTTCTGCAAACAAAGAAATGAAACTTAAAGCAATACTAAAATTAAATCCTACTATTTACAAGGGTTATTTCTAACCCACACGGCCTGATTTAGAATGAGATTTAAGCATGGTTAGGCACTCCTCCGGGGTGGTAGTGCTTAATAACAAACTTTTTCAACAGTTAATGGACCGGACCAACGGGACTTGAGTTTACCCGGGAATAATTTCAAGCGAGAGTTAAAAAGTAAGACTTGTTGGCCTTCAGAAAAATTGCGGTTGTTAATTCTACCATCATGCCACATCTTAGGTAATTTTAGCATTTTCATATGCATGGTGCCATAATTCTTCCAACTCAACTAATTGAAGCTTTCTCTTATCACGCGCGGTATCCTCAGACATATTCAATTCCTTTGTGGCCTAAAACGCCTTGTACTCCAATTCCAAAGGAAGATGACATGCTTTGCCAAAAACGAGACGATACGAGGACATGTCCAATGGGGTTTTAAATGCAGTGCGGTATGCCCAAAGTGCATCATCCAATTTGGGTGACCAATCTTTACGATGGGGCTTGACGACTTTTTCTAAAATAGTTTAAATTTCTCGGTTTGAAAGCTCGGCAAGCCCATTCGTTTGAGGATGATAGGAGGTGCCCACTCTATGTTGGATGTTGTACTTGCTAAGGATGGCACTAAACATTTTGTTTATAAAATGAGTTCCCTCATCGCTAATTAAAGCTCGGGGTGTTCCGAAACGAACAAAAATGTTTTTGTGTAAAAAGTTTACAACCGTCTTAGCATCATTATGAGGGCAAGCAATTGCCTCCACCCATCTGGAAACATAATCCACCGCAACCAAAATGTATTGATTGTTAAAAGACATAGGAAACGGTCCCATAAAATCGATGCCCCAAACATCAAAAAGTTCAACTTCCAAAATATTGTTTAGGGGCATTTCATTTCTTCAGGAAATATCCCCGTCCTTTGACATTGGTCGCATTGTTTCACATATTCAAAAGAGTGTTTAAAAAGAGTTGGCCAAAAAAATCCACTTTGCAAAATTTTTGCCACCGTTCGTTGTCCACCAAAGTGGCACCATATGGGGAGGCATGACATTCTTGCAAAATCTTTTGAATTTCCAAATCATGTACGCAACGTCTTAAAACTTGATCGGCTCCCATTTTAAAAAGATGGGGGTCATCCCAAATATATTGCTTACAATCATGAAGAAATTTCTTAAATTCTTGTGTGGTGCGGTTATACGGTCGTAGCCCACTAGCAAGGTAGTTGGTTATGTTCGCATACCATGGGTGATTTTCTTCACGAAAGTGTTGTATTGCCAAAATTTGCTCATCGGGAAAAACTTCTTTAATCTCATGACTTCCACCACTAGGATTAACACCTTCCAAACGTGAGAGATGATCTGACACCTGGTTATCCACTCATTTTCTATCAACTATCTCAATATCAAATTCTTATAAAACTAAAACCCAACGCATAAGCCGAGGCTTTGCGTCAGCTTTGTTCATGACATACTTGATAGCGGAGTGGTCGGTGTGGACAATCACCTTGGTGCCAATGAGGTAGGCGCGAAAGCGGTCAAAAGCAAAAACTACGGCAAGCAACTCTTTTTCGGTTGTGGTATAATTAGTTTGAGCATCGATCAAAGTTTTGCTTGCGTAATAAATCGAGTGAAATATTTTTTCACTCTGTTGACCCAAAACGGCCCCTACGGCCTAATTGCTTGTATCGCACATAACTTCAAAAGGTAAATTCCAATCCGGTGCATCAACGACTGGGGTGTAACAAGGGCGGCTTTTATTTTTTCGAACGCCATTTTGCACTCTGAGGTAAATTCAAATTTTTGGTCCACATGCAACAAGTTACATAACGGTTTTGCAATTTTGGAAAATATTTAATGAACCGTCTATAAAAACCGACATGTCCCAAGAAGCTTCTAATGCCTTTAACCGAGGTTGGCTCGGGTAATTGCACTATAACTTCTAGTTTTGCTTTATCAACTTCCAAACCTCTCGGAGAAATTAAATGTCCCAAAACAATTCCCTCTTGGACCATAAAATGACATTTTTCCCAGTTTATAATTAAATAATTAGCTTCACATTGTTCCAATCTTTTTCTTAAATTATCAAGACAGTGATCAAAAGATGTTCCAATTACTAAAAAATCATCCATAAAAACTTCCATGATGTCTTCAATCATATCGAAAAAAATAGACATCATAACCGTTGGAAAGTTGCGGGGGCATTACATAGACCGAAGGGCATTCTTCTAAAGGCAAAAGTACCGTATGGACAAGTGAAAGTGGTTTTCTCTTGGTCCTGGGGTGCAATATGGATTTGGTTATACCCCAAATAGCCGTATAGGAAACAATAATATTCCTTACCGGCTAACCTATCGAGCATTTGGTCTATGAATTGTAATGAAAAGTGATCTTTCTTGGTTGCTAAGTTCAACTGTCGGTAGTCCATACAAATACGCCATCCAACCACGGTTTTAGTTGGTATAAGCTCGTTTTTGTCGTTGGTGATCAACGTGGTGCCACCTTTCTTTGGGACACATTGAACCGGGCTTGCCCAACTACTATTGGATATCGGGTAAATGATACTCGCATCTAACCACTTTAACTCCTTTGCGGTTGTACCTTGCCAATGCTATTCTCCTCCAAAATAATCTTATGTTGTCAAATTGACAGGCTTATTCCTTTTATGTCGACTATGGTCCATCCTAAAGCTTTTTTGTGTTTTATCAGGAGTTCCAACAACCTTAGTTCTTGTTCTACATTTAACTTAGATGAGATGATTACGGGTAGTTTCTCATCCTCCAAGAGGTATGCATACTTAAGGTGACTAGGCAATTGTTTTAACTCTAACTCGGGTGGTTGAACTATGGATGGAGGCTAAGTGTTTTTATCCTTAAAGTCTAGCTGCTCAAATGCTGCTACATCTTCCAAACAATCATCCTCAAAGATCAGGTCATCAGCTGTCTCCACAGTGGTGAGATCACCACTGTGGTGATCTAGGTCCAAATTTTCGTTTATGGCTGAACAGTCTTCAAACTCCCCATGAAATCTTAAAGACTTAAACACATTGAAGGTCACCTCTTCATCATTAACTCTCATGGTAAGCTCACCCTTTTGGACATCTATTAAGGTTCTTCCCGTGGCGAGAAAAGGTCGTCTCAAAATGATTGGGACATTTTTGTCGGCTTCATAATCTAGAATTAGAAAATCAGCCAGGAAGATGAACTTATCTACCTTGACCAATATGTCCTCGATCTTTCCCCTATGATATTTTATAGATCTATCCGCAAGTTGCAAAGTTACCGTGGTGGGTCACACTTCTCCTATTCCTAGCTTATTGAAAACAGACAAAGGCATGTGTAGATCCCAGATTTGATCAGCTAACGTATGTATGTATGCAAGAACACGAACAACACTTTGAATATTGAGTAAGATCCGAAGTCGGATATCTCACTTGATGAACTTAGTGATTACAATGATATTATCTAATAAGCTATCTCTAATGATATGAATTAACGATCTTACTTCTATTGCATACCCTAACCCTCTATTTATATGTATAGGAAATACGGTATAAGGAAAGTAAAGATTAAGGAATTATATACTTGCCTTATTTACAAAATAGAATGTTTCCTTATATTTAAACATTAAACTTTTCCTAATTAATGACTTTGTTGACTTTACACTTTAGCCCTTCACGTCTTCAATAGTTGTTATCTCGAATACAATATTTTCAGACCTAACAATCTCACCCTTTGTATTCGAGATTACACTTTAGCAAATCAGCACTTTTGAAGACAATGAAATTTTGTCAACAAATCACTATCTTGAATTCTTTTGCTCCCCCTATGAATATGATCATTTGATAAGCTTTGTAGCTCCCCCTTAACACTAGCATGTAGTTCATGAAAAGAAAGTTAAAGGAGCCATGATGTCGTAGGGTAAAATCTTTCTTCGAGTAGAATTTTGTCGTTTGATGAAAAAGACAAAAGATTGTCGGATCTATGCATTGTGATATCGAGGATCTATTGCATTGTGATATCGGGTTAGGCATTGATGTTTTTGAGCAGATGCTATAAAGAATGATGTCGGGCCAAGTGGAGTCGAGAAAAGATCCTGATTTCCTCCAAGTTCATATGATGCGATGATGCGATTACTTTTCTCGTTTCTTTTTTCGTATGTGTCTTTGATGATGACTTTTCTCCCTCGTAATGGGCATTTGTCTTTGATACTTTTTCTCCCCCTTAGAATGATAAGGAGAATCCGAAGCATTATGAACGATCAAAGACAATAAGTGGAAGTGAGCAAATATCTTCGTGGGTCAACGAGTAAAGGGCATACAGAAGCACGTGTAGCAACTGTTATCACTTAATCAAAATAAATTCAATTAAGTGGCCTATATTCAGAGTTGGCAATGATAAATCTCTGATAGGACTTCCAGTTATCATAGAAGTAAGTTATAAAACTAACTTCTAAAACTGTTCCGGCATAAACACAAAGATATGCTTGTAGAATCACAAAGACTCGTGCAATGTGTAGAAAGAAAGTATTGAATGCTATTTTTAAGGCTCGAGATGTGAAAAGACATTTCACATACTCAATCTGCATTGAATGTGATGTTCGAAAACCGGAGGTGTGTCTTCTTGTTTCAATATCTAAATCTTCCGAGTGAAGAATAGATAGATGATATGCTAAATCTCCGTGATATATGAAACAATAATCTTTTGTGAGATACTTGAGTAATTGGGTGGGGTGACACGAGTTATCGACATTGGATCCATGTCTATTTCAAAATTCATCTCCAAAGAATTGAGAATGAATAGATTGTGTGGCTACCCAGATAACTGTTTAGGTTTGGTAAGGACCAATTTTCTTTGAAGTCCTGTCACACCCTCACTTTTTCTTTTATCTCACAAGCACTCAATATACGCTTTCAGAATTTCTAACCTAGGGATGTGTTTCATGGGTAGGTACTTCCGGCTCTAGATTAACCATTGAAACATCTAAATCCTATGACACACAAAGAATTAAAACATTGAAGTCCAAGTTCTGAACTGATGTATTCAGAAGTCGTAATGCAATGTAAAACGGGTTTAGAGGAGGTCCATGGCTAAGATACTATGAAGCTAAACAATAAAAATTAGAAATATGGTACTCCCCCTCAAAAACAGCATAACCTTTTGAATGATTATGTCATGTGATGTGAATATTCTGAATTTGGAACATACATGACATACCTACAAAACAGATTAAAAAGATTTTGGTACCTAAGCTTTGTTGGGTCCTCGGAGGTTAGCTTTAGTTGTAACAAATGGGGAAGTGGGGATACTGTAAGTACCATACCATTTATGAATGAAATTTTGATTGACAAAATCATTTGTTCCACAAGTAGAACAACAAATCGTTGTGGCACTTAATGGATGCGATAAAAAAAAACTTGTAGATCCCAGATTTGATCAGGTAACGTATGTATGTATGCAAGAACATGAAGAACACTTTGAATATTGATGAAGATCCCAAGTCGGATATCTCACTTGATGAACTTAGTGATTACAATGATATTATCTAATAAGCGATCTCTAATTATATGAATTAACGATCTTACTTTTATTGCATATCCTAACCCTCTATTTATATGTACAGGAAATACAGTATAAGGAAAGTAAAGATTAAGGAATTATACATTTGCCTTATTTACAAAATATAATGTTTCCTAATATTTAAACATTAAACCTTTCCTAATTAATGACTTTGTTGACTTTACACTTTAGCCCTTCACGTCATCAATAGTTGTTATCTCGGATACAATATTTTCAGACCTAACAACATGAGATTAATGCTCGTTCCTAGATCACACAATGCATGTCCTACCTCTTGACCTCCTATGGAACACGGGATGGTGAAGCTATCTGGATCTTTGTGTTTAGGTGGAATTTTAGAGGTAAGGAGGGCACTACACTCTTTGGTCAACGCTATAGTCTCGAATTCACTCAAACGCTTCTTTTTGTTTAGGATGTCTTTTAAGAACTTAACATAGTTTGGCATTTGCTCGAGAGTCTCTACCAAAGGATGTTGATATGGAGTTGTTTAAAGATGTCCAAGAACTTCTTAAAATGAGCATCCACATTTCTTTGCTTCAATCTTCCTGGAAAAGGTAAGTCTCTTAGGTCAGGTTCTACAGTCTTCTTAGTTGCTGACTTTTTCTCACGACTGGTGGTGGCAGTGCCACCACTGTGGTGAGTAGCCATTGGGGATTCATCGGACACAGCAGGTTCGACTACAACAGGTGTAGTCTGAGTTACAGGGAGGTCTGGAGTTGCTGGTTCTGAGGTGAACAAAGCAGGAAAGTGTTGCTTGTCAAAGGCATGCATTGACTCTCCTGTTTCTTGTTGGATGGGTATGTCTACTAAGTATAAACTACTTCTCAGAGTCACATCCTTAACGTGTTCTTTAGGAATGCCTCTAGGGGTCTCGGTGTCACTAGGTAACGTGCCTTGTTGTCTCCCCTTAAGTTCGGCCGCAAATTGACTAAGTTGGGTCTCAAAACCCTTCATTGTCGCATTGCTTTGATTTATGTGACCCCTAAGTAAAGATTCAAGTATTTCTACGGTTGTCTGTTGCTTACGTGCATGGTACTAAGATGACTGTCCTTGATGGAATTGTGGGGATTGCCCGTTATGGAAGGACTGTGGGGACACTGCCCACTGTGGTAAGACTGGTTGTTACATTGCTGAAATTCCGGGGGATTCTGAGGACGGTTGGGGCCTGGATTTACCCCTGGATGTTGTAGTCCGGGATTGCCGGACCAAGAGAAATTAGGGTGGTTTCTCCAGTTTGAGTTATAAGTCTGAGAGAATAGACTATTTTTGACATGACTTCCTACATAGTTTACCGAGACAGGGTTACCGGGACAGAGTTCATATGGATGATTTTCTTCACAAAACATACAACTTGCATTTTGATTGGTCACAATGGAATGCACTTGGTTTTTCTCTCCTAAGTTCAAATTATTTTTTACCAAGTTTGTTAAAGCGACAATTTGTGCATTTAAAGAAGCGATGGTGTCTGAGTCTTTAACTCCCAAAGCATTTTTGGTAGTGAGTGCTCGGGGGTTTGACCAATTAGTGTTGTTGTTGGCAACTTTCTCAAGTATCTCGTAACCCTAATTGTATATGGATAGATCCCAAACTAGCAACAATTGAGAAAACTCCATATACTGTAGAGAGAAGAGATAGAGAATTAAAGAACATTAATCATCAAATCTTCAAATCATATTCATGTATTCATCATTATGGAGGGGAATTGTGAAGAACACCACATATTAGAATGAACCGACTCTCATAAGTCTGTATGTGTGCAAAGTGTGTTCTCTCCCAAAACTTACTTACAAATGAAGCTAAGACACCATATTTATAGGTGCCCAATACATGTGTTAAGTCCAAGCCCATAAAACACTAAAAAGCCCAAAACACAATTCTTTATAAAACTTTCTATCTAATTGGGGCTAATTAGATCTAACAATCTCCCCCTAAAGTTTTATAAAGAAAGCATCATCAAATATTCTCCCCCTTGCTTTCTTTAGAAGCTCTTATGTGCCATTCTTCAAGTCTTCAAGGCGTTACAAGCTCCCCCTCAAATGTAGGCTCATTTCTTGAAAAACTGAGACATTTTACACATTCTGTCCAGCTTTCATGACTCAACTTTATCGCTGTTTTTGACCATTAAGGAGACTTATTGAGAGAAAACATAAAACATGCACATTGAACTTCACTCTCTTAGCTTATCAACAAGCTTTGATTCAACCAATTTGGATGAAAATTGAGTGAGTTGTGCAAGTTTTCCCTCTGCTGTGTAAAACAGTCATCAAAACAAAAAATTTGACGCTTTAGACCTCGTTGAGTTGAGTTCAGCTCTGAGCTTTAGATTGAAAAACAGAGGAGATTGTGACAATAAATATTTCACACATGTAACTTGAATCCATGAAGAACGGATATGTGAACATCCATCTGAAATCGGAAGGAGTATGAGTGAAAATCATTGCTTTCATCCCAGCATTAGTCAGCAGACTTTGACAGTTAATAAGACATGTCAGCTCACTGAATTTGAGAAAATTCAAAACTTCAAAGTCGTGCATATGTGTGTTAGCGTTCCAACGCAACTGGATTCATGTAGATTGGAGCTTCGAGTAAAACTTTGTGCGCGTGTTTCTGAAACAGCGCAATGCTGTCAGAAAACCGAAAAATAATCGGGTTATGGGCTTTGGTTCGATGTGAGTTCTGGACCAACGCACTTTGATTATGATCTCTGGTCCACCTTTCATACGCTTCTGTTCCATCACAAGGTTTGGTCTTCGTGAGCTCTGGTCCGTGTGTTTTGATTTCACCGAACACATGAACATGCATCTTCAGAGCTTCTATATAGTGTATGCAGAGCTTCTGGACAATTAAGCTATGCAGAAGCTTCTGATTAAGCTTCTCCGGATTAAGCTTTGTAAAGAGTCTGATCACAACTTCTAGGCAGCCTTGCACATAGGTTTCGAATGCTTTCCGATTAAGCTCGAATAGAGTAGTTTCCGGATGACTTCTGAATTAGCCATTTCAGGACTTCTTAACTTTAAGAAGCTCTGCACGGCTTCTGATAGGTGTTTCTGATTCAGCTACAGTTGAAGCTTCTGAACAGCTTATGAATAGATTTTTATAGGAAATTCCTCTGTATTAAGCTTTTTGATTAAGCTTCTGATGAAGCTTCTAATCTTCTGGACAACCTTCAGAACAGCTGCTAATCGCAACCTCTGGACAGCCTTCAGAAGCACTGCACTTAAACTTTTTCAGATAGAAGCACTCAAAGGCTTCTGGACAGCACTGGGAGCTAGGTCTGCACATTCACTGTGCGTATTCAGCTCTGGGAGGTCTTCACTTCACTTCTTCTGAATAACCTCTCATAAGCTTTATGACTTCTGATTAAGGCTCGACAGTTTCTGGACAGTATTCAGAAGCTTTGTACGGCTTCTGATTAAGACTTGAGTGAACTCTTGCAGCACGTACAGCTGAAACGGTTTCCGAAGAAGACGCGTTCTCCTTAACCAATCGTACAAATAACTCAATCTGCCGTTTAGCCCATTGAACATCTCTGTTACTGTAAACCAGATCATCTCCAAACATTGTCCATTTCTTCAGAACACAACTGCAAGGTCGAGCTTAATACAGACAAGGCAATATCTTTCGGACAATGCGTTCTGAATGAAAACAATATGTACAGATAGAAAATTCTTCATTAAGCTATCTCATTAAGCTCTGCAGAATTTTCTAGTTTGCATACAGAGCTGTCTGTTTGCAACTTCTGATTCTGGACAGCACCTTTGATAATGATCTGATCTTCTGAACTGCTTCTGTTCTGCATTTCTGATTTCTTCTTCTGGATCGATTAAGCTTCTGGGTCAATTAAACTTTTGACTTCTTCTTCTGATCGAAAGATGCCTCTGGATAGCACTAACTTCTGAACAAAAGAAAACTGATCAGAAGTGCACTTCTGGACAGCAAGCAGAAGTTTCATACGGCTTCTGATCAAAAATTCCTTCTGATTAAGCTGAGTCTCATTAAGCTCTTTACATTTCATTTCTGTCTAAACTCTGCACATAACACTTGATTTAGTCTCAAAAAGCTTCTAATAGCTTCTGAAGACTTTTGAAAGATGCTTATGATCGAAAGTGCATGATTAAGTTGTCTTATTGAGTTTCTTCTGAAATGCTTCTGATCAACTTCTAAACAATACCTAAAAAATAAGGAATTTCTGGACAGCTTTTAGAAGCTTCTGGATTAAGCTCTGAGTATTAAGCTTCCATTAAGCTGTCTTATAAAGAACTTTCTGATTCGGAAGCAATATAACCATCCAGGGACTTCAGAAAATCACTAAGTATTACGGGGCCCATACGTTTGAGCTGATCAATTTCTGCATGTTTAAAAACACATACAGACTTGTTACATCTGTAACAACAGCCTAAAGAGGTTCAAAACTCTTCTGGTTTACTCACAGAGCTTCTGGTTTGATTCTGTCTCATTACGAACTAGAATCATACTTTTGTTCGTAATTATGATCACAATAATCAAGATTATGATCATACAATCTGCTTCCATTAATATTCGACAATATCAACTGAGAACAAACTTCAAATTATCAAGAAGTTCACTAGTAACTTCATTGTCATTAGCTTCCACAAAGGACACAACTGATGAACGTTGATATTGGTCAGCAGGTATAGATATGAAATCATCATTGGCTGCTATTGAAAAAAAATCAGCTACGCCAAGTGCCCAGCCAACAGCAGCAAGCCAGATCAACCAAATCAGATGTAATCTAGGACTGCCCGCATGACAGTCACTGATTCTGATGTTTCTGTTGACTTGAAATTAATTGGCACAATGGAATCACATTCAACAGATGGTAAAGAGAGGCTAATGGCAAGCAAAGCATCTGATAGTTTGTGTGGATGAGAAATACTACTGCCGTCTGCCACGATGAAAAAAAATTCAGAATACCATGGTACTTGTCATGGTTTGATATTAAAGCACTCGCAAACCATCCAGAACAAAATGTTTCGTTCAAGTAGGTAAGAGAGACTGTAACTACTGAATTGTTGTACATAAAGTCCCCTTTCAATAAACTAAGTGTCTCCGGATTCTGCCAAATGGTTCGATCATCGATCGCCTTGGCAATGGTGGCATATACAGATCCATCAAGACCATACTTAAGAAGCTGCATTTGACTGCATTCCCCACAATGCTCCATGTGAATTGTCAATACCATTCTTGGTTTCTAAAGAGAAAGATAGTGGTACATGTCTCAATAGAGCAGTGACTTTAATCAACATAAGACCATATAATCAACACTCAAACAAATCGATCAGGGGCAAGGCAACACTCAGCAAATCGATTGTCATTTCAAAGGAAGTTGATCAGACATCTTGATCACGACGGTGGAAATAAACAACATCCATGACTCACATAAATAGCCAAATCAACAGCTCTATTTAAGTATTACGAACCATCTCTTTCTACTTCAAACCAACAGCAGTAAAAACTTTCTGTTTTCTAATACCAATATGAACAGCTCCCTTATCCCTCCAATTTTGAAATAAATCACGTTATTGATTCTGTGTAAAATAAACCCAAATGAAAGAAGAGAGCCCAATCTCAGATTTATATAAGGCCAGATCAAAGATCAACAGCCCTACTACCAAGATGCTAAGAAGCTATGGACTCAAGCACACAACAAGATGGGATCAAAGATCAACCACCTACTTAGTGCTTAAAATATTAGACCAATGAAGGAGGGAGATCAAAATTAATCAAAACACATACACACATGTGGTAAAAACTGATTAGATCTAATCAAATTGAAATTAAATCTTCACAGACACATTTCATCAAACATGTGGTGTGCAGAAATCAAATTAGGTTTAGAATCAATAAAATCTTCTATAAATGATCATCCAAATCTCATCTAGATGAAATATCGGATCTCAAATAAGCATAAAACAGAAAATCATATCATAGAAGTGATATTTTGGTTTTGGCTCATGTGATTGGAACAATCTAAGCACCAAAACACCAAAATCAATAACCGATTCAACAATCGTTGCCATAGATGACCGAATTGAAGAAGAGTTTCTTCAATTGGCTCTGATACCAATTGATAGATCCCAAACTAGCAACAATTGAGAAAACTCCATATACTGTAGAGAGAAGAGATAGAGAATTAAAGAACATTAATCATCAAATCTTCAAATCATATTCATGTATTCATCATTATGGAGGGGAATTGTGAAGAACACCACATATTAGAATGAACCGACTCTCATAAGTCTGTATGTGTGCAAAGTGTGTTCTCTCCCAAAACTTACTTACAAATGAAGCTAAGACACCATATTTATAGGTGCCCAATACATGTGTTAAGTCCAAGCCCATAAAACACTAAAAAGCCCAAAACACAATTCTTTATAAAACTTTCTATCTAATTGGGGCTAATTAGATCTAACAGTAGGTTTTTGTTGTAAAAGCTCCACCCGTTGTAGCATCGAGGATAATTTTTGTAGAGTTGGATAAACCATTGTAAAAGGTTTCCAACTGGATGCAATGGGGGATTCGATGATGTGGGGATTTCCTAAGAAGTTCCTTGAACCTCTCCCAAGCATCTGATACTGCTTCGTCATCCTCTTGCCTAAATAGCAAAATTTCATTTCTGAGTTTGACATTCCTTGTAGGAGGAAAGTATTTTTTCAGAACTTTTTCGCACAAATCCGCCCAAGTAGCTATGGAGTTGGGTGGTTGCGAATTTAGCCAAGCTTTAGCTCTATCTCTTAATGAAAAAGGGAAGAGCGTGAGCCTTAAGGCTTCGTTAGAAACATCTTGAATTCGAAAAGTGTCCACAACTTTGATAATTGATTTTATATGCGAGTGAGGATCTTCCGATGGGAGTCCTCCAAATTGACCCCCAACTTGGATCATGGTGAACATTAGTGGGTTTATCTCAAAATGTTCCGCAATCATATTGGGCCTAATAATACCCGAGCATAATTGATTAAACTCGGGGATGGCATAGTCTCGTATACCTCGGTCTTTGTCATCGGCAATCCGTACTGGGTTTTGTACCAGTGGTGGTGGTGGATTGTTAGGTCCTCCCCCATTAGCGGCCATATTGTTAACGACGGGGGGTTGCCGATTACGTGGACCTCGTCTACCTCTGATTTCTTCGTATGGTTCTTTCTATTTTGGGATCTAGAGGTAAAAGTTCTCCATGTTGTAGCCGTGACATACAACACGGAAGGAATACAAAACTCGCGACACGGGCTCAGGGATAATCAATATCTTAGGATTTAAAATCGCGTCAGTCCCCGGCAGCGGCGCCAAAAACTTGATAGCAAAATAACACACGTAAAATGTGTCACAAAAATAGTGCAAGTGTACACCATTAAAGCGTTCGCTTTACAACTAATATACCGGTAAAAACCAGGATCGTCCAAGGACTGAGCTACTAAGAATCAGAGAATTATCCGAGCCATCGGTGCAAGGTTTTGGTTTTAATATTAATGATGGTTTGTTTGTTGGAATATTTGGAAACTGTTTGTAATTAACAATTAATTAAAAAGCGGGTATGGGTGTAAGTTTTCCCCCGAGAGTACTTTTATAACGAAGATGGTTAATAAAGCCGGTCCCAAGTGATCCCATGGAATTTTCTCCTCTCGAAGTTCCATTACATAGGTTGCGAAAAATGGTTTTATTATAAAGTACTACTAATGCTAACCTTTGGTTTGCCAATCGTAACTAAGTAGATCTCGGAGCTCTTAGCTCCGCCGGATGTAGAGGGATGCACATATCTCTGTGACACACCCACTCGACCGACATCTGAACCTTAGTACGATTATGCAACAATCCATATCTCTATGTGATTATTAAAGATTTTCTCAAACCTTCTTGCATCATTCATGTCATATTTCGGATCCGCCTCTCTCGAGGTCTAAGATATAATATTAACACTTAAAGTGATCAGCTTGTCCGCGTTGAGATGAAGCTCCGACTCGAATGACCAAACCGAAGAGTTAGCAATAAGTAGTAACACCCAAGTGTTACATTTTAGACTCTCGGGTTCGGCTTACACCCACACCCAGGGGGGGTTTAGCTATGATACATAATTAAAAGATTGCAGAAATAAAAATACTGAAACATAAATTGCATTAAACGTAAATGGTCACAGTGGTCGGTGCACACTGTGATGGACAGGAAAGTAAATTGTAGGAAATAAAATTACAGGAAATGAAATTACAATGAAGTAAAATGATAGTCTTGAATTCTCAGCTGAATTGCTCTCAAACTTGATGGTTCAAATGCTTTGCCAAGCCTCTTTTTATAGTAGAAGCGGAGAGAGGAGTTGAAAGGGACAAGGCTTTGGATGAAAGTGATGTTTGAGAGGAAAGGGACCTCTCATCACTTGTCTTTACCCTTGTTGTCTTCTTCTTGCTTGTCCTCATCCTTTGACTTCTTCTATCGTCTTCTCTTTATTTCTTTCATGAAAGCACAACCTCATTTCCATTCTGAAGTCTGCAAGTCCTAACACGGTTTTGGAAATAAATTCTGCAGAACTCTTTGGCAGCTACTGCTTTGCCACAGTGGTGACTTGCCACTTTGGTTTGCAACGTTAATACTTGACTTTTTAGTTATTTCACAACCATGGGACTAATTTGGACCAAAGAAAGTAGAGGACGCTCAAATGGGTGTTTAGGTTGGTAAAAAGAGGTGAAAATGAGTTTAAAAAGAGGACAAATAACTATAATATTTGAAGGTTATCAGTCGCCAAATTGAACCTAGTAATCGGTCAAACCTTCTTGGGCTGTGATGCCCCTTGGACTGTGATGCCCTGGACAAAGGCCCATGCCACCCACTACATGGGCCGGCCCTGGGGCGACAGTGGTGATTTAGTAGTGGAGGGAAATGGAGTGTAAGACGTCATTAGAAAAAAATGAGAAGTAAGTGGATTGGGGCTTTGGGGGAGATTAGTCAAGTTTTGATTGTTTTATATTAAATTATTTAATAAAATATAAAAATGAAAAAACCAAATTATCTTCAGTTTAATGGAATTTTTTTAACGTTATTAGGTTGAAGAACGAAAAAAGAAAGAACATGAAAACTATAGGAACAAAAAAGAATAGTTTTTAAAGATGGCGGACGAAAATCGTTATAAACAACAAATGGCAAGGACAAAAATCATAGTTTACTTATTTTTATTTTCATTTGTCCAATTTCACATTACCACCGGAAAATCCCAATTCCACCACCAATCTCCGCCGCTGAATTTCCAACAATGGATACTGTTGAATTTTATATATATAATCCATATTTATATAGAAATTCAAACAACATAATTTTCCATAAACAACAACTCATGGCTTTTCTCAAGTGGTAAGCTTCTCAACTTTACATGGATTAAAGCATCATGAATTAAATGATGTTTAATCAACAATTAGACAAATTAAAGGAGGATACCATAAATAAAATATGCATAACATAATTCTTAAATAATAAGAACCAATTTATTATTTATATAATAGACTAAACACAAATATAATGCATTACACCATATAGAAAGCATATTTAATATGTGATCCACAATACTCGATTCTATCATTCGCGATAAAATCGATATACAGAAAGGGGGAGAAACATACTTGTTCACTTAGTGAACATACAATAAATTGCGATACGTAAATTAAAACCAACCTGGTAATCAATCATGATCTGAAAATAAACTGCACATATTAGATCCTGTCCTTAAAGGTTTTATACGACTACTCTTGATGTTGTGAGTCTCAAAGTCTAAAAGTATTTCAATTGTCAACAACAATGACAATCACAATTAAAGCAAAGTAGATGCAGAAATCGTAGGTAGGTAGGTAGGTAGGAAGAGAGAGAGCTATTAGAATTAGATTTTCAAGGGTGGTTTGCATAAAGCCTTAAGCTTTAATTTATATTTAATAAAACCCCAAAAGATGAAGTTTCTTCCCCAAATTTAGGAGCCACAAAAGAAGGGGTTGGAGAATAAGTCTCCAACTAATTTTCTCCATTAAATAAAATTGTTATTTTAAAACTAAAATTTCTAAATATTTAATCACTGTTAAAGAAAAAACGAAAGAGAACAACAAGAAAATAGAGAGAATAAATATGTGATTCTCATTAATCATAAGCCCTTTAAATAGGGATGAGATACAAGTAGATAACTACAAGAGATAATAGTTCTAACCTATCACTAATATGTTTATCTCTATCTATATCGTCATATCCATTAGACGATGGCACATTTATCCTACAACACTCCCCCTTGTGCCGAGTCAAAGGAGTGATGGTGCACAACTGTTGCCTCGTTAAAACCTTACGCCAAAATAAAAACCCAGTGGGAAAAATAAAAACAGGACGAAGGAAAGAGCACAACGCACCAGTTTATTTGCATTACATAGACTTTTCCTTTAGTCTAATAATCTCTCAGATTCTTACATTAATCATGAGAGTTAAGAAAACAAAATGGTATATAAAATGTTGCCTCACTAAAACCTTACACCAAGGAACAAAACCCAATGGGAAAAATAAAACATTGGGTGAAGGAAAGAGCACAACATACCAATACTACACATATAGTAGACTCCCCCTTTTGTCTACTACTCCCCATGATTCGTGCATTAATAAAGGGAGTTTGGAAGGTCTTAGCATTCTCATACTTTTTATGTCACATTCTCCTTATATCTTACTTGATTCACTTGAATCTTGAGGAGAGTTTTCTACTGCTCATTTTATATAAACTTAAAGCATAATTTACTTTGAGGTATCACCCTTGATATATCTTACTTTCATTTCTTCGATACAATGCATTATTTACATATATGCGAGTAGGATATTTGTTGAACTCAAAACACTAACCCCTCTAATATGTGTAATGGTAGTCATTAACCATGTACACAATTGAATAGTCTCATGTAGAGTAATATTCTTGGAATACTTTGAAGAGGTAGCTACAAGGGTTTGCCTAGTTTACTTCCAAGCAATCGGCTTGTTTCCTATGGTAATTCCTTATCCAAGTTGGGAATGAGCTTTGTATGAGTCAGGTAGATAGTTAATATCAGCATACCAAGACAATATTTTATGTTTTTCTATTAGGGCCGATACTTTTTCCTCTCATATTCAAAGTAGGTATTGAAATTCCATTATCAATACTATTTTTCTCTTTGTAAGAGAAGTATAAGCCCACATCAATGGTTCCAAAGGATTAATTTGATATCATTCTAATGATGTTGCGTTGGCGCTGAGCTAAATCTAGCTAACGAGTTCATTGAGAGATACAAAATACGGTCAAGTGTATTGTTCTAAGTCAATAATGCGCCTATTGCACTCAAATAAAGAATTCCAGATCCCAAAGCCTCTTCGTCATCATCCTTCAGACGAAATGGATCTTTCCTTTTATCCAACACTTCGACCGATCATGGGAGTGCTACCCGGATGCGCTTTGTCCATATTAAATCGCCTGATTATTTTCTAGACATATGCGATCGGTGAATAATATCACAAACTCGGTGTCCTACATAAAACCAAGTTTTCCCAAGATCTTTCATCTCAAAGTCAGATTTTGAATAGAATAAAGTTTCTCTTATTTCATCAAGAGTATTTATTATGTTCATTACATCGACATATAGAGTTATGATTGAACATCTGGAACTCGTTTTCTTTATAAATACGCATGGGCACAGTTCATCATTCTTATATCCCTTCCCAATGAAGTATTCACTTAGGCAGGTATCCATATCCGCCTATGAGCGTTTCAATTTCATGGAAAACGCATTTTGTGGTTTCTACTAATATAATGTCATCAAACACTTTTATATATCTCTTAATCTAGATCCCCATAGAGATATGTAGTAACCACATTCATGAGCTGCATTTCCCGTCCTTCGGAAATTACTAGGCTAATTAATTAGCAGAACGTTATAACGTCCATCACGAGAGAGCAAGTCTTCTCGTCATCAATCCAGGGCGTCGTGAGAAACCTTGCGCCAAAGGAGAGTCTTATACATCATGACTTAATTATTCTCATTACGCTTTTATGACAAATGAATTATCTATGTCTTACGGGCTTTACACTTGGTGGGTTAGCACTACCGGACCAAATACTCGTGTATTTGTCAAATGTAATTATCCTGGATTGCTTCTATTAGGTCAATTTGCTCTTTGTTGACATTTTTCAACTGAGCATGGTTCGATGTCATAGTGCTCTATCATCTCACGAGCAACAATATATGTGAATATCATCAATGAGTATGTACGATCTATCAATCGACTCGTATGCACTTTCATAATTTATTTGAGATTTTTTTGATCTCTGGAATCCAATATTAACTTCGGAGCGTCCTCCAGTAATGATTCATAGACATAGTTTTAGTCAGAGATAATTCCATGAGAGGTTTATATATTGATGATAAATGGTTGTGCCTTACTCTTCTTTTCCTTTAGATGAGTATCTATCGAACCAAGTAGCTTCCCCCATTTCCTTTTGGGAGCCACGACCTCAACCACACCTCCACCATGTGTGATTGCAACGCGCTTTCCAGTGGCGTTGTGCCCTTGTTTGGGGACTTTTATCCTTACGAATATATTTGCAGCTGGTATATGTGATCTTGTCACTTGTAGAATAACATTAAACGTATCAGGTATCGAGTCTGATTCGTTTGACTTCAATTTTACTTTGTGAAGTTTGGGGATCAAATTGAGACATGATGGGAATATTCTATGACACTTCCAGTCGTTCCCATGGAAAATCTTTTTTCCTATCTCCCCCTAACGACGGGAAGACTGTCTCATCAAAGTGACAACTCGCTAATCTAGCGATAAAGAGATCACCCGTCAAGGATTCTAATTAGCGGATAATTGTTGGGGATTCGTATCCAACTTATACTAAATCGTTTTAAGGACCCATTTGGGTGCGCTGTGGGGGCGCAATTGGCACATGTACTATACAACCAAACATGCGTAAATGTAAAATATCAGGCTTATATCCAGTTACCAACTGGTACGCATGATACTAGTTTGCTAGTAGTGGGTCTAAAAACAAATAAGTAAGGCTGCATGTAATATTTGCATAACCCCATGCAAATGCGGGTAAATTGGTGCGCATAACCAATGCCCTATATATCATCTACATTCTTTTGATGACAACTTTTATGAGACCATTTTATATATATGCATGGGGTATAGGAAACTCTACATTGATCCGAATATATATATATATATGCAATAAATATCAATTCCTTATGATGTAAATTCTCTAGCATTCCAAGTCATGTAGACTTGATGAGATAGTTAGGGTGGTGAGCCCTTGAATGTGTAACTAGTGCTAGAGTGCAGCATCTTATGTGGACAAGAATACGACGTGCGTTCATCGTGTCGAAACCATAACCAGAAAATACTTTAATGGCCCGCATTCTGGTTGTTTATGTCCATAAATATTACCTTGTTATTCATTGTAAGAATGGAATATTTTTGTATTATGTCCTTAGCTTTAGGATGGTCTCATTCCTGTCTTGGCTAAGGATCAGGGTTTATTAAAATTCCAGGTAATCGAGAGGGCTTATTATGATGTTGGTGTTACTTCTTGTGCTGTAGAAGTCAACAATTGCAATTTAGTTAATTAACTCATTTTGCCTTTCACTCGAAAAAGGATGTGTCAATGTGTATTTTTCAATACATAGATCATTATGTCATGACCATGGTGTCTCACGTGGTCATATCGAAACATATATGCATCATTGTCCCAAAGTTCTTTATTGGTGACAAAATGTGATTTAATGACCTAGATAATCTACTAGTTTGACACATTTATTTCTCTAATATATGTTCCTTTCATATCATTAGAGTTGATGTACATATATACCCATTTCCATTCTTATATTATGATTTCCAATTTATATCAATATCTTAACAAGGTTCTCATTAATATATTACTTTAGTGACTATTAATTCTATGTCAGAGGCAATAAAGAGGTGACAGTTCATCGTCTTATGAACTTGCTTAGAGGTTTTATAGACTATTAATTCAATTAACATTAGTCTATCCTTTAAGATTGTGTGAGATTTCCCATAAAAACACTCAAGTTCTCCTCGATACATTCCAACATGGAACGGAGAATATTGAGAGTTTTATATTTGTAATTTTAATGTATTTCTTTACATCTATAATGGTTATATATTCGGTTTAACATCAGCAGATGAAATTAATTTAATACTTAAATTTCAAATAAACTTATGCTCAATCAATCTTAAATTAATCTAATATAGTTCATTTCCAACTTGTTTTCTTTTTTGATATGAGTGATTATTAACACATTTTTCTTCTTATATTGTCCATTATCTTTTAGGCAGTAGTTGTATTTCTACTCCAAAAATTGTAAAACCCTTTTCGACTCTTGTCGTGACCTTTATCGTTTCCATAGTTTTGTCCATGGGGTTATAGATGTCACCTATGTGGAATTGTCTTTAACTCACTGTCCTTTAGAGTTGTTCCACCTCTACACTTTCATTATTGACCATGAGTATTTTCTTTGTCCCAACATATTTAGTGATCTGAAATAACCTTGTTATATCTTTCAACCACTTGCAGTAGGTTGATGAATTTGTCTAAAGGTTATACTCTAGCTCACATTGGTTTATTAATATGATTACTGCTATATGAAAGGTGAAAATCTTCTATCAGTTCCTTGTCATGAAGATTGAGATGTATTTTGAGCACAACATTTCTTTGTTGAAATCAGTCGTTTTCTTGTAATCGAGTGGGTTTCATTCCACTGTTTGATTAGTTTGGAAAGTACATGGTACTAGATACTCCTGATTTTTCTTTTCAGGGTGTCCCACTGTTCTTAGGGGACTCTAGTTAATGGTATTCCATATGAAGGTTGTGACTGATGTATCGTCTCAAAAATCTCAAGATATTTACATGTATTTTAACAGGTGACTTTTAGGGTCAATATGTTTTGATGGGTTTTACATATTTGTCTATCTTATGCTACTCAAGTTCTTTCGAGTCCAGGTGGTTGTAAATAATGGAGAATATATGATTTTTCAAAATCATGTTCTATAATTATGTTATGCATAAGATTTCATTATCATAATATTATTGGATTTTTGTGTTTTTAAATTTTTGTTGATAGTACTTCATCAATATTTCAATATTCCAAAATAGATCGCAAAGACACTTTTAGATTTCCAGGTAGGAGGGGAATCACGTGGATTACTTAAATCCCTTCAACCTTAGGGTTATTTACACCCGTTTGACAAAATCTTTCAGTGTTGTGCAATTATTTCGTTTCATGAAATACATGAATAACATTAATAATTTTGAGAGATTTTGCCACTTAAGCAAAATAAATATTGGTTTTGACATAAAGTTGATTTTTTTTTTTAACATCTTAATAGTATTTTGGAGCTTTTGGTAGAAAACCAGAATACACGGGGGTTGGAAGTGTAACTTCCATTTATTAATTAAGATTGAAAATAATGAGTAGGAACTCATAATCAAGATAAATATTTTAATATCAAAATAAAACAATTGATTTAAATAAACGATTAACAATTAATTGGTGCAATATAATAGCAATGAGATAATCACGAAATCAATATAAGTAAAATAAATAATGAACTAAAATTCATGAACTTAGTAATTTAAAGTAAAATAATTTAACCACATCAATGCATAGTAAACTAAAGCATCAAAAACTTTCATATAAAAAAAATGGTTACTTGTAAATATGGATAAATATTCTCTATTTTAATAAAAATCGTGATCATATCCTTAATTAATTAATAATATAGTTTCTTTTTAATATTATCTTTTAACAACCATATATATATACATATATATAATTTTTTTAATAATTTAAAGAAATACATATATTAATTCAAAATTTAAACAATAATATTGAAACAAAGGTAATATTCGTTAAATCAAAATAAATATGCACAATTTTTAATTTTATAAAAGATATGGAACAAAAACTCTAAATGTATGCAACAATATAATCTTAATCAATTCATTAGGATATTAAAATTCATCAAGACACAAAACATAAATGGAACGAAAACGTACTTGATTTAATTGACGTAGTTGTAACGCAAACGAGCAACATGCTTGATTATCCCGTAACATAAACAATGATTTTGGTTTGGCGCCAAATCTTATAAACTTCGTAGAGCGTATGTGCTGATAACGTGTTAAAGGAAAAACGAAAGAGAACAACAAGAAAATAGAGAGAAGGAATATGTGATTCTCATTAATCATAAGCCCTTTAAATAGGGATGAGATACAAGTAGATAACTACAAGAGATAATAGTTCTAACCTATCTCTAATATGTTTATCTCTATCTATATCGTCATATCCATTAGACGATGGCACATTTATCCTACAACAATCACATAATTATTCATGTATTTAATTTCCAAAAACGAAATTAAATATTAAAAATCTGAAAATTAATTAACAACTTTTAATTAAGTAGTATGTAATTGTTTTACTCTCTCTATAATCTGAAAAAATTCACACGGCTCCTCGTGCTACACCGTGAATTGTTAGACCTTCCACTCATGACGCTCACCATGGGTCCACTAGCTTTGGGTCCACTAGCTTGTTGAAAATCCACTTGGGAATAAAAAAGTTTATAAGGTCATTTAATAATTTTATAATCCTACCAACGTATGAGATGAAAGAAAATTTCCAAACTCACTATAATTTCCAAACAATTACGTCACATACTAGTCCCTTACACTCTCTGCTCCATGGCCGTCTCATCCGCCGCCTCCCGATCATCCCACCACCGCAGAATCGCTGTCGGCAGCTTCATCGAAGAACACACCAATCGTGTCGACATTGTCACCTTCAATGAAGAAACTCTTTCCATAAAACCAAACCCTAATCTCACATTTGATCATCCTTATCCTCCTACTAAACTTATGTTCCATCCTAGCCCTAAGTTTTCCGGTGATATCCTAGCCTCCTCCGGCGTCTTTCTCCAACGACTCAATTGAACCGATCTCCGTCCTAACAACACCAAAATCAGCGAATTCGATTGGAACGGGATATGGAGCATTCAACGATAATATACGAAAGCCCTCATCCAGATACGCCATTGTTGAGCTTAGCTTGGAACAAACAGGATTTGAGGTACATGGCTACGGTTTAATGGACAGTAATAAGATTGTGATTCTCGATATTCGATCTCCAACTATGCCAGTGGCTGAATTGCAAAGACATAGAGGGAGTGTGAATGCAATCGCTTGGGCACCAATGAGTTGCCACCATATCTGTTCAGCTGGAGATGATTCAGATGCTCTCATATGGGAGCTGTCCACTGTGGCTGAACCAAATGGGATTGATCCTGTGTTAAGATATTCAGTTAGGTCTGAGATTAACCAGCTCCAGTGGTCAGCTGCCATGTCTGATTGGATCGTTATTGCCTTCTCTAACAAGTTACAGCTTTTGAAAGTTTGAGGTTGGTGGATCATCTATTTGATATGCATAGTTTCTGTATCTATTCACTGCATTATATACAATTTTGATTGATGAATTTGATCATGTTAGATTTTGAAGAACAAAATAGATCATGTATGTTCTCACAATGTGTTTAATGCATCTGTTTTTCTGTAGAAAAAAACAGTTTTTTCCCCTTCTCCTTGCATATCATTTTATGAATATAAAGATTGAGGTGTGGCTATTGTAATTTTAATGGAACCAGAAACATAATGAAGTGCTAGTGTGGTATTTTTTTATCCCAGTTCTTGTCTTTACTTTTGTTGGGTTCTTGTGATTAGTGGCGGATCCAGGAATTTTGTCCATTGGGGTCCCATTAAGGTAGACTAAAGGCGCGTAAAGTCATCCGACGTGTTTCGGGAATTTTTTTAGTTGATTTCAAGATGTTTTCTTAGTGTTTTTGTCGATTTTAAAGGATTTTCTTAGTGTTTTTTGGATTTCAAACGATTTTTTAGGTTTTTTTTTTACCCTCCCCCCCCTTCTACACTACATCCGCCACTGCTTGTGATGATTTTAAGGTAGCGTTTGATTTTTAAGAGGTGCTGAAATCTGAAGTCTGAAGTCTGATTTCACTTCTGATTTATAACAGATGGTGTTGAAGTCTGAAATCTAAATCTGAATCAGTTAAACTGTTTGTTTCTGCGTCTGAAGTCTGAAGCCTGATTTCTGAATCAGACTTCTCAAAATCTAAAAAAGGGATTGGAGGTGAGAGAGCTTGTAGACATCATCAAAGTGAACCTATAGATGTTATCATTTATTTACATCTATAGGTTCAGAGGATGAATCAGCATAGGTACCTAATACATCAGGTTTTTGATCTTTGTGGTTGCGTCTTTGTTCTTGCTATTAGGTCAACCATAAGCCATCTTTTTTTAGCTTATCTGTACTATATTATAAATCATTTGATAGAAACTCTTAAAAACCGTTTTTTATAAATATAGTACTGTATATTGATGCATATTACTTAAAATTCAATATTACAATGAAATTATGTATAAGTACAACTTATTAAAGCTTCATTCCTGAATTCATATAACTAACTACGGATAAAGATAATCAAATACAGGATAAACATTTCATTTTAAATATAAAAAATATAGAATATAATTAGGATAATCACTGAGTTCAAACAAAATATTTTATGATTAATTTTATAAAAAATTATATTATCAAACTAAAAATATAATAAAGAACCGAATTAAAAAAAATTACATACAAAAGAGAGCTTTTAAATGAAACATTAAAAATCTTTTTTTCAAAACCATTATAACATCAATAAAGATAAAAAAATAAAATGAAATATTAAAGGCTATGTTTGGCAAACTAGCTAATAAGCTAATTGGTGGCTGATAAGCTAGCTGATGAAGAAATCATGTTTGGCAAAACTAGCTAATAAAAATGTAAAATAACCAAAAATGACATATTGAAAAATAATCAATTATAATATGTTTAAATATAATTAAAAACAAAATTTTAATAATATAATATAATATATTAAGTAAAAGAATTTGAAACTGATTATTATACGTATTGCAATATTTGGATCTTTGGATCTGTTAAAACAAATTTTATAAAAAAATCTATTATTTATGATTTTAAATAACCATTACATATAACAGGAATAACAATAAAGTTGATCAACTTCATATATTTTAATTAATTAATAATTTAAAAAATAATTTAATAATTGAATTAAATATTTGATTAAAATTATTTAACATGTTTTTATTATTTATGAAACAAAATAAGTATAAAATTAATTTTTGTGTTATATAAATATTTTAATAATCATTATATTTGTTTTTGGATAATTAGATATATTAAATAATAACTAAAGAAAATAACAGTATAAAAATAATTGGTATAAGTAATAATTATTGTAAATAATAAATAAATAATATTATTGTATAATTTTTAATTCATATTAATTAATCTTAATAATATTAAATATTTATTTATAATCTATAGTAATAAATAATAATTAATCTTAATGAGGGTTATAATTGAAAAAAGTGACAATAAGCTTCCAAAACGCTACTCAAAGTAGCGTTTCAATAAGCTAGCTTATAAGCCAACTTATAAGCTAGCTTATTTTTGCCAAACATAGCCTAAAAGTAATATGTATCTCGCTGCATTACGCGATAACCCTTCTAGTTGAAAAAACCAGATTTATTAACCATAAGCTAGTTTTTTAAGCTACTTCGGGTAGCTTTTTAATAAGCTCCCGTGGCTTTTTTCACCTTTTTCCAATGATGTCCCTTATGGTTGAAATTATGGTTCTAAATAACTCATTATGTCGTCAAGGCTTGGGTTCGTGCCGCGTTAACCCCTATGGCTCCAATCTAAGACTTGGCTAGCATTGTAATGCGTCATGGCGTGTTACAACATGTCATGACACGTTATTTTGTAAAGGGTGACGCTACTTTAATATATAACTTGAGTGATAACTGATAACTTGTACGAGATCTAGGATTTAAATAAACATAAAAACGAAACTTAAAAACTAAAACATTAAATAGGCAAATACTTACTCAAATTCCTGTACACCAAAACTCGAACATGAATTCTTTGCAAATTGAAAAAGTAGTGAGTAGAGATTCAAGATATTTAATCCCGATTTTGCACTATCATTTTCTATAAACTCTACATGTTTGTTTTCAACGGTTCTTTCTTTTTTAATTTTATTACTTGATATGAATATACTTTGTTCTAAAGTATCATTCAAAACACCAACATTTACAAGTTTGTGTGTGTGTGTGTATATATATATATATATTTGTGTGTAATATGTCGCCTTAGGGCACGTCTTGGAAAACGTCGTGACCTCCTGTAACTTGTAAAGTCATCACCTCATGTCATTTAGAACCTTTCAAGTCATTTAGAACCTTTCAAGTCATTTAGAACCTTAGTTGAAATGAATATATTTCAACATGTCCTTATAGGTGATTTTGCATTGCCATTAAGCTTTTACTAACATGACTAGTTTATTAACCAGCTAATTAGCCAACAACTAGCTTTTCAACTAATATGCAGTTTATCTCCCAACAACTAGCTTTTCAACTAATATGCAGCTTATCTGCCAACAACTAGCTTTTCAACTAATATGCAGCTTATCTGCCAACAACTAGCTTTTCAGCTAACTAGTTTGCCATACATAGCCTTTCGGTTTGACATTGTCCAAGTGGTCGATTCCCATTCCTACTTCCCTGCCAATGAGCTACTATTTAATCGGAGTTTGATCTTTCAGTCGTTCATTCTTCTAGTTATATGTACAAATTGGAGCAATTTGCAACTTCTTGATGGTTTCACGGAAAAATGATGAACTTCAATGGTGGATCGAGGAATCCGCTTGATCCTCTGATATGCATAGTTATTAAAATCATACCATCCTATTGACGTTTTAATTGGTTTTCATGAAGTAAACAATGGAAATCCGGTTGGAGAAACCCTTAGATTGTCGAATGGTATCATTTTATATGTTAATTTACCTAAGATTTCTAGCATTGCTTATGTTTATGTAAATTTATGTGCATATTCATTGCTTCATAAACCCAACTTCATTCGCATATGAATAGAAAGGTTCCAATGTATTGTTGGCAAGTGAATAGAAGTAGTTTACATCGTTACCAGAATTAGGTATGATAACATTATGTGTACCTTGTTTAGTTTATTGGCCTAATTTTACATAAGTCAAACTTTTAGTTTTCTTCTATAGAAGAACAATTAGTATAAAAATATGTATTTTATGCGGTGTTTAAAAAAGCTCGTCGCACCAACCTTGGTGACACGTCGTGGCTTAAGCCTTGTGTCTCATGTTATGCTATGTTTGTGCGACACACCATCACCTAATATGCGCTGATACGTAGTTTTTGTAACACGATTATTTATTTTTTCTTATATTTTTAATATTTTATTTGTTAGTTTCTAATATATATATATAACCTAATTTAAATGATTTAACATTATTGACTATTTGAGTAATAGTAGAAAATATATGTTTATATGTATAATAATTAATATGCCTAAAGATTTATCGTCATAAGTCATGTCTTGAAAAATGTCGCGGGCTCCCCGTATCTCCTAACACTTGAGGCTTGACCTCGCCGCCACACCACGTCTCACCTCATTTTGAACCATGGTTTTATGTTGTGTAACGTACTTCTAGAACTTTTGTTTTGATACCTTACATATATGACATCTCAAAAATGTAGATATCTAGTTTTATAAGGATTGCATGAAAATATAGTATACTTTGTTCTGATTCCTATTTAAGATAAAATGTTTGAGATATTATACCTGGGGACCAAAATGAAGGATTGAAAATATGTTGTATTTTCATGCAATTTGTTGGATGTAGCGAGTTTTCACGAAAATAGGCATTCTACACGTTAGATTAGAGAAAAGGGGACGCTAATGACACCCCTATATGTTGATAATGCATGGCACCCCTACCAAATGAATCCCTCCTCACACATATCTACATAAAAACCAACTTTTTATATTCCTAAAGCTATAAAAGTATAAAAAAAAATCCCATATGGTGCCAATAGCATGCCCAGAAGAAGATGTTTGCTGACATTTTATCTTTTTTATTATACTTTCGAGTGTAACATAGAGACTTAGGCCTTGTTTGTTTTTTCAATTTAAGCTCTTAATCATCACTTATGTCTGATTCGTTTAGATGTTTCATAATCATTTCATAATTGAGATCAGACTTCAGACTTCAGCACCTTTTAAAAAACAAACGCCACCTTAGCTTATTTTAACCGATGAAGTCAAACTGACAATAAATATTGAAAAATTCTATCAAATCTTATATTTATCTTTTTAATAATAAGATGATAAAACTTGACAAAGATATAACACTTATTTTTTAACTTTTTTTATTTGTCGTTCTTTTGCTGAAACTAGGGGTGTTCAAAAAAAAATGTTGGATTGCTGAAACCGGTCGAATCAAGTCAAATCATATTGTTTTTGGCAGTTTGAGGGAACCGACGGTCCAGTCTGGTCTAAAAAATAGTCGAACCGCTCGGTCGGGTCTGCTTTGTAGTTTGAACATTTTTTTGAACGGTATTGACCGAACCTACCGCCAAGATACCGCCAAAAATAGGTGGTCTATTAGTTTTTTTTTCATGTTATAAGTTTTACTTTTATGGTCAAGTTATAAAGGTTTTGTTAAAGACGTTATGTTTTTTAGTTTTTATTTCTAAATTGACAAAATTATGAAATCCTTCAAAAATCAAATTTCAAACCGTAGTTTGTTTTGCTCAAGGTATGTCCGAAATTTCAACTATTGTTGGTGGATATGTTTAAAAAAGATACTTGTGTTCAATGTTTTTTTGTAATTTTAGAGATAGACGTTCTTTTTATAATATCGTATATGATTTTCTAATAGTGATATATTGATAGAAATTTAATTTCAAATCTAAATGTCATTTTTTAGTTTAAAGCCCATAAGAAGTTCAAACCGTCTAAACCGGTCAAATCAGACCACCTTTTTGTGGTCCGGTTAGACCGATTTGATCACTTGCTTCCAAACTGCCATAACGGTTTGGAAAGTGGTTTGATGGGTTACACCGTTCAAACCAGACCATAAACACCCCTAGCTCAAACAACTATTACTCTTATACTTCATCTTCGTGTCAATTATTTCATTTTGTGTAAAAAAAATTGATACGTTTATTATGAGAGAAATGAAACACAATAATTTTCAAGTTGAGTGTGTTGAAACTTTACTTTCATTTCGGAACAAGAATAGATTCAGTGTTTGAATGTTTCAATACCAGTGTTCAAAAAAGCACGTCATGGCGTGATATATCGTAACACGTGACTACGCCTTTATGATGAGCCTATAGTTTTTTTCTGTTGAGCGTTGCTCACTACATGGTGCCTTGGCGCACATTATTTTACAAGGCGCGGCCTTTTTCAGACAAATATTTCTTTTTAATCCTTTGTCTTTTGTGTTTTTATACTTTGAAATTTTACACGTCAATCACCTTCGATTTGTATGTGGACAAATAACCGTGTGACCTGATTATGTACATGAATCATTGGAATCACATTGTAAGATGATTTGAAGAGTATATTGAACAAAATAAAATTACCAATTTAATTCAGATTTGTCGAAAATAATGTCAATTACATTTTTTGCGAAAGTTGAAGATCGATGTGGCAATGGACGAATGGAATTTGGTATTAAGGTCACCAAGAGGTGGGGCATAATTGATGCAAATGGATTATATTAGAGGATGGACCCAGCTTGATGATGTTATCAAATCAAAAAGATAGATGGCGGTGGACAATGGTTGGAACGAGCGAGTATACAATGGCGTCGGCACGAAAGCATATTGATGCAAGTACCTTGGAGATTGATCAGACTCCCACGCCCTAGAGCAGATTGGTCCTTACTGTATAAAGGCAGACGCAGATCTATGAATAGGAAATTGCACTAGATGCACATGTAGTCATAGTAGTCGGCCCACAATGCCTCTGTTCTATACTAAAATACTATTTCGAATAAGATTACAACAATAGATAATCTTGTTAAAGGAGATATTGATGTAAACTCCTCGCTATGTCTGATATGTGACGCGGAGCTCGATCGGTGAATCATTTGTTCTTTGAGTGTAACTTGGCGCGGGACTCTGACAAAGCCTAGACATGTAGTGGAACTTAGATGTCCCTGATTTCGAATTGATTCAGAAAAATTGGGTGACCTCTAAGGTTAAAATAAAGGGAGTTTGATTGCTTGGAGGCGTTCATGTTTATGATGTTTTGGTCTATTTAGTCCTTCCGTAACGGGACGCTATTTGGTAGCAGCAAACCTAAAAAAGGCAAGGATTTGGGACAACATTGTTAGACACTCGTTTCCGTGGATGTACAATAGAAGTGGGATTTTAGGGTAGGATGACTTCAAAACCCCATCCTAGTGTGATGTAATGTTTTTCTAGCAATTTTAGTCATTTTAAATAATAAAATATTTTAATTTTAGTCACAAAATTTTAGACAATGCAATTTTAGTCACAAAATAATAAAGTATTTTAATTTTCGCTCATTTTAAACAATTTACTTTTGTAATTTTACACGAACCGGTAACATATTTTAAATTTCGTCTTTCCATAGATTAAAAATTGTCAAAAAAAACGCGATTAGACGTCTAAGTAGGCTCAAATGATAATCATAAATATCTTTTAAGAATTTGGAAAATCTATTAATATTTTTATTGATAAGATATGTTTAAGATGAAATTATTTATAATGAAAATACATTATATTCATGATAAAATAATACTTATGATTATTTAGGGATATTTATCATAAATAATACATGAATAGTTCCTTCTCAGCTTTTAGAAATATTTATGATTCACATTTGAATAATATCTATATAGGCGAATGATCGTGTGAGAAAAAGAGTTAATGTGATAAGATAAGAAGAGATTTGAACCATTGATCACTTTTAATCCCATATCGACCTATGAATTTCGTTTTAGAAGATAATTGATCTGATGCATCTGGGTGCACCTCATTGGTGTTGATATTCAATTATGATTGATCCAACAACGGAGATCTCTTATTATGTTTCTCACTATAACTTCTCTTCTCACCGAAACTCGACCCTCTTTATACAAGTGTTTATAGTTCAAGTTGGATTCCGTTGAGAATAATAGTGAAGGGAGAAACGTAAGAAGGGGTCTTTGCCTTTCAATGCACATTAAGATGAGATGCTCCGTGATGCATCGGATCAATCCCCATATGAGATTAAAGGTGATCAAGGGTCTGGATTTTTTCTTACGTTTCTCACATTAATTCTACATCTCACACGATTCTTCGCTCTAGTTTAAAATGTTATTAAAAATACATGAAGTTCACATACTCTAAGTTACCATTAGGATACTAAAACATATATTTTTCAAAATCTTTCAAAATATATTTTCTAAAATTAGCATTGAATAAAAGTACTTTCCTTTTACGGGAAAAAAAAATTAGGAACCTAAATAATTTCTTGGAGAAAATAATATTATCGACATCTCAAATTCAATCCACCAATTCTTGATGTACGATAAATCTAATATACACAAAAATACAATGCAAAATCAAAAACAACATTATTAAGTGGATTCTTATCTACTTTTTTTCTAATCCTATTTACACAATTATATACGTATACTCTTCAATCTAAATTTTTCTTTCAAAACCTAACTTATTTTTCAACAAAAAACCAAACTCATTCCTAAAACTCATCCATATTCCATATCTATAAATACCCATTCCTTATCATATTCTCATCATCCATTTTTCTAAAGACGCCATGAACACCCTAACCAAAATCTTGATTACCTTCACCATCTTCTTGACCTTAGCCATTGCTCTTTCTTCCACACCAGATCAAGAGAAAATACCCGATATTAAAGATGATAGTAATTCAATACCCGATTTACAATCAGGGAATGGCCGGTTCCTTTCCCAGCATTCGAGGGGCTTCATGAAATGCAACAAAAACCCTAGACTTTGTCGTTCAAAAGGCAGCCATGGACCAGATTGTTGTAACAAGAAATGTGTTAACGTGATGACTGATAAACAAAATTGCGGTCTTTGTGGGAGGAGATGCAAACATATGGAGATTTGTTGCAAGGGATCCTGTGTGAACCCGATGGTGAACGAGCGCCATTGTGGAGGATGCAACTATGTATGCGAGAGAGGTGATACTTGCGTGCATGGGATGTGTAGTTACGCATAAATAGAGCAAAATTATATTTAATCGATGTATAAAAAATTAAATCCCATATAAAATAGCTTAAATTTGTACTTAATTAATGTTATGATGTTAATTTAATTGCAAGAATGAAGGGAAATGGTGTGTGTTAGTGAATTAAATGTTTTGGTTATTTTGGTTATTGAAACCAAATTAATTTGTATCATTAGTTGAAATAATATTATTGTATGAGTCCAAATTAATTACATGGCACGGTTGTTGTAAATTAGCTTAGTTTCGTAGTTGTTGTTAGTTGAACCGAACTATATTATCCCTGATTAGAATGAAAACCGTGACAATTAACGTGATCAATTGTAGAAAAATTATTACCATTTATTGGATATCGAAGTTACATTTACTGAACACTGAATACATGAACCTTGTGGATTGAAACCAGTATAATTAATTCATTTGTCAGTAGATTGAGACTGCAATGTGATTTTTTTTACGACATTTTAACACACTCACACATCCCCAGGGGTATCCGGATCCAAACGGGCACCAACTAATCCCCTGCGTCCATGATCCAGCCCTAAGGACTGGCCCATGAACTCGCCCCTGAACCGGCCCAAGAGCTGGACACCTCAGAATTGTCAACCGTGGGGTTCAAACCCTCGCCAACCAGGGATACCATCTGCTGGTGACTTAGAATGTTACCTAATACCCACTAGGCTAGACAACCTTTAGTTGAGACTGCAATGTGATGGCAATGGGAAGTAAAAAATACATAAGGTATGTCACACGCCTAATATATGTCCCTTATATTCATTTACCCCGGTTTTCTTTTACCCCATATCACAACCTACTCCCAAACTAGTGTACGCATTTACAATTAATTTTGAACGCAACTTTCCAAATACCCGACCCAACTAGGGGTCTCCAAATTTATGTGGTTCTGCTGAACCAAATAGAATTTCGTATCGAATTCGGTTCCTGATTCATAGTTCGCCTTGGATCAAAATTCGAATTTGATGTTTGGTTTTAGAAGATTTGAGATTTTCAATTTGGAAAAAAAAATGGACTATAAATCAAATTACATTTTATATACATTTTTTTGTGAAAAACTTAAATCCACCTTAACATGATAAAAAAAACACTATTCGATCTAATCGGTTCAAAACCAAATCGGTTGAACCGAAAAAACCCGAATACCGAACTGATGAATGCAAAGGCTTAAACCCTATGGACCAACATTGGGCTTATTAAACCATATTGCAAAAGAAAATCCTAAAGTCAACTATAAAAAAGTCAAACTTCCATTAGCTCGTGCTCTCACGTCTCTGCACATAACAAGTCAAAATCGTGTGTACCACATTGTCATGACTTTGTTCCTTAACCACATATTTACATACAACTACCTCATACTTTCATATGCTTGACACTTTGGACCAAAAAAGTCCATTTTTTGACGAAAAATAATAGGACAAAATGAATCAAAATTCAACAAAATTTGTCTTAGTTTTTATTCAATTAGCAAAAAAGTATTCTCAATCAATATAACAAAATTTTGAGTTTTTGTATATTATATCTACTTTAACCGATAACCTGCTGACTTGTAACATTTGGTAATACGAATGTTAAATTTATAGTCTATTGTAAGTTGTAACTTTTTCATGAACATTTATAAATCTTTCTTAAATGATTATTCATGTTATCAAATGTTAAAAGATTAACAGGTTACCTGATAAAACTGGTATCGAATAGAAAATTTTGAAACCTTTTAGTATCGATTAAGAAAAAATTGTCACACCAAATGAAAACTAAACAATATTTGATGTATTTTGTCCAAAACCATATTGATTTAAATCAAGATTTTCAAATTAAGACTTTAAATTGTAATAAAAGAGAAATATTTGGATTAAAAATTGATGAAAATACAATAACAAGGGTTCAAAGTGTAACTACCCAATCTTATATATTTCGACCAACTTTCCATACTTTTTCCAAGCTCTCATTCCACAAGATCCATGGCCTCACTCTTCTTCATCCTAACTCTCCTAAGCTTTCATGCTTCCATCTCTCATGCAATTTACTATAATACCCCTACACCCAAAAAGATCTATACCACCCCGAAGAAAGTCTTGAATACCATCGATGCATGTTGGCGGAGATCCTCAAACTGGGCTTCTAATCGTCGTGCATTGGCCGATTGTACCATTGGCTTTGGCAAAGGTGCTATTGGAGGCAAGAATGGTGCAATATATGTCGTTACAAACCCTTCTGATGATCCCATAAACCCTAAACCAGGTACCCTTCGTTATGGGGTGATTCAAACGAAACCCTTATGGATTATATTTGCTAAAGATATGGTCATCAATCTCAAAAACGAGCTTATAATGAATAGTTTCAAGACCATTGACGGGAGAGGGGCAAAAGTGGAAATTGCTAATGGGCCATGTATAACTATACAAGGTGTGAGCCATGTGATCATACATGGTATTAGTATTCATGATTGTAAGCCAGGGAAACAAGGGCTTGTGAGAAGCACTATGGCCCACTTGGGTCATCGTGGGGGGTCCGATGGTGATGCCATTGATATATTCCGGTCATCGTATGTGTGGATTGACCATTGTTTCTTGGCTCGAGCTACTGACGGGCTCATTGACGTTATTCATGCTTCGACTTTCATCACAATCTCGAATAACTACTTTTCTCAACATGATAAGGTAAAATAAACCACACTAGCTAGCACCGAATGAGGTATTTCACGCGATTGAAATATATATAGTTTTGTGCACGATTTACAACCGTGTAAATTAAAATCCCGAAGTAGTTGAGATATATATATATACACACACACGGTTGCTAAATAAAAACGGTTTAAGAATGTACATGTTTTTACATGGTTCTATCATATGACCGTGTAAAAAGACGCACATTTGAATTTACTCAGTTGTTTAGCTAGCAACGTAAAAAAGTACTTAACAATCAGTAACATTTTTTTAGAATATATGCAACCTTTTTGAATCTTTATTTAAATGATCCCTATAGAGAGAAGTTGTGTGTGTATATATATATATTATAAATATTTTGGGAGAAGGCAAGAAGTTTCAATATTATATATGATTACACACATGATACACAAGTTTAATTATATATGATTAAAAACATGTTGTTTTGACAACACATGTATGATATTTAAAATTCTCGTCTTCTTGTAAAATGTTTAACTTCCCGCATGATCTTTCCCTCTCTTTCTCTCTCTCTTCCTCTCTCTCTCTGTCTCTCTCTCTCTCTCTCTCTATATATATATATATATATATATATACACACACACTAGTTCAATTGTATGTGTAGAAAATATAATACTCCAACAAACATCTTAAAGCAATAATGTCGTGAAGTTCTCATGTTAAAATCTCTTTATTTTAATGTACAAAATGATGCAGGTTATGTTATTCGGTCACGACGACAAAAATATCGAAGACAAAATCATGAAAGTTACCGTGGTTTTCAACCATTTTGGACCAGGTCTTGTTCAAAGGATGCCAAGGTATGCGTACAGCATTAATCCACATGACGAACTTAAATTCTTTGATTTTATAACGATAAAACTTACAGAAAAACTTTGTAACAGTTATCTTACGTACATAATATACATCAAAATTTTCAGGGTGAGGCTCGGTTATGCACATGTGGCAAACAATAAGTACGATGAATGGAAGATGTACGCAGTTGGTGGAAGCGCAAATCCAACGATATTAAGCGAAGGGAACTACTATATGGCTTCAAAAAGTGCAGCGACCAAAGAGGTAAAATCTTACTATTCACTATTTTAGGATATGTGAAACCCCTTTGATTCTATATAAGCGATTTCTTAAAGATTTAGGAGAGATTTTTACATATATATATATATACAGATTTGATAGTTCATGTATAGCTAATTTAGAGCATCTCCAACAGTTTTGCTAAACTAAAGAAAAGAGGAATTTTAGCATTTTTGTTGCTCCCAACAGTTATGCTATCTTGTATGTTAAAATAGAGAAAAAAATAGAGATATTGAAAAAATCCCTAAATATAGATAAAATCTCTAAGATTATATAGAAGAGAAAAAAAAATTTAATTATATTCGATCAATAAGAGTATTAAGATAAAATGTGTAGGAGTTAAATACAGTGAATATTTTATTAATATAATCAATGGACAATGATATAATTGCAAAAATAGAGTAGCTGTTGGAGTTGGATTTAATTTGTTTCAGAAATTTTTACTTTTTCATTCTCTATTATAGAAAAATTATAACATAGCTTTTTGGAGATGCTCTTAGAACTCTTAACACAATTATAAGATAAATTTCTTTTAATTGTGTCTTAAGGATTTCTTATTGAATATTTTTTAGGTTACAAAGAGAGAGGTTAATAAAGGTTGGAAGAATTGGAAATGGAGATCTTCGAGAGATGTGTTTCTTGACGGAGCGTATTTCATTCCATCGGGATGGGGAAGTTGTTCACCCGGTTACACAAGAGCACAAGCTTTCCCAGTTGCAAATGGCTATCTAGTGCCTGCTCTTACAGCCGATGCAGGACCTCTACGTTGTACCAAATACCGATCGTGTTAATTCTCTTGATGTACAACTTTCAATTCGGGCTTTTTGGCTTGTATAACAATTTCTAAAGATCGTTCTAAACTACTTTTGACATCTTTTTTAATTTGAGGGGCTAGAAGTGTTCACGAAGAAATGTGAACCTCGGTCCCTCCATTTTGCTTTCTAAACTGAATCTTTTCGGTTTTGTATCTGTATCAGATAAATGGAGTACTCTTTTGACTCGAATATAAGTGATATGTTTATAGAGTTTATCATTGTTGGAATTTTGCATATGCTAAACAAACCATCAAGCCTCTATATATGATGTTACATCTCATCTCTTTACGAAGGTTTTTTAAAATTTGATTTAAAAACGCTCCACACATTTTCATATGGTATATATAGTCAATTAGTACCACGTAAAGACTTGACACACTTTTTTTTCCTTTCATTCTTAAAAGCACCATCTAAGAGCATCTCCAACAACAGTTTTTCTGTAATTTCTCTATAATAGATAATGAAAAGCCAAAATCTCTAAAAACATTTTCTTTCAACTCCAACAGCTTCTTCTATTTTAGAGAATTATTATTACTTATATTATTAAAATATTCAATACATTTAATAAAATATTATTTTTCTCTCATACACATTTAATTTCAATAATTTTGATTGATTGTATATATTAAAATAATGTTTTTCTCTCCTAGTTTAGAGATTTCTCTATATTTAGAGATTTCTCCCCAAATCTCTAAAATAGCAAACCATATAGCAATGTCATTGAAACATTTTAGAGAAAAAAAAACTCAATTTTTTCTATTATAGTAAAACTGTTAGAGATGCTCTAGCCTCCTTTTAACTCTTTACTTGTTTGAAGCATCGTTGACTAGATACAAACCATAAAAACTCTTCATATGTTGGAATTTTTTTTCTATTTAAAAGCTCTTTTAGAGATTGATTCAATATTATTTTACATATTTTCACATGACATTAGTGGCTCGACACATTTTTTGCCCCCATTCTTAATGGCAACGTCTAGCCTTTTTTTCTTAAGGGTGTCCCTGCCGAACTAATTACAGCAAATTGTGAACACAAGAAATCATTCATGATAAACTCAAGTGGCCATAATTATTGTATACGTTTGGAATAAAACCCTAAGCAGATAAGATATTCCATTGCATCCCCAATGTCCTCGACCATTATGCCACAACTCTTATGGATTGTTTACCAAATTTTCTATTAAGTTTTGTATGGATAAATGTGTATGTTTGGATAATATTGTCTGTGTGTTGTTTACTTCTTTAACTGAACCACGAGTCTGAATGGTAGAAATGCCGATCTACACCTCAAGCAAAGCTATTTTTTTATTTTATTTTTGGAAAAGGTCTCTTAGACATTTGCCTAAACTAATCCCTGGCAATTTTGAGACTGCTAAAGCATGCAGCCCTGACATAATTCCTCAGTGGCGACAAGTTGTTTGCGCCTGATTCGAACCTGGGGTAGATGGATTATCTTGCCTCATCCCCACAAGCGTTAACCAGTACGCCACAAGCCTTGTGGTTTCAAACAAAGCTATTGTTCATCAAACGAAAATCAAAATCATCTAATGTTCATCAAACAAAAAAACAAGCTACTGAATCAAAATCTAAACAAAAACCAGAAAAGCCACTTTGTTTACACCAATTCATGCTTATCGTTATCGCCGGCTCCCGTACAACCCTCTTCATCTTCGATTTCCTGCAATTTAAGCTTAGAAAAACGCCCAATTTTACTTGATTTGATAATTGTGTTTAAGAATTGGGGTTAAAGAAGGTAGGATTGGATGTTAGTTTTACCTTTTCTTTGAACAATGACAGCGCCCAAAAGAATTAGCGCATTTGGTATGAGAATCATCCATGGAGTTGCATTTCCTTTTGAAGGAAGACGATGACATATTCGGTTGACCGGCAGAGGAAACCTGAGGCATATTCATGATCTTAAAAGTGGCTAGGGTTGTATTGAGGGAGGGTGACAAGATGAGAGAACTTGAAAAGGACCCGTTGAATTGTTAAAAAAAATATTATACAGAGTAAAAAAACTATCAAAAATAATAAATTTAGCCTTAGTTCCCTAATATCAAAGAGACTCCATCTTGCCAGCGATTGACAAAAACACAAAAAAGGTCTCTTGAAATAAAATAAAAAACCGAATTTTTTTTTCGAAATCGATAAAAACGCTAAGAAATCCTTCAAAATCAACAAAATACTAAAAAACTTTAAAAAAATTCCCAAAACATGTCATTGATTTTACGCGCCTTTAGTCTACTTTAATACAACCCCGGTGGACAAAAATCCTGGATGGATATCAAATTTTTGGCTTAACCTAAACAAGATACCTCCATCTGTGCGAATAAGCTCATTTCTGTGCAAATAATCCCCAAGTAAACTCTGCTAAAATCAACCAGTTCCCCCATTAAGCTCATTACATCACAAGTAAACAAATGGCTTAGATCAATGGACAATAGTTATACATGCATTTGGTTATAATCACTCTCCATTTTTACAACCAATATCAAAGCATCCTTATTTTTATAGTTATATGCATATCCCATTGCAACTCATATTTTATTAGAAATCAATTTTTTTTTTTGAACGGCAAGTTAATAGTTAGTGATTCGGACCCACAGTAACATCCATATAGGCAGTATGCAAGGACCCGAACCTTCACCTTAGAGGATAAAATCCTACTCCTCGACCATTTTTCGGAAAACCACCACTTCCAAGGCTCGAACCTAAGACATTGGGGATGATGTAAAAACTCCGGTACCACTAGGCCAGAAGCCCTTTGGTTTTATTAGAAATCAATTAACCCACCATATTCAAACATTTGTTTTAATCGCAACAAAAGGAACTTCCATGAATGCTTGCTCACATTAAAGAATCATTTGAAACATTAAATTGGTTTAGTTTTCAAACAACTTTTTGTTAACAGATCTGCAATTCAAACAAATACTGATCTAACCCACAAAAAAGAAACCCAAAACGATGATGAATCAAAGATGCAAGATCACTGAAATCCAATATATGAGAATCAGAGTAAACATTTTTCATTAATCAGATCTAGTTTTGTAGCATAATCAAATACAAAAACTTAGCCTCCAAACCCATAAAGAGTTCGACCTTGTCTCTTAAGAGCATATACAACATCCATGGCGGTTACAGTTTTCCGGCGAGCATGTTCTGTATAAGTAACAGCATCACGAATCACGTTTTCCAAAAAGATCTTGAGAACACCTCGAGTTTCTTCATATATCAATCCACTGATTCTTTTGACTCCACCTCTTCTCGCCAATCTCCGAATCGCCGGCTTCGTAATTCCCTGAATGTTATCCCGGAGAACTTTCCGGTGACGTTTTGCGCCTCCCTTTCCCAATCCTTTACCTCCCTTTCCACGGCCAGACATTTTCACACAGATTTGAAAGAATCAAATGGATTTGAATGTGATGGAAAATAACTATTGTTGGGTGGTCTTTTAAAGGTGGAATTTTCAGAGGGAAATTTTGAGATTTTTGGGGAAGAATTTTGGCGGTTGATTTATGATCCGTGTGAAATGGTATGGCTGATTGTGAGCCGTTGATCATGTTGAATCAAAGACTCAGAGCGTGGATTGATGACATGGATTAACATTATGTATAAATCGAGCGTGGATTTATGACCGCTATTAAATTATGCATAAAATAAATTTTGAATAAATAAAGTGATAGAAAATTTGGATCCATTATTTTTGTAAAATTAGGGGTATCATAGGTAAGTATTATTTCTATGTAAATGATAACAAAAAATAGAAAATAAAAGTGCACTTTTTCTACAATTTGTAAAATTACTCGAGCATCTCCAATGTAATAGATTAAACAAATTAAATATATATAAAAAAGTTCATCATCCATCATAAAGTAATTTTTTTTTATTCTCATATCATTTTTTTTCATTTCCATCTTTTATTTCGATGGATAATTCATCTTCAAGTCTTTATCAAACAAGCATAGAAGATGTTCTCACTAATTTTACAAAATAAAAACATTCTAAGAATAAGTAATCATTTCTTCGACCGGGTTATTAACTTAAATAACCACTTGGAAAAAATTGTTTTAAGAGTTAGGTTATTTTTGACAAAATAGTTGATAAGCTATCTGCTTATTATAAGTTAGTTGATAAATTAAATATGTTTGGTAAAAACTAGTTAAAAAATGTAAAATGACCAAAAATAAGATGTTTAGAAAATAATAAATTCTAAAATTTCATAGTATATTCAAAATAATGCACTAATATACAGTATATTAATTAATATAAATCATATAATAAATAAATTAAATAATAGAATATGTTGATAGATTTCGATTTGATTTATTTTATATATATATATAGGATGATAATCAAATAAAAAACATAAAAATGTTGAAAACCGTGAGAACTAATCTCAATTATCCAACGTTTTAATCAAAGATCATTAAGAATGATGGCGTATTATGTAATATTAATGGAATTCATGTCTAATCTCAAGTCTACTTTAAAAGTTTGAGGGACAGCTTTATAATTTTAAGAGTAAACTACGATTTTCGTCCTCATGGTTTGACGTTTATAACTATTCTCGTTCCTGGTCTTTAGAAATTGCTTTTATTGTCCTTGTGGTTTTCATTTCATTTCATTTTTCGTTCTCAAACTAACTTTGTCAAATATGTTAGTTAAATTAAGGATAATTTAGTCATTTTACATTTTACATTTATTTTTCCTTTTTTTAAAATTAAACTAAAGTATATACAGGATAATTAAAACCAAAATAAAATCTAAACCTCAACTCACCCCACATCCCTCACCCACTCCCCACCCACCACCACTCATCTTCTCCCCCATATCAACCTGCAAAAGGAAAACCTCCCAAAAAAAATTCCCGATAATCCTTTTTCAAAATCTCCTTTTTCCCATTTCCTAAATCAAATTTAAACTCAAAACCTAAATCTAAATCTAAATCTTAACCTTAACGCAAATTAAACCCATTAATGAACGAAGACAACGACCTAAACCCAAACCCTCTTCATGTGGGAGATAGAAGAAACCAAAGTAATTTTTAATCTGCAACCTCTGCCAAAGAAACTCTAATATTTTGATTTTTGCCTCGCCGATCTCGGTGAAACTTTCCTCCTTCCCACGCCATATTATCTAACTTCTTAATTTTTATAAGTTTGATCAAGTGGAGAACAGGAGTCGAGATAGTACCAAACTACCAATCCACTTCTCGAGCCTCGAAGTTTTCTGGATCATCAAATATGTCCTCGAAGAGCCATATCAACAAGCACAAAAGTAGAAAGGGGGTTTTGATCACAAACCCCTCAAGGTGATAGGTTTGTTGGAATAAAGGAAGAAAAGGGTGGTGCAGTTGCAGGTTGATAGATATGGGGAGAAGAAGTTGTTGCAGGCTCATTAAGGGAGAAGAGGGGAAGATAAAAGAAGATGGGTAGGGGTGGGGGTGTGCAGGTTTTGTTTTTATTTTATACATGCTTTAATTTAATAAAAAAAGGAAAAAGAAAAAAGAAAGTGTTAAATGACTAAATTGTCCTCAATTTAACTAACTTATTTAACAGACTTAGTTTGAGGGACGAAAAAACGAAATGAAATGCAAACTGCAAGAACGATAAAAGCAAGTTTCAAAGACTAGGGACGAAAATAGTTATAAACATCAAACCACAAAGACGAAAATCGTAGTTTACTCTAATTTTAAATTTCTAAACCGCCCTTGTCATTCATCTTGTCCCATTAGCCATTTTCTCCCTACTTGATGAAATCCCAAAATAAAACCCCAACACCCCTAGCAGTTATGAAGAGTTGGATCACGATGACGGTTATATTACATCTGAGAGTTTTCTTTCAATCGTTTCCCCTCTTTCTTCATCTCAATCAATCTCCCCTTTTTCCCATCTTCAATCAATCAATTTGAAGTTTTCTAGATATTTGATTCGATTATTCAATGGGGAAGGTTACTACAGGCACGGATTTTGTCGGTTCCGCTGTAGTTTGCCCAACCGTAGGTTTGATTCCCCGTCACCGGTTGCGGAGTTCGAGTCTGTGTGAAAAAAGTTGCAGATATTTTGAAGGTATCGGAAGAGAGATGTGTGACTCTCGTTATGAAATGTGTGAGAAAGTTGCAGATGATTTGCCCCTTCTAGATTTCTTGCGAAAGTGGTTAATTTTGCAGCAACATTTCTGCTTTGATTGTTCGTCGATTTTTGTAGAAAAGATGGTCTACACAGCCGACTGGCATGAATATGATACGAAGATGGTGGCAAGATTGTTCTTTCTTTCTGGTTTCTGTCGGCTAATGATTATAAAATCTAATATGAATCATTGATTGATTATGAAACCCAAAGAAATAACACTAAATAAAGATCTGCTTGTTTTTTAAGTTCAACAGATTCAAGGTTTAGGGTTTGGTTTATACAAATCAATAGGTGAAAATAGACAAATTGGATTTGATTTCATTAAGTGAAAATAGATTATATATGAAATTTTTGGTGTTTCGTATGGGAAATCCAATGAATTAGTATAAGTTTTATGTATCTTGCTGGAGTTTTTGTATTTCATACGTTGAATTAGTTGTTCATAAAGAACTATCAAATATGTTTTGATTTCATATGGTGAATCTGTATGGGTTTCATGTGGTAAATTTGTATGTTTCATGTGGTGAATCTGTGTGTTTCATATGGTGAATAAATTTGTATGTTCATCAGGTGAAACTGTGTGTTTCATCTGGTGTAGTTTCACCTGATGTGAAATCAACCCGTATGTTTCACTTGGTGAATTTTGGTACCAAAATGACGATTATGCCATTTATTTAATTAAAAAGCGTTTTTAATTAAAACCATAAGATCTAAGGCATAAATCGGTCCTTACGGTTTTTAATTTTTTTTGTTTTTAATTGATTAAACCCCTATATATAGGGGTGGTATCCGTTGCAAACTAATCGATTTTTGCAAACTGTGCAAACTCGTAGTGAACACAATGATAAAGCACCAATTGGATATTCATGAATGTTGAAAGTGTTCACGAATGGTGAAAGTGTATTCACGAATGGCGAAAGTATATTCATGAATGACGAAACTTGCCGGAAAACTCGCCGGAGAAGACGAAGTCGTCGGAAAGTGTGTTCATGGCAGCAAATTAGTAAATATTAATTAAAAATGGTTAAATTATAAAATGATGATGATACTATCAATGAATTAATAAATTATTAAAAAATTAATAAAATATTAACACAATATTATACACATGGCTAATCTATTGGATAATGGTGAGTTTGCAAGTTTGCAAATATTGAATAATTTGCAATGAATACCACCCCTATATATATAGGGGTTTAATCAAATAAAAACCACAAAAATGTTACAAACTCGTAAAAACCGATATAAAAATAATTTTTTTCATGATTTTTTTTTATCAAATACTAGGATTTAAGATATTATTTCACATATATTTGTTTCATAAGGTGAAATTTTCACATGTATTTGTTTCACCATATGAATCTTTTTTATTGCATATTTTTTGTTTCACTAGGTGAATCAATTTTTTTTCACATGTAATTATATTCATAAGGTGAACACAAACATATATGTGAAACAATATATTAAATTATAGGTTTTGATGAAAAAAAATCATGAAAAAAATATATTTTTATATCGGTTTTTACGAGTTTATAACATTTTTGTGGTTTTTATTTGATTATCGTCCTATATATGTATATATGTATGTATAATACTAAGTTTTTTGGATTTATAACCAAATACAAAATTTAGAAAATGTCAACATTAAATGATGATTTTAAATAACCATTGTATCTATATCTATACTACCTTATAAAGCAAATCCACTAGAGCCTTAAATACAACTAATAAAACACAAAGTACTACCTTTTTAAGCACAATCTCTTAAAATCTCTTAATTACAATTTTAAATGCTAAAAGTACAACTACATAAAGCATAAAAACCTTTCCGAACACACTCAGTTTTTGGACAGGACACGACCTTTCATTTTTCAAGACAACCCTTCTTCATTCTGCTACTTTCTCCAAGACGATGCTTAATTCTCCAAGACAGATACTTTCTCTTTTGCCGATAAACACTTATCGTGGTAAGTTTTGGTAAACAACTTCTAAGTCAAATAATCCCTAAAGAAATTGGAAATGGATTAGACTAATTTGAATATGACAATACTCTTGGAAATATGTAAACTTTTTGAATTTGAAATACCTATTCGTTTGATTTTCACAACCATAACACCACTTTGCTTTATATTTGGTAAAAATGTATATGCATTGTACTCGACATTCTTTCTTATATTTTTGAAAATTTGCATCCCACCGTATTGTGCGGGTAGATAACTACTATAATATGAATAAAAACAAAGTCTGTCATCCTTACGAGTTGTTCTTTTGGGTAGCGTTTGATACGCATACATGATTGGACTGGACAGGACAGAATGGGACAGGACTTGATTGGACTGGACAAGACAAGATGGTAGGACTGGATTGAACAGGACAGAACAGAACAAGTGTTTGTATAGTGTTTGGTAAAACTAGAACTGGACATAACAAAACTAGACAAGTTGCACTCAAAAGTTATTTGATAATTTATATATATCATATAATAGCTATAATTAACACAAATAAAGTAAGTAATAAAATAATTTAATTTATAAACATTTTTACACAATATTCATATACATACATACATATAAAATGGTGGTGTTGGTGTTTATGGTGGAGGTGGAGGTGGTGTTCGTTATGGTGGTAGTGGTGGTGGTGGCTGACGATACTAGTGGTGGTGGTAATGAACGGTGGTGGTCGGTGGTCGATGGTGGTTGTGGAGGACATGAAGATGGTAGAGAGTAATGGCAGGGGTGGTCGACAATGGTGGAGGTGGTGGTTGTGGATGACGTGAAGATGTTGGTAGTCGACAATGGTGGAGGAGGTAGTTATGACTAATGTAGTAGAGGTGGTGGTTGTGGTGGGTAGATGTAGTGGTAATCAGTTGTGGTGGCGGGAAGTGGTAGTGGTAGCCGATGGTGGTGATCGACGACGATGAACGATGGTGTTTAGTGGTAGAGGTTGTTGTAGTAGAGGAAAAGGTGGAGGTAGCCAACGATGGTAGTGGTGGTGGCCATGGACGGCGTGGTCGGTGGCCAACAGTGGTTTGTGGAGGTGGCGATGGACAATGGTTATCGGTGGTGGAGGAGGTTGTTGTAGTGGAAAAGGAGGTGGAGGTGGTGGCTGACGGTGGTTGTGGAGATGGTGATAGACGGTGGCTACCGGTGGCCGATGGTGGCTACCGTCTACCATCATTGATATTATAATATTTATTAATTATATGTGTTAATTATCATTTACAAACAGCTATATTTACAACGGTAATAAAAACTTTTCCCAACAACTATAATTTTTTACACTATAAATTAACAGTTAAGTTATTTCTCAACGCACTTACTCTTACTCTTATTTTTCCGAATTCATTTGTTTAGAAAAGTTTTTTCAAAGATGCTTCATCCAGTTCTAATTCTCGTCTTGGTGATACTTATATTACTAATCATTCCTGTTAGTCATCTCCCACCGGATGAATTTTATTTTTTCTTGAGCATGTTTGTACTTCTAGTTCTTCCATTTCTTTGTATGTCATTTTTTATCGATATAAATGGATTCTAATTTTTATCTCGTTGCTTGATAGCTACAATATGTCGAACCTTGCAAAGATTGAGTTTGCGGCCCTTGACGCAAACAAAAAAAGTTACATGTCATGGATGATGGATGTCAAAATGCACCTTGAGTCTATGGACATTTTAGACACTTTAAAGGAAAACAATAAATGCTCGTCGCAAGACAAAGCAAAGACCAACATTTTTATTCGGAGACATGTTGACGATATGTTAAAATTTGAATATCTCAATACAAGTGATCCAAGAATCCTGTGGAAAGACCTTAAAGATAGGTTTGATCGCCAAAAGGAAGTTTTACTTTCGGCAGGGATGAATGGAAAACTTTGAGATTTCAAGATTTAAAAAAAATGAATGACTATAGCTTCGCATTATTCAAAATATGTTCGCAACTTAGGTTTTGTGGACAAAGTGTTACTGATGCGGATATGTTGAAGAAAACCTACTCCACTTTCCATACATCAAACATTACTTTGCAACAACAATATCGATTGCAGAAATTCACCAGATATTTTGAGCTTAATTCATGTTTACTTGTTGCAGAACAAAATAATGAGCTTTTAATGAAAAACCATCAATCTCGTCCGACCGGCTCATTAGCATTTCCTGAAGCAAATGCTAGAATAATGATAGTCCTAGAAATAATTTCCGTGGAAGAGGACGTGGACGTGGCCGTGGACAAGGTCGTGGTTATTTTGATCAAAATCATTTTTATGGTCGAAACTACAACTTTGGCCGAGAACACCCTCGTGGGCGTGATCGTAGTTTTAACCATGGTCGTGGGCAAAGAACAAGTTATCATCATGCTCCACGAGGAAATAAGATCCAACCACAAATAAGCTTAACATGACAAAACATGATGTAGTACGAGTCATTCTCAGAATGCTGAAGGTTCTTGTTATAGATGTGGTAGCACAGACCACTGTTTAAAGACATGCCCCATACCTTCACATCTCTGTCAGCTTTATAAAGAATCTCTTGAAGGAAGGAGAAGGAAGCAAACGTTGTTGATAATTTGGAATTGACAAACACTTAACTAAATGTTTCTGATTTCTTTAACGATATAGAGCTTTGAGTTATATGAGTATTGAGGGTCCTTTTTATTCCTAATATGCATTTTCTGTTATGACTATGTAATGCTTTCATTTCTTATATAACTATGTTTTTCCCATTTTCCTTTTGTAATATATGTCTACATTCTGTAATAATATCGTTTTATTATTATTGTTGTTGTTATTACGATTCTTATTTTTATACACTTACAAATTTTTTTCTTCATATTTTGAAGTTTAATATGAATTCCGTTGGAGCAAAATATCAAGCAAATATTGGAGATCTGTATATAACGGATAGTGGTACTACACACACCATCCTAAAAGCTAAGAAATATTTTTCTGAATTAAAACAAACAAAAGAAACCATACATACTATATCAGGTACTGCAGATTTAATAGAAGGGATAGGAAATGCTCATTATATATATTACCAAATGATACAAAGTTTCTTATAAAAAATGCTTTATTTTCTCCAAAATCAAAAGAGAATTTATTGAGTTTCAGTGATATATATCTTAACGGGTATGACACTCAAACCGTAACATCGGGAAATGAGAAATATATGCATATTATTGATAGGAACAATATAGTAGAAAAACTACCAATACTTTATTCTGGTTTACATTATACATATATAAATGTGGTTGAGTCAAATATGGTAGTTAAGAAAAAATATTGTGATCCTGGTATTTTCAGTTTATGCATGACGGGTTAGGTCATCCAGGATCAACAATGATGCACAGGATAATCGAAAATACACATGGGCATCCATTGAAGTACCAAAAGATCCATCAAACATGTGAAGTATTTCCATGTACATCTTGTTCACTAGGGAAATTAATTATGAGACCTTCTCCAATTAAACTAGAAAAGGAATCACCTACCTTTCTTGAAAGAATTCAAGATGGTATATGTGGACCTATTGTGAGACCTTCTCCAATTTTACATGTTGCATCATTAATTCGCATGAGACCAAGTGCATATCATACTTATGCTCCTATACAACTTGCTTTTGGTCAACAACCTAATATTTCTCATCTTAGAATTTTTGGATGTGCAGTATATATCCCTATTTCACCCCCACAACGCACAAAAATGGGTCCTCAAAGAAGATTGGGAATATATGTTGGGTATGAAACATCTTCCATTGTAATATATCTTGAACCACTAACGGGTGATGTTTTTACGGCACGCTTTGCCGACTGCCAGTTTAATGAGACAATGTTCCAAGCATTAGTGGGAGAAAAGAAGAACCAAACAAAGGATGTTTCATGGTGTGAACCTTCATTATTAAATCTTGATCCTTGCACGAAGCAATGTGAAACAGAAGTTGAAAAGATAATGCATTTGCAAGAAATTGCAAATCAATTACCTGATGAATTTACTGACACAAAAAGAGTGACCAAATTGTATATACCAGTTGTGACTGCTCCAGCCCGAGTTGAAGTCCGAGACGGAAAATACGATGCTAAAGTCACTCAAGAGTCCAAAACACACCTGAAGCATGGAAGACCATTAGGTTCCAAGGATAGAAATCCTCGAAAAATAAATGATGTAGAAACTACTATTGGTAACAAGGAAAGTATTCATGAAGAAATCGAGAATATCAAAACTACCCCAGAAGAGGAAGTGAATGATATTAGTGGAGAGATTGCAATCAATTATGGGCATACAGAAATATTATGGAACAAAAATGAAGTGAGAAATATCGATGATATATTCTCATACGCTGTTGCATGTGATATTTTGAATGGAACAGATGATCCTGAACCAATGTCTGTCATTGAATGTCAAAGTAGACAAGACTGGGTTAAATGGAAAGATGCCATCTAGGCTGAATTAAGTTCTCTTAATAAGCGAAAGATTTTTGGACCTATTATTCTCACGCCCGAAGCCGTGTAACCCGTGGGAAGCAGATGGATTTTCATACAGAAAAGAAATGAGAAAAATGAAATTATTAGATACAAAGCATGACTTGTAGCGCAAGGTTTTTCTCAACGACCAGGGATTGATTATGAGGAAACATATTCTCATGTTATGGATGAAATTACTTTTAGATATTTAATCAACCTAGCAGTCTCTGAGAATTTAGAGATGCGCCTTATGGATGTTGTTACAACATACTTATATGGATCATTAGATAGTGTCATAGTGATATTTATATGAAAATCCCTAAAGGATTTAAAAGTTCTGAAACATTAAGTGCAAAACCCAAAGAAATGAATTCAATCAAGTTACAAAGATCTTTATATGGGTAAAAGAAATATGGACGCATGTGGTATAATCGTTTAAGCGCTTATTTGATAAGTAAAGGTTATGCAAATAATCTTATCTGTCCATGCGTTTTTATTAAGAAAACAACATCTGGATATATAATTGTTGGTCCCGGTTAGGGTAATGGCAAACAAGTAAAGGATTTGTAGAAGGGGGGGGGGGTTGAATACAAATACACAATTTTTACTATTTTTACTCTTTTAAATTTTTTAATATAAATATTAAAAATTTACACACAGAAGTTTGTTGCGGAAAAGAATAGACACACTATTCTAACAAACTTAACACATGAAAAACATGATAACAGTAATTAACTTATACACTAAGAAAGCTAGAATGAAATTGTTAAAACACACAGGATGCCAGAATCAAACAAAAGATCACACAGATGTTTTGTTGAAAGCGTGAAGATTATGGGAATGACTTCATCTCCTTTTATAGTGCCCATGCATCGGATGCATGAGGACAACTGTCAAGAATGTATTAGCTGGAAGTATATATGATGGACAAAGGGAGATGCCACTCCCTTTGTACTAGGTTAATGGGTGAACCATTCTTTATAGCACGTAATGTCAGATAACTTTATCTCTTTTTCTTCATGCTCTGTGAAGTCCCATCAAACCTTTTAGCTAAAGACAAACATCCCTTTTATGAGAATAAAAGAGAATGTCCGAATTTAAGGTTTGGTACCCACGTTCTTGCTGCACACGTATTTTGCATTTATTGTGTCACAAGAACTCATTTTCGAAAATGCTAAGTGATATATACAAGGATGTATCACATCAGTTAGTGCTTCCTAAGCTTTGGATCAACAACTTGTACGAATGCTTGAATTGGCAACTGTATTAACACTTGAATCGGCAAGTGTACAAGAGCATCACGTCGGCAACAACATGTTGCATCACGTCGGCAACAACATGTTAGCTTCTAGGATCGGCAACTGCATAATCGGTGACCACACTTTGCAATGTCGATGACCACACTTGCAAGGTCGGTGACCTTACTTGCAAGGTCGGTGACATATACCAGCAAAGTCGGTGACCACACTTGATTCCAGCAAGTGGTCTGAATTTTAGTGTTAGTTGGTACATCAAAAATTCCACATTTTGATGTACAACCCTTGATTGGATAGTCTTTGATTTTCCAATACTTGAAGTATATTTCAGACCTTCAAAAGAACTATAAAAGATCAATCATATAAGAGAGAAGGTTCGTCACCAAATCATCGGTGACCCAACAATCTCCCCCTATTTGATGATGATACCTGTATGTTAGAAAGAAATACTTTTTGACCCTTTCTATTTTTCTTTTGGGTTCTTTTTACTCAGATATTTTTTTTGTTTTTTTTAACTGAGTATATACAGAATGAAAAAAATATGTGCAACATATGTAGAAAAATAATAAACAAATTTACATATATACCAAGCATCCGGGTACTTGAAGGGAATTGTTGCAGCATCAACATCTCTACTTTTGAGTTCATTGAAGATTAAATTGTAGAGAATTCCTTCATCTTTGCTGTAGAGGACCACACTTAGAATTTCTTGAAGGAAGCTGCTATCGGCAAGGGAATATTGGTAGCCCTGGAAGAAACATTTTTTCCTAAGATCGTCTTTAGAGAACATACCATATTATGGAGCAGTGATGATGGTTGTTGCTGATTGAACTAGCAAGGTTGGATTTGATAGATCAAAAATTTGAGATATCATGAATTTGGAAGAGAGAGAAGAATCCAATCTGCATCGGGGTTAACTTCTTGTCTGCCTTTTGATTTTCTCCTCCTCAACAGTTGCTTTCGACTCATTATTCTTAGAATCACTTAGATGCTCCCCTCAGTTGATATCTTATCACTTAGAAGATTTCTTCCCTTTCAACTGAAATCTCTTTTTGAGAAAATTTCTTCTTCTCTGTTGATTTCTCATTCTCCTCCTCGGCTTATAATACTTTAGCCTTAGTTGATTTCTTGAGAAGATTTCTTTTCTCCTCTCAGCTGCATGAGGAGGATTTCTTCTTCTCCTCCACAACTTACAATACTTTAGCCTTAGTTGATTTCTTGAGAAGATTTCTTTTCTCCTCTCAGCTGCTGTTGATTTAGCCTTATCAGAAACTTTGAATTTTCTCCCCCTCGGCGGCTGAGGGGAGAATATGAGTAAATGAGGTGAGAAGGTGGAAGAAATTCGGGGAGTCCACCAGAGGGATAAATAAGCTATCAAAAATAAAAATAAAAAATTATTTTTATTTTTATTTCTCAAACCCATATATCGGAGTGTTCACTAGGTGGAAACATTTATGCCAGAAGGAGATATTGTTGAACAAGAAAAAAATGAGAGTCCCTCCAATTCGACCAGTTTTGCCGAATCTTCACAGAGATGTGCAAGGTCATCAAGATCATAGATCTTGGTGCAAGGCTGTGATGTGACAAAAATAGTCCTTGGATTGGGAAGGTTCCAACTCATCCTTATCAACCAAAGAGAATGTTGAGGAGGGTTTAGTGTGAGTCCATGAAAATTCAATCATGTCCTTTTTAGAGGGCATGAAGGAGCTGGGGAGGTTTTATGGATTCCTTGGGTTCAGTAGGGAGAATTTCAACATTCACCAATATTTGGGAATCAGTGAGTGCCTTGTGAGTATTTGACCCTTGAGGTTCCCTAAGTCTCTTTGAGAAGAACTTGGGGGGGCTTTTGGAACTCCTCCGCTTTTTGGAAAGGATATTGGCTTTGGTAGATACCGAAGGCTTTTTCGGTATCATAGCCGTAGAAGCAGGTGCGGAGGTGAAAATGGTAGAAGATTTATAAACCTTAGATTTCTTTTTCTTCTTAATCAGGTCCATATTGTGGAGAGAGAATAAAGATATCTTTTTATTCTTAACTAGGGATAAGCTCGGTACCGGACCGGTACCGAAACCGGGTAGTACCGAAACCGAGAGTGGAAAAAATCAATACCGAATACCGAACCGATAAGAGAAATTCGGTACCGGTACCGGTTCGGTACCAGGATTTTCGGGACTAGAACCGTTTGGTACCATTTTTTGGGACGACAACCGTTTTTCACCGTTAACCATTAAACACAATAACAAAAACCAAAATCACTTAAGCGGAAACCGGATTGGAGGAGCCGATTTTGCAAGAACCGGGTTTTGGATAAATTACGGAACCGATTTTGGAGAATTGCAATAACCGAAATATGAAGAATTGCAAGAAAAAATCGGTATTTGAGTGGAAAATACAAGAACCGAAAATTGTAATATATTTAGGAGGATTTTCTATAAAAAAAAGAAAGAGTTTGTTACCAATTCAAATAAAAAATGACTTTTTAAATTCTCCGTTTCGGTTCGGGATTACCGAGACTAGTACCGGTACCGAAAGTACGGAATCCCAAATATGGAAAATCTTGGTACCAAACACCGAACCGGTAACGATATTCGGTATCGGTACCGGTACCGGTTCGGTACGGGACCGGTTCGGTTTCGGGATTTCGGTCTGTATGCTCATCCCTATTCTTAACACATTCCATGGTAGAAAATGAGTGAAATTTTATGCTCATGAAACCAGAGAATAAAATTGGAGGGATATTAAGTATCCAAAATTAGAGAGAGAAACGTCGGAGAGTTTTTATATCCATCAGAGACTTTTGAGAGAGATTTTTGAAAGAGAAATGATTAAAGAATTTTGATAGTCAAAAGTTGGACATTTTGACAGTAAAATATCAGAGGAATTTTGACAGTCAACAATCGGGGGCTGTTTTGACAGTCAAAGATAGGTGGGTATCTTGACAGACAAAATTCGGAGAGTAGTTTGACAAAACTATTGGAGGGAATTTTATAATGGCAAATATCAGAGAGAATTTTAACAGCAAGAAAATTCGGAGAGATATTTTGACAAAGATATATAGGGAATAGTATATCTGAGAGAATTTACAAAGATAGGAGAAATTTCAAGAAATAGAATATTTTAGGGATTTTAGCTATCCAAAGTCTAAGAGAGAGATATAAAGAAAATTTTCAAGATATGAAATTTTGGAGGGATTTTAGTTGTCTAAAATCGGGGAGTCAAAATTCAGAGTATGAATTTTGGGGCTTACCAAAATTTTGAAATTCTTAAGAAAATTTCGGAGAGTATCCGAAGTAACTGAAAGATTCGGAGAGTAAGAAAAAGAATGAAAAGAAAGAAATAATTTCGGAGGATGGACTACCAAAATTCCGTCATAGAGAAAAGTTTCAATAAAAGAAATATTGAAAATTTCGGAGAGTAGAAAAGAAAAATAATTTCGGCGTGGACAGCAATTTTTTTTTAGTGAAGTTTCAATAAAGAAACATTGAAAATTTCGGAGAGTACCCAAAAGAGTTAAGAGAGTAATTTTTTTAAGGTTGCCGAAAATTAAGGGGAAAGAATTAAAAAAAAAATTATAAAAAATAATCGGAAAGTATGACGTCAGCATGATCATCTGCTGACGTCAGCGTCAGAGAGTATGACGTCAGCGTCGGTGAGTGTAACGTCAGCATGATCGGTTGCTGACGTCAGTGTCGGTGGGTGTGACATAAGCATGATCGGCTGCTGACGTCAGCGTCGGAGAGTATGACGTCAGCGATTTTTTTTTATTCTTACTTTTTTTTTTTATGGAGATATATATATATATATATATATTATTTATTCGGAGAGTCTTCAAATACATATATATATATAAATTATACTTTTATTTGAAAAGTGTGCATCGGAGACATGATTATCCGAATTTATTATTATTATATATACAAATATATAATGAATTTTTTTTTAATTTAAAGATTGAAGGGATGACATACCTAGTTTTCCATGAGAAAGTTGATTGACTTAATCCAATGACTTTGTGCAGAGATGGGTAAGTTGAAAGTCAGTAGGTATGAAATGAAACTCAACATCACCTTTACCCAAATCATGAGTGGAGAACAAAATTATTTGCAATAGCAATTGCAATTGAGATATCACAAGTTTTCCACGAAGAAGTTGACAACTTCCAATGGTGCTTTTTGGATCTATCTTGGAACCTGCAAAATCAGAATCCAAATACCTGATGAGATCGAAACCTGAGTCTTTGGGATATCAAAGACCCAGATTCAAGGTACCTTTTGCATACCCAAAAATTCGTTTCACCGTAGCCAAGTAAGATTCCTTGGGATTGGTTGATAACGAGCACGGAGACAAGTAGCAAACATTTCCCACTGGGTAGTAACATTGACCGATACACCATTAGGGTCATAATGAAGTTTAAGAGGAGAAGCCATCGGAGTCTTCAATGGTATACAAGTGTCAAAGTTAACCCTTTTTTTTAATAAAAAAAATTCAGAAAGATGTTTAACTTGTAGACCAAGAAATAGAAAGAAAATGAGCTTACCCATCATACTCATTTCACATTTCACACTACTCTTTATGAGAGAAGCAAACTCATCACACATAGTTTCATCGGTGGCTCCAAAAATAATATCAACATAAATTTGAGCAGGAGACAGGAGTGATATTACCTTTAGATTTTTGGAGAAGAGAATGTTGTCAATTTTACTTCGAACAAGTTCATTGTCCAGAGGAAAATTGGAGAGAGTGTCATACCAGACGCGAAGAGCCTGCCAGTCCATACAAAGCTTTGTCTAGCCGATAGACATAATCAGAATGAGTCAGGATGAGTGGGATCTTCTAACCATGAGGTTGTTTCACATAGACTTCTTCTTGCCTTTGTCCATTTGTTTCTCCACCTCAGAGCTAACATCAATATTGACATCTTTATCCAGTCGGACACCAGACTTCTTCCCCTGAGTATCGTTGCCTGTGAATTTAATAGCCTCTTCTTGAGCTATTTTGAGCACATTTCTTTGGTCAAACTCAAGTTGAGCTTTTATTGCTTCTTCCCTTTCAGCTTTAGCCTTTTTCATCTTTTCTTCTTCAGATTCTTCAAGGGTTCGCGCACTGGCTCCCTCCTCCTGAGTTAATACTCCAGCTTCTTTATTAGCCTCATCTCTAGATGACCCAGTGTTACCCGGTACTAGAGGTTCATTGGCAACATCTGAAGCAACAATTGGGGGTGGTTGATCGGAAACCAAGGCCTCGGAGACCACCATACTAACCGATTCGGTGACCACAGGTGGTTGCTCGGTGACAGGAGGTGGTTCGGTGACTGCTGCTTTTGTGGTTTTTGGTATCAGAGCTGAGGCTAAAGTATTATAAGCTGGTATTATAAGCTGAGGAGGAGAATGAGAAATCAACAGAGAAGAATTTTTTTTCTCAAAAATAGATTTCAGTTGAAAGGGAAGAAATCTTCTAAATGATAAGATATCAACTAAGGGGGAGCATCTAAGTGATTCTAAGAATAATGAGTCGAAAGCAACTGTTGAGGGGGAGAAAATCAAAGACATACAAGAAGTTAACCCCGATGCAAACTGGATTCTTCTCTCTCGCTCTCTCTCTCTTGCCGATACCTTATATGGTATCGGCAAGAGAGAGAGAGAGAGAGATGCCAATTCCAAGGATGAGGCACATAAGAGATGGAAGAAGTCTTGATCTTGATTTTTGCTTATATTGACAGCTCTAAAAATAGAATTAATGAGCTGACTTGAGATTGGATGTTTTGAAAAAGAAGTCTTTCTTTTAGAACAAAGATTAAGGAAAATATGAAACTTTCCTTTTTCAGCAGAAGAAACTTCCTAAAAGAACTTTGGAATATATTTTTTGAGAATTTTTGAAGTCTTGGGACAAAAAGAATTGGTTTCTTCAAGACTTGGAAATTTAAGCATGATATGAATGGGTTTAACAACCAAGAGCTTTGGATGTCTCAAAGGATATTGATTTCTTTGCCTTCACAAATCAATACAGAGAATCAATATAAAAGAATATTGAGTTTGGAGAGTTCAAGGTATCTGACTTGGGAGAGACAACAATCGGAGAGAATTTTTACAGGTAAAATACGAAAAGAAATTTTACAAGTAAAAATTGGAGAGAATTTTTTACAGGTAAAAATCGGAGGGTATTTTTACAGGTAAATTTCAGAGAGAAATTTCAGAAGTAAAATTCGGAGGGTATTTTTACAGGTAAAATTCGGAGGATATTTTTACAAGTAAAAAAGATATTGAGAAAGAGAAGAAGTAAGATTAAATATATCGGTTAAGAGGAGTTGATAAGAGAGATCAATAAATAGAAGAAGAAAGATAGAATATCGAAGATAAGGTGAGGTGACCCAATAATGAAAGAGATAAAATAAAGAAAGAGAGATAGATAGAGAGATAGAGGAAATGAAAGAGAGAGCTTAAGATCTTTTAAAAATTCTATTCTTGAAACCTATTTTCTTTTTAATTTACTCACCGATCAAAAAAAAAATTGTTTTGACAAAACAACTTTTTCTTTAAGGATCATCATTTTTGAAATTTTTTTATTTTTTTTATTTTTGAAAGAGAGAGAGAAAGAGATCGGCGAGTTTAAGATTTGAAAGTTGTCGGGGAGTATTTGAGGAAGTATCGGAGAGTATAGAGATTGGGAGATGTCGGGAAGTGAGAGAGACGTCGGGGAGTGAGACGTCGGAGACCAAAAGAGAGAGAGAGACGTCGGGTAGTGAGTGCTACTGACTTGCCGACTATATACATGACTTACCGATTATGAAAAGATATATATATATACACATATATATAGGGGAGATTTCAAATACAAACCACATCAATTCGTACAAACGTACAAACTGCGTGTTTCATTGTTTTTTTGAATAATTTTTTTTTTCATAAAAGTGTTTAATAATATGAATTTGTTTCATATAATTATTTTCTTCATGAAATTATTTTTCTTTCTACATGAAAATGAATTGTTTCATGAAACTCTCAATTTGATGAATCTTGTTTCACATATTCTTGATTCACCAACCTTTATGTATTCTTGATGAAATTTTTTCATATATTATTGACTAATCAACCCTAATAATTAAGAAAAAGTGAAAAAATTAAAAAAAAAATATTGGTTGCATGCGGTTTGTACGGTTTGTACGAATTGACATGGTTTGTAACGGAAATCAACCCTATATATATATATATATAAAAGAAGGAAGGGCTTAGCCAATTTTAAAAGACTTAAGCAATTTCTAAAGACAAAAAAACTTGGCCAATTTCAAAAGGCATGCACTTTCAAAAGACTAAAAGACTTAGTCAAAATTAAGAGACCAAAAGACTTACTCATTTTTAAGACAAAAAGACTTAGTCATTTTCAAGAGACTAAAAGAGTTAGTCATTTTCAAGAGACTAAAAGACTTAGTCATTTTCAAGAGAATAAAAGACTTGGTCATTTTCAAGAGACAAAAAGATTTAGTCATTTTCAAGAGACTAAAAGACTTAGTCATTTTCAAGAGAATATAAGACTTAGTCATTTTCAAGAGACTAAAAGACTTAGTTATTTTCAAGAGACAAAAAAACTTAACCAATTTTGAAGATTCAATCATTCGGGTAATCCATCATTTTCAAAAGTGAAACTTCAAAAATAAATCACACAGTGTCTTTTTGGTATCAAAATCCTTAATAGAGAAAAACAATATTTTTTTAAGGATTTACTCAAACAAGAGAAGATAGAAGAATTAATTACTCAGTAGCCAAAAGAAAATTTATTTGAGAGAATTACACAAATTAATCGGTTCACTTTCAGAGGTGAGTTTAACAACAAGACCTTTTTCTTTTCTTAGAATACTTTCATTTCTCTCATTTTTAGTACTTGGCCTTATATTTAACATACAAGACAAGGTCACTAGTTTGAGAAGGGTTGTGATTTTTCCAAAAGATTGGCTCATCCCATCGGCTGTCTTTTGACTTGCTGATATAGAGGATTCATGGCCTGAAGAGGTAAGAGACTTAAACTTTTGGAGAAACTTAAATTTTGCACTTAGAAGCAGAAAGTCCCTTTTTATCATAGATGAAACACCTATCATTTAATCTGATAGAAGATGAAGATTTTGAAACACTTAGTTTTTATAAAGAGAGTTTTGAAACACAGTTTTTAGAAGAAGAAGATTTTTAAAACACTTAGTTTTTAGAAGGAGATTTTTGAAACAGTTTTTAGAAGGAGAGTTTTGAAAGGAAGAAGATTTTCTTAAGTCTATGAAGATTTGAAGGAAAACTTTTGTTCTTGAAATTTCCAGCCATCATAGCCATACTATCGAAGTGTATGTCTATGACTTGACTCCCCACCTTCATCATTGGCATCACTAAGATGAGCCTCCGATAAGTGGGTGGAATCTTCTTTACTCTCAATGTTATCAGACTAAGAAGATAGATAAGAAATTTTAGGAACTCATGAAGATTTCTTTGAGACACTTATCAAAACTACAGATGACCTTTTAAAATCCATAAAGACAAATTCTTTGTTGGATTTTTGTCTGCTCAATTTTGTAAGAGGCCGAATAGAGCAGGTAGAAGCATATAAACAAGGTCCTTGGTGGATTTAATGCAGGTACAGATATTCTCCCAAAAGTCTGGAAGACAGTCCATAAATTTGCACAAAACCTCTTCATTGTCATATACCTTTCGAACAGAAAGAGATCCTCCATTTTCATGAGTGAAAAAAGAAATCTCCTGGCTCTTCTTTACTTATAAATTCCTTTATACAAAGCACTTAGTAAAACAGAAATACAAAACACATAGAGTATCCGACATTTCTTTGGCAGTAGAGAGATTTACCAAAGAATGGAACACTTCATCAGGAAGAGAAACAACTAAAACATATTTGACTTTGGTGTCCAAATATACAAGACGTTTTATTATCTTGAGTATATTGTTTGGGACTTTTAATCAAACATTTGTTATTAGCTTCAGATTTCTCTTCATTTGAAGATTCAAGAGTTTTACCAACAGCGATTTTGTTGGACCCATAACGTGCCCAATTTTTTTAAAAAATAAATAAGTTCTTCATTCAGAAAGATAGGATACCTGCTGTCAACCCCTTCCAAGAACAGTATCATACGACTTTTTCACAAAACAAAGTTATTTTTATTAAACTTTGATAGCTTGGCTATGGAGCCTGAGTCGTATGAACCAGCGAAGAGATTTTGCAGAATAGCTCAAGGATTTGAGGAAGAAGAAGAAACGGCCATTACAGATCTGGTTTATTAGATTAAACTAATATGCTCTGATACCACTTGTTGGTCCCGGTTACGGTAATGACAAACAAGTAAAGGATTTGTAGAAGGGGGGGGGGGTTGAATACAAATACACAATTTTTGCTATTTTTACTCTTTTAAAATTTTTAATATAAATATTAAAAATTTACACATCGAAGTTTGTTGCGGAAAAGAATAGACACACTATTCTAACAAACTTAACACATAAAACACATGAAACACATGATAACAATAATTAACTTATACACTAAGAAAGCTAAAATGAAACTGTTAAAACACACAGGATGCCAGAATCAAACAAAAGATCACACAGATGTTTTGTTGAAAGCGTGAAGATTATGGGAAGGACTTCATCTCCTTTTATAGTGCATGAGGACAGCTGTCAAGGATGTATTAGCTGGAAGTATATATGATGGACAAAGGGAGATGTCATTCCCTTTGTACTAGGTTAATGGGTGAACCATTCTTTATAGCACGTAATGTCAGATAACTTTATCTCTTTTTTTTCATGCTCTGTTAAGTCCCATCAAACCTTTTAGCTAAAGACAAACATCCCTTTTATGAGAATAAAAGAGAATGTCCGAAGTTAAGGTTTGGTACCCACGTTCTTGCTGCACACGTATTTTGCATTTATTGTGTCACAAAAAGTCATCTTCGAAAATGCTAAGTGATATATACAAGGATGTATCACATCGGTTAGTGCTTCCTAAGCTTTGGATCGACAACTTGTACGAATGCTTGAATTGGCAACTGTATTAATACTTGAATCGGCAAGTGTACAAGAGCATCACATCGGCAACAACATGTTAGCTTCTAGGATCGGCAACTGCATTATCGGTGAGCACACTTTGCAATGTCGGTGACCGCACTTGCAAGGTCGGTGACCTCACTTGCAAGGTCGGTGACATATACCAGCAAAGTCGGTGACCACACTCGATTCCAGCAAGTGGTCTGAATTTTAGTGACAGTTGGTACATCAAAAATTCCACATTTTGATGTACAACCCTTAATTGGATACTCTTTGATTTTCCAATATTTGAAGTATATTTCAGACCTTCAAAAGAACCTATAAATAATCAACCATATAAGAGAGAAGGTTCATCACCAAATCATCGGTGACCCAACAATAATCGTAGCCGTCTATGCTGATGATCTAAATATCATTAGGCCAAATAAAGAAATCCATGAAGTCCTTGTACTCTTGAAGGAAGAGTTTGAAATGAAAGACTTTGGAAAAAGCAAATATTGTCTTGGTTTACAGATCGAGGATATGCACAACGGAATACTTGTGCATCAATAAAATTATGTTTAAAAGGTCTTAAAACGTTTCAATACGGAGAAAGCAAATCCTTTAAGAACTCCAATGGTTGTTACATCACTCAATATTGACAACGATCCATTTCATCCTTGTGAAGAAAATGAAGAGGTTTTTGGTCGGAAGTGCCATACCGCAGTGTAATGTGCGCTCTTATATATCTTACTAACTGTACTAGACTTGACATTTCTTTTGAGGTGAATTTTTTAGCAAGATTCAGTTCATCTCCGACAAAGAGACACTGGAATGGAATCAAACACATATTTTGATACCTTCGAGGCACTACTATTTCCCGACGCTCTCAGAAGCAAACTCTTGTTGCCATGTCTTCAATTCATGCCGAAGTTATTACACTTCATGAAGCTAGTTGATAATGTGGTTGGTTGAGGTCAATGACACAACTCATTTTGACTTCATGCAGACTAGAGAAGAACAAGATTCCAACTTTGATCTATGAAGATAACGCCGCATGTGTCACACAGATGAAAGAAGGATATATCAAAAGTGACAGGATAAAGCACATCCCTCCAAGGTTCTTCTCATACACTCAAGATCTTATAAAAGATAATCATATTGAAATGAAATATATTCAATCAAGCAACAATGCAGCAAATCTTTTCATAAAGGCACTACCTACTGCAATTTTCAGAAAACACGTTCACAATATCGACATGCGACACGTGCACAACAAGTGATGATTCATGGATGTCTATATCAGGGGGAGTCAACTACCAGCTGCACTCTTTTTCCCTTAGCTAAAGTTTTTCCCATTGGGTTTTTTTAGCAAGGTTTTTAATGAGGCAGTACTTCAAGGTTGAACCCCGATTTGAAATTGTCATCCAAGGGGGAGTGTTGTAATATTGATATAAATATTCCCATATTATAATAGGGGCGGATTCAAACGAGGATGCGATATGCTTAAGAAAATAAAGGGAACAATCTCAGCATTTGATTGGATTTGATCAATGGTTTATATGATTGATGGCATTAGTTGTAAATATGTTGTCAATTTGGGATATATCAATCAAATCTTTAATTATCTAAAGGGTAAAATGGGTAATGCTTTTCAATTTGAATTATGGTGTAAGGTGTAATATGATGGCGATATTGATGGTATGATTATCCGTAACAAATAGGGACTGATTCTTCCAATTAGCGCTAAGGAAAGAAGGATTATGCATATGTGATATCTTGAACCAAAAATATAACCCATTTGATTTTCAATAAAAATCGATTACACCCTGCATTGTCATCTTCAAAATCTTGCCATCTGTAATCAGAAACCCATTATACGAAGATCAATGGTTTATGATTACTGATTATTTTTATTTGGTTATGCCTTTATTATTTACCAATATTATATTATCATTAGTGATTTATGATAATTTTGATGATGACTTATCCATAACTACGGTTAGGAATACATGTGCTTCTTGTATCTTGTCATAAATCTAAGTATAAGAACTTGATGATCAAAAGTGATTTATGTAGTTATGCATTTGGTTATTTGTGATTTATGGTTTATTATTACTGATGATTTTTGTTTGATTATGACCTTATTAGTTACCAATATTAGATTATCATTAGTGATTTATGATAATTTTGATGATGACTTATCTGTAACAACGATTAGGAATTCATGTGATGCTTGTATCTTGTCATATATGTAAGTATAAGCACTGGATGATCAAAAATGGTGGAAATGTTTTTCCGTGGAAATCTAAATGTCGGAAGTATATATTAACAATATCTTGAGAAAATGGTGGATATGTTTTGGTATGGAATTGAAATCCCATTTTTTAGCAAATAGAGATTTATCCATAATTAGATCGTGTAACATAAAGACCTTAAATCCCTTTTGCATAATATTTAATACAATATTATTTTAATTAATCTTGTTAATTATTGATTGGTTGAGAATCGTCCTCGTGTTTCTTTAAATGTTTGAGGTTTTCGTATGAACCTCCCTTTATTATAATATTGTTATTAATATGTAGTAAAAGATAGATAGGTATGGGTGTGGATGAGATTTTCATCTCTAATGTCCAATCTGCAACCAAGTTGTTTAATAATCGCATATCTAAAATCATGTAGATGAATAGGGATTTATTGAGTATAAATACATTTTGTGTAAAAGTAAAACTACACCTTCAATATACTAACATAAGTGTATTATTATTCTCCAAGTTCTACCTTATTTTATCAATAGATTTTTTAATCTATTTCCTAATTAGTGATAATCATTGCTAAATTATAACAACTTTAACTTTTATGTAGTTTACAAAAGCATTTTTTTAATTGTTATATTTATTTTTGACAACTAAATATATATGTTTATATATATATTGAATAACAATAATATAAAATAATTGATAAAATTAATAATAATTTTAAATAATCGATAATTAATGTTAGTGAATAATTTACAATTAAAATTAATTAATAGTTTGAAATTAATATTAATTAATAAGTAATAATTAATTACTAAATTGAAATTAATATTAGTTAATAATCAAATTTAATAATTAAAATTATACTATAACTTAAAAATAATATTAATTAATAACAATTATTAATCAGAAGTATAATCGGAAAAAATGATAAAAGGCTCCTGATAAGTTAGTCCTAACTAGTTTTTCAAAGTTGGTTTATGTCAATCCAACATAAACTAAAAAACCCACAAGAGTTGTGGCGTACTGGTTGAGGTCTTGGGGGATGTGGTGGAGTATCCATCTGCCGAGGGTTCGAATTGAGGCATACACAACAATTGTGGCCACTAAGTTTATCAAGACTCATGTATTGTAGTAATAATTTGTTGGAATTAGTCCAGGCATAGCCTGGAATACCCTTCACAAAAACATGAAATAAAAAAATTAAGCTACCTTATAAGTAGAGGTGATCAATTGCTGGTTTGGGTTGGGCCTAGGCCGGGCCTAAGTTATCTTTCTTTTCCAACAGGCTTAATATATCAAACACAACCCCTTTTTATAGTCTTGAAAACTCACTTTTACCTGCCCAATAAACGGGCCGGGCTTGTCCATGGAATAATGGGCTTAAAATCTTTTAATATATCTATATCTATATTTATACTACTTTATAAATGAAATTTATGAAAAATCTTAAAAACAAATTTACATACATAAAGTACTACTATTTAAAGCACAAAGTCTTAAAAGTCTGAATTTCTATAATAACAGCCTAAGGTACAACTCCAGTTGCACAACCCATCCTTATTACCGTACAACTCAGATTCACAGCCCCAAGACTACGATTCAGGCGATGATTCGTGTTTCCAAGACGACGATTCAGGTAGACCATCAATGCAGGTTTTTTGCGTGGTTATCGACCCTTCGATCTTCATCTCGTCTCTCTCACTCCTCTCGATGAAGACCCAAATCAGGTAGACCATTGATTTAGGGTTTTTTTGATTTCTGTTTCGACGAAGACATAAATCAGGTACTCCAAACCTTATTGTCCGATTTCTTTCATTTTTCACCTAAGGATGTTTAACATAATGTCTGATTTCTTTAATTTTTCACCTAAGGTTGTTTAACTTTATGTCTATTTCTTTACATCTTTATACCGATTTCTCTACATTTTATGTTCATCTTTGAGTGATTTGGTGTGTTTCTGGTGTCAAAGAGAAGCACAGTTGCAGCAGAGTGTAGATTGTTTATGGTGTGCTGATGGTTTGATGATCTGTCCGGTTTCAATATAAATAATATTGAACAAATTACAAAGATGAGATTTTTTTGGCTGGAACAGTTTACGAAGATAGAATTTCTGGAGGTACATTGATGATCACGATTGATTAAAGAAAAGGATTTAAGGAAGTGCAGCCATTATAAACGAAAAAAATGTGCATTCCATCTTGAACTAATAAAAGCCTTTTATTTTGGGTTTGTATGTTGCTAATTTACCCAACATAAAGCCACATATTGATGAAAAATACATGTCGATGTTTGTTTGACATCCTACTATTCTAGATTCATGTTGAACATGTTGCTATTATATATGATTCAAATGTCTGATTTCTTTTATTTTCACTACAGGGTGTTTAACTTTACTGTCTGATTTCTATACATTTTATGATCATGTTATGGCAATTAACATAATTTCCCCACACCAATTTGATGTGATTGGAGATGCTCTTTGAGTGATTTGGTGTGAAAGAGAAGCAACAACAGAATTTAAGGTACAAATTCTAGGTTTAGTAGCATACAGTTTTGAGTAATGCAGGGATCTGAAATTGAAACAATATGTAGGTTGTTTGGATATAAGAAGAGTAAAGATTTCGTTTTAGATTGAAGTTTGTATGTTAGGAGTGTTTACATACAAAAAGAATTGGTTTGGTTGAAGCAAAGATAAGATTTGTGGCCAATAAAGCCCAAAAGTTTGGGTTCTGGTGACAGAGGTGAAACATTCGTTTTCTTTGCAAGGGAGATTTTGATAGGAAAGTTGGTGGGTTATTCAAGGTGCATTTCATTATTTCTCTCATTCAATCTTATGGTCATTCGCCCCACTTATTTGATATACATTACATTTGATTTCATTTTCTCGTAGTCAACGTTAAAACCCCATTTTTAACTCTATCTGGTTGATTTAGGATTGGAAGAATAGTTGACAAGAAGATATGATCAACTCAAAGATGGTTTGTAATTCAACTTTCTTGCTACCGATTTGTCTTACCACTCCTCCCTTCATGCTATTCAAATGTCTGACCTGTGAGTTACGTTTTCTTCTATTGAGTTCATCAAAATTGATATTGAGTTTGAAATTGGTTTGACCTTATTTACTTGCATATTTTGATTCGTTTTTGGTTAACAGACTAGGATCAGTATATTTTTTTTATGGATTTGCACCCACTTACAGTCTTTGAAACTCTAAATAATTTACAAGTCGGACTGTTGTTTACAACTCGTAAACACTGTCGATCAAATTCAGTCTGAGGTGCAGCTCGTGTGGCCCTCAAACAGCTGCTGTGTGGAGGAACAAAAGCTTAAAGACGATTGGCTTAATGGATGGCTTAACTGTTGTATGGGTGTTGATAAACGTGATTATGTGAAGTGCTTGAAGGTGGCAGTGCTAAAACTGGTCCGGAGTTGCTGTTTTTGTCTAAAGTAGTTGGTGGTTTTCGTAAATATCTGTTTGGGGCTTAATATATTGTGTCTGTTTTGATTAAGCTGTTTTGATAAATGGTTGTGGCTTTATAATTGTGCAGCAGCTGTTTTATTCATTCTATCACTAGCTGTGGCTTGTAACTTTGGTTTGTTTTTTGTGGTAATAAAGGTTTGTTTATGCTGTGCGAAATAAAATAAAATGAAAAGCCTGTTTTTGTAGTAGTTTTTTTCACTAGGAGTTTTTTTCCCCTATAAGATGTATGTGATTAGAGAGGGTACAAAGTATAGGGTATGTGAGAGAGGTTGGGGTTCAAAATAAATGAGTTGTGTGTGAAAGGGGGTAGGGGTGCTCAAAACCCCGACCAACCCGATCAACCCAACCCGATGCAAAATAACTCAACCAACCTGAAGCAAATTGATCAAACCGTGAACACCCAATCCGTGAGCACCCGTAAAAGTTGGGTTGTTGAAATGCCTTCAACCCAATCAATCCAACCGGTGAGCACCCCTAAAAGGGATATGAAGATGGAAGATTTTATTTTTACATTGACCATTAATTTTATCGTTTTCTTCTGAGGGTTGCTATTTATACCCCTTATACACACAACCTATTTATGTCTTAACCCCTATCTCATTCACATACCCTATACTTTATACCCCTTATCTCATTCAGATACCCTATACTTTATACCCCTTATCTCATTCAGATACCCTATACTTTATACCCCTTATCTCATTCACATACCCTATAATTTATACCCTCTACTAACTCACATACATCTTATAAGAGGGTGTAAATAGAATTATCTTTTCTAAATATAAAGGTAAAACAAGTTCAATCTATAAAGACAATTTTATTCATTAAGAAATTAATGGATAAACAACCAGACATCCATATGCCTGCATTTGTTTGATGAACACATTTCTACAAGATAACTAATATAAATAAGTTTTGACATTTCGAATTTAGTTTTATTTGATATCCTTTGCTTCGCTCTTGGTCTGTAACTTATCCACAAATACCTTGATTTTAACTGAGATATACCGTGATGTTTGATTATGTTTTCCAATTCTCAAAAAAATTTGACATCCCGCCACATTGAGCGGGTACACAACTACTATTTCTAAGAAAATAAACTTATATAAGATCATAAGTTAATGTAAAATAATTCAAAATACACAACAATATTTCCAACTTTAACTTAGACGTGAATATATAACAATGTATATAATTTGGAAAAAAATTTGTTTTGCAAAATATGGAATATCGATATATGAAATAACTAAATGAGACAATAAGGAATTGATCAAATAGACTATTCTGGTAATTATGTGTTTACTTTTTAGATTTTCAATATTAACATGAGTCATAATTAAGAGAGAATTGATAACTATAAGAATTCTCAATTTTATTTATAAATTTTAATTACAAAAGTTAATTACTATAAATATATTAGCGGGTCGGGCGGGCGTCCCTGCCATAAATTTTTTTGCATCGCCCGTGTCCATCCGTTAATTTCAACAAGTCAGTCCGGTCCCGCCCATTTTTTCGAGAATGTTCGTCCAAGCCCGCTTTTCTATTAGGTTGGACAGGGCGGGCCTAGCAGGTCGTCCCGTCCGTGAATAGCTTTTATAAGGTAGCTGATAGCAAAAATAACACTCACGTAAAATGTGGCACAATAGTGGTGCAAGTGCAGACCAACTACTATGATCGTTTTCAAATAACAAAGTGGTAAAAATATTGAAGTCGTATCGATAGGGATTGGAGTCTGAAGTTTCGAGTACTAAGTCGAGGATACACTGATTTGAATTAGAGACGAAAATATATTTTGGGAGATTTCAACATATTGTGCAAACTTTTCTTGATAATCCCTTATTAATCAAGTAGGGATGTAATCACAACAAGATCATGAACACAATATGTTGAAATCGTCAACTCATATGTCATTTATCTTGTTTCTCTCTCTACAAGATTACTTTCTCTCTCTAAAGTCTACAACAATATGATTTACATTGAAGGATCTAGTTCTAAAATACACTATACAATGAGTATTTATACCCTTACTTTATACAAAGAGTAAACTACAATCTAAACTTCTTGTTGACTTTGTTGACATAAGCTTTGACCTTCACGTCTTCAATATTGCAATCTCGGATAAAATATATTTAGACTTAACAATCTTCCCCTTTGTATTCAAGATAACAATTCGGCAAATTAGCCCTAGCAAACTCTTTCTTTGAAGACGACTGAACTTTGTCAACAAACAGAATATTCAGCTTTGAAACAAATATTCAAGCAAACTGCATCTGAACACAATCAAGCTCCCCTTTATACAAATCAAAATTTTTCAGCTTGAACAAATCTTTAGAATCTTCAGAAGACCTTTCATCGAAAACTTTAATAGTCAATTATCAATCTTTAAATAGTAAGACTCGAAGCTTTGACACTATGTGTACTAAGTTTGTCAACTGTATATCAATAAAGAATCAATCTTCAATAATAAACTTTTCAATAGCTTGATAAACCATGTCAGCTTTATCAGCTCCCTGTCAACATCAGCATTAGGTCTTTGAATATCTTTTCGCACGTGACTTCATGATCATCTTTTTGCATGTGACTTCGTGTGTTGGCATGTGTCTTTGATATATAATTTCTCCCCTCATATGATTAGGAGAATCCTGAGCATCATGAAGATCAAGACTTCATTGAATGTCGGGCCATTCGTTGAAGATAAAAGTATATCGAACCCATATGAAGTTTTACCATGGGCAGATTGTATCCATTGAGCAAATATAGGTCCGATTAAGATTTGCATCTCCGGAGTACCAAAGGCAAGCATGACATCATTATGAACATAAAGTCCCAAGGTATGGAAACCCAAAAAGAGGCTGAATCATTGTAGTTGTATAAAACACAACTGATAGCTCCCCCTCAGAAAGATATCTTCATCAGAAAAATTTGTTCCCCCTTAAAAATAGATCTCTTCTAAACAAACTGCTTCGGTAGAACAAATGGGTAACCGGCTAACATAGAAGCACATTTAGCAACTATTATCACTACAATCGAAATTAAATTCAATCGAGTGGCCTATTTTCAGAGTTGAAATTATGAATCTCTGATAGGACTTGCAGTTATCACTGAAGTAAAGTTATAAGACCAACTTCTCAAACTGTTCCGACAATACCATAAAGATATGCATTAAAATCACAAAGACTCGTGCAATGTGTTGAAAGAATTAAGCATTATATGCTATTTTTAAGGCTCGAAATGTGAAAATGCATTCCACAGACTCAATGTGCATTGAATATGAAGTTCGGAGACCGGAGGTGTGTCTTCCTTTTTCAATATCTTAATATTCCGAGTGAAGAAAAAAATAGCAGATATGCTCAATTTTCATGATATATGAAACACATATATTTTGTGAGATACTTGAGTAGCTAGGTGGGGTGACACGATTAGTCGACACTGGGTCCATGCCTTTTTCAATATCCATCTCCAAAGAATGAGAATGAATAGATTATGTGGCAACCCGGTTTACTGCCTCGGTTTGGTGAGGATCTTTTTAATCTTTTGATCCTATCTCACAATCACCGTATTCTTTTAGCTCACTAGCACTCATCTCGCAAAAAAAATTCAACTACATCCTCATTTCAGTTTCCTATTTAATCACATTTGATAATGATTGTTAACCCAGAAATAATCTTTTCAGCTTGAGACTCCACCCCTTCAAATTCCCTCTCATTTACATTTTATCTCAACACACCCCTTTTCAAGATCATCCCAATGATCAACAAACGCAACTAGCATCTAAACCCCTTTTCGATGACTAGCCTTGGGTATGTTTCTTGGGTAGATCCTTCCTGTTCTGGAATGACCATAAAAACTTCTAAAATTCCTGTCACACATGAAAAAATATCCTATGCTGAAATATTGATGTTGTAAGGAGCATAACATATAACTCCGAGTTCTAAACTGAATTGTTTAGAAGTCAAAAAATAAAGTACAAGTTCTGAACTGAGGTATTCAGAAGCTAAAATATGAATATTTATGATTTAGGAATAGAGTACGTACCATACCATCTATTTGCATACCTTTTATTTACAAAGTCATCCGTCCCACAAGTTGAACAACATATCTTGTTTTAGCTCAAACTAATCAGCTCATTGATGGACCTGACAAAATAAGGTAGGTCAGTCCTAGAAATGAACGACATTGTATCAACTACAAGAGATTGATGTAGCTCGTTTCCAGCATGCTCATCTGCAGTTGATTTCTTTTTCCAAACCATCTTTCCCTACTTAGAATGGTTGGTATTTGAACCGGAAACAGAAAAATTATAGAAAATACTAGAAGTACGAATCTGATCTTGTGAGAACCCATTTGATTTGACGAACGCTGTTGAAGGAATATTGGCATGAATAGAGCTTGAGGCAGTCTTGAATGAACACATAGACTCAACTGAATCATCATATGGTATGGTGACTGAGCTATAGTATTGGCACTAGCTCTGTCAGATAATTCAACTTTGAAGTTTATGTCTTCAAGCCAAAGCAGTAGTAGTATTTATATCATTCGTGGGTGCGGCTAACTCCCCATGAGGTAATTGTATGCCTTGACCTTAGCAGTTAGAACATTCCGTTCTGCAATGATCAAATCACACTTCTTCTATATTTTAGACTTTATATTATGCTCTTTCTTATATCTGTTTGAAGTCCAAATAACTTCTGTGTAAAGATCAACAATTTTCTTCTCAAACGCTTCCTTCCCTTTTTCAAACTATTTTTCTCTTTCAATCACCTTGTCATTTCCAATATCTTTTCCTTTGGCCAATACTGCTTTGTCATTTTCTATCTTCTTTTCTAGCTCGGAAATCGTCTTTGAAAAAGTAGCAACCTTTGTTTTAAGAATTTGTCGTTCAGATTCAATGGTACTTTTTTCATTTTCAAAGTTGATTACTAACTGCTTTTTGTTCTCAGACATGTCTTTGACCAAAGAAGTATTCTTCTTTGCAACAAATTTCCTTACACTTGCAAAGCTCTTTCTTTCATCTTCTAAAGTTGTTTGAAGTACATAAATCTTCTTTGTAAGCTCCAAGCACTTAAGACACTACTTATCAGACTTATTTCTTTCATCTCCAAATTTACTTCGTTCAATTACAATTAACTTCTCAAAATCAGCAATTTGTTTTGAAGCTTCATATTTATCAACTCACAAGATTTGAGCTTGCTTTCAAAATCGTTCTTTTCAGTTTCCAATCTGCTTTTCTCTTCAGTAAACATCTTTCTCTATTTCTCAAACTGCTCTTCTAAATCAGATTGCTTTGCTTCTTTAATTCTATACTAAAAAATCTTTTCCTGTAGTTCAAAATCTCTAAGCTTGCTTTCAAGGGCAAGATTTTTTATTATTAGTGCAATGTTCCTCTCTTTCCAATCCTCATGATAGCCTCTATGCCATGTTTCCTTAGAAAACTCATTGACTTGCGCCTTGCAACGCCTTTTGTTTAGCGAAATATGTTCTTTAACCAGTAAATTTCCTTCTTTTTTTTCTCTACTAGTTCTTGAAGAGAGGAAACGAGAGATTTCTCATATATAGTAGACATCATTACCTGAACAAAATGATCGTCAATCAAATGATTTATAGAAGATATGAAAAACTTTGACAAAAAGTCAACTTTGTAAAAGCTGGAAAAGAAAAAAAATTAATATTCACCCGAGGGTACTGTTCATGCGAAGGTGCTGTTCATCCGAAGGCACAGTTCATCCGAGGGTTATGAACATTTACCATGCGAGGGTTATGAACATCATATCCCAAATTTCGATTTTTAGCCTAAATATTGTCCGATTGACCTGATTTTTGGGTATGTTCTCGAAATCCAATTATAAACAACTTTAATTCTTCACTCTTATCCAAAATAGGCCTAAATCAGATACTTTTAACCCAAAACTATAACTTTTTTCGGAAAACCCAAAAACCTCAAAAATTCACCAAAATTCAATCCTAATCATATCTAATCACCAAATTGATTATCCCAAATCAATCCTCTACTAAAACCGAATCCAGAGAACCTACTCTTAATCCAATTGATACACAAACAATTCCAAAATCGAACAAATTGATTTTTCTTGAAAAACTCCAAAAATTTCAAATTTCTTCTCAAATCCTTTCCAAATCACTTGATCATCTGCTCTTATACCAATTGATAATTCCTTATTAATCAAGTAACGATGTAATCACAAAAAGATCATGAACACAATATGTAGAAATCATCAACTCATATGTCATTTATCTTGTTACTCTCTCTACAAGATACTTTCTCTCTCTAAAGTCTACAACAATATGATTTCCCTTGAAGCTACGTTGTGCGGAATGTGACCACAGACTCGCTACATAGTGGCCACAACAACTAACTTTCGTTTTGCCAATCTTATTAAGTAGATGTCAAAGATCCTATTCTCGAAGCTAAGTTGTATGGAATGTGTCCACAATCTCGTTACAAAGTGGCCACAACTACTAACTTTCGGGTTGCCAACTTACTAAGTAGATTTCATAGATCTTAGTTATGTTAATATGGAGAAATGCACATATCTCTGTGACAAACCCACTCGACCGACATCTGAACTTTAGTAACAATTATGCAACAACCTATAAATCTATGTGATTATTGAATATTTTCTCAAACCTCCTTGCATCACTCAAGCCGTATTACGAATCCGCCCGTCTCTAGGTCAAAGATCTAAGTTTAACACACACAAGTGATCGGATTGTCCGTGTTGAGTTAAAGCTATGCATGGGAATGAGGCAGAGACCTCAATCCCCATTCCCGTCTCCGGCCTCAATTTTCATCCCCGTCCCCATCCCCACCGAGGAATATGATCACATCCTTATTCATATCCCCGATGAAGAACGGTGATTTTTCCTCGTTAAATATATGTTAAAGACCACACTCGATCGATAATGGTTCATGTTTAAATCTCACACATTTTTATTATTATAATATATCATATATTCATATGTTAACAAGATCACAACATCATACGTAATTGTTTGATCAAATGCTTTCGATTTGTAACGCTTTTTTTTTATCTAAAAAAAGTAAGAAAACTTAAAAATGTATGTTAGAAGAAATGTCAAATAGTATTTCTAAATCTAAAAGATATTAAATACAATTCTTTATAAATAATATATCTAATAATAAATATATATAATATATTTAATTTCGGGGACGGGGACGGAGCGAGGACGGGGACCGGGACGAGGCGAGGCGGGGACCACGTTACCTGTCGGGGGGGGGGACCCGAGGTTCCCCGATGGGGCGGGTCTCATTCTCATGTCTAGTTAAAGCTTCAACTTGAATGACCAAACCAAAAAGTTAACAAATAGTGATAGCACCCAAGTATTACATTTTATCTCTTGGGTTTGGCTTCCACCCCCCCCCCCCACCCCAAAGGGGGTTTAGCTAATCCTTAAAACAAAAGACATAATAGAATAAAATAAGTACTCAAAATTAAATTGCATTAAAATAAAATTCGGCATTGTGGCCACATCATTGCCACAATGGTGAATAGAACTGAAAAAACAATTAAACTTATAAAATAGAATAGAAGCTAAGTCTTAAGCGTCTACATTGTTGGAATTTATGGTTCAAAAGCCTTCCCAAGATGAAATGCCAAGCCCCTTTATATAGGTGGAGAAGAGAGAAAGAGTGAAAGAGACTTGAGAGGGAAGAAAGAGACATTTCATGGTTTGTCATCTTCTCCATCTTTATCCTATCTTCATGAAAGAGACTTGAGAGAGGAGAGGGACCTCTAAATGGTGTCCTCTTCCTCTATTTTGTCATGATCTCCTTGTCATCTTTATTCTTCACTTTCATGAAAATCACAGGGTTGGCTAAAGTTGAAATCTGCACCATATTTCACAAAAACGGCAACAAATCTGCTACAAAAATCTTCCAGTTGTTGCTCGCTACAATTGCGACCCGCTATAATGACATACTAGCTCCAAAAACGACACATACACTAATAAAAATACAAACTTATGTCCTCAACAACTCAAAATGAAAATAAATAAAAAGAAGAAATGCGAACACATAAAGGGAAAACACTCAAATAAAAGGAATAAAAAGACACACTGATGAAACGTAAATAACACTCAAAATGTGAGTTATTAGTAGCTTATAAGCTAGCTTATGTTTTCCAGACAATGCCTTAACCACTTCAAAAAAACACAAAATGTCCAGCATCCCATAGATTTGACACCCGCAAGCCACTTTTTCTTGCGCTGGCAGATATTTCTGACATATTATGAGTGGAAAAAAACTGACGATACCGCAACAATTAAAATTTGAAACCGCAAGAGAGTGCAACTCGCGGTTCCTTGTTTTCTTGGAGGGAATGTGTGCTTTATAAGTTGCATGTTTTTTAATCTTTGCACACATAGAGGGAATGTGTACTATTTTCGATCGTAGCCCACTCTGGATTATGTCGTCACCAAGATAATATCCCTTATTATATTCTGTTTCATTTACAACAAATTGAGCTTGTGGAGCATAACCTTGCAATACATCGTTAAATAAGGGAGATTGGTTTAGGACATTGATGTCATTGTTAGAACCTGCAACACAAAAAAAATACATGTCAAATCAAATGTCTTGAGATGCAACCGCTTCCAACATAATTGTCGGCACCCCATAATCACCTTGAGTGAATTGACCTTTCCAACCTACAGACAAATTTTCCATTCCCAATGCATACAATCAATACTTCATAACGTACCAGGGAAACTGTGGTGTTCAGAATGCAATTGTAGTGTACGTTGGACGTTGTGAGTGGTAGGCCTTCTTAGATATTGACTTCCAAATACTTCAATAACACATCGACAAAAGTTTTAGATATCCAACGACAGTGCTTTCGCCGATTATGTACTCGTCATTATAACCAGCGGGTGTGCCGTAAGCTAATTGTCTGATCGCGGCAGTGCATTTTTGTAATAGATACAACCCGTATCTACCGGTTGTGTTGATCATAACTCCTCTCAGTGATTTGAATATGATTCCTCTGAATACTTAGTGAAAATTCCATTTATAAGTTTAAATTCAAATTCAGCGATAGTACATGCTGATTGTACTCAGCGATTGCTGAAACTCAGAAACCTTAAACTTATCTCTGAAGATCTGAAGAACAACATTCACACCACAAGAATATTTAGCGAAAGTCGAAGACCAAGCTGAAGATACAGATATTCAAAAAGGCAAAGAATATCCTCGAATCTTCACTTTTCCTCAAGAACACGCACTTGTGCGTTTTTCTTTGCTTTTTCACTCCTAAGGTTTGATCTAATCTTTTCTTCTCTAAGTTCTCCTCTATGGTATCTTCTATAACTTCTTGTTATAAAGATCATTTATAATTATCTATTTTTTTCTTAAATCCCAAAATCTTGTGTTTCTTCAAAAATCTGTTCTAAGCTCCTTCTTAGAACAGAAGACCAGTTTTGGTATTTATAATAATCACACTTGTTTTAAAATCTTTAATATAAACTACTCTAAATCTGTGTTTATCTGCCAAATAACAAGTATTTTGACCTTGTTCATCATAATACTTGTTTTGATTCTTCACATTTGGTATTCTTCATACCAAGAACTCTTTCTGGTTTATATATTAAATATTAAACCATGATTTTTCTATTTGGTGTTCCTATTTTTGAAACAGCAATGGCAACTTCAAGCAAGAACACTCAAGCTGATGAATCTGCCCAGATCACTCTTCAGCGAGCATCTACATGCGCCTTCTCCCTGGAACAAGCAACGTTCAAGTCATGCAACTATCTGGCCCTGGTGAATATCCCTGCTGACAAACCATAATTCAATGATGGGGCTACATTCATCAAGGCTTGCCCTTTGATGTATGCATTTGTTCACAACCCCATAGGCATCACTGCTCATCTTCAAGCCTATGGTTCACTACACACTGCACCACTCTCATTACTGACAAGGGAAACAAACTCCCTGCAATCGGGTTTCAGATTCCTACTCATGGGTTCTTTGCATTCACTGTTGGTTTCCTGCGAAATGCTCTCTGCCTCCCTGCTAGAGGTAAGAATCAGAAATGAGCCCCTGAGCCCACCAAGGAACAAATTGCTGAATTCCTGGATTCCATTGGTTATGTTTGAGAAGATCCAGCTGATAAGAATGTCGGCTCGAAGATGGAGAAGAACAGACTTCCTGCCAGATGGCAATACTTCTTCACCCAGGTGATTCAATGCCTGGGTTCTAAGATGGGCTCCCAAGACCAAGCGAGCAAGCACTATCAAGATATGGGCTTCGCTCTCTGCACCAACTACCTACTAAATTACGCTGACCACATCTTCAGCGACATGTACAACAAGGTGGGCGCTGCAAAGATGGAGAAGTTCATTCCCTATCCTAGGTTCTTCGCAAACATCATGGAGTTGGCGTTCAAAGATGAGTATCCAACTGTTGCCACCCAAAACTTCTCTATGGTAGGCAAGAAGTCGCTAGATGTTGCTGAACATCCAGGAGATGCGCCTTACACCTCCTACATGATGAAGCTTATCAGCGAGGCTTTTCCTGTGCCCATCTCACTTACAAACCCATCAATGAGTATCCAAGGCACCTCCTCCCCTCTAAAGCGAAAGGAGCCGAGTGAAGGTTACAAAAAGACCATCGCTCAACAGCCCCATACCAAGAAACAAAAGAAGGGAGTCTCTCAAAAGACTTCCCTCTCTAACAGAGGCGTACTACCAACGCCATCCTCAGCCCTTGCCACGACAACGGTCTCTACATCCGTTGCCACTTCATCAGCTCTACCACCATACTCAACGACTCAGGTCACTGAGAATGTAATAGCTAGCTACGCTGAAGCTGGAACAGGTAATACAATCACTGCCATCTCCTCTTCTTCCACCATCTCTTCTTTGGTCCTCACATCGACTAGTGATTCAGAGATAGTTGTCCCTATCTCTGGTGAAGTTGAATTGCACGCTGTCCACACTTCAGTATTGTTTCGACAATCTGAATCATGGAAGGCCATTAACAAAGGACCTTAGAATGTTTCTCATAAACATTCTAAGAAACATGCTAGTGATCCTCTAGACACTACCCTCACCTGTGGTATCCCTGAGAATAATCCTCATGATACTCTCAAGGCTAATAACATGTCTTTCTGTCACCCCTCATCTAACCAGAGTACTTTTTGGCTGCTCCGTCTATGTTGTCAATAGGTATCGAACCTCCTCTCTCAACCTCAGCGACTACTACCACAACCAAGGCTGCTACTCTTTCCAGCAGTAGCAAGGGGACAACGCTGCAATCTCCTCAACCACAGCCCACTGAAGTGTTACGCAAGCTGAAACTGGAGAAGTTTGCAACGAAGCTCCCTGCCTTCCCTGTTGAGATACCCAAGATTGTTCTTCCCAACCCCACATTCCCTGCAATTGACTTTTTAGTCAATGAATGTGCTCACACCAGGTCAAGGGTTGACAATCTTCAGATGTCAGCTGAGTACATCTTCCGCACAGTCGTTGGTGCTCCCGAAGTGAAGGCCACTGTGAATAATATATACACTGACATCCAATCAGTGAAGGCGGACAACTTGGTTCACGGGCAAGCCATTTCCAAGATGGAAAAGGCCATCGAGGCTCAAGGCCAAGTGCTCGAGTCAATTCAGAAGACTCAATCCGATATGATGCAGATATTATCAAGGATTGCTTATGCGGGCCCTTCATTCACTGCTGCTGATCGGACCTCCCTAGGTCAGGTTCTCTAGAACCAGTCTGCGCACACCGATTCTCTCAGAGATATTGGTTCAAATGTGCGTACTATGGTGGTGCACGTTCTCCCTGATGACAACATCGAGGGGGAGAGATGTGCCAAAGAGCTAGCTGATGAGATAATTGGAAAGGTGAACGAAGCAGTCCCTGGCATTCCGATATCTCCTTACATTCAGCAAGAGCTCGATCCTACCTTCGTCGCTAAAGAAGAAGAAGAAGAAGGAGAAGAGAACGATGAAGATGATGATGATGATGAGGAAATCCCTCACTATGGAGGAGACAATGATGATGATGATGATGATGACGATATCCCTCCTGGCGCAAGCCAATTTTTGTACATATATAGTAGACCATGCAACTTCATGCCTGAGATTGTTAACAAGGATCCTTTGGGGGACGGACCACCTCCTTCTCAAAGACAGTCCGATCCCTCAGGGACAGGAAAACAAGTAGTGGATCTTGAATCCATCCCCGCACACTCTAAGGGGGAGACTGCTGTTGAGGTAACCCTTCCTCTCATACCCTTTTATTCCTTCATCTGAACCTCCAACCTATCCATCTTTTCCTCCTCCTGATTTGGCACTGATACTCCTCTCTCTACCTCACCTATTCTCAGTGAGTCTAGTCCCCCAAAGGAGTCCACTTTTATGAGGGAACCTTCGTGTGAAGTTCAGTTCTTGTACATATCGGAGACTGACTCTGAAGACGAAGAAGGCCTTATCCCAAGGCAGCGTGTACATAGGATTCCAATAAGCGAGCCAGAAGAAGAGGAAAGGAGAATAAACTTCCTAAGGGAGCTGGAAGCCAAAAGAATAAAGGTGCCTAACACCGCTGAACCAGAAGAACCAATACCAATCAGCGTGGTGGATGAATTCTACTTCTTGTCTAAGGAAGAGAGAACCCAAGCCCTTGAAGCTCAGCGTATCAGGGATAAGAAGATGAAGCAAACAGAGAATAATCTTGAACTAGCCAGAAGAATACTCAGGGAGGCTGTCGTAAGAGATGAAGCGACTATGAAGCTTAACGAGAAAAGTGAAAGAGTCGCTGAAGCTCTGGTACAAAGGGAGCTGTCTCGAGAAAATATGAATGTGAATCCCATCCATGCTCAAGAAAGGATCCTAAGTGCGCTGACAATGGAAGATAAAAGCCACAGAGAAAATGAACTACGCTGGTGCACTTAACGATTCAATTATCGGGTGTCTGACTCTAAAATCATTCGTGCTACTATTGAAGGACGCACTTCTAAGAAAAGTGGTATGCAGGTACATGTACGAATGTACAGGCAGTCGTCATGCGAAAAGGAAGAAGCCCGGTTGTTAAAGTTCTATGGATACTTTGAATGATTGGAAATAAGCGACGCCATTCAGGGGTCCAAATCAAAGTTCTAAGATGTGGTTGAAAGAGTGTTGGATCAGCTTTTGCATAGGATGTCTCAGCACGCTCAAGTTCCTCCTCTCCCTGAGCCTTCAAGAAGAAAAAGATCAAGCGCTGACGAAGGCCCCTCCAACAAAAATGAATATGAAACTAAGTTCACCTACGGCAGTATCCTTGGCATCTAGATATCCCTGATATCTCTAATCTTAATGTCTCTCTTCCTCAAGGCTTACAGCTAGCAGAAGGCGATATCATCACACTACCTGAAGCTGGTATGGTGTTCTTAGATAATGATGGTTTCCTTGGATTCTTCAGAAACCCAGAGATCACAAAGGCCTCCTCAAGATTTGTCAAAAAGTATTATACTATCACTGCTGGGCAAATACTGGACCTATGTTGAGACAAAAGAAGATCTAGCTAAACGAGTTACTAAGAAGACAAGAGAGACTCTCTGACTAGTTGGCAATTTCTATTCCTTTGTAACATTTTTCAGTGTTTTGTACTTTACCTACAATTGTAATTTCATTTTCATTGTAATTCTTTAGATTATCTATAATGAAATTTAAATGAAGTACTCTACTCCATTTGTGTACTGAAAAGATCCCTGAAAAGAGTAAATGGGACAATGAACATAAGAGTTTTAAATTCTTAAAAAAAACCTCTTTACTCAGTGATATTTCTCTCTGAAATTTAATCAGTGAATGTACTAAAAGCTTCCAGACTTGTAAATATTTTCTAAGTACTAATCTGTGAGATCTTTTTCAGTTAGTCTACTTTTATAATTGAGTTTCATTTATAAGGATATGAAATCACAATATTTACAAGTCTGGAAGCTTTTAAGTCCTTACTAATCCCTTCAAGCAAATTTCCTATGTTGCTTAATCATAATCAAATAGGGGGAGATTGTTGATCATAACTCCTCTCAGTGATTTGAATATGATTCCTCTGAATACTTAGTGAAAATTCCATTTATAAGTTTAAGTTCAAATTCAACGACAGCACACGCTGATTGTACTCAGCGATCGTTGAAACTTAGGAACCTTAAACTTATCTCTGAAGATCTGAAGAACAACATTCACACCACCAGAATATTCAGCGAAAGTCGAAGACCAAGCTGAAGATAAAGATAATCAGCTCGTGATCTGAAGCGGTTCAATGATAGCAAAGGATTGTCTAGATAGAAGTGTGATGTTTTGCAAGACCTCAGCGATACTCTGAAAGTTCATCCTTGAAGTTTCAAGTTCATTGATCAAGTGAAGTCTAAAGCAAGATCAATGTTGATCTTATCCTCGATGCACAAAATTCAAACCTTATACTATGTTAGAAAAGGATGTACAGATTGTCTCTTATGTCCCCATCATATCTGATATGGTAGTACTGTTCACACGCGGCCAACAGCATGGTTGATTTTGAACAAAGGACAAGCTTCAAATGAAAGCTTGACACGTGGCATATACCTTTTGTCTTGCATTAATTGCAAACGGGTATAAATAGATGAAGATCTCTTCTTCATCTTCATGCATGCTACTTTCTATTTTCTCAAACCTCTGCATCTTTTTTTTCTTACTTCCTTGTGCATCAAACTGTGTGATTTCTTAAGTTACAATAGAATAGGTTTGTTTACTTGTTCTAATTTCGCTTGTAACTGTAAATTTGTTTATTCAATATAAACTAATTTAAAAACTAAAAATTTGTGAGTTTGTATTCAACCCCCCCTCTTCTACAAACTGTTTCTATATTCATTGAACTCTTGTAGATTCCTTTGGGACCAACAAGTTGCATCAACCCTCATTTGGAAATATTCTGAATGATTAGAGACGCCTTCGACAATTCGAAGAAATAATTCTTTGGGCACTCGGAACCTTGTTCTAAACATACAAGATGGATAGATTGGGTTATCTGCAAAATAATCTTTAAAAAGATGAGTGTGCACATCTTCACAACCTTGATGCAAATATTTTTTTTGCCTCGAGGATAGTTCGAACTTTCATCTTCTTTGCATATTTCTTCAAGGATCTTGAACAATTCTTCCTCTTTATCATTTGAGGATTCTTCTGTTAGTAACTGATTTCTATACTCATCGCTTTATTCACATTTTTAAATTACATTGTTGAAAATGTGTAAATTTGAAAGATATGTAGGTTTATAAATATATCTTGGTATTTTTATAGGATTGTAATTTTAATGTAGGTTGGTAAAGGTTATGTTTTTAATGTAGGTTGGTAAAGGTTATGTTTTAATGTAGGTTGGTAGTAGTTCTAGCAAAAATTACAAAAGATTAAGATTACATTAACTAATGAAGGATAATTAACTAATTATGGAAATTAAAATTACATTAACTAATTAATACTAATTCTCCGAGTTAGTATACTCGTCCCACAAATGATCAATTAATGCATTTCGAAGTTCAAAGTGAACATCTTTATCGTTGACTTTTTTATGTCGAGCAAGAAATTGTTTAAGTCCACCATTGTTATCATTCACCATTTCAACTCCCACGTCTTATTAGGCTTTTCAGAAGAATCTTAATAGACTTTTCAGAAGAATCTTACCAGTATTTTCGTTAGAAGAATCTTACCAAACTTTTCAGAAGAATATTACCAGACTTTTCAGAAGAATATCATTTGGAGTGGAGTGAAAATTTTATGTATAAATAGTTGGCCATTCGATAAGATAAATCACACAAACATTAGCTTCAACTTAGTTTTCTATCGACCTATTGATCATAAAAATGTCTTCATCAATCCGAAGTGTAGGCTACAAAGATCCATAAACGTAATTGTTATTGTAATTGTCACTACCACTTACAATGTAACTATCAATACGGAGATATAAATTTATGTCATTGTTATGTTGATGTATCTCAAAATCCAAAAGTCGGTCGAAACCAAACAAAAGATAAGTTTTGGGCAAGAATAGAAACTCAATATCATGCAACTCAGCCGTTAGCAACCAATCCTCGACCAAGAAGATCATGGGTAACACGAATATCTTGCATTCTGAAAGCTACCAAAAATTTACAAGGGTGTATCAATTAAGTTCAAAACAGGAATCCAAGCGGTGCTTTTGAACAAGATATCGTAATTATTTATTGTTTTAGTTGATCATTATTTTATTAATTTAAATATAACATGTATTTATTTATAGATGAACGAAGTGAAAGAGATGTTAAAACTGGACGCATCCTACAAGAGGAGATTTAAGTTTGATCATGTTTCGAACCTCAAAAAAGATTTTGATCATCCTACAAATGGCATTGCATCGACTCAATATCAACGACAAAGTCCTTATTAATCACCTTCTCCCGGTTATGGTTCTTCGTCGGGGACAGATGCCAGTTTACCCTCGTTAGAGAGACAATGAAATTATGATGCAAAGGTATGAAGCTCAAATTCATAAAAATGCAATAGGTGAAAGGTTGGCGGATAACAAAATTATGTTGACTGATCTAAGTTCTATCACCGATCTCGTGTCTTTTGAGGTCATAAGAAGTGAAAAAATTCGAATGATGAAAAAGAAAACAGAAGAACCTCAGATTGATACGTATGGACAAGGATTAGAATATCAAAAGATCTCAATATCGAGCATCTCAACATCAAGCATCTAGAGAAGAAGACGTTCAAGAACAAGTGGAAGAATCTCAAGACCAAGCAGAAGGATCTCAAAACGTGGCAGAAAACTTTAGTCACTTTATGGCTAACGGAAACAATTGGACGTTTTAATTTATGCCTTAGTTTTTAAATTTTCCGTTATGCAACTACGTTTATTCGGTATTTATGTATGTTTAACTTTATTATGAATTTTTATTTTATTATTTTATCTTAATGTTAAATTTCCTTTGTCTTATTTTACAATTTATTTTATATATATATGGCGATGGTTTCGGTTGCAAACAGGGTTATCTTTGCAAACCAATCTACACCTTTCATTTATACTGAATCCGGTGGCATGAATGGTAATTATTATGAAGTTCAAGATTTTTTGTAAGGCAAAATTATTACGCCGAGGGTATTATCGACATTAGAATACGATTCGACGATTAAAGAAAATGGCAAAGATTCTCCAGGGATCATTCCCCGAATTACACTTCTTCTAATTGAAGACGATTTCCGATAATGACAGGAGAGGTTGCATTCATAATCGTAATCAACAATCTTTGGATAAGATGTATCACCCGAATAGAGGTGTGAATCTTATTACTCAAAAATAGATTAGTTCTTCTTAAACATACTTACATTAGAGTTTTTATCGATCGATTCGGTAAGAAGGCCTAGTGAACAGATCAGAATGAAGACGTCTTTTTCAATGTTCAAGATCACGACTGATAACCCAATGTTATTGGACGAAGAAGAATCCGATAAATAGGTCATTTTATCGGAACACAAGGTGGAGTAATAGTAGAGGATGCATTGGAATATTGGATTCAATCGATCACATTAGCTCTGAAACCTGTAATAGAACTTTATTATATACAATAGTTAAAAAAAACCCTAGTTCAATGTTCATAATTATTGGTTAACTGCTTGCACTTTTAACAGTGATAAACTTTGGATTATTTTTCTTCACTGTAATCAATATAAAGCATGGTGAATACTAAAAGAACTTTGGATCATTAAATGGCTTAGGAAACAGATAGCCATTAATTGAAATCAACCATTGTAATAGGAAAGTTGGGGGAAAAATAAAAATTAGAGAATAAGAAACATTTATGACAGTTATTTCATTAAATTCTTTTTAGTCAACCAGGGGTAAATTGATATTGAAAGCTGCAAAGACAACAAGAACTGATATTCTGTTTCATGAAATAATGTTATCAACTATTGTGTTTCACTCATCATTTTGTGTATGATTAGTTAATTTGGGAATGAATGAGCATGAAGTGTCAATAATGTTTAATGGGTAAAGTAAGCATCATTAATCATAGTACATATTCATGAATCATAGTTTTTATTATTCGTAGTGCATATTCATGAATCATAGATTCCATTATTCATAGTGCATATTCATGAAGCGAAGTTTCCATGAATCATAGTGCATATTCATGAATAGTGTTTGTTTCCATTCATGAAGCAACGTTTCCATGAATCACAGTGCTTATTCATGAAGCGAAGTTTCCATTAGCGATAGTGTATATTCATGAATCATAGTTTCCATTAGTCATGGTGTATATTCATGAATCAAAAACTTGTTTCAATAATTTTTTATTAGATTTCCCAGATAGTGTGGACTTGGTAGCTGAGATACAGATGATGAGCTTATTCAATGCTCGCAGAAAATAAAAGGTAACGATGAGTTGAAATCATGAACATATGTAGTAAAAATCATTCTTGTTGTCTATTAACCATAATGCTACTTATTTTGCAGAAAATGGTGAATCATCGCACAACCCAAAATTATCAGGTGAAAACTCATTATTCGTCAATAAAAATTCATAATACATATAGCATGCATCGTGATATATTTTTTTTGTGATAGGAGTCGAAACACTTTTAAAAGCCTTTCAATGGAAGAACGAAACAAACACTTGGATGCAACAACAACTATGAATTGAAGGCTGTAATGTAAGAAAATCATCGATCGGGACATCCAATGTAGAAGGTGATTATTTTATGCAGTTATATGCTATTTGTTCAAAGATCAAGCAACCATTATAAATAATTATTTAACACCAAGTTTTTCCATAAATTGGCAGTAATTGTAGCTGACTCATCGAGGCGCCTTGCCCGAAAAGCTTCATCCACAATTATAAAAGAAAAAGCATATAGATGTGCAAAAAAGGCAAAAAGGGAAGAGTGTTCATTGGATGACGGGGTTAAAGGTTCAAAGTACTTAGAACTAGAACATCACCAAGAACCTTACAATGACACAATTTTTAACCTAAATTTGGCTCAGAAAAATGCAGCTGCTGCCATGGGTTTGGGATCATTATTGGATATGACGATAAATGGTATTCCTTCAAAGTTAGGATTCTTTGTGGTGGATAGTTTAGATACTAGCAAAATGATATTGCGAATGGGTAATGGTAGGATTCCTATAACGATTGACTCAATTCATGAGTTACTTGGGTTACCACTAGGAGGAGTGGACTTGTTGGCCGCATATGACTTAGAGGGTGGTGAAAACATAAAACAAACATGGAAACGCAATTCGATAAGCATATGATGCGACCAACAGACGTCATGAATTTAATAATACAATCTCAGGACTCAGGTTTTTACTTCAAGATAAATTCCATTGTTCTATTTGTCAATCTAATGGCAGAATGCAAAGGAATGGGTAGTTGCATCTACACATTTTTATCAAAGCTGAGAAATGAAGAGATGGTTAACAATATCGACAGGTGCAAATTTATCTAGAAAAAATCAAGGCGAGTTTAGATAAATGGAATCGTGATGATGAAATTTGATTTTACACAGGACCACTTACATACCCGACGGTGATGAACTCATTAAACACATTTAACAACGATAATATGATTTACATTACTTTGCATTAATTATTTTATTCACTGAATTGCAGGTTCTATACGTTGACTAAATGATTAGCGAAAGAGTAGAGGTTTAAGAAAAGAAACCATCTTTGTCTGCATTGAATATTGGGTTAATCAAAAGGAGGAAAGCAACAAAGATAGAGGATGGAGGATTCGGTAAGTTTAAGTTAAGGAACAAATACAACAACCAAGTCCAACAAGAAAAAATGAGCAGTTTTGACAAAGAACATGAAAGAGTCAGGGCATCAAAAATTGATGTGACAGAAGATGTAAGTGATTAATGATCACCTTTTTTTAATTATTTTGTATCATCATCGAACGATGAAATCCATATGGCGTTCATATTGTAGGGGTATAAGATGTTGATCAATAACAACATTCATTCAATTAGACAACTACGGTTGGAACTGATAAATTGATTGAAGAAGCTGGTAAAAAAATTCACAGAGTGATGCGATAAAGACACTGAAAGCTGAAATGGCAGAAATGTTCATTATTTGTAGCTGGGGTGAACTATTGACACCAAGAAGATCTCCTATAGGTCCATCGACATCACCTTACACAACATTGTTGGTAAGTGAAGAAAACCAAGTAGACATTTAGGGTAGTCCTGGATTTGAGAAGGCAGTTGTGGAAACAACAGAAAGAACGAAGAAAAGATCGTTGATAAAGAAGTCAATACCACAAGTAGACCAACTAGATTTTGATCCATTCGATCTAGGAATAAGTCCTGTAAAGAATGTGTAACAAGTAAAAATGGTTGCAAGTGCTGGAACATATTAAGTACGTACAAACAATAAGGGAAAGGAAAAGGAAAAGATCAAGGATGAAAATGAGGGATTAACCAAAGTACGTAGAGATTTGAATCCTGAGTTGACAAGCGAATCAATCGACAGTGAAATGAAAAATGATAATTGACTCGCAGAACTGTTAAAGTGGGTGATCACTTGAAATCACCGTACGTGGTAAGAACAGCTGACTTCAATATCACTTCAGAGGAGAGAAGGATTCATGATTGGGCCTTGTCTGGACTGAGATCAAAATAGTAAGTACTACATCACAATTACTTTACTATTTTATTAGAATATTTAGATTACATAAATAACCATTAGAAAAAACCAAAAAAATTGGCAGCGATGCTGTTTACCATGCCAATGATAGGCTGAACATAATCTGTATTGGACTTGAAAGCTTGGCCGCGTCAAGGACTTTTACTATGGTGAATGTCATAAATGGTTGGGCAGGGATTCTCAACTACGATGAACGATACAGGAGCAATGAATCAATCATACGTTATTTTCTCACTCTTGACGTTATGGTAATGAAACCCCACAAAACTTACATATTCACATTTACATCTGTATGCATCTATTAAAAAAATTAGTAACATGTTTATATTATTAAATATTATTAGGGTGATCCACAACTACGAATGCGGTTTCTTGAAAAGAGGACCTAATATAATATTCTTCGAAACACTCTATTTTCAGCTTTAGGGAATCGGAATGACATATTTCAACTGAAGAACATTGACTTGGTAATTTCATAATCTTTGAATCTAAAAATATAATAACATATTTTGACATACATCCGTATCAACAATCAACTTCAATATTTGTAGGCTTTCTTTCCAATGTCAGATAGTGATGAATATTACGTGGTTGTTATGAATCTGAAGAAACCATCGGTTAGAATTTTTGACAACCAAATTTTGGAAAGGACCAGACGATGAATCACTATTGAAGAAGTACAAATACGTAACGGATATCTTGGTAACATTCTTCCTTTATTTTATTATTACAATCACATGAAATGAATGTTGTTTTTGGGGTTTTAATATTAGGCTAAGAAAGAGTAGGAGATTTCAACTACTTATAGCTTTCAAGGCGAGTGATCACTATCCTTAAAGCAATTTCGTCCCCACCGTATGTGCTTTGGGATTTGGCGAATCGCTTCTCAAGATACAATGAAGCAACTTTTGTAGAATGATTATAACACCACACTAGTGGTGATAATCCTGGTTAAACTATTGAGTTTCAAGGATTTCAAGAAACTAAGAAGTTGTGTTTCTGTAGCAACACAACCTTTAGCAATTTAGTATATATAAAAAAAGTTGTTAATTTTGGTTTCTAAAGTAGGTATATATAGGCATAAACGACAGCCCCCTTGAACATTTACGAATTTACAGTTTTGTGACAGTTGGCATTTTTTGTGACGGTTTGAACAGTCGCAACTGTTCCAACAGGTGCCATATGAGAAACTGTCATCATTTGCGACGATCTAATGAACCATCACATCTGTTCGATGGTACCCCTTACTCAACCGTCACTTTTAAGGACCGTCGCAATTGTTGGAAGCACTCTTTCACGGACCGTCGCATCTGATCATTTGAACCGTCACGAATGAACCATTTGCAATGGTTCGAAGCAAAAGGAATTTAGGCGGCTACAAGTGGCTCGCGATGATGCGTGTGTGCGAAGTGAAAAGTGCGCCATCAAAGCACCAGATTGAGCCCACGCCCATGATCGCGCGCGTAAGGGTGCGTTGCACCCTTGTGGAGCCCCCACCATTTCCAATATATCAAATTAAATATGTAGAAAATGCTTCCATATGTAAACCCACTTAGTTTTCACTCCTTCTTCTATGTGGGACAAGGAGAAACCCACCTAAATAACGTTTTCTCTTGCCTAAGACTCAACCCAAAATAGACTTTATTTTATTTTGAAAATATACCCAACAATGAACAACACTCACCCGAACTTTTTGTTAATGAACAATTGTTACAACAACAAATGATGATACATCACTTGAAATCAATTGCTCATACGACGGGGAATGACCTTGATGAGGTTCGACAGGAGAGGATTGAGACGGACTGGCCAACAAGATACAACACTTACGATAGTGGGGTATTCTTGATGCTACATATGGAGACATATATGGGAGATCCATTTAAATGGAAAACCGGATTTTCCAGAGAGAGACAGTCACTAATGTGTGTATATTCATATCCACATTTGGTTCACTTTAAGTAGGTTTTTAGGATTTTACTTTAACTTATTTTTATTATCTCGATCATAAATTGAGTCTTTTTTTATTTTACTTTTATTGAGTCTGGAGCTAGGTTGTAGAATTTGGTTATATTCATGCTTATTATGGATAAAATGTTCACAATGTTGTTGCAGTATGTTGCTACAACATCAGCAGGTATTGCTGCAGAAATTGTAACCAGCCCGGTTAGTGGTCCGGTTGGGTTACAAGTGTTTGTTATGGAGATTGTTTATTCTAGTTGAGGAGTAAAGATAAGCTCATCTGATGTAAAAGAAATTGTAACCAACCCGGTTAGTGGTTCGGTTGGGTTACAAGTGTTTGTTATGGAGATTGTTTATTCTAGTTGAGGAGTAAAGTGATACTCATCTAATGTAAAAAAAAGATGCCCTGAAAATGCCATGCAAAGATGTCTTGCTTTTGTACTTAAACATCTTTTAGTTGGTTATTAACCAATGGGTAATACCCATATGTACTTTAAGATTCCCTAAGTTTTCCCTTGCACTATATAAAAGGAGCTAGCCTTGTTCATTTTACACCCCACCTGGACCAAAGCTTCTCACAAGCTTTGGGTCCTTAGTCTTTTATAATATTTCGAAGCTTTTAGTAATTTTTAATTGTTCTTTTCGTTACTGCAGTTGCTACAGCAATCTTTACAGCTTTCAATTTACTTTTCTTGCAATCTTTACTTTCATCTCATTTACGATTATGTCATTTACTTTTATGCATTTTAATTAAGTCATGCTAGGCTAAACACCTTAGTGTGGCTGTAAGTTACGGTTGTGAGATTAAGCCAAGTGTTAGTGGATATTTGCTCTCGCAATAGCAATTTACTTTACTATTCACATTTGGTACAAATGTTTCACCGGGTCTTCTTGACAAAGTGATGCATTTTGTTTTACGTTGGTGAGTTGGACTTAAAATTAAGACAACGTAAACATTTGTATCATATATGTTATAGAGGCTACAAAGAGCTGCTACAATCTCAGGGGTTGTGAAACTATACAGAGAGAAGGGTTAAGTTCTGTACCAATTGGGGTTGATTGCATGACCAAGTGCACCTCAAATTTACGGTCTAAACTGCACTTCCTTGGAAGGCCGCTCAACTGGTGGTGTTGTAGAAAACTATTGTTGCAACAACCTTATTGGTTGCTACAACAATGTTCATTGCACTTTGTTTGCTGAAATCCAATCTGATCTTGCACCCATACTATCTTTTACTTTCTGTTTCATTTCAGTGTTTGATACCAAACTCTCAAAGATATTTTCCCTATGAAGCATCATTGCTTCCACAAAATCTCTTGAAATCTTACTTTAGGTTTGACTTGTTGAAAATCCTTGTTAGACTTAATTTTGCATGTAAAAGTATGGTTCAGAACTTATCTTGAAGAACAATGTAAACTCTCCAGAAGAAAGTCTCTCTAGAAGACAACCACTTCAGAAGTGCAGTTCACGATCCAGAAGATTGAGCATTATCTGGATATTACTTAAGGGACTACGTGCGTGCCTAAATGATGTAGCAAGTCATGCCTTCCATGCGTAACTAAATCTGTTAGAGGACTTGCTTATGTGTCAATACGTGATAGGCTAGATTTTTCTCAACTAGATTTTTCTCGTTTTAAACTACTGTTCTTCATTCTACCCTGTTCTACGAGTTTTTATTGTTCTTATACAATTTTTTCTCAAAAACAGTGATATTTCTAGTTTAAATCTGAGTTTTGTTATTCATCGATCAATTGTTTCAAGTTCAGTGAGTTAAATCACATCCGATTTCAAACTTCTTCTCGAAATTCTCGTACTCTGGCAAATAGCAAATCCAAATTTAAATGCCATGTACATTTCAGGTTCACTGACTAGACCTCCCACTCTACTCAGGGATGAATATCCCAGTGGAAAATTTGAATGATCAATTTCTTTGAAGGTCTAGATCTCGATCTATACTCTTATGTGCTAAATGGTCCCTATATTCCAGTAACTAATATTCCTCGTATACCTTCTTTTGCCATTACTGAAGAAATCCCAACAAGGCAGATTCCAAAGGATAGAAAGGACTGGAATGAAGAAGATAAAAAGAAAAACGAAGTTGATCAAAAGGCAAAAAGACTTCTCATCATGGAACTTCCCAATGAGATTTTCCAATCTCTAGATCAATGTGATTCTGCTAAAGATCTATGGGATCAGTTAGCTAATCAACTTGAAGATGGATCCAAGATGAAGAAAAATAGAAGAGCTCAACCACTAAATGAGTACAACAATTTTCAGGCCCTTCCAGAAGAAACTCTTGAGCTGACTTATCACAGATTCAATACATTGATAAATCAATGTAAGAGATGTGACATTATCAGATCAAAGGAAGACAACAATGTTCTATTTCTCAAACGTCTGAATCCTGAATGGTCAAATTTATCAATGTCACTAAAAGCAAATCAAGATCTGGAGCAGTGGTCTCTACATGATGTGTTTGGGACTTTTCCGACCCATGAGAAGGAGGTGCTATTAAAGAAAGTAAGTGTTGGTGGTCCCTTGGCCCTTATTTATGAAACCAGAGGGTCAGGGAGAAGGAATAGAGAAGCTGAGAAGAAAGGGAAGAGCAAGGCTCTAATGACAGAAGCTGATACAGAAGCTGGGCTTTCTGGATCAGAAGATGATGAAATCAATGCTTTTTCCGAGTCTCTAGCTCTTATTACCAAACAATTCACAAGAAAGTTCGGTAATCGTTCATTTCAGAATAGAGGAAAGTATTACAACAAAAGTGAACGCCCAACTCAATCTTATGTGCCCAAACAAGAAAGTCCAAGGGTAGAAAAGACAGAAGCTGAGAAGAGAGAAGAAGAGAAGAAGAAGAAGAAGAAGAAGAAGAAGGATGTTTGCTACAGATGTGACAAACCGGACCATTATTCTAAAGACTGCAAGGGAGCTCAAATCAAAGATGACTTGTATTACAAAAACAAGTACAAGTATAACAGAGATGAGAGAGTGAAAGTTTCTGAAATAGAGAACTGGTGTTCTGACCAATCGAGTGATGCAGAAGCAATGTTCTATGGAATGGCCACAACTAGCGATGCAGAAGATCAGATCTCTGAAACACCGGTTTGCACTACTTCTGAACCTTCTGAACTTGAGCAAACAATTTTAAACCTGACTTTTGATTTTGAAAATCTAAAATAGAAGCTTAAAAATGAAAGGAAAGTCAGAAAAGATCTGGAAAAATCCTTCACTCTTATTGAAAGAAAAATATTTTTAAAAGAGAGATGGAGATTCTCACTAAAGAAAAACAAGAACTCTCTATGGAAATTCAAAATATTTCTAAACTTAAGAAATCCACAGAAAGTTCTTTAAAAGAAGAAATAAATGAACTTAATAAACTTCTGTTGGCTAAGGACAAAGAGCTTGAATCAAAAGAGAGTGACATATTAAATTCTGTAGCACTAAAAAATTACTTTCAAAAGGAAAGGAAGTTTCTGCACATTGATCTTTAGAAGAAGGAGCTCTTGATTAAAAAATATCAAGATGCTCAGAAGGTGCATGAACAAATAAATACACAAGTTGGAAAAACAGGTCTCGGTTTTGACGAAGTGGATCCTTATACATGTAAAAAGAGGTCTACCTTAGATTTTATCTTCTATATAGGAAAGGAACAAAAACCTGATTTTCTTGTTTTATGTGAACAATCTGTTTTTAAAAGATCTAAATATAAGAATGGACATCGAGTTAGAAAACTCAAGTATAAAAACGTAAAATATTCCTCTGGTGGGGAAGATTCGTAAATCAAATCAAGTTGATATAAAACAAATCCAGAAGAAAAATAATCTTTTCAACATTGGTTCATTCACTCATATTACTTTGAATCCAGAAGCAAATCAGTTCATACCCACAAATACAGAAGAAGATTTAAGAATCAAGTTTCAAACAGATCTTCTTAAGGCTCTGGATGAGTGTACTACTCAAAATAATACAAAACTTCAAACTTTATCTCTTCAAGAGGAAAAACAAGAAAAATCTACATCTTTTGAAAACTATCCAGAGATTACTCCCTGTTCATTTATAGATCTAAATCTTTCTCAAGAAAAAGATAACGATGAGTTTGATGCTTATCCCTAGGAAAACGAAGATCAAAATTATGATGATTTATTTGACATGTCAGATAAATTACTCACTAAGTTTGAAAATCGTATGCCTTCTACTTACGTTCTAGTCAAAATTTGTATAAAGAACAACTCTATTGTTTTTCTATATGCAAATGAGACACCAGAAGTAAGGGCTACTGGACCAGAAGTTGAAAAACTTTTGAATGGTATACCTCTGAACTCTATCCCTCCAAAGGAATAGAGAAAAGTGTTTCCCATTCATCTAGATTTCCTAAATATGTGCATTCAAGCTAAGTCCTGTCTTGATCTAGAAAAGGAGGCAGAACTCAAGCAAAAACAGAAAAATGAGCAACAGCCTCAGAAGAACATAAAGTTCACTCGTGCACAGAAAGAAAAATGGGAATTTAATGCTCGACCTTCTATTTTAGTGAGATATCCAAAAGATCAAAAGAAGTGGATAGCCAAGAAGAAGCCAACAGAGAAGAACTCACACGTTTAAGAGAATAAGTGTAGCCTAGATAAGAAGTTCATTCGAACAACTGATGATATAATAGACAAAAATAAAAATTCTTGTAATTATCATTCCAGAAATGAGAATTCAATGAAATCTTTTATTTCTCAGAACTCTGAATGCTTTTCTCTGTTACTAAAATTAAAACAGTTTTTCTTAAGTCCACACTGCTTTCCTTCTGACTTCAAGACAACCAAAAATTTTAAAAGTCAGAAGAAACAGAAGTCTCAAATCAAGACAGGCAAACCAGAAGTCTCTCGAAAACCTGTAAAATCACAAAACCAAAAAGAAAAATCAACTGTGAAATCCAAACCTAACTATAAAGGACCCATTATGAAATGGGTACCTAAATCTCTTTAATTCTGTATTGCAGAAACAACGTGCGCACATATGGTATCTTGACTCTGGATGCTCGAGGCACATGAGTGGAACCAGAAACTTACTCCCCATGTTGAAAGACAAAACTGGTGGAGCAGTAACGTTTGGAGAGAATGGAAAGGTTCAAATAAAGGGTTATGCTACAAGAAGGAAATGTCACTTTATCAAAAGTGGCTCATGTCTCTGGACTAAAACATTATCTTCTGAGTGTAAGTCAACTTTGTGATACTAAGATGAAAGTTATCTTCGATGAAAAGCATTGTTACTTACTTTCTTAGGCAGGAAAAGAGTCATGGAGAGCCAACAGAAAAGGTAACCTTTATATGATGAATTTCACTTCTAAAGATGGAACATAAACTCTCTGTGTCATCTCCAAGAAGAGTGAAGTAGCTTGGCTCTGGCATCATAAGCTTTCTCATCTTAACTTTCAAATTCTTGAGATGCTTGTGAAGCATAACCTGGTTGAGGGCCTCCTAGAGGTTCACTTCCAGAAGGATGATCTTTGTCCAGCGTGTGAAATGGGTAAAATCAAAAGAGATTCCCATAAGACAAAGAGTGATCATTCTTGTCCCAGACCTCTGCATATGCTACATGTTGACCTATGTGGTCCCATTGTTGTGCAAAGTCTATTTGGTAATAAGTATATACTTGTGTTTATTGATGAATTTTGTCGTTATACTTGGCTTGCCTTTGTAAGACAGAAATCAGAAGTCCCAGGTGTATTAACTAACATGATGAAGAGGATTCAAGTGCTTCTACAAAGTAAGATTCAAAAGTTGAGAAGTGACACCGGTACTGAATTCAAGAATGCCAAACTTGATGAATATCTAAATAATGAAGGAATATCACAAAACATGTCAGCTGCACGAACTCCTCAACAAAATGGTGTGGTGGAAAGAAGAAATCGCACTTTGGTTGAAGCCGCAAGAACGATGCTTGCAGCTTCTGGACTACCCACACACTTCTAGGTTGAGGCTGTCTCAACTGCATGTTTTACACAAAACAGATCTATCATTGTCAAGAGACATCCCAAAACTTCTTATGAGCTTATCAATAATAGAAAACTTACTGTTAAATTCTTACATATCTTTGGTTGCAGGTGCTATATTCTCAATGATCGAGAAAAACTTGGAAAATTCGACAAGAAATCTGATAAAGCCAAATTCTTGGGATATTCTCTGACCTCGAAGGCTTTCAGAGTTTTACAATTTCAGAACCAAGACAGTTATGGAAAGCATCAATGTAGACTTTGATGATTAGGCACAATTGACTTCTGATTATTCAGATTCAGAACTCAAGCTTAACAACGTAACTTCTGACTATCTCTCCAGTACTAGAGAATCTGAGATCGATGCTATATTTGACGTCTTTCTTGGCGAAGAAGTTCCTTCTGCAGAAATAGCCAGAAGTATCCCATTGAAACCAACAGAGGAACCACACCCTTTTGAATCAATCATCTCTGGTCCCTCTGATTCACATTCCACTTTTGATGCAGAGATACCGAGTAGCATGTCCATTCCTATACCATTTACTTCAAATGAAGCCCAGAGGACACTATGTCTCATCCTGATGCATAGAGCTTTGTTCTAGATCCACTTTCCTCCGTGCCTTCATTTGAGGGGGAGAAACTTGGCTCCTCTCCAATATAGAACTCTGCACCATAAGCTATCCCATTACATAAAATAGAAATTGTATACCCTCCTGTCTCCCAAACTCGAAGGAAACGATAGACAAAAGACCATTCTTCAGACCAAATCATTGGTGATCCTTCTAGTGGTGTAAAAACCAGATCTGTCACAGCAAATGAAGCTTTCTTTGTCAACTTTCTGAGCATGGTCGAACCAAAAAGAGTTCATGAAGCCTTGCAAGATCCTATTTGGATTGATGCAATGCAGGAAGAACTCCTCCAGTTTGACATAAACAAGGTATGGAAGCTTGTTCCATTACCAAAAGACAAACAACAATTGGCACAAAGTGGGTCTTCAGAAACAAGAAAGATGAAGATGGAATTGTTGTCAGAAACAAAGCCAAACTTGTTGCAAAAGGATATTGTCAAGAAGAAGGCATTGATTTTGATGAAACCTTTGCTCCAGTAGCAAGGCTTGAAGCAATTCGATTGTTTCTAGCTTTCTCTGCATACAAGGATTTCAAAGTCAATCAAATGGATGTCAAATGTGCCTTTCTGAATGGCAAACTAAAAGAAGAAGTCTATTATAGCGACCCCTGGTCTTGAAAGTGCAAGTCATCCAGACTATGTCTATCTTTTGGACAAAGCTCTGTATGGACTAAAACAAGCTCCACGAGCCTGGTATGAATGTCTATCAAAGTTTCTGATCAACAATAAATATGAGAAAGGTAAAATCGATACCACTCTGTTCATCAAGCGTTGCAAAGGTGAGTTAACCATGGTTTAAATTTATGTGGATGACATTATATTTGGTTCTACAAATCAAGCAAAAGTTGAGTTGTTTTTAAAATTAATGGAAAGTGAATTTGAAATGAGCATGATGGGAGAACTAACATTCTTCCTAGGGCTCCAAGTCAAACAGACAACCATATGCATCTTTATAAATTAACCCAAGCATGTCTCTAACATTTTAAAGAAATACAAACTTCACAATTCCACAACTCTGAAAACACCAATCTCACCTAATTCTAAACTTGGCTCTGATCCCTCAGGGAAACAAGTAGATGTCAAAAATTACAGAGATATGATTGGATCTCTTCTGTATTTAACTGCAAGCAGACCAGATATAATGTTTGCCACATGTCTCTGTGCTAGATGTCAAGCCAATCCCAAAGAATCTCATTTGGCTGCTGTGAAAAGAATCTTTAGATACCTAAAAGGGACACCCTCTATGGGTCTCTGGTATCCAAAGCATTCTGGCTTTGATTTGATTGCATATATTGACTCAGATCATGCAGGATGTTTATTAGACAGAAAAAGCACCTTTGGAAGCTGTAAACTTCTGGGAAACAGGCTAATTAGTTGGACGTCTAAGAAGCAAAATTGTGTGTCAACTTCCACAGCAGAAGCAGAATATGTTGCTGCTGCTAGTTGTTGTTCACAAGTAATCTGGATGAAGACCCAACTCAGAGATTATGGCCTTGTGTATGACAAAATTCCCATCCTGTGTGATTTTATCGAGTGCAATAGCCATCACAGAGAATCCAGTGCAACATTCAAAGACCAAGCACATTGATGTCATGTATCATTTCATAAAGGATCACGTAGAAAAAGATACAATAGAAATGTACTTTGTTTCTACTGATTTCCAACTTGCTGATATCTTTACAAAAGCTCTAGATGAAAACAAATTCAATTTTCTAATCAGCAAGTTAGGCATGCTTAATATGTGATAAAAGACCAGAATCTATTGTTAAAATAGTTCTTCTGAATCATCCTTATTACTTAAAACTCTGTATCTGTCATCTTCTGAACTCATTTTTCCATCGCAAGCATACAAGAAGCTTCTGTCTGCACTAGAAAAGCCTATGCACCTTAAATTCTGTCTATTGCTCTTACGAATTTTTGATCCAAGCACAGTTAAGGGGGAGCAGATAATAAATGCACGAGTTAAGGGGGAGCAAACTTTAATGCATACTTTAAGGGGGAGAAATTTCTGTTTTTCTGAAAAGAAAAACATTCAGAACCTCTGGCCTAACTCTTGTCGTCAAGGTTACCCAGAAGTCTCTGGTATGTCTATTGATCTTTCTGGGTTACAAATTTTGCAAGTCTAATTGGTATCCAGAACTTCTGTACTATCTATTGCACTCTAGGTTATTGCGCTCTAGGTTATACAGAAGCCTCTGAGTTGTCTTGAAAACCTGCTAAATGAATCTTTCTCTGCAAATTATACATGGCATTCTCTTCTGTACTTTCTCTTGTCGTCAAGGTTATACAGAAGCTTTTAACATGTCTATAATTTTCTCTGTAAAGTCATTTAAATTTGTTCAAACTTTCAATTGGTCCCAAAAAAAATATTCGACCAATTGATTGATTTTAAGATTTTTTTTGAATTCACAAACTTCTGGATCAGTTCACAACTAAAGAAATTTCTTCAGAAAACTTTTCAAAAGTATCATAGTCATTCAGAACTTCTGAACTAACTCTTGTCTCCAAGGTTACACAGAAGCCTCTGGCATGTCTATGACAATTTCTGCTAAGAACATAAGTTATACAGTTGATTCTTTCTTACTTATTTTTCTTCTGAAATATGTTCTTTACAAAACCTCTTTCTAGTCTCAAAACGTTTTTTATAAGACCGGATAGATGACAACTAATACATGCGCCTATTCCTCTCAATGGTTTCTTTTCCTGACACACATACAAATGTCCAAATCTCAAACAATCCAAATATGAACCGCCAGACACGCGTCCAAACCCTATGGCCCGCATGCTGAATCGTTTTCTAGCCCACTTCATCTTTGTCAATTCATTTCAAAATCACTCGAGTACATTTTTTCACTCCGATTATTTAAACTCGTTTTACCATCCATTCTTACTTTTCACCATCCCTATTCTGTAAATCTCTTGCATTCCAAGAAACCCCATTACAACAAACCTGCAACTTCCAAAACCCTAACTGTTCAATGGTTGCCTCAAACGAAAATATGGCAAATGTTCATGATCAAGACCAGTTGATAGGATCCACAACGGCTGAGAGTACACCAATCGTGTTTTTATCCATCAAACCTAATAATTTCCAGGTGCTGCTCAACCCCTTAGCCTATAGTGAAGACTATCAAATCATCATAGAGTTTCTCCAAAACTACATTCTGAACAAAGCCATAACCGTCGCAAACCCAAATGTTCCTGAGCTATTTGTACAAGAAGTCTGACAATCTCTTTACATCAAGAATGACTTTACCCTCTCTGGCAGTTTCAATCTTTCAAACGATGAAGAACATGTTGTAGAAGTGAAAATAACACGGAAAAAGATTGCAAAAATCTTTCATCTTCTTGACCCACAAACCTTGCTCATCGATTCACTTGAGCCAAACCTAACATCCGATGTTCTGGTTGATTTTATGAAGTTTCTAGGGTACAGCCAAGACATAATCAAGGTCTCTGAATTTAAGAGACAATGTTTACCCCCAATGTGGAATGCTCTCGTTTCCATCCTGAACAAGAACCTTACTTGGAAACTCGGCTCGATGGATCAAGCTAGTACCAATATTATCACAATGATGTATGGAATGTTCTTCAACAGATCTCTGGATTTTGCTAATCTCTTGTTTAGAGAAATCTACAGTTCCGTTCATACCAAGGTTCTTCTCCAACAAAAGGGCAAAACACTCCCAGCGTTGATGTTCCCACGATTTCTGGCCCTATTCTTTCAAGGAGCAATCTCTAGATGGAAAATCCCATGTGTTCAACCTTTCTGTAAAATCTATGTCATGAAAACCCATCGACCAACGATCCACGAGGATGGATACAGAACAGCTCGAGAACTCTCCAGGTACATGCTTGACCTTATCCCTCCCACCTCTTCTACTCTCCAAAATTTTAGGGATTCTCTGGTGATCTCAAAACAGAGATCACCTACCCAGTGTTTTTAGAAACCAGATTAGTTAGTGAGGAGTCGAGTGAGGATGAGGATAAAAACAATGAGAGTGACAACCAGAGTGCTTCTAACCATGCCGAGAGATTGTTAAGAGAAAGTACAGAAGATGTCCAAATGGACACAAATGAGATATTCCAGCTGAGTCCACCCCAAGCACCCACACCTACTAGAACTGATGTTCAAGCATCAAAATCTATTGAAAAAGGATGTATACTCAGTCCGAACCCTAACCAAGAAACCAACCAATCAGAAGCTATCTTAAATGCTTCTGAATCAAGCACTTCCGGGGATACCGGTTCATCTTCCTCTCAAAAGGATGATGATGCTAATATAAGAGTTCCATTACCCCATAACTCACCTCTTTCCCAACACAACATCAATGTCTCCGTGACTGATGATATAGATTGGATGGAGGTTGCCACGTCCATGGCACCTCTTGATCAAAATGTCAATGAAATCCCGTCAGAGGGGTTATGGCAACAGGGCGCACACAAGACCTCTGTACTTGATATGCATCGAGGTACCCACATCTATATTGATTCTCCAACCTCTGACGTTGGAGACCAAGTCAATGAGATTAGAACATCCGAAGGAGTAGCTCAAAAAGCCCTCAATGTCAGGATGGAAGTCCCTCTACATTCAAAGACAAAACAGGTGTAAATGAGGGCCTCTCTGAACGCGAGAGACAAGCGGCCATATGTGTTGTGGATACAGCGGTTACCCCCCTCCTGAATTTGTCACGAATGCTGCGTTTCAAGCATTCGCTGATCAAATGAAGGGATCCTTGAATGATCTTATACTTACAATCCAACAAACAGAGGCAAATCTAAATGCAGAACTCACAGCAGTGAACTTTTCTCTTTGTGATATACGAGCCATACAGAAAGAACATACCAACTAGCTTGATCAATTTCAGAAATTCCTCATCTCTGCACATGATGCTTAAAGAGACTTGGCGATCGAACAATTCCAGAAATTGGAGAGTAATCTTAAAGCCAATACAGAAGTCATTTTCATGATCCCTTCTGAACTTCCTACTCCAATAAATACCATTACTTCAGAGGAATTCAAAGTTTTTGCTGCAGATATGAAGAGGATGTTAGATGATGTTGTTCCTCAAGAAGGCTCTTCTTCCTCTGGTTTTGTCTCTAAAGCTGACTTGGCAAATTTTCAGAAAGCCCTGCTGGATAAATTTAATGATGTAAATGCCAAGTTTGTTTCAAAGATCAACACTGCACCAGCATCTGAACAACAAGAGAATCCATCTGCTCTAGCCTCTACTCAAACTCCAATTGTTGTAACTCCACTTGCCATTCATCCCTTACCAGCAAATCCATAAATGGCAAGTTTCATTCTTGACCTTGAACGAAACAGAAGACGACCAATCCTTTCTATTCCTACACGCCCAAGAAACATAAATACACGACCAAGAATTCATGATCAGGCATCCACTTCTACCCCAAATGCACAAACAACTCATATTCCAGAAGAACCTGTTTCTGAAGCTCCTACCTCTGCACATCAAGAACCTGGTCAAGAAAACCCAAAGGAAACCATCCCTGAAGCTCAAAATACAGAAAACCTACAAGTCTAAGCTCATCAGAACCCTGAAACAATGTTGAGAAACACGGCTGCTCAAAGGAATATGGATCCAGAACAGATAGAAAGAATTACCCGTACTCAGACTTCTGCATCCAGTGAAATACATTTTGGCCATATATATGCTGAAGAAGAAAGGATTACTATGGTAATTCCAGATTTCGCTGATAATTCTAATGCAGATGCTCTAGCAAAGATCAGATTCACAAGGTTAAGGCAACACAGAAGGGAAGTCTTTGCCTCATCACCCATCAGAAGAATCACCGGAATCAAAACAAAATACTTTGAAGATACTGACATAATGTATACAGTATACCAGGTGGAGAGAGCTAATGGACAAGTATGTCATTTCTATGATGATGACTTGTTATCCTTGAATCCTTCAGATCTAGTACCTCTGGGAGATACATGAAGCAAATAAGAGAATTAACTGCAGATGATAAGATTACCTATTTTAGGATTCTGAGCTGCACGGAAGCATTTGTCAACTATATAGCCAAAGCAGATTTTCAGATCGGATTTGAAAGAAGTGCGGATAGATTAAGCATCACGGCTCCGAATGAAGACTTAAAGGATGTTGAATCAAAAAGGGTGGGTGATATTATACTTGAACCAGAACAAGGAGTTGTTCTCAGAAGGCCTCTGAGAAAACGATTTTTCAGATTAAAGGAAACGTTCAAGTACTCAGAGGGGATGTTAGATGTCATCAGAGGATTGATAGCTGCAAAGAAGGAAGATGTGAATATAGCAATAAAAAAGGCAGCTTTTGATATGGAAAGACATAGAGAAGGGGTAATCAAGTTAAGAGAGATTACTAATAAGTTCTACAAAGTCATCAGTAGGCATCCAGAATCCCTATTCTAGTCATCTCTTGTACTTTTTCCTTTTGTAATTCCTTTTTGTAATGTAATGCAAATTTCAACTTTATTCTTTCTATTATGACTGTCATTATCCTGAATTCATATTTAGGGGGAGATTTTTAGACTTAATTTTGTATGTAAAAGTATGATTCAGAACTTATCTTAAAGAACAAAGTAAACTCTCCAGAAGCAAGTCTCTCTAGAAGACAGCCACTTCAGAAGTGTAGTTTAGAAGACACAATGACGATCCAGAAGATTGAGCATCTTATAGATATTACTTAAGGGACTACACGCGTGCCTAAATGACGTGGCAAGTCATGCCTTCCATGCGTAACTGATCTGTTGGAGGACTTGCTTATGTGTCAATACGTGATAGGCTAGCTGATTGACTTTCCATTTGTAATAGTATAAATAGAGAGCGCCACCACTGTATTGAGAGTCGATCATCTTGGAGAGAACATGAGAGCATAATCTGTAATTCCTCTATTGTAGTATTTGACATCTTGAGTGAAATACAAATTATTGTTTAATTCATATTGTGATTCTCTTCCATTACTATTTATGTTCTAGCCTGATTGTTGATTGTATTTGCTTCCGCTTACTGTTTATTTTACATTCATAATCAACATCATTTATTAGGTCCAGGAATCATATGCAAATCATTGAGTCGAATGTTTATTGAAAGTTTTCTTATCGAACTACAAACTCGAAACTAAATTAAACGACTCTCATTAACGAATCATCTAACCCTAGACTCCTTTATATAGTAGGTGTCTATTACAAAGTAAGCCCAAGCCCATAAGATCTAAACATAATCTAGAATATTACATTAAATCTTTTCCTTCTTTATAAAACTTTCTAAAACTTAACACTTATGGTCCTAACATCATTTCAGTATAAATGGGGATATGGGTTCCAACAATCCTTACTTTCCCGTCCCTGTGGAACGATATCTGGTATTCTTACCATTATTACTTGTTTTAAGACGATATTGGGAGAACATGTATACTTGCGTGGTTTCCCAATTATTGTAGCCTTTTAGGGTTGCATATATTTAACTAACAGTCAACGACAAGAAACACAGATTGACGATCTAAAGAAGAAGTATGTCACAAAAATAATACAGCACAATGGGAACATGAACAAACAGAAGAAGATGAAAGAGGTGAATAAGTAGCATACAATTGATGCATCGATAAGATCATAGATGCAGAAGGATGCTGACACCACCCGATGAGATCAAATACATAATTGATGATATCGGCAATTGATCCTTTAGTTTCATATGCAGTTCAAAATACGATTACCATTTCATCTCCATTTTGGTAGGAACTTGGTTTTATTGGTTTTGGTAGGTGCACTAGGTTTTATAGCCTTAGTTTTAATGATTTTGGTGGGTGCACTAGGTTTTACAAACTTATGTTATGTTTGATATGCTGTTTTTTTACCATGAACGTCTATGATGTATTTAAACAAATATGTTTTTTGATTTTGTTTTTACTTTTACAATTTAATATGCATCAAAACAAATGAAACAATTTGTAATACAACCAATGAACCATCATTAAAACATTAAACCACACAATTTATGACAATTTAATCCTTTAATATGCTTTTGATTTTAATATTACATTTTAATATGGTTAGATTTCAATGAAACATTTTATAATATAAAACTATGAACAATTTTTAAAACACTAAGTCAAAACATTTTACAATAATTTTATACTTTAATATGATTTTGTTTTTACTTTTACACAACTTAATATTGTTCCAAACCACTAAAATATTTTTGAATTAAACCAATGAACCAATTATAAAGTTGTACCCCACAACCTTTGATAACCTTTTTAAAAGCATTGAGTTTATTTCTTGTGATAATTTTATAATTTACGAATAAACCTATAACACATTTTCTAAGAACTTAAACACAATAACACAGTTTAATACATCACAATAATGATCAACTGAATAAAATGTAAACTATTCAAAATAAATCTATTGTACATATTAAAACACTTAAACCAACCTATCCCTATTTAGTTTGCAAAATATAAGATTCACCAACATGAACAGAAAAATATTTTACATACGATTCATGTAAATTTTTACATCAAAAACCATAAAAATCTAACCCTACCAGAAACATAGACAAAATCACAAAATACATTAAACCATGGAACCATGCATCCAACCACCTTACTTAATGTACCATTGTAAAGAAACTACCGGATAGGAAACCATCGACAACCCTGCAAGTGCATGTTGGAAATGAGAGGTTGGAACTTTTCATCCATCCCACATAGGAAGGGAGATGAAAGTTAGAGCGCCTTATAAGGCTTAACCCTCCAATGGGCCTTGAACTAGTTGATGGGCTCATGGTGGGGGTTGTGGATTGTAGGACCAACGCACATGTGCGCGCGTGTGGTCGCGGCCTCAGGACGTAGGTGCGGGCGCGAGGAAGCGCACTTAAAGTTAGAGTGCCTTATAAGGCTTAACCCTCCATTGGGCCTTGAACTAGTTGATGGTCTCATGGTAGGGGTTGTGGATGGTAGGACCAACGCACATGTGTGCGCGCGTGGCCGAGGCCGAGGAGGCGCACTTTGCACTTTGCACACCGCATCGGAGCAAGAGGAGCCTCGCCCCAAGCTCCCGAGATCTTTTTACTGAAAATTTCGAGAGAGATAGCAGATATCACGTTTTTCTTAACTGCTTTGACTGAGTTTTTCGCCTGTTTGTTACCGATATTTTCGAAAATAATAATTTTATTATTAATTGAAAATGAAAAACGTGGGTATTATCAAGAGACTAAATCTCAACTGATCTTTGAGAAACTTGGGGAAGTGGGCGAGTTTGTTGAGGTTGAACCAGTATAAATACTGGGTTCAACCCTCCCCATTTGACACCTCGAAAATCAGCTATTTCTCTCTCGTTTTGCTACTGCCTTCTGTGTGCGCAACTGCTTTGGTTTTCGTACTCATTGTTGTTGTTTACGAACCGTGTATCTGCATTGAATCCTAGGGCTTTGCGGCTGTCACACTCACAGCAAATTGGGTGCCGTATAAAACCTTAAAGGACAGGTTTTTCCATAAACCGTGCAGCTTTTCTTCTTCTCCGAATTAAACAAAAGGTTAGCTTCTTTAATATTTCTGTCAAGCGTTTAATTTTAGTTCATTGAGTGAACGATCTGTTTCTACACCTTTCTTTCAATTAGATCTATCGCGAAGGATAGATTTAAATCGTGTGAATATCACAATTTGGTTGCGGTGTTTTCCCATAACTCGTTGGACTTTATTTATAATTAAAGCCTAAAACTTGGTTCATCATCTTAATAAAGTTTCTATTTTTACACAAAAGGCTTAAATCTTTTTGTATAAAGATTTAATCTTTTTGTTGTTTCTAATCCTATTATTATTTCTCAACAATCTTTAAGGTTTTATAGTGGATTCCGGAAACTTTCGTCTCTTGAACCAAGATCTCATGAAGTTGAAAAAATTCGATGGAACCTCATACACTCGCTGGGCCGACAAGGTCAAATTTATGTTGATGGTCCTCAACCTCTACTGGGTTTTGGACCCCACTCTTGAACCCATTCCCGAAAACCCGGTTCCTGAGCCGAGGAAAGAAACAGATAGGAAGGCAATAGCCGACCTGGAAAAACAAAGGTTCCTCCGCAAGGAGGCCGAAACCTTAGCGTGTGGTCATATTAAGAACACACTGTCCGATCGGCTATTCGACCTTTACACCCCCGTTACGTGCCCTCGTGAACTATGGAAAACACTTGAATACAAGTATAAGTCACAAGAAGACGGAACAAATAAGTTTCTTGTGTCTCAATACTTACGTTTTCAAATGGTAGATGACAAACCCATTTTAGAACAAGTTCATGAAATTCAAGTTTTAGTTAATAAACTCAAGATGCTTTCCATAGTCATTCCTGAAATTTTCCAAGTTGGAGCAATTATAGATAAATTGCCCCCATCCTGGAAAGACTTCTCTAAAAGAATGATGCATAAATCTAAAGATTACTCTTTGGATGATTTAGCAAACATTTCAGAATTGAGGAAGAGGCACGTAATCGGGACAAGAAAGCAAAGTTCATTCGAGTGCTAACAGCGTGCAGGCTGCAACAAAAGGGAAGGGCAAGTTTGGAGGTCCAAAACAGAAATGGAACGGCCCACAAAAGAAAAGTTTTAAAAAACCAGACCAATCCAGTTCTGGGCAACATATCAAGAGGATCGGAAAGTGCCATGTCTACGGAGAGACGGGGCACTATGCTCGCGAATGCAAGCAAAGGAAGTTCGGTCCATCTATTGCCAATTCTGTTGAAGAAATCCGACATCATGTGGCAAGTCTTCTTATGGAAGAGATTGATATGGTATCTGATACTGCCACTAGAGTTGTAGCGGGGTGAGGAGGTTGGTTTATGGATACTGGGGCTACGGTCCATGTTTGTCCGGACAGATCCCAGTTCATTGATTACGGACCAGCAAGAGAAGGAAGACAAGTAGTAGTGGCAAACAACGGTCGTGCGGACGTCGTTGGAATTGGAAAAGTGCTACTCAACACAACTTGAAAGACCGTCACTCTCCAAGATGTTCTTCATGTTCCCTCTTTAAATAAGAGCCTTATTTCGGCAAACAAACTCGACAACAACGGGTTTGGCTTGAATATCGAATAAGGGAAACTCATTATTTATAAGAGGTGATCTTATATTGGATACCTATGGTTGTATCGCCTTAATCTGAAAGAGAATGAAGATGTAAATGCTGTGTGGTCCGTGAATGCGTTGTAAGCCAGACCTAGTAGCTTAGTGGGTAGCAATGTGTTAGCAATTTCTGATGATGTATCTGTTTTTTATTCGATTTCCAATGTTGATGTAATTGCAAATGACGATTCTAATAAAACTAAGTCTTTGAATTATTTTGTTGCGTCTATTTCTTTATGGCATAAACGTTTAGCTCATACAAATGTGAAAAATATTGAAAAGATGCAAAATAAAGGATTACTTAAAATTGACAACAAAGACTTTGGAAAATGTGAATCTTGTGTAAAATCAAAATATACGAAGAAACCTTTTCCGAGCGTTAAAAGAAATACATCAATTTTAGAGTTGATCCACTCTGACATCTGCCAATTAAATGGAATACTTACTCGCGGAGGAAAAAGGTATTTCATTACATTCTACGACGACTTCAGCCGGTTTTTACATGTTTATTTGTTACACTCAAAAGACGAAGCTTTTGAGGCTTTCAAAATTTAAAAAGCTAAAGTAGAAAATCAACTTGAAAAACGAATCAAAATACTTCGATCAGATAGAGGAGGTGAATACTTTAATCGAAAGTTTGATACGTTCTGCGAAGAGAATGCAATCAAACATGAACGTACCTCCCCTTTTACCCCTCAACAAAATGGTTTGGCGGAAAGAATGAACTGAACTCTTGTTGAAATGGTCAACTGTATGTTGAACCAATCCGGTCTGCCAAATAATTTATGGGGAGAAGCCCTACTCACTGCTTGTCATATCCACAACCGAATCACTAGTTGTGTGATTACAACTAGTCCTTATGAATTATGGAAAGGTAGGAAACTAAATCTTGACTATCTGAGAGTCTGGGGATGTATCGCATACTATCGAACCCCTGATCCTAAAAGATCTAAACTGGGAGCCCATGCTAACAAAAGCATATTCGTTGGATATGCTAGAAATAGCAATGCTTACAGATTATTGGACAAAGAATCAGGAGTAACAGCAGAATCCAGAGATGTGGAGTTCTTTGAAGATAAGCTTTCAGGCGATGCTGGAAACTCAGAACCAACATTGGCTTCTAATCTTCCTTGCACATCTCGTGATAGTTCGAAAGCCCCAAGAAAGGTTGACGAACCACGTAGAAGTACAAGAGCAAGAAAGTAGAAAAGTCTAGGAGATGACTTCTACTCATACTTGGTAGAAGGAACTCAAAAGAATGTGACGAGAGAGGTCATCTTCTCCATCAATATAAATGATGATCCTAAGACTTTTAAAGAAGCCATGTCTTCAAGGGATGCTCCATTGTGGAAAGAAGCAAGAAAAGATGAAATGGACTCTATCATGGGAAATGGTACTTGGGAATTATCTGATTTACCCAAGGGAGAAAAACCCATTGGCTCCAAATGGATATTCAAAAGAAAGAGACATCCAAATGGATCGATTTCAGCCTTTAAAGCTAGATTAGTAGCAAAAGGATATAGACAGAGAGAGGGAGTCGATTATTTTCACACCTACGCTCCAGTTGCTAGAATTAGTTCAATTCGAACTCTTATAGCAATTTCAGCCATAAAAGGTCTGTACACTCATCAAAGGGATGTGAAGACAGCCTTTTTGAATGGCTATATAAACGAGGAGCTTTACATGGAGCAACCCGAAGGGTTTGTAGTAACCGGACAAGAGAACAAAGTGTGTAGACTTGTTAAATCTCTATACGGTTTAAAACAAGCCCCCAAACAGTGGCATGAAAGATTTGATACGACTATCACCTCTTTCGGATTCCAACACAATGGGGCCGACAGCTGCATTTACTCAAAATGCACAAAAGGATCCACTGTGATTATCTGTCTATACGTAGATGATATGTTGATCATCGGAACCGATCTGGAAGGAATTCTTGAAACCAAAAGCTACCTATCCGTGAACTTTAAGATGAAAGTTAAAAGGTCAGCATCTCAAATCTCTCTTTGTCAATCCCATTACATAGAGAAGATACTGACATAGTTTCAACATCTGAATATAAAAGAGTATAACACTCCTTTTGATTCAAGTGTGAAACTTGGTAAAAACTCTGGTAGAGCAGTGGCTTACCTAGAGTATGTGAGTGCAATAGGATGCATGATGTATGCAATGCATTGCACTAGACCGAATATTGCTTTTGCGGTGAGTAGACTGAGTCAGTACACTAACAATCCCGATCCAGATCACTGGAAAGCTATTGGAAGAGTATTGGGTTACTTAAAAATAACCAGTGATCTAGAGTTAACGTACAAGACACATCCAGGAATTTTGGAAGGGTATTCTGACGACAGTTGGATAGATCACTCTAGTGATTCAAAATCCACTAGTGGGTGGATTTATACTCTTGCTGGTCGGGCAATTTCTTGGGCAAGCAAGAAACCATCGTGTATAGCTCATTCGACTATGGAAGCCGAACTTATTGCACTAGCTGCTGTATGCAAAGAGGCTGAATGGGTTAGAGATCTATTAACATATATTCATCTGTGGCCTCGACCAACCCCTTCTATTCCCATGTATTGTGACAGTGAGGCCACACTGTCAAAAGTATACAATGCCGTGTATAATGGGAAGTCGCGACACATAGGTCTCCGACACAATTTCGTGAGACAATTAATTAATGATGGTACCATAAGTATTGTGTATGTCAAGTCCTGTGGGAACTTGGCTGATCCACTAACCAAGCCTCTGACGAGAGACTTAGTAGGGTCAACTACTAGAGACATGGGTCTGAAACCACGTAAAATCAATTAGTGATGGAAACCCAACTTGGATTTAGTGCTCCTATCTACCAAGTTTAAAAGGTAACAACAAGTCATTAATTGATAGAAGGTACTATTGAATGATAGATCCATGTAAGATAGAAGATAGTACGGCGTTGCCGAGAATAAGGTTGAGTTAAAACTCTTAACAAAGTTTAGAGGCATCTTAGCAACGAAGATGTTATATAAATTTGCCTATATGACTGAGAGGTGGTTCTTCTTCTAAAAGGTCATGAAACAGGGTTTAGCGCATGACCATAATTCGCGCTCAGTGAGAAAGCAAGAATGCTAAATGATGTGTGTAAATAAGCCGAAGTGATCTTAAGGTTCAAGGGTTAAATCCTAAGGATACCATTGAATTGATCTCTCCTTTCTTACTTATATAAACATGGTTTAATCTTAGTGACACCACTGTGACGTCATTTAATACGAATGTCAGAAAATTGTCCAACCTGGTGGGAGATTGTTGGAAATGAGAGGTTGGAACTTTTCATCCATCCCACATAGGAAGGGAGATGAAAGTTAGAGTGCCTTATAAGGCTTAACCCTCCATTGGGCCTTGAACTAGTTGATGGGCTCATGGTGGGGGTTGTGGATGGTAGGACCAACGCACACGTGCGCGTGCGTGGCCGAGGCAGAGGCCGAGGACGCGGGTGCGAGTGCGGGAATTCGCGGAGTGGCGCGAGGAGGCGCACTTTGCACTTCGCACGCCCCATCGGAGCAAGAGGAGCCTCGCCCCAAGCTCCCAAGTTCTTTTTACTGAAAATTTCGAGAGAGATAGCAGATATCACGTTTTTCTTAACTGCTTTGACTGAGTTTTTCGCCAGTTTGTTACTGATATTTTCGAAAATAATAATTTTATTATTCATTGAAAATGAAAAACGTGGGTATTATCAAGAGACTAAGTCTCAACTGATCTTTGAGAAACTTGGGGAAGTGGGTGAGTTTGTTGAGGTTGAACTAGTATAAATACTGTGTTCAACCCTCCCCATTTGACACCTCGAAAATCAGTTATTTCTCTCTCGTTTTGCTACTGCCTTCTGTGTGCGCGATTGCTTTCTGTCATCATACTTTCCAGCCATTTTCTGCATCGCTCTCGCTTTGGTTTTCTTACTCACTGCTGTTGTTTACGAACCGTGTATCTGCATCGAATCTTGGGGCTTTACGGCTGTCATACTCACAGCAAATAGAGTGCTTTATAAACCCTTAAAAGACAGGTTTTTCCATAAACCGTGCAGCTTTTCTTCTTCTCCGAATTAATCAAAAGGTTAGCTTCTTTAATATTTTTGTCAAGCGTTTAAAATTTTAGTTCACCGAGTGAACGATCTGTTTCTACACCTTTCTTTCAATTAAATCTATCGCGAAGAATAGATTTAAATCGTGTGAATATCACAATTTGGTTTCGGGGTTTTCCCATAATTCGTTGGACTTTATTTATAATTAAAGTCTAAAACTTGGTTCATCATCTTAATAAAGTTTCTATTTTTACACAAAAGGCTTAAAACTTTTTGTATAAAGATTTAATCTTTTTATTGTTTCTAATCCTATTATTATTTCTCAACAGTGCATGCATTAGCAATACACTTTAGAGTGTGCTTCATGGACTCATCCGATATTCCACAACTCATTCACATTTATCCAGTAGTTCCTTGTTCTCAATATGTGACTGACGAAGAGCACTGCTAAGATCATGAATCTCCCGAACAAGCTGTATGTGAAGACGAATGAGGATCCAGATGTATGAAGTCGGACATGATGAACCATGACCATCTCCAGGGAAGGAAGTAGAAAAGGCATCCGACATTTTAAAAACTCAGGCAATGAAATGTTGATGGGAGGTAAATTTAAAGGGATGATTAAGGGGTATTTATGGAGGATAGAAATGGGTTGTCTAAATAATTAATTAGATAGACATTAGAAAGTGCCGACCAATTTCATGATGAAGGTCAGATTTTGATCCTTGATATCACCATCTATGCATGTGTAATAAGTACTTACATATTTTAAAATATTAACCTAAAATGGATATCGTGAATATCAATTATATTACAGAGATGAACAAAACAATATATGAATAAAATTCTATGCAGTACCATTCATGCACCAAATAAAACAAATCCCAAATAACAATTTCAATACTTATTACGTTTAAGATGAAACAAACTCAATTAAAATGAACGCAGACCTGAATATAATTAATAGAATTCAAAGTTTAATCCTTTAGAACACGGTCAGGACAATAGCGAGAATAGTGTGTGGCCAGCTTCTTGAAACAATGACAACACCTTTTCAACTTCTTCGATTCATTCATAGCCTTCCCTCGTACTCCAAGAAGTCGTTTCCCGGTACCACATCCTTTATTTCGAATACCAGTAGGTTCATCTATAAAGTTAATTCTTTAAGGTTTAAATTTAGCTCCTTTGAATGTTTTTGGGTGTTTTGGTATTGGCGTTTCAAAACTCAAAGTAATGATCAGTTAATAGGAAAAAGTGATTCAAGTTGGTTACGAAGTGAGTTCAGAACTGAAACTAGCTTGACAACTAGCCTAAGGGACCATTACACTCAACATAGGTTAGTGTGGGTTAGTTCGATTGTTACGTAAATGCAACCCACTTGATTACCAGCGTCCAACACTGTTCACTCAATTTATGTTCCGCGTGGGTTACCTCGATGGTTACCGAAGTCTAACCATCTTGACAACCAGCGTCCCGGACCAACTCACTCAATTCATAGTCGCATGGGTTAGTTCGCTAGTTAGTGTGGTCCAACCCACGAAGCAACTAGCAAACGCCCCTATTCAGCGTTTTTAAGGAATTGTTTCGTTTACTTTCCCGAGAAACATGCAAATAACGCTTTTACGAATTTTGAGAAATTATTTGGTGTACGTGAGTTTTGGGTCGAGTTGAAATGTATGAACTACCGTACCTCCTAAGGTTGTTTACAAGTTTCATTGGAATTTTGGGTGCGTAATGTTCATGATTCAATTATGATATATTGGAGTTTTATGGATTCGCTTTATTGTCGGTGTTGCGTATGAGAGTTTATTGAGAATTTTGTTTCGCGTCACTTATTTTGGCATAAATATTTTAATGGCGTCCAAATATAAAGTTTCCCTCATTGCTATTTTAGTTTTTATAGGGATCGTTTGTTACATAGAGTCTGCATATATTTTAGTTATAGCTTTCTTAATAATATGTAGTCACGTTTTAGAAAGACACAAATATATTGTTATTTGGCTTTAAGTTTACATCCAAACCAAATTGGTTCGTGGTATGATCAAAGCGTATGCATTTATCGTTTACTAATTTTAAGGAAATAAAATGATGCATTCTATTTGTAATAACCGGGTTTATTATTGAATTGAAAGTATAAGGAGTCGTTTTGGTAATGGCTTGAAGTTGAGGAGTTTTGGGTGAAAACTCATTTCACCAAGTCGTGACCACCACCCTTTTCTCCCAATTATGTGCCAACATGCACATACTTATGTGCATGCATGTGTTTGTTATAGATGTTTGTGGTGTCATGCGAAATCACCACCACCGCCTCTCAATCTCTTTCTCTCATTTATATAGAAAGTTATGGATTTTAGCAAAACATAAATATTTGAGAGTGAGTTAAGAGTTTTGGTCTCTGTGGTTCATACGAAAGTGAAAGAAAGAGAAGATTTTGAGGCAAGGTTGGATTAATATATATATGGCGTATATATATATATATTACGGTTAAGCTGGGTCTATTTGTTTGGATTATAACCCGTAATTATATGGTTCAGATTACGTGTTCCACATTCGATTTTGATACCCGCTAGAAGTTTACCTGTCTATTTGGGACCGAGGTGAGTTTTTATAAATGAGTTTTATAAACTGAAATGCATATGTTATTGAGAAAGGTTTTTATTTCAATAATATGCCGAATTGAGATAATTGGATTATTATCGTTATATAGGTTACAAAGTTTGATTATGAGTTGTTGGGAAAAATAACACATATGGATTGTATTTGAGAAATGGTTATTAAATATTTTCCACGTAAAAGAATGTGTTATTTGATGAAGTATGAATGTTTTACAAGGCTTTTGTAAAATATGTGTTTTTACGTCACACGTGATTTATTTCATATAAATGAGATTATGTGACGTTATTTGTTAGTACTTTATGAAACTAACAAGTTGAGGGGTTGACCGAGACTATTGGGGTCACGAGAATTATGGCGGTGTATCCGCGATGAGTGGACGAAGAAAACATATAAATATTTTTGGGTTGTGAATTATTGGTTATGTATGAAGTACTGGACTTAAACCGGTTTTTATGAATATGTTTATAGTTATCGGATTCAAGGTTATCGGACCTATATGATCCGATGAATGAGTTGTCGGACCTATAAGGCCCGAGGAAAGATTTTATCGAACCATAACAAGTGACATGTTAAGTGAGAATATCGAGCCTATGATTCAACATCTGAGGATGTCGAGTCTTTATGATTCGACAAGTGAAGTTATCGAGTCTATATGACCCGACATCTGAGGATGTCGAGTCCCTATGGGCCGACATCTGAGGATGTCAAGTCCCTATGCGTCAACATCTGAGGATGTCGAGTCCTTATGAGGATGTTGAAGATCCGACAAGTGAGAATATTAACTATATGATTCGACAACTGAGGTTGTCGATCCATATGACCCGACATGTTAGTAATATGAGTATAATCATTTGATGCGACAACCTGGATAAACTGTGGGAGGGTCAGGTTTCATATTATCCCATACGAACCTTGAACCTTGGGAGGGTCAGACTTCGTGTTATGTCATACGAACCTTGAACCTTGGGAGGGTCAGGCTTCGTATTATGCCATACGAACCTTGAACCTTGAACCTTTGGAGGGTCAGGCTTCGTATTATTCCATACGAACCTTGAACCTTGATATAACTGTGGTGGGGTCAGGCTTCGTATTATGCCATACGAACCTTGAACCTTGATATACTTGGGAGGGTCAGGTTTTGTAATATACAATACGAACCTCGTACCTTGATAAAGTAAGTCAGAGTTACTTTTAAAAGGAAGTGTTCTCCTTAATGATCTTGTTTTAAAAGAATTGTATAATTATGAATTCCAGGTTTAAACGAAGGAAGATAATTATTGGGTTTTGACGGGAAGGAATCTTTTTACATTGAATTATGTAAGCTGTATGGTTGAAACGAAAGATGAGAAATATTGGCTATGTTGGATTTGAGAACATATCATTTTAAATGATATGAATTATGATTTGACTTTTAAATCTATTTGTGAAAGGTTTTAGTCAAAGATGTGCTAACAGGGAATCACTCACTAGACCGTATGGTCTAACCCTTGTTTTGTTTTAAAAAATATGCATTTCAGGGTTTCAGCTGACGCTATTATTTGCGAGTAAAAGAGATGATTTATTTATGTCGAGCATGCTATGAAGTTGAATTTTAATCTTCATGATTTTTAGAATCGTTTATGTGAAGATTATTAGCGAAAATTTTTATTTGTCGCTGTTTGGCAAATTGTATAGAAGGAGACCCAATTTGTAGCCCCAAATGTGGTGTCTGAATTGTATAATTTGTTGTATTTGTTATATGAGAACACGGGTTGTTACACTATTCTTATTGGAGAATTTACTCCATGCCGTTTTATGGCTAAAAGTAGGATTTTTGAAAAAATTAGCACAAACATTTTGTTGCACACAATTTTAGTACATTAATGTATCTTATATACATGACATCAATAAATGTGTATCAAAATTATATTGGTCCATTTTAAAGGTTTACTAATTGTATCCTCATTATTGTCGTCATTAGTTTAAATAATGATCACGTAGTTTTCAAAACGGTTGTGTATACTAGACATTTTCACGATTAACTGCTTATGGTAAAAATCTTTATCCGCGCATAAATGATTATAAGATTTCAAGTTTGGAAATCTTTTGAATTTATAAATTGGAATATTTGTTGAGTCTTATATTTCAAAAATATTTAACTCGTTAGATCCATAGAGGTAAACCTTTTATGAAAGAGTGATAATTAAGGAGTATAGGAGTCTTTGGGATTTGAATTGTCGGATGATCCGACTTATGTTCATTTTGGATTTTGGGGTTCTCCCTAAAAGGGTCGGTTCACGTTCGGTTAGTTAAGTAATGATATTTTGTTTTAATGATTTTCGGGTTAAAGTCTTGTGTGATTGCTTGCTTCTGGTTGAATATGTTTTGGGTGAGTCGGGGCGGCATCATTTTGAATGTCAATGGTGCAACGTCTTGATGGGTCTCCATGAATGAGGAATATTTTTTGGTACGATATTAGGAGTCAACTATTGGTTTCGAGGTCAAGGACTATAAGAGTACTTAGGTTACTTCAATTGAGTCCCAGTAAACTTTTGCAAGTTATAAGTGGTAAATTTTAGGAGATTAGATTTGGTAGCCAGTGATGAATGGATTTGACCAATGGTGTTACTAAGAAAGTTTGAGAGTCCTTTGGAGTTAGTTGTGCTTGGTGAAAGTTTGGGTTTGGATTTCACGGTTGCGTTGAATCGGACCGAATTAGTTAATAAGAGCTTCGTCATGGAAGGGACGATAAATCTGATATGATAATGAATACTGGAGAATTTTAGTAAGAAGGTCAAGGTAGACCTTGAGTGAAAGTCGATTTATTGAGGAGACTTTGATTGTCGAAGTTTAAGTTTCGTCGGGGGCATCAGCTGGTGTTATATTTCGGGATGTTGTGTAGGATTCCCTTACAACTCGGGTAAGGTCGACGTCGTAACGGGTACTCCGATTCGAAAAAGATATGAGTAGTTTTGTTCAAGTAAAGCTTTTGTGAATATTATCGAAGGGTTGAATGCACTTGGGAAGTGTATCCCAGTTGGTAGAAGTTGCTAGAAAACGCTAAGAATAAATTCATTTATGGCAATTTTCACGGAATTGAGAAGTTGAATTCAATAGCTACCCTTGAGATACTATGACTCACTTAAGGTTCGGAGGTAATCGAGATCATATATTTATAAAGAATTCCAACAATGCTCAGTGTTCACCCTGAGGGTGGTGTAGCATGTCCATTTTGAGTTGATGCATTTTAGCGACACTCTCTTGGGAAGGAAGCCATTTGAGTTTGAAAAATAAGGTTATTTGTGTGTTTGACCGTTTCTAGATCTCGAGGACAAAATCTTCTTTAAGTTTGGGAGAACTGTAACACCCGCTTTTCGTTACTATCTTCCATTATGGGCTCATCTATAAAATTAATTCTTTAAAGTTTAAATTAAGCTCCTTTGAATGTTTTTGGGTGTTTTGGTATTGGCGTTTCAAAACTCAAGGTAATGATCAGTTTAGGAGAAAATGTGATTCAAGCTGGTTACGAAGTGAGTTTAGAGCTGAAACTAGCTTGATAACTAGCCTAAGGGACCATTACACTCAACAAAGGTTAGCGTGGGTTAGTTCGATGGTTACATAAATCTAACCCACTTGATAACCAGCGTCCTACATTGGTTCACTCAATTTATGTTTTGTGTGGGTTACCTCGATGGTTACCGAAGTCTAACCCGCTTGACAACCAGAGTCCAAGACCAACTTACTCAATTCATAGCCGCGTGGGTTAGTTCGCTTGTTAGTGTGGTCTAACCCACGAAGCAACTAGCAAACGCCCCTATTCAGCGTTTTTAAGAACCGAAAAGGGTCTTCCTCATTTTAGCCATATCTCTTTCACTTTTGCTCTGATTTGGGTCATTTAAGTTGCTATGGATTCGTCTAACCCACGAAACAAAGATGGTTAGAGGTTATTTGATGATATTAGAGCTCATAGAAGTGGAAGGTAAGATCACCCCTTTGATTTCTTGATTCTAGGGTTTGGCATTTTGCACCAACAACTCTCATTCACTCTTGGGTTCTCTTTTGTGCATGTTTTGGGAGATAAGAAGATGTTCTTGAAGGATTTACATCATAGATCTAGAGGTTTAGGTTGAGGATCTAAGGTCTTCACCAAATGGAGCTCAATTTCGGGGTAAAACCTACATTTAGCCTAAATCTAGTAAGGTGAGTTCAAGTTGCTTTGTGAAAACGTTGTACATGCCAAAAATGTCCATTTTGAATTATTAAAATGTTTTACTTGTTATTTATCAAATGTGTGAGTATTTGGGTAAGTTTTGCATATTTGGTATAAAAGAGTTTATAAATCATGTAAGAGGCTTATACTTGAGTTTTTAGACATTTTAATAAATAAAGTATAAGTGTGAGTTATTTGGGTGCATTATCTTTTAAATGAAGACCATTTGGTTATATTTGCATCTTTGGAGTATTTGATTTATAAACCGATGGAATTAAATGTTATTGCATTATGAGGCATTTTGGAAATATATGAAGATGATTTCATTTGGAAACTGGTTTGTCTCAAGCAATGTTTTGAGTAATTACATAAGTGTTGAGTTATAGAGTTTTTGCTCGGTTTTGACTAAAATGAGTCTCATAGACATTTGTCCGATTTAAATTGATCTATGTCAGGTTTTGAGTTATATGCAGTTATGGCATATTATTTGATATATTACATGTTTTTGGTGCGTTAGTCATTCATTTAGTGTCGTGTAATTTTATGACTAGAATGTAATGCATCCATAGGCATATAAGTCGATCCAATGGTGTATACATGGGATGAGATTCTCAAGACGTACAACTTGAGTTTCTTTTTGTTTTATTGCGAATAGGCATTGTGATAAATTTTGGAATTTCTAATCTCTTATTTATGTGAAGGATTGTATTATATCATTTTATAAATTGGAAATAAGCATTGTGATAAATTGTGTAATTTCCATACATCCTTTCACTAACTCGAAATAGGCATTGTGATAAAGTATGTAATTCTTGAGGCAAGAGCTTATGTGCACAAATGATTATAATACTGGCTTTGGTTGATGTCAATGGCTATCAGACCTTTATGTGACGCTCTACAACATTGCTTTGTGGCCTACCTTTGTGTCCCATCACGACTAGTGGTAAATCGGGTCAACCCCGTCACCGAAAGGTGTTGTTTTGGGTACATAGTCTTATCCATTATTTCGGTGATGTTTTTAGAGTGTGAAGTATTACCCATAATTGTATTATTGTATCTTTGAGACTTAATCATATTTTGGTATTCATGAAAATGGAGCTTTGTCCATATTTTGGTATTTGTGACATTTAATCTTATTCACGTTTTGAGTGAGTAAAAAGTGTAGAGTTTGTGTTTGAACGGGTATTTGTTTTTTAAAGCTTTCATTTCTACGGTATTTGAATTAAAGCTTTTGTTATGAAAGTAATGAATTTGGGAAAGATGTTGCTTTTATGATGAAGTCATTTTATTTGAGAAATTATTATTTCATCAAGCGATCTTTCGATTTCAAACGATTACAAAAATGTTATAAACTCTTGAATTAACTAGGCGTTAAGCCTAACCTTTTTCTTTAGCGGCATGTGCATCAGGTTCTCTTTGGGGTTGGTACTGGCAACACGTGCGGACTTGAGTGCTAGGGGGTAGCACGTTAAAGATCTAGCTTTTGGTGACGTTTTCCACATTCGGAGATAGCGACTCTTTTGGGTTTAGTAACACCCGACCGTAATTATGTTTTAGTATAGATGTTTATATATAATTGTTATTTGAAAAACTTCAAATATTGATTTATAGGAAGTGATTTATCTTTTAATTAATGTAATATTGAAAATCTTAAATTAGTCCCTCTTTCCAAATTTGAGGGTGTTACAACAGTATACAGTAAATTTCTTACTTGTTGGTATAAAACATGGCGTCAAATGATATAGCATCTCCAAACTCCTTATAATTCATCTGAGTTGTCTCATCGGCCCAAAAAATAACCTCCAATTATTTGTCATTGTACTTGTACTAAAAAAGATAGTCAGGGTAAATCATCTTCCTACTGTTCATTGTATTAATCAACATCTGAGCATCCTTTTTACCAACGATATCTCATCTATAATTTTGATAGCCCCTTACAGTTCCACCTGATGTATGAATCCCCGTTTCATCGCCTTTTCGATTTAGAGAACATCATCTCCTCCTCAGTAAGCAAAACATGTTTGTGCTGCTCCACAAACTTGTAAACTTTATACTGATTTGTTTTTTTTGTCAAACTTAACCCTAAAGCATGCTCTATACCCACACCTCTTAAAGTGGGTATTCCTTCGCTTGCGGGTACCAGACACAACTTTCAACGTGTCAAATGTCTTATTTTTTGGAGCACCCTGCTTACTGCAAACAAAATACCTATTCGTGATTACGCCATCACTATTAATCTTCTTGTTAGATTATCGAAATTCAAATCCAGATAAATCTGCATAGTTCCTGTAAAATGCTTCTGCTAACTCAAGTTTTGTAAAACATAGTCCAAGTTTCGACCTATTTTCATCAGCAACATTTGGGACCCAAAGTTTAGTCCCATCTGATGACACATGCATTTCTGGAAAAGAATCATCTACACGTGAAACAAAAACCATAAACATTCATCGACATACATTACGTTAAAAAACATATAACCTAGTTCCAAAACTAACGACTTTCCAAATACAATGAAAATAAAATTCTCACCTTCATCATCTGATGAGTTTATAAATTCATCAACATCTACGTCGTCTTCTTTATTCATATCATTATATGATTCGTTAAGATTTGGTCGCGACTTCTAGGAACATCGATATTTCCAGTACTGTTTTCAGAATGAAACGCAGTTGTGCCATTCGTTTCAACACTTTCGGTATGAAAAACACCATCTTCATCGTCGTCACTTACTTGACGATACGTAGCGTACTTGTTCATCTTTTCCAATTAAACAAAACAAAAAACTATATTGCAATGTATTTCGGTTGTAAATATGATCATTATCTAAAACCTCATAAAACCTAAAACTAAATATTTTTAGTTTCATGATCCCACGATTCTCGCAACCTGCTTAGTTTAAACTAATAAATAGTAAATTATTTAATTGGTTTAATATAATATCAAATTGGTAATTTACATTATTGGCCCCAATCCATGAATTAAAAATGAAAAAAAAATAACACATGATAAATTCTGATTGGTGATTGGTCAACACTGGTTTGTACAGTTTGCAACGAAAACGTGACCTACATATACAATAAATTAATTCTACTTTTTAAATAAATATTTAACTTATTTGTAATTAATATATATATTTGTTATGTTTATTTATATTAAAATAAATGATTTAATGGGATTGTGGTAGGGACCACCATTTGTTGTCCACTTTGTTTGACCGGCACCAAACTTCCCATAGGATAAATAAAGCAACAGAATTGCGTAAAAAAGAATACTGGGAGCAAATAGTATCAGTCCACCAAGACTCAAGACGCTGCTCGAGAGACTGAGCTTGGGATATTGAGATGTTAAGATGAGACGCAATTTTTGGGTGTACCCATTTATTCCAAACATATTTCCACCAGTAGACAGAATGATGAGAAGCCCGCGTCGATTCCCATGCACTAGAAACAGAGAAGGTATCCATCAGGATGAAGTAGCCAGTGAAGTTTGCCCTCATAAACCTCAGAAAGACAGCCCCGCATAGATTGAATTTATTGAATGGAGATAGGATCCAAAATACTCAGAATTTTTTTTTTTTAGAAAGCGGTTGGTTGGAGCCGGCAAAACTCAAAATGGCAAAAAAAAGAGAGAAGGAAATAGCAGTTGGCTGGAGATGCTCTAAACCACTAATTTATGATCATTATTTAATAAGTAAAAATAAATGCATTTTAAAATAACTCCATACTTATCTCGTTTTCTCTCTCCTATCTCCGTATTGACATACACATCGTGCACATAAGGTGAACACATTTTGAACACAAGGTAAACAACCTTAATATTTTTTTACTAGGTTATTCACAACATAAGGTTCACTTTGTGTTCACAAGTGATATCTTTAGATTTGGTTTATGTTTACAATATGCTAACAAACATTACCAAATCTCGCAGATTTAAAGTGTGTTCACAATCTTTTCACAACCTATAATAGTATTTTTAAGAAAGTGTTCACAATATGTTCACTTTGAGTTCATATTCAATTATGTGTGTACGTACATTTTATGGAGATATGATAGAGAAAATAGGATAGAAAAAAGAGAAAATATTGGAGAAAAAAAGGAGAGATGAGAGATTTTTAATTTATATTAAATTTATTTTTTCAAATAATTTATTGTGTTTTAAATTGGATCATACGGATCTCACAAATAATATGCATTATTATGCCTTTACATCAAAAATACATTTACAACAAAACTCTTAATTGCAATTCCTAAAACACAATGTGCTGCATTTTAAAACATCAAATTCAAAAATCTCTTAATTGTTACCGTCAAAGAACAATATACAAGTGTTTGATAAATGGTGAAAAACCTTTGAGTGGTTCCCTTGTGGGTTAAGACCTTGTCTTCTCCAGCAAACTCCAAGCTCTAAGCTGCAAGCACTCTTCTCTAGCAAGCAAAGGCCTCTCCTCATTCTTACATTGTATACCGACTACACCCCATCTTATGCATGTCAATCAAGATCTTATTAACAACCTTGCCACCTTAACAAACAACCTCCAGGTTTCTCAACCCAGTCACTTATCTGAAGTGGAATACGCCACGGAATCCACCGCAGTCTTATCGGCGAACGAGCTCCAACTAGAAGCATTTGCGGAGACCACCATGGTTACTAGGGTTTTCTCAAGAAAAAGATGCTCGGTGTCCTTTCCGAAAATGATTTTCGGCCGAATGTGGAAGTTTAGAGGGCCCTGGCAGGTGCAAACATTGGGAGCTGATGAATCTAGTGCATACTTCGGGTTCTCCTTTTCAACATCATCGGACCAAGAGTGGGTCCTCCATTGAATGTCGTGGTGTTTCACAGGTGGCTTTCTCATCAGAACGTCATGGCCTATCTCCGCTACCGGCAAGAAGCGAAGCTAGACATGATACTATTAAAACTAACCATCAACAATATCCCTCTCCGTTTCTTCACAGAAAATAACCTTACCTCGTGGGTTAAAATGGCAGACCCACATGTCGAGTTTATGTGGAAACGAACAAATCTTGATATGATCCAGGCTTGTACAACAACCCGTGTGAATCTCCCAGTTGATAAACGCCCATGTTTCGGAATATTCATCTCTTTCTAAGGACGAAAAAATGGCTCCAATTTAAATTTGAAAGGTTGCCGATCTTATAGGTGCGGTAGTTGGGGGCACGACAAACAAGAGTGCCAGAACAAACTGGTTCTATTAGAGATCCGGACGACCCGTAAGGAAAACTCATGCTACTATTCGAACCATGGCTTTCTAGTAACTATGTTGGAGATTGCTTTACACCCTTCTATGCCAAGGCCGAATTGAAAGTGGACGAGCTCGTTGATTCCAACAAAGATGACCTTAGAGAAATAGTTCAACCCACCTCTAGCGAATTTTTCGCTAATCCTTCTTCTTTGACGGTACCCCTTAACCTCCAAGTTACTACTCCCTCTGATGTTGAAAAAGACAAGCAAAATCACTTTCTATTTTGGTAAGGTCAACTACTCCAAAGGTAGTAATCATTACGCTATACACCCCTTAACCAAACATAGATACAAGAATGTTTCTTTTGAATCTCCCAGTTATCCTATGGTCAAAACTCTTCCTCGTGACAAAACCAAAATAGGGAAAAACCCATCTCATCCATGACCTTTTACTAATAATATGGGAAACACAAATCAACAAAAGGAGAATTGGGATGGGACCTTAGAAGTTATGTCCACTTTGAAAGCATGTCAACCCCCTTCTAGTTGTCATATACCAACTACCTATGTTCCCCTCAACCCCACAAACCTACACCCTCTACATCATAGACAAATCGAGGCCCCCACCCCCTCACCAAAACTTTCGGCTAAACCCATTCTCCAAGCTACCTCAACTGAAATCCATACCCATTTACATGAAACTTGCCACCCTTTACCCACACGGTACCCAACCATCGTTGTTAAACAAGATACCTACCCAACTTCTCCACTTTCCATGCAAATTGTTGGAAAAAAATACCATGCAATCTGTCACCAATAATCCTATACCAATCAGTCAAGGAAAAGGATCTCCATTAAAAACAAACCTCGGAAGGTCAGTGGGAAAAAATGAGAACGGAAGAGCATGGCCATTTGGATATCGAAAACCAAGTCGAAGGCTCCACCACTGTTGTGAAAGAATATCCTCCGCAATCAAACACCACAGGCGGGACTTGCATCACAAGCCCGCCTACAAAAATGAGCGTTATAAGTTGGAACTGTCGAGGCCTCGCAAACCCTTAGGCAGTTCCGGTTCTTCGGGAACTTGTGCATAGTTCTCGTCCTGATGTTCTTTTTCTTTATGAAACCCTTGTCCCCCAACATCGAGCTTCTAGTTTAAAGTATCGCTTGGGCTTTAATTGTTGTTTCGAAGTTGATTGTATCGGCTGTAGTGGTGGTATCTGTGTATTTTGGAATGAAAACTAACAACTTTCGCTCGCAAAATCATATTGATATGGATGTGAATGATAACATGATTGGGTCATATAGAATCACTTAGTTCTATGGGTTTCTCGAACAGAACCCTTGCGGAAAACTCTAACCGCCCTTGGGTGGTATTGGGCGATTTTGATGATCTTCTTTCTCAAAATGAGAAACGTGGTCTCAACGACCACCCGAATTGGTGTATTCGTGGGTTTCGAGAAGCGTTATCGGATTGCAACTTGGCCGACCTTGACATGCATGGGTTTCCCTACACTTGGTGTCTCCATAATGGAAAACCTAATGAGATCATCGAACGTCTCAATCGTGCGGTCGGAAACCATTATTGCACAAACCTCTATCATGATTATTGGGTTCTCAATCTCATCGCCCCGTTATCGGACCACTCCCCGATCGCTGTCTACATGCAGGTTCGATCCTCTTTCCCTCTCGTTTTGAAAATAAATGGTTTTAGGAGGAATCGTTCGAGAGAATCTCGTCGGAGGCATGGAGCTCTCTCAGCAGCTCCGATATCCTTGTTAAACTATCCAAGCCCGCAAAAGTTCTAGACAAGTGGGGAAAAAATCTGAATGCTTCATTTAGAAATGACATCAAGGAAGCCGATTCCGAGTTAAAAACGTTAAGTTCATTGAGCGATTCTAATGCATCGGCGATTTATGACGAAGAAAGACAATTTTATCCACACTTGCTAAAGAGGATACCCGTTGGCGGCAAAGGGCAAAAGCCCATTGGTTTCAAGAAGGTGACTGAAATAAAAAGTTTTTCCACGCCTTTGCTAATGGGCGTCGGAAAAGAAATCGTATCCTTAAGCTAAAAAACGACGATGGTATCTAGATTGAAGAACCGAACGAAATCCGTAACCTCGTCACCGACCATTTCATCTTTACTTTCTTGGATAGTTCGGGGAACCCGAATCGAATTACCAAGTTCGTCAAGAATAGGCTCTCGGCCCGGGACCTTTGTCGCCTTGACGCACCCTTCGACAAAGAAGAGTTCAAGCCCACGCTTTTTCAAATGCACCCGGATAAATCGTCGGGTTCAGATGGTTTCAACTCCCATTTCTTCCAAACAAACTGGGATATGTTGGGAGACGATGTCTTTATTGCCCGAAAACTTTAGCTCGGTAATGGCTCGCTATCGGTTGGAGTTAATGACACTCTTATAACTCTCATCCCCAAAGGCGATGACCCATTGTCGCTAAAAGATTACCGACCCCTGTCGCTTTGCAACGTTATTGTTAGGCTGGGCACCAAAGTCTTGGCTAATCGAATTAATCCTATTCTTCTGTCTATCATCTCGGCGAACCAAACGGCCTTCATTAAAGACCAGCTGATCACGGACAACATCGTTCTCGCCTTTTAAATGCTCCACTCCATGCATAGAAATCGAAGGAAGGAAATGGGAGATGTGGCTCTTAAAGTTGATATTAGCAAAGCTTATGATCGGTTGAATTGGGACTTTTTGTGGCAAATGCTTAGTGTCGTGGGCTTCAATACTCGTTGGGTTAGTATGATTATGATGAATGTCGAATCTGTCAAATATTTTCTGCAAGTTAACAGCAACTTGGTGGGTCCTATTTCTCCAAAAAGAGGCATTCGCCAAGGAGACCCGCTCTCTCCATATCTCTTCGTTATTTGCATGGAGGGTCTCTCTGCTTACTTGAATCACGAGGAAAAGGCCGGCCGCATCCATGGGTGTAAAGCAGCTAAAGATGCTTGCCTATATCTCATCTCTTTTTTGCGGATGATGCTTTCTTTTTTTGCAGGGCCTCGATTGATGAAATTTGACATCTCAAATCCATGCTCACGACTTACGAGGAGGCATCGGGTCAAGCTGTCAATTATTCCAAATCAGGCATAATGGGAAGTAACAATTTGGCTCTTGACCTTATGTATGCCTTTACCCGGATTCTTAGGATCCACAACCCGATAAACACGGGGCGAGAAAGGCGGACCACCCTCTAAGCCTAAGTATTCCTCAATGATCGATAGCGTACAAGTACCGTGATGGAAAGGGGAAAAGAACTCTTACTAAATGAATGCCTTTGCTTTGAAAGTCTTTATGTTCCTGATTTCATTTTTTTTACTTTTTAGTTGGAACTTTCGGCGGTTCTCTCGTTACCTGGGGATCCCTTCTCTCGTGGGTCGGCCAGAAAAGTTCATCTTCTAGCATATTCACGATAGACTTTGGGCTAAACTTCAAGCTTGGAGCAAAAATCCCACTTCCCCCGCCGGCAAATCCACGCTTATAAAAGTCGTCGTCCAAGCCGTCCCGATCTACTACATGAATGTTTTCCTCATACCGGCCTCAGTCATACAAAGTCTTGAAAAAATGAGTAAGTCATTTGGTGGGGTAGGAAGTCCGATGGACTTCGTTCAGTTAATTGGTTCTCTTGCGACAAGCTTTGTACCCCAAAAAAAAATTGGTGGGCTCGGTTTCCATGACGTTACTGCATTTAATCTTTCTATGCTTGGAAAACAAAGTTGGCGGCTCATTTCTAATCCATCATCCCTTGTGGACGCCTTATAAAAGCCAAATATTACCTGAAAGAAGATTTCATGACGGCCAAGTTGGGCAGCGCTCCTAGTTTCATTTGGAGGGGCATTTAGCATTCACAACTTACTCTCAAAGCATGTCTTCATTAGAAAATTGGTAACGATCACACTATCAATGTTTGGAAGGACCCATGGATCATAGACAACTCGGGTTTTATGATTGACTCACCTTGTATTGATGGCCGACGACAATTGACCGTTTACGATCTCCTAGATCCCAACACCCGTGGATGGAACTCCAATTTACTACCAACTTTTCTCCCAACGGGAATGCCTTAGGATTCTCAAGCTCGTTTCTCCCTCCGACGAACGTGAGGACACCCTCATTTGGCCTTGGTCCAATGACGAAGTTTATTCCGTTAAATCTTGCTATCGTGTTATCACGGAGTTAATTGCCCCTCAAAATATCTCTTTATTGATGGAGATTGGAAAAAGCTTTGGAATGCCAACATCCCACGCAAGGTAAAAAAATTTGTTTGGCATGCCATTAAAAATTTCCTACCCACTAGATGCGCCCTTCAAGCGAGAGGAGTTACAATCTCGACCATTTGCCCAATTTGCAACCGTAATGAGGAAAATGTTCGGCATGCTTTGGTGGGTTGCCAATAAGTTTGGCACGAAGCAGGTCTTGGGAAAAAGTTTGAGGAACTTACTTTCTTATCTGATTCCTTTCGCGAGCTTACTTTTAAATTCTTCCTCGGCAGCACCGACTAATCTCGATACATTTACCTAATGATTTTGTGGAGTATTTGGTATCGTCGCAACGATGTGTTCTGGAGCAATGGACCTCGGAACGCCTCTTCGGTGGTGAACTGCGCTAGACATCTCCTATCGGATTGGGTTGGGTCAAAAAACCCAACTTAGCAAACACCTATATATAAGGCAACGTGGATGTCGTGATCTTTGACTTGGATTCTAAAGCACATGTTGGCGTTGTCTTTCGCGACAACTCGGGTGCCTTCATATCGGCTCTCGCTTCACCTTGCAACTTTCTTCCATCCACTAGAGAATGTGAAGCCCTCGCTATACGTGAAGCACTCACTAGATGGTCGGCCGATACGATAGTCATATCTTTATTGAAATCGACGTCAAGGTTCTTGTGGAAGCGATCTATGCCACAAACGTCGACAACTTAGAATTCAACGATATCGTAGAGGATATTAGACGTATTCTAAACTCGAAAGAGTACATATCCGTTCATTGGGGCAACCGTATTGCAAATGGTCCCACTCATTTAATGGCTAGACATGCTTGTAATCTAAATTGTAATGTCTCTTTCGACAGCATGCCCCCGTTTTCTTATGGCTGCTATTAACTGTGATTGTAACAACTTTTTTGTTAATGAAATGAACACGACCCGACCGGGTGATGGCAATGTCAAAACCCGGTTGATACGGGTATTTTACTACCCGCATATTCGTCTCATTTTATTTAGTTCTTACCTCTTTGTAGACCTCTTTATATCATATTAGGACTATAAATATTAATTTTAGTGTTTTAACGTTAGGAACAATTATTACAAAAATATTGAATTTTAGGCTAACAAAGTAAATAAATTCAAAGCCAATATTCATGTTTTGTGATATTTGTTTAGGTAAGAGATGGAGCAAGGAGTCTGCCTATGAAGTAGAGTTGGATAGCATTTTGGATTGAAACAAGGTGAAGACCCAAGTATGTTTGGGGTTCTACAAGACTTTTATTGTAACCTTATGTATTAAATTTTTGATCCAAACTCTTAGCAAAACTCTAAGTATTAGGATTTATATTTTTATTGTGCTTAGTATTTTGTTGGATTGATGGGATGATTTGGCCCATGGCTGTTTTTGGGCCTCAATAGGCCGGCTTATCCATTAAGACAATCCATTAAGCCATGTTGGTCCTATATATATGTGTAGTAAGTGAAGGGGACAAGGATCACAAGTTTCCAGGGAGTACCTCACGGTTTCTCTCATCACACAAATGAAAACGAAGCAAGTGTTTTGTCTTGTAGCCTAAAGTAGTAAGTTACTAGAAAATAGAAGTTTCCATTAGTAGTATAAGTTTGTGTTACAAGTGTGAACTTCATCTTGTTCATAAGGAACTCACTAAGTATTTGGTTTATACTTAGTGTTTACCTTGTATTACAAGTGGGTTTTAGTTAATGTTATTTCGTAGTTGGAAGTTAAAATCTCGGTGTTACGGTCCTTGTCGATACATTCAATTTTTATAGCTCTTTATTATTTCAGTCTTAATTATTGCACCTTATCTCTTTCTTGAACATCAAGTTTATTACGGCATTCTTGTCCTAAAGTATGTGTCAAGATTACTAATGGTAAACTTGTCCCAAGAATTCTTCTCAAGATCATTTCCTAGAAACTTGTCCACGTTCATCGTATAAAGATTGTTAGTAGCATACTTGTCCTAGAATTCTCATTCAAGAGTACCAATGGTAATCTTGTCCTAGTTTTCTTATTCAAGTTTGTCAACACATCCTAGAATTCTCATTCAAGAGTACCAATGGTAATCTTGTCCTAGTTTTCTTATTCAAGTTTGTCAACACAAACTTGGCCTACTCTTACTTTTATGCACTTTAACGCTTCCTTTAATTGCTTTTATAATCATACTTTGTTGTTTCGTTTACGTTTAATTTAGTTAATTATTGTCATTTTTATTATTTGTCAAAAAGTACTTCATAAAAACCCATTTTTAATGGAAGGTTAAAACCCTTAAGTTTGGGGTGTAAGTTCCTAAATTGAGATTTAACATTAATAATAAAATAAAGAGGTGTACCGCATTTGTAATAATAGTTGACAAACTTGTCTTAATTGGATCTATAATATTTCGTGGTAATACCCGTAAAGTTAATTGACAACTAACTATCGGTATTTAAACGGCTTAACCTCAATGAGGTTATAAAAAAGTATTACATTTCTAAGACAACAATTATTATTATAAAATATATTTTTACGGAATTATTAACCAGTCTCAATTTATCCTTACACCCATGCTTGCTTTTTATCATCGTATTTTCCCAAAGTTACCAATCAACCAACCAATTTTAGTTAATCAACAAAATCCTCTGGTTTTTCATCCTCTGAAATCAGTCTTTGTAAAAGTCACGTTTTTCATCTCTACAAGCTTTAAATACCATCTCTGTGGGAACGATATCCGGTACTTTGTACTATTATTACTTGTTTTAATACGACAGTATTCCGAGGTGTATACTTCCGCCGAGGTCTATTTTTGTGTTGATTTTAAGGGTAGCGATATTCTTGCAACAAGTTTTTGGCGCCGCTGCGGGGGATGGTAAGCTAAAGTTTAAAGCTTTCGAAAAAGCTAAAGTTTAAAACAAAAAACAGTATTTTTACCACCATTTTAAGAAAAACTCAAAAATAGTTCATGCTCAGATTGTCCCGTCGGTTATTTGCTTCAGACTCCAGAACTAATCAAAACCACAGGCAACGTAGAAGAATCGAACAAAGATCACCATCTTTGCCCTCCTCCACGATGTCTGACAAAGACTATGTCACGGATACTGAAAATCACCCCGAAGGAAACGCTGGGCCTTTATATGAACAATTCATAAATGAAATTCCTCATCTCGAAAATTTCGAAGAAGAGGGAATTTTTATTAATGCCAACATTCCCAATGTTCCAAATATAGTTATTGGACAACCCGCCAATCACTATTTTCGCAACAATGGTGCTGGCATTAATAATGAAGACGGTCCCTTCAATGAATTTGTCAATCATATAAATGGCAATCCTAATAATAATCTAAGAAATAATCTTGAAAATACTCGTATCCTCAACAATAGAATGAATGCTGGTGTTCGTAATAACGCTAACGGTAATCCCGCTAACGATGTTATTAACAATGATTTCATTAACAACTATGCAAACAACGGTATTCCAAGAAATCAAGGAGTAAACCCACCAACAACTGTCGGCCCTGCTCCTTACAGAGATAACCTACCAGATAATGGTGGAGCTATTCCTCAAAGGAACAACCCGCCAAATAATGGTGGAGCGATTCCTCAAAGAAATAATCAGCCCGTTCATAAGAGAGTTATTCCCCCAAGGAATAATCCACCAGGCAATGGTGAAGCTATTCCTTGGAGAAATAATCAGCCTGGTAACAATCAACCATACCATGGTGATCCACAAAGAGACTACGGTGATGATGAGGAACAAAACATTTTTCGGCTTGCAAACACAAGAGATGGTGCCATTATGTCTTACGCTATTCCAAATCTAGCACAATTACACACAGGAATACGTAGACCAAATATTGATGCCACTTATTTTTCTTTAAAACCCATAATGTTTACAATGTTGCAAGCCAATGGTCAGTTTGCGGGACTACCATCAGAAGATCCTCATTCTCACCTACGGTCATTTATGGAGATCACAGACTCTTTCCTTATCCCAATGGTCTCAGACGATGCTTTGAGATTAAAACTTTTTCCATTCTCATTAAGGGATAGGGCGAGAGCATGGTATAATTCTTTAAAACCAGATTTTGTGCTCACTTGGAACCAGATGGCAGAAAAGTTTCTAAAAAAATATTTTCCTCCCACAAGGAATGCTAAGTCCAGAAATAAGATTTGCACTTTTAAAAAAATGGACGATGAAGCGGTTCTTGATGCGTGGGATATGTACAAGGAACTTTTGAGAAAATGCCCTCATCATGGCATTTCGTACTGCATACAGCTAGAAACATTTTACGGTGGCTTAAATGCCACTGCAAAATCTATGCTAGACGCTACTGCAGGCGGAGCATTCACGACTTGTACCTACAATGAGGGATCAAAATACTTGAAAAGATTTCCAACAACAACGGACAATGGTCTGACCCACGATCTGTGCCACTAAAAAAGGCCACTGGAGGAACAGAGATAGATGTTGTTACAGCATTAACAGCACAACTCACTAAACTAATTTCAAACCTGTCCACTGGACAACAAGTGAGATCTCATGTTATGTCTCTACAATCCAATGCCCAATCAGTACAATGCGTATATTGTGGCGAAGGACACTCGTTCGAAAACTGTCCTGGAAATCCTGAGCAAGTTAATTTCGTAAATAAAACTGGACCTTTTTCTCAAACATACAATCCTGGATGGAGACATCCGAATTTTTCATGGCACAATCCAGCTTTAAGCTCCCCAGCACAAAACTCACAAGGACAGTCTGAATTTCAAAACCAAGGGCAATCCTCTTTTCAAAATCAAAGACCGTCAAATTTTAATCCAAACCAAGGTAACCGTAACAACCAACAGGGTCATTTTCAAAACAATCAGTCTAACTACGAAAACAAGCCAAAGCAGAATGCCGAGTCATCTGTTTCTTTGGAAACAATGATGAAGGGGTTTATGACCCAAACTCAGGCAGCCATAAAAAATCTAGAGACACAGGTAGGACAAATATCTTTAGAAGTAAGAAAAAGGCATGTTGGAACTCTTCCCAGTGACACTGAAATAACACAAGAGAAGGAAAAGAACATATTAAGTCGATCACCATGAGAAGCGGAAAGATTTTGCCTGAGGTTAAGCAAAAAGTTTCAGAAATTCCAATCAAAGCAGACACTGAAAAGAATCCCACTGCTTTGAACTTTGAAATTCCACCGTCCACTTCAGATGTCACTAGGCCCACAATCGCAAGTGAGCCCATTCCCACTTCAAGTGTCCCCAAAGAGTCGGATCCCCCTTTATCAAAAGAATCACCACCGGTTCAAAACCCCAAGAGAAAGTTACTGTGGATTTGTCACATGTTGGTGGCAGTCTAGCTGTAAGTCTTGGAAATCAAACTCAAGTTAAACCACTGGTTAAACTCACTACACCTTCACCTCAGACAAGCACGACCACCATACATGTCCCTCCTTACATTTCTTACCCTCAAAGGTTAAGGAACCAAAAGGAGCAAAATGAATTTAAAAAGTTTTTAGATGTTTTCAAACAATTGCATATCAACATACCATTAGTTGAGGCTATTGAACAAATGCCAGCATATGCAAAAATTTTAAAGGATATTTTGAGCAAGAAAAAGAAACTGATAGAGTATGAGACCGTGGCCATAACTGAGGGATGTAGTGCTTTGATATCTAACAAAATACCATCTAAGTTGAAGAACCCAGGTAGTTTTACTATCCGTTGTTCCATAGGAGGTAAGATGATAGGTAGAGCTTTATGTGATCTAGGTGCCAGTGTTAATCTTATGCCATTGTCAATATTTCAAACCTTAGGCATAGGTGAAGCAAGACCTACCACTGTCACGCTCACTCTAGCAGATAAATCCATTGCCTACCCAAAGGGTAAAATTGAGGATGTCTTGGTCAAGGTAGAAAAATGTATTTTCCCTGCAGATTTCATAATCCTAGATTGTGAAGTAGATCATGAAAGCCCCATCATTTTAGGAAGACCCTTCTTGGCAACCGGAAGAACCCTGATAGATGTTCAAAAAGGAGAACTTACCATGAGAGTGCATGACCAAACGGTAACCTTTAGTGTTTTTTACTCTCTCATGTATCCGGATGACAGAGAAGAATGTTCTGCTATAAGTTTGATTGAGGTTTCGTGCCAAGAACAAAGTTTGGAGATGATGTTGAGAAAAGAAGAATCTGATAGTGAGGAAGCAGAAGAAACCAGGTTTGAGGAGTTAGAACCAATCCAGGAAGTAGCTGCGTTTGAGGCATTAGATCCTAAGGACAGGCCTACCCTTGTCCCAACTTTAGAACAAGCACCAGAGCTAGAATTAAAACAACTCCCATTGTTAGGACCCAAACAATCAAGATATGACAGGAATGATAATAGCCAAATGTAATATGTATTGATTGAATGTACTGTATACAGAATATATCTTTACAAGGTATTTGAAAACATTAGTTCTAACAATCTAACTAACTATCTATTTATACATACTATAGAAAGACTAAAGTGACAAGACATTCATAACAGACAAGTTTAGAATGGGTTCTGAACTCCTTCAGAACTTCTTCAGAAGTGTCTTCAGAACTTCTTCAGAACCTCTTCAGAAGTGTCTTCAGAACTTCTTCAGATCTTTTTCTCTTTAAGAACCCAATTCTTTTTGAAGCTATTATGATATTTCTATCAATCTCCCCCTTAGCTTCAAAAATTCAGATCATACTTCCAGAAATTCATAATTTCTCTTACATCCTTCAGAATTAGTCTTTTGTATTCTAGTAAGGATTCAGCAACTCTAATCATTTCTTTTGCAAGTATCTTGTGTTTCTCCCAATCTTCATTGCTCAGATTCTTTGGTCTTCTATTCTATCTTTTTACCAAACGATCTCTGATTGCCATGAGAGTTCCATTGCAACATTTGTGGAGTTCTTAAAATCTCACAAATAATAGTTCATGAAAGCATTTACAAACGAAGCCAGAAGGATGAAGTACTAAAGTGCTCTTCTTTAAATTCTGAATATCTGGTAGACTCAGATTTGGTTTGCTTAAGTGTACTTGCTTCTTGTTTAGAACATAAGCAACCTGGAAATCAGTCTTTGTAGCCCATATAAATTCTCTGTATAATCCATCTCTAAGCACTGGAAAAGATTTTCTGAACTTGGTGATTGATTCATGGAAGGGATAAAGACTTCTGTATACTCTGAGAAGATCTCTGAGGTGAACATTCTGAAAATCAGCTTCAGAAAAGGTAGAAATCTCACCGTTTTGTCGTTCAACAGTAAAGAATGCATATTTGTAATTCTCTCTTGTCTTCAAATCAGCATTAATCACTTTGATCACAGGATTTTCTTTTCTTGCTTCATTGATTGGAATCCTTATCTTTCTGATGATGTCTGAGTACCATTGTTTCCAACCAAAAGACTTTTGAATCCAGCAATCTATATAGTTGAATTTTTGTTCATATTCCATGAACATTTCTGGATGAAAATATTCAAGGAACATAGTGAAAGCACTTTCTTCTATTCTTTGCACTTGTAGTTGTTCCTCCTCAGATATTTGCTTTTCAGGAACCAACTCTTCAGAAATATTTTCAAGAACTTCTTCCTTTTCTTTTTCTTTTTCCTTTTGTCTTACTTCTGAACTTTCAACATTCAGAGTCTACTTCTGAATTTCTTCCATATCTTGTCTCTTTGTATGAATCTTGAAGTCATACGTATCACTTAGTAGATAATCTGCTCCTTTTATCTTGTTTACTTTCTTGTGACCAGCTAGATAACTCTTTCTCACAAATTCTCTAAAATGTATTCTTTCTTTGATCAGATAGATAATTTTCTCTTTGATGTCAGATTCTTCAATAAAATCTGTCATGTAGTTCAGAAGCCATTTGAGTGAGGATGTAGAATACTTTGGAATATCAGATACAACAAATGTCTTAGAGACTTCTTCAACAAGATACATGAACCCAATATCTGGATTAGTGAACAATCTCTTCAGCCCAAACCTTTCAATATATACCGGTTCCAACAGATTTACTGTGTTAAGTCTATATTCCAAAGCCAACTGAAAATCATGCTTTATGAGATTCCTTATATATATTCCCAAGATTCTTCTAATCTCTGAGACTAACACAGATTCACCTGAGTTAACACAAAAAGATAAGATTGCCAACTTATCTTGTAGTCTTAGCTTGTAAACATCAAACTGAGTAAATTCACACAGAGTACCATCTATTCTTTCTGCTCCAAATCTGAATATAGTCAAATCATTCTGAACTGATTTTGATATGCATCCGATCTTCTTTATTAAAGTTGAATCATGAAAATTCTGAACACCATGATTCTGAATAAAGTTCTTTACTTGAACATATGATCTTCAGACCATTCATCATTCAGAAAATCTTCCAACTTTGCAAACTTCATACTTCTTTTGTACATGAAGCAATAAGTGTCTTCAGGAAATATCAGACTACTTTCTCCAGAAATAAGTATATTTTCCTTTTCAAACACTTGATCCAATACAGGTTCTTCAAGTATTGGAAGATCTATCTTAGGAATGATAATGCAAGGTCTGATTCTAACTTCAAATTTTCCTGAGAAAGCAATTAGGAATTCATCAACAATTTCAACTCCTTCTAAATGAGTTAAATCAAATTCTAATTCAACTCTTTCATCTGGTTGTTCAAGAAAATTTCTGAAGATAGAAAATTTGTTGTCCAAAAGTCTACACTCCAGACTTCTTGGATAATTCAGAAAGACATGCACCCAACAGAATTAGAATATCCCGTAATCTTTCAGAAGCACTTCTGAACTCTTCACTCAGAAGTTGTTGAGGCTTCCAAATTACTAAATCTTTTATTTGATTTGAGCTTTCTCCCATATTTACATCAATCATATCTTCTTCAAACATGATCACATCAAAAAGATCACTTGGTTCTCCAATAACATCTTCAAAAGCAAGGTATTCCCTTAGCATTTCTTCATTAGAGTCTGGAATTATATCTGTGTTATCTGAGCCCAAGTTACCTTCAGAATCAAAAGACAACTTTTCTGTTTCATACCCTTCTTCTATCATTTCTTCAGAAGAATGATCATTTATCTCTTGTACCTCATGTTCTGCAGATAAAATATCTTCTATGGCTTCTGAGACTTTATTTGATTCTTCACCAACATTCTGAGTATCTTCAGAGGTTTTCTCAGTATTTTGAACTTGATCATTTACATTAGATTCTGGTTCAGATACTCTCTGTCTTTTCTCCCCCTCTTGATTATCAGGATCTTGATCATCAAGACTCCTTTTAAAAGTATCCGATTGAGATCTGCAGTCCAGAGCAGATAATCTTGTGCTTAATTCTGATTGAGAACTCTGAATGGATGAAAGTTGATTGAGAATTTGAGAAATATCATCTTTAGTGGCATAAGCTTGTGGAGCAGAAGAAGAAGAAGGCTGAGAAGCTTTCAAAGAAGAAACAGAGGAAGCCACTTCAGAAAAAGCTGACAAAAGTGCTTGTTTAAACAAATGAAGATCATTAGAAGATTTGAGATGAAAGTCATTCAGCTTGTTAACCAAATTTTCCCCATGTTGATCCAACCTAACCTCCAACACCTATTTGGTAGAATCCGTCAAATCCTTGATGTCCTTCTGAATCTTTGCAAATTCAGAAGTACAGAGATCTTTGAATTCTGTGAATTTAGAAGATGTGGGTAAGTTGCCAAGATCAACAGATGAACTTGTTTTCAGACCTTCAGAAGAAGGTTGGCCTGTATGAGCCACAAAGGCATCATGAAACACATTTGATTCTGTGAATGGAGCTTTTGTGATGTTCACCCCACCAGGACTTCCAACTAATCCTTGATATCCAAAAATTGGAATATCTATAGTTGTTGATGCAATGTGACCAACACTTTGCTTAGGAACATCTGAAAGATGTGTGCTTGTGTGAATGGATGCCACATTAAGTGGTTCAGAAGGCTCAAAGTTGAGTGGACACTCAGAATCAATGTGCTCAAAACTGTGAAGGGGGGACATATATCCTTCATTTTCAACAAAAGGAACCTCCAATTGGGGTCCTAATGGATTATAAGTTGCTTGCCCCATTTGTGTTGTTGAAACACCCTTCTGTTGAGAGATGGGTGAGTGGCTGGGGGGGGGGGGGGGGTTAACCAAGGTTGCCATGGGCTCACTGGCTGGTTCAATATTATCCACCAAAGAATGTGGAATAATAGTAGATGTGGGTGCCCGGCTTGTAACAGGTTTGTTTTTCTTGTACCTGTGTTCTCCCCTCATCTATTCTTTTTCTTACCCTTCTACCCTGTCTCTCATTTTCATTTTTCCTCTTCACTCTTTGAGGTTGTTCTCCCCCATGAACAGCCTCCCCCCTCTTTCTAGTAATTTTAGACTCCCTTGCATGATCACCACTTTGGTTTGAATCAGGGGAAGGGACTACTGGTTGAGGTAATCCCATAGATTCTAAATGCTCACTCCCAATCCTAGTTTGTGTACTTACAAGATTAAGTAAATGAGAAGGAAGTGGAACTGCATGTGGAAAAGTAAGTTTTGCATTTGGAGGTCTTAAGCTGTCCATAGTAAAAATAGGAACATGTACCTCATGAGCTAGAACAGGAATTTTGGAGACAGCCTTCATTGCTCCTTTGATAAGTGTTTGAAGAAATCTCTGAAATGGTATATAGTTGAATGTAGACTTCTTCAAAATTGCAGATTTGAGTTCATCAAAGATGAGACTAGCATAATCATAGTGTTTGTTGAAGGCAACACCATGAAAGATAATCCTCCCATTTGCTGAAGCTTGGTCTAAACTTGAGCTCTTCCCAGATAGGCAGGTATTCAGAATGGAAAACAAGCAATACCAAATTGGAGGTAAACATTTTCTTCTAAAAGAGCTCAGAGCACTAAGGTTTTCAGAGTAACCCAAGCTCATAAAATCTGAGATCATCTCTGATGAGGATGGAATTGAGTCATAACAGGTGTTCCCAAGAACCTCATCTGGTTTTGGCAAATAGTGAAGGTTTCTAATGTCATCTACAGATATACAAACTTTGTAGGCATGAACATAAGAGACAATTTCATCATCAGTTTCATCTACCTCAGCATAATGCCAGAATTGTTGAAGATAAGAAGCAGGAACAGAGAATTTCCTTGAAAGGAGAGTGCGCAGGGGATGTTTCTTCAGAATTTTAATCAACATTACTTGATCATCAATGAAGTCTTTGGATTTGAAGTTCAGTGCACAGTTATTTCTTTTGATGTCAAGTAATTTCTCAGCAGGTACATAGAGTTTGGACAGGTCACCACTTTCAGCAGGAGTCTGGGATTCACTTTCAGCAATATTTGATTCAGAAACAACATCAATGGGTGTATTCTGTGTTTCCCCAATTTTAGCAGTTGTCGGGTTAGGGTTAGGGTTAATGATAAGGTTTGAAGGTCCGGCTTGATGAGTTGCAGTTGTGGCTGTGTCACGAAGCATTTGATCATCACTTAGTGGGATTTCCATTGATCCAACCATTAATTTTTGAGGCACAATCTTGAACGAAGCATCACTTGATGATCCAGTGTTATCATTGGAACTCGAGGAAGTAGAAATCATGGTATTTGAAGTAGACATGATGTTGGAAAACACGGATTGGTAACAAAAAAGATGATCAATAAACACAGAAAGATTTCTCAGAGAAAAATTGCTAAAAGAATGAAGATGATGAGGAATCCATTGATTTATATGATCGGATAAGCGTTGAAGGACACGTGGCCAAAAAGTAGATGTGATTAGAGTAGTAATCATCATTTATTAAGAGAAATGAACCGTTTAATGGTCGTGTTTAAGAGAAATCCAATGAAATTAAAACACGTGGCACACGTATAAATGAAAAATCAACGGGAAGTTTAGTTCTGAGAACAAGTTCAAAAACTTCAGAAGTTGTTCAGAACTTCTGAGAAAAAGTTCAGAAGTCTGAAAGAAAGAATTCAGAAGAACCGAAGAATTTTTAAGTGAAGTTCAAAACTAAACATGAATCATCTTAGAAGTCCAAAAATCATTTAAAAATATAAACTTCTGAAAAATATAAAACATTTTGAGAATTCAGAAGTAGATTTGAACAAAATAGATAATTGATTTTATCTAAGGAAGCTTGTTCATACTTCTTAGATATAAAGTGCAAGACTTTATTTCACCAATGCAGAGTTGTTATGTAGGAAAGAATAGTAGAGAAATTTGAAATGAAAAACCCTCACCCTTGAATTACTAGCAATTATGATTCTCCCCCTTAATTATTGCAACTTTATCAAAGAATCAATCAAATAATAGTGAAATGAGAAAAAAAAATATGAAAAGTATTAAAATACAATCAACCTAGTTACGGAAGAGATATACTTCTGAGTTTGAAAAGTAGCAAAAATCTGAATGTTAAACTTCAGAATATACAAAGTAATTCTGAAGAGCAAAGTATTCAGAATTTGATATAAAAAACCTCAGAATGTAACTTCTAGAGTATAGGTGATGTATAATACTTACATAGACATGTTCATCATGCCCAATTTACTTACCAAGAAGTTAAATCGTTTTTCATCAAGTGCTTTGGTAAATAAATCAGCTAACTGATAATCTGTCTGAACAAAAAACATTTCAATATTACCTTTTTCCACATGATCTTTGATAAAATGATATCTTACATCAATGTGCTTGGTTTTTGAATGCTGAACAGGATTGGCAGTGACGGCTATGGCACTCTTTGAATCACAATACAAATGAATCTTTTTAAAAGTGTAACCATAGTCTTTTAGTTGAATTTGCATCCAGATCACTTGTGAGCAACATATTGCAGCTGCTACATATTCAGCTTCTACTGTAGAAGTAGAAACACAATTTTGTTTCTTTGAAGACCAGCTGACTAGTCTATCACCTTAAACTGACATGATCCAGAAGTGCTTTTCCTGTCTAATTTGCAACCACCATGATCTGCATCTATAAATGCTGTTAGTTCAAAACTAGAATCCTTAGAATACCAAAATCCCAATGAAGGAGAACCTTTTAGGTATCTAAGTATTCTTTTTGCAGCTAGAAGGTGTGATTCCTTAGGATTAGCTTGATATCTGGCACAAATACATGTAGCATACATTATATCTGGTCTAGTAGCAGTTAAGTAAAGCAAAGATCCAATTATGCCTCTGTACTTTTTCTGATCAACAAATTTTCCATTTAGATCAGGTTCAAGCTTAGTGGCAGTGGCCATTGGAGTTTGAATACTTGAACAATCAGTCATGTCAAACTTCTTAAGTAAGTCAGAGACATACTTAGATTGATTAATGAATATGCCAGTGGGAAGTTGTTTAACTTGAAGACCAAGGAAAAATGTCAACTCTCCCATCATACTCATTTCAAATTCTGTTTGCATGATTTTCTCAAAATTTCTACAAAATTTTGGATTAGTAGAAGCAAATATAATATCATCTACATAGATTTGTATCAAAGTCATATCATCACCCTCCTTTTTCAGAAATAAAGTTGTATCAACAGTACCTCTTTTGAATTTGGAATTCAGAAGAAAAGTTGTAAGAGTATCATACCATGCTCTTGGTGCTTGTTTAAGTCCATATAAGGCTTTGTCTATATGTAAACATGATCTGGGAATTCTTTGCTTACAAAGCCTTTTGGTTGTTCAACATACACTTCTTCATGTAAAATACCATTCAGAAATGCACATTTTACATCCATTTGAAATACCTTCATGTTTTTATGAGCAGCATAGGCAAGAAAAATTCTAATAGCCTCTAATCTGGCAACAGGAGCAAAGGTTTCATCATAATCAATTCCTTCTTGTTGATAATACCCCTTAGCTACAAGTCTTGCCTTGTTTCTTACAACAATTCCATTTTCATCCTTTTTATTTCTGAACACCCATTTTGTGCCAATGACAGATTTACCTTTTGGCTTTGGTATCAATCTCCAGACTTTGTTTCTTTCAAATTGATTTAACTCATCCTGCATGGCTAAAATCCAGTCTGGATCTTGAAGTGCTTCATATGGCTTTTTGGGTTCCATACTGCTTAAAAAATTAACATACAGACACTCATTTGCTGTTGCAGATCTTGTTTGAACACCTTTTGATGCATCTCCAATTATTTGATGAACTGGATGACTATATGTCCATTTGTTCACATTTGGCAATGGTTGAACAGATGAAACATTATTCAGAGAATCATAATCATCAGTAATTGCTTGAGTTTCAGTATCATGATTGATGGCTGAATGTAAATCTGAAGACTCCCCCTCAAATGGAAAAATCTGAATTGGGTCAAAACTGTGAGGTTCATGGTCAGAAATAGTTTGAACCGGTTCAGAAACAACTTGAATTGGTTCACAAACAACTTGAATTGGTTCAGAAGTTGCATTTTCAGAAGTTGGAAGTTCTGAATTTGAGGTAGAGAGTTGTGGTGCTGATGTATTTGAAATCTGTATTTCTGAAATGTCTTGATCATTTGAATTTCTGAGTAGAGAAAGATTTTGATAATCTGCAGAGACATTTACAGAAATATCAAATAAGTCTTGACATAAATTGTCTAAATTGGATTTAAGTAAAGTTTGAGATGCAGAAGTAGAGTTTGTGTGATTATGTTCTGAGTCCAAACTTTCAGAAGTTGGTGTATGTGCGAGTTCTGAACTGTTTTATTCAGAACTCATTGTTGGCTCATGAAATCTGACATTTGTAGTCTCAATGATTCTTTGAGTTCCTTTAATGAGTACTCTATAAGCTTTGGATCTTTGAGAGTAGCCAACAAAGATACCAGCTACACCTTTTGGTGCAAATTTGTCAAGATGTGGAGTATCATTCTTTAGAAAACACCTGCAACCAAAGATTTTAAAATAATCAATAGATGGTTTTCTTTGTTTTAACAATTCATAAGGAGTTTTAAGAAATTTTCTGTTAAGAATGGTTCTGTTCTGAGTAAAACATGTAGTAGCAATTGCTTCTGCCCAAAGAGACAGAGGAAGTTCTGAATATGCAAGCATGGTTCCTGCAGCCTCTACCAAAGTTCTATTCTTTCTTTCAACTACCCCATTTTGTTGAGGAGTTCTTGCAGCGGAAAAATTATGAGAAATACCAACAGATTCCAAAAATTCGAAGTGTAGAATTAGTAAATTACTGTTCCATTGTCACTTCGATCTTTTGAATTGGGAGTTGAAGAAGAACTTGAATTTTCTTCGAAAGGGTATCGCCTTTCGTAAGTATCGTATTTGAGTCTCAGAAATTCAATCCATGTATATCGTGTATATTCATCTACTATAACAAGAATGTATTTCTTTCCCCCCATGCTTTGAGTTTTCATTGGGCCACACAAATCCATATGTAGCATTTCAAGTGGAGCTTTGCATGAAGATAGCATTTTCAGAGGATGAGAACTTCTTTTGATCTTCCCTAGTTCACATGCAGAACAAAGAGAGTTCTTTTCAAATGCCGATCTTTGGTAGTCCTCTTACAGATTGATGTTTGCCTAGTTCAGAAATGGCTTTGAAGTTCAGATGTGACATTCTTCTGTGCCAAAGTCAACTATCATTTTTCATTGATGTAGACATATAACATACACCTTGTAGTTGACCAGTTGCAGTGAATGTTGCTGTGTAGATATCTCCATCTCTATAAGTAGTTAATTCATTTTTGTTTTTTGTACTCAGAACATGACAATAATCTATGTCAAAATTAACCTTCCAGTATTTGTCACAGAATTGACTAATACTGAAAAGATTATGTCTTAGTCCCTCAACATAGAAAACTTTCATTACTTTCACATCTCCTTTAATGAAAGTGCCATATCCTCTTACATATCCCTTTGCATTGTTTCCAAAACTAACTGTTCCTCCATATCTTTCATGATAATCAGTTAGTAGTTCTTTGAAAGGTGTCATGTGTCTTGAACATCCAGAATCTAAGACCCACACATGACGTATCTGCAAAAGAGATTATTGAGTTTTAGGTACCCATTTCAGAATGGGTCCTTTGTGATTAGTAATAAAATTTGAAGTTCTGAACTTTTTCTTCAGATGTTTCAACTCAGAAGTTTGTTCAGAACTTTGAGATTTATCTTTATTTCTATTTCTTTGTTTAATTGAACTTGTCAATCTAGCCAAACATTTCTGAAAAGATTTCATCAAATATCTTTTGTTTGTTTTGGAGTTAAGAAGAAAATTATGATGACCACAATTAATACAGTGAATATGATTCTTTAATGTATTTACAATAGTATTAGACATATAAGAATCAATAACATTTGATTTTTCAACAAAAAATCTTTTATTCACTTTCTTTGTTTTAGGTACATCATTCTTCTGTAAAAATGAAAAACTCTCTAATTTGTCAATCTTTGACAGTCTTTCATCTTTCTTTCTCCATACTAAAGTGGATAGCTCTGTAAAAGATAAGAAATGAGGATTAGTATAAGAAATTCTTTTGTTCACTTTAGCTTTATTTTCAGATTTTGTGTTAATTTTTTGAACTTCAGAGAGAGAGTTTGAGGATTGTCCTTGTTCAAAAATTTTAACTCTAGTGTTAAAGTCAGAAGTTGTTACTGAACATGGTGTTGAATTTGATGATATGTTTGTATTAGTAGGAGAAAAATCTGAATTCTGATATTCTGATTTTAAAAACACAGGACCAAACAATTCTGAAGGTATCTTTGAAACTTCAGATTTTAATTTTTCTCCTTGATCATACATGATTGAGATTTATAAACCAAATAGCCATTTTTGTCAATGACTTGCACCATTTGATCATCATCATCTTCTGAATCAGAAGCATTTATTAGATCTGAAAACTTATTATGAGTCATACTTGTTGCAAAAATATTTGAATTTTTTGTTGTTGTAGACTCATTATCAGAATTATCAAAAAATATATTGGAATTCTCATCAATATCTTCTGAGGATTCAATATCTGAGAATTCATCATATTTTTCTTCATGTTCTGATTTATTATCAGAAGTATCTTCTGAAATGTTTTCACAATTGGATTCAGAAGTAACTTCAGAAACAATTTCAGACTTAACAATTACTTCTGATTTTTCTTCAGAAATAATATTTGATTAAGAAGATTTACAAATATTTGGAATTATATTCATTTCTTCTGTTTCAGAGATACTTTCTGGTTCACCAGTTTTAATAGGTGTTTCTTCTAAAAACAAAGTCTCTGATTTTATAAAAGGAATTCTTTCAGGCAAAGAATGGTTTACAGGTTTGGAAATGATGCCAGTATTTGATTCATTGAAAATTTTCATTTTAGAATAATCATACAAGTTTGCAGGTGCCTTTTTTAAAATTTGACTGTCATTATATCCTAAGCCTGCTTTTATATTGTAAAATTTTGAGTTCTGAGCCTGACTAGTTAAAATATTCAGAGTTTGTTCACTTTGTCCTCTTTTAAAATTTAAATCTTCCAATTCCTTAATCTTTTTATAAAGATCAAGTCTCTCTTGATTTAGAAAATTCATCTTAACATTTAGAATTTCCTTTTCAGAATTTTCATTTATAACTTCTTTTTGTAAACTATCCATTTTTTCTTTTAAAACAAGTTTTTCTTCAGAAATTTTTTCAAGAATCTGTTCAGCTGCTTGACAATTTTCTTTATATATTTGACTTTCAGCTCTGAATTGATTGACCAAAATTCTTTCACCTTTAATTCTGTTTCTGAGTGTTTCAAATTCAGAAAACATATTTTGAAATTGATTTGTCATTTCTGAATCTTTAGTATTAATTTCGAATTATGTTCGTAATTTTGTTCGGAAGATGAAGAAGATACCTCGGTGTCTTGTTTGTCCTTTTCTGGATCCATTTGACACATGTAGCAATTGGTTGCATAGTGAGCAACTTCTTCATCATCATCTCCATCACTCCAGTTTAACCAGTCTTCTTCATACTTGGTTACTAGAGCAGGATTAAGCTCTTTTTTCTTTGCTAGTAGATGCTTCTTCTCATAATAACCTGAATTCTTGACTTTTGGCATCTTGCATTATCTAGCATAATGTCCAGGCTTTCCACAGTTGAAGCATCTTGCTGGTTCAGATGTTTCAGATTGACCAGCCTCTTGACCCTTCTTAGGTCCAATTTCAGATCTAGGTTTATTCTGATATTTTTTATTGTATCTTTGTTTGAATTGCCTTGTCATGAAAGCAATATTATCAGAAATCCTTTTAAGCTCTTCATCTGATTCATCCCCATTACACACTGTTATCTCTGGGATCTCACAAACTTTCTTGGTAGCTATGTTCAAAGAATTATTGTAGTTCTTGCTCAGAAGGGCAACTGTTTCTTGTGTCTTCTTTTGTTCATATTGTCTAACTTTGATCTTGTCCTCCTGTTGGAACAAAATGCCATAGACATCATGAATTGTCTTTCTAGACAAGTTTCTAGTTACCATATTATCTGAAAAACTTGACCATTCATTTCCCAGATTGTTCAGAAATTTGTTGTTTATCTCAGAATTTGATTTCTGAACACCATTTCTTCTAAGGTCATTCAGAATGTTATTGAATCTATGATATGTAACAGTGATAGATTCATTTTCTTTGTATCTGAAATTTTCATATGTTCCTACACAGATATTTAATCTCTGTTCTTGAGCCTTTGTACTTCCTTGCATCTGAGCTTCTACTTCATCCCACATGGCTTTTGCTGAAGTTAAACTATCAACCCTATTGAATATCTCATTGGGAACTGCCATGGTGAGTAAAGTTAATGATCTTCTATCAACTTTCATTTGAGCCTTTTCAGTTGGATTATACATTCCAGGACTCTTCTTGATTCTTGATGTAGGGATTTCAGGGGTCGATTCAGTTCTGGGAACTGCTGGAATCTCAACAAATACCTCTAGTGGGCCATTTGTGATAGATTGCATTAAGGCTTCATCTATGTTATCCAAGAATTGAATCATTCTGATTCTCCATTGATAATATTCTCCCAAGAAGAGAGTTGGTGGTTTCGTTTCAGATCCGATTGAGACTATTTCTTTAGACATCTTTGATTGTTAGTAGATCGAGAATTCACCTGTGTTGAATTTGAATTTTGTAGATCAAGAACACCAAGAACTGTCAGATCTGACAAGTTCTTTCACAAATCTTCTTCAAGAACAGATGAATTTGCTCTGATACCAATTGTTAGGACCCAAACAATCAAGATATGACAGGAATGATAATAGCCAAATGTAATATGTATTGATTGAATGTACTGTATACAGAATATATCTTTACAAGGTATTTGAAAACATTAGTTCTAACAATCTAACTAACTATCTATTTATACATACAATAGAAAGACTAAAGTGACAAGACATTCATAACAGACAAGTTCAGAATGGGTTCTAAACTCCTTCAGAACTTCTTCAGAACCTCTTCAGAAGTGTCTTCAGAACTTCTTCAGATCTTTTTCTCTTTAAGAACCCAGTTTCTTTTGAAGCTATTGGATATTTCTATCACCCCTCCCACTTAAAGTATGCCTTTTTAGGAAAATCAGGGAAGTTACCAATCATTATCTCATCATCCCTAGGGAAAGATCAGGAGGAGAAATTAGTCACCATGCTGAAATCTCATACCAAAGCTTTAGGATGGACCATTGCAGATTTGAAGGGCATAAGCCCTACAATTTGCCAGCATAAAATCATTTTAGAGGATAAAACTTTCACTTCAGTTGAACCTCAAAGAAGGCTCAATCCTGTGATGAAAGAGGTTGTCAAGAAAGAGATTTTGAAGTGGTTAGATGCCGGGATAGTCTATCCTATTGCTAGTAGCACTTGTGTCAGCCCAGTACAGTGTGTACCAAAGAAGGGGGAGTTACTGTAGTACCCAATGAGAAAAATGAGCTTATCCCAACTAGGACAGTGACAGGTTGGAGGATTTGTATGGACTATAGGAAGCTTAACAAAGCCACCCAAAAAGACCATTTCCCTCTACCTTTTATTGACCAAATGTTGGATAGGTTAGCTGGAAAAGAATTTTATTGTTTTCTGGATGGATACTCAGAGTACAATCAGATTGCCATAGCTCCTGATGACCAAGAAAATACCACCTTTACATGTCCCTATGGAACCTTTGCTTTTAGAAGAATGCCTTTTGGACTATGCAATGCCCCGGCCACATTCCAAAGATGTATGATGTCCATTTTATCCGACATGTTAGAAACTTTCATGGAAATATTCATGGATGACTTTTCTGTTTAAGGATCATCATATGACATATGTTTAAAAAACCTAGAAAAAAGTCTTATAAGATGTGAAGAGACAGATTTAGTTTTAAACTGGGAAAAATGTCATTTTATGGTAAAAGAAGGAATTGTGCTAGGGCATCTCATATCTAAAAGAGGCATCGAGGTTGATAAGACCAAACTCGAGGTGATTGAAAAATTACCTGAACCAACAACTATAAAGGGAATAAGGAGTTTTCTGGGACATGCAGGTTTTTATAGGAGATTCATCAAGGATTTTTCGAAAATATCAAAACCTCTTTGTGTACTTCTACAAAATGACCAAGTCTTCAATTTTAATGAAGACTGTGCAAAAGCTTTTAAAGTTTTAAAAGAATCCTTGGTCACAGCACCTGTAGTGGTTACACCTGATTGGACTTTGCCATTTGAGTTAATGTGTGATGTCGGTGACTGGGCAGTAGGAGCAGTGTTAGGTCAAAAGAAGGGAAAGATTTTCCACCCTGTCTACTATGCCAGTAGAACCCTAAATGATGCCCAGATCAATTATACCACCACTGAAAAAGAATTATTAGCAGTGGTTTTTGCATTCGAAAAATTCAGATCATATTTAATTGGCACCAAAGTTATTGTTCATACTCATCATGTGGCAATTAAATATTTAATTTCAAAAAAGGATGCAAAACCACGACTAATCAGGTGGGTCTTGCTTTTGCAAGAATTTGATCTAGAAATCATTGACATGAAAGGTACAGAAAATCAAGTAGCTGACCACCTATCCAGGCTAGAGAAACAAACCAAACCCCTACCAACTGAAGAGATATGTGAAGTATTCCCTGATGAAAGAATTTTAGTAGCAGAACCACCCCTTGGTTCGCTGGCATTGTGAATTAATTTGGCATGTGGAGTCATTCCAAAAGAGTTAAGCAAAACCGATAAAAGAAAATTAATCTTTGACTCAAAGAAATATCTCTAGGATGATCCATTTTTGTTTAAAATCTGTGCAGACCAGGTAATACAGTGATGTGTACCAAAAGAAGATATCAGTTCCATCTTGGAACACTATCATTCGGGACCGTGTGGAGGTCATTTTGGAGGAAGCAAGACAGCCGCCAAGATATTACAGTCTGGATTTTTCTGGCCCAGTGTGCATAAAGATGCACAAGATTTTGTCAGATCGTGCAATGAATGCCAACGGAGCGGGAACATCTCGCAGCGCAACGAAATGCCTTTAAATGGAATTTTAGAGGTAGAACTGTTTGATGTATGGGGCATTGACTTCATGGGCCCATTTCCTGTCTCTAATAACTGCACTTATATATTGGTAGCGGTTGACTATGTATCAACATGGGTGGAAGCCACGGCTTGCCACTCTAATGATGCTAAGACTGTTATCAAGTTCCTTCATCGAAACATTTTCACCAGATTTGGCATACCTCGTGTCCTAATCAGCGATGAGGAACCCACTTCAGCAACAATCTGTTAGATGAGACCATAGAAAAATATGGCATCAAGCATCAGGTAGCAACAGCCTACCATCCTCAAACCAATGGACTTGCTGAGTTGTCAAATAGGGAGATAAAAGGAATTATGGCCAAGGTTGTAAAACCCCACCGAAAGGATTGGGCATCCAAATTGGATGAGGCCTTATGGGCCTACAGAACTGCTTATAAGACCCCCATAGGAATGTCTCCCTACAAGCTGGTTTATGGAAAGGCATGTCATTTACCATTGGAATTAAAGCACAAGGCGTACTGGGATCTGAAGGAGTTTAATATGAACATGGATGAAGCAGGAAGAAAAAGATTCCTACAGTTGAACGAGCTGGAAGAACATATGCATCATGCTTATGAAAATGCCAAACTATACAAAGAAAATACAAAAAAATGGCATGATAAAAGAGTTCATCCTAAGGATCTATCTGAAAGCCAGCAGGTTCTATTGTTCAATTCTCGATTGAAACTCTTTCCTGGTAAGTTAAATTCCCGTTGGGCCGGACCATACACGATTTCCAAGGTATACCCCTATGGTGTTGCGGATCTTTTGGATCCCGAAAAGGGGAACACCTTCAAGGTAAACGGTCAACGTGTGAAACTGTTTCTTACATCTGAGGAAGTGGTAGATCAACCCTTTGGGGTTGTGAATTTTACCAGTTGAGAAAAACCAGTACCACCCATGTACAGTTAATTTTTGTCTAGTTCTTTTTATTATTATTATTTTATTTTAAACTAACCATGTCAAAATAAATTTTATTTCACCATCGTTTCAAACAAATCATTTGTATCCTTTTAATAATTCTTTCAGAAGAATTTTAGAGTTGTTTAAATCATTTGTTTGTAAATCATGGTCAATGTAGATTTATTTGTCATTTTGGAAATTTTAATTTTTATGGTTATAAATACTCTTTAAATAGAGTATTAGAACTTTAAAAATTATTAATATCCTGATTAGTTCAAATTTGTGTCAGGTAAAAAAATTGTCAATTTTTATGACTCTAAAATTTTGAAGGAAATTAAGATTTTAGAATTTTAAAAATTGAAGAATTTTATGGTCAGTATGTTGGGGTGCAAAAATTTAATTTGGACATTGTCCACTGAATTTGTTTAGCTAAAATACAAATTCTTGGGTTTGGGTTAGACTTGGGGAGACCAATCAAATTGATCTGGACTGGGCCGTACAGCAGGACCCAAAAAGGGGTACCTTAAGGTTTGTCGGAATACACTATTGAGTAAGATTTCAGATAAGATGGTCCACACAAGATTGACTAATGGAGGTTTTATCTGATTAACATTGCCAAATCAGATGCATTTAATGCATTCTGCTGTCTGCCAACATGCAGGATTCATGCAGGAGAAGACATCCAGCCAAATCTCTCTTCTGTCGACGGCTGAACTCCTCGTTAACCGAAGAGATTTGACTGCCATCAAATGATGGTTGTCCATCCAATGCCTGCTCTTGCAGAAGAAGTTTCCAAATATAAAACCCTTGCTATCCTTCTTCATTACCAACATGAAACCTCCAGCGAAAAATACCTCCCACCGGAAAAGTTCTCGCCTAAAAAAGAAAGCAAAACCAGAAGCTCCCAAAGTCACCCTCATAACACCTGAGTTGAGAAGATCCACCCGAAAAACTAAGAAACCTGTTATCTTCGATCCCTCTGCATTCGAACCAGACTGTGCTCAGTGGGTCGCTTCATCATCTACACACAAAAACCCTTCTAAAGTCGACTCACCAAAAGACACCCTCCTCGAGTTCGCAACAATGGTTCTAAAGCAATCCGCAGATGCACCCACTCAGCCACCCATCGTCGAGCAGGAAACCCTAACGCCGACACAAGCGGCCGCCGAAATCAGCGAGGCGCCACCTACACCTCGATCGATCACTGTGGAAAATGAAACGGGGCAAAGATCAATTTCTGAGATCTACAACACACCACCAGCACAAACGCGGCCCACGGTGGCTTCGATCAGACTCGATGATCTTTCAAGGGGAAACCCTAGTTCGGTCGGCGACCCTATAACTCCACCAGAGAAAAATGGGTTTGATCTCAACGAATACCCCACAGAAGCCATGGAAAGACCAACCGCCATCCCGATTTGAAGTTGGCTCTACCTCAGGTACGAAGCCCTTTTCTATGTCTCCAATCGATTTGCTACCAACAACAATGAGCTTAGAGGAAAAAAGGAGATTCCTTGGGTTGTCTGTGGTACCAACAACAAGATTTAGGACCATGATCGAACCACTCCATTTCCCACTTTAGACCTTTCTAATGGCCGAAATGTGCGGCCCCTACCCTAGCCTCACGGTCCCTTCTGGATCAACATCTACACTCAGCCCCAAAACAACTCAATCAATGTTGAGCTGATCAGACGAGGTATGGAGCCTACTTCATTTCGACCAACCCACGGCTTAACCCCGCCTATTGAGGCAATACCCATCGATACTCGACGACCAATATGGATGCCTCCGAGGCCTGTGCACGAAATTACCCCAACCTAGATACAGCTCTTGGGTCAACTCTCTAGAATCACAGGCCAGGGTGCACCGATTCAACACTCAAAGAAGCATAGCTTCAAAAACAAAGGATGTATGCATGTCACCCATAAAGTCCTCACGCACAAAGTTTTCCTTCGCAAATACATATGAAATTGATGGTAGAAAAGTCACCATCATTAAAAAAGGAAACACATTTTCAAAAAGATACCATACAAATGTCAAAAATAGAAGGAAAAGTTATCATTGTTTTGTTACAAACATTTGGTTTTGGATCAATCAACCTTCGAAGTGTGCAATTAGTAATAATATGAACATGGGAATATAATTAAACGGTTTGTGCAAAATTTCTATATCACATAAATGGGTACTAGAAGTGTGTGGTTTAAAACATGAAATTTAAGTACCTCTCTTTTTCGTGTCAAAATTTTTGTTTTTTAAGTTTTTCTTAGATTTATTACTTGGGAACAAGCAATGATTTAAGTTTGGAGATGTTTGATATGGGTATTTTACTACCCGCGTTTTCGTCTCATTTTATTTAGTTTTTACCACTTTGTAGACCTCTTTATATCATATTAGGACTATAAATAGTGTTTTAACGTTAGGAACAATTAATACAAAATATTGAATTTTAGGCTAACAAAGTAAATAAATTCAAAGCCAATATTCATGTTTTGTGATATTTGTGTAGGTAAGAGATGGAGCAAGGAGTTTGCCTATGAAGTAGAGTTGGATAGTATTTTGGATTGAAGCAAGGTGAAGACCCAAGTATGTTTGGGGTTCTACAAGACTTTTATTGTAACCTTATGTATTAAATTTTTGATCCAAACTCTTGGCAAAACTCTAAGTATTAGGGTTTATATTTTTATTGGGCTTAGTATTTTGTTGGATTGATGGGATGATTCGGCCCATGGCTGTTTTTGGGCCTCAATAGGCCGACTTATCCATTAAGCCATGTTGGTCCTATATATATGTGTAGTAAGTGAAGGGGACAAGGATCACAAGTTGCCAGGGAGTACCTCACGGTTTCTCTCATCACACAAATGAAAACCAAGCAAGTGTTTTGTCTTGTAGCCTAAAGTAGTAAGTTACTAGAAAATAGAAGTTTCAATTAGTAGTATAAGTTTGTGTTGTAAGTGTGAACTTTATCTTGTTCATAAGGAACTCACTAAGTATTTGGTTTATACTTAGTGTTTACCTTGTATTACAAGTGGGTTTTAGTTAATGTTATTTCGTATTTAGAAGTTAAAATCTCGGTGTTACGGTCCTTGTCGTTACATTCTATTTTTATAGCTTTTTATTATTTCAGTCTTAATTATTGCACTTTATCTCTTTCTTGAACATCAAGTTTATTACGGTATTCTTGTCCTAAAGTATGCGTCAAGATTACTAACGGTAAACGTGTCCCAAACATTCTTCTCAAGATCATTGCCTAGAAACTTGTCCACGTTCATCGCATCAAGATTGTTAGTAGCATACTTGTCCTAGAATTCTCATTCAAGAGTACCAATGGTAATCTTGTCCTAGTTTTCTTATTCAAGTTTGTCAACACAAACTTGGCCTACTTTTACTTTTCTGCACTTTAACGCTTTCTTTAATTGCTTTTATAATCATAGTTTGTTATTTCGTTTACGTTTAATTTAGTTAATTATTGTCATTTTTATTATTTGTCCAAAAGTACTTCATAAAAACTCATTTTTAATGGAAGGCTAAAACCCTTAAGTTTGGGGTGTAAGTTCCTAAATTGAGATTTAACGTTAATAATAAAATAAAGAGGTGTATCGCATTTGTAATAATAGTTGACAAACTTGTCATAATTGGATCTATAATATTTCGTGGTAGTACCCCTAAAGTTAATTGACAACTAACTATCGGTATTTAAACGGCTTAACCTCAATGAGGTTATAAAAAAGTATTACATTTCTAAGACAACAATTATTATTATAAAATATCTTTTAACGGAATTATTAACTAGTCTCAATTTATCCTTACACCCCAGGCTTGCTTTTTATCATCGTATTTTCCCAAAGTTACCAATCAACCAACCAATTTTAGCTAATCAATAAAATCCTGTGGTTTTTCATCCTCTGAAATCAGTCTTTATAAAAGTCACGTTTTTCATCTCTACAAGCTTTAAATACCATCTCTGTGGAAACGATATCCGGTACTTTGTACCATTATTACTTGTTTTAATACGACAGTATTCCGAGGTGTATACTTGCGTCGAGGTCTATTTTTGTGTTGATTTTAAGGGTAGCGATATATTCTTGCAACACCGGTAATGGTCCCTTTTTTCTTCAAAAAAAAGTGTTTGATAAATGATTTTAAACCCATACCAAAAAGGTTAGTTCAGCCCTGGTTTTCTGCTCACACAACTTTCTTCCTCCTTATTTGAACTCTCACTTGCTCAAAGCTTGAATAGTTTTATTTCTAATGTCAAAAAAAAGTTGAGAGACAAAGAGTTAAAAGTTTCAAACATTAAAGATCAAAAGTGAACTTTACTCTATAAACTATTAACTAGTCCATAATTGAAAATGAAAGGATTGTGAAATGTGTACAAAGAAAGAATATTGATGTGAGTATGAGATAAAGCTAATGTAGAGACATGCAGTAAAGTTATGAACTTCTAACCATTAAGGTACCATTTTTGCATCTATAATCTATATCTATATCTATACTACCTTATAAAATAAATATACTAAAGTCTTAAAAACAAGTTTTTAAGCTCAATATACAGTTCTTTTATGCATAATCTCTTATTAATAGCTTAAAGTTATAAGCATCAATTTTAAAAATCTCTTAATAACAATACAAAAAAGCATGTTGTACAACTTTCTAATGCTTTAAAAATGAGATTACCAAAGTAGACGCTTCATTCTCCCGGTTTACTTGCCCTGGAAATCAGACTCCCAATATGATTGATTCCCAACATGACAATTGCTTCCCTGGTTTATTTTCCCTCCCAGATCGATCTCGTGGTTTATATTTCTCTATAGTTTTATTTTCTTCGACCTTCAACCTTTTGCTTGCATCAACGCCTTTAATCGATCTCGGTGGTTCACTCTCGATTCAAGGTAAACTTCTGGTTATGGTTTGTTCATTTGTGGTGTTTGTATCGATTGATCCTAAACCCTTCTTCATGCTTCTGATGGTTTCGACCATGATGGTTTTCGTGCAATCCTATTCGAATCGATTTTGATTTGTGTTCTCATATACACAATCAATTTTGGATTGTGTTCTCATGATACACCATCGATTTTGGTGCGTGTTCTCATATACACAATTGAGGTAATGGATTTTGTTCATTTTTCAATTTCCATTAGTATTTATGCAATTGAATAAGAGTATCCACAATGGAGGTTCTTCTATAGGTCCTTATTAAGGTTCTTACAAAAACCTCCACTGTGGGACACAGGTTCTTGTCCAGTCACAGGTTCCTATAGGCACCAGGTGCTTGAACAAGAATTCGGGTTCTTGGAAAACATTCTTTTTTTGTTATTTATTATTTTATTATTTTTATTGTTTTATTAATCATTTTATTTTATTTTAAAAAATTTATAAAAAAATATTGATTAAAAAATATATTTTTTATTTTTTTTTAATTTTCTTTTCTTTAAGTTTTTATGCAAGATTTTTTGGTTATCCTATTATATTATTATATTTATATTATATATATAATTAATTTATAAATATAAAATTAATAATTGTAAATATCTTTTCTATTTTTAAAAAATACATCAAATTGTTATATATATAAACCTTACCATATGATAAATCATTCACACCTCTCATGTTTAAATTTTTTAATAATTTAATAAAATATACATATATTTAAATTTATATAATAATCTTTAAATAAAATAAAATGTTATAAATTAAAAATAAGGAAAGTGATGTTTTTATAAGAACCTCTGTTAGAGGGTTTTGTGAAGGTTTTTGTTTTGTTGAGATGATGATGTGGCAGAAAAAACTATGGCAAGTGAGGCTCTTGAAAGTTCCACCATTGTGGATGCTCTAACATAAATTCGAATATAAATTTGGGGGCCATTTCTGTTGAAAAACTTATTTTTGGGTAAGTTTTTTTTTATGTTGTACAACTCACAATCCACAAGTTACAAGTGATTAAAGCATGGAGCTTCAACTTGGTGCCCAAGTTTTATGTCATATATATGGATATATCATCCATACATACATGACTAGTTGTTGCCAACCATGCCTAAGCTAGATGTCATCTTTGCCAACTAATATAATATGTGTGGATTTACCAAACTTGGAGCCAAAGTTTGTCCACTATATATATGATATGTATGCATGAAGAAAAAGACCACCAAACTTCTTCCTCTCTATTTTTATTTCTCCAATCGTAGAGATAAATACTCTCTCTATATATAAAGTTTATTTTTGGTTTAGTTTCCAGCTTAGGAAACTTTGTTCCGGAGAAATATTGGGTAGCTGATTTGTTGATCCAAGGATCTTGTAAACACGTTGTAATTTCTCCCGGTTGGTAATATATTGAGCTCTCTCTCTCTTTGGTGGATGTACACTATCACACCGATAGTGGAACCACGTAAATTCTCGTGTTGCTAATATTGTGTGGTGAATATTGTCATTAACGTAGATAATAACATTTATTGTTATTATCTACATTCGAGGGTTGTTTATTTCACTAGAGTCATCATGCAACATCTAGATCTTGTTATCCGCATTTGTTGTCGGGTTGTTTGTGTCCTTGGATTTCTATTCGTGTTTGGGACCTTAGAAATCATTTGCTAGCATTCTTTTCATGACATAAATTTCCTAACAATTGGTATCAGAGCTTTGGATCTAGATTTGTAGTTTGTGTAGAAAATATACATAAACTAGTTTGCACGCATACTTGTCTCTATGTCTGAAGTCGAAAACCCATTTGGTGTCGGTTCCTCAAACCAAACCCATAGATCCTACCAAGAGGGTACCTTTAATTTATCTGGGGCTGGGATTCGTATACAAACTTGGAACGGTGATGGTGATTTTGGTAAATGGCAGTTCACAACATCTGCTGCACTTAGAAAAAATGGAGTCCATCCGGTAGTATTTGCCAAAGACGAGTTAGACCCTAATATGTCTGACCTTAAAGCTAGAGAAATGGAAGCATGGGCACTTACTACTTTGCAGATGGCTATGGGAGAGAACGTCATTTCTGAGATCGTTTCAGAAAAGACTGCCGCCGGTATCTGGAGTAAACTTGAGAATCTTTATCTCAAGAAAACTCTGACGAACAGGTTGTTATTGATGCGGTCATGTCTTTTCTTCAAAATGAAGGAAGGCACTTCTATTAAAGCTCACATGACCGAGTTTGAAGATATCATAATGAAGTTGAAGTCTACAGATGCGCTTCTTGCCAAAGATGAAGAAGCTCTTGTTGTGATTCTGTTGTATTCACTTCCCGAGAAATGCTCACAATTCACTAAGAGTTTTATATATGGAAAGGAATCTCTTTCTTTATCTGATGTGAAGACAGGTATGATATCTGAAGATCAAAGGATCCAAATGAGGATCGGTAACAACCCAAGAGAGAACAATCTTAGCCACGGCCTATTTGCTGATAGAGGCCGTGATGATCAGCAATCCTCAAGAGGAAGAAATCATGGGCGCTCTCAATCTCGCAGACCGGGCCCTAGAGGGAAATCAAAGGTTCGTGGTGATTGCAATTATTGCCACAAACCGGGCCATTGGGTGAAAGACTGTCCGAACTTGAAAAATAAGGACAAGTCAAAGAGCGAATCTTCTGCAGTTGCAACCGAACATGATGTAGGCTTCTCGGCAACGGCTACGTCACCGAATGGTGATAGACGTTGGGTATTGGATACCAGAGCCTCTTGTCACATGACACCGTTTCATGACTATTTCTCTACCTTCGAAAAATTCGAGGGTAATAGCATATATATGGAAATGATACATCATGTTCTACTCAAGGTATTGGTACGGTTCGTATCAAGATGTTTGATGGCATTGTCCGAACGTTGTACAATGTCAAATACGTTCCGGACATGTCCCGTTCCTTGATCTCGCTTGGACTTTTGTCCAAAAATGGTTGCAAGATTCGTATTGAAGATGAGAGCATGCGTATATCTCAAGGGAACTTTGTTGTTATGAAAGGCAAGCAGGCGGCAAACAATTTATTTCATTTGGTTGGTGAAACAATTTCTTTAAAATCATGTGTGGCGGAAAGTACAAAAACTGTGGATGCTACTCGTTTATGGCATATACGGTTGGGTCACACTTCAGAGAAGAATTTGGAGGTTTTACGAAAGCGGAAGCTCATTAGAGTCAACACGCCAACAAGCCTTAATTTTTGTGCCGGATGCATTAAGGGGAAACAAACACGTGTTTCTTTTGGTGTTGGAAAACACACCACCAAAGGAATCTTGGATTATGTTCATACGGATGTTTGGGGACCATCGAGCACACATTCCCTAAGTGGAGGGAGATATTTTGTATCCTTTATTGATGATTTCTCACGTAAAGTTTGGGTGTTTGTTTTGAAGCACAAATCGGATGTCTTTGAAAATTTCAAAACTTGGTTAGCACATGCAGAGGTCGAGACCGGAAAGAAAATAAAGGTTCTTAGATCCACTAATGGTGGAGAGTTTACTAGCGGTAACCTCAAGACATTTTGCTCGAGTAAAGGCATCCACCGTCATTTCACTACACCTGGAGATCCCGAATTTAATGGGGTCACGGAGCGGATGAATAGGACACTGTTGGAGAAAGTCCAATGTATGCTTTAGACATCGGGGCTTTCTAAAACCTTTTGGGCCGAAGCTTTGCACACCGCGGTGCATATTGTGAACAGGTTACCTTGTTCGGCCATTGGAGGAAAGATACCGGAAGAGTTGTGGAGAGGTAAAAAGAATATCTGTATAAAATACATACGTGTATTTGGTTGTCCTGTTTATGTGCATATTTTAGGCCAGGACAACTTAGATCCTAGAGCCACCAAAGGATCTTTGCTCGGCTATACAGATGGCATCAAGGGATACCGAATCTGGAATCCCTTGACTCGTAAATTGATTCATTCTCGACATGTGACATTTGATGAATCTCCTATGTTGAAGTCCTCTTTGGACTCTCAATCCTCTCAATAACCGGAAGTCATCTCTACTGTTGCTCCTAGTGCCGATGATGTGGAGACAGTAGAAAGTCCTATTGTTATGAGCTCATCTACTCATAAAATTATCCTTGGATCAGCTGATGATGAAGTTGTAGAAGAAGTCATCCCACCAGTGACTCCTTCTAGTGATCCTTTGTCTACTACTGATGAAGACATTGCAAATGATGGTGGAGATCAAGAAGATGAGGAGATCCTTGTTGATGCACCTACCAGACGTAGTCAGAGAACTATTCGTCCCCCTAACAGGTATGGTGATTGGGATTTTGCTAACATGAGTTTTACAGATCAGTTGGAGTTTGCATTACATGTAGGAGAAGAGGAGCCGCTTGATTTGAAGGAAGCATTAGCTTCAACCCACAGTTCCAGATGGCTATCTGCCATGCAAGAAGAGATGGAAGCTCTCTCAAAGAACAAGACTTGGGAACTTTGTCCACTACCGAAAGGTAGCCGGGCAATCGGGTGCAAGTGGGTGTACAAGGTCAAGGATGATGATCGTTACAAGGCTCGTCTCGTTGCTAAAGGCTTTTCACAACGGAAAGGTATCGAGTATGACGATATTTTTGCTCCCTTGTTCGACATACATCTATTCGTGTTCTTTTGGCAATCATGGCTATGCACGATTTGGAGCTAGAACAGTTAGATGTGAAGACCGCCTTCCTACACGGAGACTTGGAGGAACCTATCTATATGAAGCAACCCGATGGTTTCGTTTCCGAAAGCAAACCGGAGTATGTTTGTAAGCTCACAAAGTCCCTTTACGGACTGAAGCAATCGCCTCGTCAATGGTATAAGAAGTTTGACTTGTTTATGCTAACCCTTGGTTTTGAGCGCAGTGAAAAGGATGCTTGTGTTTATCATAGACAAAGCAGTGGCGTTTTCACTTACTTACTTCTTTATGTAGATGACATGCTTATTGCCTGGAAGGACCAATCAGAGATCAAACGACTGAAAGATAAATTAAAGTCGAAATTTGAAATGAAAGATCTTAGTGCGGCGCAGAAGATTTTGGGCATGGAAATCGTACGGGATAGAAAGTCCCGTACTCTCAGACTAACACAACAGGCATATATCCAAAGGATATTGAAGCGGTTCAATCTTGATGGTGCCAAAACGTCTAGCACTCTGCTACCAAAGCACATCAAGATTACAAGTGAAGATTTTCCGAAGGATGACAAGGGAAAGGCCGAAATGTCAAAGGTTCCATACGCCAGTGCAATCGGGAGTCTTATGTACGCCATGGTGTGCACTCGTCCTGATCTCGCACATTGTGTCGGAGTGGTGAGTCGGTTTCTCGCGAATCCGGGTCAATCACATTGGGTAGCCGTTAAAACGGCATTCCGATATTTGAAGGGAACCGAGACACATGGTCTTATATTTGGTTTACACAATGAGTGTGAAATTGTTGGATTTTGTGATTCTGACTATGCAGGTGATCGAGTCGGTTGGAGGTCCACATCCGGTTATGTATTTACCTTGGGTGGAACAGCCGTTAGTTGGAGATCACGGTTACAGTCTATTGTAGCATTGTCAACCACAGAAGCCGAACTTGTTGCGACGGTCGAGTCTGCAAAAGAAGCGGTCCATTTGAAAGAACTAATGAATGGCTTGAGCTTCGAGCAACCTTCCGTACGCATTTTCTGTGATAATCAGAGTGCCATTCATTTGGCAACTAATTTGGCTTTCAGTTCTCGGACAAAGCACATAAATGTGCGTGATGCATATCTTGTTAGATTACATGAAGCAAAGGTCATCTATTTGAAGAAAGTCCTGACAGATGACAATGCTGCTGATATGTTCACTAAGTCGCTACCGCCAGCTAAGTTTGAGCATTGCTCAAACTTGATCCAGCTTCGTTTGTGTTAGTGCCGTTGGGCACTTTGGCAGAGAGAGAGAGAATATTACCACAGGTGACAAAAACGACATCTTTGGGGAGTTATTACTTGACACGTGTTTTAAGTTGCTTAACTCGTTTCGTTTTATTGAGATTGCTCACTTGCGGATTTTTGCTTTTTGGCTTTGACGGGTGATGGCTGAGCCAAAGCTCGTCACGGTCAAAAATGCATTTTGTTACCTCGTGTCAATCTCAATCAGCTACCGTTCATGTTCATTGGATTTGTTCGTGTTTTGGTTTCGTCGGGTGATTTGCACATCATGGTGGAGTGTTGAAAAACTTATTTTTGGGTAAGTTTTTTTTGATGCTGTACAACTCACCATCCACAAGTTACAAGTGATTAAAGCATGGAGCTTCAACTTGGTGCCCAAGTTTTATGTCATATATATGGATATATCATCCATACATACATGACTAGTTGTTGCCAACCATGCCTAAGCTAGATGTCATCTTTGCCAACTAATATAACATGTGTGGATTTAGCAAACTTGGAGCCAAAGTTTGTCCACTATATATATAATATGCATGTATGAAGAAAAAGACCACCAAAAAAAATTTTCTTTATTTTTATTTCTCCAATCGTAGAGATAAATACTCTCTATATATATAGAGTTTATTTTTGGTTTAGTTTCCATCTTAGGAAACTTTGTTCCGGAGAAATATTGGGTAGCTGATTTGTTGATCCAAGGATCTTGTAAACACGTTGTAATCTCTCCCAGTTGGTAATATATCGAGCTCTCTCTCTCTTTGGTGGATGTACACTATCACACCGATAGTGGAACCACGTAAATTCTCGTGTTGCTAATATTGTGTGGTGAATATTGTCATTAACGTAGATAATAACATTTATTGTTATTATCTACATTCGAGGGTTGTTTATTTCACTAGAGTCATCGTGCAACATCTAGATCTTGTTATCCGCATTTGTTGTCGGGTTATTTATGTTCTTGGATTTCTATTCGTGTTTGGGACCTTAAAAATCATTTGCTAGCATTCTACATAAATTTCCTAACAATTTCAACCCCTTAGATTTTAAGATTAATGTTGGCAGTAAACTTTTCTGCAAAAAACTGACAATTACGTTAATACCCATGACGGGTATTGTAGATGGCAAAGTTTGTGAGATAATCCATAGCATGGCAGCTCTGTTTTGACTTGTGAGTAATGGGGTTGAAAACTTGAAATGCTACTCCATCTGCTTTAAGTGCTTTTTAATAACAATTATATTTTTTGATATTTTTTTTCTATATCAAAAAATATAATTATCAAATGTGTTTTATAACCCGTTGAGCATTGGCGTGGGGGCACAAATTAATCAAGCATGCATAAGGTTTGTGGAGAGTAGTTAAATCTTTATGATTTTAATATTGTTACTATATAATATGAAGAGAACCATTTCGTTTTTCTAATGATTTTATATTCATAATGATTTTAGTCATCCAGAAGTCACTCAGGCGTATCAAATATTCAAATGTACATGTCCTCCACGTATTTTTGTGTCTGTGCAATTAACCAAATAATAGTCTCCTGTAGTACCTGTATCAAGTCTACTATATATATATGTTATCTTCTTGAATTTATGAGAGAGCCAATAGTGTAGCTAAAATTGAGATCTTTAGAAGGTAATATATATACAGCTAGCCAAACCAAAGTTCTGGTGATATCCGTTTACCTAACTCTTACTTTACCGAGTGAATAAGGTAAGGACCAATAGTTTTGCTACTATGAAAAATGCTTATCGGGTAAATTGTCTTTTGGTGGACTAAAATCTTACCATATGAATTGTTTTTAATTTTTTTCTAAAACTTCTTGATATGTTATTATTGGTCCAACTCTTTTGGTGCTTGTTTTTTTAGATGATGATAACTTGTTTCTTTCTAAAAAGTTGAAGCATGATGGTTAACTTGGTCCTCCTTTCCTGCTTGTTTTCTTTTTCTTTGTTTATGACCTAAAGAAGAAGTTCATCAAGAATGGTGTAAACATATCTGCTCCTCAAAGGTGCTGGTAATTCCCAAATTTCGTTCATTTGCTTTTCATTCCTGCTCCAGAGAATCTACTGGTGCGTTTAGTTGGCGAAAACTGTTTTCATTTTCCTATAAAATGTTTTCAGAAAATGGAGTTGAGTTTTCATTCTCAGTTTTTTATTAAAGTTTTAGAAAACGCGTTTAGTTGAAATTGTAGAGTTTTCGTTTTTCATTTTTATAAAATTAGAAAACGCGTTTGGTTGTGCATTTTCTATCACTTTTCATTTTCCATTTTTTTTCAAATTAGAAAGTGTGTGTGTGTGTGTGTGTGTGAAAGTGTATGTTTATGTGTGTGAAAGTGAAAGTTTGCGTGTGTGAAAGTGTGTGTATATATGTGTGTGAAAGTGAAAGTGAAAGTGTGTGCGTGTGTATGAAAGTGTGTATGTGTGTGTGAGAGCGCGAAAGTGTGTGCGAAAGTGTGTGTGTGTGTCGTGTATGTGTGTGCGTATGTATGAAAGTGTGTATGTGTGTGTGAGCGCGCGAAAGTGTGTGCGAAAGTGTGTGTGAGTGTATTTGTGTGTGAAAGTGAAAATGTATGTATGTGTGTTGAAAGTGAAAGTGTGTGTGTAGATAATTATTTAGAAAATAAAAAATTGGAAAAGTAATGGAAGTAGTTTTCTAAATTGAATTTTATTTTAGAAAATGAGAATTTTCGTTTTCTTGGATTTTTTTTTGAAAACTGAACGAACTAAACGGGTTTTCCAAATTTTCATTTTCTCTAGAAAAATTTCCTAGAAAACAAGAAAATTTTCTACAACTAAACGCACCCTACATTTCTTTACTTTTTCGATAGAAATATTTATTTATTTTTCTTGGTATTCGGTAGAGTTGTAGAAGTGATGGATCAGATAAGAAATTTTATGTGAAATATTGGTAGATATATATCGAGTATTCAGGCAGGCAGGTAATGTAGTTAGGAAGAGCTAAAGAGAACCGACCTTTCTATCCAACAACCACAAGAATGGAGCCTTTTATTTGTGTAACATATCGATAAGAATCCTCTTTTCAAGTTTGTATCAATTGTTCTTGCCTACCTGCGGTACATTACAGGAACGATGTTGGCCTTCCATTGAGCAATTTTCATGAAGGAGGGCTTGGCCATGTTTAAATCGGTTCTGGGAGGATTGCTCTGTCTGCCATTGTTGGAATCATGAGACCAGTTAAGCGGGCAGAGGTTGGTGGCGGTAACGGTTGTGTAACCCGTGTAGCACCATGGAGACTGACATCGTATCTGGTAGCACTTCCCACACACATAACCATAGTTAAAGATTGTCGAGCTCAACGCAGCTGTATCGGTCCTGATTAAGTTTCCATAGCCATAAACACCTTTTGCATCAACATTCTAATTCATTGATGATATATATTTGTACTCCCGTTTAATTGTAACTGATAGTTTCTAAACCCTACATGTGTAATTTAAGTGTCATTTATAATAAAATCGGTTTATTCTAAATAATCTAATAATCTGCTTTATAAGACTTAAATTTAAAATATCAAACAATTATACCTCATATGTGAATGGGATACTATAAGTTGACAAAATGTTTTTAGGAGTCCTTATATGAGGACAATTTTGAAATAAAGCGTCTTATTAATCTTTTTATATGATAATATTTGAAAAATGTTCTATGAAAACAATTTTCTTATAAAAAGATGTGTTCATAAGATATATCTCGGAAGTGTTGCAAAAAAAACTTTATTAAGATGCCCAAAACATTCTAAAACTATATTGAAACACTTTTATATAAGTTGCATTAGTTTGGTCCAATAAACTAAAATACTATTAAGCCGATATTTAGATATTTGTGGTGTTATGTATGTAACCATTGTTGCAGAAGCAGATTCATCCCCGTAAAACGTGGCGTGGGCGAGGGTCGACCATGGACTCGGTTTGTATAATTTTGTGACAATTACAAGTTCTGTATATCTATATATATATATATATAGAGAGAGAGAGAGAGAGAGTCGGTTTTATGAGAAAACCACACAAAAAAATAAATATATGAGAAACACCCTAATAACCATTATATACATACAAGTAATTTGTCATGTATGTAAATGCACATATACATTAAAACTAGGAGACATCTTCAATTACTTGTATGCAAATGTTGTACAATTAAACGATTATAACACTCTTACTCGGGTTTTTAATTTTTGTTGGATTTCTACCCAAAACCTCTCGCACACACTCTCTATGTATTTTTAGACAAACATCGGACATAGAACAATAGTTTAATGTTCATGGCCGAAATCACATCAAGTAGTGTTGTTGCACTTAAGAAACCTCTATTGTTAACCTATCATCGTAATGTTTTAAATTCACTTCTAATAAAACCACCAAACTTCAAAATCGTTTACATTCACGACTCTTGCCGCATTATGCATAGACCTGGCAAAAACTGACACGACACGCTAACCCGACACGAACTCGACACGAATTAAACGGGTTTGAGTAAACGGGTTGACACGACACAACACAAAAATTAAACAAGTAAGGTCACGATCGGCCCTGAGTGAGGGTGAGGGTGAGGTGGGGTCATTTTGTTTATTTTATTAAAAAATTATTATTGGTTACCTATTGTACTGGTTAATGTATCCCTTTTTTATTGCAAAGTTATTTTATAGACCCTTATGTTTTGAAAGTACTATCCCTAAAATAGAACTTGGAACAAAGTATGTTCCTTTTTATGCAATTAACACCTTTTTAACTGATTTACGATTCAAACAGATAATAATCAAACCCAAACAATAATAAATCAGAAATAAAAGACGGATGAGAATCAAACTTGCAAGATCAGATGATGCAATGAAGTTCAAATTTCATTAAAATCCAATCCATCAGAATAAAAGTAAACATCTTCAATGATGAAATCTATTAGATGGATTTTGATTAGATGAACTCTATTATGATACTGTAAATTGGTTTAGTTCCATACAATTTTGTTAACAGATTTGCAATTAAAACAAATACTGATATAAGATGCAAGACAGATGATGCAATGAAGTTCAAATTTCATTGAAATCCAATATATGAGAATCAGAGTAAACATTTTTCATTGATCAGATCTATTTTTGTAGCATAATCGAATACAAAAAACTTAGCCTCCAAACCCATAAAGAGTTCGACCTTGTCTCTTAAGAGCATATACAACATCCATGGCGGTTACAGTTTTCCGGCGAGCATGTTCTGTGTAAGTAACCGCATCACGAATCACGTTTTCCAAAAAGATCTTGAGAACCCCTCGAGTTTCTTCATAAATCAATCCACTGATTCTTTTGACTCCACCTCTTCTCGCTAATCTCCGAATCGCCGGCTTCGTAATTCCCTGAATGTTATCCCGGAGAACTTTCCGGTGACGTTTTGCGCCTCCCTTTCCCAATCCCTTACCACCCTTTCCACGGCCAGACATTTTCACACAGATTTGAAAGAATCAAATGGGTTTGAATGTGATGGAAAATAACGATTGTTGGGTGGTCTTTTAAAGGTGGAATTTTGGGAAGGAAATTTTGAGATTTTTGGGGATGAATTTTGGCGGCTGAATTTATGATCCGTGTGAAATGGTGTGGTTGATTGTGAGCCGTTGATCATGTTGAATCGAAGAGTCAATATTTATTTGAGAGCGTGGATTGATGACATGGATTAATCGAGGAATCAACATTATGACTGTTATTAAATTATCTATTAATCGTTGTTAAATTATGTATAAAATACATTTCAAAAACATAAAGTGATAAAAAATTTGGATCCATTACTTTTTGTAAAATTAGGAATATCATAGATAAGTATTATTTTTCCTTGTAAATGATAAAAAGATTAGAAAATAAAAGTGCAGTTTTTGTACAATTTGTAAAATTATTTTTTAGAGCAGATCAAATGATTAAATTAATGTAAATGGTTGAATAAATTAAAAATATATAAAAAGTTTATAATCCACCATAATGTAGTATTTCTCTTTTTCTTTTGTCTTTCGGATCATTTATTTCAAACATTTGAGAAACCTCAATTGTTTGAGAGCGATTTCAACGAATTCCTTAAAATTTTCTTAAAGTGGATAATAGAAAAATAAAGTCTTCAAAAGCATATCCAATAGATTACCTATTTTGGAATGATTATAATAGTAAAATATTATTGCTTTCTCTGAATATTTATTTTCAAAACTTTCTATTGGTATTCTTATTTGGTATATCATTTTTGAAGTGATCTTCATATTTGGAGGAAAAAAAAAAATTATCTCTTCTACTTTCTACATTTTAGAGATATTTTTGGAGTGATTTACAAGTTACCTAGTAGCTGATAAGTTAGTTGATGAATTAAATATGTTTGGTAAAAACTAGTTGAGAAATGTTAAATGACCAAAATGAGATGTTTAAAAAATAATAAATTCTAAAATTTCATAATATATTCAAAATAATTCACTAATATACAATATGTTAATTAATATAAACCATATTGTAAAGAAAATTAAATAATAGAATATGTTAATAGATTTTTTATAACACCCGGATTTTTGGTTTATAATATTTTAACACAAACCAGGGATATAGCATTGTGGTAAGCCGTTGTTGTTTGGTGCTGGAGGTCTGGGGTTCGAACCCTCCAGCGAGCAGATTATTTCCCCTAAGATTGCGACCTCAAGTTGCGGCCCTGTCCAGTCTACGTAACTCACTGTTTGAGTTGGTTTCTTTATAAAATCGATTTCTTCTTCATTCTTTCATATCTTCCTCATCCCAACTTCATTTTTGGCGATTTTTCTTCTTACATTCTCGATTTTTGGAGCTCTTCAAACCTAGATCGGTAGAGTAAACTCAATGGTTGATCTTAGAGCATCATGGAGAAGGTTTTATCTTCATCTTCTCCATCCTTTCCACCATTGTTGAGCAAGTTTGAGATTTTTCCCTAAATGGAGTTTGTAAGTCAATCTAACTCTTCTAAACCTTATTCCTTATCCAAATCTTCCTATTTAGTTATTTAGAACTCGTATTCATCTTCCTTATTTTGGAGTTTTGAACATTATAAAAGATTTGAGGTTTTTGACTAGGGTTTTTAATAAATCTTATTGTTCGGAGTTGTTCTTGATATATTTAAGTGGTTTATGAACTAGAGATGGTTTTCTACTGAAAAAATATTGCAGATCTGGACATTTCTTCAAAGGAAACTTTTGGGTAAAACTTAGATTTAGCCTAAATTTAGCAAGCTGAATTCAAGTTACTTTATGAAAACTATATACATGCTAAAAACGTCCATTTTGAAGTATTAACAAGTTTTAATTATTATTTTTCAAATGCATGAGTATTTTTGTGGAATATGCATATTTGGTATAAAGAGGTTTTATAAACCTTGAAAAATGCTAATGTTTGGATTTTTAAACATTTTGGTAAATAAAACATAGTGATGAATTGTTTAGATGTTTTATTTTATAAATGGAGAATATTTAGTGTTATGCATTTTTGGGAGTATTGATTTATAAATTATTGGAAAATACATATTATTACATTATGAGTCATTTTAAAACATATGAGTATAATCTCATTTGGAAAATGGTTTGTCTCAACCAATTATTTGAGTAGATCGTATAAGTGTTGAGTTATAGAGTTTTTGCTCGGTTTTGACCAAAATGAGTCTCATGGACATTTGTCCGATTTAAATCACTACATGTTTTTGGTGTGTTAGTCATACGTGTAATGTCGTGTAAATTTACGATTTCCTAACTTTGAGAAATAATTGATTATTGGAAAATAACGTTTTGAGCAAAACATTGGTGTTGGGAAATTATTAATACGTCTTGATTGAGGTATTAAATTTTATGGCTAGAATGTAATGGATTCATAGGCATATAACTCGGTCTTAAAATCGGGATTGTCGTCCCTTTTTGGTAAACATATAGGATCATGGGGGCGTACATTATTGTATTATTGGTCGTTGCCAATAGTCATTGATCCTTACGTGGGTGTTAACTAGGATCATTGGGGGCCGTACACAGTTGCATTATTGGTCGTTGCCAATATCCATTGATCTTAGGTAGGATTATCGGGGGTCGTACACTGTTGTATTATTGGCCGTTGCCAATAGCCATTGATCTTTAGCACTAGCTTTTAAATAGGAATCATCGGGGGGGGGGGGGGTGGTCGTACATTATTGTATTATTGGTCGTTGCCAATTGTAACACCCGGATTTTTAGCATCGATAATTTCAAGTTTCATATGTTTCGACCTTAGTATAGTCATTTAGAAGGATCGTGGATGTTGGTTGAGTTGATTATCGCATTTGGCGAAAAGCTCATTTTGGTCGAAATTTACACTGCTCGCGACCGCGCTCCTATTTTGCTCGCGCTCGCGAGCGAACCCCAAAAAGTGGGCAAAAGTATGCTCGCGACTAGACGCCTATTATTCTCGCGCTAGCGAGCATCTGGTCAACATAAAGACGTATGTTCCTCTCATCCTTGACCTCAATCGTCTCAACTATGATGCATGGAGAGAGCTTTTCTCCACTCATTGTATTGGGTTTGATGTGATTGATCACATTGACGACACCACTCCAAAGCCTACGGACGCCGAATGGAAAAAGGTGGACTCAATCGTGAAACTTTAGATATACGGATCGATATCCCAATCTCTTCTCCAAATGGTTTTAAAGAAAGACTCCACCGGTCTCCAAGTTTGGCACAATCTCGAAACTCTTTTTCGGGACAACAAAGATGTCAAGAGTATGCAAATCGGTAGCGAGCTCCGAAACATTGTGATGGGCGATCTATCCGTTACCGCCTATTGCACCAAAATAAAAACCCTTGCCGATCTTCTTGCTAACCTTGCCGATTCCCCCATACCGGACAAACACCTCCTCATCTACACCATCAATGGACTTTCATCTAAGTTCGAGTCAGTGGCAAACATCATCCGCTACCGCTCCCCTCTTCCCACGTTCTTAGAGACTCGATCGATGCTTCTCTTGGAGGAACAACGAATGACACATACTCGTTCTGTTCCTCCCTCATCTCTAGGGATGAGCTCGGTATCGAACCGGTACCGATACCGATTAGCACCGAAACCGAGAAGGGAAAAAAACACTACCGAATACCGAACCGGTAATAGAAATTCGGTACCGGTACCGGTTCTGTACCGGGATTTTTGGGATTAATACCGTTTGGTACCGTGTTTAGGGATGACTTACTTTTTCACCGTTGTGTCAACATTATTTAAGTTAAGTCTAAGTCTAAGTCTTAATCATCTCATCCTTAATATACATGCATGACATGTTTATATTCATTTTTAAAAGTTTTTTAGCACTCAAAATGGTTTTTCTAATTGTAGAGTAAAATGTGGGGATGAACTCATTCAACTTAAATTGGCAACAAAGAGATTAAAAAACACCGGTAAAAATTAATTTTTTAATTTTACAATTTAACATCCAAAATATGTAACGATAAGAAAGTGGGCTTCATATATATGTATATATACGTATATTCCGAGTGTTTTGGAGAAATTACGAACCGAAATAGGAAGAAAAAACGGTATTTGGGTGGAATATTGCAAGAACCAAGATATAATGTTGGGAAAAGGAAAGGTTTTTTTACCAATTCAAAATTGAAAGTGTCCTTTAATATTACTCGGTTTGGTTCGGGATTTATGGGTACCAGTACCAGTACCGAACCGAAAATACCGAATCCCGAATATGGAAAATCTCGGTACCGAACACCGAACCGGTAATGATATTCGGTACCGATACCGGTACCGGTTCGGTACGGGACCTGTAACACCCTGATTTTCGTCCCAGTTGAAGGAAGTGTTAATCCGAGCGATTCAATAACCGAACGATAATTTCAGAGTTTGAGCAGTAGGGCCTTATGAGAGTGATATCTGTCACAATAGCACCGATGGTACTTAGAGTATGGTCGTCTCGACTATTGTGCCATGCGGTTATGACATCCGTCACAATAGCACCGATGGTACCAAGTAGTTGGTGGTCCCAACAATTATGCCATGCTTTAGTGACAATGACACAATGTATCAACCGGGTCTTTGGTAAAGTGGAATACCGGGTCCTCCTTGTGTTCCACTCTTAGAATCAATGAAAAAAGTATTTTTGAAGTTAATTATATTGGGTATCATTTACTAGACGAGAAACGGGATCAAAACGGGTGAAAAGTGGGAAAAACACCTCGGAATGGTCCAGGCTATGATGCCCGACGATCATGACAGTGTCATAATAGCCTGTCATGATCGCACAAAGTGTACCGTGGCCTAGAAATGGAATTCAGCACACGGACGATCATCCCATGCTATCATGACATGTCATGATCGCGGGGCATGATCGCGGGCGGTCTCTAGTGGTTAAATTCGGGATTTTCTTCATTTGGTCATATCTCTCTCATTTCAACTCCGTTTTGAGCGATTCAAGTTGCTAGGGTTTCATATTTCAGAGCTCTACGAGACGGTAACGATGGGGATTAAAGTTACTTGATGATTTGGGGTTCCTAGAAGTTGAAAGGTACGATCACCTCTCTGAAATCTTGGATCAAGGGTTTGAGTTTTTGCACCAACAACTGTCATTCTCTCTTGGGTTTGTTTTGTGTATGTTTGGAAGTATGTAGGTGTTCTTGGAAGGATTACACCATGGATCTAGAGGTGTAGCTCAAGGATCTAAAGTCTTCACTGAATGAAACTCGGTATTGGGGTAAAACCTAGATTTAGCTTAAATCTAGCAAGGTGGGTTCAAGATACTTTGTGAAAAGTTTGTACATGCCAAAAACGTCCATTTTAAAGTATTAACATGTTTTATATGTTATTTATCAAATTTGTGAGTATTTTGGTAAGGTTGCATATTTGGTATAAAAGGATTTTTTAAAATCATGAAAGAGGCTTATGCTTGGGTTTTAGACATTTTGGCAAATAAAGTATAAGTGTGGGTTGTTTGGGTTCAATGTCTTTAAATGAAAACCATTTGGTTGTATTTGCATCTGTAGAGTATTGGAATTTATAAATCGTTGAAAAATACAGTTATTGCATTATAGGTCATTTTGTAAATGCATGAGTGTGAGTTCAAATCTAAACTTGTAAACTCAAATACTTGTTGCAAAAGTAGTATTTTACTGATTCCTAAACTTAATTTCAAGTAGTTGTGTATTTGGGTAAGTTTGGAGGTTTTGGGTCAAAATGAGGATTTTGAGTATTTTGTTGTAGATGATGAGTTGAGCATCATTAATGGTTTAAAACACTTGGAAAGATTATAAAATGAAATAATCTTTGGTTTTGAAACTCAGAATGATTTGACCTAGTTTTTGGTAAAACTAGGATTTGGAAGGAAATGGTTTATTGAAAGGGGTTTTCAAGGTTGGAAAACTAGTAATACGTCTCGTTGATGTATTCGATAGTAGGACTAGTATGTAATGAATCCATAGGCATATAGTCGGTTTAAAAGCGGGATTGTTGTCCCTTTTTGGTTGCATAGCAGTCTAGTAGGGCCTGGTACCGTTGGGTATTATGCCGGATCATTACCGGATGCCATTGACTCTATGTATGCGCTAGTAGGGGTCTAGTAGGGCCATGTACTAAGGTGCATAATCGGTTGTTGCCGGTTGCCATTGACCCATTACGCGGGCTTTCGTAGGAGTCATCGGGGGCCATGTACTAAAGTGCATAGCCGGTTGTTGCCGGTTGCCATTGACTCTTATAGTTGCTCAACATCGAGTAGTGACCTACTTTTGTATCTGTCACCAAAGATGGTATGATCGGGAATCCCCCGTGACCTTCGGATATTTCTATCCCTTTTAAAGGTCCGCGTGAGTTAACGATTTATAAAACATGGTTAAAGGTATGTTTTCTATCTCCATGTTTATAAACTCAATCATGGTCGTGTGAGTATTGGAATTGGTATTACGTTAAAAGAATATTTCTATTTAAAGTTTTCTCTTCTAATGTCATTTTGGTCTAAAGCTTTTATTATGGGACTATTGAATTTGGGGAAAGACATTGCTTTTATAATAAGGTTATTTCCTTTGAGAATTATATTTTATCAAGCAAATCTTTTGGTTTTAAATCAATTATAAATATGTTAAAAACTCTTGAGCTCACTAGGCGTTAAGCCTAACCCTTTTTCTCTGTCGGCATGTGCATCAGGTTATCGTGGGGGTTGGTACTAGCGACACGTGTGGACTTGAGTGCTAGGAAGTGGCACGATAAAGACTTTTGGTGACGTTTTCCGCATTCGGAGATAGCGACTCTTATTGGTTTAGTAACACCCAACCGTAAGTAGGTCTTGTATAGGACTTGATTTGTTTGTTGTAGAGGTTTATTACTAATTTGAGGAAGTTATTTATTGATGTAATATTAGAAATTTTAAATTAGTCGCTCTTTCCAGATTTGAGGGTGTTATAGGACCGGTTCGGTTTTGGGATTTCGGTCCGTATGCTCATCCCTACTCATCTCACGCTAATCACCCCTTGTCCCTCACCATGCTAAATGTCAATACCAACGGCGGAAATCGGGGAAACGGACGCCGAAACGATCGCCGACAGCCACCAACTCGCCGCCGCCAACAACCACTGAGTGCCACGCCTCCCAGGTACAGGTGCATCTTCATCCCACCGCCGCCACCATCTCGCCATCAACAGCGGCCATCGGCTGCACCGTGGCAGCAGTAAGCCACCGGCGTGCCGGGTCCAACGTCGTGGCCTCACCAATAGCACCATGGCAGCCCGTGGCCACACCAGCCCGCAGCCATGGCCCAACACCCCCTTCGGCGGCCCATTTCCTTGCGGCGTCACCCACCAGCCCCTACACCCTGTCGAACCTTCCCCACCTTGGAAGTGGGTTCCACCGGATCAAGCGACTGCTCTCCCCCAACTGTTCAACACGATGTCATTAAATGACCCAGGCACATCGGATTGGTAATGGACACCGGGGCAATTGACCATGTGCACGCCAACACATGTATCCTAAATTTTGTTCTTGATAAGCATGATACTCGTTCTATTTTAGTCGATAATGGATCCCAAATGCCTGTAATGACCATCGGACATGCCTCATTTCCTCTTAATAATCCGTATCACCCGTTACGTCGTCGGAACATTCTTATTTCCCCCACTATTATCAAAAATCTAATTTTTGTTCGTCAATTCACTCGACAAAATAAAACGTCTATTGAATTTGACTCTTTTGGTTTTATTGTCAAGGACTACAAGACCCGGCGCCCTCTCATCCGGTGTGATAGTGACTGGACTCTCTATGCGGTCAATCCTACAAACCCGCAAGTTCTTATCTTCACAACACAATCCACATGGCATCAAAGGCTTGGTAATAACGACAAAATTGATGTTATTTGCAATTCTTGTCAACTTGGAAAACATATCAAGCTTCCCTTTATTTCCTCTAATTCCGTTGTTTCTCATGCTTTCGAAATAATACATTCCGATGTTTGGACTTCTTCTATCTCTAGTATTAGTGGATTACGTTACTATGTGATTTTTTTGGATCATTTTACACATTACTTGTGAGTTTATCCTCTTAAACAAAAATCTGAGGTTTTTGCTAAACTTCAAGAATTTTATCATCAAGTCAAAAACCAATTCAACGCCACCATCAAATTCTTTCAATGCGATAATGGTGGGGAATATAACAACAAACTGTCTCACGAATTTTTTTCCTCCAACGACACTCAATTTCGTTTCTCTTTCCCTCACACATCCCAACAAAATGGAAAATCGGAACGCATGCTTCGCACCGTTAATAATATTGTTCGAACCCTTCTTTTTCATTCTCATCTTCCACCAACATATTGGGTAGAGGCCCTCCATATGGCTATACATATACTCAATATTCTCCCCTCCACCTCCATCAATCTTGAAACTCCTCACTACTGATTATTCTAAAAACACCCGTCTTATTCGCATCTTCGCGTCTTCGGATGCCTTTGCTATCCCCACATCACCACCCCTCACAAACTCGCCCCTCGTAGCACCCCTTGTGTCTTCCTATGTTATTCGTCCCAACATCGAGGATTCCGATGCCTCGATCTTTCTATACGCTGCATCATTATCTCTCGACACGTTGTATTTGATGAGTCTGTTCTTCCGTTTAGTTCGGTCACTCCAACCAACCCACCCTCCTACTCCTTCATCGGTGACACCTCGACTACCTCTTCTATCATGCGTGATATACTTCACTCGCACCATCTCACAACTTCTCCCTCCCATACACCTCCACACCACTCATCTACCAATTCTCCATCCAAACTGACTCGACCGGCACGACTGGCCCAGTCGAGCCATACTGAAGACGTCAACCTCGAATCCAACATTGAATCGACTAGACCGACTGTCCCAGTCGAGTCTTCCAGAGGATGTCCACATCATACCACACCCCAAAATTCATCCTCTTCTACTCTCACTCATCCTCCCACAGACCCTATGACAACTCGTACTAAAAGCGGTATAGTCAAACCCACTCAGTGTCTTAACCTTCATACCACATCTGTCTCCCCCTTACCCTGGTCCCACTTACAGGCATTACAGGATCCTCACTGGCGACAAGCCATGAATGAGGAATATCATGCTCTTATCATGAACGGGACCTGGATACTTGTCCCTCGGCCCCCCGGAGTCAATGTGGTACGATCCATGTGGCTTTGCCACAAACATAATGTTGATGGTTCACTTGCTCGGTACAAGGCTCGTTTAGTGGCCAACGGTCACAGTCAACGGCAGGGTATAGATTATGACGAGACTTTCAGTCCGGTTGTCAAACAGGCTACCATCCGAACCGTTCTGAGCATTGCAGTTTCTAGCAAATGGCTGGTACGTGCGAAACGTGATATCGAAATATGTAATCGCAGTGAGGTTAGCAACTCAGTCCATAGTGGACAACGCAAGTATACACTGGTCACTATGATCGTTTACCAAGTAATAAAGTGGTAAGAACCAAATATCGTATCCTCAAGGACTGGAACTTAAATCAAGACACTATTATTTCATGAACTTCCTTTTACAAGTTTCGATTAGAGAGGAAGCAATATTTTGAGTTGGTTTGTTGAAAGTAATTTAACAAAGTTCTAATAATTAAAAGGAGAGATGTAGTTGTGATTTTCCCCGGATTTTACATTAAATACTTGATTTATAAAAATGGTCATGGTACTGGAGCAGTGGCCACTCTCTGTCCAGAATGCCGGCTCATCTAGCACTCGCATCTTTTCTAACTAAAGCTTTATATATATATTTAACCTTCTTTGATTTGTTAGTAAGTTTTCTGAACTCGGTCGAGTTTCGATGGTGTCTACGCAGTAAGCAAAAAGCCATAAGTATTTTTAATGCCCAAATGGTTGCTCCTACTCCATATGGTGAAAACTTACTATGTAAAGAATTCTTTCAAATTCCTAGCATCATCCAAGCTCGTGTCACTACGTTCCGCCCAGGTCTGGGTCTCGAACTAGACAGTAAACACTTTCAAGTTATTAGCTTGTCCGCATCATTGGCATTATCGAACAATGAATGACCAAATCAAAAAGGGGTAAAAAGGTATATATAAAAACTACTCAAGGATTTTACGTAAAGTCCGGGTACTTCTCATTTTCTACATCTCAAAAAGAGTTTAGTTCATAGCTAAGAAGGAGTAGAAAACGGAAATTAAAAGTTCGCAAGAAAACATACCGAAAGATTTACTTACTGCAAGAACAGTGCCCACTGTCGTGTTCACCGAAGTACAATACCGAAAGTAAAAATTAACTACTGCAGAAAATTAAATGTTAACTAATGAAAATTAAATGCTTCTAACTAAGAACATGAAAATAAATGCTAAGAACTAAATTATGCTCTCTAAGAAATTCTATCTCTACTTTCTATCTCTACTTGGTTGTTCTACTTGGTTGTTGAATGAAATGAATGCTTTGGCCTTTATATAGAAGGCCAAGGGTCTTCCATGTATTGTCTTCAAGGCAAGGTCCAGGAGGGAGCACTGCGTCTGGAAGGTAAGGACCAAAGAGAAACACACCACCTTGAGGGTAAAGACCATGGAGAAAGCACAAAGATCCATTGGATAATGAAACTTTTCCCTAAAATGGGGCTAAGGAATAAAATAACATTTATAGCCATTCTTTTACTTTTTCTTTTCAACCACCAGCAGAAAGCATGCAAAGAAGCTTCCTACTCTTGCTTTTGTGTTCCCCAGTCAGCACTATCTTGGCCTCCAGCCGTTTGGCTTAATGAATAAGCTGTTCGTCACTCGGAGTGGACACTCCAGATACCAATTTGATGAAAACTTGTCTTTTAGGCATAAAAACGCCTTAAATGGTTTTAAGATATGAAAACACTCACAAATGGCTCAAGAATATGTTTTAGACCAAAAATGGGGATTTAGGAAACAAAATGGCCGAAATTGCTTAAATAAAATGCAAATAAAAGGCCTGTAATAACTCTAAAATATAGAGTTATCAATGGCCCATTCATCAGCTTGACGTGAAGAATGCTTTTCTTCACGAAAACCTCCAGGAGACTGTCTACATGCATCAGCCACCCGAATTTCGGGATCCCAAGTATCCGGATTACGTATGCCATCTCTAGCGCTCTCTCTATGGCCTTAAGTAGGCTCCCCGGGCGTGGTATCACAGGTTTGTCCAGTATGCCATCGGATCGGTTTCCAGCACAGCCGGACTGTCCCATCTCTTTTTATATACCACTTGCCACAGGCAACTGCATTTCTCCTATTATATGTGGACGACATTATTCTCACGGCCTCGTCCACCACTTTCCTTCGCTAGATCATCACTCAACTCAACCATGAGTTTGCTATGACAGATCTAGGTGCCGTTAACTATTTTCTGGGCATTTCGGCGACTCGGGTCATCCGCTGGCCTACTTCTCTCGCAACAAAAAATATGTTGCCCAGATACTTGAGCGTGCCAACATGCTCAATTATAGGCCAGCTCGCACTCCAACGGAATCGGCCCATAAATTATTTGCTAATGGCCCCCCTGTGAGTGATCCCTCTCTGTATCGCAGCCTTGCAGGGGCTCTCCACTACCTCACCTTCACTCGACCAGACATAGCATTTTTCGTTCAGCAGATCTGCCTCTATATGCATGATCCCCGAGAACCACATTTTAATGCTCTAAAGGGTATTCTACGGTACATACGAGGCACCTTAAACCACGGTTTACAGATACATGTCTCCCCATCTTCGGATCTTATAGCATACTCAGACGCAGACTGGGGGAGGGTGTCTTGTCTCCCGCAGATCCACTTCCGGCTATTGTGTCTTCTTAGGTGACAACCTTGTGTCTTGGTCCTTCAAACGCCAATGTGTCACATCACGTTCTAGCGCCGAAGCCGAATGTTGTGGAGTCGCAAATGTCGTGGCTGAATTAAGCTGGATCAGAAACCTCCTTCGTGAACTTCACAGACCGCCTACCAAAGCCACCATTGTTTACTGTGATAATGTGAGTGCTGTCTACATGTCATCCAATCCGGTCCAACACCAACGCACAAAACATATAGAGATTGACATCCACTTTGTACGGGAAAAAGTTGCTATCGGCCAAGTTCGAGTCCTTCATATACCATCTCGCTCTCAGTATGCCGACATATTCACGAAGGGGTTGCCTTCGCCACTGTTCCACGACTTCAAATCCAGTTTGAACATTCGAAACTCGGAAGCTCAAATTGCGGGGGGATGTTAGTAAATAGACCAATGTTGTATATGTTAGATTGTATTTAGCCCATTTGTAAAAGGCCCATGGCCTGGTTTACTTTGTATATATTCTCTAGAACCCCTCATTTTGTGATCAAGGAAATCATTTCAATAATATTTATGTGACGCTCTTTAACATTAGTTCGTGGCCTACCTTTGTGTCCCGTCAGGACTAGTGGTAAGTCGGGCCTCCCCCGTTATCTTCGGATGCTTTATGCCCTTCCAAGGGTAAGCTTGAGTTAATGGTTTATAATATGGTTAAAGCTATGTTTCTATTTTTACGTCTATAAACTTATTCATGGTCATGTGAGGGTTTGGTATCACATTAAATGAGTATTTATATTTAAAGTTTTCATTTCTGATGTCATTTTGGTCTAAAGCTTTTATCATGGAAACAATGATTTTCGGAAAGATGTTGCTTTTATAATAAGGTAATTTTATTTGAGAATTATCTATTATCAAGCAAATCTTTTGGTTTCAAATTAATTATAAATATGTTATAAACTCTTGACCTCACTAGGCGTTAAACCTAACCCTTTTTCTTTGTCGGCATGTGTGTAACACCCAGAATTTATAGAAAGTTAATTTATTTTTAGTGAAATCGTATTTAAAAGTTTAATATTGGTTTATTTAGTTTCGGGAATAATTTGACTGATTAAGGGGAGAATTAGTATTGGAAATTATATTCTATAAAGATGGTTGATTGGAGCAACTTATATAATAATAATGACGAAGTCGCGGCCCAACCCCCGTAACTCACTATTTGAGCTGATAAATTAGCCAAATCGGGTTTCAACTTCATTCCACAATAACTACTTCATACTAGCTTCGTTTTTGACGATTTTTCTTCCCACATTCTCGATTTTTGGAGCTCTTCAAGCCTAGATCGGTGGAGAAAACTCAATGGATGATCTTAGAACATTTTGAAGAAGGTTTCATCTTCATCTTCTCCATCTCTTCTCCACCATTGTTGAACAAGTTTTGGATTTTTCCCCAAACCAAGTTTGTAAGTCATTCTACCTCTGCTAAACATTATTTCTTGTCAAAACCTTTACCTTTGGTTCTCTAGAGCTTTATTCTTGAGGCATTTTCTCTATTTTAGAGTTTTGGTTATTTTGGAAGATTTGAGGTTTTTACTAAGGTTTATATAGATCTGATTCTTTGGGGTTGTTATTGGTATATTTAGGTTGCTTGTGAACTATATATGGTTTCTAGTGAAGGAAGATTTGCAGATCTGGACTTTCCTTCAAACGGAGCTTTTGGGGTAAACCTAGATTTAGCCTAAATCTAGCAAGGTGAATTCAAGATACTTTGTAAAAACTTTGTACATGCCAAAACGTCCATTTTGAAGTATTAACATGTTTTACTTGCTATTTATCAAGTATTTGAGTATTTTGATAATATGCAACTATTTGATATAAATGGTTTTATAAATCTTACAAATGTTATATTTGGATTTTAACACTTTGATGAATAAAACATATTTCTTGAGAGGTTTTGATGTTTTATTTATAAATGGGGATTATTTGGTGTCAATTATATTTTGAGGATATTGAATTTATAAACCTACGGAGTTTACATGTTATGGCATTATGGGACATTTTGTAAAAATACATGAATATGAGTTCATTTAGAAAAAGGGTGCTTCTCAACTAGTGTTTCTGGTTATTACATAAATGTTGAGTTATAGAGTATTTGCTCGGTTTTGACTAAAATGGGTCTCATGGACATTTGTCCGAGTTGAATAATATTTTACACGTTTTGGGTGCGTGGGTCATTCATTTAGTGTCGTGTAATTTTATGTCTTCCCAACCTTGAGAAATAATTGATTATTGGAAAATAACTTTTGAGTAAAAAGTTGGTATTGGGAAATTATCAATATGTCTTGCTTGACGTATTTGATTCATAGACTAGAATGTAATGGATCCATAGGCATTTAGTCAGTTTTATCTCGGGATTGTTGTCCCCTTTATATTCGTTCGAGTCATCGGAGGCTTTAGATATTGTTATATTAATTGGTTGTTACCAGTTGCCATTGACTCTTACGAACGTGCCGAATTAGGGTCATCGAAGGCTTTAGATGTTGTTACATTAATTGGTTGTCACCAATTGCCATTGACTCCTAGGACGGGCTTTTATTGGAATCATTGGAGGCTTTAGATGTATTTACAGTAATTGGCGTTTTCAAGTTGCCATTGGTTCCTTTGTTAAGCCAACATCGAGTAGTGGCTTACTTTTGTGTCCATCACCAAAGATGGTATGATCGGGTCTCCCCCGTGAACTCCCGATATTTTTATCCCTTTCAAAGGTACACATGAGTTAACGGTATATAAAACTTGGTTAAAGATGGGTTCCTATCTTTACGTTCATAAACTTATTCATGGTCGTGTGAGTATTGGATTTTGGTATCACGTTAAACGATTATATCTCTTTAAAGCTTTCACTTCTAATGCCATTTTGGTCTAAATCTTTTATTACGGAAACATTGAATTTGGGAAACATGTTACTTTTATAATAAAGTTATTTCCTTTGAGAATTATATTTTATCAAGCAAAGCTTTTGGTTTTCAAATCAATTATAAATGTGTTATAAACTCTTGAGCTCACTAGGCGTTAAGCCTAACCCTTTTTCTTTGTCGGCATGTGCATCAGGTCATCTTTGGGGTTGGTACTAGCGACACGTATGGATTTGAGTGCTAGAAAGTGGCACGATAAATATTAGACACTTAGTGATGTTTTCCGCATTTGAAGATAGCGACTCTTATTGGTTTAGTAACACCCATCCATATGTAGGTCTTGTATAAGACTTGATCTAACTGTTGTAGAGGTTTATTACTATATGTGGTTTAAGGAAACTTAAATATTTATGTAATATTAGAAATTTTAAATTCGCTCTTTCCAGATTTGAGGGTGTTACAATGTACATCAGGTTCTTGATGGGGTTGGTACTAGCGACATGTGTGGACTTGAGTGCTACGAGGTGGCACGATAAAGATTAGACTTTTGGTGATGTTTTCCGTGTTCGGAGATAGCGACTCTTTGGGTTTAGTAACACCCGGCCATATGTAGGTCTTTGCTATCCGTTGCCGAGGTTTTATTTAGGATGTTTATTGAGACAATTAAAGTTTTGATTTATCAGAGAAGGATTTATTCCTTAGTTATTGTATTAATGAAATTTTTTAATTAGTCGCTCTTTCCATATATGAGGGTGTCACGCCAATAGTCATTGATTCCTAGCATAAGCTCTTAACATTTAAAAGTGGCTCACTTATGTGTTCCGTCACTACAAATGGTAAATCGGGTCTCCCTCGTTATCTCTGGATATTTTCACCCTTTCAAGGGTAAGCATGAGTAAATGATTTATAAAATTTGGATAAAGATATGTTTTCTACCTTTATGTTTATAACTTTATTTATGGTCGTGTGAGTATTGGGTTCGGTATTATGTTAAACGGGTATTTCTATTAAAAGCTTTCATTACTAACGACATTATGATTTAAAGCTTTTATTATAGAAATAATGAATTTGGGAAAAATGTTGCTTTTATAATGGAGTCATTTTATTTGAGAAACTATTATTTCTTCAAGCAATCTTTCAATTTCAAACGATTACAACTATGTTGTAAACTCTTGAACTCACTAGGCGTTAATCCTAACCCTTTTTATTTGTCGGCATGTGCATCAGGTTATCATTGGGGTTGGTACTAGCGACACGTGTTGACTTGAGTGCTAGAGAGTAGCACATTAAAGATTTAGCTTTTGGTGACGTTTTCCGCATTCAGAGATAACCATTCTTTTGGGTTTAGTAACACCCGATCGTAATTATGTCTTAGTATAAGACTTGGCCGACCTTTTGTTGAAGTATATTTAGAATATTTATTCAAGACAATTTAAGTTTTGATTTATAAGAGAAGGATTAACTCCTTATTTATTGTATTGATTAAACTTTTAAATTAGTCGCTCTTTCCAAATTTGAGGGTGTTACAAGTTGGTATCAGAGCATAAGTTTGAGAGATTTAGGTATTGAATTTAGATGTTTAGACTTAAACTAGAGTATTGTTAAGTGATCGGATGTGAGATTTCACGATTAGACACTTTAAGATATGATGTTTAGAGGCTAATAGATGCACTAGAATCGAGAATCATGCTGATGGTAACAAGGATCCGCATGTGAGGTAAATTTGTATTATCATTCGGCCGGTTATAATATGAATTTACAGTTACATGTATGTGCTTGAGTGGAATTGTCGTGATGACCGATGGGGTAGTGAATGAGTTCTCTTGGGCTAACCGTTGAAAAAGTTGGTGTTTGTAGCATTGCCATTTTGAATGACAACTAAGTATGACAAATATGTTAAAATGATCGTCTTAAGCTTGTTGAATCAACTTTATTCTGAGGAGAATTGTAAGTCAATGGATCTAATTATGGATGAAAATCTTAGGATATAAAGCTTTCCAATGTTGGTGGATGCATGCACGACATTCATTTTAGAAAACAAATTTGCAAAACTATTTCATGTTGTCAAAGAATTTGCACTTGACAAGTTAATATTTTTGGAAAATGTTTTTTGGCACACACAAGAGTGTACGTCTTGAAAATTACTAAATTGCTTTGGTTACATGAGAAATACATACATGTCTACAAACAAAAATATTTTGTACTGTTTTGCTTGAATTGCAAACTTTGACGTACACATCTTAGAAGAGTTCTAACTTGAAACTAACATAAATTGTTTCATTTGCTTTCCCGAGAAACATACAAATAACGTTTTTACAAATTTTGAGAAATTATTTGGTGTACGCGAGTTTCGGGTCAAGTTTGAAATGCATGAACTACCATACCTCCTACGGCTGTTTACAAGTTTCATTGAAATTTTGGGTGTGTAATGTTCATGATTCAATTATAAGATTTTGGGAATTTTACTAGTTAGCTTTATTGTCGGCGTTGCATTTGAGAATTTATTGAAAACCTTATTTCGCGTCATTTATTTTGGGCATAAAGATTATAATATCGTCAATATATATATATATATATATAAAGTTCCCATCAATACCATTTTAATTTTTTTATAAAAACCAATTGTTGCATAGAGTTTGCATACATTCTAATTGTAGCATCTTTAATCCATGTAGCCAACGTTTTAGAAAGGTGTAAACATTTTATTAATTGACTTTAAATTTGAAATCCAAATCAAATTGATTTAATGATGTGACCAAGATGTATGCATATAACGTTTTTGAGAAAGTAAACCAATGCATACTATTATTGTTGAGAAATTTTATTACATACCTTCTTATGGCTAAAAGAAGAAAGTATTTGGAAAATTTGGTACAACCACTTTGTTGCGCAGTAGCTGAAAATATGAATAGCTCGTGATCTAAAGTGGTTCAGTGATAGCAACGTTCATCTAACAGTAGTGTGAGATCTTGCATAAAGCCTCAGTGATACCCGATGACTTCATCCTTGAAGATTCAATATTAGTGATCAAGTGGGGCCTACTCAGTAGGATCTAAGTTAATCTTATCCTTGATGCACAAATGTCAAACCTCCATGCATTGTCAGAAAGTACGTACGAAATGTTTCCTACGTGCTTACCAACTCTGTTTAGTCTACTGTTCATATTCGGCCAAAAGCATGGTTGCTTTATAAACAAAGGAAAAGTTTCTTATAAAAACTTGACACGTGGCATGAACCCTTTGACTTGCATTTAATGCAACGGGTATAAATAGATGAAGACATCCATCTTCATCTTCATGCATACATATCTCTTCTTGAACCTCTGATCTTATTTCCTCCATTCCTTGTGCATCATTTACTTAGTGATTTCTAAAGTTGTAATAGAATAGGTTTAATTACTTGTTCTTATTCCGCTTACAACTGTAAATTTGTTTATTGATATAAACTCATTTAAAAACCTAAAAGCTGTGTTTGTATTCAACCCCCTCTTCTACAAACTATTTCTATACTTGTACACTCTTGTAGACTCCTTTATGACCAACAAGTGGTATAAAAGCAGTGTTTATTGTTTTAATCCTTTAAAACCAATATCTTGTTGTTTTAAAATGGCAAACACAAATACAAACTATATAGACAATCGATCTCTAAACCTCCAAGATTTAGCAAAGATAACTTCATTGTCTGGAAGGAAAGAATGACTCTATTTCTAGAAGGGTCAGATCCTAAGATGCCCTACTGTTGATCCAAACTCCTTTTAGTGACTTGAATATAATTCATCTTATACTTAGTGAAAATTCCATCTATAGGATAGTGTTCAGATATCAGCGATAGCATGTACTGACTGTGTTTAGTGATCGCTGATGATCATGAATAATATCCTATCCCTAAAGATCTGAAGAAGAACTCTCACACAACAAGGCCTTTTAGCGAAAGTCGAAGACCAAAGCTGAAGAACGAGATGATTAGCTAAATGACCTGAAGCGGTTCAGCGATAGCAATAGTCATCTATACAAGTGTGAGATCTTGCAAAAGCCTTGGTGATACCTATAGTCTTCATCCTTGAAGTCTCTGGTTCAGCGATCAAAGTGAGGCCCATACAGCAAGATCAAAGTTGATTTTATCCTAGATGCAAAAAAGTCAAAACCTCCATGCCTTGTCAGAAAAGGACATACGGATTGTTCCTTAAGTCTCCATCAAATCTGATTTTGTTACTGTTCAAATACGGGCAAAAGAATGGTTGTCTTTTGGACAAAGGACAAGTTTCTAATAGAAACTTGACACGTGACAAATACCTTTTGCCTTGCATTTAATACAACGGGTATAAATAGATGAAGAACTCTTCTTCATCTTCATGCATGCTACTTTCTATTCTCTAAACCTCTATTGCTTTTCTTACTCATCCTTGTGCATCATCTTCGTGATTTCTTAGTTGTAATAGAATAGGTTTTATACTTGTTCTAATTCCACTTACAACTGTAAATTTGTTTATTCAATATAAACTTATTTAAAAATGTAAAAAGCTTGTGTTTGTATTCAACCCCCCTTCTATAAACTGTTTCTATATCCATTGAACTCTTGTAGACTCCTTTGAGACCAACACCTACTATGTAGAAAATGGACCATACATTCCTACACTTCTAGTCCCTACAGTTCCAGCAACTGCTACTACTTCTGATATACCTAAGAGACAAATTCCCAAAACTCCACATCAATGGAGTGATGAAGACAAGAAAGAGCTAGCTATTGATTCTAAAGCTAGATCTGTTATTGCAATGTATGTGTCAGATGATGTATACCATTATGTCATGAAAATGAGGACCTCTAAGTCCATGTGGGACACTCTTTGTGTTCAATATGAAGGCACCAGTGAGGTTCAGATTACTCGTCGAATCCACTTGGTGAGACAATATGAAAGTTTTATGTTTCTGAAAAATGAAACACTTTCTTGAATCCACCAGATATTCAACTGTTTGATCATTGATCTGAAAAAGTTGGTCGAGAGTACTCTTACTGACAAAGTTCATGGAATCCCTTCTTAAACAATGGGACACATTTACTACTTGTCTTAAATTGTCAAAGAACATTGAAATCCTTTCTTTAAGTGCTTTATACGGAATATTACTCAATCATGAGCAATCTCAAACGTTTGGCATCGAATTTTCTGTGCAGAATATTCAAGGAGAAACCAAAACAAGATCAAAAGTTTTTTCGATGGCTGCAATAAAACTCTTTGGCATCGAATTTTCTGTAAAAAAGGAAGAAAAGGACGTGGAAGAGGATGGGGAAATATTAAAGGAGGAACAAAAGCATCTAAAGATGAACAAAATCAATATTGAAAGGAGAACAAAGGTTACATGTGAAAATAAGTCAAAAGAGAATGAGTGGCTGAAGAAACAAATTCTACGAGATGTTAAGAAAGGGTCCTGGAGAAAAGAAGAGGATGATCTTTTAAAGAAACATATACAAGAGCATGGTCCAAAGAAATGGAATATCCTTATTTCCAAAGGACTACTCAAACGGACGACAAAACCGTGTAGTCTTCGATGGTTTAACAAATTTCAACCCAATCTCAATAAAGGTATGTATTCTGAAAAGGAAAAACAATTGGTGTTTGACTTGCAAAGTAAGTATGGGAACAATTAGGCAAAAATTACCACTTATTTCCCTACAAGATCGGTGTACCATGTCAAGAATGTATGGTATAATCATCAAAAGAAAAATTCCTCGGTTTAACAAGGATAAAGAAAAATGTTCAAAGTTTGGACCAAGCCCAGATGAAAAGATTCTGGAAGACTTCATTATGGAAAGAGATTTTAAGATTGATTGTAGCGTTTGAAATAAACCTACCAGACGAAAAGAATTTGGATGTTTCTTTTGTGCTGATGATGAATGTGTTAAGATGTATGATGTGTGTAAATTTGATAACAAAATTGGTCAAGTTGGTGGCTTTGGACGAAGCTCTCCAAAGCTGTTGGAAATCTATGATGATGTCAAGGTTGGAGGCCTCAAGAAGGTGAAGTCTAAGTCCTAACCGTTGTTCATATCTAGCTTAAGCGGGAGTGTTGAAAGTTAAACTAGATATCATTTATGGTAGTTATGGTTAGTTATGTTATGGTCATTTATGGTAGTTATGGCCAGATAGAAAAATATTGAATCGTTGCCTTTCTTTGAAGGGGTACAACAATTCTCTTTGATGCATATATATAGGTGTGTGTTGGGTCACCGATGATTTGGTGATGAACCACCTTCCTTTGTATGATTGATTTTTTATAGGTTCTTTTGAAGGTCTGAAATATGCTTCAAGTATTGAAAAGTCAAAGACTATTCAATCAAGGGTTGTACATCAAAAAGTGGAATTTTGGATGTACCAACTAACTTCAATATTCAGATCATATTGCCAAAGTCAAGATTGGGTCACCAACATAGTGGGTCATCGATGGTACACATTTAAGTCATCAAAGTATTGGGTCATCAATACAAGATGATGTCATCAAGTTTGTACCCATCCACCGAAACTATGTATCGTGGTCACCGAAATTGCTGGTATATTTTCTAAAGCTGTGATATCAAGTCACAACTATAAGGGTGTACACTCTCAACACTTAGTGAGATTTGAGGATCACTAAGCAATGTGTACACTTATCAATTCCAGCCTTACAAGGTATCCACCGATGTGATACATAGGTTCATGTATCACTTAGCAATTTTCAAGAGATAAGTTCTTAACTCACATCAAATGCAAGATACGTGAGCAGCAAGAACTTGGGCATTAAACCTTAATTAAAGACATTCTCTTTTATTCTTATAAAAGGAATATTTATCTTTTAGCTAAAAGGTTTGATGGGACTTCACAGAGCATGAAGAAAAGAAGATAAAGTTATCTGACATTACGTGCTACAAAGAATAGTTCATCCATTATTCTAGTACAAAGGGAGTGGTCTCTTCATTTGTCCAGCAGATACACTTCCAGCTAATGAAACCTTGACAGCTGTCCACATGCATCCCATGCATGGGCACTATAAAAGGAGATGAAGTCCTTCCCATAAATCTCACGCTTTCAACAAATCTTCAAAGTGATTATTTGTTTGACTCCGGCAATCCTGTGTGTTATAACAGTCTTGTTTTAACTTCCTTAGTGTATAAGTTAATTACTGTTATCTGTGTGTTTAGTTTGATAGAATAGTGTGTCTATTCTTTTCCGCATCACACTTCCTGTGTGTAAATTTTTGATATTTATATTAAAAAATTTAAAAAGAGTATATTCTGTGTGTTTTATATTCAACCCCCCCTTCTACAAAACCCTCACTTGGTTAGCCATCTCTCTTTGGGGACTAACAAGTGGTATTAGAGCAGTTGGTTTAATTCAATAAACCAGATCTGCGATAGCTACTACTTCAAATGTTGATGGTAACTTGCAGACCTCCTCCAGTAATACATATGATTTAGGATCCTTGGCCAAACCTCCAAGGTTCAACCCAAGTAACTTTGGGTTATGGAAAAATCGCATGTTATTATTCTTGGAAAGGATCGATTGCAGATATCCCAACATTCTCAGTGAGGGACCTATTGTTCCTAAAATATGGGCTCGCTTTGGCCCACAAAAAGACGCTGAAGGAAAGGACACAGAGTCAGATGATGAAAGAAGTGAGAAAACTGGTAGATATATCATCAAACCTTCAAATAAATTTAGTGAAGATGATAAACGCCTAGTTGCTCTAGACACTAAAGTCAAATATGCTATTGCTGTATCTCTTCCTGATGAAGTGTATCACTCTCTTCTTAACCTTCCCACTGCTAAAGAAATGTGGGATACTTTGAGTGTCTTATATAAAGGCACCAAAGAAGTCAAGAAATCTAACAGGATCTGTCTTGTTAGAAAGTATGAACTTTTATCCCATGAAAAAGGAGAATCTCTCTCTACCTACTTCAATCGTTTTAACTGTCTTCTCAATGATCTCAAAGTTCTTGGACGAGTTTATGACAATGAAGAAGTTCTCTGCAAGTTCATGGATTGTCTCCCAGACTTCTGGGAAACTATTTGTACTTGCATCAAGCAAACCAAGGACTTATAAATAATGCCTTTAACTACTCTCTATGGAACTCTTCTCCACTATGAACAAACTAAGAACCAGAGAAAATCTCTTATAAAGGATATCAAATCCTCTTCTGTTGCTTTGATAGGTGATTCAAAATCTTCTTCTTGTGTTCCTAGAATCACCTATCCTTCTTCTGATTCTGAAAACTGATATTAAGGAAGACTCTTCTCATTTGTCAGATGCATACTATAGTGCTGCTGATGATGAAGGAGAAGAATCAGCCATTGACATACTTTCTGATAGTATGACAATGATTGCTGGAAACCTTAAGAATAAAAGATTTTCTTCAAACCGCTCTAAATTTAATAGAAAACCTTTTTCTCAAAAATCCTCTTCTGATAAAGCAAATGAAGAATGCTTCAATTGCGGAAAGAAAGGTCATTTCGCTTCTAAATGTAGATCAAAAGCTCCTTCTACTCTCAAACCTTCTTCTTCTTATGGCCATGACTTCTCAAAATCAGCTTCTAGGAAGCATGAAGAGAGAAATAGCCACTCCTCTAAAGAAAATTCTGAATCAAAAGAAACCTCTAGATATAAGAAGTACAAAGCTAAATACAAGAGGGAAAAAGAAAGAAACCAAAGTAAAAGTAAAACTTTGGTTGATAAGGCTCATTGTTGGGAGGATGAGCAAACCTCTGAGAGTGAGAGTGAGTATGTCACAAAATGCCTCATGGCCAAAATCGATGAGCTGGAAGACATGGAAAAGTCACTCTACACTACCCTTGTATCTGCTGAGGGATCTACTTCAGGAACAAAGCCCCAGGTACATCCCTTTACCTTTCTCTCTGATGATCAAAAGGTTGATGCCTTTGATTCTTTAACTATTGACTTTTGCAATTTAAAGGATCAAAAGAAAAAGGCTGACACGCACATTAAATGTTTAAATGATCAACTTCTTTCCTGTTTTTCTAAACTCAAGGACTTTGACAAAATGAAAGCTGATCTAGAAAACCTAAGGTATTTAAATGACAGTCTTTCTGAAGAGAAAACAAAGATATCCAACACTCTTGAAAAGGAACAGGAGGTTCTTTCTATGTGGACTAAATCTTCAAAAAATCTAGAAAAGATTCTTCTAGATCAAATCTCTTGTAAGGACAAGTCTGGACTTGGATATGGAAAAGATGATCCTCAACCTTCCGACCTTCCACTTCCATCATCCGAGTGTCAAGGCTTTCCTGCTGGTTTCTTCTCTGATGACGATGATGATCTCCTAGATTACTCATCTGAGGATTCTACTTCTGTCCATTCAATAGATTTGTTAGATATGCTAAAAGTAGAGTCCAATGCCAAAAAGTTTGGAGTCTTTGTTAAAGCTAAAGAACCCTCTCCTGAGTCTTCAAAAGTTTCAACTCTTCCAAGCTCCTCCTCTTCTTCTGCCAAACCCATTCAAAGACTTTTAAATTCTCTAAGTCTTCATGAGTCAAGATACTCCCAGGAGCAGCCGTCAAATGTTGCTGAGTATCCCTCTTCAAAAAGATTTTCTCCTCAAAAGAAATTTTTTTCTAAATCTAAATTTTCATCTAAAAGAAAATCTCAAATAGTTACTGATATTATTCCTCGGTCAGTGAACTTGAAGAAATCAAGAAATCCTGGTAAAGGTATCCTTGGACCAAGACCAGGTGTCGGTCACCCCTCCTCTTCTCAGTCATCAACTTCTGTCCAAAGTTTTGATGATATGGATTTTAAAAGGGCATTTTATTTAAAGAAGTGCTATAATTGTGGCAATACTCTTCACCTTGCTAAAAATTGCCCAAAGGATTTGGATCTTCGCAGAAATAAAATGTCTTCTAATCCCAAAGGACCCACCTAAAAATGGGTACCAAAAGTCTAAATTTGTTTCTGGGTGCAGGTACCAAACAAAGATCACATATGGTACATGGACAGCGGGTGTTCAAGACACATGACCGGAAACAAACTTCTTCTCTCTAACTTCTCAAAAGAAAAGGGACCCACTGTTTCCTTTGGAGGAAATGGAAAAGGGATCACCAAAGGATATGGTACCATATCAAATGGAACCATCACTTTCTCTAAAGTAGCTCATGTTGAAGGGCTAATGTACAATCTTCTAAGCATCAGCCAAATATGTGATTTGGGATATAAGGTCACCTTTCAACTATGTGTTTGCTTGGTCCTTGATATGCAGAATAAAGTTGTACTAGCAGGTACCCGAATGAATGACGTCTACATCATCAACATGAAAGAAAATGCTATTGGAGAAGCCGTGTGTCTCCTCTCTCAAGAATTAGCCAAACAAAGTTGGCTATGGCATAAAAGGTTTTCTCATCTAAACTTCAAAACCTTGAACAAACTTTCTAGCAAAGATCTTGTTGTCGGTATGCCAAAAATATCCTTTGAAAAAGAAAAGTTGTGTAGTGCTTGTGAAAAAGGAAAACTTTCCAGAACTTCCTTTAAATCAAAACAATGCTCTTATATCTCTCAACCTCTTCAAATGCTTCACATGGATCTGTCTGGTCCAGTAAGCACACCTAGTCTAGGTGGCAAAAAGTATATGCTAGTAATCGTCGAAGAATTCTCTAGATATACGTGGGTGTTCTTTCTAAAACACAAAAGTGATGCTGTTGAAGAAATCATCAGGTTTACTAGAAAGATTGAAAATATGAATGGTAAACTGGTGAAGTCTATAAGAAGTGATAATGGTACAGAATTCAAAAATGCTGCTCTGGAAGATTTCTTTGACTTAAAAGGAATGTCTTAGAACTTTTCTGCCGTACGCACTCCTCAGCAAAATGGTGTTGTTGAAAGAAAGAATTGGACGCTGTGTGAGGCTGCAAGATCAATGCTGAGTGAATCCAAGTTGCCAACCTATTTTTGGGCCGAAGTAGTTAACACTACATGCTTTACTCAAAATAGGTCTACCATAGTCAAAAGGCATGACAAGACTCTTTATGAAGTTTTCCATGGTAGGAAACCTGCAGTTGACTTCTTCCATGTATTTGGCTGTGCGTGTCACATGCTAAATGACAGGGAACAACTTAGAAAATTTGATCCAAAGTCTGATGATGGAATTTTCATGGGCTACTCTCTCTCCTCAAGAGCCTTCAGAATCTACAACCTGAGAAGACAATTCATAGATGAATCTATGCATGTGAAGTTTGATGAGTTTGAAACATCTTCATTATCTTGTAATGAAGAAGAACTAAATCTTTGGATAAACTCATGTGTTGGTAAAATTCCATCTTCCTCTCAACCCAATCCTTCAGGACAACAAGATAACAACTCTTCTCAGCCTCCCATAAACACCACCCTATCTCCAGAACCTTCTCTTTCTTCTCCACCTCCTGAAACAGTCTCTACAGGAGATCAAACCCACCTAAACACCATATCTCCCACTAACCTATCCTCACCATCTCAAATTCCTACCTCATCTTCTTCTCTACCTCCTCCCTTGCCTCCTGCACTAAAATGGACCATGGATCATCCAATAGATCAAATCATAGGTGATCCTCAAGTTGGTGTAAAAACAAGAAGAGGCATAAGCAACCGGTGCTTATATGTCAACTTTGTTTCTATTGTTGAGCCTAAGCTGATAAATGAAGCCCTAGCTGATCCTAGCTAAGTAATTACCATGCAAGAAGAGCTCTCACAATTTGAGAAAAAAAAAGTCTGGAAGTTAGTTCCTCGTCCATCCGACAAAACTATTATTGGAACAAAGTGGGTGTTTCGAAACAAGATGGATGAAGAAGGAACTGTCATAAGGAACAAAGAAAGGCTGGTTGCTCAAGGATATCGGCAAGAGGAAGGAATTGATAATGATGAAACTTTTGCTCCTGTTGCCAGATTGGAAGCTATCCGAATATTTCTTGCCCATGCAGCTTACAAGAATTTTCGGGTATTCCAAATGGATGTCAAAAGTTCCTTCCTGAATGGTGAACTAGCTGAAGAAGTGTATGTGAAGCAACCACCTGGGTTTGAAGATCCAGTCCATCCATATCATGTGTATCGGCTGGATAAAGCTTTGTATGGACTGAAGAAAGCTCCTCGTGCATGGTATGATACTCTCTCAGAATATCTACTTAGAAATAAGTATATACGAGGCAAGGTTGACAACACCCTCTTCTTCAAGAAATCACAAGGTAATATCATTCTTGTTCAAATCTATGTTGATGATATTATCTTTGGAACCACCGATGAATCCTTGTGTGATGAGTTTAGCTCCCTCGTGCAAAAGAGTATGAAATGAGCATGATGGGGGAGTTAACTTTCTTTCTTGGTTTACAAGTAAAACAGTCTCCATAAGGTATTTTCATAAATCAAAGTAAATACATTAAAGATCTTCTAAAAAAGTTTCAATTTGATACTTGTTCTACCATGAAAACTCCTATGGCTCCTCCTCTTAGACTCTTTTCTGATCCTGATGACATTTCTGTTAATAGTACAAATTATAGAGCCATGATAGGATCTCTTCTCTATCTTACTGCAGGTAGACCTGATATTATGTTTGCTACTTGTCTGTGTGCTCGATACCAAGCAAATCCTAAAGAATCACATCTGGCTGCTGTGAAAAGGATTTTTCGGTATCTGAAGGGTACCATAAATCTGGGTCTTTGGTATCCCAAAGACTCAGGTTTCGATCTCATCGGGTACTCTGATTCTGATTTTGCAGGTTCAAAAATAGACAGAAAAAGTACAACTGGAAGTTGTCAGTTACTTGGTGGAAAGCTTGTGAGCTGGTCAAGTAAGAAACAACATTCGGTGTCTATTTCTACTGCTGAAGCGAAATATGTGGCTACTGGAAGTTGTTGTGCACAGATATTGTGGATGAAAAATCAGCTGGGTGATTACAATCAGATTTTCTCAAAGATCCCAATACTGTGTGACAACTCAAGTGCAATAGCCATTGCCAACAACCATGTGCTTCATTCAAGATCTAAGCACATTGATATCAGGTATCACTTTATAAGAGATCATGTCTCTAAAGGTGATGTGGAACTTCATTTCATTCCAACTGATTATCAATTAGCTGATCTGTTCACAAAGCCCCTTGATGAAGCAAGGTTCAGGTTCCTCATTGGTGAATTAGGTATGATAAATATAGACTAACATATATATATATATATATATATATATTACGGGTATGTATATATGATATACATTTATGTATATTATATATATATATATATGTTATATATTTATGTATTTATGTGTTTTATATATATTTATATATTATATGTATATATATTATATACATTTATGTATATTATACATGAAGGTTGGTGAATCAAGAATACGTGAAACAAGATTCATCAAATTGAGAGTTTCATGAATCAATTCATTTTCATGTAGAAAGAAAAATAATTTCATGAAGAAAAGAATTATATGAAACAAATTCATTATATTAAACACTTTCATGAAAAAAAATTATTCAAAAAAACAATGAAACACGCGGTTTGTGCGGTTTGTACGAATTGACGTGGTTTGTATTTGAAATCTCCCCTATTTATATATATATGAAAGTCATATATATATAAATAATTATAATTATAATAATAATACTAATATATATATATATATATATATTTATATATAAAGTCGAGAAGGCCACCGACGTGGCACCCTCTCTCTATCTCTCCTTATTTTAACCTAAACCCTAACCCTAAAACCATACACATCTTCACCACCCACCGTCACCAACAATCCCCTTTCCGAACAAGCCACCGACGAAATCCTCCGTCGAACACCACCAGCCGCCGACGGACCACCTTCCGACACCACCAACTCCCATCCACCGACGTCGACCACCGAAACCAACCTTAGCCACCGACGTTTTCCGACGTCACCAACCACCGAAATCGTCGCCATCTTCCGGTGAGCCACCGACGTTGCCACCATAAACCCACTGACATCGCCGACGAACTCCATCCACCACACATCACCCAACAACACTACATCCACCGAGAAACCACCCACCGAGAGTCATCCACCGATCTCCATCCACTGACGCTAACGTCACTTTCCGACGGTCTCTCTCTCTCAAGCCACCGACATCGTCTCTCTATTTCTAACCACTGACGTTTTCCCTAACTCTCAAGCCACCGATGTTTACTCTCTCTCTGTGTGACCATCCACCGACGTTGTACCACTCACCGAGGTATTTCTAAGACCTTTCACATTCTTAACCCCTTACAGATAACCCTTGACTTACCACTCTTGGTGAGCAAGACTCTTTGTTCTTATCCCTAATGACATCATCAACGTCATTAATGTCAGAGACCATGCGCCGAATTCAACCCTAAAACCCTTAGAATTCTGACCTTTCAATCACCTAAAGTCATCATGATTTTTGAAAATTGAAATTCCCTCTCATATATAACCACTTCCCCCACTTCCTTACCACCTTTCTCGCATCCACTTTCTCTTATCTTATAACCTTCAAACCTGCAACTTCTCATTTCTCTTCAATGGCATCTCCATCAAAATCCTCAGAAGAATAAACAATGACCTTTGGATCTCTCTCTTTTCCTGCATGCAACTACTTTGGACGAATTGGAGTCGATAATGCTCATCCTGAGTACAATGACATCTGCTGGTTTCTTCAAAGGTGCCCTCTCCAGTATGCTCTTACAGCAAAACCCAAGATGAGTAAGTTTCTTCTTGGAAACTTTTGGTTATCATGCACATTTGATGCTTCTACAGATCAAATCTTGGCATCTGTTCTCAGCAATGATGAACATGATGTGGCTTTTGATGTTGAAGATGTTCGTAACATTCTGAGGCTTCCCACTTATGATACATATGAGACATTTCCACTTGGAAATGAACACCAAGAAGTGGTGTCTGTCTTGAACTATTTGGAAGAGAAAAGGGGTCAAAAGTCAAAGGGTCCAGGTATTATTCTGAGAAAGAATATGGGGAACATATGGAACTTTCAGTTTGCTCATCTTATTCTGTGCCTAAGCAAAAAGACTGGAGGTCCTGATCAGTCACCATCTCAGATAACGGAACTAGCTCATGCTTTGATATGTCAAAGAAGGATAACTTTGCAAGTTATTTTGTTCAATGAAATGATCTCCTCTTTCTCTACTCTCCGACGTCCTCAGGTACCTTTCCAGCGCCTTTTCTCACTTATTATTAATGCAAAGTTGGCGGATAAACTTGAGAAAAGGGATGATATTCTATATGATCTCCCTCTTCATCAAGTGGGAAATCAAATTATGAAAAAGGCGGTTCTAGCATCCGACAATCCTCTCCGACCCTCTATGGTTGAGTTTTCAAGAAATGCAACTCTCTCTTGGGGAGAAAATGAACCCCGTCTTTAAAGGACCTCAGGTATGTCTTCTATCTCTACTGCACCTCGAGTAACTGATGTGCCCAAATCTCGTAAGAGATCCAAAGCGTCGGGCACATCTACCTCCGCACCCACTGATGCTACGAAGCCAAAAGAACCTTTGGCTTCTATCCAAGCATCTAAAACCCAAAAGCGGAGACACTCAAAAAGCTTCCCAAAGACTTCCTCAAAGAAGTCTAAGGGTACCCGAAGGGTCTCAACTCACAATCCACCTACTAACTCTCAAAAGTTAGTAAGTGTTGAAAAGATTCCTACCTGACCCAAGGAGCAGTTAACCCAACCAAGCTCCTCCATGCTTTCTCAAAAGGACATGGTTGTACAAAGGGACATCCCTATTATTCCTTCATCAACTTTTTCTTTAGTTGATGAAGAAGACTTGGAGTCTCCCATCCAAGGTGCCTCTTCACCACCCCGTGAGCTCTCACAGCTCCCTTTCCACAATCCACATGAGAGTGCATCACAACCAGATGCACTTGATGGAGCATCCCATTTTACATACTTTTTATTTTCCGATACTACACCATGGACACGTACGTCTCCCGTACAGGCCAAGGGTGTTGAGGAACCCATTACTGAGGAATCCCCTCATAGACACTCTCCTAAACGTGTCTCCCCCACATCTGCTAAATCCCCCCCAAGTAAACCTACAGGTTTGGTGGATTATTCTTCTTCTAGTGATGATGATGCTGATCAACCACCAAAGCCTCAACCGTCTACTCCCATGTCCTCTAAACAGGGAGATGATCTTCTCCAAGATTTCACCAGTTTCACTCGTGACACTGTTAGCCGGGTGAAAGTTTTGGAAGACCAAGCAGCCAAAGACATGGAAAGAATGGCTTCTCTTTCCTCTACTCAACAGAACATCATGGAATCTCTTGCCACTATTATTACAAAAATTGGCATGATTCCAATCTCTTCTCCAACGGTTGAACTTGATATGGATGGTCCTTTCTTCCAAGAACAAGACAGATTTGTTCTTCAAAGGATTGAAAGAAAAGTTGATACTATGGCTTCTGATATAGAAAGTATCAAGGCTTTTCTCTCGTCAGTGGGTTTCAAGGGTTCAACCACTGAGGGGAGAAAAATAAGAAAGCAAATGTTACCACCTCCACAGCCGCCGACACTACTGTTCCAGCCAACGAGCCAGTCACCACCACCATCCCAGCCACCGACGTGGCAATTACAGCCACCGATGGTGGTGTGTTCATAGTGGCCACGGTCACCGACGTGACCCCTCTGGTCACCGAGGTGACTCCTCACGTGGTCACCATTGTCACTGAACCCCTAGTCACCGAGTTACCCGAAGCAGCTGCTGAGGGGAAGAGTATCAGTGCTCAACCCCTTGAAACTGAAGAAGAAAAGAAGAGAAAAGAGAAGGCCAAAGGAAAGAAGCCCGTTTCTTTTGAAGAACAACAGGAAGAGAAAAAGAGAAGGAAAAGAATGAGAAGTCCTCAAGCAGATACTCTTAGACTTCAGCCTGCCTCTGCACTGACCGATCCTCTTGGGGTACTTTTGTCTGAAGATGAAAAAGAAGAAGCCATTAGAGCACAACTTGAGTATGATCAAACAAATGTACTCAAGTTGGCTGAAGATGAAGCCACCCATGCAATGGTAAAGGATGCACTTCAAGCTCAGAAAGATGAGCTTGAAAACATAAAGAAGAAATCTGAAGCAGCAAAAATGGTTGATGAGGCCAAGAAGACCAAGGAAGTGGAGTGGTTCAAAAGAAGGCTGAAAACAAGAAAGGATGAGTCCAAGATTATCAGTGCCACCATCCAACCTCCAATCAAAAATTCTCCCAAGTTACTTGTCACCCTTAAGAGAGTTGACACTCTCTCAAAGGTTTATGAAGCTGAATGGTTGGAAGTTCTTGGGATAACTGAATGGATGGAAGTTGGTAAATGTATCTCTAAGAGCAAAAGCAAGTATAAGGAGTTGGTACTTAATATTCTCAGAAAACTTTTCATTAAGATGCTCAACATCCAAAAGGAGAATGATATTCTTGTGACTTGCCTTGAAGCACAGCAAATGTACCTTATACAACAAGGTCTTAAAGGAGAGGTCGTCACAGCTCCTAAAAATAGAAAGAAGGGACATTTTGCTATGCTTCATGAAAGAGGCATCAAGATAAATGCCTCGGGTATAGATCTTTCCACTCCTACTCCTATTGCTTACCCGGAGCAAACTATCCTGACTACTCCTGAGCTTGGGGTTTTCTTTGAGGATATCTTTGGAAACATCAGTTTCTTTAGAGCCTCTGATATCCCAAGGGCTCACAGCTCCTTCCTCTCTGCTATTCTAGGAGTACCTCCAGTTGAAGACCATGGAATCACAAGGCTTATCTTGGATGAGCTAAAAAGAAGGGAACCCACTCCTTGAATAGTCTTCATATAGTGTGAACCTTATTAATCATGTACTCTGTGTGTTGTACAAAGCTGTGTGTTGATTAATAAAAGTTCATACTCTTCTTCCTTAAAAATTCTTGTTAATATCTTTACTTTTCTTGCACATATTTATACTTATACTGTATATATACTCATACTCAGTTAAAAAAAATCTGAGTCAAAACAACCCAAAAGAAATAGAAAGGGTCAAAAAGAATTCTTTTCTAACTTACAGGTATCATCATCAAATAAGGGGGAGATTGTTGGGTCACCGATGATTTGGTGATGAACCACCTTCCTTTGTATGATTGATTTTTTATAGGTTCTTTTGAAGGTCTGAAATATGCTTCAAGTATTGAAAAGTCAAAGACTATTCAATCAAGGGTTGTACATCAAAAAGTGGAATTTTGGATGTACCAACTAACTTCAATATTCAGATCATATTGCCAAAGTCAAGATTGGGTCACCAACATAGTGAGTCACTGATGGTACACATTTAAGTCATCAAAGTATTGGGTCATCAATACAAGATGATGTCATCAAGTTTGTACCCATCCACCGACACTATGTATCGTGGTCACCGAAATTGCAGGTATATTTTCTAAGGTTGTGATATAAAGTCACAACTACAAGGGTGTACACTCTCAACACTTAGTGAGATTTGAGGATCACTAAGCAATGTGTACACTTATCAATTCCAGCCTTACAAGGTATCCACCGATGTGATACATAGGTTCATGTATCACTTAGCAATTTTCAAGAGATAAGTTCTTGACTCACATTAAATGCAAGATACGTGAGCAGCAAGAACTTGGGCATTAAACCTTAATTAAAGACATTCTCTTTTATTCTTATAAAAGGAATATTTGTCTTTTAGCTAAAAGGTTTGATGGGACTTCACAGAGCATGAAGAAAAGAAGATAAAGTTATCTAACATTACGTGCTACAAAGAATGGTTCATCCATTATTCTAGTACAAAGGGAGTGGTCTCTTCATTTGTCTAGCAGATACACTTCCAGCTAATGAAACCTTGACAGCTGTCCACATGCATCCAATGCATGGGCACTATAAAAGGAGATGAAGTCCTTCCCATAAATCTCACGCTTTCAACAAATCTTCAAAGTGATTATTTGTTTGACTCCGGCAATCCTGTGTGTTATAACAGTCTTGTTTTAACTTCCTTAGTGTAAAATTAATTACTGTTATCTGTGTGTTTAGTTTGATAGAATAGTGTGTCTATTCTTTTCTGCATCAAACTTCCTATGTGTAAATTTTTGATATTTATATTAAAAAAATTTAAAAGAGTATATTCTGTGTGTTTTATATTCAACCCCCCCCCTTCTACAAAACCCTCACTTGGTTAGCCATCTCTCTTTGGGGACTAACAGTGTGTAACTTATATAACTTGTGTATTGTTGTGATAATAGAATTTGTTCTCATGTGTGTGTATATATATATCATCACAATGATCCCATATATCTATATCTATATATATATATATCCTGTCAGGGGTGGATTTAGTCTTTTGGATGTGGGGGGAAGGGACCCCATTTAAGTGGTCTGAAAAAAAATTACATAGGTAAAAAAAGTAAAAAAATACAAAACTTACCCTTAAGGGACCCCATCTTGCCGCTGATTGTCAAAAACACTAAAAAGTCTCTTGAAATCAATCAAAAAATCAGAAAAATCTTTCGAAATCGACAAAAACACTAGGAAAATCCCCCGAAATCGATAAACAAAACACTAAGAAAATCTCTCGAAACAGTGTAATTAGGGTAAAAACACGTCCGGTGATTTTACGCGCCTTCAGTCTACCTTAATTGGAACCCCACTACGCAAAAATCCTGGATCCTCCGCTGTATCCTGTGTTCTGTATTGTTTTTATGCTTGTCTCCAACATAGTGGAACCAGAGCAAGGTTTAAGATCGCAGAAAACCAAAACAAACACAAGAGAGATTGGAAGAAGACCGTAGAAATCTATGTGTTATGGACTTCGAAGGGATAAATGAAGAACACAACAAACTGTGATTTTTTTATCTGCATAAAACTCAAGGAAAACACACACGAAAACACGATCAGGAAGACACAAACACAAAACCTCAAACAAGAAGACACAGATCTGCATAGAAGATTCAACGAGAAATCAAAAGAAGATCAAAAGTTTTTTTGATGGCTACAATAAAACTCTTTGGCATCGAATTTTCTGTAAAAAAAGGAAGAAAAAGATGTGGAAGAGGAGGTGGCAATATTGAAGGAGGAACAAAAACAATATTGAGGAAGAACAAAGGCTACATGTGAAAATCAGATAAAAGAGAATGAGTGGCTGAAGAAACAAATTCCAGGAAATGTTAAGAATGGGGCCTGGAATAAAGAAGAAGATGATCTTTTAAGTCGTGTTCCCTAACTCAGAGACAAGAAAAAGGAAAAGAAAGGGAGGGGAAAGAAAATAAAATAAATTAATCTTTTTATTTGTGTTCTTGAAAGGGAAGGAAAAGTAAGGAAAATAAATGAAAGAAAATAATTTTTCGAACGAATGTTTTGGGAGAAAACTTATCATTTCTTTTCTTCCCTTTTCTTCCCTTTTCTTTCCTTGATGTCCTAAAAAAGTTTAAAGAGCACTTGTTTTTTTTTACTTCCCTTTTTTTCCCTCGCTTTCCTTTCTTTTCTTTCCTAAAATGAGTTTCGAGAACACAACGCTAATGGAACATATATAAAAGCATGGTCGAAAGAAATGGAATCTCCTTTTTTCGAAAGGACTACAAAAACGGACGGCAAAATCGTGTAATCTTTGGTGGTTGAACAAATCTCAACTCAATATAAAAAAGGTATGTTTTTTGAAAAGGAAAAACAATTGGTGTTTGCTTGCAAAGTAAGTATGGGAACAATTGGGCAAAAATTGCCACTTATATGTCTACAAGATCGGTGTATCATGTCAAAATGTATGGTATAATCATCAAAAGAAAATGGCCCGATTTAATAAGGAAAAAAGCAAAATGTTCAAAGATGAAAAGAAAATGGCCCGGTTTAACAAGGATGATGTGTGTAAAATTTAACAAAATTGGTCAAGTTGGATGTTGTGGACGATGCTCTCCATAACAGTTGAAAATCTATGATGATGTCAAGGTTGGAAGCTTCAAGAAGATGAGGTCTAAGTCCTAATCGATGTTGTTCATATCTAGCTTAAGCGGGAGTCTTGAAAGTTAAGCTAGATATCATTTATGGTAGTTACGGTTAGTTATGTTATTTGACAGTTACAAAAATATTAAATCGTTGCATTTCTTTGAAGGGGTAAAACGTTTTATTCGCTGCATACACACACACACACACACACATATATATATATATGCCGGTTCATTTAGAAACTGGACGAATGGTAGAAACTATAGAAACTGGTTCAAATCAATATAAAAAATAATTTTTTTCATGATTTTTTTTCATCAAATGCTATGATTTAAAATATTATTGCACATATGTTTGTTTGATAATGTAAAAGTTTCACGTGTATTAATTTTCATAATGAAAGATCTTCTACAATCCACTTAAATATTAAAACCCATGCCTCCCAATCTCAGTCATCCATCAAATGATCTAATGCTTTGTAAAGGGGCGGTGGCAATATTGCAATTAAAGGCTAGATGAGTGGCACGATGGGTATGCAATTAAATAAGGGCATTTGGGTAAATTAGTTTATATAAAAATAAAAATAAAAAGAATTACGTTATCTGCTTCCATGAATATAAGGTTTGCTTCCATGAATATAGGGTTTCATAATTAATTCTTGATTTAGTTTCCTAAATTACTGGATATTTTCCCACTTGCGGTTTGCATCACATTCGGAATCTATTTCCAATATTTGTTGATACGTACATTCTAAAAAGCAGACTCGTTTTCATTCACTAAATTGACGCACACGATTCCGGAAGTTATTTCATTGTGAATTGAGAGTTTTTATATTCGATTTTGTTCAAGATTCTGAAGCATTCGTTTAGAAAAGTTGAATCATGGGTTACCGGAGGTTGCAGATCAATTGTGGCAGTGGTCGGCAACGGTGGTCGGCGAAGGTGGAGAATGCACCAGATCGACAGTAGAGTCACCGGTGTCGTACCAGTACGCGACGACGAAGAAGGACATAGTGATGGAGAGTCAAGATGCAACATTTGAGATCAAAGAAGGGGAGACATTTTTTTACGAAGATCAGTTATGCAACAGTTGTTCTTCATAGATTATTATCTTACGAAGATCGTTTATTGAAAACATACATTCAGTTTGGAAACTAAGTGAGAGAATCATGGAGAAAATGTACTTTTCTGGTTCACGAACACACGGGAAAATCCAATCTATTTGGATGCAAATGGGAATATAATCGAGGGTAAGGGCGTATTCATCAACGACGCTATTAACAGATGATGACGTCAATATTCTTAGATGATGATGACGACGACAACCACCGTCGACCCAGTGTAAAACACATATGAATATTTTTGCATATGTAATATCTTCAAAGATATTTCCAGGTTTTCATAGGTTTTTCATATTTTTTAATATTTTAATTATAGGTTTTTCATATGTTTTTCAAAAATATTACCTTTCAATTCGGAAACCCAGTTTTTTCATAGGTTTTTATATGTCAATTTTGTTTCATACGTGTATAATATGTTTCATGTGTATGACGAATTTCGATTTATATAAAATATCTCATATGAAAAAAGATAATTTAAATGTATGAAAAAAGTTTGCATCCCCAGAAGATTCCATATGTCGATCAAAAAATGCTACATTCATATACGTATTTTGCCGATTTTTTGCAGATTTAGGATTTATGTAGTTAACATATTTTTCCAGATTTTGATATTGCTTAATATTCAAATTTTGAAATAATCCCATAATTATTGGGATAACTTCCATATTTAATAGAAACCGTCTAAATTTGGATTTTAATTATATTTTGCATATAATTTTTTTTATTATTATGATATTTGAATAGACGAATATACCCTTATATATATAAAAAACATAATTTAATCGGTTTATGAAATGGATGGCCGAGATTGGGAGGTAGGGGTTGTAACATTGGGATGAGTTGTAGAAGATCCGGACTCCTTTATAAAAGTTATATATTATTAAATCAAAAATAAATTACTTCGTTATTAAATTTAAATTAAATTATAATAAAAAAAAGAATTAAAGAAATTATACACAAAAAAAATTAAGTTAAATAGTTATTTTGATACTAATATAGTTATTCTTTTTCAAATTTTATAAGTTCTTCAAATTTATATTTTATTCAAATATACAAAAATATTATTGTTTTTTTAGAACCACATAAAACTGTATTATAACATCGACAAAGAATAAAATAAAACATTAAAATCAGGATATATCAAGTTGTGTTGTGTGAATACTGTTCTAGTGTACACTAATAAAACCATTAAAGAAATGGTTAAAAATGATTAAAATACCCCTTACACTAGGGGCATATGAGGGATTTAACAAAAATAGATTTAAGGGAGTTAGAGCATCCACAATGGTGGAACCTCCAAGAACCCCATTTGCCATATTTTTTCTGCCACATTATTGTCACCTCAACAAAACAAAATCCTCCATAAAACCCTACAACGAAGGTTTTTACAAAAACTTTACTTTCCTTATTTTTAATTTATAAAATTTTATTTTATTTATATATTATTAAGTATAATTTAAATATATGTATATATTATTAAACTATTAAAAAATTTACATTTAAATATAATTTATTAATTTTCACTTTTTTATATTTTTTTATATTATTTTTAATTTGTTAATTTATATATTTTGTTAACATATTTGAAAAAATAATTAAAACATAAACATAATTTTATACTATAATCTCGATTACAAAAAATTACAAAAAATAACACGAAATAGTAAATAGTAATATAGATCACTCGTAATCTCGATTTACCAAATATGTTCAATCAAGTCGAAGCGGAGTTGATGATGAACTTCATTTAAGCGCATCTCAGAAAGAATTTCGTTGAATATATTTTTGGAATTAATGGGTGGAACCTTGAAATTTGTGTTGAATTATCTACCTCTTCATCGATCCAATTGATCAACATATCACCTTTATCTTCAACAATCATATTATGCAAAATTATGCATAATATCCCTTTATGCTTCCTTAAACCACAATCGTGATGGTCCTTTAATTATCGTCCAACGAGACTGAAACACTCCAAATGCACGTTCAACATCCTTTCTTGCATCCTCTTGTCGTTGTTTGAACACTTTCCCTTTTTCCATTTTGTGGATAAGGAAAACTTTTGACGAAAGTAGCCCATTCTGGATAGATACCATCACTTAAATAATATCCTTTAGTATAATGTGTATCGTTTACCGTAAAAGTAACCGGTGGTGCCTCCCATCGTATGACATCATTAAATTAACCGGATAGAGAGCATTTGAGACCCTTCTTGATTCTCTGTCTTTTTCCATTTTCTTTTAATGAGAAGTGTGAAATATTTATATGGTGACGTCTATGTATATAATAATAATAATAATAATAATTTGATGTATTTTTTGAAATAAAATTACATTTATAAATTAATTATATATATAATCTAAATATAATAATATGAAGAGATAACAAAAAAAAACTTGTATACAAATTTAAAGAAAAGAAAATTAAAAAAATTAAAAAAATTAAAAATTAAAAAATATATTTTATATTAGTTTATATATTTTTAATCAATATTTATTTATATGTTTTATAAATTTATTAAAATAAAATGACTAATAAAATAATAAAAAATAAAAAATGAATGTTTTACAAGAACCCGGGTTCTCGTTCAAGCATCTAGATGTCTATAGGAACCTGTGACTGTATAAGAACTCGTGGAACACAGTAAAGGTTTTTGTAAAACCTCAACAAAAACCTACAGAAAAACCTTTATTGTGGATGCTCTTATGATGATAGATCTGTAACAAAATTAAAACCATCAATAATACATGAGGGACACAATCCATAATTTATATATAACTAGATGGACGAAATCTGTAATTTACTCAATAGACAACTATTTTTCTTGTAAAAGATATCTTAAGTTGATGTGGACGAGTAAAGGACAAACAATGTTTTTAATATGAATTGCATTTAGATGTTTCTCATTTAACAGACAAATTATGTTTCCCAAGTTGAAATGCATTTAAATGTTTGACAGACATTTTTATCCAATATTTAATAAAAACAATCGATAAAATAAACAGACATTTTTATTCCGTTGTTATAAAAATAATCGATAAAATAATGTTCAATGCTTTTCAATGTTTAACAGACATTTTTATTCCGTTGTTAGATTCTAATATGAATTGCATTTCAATGTTTTTACTTTTTACTGTCTTCGATTCTAAGTCATTGTTACTCTTAATGTTACTGTCTATCTAATAGTGAATCCTTCCATAAATTAGAGGCTGATGAAAACCATCTGTCAATTTTAATGTCTAATCCATTTTCACCAATCATATGAATACATGTAAGCAGAGAGACAGAAAGTAAAAACATGAATTAAATAAATTTAAAATAAATGAAAATCTGATGTGTCATAATTTTATTGGTATAACAAGAATAAGACATGTGAATTTGGGACAAATGATTTTTATTCTTTAATTGTAATCGACTACACTAGAAGAAAAGTGGTCTTTAGATAATGATTTAGAAGTATTAATACAAAAGATAAATTTAAATATCATGCAGAAATCTTGTAAACACAAAGTGGTTTTAATGTCTTTCCCTGTATTTTGTTCCATCGATTGTAATTGCATGCAGGGGCGGACCTATAGTGGTGGTCATGGTAGGACGCGTCACCGTATTATTTATCTGGCAACAGGTAAAAGAATTAGGTTTATGAAAGGTGCAATCATTTCGTTTTGTTGTTGCCACCATATATATATTTTAAAACTACAATATGAGCACAAGTTTTCCGTTGTAGAGTTGGTTTGCAAGGTTTTTCTTACACCCAAGACCCAAGTTCAAATTTTGCTAGCCTCATTTTCTTCGGGGGTGTATGGTTGGAGGTATTAGGCAGTAATTAATGGGAATGATAATAAAAGAAACTGTTTGGTTTTATATAATATAATGGGCTCATTCCCCCAGAAGCCCAAATTTTCATTCCTGACTAAGTTGAGGGGAATGAAAATTCATTCTCATTTTCATTCCCATTCCTATTTTCATTCCCTTGCCAGAACCAAAATCAAATTTTGCTTTTAATTTTAAATTTGTTATGTTTCTAAGAAAATCGCAATAAAAGACTTGAACCAAGAACTCATGTATAAAAATCAATGAACTAATAATAAACCAATTTTGATATTGTAAAGAAATTCTCGATATTTTTTTATAATTAAACGGTGCAACCGTTTGATTTTTTTTTGGGTCCGTCCCTGATTGTAAGGTTCAACATATATACAATATATACAATTTTTACTATAATTTATAATGCCTGAAAAGCAACTTATATGATGTTATTTAATATATAGTGGTGGGAAATGCAGATTATATACAGTGGCGGACCCAAGATTTTTCCCGAACGGGTGCACCCTTAAATTGTATCAAATGCCCGAAAGCTGTTTGTTGTATTTTTCGGTTGATTTCGAGGGATTTTTTATCCGGATTTCCCGTTTGGTGACATTTTTAAGTTTTTCGGTTGATTTTGAAGAATTTTTTAAGGTTTTTGGTTGATTTCGAGGAATTTTTTAAAGTAGTGCTCCTTTAACCCTTGAAATATCAAAAATTTACCGGATGCATCTCATGTAAAACTTACAAAACGCAATTTGTTTTACCCTTACGGAACACAGTTGAGCGTTAACAAGGGACCCCCCTCCCATAGGATGGGTCCGCCTCTCATTATATATTACCAGTGCCTTGTTTGTTGGAATTGAAGTTGATATAACTTTGAAGCACAATGGAACCACAATCAAAATCTTCTCTTCAACCTTGGAATTTCTTCAACAAGTTCAGCAGTCTGAAGTGGTTTGCTGTATTTCTTCTCGTAGTTTCGTCAGCGGTTATTGAGTCACATTTCTTGGTCAGGAAATTGCCTGGCTTTCTCGGTGATCTTCCTTTCACGCTAGAAACCGGGTAAGCTCGTGTTTTTTTTTCATTAAATTTTGTTGATTTAATTTCCTGTTATCTGTTTATTATTATCACTACAACAAAATTGGGTTTACAGGACGCCATCAATAAATAAGAATCCTAATAGACCACTTTATAGGACACAAATTATAAGAGTAAAAAATAATTCGACTCATTCACATCCAGATCATGAATGTTTGGAATCCATATTACGCAAGGAGACATTGCTTTTACTAATTCGAATTGAAGGGTGATATTGTAATAAGTTTAAGAATGTTTTTGGACGTCGTAACAAGTTTTGCAAAAGAATGTTATATTAGCTAATTTTATAGGATACAATTAGAAAAAGTGTCCTATAAACACAAGTGTTCTATATATGAAAAGATGGGTTTATATGATACTTTCTCAAAAGTGTCATGTAAACTAGCTAATGTGATTTCTTCTTTTTTATGAAAAGTGTCCTAATTAAAAATTTGTTACGAATCCAAAAAACATTCTATAAACTTATTACAACGCTTTTAGATAGGACGCTTTATTTTTTGGTCCTATAATTTGTGTCCTATAAAGTGGTCTATTAGGATGCTTATTTATTGGTGGCGTCTTATAAACCCAATTTTGTTGTAATGTATTGTGCTTCGTATTAACTCTTAAGACAACTATTTTCTTTAAGTTACATTGGGGTAGGCGAATCAGACAATCTGCAGTTATTTTACTACTTCATTGAGTCCGAAGGGAACCCTAAAGACGACTCTCTCATGCTTTGGCTCACAGGAGGCCCTGGTTGTTCCGGTCTTTCTGGCCTTTTATATGAAATAGGTATTTCTTATATTAACAATTTATAGTTAAAGTTGCTTTTAGATGTGTTTGATTGGAGGTATTAAGCAGTAATTAATGCGAATAATAATAAAAGAAACTGTTTGATTTTATATAATACAATGGATTCATTCCCTTAAAAGTCCAAATTTTCATTTCTGATTAAACTGAGGGAATGAAAAACATTCCCTTTTCTCAAATGGGTTAACATGAAAGGGATTCATCTATGGTCACGTGATACCATTTAAGTTACTTCTCCGGGCTCTAATCCACTATAGAAATGATATAAAATATTTCATGTCAAATTTTTTGATTTAGTATCTCACTAATGACCCATGAATTTTTAGATACGATGACACCATATAATATAAACAAAAAATAATTACAAAAAACACGGTTTTTATCGACGTGTCTTCATGCTTTTACTAACGTTCAATATCGCTCGCTCGATATATTTAGTTTTTAGCCTAATTCCACCGTTTCAAAACTTTTTTAAAGCTTTTTGCTTTGTTGGGGGCATGTAAAATTGTTGATGGATAGTCAACATAAACGTAATATATATGTTATTGTAATTCCATCTTGTAAAAGAAACATTATATAGAACATTTACTTGATGAGAGATTACATCTTGCTTTTGAAGATGAATGTTAGAAATCTTACTGTAAATACAATATAGAAACCCTAATCACCAAGATTAGGATGTGATTTTAATCACAATCCTTAGGATAATATTAACCCTAACCCCCACTAATTTAGTGTTGGGTTATGACTAATTTATCCCGGGATCACCTAATTTTAGATGAAGAATATGGAGGAGATGCATTTATATAGTGTATGGATTGCGCCTGCAATGTGCTATCTTTGGACTATAGATCTATGTTGTACAAGCCCAAATTTAAGCCACAAATCAAGCTCAAACTCAATCAACCCACAATTTTCCATTATGATAAATCATATTACATATCATTTATAAAACAAAAGACATTTCACTACATTTCCTATGTGGGACTTTGTCTCACATTGAAGACTACATTCAAGAAATAACGATGCCAAGATTTATGTTTTGTGGATGATTCAAACAATTTTCTCAAGTAGGCCTTAGAAAGCAATGGGGATCAAAATGAGTGTTAGTTTTTTCACTTCTTATTTCTTGAGTATCAGTACTAAAAAACATCCGACGGCCAAATCCGTCGGAAAAACAGGGATACCGACGGATTTTTGCGGGTGTTGTGTTTGAAGTTTTAAAATCATTTATAACCGCAAACGTACGGTGTTGTATCATACGGGTCGAACACGGGTAGACAAGGGAATAAGCACAGATTTACTCACGATATTAGCTAGTTGTGCGTAATCAATTTTCAGAGATTGAATTAACACTGCAAATCAAATTACTCAATTAACCATTTAAACTACACTAAGCATAACGAAGTTAAGAACAAAAGTATACTATATAAGCATATGGAGTTAACGAGCAAGTAAAACTATATTAACAACCAAAACGATAATCAAATAACTATCTAATTAACACCAACAACTAAAATTGAAAAGCATTAAATCCTACACTAAAGCTATCTAAAATGGTGAATATTGGTTTGCACTTTCCAAAGCGGGATTTGCCAAATTCAAATACCATTTTTGTCCCTCTTCCAAGACGACAAAACTCTTCTTAGTTGAAAGCCGATTTTCCATACCGGTTAAATCCAAAAAGAAGCATTAAGTGAGGCAAGATATTCCAGAATAATCAAAACATTCTATTATCATGATGTGATAAAAACCATCACTTGGTTAACCCAAGTCAAAACCAAATTTTCATTTAGATCTCAACCGTTAAATTCAACAATGACCGATTAATGATCGTTTAACAACCCCTAACTTCCGTTAGTCAGCCAATCAAACAACCATTTTATGGGGAAATTGTTTACTTAAAAACAACCAATTAATACAAATCAAATCCTTACCAACATTCACCTTAAACTATGAATCAAACAAATATAAATCAAAAGAACATGAAATTACTATGAATCAAACAAATATAAATCAAAAGAACAGGAAATTACTATGAATCAAACAAATGTGAATCGAGAAAACAAGATATTAAACCAGTTAACATATTAAACAAGAACTAATCTATGAAGAAAGCAATTTAAAAAAACTAAAAAAACTAAATGCTAGATCTAGAATACTAAGAACATTAAATCAACACAAAAATCTAATTTAGCAAACATGAAGTTTATCCCAAATCTAAAGAAGAACAAAACTATCAAGCTAATTTAATAATTTCAGGAAATAAACATAATCAAAACCAAAGAAAAGCAAAAATCACGAGATAACTTGAAGAATCTAGATCTAAGAACTAACTAGTTGCAGAAAATTGAAATCAACAAACCAAACTCAAAGATCCAAGCTATAAAGATGAATTAATAAATAAAATGAAGTAAAAAGGGAAAAGGAGATACAATTACACTCTAATTCAAAGATTCATTCACAAAATCGCTTTCAATCCATGGCAAAAATTGTAAATCCAGAGTTTGTATGCTCCAATTTCTAAATTAAGCTAAGGAACTACTCTAAAACCTAGGGTCGTAAACGAACCGAACGTTCACCGAACCGTTCGTGAACCGTTCGGCGGGAAGTTCGTTTATGTTCGTTTATTTAATAAACGAACGAACATGAACACATTTTTTCGTTCATTTAGTTAAAACTAAACGAACATGAACAATGGTCTCGTTCGTTCATTTATGTTCGTTTATATTCGTTCGTTTACATTCGTTTATATATATTAATATATTTATATATATTATGACATTAATATGTAAAATCATTAATTAAATGAAATTTTTAGAATTTTTTTATGGCTCCTAAGTTTACCCGATTTTTCATTTTGTTATGTTACTTTTTAGGAAGAAAATGATAAGTAATGGTGGTTTTGTTCTATATTTGTGTTTGTTCGTTTATGTTTATCTATGTTCGTTTACGTTCGTTTATCTTCATTCACGTTCGTTCGTTTACGTTCATTCTTGTTTGTTCGTTTAAGTTCGTTTAACAGCTTAACAAACGAACATGAACAAACAAATTTTCTTAATGAACATAAAACATTTTGGTCGTTTATCGTTCGTGTTTGTTCGTTTGTTCGGTTAAGTTAAACGAACAAACACGAACACAAAAAACTTCGTTCATTACCGTTCGTGTTCGTTCGTTTGTTCGGTTAAGTTAAATGAACGAACACGAACAAGCCTCCGTTCGTGTTCGTTCGGTTCGTTTACAGCCTTACTAAAACCTAAAGAGAACACCTCAAAAATGGTAAAATGTACAACAGAGGCTTAAACCCTAAAAGAAAGCATAAAAAAACCTTAAAAATGCTGGCCCAAATTACCGAAATACCCTAGAAAAAAATCTAATTTTCGGAGACAGCAGCGACATGAATTAATAAATAAAATGAAGTAAAAAAGGGAGAAGGAGATACAATTATCCTCTAAGTCAAAGATTCATTCACAAAAACGCATTCAATCCATGGCAAAAGATGCAAATCCAGAGTTTGTATGCTCCAATTTCTAAATTAAGCTAACAAACTAGTCTAAAAACTAAAGAAAACACCTCAAAAATGGTAAAATGTACAACGGAGGCTTAAACCCTAAAAAGAAAGCATCAAAAAACCTTAAAAATGCTGGCCCAAATGACCGAAATACCCTAGAAAAAATCTGATTTTCGGAGACAACGACGTTGTTTACGGGCGCGCCCTATAAATGCTCACGGCCACAAGTTGTGTAAATTTGCAAATATTCAGGATCCTCTTGCTCGCGGCCACACAACTAAATTACTTGCGGGCGTGAGCAGCTCCCGACTTCTTTTCTCCATCTTGTCTGCTTCCAACACCACTTGCATTTCCTACCTTCTTCTCTTTCTCGAGTCCACACACACCTGCACACTGAAAATACTCGCAAAACGTGAATATACCCGCGACACAATAATAGGCATCGAAAATAAAAAAACTATCAAAAAGGTAAGAAAAATGCATGAGATACACTAGGGACGAACAAAAAAACGATGCAATTTATGGTATAAAATGAGAATAAAACATGCGAAATATGTTGACTTTTGTTTAATCCATCGGAAATACGCCGGAAAAATTTCTGACGGGAAATCCGTTAGAAATTTCCGTCAGAAAGGGCCATCTATTTAATAGTGTATCATGGGAGATAAAGAGAAAAGAAAATTGAATTCAGACATGTAGGTATATATGATAATCTTTTCACCCCCTTCATATACTTTTCAACAAGGGTAAAATCATCTATTAAGATCTTATTAAAGTTCAGGGACCAACTGGTAATAGCTATAAGTGTGAGGTTATAATCATAATATTTCGTACATCCCAGTAATTTAACGAGCGAATATTGTAATTAGTCAATGCCACATTGTGCATTTCCAACATATATGCCAAAAAAAGCCAATGTATTTAACACTTCTAGTTGTTCAACTACTCCTTCTCGCTAAGGGTAGTACTTTTTTGCATCTTGTCAAGAAAGATGATTTGTTTGCAACAAACATTCAATTAGGTAATCACTCGATTACATTAATGGTGCAAGAATGTTTTTCCATTGTTCAATGTCTTTTCAAGTGAGCTACAATATTGCACCACAAACCTTTAGCATTTTCTTTGAAAAGTACATCATAGAAAATATCTTTTAGTTTTGTGTGTTTGAGGTTGGTGAACCAATTGTGTTTCGGAAATGCACAATGATAAATAATGAAAATATATATACACCAATTATTTTAGATCTAAATACAAGGTATAGTCCCTTTCTCTAACAAGGTTATATGTTGGGAATATTTTTTTGGTTTGGATAGGAAGATTCCTAAAAAAATTTGTTGGTACCATTAATAACCTTTTTTGTTATGTGTCACAATTTGCAACACCAAATGCTCAAATTTGATAGGACATATTGCTATAAGTATGATATTTCCTTTGTGACTATGACAAACGTGTACTATACGAACGTACTTGTATCTGACACTTAAGTGGTTCTATGCAGGCCCCTTAACTATTGACTATGCAAATTCCACCTTAGTGAAGACCGTACTTAAGATAAACCCTTATAGTTGGACAAAGGTGCGTAGTCGTTACCATGTTTCTTACTTGTTGTATATACAATTTAATTCAAACTATGTAATTGTTGTGGTGAAAAAACGTTTAAGACATGTACTAAAGTCCCATATTCAAAATGATGCAATAAATCTACAAGACAATACGAAATAAAAATAGAATCATGTTCAATGTCTAAAATCGACGACAATATACATAGTGCTAGCCAATAGCATACAATACATTGGATTGAAGGAATTCCAAGACCTTTGATAAGTAGACGATGTGGTTTTTTGATGTCTGGCTGTAAACCAATATATATCAATAAAGAAAATGAGTAAAAACTTCCTTATTAGTTCTTGAACAACTTGTTTATAGCTTGGAAGGTGACCGGAGCATTGGTGAGCCCATAAGGCATCACAAGGAATTCACAGTGCCTTCCATGAGTTTGGAAGGCTACTTTTGGTACAAGATGACTCTGCATTCGGATTTGGTGATAGTTGGATTTCAAATGTATCATGGAAAAGATTCGGTCCCCATCCAAGTGGCACGGTTCCACAAAAAAATGCGAGCTGTCCTTTTCTATAGGTAGGATCATGGGGCTAAAGATTTAGTTGGTGCTAGGTTGGATAATTTGGGCAGCTAACCATTTCTTTTCCAATACTTTCATCTTCTTGGAGAACTTCAGGGACGGGTTAAGGCAATTCAGTACGAGGGTCACTAGCCATCATGTTACATAGGTCAACGATCATCCCCTCACCCTCCTCTGGTATGGCCTCGAAAATTGATTTTAAGGATGCGGCAGAACGACTTAGGTTGGGGAACCTTGAATGGAAATTTTGCATCATTTACTTTGAAACATCATTGAGGTAATCAACCTTTGCATCCCTAGGATTATGCTAGCGATGCCTAGTTGCAACGGTAAGAAGTTAAAAAATACTTTTATTTTGTTTAACAACATGTAAATCTAATGATCATTAATTGTGTGCCTTGTCCCTACTCTCACTTTAAATCCCCTTATATCTTCTAAAGTTAAACATAGGGAGTTTACTAGTTTGGATGCAATGTAAGTTATAGGAAACACCGTTGTCAATTAGCACCACGACTCATATTTGGTTAACTACATCCCATGGTTTCATTGTCCCTAGGGATTTCAACCCTACTACCGAGTTAAGTGACAGTTCACTAGTGCTACCCGTTACCTCGTGGTCATGAGCCTCAACTAGTAGGGTTCCTTGTTTTGTGATCCTCATCTTTAGCTTGTTTGTCCTTAAGTATTGGCACTTGTAATTCTTTTTTCTTGAACCTGTGGCTAATTCTGAACTCCTGATCGCATCGTAGGCAAAGACTTGTGGCCTTTTTATCTAGTATTTAGATTTCAAAGGGAATGCCCATTAATTTTGACATATTGGCAGTGACATGGCTACCAATGGTTTTTGCTAACGTTTGTTGGCCATTCGAAATCAAGGCAATGCCTCCCCCTCTATAGAAATTGAAACAATAGTTAGCTTCTTTGACTTCTAGTACCTTTGTAATTAGAATCCATCCATAGGGATTTTATTTCTTCAATTCTGATAGGGTAAGTCGTTTTGTTTGTGAGTCCTCTTTGGTTTCCTAGGAATTTGAAAATCTTTCTGTGTGTCGTATCAGAGTATTCCCTAGACTGCTGCTTGGTGCCGTCACCAAACTAGGAGTGACTTGACTGGCTACACTAATTGGATTAGATCCCTCCGCTTGTAGCAAAGCCTCCAATTTGCCCATCAATGAACGAATACGCCGTTTCAAGTAGACCATGTTACCAATGTTGCTCAAAGTTTCACTTGATATTTAATTTCTATTAGAATCCATTCTATAACAACACGAATAAACCAACCTACCTAAGAAGGAAACACAAATTTCATGAAGATAATATTCATATAGTCATCCATCAACAAAGGGGTTCAACCTAATTGTAAAGAAGATTTAGTCAATTGAACAAAATGAGAACAAACACACAACGATAATAAAGGTAAAAAGGAAGCAACACAAGGAAAATAAACAAAGCATATAAGAAAATACAAAAAAACTAAGATACAAAAATGGAAATACATTACCAATAAAAAAACTCATAGGAAACCACAAGGGTTATAGCGTAGTGGTTGACCTTGAGTTCAATTCTAGGCGTCCACAACAATTGTGGCCACTGACAGGATTGATGCCTTAAAGTCGCAATTTGCCGCAATTAGTCTGGGCATAGCCCGTACACCTTTTCATAAAAAAGATCTCATAGGATAGATGATTGTAGGATTGGATCTCAAATAAAGGAAACATCTTGATTGTTATGCAAACAAAGAAAACAAAAAAGGAAAGAGAGGAAGAAGAACAATAACAAAAAGACTACATTATTAAGTACTAGGGAAAAATAAAGGGTGAAATTCTTAAGTTAAACCTCTCAATAAATGTCTTATTTAGCATTCTCGAGCATATTGAAGATTCTGGCCATGCATTTGGCACGATCCTGCAGAAATCACCAAAGATGTTTTTTCTTGACAATACAGACTCCTGCAAGATCGTGTAAAACTCATAGCTGAAAGTTGTAGTTCTTTTCCCATCTTTTCACAACATCTTGAATCGCCTTTCTCCAAGCTTAGACGAGTAAGGTATATTCAAAATACTGCATCAAGGTGAAGCTATCAAAGTTGTCAAGGGTATGCTACCCACAAACATACTTTTGCAGTTTTGCTTTCTTCAAACCCCGCATACATCCAACAAAGCTTGGTTCTTGCATATATACTCAAAAGTGATTGTTTATGGCTCATTATCATGCTAACACGTGCTTACTTGGAACACCAAAGACGCTAAAACTCATTTCATTTTTTTTGTTAAAACTTGCATCCCAAGCACCCGACTTGACCAGAAAATCAACTAAAACTACAAGAGCAAACCACGAGTCGACACAAGATAGAGATGATGCAAATATGTTAGACTGATTTCCTCCTCCTCTCAATCACGTACAGAATCCTCCAATATTGTACCTTCATTATGGCAAGAGATTGAGAGAATAATGTAGATTGTATTTTACATCAATAAAGCATAAATTATAGGCAGATTATGTGGTTACGATTCATTTATTTTTTTGTAAAGATATAGCAAGGATGTTAAATAAGCATGTAAGTTGTACCATCTCAAATCAATGGAAATCCATTTCTACATGGTATCAGTATAGGTTCATCCTTCCTGTAGGTTTCTCCTTCTTCTTCTTTATATTTTTTCCCATCGTCTCTCTCCCTCAAATATTCATGGCCTCTCCCACCCAAAACATAGCCCAATTTACAAAACTGAGTGAAACTAATTACCTCACTTGGCTTCGACAAATCAAACCCTACCTTCATCGACAAAAACTTTGGGAATATGTCAACGGTACCATCGAAGAACCCTCACCAACCAATACTATCCCAGCTACCAATACGGAACCCACCCGAACTACTCCCAACCCCGCTCATAACCAATGGTTCACTATGGATCATCAGATTGTGAGTCTCCTCACGGCCTCTCTCACCGAAAGTGTCTCTCAACTCCCGATAGGCTTTGACACCTCTAAAGCCATTTGGGACTGTTTATCTCGTCATTTCTCGCAAAATTCCACCGCTAGTGCCTCTAGTTTCAAGCTTCAATTACTTGAACTCCAAAAAGGCTCTAAATTAGTTGACGATTATCTCTGTCATGTTAAGTCTATTGCCGACTCGCTTGCATCCATTAACAAGCCTGTTTCTGATGATGATTTGGTTATTGCAACTTTACACAGCCTTAGCCCAGACTACCCTATGCTACGTACAACATTAACTCAAGGATCCTCTCTTCCCAATTTCTTCGATCTTTGGGCCCGGATCTTGGCATTTGACGCTCAACGCCAAGATCTGTCTTCAAACCCACCAACAACAGATACTGCTCTCTACCACAATGCATCTTCCTCCTCTTCCAACCATCGTGACCAACGCAGTGGCAACCGTCGTGACCAGCGTAGCGAACAAAACTTTAGATTCAGTCGGCATCAACAAAATCAATGGCGTTTCTCACCCCAAAACCAGCAGATGCCTCCTTCCAACATTTCTAAGCCCTATCCATTTTCTCCTTGGGCAAGTTGGGCTCCAGGCATTCTAGGACCTGCCCCTACTTGGTGCACAAATTGCAATCCTGGACAACATGGTGTAGCTCAGTGCCCTCATCGCTACTCCCGGCCAAACCAAGTTCCTCCATTTGTTGGGCCTCATTTTGCGGCCGATCCAAATTGGTATCCCGACACCGGTGCTACCCACCACATGACGACCATGTCTCTACAAAGTGGGCAACCTCACAATGTCTTCATGGGGAACGGTGATTGCATTCCAATTTCTCACACCGGTAACCTACCTCTTCCCTTGGGATCCTCCCTTTTTAATCTTAATGATGTCTTTCGTGTTACGTCCATTCGTAAGAATCTCTTGTCCGTTGCTCGCTTCACAAAGGATAATCTTGTTTTCTTTCTTTGTGCTCCCGATTACTATCAAATATATTGTTCACGTACTGGTCGTTTGTTGTTCCAGGGCCCATGTAAAGACGAATTATATCCACTCTCACTCCCTTCCAAGACACCGCTTCCTCATGCTCTTGCGTCCATTCACTCGTCGATCTGGCACAACCGTTTTGGTCATCCATCTTCTTCCGTTCTTGCTCGTCTTGGATCTAGTCTTGGGTCTAAAGTTTCCCCCAATTACTTTTGTAATAATTGTGCTCTTAGCAAGTCGTATGCACTACCGTTTCCATCTAATAATAATTTTGCAACGTCTTTATTTTATATTATTCATAGCGATGTATGGATGTCTCCTACCCTTTCTACTACTGGATTTCGATATTATGTGTTGTTTACCGATGAACACTCTCGCTATACTTGGCTTTATCCAATGCGACGGAAAAATAAGGTTCTCGCTCATTTTAAAACACTTGTTGCCATGATTGATAATATTTTTCATCGTCGCATTAAATGCCTTCAAAGTGATAATGGCACCATATTTTTGAATAATGATTTCTCCAACTATTGTGCTTCTTTGGGCATTCTACAACGTTTCTCATGCCCCTATACCCCGCAACAAAATGGGTTGGCCGAGAGAAAACATCGCCATAATGCAACCATGGCTCGTACATTGCTTCTTACATTTGGGGCACCTCATAATTTATAGGTTGAGGCTGTTTTAACATCTTTCTCAATCATCAATCTCCTACCTACTACTACTCTCAAATGGAAAACTCCTCACCCACTTCTCTATGGTCACTCTCCTTCCTATTCATCTTTTCGAGTTTTCGGTTGTCTATGTTTTCCTCACTTTCGCAATTCACGTTCACGTAAATTATCTCCTCAAAGCATTGAGTGTGTCTTCATAGGTTACTCCCATCACCACAAGGGCTATCTATGTCTTGATCCTAAATCTGGTCGGGTTTATATTTCTCGTCATGTTGTATTTAACGAAACTGACTTTCCATACAAGAAATCGTAGGTGTCATCCCAAACATATTTGGTTGAGTTTGAATTGGCTTGCTAAATCCATCAAGCTCCGATGCTACTTTACAAGCCTCCTGGCCAAATACATCCTCTAGCTCGAACCCAATAATAATTCCGACCACAGTCTCACCGACTACTTCCCCAAGCTCCCCTTAAACATCTCCATCTGCACCACCCATTCATCTACAATACAGCCGCCGTCCACGGAAAAGACCAGGTGCTGCATTATCCCAAACTTCAGAACCTCAAATCAACACAGATCTAAGTTCTGGACAGATCCCACCTGCTGCATTATCCCAAATTTCAGAACCTCAAACCACCATAGATCAAAGTTCTGAACATGTCTCACCTGCTTCTTTTGCTCAAGACGTATCCACAGAGTTGCCATCTCAAAACACAACACCACCGACAGTACATTATATGTGCACACGTCTTTGTGATGGGATCAATAAACCTCGCATTCGAAGTGATGGAACTTTAAGTATCCTCTCCCTAAGGCACTTGTTTCTATTATTGACTCCATGGAATCCACATGTTATTCACATGCATCTAAAGACGCTTCTTGGAGAGATGCAATGACCGAAAAAATCAATGCATTATTGAAGAATGGCACCTAGTCCTTTGTACCACCATCTCCTTCACAATACCTAGTTGGCTGCAAGTGGGTGTTTCGCATAAAGAGAAAATTAGATGGTTCCATGGAGCGCTATAAAAAGCGCAATTAAATGCCAAAGGCTTTCACCAACAACATGGAATTGACTACGGTGAGACTTACAGCCCCGTCATCAAACTTGCAACCATTCGAACCGTTTTGTCAATTGCAGTGTCTCGTCGATGGCCACTTCGGCAACTTGACGTTAAAAATGAATTTCTCCATGGATCACTTCATGAAGATGTCTACATGGTTCAGCCCCCGGGTTTTGTTGATCCTACAAAACCGTCCTATGTCTGCAAATTACATAAAGTGTTGTATGGCTTAAAACAAGCACCCCGTGCTTGGTTCCATCGTATGAGCACTTTCCTTCTCTTTGTTGGCTTCCACATCAGTAAAGCAGACCCCTCTTTCTTTATATATCACCATGCTGGTCAAATTATCTACTTCTTACTATACGTTGATGACATTGTTGTCATCGGTAGTAATGACAAGCTTCTTCAGAACTTTATTGATTTTTTGGAACATAGTATTGACATCAAGGATGTAGGTTCGCTGAACTATTTTTTAGGTCTTCAGGTCACCTCCATTCCAGAGGACATACATAAATCAGTTGAAGTATGCACGCGACATTCTAGAGTAACACAACTTATTGCATAGTCAACAGTAAGCACACCATTGTCTATTACGGCAAATTTGTCGTCCTCTGAAGGAACAGTATTTAACAATAACTCGGCCCGACATCGCATTTGCTGTCAACTCAGTATCCCAATACATGTGCCAACCTCGTTCAACGCACTTAATTGCGGCCTAACGAATACTTCGTTATGTAAAAGGGACTCTTGATCATGGCCTTAAGTTCTTAGCTCAACAACCACCTGTTCATGTATCTGCCTATTCCGACGCTAATTGGGTTGGTTGCCTCGAATCTAGACGCTCAACCTCCAGTTATCTCATTTACATTGGTGGCAACCTTGTGTCTTGGTGCTCTAAAAAGCAACCTACCGTTGCACGCTCAAGTGCCGAATCCGAATACCGAGCATTGGCTCATGCTAGCGTAGAAACCACTTGGTTAGCCTTCTTGTTAACTGAACTTGGTGCTCATATTTTGACCTTCCAATACTGTTGTACTGCGACAATTTAAGTGCCACCTACATGGCCTCCAATCCAGTGTTCCACGCCCGTATTAAACATTTTTTTGGATGGAAACCAGGCAATACTATAAAAAGAAGAAGAAAATACATAAAGTTATGATCAAGCAAACTACTTAATCAAGGCAAACCAAATGACAATAACTCAAAAGTGACAGAGGCCATAAGACATAAACAAATTACAAAATAAAATCAGCAAAGGCCTAGGACACCGAGTAATCAAGCCATCAGCGACCAAACCACCACGAGTACCACAAAGCTTAATCTTCATCGATCTTATGACTATCCGGGACATATTTGTGCTTCCATGCCATCGTTGGAGGACAACCTTCCTCACCATCTTAGCGAGCTCCACACTTGACTTCACACGATCAGTGAATAACCGGTTGTTTCGTTCCTGCCAAATAAGATAAACCGTAGCACCTATTGCAAGCTTATATATCAGCTTCCTCGGACGAGAAGTGGATACAAAGCTAGCCACAATTTCATTCCAGGTGTTCGAACTGACGAACCCAAATAAAATTTAACCAATCTCCACACCTCTTTCGAGAATGTACAATCAAAGATTAAATGGTTATGTGAATCAGGGCACTGACAACACGTAGAGCAACCAGCAGATCTTCTTACTAAGCCTCTACACACACCGACGTCACAATTTGCTTTGTCACAAACTAGTGCATCCTATGCTGCCCAGTTTGAAGAGGGGGGGGGGGGGTAGACTGATTTCCTCCTATTAATCACGTACAAATCCTCCAATATTGTACCATCATTATAGCAAAAGATTGAGAGAATAATGTAGATTGTATTTTACATTAGCAGAGCATAAATTATAGGCAGATATCGTCGTTACTATTCATTTATTTATTGTAAATATATAGCAAGGAGGCTATATAAGCGTGTAAGTTGTACAATCTCAAATCAATGGAAATCCATTTATACCAAATGCAATTGAAGAAAAATGGAAAAGGGATGAAAACGAACGCGCTAAAATATGAAAAAGTAATCACAAATGCACTTAACAATTAGACTTTTGAACTCACATCTCTTCTAGCAATGACTTCATGTAGAAGAGAAGCGTAAAAATTATTCACGAACTGTTTTTTGGTTGCCATTTTTTACTATTGTCCTTAGTGTTCTTATAAATAATGAGGTCAATATTTTCTTAGTATACTTAATAACTCTGAAGTTAGGGTTTTATATTTAAACTTTAAAATGTGTTTGAGGTCAACAATTTGATGACTACCAAGTTCTTTACATATTGTAATCACTATTGCATTTTAGGCGGCCAACATAATATTTATTGATCAACCTGCTGGTGCTGGATTCTCGTATGCAAAAACTCCGGAAGCTTCCATAACAAACGATACATTTTCAGCAATGTGTACCTACCATTTTCTAAGGAAGGTAAAGTATATTCATGATGAAAGCAATGGTCTATTTTTTCAGTTAACATATCACGGATGACGTAAACAGGTTTGAAGGCAGATACACATGTATTACCATTTTTCTATCCTTGAAATGTATAGCTTGCTAATTCTATATAATTCACCTTGACAATATTTGGAAACCGAAGCATTTCATGTGATTCAAGCATTAGAAGCATATTGCAATTATCTTTATTTCAGATACAAACGTTGACAAATGTATTTTCTTGTTATGTCTATCCTAACAGTGGCTTGTGGATCATCCTAAATTTCTACACAATCCATTTTATGTTACCGGTGATTCCTACAGTGGCATAGTGTTGCCGATGATCGTTCAAGAAGTCTATGATGGTACTCTTAATTAAATACTGTACTTGCCTTAGAGCTGTTTATGAATACCCAAAATTTGATTTGTAAAATGTTACGGTCATCTTGTTTGCCGTAGTGCGACTAAATGGAGTATTTATTGTGTCCTTCTTTTGTAGGTAATAAAGTTGGAGAAGGGCCACATATCAACATCAAGGTACAAATTGATCAATGACTTGGGCCAGTCACATTTTCTATTTATCAGCAGATAAACTTGTTTTAAATCACAACGCTAACATAACAAATGTTGGTGCATAAGCTGGATTGCACTGGATTTGACCATTCAATGCTTAATTTTTTTTTACGTAATCTTCTCATTTTCACTGATTTTGATGTAGTTTTTTCAACTTAGGGATACATACTTGGTAACCCTTTCACAGATACAAGCAACGACTATAATTCAAGAATCCCATATGCTCACCGTATGGCACTCTTATCAGATGCAATCTACAAGGTAATTAATGCACGTTTCAGTTGTCCTCTATGAGTGTATCACTACTTTGCCATATAAGAAGAGTATTTTTAAGTGACAGGATATCATTTTCTCAGTGCCGTCCCTGGGAGAGGGCGGGCCGGGCGTATGCCCAGGGCCCAAGAGAAATAGGGGCACGATTTTTTTTTCATGTTTACTATATAATATATAGTAGTGGTTCAAAAAAATTAATAAATAAAAGCGACACATTGTCTTTTAGTTTCTAATATGATAAAAAAAAACATTATATTAAAGGCCCAAACATGTATCAACTAATTACATTTGAAGAAGAAAATATGTTAAAAAAATCAATTGATTGTTAATTTTATAGTATTATTTATTGTTTCTCTTAAGTTTTTTTCTCTCTAAGCTTTTTATCTACAAAAATATAAAACTACCTTACCTAGACAACATTGATATATTCTCTATAATTCATCTCCCACTAACTTTTTTGATTATTTCATCCGCATGAATTCAATGTTTTTTTAAATATAGTAGATTTATTATTATTAACTAAAAAACTTTTATCTTTGAAAAAATTTATCAAACCATACGAGACGATACAACTTATGTCTATATTTAGAATTTCAAAACTAAAAATGCATTTTCTTACATTATTGATTCCTTATTACCTAATAGGCATTTGTCCTAGCGGTATAAGAGCCTTTGGCTTCCTAGGAGGTCAGGAGTTCAAACCTCACCAAAGATGAGGAGGGTGTGTGAGTTTATTTATTTTATTTGTCGTATGTAAATATTATATATTTCAAACAAACAACAACAATGTACTGAAAAATAAAACCGTACTTAACAAGGGCCCCGTTTTACTTCTCGCCCAGGGCCCAAAAGATGTCAGGAACGGGCCTGCATTTTCTTACACCATTCCTAGGTGTTGCTTGCACCAACCAAGATTGTTATATGTCTAGGAATTAAGTTACATATTTTTGCAGTCAGCTGAAGAAAATTGCCATGGAGAGTACTTGAATGTAGATCCCAACAATAGTCTTTGCATAAACGATCTTCAAGTGGTAGACAAGGTAGATGAGCTACATTTCAACTTGGATTTTTAGCTAATCATGCCATGTTTAGAATCTGTATCATATTAATGCCTTCCTATTTTCAATATGCAGTGCCTTGAAAAAATTTACATACATAATATTTTAGAGCCTTCTTGTGAAATACCTCAACTTCCGATCCAATGGTGTCGGGTATTTCTCTCTCTCTCTCTGGATTATATGCTTCTCCGCTATCCCTCCCCTACTTTTTCTCTGATTTAAGAATTACCATCATACTTGCTATTCATATATATGAACTTGGGGTAAGAGCGAGCGACTTCTACAACCATCACATGTAGCAATTGGTTTCAAAATATACACCTGTAGAAATCCAAAAAAGAAAGATCCTACTTGCAAAAAAGTGAATACTTTTTCCGTTCTTTCATCAAATTTCCTATTTTTGTTCCTTATGATCAAAAACCATGAGTTTTATGATCTATATACACTAAAAATCAGTACTTCTCGTGACATGCATGCTTCAACCCTAGTTCTCACCTTCTATGTTTTGTGTATTCAAAAAATATTTGGTGTACAAACATTCCAACAAGTCGGCTGTTATTGTATTGAAAGGAAATTGAAATCCCACCGGCATTCGCTCGAGTTACAAGTTATCAACAGAATGAACCCAAAACTAAGTTTCCACCCACTTTATCACACACCCCCACTATTCTAGGGAAAATACCAAAAGTATCCTTTTCCCACAATTATTCTATTTCAAAAATGTAAAACAACATAACGTTAACCAACATCTTTTTTCACTTTTTTCCCTCCTATAGGGGAAATGTACAGGGGTTTACAAATATTTTATTCGATTATCAATGAAATATTTAAATCATCCTTATAACTTATTTACCCCTATTAATGTTATTTTGAACTAATTACAAGGTACAATGATTTACTGAATACAAAATCTCCTTTTTCTATAAGGGAAAAATGGTTGTTTATAGAAATCAAGGCAAAATATGCAATTTTTTCAAGTTGGTTTTTAGTAGGATTTTTACTAGTATAATGGCTATCATCAAATTAAGTATTGATCCGTTGCGCTTAAATCTTTAATCTTTGTCTTGTATCTGTCTTATCGTAGGATGGAAACTATTTATACTCCTCCACTTGGGCTAATAGCAGAGATGTGCGAGAAGCTCTTCACGTTCGCGAGGTTTGTCATTTGCAACGAGCTTTATTCATGTTTATTTATTTTTATTCGGATAATGATCTCATGACCACCAGGAATTGAACGATATTGAGTGGGAACGATGCAATCAAACCATTCATTTTAATATTGGTGAGGAACCGATATCATACACACACAACGTCCTGAGTGTTGTTGGCTATCATCAACGCCTTGCTGATAAAATTTGTCAAGCTCTTATATATAGGTAATACTCTTTTATTACTATGCTTCTTGCTATTGTCCTCGAATTTGAGTTCACTTTGTGATAACTCTGATAGAGAGAAGTTCATTTAGGAACCATAAATATTTTGAGAATTGTGTGAACCAACTATTCATGATAAATATACACAAATATTCATCATGAATCTCACACATTACGTTTATAATATTTATCATACAAATTCATGCTATTTATCATGAATAGTTGGTTCACACGATTCTCAAATGAACTGACTCCTACTCGATAATGCATGCAGTAATTAGAGATCTTGAAAGCAAATAGATATCCATCACATTTTGCTCTTTTTCCCTTCTGTCTTTTGAACAGTGGAGATCATGACATGAAGGTCCCGTATCATAGTACGTTGAATTGGATTGAATCACTAAATTTGTCTGTCGAAAAAGATTGGAGACCCTGGTTTGTCAACGAACAAGTAGCCGGGTTAGTTTTGTTGTCATTAGGAGCAATCATGGATAATTACGCTAAAAATGTTATAATTAGTGAACTTTTGGTATCATGCTGCTAATTATTTTCTTGCAGATACACCATGAAATTCACAAAAAATGAGTACATCTTGACATATGCTACCGTCAAGGTGAGAAATTTTCCTTAAAGCTTCTTCTTTTTTATGTTGCTCTTGTCCCATGAAATTTATAAAGTGTGAATTTATGAAGACTTTGAATATTTTTAAATATAGGCTTTTAAACCATTGAAAAGAGGACAATACATCAAAATTGGTCACAACCGTCCTAAAAGTATTTAACAAGACTTTTAAGTTTATGAGTACAACAATTATGCATCTTATATAAAAGAGCGTTCCAGTATGTTGTTAGGATGAAGTTGGACAACCTAACAAGTTGTATCATACTGAAACAAATTCATAAAGGTCTTATAAAGTTATATGATAACAAGATTCAAGTTCTGTTATCGTAGGACATTTTACAATTTTTGAGTTGAAAGAAGCATTTTTGGTTATGATGATGATGGTTGACCTTTGTATGTTGTCAAAGGGAGGAGGTCACAATGCTCCAGAGAACAAACCTAAAGAATGTTTAAGCATGCTAATGCGGTGGCTTGCTAAAAATCCTTTGTAAGTAAAGACGTTTTTCTTATTAAAGTGTTATAATAGGTTGTTATGTCAAAGTTAACAAGTTCTATTATTATGAAACAAATTCATTAAAACACTTATCAAATTTTGAGTTGAAAGAAGCATTTGTTATGATTGATAGTTGATTTTTTTATGTTGTTGAAGGGAGGAGGTCACACAGCTCCAAAGTACAAGCCTAAAGAAGGATTAGGCTACTAAAAATGTATCACGATGAATATAAGTTGATTTTAAGAATAAGTGGTCAACTTGTTGTGTATTGTGTTGATTTTAGAGAATTACAAATGATATCACCTCAAGATGTATTGGATTGCAGATGTATGTATTCATTATATATTTGTACTTTGTATATGTCTATTTCAACATTATTACCTTATGAGGATAGAGGTTGGTAAGAAGGACCGACTGCTGCCCCTGCCGCCTTGACCTCCGTGATAAGTTGTAGTTTCTCTTTGTTGAAGTCACATAATCTCAGTTTAACTTTGTTATTCTGATAAGCAATTATGGAACGGATAAAAAAAATAATAGAACCAAGGCATAGTTGATGCTACAACAATGCACAATGTTTAATTAGATATGGTTGCTTGAGTCTATATATTATGCTCATGGTTGGATGTTTCTGATTCATTTTATGTGATTTCTTTGTTGTTTGATTAAAACAATGAGTTCGGGTTGAACTCGGCTTCAAGCTGTATTAATTTGGGTTTAATGGTCTTCAGTTATAACTTAATTTGCTTGTGTCTCTGGATATTGAAGTTAACGAAATTGTTGTTATACTCGAGTTTGCTTGTATCAAAGTCACTTTTCTCTCAAGATTTGATAGTTGTAGCACAAAGAGGCGGACCTAGAATTTTTTTTTTCAAATGGTGGTAGCATTTTACAAGAAGAAATATATATATATATATATGTATGGATATTTTTCACAAAATCATCATTGGTCGGTTAGTTCTTTGCTTATAGGATTCGAATCTGCGTCTAGGGTGGGAGAAAAATCATGTAAACCAACTCTGCTAAGGAAACTTGTGTCATCATATTAGTTTCAAAATATATTTGGTTGCATACAACAAAATGATACGGTTACATATTTGACGATCCTATAATTTTTTACACTATAAAGAGGAACAAAGTGGTAGCTTGACCGTATCCAATAGAGTGGGTTTGCCCCTGTTACAAATATTGAATTTGCATCCACTTTTGGTTTGTCATACATAATACGTTTATTAATTTCTTCATATTTTAACAACTCAATTATCATATCAGATGATTTTTTTTCATTTGCAAAGCTTTCCCTAGGAAACCAAGAATCAATCATTTTTGGCAAATAGATTCTTATAGGGGTTATTTGTTTACCTTTTAACAGTTTCATTCAAAGACAATATTTGAATCGCTAATAGGTGAATCTTGTTTGGCAAAAAATAAGTCTGTCTCTTAATGGTTCCAAAACCCTCTGATTCCTTTTGTATCCTGGACCTCCCTTAACCATTCAGAGCCCTAATTTCATTTTGAACAATTATCAAACAATTATATTTCATTTTCCACTATATCATAAAAGACTTTTAATCATTCTAATCGCTTAATTATTTTGTATCAAACCATTCAACAACTGTCAAACAACCCCTAGACTATGATAGCCTCGTCAATCCATTAGTCATTAATGCTTAAAGGTGCTCAAAGATGCTCAAATTTACTCAAACATGCAATAAAGAACAAGACAAAACAACTGTTTAGTGTTTGGTAAGACATAATTGGACAAGATAACAAATAAAATGCCAATTTACAACTGATGAGTTGTTTATATATTTTGATTAATTTATATAATTTATTAAATTATAATAGAATAATTTTTTTATGACAAAGTAAAAAGTTTATGTAGCTTCCGATTTTTATTTTATTCACATTCAATATTATTAATATTTAATAAATGACATTAATTAACCAAAATATAGAAACTGTAAAAAAAATGGTGGACAATGAATTGAATTCTTTTAATAATGTAAAATACAGTAAAAAAATTAAAGAATGAATAAAATTAAAAGAGAGACATATTTAATGTTTTAGAAGATAATTGAGTTTTATTTTGAGGTTATATTGGTAAAATATAGGTCTTTTCCACGTTGTTCCATGGGGTGGACTGTTCCACTTTGTTCCTGTTTATTCCATAGAAAAGTCCTTCCACGTGAAACAGTGGGTGTTTGTTCTAGTACAAAAGAAGAAATGGATCGTATGTGTTCTCAATGCTTCAACTATCGGTTTCATTATGTATGTCATGTTATGTACTAGACCAGATGTCTTGTATGCCATGATCATGATGAGAAAATACCAGTCGACCAAGTCGACGAAGGTGATGCTCACTGGATAGCAATAAAGAATATCCTGAAATATCTAAAAAGAACTAAATATATGCTTTTAAATAGATTGGTGCATCCAAGGATGTACAAATGCTAGTTTCTAAACCGACCGTGTCGATTTTAAATCACAGTCGAGATAGGTATTTGTGTTAAATGGTGGGGCTATGAGTTGGAAGAGTTACAAGAAAGTACGACAACAAATTTGACTACAGAATCAGAATATAATGCAACGTTGGACACCGCAAAGGAAGTTGTTTCGATGAAGAAATTTGTCACAAACCTATGAGTGGTTCGTAGCATATGTGACCATATCAAGATTTATTGCGACAATAAGGGTTTCATTACATAGAGGAAAGAACCAATGTTACATTAGCCTCTAAGCATATTCTAAAACCTTATCATCTGATAAAGATCGATAATTGAGGTGACGTGAAGAAATCCAAAGTTCGATTAGAATATAATCTACCAGATTCTCTCACCTAGCCTATGAGTCAAAGCAAACATACTGCTCTAAGGTTTTTATAATACACTGATGTGATTAGTAATTTAACAAACTTGAATTTATTTGGAACACCAAAATTAATATGTTTTATCTATTATAACATATTAGGTACGAGTATTTATTTTAACATTGTTGTGTTCTATATTAGCATGTTTTTGTTATCCTTAAAGTTATTACTAGGGGACTAGCAATAAATTTTAAATTGTCATTAGTCTAAGTTGGAAGTGCATTGGGTGCGACAGAGTCACATGCACTTGTCAATGTACAAACGTTGGACAAGACCCACTGTCAGGATCACTTCATAGATCTATACCATATAGCGATTCCTGATATGGCGACATTGTTGATCCAAAGTCCCTCAGTGATTTAATTATGATTCCTCTTTGTATTTAGTGAAAATCCTAGTTTTAGTTACTGTTCAAGTTCAGCGAATACAAACACTGATTGCACACGGTGATCATTGAAACCATCAGATACACTATCTTAACCTGGAAGATTTGAAGACAACATTCACACCAAAAGAACCTTTAGCCATAGTCGAAGACATAGATGGAGATAGAGACGGACAACTCGTGATCTGAAGCGGTTCAGTGATAGCAACGATCATCTACATAAAGTGTGAGATCTTGTGTATGCCTCAGTGATACCTAAAGGGATCCTCCTTGAACTCTTAAGTATCAATGATCAAATGAAGCATACTCAACAAGATTGAAGTAGAACTTAACCTCGATGCACAAATGTCAATCTCCCATACCCTTGTCAGAAAGTACGTACGGAGATACTTTATTGCCTCCCACGTGCTTACCAACTCGGATAAGGTCACTATTCATACTCGCATGGATGCTTGACACATGGCATGTACCCTCTGACTTGCATTTAATGCATTGGGTATAAATAGATGATGAGCCTCCTCTTCATCTTCATGCATGCTTAATCTCTTCTTGAACCTCTGATTATTGTCTCTTCTATTTATTGTGCATCAAACTACTTAGTAATTCTTAGATTGTAATTGAATGCGTATTTATACTTGTTCTTATTCCACTTATATTCTGTATTTTTGTTTATTAAAAAAAACTCATTTAAAACTTTAAAAGTGGTGTTTGTATCCATCCCCCCCTTCTATAAACTATATTTATACTTATACACTCTCGTAGACTCCTTAGGGACCAACAAACACTCTTTTATCTTCATACATGAGCTGCGCATTGGGATCTAATGCACAAGGACTGCTATGCTATGATGTAGTTAACATTACCCTTAACCGGCGGGTAATCATAAAGGCAACATTGGTTATAAAATAAATTGTGTATGAGTCATGTACATGCAATATGGAATTTTCTCCTCTCAAGATAAGAGATATTTTCCAGCCCCTCGATAGCATAGCTTGATATTTACACATTCTAATGGACTGGTGGATTGGTAGAACTAATATCACTTGTTTAAGCAAATATGTTGGAATCAAGAAACATAATTTTGAACTTCAAAGAATTGGTCAAATCTATGCCTTAAGTTAAACTAAAATATCGTGAAACAAAAGAATAATGAATGATTTTACCATATATAATACTAAAAGCATATTATAATACAACAAAGGTTGAATACAACTAACAAACATTCTCCCCCTTTGGATTCAAGCTTTAAAGAATGAGAACCTTTTCCTTCTGATCCTCAACTCAAGTTCTTCTTCAAGATGTCTCGCAGCCATCGTGAGATATAGACGTTCATTTACCATATCCAACCCACTTACAATCGTTGACCTTGGCAAGTAATGCAGTCTTTCACTGATTGGAGCTTTGTTATCCTTCTTTACCTTCTAACCGAGCTCTGATTAGCTTTAATGTAAAACCTACAAATTTGGAAAAAGCGACTAATTTAAAAATTCCAGTAATACATCAAACAAATGCTATAACTTTTCTATAACTCAAAACTTGAATTGCCTCAAATAAACATTCTAAATAAATCTCGATAAGAGATAGACCAAGTCTTATACAAAGATATAAATACGGCCGGGTGTTACCAAACCCGATAGGAGTCGTTACCCCCAAATGCAAAAAACGTTACCAAAAATCTAGATCCTTATGGAGTCACTCCCTAGCACTAAAGTAGGGATGGCAACGGGCCAGTTTCGGGACGGTTTTCAGTGTCCTCGTCCCCGAAACCGTTAACCACAACCGCCCCCGTCCCCATCCCGAACCCCGTCCCCATCCCGAACCCCGTCGGGGATGTTATCGGGGATCCCCATCGGGTCCCCGCGGTTTCCCCGATCCCCGTTGGGGAACCCGTTAAGCATAAAAATCGTCATTGCTCGTTGGTTTTACCCTAATCCGAACCCAAAACCGAAACCGAAACCGAACAGAAAAACATGAATTTATCAAACAAAAAAATGCATCAACATCAACTTGTGAATAAACTATAGACCAAATTTAAGACTAGATAGTGGAAATGTGGAATTGTATTCACAAAAAGATGGCCAAAGTAGTTCATTTGACCATATACACTAATAGTCTAATACACATGTTCAACCATAATGAAACCAAAACAAGCTCAACATTTTTCAAATATGATCAACCTAATTATAAACAAAATGTCTTAAAAATTCAATCCAAATTAAATAGAAGTTTAGACATAATCCACTTCATTACTCACGAATCTTGATAGACAAAAAAACTAGAATACAAACTTGAAACTGCCAAACGGCCAAGCTCGTCAACCCAAGCTTTAGTTTTCCTTAGTTTCTGTGGATCCCAGATAACGACCAAGTACGAATGATTTAATTAAATAATACGAAGAACACAAGAATATGATGAAGATCCGAAGTCGGATATCTCACTTGTATTATAATGTCGATTACAATATGAATAATATATCGACTCCCTCTCTAATAAGCTCTTAATATCGACTTGATCTAATATCACACACCTTAGACAATGACCCTAAGACTCCTATTTATATGAAAGGGTTACACGATATAAGGAAATAAGGAGAATGGAATTATACACTTGCCATATATACATTAAAGCACAATTTCCTTATTTTGACACAATTAATTTAAACCCGAACAATCTCCCCCTTTGGGGCAAAATAAGTCTTCAAAGTTTGAGCTCAAACATGCCTTCGAATCGTTTAAGGATCTGCCGGTAGATAATGCGTTCAACATGCCTTCTATCGCATTCAACAAATTTTCTCTTTCATTGGCCTTTAATCGCTTCTTCTTTCCGGTAGATAATGCGTTCAACATGCCTTCTAGCACATACTTCTGCAGCTGTTTCGTATTCCCAATAACGTTCCATCAGAATAAGAAGCTATTTCACCGAATACTAAGAATCTCATTTTTTCGTTTGTCTTCATGTAAACAACTCTGTGTGCTGGTCATGTCAACACTTGAGTAACTTTCATATTCTTTAGACCAGGGATACTTTGATCAGGTTTTGGAAGATAAACCTTCTTTTGTTTGCTTTCAATCGCTCTTTGAAAATCATGGAGGTAACTTATCTAAGTTCTTTCTGAATATACCTTATGACTGCTCTTAAAGCTCTTTGTTCATCTTCAGATCTTCTTGTTTTGTCTTTTAGCTCCGTATACAGCGTTTCTATATCCAACACATCTAGTCTCACAAAGTCTGTCTTAGAGAAACAATAGACCTTTCCATCAAATCTTCTTACTTTGAATGTCAAAAATTCTACTTGAAAAACTCTATCACATCCAATCTCTATGTGATAACTACAATCCTGTGTCTTGAAACAACTTCTTTAGGCTTCTTTGCTTTAGTCTTCAATATGCTCACATATTCAGTCACTTGTAGCGAATCCATTTCCATGATTAGATGTATACGAGACTGGTTCTCTGGTTTCTTCTTCTCCACAAAGATCTTTTGCATAGTTTCTTCTAGATACGGAGTCCTGACCTGTGGATTTATCCATTTGCTATTTGAAAGAATTCTTTCCCAACGAATTTGGTGAGGCAGCAACGGTGTTTGATTGACATTCGTTGGTAGAAACTTCTTTTCCACGTGTATTAGATTCACATAATTTTCTTCTTTCAGCACAGGTTCATACGGATCTCGAAACCAGTTTCTCATGGAGTCTCTCAGATTCTGAACATTAATCACTTCTTCATTTTCTGGTTCCGGTTCAACAGCTTGTGATTCGCTTCCAATTTCGAATCTGTTGTGGGCTTTTCAATGGTTAGCTGATTAGCTTGTTGTTGCATGGAAGATGGAGCAGGTTGTTGTTGTTGGCGAAATGGCGGAGCTGTAGAAGATGGGCCTGAAGTTGTTGTAGTAGATGGTCGGGATTGAGCTTGAGCTCTTGTAATCCGACGGCGTGTCTCCCCCTCAGGGCGATTAGGACCAGAGGTTGGATCGTCCTGATTAGGTCGACGCTGTTGTACAGATGCAGCGGGACGACAAGATTGTTGGATTTCAGTACGAAGAGTAGTAATGGCACCAAGAATGTCTTCAGTAGATTTCTTTTGTTTAGTCTCCATATCAAGGATCTTCATCTCTATATCAGCTTTAAAAAGAACGAACTCATGGCGAGTGACATGGAGAATCACAAGATTTCGGCGAAGAAGACCCATCAGTTCGTCTTCGGCAGACCACGAGCGGTAGCTTCAGCAAGCAGATTTGCATATAGCATAGACATGAGGTCATCATTGTTATACTGATATCTTTGAGGTGAGGGAGGTAGATTTGGATCAGCAGAGCGATTTGAGCTAGGTGGCGGGGGCGGAGAACGACTTGAGCTAGGTTGGGAAGAACTAGCTTGATTTGGATTGAATTGACGGGATTGAGCTTCAGTCATTTGCCGGATCATTTCTCTCATACGTTCTTCATGAGTGAGAATAGTGTCTTGAACTCTCTTATAATGATACTCAACGAACACTTGAGTGGCAGTATTGACAGTGAAAGAGGGCGTAGTTGATGTACCTGTACAGGAAACACCGGGATCACATAGATTACCCGTTGACATCACAGTTGAATCAACTGTGTGACCTACGTTCAGCATTGGCGTTGATGTAGCGCTGGTAGGATTTCCTTCCAATATTCGTGGAATGCCCGAAATGGACATCACTATGGAAGTTTTGACTGGGCCACGAAGGCTTTCAGTGTGTAAAGACACGTGTCCCCTAGGAGGTTCTAGACTCGATGTGCTCAGAATAGAAGTCGAAGTTGGTGAGATACTACCTCTTGGTTCAATAGTTATGCCTCCCGAAAGGAGGGGAACTAGAGTAGGAGCTAGACTCACAAGTATATCTGAAACTGTAGGCTATTGTGAGCCTACATAGTGGCTAGGTGAGGCGTGCACTTGCGTTGCTGAGTCCACAACGTCTTGTCCAATGTCGGTACCCAACGAATGAGTATCAACAAGGGACGCGACTACCCGACTAGTGGTTGTGGGTATCTCACTCTCTTGCATAATTTGCTCACCTTCACTCATGCTCCCATTCTCATTTTCTACTACGACTCCCTTCGCTCTCTTTATATCTCCAAAATTCGGCTAAAAGAATGGGTCAGATTGTGGTTCAGTGAGAGGCTCAAAATCTAAAATCACAGAGGCCATCAGTGTCATTGGAAGCAGTAGCTTCGGATGAAGAATCTTGGATGGATGGTTGAGGACCAATTCTTTGTAGTGCTGCTTCGGCAGTAGAGATTTTTCGTCGGCGTTGTAGTGGTTGATCATCGAAGTTTGTGTAGGAGTAGGATGAAGATGGTCGAGGACGAACACAATGATGACTTACCAGTAATTTCATTCGGGAATTGCGCTTTGTGGGTTAAGAGGAAGAAGTAGTTGATCGACCGGTTGGGGGTGGAATGGGGATTGTGGGTACAGAAGTGGTATGGGCAGGCTGATCAGATGCACCACCCTCGTCTTGTCCCCTCTCAACATCTATTCTCTCAACGCCATGTTCAGGATCCCCGTGATCCTGAACCTGCTCATATATCCTATGACCCTCGCCCAACTCATAGTGTACCTCTTGGTTTGGCTCTTAGGCAGGCTATCCCGGTTGTTGGGGAGCCATTAAGCCGATGCTCTCCCTATAAGCTATCACACTTGGTGCATTCTTATCAGCTAGGGATAGTAGGGCTTTAGGTAGAGGCATACAAATGGAAAAGGACGATTACTGAGCTTTAAGTTATTCTGAACGTATGATGGTCCAAGGGGTGTGCCGTTGCGTCTTGGAATCTCCTCACGTGCATCCATAGTACGGTGGATGGCTAGCTGAAGAAAGCGTTGGAAAGGAATAAAATCACGGTCTCGGTCGTTGCCTTTATCGACAGCAAATGCAACGAGATCGTTCCATATGAGAGTAGCGTAGTTGTAATGACGACTATATATGATCCTGTGGAATATGCGTGGAACGGCCGCGCTAGCCCGATCCATTCCTGTATGCTTTCCTGTAAGACACCGGTTGATTAGCGAAAACATGGTGAAATAGATTTGAGGAAGATACATTCGCTTGAGATCGTCATCATATCCTAGGGAACGGAAGTCACTACACATATCCTCTCGCTGGTTGGATCTTCAAATGTGATAAGGCCGGGAACTTAGTTTTAAGTTGGACGCTGTAGAATACGGTGGAGTCTCTTCGGCGTGAGTTTGGTCACAAACTCATCGGCTTGTGCAGTGAAATGGTGGTTGCCTTCCACCGGATGATTCTCCATTGTGTGCCAGAATTGTTTTAAATAGAAGACCGGAACCCGGTGTTCGAGAGCGAAAGCAAACCGAAGTGGGTGGTTTCGTATTATCTCCATTATAACGCGGTGCTCCAGCTTCATGTCTAAGTTAAGACTATGGTTGTTTGGTTTGAGCTCCCGCGTTGCACCCGGGGGCAGTAAGATGTCATCTCGGTTGGCCGTGTTGAGAATGGGTGAAGTGGATCGCTCAGAAGGCATTGGGTTGTCATCATCAGACATGTTTGGATCTTGAATAGCCGCCATTGAAACTGAAAAAAGTGTTAGGAAACCATAGATGACAAGTATAGATATCGGGCCTAGTAGATGCAATATAAATTTATGTCGGGTGTAAGGGATCGATATAAACACTTGGTATTATTTGGAAGAAAATAAGTGAGTATGTCGAGCCTTATAGAGCCGACATACCCAGATGTCGCGTGTACTGGGCCGACAAAAATACTTGGAATTTTTTTGAGAGCAAACCTGAAAAACTTGTCGAGGCAATAAGATGCGACAAAAAATCTTATCGGATCATGGGGACGCGATAAAAACACTTAGGAAAAAAAATTGTATTGAAACATCAAGAATGTCGGGCCTTTGACAATCGACAACAAAGGTTATCAGGCTTTAGAGACTCGATAAAGACACTTAGAATATTATAAATGAATACTTGTCGAGTCTTTAGCGGTCGACAATAGATCTTGTCGGATCATAAGGACTCGATAAGTTTCAAGAACAACTATGAAAAAGTTCTAAGTGTTTATCAGGGCCGACAAGAATGTAAAAAACTTCCCAGATCCAAAAAGTTCACAATAAGACAATAAAAGACTAGATCTAGGGTCGATGAGAGTTGCCTAACACTTTTAATACTACTCCTAAGTTCCAATAAATCAAAAACCTGTAAAAAATAAGCAAATCGGAACTCAAAGGGTTTTGGAATCCGAATAGTTAAGCATCAAATTCGCAGGCATGCAATGGATTCAAGTGAAAATTACAAGAATTTAAGTTGATAAGGAGCAGAAGGCGAACCTTGTGGTGTTCTTGGATTGCAAAAACTCGAAGATTTGGGAAAAAATCCGTGCAACAGTGGACGTCGCGTGTTTTTGAGAGAGAAAAGAGGGAAAAAGAACTTTTTGGAGTTGTGAATAGTACAAGTGGAGGCCCGAGTTTAAATAGTGGGGTCATCAGATGATGACACGTGTCAAAAATTTATCGGGCTGATCAAAATTTTAAGCCGACATGGAGAGAATGTCGGGCCCTTTGTATGCGACAAGAATCCTAGTCGGGTCATACAGGCCGACAAGTTAAAAAAAAATTATTAGAAAAATTCTAAGTGCACCCCCTTGAATTGTGAGTGTTAAGAAAAACTTACCTGACCGCTCCCACTTGAGTACTGAAAGGTTAGACAAAAACATCGATACAATTAAAAAAGAAAAAGACACAGACATGACGGAAAATTATACGAGACAAAAATAAATTGAAAATACAGAACATCGAATAAAGTTTAAAATCCACAAAACGAGAAGCCATAGTCTTTGAGTTGTGTGCACATCCATAAAACTTGGGAACAACAACTTGCGGCAACAATGTACTCGGCTTCTGCAGTGGATGTGGAGACGCAAACTTGCTTCTTCGAGGACCAACTCACTAATTTGTCTCCTAGGAACTGAATTTGGCCCTCGTGCTTTTTCGATCAAGCATGCATCAGGTGTGATCAACATCTGAAAAAGCAGTCAACTCGAAACCCGTATCCTTGGGATACCATAGGCCAAGATCAATAGTACCTTTCAAATATCGAAAAGTACGTTTGACTGCACTAAAGTGAGATTCTTTAGGAGATGCTTGATATCTAGAGCACAAGCATGTAGCAAACATTTTGTCCGGTCGACTAGCCGTTAAATACATTAAAGAACCAACCATTCCCCGATTGGTTTTGGAATCTACTGCTTTTCCCAAGGGATCAATGTGTAGTTTCGAACTTCCAATCGGAGTACATGTCGTCATGTTATATTTATGTAACATATCTGAGATGTATTTTGATTGGTTGATGAATATTCCCGTTGAAAATTGTTTTACGTGAAGATTGAGAAAGAAATTCATCATTCCCATCATACTCATATTGAACTTGGCAATCATGAGTTCAGAGAAATTCTTACATTGTTTTGGATTAGTCGAACCAAAAATGATGTCGTCTACATAAATCTGAATAAGCATAATATCACCATTTTCCTTTTTAATGAATAGAGTTTGATCAATCTTACCTTTGGAGTACCCATTTATCAGCAAATAATCGGAAAGATTGTCATACAATGTGCGGGGGGCTTGTTTCAAGCCGTAGAGAGCCTTATCGAGAATGTAAACATGATTCGGCTTGGAAGGATCGACAAACCCGTTGGATTGAGAGACATAGACTTCTTCACGTAGTACGCCGTTTAGGAAGGCTATTTTGACGTCCATTTGGAAAACCACAAAGTTCTTGTGTGCCGCGTATGATAAGAACATTCGAATAGCTTCAATGTGGGCGACAGGGGCGAATGTCTCGTCATAGTCAATATCTTCTTGCTGGGGGTATCCTTTTGCGACAAGTGGGGCTTTGTTGCGTATGACAATCCCATCTTCATCTTGCTTATTCTTGAATATCCATTTGGTACCGATGATGGTTTTGTTTTGCGGACGGGGAACGAGGCGCCATATTTTCAAACTTTCAAATTGATTGAGCTCTTCTTGGATGGGCACAATCCAATCAGGATCGATCATGGCTTCTTGAATGTATGTAGGTTCGATTTTGCTTAAAAATGAAGAGAACATGTAGTCGTTGGCTGAGGCGGATCTTGTTGTGACTGGTTTTGTCGGGTCTTCGATAATCTGGAACAGACCCATTTAGTGGTGTGAGGAAGAGGTGGAAATGTGTTGGGGTCCGAATTATCGTTCTCATATGTGCCGAGTGGAAGATCTTGAATTGATTCTAAGGCTGGAGCCACTTTGGAAGAGCGAGTGGAACTTGAGACATCCTTGGGAGTGGTGGTCGATGGTGGGGGAGAGGATGCAGGTTCCGAACGAGGTTGATTTGCAGGAAGTGGGTCCGATGTGTTTGAAATGATGGGATAATGTAGTATGCGGGTTCTGAACGTGGTTGAGTAGGAGGAGGGACTAGAGCAGCAATATTAGATGAGCTTGGAGTTGCAGCAGCTGAGACAGTTTCCATAGATATTGGCGGTCCAGAAAAATTTGTGGTCTCGGCAACCTCCAAAATAATCCGAGTAAAAGTGCTCGAATAAATCTTCCAGATCTGAGGTAGCGGTTTTGGAAGTGAAAGCTTGATTTGAATGAGCGGGTTTGGGAGCAGGTTCCGAAGGGAGTTGTTCGAAAGCTAAAACACCAGTGAGTGCGGGTCCAGAACTGTCTTGTTCAGGAGCCATTTCGGCCTTAATATCAAATTGGACATTGACACTTTCCGTGACACAACGAGCATTTTTCATGTAGATCCGATAAGCTGCGGCATTTGGAGAGCAGCCAAGAATGTAGACTTCATCGGCTTTTGGCTTGAGTTTTCCACAATCTTCCTTTTCATTAAGAATGAAGCAGCGACCACCAAAAGTGTGAAGATGATGGAGAGATGGGATGCGATTGTAGACCAAATGATAAGGTGTTTTGTTGAAGCGCTTGTTGATGATGGAACGGTTTTGACTGTAGCAAGCTGCATTGATTGCTTCGGCCCAAAGGAAGAGTGGCAGTTTGGAATAGGCGAGCATAGTGCGGGCAGCTTTGACCAACGTACGATTTCGTTGTTCGACCATACCATTTTGTTGCAGGGTCCGAGACGCAGAGAATTTATGGGTGATACCAACTGATTCGAGAAAGTTTTCAAGGGTGCAATTTTTGAATTCGGTTTCATTATCAGTGCGGACTGTTTGAGCTGTAAGCTCCAATTTAACTTGAATGGCCTTCAAGAAATTTATGATCGTCTTGGGAGCTTCGTCCTTTGTGCGAAAGAATTTAACCCAAGTAAATCGGGAGAAGTCATCGACCATAACGAGGACGTACTTCTTGCCATGTATGCTTTGAGTCCGCATTGGGCCGCACAAATCCATATGGATGAGCTGTAGAGGTCTTGTTGTGCTACGTTCCACCTTGGGTTTGTGCGTAACTTTCTTCATCTTTCCTATCTCACATGCTTCGCATAGATGGGGTTTTCCAAACTTGATTTTTGGTAAACCAGTGACTAATCCGCCAATGGAGAGGCGACTGATATTCTTGAAGTTCATATGAGATAATCGTCGATGCCAAAGCCAGTTTTTGGTATTAGTCACGTTCGAGAGTAGACAAATATTTGAAGGAGGTTGAACTTGGGAAAGATCGATGGTGTATAAATTGGATTTGCGAGAGCCGGCTAACAACTCTTTTCCTTCAAAAGTTCGCACACAACATCGTTTGGGTCGGAAGTTGACTTCTAGTTGTTTGTCACAGAATTTGCCAATGCTCAGTAAATTATGGCTTAGTCCTTGAACATATGAGACGCCAGTAATTGTGATGTTATTTTGAATATTGTCTCCATGTCCTTTGATAGGTGCTAAGTGATTGTTGCCAAAACGTACATATCCGCCCTTTTTCTCCTTGAATTGGCAACCAGCTCCTTTTGTCCGGTCATGTGTTTGAGCATCCAGAATCTAAGTACCACACATGACCGATCTGCAAAAAATTAGGCAGATTTAGGTACCCATTTGTAAATGGGTCATTCGGGGTTAGTTGACTTGACACCTTTGGGTACCAATTTGAAGTGAGACTTAGGTGTCGTGGTCATGGTCTTTTTAGGAACCCATTTATAAACAGGATGTGTTTGAAAATGATTGACTTGATGAGAATTCATAGAGTAATGCATGTCCGGATAATGAGCACAACCATAAGTAAAAGAATTTAAGCGCATAAAGTCATTCACACCGCAATTTGAGCAACAAATTTGATTAAGAGAAAATTGAATTAAATGTCGAAATGAACGAATAGTATATGGAAATAGTGAATGATTATTGGTTCTTTTGACATTTGTAGAATTTGAAAAAATAAATTTGTCTTTATTGCGGGATGACGACTTTGAATCATGTTTGCCTTTTTCAACCCAAACTTGCTTTGACTTTAAAGAATGAATTGTTGAAATATCAGCAGGACCATGGTTAGTACTTCTTGGGAAAAAATTAGTTTGATTAGTTTGGTTAGAATGAGTGGTTTTAGTTTTACTAGTGGAACATTCATTCTGAACCTCCGGAATCAAAACTATTTCTATTTGTTTCTTGCCTTTGTCTAAAAATTCTGTATGACTTGGAAGTGTAGGATTGAAGTCAAAGTTAGCATTCAACTCATTTAAACATTCGTCGGATTTAAGTTGAGAAGGATTAGAATTTTTATCCGAAAAAATCATTCTATCAAGGTTATCCAATTCCGCATTAATTTGATCGGGAGTAAGGGAAGATTGGTATTTAGGGTGACAAAAAGTTGGATCTATTTTCAGCATCTCTTCACAATCATCTAAATAAGTGCTAACGAAGGCTTTACATGAAGAAATATTTGAGATTGTATCAGTTTCTTGGCTTTTGGTGAAGTGTAAAGCTTCGTTTTCAAGTTTTTGAATTTTAGAGATTAACGCCTTCTTTTCCTTTTCCGACGAAGAACGTTCAGATTTCAACACCTTTTCAAGTTGAACAATTTTCTTTTCTAAAAATAAGGTGGGAATATATGGTTTAAATTCGGGAGTTTGAGTTTGAAGTTCTTCATCCGTGTAAGATGGAAAATAGTCGTTCGGAAGGGTTTCTTTTGAAGATTCCTTTTGCACTTGCATAGGATAACAGAATGGAATTTGATGATAATTTTGGTTTTTCCTATTCCAATCATCCCTATTCTCAATTTTGTGATGTGACTTCATAAATTGAATTTTGTATTCCGGACGAAGTCCTGGATATTCAAATTTATAAAGAGTCGGTGTATTATAAATAGCCTTTTATAAGCGTTTAGGATTATCAAAACCTAATCCTGCTTTTGAACCTAAATCCTTTGGAGCATTTAAATGAATTATTTGTTCTGTTTGACCAATTTTGTAAAAATTGACTTCCAAGTTCTTGAGTTTTTCTAAAAGATCTTGTCTTTGTATGGTGACAAACTCAAATTTTGATGAAAATTCTTCTGTCTCACGTTTAGATTTGGTAAGTTGATTTGTGAGATCCGAGATTTGTTGTTTTAAATTCAAATTTTCATTTTGAAAACTGGTTTTCTCCTTTTGAAAATTTTGTGCTATACTTTGAGAAGTAGCAAGTTCAGATGTGACAATTAGCAGTTGATCGTGATTATTTTCTAGATGTGCTTCTAATTTGGAAACCAAGAGTTTCTCGGTTTTCAGTTTAGATTTTAATTCTTGCAATTGGCCCATTAAGTCATGCATTTGAGAAACAAAACTATCATAGTCAGAATGGCTTACCTCGGGTGTGTAGTCGGAAGCGTTTGAAGTGGAATCATCAGAAGGGTCAGAATAAGCCATCAAACTGAAGTGTGCTTGGATCTCGTTTTCCGTATCATCATCTTCATTACCATGATTGAGCCATTGTTCATCTTCCACCATGAGCACTTTTCCAGCCTCCTTTTGTTTAGCCAACATGAACTTGTAAGAGAAATAGTTGGAGTCTTTAACTATTGGCCTTTTGCATTCCCTAGCATAGTGGCCGGATTTTCCGTAGTTGTAGCACAAACTCATTTCACCTTTGAATTTGTCTTCCGGTTTGGGTGGCGGACGATGTTCTTCTCTCCTTGGTTTTGGTTCGAACATTGCTTTGCGCTCATGATTCTTTGGTCCTAAAGCATAACATTGTTGATTGGGATTTGATCGACGAGAGAACTTTTGTTGAAATTCCTTTGTAAGTAGAACCAATTGCTGTTGGAATTGGGCGATCTCCGGATCATAGTCGAACTCTTCGTTCTCTAATTCAGGACAGACTGCTTGTGGTGCGTATTGGGATGGAGTCGAGCTTTCTTTTGCTACTAGAGCAATTGGATCGGAAGGCTTTTTGATCTTGTTGTTTGCCTCCATAGCTTTTAGTACTTCCTCTTCGTCTTGTTGTAGGGTTTCGTATACTTCGTGACGATTGAGTTCAGCGAGAAATTTTATGTGTTTGATTTGATTGGCAAAGCGACGCCATTTCGGTTGAAGATTACTTACAAACTTCATGTTGTTCTCGATCTTTGTCTTATGAATATCGTTTTTACTTAGCTCGTTCACTAATTAAACAAACTGAGTCTAGGTATTCGTAAGACTTTCACCCTCTTTTGCCTTGAAGTCTTCATAGTGTGAGATACAATTGATGATCTTTAGTTGAGTCCCGATCTTTGTGCCGAGCATGAATTTTTTAATTTCTTCCCACATCTCTTTGGCCGTTCTTTTGTGGCTGTCAATGCTCATATAGATCTCATTTGGGATGCTCATAAGGAGGTACGATCGTGCAAATTGATCACCTTTTGTAATTCTCTTCTCATTATCATCATAGGCAGATTTGGGCTTGATCCCTTTTCGGGCTGGAAGAGGAGGAGTAGCATCTGGCATGGCAGGAAAGTCTTGATAGAAGATGGGTGGAGGACCTTCAGTAATGGAGCGCATGATTTCATCTGCGTAATCATGGCGTTCAACGAAGTCTAGAAACCTATCCTTCCACTGAGAGTATTCGCCTTGAAAAAGAATTGGGGGTTTTGTGTCCGAGCCGATGGACGTTGCTTCACGTGAAGTCATTGTAATTGACAGAGTGATCTCGATCGAGGAGTTTTGTAAAAAAATCTTAGAGTTCTTTTAAAAATAAAAAATAAAATATCGATTTGGACAGAAAAGATGTCGATAGATAAAGATGCGACAAGAATACTTATCGGGTTAAGGTATCTCGACAAGAATACTTATCGGGTGAAGATGTATCGACAAGATTTTATATCGGGTGTTAAGGAGTAGACAAGTTGTTGTATCGGGTCTAAAGCAGTTGACAAGAATTCTTATCAGGTCTAAAGGACGCGATAAAAATTCAAAACAAGATATCAAAATTCCGTTTTATCTTTATTTTGATTTGAAGAGCACGAACGAAGCCTTCATCGACAAAAAAGAACAAGTCTTTTTATAAAGAGAAGATGTAAGTTCCCGAGTCTCCAAAAAGATCAAAATCAAGTGAAAAGGCATTACTAAAATTTAAGATGTGTATTTGAGAACCCTTAAACTAGAAAAGCTGCAGGAGTCAGCGTTCCTGAGTTTTCTAATATAAGAGAAGTAAAAGTATCACAGATTAAACTATAGTAATTAAGAGGATTTTAAACACAAGAATTTGAAAAAAAAAATATCGATATTAATGATGGGATAAACAACAACTTGTCGATATTATAAAGGTGCGATAAAAATTCTTGTCGATCCAGGCTAAGGAAGCTTGGATCAATAAGTTTTTGGACAGAAAAGAAAATCGAGATTTCTATCTTTTAATTTTCGAAGCCAACCAGAATTAGATCAAGTACGAATTATTTAATTAAATAATACAAAGAACACAAGAATATGATGAAGATCCGACGCCAGATATCTCACTTGTATTATAATGTCGATTACAATATGAATAATATATCGGCTCTCTCTCTAATTTGCTCTTAATATCGATTTGATCTAATCTCACACACCTTAGGCAATAACCCTAAGACTCCTATTTATATGAAAGGGTTACATGATATAAGGAAATAAGGAGAATGACATTATACACTTGCCATATATACATTAAAGCACAATTTCCTTATTTTGACACAATTGATTTAAACCCTAACAGTTTCCTACAAAATAAAATGTATTTAAATAACTAAATAGATAAATATATCATAATCATTGTCAATAGTAGTATAGTTACCTCTTCCACGTCATAATCATACTCAATAGTACGACAATATGTTTCGGTCTCATCGGAACAAGTTTCTATATAAACAACACAATACAATATAATATGAATAAAAATAAAATGATTAAACTATATAACTAAAATAAAAACTTATAATAGATAAAAAATATATGGTTACCTCGTATTTCATTCAATAGCCAACTTTGAGCACACATCAAAGCCTCCAATGTTTTTGGATGAAGTCGACTACGATGTGGAGTTACCAATCCTCCACCGGTACTGAATGCAGATTCTAAGGCTACAGTAGAAATAGGAACGACTAATATGTCTCTGGCTATCCTTTGAAGTGTTGGTATTTAAACCATTTGTCTTCCACCAAAGTAGCAAATCAAGCTCCATGTCTTCGGGCAAAAGTTTCTCTTTCAAGTAATTGTCCAACTCCGTTGTAATACCTAAATCATCGTGTTGGTTGGCAATTGAAGCAATGTTTGAGAAGAGTCTTTTAAACTCAATACGGTGTAACACCTTAGGCAGATTCCATATCGGCCGTGGACAGGAGTGATGCTGAGTTCATAAGTAAACATTGGTCTTCTTAAACACAACGCATTTTGTGGCCACACGCAAGACAGGTTCTTGGAACTTTGTGGTTAAGCGTGCTTGGGTGGGAGTAGTACCAGGATGGGTGACCCCCTAGGAAGTCCTCGCCAGGTCACCAGAAACAAATCCATGCGCACACCTCTGCGAAAGGACAAAGCGGACAATAGTGTGTCGTGGTAAGGCAGGGTGTTACACACGATGAATTGCTGAAGACCCTGAACTTAAAGAAGACGAGCCACTAACACCTTCATTGTTGTTTCTAACGTCGGGATCACTAGCTTCATATTCTTGAAATAAAGTGTAGACCATTCCCTTGAGATTTTCAAGTTCAAATTCAGATTTTTCTTGTCCATACAATACAAGAAAATGTAGCTCCAGAAACTCCAATTTATACCGAGGATCTAAAACCGCTGCCATTCCCATAATCCCATGTATAACTGACCAATACTTGTCAAATTTCAAAAGCATTTTTTAACCATCTTCTTGATATCTTCACTAGGAGAACATGTTCAATCGACCAAAGAATATCTAATTTCACATATCCATGGAAAAAAGACATTTGCAGTTGGATACTTTGAACCAAAAAACATTACCATCACCTACAAAAACAAAAACAAAAAACTAAAGTGACCTCATTTCAACAACACAACAAGATTAGAGCTTAAATAAAATTTAGAGTTACCTCATAAAATAATTGCAATCTATCACAAATCTCTTTAGCGAACTCCCAATCCCGCTTAGTTTGCAAGCTTTTATATTGAGACTCTCGTTGCTTTAAGCATCGAAAAATATCCTTGTATATTATAGCAACACTAATCATCAAATAAGTAGAGTTCCAATTAGTCTAGCAATCAAGTGTCAATTTCTTGGTGGATGATATTCCGGACCAAGTCCTGGATATTCAAATTTATAAAGAGTCGGTGTATTATAAATAGCCTTTTCTAAGCGTTTAGGATTATCAAATCCCAATCCTGCTTTTGAACCTAAATCCTTTGGAGCATTTAAATGAACTATTTGTTACGTTTGACCAATTTTGTAAAATTTGACTTCCAAGTTCTTGAGTTTTTCTAAAAGATCTTGTCTTTGTATGGTGACAAACTCAAATTTTGATGAAAATTCTTCTGTCTCACGTTTTGATTTGGTAAGTTGATTTGTGAGATCCGAGATTTGTTGTTTTAAATTCAAATTTTCATTTTGAAAACTGGTTTTCTCCTTTTGAAAATTTTGTGCTATACTTTGAGAAGTAGCAAGTTCAGATGTGACAATTAGCAGTTGATCGTGATTATTTTCTAGATGTGCTTCTAATTTGGAAACCAAGAGTTTCTCGGTTTTCAGTTTAGATTGTAATTCTTGCAATTGGCTCATTAAATCATGCATTTGAGAAACAAAACTATCATAGTCAGAATGGCTTACCTCGGGTGTGTAGTCGGAAGCGTTTGAAGTGGAATCATCAGAAGGGTCAGAATAAGCCATCAAACTGAAGTGTGCTTGGATCTCGTTTTCCGTATCATCATCTTCATTACCATGATTGAGCCATTGTTCATCTTCCGCCATGAGCACTTTTCCAGCCTCCTTTTGTTTAGCCAACATGAACTTGAAAGAGAAATAGTTGGAGTTTTTAACTATTGGCCTTTTGCATTCCCTAGCATAGTGGCCGGATTTGCCGCAGTTGTAGCATAAACTCATTTCACCTTTGAATTTGTCTTCCGGTTTGGGTGGCGGACGATGTTCTTCTCTCCTTCGTTTTGGTTCGAACATTGCTTTGCGCTCATGATTCTTTGGTCCCAAAGCAAAACATTGTTGATTGGGATTTGATCGACGAGAGAACTTTTGTTGAAATTCCTTTGTAAGTAGAACCAATTGCTGTTGGAATTGGGCGATCTCCGGATCATAGTCGAACTCTTCGTTCTCTAATTCAGGAGACTTCTTGTGGTGCGTATTGGGATGGAGTCGAGCTTTCTTTTGCTACTAGAGCAATTGGTCGGAAGGCTTTTTGATCTTGTTGTTTGCCTCCATAGCTTCTAGTACTTCCTCTTTGTCTTGTTGTAGGGTTTCGTATACTTCGTGACGATCGAGTTCAGCGAGAAATATGATGTGTTTGATTTGATTGGCAAAGCGACGCCATTCCGGTTGAAGATTACTTACAAACTTCACGTTGTTCTCGATCTTTGTCTTATGAATATCGTTTTTACTTAGCTCGTTCACTAATTAAACAAACTGAGTCTAGGTATTCGTAAGACTTTCACCCTCTTTTGCCTTGAACTCTTCATAGTGTGAGATACAATTGGTGATCTTTAGTTGAGTCCCGATCTTTGTGCCGAGCATAAACTTTTTAATTTCTTCCCACATCTCTTTGGCTGTTCTTCTGTGGCTGTCAATGCTCATATAGATCTCATTTGGGATGCTCATAAGGAGGTACGATCGTGCGAATTGATCACCTTTTGTAATTCTCTTCTCATTATCATCATAGGCAGACTTGGGCTTGATCCCTTTTCGGGCTGGAAGAGGAGGAGTAGCATTTGGCATGGCAGGAAAGTCTTGATAGAAGATGGGTGGAGGACCTTCAGTAATGGAGCGCATGATTTCATCTGCATAATCATGGCGTTCAACGAAGTCTAGAAACCTATCCTTCCACTGAGAGTATTCGCCTTGAAAAAGAATTGGGGGTTTTGTGTCCGAACCGATGGACGTTGCTTCACGTGAAGTCATAGTAATTGACAAAGTGATCTCGATCGAGGAGTTTTTAAAAAATTCTAAGAGTTCTTTTAAAAATAAAAAATAAAATCTCGATTTGACAGAAAAGATGTCGATAGATAAAGATGCGATAAGAATTTATGTCGGGTTAAGGTATCTCGACAAGAATACTTATCGGGTGAAGATGTATCGACAAGATTTTATATCGGGTGTTAAGGAGTAGACAAGTTGTTGTATCAGGTCTAAAGGAGTTGACAAGAATTCTTATCGGGTCTAAAGGACGCGATAAAAATTCAAAACAAGATATCCAAATTCCGTTTTATCTTTATTTTGAAATATTGAAGAGCAGGAACGAAGCCTTCATCGACAAAAAAAAAACAAGTCTTCTTATGAAGAGAAGATGTAAGTTCCCGAGTCTCCAAAATGATCAAAATAAAGTAAAAAGGAATTACTAAAGTTTAAGATGTGTATTTGAGAACCCTTAAACCAGAAAAGCTGCAGGAGTCAGCGTTCCTGAGTTTTCTAATAACAGAGAAGCAAAAGTACCGCAGATTAAACTATAGTAATTAAGAGGATTTTAAACACAAGAATTTGAAAAAAAATTGTCGGTATTAATGGTGGGATAAAAAATAACTTGTCGATATTATAAAGGTGCGATAAAAATTTCTTATCGATATATGAGGGTATGACAAAAAAAATTCTTATCGATATATGAAGGTGCGATAAAAATTCTTGTCGATCCAGGCTAAGGAAACTTGGATAAATAAGTTTTTGGACAGAAAAGAAAATCGAGATTTTGTACCTTTTAATTTCCGAATTCAACCAGAATTAGATCAAGTACGAATGATTTAATTAAATAATACGAAGAACACAAGAATATGATGAAGATCAGAAGTCGGATATCTCACTTGTATTATAATGTCGATTACAATATGAATAATATATTGGCTCTCTCTCTAATTTGCTCTTAATATCGATTTGATCTATTCTCACACACCTTAGGTAATGACCCTAAGACTCCTATTTATATGAAAGGGTTACAAGATATAAGGAAATAAGGAGAATGACATTATACACTGGCCATATATACATTAAAGCACAATTTCCTTATTTTGACACAATTGATTTAAACCCTAACAGTTTCCTACAAAATAGAATGTATGTAAAAAACTAAATAGATAAATATATCATAATCATTGTCAATAGTAGTATACTTACCTCTTCCACGTCATAATCATACTCAATAGTACGACAATATGCTTCAGTCTCATCGGAACAAGTTTCTATATAAACAACACAATACAATATAATATGAATAAAAATAAAATGATTAAACTATATAACTAAAATAAAAACTTATAATTGACAAAAAAAAATATGGTTACCTCGTATTTCATTCAATAGCCAACTTTGAGCACACATCAAAGCCTCCAATGTTTTTGAATGAAGTCGACTACGATATGGAGTTACCAATCTTCCACCGGTACTGAATGCAGATTCTGAGGCTACAGTAAAAATAGGAACGACTAATATGTCTCTAGCTATCCTTTGAAGTGTTGGTATTTAAATCCATTTGTCTTCCACCAAAGTAGCAAATCAAGGTCCATGTCTTCAGGAAAAAGTTTCTCTTTCAAGTAATTGTCCAACTCCGTTGTAATACCTAAATCATCGTGTTGGTTGGCAATTGAAGCAATGTTTGAAAAGACTCTTTTAAATTTAACACGGTGTAACACCTTAGGCAGATCCCATATCGGCCGTAGACAGGAATGATGTTGGGTTCATAAGTAAACCTTGGCTTTCCTAAACACAACGCATTTTGTGGCCACACACAAGACAGGTTCTTGGAACTCTGTGGTTAAGCATGTTTGGGTGGGAGTAGTACCAGGATGGGTGACCCCCTGGGAAGTCCTCGCCAGGTCGCCAGAAACAAATTCGTACGCACACCTCTGCGGGAGGACAAAGCGGCCAATATTGTGTCGTGGTAAGGTGGGGTGTTACAAATGGTATCAGAGCCGCTTCTGTGGCGTTCGGGATGTGGGGAAAACCTCATCGAGGACGTTGAGTCCCTAGGGGGGGTGTTTGTAACACCTTAGGCAGATCCAATGTCGACCGTGGACAGGAGTGATGCTGGATTCATAAGTAAATCTTGGCCTTCCTAAACATAACGCGTTTTGGGGCCACACGCAAGTCAGGTTCTTGGAACTCTGTGATTAAGCATGCTTGGGTAGGAGTTGTACCAAGATGGGTGACCCCCGGGAAGTCCTCTCCAGGTCGCTAGAAACAAATCCGTGCGCACACCTCTGCGGGAGGACAAAGCGGACAATATTGTGTTGTGGTAAGGCGGGGTGTTAAACACGGTGACTTGCTGAAGACCCTGAACTTAAAGAAGACGAGTCACTAACACCTTCATTGTTTTTTCTAACGTCGGGATCACTAGCTTCATATTCTTGAAATAAAGTGTAGACCATTCCCTTGATATCTTCGCTAGGAGAACATGTTCAATCGACCAAAGAACATCTAATTTCACATATCAATGGAAAAAAGACATTTGCAGTTGGATACTTTGAACCAGAAAACATTATCATCACCTACAAAAACAAAAACAAAAAACTAAAGTGACCTCATTTCAACAACACAACAAGATTAGAGCTTAAATAAAAATTAGAGTTACCTCATAAAATAATTGCAATCTATCACAAATCTCTTTAGCGAACTCCCAATCCCGCTCAGTTGGCAAGCTTTTATATTGAGATTCTCGTTGCTTTAAGCGTCAAAAAACATCCTTGTATATTATAGCAACACTAATCATCAAATAAGTAGAGTTCCAATTACTCTTGCAATCAAGTGCCAATTTCTTGGTGAATGATATTCCCAATTGGCGGACTACTTCTTCAAACTTTTGATCTCTTTTTGGTGATGTGGTCTAAAAGGCAACACTATCTCTAATCCTTTCAATCCCTTCCCCAATAACACCCAATCCATCTTGAACTATCAAATTGAGAACTTGTGCACAACATCGCATGTGGAACAACCTCCCACCCATGATAAGTGAATTCAAAGGAAGTTTGTCCAACAATATGTTTATTATTGCATCATTTTGTGGTGCAATTGTCAACAATTAGTGTGGACAATTTTCTATCAAGATTCCAATCCAATAAACAATTATAAAGTACATCCGCAAGAACTTCAGATGTATGTAGACAAGGCACACAAATAAACCTGGTTCAACATTTGATACATTAATAAGACTGGAAATAAACTAAACAAATTAACATTAAAGAATGTAAATAGTAAAGATATACCTCATGTAAATGTCTTGTAAATGTTGAACGGGTCGCCTTGCACAAGACTTGAAGTGATCATGTAAATGTCTTGTACCATTTTTATAATTCCCTCCTAATTTTTTCTTGCAATAGTTGCATTCAGCCTTATCATTACCATCCAATTTTATCTTCTTAAAGTGATTCCACACTACTGATCTCGCTTTCCTCTTTCTACCCCCGACTCAACTTCATCATTATCACATACATCATTAATTTGAGTTTCTTCTTGGGTCACAACATTAATCACAGGTGATGATCCCATTGTTATTTAAATCCATTTGTCTTCCACCAAAGTAGCAAATCAAGCTCCATGTCTTCGGGCAAAAGTTTCTCTTTCAAGTAATGATCCGGCGTTGCATATTCCAATTTTGATCAATAAAGTGAGCAGTAACCGCCATAAATTCCTTTTTTTTTGCTAGTCGTCCACATATCAGTCGTAATTGCTACCTTACTCGTGTTCTTCTCTAACATCTTCAAGGTCCTTTGTCTTTCAAAATCATATATCTTTAGTATATCACTTTTAATGGTGTTTCAAGATGGGACCTTAAACAAAGGTTGAAGACCTCCACCAAATTTTCTAAACCCATGATGTTCTACTATTGAAAGTAGATATTCGTGTATGATTATCATCTCTGCGAGATTACTCCTTAATTTGTCCACATTGAAAGTATAGTTAGAAACATATGATAGACTATCAACTTTATTTTTCTCCCCTACTAAGATATGTTGGCGTATATCTCGAACGGGTCACCTTGCACAAGACTTGAAGTGACCATGTAAATGTCTTGTACCATTTTTATAATTCCATCCTAATTTTTTCTTGCAATAGTTGCATTCAGCCTTATCATTACCATCCACTTTTATCTTCTTAAAGTGATTCCACACTACTGATCTCGCTTTCCTCTTTCTACCCCCGACTCAACTTCATCATTATCGCATACATCATTAATTTGAGTTTCTTCTTGGGTCACAACATTAATCATAGGTGATGATCCCATTGGTTGACTTTGTGAAATAAACTCATTCACTATTGAATGACTATCATTAGGAGTGTTACAATCATTACATTGTCTTTCCATATCACCTATACAAAGAGTCAAGGACACACAATTTAAATATTTGGTGTCAATTAGTGCAAACAAGGACATAATTAACCAACAATTATCTTTAAATTTACCATAAATTGTCATGAAATAATTAACTATACAATCAAAAACATGCTTCCTACATCAAATATATTATTTTGATGATCACAATTTTCACAGCCGACTACCACAATCCAAATGTTGCATTGCCAAAACATGATTCATCAAAATTTCAATATTATCAAACTTTTTTTGAAAATTGAGTGACTGATCAAGTCAACACACGTCGCTAGTACCAACCCCAACGAAAACCTGATGCACATGACGATAAAGGAAAAAGGTTAGGCTAAACGCCTAGTGAGATGAAGAGTTTATAAAATAATTATAAATGGTAGGGATCGAAAGATTGCTAAATTAAATAATAATTTCTCAAATGGGATGACTTTATTATAAACGCCAAAACACTGTTAGGTCTCCATGGTCCAATTTATGGATAATGATTCATACTAAACGTCATTCAAAATAATGGATAAGACTCTATACTCAAAACAACACCTTTCAGTGACGGGAGAGGCCCGTTTCCGTCGACAATGGCGTAACACAAAATAAACCATATTTTCAACGTTGTTGAGTAGCGCCCTAAGATCACGGCACCGACGTCCGACCCGTCATAATACCCACCGTAATACCTAAGTTCCCAAAGCCCGACCCATACAGATTCATCTCTGAAACGCCCCGATCCCAAACCTACTAGAATATAATAGACTCACACTGAGAAATGACGAACTGGGTCCCGACCTTATACAGATTCATTCCCAAAATACAGTGTGAACTATATAAGAGGCACCAACCTCTAAACATGGTCTCGAAGGCATACTCCACTGAGTTTCATCATCGTAATACCCAGGGTCCTGGAGGCATCATCCACATGGATTCATCTATGTAATACCCACCGTCTCAGAGGCATTCACCACTTAGTTTCATCTCTGTAATACCGACTACTAAAAGCCCAAGTGGCTTATGGCCTCAAAACGAGGGACTCAAAGGTCTTTCAATAACCAAGTGACTGACTCATGTGCTTATGGATCTAATGCAACTCAGTCTAAATTACATGCCTCGAAAATGAATGACAGTATCCCTAAGACTCATTTAAGTCAAAAGGCGAGTTAAAGGTTCAACAATTCAAATAACTAATAATTAAACTCAACGAAAGTCGGTAAATATATTTAATTCATGTTTATGCGACATATTTTCTAAAGCCAAGATTTACCCGAAACCCGTTATTAGTACAACATTTTCTAACCATAGGCATTTTTATGCATATTTTCGCATGCCTCGTAATATAACAATATGCATTTTCCGAAATGATTTATAATGTTAAAGACATCAAATTATATATATATATATATATATATCATCAAATAATCCAATTCTTGATATAAATCATTTGAAAGAGCTTCAACTCATAATTTATTTAACATATAAATTACATAATGAGACAATATCTTAAATGATAGGTTTTGATGGAAAAAAATCATGTAAAAAATATTTTTGTATTGGTTTTCACGAGTTTGTAACCTGTTGTGGTTTTTATTTGATTTTATCACCTTATATATATATATATAGGGGACGTATCAATTGCAACCTATGCAATCTCTACAAACTTTGCAACCTCAATCTTAGCCCTCCATAATTAAATGAATAAAATTAAATAATTTAAATCAATATATATATAGGGGACGTATCAATTGCAACCTATGTAATCTCTAGAAACTTTGCAACCTCAATCTTAGCCCTTCATAATTAAATGAATAAAATTAAATAATTTAAATCAATAATTAATTAGTGAGGTCAAAAACGTAATTATATAATATATTTATTATTGAAAAAGATTAAATCTAATTAACTGTTATGGAAACACTTTAATTAATGTGATCTCCTATTCAAACCAAAATATTCACACGAATAAGTTGAACAATTCTCCAAACCATATCCACCTTCATCCAGAATTAGGTTTTACACATTTGCATTCAGGCTGTTAACGAAGAAACAACAAAACACCGAGATGTCGTCGTCCATGAATGAAGGAGACCACACAACATCATCATTTAATGAAGAACAAAGCATAAAGAGTGATGAAACTAGACAGTCAAAATTGGAAGAGGAAGACATGAATCCATCAGATGAGGAAGGCAAGAGTAATGAAACAGGAGTGTCAAAATCGGAAGTTGAAGGCATGAATTCATCATAGTTCATCACAACCATATACAGTTGGAAACATATATAGAATCCTCATTCATCATATAGCATATTAATTGATCATTATTCATCACAAACTTCATACCATATATTCATTCATAATGATTCATCACAAACATCATACCACATATTCATTCATCTAATTCTACTCATTCATCTTATTCATCACGCATTCATTGGAAACATATACAGTTGATGATTAAGGATAAAATTAATGAATAAGAAATAATAAATTTTGGATGCCAAAAGTTTCGAAAACCCTGCAATATCTTCACCGGAATTGTAGTGCTTCAAGTTGGGAAAATTTTGAAGATTTGATTTGGTGAATATTGATTGGCGATACAAAAACATGATTGTTGACCAAAATGACCCTGCGAGCGAGTTTCAATTAATTAAAAAAATAAACTTGGCTTCATATTTACAAGATTGCTACCGCTTACAATATATAACCGTTGATGAATTAAATGGAGGGCTAGGATTGAGGTTGCAAAGTTTGCAAGAATTGTGAAGGTTGCCCTTGAAACCAAACCAACCCTATATATATATATAGGGGCAGGTTCAAACAAAAACAGTACCTATTTAAGAAAACAAGAAAACTTTTTTTATGTACAAAATCATATATGATTCACATACAAAATCATAAATGATTAGCCGCCATTTTTCCCGCGACTTAACCTGCGGCAAAAGTCGCGCGTGTCCATTTTTCATGTTAGTTCAAAATCATATGTGATTTTGTACATGAAAAAAGGTTTTCTTGTTTTCTTAAATCATTAACGTTTTCATTTGAACCTCCTTATATATATATATGTATGTATATATATATATATAGGCCAATATCGGTTACAAACCATTGAAAGTGTGTAAACTCTACAAACCCACGTGGACTAATAAGAATTCACCATCCTTTTTATTTTTCAAGTAATAAAAGTATTACTGTAAGGGCATTTGTTTAATGTGTTAATTATGTATTTTTATATTCTATTATTTTTAGTATCTTATTTTTGGGTTTAGCGGTTTTATGGGATCATGATTTGGTCAAATTGTATTTGATTCAGTTTCTTACTTTCTTGTATTAATTCTTTTTCACCATTCTATACCATCAATCATTTACACACATCATACCCTTGCTTTATTTGTGAAATAGTCGATTTACTTGAAGAAGGTGTAGTTCATGTCACGGTTGTTAATGATGATATTCGTAGTTGTGAATCCCATCCTCGTCATGAATCTGATGATATTTCTGCTATGGACGTTGTTGCTCTGAATGAACCAGATCATTCTTGTTCGGCTATTGACTGTAAAAAAACTCTAATATAAGCCATGGTCTGGACTACATTGACGAACACCATTTTGGTGCTGGTTTACATTTAAAAAACCAAGATGATTCTGACCAGGATTTCGATGATGATCAGTTTATCGGTTATAGGTACGATGAAGATTTTGATAATGAATATCCTGACGAAAAGAAGGTGAGTAGTTTTATTTTCGTTTTAAACCGCTTATATATCCAAAACGAAAGTTATTTTCATGTTAGGAATGTTTTGTATTCTAATGTAACTGATCTGTTTTACTCATTTTAATTTTATATTTGTAATTTTTAGCATTATGTAGTTTTTTGTATGTAACATATATAAGTTCTATTTAGAATTATTAATGGTGAACAATGTTTATGTAGTTCATGATTAGTTGGAGGACTCTGAAGGTAATAGGTTCTGGTTATCTAGAGTTCCAGACGAGTTTGTCATAAAGATTGGTGATTTATTTGATACTCATGAGTTGGCAGGTTAATTTTACAAAAAGTATGCAGATATGGCTGGATTTGAGGTTCGGTTGTTTAACAAGAAGTATAACAATGAGAATATAGTAACGAATAGGTATTTTGTGTGCAGTAAGAAAGGCCAACCTAATAGTAGATGTTATGATACGTTGCAGGATATCCCTGGTTGACATAAACTGAAGGAAAGAGACGATGCCAGAGTTGCAAAGAATTTGCCAGGCATGATTCGCGGAATTGTCCGAAAGGTTGTCAAAATAGCATGGTTTCACAACGGAGTGGTTTCAGCAGAGATTATCAATGGTTTTTTCATTTTTTTAGTTGTGTTTTGATTCTTAATGCATATTGGATTGGTAGTTATTTCCACGTAATGGGTTTTCATTGTTTAAGTTTTGGTATTTGACTATCTTTTGCAATTTGGGATCAATGAATTTCAATATCAGTGGGTTGTTTTTTAATATTTAATTATGGTGTCATTGGTTATTGTGAGTTGTAATTATTAACATTAATTATTAGTAGCATCCCTTCTATTTTAGTTGTAAAAAATCTCGAAATCTTTAGGGTGCGTTTCGTACGGTGAACAGGATGGAACATAATAGAACAAAACAAGTTTGTCCCATGTTTGGTGTGAAAAAATGTTGGACTAAGTGGAACACGTGTGGAACAAGGGTGTTCTATCCTACCCCCTAGAACTAAGTAGAACAAGAGTTTCATGGCCATTTTACCCTCTAACCTAACACACACACACACGCGTACACACACACACACTCTCTCTCTCTCTCTCTCTCTCTCTCTTTCCTCTCTCTCTCTCTCTCTCTCTCCTCTCTCTATCTCTCTCCTCTCTCTCTCCCCGTCTCTCTCCCCTTCTCTCCCCTTTCATCTTAACTTCACATCAATGGCTAACCAAGGTCCCCGTTTCATGAGTTTTAGCGACACACCAAATGGGTTCTGTCCTATATCTTTCATTAATATCCTTCTCCAGTATTGATGAAAGATAATCACGATTTGCAGATGGAAGTCCAACATTATAGAGATGAAAATTAGGGGTGGCAATCTATAACATCTCATGTTTTGAGAGGAGGTTGTAGTAAAATAAAAAAAAAATGAAATGAAATGATGATGAAAGATTGTGTATTAACCCAAGCCCAACCCCAACTTGAAGCCCATGTTTTATTTTTCTCTTCCTCTTGTTTCCTTCTCACGACCCTTTTCCCAACTCCAAATAGAAACAGAAGAAAAATAATCGGCTCCTATTAACACCGACTCCACGAGATTGAAGCTCTTTCAACCTTTGAAAATCATCTCGCCAATTTCATCTTCTTCTTAATTCTATTCTCTATTACTACTAAGGTACTAATTTCTATCTTTCTTCTTGAGTTATTATCTAGGGTTCATTTGCATCATCTTTTGGGTGAAACATTTGAATTACTAAGAAATACTAGTTATATTGGTTCTAATTTACATGATTATATATGAATTAGTTAGAATTTCATTGTTATTTTAAGTTTGAGAGGGGTTTAATCAAGAAATGGGTTGAAAGTTTAATAATTGGCTATTTTTAAAAGTCAAACTATGAAGTTAGAGTTTGAATCCTTGAAATTGGTATACAAAGGTGAAGATACTTGATATACTATGTTTCTTAGCATTATTAAGGTTATATTAGATGGATTCAAGAAGGAAATTTTCTCTCAAAATCGTTTTTGATGGGAGATTAGATTTTTGGTATTAAACAGTTGACTTTTTCAAAAAGTCAATCTGTTTTGGTAAAAATTCAAATTATGTAGTTTTATGCAAAATTAAAGATTGAGATTAAAGGGATGGAGTTATATAAGATTTATAAAATTGGTTTAATGATCAAATCACCTTTTCATAGGGATTTGGATGAATGTCCAATGTTAAAGAATGTGGATATTCGGTTTGAACCAAATTTTGGGAATTGTTATGTTAAATGGATTTTTTTAAGTGAAAGTCAAATATGAAAACCTTCCTAGCATATCTTAAATGGTAAAATATTTATATTTTGGAGATTAGAACTCAAACCAAGAACTCCATAAAAGAGTTGGGTAAGTGGTCGGTTTGAATTATATAGTTGCTAAAACTTGTAAAAATCATTAAAAATCACGCATAACTCGGATTTAAGCATGTAACACCTTTTTGGAATCATTGGGATATACTCTACAAGTTGTTGTGATGACCATGATGCGAGTAAGAATTTAAATAGATCAAATATCTGACTTTTAGACCTGTATGATTTCTTTATATATATAAAAACATGTTGGTCCCTAAAGGGTCTACAAGAGTCCAATCAATAGTAAACAGTTTGTAGAAGGGGGGGGGGGGGTTGAATACAAACACACACAGATTTTGGTTTTTAAATGAGTTTATAGAAAATAAACAAATTTACAGTTACAAGCGGAGTAAGAACAAGTTTAACACCTATTCTATTGTAACTAAGAAACACTAAGTTTGATGCACAAGAAGATGAAAGAAAGAATAAAGAGTGTTTAGGTTAGACAGAAGCATGCATTTTTATGAAGAAGATATCTCCATATTATTTATACCCGTTTGCATTTAATGCAAGACAAAAGGTATATGCCACGTGTCAAGCTTGGATAGGAAGCTTGTCCTTGCTAATAAGACAGCCATGCTTTTGGCCGAATATGAACAGTACCGTATCAGATATGATGGGGACATAAGAGACAAGTCGTACGTCCTTTTCTGATATGGTTCTAGGTTTGACTTTTGTGCATCGAGGATAAGATCAATCTTTAATCTTGCAAAGGAAGCTTCATTTGATCGCTGATACTGAATATTCAAGGATGAACTTCAGTATCGCTGAAGCTTCACAAGACTTCACACTTTGAGTAGACAATCGCTGCTATCGCTGAACCGCTTCAGTTCACTTAGCTGATTATCTCTTTCTTCAGCTAGGGTCTTTGACTTTCGTTGAATGGTCTTCTGGTGTGATAGCTGATCTTCAGATCTTCAGAGATAAGCTTGTTGTTCCTTGATCTTCAGCGATCGCTGATAGTTATCAGCGTGTGCTATCGCTGAATATGAACATAAGCTTATACAATGGAATTTCACCAAGTATAAAGGGAATAATATTCAAATCATTTAATAGGAGTTATGATCAACAATCTCCCCCTATTTGATTATGATTAAGCAACATAGGAAAATTGCTTTAAGAGACTAGTAAGGACTTAGGAAACATTTAAAGAAAGTTTTCTAAGTACTAATCTGTAAAGTCTTTTTCAGCTATTCTACTATCTGAATTGAGTTTCATTTATAAGGATATGAAAGCACAATTTTTACAAGTAAATAAGCTTAAAGTACATTCACTGATTAACTTTTCAGAGTGAAAGATCAGTGAGTGAAGATAGTTTAAAGAAAATAGAACTCTTATGTTCATTGTCCCTTTTACTGTTTTCAGGGATCTTTTCAGTACTAGGATGGAGTAAAGTACTCTGATTGGGTTTCATTAAATATAATCTGAAGAAATTACAAGGAAATGAAATTACAATAATAAAAGTAAAGTACTTGTACACTGAAGAAATATTACAAAGATAATAGAAATCTATAACTAGTCAGAGATATTCTCGTTTCGTCTTTGTAATTCATTCTCATAAAGTGTCTTCTGTCGATTCATCAGAGGGGTATCTGATCAGCAGCGCCAAAGCATGATCTTTATGAGAGAGGATGGGGCTTTGCGAATCTCTTGGTTTCTGAAGAGTGCTAAGAATTCTTCATTATCCAAGAATACCATACCAGGTTCAGGCACTGAGATGATTTCATCTTCTTCATATCTTCGGTCTTGAGGGAGAGAGGTACAAAGCATTGATATATCAGGGAGCTCAAGATGACCAAGATTGCTTTGATAATCAAATTTAGTTTCATGCTCATTCTTAGAACTTGAACTACCTTCAGCAGTTGATCTTTTCTTCTTAGATGATTCAGGGAGAGGGGGAACTTGCACATGTTGTGACATTCTTTGCAGCAACTGATCCATCACACTATCCACCACATCCTTGAATTTGGATTTGGAACCCTGAATGGCATCTCTGATTTCTAACCATTCAGTGTATCCATAAATTCTTAAGAACTTGGATTCTTCCCTCTGTGTTCTGTTTGTCCTTGTCATTCTTACATATGCCTTTGGACCACCTCTGTTGGAGTGTCGCCCTTGGATAGTTGCATGAATGATTTTGGCTTCAGATTTTCGAAATTTGAGTCTGCCAGTGCACCAATCAAGCTCTTTGTCTTTCTGCATAGTGGCTTCAGCGGATAGTGCACTTAGAATCTTCTATTGAGCAAGAATCGAATCTACAATCAAATTTTCTTGTGCAAGTTCTCTGTGTGCAAGCGCTTCAGCGACCCTTTCACTCTTTTTCAGTTGATCTTTGGCCGCCTTATCTCTTGCAGAGTCTTCTCTGAGCAATTTCCTTGCTAAAGCAAGATCATTCTCAGTTTGCTTTATTTCCTCATCCCTGATTCTTTGAGCTTCCAATGCTTGTTCTCTCTCTTCTCTAGACATAAAGTAGAATTCATCTACCATCCTTATTGGTACGGCTTCAATGGGTTTAGCTTCAGGCACCCTTATTCTTCTAGCCTCGAATTCCCTAAGGAATTTTATTCGCCTTTCTTCTTCTTCAGGCTCGCTTATGATTGGCTTTTGAACGCGACGCCTGGGAATAAGGCCCTCTTTTTCTTCAGAGTCAGTTTCTATTATGTACATAAACTGCTCTTCAGAGGAAGGTTCCTTCCATGAAGTTGAGTCCTTGGGGGGACAGGGATCACTGAGGGAAGGAGAGGAGGAAATAGTATTGTCAGAGAGAGTTTTTGTAGGTGAAGGAGGTGTGGGGGTTTAGAGAGAGGAGTTATGAAAGGGATAAGAGGAAGAGATACCTCATGAGTGGTCTCCCCCTCAGATATAGGGATAGTGGCATCCAGATCTACCACTTCTTTTCCTTTGCCTGAGGGACCGGATTGTCCCTGAGAGGGATGTGGTCCGTCCCCCAAGGGCTCTTGATGAGCGACTCCAGGCCTTTACAATCTGAAGTGCTCTAAGGCACTTCCATTGTCATTGTCGTCTTCATCATCATCCATCCCCCCATAGTGAGGGATAGGTTCTTCATCTACTTCTTCTTCTTCGTCTTCATCTTCATCAGCATCATCTTCTTCAGGTTCAGTTTGCTGGATGTATGGAGAAATTCTCTCTCCAAGGAACCTCTGGTTATGCTCCGAGATGAGTTCATCAGCGAACACTTTGGCACATCTCTCCCCCTCAATGTTATCAGGAGGTAGACAATGCACCATCAGAGTGCGAACATTCGTCTGAACGTCCTTGAGCTTCGCATCATTATCTTGAAGCGTGGTCCGATCAGCAGCGTTGAAAGAAGAGGAACTGGCCTCAGAGAGCTTGGTGAGCATCTACATCATATCAGATTGAGTCTTTTGAATAGACTCAAGGACGTTTTCTTGAGCAGCAACCTGTTGCTCCAGGCTTGTCAGGGTCTGATGAAAGGCCCTGTTATCCTCTTTTAGGCAGAAAACATCAGAGATGAGGTTTTTGACGTTCGTCTTGATCGATGGAGTTCCAACGATCCGTTTGAAGATCAGTTCAGCGGACGTCTGAAGATTGTCCACCCTAGCCCTTGTGAGAGCACATTCCCTGACCAAATAGTCAATTGCAGGGAATGTAGGGTTGGGAAGGACAATGGGAGGTAGCTCAGTGACTGGAGTGGGAAGCTTGGGAGTGGCCATCTCTTGCTTCACGTCTCTGAGCCGGGCAGCGCTGGGAGGACCCTGAGGAGACTTCCCCATATCCTTGCTGAGGGGAGGAGCGCTGGTGGTGGTGGTCAACGTCGCTGAAGTTGGAAGAGAAGCGACACCTGATGATAACATAGATAAAGATGCCAAAAACACATCCGGATTAGAAGATGGATGAAAAAATGTATGTTTCTCCCTGAGAGTATCATGAGGATTACTCTTAGGGACCACATTTGCAGAGGCAGTGTCATGAGGATCACTGACCAGTGTCTTAAAGTATCTGAGAGAGATACTCTGAGGTCCTTGTAATTTGGCCTTCCAAAACTCAGATTGTCTAAACAATATTGAGGTTTGGACTGCGTGCAATTCAGCATTTTCAGAGATAGGGACAACTATCGCTGAGTCACTTGCTGAGGTGAGGACCAAAGAAGAGGAGATAGAAGTAGATAAGAAGGTAGTGAGAGTAGTACGTGATCCAGCTTCAGCGGAGCCGACTAAAACACCCTCAGTGACCGGAGTCGTTGATGATGTAGGTAGTGCTGATGAAGCAACAACGGTTGAGAAGACCGTTGAAGTGGCTAAGATTTTAGGTGGTGTTGGTAGTACACCAAAATCAGAGAGAGTGGTCTTTTGAGAGACCATCTTCTTTGGCTTCTTGAGTTTGATTGCGATGGTCTTTTTATGACCATCGGTTGGTTGCTTCCTATTAATAGCGGCAGTAGTGTCTGGGTTGCTCGCTGTTGGGTTGGACAACGAGGTGGACACTGGAAGAGGGGCTCTGATCACTTGCAGCAAGTAGGGCGTGAAAGGAGCATCACCTGGACGTTCTTCAATGTCCAAGGATTTCTTCCCTACTACAGAGAAGGGATGACGGGATGTCTGGTGGCGGCCCTGATGCGACTGACCATGTCGCTGAAGATGTAGTCAGCGTAGTTGAGGTTGTGGCCGGTGCAGAGGGAGTAGGCAAGGTCTTGAAAGTGCTTACTCGCTTGGTCGTGCGAGCCGATCTTCGACCCAAGGCATTGGATCACCTGGGTGAAGATATATTGCCAGCGAGCAGGTAGCCTTTTCTTCTCTACCTTGGAACCCACCGTCTTCAGAGAGGGATTCTCCCAAGCATATCTAATTGAATCCAAGAATGCATCGATTTGCATCTTAGTGGGTTCAGCGCCCTATTGTTGATTCTTTGTGCGTACAGGGAGACGAAGAGCCTTCCTGAGAAACCCAACAGTGAAAGAGAAGAAACCAAGATCTGGAATCTTGAATCCAATAGAAGGGAGTTCGGTTCCTTTATCAGTTGTCAACATGGTACAGTGAGCCGTGTACCATAGAGCTTGGAGATGAGAAGAGACGCCCACTGGGTTGTGGACGAAAGCGTACATCAGTGGGCACTCCTTGATGAAGGTCGCTCCTTCAGCGAATTGAGGGCGGTCTGCAGGGATCTCCACCAATGCAATGTAGTTGCAGGACTTGAAGACGGCTCTTTCCAAAGGAAAATGGCAGGTTGGTGCAGCGACCAAGGTGGTGTCTTCAGCAGCAGAGGTTGCAGCGGTCTTACTGTGGGAAAGATAGCAACACCAAAGAGGTAAATCATGGTTTTATACATAAATGTATAAACCAGAGTTTGGTATAAAGAATACCAAATGTAAGATCAAAGAAACAAGTATTTTGATGAACAATATCAAAATGCTTGTTATAAGCAATATAATGAAAGATTTATTATTAAAAAAATGCGTAGGTGAATAAAAATGGACAAAATTTTAATAATAAAGTCTTCTGTTCTAAGGAAAGAACTTAGAACAGGGTTTTTATAAAGGAAAACCTTTTAAGTTTGATCCAGATTATTTTTATTTTTGTTTCTAAGAAATGTTTTTATATCATTTATAGAGTTTTAAGGAGAAGAAGAAGTGAAACAAGAAGTTTCCAGTCATAAGTAAAGGTTTAGATCAAATCTTAGATGATTTCGAGAAGAAAAACACACAAATGCGTGTTCTTGGTGTTCTTGAGAAAACTTGAAGATTGGAAAGTTTCTTTTGCCTTTAGGAGAGTTATGAAAGCGGAAGGAATAAAGTAAGGCAAAAGAGATGCTTAAATAGCAAGAGGAGAGAGAAAGAAAGGAGTGCTAAACGACGGTTTTAGCTTTTTGAAAAAGAAATGATGACCTGGCGCACGTTCCAAGAAAGGAGTTAGAATGGAAACGTCGCGGTCCGTCGTGTGTCAGAAAAAGGTCTGACGTGTCCTTTTCTTTATTTTTAAAAGATTATAATGATAATTATCCATAAGGAAGGTTTATCATTATTAATTTTAGAAAAATCTTCATCACTAATAATAAAGGATTTTGAGTGAGAAGTTTTAAATTTAGGAGAGTCATTCTTTGATGAGAAAAGATATTAAAGAGTGATAAAAATTAGAAGATAATACCTGAGGAGATGGCCCAGATATCGCTGAATCAGAGTTCAGAGAATGGAAAGTTTGAAAGCTTTATTTGTATCCCTTGTTGGTCACTGAATAATAAATTATTCAGCGTTCAACATACCAAGTTCGCTGATGAGTAGATTGAATCTAGTTTCATCAAGAGGCTTGGTGAAAAGATCAGCTAGCTGATATTCAGTAGGTACAAAATGGAGCTCAACTTCACCATTCATCGCATGATCTCTGATAAAGTGATATCAGATCTCAATGTGCTTGGTTTTGGAGTGAAGTACAGGGTTGTTGGCAATTGCAATAGCACTAGTACTATCACAATAGATAGGAATTTTAGAGAGCTTGAGATTATAGTCTCTTAGTTGATTTCTCATCCAAAGGATTTGAGCACAACAACTACCAGCGGCTACATACTCAGATTCAGCGGTGGAAGTGGACACTGAGTTTTGCTATTTACTTGTCCAACTTATTAACTTTCCACCTAGTAGCTGACACCCTCCAGTGGTGCTCTTTCTATCTATCTTACAACCTGCAAAGTCACTGTCAGAGTAACCAATAAGATCAAATCCTGAGCCTTTGGGATACCAGAGACCAAGATTTGGAGTTCCTTTCAGATATCTGAAGATTCGCTTTACAGCGATTAGATGGGATTCCTTCGGTTCAGCCTGATACCGAGCACAGAGACAGGTAGCGTACATGATGTCTGGCCTACTCGCTTTAAGATACAGCAGAGATCCAATCATTCCTCGATAGCCAGTGACATTTACTGGTTTTCCATTGGGATCCTTGTTCAACGCCAGAGGAGGCGCCATAGGGGTTTTCATCGCTGAGCACTGATTCATGTCGAATTTATTCAGCATGTCTTTAACATATTTGTTTTGACAAATAAAAATTCCTTTGTCAGATTGCTTAATCTGCAAACCTAGAAAATATGTTAGTTCACCCATCATACTCATTTTATATTGTTTTTGCATTCTTGCAGCGAAACGAGTGCAAAGTTTGTGTCTTGTGGAACCAAAGATAATGTCATCAACATATATCTGAGCGAGAATAGTATGACCTTTATATTTTCTTATAAACAGGGTTTGATCAATTTTTCCACGAACAAATTTTTCTTTAAGAAGAAATTTTGAAAGAGTATCATACCAAGCTCTAGGAGCTTGTTTTAACCCTTAAAGTGATTTTTAAAGTTTAAAAACATAACCAGGATGGTTAGGGTCTGAGAAACCAGGGGGTTGTTCAACGTAAATTTCCTCGCTGAGTTTTCCGTTTAGAAAAGCACTTTTAACATCCATCTGAAAAACTTTGAAGTCTTTATGGGCAGCATAAGCTAAAAAGAGTCTTATGGCTTCTAAACGAGCAACAGGTGCAAAGGTCTCATCATAGTCAATTCCTTCTTCCTGTCTATAACCTTGAGCAACAAGTCTAGCCTTATTGCGAATTATAGTCCCGTTTTCATCTAGCTTATTTCTGAAAACCCATTTGGTTCCTATGACAGTTTTATCAGAGGGTCTTGGAACAAGATTCCAAACTTTATTTCTACGAAATTCAATTAGTTCTTCTTGCATGGCTGAAACCCATCTAGGATCAGAGATAGCTTGATCTATCTTTTTAGGTTTAGAGAGAGAAATGAATTTAACATAAAGACAGATATTACCTGTACCTCTACGTGTTTTGATACCTGCAGTGGGATCACCAATAATTTGATTTATTAGATGATTTGCAGTCCATCGCTGAGCTGGTGGTTGAGGAGAGAGATCAACAGCAGATTCAGCGACTTGTTCTTCAGGTTCTGGAATAGGACTTGTTTCAGCAACAGGTACTTCATTTAGAATCAATTCAGGGGATTGATTTTCAGATCTAGTTTGGTTATTCACTGAGGAATTTCCAAGAGAGGAATCAGTAATAGGAATCTGATTCAGAGAAGTAACATTCATTCCTGAAGATGGATGATTGTCACTTGAAGAATTTACAGGGATTTCATAATCACATTCTTCAGCAGGAGGTTGATTGCTGAAATAAGTTTCAGGTTCCCCATAATGAGATTTCATCCAGGCATTCAATTATTCATCATCCTCATGAGAATGAGATGCATGAATGGGACGAGATTCATCAAGGTTAACGTGCATGGATTCTTCAACATGTTGTCTTCTTTTGTTGAAGAGTCTAAAGGATTTAGATACAGAGGAGTATCCAAAAAATATACCATCGTCAGCTTTTGGATCAAATTTACCCAAATGATCTTTGTCATTCAGAATGTAACATCTACATCCAAAAATGTGGAAATATTTCAGAATAGGTCTTCTCCCATGAAATAATTCATAGGGGGTCTTCTTAAATCTTTTAACTATCAAGGATCGATTTTGAGTGAAGCACGCTGTACTGACTGCTTCGGCCCAGAATTGAGTGGGTAGATGCGATTCGCTGAGCATTGAGCGAGCCGCTTCGATGATAGTATGATTTCTTCTTTCAGCAACACCATTTTGCTGAGGAGTTCTCACTGAGGAGAAGTTGTGAGAGATACCTCTTTCTTCAAAGAAGTTTACCAGAGTACTGTTTTTGAACTCAGTGCCACGATCACTTCTTATGGAAAGAACAATTAGATTGTTCAAAACTTCCATTCTTTTGATAAAAGAAATTATCATTTCAGGGGTATCACTTTTGGATCGAAGGAAGAACACCCATGTGTATCTGGAGTATTCATCAACAATCACTAAAGTGTATTTCTTCCCAGAGATAGATTGGACATTGACAGGTTCAAATAGATCCATGTGGAGTAGCTAAAGAGGAGCGGTTACTGAAGAAACTTGCTTTGACCAGAAGGAGGCTTTTGTCAGCTTTCCCTTCTCATACGCTGAACAAAGAGATTCCTTTGTAAAGGTATGATTTGGGAGGTCTCTGACTAGGTCTTTTTGAGACAATTCATTTATTGTCTTAAAGTTGAGGTGAGAGAGTCTTTTATGCCATAACCAGTTTATGTCAGTGGATGCTTTAGAGATAAAGCACATGTTCTCGGAGTGAGAACTATTCATATTTATGACATATACATTTTCCACTCTTTTGCCTGTAAGGGCAAGCTTATCATTTCCGTCAGTGACAGCACATCTATTCTTTAAGAATAGAACTTTGAAGTCTTTGTCACATAACTTACTAACGCTCAAGAGATTGTGCTTTAGTCCCTCAATGTAGGCAACACGAGAAAACGATGTGGCTCCGTTGGATAGAATTCCATAACCTTTAGTGTATCATTTGCCATTTCCACCAAAGGTCACTGATGGACCAGCTTCTTCTTTGTAATCAGAGAGCAGATATTTTATGCCAGTTATGTGCCTAGAGCATCCGCTATCAAGATAACAGATACCTTTGGCACTCTGTATACAACAAAAGATTAATTGTTTAAAGGTACCCATATTACTATGGGTCCTGCTTGGTTAGATAGAGGATTGGCGGAGGAGCTACTAGCTGAAGAACTCTCTTTAGTGGATATCTTCACCTTTGGTGGTTTTGCAACTTTGGTGGATTTCACTCTTGCTGATTTATCAGCTTGAGCTACTTTCTTTCCATGAGCTAGTTTATCAGCTCTAGTAGCATTAGGACATTTGCTTGCAATGTGGGTAGTTTCACCACGGTGATAGCATTTCCTATACTTAAAGGGTTTGGAAATCAGAGAGGGAGCTGGAAATTTCTCAGGGATAGGTCCAACAATTCCTTTATCCATGGTCCTTGGAGGTATAATAACCTTTTCAGGGTTAGGAGTGAGATCGATTTTAATTCTGGGGGTTGGTCTCTGAGAAAAGTCAGGGACCTTCTTCCCAGTTTTTTGAAGTTTTCTCTAAGGACTTCTTGTTCCTAACTTGAGTTTTCTTATTCTTAGGAACTCGATTAAGAAACTCGTTCTTGATCACTTTCTTAGAATTAAACATAGAAAGCTTCTCTTTAGAAGAGGAAGAAGAAGTTGAAGAAGAAGGATCAGGGATAGAAGAGACAAACATTCCAAATTTGAGCATGGAACGATCATTCTCTGATTCTTCCTTTTCAGGGTTATAGCCTAACCCATTTCTTACTTTCATATGTATTTGAGCATTGATGATCTCATTGACTTTATCAGAAGCCTTACACCATCCTTCGATGGTTTCCGTTTCAGTCTTGATATCAGCAATAGCCTTTTCCCTATCAGCAATAGCTTGTTGTTTCTCGATGCTTATTGTTTGATTTGCGAAGACTTGGTCCTTGAGAGATTCCTCAATTTTAGAAAGTTCTTTGATTCTTATATGGAAATTTTTTAATTGTTCAGATAAGTCAGTGTTAATTCTCTCGGCCTTAATTTTTTCCATTTATAGCATCGAGAGCCGATAAGTTATCACTTTCAGAAGGTAAAGAGATAGAATGAATAGTTACCTGAGTAGAAGGAGACTCAAAGGAAGAAGTCTCAGTGAATTCTTCAGTGTCCCTAATTCTTGCCAGTAGATAGAGGAAGGCAAGATCTTCTTCATCTGAACCAGACTCTTCAGAGGTCTTGGCCCAGTCATCTTCAGCATCCCAATCAACTTCTTCAGCGACAAGCCTTTGCCTTTTTGCTGGTGTTTCTTCAGATCCTTGTATTTGTTTTTCAATTTTAAATACTTCTCCTTTTTATTAGAGGTCTGGGAGGTAGTGGGAGCTGCAACTTTCTTCGACCTGCATTCACTGGCAAAGTGACCCTTTCGCTGACAGTTGAAGCATATCGCGGGCAACGTTTTTTGCTTTTCAGAGTCAGAGAGGTTAGAAGGTTTTCGAAAATTGCTCTTTCTAGCAAATCTTTTAAAGTTATTAATTGACATTTTAAAATAGTTTTAAGAAAGAAATATTTTAAAGATTTAAGAAACACACACTGCTCTGATACCACTTGTTGGTCCCTAAAGGGTCTACATGAGTTCAATCAATAGTAAACAGTTTGTAAAAGGGGGGGGGGGGTGAATACAAACACACACAGATTTTGGTTTTTAAATGAGTTTATAGAAAATAAACAAATTTAAAGTTACAAGCGGAGTAAGGACAAGTTTAACACCTATTCTGTTGTAATTAAGAAACACTAAGTTTGATGCACAAGAAGATGAAAGAAAGAATAAAGAGGGTTTAGGTCAGACAGAAGCATGCATTTTTATGAAGAAGATATCTCCATCTTATTTATACCCGTTTGCATTTAATGCAAGACAAAAGGTATATGTCACGTGTCAAGCTTGGATAGGAAGCTTGTCCTTGCTAATAAGACAGCCATGCTTTTGGCCGAATATGAACAGTACCGTATCAGATATGACGGGGACATAAGAGACAAGTCGTACGTCCTTTTCTGACATGGTTCTAGGTTTGACTTTTGTGCATCGAGGATAAGATCAATCTTTAATCTTGCAAAGGAAGCTTCATTTGATCGCTGATACTGAATATTGAAGGATGAACTTCAGTATCGCTGAGGCTTCACAAGACTTCACACTTTGAGTAGACAATCGCTGCTATCGCTGAACCGCTTCAGTTCACTTAGCTGATTATCTCTTTCTTCGGCTAGGGTCTTTGGCTTTCGCTGAATGGTCTTCTGGTGTGATAGTTGATCTTCAGATCTTCAGAGATAAGCTTGTTGTTCCTTGATCTTCAGCGATCGCTGATGGTTATCAGCGTTTGCTATCGCTGAGTATGAATAGAAGCTTATACAATGGAATTTCACCAAGTATAAAAGGAATCATATTCAAATCACTTAACAGGAGTTATGATCAACAAAACATGTGATTTTTATAAATTTAAGCTAAAAATGGTTTTACAACCCGTATGAGTGATTCTTAGTGGACTGAATATGATGGATTGAATGTGTTAGTAGAATAGATATACTAATATATAGATCATGTATGGGTTATTTAGGTGTCACGCCGGTCGAAAGAGCCATTCGGAGGCTAGATTCGTCTGAATTTGACAAAGGCTAGTTCAAGTAGATTTTACTGGGTGCACGTCAAACGTATGTGTTTTCATAATTGATTCATGTTAATTGACAATTATGTGGTATTTACTTGATGTATGAAAATATGATATTTAGTTGAGTAGAATTAAATTACTTTACTGAACATATGAGATATGTTGAGTGGTTATACATATTGACGAAAGACATAGAACGTGGGGCGTTCGTTGGAAGATGTTTAAAACCGAGGGCTGGGAGCCCGGATAAGTGGCTAATAGGCATGAGGCCCGGAGGGCCAAGTATATACACTTACCTGGGAGGTCAATTGATGTATGTACACCGACCTGGGAGGTCAAATGACATGTCTAAATTAGCCAACGGTATAGATGAGTTGCTTTATGCTCCCTCATCAACTGGTTATGGTAGGACTCTTCTACCTAGATTATTGATGGCAATAATTAGGAAGTTGATATTATGAGGGATTAATTGAGGGAAATATGGCATAGGAAACTAATGCCTTTATTGATTGTCGGTAAAAAGTGATTGCTTAAATTTCATTTTTATTAGTATTTACAAATCATACATCTTATTGGAAATACGAATCAGCTCGTTTTATTTATATAAATGTTTGTAATATAAACTCTTGAACTCATCGGGCATAAGCCTGACTTGTTTTGTTTGTTGACGTGTGTCCCAGGACCAGCAGGTGCTAGTGATGGCAGTAAGAAATACTAGTACTTAACCTAGCAGGATGGTGCAAATTTTTTTTGTAGCGGATGTATTTTTGGAAAGTTATATGAGCATCATCCTAGTAACTAGTCATATGTTCGTAAATTAGCCCAGTTATGTGGGCATTTTGTATATATAGTCTTTTGGGATTTCGTTATATATAAATGTAAACAGGTTATAAAATGGCATATTATGATTTTACGAACGGGTCATGCCGAAATTTCGTTAGATTTCTTTATGAAATTTTAGGGTGTTACAAGTTGGTATCAGAGCGATGGTTTAAGGGAATGAGGTTAAGTGAAGCTAGTATTACACCTAGGATCAAGTGATTAGGCTTAAGAAATAACTTGGGGTCGTTGGAAAATGGGTATGTTCATGATAAGTGTTATCTTGAGATCTTTAATAGGAAAGTTGGCAGTTAAGGAATATCCATATGTCTTGATATAGGGCATATAAGTTGCGTAATTTTTGTTATATATATGCATGTACCTAATTTTTCGACGATCGTTGTCATGTTTTATTGCATTACAAATTGCAAGTATATGTGACTGGAAAGTTTTGTATTGATAAGTGTTATTACTTTGTGTTACTAATGAATGGTAAACACAAGGAGTTAGCAGACAAAAGAAAAGGATGTGCAGGAGTCTAGTAGAACTACAACAAATAAATTACCGTCCCCGATTATTCCAGAACCAAGTGCTTCTACAAATTTGATCGGGACCTCTCATCCTAAAGCAGAAGGCACAGGCATTCTGAGAATCCAGAGACAAACTTCTAAGATACCTTATTTGCCAAATTGAAGAAATTCATGAAAACAGGTTTAGAAAGGCAGGAAGAATTTATTTTGAAAAGAGTAGAAGAGAGAGTTATGGCTGCTGGAATCCATCCTGAAAAGGTTGCTGAAAATGTGATTCCTAACGCTGGTGGGGTCGAGAAAGTAACTATAGGTATAGGTTTGCAGGTGGAAGGTGAGAAATCGTCAAAAGAAGTGTACATTTAATGCTTTTATCGGATGCAGACTGCTAGAGTTTGCAGGCAGTGATGATCCCTTGGTTTGTATGCGATGGGTACGAGGAATTGAGCAAGCTTTTGAAGCTAGTGAGTGTGATGGTCAAAAAAGAGTTCGATTTGCATCACAAATGCTACGAGACGAGGCTTTAGATTGGTGGAATATTACACGACAAACGTTGGGACCTGCTATCACTAAAATGTTGACTTGGGATATGTTTACCATGAAGTTAAAAGAAAGATATTGCAATGAAAGAGCCAAAGACAAAATGGAGGATGAGTTCAGACATCTTGAGAAAGGAAATCAGTCGGTAGCTGAGTATGCACGGGTGTTTACAGAGAAATTAATTTTTTTGGGACACATAGCACCAGATGAAAGGTCAAAGATAAAATTCTTTCTTAAAGGTCTTCCCATTGAAATGAAGACAAAAGTTCGAAGAAGTAAAGTATCTACCCTTCATAAAGCAATTGAAGAAGCACAGGTATTGGAGGATGATCTAAAGCACGCAAATAAAGTACAAAATGTTGTATTGGGTGAAAAACGCAGATGGGAGACACCTTCAGGTAGCTCAAAGAAACTCCAAACGAAATCAGTGTTATGCTTTGATGACAAGCAGACGGTAAAGCAGTGTTCAAAGTGCAATAGAAGACACCTCGGGGATTGCAACAGTTATCAGCAGGTTTGTTTTCATTGTGGAAAGCCGGGTCATTACAGTCGAGATTGTCATTGTCAGATTTCCATTAAGTGCTTTCATTGTGGAGAGTCGGAACACCTTCGGCGGGATTGCCCAAAATTGAAAAATGTAGAAAAGGGGAAAACAACAAGTACTTCTCAAAAGAAAGAGACTCGGGTACCGGGTAGAGCATTTCAGATGACGGCAGAAGTAGCTCGAGGTGTAGCTGATGTAGTCACGGGTACATTCTTAATCAATTTTATACCTGCATGTGTATTATTTGATTCAGGAGCCAATCTTTCATTTGTTTCCATAAACTTCTGTGAGCGGTTTGATGTGTCGGCTAACATATTACCAGAAGCGTTAGTGGTTGAGACAGCTAATGGATGGAGTGTGTTAGTACGAGAAGTTTATGACTGTTGCACAATTGAAATTGAGGGTATTTTGTTTCCAATTTGCTTGTTACCTATGACGATAGGGGGTTTGATGTAGTGATAGGCATGGATTGGTTATCTGAACATGGATTCGATATTTTATGTTCAAGAATAATGCTTTCCATTCCGAGACCGGGTGGAGATACAGTATTGCTATATGGGGATAAGCGAAAGGGTGATATAAGGATCATCTCTGTAAAGAAAGCACGAAAATGCCTTCGTAAAGGTTGTTCATTTTTGGCATACATTGTGGATGCAAAAATTGAAAAGAAGAATATTGAAGATATTCCGGTTGTATGTGAATTCCCTGATGTGTTCCCCGAAGACTTGCCCGGTTTGCCACCCGACCGACAGGTGGAGTTTCGCATAAACCTGGTTCCCGGGGCAGCACCAATAGCTCGGTCTCCATATCGTTTAGCTCCATCAGAAATGAAGGAAATGATGACTCAACTGCAAGAATTGCTCGATAAAGGTTTCATCCGACCTAGTTCCTCGCCATGGGGTGCTCCAGTGTTGTTTGTAAAGAAGAAAGATAGCACGTTGAGAATGTGTATTTACTACCGCGAACTGAACAAAGTGAATATCAAGAATAAGTATCCTCTTCCTCGTATTGATCATCTATTTGATCAACTACAAGGAGCTAGTTGTTTCTCGAATATTGATCTTCGATCGGGTTATCACCAGTTGAAGGTGCGACAGGAAGATGTTGCTAAAACTGCTTTTAGGACTAGGTACGGTCATTATGAGTTCCTCGTTATGCCTTTCGGTTTGACGAATGCTCCTGCCGCATTTATGGATTTAATGAACCATGTTTGTCGCCCATTTTTAGCAAATCAGTTATAGTATTCATTGATGATATCCTTATTTACTCCAAGACCGAGAAGAAACATGAAAGATATGTGCGGGAGATTCTCGATTTATTGAGACGAGAAAACTCTATGCAAAGTTTTCTGAATGTGATTTTTGGTTATTAGAAGTGCAGTTTCTGGGCCATGTAATATGCAAAGAGGGTTTGAAAGTAGACCCATCCAAGATAGAGGCGGTGATGGGTTGGGAAGCTCAAAAAAGTCCTACAGAGATAAGAAGTTTTCTGGGATTGGCTGGTTATTACCGTAGATTCATATGGGACTTCTCAAAGATTGCTTCACCACTGACCGCTTTAACTAGAAAGAATGTGAAATTCGTATGGACGGAAAAACATACAAATGCCTTTGAGATATTGAAGCAAAGATTATGTGAGGCACCTGTATTATCCCTACCGGAAAAGTCTGAAGACTTCATGGTATACAACAATGCTTCTAGATCTGGATTGGGTTGTGTTCTACTAATGCAATGAGGCAAGGTAGTTGCTTATGCTTCTATACAACTAAAAAACATGAGAAAAAAATATTCGGTGCATGATTTAGAGCTAGCTGCTATTGTTTTTGCACTCAAGTTATGGAGACATTACTTATATGGTACCCATTGCATCATCTATACAGATCATAAAAGTCTCAAGTACGTCTTCGAACAGAAAGAACTCAATATGAGGCAAAGACGTTGGTTAGTGTTGATCAAAGATTATGATTATGAAATCAGGTACCACCCTGGGAAAGCTAACGTAGTTGCAGATGCGTTGAGCCGTAAAGAGCGAGGTGGCGAGGTATTGGTCAAATTTAATAAAATTGAAGTCATCTCAAGCTTGATTGAAAGGATTAAAGCAACACAAAAGGAAGCTTTATTAGCAGAAAACTTGAAAGATGAAGTCGTGATAAAGCAACAATCTTTACTAGAAGAAGATAGCGGGGGTTTAAAGCTATTTAGAGGAAGAATTTGGGTGCCAAAGATCCAAGGTACTCGAAATCTATTATTAGAAGAAGCACATAAGTCAAAGTATTCTATTCTCCCAGGAACACCAAAATGTGTCGAAATATGAAGTTACACTACCGGTGCCTGTCATGAAACTTGACATAGAAAAATATGTTGAGAAGTGTGTGACATGCTTACAAGTAAAAGCTGAACATCAAAGACCATACGGTAGCCTACAACCGTTGGTTATACCAGAGTGGAAGTGGGATCATGTTACCATGGATTTCGTGATGGGTTTACCTAAGACGCTGAAGGGCCATGATGCTATTTGGGTGGTGGTAGACCGATTGACGAAAAGCACACACTTCTTACCAATGAAAGAAACTTGGTCAATGGACAGATGGGCCAAGTTATACATCGATGAAGTGATTTCAAGACATGGAGTGCCATTAACCATTGTCTCTGACAGAGACAGTCGATTCACTTCCAAGTTTGGGGATGGACTACAACGAGAATTAGGCACAAGAGTGAATTTGAGCACTGCCTACCATCCTCAAACCGATGGACAAAGTGAGAGGACAATTCAGACTCTCGAGGATATGTTACGTTCTTGTGTATTTGATTTTAGTGGGAGTTGGGACGTGCACTTACCATTGGTTGAATTTGCATATAACCATAGCTATCACTCTAGCATCGGTATGGCACCGACTGAAGAACTTTACCGGCGAAAATGTAGAACACCCGTTTGTTGGTTAGAAGCTGGAGAGAAGTAATTTGCAGGCCTTAAGATTGTACAAGAAACTGCAGACAAAGTAAAGGTGATTCGTGAACGTCTTAAAGTTTCACAGGGCCGACAAAAGAGCTATGCAGATCAAAAGACACGACCAATAGAGTTTCAAGTGGGAGATAAAGTCATGTTGAAAATGTCTCCTTGGAAAGGGGTGATCAAATTCGGGAAGCATGGGAAACTCAACCCCCATTTTCTTGGGCCTTTCACAATGTTAGAAACGATTGGATCCCAAGCCTACCGATTAGAGTTACCAACAGGATTGCATGGCATTCATGACACTTTCCATGTATGCTATCTGCGAAGAAGAAAATGTTATCCTGTTATCGAAAATTCAAATAACTGATAAAATGCGATTTATTGAAGAGTCGGAGGTGATATTAGATCGAAAGACAAAGAAGTTGCGCCGGAAAGAGATTGGGATGGTTAAAGTACAGTGGAAACATCGGCGGGGTTCAAACATCACATGGGAGCCAGAAACCGAAATGAAATTACGCTACCCACAATTGTTTGAGTAGTCAAGATTTCGGGGACGAAATCTCTTTTGACAGAGGGAAAATTATAACATCTCATGTTTTGGAAGGAGGTTGTAGTAAAATAAAAAAAATGAAATGAAATGATGATGAAAGATTTTGTCTATTAACCCAAGCCCAACCCCAACTGTCCGATTTCTTTATATATATAAAAACATGTGATTTTTATAAATTTAAGCTAAAAATGGTTTTACAATCGGTATGAGTGATTCTTAATGGACTGAATATGATGGATTGAATGTGTTGGAACCCAGATCCCTTTAAACTCAAATAATCAATCGATTCAATAAACAATATATGAGCGGAAGAAATATAAATCAATGATTATAACTAGAACAGTAATTAAATTAATAAGAACAGCATGAAGATCAAATGATAATTTGTATTGAATAATCTGAAGACCGATTACAATACGTGGGATGAAAACCCTATTTTTCTCTCAAGATCGTCGACTCTTTTACAGTGATAACTAACTCTATATACACTAGTACATAAAGAAAAGTCAATGAGCTAGCCTATCACTAAGTGACACGTCACTTGTACGACTAACAGAATTTGTTACGTACGTAAAGTGTGACTGCCATGTCATCCAAAGCATGTGAAGAAAGGTAGTTGAAATCGAGAGGGTCTTCAAGTCTCTGGGCACTTCTGGGATATAAGAGATCAGAAGATGAACTTCTGGTTTATCTTCTGAGGTTAGGGACTCATTCAGTTCTAGTTCATACTTTCATACAGAATAAGTTCTAACAATCTCCCCCTAAGTATGAATACAGAACTATGAAAGGAAATACAGAAACAGAAGTTCATTTCTTCATGATTAAACAGATACAATAAAAGAGAAGTTACAATGTAAAGATTAAAAAGTAGCGTCAGGATGGAATGTGATAATCTTGTGAAATTGATCTGTGATTTCTCTTAGCTTTATGATTGTATTAAGTTGTTTCTCCATTCTTTCTGCTATTATTCTGATTTGAGCCCCTTTAGTTGTATCATCCTTCTGGAGAGAATCATAACTTTTGATTAAGTCAACAATTCCAGCAGAATATTTGTGAGCTTCTTTTATTCTGAAGAAGCTCTTTCTCTTTGGTCGCTTGAACACTATATCATCTTCTGGTTCTGAGAGGATTTGCCCAATCGGGAGATGATCAATTCCTTCCGTTTCTTCATTTGGTGCAGAGATGCTCAAGATAGTTACTTTAAGATCAAGCCCGGTTTGAAAGTCTACCTGCTTTCCGTATTTCACAAATGCTTCCATACATTTTATGATTCTGAAGAAGGCAACTTTGTCTTGACTATCTATTCGTTGATTCATCTTATTCTTCATAAATCTTCCCAGTGGCACTAGATCAGACGGATTGATTGACAGAAGAACATTGTCACAAAAATAATGTTTTTCATTGTATGCTCTTTCCACTTCATATATCGTATACATTACTTCTGTATTTTCAAACTTTACGTGCTGAACTCTAGTTATTTTCTTGATTGGAGAGGTTGTTAAGGCATCTTTCCTCATTTGCCTATGATTCGTGAATCTTGTGTTGATATCATCACTCACTTTGTAATCACTGGCAAAATTTTGAAGCATTAGATAGACCTTGTGTTCAGTTGCTGTATACATATGCATGTGTTCAATTTCTGTTGAAGTAGGCATTTTGAAAGCATCAACTTTCCTAAGTTCCTCTTTTAATTATGCCTTCCTTCTGTCTGATATCTCTTTCTTCACTCTTTTTGCTCTAGGTCTAAGTTTAGATTGTTCAGAGATGGGAGGTTGTTCAGAGACATGTTTGTTTGGGATAGGAATTTTTGAGCTTGAGCTCTGATTTTTGGGATATTCTCTGGTTCTTGCACTGGTAGATATGGGTTTTGTTTGGGCTTCAGGTTTTGAAGGTTGTGATTGGCTAGGCTTCTGAGTTTGAACTTCTGGCTTTCTTTTATTTCCTAGAAGTTCAAGTATGAACTTTACCGTGTGTGGAACTTTGGGAAGGTGGACCAGAGTTAACAGCCAAAGGCGTTGGTGTAAGGGGTGCTTGTTTGCTTGATGATGGTGGGACAGAGGGTGCAGATCCAGAGGCCTCACCTTTGTCCTGAGTTTGGGCACTTTCAACATTTTCAAACTTTGACCTCTTCGTTGTACTCTCCCCCTTTTGAGAATTAGGATCCTAATCCTCAGACTTTTTGCGCTTGAGATCAGCTTTCTTGCAGGCTCTGGCTTCTATTGCCTTTTTCTTTGCCTCAAAGTCTGCAGAGATAGAACAAACTAAGGCAGTTAGTTTGGAGATAGAAGTATTTAAGGTAGATACCTTCTGGGGTAAGTCACTTGAGCTCGATTTATTCTTAGATACGAACTTAGAATTAATGGCATTGAATTCGTCCATTATTGCCTTCTGAAAAGATGCTAAGTCCGATTGATTAATGAGGGCAAAGGGATTTGAGGTAGAGGCTTTTGAGGGTGCCATGGCATTGATCATCTTCTAAATGTCGGCGACAAACGACCCAAATTCTGAAACAGAGATAGTAACTTCTTGTTGAGGAATATTATCTGGAATGTGGAAGATGGCTTCTGCATTAGCCTTGATACCAGCATCCAATTTGTTGAAGTGGTCAGCTGCAGAATTCTCCTGTGTATCTACAGTGTCTGTTATCAGCTTTGTAAGATTTTCCAGAGCTTTAGAACGTTCCTTTTGTGTAGTTTGAACTTGGCATATTAAGAAATTCTAGGCTTTGATCTCTGAATGAATGTTTAATTCATCTATTTGAACGGTTTGTTATAGATCCCCCAGAGATCCCTGAATTTGATAACAAATGCCTTGAACGCTGCATTTGTGACAAATTCTGGAGTGGTAACCGGTGCATCTCCAACACATGGATCCCCTAGTCTCTCGCGTTCAGAGAAGCCCTCGTTCACGCCTGGTTGGACGTTGAGCGTGGAGGGAGTTCCATCCAGTCTTCGAGGGATATTATTAATAGACACTTCTTCAGATGTTCTGACGTCATTGACTTTATCTCCAATACCAGAGGGTGGAGAGTCAATTAACGTGTTCTTACCTTGGAAAAGTCTGAAGACTCCAGTAAGTGGTGCATCCTCTTGCTGTAACCCCTCTGATAGGATTTCATCAGCTTCTACTCTAGGAGAGGGTATGGACGTACCCTCTGTATTTCCTAAGTTTTCGTTGGTCACAAAGACATAGACGTGTGTGGGGAGTGGCGAGTTCTGGGGCGACTGAACTCTTATAATTTCATCATCATCCTTTTGAGATGATGATGAAGATGGAGTGGTTTCCCCTGTTGTGCTTGATGTGGAAAGTTGAAGAATTTCTTCCACATGGTCAGGTTGAGGGTTAGGGTTTGGACTGGGTTGTCCTGTTTCAATGAGTGTAGACGTGTTGGCATCTACCTCAGCATTTGTGGGTGCCCTGGTTGGACTCAGCGAGGATCTCAAAAATGTGTCTCTGTGGACATCTTCTAAGCTCTCGTTTAATAATCTTTCGGCATGGTTAGAATCGCTCAGTTGTTCACTCTGATTATTTTCGTCCTCTAGCTCACTTGACCTCTCACTTTCTACCCTAGGCTCTAGATGCTCTGGGGTAGGTATTCTTTGTTCTAAGAATACTAGAGAGCTCCTATAAGAGATAAGATTGGGAGAGGTTGGAGTGATAAGGTTAAGCATGTACCAGGATAGTTCTCTCTGAGTGGTGTAGCCGTTATTGTCGATGGTGGGTTTGTGAGAGCTCATCGTGGAGATTTTGCAGAATGGTTGAATGAATGGTGCTTTCAAAGCAGAGATTGCTGGATAGGTGAACAGGGCTAGAAATCTAGGAAACATGAGTGCTAGTATAGCTTTTCCATTGCTCTGGTACAACACTTTTAGATGCACGACTGTCTTTATCTCTTGAAAAATCAAACTTGCAAAATCCAGAGGACGATTAAAGTACATTCCATATATGATTGTAAGGATGTTTCTGTTTGCTTGATCCACATCGGGGGTAGCTTTTTCCCCTTGAACTCGGATAACTTTGTGAGAACTTCATTGTAGCCCAGATGGTTGATGAACGCCAGCAGGGCTTCTGTTGAGGGGATTTATTCGAGATCAGGGTTAGGTGCATGTTGGCCTTCGACTTCAATGATTGGTTTGGGTAGGTGGAAGAATCTGGCTATTTTCTTCTTGGTTATTGGGATTTCAACAGCTTGCTCAGTATCGATTGGGTGACCAAAACTTCTAGATAAAGTTTCATCGTGCTTGAGGCACAGTCTCTGCCACACTTCTTGAACATAAATTTCAGGGACATTTGGGTTGGTTAGGGTTAGGGCACGGTTCAGGGAGTGGTGCTGGAGAAACTCGATCATCACTCGATAATCATTGATATATGTGTTTGGATCAAGTAGAACCTGCACATTGTTTGGTTTCAGGGGTAGACGAATAACAGGGGCGCTGTCAGTAGTGAATCGATGATTCTTTCTTCTTCTACTTGCACATTCATGATTGGGTTTTGTTCTGCCATTTGAGAATTTGGGGATTTTGAAACCGGAAGTTCCGGTTTGCAGATGCATAGTAAAATTTGGAGGTTGAAGACGGTCAAAGGTTAATTTGGGATTTCTTCGAGTTTATATAGTAAGAGTGAAAAATGAACTCGAGTGATTTTGACTATCAAGGGTTTATTTGGCTTGGGGATTGGGAACGGTTTTTAGGTGCTGACGTAAGAAATTGAGCGTGCACTCAAGCAAATGGTCGATTAATGACACATGGAGGAACTTTCTCGAGTGTATTTATGGATTAATGACGTGTGTAAGATTAGATGAGTCACTCAAGGGTTTCCCGTTGGTTTTCGTTGAGAACCGTTTCCGCTTTATTTTAAATATTCCCTCCAAAAATTAAATAAATAAAAAATCAATCAATTAATCAACAAAACATTGTGGATTAATGGAAAGTTTTTTTTTTTTTTTAAATAATTTTGAAAGAAAAATTTAAAATCAGTCAATTCATCAATTAAAATATTTTTGGATCAAAAGAAGGTTTGTATCCTATGAACGGTATTTTAGAAGAATTTTTTTTTTGAATAAAAGAATTCTGAATAACTTTGACGGCAAGTAACATATTAAAAAAAAAGAATTCTGACAACAAAACATTCTGAATTCTGGAAAAAAAAATTTGAATAAAAGAATTCAGAAGTAACATATTAAAAAAAATCAAAGGAAAAACACATTCAGAGAACAGCTAACATGAGTTAGTCTTGAAAGTTTGATCGTCACCCCATTTAATGAGTCGGTATTTTGTGCTCCCCCTTGAACCTTTCATTTGTTTCTCCCCTTTGATTTTTGTATGCAATGCTCCCCCTTGATTTCTTCATGCAATGCTCCCCCTTGAACTGTACTTGGATCATAAAATGGGAACAAGTATTCTTTTTCCGAACAGAGGCACCCAGAGACTTCTGAGTGTCTATGATTCATTTTCCTTCTGACAGAGGTATCCAGAGACTTTTGGGTGTCTCTGGGTTATTCGAACACAATTTTACTAAGATGTAAGACAAACATATACTAAATAAGTAACTAAACATAGATTATAAAAGACTTTAAAAAATCTAAGTTTATTTACATGATTAGCATACCCAACTTGCTAATTAGAAAATTGAATCTTTTCTCATCCAGAGCTTTTGTAAAAATATCAGCAAATTGGTAATCAGTGGAGACAAAATACATTTCAATTGTCCCTTTCTCCACATGATCCTTTATGAAATGATACCTGACATCAATGTGCTTTGTCTTTGAATGTTGTACCGGATTTCCATTGATGGCAATAGCACTTTATGAGTCATAGAGGATGGGAATTTTATCATATACCATTGGAGTTGAGTCTTCATCAAATAACTTGTAAACAACAACTAGCAGCAACAACCACAATTCTGCTTTTTGGATGTCCAACTTATTATCCCATTTCCCAGAAGTTGACAGCTACCAGATGTGCTTTTTCTGTCTAACTTACATCCTACGTGATCAGAGTCAGTGTATGCAATTAAATCAAATCCAGAATTTTTAGGATACCATAGACCTAGTGAGGGTGTTCCTTTTAGGTACATAAAAATTCTTTTTACAACAGCCAAATGAGATTCTTTTGGATTGGCTTGAAATCTTGCACAGAGACAAGTGGCAAACATTATATTTGGCCTGCTGGCAGTAAAATACAGAAGAGATCCAATCATACTTCTATAGTTCGTAACATCAACTGATTTCCCAAAGAGATTAGGATCAAGTTTCATACTAGGAGAGATAGGAGTTTTCATAGTGGTGGAATTTTGAAGTTTGAATTTCTTTAACATGTCAAAAACATACTTGGCTTGATTTATAAAAATGCCAGAGGTTGTTTGATTGACTTGGAGCCCTAAGAAGAATGTTAATTCTCCCATCATGCTCATTTCAAATTCACTTTCCATTATCTTTGAAAACAAATCAACTTCTGCTTGATCAGTAGAGCCAAATATAATGTCATCCACATAAATTTGAACCACAGTTAACGTACCTTTAACTCTTTTGATGAATAAGGTAGTATCAATCTTACCTTTCTCGAATGAGTGATCGATCAGAAATCTTGATAAGCGTTCATACCAGGTTCTGGGAGCTTGTTTTAATCCATACAGACCTTTGTCCAGAAGATAGACATCGTCTGGATGTCTCGAGTCTTTGAAACCAGGAGGTTGTTGGACATACACTTCTTCTTTGAGATCTTCATTCAAAAATGCACATAGTTTCATCGGAGAAGGCCATAAAGAGTCTTATTGCTTCAAGTCTTGCTACTGGAGCAATAGTTTCATCGTAGGTAATTACTTCTTCTTGACAGTATCCCTTGGCCATCAACCTTGCCTTGTTTCTGATCACAATTCCATCTTCATCCTTTTTATTTCTAAATACCCACTTAGTACCAATGGCGACTTTATCCTTAGGCAGAGGGACTAATTTCCACACTTTGTTCCTGTCAAATTGAAGAAGTTCTTCTTGCATTGCATCCACCCAGCTTGATTCTTGTAAGGCTTCATGAACTTTGTTTGGCTCAATCATGCTTAGAAAATTTACAAAGAAAGCTTCATTAGCTGTTGCAGATCTGGTTTTAACCCCTTCAGATGGATCTCCAATTACTAGATTTGGAGTATGAGACTTTGTCCATCTTTTCATCCTTGTTTGAGGTATTTTTTGTGCTTGGACTTCTGTATCTGAGGGTTGGATAATGTCTTCTAGGATTGTGATTGGTTCTAGATCTGGATGAGCACCTAACGTCTCCCCCTCAAATGAAGGCACAAAGGTTACCTCTGGACTGTCATTTGGTGATTCTGAAGGACCAGAAAGAGTTATACCAGAAGATTGAAGTACTTCAGGAATATTCAATGGTGGATTAGTGGGTATTCTCTCTGAAGGTATTTCTTCTCCCAGAAAATCTTCAAATAAAGCATCAACCTCGGATTCTCTGGTGCCTGAAAGATAATCAGAGGTGACAGTATTAAGTTTGAGTTCTGAATCAGAATAATCAGAAGTCAACTGAGTTTGATCATCAAAATCGACGTTTATACTTCCCATTACAGTCTTAGTTCGTAAATTAAAAACCCTGAAAGCTTTTGAGTTTAACGAGTATCCTAAGAACTTGGTTTCATCAGATTTCTTGTCAAACTTGCCAAGTTTGTCTCGATCATTCAGAATAAATCACCTGTAGCCAAAAATGTGGAGAAATTTAACTGAGGGTATTATGTTATTTATGAGCTCATAAGAGGTTTTAAAATGCCTCTTAATTATGATTGATCGATTCTAGGTAAAACACGTCGTGGCAACAACTTCTGCCCAGAAGTTAGTGGGCTGCCCAGAAGCTGCAAGCATTGTTCTTGCTGCTTTAACTAGTGTTCTATTTCGTCTTTCTACTACACCATTTTGTTGTGGAGTTCGTACAACAGATAAGTTTTGAGTAATGCCATTATTAACAAGGTATTATTCAAGCGTAGCATTCTTGAATTCGGTACCATTGTCACTTCTGAGTTGTTGTATTTTTAGGTGCAGAAGAACTTGTATTCTTGTCATCATATTCCTTAACACTATTGGAACTTCTGATTTTTGTCGAACAAAAGCAAGCCATGTATACCTGGAAAATTCATCTATTAGTACCAAGATATACTTTTTGCTAGAAAGGCTTTGAATTGCAATGGGACCACAGAGGTCAACATGTAGCAGTTACAGAGGCCTTGTGCAAGAATATCACTTTTGGTTTTGTGAGAAGCTCTTTTTATTTTGCCCATCTCACATGCAGGACAGAGGTGAACCTTCTGGAAATGTACCTCTGGGAGACCCTTAACCAGGTTATGTTTGACAAGAAGCTCAAGATTTTCAAAATTCATGTGTGAAAGTTTATGATGTCATAACCATGCAACTTCACTCTTTTTAGAGATAAGACAGAGAGTTTCCTTACCATCCTTGGATGTAAAGTTCATCATATATATATATTACCTTTTCTGTCGGCTCTCCATAACTCTTCACCTGCCTTAGAGAATAAGTAACAATGTTTTTCATCAAATACAACTAGCATATTAGAATCACAGAGTTGACTTACACTCAACAGATTATGTTTCAGTCCAGAAACATGAGCTACTTTGGATAAGGTAATATTACCTTCTTGAAGAGTACCGTAGCCTTTTGTTTGACCCTTACCATCATCACCAAACGAAACTGCTCCGCCAATTTTATCTTTGAATTTAGAGACTAAGTTTTTCGTTCCAGTCATGTGCCTCGAGCATCCAAAGTCAAGATACCAGATATGCACACGCTGTTTCTGCAATCAAAATCAGAGAGATTTAGATACCCATTTCATAATAGGTCCTTTGATGTTAGGTTTAGGTTTTTGATTTATCTTTTCCTTTTGTGCAGAATTATGCACAATTATTCCAGGTTTTCCAGAGACTATTGGTTTGCCTGTTTTGTTTGAGTTATTTCTTTGGTTTTGATTTTTAAAGTTTGAGTGCTTGCGAGTATCAGAGAAATAACCAGAAGGCCTTGAGTAAAAAAAAATTAGGAATAAAGAGAAGCATTCATAGTTCTGAAACATCAAAGAATTCCTTGAATTTTCATTACTATAATGATAACTAAAATTGTTCTTATTTCGGTCTATTCTAGCATCAGTTCTTCTATTGAACTTCTTATCTAGTCTAGACTTATGCTTTGGAACATGTGAATTCTTTTGTGGAGACTTCTTCTGTGGAGGCTTCTCTAGAACTTTTGATTTTACTGAAACAGAAGTATAAGAGTTCGCTTTCCATTTTCCTTTTTCAAAAGAAGTAAACTTTTGTGCCTGAGATTTCAGAGTCTGCTACTTAAGATTTCCTTTCTTTTTGAGATTTGCCTCCTTTTCGAGTTCAAAACAGGTCTTAGCTTGTAAAAACATCCCAAGGAAACCTGGATGGATCAGAGCCTCTTTTCTTTGTTCTTTAGGAGGAACAGAGATTAGTGGTATTCCACTTGAAAGTTTAGCAACACTTGATCCAGTAGCTCTAATTTCCAAAGGTTCATTTGTGTATAAAAATGGAGCATTTTTGTCTTTAATAACCTCTGGAACTTTTGTAAAATTTGGAGGTAAAAGATTTTCAATATGTGAAATATATTTTTCTGAATTTTCAAAAAAAGCATCATCATTTTGATTATCATTTTCCCAGGAATAAGTGATAAACTCATCATTGTCTTCAACTCCACAAGGATTTAAATCTACAAAAGAACAAGGAAAAATCTCTGGATGGGTTTTCAGAAAGTTTTTTGAGATTTGTTTGATCAGCTTTAAAACATCATCGAGAGTTGTAAGAATGTCTTTTTCAAAACTGAGTCTAAGCTCTTCTTCTGCCTGTACAGGTATGAACTCATCAACCTCTGGATTTAAAGTTATATGAGTGAATGAACCAAAATTAAAAACATCTTTCTTCTTCTGAATGAGCTTAAGATCAACTTATCTTGCCTTTTCAGAAGAATATTTTGTGTTTTTGTATTTTAGTTTTCTAACTTGATGTCCATTTTCATATTTTGATTTTTTAAAGACTGATTGTTCATATAGAATGGAAAACTTGGTTTCTGTTATTTACTCATGCAGAAGACAGAAGCTAGAGTGGATCTCTTTTTACACGTATAAGGATCCAGATCCTCGAAACCAAGGCCTGTTTTCCCAACTTGTGTATTTATCTTTTCATGAACCTTCTGAGCATCCATATATTTTTTAATCTGAGCTCTTTGTTTTGAAGCTCAATATGCAAAAATTCCTTTTCCTTCTAAAAGTAGTTTTTAAGTGCTACAGAGTTCAATCTGTCACTTTCTTTAGCACTTATCTCCTTATCTTTAGTTTCCAGAAGTTTACAAAAGTTCCGGTTTTCTTCTCTGAGTTTGACTTCTGTTAATTTTTTAAGTTTCAAAATATTTTCGTTCTCAACAGATAGTTTAAGTTTCTCATTTGTCAAAATCTCCATCTCTCTTTTGAAAATATCACTTTCCTTCTGTATGGTAGAAACAGATAGTTCAAAAAGAAACACCAAACATATCCCAAACTTCTCGCTCCCACCGGCCGGCCTAAAACTACACGAGTGGATAGATTTACGGCTACTGCTTCACGATCTTTGTGAACGTTCACTTCAATAGGATATATTGTTTTACTAGCTTGACTATAGAAAGAGGAACTAATGGTAACGAGCCAGACCAGATGATCTTCAAAGGTGATTTTCCTCAATTTATTTTCAGCAAAAAGCTACTGTTTTAGGTTTTCAAAATCAACAGTAAGATTTAAAATTGTTTGTTCGAGTTCAGAAGAATTAGAGATAGTACAACCCGGAGTCTCAGAAGGTTGATCTTTTGAGTCATCTGCCATTACCATTCCACAGAACATGGCTTCATCTCCACTTGATTGATCATCTAGCCAGTTCTCTCTTTCAGCATAGTGTGCTCTTTCATCTACGTTGTACTTGTATTTGTTCTGGTAATACGCTTTGTCTTTGACAAGACCACCTTTATAGTCTTTCGAGTAATGACCCGTCTTGCCACATCTGTAACAAACATCTTTCTTTCTTTTCAACTCCTCTTTCTTCTCTGTTTCTGACTTCTCCGTCTTCTGTACTTCCTGCCTCGGAACATAAGGCAGAGTGGGGCGTTCATTTCTGTTTTCAAATCTTCTATTTTCATTGAATGGGCGATCACCAAACCTTTTGGTGAACTGTTTGGTAATAAGAGCTAATGATTTAGCGAACGAATTGATCTCATCATCTATAGAATCAGACAGATCTTCTGGATTGGTCTCTGAAATAAATGCCTTACTCTTCCCTTTATTTTCTGTCTCTGCTTCTTCTGCCTGACCCTCTGGATTCAGAGATGAGGGCCAGAGGTCCACCAACACTTGTCTTCTTTTGAATAACCTCTTTTTCGTGTGCTTGAAGAGTTCCAAACACATCATGTAATGACCATAATTCCAGATCTTGATTAGCTTGAAGAGACGTAGACAAATTTGACCATTCTGGATTCAAGCGTTTAATGAATAAGACATTATTATCTTCCTTTGATCTGATGATATCCCATTTCTTGCACAGATTTATCAGAGTGTTAAATCTGTGATAAGTCTGTTCCAGAGTCTCTTCTTGGAGTGCTTGAAAACTGTTGTATTCGTTCAAGGCTTCTGTTTTTTTTTTCATTCAAGCTCTTCTGTTTTTTTTTTTCATTTTAGCACCTCCCTCCAATTGATATGCAAGTTGATCCCATAGTTCTTTGGCCGTCTCGCGGGAGTCAAGAGATTGGAAAATCTCATTGAGAATTCCCATGATTAGTAGACTTTTTGCCTTTTTGACAATTTCCACTTTGGCCTTATCATCAGTCCAATTTCCCTTTTCTTTGGGAACTTGGCGAGCAGGAATTTCTTCCGTTGTTGTTGTAGGCGGAACTCTTGGAATGGTAGTCATGGGTACGAAAGGACCATTTAGAATGGTAGGATATAGATTTGCATCTAGTCCTTCGTAAAAGTTTAGCATACGAATCTTCTATTGAGGATATTCGTCACGAATTAGAGTATGAGGTTTTGTTAAGGATCCAGAAGTGTATATGGCGTTTAGATTTTGATTGGCCATTTTTTGCTGAAAACAAAGATTCAAAATTTGCAGGAAATACTTTTGATTGGCCATACTTTTGAAATTTAGAACAAATAAACTTCAAATGAATCGAAACGTTTTACTTACTGATTTCAGAATTAAACCAAAATTACCACTGATATTGAGAAAAATGTATGAAATCAACAAAATCTCGAGAAACAGGGTAGAATGAATAACAGTAGTTTAAAACTTGAAAATAATTGCAAGTTGAGTGGGGATTTCTCCAAACTGGACGAGATCGAATAATCAATAAATTGATTATCTAGCTCTGATATCAGTTGTTGGAACCCAGATCCCTTTAAACTCAAATAATCAATAGATTCAATAAACAATATATGAGCGGAAGCAATATAAATCAATGATTATAACTAGAACAATAATTAAATCAGTAAGAACACTATGAAGATCAAATGATAATTTGTATTGAATAATCTGAAGACCGATTACAATACGTGGAACGAAAACCCTATTTTTCTCTCAAGATCGTCGACTCTTTTTTACAGTGATAACTAACTCTATATATACTAGTACATAAAGAAAATTCAATGAGTTAGCCTATCACTGAGTGACACGTCACTTGTACGACTAACATAATTTGTTACGCATGGAAAGTGTGACTGTCACGTCATCCAAAGCGCGTGTGGAAAGGTAGTTGAAATCTAGAGGGTCTTCAAGTCTCTAGGGCTTCTGGGATATGAGAGATCGGAAGATGAACTTCTGGTTTGTCTTCTAAGGTTAAGAACTTAGTCAGTTCTGGTTCATACTTTTATACAGAATAAGTTCTAACAGAATGTGTTAGTAGAATAGATGTACTAATATATAGATCATGTATGGGTTATTTAGGTGTCAGGTCAGTCGAAAGAGCCATTCGGAGGCTAGATTCGCCTGAATTTGACAAAGGTGAGTTCAAGTAGATTTTACTGGGTGCACGTCAAATGTATGTGTTTTTATAACTGATTCATGTTAATTGACAATTATGTGGTATTTACTTGATGTATGAAAATCTGATATTTAGTTGAGTAGAATTAAATTACTTTACTGCACATATGAGATATGTTGAGTGGTTATACATATTGACGAAAGACATAGAACGTGGGACGTTCGTTGGAAGATGTTTAAAACTGAGGGCTGGGAGCTAGGTGGCTACTAGGCATGAGGCCCGGGGGGGGGGGGGGGGCAAGTATATACACTTACCTTGGAGGTCAATTGATGTATGTACACCGACCTGGAGGTCAAATGACATGTCTAAATTAGCCATCGGTATAGATGAGTTGCTTTATGCTCCCTCATCAGCCGGTTGCGGTAGGACTCCCCTAGCTAGATTATTGATGGCAATAATTAGGAAGTTGTTATTATGAGGGATTAATTGAGGGAAATATGCCATAGGAAACTAATGCCTTTATTGATTGTAGGTGAAAAGTGATTGCTTAAATTGCATTTTTATTAGTATTTACAAATCATACATCTTATTGGAAATATGAATCAGCTTGTTTTATTTATATCAACGTTTATAATATAAACTCTTGAACTCACCGGGCATAAGCCTGACTTGTTTTATTTATTGACGTGTGTCCCAGGACCAGCAGGTGCTAGTGATGGCGGTAAGAAATACTAGTACTTAACCTAGTAGGATGGTGCAAATTTTTTTGTACCGGATGTATTTTTGGAAAGTTATATTAGCATCATCCTAGTAACTAGCCATATGTTCGTAAATTAGCCCAGTTATGTGGCATTTTGTACATATAGTCTTTTGGGATTTCATTATATATAAATGTAAACAGGCTATAAAATGGCATATTATGATTTTACGTACGGGTCATGCCGAAATTTCGTTAGATTTCTTTATGAAATTTTAGGGTGTTACACGATCGGGCCGTGTTCGGGTTGGCGGGTCAGGGAGGGTCAACCCGGACATGACCTATTTAGCTAATTGTGTTGAGATACTCAACCCTAACCCGCACAAGCTCGGGTTGTCAGGTTGGCAGGTCATTCGCGGGTCGAAAACGGGTTGGCGGGTTATTTACAAAAAAAAGAAATCAGCATTGGTGCAAGGCTGGAACAAACAAAATGAAAATGCTCAACACCCAATTAATATTATAATATACCATGTTGAGGAGTAAAGCAATAAATAAACTGTTGACACTTAAAGAAAAAGAAACGATACGAGATCCTTGCTTAGGAACTTAGGGTTCAAAGTCTCAAACGCTTAACGCCGAGAGTTACTGTTGAGACCGGGGTAGAGCGTCGGTCGCCGGAGGAACGATTGGACGTCGGAGAGTGAATTAGGGTTAGCGTTGGTTCACGTCTTCACGATATTGGGGTCTAATGGTCACGATTGACGATACTGAGAGAAGAGAGATTGGATTAGGGTTGGTTCACGTTTGATTGGTTTGAGACTTGAGTGTTTGACGGACTAGACAAGACAAATACAAACCCTAATCCTATTTTGACTTTTCAAGATTTTAACTTTTAAGTTTAAAATAAAACATAAAATAATTTTTTTTTAAATAAATTTTGGCGGGTTGGCGGGTCAACCCGTGACCTGTTAGGGTCAACCCGAACACGACCTGTTTATTTGGCGGGTTGGCGGGTCAAAAAATTCAACCCTAACCAGTTTATTTTCGTGTTCGGTTGGTGTCGTGTTTCGGTCGTGTCGAGAATTGCTACCCCTAATGAAAACAAGATGTTATCCGAGAAGTATAATCATTCTGTTGAAGACATGATGAGTTATCATATGGAGAATCAAGGTTTGAAGTGCTTTATAAGAGAACGTGTAGATGCATGCACTTGTGGAGTTGTTCATGGTGTCAATATCCCTTAGTTATTGACGTTTATGATCATCCAATGAAATGGCGGTAGTAGTTTATTGGTGGGGGTTGTCTTTTTGGTGATCTAGGATAGATAAAATGCGAGTTAGGGGAAATCACTGTGCAGAATCACTAAAATAACAGAGAGTCAATCTTTGAAGCACGAGTTAAATAAACATTCAGCTCAATAACTTCTTCTGATAAGCACAATGAACAGGGTATCAACAAATAGCTTGGTTGATCAACGCAAACACCTTCAGATGATTGAGTTTTGGGAGATAGATAAGGCATTAAGAACATAGCTTCTTGATCAGCAATGTCAAACCCGAATGATAAGTCGATTTCTAGAATACTTCAATAAGACTGAATAACCAAACCCATATCCAATATTCACAGTCAGTCGAATGATTATCGGCACTCAAAACTCTAAATCACAATCAAATTACCAGAATATCGGTTGTAGACACTCAAACTTCTTCTTGATCATCACACAAAGATGATTGAGTACACTCAACGGTCTAGCATCTTCAGAAAAACGTGCTAAACAATGATTTCAAGCACTCTATATTCTAATTGATCAAGTCAGAACCAAGATTGCAAGCATTCAGCGGTCTAGCCTCAAGAATAAATCTTCAGAATAATGATTGCAGATACTCAGACTTCTAATATTCCAACCAAATACTGAATGAATCACCAAATTCTGGAAAATTTTCACATCCGGCTCTTTAGATAGCATAGAAGAAATATTGACCAAGAAAGTCAAGCTTTGAACAATTGTTGATGGCCTTGAAGAATCATAGGGCTTTATGGAAAGAATAAAAGAACACACTATATTACTTGAGGATATCTTGAGCTTAGACAATTAAGCACCACTTGTCTTATGATAAACCATAATGATTAGTGTTGTCTCATGCATTATGTGGAAGCTCCAATTTTCAAAACCAAGGAGTATGACAACAAGAATGTACCGCAGACAAGTGATGAAACTAGTGATTTCTTGAAACTGGTAATACGATAGACTAATGATCAGAATGATTGCGTACACGCTTTATGCGAAATAGATCCGGTGAACAGTGTCCCCCTCCTGAGACTTAGCATGGGGCTCCTCCAAAAAAATTTCAACTACATCGCTCCGCATTATAGAAAAATTATCATAATATCACTTTGAACCATTATATCGTTAAAGTCTTAAGAGATATTATTCACAAAACAAAATATCGTTGACACCTTAGGCGATATACTCCACATCACTGCTGCCTTAGGCGATATTCCCAATGACATCAAAATTCATAAAATTAGGCCAAGAACAATATGTTTGAACATGAATTCCAAAAACTTCGAATTTGATGGTTCTGAGCTAAAAACCTCGAATTGAATCCAGAAATAATTTTAATTGATGAATTCATCAACAAACTTCATAAAAAACAACATCAAATCATCAAAATTTGATCAAAATCCCAATGTTCATCTTCGAGAACTAAAAAAATCATTGTTTCATTGCAGAAATTCGAATATGTTGCTAAATGATTGATCGTATCAAAGAAGTAATCGACGATTCAGCTCTGATACCACATGTAGATCCCAGATTAACAAGAAATTCATGAAAGATTTCTCAATTCATCCTCATCTTGTTAAAAAACTATAGGGATAACACTTTACAAAACACACACTTAACTTTGTTAATCGACTCTCATAATGATTTCCTAAGCCTATGACTTTCTATTTATATAGCACACATATAACTCAAAGCCCAATTGTATTGGCTTTACAACTCAAAGATATAAAATGCTTACTTTATAAAACATCAACTAATAGGTCTAAATTTATGACCTAACACTAGGTTAATCTATGTAGAGTTTCTGTTATCAACAACAAGAAAGTACATTCCCATGGTGATACAATGGCCGAAGATGAAGGTATTACTTTTCTTTATGTATTTAAATCTTGTTGGGGATGATTATGAATGTTTAGGATTCCAAATCACGTAAGAATAAGCATGTTAACTGAATATGAGTTTTAGATGAAAATTGGTTTTAATGAAGTACAACATGCTCAATATTATTTTCTTAATCATTTGCGATTCATCGTTGCACATAACTTAAAGCATTTAACAGTTCTACACTGTAAAAGGAATATGTAATATTAATTAAGATTCTTCATTGCTGATTATTTGGTTATCATATAAAAGTATACCGGTTTACAAACTCGAAAACTCTGACAGGATAAGTGTAGTAATAAGATCACATATGTTGCTATTTTATAAAGACATGACTATTTTCATATTCAGACTCAATCTCATGAGTTTTATAATATTGGTTTTCTTGTATTATCATGTTTTTTTATAAATACATGAAAGTTCCAGTGAACATAATGTATTTAGAAGATTTAAGAACAAAAGATTGAGATCAAGGAAGTCGACTTTATATTGATTAAGAACAAGATTACAAAGTGTATCGTACTTACAAGTAATGGAAAGTTCAACTAAAACATACTAACTAACTCTATATTTATACAGGTATAGAAATGCTATAGTTACATGTTTGTCTATCACAGATCTATCGCATCTATACACGTGTTACAAAGTCTTCAGACTTGCCACTTTAGAGTCTCTTTCGAACACTGAAGTCCACTCTTCAGACTTAGACTTCTGAAGTCTTCTCTTCAGACTTCATGCCTTAGGCTTTTCTCCTTGTCTTCCGAATGCTGAAGTCTTCTCTTCATACTTGTAAGTTTAGATCTGCAAACTTCTTTCCTTAGCTTTTTCTTTACTCCTTAGATCTCTGAATCTATGTTTGCAGACTTCCATACTTAGAGTATATTTGAAACAACCCTTTAGATCTTAACAATACGTAAGTGTATGTTCTGTTTATGTAAGCATGAGATATTTACGTCATTAGATATTTGAAGTACATGAGCCAGGGAATGTCAACTCTGAAACCAATATCCCTGAAACGATAGACAACATTGGAACATCGGTTGGGTCCTTGAAGTATAGATATATTAAACCTATAGACTTGGTACCGAATGTCCCTGAAGTAGTAACACCGGTTGTTGGTTCATTATTTCAAACCTAGGACATTGCATAGATATGTACAAGAATTATGCAAAGTACACTCTTTGATATAAGGCAATCTATTGAAACGACTTTAAAGGACAAATACGTGAAACTGAAATATCTTGTTTGAAGGGTTGTTATGACGAAGTTGGATTTAGTAGGAGCAACTATAAAAATTGTAAATGAGATTTAGATTATTTTGTTAGGATGACGATGTTCAGATGGTAGTAAACATGTTAATGAGCGTGTGTTGAATGGCACAAACTTTTTTTTAATGTTAAAGTGTCTGATGGAAAACTACAAGGTATATTTTGAACCAATGAGCTATCGAGGTTTAATTATCCAGAATTCGGTCATCTTATATCATTCGACGCAACGTATAAATCAAACAACTAAAATGTTGGGGTTATGTTTATTATTTAAACCATTATTGCTATTTCATGAATGTGATAATTATTATATATTTTTTATACAAGTATTTAGTGGTGTACGCAGGTTGGGTTGGACGGTTTTTGACATTTTTACAACCCAATCCAATTATGGAGGTTTGAAAAATCTTAACCCAACCCAACCCATTCAAAAGTACAAGCCAACCTAACCCAACCCTTGCGGTTTGTATTAGGTTGTGCGGGTTAAGCGGGTTAGCGGTTTGGTAGTATACATAAAGTTGATGAATGAAATACGATAAATACTACTAAAAATATACAAAGAGTTTCATTAGATGATTTTTATGTTTTTGTTTTGTATATCAATTGTTGGTGGATCTCTTCACATTTTTTTAAAAAGAAGTTATAAAGAATCCTAGCGGAAAACTAGATGAAACCATTTAGTTATAGCTAAAATCTTTATATGTATGTGTGTATATATACACGTGATTTTGTTATATTGTAATACCATTAAATAAGTTTTATTTAATATATTAACATTGATTTCTAATGCTATATGACTAAATTTAGATGATATTGTTACGTCGATAGAAGTTGTATTCATATAAATTAATGAAACATATATATATATATAATTTATTTCATATTCGCATCCATTGATCCGACCAATTGACTTCAAATTTATATGTATTTATCGTGTTCATTTGTAAACGTCGATATAAGTCATAACTTAAAAACCAACATGCTTAGAGCTCAAATGTTACACCCTAATCTACAATCATAAATTAACCTTTTCCGGAACACATTCTCACTTACTTGAATTAAATTTTGTCTTTTGGTCTCCAAATTGAACTAATAAAATATGTATTTATTTTTTTGGATGTAAATTGGAATAAAATGTATACATATTTTTGGGTTGTAAATTATATATATATATATATATAATTTTATCGAAATAATATATATTAGCAGCGGATTGACGGTTTGGGTTGGGTTAAGTTTTGCTAACCCAATTTCAACCCACCTAATTAGCGGGTTGGCAGTTTGATGGGTTGACGGTATCGCGGGTTAGGTTTAATCGGGTTGTTAGTGGGGTGGGTTGGACGGTTTTCGCGGGTTGACGGTTTTTTGTACACCCCTGCAAGCATTGCACGTTTTTATACCATTCCTCATGATTGACAACAACAGGAGTTTGGTTGTTGTTGGTTCCGACGTATTGTGCGATGAAACCCTTCCATCATACACTTGGTTATTGGAAGCATTTGTAAAAGTGTACAAGGTTCAGCCAAAACTCGAATTCACTGATCAAGATGATGCTATTAAAGAGGTGTTCACAATCGTTTGTACGGAAGCAAAACATAGATTGTGTATGTGGCATATCATGGCCAAGTTGCCGGTACGTATTATATATTATTTGTTTTTTATTTACCTTTCATATGTTTTTAAAAGTTGATTTAAATTTCAGTACCAACATGCTTATAAAATCATTACTGATAACACAGATTTCACAGATTTCAGGAAACATTTACTGAAGCTTGTCTGGAGTGTATGTTTGGGCCCACAAAAGTTTAGTGTCAAATGGAATGATCTATAGAATGAATTTAACATGGAAGATCACCTATGGCTCTCACTGGTTTACAGGATTCGTTCCAAGTGGATTCCCAAATACTTCAACGATCTACCGATGTGCGGACTGATTAAGACAAACTAAGAGTATGAATTCAACTTTCAAGAGTTTTTCCCATCATGGTAATGATTTGTTTGGATTTATTTTGGCACACGGCTCTGTAATGGACAAATAGAGAAACATGCAACGAAAAGATGAACATGAGACCAGTATAAGCATCCATCCTTTGAAGACTGAGAGGTTGATTGAGAAACATGTTGCTATGGTTTATACTAGGACTGTGTTTTTTGACATTCAAAAGGAAATAATTAAAGGAGATCGTTGGCACAATGAAATGTTGTTTCTGAGGATGGACGTCGAATATTCACCATAGGGAAAAAGGACAAAACATTCAAAATGAAGGTCGAGTATAAGGTACAACTGACTTAATTTATTTGGTGATGGTTATTAAATTCATTGGTTGTGTACATGTAGGTAATCACATGTGATTTATGTCACATTCATGTTATATTTTGTGTGGACATATATGATTCTAATTTATGTCATATATATGATCCAAGTCCGATGATCATCCTTCACATTTGATGTTTGCTTTTCAGGTTGTGTTGTTCGAAGCTGATGGTTCTTTGTCATGTTATTGTCAACATTTTGAGTATTTAGGCACTCTGTTGCCAAATCTTTAGTGTCTTATTCAACACTGATTCTGAAGAGATACCCAACAAGTATGTTAGTAAAAGATGCATGAGTGGTGTTATTCCTGTCGATGATCTTCGTACTCAACGTATGCATTCTGGCATCAGTGATAGGTCTGAAAAATTGATACATAATATCCGGTTTGAGTTCGATCAAATATTGAGTAGAATTCATTGTAACGACGAGAAACTTGAGATGTTTTTGGAAAAGGTTTGCACCATCAAGTAGGAACTTACACCTCATATCCATTCTGAGACTGTTGTGTTCAATAAAGATATTGAATTTGAGAAAATATTGGGTGTACCCCAAGCCTAAGACTATTGATATACGTACTCCTGATAGAATAAAAAACAAAGGATGTGGTACCGGTAAACGTTCGATTAGTGGCGGCGAGCGAGCTATTAAGAATGTTCGTCCAAAAAGGAAATGAAGAAGATGTCATGACTTCAGAAACTATGATATCCGCAATTGCTCAGTGAAGAAAGGGAATGACCGAGAAATCATATGATGATTGATGGAATATCATTTATTCAATTACGCTATTTTTTAGTTTAAACAGTTTTTGCGTGTTGATTTATTTTTTGTTTGACAAATGACTTTGGTTATTTTTAAAGCACACTTAACTTATTTGGTTAGTTGTTTGAAATTAATGGTATTTCATATTTGTCCAAGCATTTCATTAATTATGTGTATATAATGTTGGTCTACAATATGCATCCTATTAAGATCACAACTGATAACATGTGACGTATTGGGATGATCTTAACAGACATAATGCATACAAGTATAAACACAAGTGATTCCCGTTGTATTTGTGCATCATCTTTTGTCCATTGTTTTTTTTATTAAATCATATGTTAATATTAAGTTTTATATGTAAAATTAAATACTATTGAACACATATGATTATATTAGAAATTATCTTGAAAAAAGGCCTTACGGATCATATCCATCTTTCCAAGGTCATATCGGAACAAACTTGATTTTAAATAAACGGCCAAATTACAAAAATCGTACCTATTGAAAATAAAAAAAAAATGACCAAATTACACATAAAATCACATTTGGTCTTAGATAATCGTACAAAATCATTTTATATTAGATAAATGACCATTTACGAAAATCGTACTTATTTAAGAAAATAAGAAAATGGTCAAATTACGTACAAAATCATACGTTGAGGTTTACCACATAAATCAAGATCACTTAAGACTTTGTAAATCACATATGTTTTTTATGTAGCTAATGGAAACCAAACTTTTAGGTTTACCATGCAGGGGCATACCTACTAAGGACTGAGTGGGGTTCCGTGTGTCCACTCACTTAATTATCGCAAGGAGAAAAAAATTCAGCGATGTAAAAGTACAACCGTTTGATTTTGAGAGTGCTCTTATGTATTTTAAAACTGACTCAATATCAAAGATTTGACTTGGCAGGAAGGTAATAGGATTCTCAAATAAAATGCCTCTCCGTCTGTCCAAGGTGGTCTTAGGTTTGAATCTAACTTGCAATATATATGTATAAATAATTTTTATTTCAACTTTTATCTTTTTCAATCCTAAATCACTTTTGAATGCTCTATTAATTTTATTTTCATTCTGAATTTTATTTGCATTAGGATTCTTTTAATTTTGTTAGTTAATTTTAGTAATAAAAATCTAGATGCATATTTAGAAACCTAGAAAAAAGGTAAAGGATATCGAAAATCAAATTCTACAAATTGAGAAAGTTTATGAAATCAACCAAAAAAATCTGAGTAAGTCCCTTGAAATCAACAAAACAACTCGTAAAATTCTCTCGAAATCAACTAAAAAGTCTCTTATTAGCCAAAAAGTACTAAAAAATCACTCGAAATCAACCAAACACTTAAAAAATCTCTCGATACGATGGAATTCGGTTATAAACACATCAACCGACTTTGCAATGTCACGAATGATGATGTACTTAAACGTATTCAAAAGACAAAGAGAGATTGTACTTAACCGCATTCATAATTTCATTGCAACGCAAACTCACCACAACTTCAATCTCTATTCAAAATTAGATTTCTGCTCAAAAACTATAGATGGTTTCGTTTATGCTTGATTTTTCTGCGTGTTTCTCTATTTATGCTCGAAAACTATAGATGGTTTCAGTTTGAAAAAAGCAGATGGATTTGACTTATACTCGTTTTTTGCTCAGAAACAGTGATGGATTCGATTTCTGATTGAAACAGCAGAATGCTTTGGTATTCTGCTCGACTTCTACTAGTTATACGTTTATTGCTCGACTTTTGCAGAATGCTTTGGTATTCTACTTGATTTTTCCTCAATTCGGACATCTTGAGTTTGTTTATAGAGAGATTATTGAGAAGAGGATTGAGGTTAATTTAGCTACATTTGATATAATAATCAATGGGTTATACAATACAGGGAGGTTGCATAAAGCATCTCCAACCCAAGTACTAAAAAATAAACATTAAAACCACTAAAAACACTTAATATAATGAGTAATATTATAATATTAAAAAAAACTAACTCCAACATAACACTAAAAACATGTGATATTATAATAATAACAAAATAAATATATATATATATATATTGTTTAATTTAATAAACTATTAATATATATATATATAATAAGAAAAGTTAAATAAAATATTATTAGAAAAATTTAGAAGCCTACTTTATTGACCTTCAAATTTAAAGGCCAACATTTTGTCACTCTAAACTTTTTAGTGTTTTATTGTTGAGTTGGAAATAATAACGCCTCCATTTTTATGTTTTTATGGTTTCAGTGTTGGATTGAAAATGATCCAAGGTAGGAGCAGTTCATTAAAGTTCTATAAGGTGTATAGATTGCTGAAAATAGTTAAATTATGGAGTTAGTCACACAAGTACCTATGTCACTTTTCCTTTTAAATCGGTTTAGTAAAGTAATTTGGTTTATAGTTATATTTTGGTTGTGTATTTTATGTTGTTTTATATATTAGATGATTATTTTATTAAAGTATTTTTAGTTTATGAAAAAAATTCAAAACTTTCAAATAGAAGGTATTATGGTCATTTTCCAACATTTCATTCCAATTTCAAAACTATAATTTTTTTGAATCAAATAAATAAATTCCAATTCTTTTAACATATTTCATTTCAATTTTTGTCAACCAAACATGTGTCAAACATGATATTTTTTCATTTCAATTTCTTCAATGTCAAATTCATTTGACATATTTCATTCCATCAAAAAAATTTGTGAACCAACCGCCATCTTACTTTTTACATTTTTATGTATTATTTTAACTTAATTATGAAATTAAAAATGGTGCACATAATAATACCCTTTAATAATAATGATTAGAGATAGATACAAGTTTTAGGCATTGTTTGGCAAAAATAAGCTAGTTTATAAGCTGACTTATAAGCTAGCTTATTTTATGAGTAATCGTTTGGATGCACATAAGATAGCTTATAAGTCAGCTTATAAGCTAGCTTATCGATAAGCTACTTGGAGTAGCTTATGAGGAGCTTTTTGACATTTTTTCCAATTATACCCGTAACTAATATTATTTATTTACTTTCAACATGCCTTTTTTGGTCATTTCACATGCTCATAAGCTAGTTTTTGCCAAACATAACGTATTCATCAGCTAGCGTATAAGTCATCAGCTACCTTATAAGTCATATGCTAGCTTATCAGTCATAAGCTAGCTTATCAGCTAGTTTGCCAAACATAGCCTTAATAATTTTCAATTGTCACATCAAAATTTTAATCAACCTTAGTTGTTCAAATTAAGTATTTATGCATAGCAAATGGCAGAGTTAGTAGCATCTCCAACTAATTTCTTAAAATTTCTTCAAAATGGTGAACCGTAATTTAGGAGGTGTTTGGGATTTGACGGGTGTCAAGCCCAAAAAATAATAATTTCCTAATTATCTCGAATTACAACCTAAATTGTAATAGTGACAAGCAGGGTCGAATCCACAGGGATTGGTCGTGAAAGGTTATTAACGTTTACACTTTATATAAAAAGGGGGGCGGATTGATATACTAAACTAGACATATGAAATTAAAACAAATAACAAATAATTGTAAACTAGCAATGAGTTATAATTCAATTAAAGTTGGGACTTGTGTATCACTGACTTCCTAAATACATTCTAGCTCAATTTCAGAATGGCCATAAGTGCCGATACGCATCAAACACTCTGTGTATCCTTATGACTAGGCTATCATGAGAAGCTTGATGAAAAGTCCCTAATAAGTTAAAACAACCCTGGTTACGAACATAGAAATTGATCTACTAATTGCATTAATATCGAGATAAACACCAATCCTAGCTAATGATCTGACGCCAGAACATTTAAGCTAGATTATGAAAACCTATAACACATTCCAAATAATCTGGTGGTCATTTGAAGTGTTAATTTCTACTTTATCAAAACTAAGAACAATTACGAATTCTTAATTTCGACTAGAAATACAAAGTAAAGTTAAATAAATCAATGGGCCCTATCAATTTGTATAACCAAATAATGATGAAGATGTTCAACCAAAATGAAACATGAAGGAAAACATATTCAGATACAAAGTCTCAACACAAATCCATCCTTCAAATGATTACAAACTCATTGCTTAAATGAAAAACTTAACTATGAAACTGAAATTAAACCTAATCTAAAAATACCTAATTGATGAAGGAAATACCATCAATCCTTCCCAAGTCGTCTCCTCCTCTTCTCTAAGATTTCTGGTTTTGGGTTCCAATCGAAATCCCCCGTCGACAGTTAAGAAGCTCCATTTTATACCCAATCGAAAGAACCGCTCCCAAAAAGAACGTGGGTGAACTCAGCTTTTGCAATCGACAGACAATAAGGCGAGTTGAATGGCGAGTTTTTGCTGTTGGAAGTCGCCCGAACGAAATCAGATGAAGGCTGGATTCTTTCTCGATTGGGGCTTCTCTCATTCTCTCTTTTCTGATCTGAGCCGCTAGCTGCTGGATTTGGACTACATCTTTTGTTTTTAGTGGGCTGCAAAATGGGCTTTTATTTCTTTCTTCTGTTTCACGCTGCACACAACAGAACCAAAAACCAACAATAGAAATATGTGTTCTTTTTCTTTCTTTTGTTGGCTCCTGTGTTTGTTTCCAACACCTAATAAGAAAAGAAGAAATCCAAAAATAAGTTTAGTTAAAAATATATATATAAACCATGGATTCCTTTTCTATTAGCTGCCAATAAAACCATAACCAAAAACTTAATATCTTTAATTTTCTTCACAAATTCAAGATACTAATCCGATTAAATAAGGGTATTTTAAACGTTCTAATTGTGGGTACATTTGATACTAAAATATGTATAAAATCGCATTTATCAGGATTGCTCATTTAAAGTGTTTATTAACTTATTTCGACGTGGTACCGATAATAAGCAGTTTATATGTTTGGATGGAAAAAAAATGAAATGTTTCTACCGGTTTAGCACCAGTAAAAAAGAAGTTTTTGATAAGTTGTTCTCTTCTAACTTATTTGAAACAACTTATCAACTTTAAAAACCAAATTAATTTTTTATCCTTTTCTTTAACCCTAAGCCTAAACCTCTCATCAGATTTCATGCCTCCTTCCTTTTCACCACGAATTGGTAAGCAACGATCCCTAATATTTTAAAATTTACAAAGATCCCAAAAAAAAAGATGAAATGAATTCAATCAAGACAAAATCTCCAAGTCTTTCTCAATACTCACTTCGAAAATGCCCAAATCAAAAAGAAGCCCGAGTGATTTCATTAATCGCCAAACAACCCCTCGAAATTGGTTTAAATTTCCTCCTTTAAAACCCTAAAAAATATTCAAACTTTCTTGTTATAAATGAATGAAAATTGAGCCACAAAAAATATTCAAACTTTCTTGCTGAAATATCTTGTAACAAGTATTGAATACACATATCAGATGCAAACACATGTATTAATGGTGATGGACCAAAGATATTTAGAAGTTTCATTTCTTATCCAAAAACGGGAGCTTGGAAAATGAAATCCACGAGGTTGGGGCTGAGGAAAGATGGTCGGATATGTCGTTTTACATTTACAATAAAATTTTGTCAAATACTAAAAAAAATAACTTGTCATCTTATTACGTTTTGATACCGTCATAGGTAATCCAAACAATTTTTATAAAACTCCAGTTTGATACCACATAAGTTGATAAACATTTTAACTAAAAAATATAAGTAGTTTTAAATAAGCAAATCTGTAATAACCCGAAAATTTTGTTGCTAATCTTGGGTTATTAATTTATTGGTTTGGGCTTGGATCAGATATGATTGTTGGGCTAGGCTTATTTACTTGAAAGCCCATAGTATATAAAGGCAAAGAGAAGAAGAAATCCTTCATTTTCCCCTCATTTTCTCCAATATCTGTGTGTGTGCTAGTATGTACGTGAAGGGCAAGGAAGAAGAAGAGGTAGAGCACTCTTTGGAGGAAATCATCATTTCAGGTATATTGCATCCTCCTTCTTCCAATATTGCATCAATGGAGTTTATTGCTAGAATCAGTGGGTCTTAAAACCCTAAGCTCTAGATGAGCAAACCATCCATGGTTGATCCAATCCTTCATTTTAATGTTGATTGGGGATTTAGAGGTTCTTAAGCTGAGCTATTGATTAGTTAATAATTTCTTGGAGTTTTCTTATGAATACCTCCATTGTTGCTCAATAGCAAGTTTTGAAAGATGGATTATTTGGGAAAAATCATGTTCTTATGGCTCTATATGATTGGCTATCATTTTGGGAGCTCGTTATATTCATTATATATGTTTTGGGGATGAATGGAATCAGTATCCTGGACTTTATGAGATTTTGGGGCTGGTTCTTAGTTCGTGGTTCGAACTAGTTGAAACAGTAGGTCCCGCGGGTTACCCCGCGGGTTGAGGCCGCGGCATAAGCCGCGTAATTCACTGAGTTTTGGTGACTTCGCTCGTTTGATTATCCGCTTTGAGCTGGAGTTTAGGCCTTTGGTTTGGGGGTTCATCTTAGATCTCTAATAGAAGACTTTTGGGATAATTCGTGGGGATTAACACTCATTTCATGTCTTTGAATTTAGGCTTTTGGTTTGAAGGTTTGAACCGTTTAAGCTTCGGACCGGTTGTGTCCAATCCAGGTGAGTTCCCTATCACTTAAAATGCAATGTGGAAATGTTTCAAATGCTTACTTCTTGATTATGGCTTTCTTTAAATTGTTTCTTTATATACAAAATTGTCATGATCACTTTTATAAGCTTTGGGTCGGTATGCGCATTACCTGTTTTAGTTGAGTATAACTGGCAAGGTCATTTATAAAATCATATAGCTAGGTCTGCTAAATCCTACTAATAGGTGTGATCCTATTTTAGCCCTACATATAGGTGTGATAAATCCTATATCTAGTTGCTAATTGACTTGTCATATTTCTCCATTACTTAAATCGTTCTCTTCATGAGAATGAGATTATTTATTCGTAAACCATTACATGTTTCAACGAATTGTGAACTATTGAAATTTAAACTGTTTTTATGGGAATTCACTAGACCTTATGGTCTAACCCACGTTTTCAAAACTAACGTTTTCAGGAAAGGGAACCTTGGATAGAGGTGAGAGAGCCAAGGGAAGAATGTGAAGGCTAGAGGATGTTCTAGCTTAGTAGTTTGTTATAGTCATTTTAGTATTCAGCTGTTGACATTAAACTTTTAGAGTTCCGCTGCATTTATCTTTATTTGAATTGAGATTGTAATGAATTAATCGCTGGTTGGTTAATCATTTGATGAGTTTGGATTTTGATTTATATCCATCTTGGGCCTTGGTTTTTGGGTCGTTACAAATTGGTATTAGAGCTTTAGTTTAAGGGAATTAGGTGGTCGTGTGACACCTAGTCTTAGACTGTAGGGCTAGGAGTCACAACTGAATTTGGGTAATCTCGACAGGGATAGTGATAATGGGGTAGGGAGAGGACCCTCATGTGCGGTAAATTGGGAATTACACTTGGCCACTGTAGTTGCGAATTTACAGGTGCATGTGTGTGCTTGCATTACCTTATTATTTTTGTACTATCATTTAAATTAAGTTGTGTTGTTCACAGAAAGGAATCCCGTCAGCTCGAGTTACGAGGAGCTAATCCATACCTAATGCTAGGACGGATTCATCTAAAACCCGGGAAGAGGAACCGGTAGAATTGGGAGGTGCCGTGAGTTCGCCAGCTAGAGGAAGGGGCCGAGGAAGAGGCCGTGGAAGAAGTGTGAGTCATGTATTTGTCGCTACTGTTGGGGGGACTAGGGGTCGCGGTCGAGGACGTGGCCACGGAAGGATTGGGCAAGCTAGTGCACCAGAGGTGTCTGTGCAAGCGAGTTCAATGAGTGCAAGGGGTCGAGCCCGAGGTAGAAGACGGGGCCAAGGCACCACACCCTCCATTGGAGTATAAGAGGCACTTGTCACTAAATTGGGAAAGATCCAATCCGCACTTCAAACTTTGTTGACTAATCGAAAAAGGTCGGACCCTGTGAGTTGGGAGAAGAGTGAAGAAATAGAGCCTTCTGTGCATTCCAGTCTACCCAAGACCATTGTGGGTGGTCATTCTATGGAAACGCCATTGGTGCCTAATTCTTCTAAGGTATTCAAGGGGTGTAGCTACAAGACTTTTGCATCCTGCAAGCCTCCTACTTATGAGGGAGCGTGTGATCCGGTGTTAGCTTTGCGTTGGGTGCGGGAAATGGAATTGGCATTTGAGACTTGCCAATGTGCTGATGAGGATAAGGTGACGTATGCCATCTCTATGTTGAGATCTGAAGCGATCAATTGGTAGGATGTTGAGTCGGGAGAGAAAGGGGCGAAGACCGCTAGGACCATGACTTGGGAAAATTTTGTGGAAAGATTCCATTTGAAATTTTGTCCTCCGGCTACAATGAGGCGACTTGAGGAAGAGTTCATGGCCCTAGTGCAAGGGGATATGACAGTCGATGAGTATGCGGCTAAGTTCAATGAGAAGACACGTTTTGCCAAGATTTATGTACCGAACAAGACCCGTCGAATTGAGCGGTTCATTTGGGGTCTGAATGCTCACATTTGGGAAATGGTTATTAATATTCATCATTCTAGCTTTCAAGCGGCTAGGAAAACTGAGAGAAAAATCCCGTCAAATGGATGAGAAGGTGGGAGAAAAGCGAAAACGGGAAAGTTCGGGGATGGACTCTAAGAAGTCCAAGTTTGTCAAATCGGATCGCAAGGGAAACCAAGGTGGAAATGGGAGACCTTGTGGGAAATGTCATCGGGTGCATCATGGTGAATGTACATCCGGAGCGAAGGGCTGCTTTCATTGTGGATCTATGAACCACTATTCTAGGGATTGTAATGTGTCAAGGAAATGTTATCAGTACGGGTCGTTAGATCATATCAGGCCGGATTGCCCACAGTTGAATAAAGGGGGATCCGACTACTCTGGGTATCGTCAAGGAGATAAGGGAGCAGAAAAGAGGGCCGAGCCGGCTAAAGCTAAGAGGAGAGCGTTTCAGATGACTACCGCTGAGGTAGAGGAGACTCCTGATGTGGTGACAAGTACCTTTTTGGTAAACTCTTTATTTGCCAAGGTGTTGTTTGATTTTGGTGCTTCTTACTCTTTTGTGTCGCCTTTATTTGTGAAATGTTTGGGAGTAAATTCCAAGAGACTTGATCATGCTATAGAGGTAGAAACGGCCAATGATGACTGTGTTTTAGTCAAAGAAGTGTTTGATGGATGTACGATAGAAAAAGAAGGAAACCGAATACCATTGCTACTCCACCCTATGTCTTTGGAAGAGTTCGATATTATTGTGGGAATTCACTGGTTGGCTAGGAACAACGCCCACAAAGTGTGTAATAAGAAGTTAATCCTTGTGAGTGTTCCGGATAAAGGGACAGTTGTTGTGTATGGGAATCGTAGAGACCGGAAAACTAGTTTGATCTCGATGGTGAAAGCCAATAGGTGTTTGAGGAAAGGGTGTCGTGGGTTCTTGGCGTACGTGGAGGATGCTAAAAAGAAAAAAAGGGAGTGTGAAAGATGTTTCGGTTGTGAGTGATTATCCCGAGGTGTTTCCAGATGATTTGACGGGACTACCTCCGGATCGTCAGGTTGAATTCCGGGTAGACTTAATACCGATAGCTGCTCCTATAGCTAGAGCTCTGTATCGCTTAGTGCCATCAGAGATGAAAGAGATGATGTCTCAACTGCAAGAGTTATTGGATAAAGGTTTTATCCGACCGAGTACTTCTCTGTGGGGAGCACCGTTTCTGTTCGTTAAGAAGAAGGATGGGACTATGCGTACGTGCAAAGACTATCGTGAGCTTAATAAGGTCACAATCAAGAATAAATATCCACTTCCAAGGATAGACGATTTGTTTGACCAACTTCAAGGGGCAAGTTATTTCTCGAAGATTGATCTTGGTTCAGGGTACCATCAACTCAAGGTGTGAGAGGATGATAGTCCGAAAACCATGTTCCAAACTCGATATGGACACTACAAGTGGCGGGGCCGGAGATTGTTCAAATGACGGCCGATAAGATCGATCAGATTCGGGAAAGGCTTAAAGCTGCTCAAGATCGACAAAAGAGCTATGCCGACAAGAGAAGGAAAGCACTTGAGTTTCAAGTGGGTGATCTCGTGATGCTTAAAGTATCACCTTGGAAAGGTGTAATGCGTTTTGAAAATAAAGGAAGGTTGATTCCATGTTACGTTGGACCATTCCCTATAATCGAACGAATTGGAGAAGTTGCGTATAAGTTAGATCTACCGAAAAAGTTGCAAGGTATTCATAGTATCTTTCATATATCTAATTTGAGGAAATGTTTGGCGGAGGTTGAAATGACTGTACATTGCAAGACGTACAAGTTGATAAAAAGTTGAATTTCGTGGAAGAGCCGAGTCAATTGTTGATCGAAAGGTCAAGAGTTTGAGGAACAAAGATATTCCAATGGTGAAAGTGCAATGGCGGTTTCACAAAGAGTAAGAAGCGACTTGGGAGTTAGAGTCCAAAATGAGGGAGTTGTATCCATATCTCTTCGATGAAGGAATTCCGGGGACGAAATTCTTTTAAGGGGGAGGTGTTGTAATAACTCGAAAATTTTGTTGCTAATCTTGGGTTATTAATTTAATGGTTTGGGCTTGGATCAGATATGATTGTTGGGCTAGGGCTTATTTACTTGGAAGCTACGGTATATAAAGGCAAAGAGAAGAGGAAATCCCTCATTTTCTCCAATATTTGTGTATGTGCTAGTGTGTACGTGAAGGGCAAGGAAGAAGAAGAGGAGGTAGAGCATTCTTTGGAGGAAATCATCATTTCAGGTATATTGCATCCTCCTTCTTCCAATATTGCATCAATGGAGTTTATTGCTAGAATCAATGGGTCTTAAAACCCTAAGCTCTAGATGAGCAAACCATCCATGGTTGATCCACTCCTTCATTTTAATGTTGATTGGGGATTTAGAGGTTCTTAAGCTAAGCTATTGATTAGTTAATCATTTCTTGAAGTTTTCTTATGAATACCTCCATTGTTGCTCAATAGCATGTTTTGAAAGATGGATTATTTGGGAGAAATCATGTTCTTATGGCTTCATATGATTGGATATCATTTTGGGAGCTCGTTATATTCATTATATATGTTTTGGGGATGAATGGAATTAGTATCCTGGACTTTATGAGGTTTTGTGGCTGTTTCTTAGTTGCTGGTTCCAACCAGCTGAAACAGTAAGTCATGCGGGTTACCCCCCGGGTTGAGGCCGCGCCATAAGCCGCGTAACTCACTGAGTTTTGGTGAGTTCGCTCGTTTGATTTTCCGCTTTGAGTTGGAGTTTAGGCCTTTGGTTTGGGGGTTCATCTTAGGTCTCTAATAGAAGACTTTATGGATAATTCGTGGGGATTAACACCCATTTAATGTCTTTGAATTTAGGCTTTCGGTTTGAAGGTTTGGACAGTTTAAGCTTCGACCGGTTGTGTCCAATCCAGGTGAGTTCCTTATCATTTAAAATGCAATGTGGAAATGTTTCAAAATGCTTACTTGTTGATTATGGCTTTCTTTAAATGTTTCTTTATACAAAATTGTCATGATTACTTTTATAAGTTTTATGGTCGGTATGCGCATTACCTGTTTTAGTTGAGTATAACTGGCAAGGTCATTTATAAAATCCTATAGCTAGGTGTGCTAAATCCTACTAATAGGTATGATCCTATTTTAGCCCTACATATAGGTGTGATAAATTCTATATCTAGTTGCTAATTGACTTGTCATGTTTCTCCATTACTTAAATCGTTATCTTCATGAGAATGAGATTATTTATTCGTAAACCATTGCATGTTTCAACGAATTGTGAACTACTTAATATAAACGGTTTTTATGGGAATTCACTAGACCGTATGGTCTAACCCACGTTTTCAAAACTAACATTTTCAGGAAAGGAAACCTTGGATATAGGTAAGAGAGCCAAGGGAAGATAGTGAAGGCTAGAGGATGTTCTAGCTTAGTAGTTTGTTATAGTCATTTTAGTATTCAGCTGTTGACATTAGACTTTTAGAGTTCTGATGCATTTATCTTTATTTGAATTGAGATTGTAATGAATTAATCGTTGTTTGGTTAATCATTTGATGAGTTTGGATTTTGATTTATATCCATCTTAGACCTTGGTTTTTAGGTCGTTACAAAATCCCAATCACCTCTTTTTTCATTCATCTCCAACAGAATCGAACATTCATTGTAATATTAAAATATTATTATTTTTTCTATATATTAATTTTCAAAATTTCTTACTTGTACTAAATATGAACAAGTGGCACCCTATTTATGCATATGTCTATTTTATTATAAAATTGCATAATTAATTACAAAAAGTACACGAATTAAAACCATTTAAACACAAAATATGAAACATCTTACAATAGAAAACTACAAATATATTATTATTTTCAAAATTAATCCAACCCAGTAAATCTTATCTTCTGATTTTTTATTTGGTTAAGTTAAGACGTATACAAACTTAATATCTACTTTAATGAGTAAAACGATTATTTATACGGAACTTCCAACTAACATAATTTATACAAAATAAAAATGTAAGAGAAAAACATATACATTAAACACTAAAAAGTTAGATATGGTTTCTCTTTCTTGATTTAAATTAAATATTATATTTTTAGAGACGTTTTAAATGTAATTCATCTCATTTGTATAGCCAATGTAATTCATCTCATTTGTATAGACGTTTTTGGGTCTGAAACAATGCATACGAAGTTTGGACCTGCGTGTCCAAGACTTGTGATTTTCATACTTAAATAATCTGATAAGTCTCTGTTCTAGAGGGGGTTCTGGTCGGGGCTCTGGACGGGCTAGTCGTCTCATGGACGAGTGTTTCCAGAGGCTTTGGACGAACATGCATGTTTCAGATTTTGGATTCGGTTGTAATCACCCTTTTACCTTATCCATTAAAGATTAAAACCGGTAACCGCCAATAACTGTCAATCTCTCATATAAATATGTAAAACGAGAATTTAGGGGTATATGACTCGATTTCACGGCCTCTGAATGAGAGAATAATCTTATGAATCATCCCAACAAAAAAATCGTGAACCCAAGGCTAATAGTGTCAAGCTATTGTATTCAGAAAGTACTTTCAGATACCATTCTTGAGTTTTATCCAGTCCCTATATCTCATCTGAAATATAGTCCATAACAAAAACCACATATCCACTCGATTAATTGCAATAGATATACAAATGGGATTATTTGTAAACCACCTCTTTATTTCTAATTTTATTTCTAATTTTATTTCATCCAAGTGTAATCAAATACTTGAAGATTGAAAAAAAAAACTTTTGGGTCGTACAAAAAATCTAAACTGGGTTCGACCGGAAGGAGAAACATGATTAAAGATTGTTGACCAATTCAAGAAAGTTTGCTTCGGGCCTCGTTCTCTGTTGTGGTTAGGTAAAGGGACAAAGTGGGAAAAAGAATATGCGCTTTCCCATCTAACCCACAATTAATTAATCTAAAATTAGCGAAGAAACTGTGAATCGAACATTCATTGTAATATTAAAATATTATTATTTTTTCTATATATTAATTTTCAAAATTTCTTACTTGTACTAAATATGAACAAGTGGCGCCCTATTTATGCATATGTCTATTTTATTATAAAATTGCATAATTAATTACAAAAAGTACACGAATTAAAACCATTTAAACACAAAATATGAAACATCTTACAATAGAAAACTACAAATATATTATTATTTTCAAAATTAATCCAACCCAGTAAATCTTATCTTCTGATTTTTTATTTGGTTAAGTTAAGACGTATACAAACTTAATATCTACTTTAATGAGTAAAAAGATTATTTATACGGAACTTCCAACTAACATAATTTATACAAAATAAAAGTGTAAGAGAAAAACATATACATTAAACACTAAAAAGTTAGATATGGTTTCTCTTTCTTGATTTAAATTAAATATTATATTTTTAGAGACGTTTTAAATGTAATTCATCTCATTTGTATAGCCAATGTAATTCATCTCATTTGTATAGACGTTTTTGGGTCTGAAACAATGCATACGAAGTTTGGACCTGCGTGTCCAAGACTTGTGATTTTCATACTTAAATAATCTGATAAGTCTCTGTTCTAGAGGGGGTTCTGGTCGGGGCTCTGGACGGGCTAGTCGTCTCATGGACGAGTGTTTCCAGAGGCTTTGGACGGACATGCATGTTTCAGATTTTGGATTCGGTTGTAATCACCCTTTTACCTTATCCATTAAAGATTAAAACCGGTAACCGCCAATAACTGTCAATCTCTCATATAAATATGTAAAACGAGAATTTAGGGGTATATGACTCGATTTCACGGCCTCTGAATGAGAGAATAATCTTATGAATCATCCCAACACAAAAATCGTGAACCCAAGGCTAATAATGTCAAGCTATTGTATTCAGAAAGTACTTTCAGATACGATTTATTGAGTTTTATCCAGTCCCTATATCTCATCCGAAATATAGTCCATAACAAAAACCACATATCCACTCGATTAATTGCAATAGATATACAAATGGGATTGTTTGTAAACCACCTCTTTATTTCTAATTTTATTTCATCCAAGTGTAATCAAATACTTGAAGATTAAAAAAAAAAAACTTTTGGGTCGTACAAAAAATCTAAACAGGGTTCGACCGGAAGAAGAAACATGATTAAAGATTGTTGACCAATTCAAGAAAGTTTGCTTCGGGCCTCGTTCTCTGTTGTGGTTAGGTAAAGGGACAAAGTGGGAAAAAGAATATGCGCTTTCCCATCTAACCCACAATTAATTAATCCAAAATTAGCGAAGAAACTGTGAAATTTCTACTCGCTTTATAGTACAATTCATATCAGACGACTCTAAAATCCCAAAAACGTAGCGACTTTGAAGAATCTGAGAACAAAATCCTAAAAAAATGTCGATTGCAAAGAAAGGCCTTCAACAGTACTTGCAACAGCTTCAACAACATCCTTTAAGAACAAAGGTACGGTCAATTTCTCTCGATTTTCTATATCTTTTATTTCGATTTCATGAATTTGGGTTTTTGTTCGTTTGATGATGAATCACCAACTGGGGTTTGTTCTATTTGATGAATTACGAACTGGGGTTTGTTCTACTTGATGAAATTTGAAATGCTTTTTGTATTGATTTTGTGTTTTTAGTTGAATTATGAACTGGGTATTGTGATTTCTGATCAATGATGAATTGGGTGTTTTTTTTTGTTTGTTTATTAGAATTAACAACTGAAGTTTTTTTTTGCATATTAAAAGGCTTTGACCGCCGGAGTGTTGTCGGCGATCAGTGACGTAGTGTCTCAAAAGCTCTCCGGCATCCAGAAATTACAAATCCGGCGACTTCTTCTCAAAGTGGTATGATCTATTTGTTTTTCATTGAATCTTTTCTTGGTTTAAAGAATTCATAAAAAAGATTGATCTAGTTTTTGAAGTCAATCCATTGACTGAAATACAGTGAAGTATTTACTTATTTGTTTGTTTAAAATATTTGTTAAGAATCTGGTGAATGCATACAAAACCAACTTCTGATCAGTTGATCAGTTAGCCAAATCAGAAAAGAAATGAACCACTTTTGAAATGGCTTTCAAACTGGTCTGAAATGTGACTTCAATCCCACCAAAGAATAAAAGTCTTTGACTTTTGCCTTATGGAGAGAAAAGAGTTTGACCACATAAAATGTTTACAACCCAAAAACTTTTTGGATGAAATACACCCAAGAAGAGTCCATTGCCTCAACCTGAAATGTTTGTTTACCACATAAAATATTTGACAGTTGCTGACTGGTTTTGTGCAGAATCATTAAGAGGCTCTTATGATATAGGTGCAAAATGGTTATAATTGTTTGGTAATTGTTCAAGATGTAATTGGTTATAATAGTTTTGTGCAGAATCATTAAGAGGCTCTTATGATATAGGTGCAAAATGGTTATAATTGTTTGGTAATTGTTCAAGATGTAATTAGGGTTCTTAATGGTTAAGGGAGGTCCAGGATACAAAATGATTAAGAAAATTTTGGAACCATTAAGAGGCAAACTTATTTTTTTTTGCCAAACAGGATTCACCTCTTAATGGAACTGTTAAGAGGTAAACAAACAACCCCCACTGTCCCACGTTTGGTGCGACATGGGATAGGGACAAGAACCGGGACAAAGTGGGACCCTTTTGAATCTCGCCTTTCTAAATAAAGGGGGTGAGGTTTCTACATATATACATATATATGATGTGGGTGTCCAACAAATATATTGGGTTTGGTTTATTTGTTGTATATTTCTTTATGGAGTATGGTTGTATGGATGATTAACATGGAAATATATGCAGCTTTTCGGGTGTGCATATCTTGGACCATTTGGCCATTTTTACCACTTATTGTTGGATAAGTTGTTCAAGGGCAAAAAGGACACGGCAACAGTTGCCAAGAAGGTATCCTGCAAACCTTTAGATAAGGGGTAGAAAGGGAAATCCACAATCTTCCGGAAAACTTAGGTGAATGCCTAATTTTCGGTTTCATCTATAATGGAAAATAAGTCTTTTTTTTTTCTATGGTGGTTTTCATTGCAGGTGTTGCTTGAACAAGTAACATCTTCTCCATGGAACAACATGATTTTTATGCTCTACTATGGGTTAGTTATTGAGGGTAAGGTCTTCTTACTACTAGAAGCTTTAACGGTTTCCTTTGGTTCAATTATGGCCATTTTTTTCTACAACGTTATTTATTTATTTTTAACTTTTTTATAATACCTTTTTAGTGTTTAGTATATAACCTTATTTTAATTGTTTAACATTATTGACTAATTGAGTAACAGTAGAAAAAACATACGCTTATATGCATGTATATATGTTATATAGAATTAGATATATCATATATGATATATAAACTTGCCGTCATGAGTCATGTCTTGAAAACGCCGTCGGTCCTAAGTCTTGAGGTTTGACCTCACAACCACGCCAAGTCTTAACTCCATTTAGAACCATGTCAGATATTCATAATGAATATACAAGATATTCATAATGAATATACAAGATGTTTATGTACATTCATTATGAATATTTGGTTCTATGTTTCTCAAAATATTTATGCTCCTAAATGAACTTCCCCCTTTGCACCTAAACATGCAAGAAGGCAATTGTACTCTAGGATCACACATATTTTTCGAGTCATATAATAACTTAATGTCATGTCATTATATATGCAGGACGACCGTGGATCCATGTGAAATCTAAAATCAAGAAGGAATTCCCGACAGTGCAGTATGCAGCATGGACGGTACTTCCATAATTTATTTATTTTTTCGTGCTGCAATTTTTTTGGAATTCCAAACTTTGGAGCTCTTCTGTAACCAAAAACTAACACATTTGGATCATGGAAGTAGTTCTTTTTGCAACAAATGGTATTTCCCTTATTTTTCTAATGTCTTTTTTAATAAGTGAATAATAATGTGCAGTTTTGGCCGGTAATCGGGTGGATTAACCACCGCCATGTGCCATTACAATTCCGTGTCATTGTCCAAAGCTTTGTGGCCATGTGCTGGTACGTTTTTATGTTTTTTCAGTTTATAAAAGCGATCTAAAAACATTCAAAAATGATACTCTTTGAGTTCGTTGTCTTTACCATATAAGAGTCTTTTCAACAAATTCTCCATAATTTCTCCTAAATGGATAGAAAAATGCTAAAAGTCTATCGATTTTGGAGAATCTGTTGGAGATGCTGCAAGGTTCTATTCGTGTTTGCCATCTTCGTTCCTCCATTGATGAGAATCTGACGAATGATAACTAATTTTTTTAAATTTTGGGTTCAATTTTTCTGTAAAATTTGGGTTTTTTGTCTTGTATTTTGTAGGGGTATTTTCTTGAATTTAAGAGCGAGATCGTTGACTTTGACCAAAGATTAAGCAAATCGAAAGGAACTTTTCAAATAATCGTGTCTGCTGCTCTGCTCTGCTATTATGCAGAATTGCTTCTCGTTTTAGGTCAATTTATTAAAGGTACGTTTGTGTACTATTGTGTTCGAAATGCAAAAACAAGGCGGATTTCCGTCCCGTTATCTTGTATCTTGATTTTAAAGGTCGAGTTGTGTTAATTTATGTATCATAACAATGATCGATCAGAAACACTTGTATGGTTAGATTTTACGTGCCGAATGAGGTGTTATAATTGTGGGTTTTATTGATCATGCAACTTTATTAACTCGTGAACCCTCCTAAGCCAAGGAGCAATAGGTTTGTGATTATTTGCCTTATTGTGGGGCCACGATTTTTGGTGGTAGAGTCCCACATCGGCTAGACTTGGGCTTTTTTACTTTGAACATATAGTGGAACCTCTCTTTTTTCCTCATTGGCTCTTTTGAAGGGTAATTTGATGGGGTTCCAGTTCCGTATATCCTCACATGGTATCAGAGGTAATTTGATCGGGTTCCACATATTCTCACATGGTATCAGAGTCAAGGTGGACATTTGTGCTCGTTTAGCCTCCGTTGGAAGATGATTTTTAGAGTTTCACACCAGCTAGATTTGGACATTTCTACTTCATTATAATATTATATGTTGGAACTTTCATCTGATGGGATTTCATATATTCTCATATGGTATGAGAGTTGAGGCCTACCCCTGGGACTTTTGTGCCCGGCTAGCCTCGGTTGGAGGGGTCGTGTTAGAGTCCCACATTGGCTAAACTCGGACCTTTTGACTTCAATATATGTTGGAATCTTTCAAAAGGGTTCTTTTGGAGAGTAATCTGATGGGGTCCACATATTCTCACATTCGGTTTGAAAGCTCTAAGAACCATACATGGTCACGACTATTGAGGGTAACCAGAAAAACAATAGATATATGGGATCGTTGTGATGAAATATACACACGAGAACAAATTGTATTATCACAACAACACACGAGTTACATCAGTTACACACCTATATATATATATATATATGTATATAGAGGAAAGTTCAAATGTGAACTCATTTTTGGTTGTGAACGTGAGGACGAATCTCAGCCACTTATCCGGTCAATAAAGGCGGGCTTTGAGCGCAGTTCACTCCTTTAATAATCTCCACCCTCCCATGAATCGCGTCAATCCTCCGTGATCGCGTCCACCATAAACGAAGATGTGTGGCTGAGATTCGTCCTCACGTTCACAGCCAAAATTGAGTTCACATTTGAACCTAACCCTATGTGTATATATATATATATATAGAGAGAGAGAGAGAGAGAGAAAAGCTCAAATACGAACTCAAATATGGTTGTGAACGTGAGGACAAATGAGAACGCAACACGTGTCTGAATATAGACTATTCAAACTGAATATACAAGGAAATGTTCAGACTGAATAAATACTATATTCAGTCTGAATATTTCTTTAAATGGGACACGTGTCGCACTCTCATTTGTCCTCACGTTCACAACCAAATTTGAGTTCTCATTTGAACCCGTCCATATATATATATATATATATATATATATATATAGAAAGAGGTCATGCGAGGATGGTAACAATTTACGAGAATGTGAGAACAATCCTCAGCCAATCATTTTGTATATGAAATTTTCCATGTACAAAATCACATATGATTAGCCGAGACTTTTTCCGCAGCAAAAGTCGCGCGTCATTTTTGATGTTAGTACAAAATCACATATGATTTTGTACATGAAAAAAAATTTCATGTACAAAATGATTGACAATCTGTCCTCACATTCTTGTAAATTGTTACCGTCCTCGCATGAATCCGCCTCTCTCTCTCTCTCTCTATATATATATATATATATATATATGATCAGGTTTAGGGGATAACGCCAAAAAAAGAGAAAACTGAAAACATCCTGGGAGGCCTCCATCTGGACGGTATGCCATAACATGCATTTGTGCATATGCACTAATGCATATATATGCATTGATGCATAGAAAAAAGAGAGCTCCAATCGCTTGTATGCATTTGTGCATATGCACTAATGCATAGAAAAAAAATACCGTCTAGATGGCGGGCTTTCAGAGTGTTTTTAATTTTTGTCTTTTTTTAGTATTTTCCCCTGAACCCCCTCTCTCTCTCTCCCTCCCTCCCTATATATATATATAGAGAGAGAGAGAGAGTAAGAGAGAGAGAGAGGCTGGTTCATTTATAAACTGGTTCAAATCAACATAAAAATTATTTTTTTTTCATGATTTTTTTATCAAATGATATGATTTAAGATATTATTACACATATGTTTGTTTCACTTTGTGAAAAAATTACATGTGAAACTTTTACATTATGAAATAAATAAATGTAAAACTTTTACATTATGAAATAAATACATGCGAAATTTTTTTCATAAAAAAATATATGATAAACTTTCAACTTATGAAAAAATAAATTCACGTGAAACTTTTACATTATAAAACAAACATATGTGCAATAATATCTTAAATCATAGTAGTTGATGAAAAAAATCATGAAAAAAATATTTTTTATATTGATCTGAACCAGTTTCTATGGTATCTACCATTCGTCCAGTTTCTGAATGAACCAGCATCTATTTATATATATGTATATATATATAGGGGAGAGATCATACAAGAACACCCCTATTTAAAGGAACAAAGGAACACTTTGTGGACCAAATATGATGTGGGCCCCACACATCAAAAAATCATATCTGATTCAATGGTATCATATCTGATTCAATTGGGGCCCACCATTGAATACGATATGATTTTTTAATGTGTGGGACCCACATCATATGTGGTCCACAAGGTGTTCCTTTAAATTTACAAAGTTCTCATTTGAACCTCCCTCTCTCTCTCTCTCTCTCTCTATATATATATATATATATATATAACCCTAAATCTTAGAATTTATTTTGTATTGGGTTTTAATTAATCAGTTGGGCCCTAATCAGATTTTTATGGGCTAAGGTTGTTTAGAAAAAGATCCCAATGTATAAATTAGAGAAGGATGAAGGAACCCTCCTCATTTGCACATATCAGTAGTGTGTGTGTGTGTGTGTTTTAGAAGAGTCGAGAAAGAGAAGAAGAAGGCTTAGAAGCATCATCTTTATTGGAGAAATCAGTGAAGGAAAATCCATTAGCAGGTATATTGCTTCTTCTTCATTCAATCTTGCTTTACTTGTAATGGTATTTGAAATCAAGGGCTCCAAACCCCTAAGCTCTAGATGAGCAAAACTTAAATGGTTTATTGAATCCATTCATTTCAAAGTATTTAGGGGTTTAGAGTTTCTATTGTTGAGCTACTGATCTTTGAATCATTCCTTGGAGATTTCTTATGAAAATCTCCATTGTAGCTCAATCTCAAGGTTTCAATAGAATGATTAGTTGGGTAAATCATGCTCTTATGATTCCATATGGTTAAATGTTGGTTCAGAGCTTAATATATTCATTATGTATGTTTTTGGGATGAATGGAATCAGTATTTTGGACATTATGAGATTTTGGGGCTGTTTCTTAGTTGATGGTTCGAACCAGCTGAAACAGTAGGTCCCGCGGGTTACCCCGCGGGTTGAGGCCGCGGCATAAGCCGCATAACTCACCGAGTTTTGGTGAGTTTGTCCGTTTGATTTTCCGCTTCGAGCTGGAGTTTAGGCCTATGGATTAGGGGTTTATCTTATATTTTTAATAGAAGACTTTTGGGGTAATTCGTTGGGGTTAACACCCATTTTACGTCTTTGATTTTAGGCTTCCGGTCTGGAGGTTGAGACCGTATAAGCTACGGACCTGTTGTGTCCAATCCAGGTGAGTTCCCTATCACTTAAAATGCAATGTGGAAATGTTTCAAATGCTTACTTGTTGATTATGGTTTTCTTTAAATGTTTTGTTTATATGTAAATCTGTCATGATCACCTTTATAAGCTTTAGGGTCGGTATGTGCATTACGTGTTTTAATTGGGGATAACTGGCAAGGTCATTCATAAAATCCTATAGATAGGTGTGCTAAATCCTACTAATAGGTGTGATAAATCCTATGTCTAGCTACTAATTGTCTTGCCATGTTTCTCCAACACTTTACTTGTTCTCTTCATGAGAATGAGATTATTTATTCGTAAACCATTGCATGTTTTTAATGATTTGTGAACTATTGAAATTGTAAACTGTTTTTATGGGAATTCACTTGACCTTATGGTCTAACCCACGTTTTCAAAACTAACCTTTTTTTAGGAAAGGGATCGATAGATAGAGGTGTTAGAGCTAAGGGGGGGATATGAAGGCTAGAGGATGTTCTAGCGTAGCTCTCTTTAGTTTATATATTCATCTGTTTGACTTTAGACTTTAGACTTCCGCTGCTTCATATTATTCGATTTTAAAGATTGTAATGAATTAATCGTTGGTTGGTTAATCATTTGATGCTTTTGGAATTTGACTTATATCTCTTGGGCCTTAGTTTTTGGGGTGTTACATATATATATATATATATAGGGGAGGGATCATACAAGAACACCCCTCATTTAAAAAAAACAAAGGAACACATTTAAGACCACATATGGTGTGGATCCCACACAATATAAAATCATATTTGACTCAATGGATCCCACCATTGAATCAGATATGATTTTATAGATTTTATATTGTGTGGAACCCACATCATATGTGTTCCTAAGGGTGTTTATTTGTTCCTGAGAGAGAGATATAGAGAGAGAGAATTTAAAGGAACACCTTGTGGAACTTTGTAAATTCAAATGAGAACTTTGTATATTTAAAGGAACAAAGGAACACCTTGTGGACCACATATGATGTGGGTCTCACCAATTGTTTTTTCTTTTCAGAATACATACCTTTATTGAGATTGGGTTGAAATTTGTTAAACCATTGAAGACTACACGGTTTTGTCGTCCGTTTGAGTAGTCCTTTGGAAATAAGGATATTTCATTTCTTTGGACCATGCTCTTGTATATGTTTCTTTAAAAGATCATCCTCTTCTTTTCTCTAGGACCCTTTCTTGACATCTCCTGGAATTTGTTTCTTCAGCCTCTCATTCTCTTTTATCTTATTTTCACATGTAACCTTTGTTCACCCTTTAATCTTGATTTTGTTCATCTTTAGATGCTTTTGTTCCTCCTTTAATATTTCCACCTCCTCTTCCACGTATTTTTCTTCCTTTTTTACAGAAAATTCGATGCCAAAGAGTTTTATTGTAGCCATCGAAAAAACTTTTGAACTTGTTTTGGTTTCTCCTTGAATATTCTGCACAGAAAATTCGATGCCAAAGGTTTGAGATTGCTCATGATTGAGCAATATTCCGTACAAAGCACTTAAAGAAAGAGTTTAAGTGTTCTTTGACAATTTAAGACAAGTAGTAAATGTATCCCGTTGTTCAGGAAGAGATTCCATGAACTTTGTCAGTACTTCAGAGTTAGAGTGCTCTCGACCAACTGCTTTAAGATCAATGATCAAATAGTTGAGTCTCTGGTGGATCTTAGAAAGTGTTTCATTTTTCAGAAACATAAAACTTTCATATTGTCTCACCAAGTAGATTCAACGAGTACTCTGAACCTCACTGGTTCCTTAATATTGAACACAAAGAGTGTCCCACACAGACTTAGAGGTCCTCATTTTCATGATATAATGGTATACATCATCTGACAGAGACATTGCAATAATAGATCTAGCTTTAGAATCAATAGCTAGCTCTTTCTTGTATTCGTCACTCCATTGATGTGAAGTTTTGAGAATTCGTCTCTTAGGTATAGCAGGAGTAGTAGCGGAACTGCAGGGACTAGAAGTGTAGGAATGTATGGTCCATTTTCTACTTAGTAGGGGATCTTAGGATCTGACCCTTCTAGAAATAGAGTCATTCTTTCCTTCCAAACAATGAAGTTATCTTTGCTAAATCTTGGAGGTTTAGCCAGAGATCGATTGTCTATATAGTTTGTATTTGTGTTTGCCATTTTAAAACAACAAGATATTAGTTTTAAAGGATTAAAGAAATAAACACTACTCTGATACCACTTGTTGGTCCCAAAGGATCCTACAAGAGTGTATAAGTATAGAAATAATTTGTAGAAAGGGGGGAGGTTGAATACAAACACAACTTTTAGGTTTTTAAATGAGTTTATAGCGATAAATAAATTTATAGTTGTAAGCGGAATAAGAACAAGTAATTAAACCTATTCTATTACAACTTTAGAAATCACTAAGTAAATGATGCACAATGAATGGAGGAAATAAGATCAGAGGTTCAAGAAAAGAGATATGTATGCATGAAGATGAAGATGGATATCTTCATCGATATTATACCCGTTGCATTAAATGCAAGTCAAAGGGTTCATGCCACGTGTCTATTTTTAATAGGAAACTTGTCCTTTGTTTATAAAGCAACCATGTTTTTGGCCGAATATGAACAGTAGACTAATCAGAGTTGGTAAGCACGTAGGAACATTCAATACGTACTTTCTGACAAGGCATGAAAGTTTGACATTTGTGCATCGATGATAAAATTTAACTTAGATCCTGTTGGGTAGGCCCCACTTGATCGCTGATACTGAATCTTCAAGGATGAAGTCTTCAGGTATCACTGAGGCTTTATGCAAGATCTCACACTACTGTTAGATGAACGTTGCTATCATTGAACCACTTCAGATCACGAGCTATTCATACTTTCAGCTAGTGCACAACAAAGTGGTTGTACCAAATTTTCCAAATAGTTTCTTCTTTTAGCCATAAGAAGGCATGTAATAAAATTTCTCAACAATAATGGTATGCATTGGTTTACTTTCTCAAAAACGTTATATACATGCATCTTGATCACATCATGAAATCAATTTGATTTGGATTTCAAATTCAAAGTCAATTAACAAAATGTTTACACCTTTCTAAAACGTTAGCTACATGGATTAAAGATGCTACAAATAGAATGTATGCAAACTCTATGCAACAAATGGTTCTTATAAAAAAAATTAAAATGGTATTGTAGATATTAAAATCTTTATGCCCAAAATAAATGACGTGAAATAAGATTTTCAATAAACTCTCAAACGCAAAACCGACAATAAAGCTAACTCGTAAAATTTCCAAAATCTTATAATTGAATCATGAACATTACGCATCCAAAATTTCAATGAAACTTGTAAACAACCGTAGGAGGTACGGTAGTTCATGCATTTCAAACTTGACCCAAAACTCGCGTACACCAAATAATTTCTCAAAATTTGTAAAAACTTTATTTGTATGTTTCTCGGGAAAGCAAATGAAACAATTTATGTTAGTTTCAATTTAGAACTCTTCTAAGATGTGTACGTCAAAGTTTGCAATTCAAGCAAAACGGTACAAAATAATCTTTTTTTAGACATGTATGTACTTCTCATGTAACCAAAACAATTTAGTAATTTTCAAGACATGACTTCACTCTTGTGTGTGCCAAAAAACATTTTCCAAAAATATTAACTTGTCAAGTGCAAATTCTTTGACAACATGAAATAGTTTTGCAAATTTGTTTTCTAAAATAAATGTCGTGCATGCATCCGGTCGGAACCCCAAGTCTTAGAACCACAAACGCCAATTCTACCAATCACTAGACCGACATTGGAAAACTTCATATCCTAACACTTTCATCCAGAATTAGATCCATTGACTTACAATTCTCCTCAAAATAAAGTTGATTCAACAATCTTATGGTTCATAACTAACCATTAACTCCGACCCTAAGACGATCATCTTAACATATTTTTCTTACTTAGTTGTCATTCAAAATGGCAATGCTATAAACACCTACTTTTTCAACGTTTAACCCAAGATAACTCATTCACTACCCCATTGGTCATCACGAATATACCACTCAAGCACACACACGTAACTGTAAATTCATATTATCACCGCCGAATGATAATACAAATTTACCTCACATGCGGATCCTTGTTACCATCAACATGATTCTCGATTCTAGTGCATCTATTAGCCTCAAAACATCCTATCTTAAAGTATCTAATTTCTAAATCTCACATCCGTTCACTTAACAATACACTAGTTTGAGTCTAGGCATCTAAATTCAATACCTAAATCTCTCAAACTTATGCTCTGATACCAACTTGTAACACCCTCAAATATGGAAAGAGCGACTAATTTAAAGTTTTAATCAATACAATAAATAATGAGTTAATCCTTCTCTTATAAATCAAAACTTAAATTTCCTCAAATATATATTCTAAATATATTTCAACAAAAGGTAGACCAAGTCTTATACTAAGACATAATTACGACCGGGTGTTACTAAACCCAAAAGAGTCGCTATCTCTGAATGCGGAAAACGTCACCAAAAGCTAAATCTTTAATGTGCTACTCTCTAGCACTTAGGTCAACACGTGTCGCTAGTACCAACCCCGACGATAACCCGATGCACAACGCCTAGTGAGTTCAAGAGTTTATAACATGGTTGTAATCGTTTGAAATCGGAAGATTGCTTGAAGAAATAATAGTTTCTCAAATAAAATGACTCCATTATAAAAGCAACATCTTTTCCAAATTCATTATTTCTATGATAAAAGCTTTAAATCATAATATCGTTAGTAACGAAAGATTTAAATAGAAATATCCGTTTAACGTAATACCGAACCCAATACTCACACGACCATAAATAAAGTTATAAACATAAAGGTAGAAAACATATCTTTAACCAAATTTTATAAATCATTTACTCACGCTTACCCTTGAAAGGGTGAAAAATATACGTGGGATAACGGGGCAGACCCGATTTACCATTTCTAGTGACGGAACACATAAGTGAGCCACTTTTAAATGTTAAAAGCTTAAGCTAGGAATCAATGGCTATTGACAACGACCAATAATACAATAATGTACGACCATCGATGATTCCTAGTTAAAAGCTAGTGCTAAAGATCAATGACTATTGGCAACGACCAATAATACAACAGTGTACGGCCCCCGATGATCCTAGTTAGCACCCACGTAAGGATCAATCGCCATTGACAACGACCAATAATACAACAGTGTACGGCCCCCGATGATCCTAGTTAGCACCCACGTAAGGATCAATCGCCATTGACAACGACCAATAATACAATAATGTACGACCCCCGATCCTATACGTTTACCAAAAGGGGATAACAATCCCGATTTTAAGACCGACTTATATGCCTATGGATCCATTACATTCTAGCCATAAAATTTAGTACCTCAATCAAGACGTATTAATAATTTCCCAACACCAATGTTTTGCTCAAAACGTTATTTTCCGATAATCAATTATTTCTCAAAGTTAGGAAATCGTAAATTTACACGACATTACACGTATGACTAACGCACCCAAAACATGTAGTCATTTAAATCGGACAAATGTCCATGAGACTCATTTTAGTCAAAACCGAACAAAAACTTTATAACTCAACACTTATATGATCTACTCAAATAATTGGTTGAGACAAACCATTTTTCAAATGAGATTATACTCATATGTTTTAAAATGCCTCATATGTAATAATATGTATTTCCTAATATTTTATAAATCAATACTCCCAAAAATGCATAACCAAATATTCTCCATTTATAAAATAAAACATCTAAATAATTCATCATTATATTTTATTTACCATAATGTTTAAAAATCCAAACATAAGTATTTTTCAAGGTTTATAAAACCTCTTTATACCAAATATGCATTTTTCACAAAAATACTCATGCGTTTGATAAATAATAATTAAAACATGTTAATATTTCAAAATGGACGTTTTTAGCATGTACATAATTTTTATAAAGTAACTTGAACTCATCTTGCTAAATTTAGGCTAAATTTAGGTTTTATCCAAAAGCTTCCTTTGAAAAAATGTCCAGATCTGCAATATATCTTCACTAGAAACCATCTCTAGTTCATAAGCAACCTAAATATATCAAGAACAACTCCCAACAATAAGTGTAAGGCCCAAGTTTCTAAAACATACTCGTTAGTACCCGAATTGTACCGTACTCAAATAACGTTTAAATAATTATTGAAAGGTTAAAATCATCAAAGTTTGAAACTCTTTATAATTATTTAAAAGAAAAATAAAAATAAAAAATAACATATATATGTGTGTTGTATCACAGTAAATTACTTATCACCGTCCCTGTGAATACTTCCTTCTCTCTACTCTTTCTTCTCTCTAAAATTATTTTCATTTCGTGGAAGGAAACGAAGTAAGGATTATATATTCGGAATCCATTCTACGAAATCTTTGTAAAGGTATAAATTTCTTTCGTTTTTGTTAAGTTTGTTTCGTTAGGATTATTGAGACCGGTTTATAATCAGGTATTTATGTTAAGTTTATGGTTTGATATTGTTAAATTTGAGTTATCTTACATGTTTAGAATATTAGGATTGGATAATATTGTTATAAAAATTAAAAGGTTGGATTCTGGTTTTAATATGGTTAGATTTGGTGTATTTGTTTAACCGCACACCAAATGTTTGATGAAATGTCGGAAAAAATAGAATTGCATGATTAAGCCTAGCTTAATGACCATTAAGCTTTATTATAATGTCTAGTATGTTAAGTTATGTTTTTAAGCCTTTAAATGTGATAATTTATGAAGTTGGAGTTATAAAAGTTAGTTGGGCAAAACGGTGAAAATCGGACTTACCGACTAGTGCAGGTCCGTACTTTGACCATGCATAACTCACAAACGGTATGTCGGATTAAGCTCAAATTTTGCAGATAGAAAGAGCTTAATGTATACTACAACCCTCATGAAGTGTCTAAGATCCAATTCTGGACCTAAGTGGCTCGAAACAGTGCCGTTTTAGGGCTGTTTACAGTATATCCGAAAATTTTCTGCTGTTTTTTAAACTCGGTATAGAACGGATGGATGATCCAAAAGAGATGATTCCAAAACCAACCGACTCATAAGATAACATACTACAACTTTTATTTAGATAACATTCTTTGTATTGGCCTCTAAGTGAGATAAAAATGCTCACGAAAAAGAGGTACCGAAGCTGTTAAAAGTCGGAAACGAATTTGCATTTGAGTCGATTTCTTGATGCATATGAGGCTGTTCTGTTTGGATTTTTAAGTGGTTTATAATCATGTAGGGCCTAAGTAACTTATTAGTAGAATTAGGATTTGGTTTTACGTTGTTTAGGTCATAACCAATTTATTTATTTTACCGTGAATCTCGTCTAATCGTGTGTTGCTTCTTATCTTTGACTAAGGTATGGATTTCACTTTCTTTTGACTCTCGGGAAACTAGTTGTTCTAGTTGACCCTTCTTAACGGTGGTTCACCGCCTTGTGATTGATCACTTAAAAGTGTTCAATAAAACACTTAGTTATATATATATATATATATATATATATATATATATATGAATAGTTGAACATTTATTTTAAAACTTGATTTTAGTCCATTGATTATATGTTTGAATTTTTTCAAGTTTAGTCTATTGATTCTTATGTTTGAAGTAATTGTAAATTTTATGAATTATATTAAAACTTGACGTTTTATGAAATGTTTAGTTTTCTTGGTTTTTAGCATCACCCAATTGATGGGCACATTAGTTGGGATGCCTTTTATGGCGGCTTTGTAGTCCTGACTTCCTTCAGGTGAATGAAGTACATAGGGTTAGCAGAGACAGATCTAGAAATTTTGGTAATGGGGGTCGAAAATTAACATGATCTTTTTTCTTTTAATTCGGATGGTTTTCAAGAAAGATCATCAAATCAACTTCCATATGCATGAAAGGAGGAAAGTTTGATTGAAAATATTACAAGAATTATTATCATCAATACTAGTTTCAATTGTTAGTATTTTTCTTTCTAAAAAACATTCTATTTCTTAATGAATTAAGAAAACAATTAACAATGAGTCATCAATTAACAACAAACAATTAACAATTAAAAACTAAAAAATGATAAAAGGAAATAACAATTAGGCACCAACTATTAAAATCTGGTTGTAACAGTTAACAACAATTGACAATTTTATGGGGTCAAACAAGTTTTTTGGAGGGTCAAAATAACATACATTCAAAAAACAAAGTAAATTTTATATAATAAAAGCAATTTTCTTAAAAATTAATGGGGGTCATTTGACCCCCCACGCATAGATCCACCAATGGATCCATTGTCATCGTAGTTTGTATTTTGATTAGCCATTTTATAAACAAGATATTAGTTTTTAATGATTGAAAGCAATAAACACTGCTCTGATGCCACTTTTTGGTACTTAAGGAGTCTACAAAAGTGTATAAGTATAGATACAGTTTGTAGGGGGGGGGGGGGGTAATACAAACACAACTTTTTAAGTTTTAAATGAGTTTATTTGAATAAACAAATTTACTGATTTTAATCGGAATAAGAACAAGTATAAATACCTATTCTATTACAATCTAAGAATTACTAAGTAGTTTGATGCACAAGAAATAGAAGAGACAATAATCATAGGTTCAAGAAGAGATTAATCCTGCATGAAGATGAAGAGAAGATCCTTCATCTATTTATACCCAATGCATTAAATGCAAGTCGGAGCGTACATGTCATGTGTCAAGCATCCATTGGAGGCTTGTCCTTTGTTCATAAAGCAACCATGCTTTTAGTCAAATATAAACAGTGACCTTATCATAGTTGGTAAGCATGTGGGAGGCAATAAAGTATCTCCGTACATACTTTCTGACAAGGGTATGGGAGATTGACATTTGTGCATCGAGGTTAAGATCTAATTCAATCTTGTTGAGTACGCTTCATTTGATCGCTGATACTTAAGAGTTTAAGGAGGATCCCTTTAAGTATCACTGAGGTATACACAAGATCTCACACTTTATGTAGACGATCGTTGTTATCACTGAACCGCTTCAGATCACGAGCGGTCCGTCTCTATCTTTAGCTAGGTCTTCGACTATCGCTGCAGATTCTTTTGGTGTGAATGTTGTCTCCAGATATTCGATATTTCAGGTTTAGATAGTGTCCTCGATGGTTTCAGAGATCACTGTGTGCAATCAGTGTTTGCATTCGCTGAACTTGAACAACAACTAAAACTAGGATTTTCACTAAGTACAAAGAGGAACCATAATTAAATCACTAAAGGAGTTTGGCAACAGTGTCTCCATATCAGGAATCTCTATATGGTATTGATCTATGAAGTGATCCTGACAGTGGGTCTTATCCAATGTTTGTACATTCACAAGCGCATGTGACTCTGTCGCACCCACTGCACTTCCAACTTGGACTAATGACAATTTAAAATTTATTGCTAGTCCCCTAGTAATAACTTTAAGGATAACAAAAACATGCTAATATAGAACACAGTATTGTTAATATAAATACTCGAACCTAAAATGTTATAACAAATAAAACATAATAGTTTTGGTGTTCCAAATAAATTCAAAGTTTGTTAAATTACTGATCAAATCAATGCATTATAAAAACCCTCAGAGCATCATGTTTGCTTTGACTCATATGATAGGTGAGAGAATCTGGTAGATTATATTATAATCGAACTTTGCAGATCTTCACGTCACCTCAATTATCAATCTATATCAAATAATACGGTTTCAGAATATGCTTGGAGGCTAATGTGACCTTGGTTCTTTCGTCTATGTAATGAAACCCTTATTGTCGCAATAAATCTCGACATGGTCACATATGCTACAAACCGCTCATAGGTTTGTGACAAATTTCTTCATCCAAACAACTTCCTGCGTTGTCCAACGTTGCATTATATTATGATTCTCTAGTCAAATTTGTCGTCGTACTTTCTTGTAACTCTTCCGGCTCATAACACCACCATTTAACATAAATACCTATCTCGACTGTGATTTATAATCGACACGGTCGGTTTGGAAACTAACATTTTTACATCCTTCGATGCACCAATCTATTTAAAAGCATATATTTAGTTCTTCTTAGATATTTCAGGATATTCTTTATTGATATCCAGTGAGCATCACCTTGGTCGATTGGTATTTTCTCATCGTGCTCATGGCATACAAGACATCTGGTCTAGTACATAACATGACATACATAATGAAACCGATAGTTGAAGCGTTGAGAACGCATACGATTCATTTTTTCTTTTGTACTAGAACAAAGACCATTGTTTCACGTGGAAGGACTTTTTTGTGGAATAAACAGGAACAAAGTGGAACAGCCCACCTCATGGAACAAGGTGGAACAGGCCTATTTTTACCAATATAACCTCAAAATAAAACTCAATTATCTTCTAAAACATTAAATATGTCTCTCTTTTAACTTTATTCATTCTTTAATTTTTTTTAATGTATTTTATGTTATTTAAAATTCTCAATTTACTGTCCACAAAATATTTTTTTTGTATAGTTTCTATATTTTGGCTAATTAATGTAATTTATTAAATATTAATAATATAGGATATGTATGAAATCAAAATCAAAAGCTACATAAACTTTTTACTTTGTTATAAAAATAATTATTCTATTATAATTTAATAAATTACATAAATTAATCAAAATATATAAAATATATAAACAACTCATTAGTTGTAAATTGGCATTTTATTTGTTATCTTGTCCAATTATGTCTTACCAAACACTAAAAAGTTGTTCTGTCTAGTCCTTTATTGCATGTTTGAGTAAATTTGAGCATCTTTTCAGCACCTTTGAGCATTAATTACTAATGGTTTGACGAGGCTATCATAGTCTAGCGGTTGTTTGACAGTTGTCTATTGATTTGGTACGGAATAATTAAGCGGCCAAAATGATTAAAAGTCTTTTATGATATAGTGCAAATGAAATATAAGGTGTTGTTTGTTTTTTAAGAGGTGCTGAAGTCTAAAGTCTGCCTTCAGTTTTAAAATGGTTGTAAAACGTCTAAACGAATCAGACATAAGTGATGATTAAGAGCTTAAAATGAAAAAAACAAACAAAGCCTAATTGTTTGACAATTGTTCAAAATGAAATTAGGTCTCTGAATGGTTAAGGGAGGTCCTGGATACAAAATGATTCACAGGGTTTTAGAACCATTAAGAGACAGACTTATCTTTTGCCAAATAATTTTCACCTCTTAGCGATCCAGAGATTGTTTCTTAATGAAACTGTTAAAAGGTAAACAAACAATTGATTCTTGGTTTCCTAGGGAAAGCTTTGCAAATGAAAAAAAAAACCATCTGATATGATTATTGAGTTGTAAAAATATGAATAAATTAATAAATGTATTATGTGTGATAAACCAAAAATGGATGCAAATTCAATATTTGTAATAGGGGCAAACCCACTCTATTGGATATGGTCAAGCTACCACTTTATAGTCTAAAAAAATTATAGGATCGTCAAATATGTCACTGGTCATTTTTTTGTATGCAACCAAATATATTTTGAAACCAAAATGATGACACAAGTTTCCCTTAGCATGATCGTCATATATATTTTTTTGTATGCAACCAAATATAGAGTTGGTTTACATGGTTTTTCTCCCATCCTAGACGCGGATTTGAATCATATAAGCAAAGAACTAACCCACCAATGATGATTTTGTAAAAAAATATCCATATTTATGTATGTTTCTTCTACTAAAATGATATCATCATTTGAAAAAAAAATGTAGGTCCGCCTCTTTGTGCAACAACTATCAACTGTCGAGAGAGAAGTGACTTTAATACAAGCAAACTCGAGAATAATAACAATTTAGTTTACTTTAATATCCGGAGACACAAGCAAATTATGTTATAACTGAAAACCATTAAACCCAAATTAATACAACTTGAAGCCGAGTTTAACCCAAACTCGTTGTTTTAATCAAACAACAAAGAAATCACATAAAAATGTATCAGAAACATCCAACCATGAGCATAATATATAGACTCAAGCAACCATATCTAATTCAACATTGTGCATTGTTGTAGCATCAACTATGCCTTGGTTCTACTATTTTTTTTATCCCTTTCGTAATTGCTTATCAGAATAGCAAAGTTAAACTGAGATTATGTTACTTCAACAAAGAGAAACTACAACTTACCACGGAGGTCAAGGCGGCAGGGGCAGCAGCCGGTCCTTCTTGCCAACCTCTATCCTCATAAGGTAATAATGTTGAAATAGACATATACAAAGTACAAATATATAATGAATACATACATCCGCAATCTAATACATCTCGAGGTAATGTCATTTGTAATTCTCTAAGATCAACACAAAATACACAACAAGTTCACCACATATTCTTAAAATCAACTTAAATTCATCGTAAGATGTTTTTAGTAGCCTAATCATCAAACTCTACGATTCTTACTTACAAACGATTGTAAGCAATCCACCTCATGAACTTGCTTAAACATTCTTTAGGCTTGAACTTTGGAGCTGTGTGACCTCCTCCCTTCAACAACATAAAAAATTCAACTATCAATCACAACTAATGCTTCTTTCAACTCAAAATTTGATAAGTGTTTTAATGAATTTGTTTCATAATAATAGAACTTGTTAACTTTGACATAACAACCTATTATAACACTTTTATAAGAAAAACATCTTCACTTACAAAGGATTATTAGCAAGCCACCGCATTAGCATGCTCAAACATTCTTTAGGTTTGTTCTCTGGAGCATTGTGACCTCCTCCCTTTGACAACATACAAAGGTCAACCATCATCATCATCATAACAAAAAATGCTTCTTTCAACTCAAAAATTGTAAAATGTCCTACGATAACACTTGAATCTTGTTATAATATAACTTTATAAGACCTTTATGAATTTGTTTCAATATGATACAACTTGTTAGGTTGTCCAACTTCATCCTAACAACACACTGAAACGCTCTTCTATGTAAGATGCATAATTGTTTTACTCATAAACTTAAAAGTCTTGTTAAATACTTTTAGGACATTTGTGACCAATTCTGATGTATTGTCCTCTTTCCAATGGTGTAAAGGCCTATATTTAAAAATAGTCAAAGTCTTCATAAAGTCAAACTTTATTAATTTCATGGGACAAGAGCAACATAAAAAAAAGGAGAAGCTTAAAGGAAAATTTCTCACCTTGACGGTAGCATATGTCAAGATGTACTCATTTTTTGTGAATTTCATGGTGTATCTGCAAGAAAATAATTAGCAGCATGATACCAAAAATTCACTAATTATAACATTTTTTAGACTAATTATCCATGGTTGCTCCTAATGACGACAAAACTAACCCGGCTACTTGTTCGTCGACGAACCAGGGTCTCCAATCTTTTTCAACCGACAAATTTAGTGATTCAATCCAATTCAACGTACTATGATACGGGATCTTCATGTCATGATCTCCACTGTTCAAAAGACAGAAAGGAAGAAAGGAAAAAAATGTAATGGATATTTGTTTGCTTTCAAGATCTCTAATTACTGCATGCATTATCAAGTAGGAGTTGGTTCATTTGAGAATCGTGTGAACCAACTATTCATGATAAATAGCATGAATGTAAATGCGTGAGATTCATGATGAATATTTGTGTATATTCACAATTCTCAAAAATATTTATGGTTCCTAAATGAACTTCTCTCTATCAGAGTTATCACAAAGTGAACTCTAGTTCTAGGACAACAACAAGAAGCATAGTAATAAAAGAGTATTACCTATATACAAGAGCTTGACAATTTTTATGAGCAAGGCGTTGATGATAGCCAACAACACTCAGGACGTTGTGTGTGTAAGCTATGGGTTCCTCACCAAAGTTAAAATGCATGGTTTGATTGCATCTTACCCACTCAATATCGTTCAATTCCTGTGGCCATGAGATCATTATCCTAATAAAAATAAATAAACATGAATAAAGCTTGTTGCAAATGACAAACCTCATGAATGTGAAGAGCTTCTCGCACATCTCTGCTATTAGCCCAAGTGGAGGAGTATAAATAGTTTCCATCCTATGATAAGATGGATAAAAAACAAAATTTAAATATTTAAGCACAACGGATTGATACTTGTAACTCTAGTGAATGCCCGTGGGATTTCAATTTCCTTTCAATACAACTAACAGCCGACTAGTTGGAATGTTTGTACACCAAATATTTTTTGAATACACAAGACGTAGAAGGTGAGAACTGAGAAGGGTTGAAGCATGCGTGTCACGAGAAGTACTGATTTTTAGTGTATATTGATCATAAAACTCATGGCTTTTGATCATAAGGGACAAAAATAGGAAATTTGATGAAAGAAGGGCAAAAGTATTCACTTTTTTGCAAGTATGATCTTTCTTTTTGGACTTCTATAGGTATATATTTTGAAACCATGCATGTGATGGTTGTAGAAGTCACTCGCTCTTAGCCCCAAGTTCACATATATGAATAGCAAGTATGATGGGTAATTTGCTCAAATGAGAGAAAAGTAGGGGAATGATAGCGGAGAAGCATATAATCCAGAGAGAGAGAGGGAGAGAGAATGAGTAATACCCGACACCATTGTATCTGAGGTTGAGGTATTTCACAAGAAGGCTCTAAAATATTATGTATGTAAATTTTTTCAAGGCACTGCAGATTGAAAATAAGAAGGCATTAATATGTTACAAATTCTAAAGATGGCATGATTATCTAAAAATCTAAGTTGAAATCTAGCTCATCTACCTTGTCTACCACTTGAAGATCGTTTATGCAAAGACTATTGTTGGGATCTACATTCAAGTACTCTCCATGGCAATTTTCTTCAGCTGACTGCAAAAATATGTAACTTAATTCCTAGACATATAACAATCTTGGTTGGTGCAAGCAACACCTAGGAATGGTGTAAGAAAATGATATCCTATCACTTAAAAATAATGTTCTTATATGGCAAAGAAGTGATACACTCATAGAGGACAACTGAAACATGCTTTAATTACCTTGTAGATTGCATCCGATAAGAGTGCCATACGGTGAGCATATGGGATTCTTGAATTATAGTCGTTTCTTGTATCTGTGAAAGGATTACCAAGTATGTACCCCTAAGTTGAAAAAATTACATCAAAATGAGTGAACATGAAAAGATTACGTAAATCTTTTCAAGCGTTGAATGATCAAATCCAGTGCAATGAGCACCAAGTCCTTGATCAGTTTGTACCTTGATGTTGATATGTGGCCCTTCTCCAACTTCATTACCTACAAAAGAAGAAAACAATAAATACGTCATTTAGTCGCAGTACCGCAAACAAAATGACCGTAACATTTTACAAATCAAATTTTGGGTATTCATATATAACTAGCTCTAAGGCAAGTACTAAAAGGATTTAACTTAGGGTACCATCATAGATTTCTTGAACGATCATCGGCAACACTATGCCACTGTAGGAATCACCGATAACATAAAATGGATTGTGGAGAAATTTAGGATGATCCACAAGCCACTGTTAGGATAGAGATAACAAACAAATACATTTGTCAAAGTTTGTATCTAAAATAAAGATAATTTCAATATGCTCCTGATGCTTTAATAACATGAAATGCTTCAATTGCCAAATATTATCAAGGTGAATTATATAGAATTAACAAGCGATACATTTTCAAGGATAGAAAAATGGTAGTACATATCTGCCTTCAAAACTGTTTACGTAATCGGTGACATGTTAATTGAAAAAATGAACCATTCCTTTCATCAGGAAAATTACTTTACCTTCCTTAGAAAATGGTAGGCACACATTGCTGAAAATGTATCGTTTGTTATGGAAGCTTCAGGAGTTTTTGCATACGAGAATCCAGCACCAGCAGGTTGATCAATAAATATTATGTTGGCCGCCTAAAATGCAATAGTGATTACAATATGTAAAGAACTTGGTAGTCATCAAATTGTTGACATCAAACACATTCTAAAGTTTAAATACAAAACCCTGACTTTAGAGTTATTAAGTATATTAAGAAAAGATTGACCTCGTTTATTTATAAGAACACTAAGGACAATAGTAAAAATGGCTATTAAAAAATAGTCCATGAATAATTTTTACACTTCTCTTCTATATGAAGTCATTCTGAATTTTTTGATACAGAAGTCATGTGAGTTGAAAAGTCTCATTGTTAAGTGCATTTGTGATTACTTGTTCATATTTTAGCGTTCGTTTTCATCCCTTCTTCCATTTTTCTTCCATTGCATTTGCATCATCTGTATCTTGTGTCGACTCATGGTTTGCTCTTGTGGTTTTGGTTGATTTTCTGGTCAAGTCGGGTGCTTGGGATGCAAGTTTTAACAAAAAAACAAAATGAGTTTTAGCGTCTTTGGTGTTCCAAGTAAGTACGTGTTAGCATGATAATGAGCCATAGACAATTACTTTTGAGTATATATGCAAGAACCAAGATTTGTTGGATTTATGCGTGGTTCGAAGAAAGCAAAACTGCAAAAATATATATGTGGGTACCATACCCTAGATAACTTTGATAGCTTCACCTTGATGCAATATTTTGAATATACCTTACTCATCTAAGCTTGGAGGAAGGCGATTCAAGATGTTGTGAAAAGATGGGAAAAGAACTACAACTTTCATCTATGAGTTTTACACGATCTTGTAGGAGTCCATATTGTCAACAAAAAACACCTTTGGTGATTTATGCAGGATCGTGCCAAATGCATGGCCAGAATCTGCAATATGCTCTAGAATGCTAAATAACACATTTATTGAGAGGTTTAACTTAAGAATTTCACCCTTTATTTTGCCCTAGTACTTAATAATGCCGTATTTTTGTTATTGTTCTTCTTCCTCTCTTTCCTTTTTTGTTTTCTTTGTTTACATAACAATCAAGATGTTTCTTTTATTTGAGATCCAATCCTACAATCATCTATCCTATGAGATATTTTTTATGAAAAGGTGTACGGGCTATGCCCAGACAAATTGCAACAAATTGCGACTTTAAGGCATCAATCCTGTCAGTGGCCACAATTGTTGTGGACGCCTAGAATTGAACTCAGGGTAGATGGGATATTCCACCACATCTCCTGGGCCTCAACTACTACGCCATAACCCTTGTGGTTTCCTATGAGTTTTTTATTGGTAATGTATTTCCATTTTTGTATCTTAGTTTTTCTGTATTTTATTATATGCTTTGTTTATTTTCATTGTGTTGCTTCATTTTTAGCTTCATTATCTTTGTGTGTTTGTTCTCATTTTGTTCAATTGACTAAATCTTCTTTACGATTAGGTTGCACCCCTTTGTTGATGGATGACTATATAAATATTATCTTCATGAAATTTGTGTTTCGTTCTTAGGTAGGTTGGTTTATTCGTGTTGTTATAGAATGGATTCTAATAGAAATTAAATCTCAAGTGAAACTTTGAGCAACATTGGTAACATGGTCTATTTGAAATGGAGTGTTCGTTCATTGATGGGAAAATCGGAGGCTCTGCTACAAGCGGAGGGATCTAATCCAATTAGTGTAGCCAGTCAAGGCACTTCTAGTTTGGTGGCGGCACCAAGCAGTCTAGGGAATACTCTGATACGACGCACAGAAAGATTTTCAAATCCCTAGGAAACCAAAGAAGACGCACAAACAAAACGACTTACCCTATCAGAATTGAAGAAAGAAAACCCCTATGGATGGATTCTAATTACAAAGGTACTCCAAGTCAAAGAAGCTAACTATTGTTTCAATTTGTATGGAGGGGGAGGCATTGCCTTGATTTCGAATGGCCAACAAACATTAGCCAAAACCATTGGTAGCCATGTCATTACCAATATGTCAAAATTAATGGGCATTCCCTTTGAAAGCTAAATACTACGATAAAAAGGCCACAAATCTTTGCCTACGATGCGCTCAGGAGTTCAGGATTAGCCATCGGTTCAAGAAAAAAGGAATTACAAATGCCAATACTCAAGGACAAACAAGCTAAAGATGAGGATCACAAAAGAAGGAACCCTACTAGCCGAGGCTTATGACCACGAGGTAACAGGTAGCACCAGTGAACTGTCACTCAACTCGGTAGTAGGGTTGATATCCCTAGGGACAATGAAACCATGGGATGTAGTTAACCAAATATGAGTCGTGGTGCTAATCAACAACGGTGCTTCCTATAACTTTACATTGCATCCAAACTAGTAAACTCCCTATGTTTAACTTTAGAAGATATAGGGGGATTTAAAGTGAGAGTAGGGACAAGGCACACAATTAATGGTCATTAGATTTTCATGTTGTTAAACCAAATAAAAGTGTTTGTTAACTTCTTACCGTTGCAACTAGGCATCGCTAGCATAATTCTAGGGATGCAAAGGTTGATTACCTCAATGATGTTTCAAAGTAAATGATGCAAAATATCCATTCAAGGTTCCCCAACCTAAGTCGTTCCGCTGCATCCTTAAAATCAATGTTCGGGGCCATACAAGAGGCGGGTGAGGGGATGATCGTTGGCCTATGTAACATGATGGCTGGTGACCCTGGTACTGAATTGCCTGAACCCGTCCCTGAAGTTCTCCAAGGAGTTCTTAATATGTATGCCAATGTCTTCGAGTCCCTGAGAACCTTACCACCTCCTCGTTCCCACGATCATGAAATCAATCTTCTTCCAAACACTACCACAATCAATGTAGACCTTACCAATATTCATTTCATTAAAATAAAAATGAGATGAAAGTATTGGAAAAGAAACGGTTAGCGGCCCAAATTATCCAACCTAGCACCAATTAAATCTTTTGCCCCACGATCCTAGTCATAAAAAAGGACAACTCACGTTTTTGTGTGGAACCGTGCCACTTGGATAGGGACCGAATCATTTCCAGGCTATATTTGAAATCCAACTATCTCTAAATCCGAATGCAGAGTCATCTTGTACCAAAAGTAGCCTTCCAAACTCATGGAAGGCACTATGAATTCCTTGTGATGCCTTATGGGCTCACCAATGCTCCGGTCACCTTCCAAGCTATAAACTAGTTGTTCAAGGAACCAATAAGGAAGTTTTTACTCATTTTCTTTATTGATATATTGGTTTGCAGCCAGACATTAAAAAACCATATCGTCCACTTATCAAAGGTCTTGGAATTCCTTCAATCCAATGTATTGTATGCTATTGGCTAGCACTATCTATATCGTCTTCGATTGTAGACATTGAACATGTTGAGATTCTATTTTTATTCCGTATTGTCTTGTAGATTTATTGCATCATTTTGAATATGGGACTTTAGTACATCTCTTAATCGTTTTTTCACCACAACAATTATATAGTTTGAATTAAATTGTATATACAACAAGTAAGAAACATGATAACGACTACACACCTTTGTCCAACTATAAGGGTTTATCTTAAGTACGGTCTTCACCAAGGTGGAATTTGCATAGTCAATAGTTAAGGGGCCTGCATAGAACCACTTAAATGTCAGATACAAGTACATTCGTATAGTACACATTTTTCGTAGTCACAAAGGAAATATCATACTCATAGTAATATGTCCTATCAAATTTGAGCATTTGGTGCTGCAAATTTTGACAAATAACGAAAAAGGTTACTAATGGTACCAACAAATTATTTTAGGAATCTTCCTATCCAAACCAAAAAAAATTCCCAACATATGACCTTGTTAGAGAAAGGGACTATACCTTCTATTTAGGTCTAAAATAGTTGGTGTATATATATATGTTCATTATTTGTCATTGTACATTACCCAAACACAATTGGTTCAGCAACCTCAAACACACAAAACTAAAAGATATTTTCTATGATGTACTTTTCAAAGAAAATGCTAAAGGGTTGTGGTGCAGTATTGCAGCTCACTTAAAAAGACATTGAACAATGGAAAAACATTCTTGCACCATTAATGTAATCGAGTGATTAACTAACCTAATTGACTGTTTGTTGCAAACAAATCATCTTTCGTGACAAGATGCAAAAAAGTACTACCCTTAGCGAGAAGGAGTAGTTGAACAACTAGAAGTGTTAAATACATTCTTTTTTTGGCATATACGTTGGAAATGCACAATGTGGCATTGACTAATTACAATATTCGCTCGTTAACTTACTGGGATGTATGATAATATTATGACTATAACCTCACACTTATAGCTACTACCAGTTGGTCCCTGAACTTTAATAAGATCTTAATAGATGATTTTACCGTTGTTGAAAAGTATATGAAGGGGGTAATAAGATTATCATATATACCTACATGCCTGAATTCAATTTTCTTTTCTCTTTATCTTCCATGATGCACTACTAAACAAATGGCCATTTCCGATCGAAATTTCTAACGGATTTTTGGTCAGAAATTTTTCGGGCATATTTCCGATCGATTAAACCAAAGTAAACAAAAGTCAACATGTTTCACACATTTTATTCTCATTTTAATAGCATAAATTGCATCGTTTTTTTGTCCGTCCCTAGTGTGTCTCATGCATTTTTCTTACTATTTTCATAGTTTTTCTCTTTTCGATGCCTATTACTGTGTCGCGGGTATATTCACGTTTTTGCGAGTATTTTGATTGTGCAGGCGTGTGTGGACTCGAGAAAGAGAAGAAGGTAGGAAATGCAAGTGGTGTTGGAAGCAGACAAGATGGAGAAAAGAAGTCGGGAGCTGCTCACTCCCGCGAGTAATTTACTTTTGTGGCCGCGAGCAAGAGGAATCCTGAATATTTGCAAATTTACACTGCTCGTGGCCGCGAGCATTTATAGGGTGTGCCCGCGAACGACACTGCTGTCTCCGAAAATCGGATTTTTCTAGGGTATTTCGGTCATTTGGGCCAACATTTTTAAGGTTTTTTGATACTTTCTTTTAGGGTTTAAGCCTCCATTGTACGTTTTACCATTTTTGAGCTGTTTTCTTTAGTGTTTAGAGTAGTTTCTTAGCTTAATTTAGAAATTGGAGCATACAAACTATGGATTTGCAGCTTTTGCCATGGATTGAATGCGATTTTGTGAATGAATCTTTGAATTAGAGGGTAATTGTATCTCCTTCTCCTTTTTACTTCATTTTATTTATTAATTCATGTTTATAGCTTGGATCTTTGAGTTTTGATTGTTGATTTCAATTTTCTGCAACTAGTTAGTTCTTAGATCTAGATTCTTCAAGTTATCTCGTGATTTTTTCTTTTATTTGGGTTTGATTATGTTTATTTCCTGAAAATTATTAAATTAGCTTGATAGTTTTGTTCTTCTTTAGATTTAGGATAAACTTCATGTTTGCTAAATTAGATTTTTGTGTTGATTTAATGTTCTTGGAATTCTAGATCTATGATTCATTTGTTTTATTTTTTTTAAATTGCTTTCTTCATAGATTAGTTCTTGTTTAATCATGTTAACTGGTTTAATATCTTGTTTTCTCGATTCACGTTTGTTCGATTCATAGTAATTTCATGTTATTTTGATTTATGTTTGTTTGATTCATAGTTTAAGGTGAATGTTGGTAAGGATTTGATTTGTATCAATTGGTTGTTTTTAAGTAAACAATTTCCCGATAAAATGGTTGTTTGATTGGCCGACTAACGGAAGTTAGGGGTTGTTAAACGATCATTAATCGGTCATTGTTGAATTTAACGGTTGAAATCTAAATGGAAATTTGGTTTTGACTTGGGCTAACCAATTGGTGGTTTTTATCACATCATGAAAATAGAATGTTTTGATTATTCGGAAATATTTTGCCTCACTTAATGCTTCCTTTTAGATTTAACCGATATGGAAATAGTCGGTTTTCAACTAAGAAAGAGGGACAAAAATGGTATTTGAATTTGGCAAATCCCGCTTTGAAAAGTCCAAACCAATATTCACCATTTTAGATAGCTTTAGTGCAGGATTTAATGTTTTTCAATTTGAGTTGTTGGTGTTAATTAGATAGTTATTTGATTATCGTCTTGGTTGTTAATATAGTTTTACTTGCTCGTTAACTCCATATGCTTATATAGTATACTTTGCTTCTTAACTTCGTTATGTTTAGTGTAGTTTAAATGGTTAATTGAGTAATTTGATTTGTAGTGTTAATTCAATCTCTGAAAATTGTGAGTAAATCTGTGCTTATTCCCTTGTCTCCCCGTGTTCGACCCGTATGCTACTACGTTTGCGGTTATAAATGATTTTAAAACTTCAAACACAACACCTGCAAAAATCTGCGTCGGTATCCCTGTTTTTCCGACGGATTTGGCCGTCGGAAAATCCTATTTTTTAGTAGTGATACTCAAGAAATAAGAAGCGAAAAAACTAAGAACACTCATTTTGATATCCATTGCTTTCTAAGGCCTACTTGAGAAAATTGTTTGAATCATCACAAAACATAAATCTTGGCATCGTTATTTGTTGAATGTAGTCTTCAATGTGTGACTTTGTCCCACATAGGAAATGTAGTGAAATGTTTTTTGTTTTGGAAGTGCAATGTAATATGATTTATCAAAATGGAAAATTGTGGTTTGATTGAGTTTGGCCTTGATTTGTGGCTTAAATTTGGGTTGGCATAACATAGATTTATTTTCAAAAGATAGCACTAGACGTTGCAGGCGCCATCATACTCTATATAAAATTCTCTACAACTATGTTGTTCTTGAGATGCAAGAATATGTTGTATTCTTCATCTAAGATTAGGTTATTCCTAGGGGTAAATTAGCCATTTACTCTATATAAAATTCTCTACAACTATGTTGTTCTTGAGATGCAAGAATCTAAGATTAGGTTATTCCTAGGGCTAAATTAGCCATAACCTAACAGTATTCCTAGGGGTAAATTAGCCATTTACTCTATATAAAATTCTCTACAACTATGTTGTTCTTGAGATGGAAGAATCTAAGATTAGGTTATTCCTAGGGCTAAATTAGCTATAACCTAACAGTAAATTATTCGGGGCTAATATTATCCTAAGGATAATGATTAAAATCATATCCTAATCTTGGTTTCTATATTGTATTTGCACTAAGATTTCTAGCATCATTTTCAAAAGCAAGATCTAATCTCTCATCAAGTAACTTTTCTATATAATGCTTCTTTTAGAAGATGGAATTACAATAACATATATATTACGTTTATGTCGACTATCCATCAACAATTTTACATGCCTCCAATTTATTCAAAATCTCTCATTCTTATGTGTGTTCGTTTTTTCTTGTCATGTAAGCAAGAACCATGGGTTGTTTGCAACAAAAACCAAGTATAATGTTTAAAAAATGTAACCACTCTAAAATAAGCATTGTTGTACAAGTGACATATCGAAACACTTAAGAATAGTCTTAGTTCTGAGATGAATTCTCCTGAGAATATATATTTGATAACATTTCTATGGTCAGTAACGGACAACGGACCTACAGGTGTGCATACGGTGATACGGTGATACGTGCCATCATAGTTAAAAATTTTATGTTTATGAATTATGCAACCGTATCGTTTTAGAAGATGTCATCGTACGTTATTTAGAAATTCAAGAAGGTGCAGCTGTACGTGGTAATCAATCAAAAAACCAATAAAAGCCTCTTTAAATCAACCAAAAAAGTCATTTGAAATCGATAAAAACAACTTAAAAATCCCTCGAAATCAAGCAAAAAGCTTTAAAAATTTGTTGAAACTGTGGAATTAGGCTAAAAAATAAATATATCGAGCTAGCGATATTGAACGATGGTAAAAGCATGAAGACACGTCGATAAAAACCGTGTTTTTTGTACTTGTTTTTTGTCTATATTATACGTTGTCATCGTATCCAAACATTCGTGGGTCCGTCCCTGTCTACACAGTGACATACTAAAACCAAAAATTTGACATGAAATATTTTATATCATTTCTATAGTGGATTAGAGTTCGGAGAAGTAATTAACTTAAATGGTATCACGTGACCAAAGATGAATCCCTTTCATGTTGTTAACCCATTTTAGAAAAGGGAATGAAAATGACCAGGAATGAAAATGGGAATGAATTTTTATTCTCCCGGTTTAATCAGAAATGAAAATTTGGACTTCTCGGGGAATGAGCGTATTATATTTTATAAAACCAAACAGTTTCTTTTATTATCATTCTCATTAATTATTGCTTAATACCTCCAACCAAACACCCCTAAAAGCAACTTTAACTATAAATTGTTGATATAAGAAATACCTATTTCATATAGAAGGCCAGATAGACCGGAACAACCAGGGCCTCCTGTGAGCCAAAGCATGAGAGGGTCGTCTTTAGGGTTCCCTTCGGACTCAATGAAGTAGTAAAATAACTGCATATCGTCTGATTCGCCTACCCCAATGTAACTTAAAGAAAATAGTTGTCTTAAGAGTTAATACGAAGCAGAATACATTACAACAAAATTGGATTTATAAGACGCTACCAATAAATAAGCGTCGGAATAGACCACTTTATAGGACACAAATTATAGGACAAAAAAAAATAAAGCGTCCTATCTAAAAGCGTTGTAATAAGTTTATAGAACGCTATTTGGATTCGTAACAAATTTTTTAGGACACTTTTCATAAATAAATAAATAAAAGTCGCATTAGCCAGTGTACATGACACTTTTGAGAAAGTATTATATAAACCCATCTTTTCATAAAACACTTGCGTCTATATGACACTTTTTCTAATTGTATCCTATAAAATGAGTTAATATGACATTTTTTTACAAAACTTGTTACGACGTCCAAAAGTATTCTTAAACTTATTACAATATCACCCTTCAATTTGAATTAGCAAAAGCAATTTCTATGACGTCCAAAAGGGTTCTTAAACTTATTACAACTTCTCTCCACGCATTATTTTTTTGTCATATAATTTAGTGTCCTGTAAAGTGGTCTATTAGGATTCTTATTTATTGATAGCGTCCTGTAAATCCAATTTTGTTGTAGTGATAATAATAAACAGATAACAGGAAATTAAATCAACATAATTTAATGAAAAAAAAACACGAGCTTACCCGGTTTCTAGCGTGAAAGGAAGATCACCGAGAAAGCCAGGCAATTTCCTGACCAAGAAATGTGACTCAATAACCGCTGACGAAACTACGAGAAGAAATACAACAAACCACTTCAGACTGCTGAACTTGTTGAAGAAATTCCAAGGTTGAAGAGAAGATTTTGATTGTGGTTCCATTGTGCTTCAAAGTTATATCAACTTCAATTCCAACAAACAAGGCACTGGTAATATATAATCTGCATTTCCCACGACCATATATTAAATACTAACATCATATAAGTTGCTTTTCATGCATTATAAATTATAGTAAAAATTATATATTGTATAAAGTTGAACCTTACAATTATCAGAAATTACCGTTTAACTATGAAAAAAAATGTCCATAATTTTTTTTACAATATCATAATTTGTTTATTGATTAGTTCATTGATTTTTATACATGAGGTCTTGGGTTCAAGTCTTTTATTGCAAATTTTTTTAGAAACATAATAAATTTGAAATTAAAAGCAAAAACTAAGAAAATGAGGCTAGCAAGATTCAAACTTGGGTCTTGGGTGTATGAAAAGCCTTGCCAACCAACTTTACTAGGGAAACTTATATGATGTTAGTATTTAATATATGGTGGTGACAACAACAAAACGATACGGTTGTACCTTTTATAAACCTAATTTTTTTTACCTTTTGCCAGATAAATAATAAATAATACGGTGGTCCGTGCCAGCGTGAGCACCACCATAGGCCCGCCCCTACTTACAATTACAATCGATGAAACAATATACAGGGAAAGACATTAAAACCACTTTGTGTTTACAAGATTTCTGCATGATATTTAAACTTATCTTTAGTATTAATACTTCTAAATCATTATCTAAAGACCACTTTTCTAGTCAACTACAACTAGAGCCTCTAATTTATGGAAGGATTCGCTATTAGATAGACAGTAACAATAAGAGTAACAATGACTTAGAATCAAAGACAGTAAAAAGTAAAAACATTGAAATGCAATTCACATATTAGAATCTAACAACGGAAGAGTGAAGGATTATACCTTGGGAACAAGTACTGGAAGTGATGGAGAATGAAACACCTTACTATCTACGGTTATCATCGTGTTCAGAAAAGATAAAAGAAAAAGGAAAATAGATCAACCTCCTCCCAGCCACACATTTTGCATTTATTAGTAATTTCCTTTTTTGGGTAAACTACAAATTGGGTCCATTTGGTTCGTCAAAAATAACAATTTTCACTGGTCATTATGGTTTGTAAAAATATTGTTTTTTTCTTTTTTTTTGAACCGATATGGGATATAATTTTTTTTTCTAAATAATGTTCTGTTAAATGAGAGATATTTTTATTCTTTTTTCGATGATTTTGTCTTTTATCTAATAAAAAATCTTACGAACCAAAATTATATATTTATTTTGATTTGAGCAAAATATAATTTATTTGATAAATACGAAATTGTCATTCATTTAACAATTTTTTTAATGACCATTAGAAAAAGATAAAACTTACAAATTATGGGACCATCTTATAATTTCGAAATTAAAAAGACCAAAAGTGTTGTTTCCGACAAACAACATAGACCCGATTTATAGTTTACTCTTTACTTTTTTTTTATTATCCTTTACTCGTCCATTTTAACTTAAGATATCTTTCACAAGAAAAATAATTATCTATTGAGTAAATTACATATTTCGTCCATGTGGTTATATATAAATTATGGATTGGGTCCCTCACTGTATTATTGATGGTTTTAATTTTGTTACAGATCGGGTCCATCACCATAACTCCCTTAGATCTATTTTTGTTAAATCCCTCATATGCCCCTAATGTAAGGAGTATTTTAGTCATTTTTTAATTATTTCTTTAATGGTTTTATTAGTGTATAGTAGAAGAGTATTCACACAATACAGCTCGACATATCTCGATTTTAGTGTTTTATTTTATTCTTTACACTACTAGAAAATAGAGTATTTTCAACAAAAATTTTCAACGAAAAATGTCGTTGAAAATTTTCTATGAGTTTTAAAGAGATTATTGACAAAACATAAATTTTCTACGAATTTTCAACGAATTTCCGTTGAAAATCTCTCACAAAATGCATTTTCAACCAAAAACTTTTTGACGAGATATTCCGTTGAAAATTTTTTGGTTGAAAATGCATATATGTTTGTGAGAGATTTTCAACGGAAATTCGTTGAAAATTCGTAGAAATTTTTTATTCTGTCAATAATCCTCTAAAATTCGTAGAAAATTTTCAACGACATTTTCCGTTGAAAATTAACTTCCGTTGAAAATACTCAATTTTCTAGTAGTGTTATCGATGTTATAATACGGTTTTATGTGGTTCTAAGAAAACAATAATTTTGTATACTTGAATAAAATATAAATTTGGAGAACTTATAAAATTTGAAAAAGAATAACTACATTAGTATCAAAATAACTATTTAATTTTCTTTTGTGTATAATTTCTTTAATCTTTTTTTTAATTGTAATTTAATTTAATTTTAATAACGAAGTAATTTATTTTTGGTTTAATAATATATAATTTTTATAAAGATAATAATTAGTATTCCATTAGAACTTAAAGATTATCCTAATAATATATTACATTTTTTATATTTAAATTTATCTTGTATTTATTTATATTTATCCGTAGTCAGTTACACAAATTTAGAATAGTGCTTTAACAAATTGTATTTACGTATAATTATTTTGTATTTTAAATTTTAAGTTATATCCATCAATAAACAGTGCTTAAGGAATAAAAATTGCTTTAATAATTTTTTGTCCAATAATATAGCACAGATATTTCAAGGCACAATGTATAAATAAATAAATAAATAAGAAACCAAATAACAACAACCTATTTGTAAAGCATCTTATAAGTAAATAATTAAAAACCAAATAAAACCAACCCCATGAAACTCCTCATCTATTGTTTCCTTCATCATCTGTCAAAAAAAACACGTGTGCATTTGGTTTATGGGAATTAAATGGATTTGGGAGGATTTGAATTTCAAATCCATTCCAATCCGATGTTTGATTTGCAGGATTATTCGGATTTGAAAATCCCATGATTGATGGATTTGAAAATCCTTTGGTATGAGTTGATATTTGAAATCCTACAAACCAAACATGATTTATAAAGGAATGGAATTCAAATCCATTCCAAATCCTACAAACCAAACACATAAAAGGATTTCAAATCCATTCCAATACAAATCCCTCCAAATCCAAATGTCTCCATAAAATCCAAATCTCTCGGAAATATTCCCACAAACCAAACACACCCATAGAAGATTGATTATTCCTTCCATGTTAGGCATGTTGCCCACCATAATGTCCATTTATTAATATGGTTTGTAGATGGCTTTACTCCCCTACCGTGCAACAACCTTCAACCACCATCCCCATGCATTAAAATGTGAAATCTAAGTAAATAAAAGCCCAGTTCCAAAAATTTGAGGTGATTTGTACATCCCAAAAGAAAGTAATCGAAATAATTCTCATCAAAGTCCATATCTAAAAATTGAGTTCTGATCTGACAATAAAATGAAAATATTAGTCGAATTAAATATTTTGGTGTTTCATTTCAATACTAAACAAAAGAGTTTTGTCTACAGACTTTTCCGTGGAAAATGTCAATGTCCCCTTTTCCTCTCGACAAAACAAAAAGTATCATTTACTTGCGGAATCTCAAATATCTCTCGCTTCTTCAGCTTCTTCCTATAAACATACACAAAGGATTTACTTGTTACTAATATAGTCTTTGTTCTTCTTTAGACCATTTTTTCACTCCGATAGTATCGTAGATCGCGTCAATGCAGAGGAAATGAATGCATTTGTATACTATTAAATTCAATCTGAAGTTAAGTGAATTAGATCTTACGGAGCCTGCCCATGTATGACATGATTCGTATCTGATCATAGAAAAGATTCTCTTCAAGCGAACCAGCCTATCCTCTGTCGCTAAAGAGTAATTCCTCATAAAACCATCACAAAAGTTGGTGTCTATATGGTTACACCTTCTACGAGAGATGGAAAGAACCAACAAATAACGGCAACACGAGCTAACAAAAGCAACACATACGGTAAGACAAAAGAACCGGGTTAACAAGAACACCACCTTACAAACAAAGAACCCGCCTAGAAACTAGCTATCTAAACCTTGACCCCCACACCACTACGTCCATGATATGTTGAAGTTTTTTGAACGTTTTGAGATCCATTGGAAGGAAAAGAATCTGAAGTGCAAAAAGTCGATCCACTTGTTGAATTTTCCCACAAGAAAAAGGTCGATTGATGCGGTAACTCCAAATCGTATAAAGAGTTGCCCAACTTACCGTCTTCCAGATAATTCGTCTAGAAGATGGGATAACATGAGAGTCCGCACAATCTATCAACTCTTTAGCCGAGATAGATAACATAAGACTCCACCCTCCACCAACTAAAGACACCCTTCCATACTTTTTTTTGAACGACATAATTTTATTAAAACCCACACCTTGAATGCAAAATTACATAGATGTGATAGCAATGGAGTTTTGAAGTCATCCCACACAATTTAGAATGAGATTTCTACTCCTATTCTGCACCTAAAAGAACGATGAAACAATGTTGTTCTAAAGAAGCGCCTTTCTCGGTTGGACACACCCAAACAAAGTCCCATTATGGAAGGACCATATGGACCACAGAGTCGTGTAAAAGACTGCCTCCAAACAATCAAGCTCCCCCTTCTTCGGCCTTAAGGAAGTCACCCAGTTCTTCCATTCTTGAGGATTACTAAATATAGAAATATCGAGATTCACCACCTACCAATGTTCTTCCAAATGTCCCCTGCCACCTCGCACTCGAACACTAGTACAAAAATGACATTATTCCACGGTTTCGAAATATAGGTTAGGCACATTTGTGTTTAGAACCGTGGCTAAAGGTCATGAATAAATATTAAGTGTTTTTTAGTCACTGTTTAACTCAAAATTGTGACCATTACCAAAGACACCTAAACTTAAAAGCCACAATTTAAAGAAAATTGTGACTAAATAGTTCCCTTTTGGCTACAGTTTTCTAACCGTGGCCAGTCACGGTCAAAAATTGTGGCCATAGAGAAACATATAGTCACGGTTTTTGTCGAAATCATGGCTCTCATGTTGTGACGGTTTTTTTCCGTAGCCATAAACAGATATATGGCCACATGAAACCAGTTTTTCGTCGCCAAAATTAAAATGTAAATAGCCACATAAATCTATTAGACATGGCAAAGATGAGAGGATTTATAGCCACGGTTTTAATTATTTTGTGTGACTAAAAGGTAACCAATAGTCATGGTTCTAAAAATAAGTGTAACTATATGTCAAAAATTGAGACTGTTAATATGAAAATTGTGTGGTTATAATTATAGCTAAGGTCATGGTTAAAATAAATCTATGTGGCTAAATGGTAACATAATACACTACAACAAAATTGGGTTTACATAGAGGTAATATCAATAGAGGAATCTTGAAGCCATTCTACCCAATTTACACTGAGATTTCTTGTAACACCCTCAAATTTTGAAAAGAACGACTAAAATAAAATTTTCAATAATACAACTATTAAAGATTAAATATCTCTTTATAAATCATTACTTAAAAATAACTAAAATGGTATAGCTACACTCATCACCAATATTAGGTAAAACAAGCCTTACACAAAGACTAGGACAAGGTCAGGTGTTACTAAACCCAATGAGAGTCACTATCTCTAAATGAGGAAGACGTCACCAAATAGCTAGTTCCTTATCGTGCAACTCCCTACTCAAGTCCACACGTGTTGCTTGTAACAACCCCAACGAGAACCTGATGTACATGTCGACAAGGAAAAATGTTAGGATTAACGCCTAGTGAGTTCAAGAGTTTATAACATAAATATAAATGGTAGAAATCGAAAGACTGCTTGGTGGAATAATAATATCTCAAATAAAATGACTTCATTAGAGAAGCAACATCTTTCTCAAAAATCGACATTTTTCGTAATAAAAGCTTTAATCAAAAATACCATTAGTGACGAAAGCTTTAAATAGAAATGTCCGTTCAAATATGAAGCCAAGACCCAATACTTACATGAAAGGTGAATAAGGTTCAATGCATTTACCAACTTGGGCAAAACTCTAGAATCCAAAACACCAAAACATGGTAAGTCTCAATAATCCAATATAAAAATTATGGGTAACACTTCATGCTTAAAATGTCACTGAAAACGACAGATAAAAACTTTATACCCCAAAATAACACCTTTCGACAACGGGGGAGGCCTGATTCCCATGGTTAGTGGCGGAACACAAAAGAAGGCCACATATCTAAATTTATTCATTAAGATCAACCACTCCAGGTCTGTAGTTTAATGAGTTAACAAGCTAAACAACCCTATGTTTATTGCTCGTATAGGCCCCAGGCTCTACAACTCCATATCTATCACTCACATGGGTGCCAAGCTCAACAACTCCATGTCTGTCGCTCACATGGGTATCAGGCTCAACAAATCCATGTCTATCGTCTATTTAGGTACCGACCTCCTAACAAAGAATTATGATCCCATTTTCAAATAACAACTCGACTCATATGCCTATGGATCAATTGTATTATATTCTAAAATTATAGGACACCAAAAAAACGACCACACACTCAAAGCATGTAATGTTCCAAATCAATATGTCATAACTGCATATAACTATAAAAGCTCGACATAGAGCAATTTAAACCGGACAAGTGTCCCCAAGACTCATTTTAGTCAGAACCGAGCAAAAGCTCAACAACTCAACACTTACGTGATTATTCAAAATAACCATCATTGGTTGAGGCAAACATTTTCCAAAACAAATCATACTCTATATTGCTAAAATGCATCATAATGTGTATTTTCCAACGGTTTATAAATCAAATGCACCAAAAATGTGATGCAGAGGCATCCATGTTATTTTCAGCCGGTACAAGACCATCCCATTTTATGGCTCCAACTCACATTGGGCTTGATTCAGACTTTTATTTTGGGTTCGAAACAATTAAAGGAAGGAATATAATTTTCTGGCAGCCCAAAAGAGATTAAGAGTCCTTCTCAATGCTTCATTAATAATCCTTTAATTGCTTTGATTAAAGGTCCTTTAATTTCTTTTCAACTTTTGGTCTTTCTTTTAGTCTTTTCATTTTTTTAAGAGTTATTTTCCAGTCCTATATATTGGGTTCCAAGTTGTAGTAAGAAAGCATCTCTTCAATGATAAGTTTACAATAGCTTGTGAAGCTGTTTTGAGTGTTCATACACAAAAGGAGTCGATTCTTGATTGTTGCTAGTGTGGTGCTATTGCTTTATCACTAGTATCATCAACCTTCGCCAATTTGGTTAATCTTGGTGGTGTTTAACTACTTTATCCTTGATCTAATCATATTTTTAATCTCACCCTAGTCTTATCCCTCTTCTTACCCATTCACTTACGCATCAACTCGTATCAAAGCAAACCTAGGTTGTCCTCGGGTTGTGTTCTTACTTTCTTATCATCTTACTAGTTGCTTTCTTCAAAAGAAAATCATGGCAATTCCTCATGGTAAGACTGTTGAAGAAGCTCGGAATTTCAGCCGTGATAGACAAATTGAAGAACTTCAAAGAACTACTGAACTCATAACTTAACAGCTTGTAAGGCTTTTGGATGACAAACCACAAAGCAATTGACCCTAGCCATTATAGTTAAGAGATTCCTTCCAGATTCTTACAAGCAAGATCTCTACATCAAGATAACCAACTTGAAACAAGGTAATCTGAGTATTGACGATTACATTCGTGAATTTGAACAACTTGTGTTACGTACGTAGTGGAATTCAGGAGAAACCGGAACAAACTATGGCTCGATATGTTGGCGGATTGAACCATGATATTGCTGAGAAACTTTAATTGCAACCTTACTCGTCCTTTGAGGTGGTTTGCAAGTTAGCTTCTAAGATTGAGAAATGTGCTAAGAGTAAGAAGGCAAAAAAGGCAACTCCCAAGCCATTTTCAAAGTATAGCAGTTCATTCCAGAATCCTTTCTATAAAGAAAACCCACCAAAAGGTGAAAACTCAAAGCAAGACAAGGGTAAAGGTCCTGCTGATGTACCAAAGAAGAAGTGCTTCAAATGTCAGGGTTTAGGACAATTTCAAGCTGAATGTCCTAATCGGAGAGTCATGCTTTGAAAAAGGTTAAAGAGGTTCACGTTATAGAAGAAGGAGAAGACGATATGCCAATCTAGGATGAGGAATGTTACTTTGAAGAAAGGGTTAAACCTGATGAAGGAGAGCTTCTGGTGATACGAAGAGCCCTCCATGCAAAAGAGGTGGATCCTAACGATGAGCAAAGGGAGCAAATATTCCACTCAAGGTGCACGATTAAGGGGAAGGTATGTAGCCTTATTATTGATAGCGGTAGTTGTACGAATGTTGCATCCACAACCCTCATCAATAAACTTAACATTCCGACCTTATCTCACCCAAATCCATACAAGCTTCAATGGCTCAATCAGGGATCCGACATGAAAGTAACCAAACAAGCCCTACTCTCATTTTCTATTGGTAAATCTTATCAAGATCAAGTTCTTTGTGATGTTATACCAATGGATGCATGTCATATGTTGCTTGGAAGACCTTGGCAATATGATAGACAAGTTTTGCATGATGGTTATCAAAACACCTACTCTTTTGTCATGAATAAGAAGAAGGTAATCCTCGAACCGCTACCATCTACCTTACTTCAAAAACAAAAAGAACCAGAGCTGGTTCCTATAGTTGAGAAAAGTTTATTTATGAACGAAGCACGAATAGAAAGAGCTATCTGCAACCTGTTTATGTTTTGCTACTAGTTGGAAACAGGTTCAATGATGATGGAACTTCTTTGCATGTTGTTGTCCGTTCGCTTTTAGAAGAGTTTAAAGACATTTTTCCTTCTGATTTACCTCCAGAATTACCTCCCATTAGAGGTATCGAGCATCATATCGATATAATTCCAGGAGCACCCCTTCCTAACAAACCAGCCGATCGATGTAATCCAGAAAAGACTCGCGAACTACAACATCAAGTACAAGAACTCATTAATCGTGGCTACGTACGTGAAAGCATGAGTCCTTGCTCTGTTCCAACTTTGTTGGTCCCAAAAAAGGACAGGACCATGAGAATGTGTGTTGACAGTAGAGCCATCAATAATATCACGGTAAAATTCGCTATCCTATTCCGAGGTTGGATGATATGCTTGACGAACTTCATGGTGCCAATTTGTTCTCGAAAATTGATCTTCGGAGTGGATACCACCAGATCAGAATGCGTGAAGGAGATGAATGGAAAACCGCATTCAAGACATAAGGTGGGTTGTATGAATGGTTGGTAATGCCATTTGGACTTTCCAATGCTCCTAGTACTTTTATGAGGTTGATGAATGAGGTTCTTAGACCTTTTCTTGGTGATTTTGTTGTTGTATACTTTGATGATATACTGGTGTACAGCAAAGGTGCAGAAGAACATACTCAACATTTGAGAAGAGTATTTGAAGTGTTGAGAAGGCAGAAACCCTATGGAAAGTTGGAAAAGTGTGAATTTTTCTCTCCAAAAGTGACATTTCTTGGTTTTGTTGTATCAAAAGATGGAATTTTGGTAGATGAACCAAAGGTGGCAGCAATCAAATCATGGCCAGTACCTTTGAGTGCAACAGAAGTAAGGAGTTTCCATGGCCTCGCTTCGTTTTTACAGGTGGTTGGTCAAGAATTTCAGCACCATTGTTGCACCTCTCACTGAATGTATCAAACAAGGCTCTCTCGACTGGACTCAATCTGCCCAGATTGCATTCGAGAAAATCAAAGAGTGTTTGTGCACATCGCCTATCTTGGCTCTTCCATATTTCAACCAATTGTTTGAGGTTGAATGTGATGCAAGCGGAGTTGGCATAAAGGCTGTCTTGGTACAAAATAATCGCCCTATAGCCTATTTTAGCGAGAAAATGAATGAATAAAAAAAGAACTATAGTACGTACAACAAGGAGTTCTATGCTATTGTACGTGCCCTAGATCATTGGGGTCATTACTTGAGGCCAAAACAGTTTGTTCTACATTCTGATCATCAAGCCTTGAAGCATATAAATGGCCAAAACAAGTTGAATCCAAGACATGCAAAATGGGTAGAATTTCTCCAATCTTTTATCTTTGTTTCAAAGTATAAAACAGGGAGTTCTAACATTGTTGCAGATGCCCTTTCAAGGAGATATGCCATGCTTACTGTTCTTGGGGCAAGAGTGCTAGGCTTTTCTTTCATTATAGAATTGTACCTAGATGATCCGGATTTTTCTAAAGTTATTCAAGAATGTAAAGAACAAGCTTGTGGTTCTTATTTAATTCAAGACGGGTTTCTTTTCAAGAACAACAAACTTTGCATTCCTAAAAGATCCATAAGGGAGCTACTAATTAGGGAGCTCATAGAGGAGGATTGGCTGGTCATTTTGGCATCAACAAAACCCTTAGTGTATTACAAGAACATTTCTACCGGCCACACATGCAAGGTGATGTTACTTCTCTTATTACTAGGTGTGCAACATGTCATCAAGCTAAAAGCCAGTTTCATCAAGGCTTGTATACTCCATTACCAGTTCCTTCTCAACCATGGGAAGATATTTCTATGGATTTCATTGTGGCTTTGTCTCGTACTCAATGTGGGAAAGATGTTATAATGGTTGTGGTGGATCGTTTCTCCAAAATGGCACATTTTGTTCCATGTCACAAAACAGATGATGCCATTCATGTTGTTGATTTGTTTTTCAAAGAAATTGTAATGGAGTCTCTAAAACCATTGTTTCTAACAAAGATGTCAAGTTCTTAACTTACTTTTGGAAATCATTGTGGAAATTATTGGGCACCAAGTTATTGTTCAACACTGCCTATCATCCACAAACGGATGTACAGACGGAGGTAACTAATCGAACACTTACAACCTTGCTAAGAAGTATGGTAAGCAAGTTCTTGAAAGATTGGGATGTTAAACTTTCTTTTGCTGAGTTTGCTTATAACTGATCTCCAACTTATGCTACTGGACACACACCCTTTGAAGTGAACTATGGAGTGAATCCTCTCACCCCTATTGATCTGATACAACTGCCTAAGGGTAGTGAAGTTCACTTTGAGGCATCAACTCGAGCCAAAGAAATACAAAAGATTCATGAACAAGTCAAAGCAAAGATTGAGCATGTCAACGACTTATACCAGAAAAAGGCCAACAAGCATCGCAAGTAGGCTATCTTTGAACCTGGAGATCTCGTGTGGTTGCACTTAAGGAAGGAAAAATTTCCTTTAAAAAGGAAGAACAAGCTAATGGCAAGAGGAGATGGACCATATAAGGTGTTGGCAAAGATTGGAGATAATGCCTACAAACTAGAGTTACCAGGAAATACAAACATATCATCAACTTTCAATGTTGGAGATCTTTCTCCTTATCTTGAAGATGGTCCATTGGAAGATTTGAGGGCAAATCCTTCCCAACAGAAGGAGATTGATGCAGAGGCATTCATGTTATTTTCAGCCGGTACAAGACCAGCCCATTTTATGGTCCCAACTCACCTTGGGCTTGATGCAGACTTTTATTTTGGGTTCGAAACAATTAAGGGGAGGAATATAATTTTCTGGCACCCCAAAAGAGATTAAGAGTCCTTCTCAATGCTTCATTAATAATCCTTTAATTGCTTTGATTAAAGGTCCTTTAATTGCTTTTCAACTTTTGGTCTTTCTTTTAGTCTTTTAATTTTTTTAAAAGTTATTTTCCAGCCCTATATATTGGGTTCCAAGTTGTAGTACGAAAGCATTTCTTGAATGATAAGTTTACAATAGCTTGTGAAGCTATTTTGAGTGTTCATATACAAAAGGAGTCGATTCTTGATTGTTGCTAGTGTCGTGTTGTTGCTTTATCACTAGTATCATCAACCTTCGTGAATTTGGTTAATCTTAGTGGTGTTTAACTACTTTATCCTTGATCTGAGCAGATTGTTAATCTCACCCTAGTCTTATCCCTCTTCTTACCCATTCACTTACGCATCAAAATGCATTAACACTAAATGACCTCCATTTATGAGATGAATCATCAAAAAACCAATACATATATTTTATTTATTAAGATGTCCAAAGTCCCAAATATAAACATTTTACATGATTTATACAACCAAATATACCCAATATGCAAAACCATTCAAATACTCACACATTTGATAAATAGCAAATAAAACTTGTTAATACTTCAAGATGAACATTTTTGACATGTACATAGTTTTCACAAAGTAACTTGAACTCACTTTGCTAGATTTAGGCTAAATTTAGGTTTTACCCCCACTTTGAGCCTCCTTTGAAGAAGATTTTAGATCAACAGAGATCCAACACTAGAAACTTTATCTAGCTCTTTAGCCAACCAAAAATACATCAAGTATGACTCTCGAATATCAGATTTAAACGTAACATGGTTATAGATATCAAATCAACCTAAATACCTAAAATGGTCAAACCCTCATAACAAGGGAGATACCTCCAAAAATACATTCTAGAGAACTAATAATAAAGGTTTTGACAAGAAATATGATCTAATGGTCAGAATAACCCCAAAACTTGGCTAACAATGGTGGATGAAAGTTGGAGAAGATGAAGTATCCAAGCTCTTTGAAGTTTTACCTTCGATTTCTTAAGCTAGAGGTGGAGCTAATGATTGGCATTGGTTAAGGTTGAGGGTTAAAGCTCAAGAGGAAGGGAGAAATGAGGGGAGAAGGTGAGAAAACGAGTAAGAATCGAGAACAGAAGAAAAATCAGCTGCCATCCTTATACCCAAAACTCCCTGCGCCCAAAAACCACTTTACGCGACCTGGCGCGCGAGTAGGAGTCACGGTGCACGTCGTGCGTGCATAATGAGCTACTCGGACATGGACTTACGCGATCACCCACGCGAATTCAAGTCACGGAGCAAGTCGCGCCTCTCATTTTTCACACCTGGCATGGTCTATTTTCCACATCTGACCAACAAACTAAAAAAATGAACGTAAGACCCCAAAATACACAAATTCCACCCAATATCATTTTCTTTCTGAAAATCTTTTCGGTCTCGAAACTTAGGAGATTTTTTTGAAATTTACAAGTGTTACAGTTCAACTCCTATTCTACACCTAAAAGAACGATGAAACAATGTTGTCCTAAAGAAGCTCCTTTCTCGGTTTGAAAGACCCAAACAAAGTCCCATCACGGAAGGACCATATGGACCACTGAGCCGTGTAAGAGTCTGCCTCGAAACAATCATGTTGCCCCTTCTTTGGCCTTAAGGTAGTCACCCAGTTCTTCCATTCTTGAGGATTACTAAAATTAGGAATATCGAGATCCCACCACCTACCAATGTTCCTCCAAATGTCCCCTACCACCTCGCACTTGAAGAAAACATGACTCACTGATTCAAGACCCACATCATAGATCGAGCATAAAAAGGATTGAACTTCAGTGTCTCTTTTGACCAAATTATCCCTAGTTGGAATGTTGTTCAGACCCATCCTCCAGACAAAGATGTTGACTTTAATATGGACCAGTTTATTCCATGGGGTAGGTGTCTGGGCAATCACCAAGGACTTAGAGTCAATGAACTTCTAGGAAGACGACACAAAATACTCTCTCGTTCCTTCCATCATCCACCTCCATCTATCCCTTAGACGGCACAAAAAAATTGAATTGGTCAATCCTTACAGCATCTCCATCTGATCCATCTCTACTCCCATCTCGGCAATCTACGAAGTACCCTTTCCCAAATGTCCATACCTATACGATCTCTAACTGTAGCCGATCTATCAACTTCAAACACATAGATTCTCGGAAATTGGAATTTTAGGGGAGAATCTCCCAACCAGACCTCTTCCTAGAATAATGTAGAGAACCCATAGCCTACACACCTCTTACACACTCCAAAACATTTATCCCTTTATCCCCCAACTGATGCATCGAATTCAAGATATTAATTTAAGTGGACATGGGTTTCTTATGGATTAATGGATCGCGAATTAGACCATCATCCCTGTAAATGGATTTGATTACTTTAACCCATAAAGCATTTTGGTCTTGCCAGAACCTCCAGAACCATTTAAACGACATAGCCTTGTTGAGCGCAAATAGGCTTCCAATCCCAATACCCCGTTTTTATGACTGCAAAGAACTTTTCCACTTAATACATAACATTTTTTTATTTTCTCTGTCTCCTCCAACGAAAAACCAGTTACGTAGAGATTCTAAGGCTTTCTGAACGCTAGGCATTTTGAAAATGGATACTAAGTATGTGGGAAGGTTTCCACGGAAAGATTTGATGAACGTGATACGACCTCTAACCGAGAGTGTCTAAGCTTTCCACTTTGACAATTTAGCCTCAAATTTATCTATGGTTGTTTTCCATCCTGCGACTTTGGAAATGTTACAACCAACTGACTGCCTTAAATAGGAGAAAGGTCTTTTATCATACCCACACCCTAATCCTCTTTATCCACCCCACCCCATACAACTTGCTTTTATGATATTGATCTTAAGACTTGAGATCACGAAAAAGCATTGGAGAATTCTCATAATTATGGTATTTACTTGAGACCATTCTCCAATAAAAATAGCATCATCTGCATAAAAGAGGTAGGAACTATTAACGTTACCCTTCCGAACGTGTGCCCCATGGAAGGTATTTTTACAAGCTAAAACCTAGCACCAAAATCGAGCATGAATCATACTTGGCATGACAAAAAAAAATCCATTAGGAAGTGATGGAGAAGATGGAGACGAAAACACGAATCTTATGGTGAGAAAATCCTAACCGTATATATTAGGGAGATGGATATGAAAGGAATCAACACATATACAATTAATTCGAACCCTAACCAATAGAAAACTCAAGAATCCTAACCAACTAAAATGAAGGAAAACAAAAAAACAAATTACATCGATTGGAACCCTAGCCGTATTTTTAGCATGCATCGAGAGTGAATATTTGAAGCATTTATCATAACACTAATCATATATATATATATAGAGGCCCCTTCAAGTGTTAACTCAATTATTTGTGTTAACCGTGTTAACCCATTGTTCACTGGTGAACACCATGCTCGTTCACTGTTGAACACGATGCTCGTATACTGACGAACACGTTGCTCGTTCACTGATGAATGGTGTTCACCAGTGAATGAGCATGGTGTTCACCGGTGAACGATGGGTTAACACGGTTAACACAAATTATTGCGTTAACACAAGAAGCCACCTCTATTTATATGGTGATCTTGAATAAGTAATCATCATAGGAAGCTTGAACCGTCACTTTAGGAGAAGGAGATGAGAACGTGTCTGGGAAATCTGCAAAAGATGATCTTGTCAAAGTATTCTTGTAGCATCAGTGAGTTGTACATAAGGGATGAAGATTTGTGATTAAGAGATTTTAAAAGATTGTTCATTTTAGTACATTGTGCTTAAAATATTATTTTTAAGCCTTTGATGGATTTTATTTATAGAAGGAGGTTCATGTGAGAACGATATCTTTTTACGAGAACGCGAGGAGAATTCTCAGCCAATCATTTTGTACATGAAATTTTTCATGTACAAAATCACATATGATTCATGTACAAAATCACATATGATTCACGTACAAAATCATATATGATTAGCCGCGACTTGCCTGCTGGAAAAGTCGCCCGTGTCCTTTTTGATGCTTACAAAATCACATATGATTTTGTACATAAAATCATATGTGATTTTGTACATGAAAAATTTCATGTACAAAATGATTGGCCGAGAATTGTCCTCGTATTCTCGTGAATTGGTACCGTCATCGTATGAACCCGCCTCTTTATTTATAAGGTAGTATAGATAAAGATCAATAATCAATAGGATATTGTTCGGGTTTCTGATTCCAATAATGATATCGAACCATATGTATTCTTCCTGTGAGACCCTACATGTTTATATACTCCTTAGTATATTTACCGTGTGACACGTGAGCATATAAAAACTTACATTCTCCAACTTGCACACGACACATAATGACATAAACGATGGTAAGCATCTATGTAAATGTGATTTCTCAAGCAATTGATTGATTTAGGGGTGTTTGGTTAGGGGTATTAGACACTAATTAATGGGAATGAATGCAAAAGAAGGAGTTTGGGATGTTATAATGCAAATGGGACCATTCCTAAAGAATCCAAATTTTTCATTCCGGCTCAATTTGGGGGGAATAAAATTTCATTCCCGCTGCTGTTTTCTTGTACCCTAATCATGGGCTCCTACTCCTTGCATTCGCTCCATATGAAAGAAAAAATCAGGTATGTTTTCCAATAGCAAAAATCGATTGATGCATATTTGTTTTAAAAATGACTACTCTATCTGTTTTTTCATATCCATTGATACAAAAAAAACGATTGTTCAAGGTAATTTTTGTGCAAAAATACATACGATTTTTGTAGACAGCAGACATATACGATATACAAAAACAACAGACAGTTGAATCGTATGTGTTTGCTGAATGTCTCTACTATTTTTATATATCGTATATGTTTACTGCTGAATCATGTGTCTGCTGTTTTGCATATTGTATGTGTTTGTAGAATCTAAACATACGTGTTCGTAGAAATATGTGGAATATAAAGAACCTGGATGTGAAAGAGATCCAAAGAACCAGCTGTTTTTGTATATAGAAGTTTTTATGCGTGTTATGAATATTTTATGTTGAATTTTTTATACTTGTATATATTTTTTATTTGAAAGATGTCCACCAAAAATTTTGTGAAGAACTTTTATGAAGAATTTTTATATGCAGAATTTTTATGCAGGATTTTAGTGCATAATTTTTGTATGCAGAATTTTAGTGCATAATTTTTATTAGTGATGTCGTTTTTTATTAGTGTACGTAGTATGGATAGAACAGCCTTTAGGGTACTATGTGATATGGTAAGTGATGTTAGATGTTTAAAACCTACTAGAAACACATCTATTAAAGAAGTTTATTACAATAATTTTATATACCTTGGATCACCACAAAAAGAACAGAACAATTAGTAATTTATTTTTTCGTAGTAAAAAAGCAATTAGTCGACAATTTTGAGTTTACATCCCATCTTACTCGAGAAACCAGAGCCTATTACACAAGATTGTCAAGACTGGAGATGGGAATGTTTTCAGGTATGACTAGTTTTGTAGTTACATTTGTAAGTTAACGACGTTATGAAATCAACACCAAGTTGAGATGTAATATATATATACACACCTTGTTTTGTAGGGTCGCTTAGGAGTTTTGGATGGGACTTTAATTAAAGTTACACCTCCTAGTGATGAAAAGCCTCGTTATCACACAAGAAAGGGTTGCATTTCAACTAATGTTTTAGGTGTTTGTTGCCCGAACATGCAATTCATATATGTTTTCCCTTGTTGGGAAGGTTCTGCGCATGATGGTCGTGTGCTTCGAGATGCAATCTCAAGGCCTCAAAGTCTAAGAGTTCCTCAAAGTTCTTATTATTTGGTAGATTCTTGATATTATAATTCAAATGGTTTTCTTGCACCTTATCGGGGACAACGATATCACCTAAAAGAGTTCAGTGGCCATTGACCAAACACCGCCGAAGAGTATTTCAATATGAAACACTCAAAAGAAAGTAATGTGAATGAACGATGTTTTGGATTGTTGAAAGGAAGATGAAAGATTCTTTCATCCCCCTCATTCTTCTCAACTGAAACCCATGTTCGAATTATAATGGCATGTTGCCTCCTACACAACTTGAATAGAAAGTTTATGAGCCATGATCCCCAAGAGTCGGTCCATGAAGAAGAAGAAGAAGAAGAAACAAATAGCGAGGATGAAAGTAACGAAGTTGAATACATTACAAACGTTAGTCCAACCGATGAGTGACTAGCATTTATAAATAATATGGCTACTAATATGTTTAATGCATGAAGAAGTAGATAGATTTTTCATGATTGTACTTGAATCTTTGTTCTTGGGTTTATGTCGACATTACATGTTCGTCCCGAATGGGATGGCAATAAACAGAAAATAATTGTAAAATGGGGGGGGGGGGGAGTTGAATACAATTACACTAGATTTTTCAACTTCTTTATTTTTATTGATGTATATATGAATTAACACCTAGATTCATATTGTTGCGAAATAAGGAAGGGATAAACCTATCATAAACAATCTTACAACTTACAAGAACAACACAAAGAGGACTTGCAAGAAAATGAAGAACACTAAGTTTTCTTCACACACAGGAGAGTGGGAGAGTAGAATGGGAAAGCCAATTGCTTTGAGAATCACTTAGAGAAATCAGCCTTGGAAGGGATAATTTGCATAGGGGATGCATTCTACCTTTTATAATACCTCCATGCATTTAATGCCTGGAGACAGTTGTCATCTAAGGATCAGAGGTAGGGTTTGACCTATTTTCATCGTACTTGGCATGCACACAACACTATTGTACCTTTACCTGTAAAAGTAAGTGTTGTAGAGATATGGTCAGTTGTACAAAGATCTTCTTTGGATGGATTAGTAGTTTTAATCGCCTACTTAGAATCTTGGTACATGAAGATCTTCTTTCAATTGGCTAGTAGCTTCAAATAATATTTATTCTTCACACACACGAGAGTAGAAGAGTAGAAGGGGAAAGCCAATTCTTTGAGAATAAGAACTCATAAATTCGGTGACCCATATGTATTTTGTTTTTGGGTTTTTTATTTTTATTTTTTGATTTAAAAAAACATAGGTACAATAAAATCAAATAATACAACAAATAAAGAATGAAAGTTTTTGAAGGTAAATACTGAATCATAAATTGCAAGTTTATACTAGGCATGGAATGTATAGTACATAAAGTAAAAGAGAGTTCACAGAGAGAGAAAGATAGCAGGATCATCTACTACATTCATGGCCCATACTGTATTAGTTGTTGCATTCTTCTTAAAAAGAATTGATAGTTGAGAAGGGACACTTAGCTAGTAGTGATTCTTGATCTTTGAGACATTCTTAATAGACGATCAAAGTGATTCAACACAAAGTCAACGTACTTGTTTCGGCTTTCCTTGAGAAGTTTGACTAACTCAATCCATTCAGATAACCCATATGCATTTATCCATGACAACTTTTTATTTCTTACTACATCATTTGCACGACCAATTACGGGAAGAATTTGACCCAGATCAAGAGTCAATTTTTTAGGACCTTTTACTCGTATACTAGTGATCCGAATGTGTATGTATTGTCGTAGTATAGTATCATTATACAACTTTATCCTTTTCTCTCGGATCATTTCATTTTTAGACTTCTTTCTTAAAGACTAAGATATGTTGACAACATCAAATTGCTTTGGAAAGGAATTGAGTTAGCCGCATCATCAGTTGAAATCCGAAAGAAAGGTAGATCATTTCCAACCGGAGTTGGAGCTTTCAGAACAAGTCTTTCATTTCTGGATACCTTTTCCCGATCTTTAGCAATCTTAGCTGCTTTAGCTTCAGCAGCTTCTTCATCCGGTGTCATAGGTGCCTTTCCTTATCGATGAGTCAGAATGGAAGTCATATCAACTTCAGAAGAAACAACCTATTGATGCTCCCCCTCAACAAATAAATCAACTAGAGGAGTAGGATGAGAGAGAGAGTAATAGACTGAGAACTGGGTTGCTCCCCCTAAACAGATACAGTCACTATATCTTCATTTTGATAAGCTAGCTCCCCCTTAATAAAAACATCCTGGTCGTCCTTGTCAATACCCGAAGAATTTCCATCATCCTCATGACAAGAAGAAGAAGAAGAAGAAGAAGAAGAAGAAAAAGAAGAGGAAGCTGATATGTCCACGTTGTCACTGGTATGAACAACTGCCTAACAACCATCTTCACCCCCTCGGTGAAAATGGGGGGGGGGGTGAGGCTGAAAAACAGAACGATGGGAGGGAGTAAGAAAAGCACCTGTGGCACGCAGTATATAAGACATACTACGAAAAAGAGAACCCAAAAGGTCATGATCCCTTATAACTTGCATTCCAACATGAAAAAATAAACCCCCGATCATAATCAGTAAACAGACTTGTACCCCGATCATAATCAGGTGCTTTATCATTTAGGATAAACCACCTGCATCCAAAGATGTCTAAGAACTTGATGTTAGGTTTTCTTTGATTAATCAATTCTTAGGCAGTTTTGAGATGTCTCTTGATCACAATTGATCTGTTCTACGTGAAACATGCAGTAGAGACAGCCTCAACCCAGAAGTGTATGGGTAGACCAGAGGTAGCAAGCATAGTTCTTGCAACCTCAACTTAGGTTCTATTTCTCCTTTCCACAACAACATTTTGTTGAGGGGTCCTTGCAGCTGAGAAGTTTTGAGATATTCCTTCTTGGTTCAGCCTATTCAGGACGTTCAGGTACTCTTCAAGTTTAGCATTTTTGAATTTTGTACCATTGTCACTTCTTAGCTTCTGTATTTTGCTCTGTAATAACTCTTGGATACTTCTCATCATGGTTATTAACACTTATGGTACCTCTTATTTCTGTCTTACAAAAGCAAGCCAAGTATATCTAGAATATTCATCTATTAGTACCAAGATATACTTTTTACCAGACAAGCTCTGTACTACTATAGGACCACAGAGGTCAACATGGAGCATATATAGAGGTCTTGTACATGAGACATTACTCTTTGTCTTGTGGGGTGTGTTGATCCCATATTTGATCAGGTAACGTATGTATGTATGCAAGAACACGAAGAACACTTCTAATATTGATGAAGATCCGATGTTGGATATCTCACTTATATTGAATATCGGTTACAATGATATTATCTATTAAGCTCTCTAATCTATGACATGAATGAAAGACCTTTCTAATAATGATATGAATTAATGATCTACTTTTAATGCTAGCCTTAACCCTCTATTTATATTGTTAAGAGTTATAATGAGATAAGAAAACTATAAGAGTTTGAGGCATTATATAATTGCCATAATTACAATATAATTATCCTTTCCTTATTTAACACAATTCTAATTCAACCCTAACTGTAATTGTTAAACATTTTCAAATTTATGACTTTGTTGACTTTCTGCTTTTGGTCCTTCATGTCTTTAATAGTTGTCATCTCGGATACAATATTTTCAGACCTAACAATATCCCCCTTTGTATTCGAGATTACACTTCAGCAAATCAACACATTTTGAAGACGATGAAATTTTGTCAACAAATATACTTTTGAAATCTTTAGCTCCCCCTACGAATATGATCACTTCATAAGCTTTATAGCTCCCCCATAACATGAAGTTCAACAACAGATTGTTGAAGAAGCCGTGAGGTCGTAGGGTAAAATCTTTCTTCGAGTAGAACTTGTCGTTTGATGAAAGATAGCTTGAGTTTGTCGGGTTAGGCTATGCGATGAACTGAATTTGTCGGATTAGGCATGATGAGATTTCTTCAATTTGAACTTGTCGTATGATGACCTAATGTCAGAACAAAATGTCGCGATACCATTGTTGTTGTCGGGTTAGGCATTGATGCGATAGAGAATGATGTCGGGCCAAGTGGAGTCGATAAGCTCATATGAGAAACGATCCTGATTTCTTCCGAGTTCATATGATACGATGATGCGATTACTTTTCTCATTTCTTTCTTCGTATGTGCCTTTGATGATGACTTTTCTCCCTCATAATGGGCATTTGTCTTTGATACTTTTTCTTCCCCTTAGAATGATAAGGAGAATCCGAAGCATTATGAACGATCAAAGACAATAAGCGGATGTGAAAAAATGGGTAAAAATTCTAACATAGAAGCAAAAATAGCAACTATTGTCACTTAAATCAAAAATAAATTCAATTTAGTGGCCTATATTCAGTGTTGGCAGCGGGTTGGCACTGATAGGACTTCCAGTTATCATAGAAGTAAGTTTTAAAACTAACTTCTCAAACTATTCCGGCATAAACACAAAGATATGCTTGTGGAGTCACAAAGACTCGTGCAAGTGTAGAAAGAAAAAAATTGTATATATTTCGGCTCAAAAATAGACTCAATGTGCAAAGAACATGATGTTCGAAGACCGAAGGTGTGTCTTCTTGTTTCAATATCTAAATCTTCCGAGTGAAGAATAGATAGATGATATATTAAATCTCTGTGATATGTGAAACAATCACCTTTTGTGAGATACTTGAATAGTTCGGTGGAGTGACGCGAGTTATCGACATTGGGTCCATGTCTATTTTCAATATTCATCTCCAAAGAATTGAGAATGAATAGATTGTGTGGCTACCCGGATAACTGTTTAGGTTTGGTAAGGACCAAATTTCTTTTAAGTCCTGTCACACCCTTCCTTTTTCTTTTATCTCACAAGTACTCAATTTTGTCACATTCATACCCTTTCAAAATAACTAACCTAAGGATGTGTTTCATGGGTAGGTCCTTCCGGCTCTTGATTGACCATTGAAACTTCTAAATCCTAACACACATATTTCTTATATGAATATGAATCAGTTTAAGTCCGAGTTCTGAACTGAAGTATTCAGAAGTCAATATGTTAAGAGCAGGTCCATAGCTGAAATGCTATGAAGCTAAACAATAAAGAACAGGTTCATAGCTGAAATGCTATGAAGCTAATTAAATAATAATAATAAAAAATGTGGTACTCCCCCTCAAATGTAGCATTACCTTTTGAAAGATTGTCATGTGATGTGAATATGCGGAATTTAGAACACATATGATGTACCTACAAAACAGATTAAAAGGATTTTGTTACCCAAACTTTGTTGGGTCCTCGGAGGCTAGCTTTAGATGTAACAAATGGGGAATTAGTGATACTGTAAGTACCATACCATTTATGAACATACTGTTGATCGACAAAACCATTTGTTCCACAAGTAGAACAAAAAAGATTTGTGGTGCTTGGACTGATTAGCTGATTAATTGACTTGACAGAATAAGGTAAATCAGTCTTGGAAACAAATGATTTTGCATCAACTACAGTAGATGTATGTGACATGTTTCCAACACTATCATTTGTAGTTGATTTCTTTTTCCAAACATTCTAAATTTCTTGAAATTACCGGAATTAGCAACAAAATCATTGTGAAATAAATTAGAATAATGAATCCGAGAAGTTGAAGAACTATATGATTTGGAACTGTTAGAATAACTGTTTGATTTGACACTAGAAGACGAGTTATTCTTACAGACACTTATTGTAGAAAGAGAATCCTTTTTATGATTTGAACTTGAAGTAGTTGAACAACCTTCAAGTTCTCTAATTTTGCACAAGAGATGATCTCTTTCTTTCATAATCACATCATATTTCGTTTGAGAATCGGATCTCATTTTTCGTTCATTCACAAGATTTGTTTCTAAAACTGATAATTTGTTTGAAAGTTTACCAATTTTCTCTTCAAAATATTTCTTTTCGTTTTCAAATACTTTTTCCAAATTTTTGCTTTTAGCAACGATCAAAACACTTTTCTTGATTACATTCGTTTTATCGGTTTCAAACACTTTTTTTTCATCATCTAGAATTTTCTGCAGCTCAAAAAGTTGCTTTGATAGCTTCAGATATTTCGTTTCAGATGATTTTCTCTCTAAAATCACAACTTGTTCAAAATCTGACACTTGTTTAAAAAGTTTTTGAATGGTCAGTTCCCAAGTTTTAATTTTGCTTTCAAAATCTTTTCGCTCAATTTCAATTTTGTGTTTTTCATCAGAAATTAAAAGTCTTTTTTCTCGAATATCATGAAATCAGAAATTTTACTTGAAAGAGAAACACTATAAGTCTCAGAATCTTTGAATGTCTCTAACTCAGAAATTTTGTTTTTCAGCTCAAAATTTATTTTTATCAACTCAAGATTTTTCAATTCTTCATCCCTCGTATGATTTGGATTCCTAGAAAGCTCATTGAGTTGATATTGGAAATACTCTTTATCATTTTTCAATTCTTTTCTAGTTTGTTCTGAGTTATGAAACTTAGATTTGAGATAAACGTGTTCACTTAAAAGTTCATTAAGAACTTTCATGTTATTTGTGTGTCTTGCTTCAAGTCTTTTAATTTCAGCATTGAGATCAGAAATTTGATTTTTATGACTCATCTTTAAAATTAAAAATAAAAGTACTTGTAACCTGATAAAGTGATCGTCGATCAGTGAGTTTTGAATAGATTCTGAGATTTCACGAATTTAAGATTTTATCTTGGGTGATTGTTCTGAGTGTTTTATCAGGTATAAAGGATGCGATAAACAAACATCGGGTTACCTAAATGAGATATTAATTTAGGATGGCAGGATATCGGGTAGGTAATGTGAAAGTAGGGATGTATGTCAGGTTACTAAGGGCGCGATAAAATAGTTTTTCGGGTAAAAGGGATTCCATAAAAGATAGATATCGGGTAGGTTTGAGTTTGTAAGAATTTATGTCGGGTCAACTTAGTGCGATAAAAACAAGAGTTAGTTCGAATGTCGGGTTGGTTGGATCCGATAAAAATTCTTACTTTAAAGATATAATACTTATCGAATGACACTTTGCAAAAAAATAATTCTTGAATCTTGGTTTTAGCAGATGCGATAATAATAAATCTGTTTTGATCTTTAATTGATGAACCAGAAAGCTAAGAAACGAAGGGTTCTTGACCAAAAGATCTAGTGTAACAGAGGTATCTAGTCTTTTAGAGAAAAGAACAGCTAAGCTCTTGTGTTACGGTTTTCTCAATTAAGGCCACTTGCAAATTTCCTGAGGCTTAAGATGTTTACTAGAGAATTCTTTATCCAGAAAAGCTGCAGGAATAAGAGACCCTGAATTTTCTGTTGAAAAAGAATGGCAAAAGCAATGCTAAAATAAGCGAGAGTAGTTTTTGCAAGTTTGACTGAAAAAAGATTTGATTTTTTTTGATTTTTTGAATTTTTTTTTCTATTCACCTGACAAAACACTATTCACCCGACAAGCACTATTCATCCGACAAACAATATTCACCCGAGAAAACACTATTCACCCGACAAAACACTATTCATCCGAATTTTTTTTTTCAAAAAATTGTCCAACTTTAATGAAATTTTAGTATGTTTTTCTCAAGACAAATACCAACAACATTAAAGCTTGGAGTTTGGGCAAAATAGATCAAAATCGATGCGATACAGAATGAAAAATTAACCGTTTTCGGGAAAAAAATCCTTAAAAAATCAAAACTTTTTGACGAAATCGATTTAATCACAAAAAAATCACACACATATAAATCAAGATCAAAATCAAATATAAACAATCACATAAAAAAAATCATAAATCTCTAAAATCGCAAAAGAAACCGTGTGTACCTTTTTCTTCAAGAAAGCGATTAGAAATCAATCAAAACTCTGATCGTTCGGCTATGATACCACTTGTTGATCCCAGATTTGATCAGGTAACGTATGTATGTATGCAAGAACACGAAGAACACTTCTAATATTGATGAAGATCCGATGTCGGATATCTCACTTGTATTGAATATAGGTTACAATGATATTATCTATTAAGCTCTCTAATCTATGATATGAATGAAAGACCTTTCTAACAATGATATGAATTAATGATCTACTTTTAATGCTAGCTTTAACCCTCTATTTATATTGCTAAGAGTTATAATGAGATAAGGAAACTATAAGAGTTTGAGGCATTATATTATTGCCATAATTACAAGATAATTATTCTTTCCTTATTTAACACAATTCTAATTCAACCCTAACTCTAATTGTTAAATATTTCCATATTTATGACTTTGTTGAATTTACGCTTTTGGTCCATTATGTCTTTAATAGTTGTCATCTCGGATACAATATTTTCAGACCTAACAGGGTGCTATTTTGAGTTTTCCCATTTCACATGCAGGACAAAGGTGGACTTTCTAGTTACCATATTATGTTTGACAAGTTTCTCGAGATTTGAAAAGTTCAAATAGACTACTTGTGGTTCCAAAGCCAAGCTAGTTCAATCTTCTTCGATATGAGACATAGATTCTCTTTTCCATTCTTGGAAGAGAAAGTCATTAAGTACAGATTACCTTTTTTGTTGGCTTTGAGCAACTCTTTACCTGACTCTGTAAGTAGAGAGCAATATTTCTTTTGGAAGAAGACGGCCATGTCTGCATTGCAAAGTTAGCTTACACTTAGAAGATTATGCTTAAGACCAGAAACAGAAGCCACCTTTGATAAAGATACGTCTCCTTCTTTCAAGGTTCCAAACCCTTTGATCTGTCCCTTGTCGTCATCACCAAAAGTTACAGTTCCTCCTAGTTTGTCTTTTAATGAGGAAAGTAACCCTTTGGATCCAGTCATGTGCCTAGAGCATCCAGAGTCGAGATACCATATGTGCACACGCTATTTCAGCAATACATATTAGAGATTTTTAGGTACCCATCCCATAATGGGTCCTTTTATGTTAGGCTTAGGATTTTTGTTGATCTTTTCTTTTATCTTGCTCTTATCCTCAGGTTTTCCATTAGCAACTGGTTTTCATGGGTTGGTTTTAGGTTTTTGTTTCTTCTGACTCTTAGGATATTTGCGTTTCTTAGAGTCAGAGAGGAAGCAATGTGGACCAGAGAAGAGTTTTTTCAATTTTAATAAGAGAGAGAGACATTCAGAATTTTGGGAAATTAAAGATTTAAGTGAAATTTCATTTCTAAAATGAGAATTACAAGATTTCTTATTCACATCTATTCATCAGTTGTTATATTGAACTTCTTATCTAGTCTAGAGTTATTTCATTTGAAACATGAAGTCTTCTATTGATTCCCCTTCTTTGTAGTCCACTCCCTTTTGACGATAGGAAATTTCACTAAAACAGAAGAAGCTTGATTATCTTTCATGATCCATTTTCCTTTCTGTTCCTTTGTGAACTTAATTGGCTTTTGAAAGTTTGACTTTGATTTAGAAGGTTTAAGAATTTGAGATTGATTTCTTTTCTTGACTTCTGCTTTTTCTCTAGTTCAAGACCCGACTTGGCTTTGATACACATGTCCAGAAAATCAGGACTCATGAGAATTCTAAGTTTAAGTTTTTTGAGGTAACAGAGATCATAGGTATTCCATTTGGAAGTCTTCTAACTTCTGGTCCAAATATTTTCCTCTCTATTATGTCAATATCTGTATTCACTTATGACTCATTGATAAACAAGTATTCACCATGTTCAGGATTTGGATTTTGTGTCGGAACATTGTTAGGTCTGAAAATATTGTATCTGAGATCACAAAAAAATTGAAGATATGAAGGGCCAAAACGTAAAGTCTACAAAGTCATCTAAATGGAAAGTTCGAGTATTAGGAAAGGTTTAGAGAATATGATATTTAATTATAGGAAAAGATGTTTTTATAAATAAGGCAAGTGAATATTGTCTTATTCTTTTATATCTTTATTACTATTTCTCCTATCACATATATAGAGGGTTAAGGCTAGCATTAGAAAAATAGGTCATTAATTCATATCATTCTAGAGAGATTATTAGAGAGATATCATTGTATACACATATTCATACAAGTGAGATATACGACATAAAGTATTATTCATCGTGTTCTTGTTCAATATTACATCGTTACCTGATAATCTGGGATCCACAATTGGTATCAGAGCAGACGATCTGAGTTTTGAATCAATTTCTAATCGATCTCATGAAACAAAGGTAAATCTCGAATTCTTTTTTGTCGATTCATACTACAGCTGTTTTACTCGTTAAACAATTTTTTTAAAAAAACCCAGATCTCTTGACTTTTGTCGATTTCTTTTCATCTGCTATAAATCTGTTCATTAAATTCGAATTAATCTATGTTTGTTTAATAAAGAAATCTGGATAATTTTTCTAAGATCTAGAACTCATAATCTTGTCACAACACACGGACAATCATAACACCCGAGATCTTGTGATCAAGTGTTTATGGAATCCTATTTTTTAAAATTGTGTTACTTTCGTTTATTTTGGGTACTTTTGGTTTTCTTTAACAATAAAAAACTCAGGAACTAGTGTCTGTTGCAGCTTTTCTGGTCAAGGAATTCTCAAGTAAACATCATAAATCTTAGTAATTTTGCTTTATTCTTAATTGTGAAAATTGGAAACCCGAGAACTGAGCCCTTCTTGTCCATAAAAAGACTAGATAACTTTTGTTACTCTAGATCTTTTTAGTCAAAAACCTTTTGTTCTTGCTTTCTAGTTTATCGATTAGGACAAATCAGAATTCGATGTCCCTGATCAAACAAACTTCTCGACACCCATAAGTTGACATCTCCTTGTTCCTCGAAACTCTTAAATCGATAAAGTTTTTATTTGCGAACCACTTTGACCCTACATAAAAACTTGTAGAGTCATATTGTGTCGACATCTTTTCTTATCGAGCTCATCTAACCTGACATAAATTTTTATCGAGCCTTTAAGACTCGACATAAATTCTTGCCAGGCCCATCTAACCCAACATAAATTCTTCGCAACCCTACTTGACTCGACATAAATTGTTGTCGATCCGAGCTAATTAGAGATAAAATTACCCACTTCCATAGAAATCTTAGAAATCCCTCAAAACTCACCGACCGAGATCACTTTATCAAGTAACCACAAACTAACTGTGTAGTTGAGTTGTGCAGGTTTTGTTCAAGATGAGTTCTCAAAGCCAAATTTCTGAGCTAAATGCGAAAATTGCTAAACTCGAAGCAAGACATATGAATAACATGAACGTGCTTGATGAACTTTTAAGAGAACATGTTGACCTCAAATCTAAGTTTCATAACTCAGAACAAACAAGAAAAGATTTGAAAAATGAAAACGAGTTTTTACAAAATCAACTCAATGAACTTTCTAGGAATACAAATCATATAAGGTATGAAGAATTTTGTTAAAAGAAAAACTTTGAGTTGATAAGAAAAATTGATTTGAAAAAAAAAAATCTGAGTTAGAGAAATTTAAAGATTCTAAGACTTAAAGTGTTTCTCTTTCAAGTAAAATATCTGAATTCATGACACTTGAGAAAGAAAGGCTTTTAACTTCAGATGACAAACAAAAGTTTAATATTGAGCGAAAAGCATTTGAAAGTGAAATTAAAACTTGTCAACTGACAATAAGAAACCTTTCTAAACAAGTGTTTGATTTTGAGCAGATTGTGATTTTAGAATGAAAATCTTTCGAAACAAAAGGTTTGGATATATCAAAGCAAATTTCTGAACTTCAAAATTTTTGGAAACTGAAAGAAAAGTGTTTGAGACCAATAAAAATAATGTTTTGAAGAAAAGTGTTTTAATTTCCTAAAAGAATAAACGTTTAGAGAACGATGTTGAGAATAAAAAAAATTGAAGACGAAATTTCTAAACTTTCAAAGAAATTGTCTGAATTACAATCAAATCTTGTGACTGAGAAGAACTTGAGATCTGAAATAAAAAGTAAATATGATTTGATTACGGAAGAAAGAGATTATTTATCTAACAAACTCAAGAAACTTGATAAAGTTCTTGAAGCTAAAACGATTTTGAATTTTAGTTTGTCTGAAAAAGAAAGAGATCATCTCTCAAGCAAAATTGAAATAAATTGAAAAACGAGATTTCAAAGCAAAAACAAATAAACTCAGAATCATTCAAACAACTCACTCTTGAACAAATGCAGAGTTAGATGATCTTGAAAAAATGATTTTTCCTTATGATTATGATTCTGCTTCTAGTTCAAAGATGACTCCTCTTTCTCCTGTTAGTGTCTGCCAGAATAACTATTCTTCCATTGTTAATTCACATAGTTATTCTAACAGCTCCAAATCATATGGTTCTTCAAATTCTCGGACTCAAATATCTAATTGGCTTCACAATCATTTTGTTGCTAATTCCGAAAATTTTAAAAAATTTAAAATGGTTTGGAGGAAGAAGTCAACTGCAGATGATAATGTTGGAAACATGCCACATACATCTCCTGTAGTTGATACAAGGTCATTTGTTTCCAAAACTGGTTTGCCTTATTTTGTCAGGTCAATCAAACAACTAATCATTCTAAGCTCCACAAAGATCTGTTGTTCTACTTGTGAAACAAATGATTTTGTCAATCAACAGTACGTTCATAAATGGTATGGTACTTACAGTATCCCTACTTCCCATTTGATGTCTCTAAAGCTAACCTCTGAGGACCCCAACAAAGCTTGGGAACCAAAATCTTTTTAATCTGTTTTGTAGGTATGTCATGTGTGTTCTAATTTAGAATATTCACATCACATGACATGATTATTCAAAAAGGTTATGCTGTTTTTGAGGGGGAGTACCATATTTCTAATTTTTATTGCTTAGTTTCATAGTATCTCAACTATGAACCTGCTCTTAACATTATGACTTCTGAATACTTCATTTCAGAACTCAGACTTAAACTGTTTCAGATTCATATAAGAAATATGTGTGTTAAGAATTAGAAGTTTCAATGGTTAATCCAAAGCCGGAAGGACCTACCCATGAAACACATCACTAGGTTAGATATTTTGAAAAGGTGTGATTAACATAAAATTGAGTGTTTGTGAGATAAAAGAAAAATGTGAGAGTATGACAAGACTTAAAAGAAAATATTTAGTCTTTACCAAACCTAAATTGTTATCCGGGTAGATATGGATATTGAAATAGATATCGACCCATTGTCGATAACTTGTGTCACCCCACCCAACTACTCAAGTATCTCACAAAAGGTGCGTGTTTCATATATCACGAAGATTAAGCATATCATCTATCTATTCTTCACTTGGAAGATTTAGATATTGAAACAAGAAGACATACCTACGATCTTCGAACTTCATATTTTGTGCACATCGAGTCTATTTTTTAGCAAATATATCCTATATTTCTTTGACACACTGCACGAGTCTTTGTGATTCACATTGCATATCTTTGTGTTTATGCCGGAACAGTTTGAGAAGTTAGTTTTATAACTTACTTCTATGATAACTGGAAGTCCTATCAGTACCAACCCGCTGCCAACACTGAATATAGGCCACTTAATTAAATTTATTTAGGTGATAACAGTTGCTATTTGTACCTCTATGTTAGCTCATTACCCTTTGATCCTCGAAGATGAATTTCTCACATACGCATTTGATTACTTCTAATAATGTCTTTGATTGTTAGTAATGCTTCGAATTCTCCTTATCATTCTGAGGGGGAGAAAAAGTATATAAAAGACAAATCCCTATTATGAGGGGAAGAAAAAGTGTATCAAAGACACGCGAAGAAATCACACAGAAAAACGAACGACGACTTGAAAATTATTGCATTCATCACAAGGCACATTCGAGAAACTCATTTCTCAGAAAGGCCCGACATCAGTTTTTGTCGATTCTATTTGCCCCGACATCATTCTCTATTTGCATCTGCCTAACCCGGTAACCTCAAGATACCCTACGATATCATGGCTCCTTCGACTTTCTATTCGTGAACTACATGCTAATGTTAAGGGGGAGCTACAGAGCTTATCAAATGATCATTTTCGTAGGGGGGCAAAATATTTCAAAATGAATATTTGTTGACAAAATTTCATCGTCTTCAAAAGTGCTGATTTGCTGAAGTGTAATCTCGAATACAAAGGGAGAGATTGTTAGATCTGAAAATATTGTATCCGAGATCACAAATATTGAAGACATGAAGGGCCAAAACGTAAAGTCAACAAAGTCATTTAAATGGAAAGTTCGAGTATTAGGAAAGGTTTAGAGAATAGGAAAGTTCAATTATAGAAAATATGTTATTGTAAATTAGGCAAGTGAATATTGCCTTATTCCTTTATTTCCTTATTACTATTTCTCCTATCATCTATATAGAGGGTTAAGGCTAGCATTAGAAAAATAGGTCATTAATTCATATCATTCTAGAGAGCTTATTAGAGAGATATCATTGTAAACACATATTCATACAAGTGAGATATACGGCATAAAGTATTATTCAACCTGTTATTCATCGTGTTCTTGTTCAATATTACATCGTTACCTGATAATCTGGGATCCGCAGACATATACAGAGGGTAATCTATTTTCAAAAGATGTCAGAAGTTTGTCTGAATATAGAAAGAATTCATCATCATTCTGATCTTTTGATTCCCATGGATATATTTCAATGTCATCGTCATCTTTGTCTAGACAGTCATTTAAGTCAACAAAAGTACAGGAAATTATCTCTGGATGGTTTTGAGGAGGTGCAGATCAGTGAGATATTTCGTTTTGAAATGTTTTGTTTTCTTGCTCTACATCTTCCTTCATCATACATTCATTCAAAGTTTGAAGTAAATCTTTTTCAAGTATCAGTGAACAAGTATTCACCATGTTCAGGATTTGGATTTTGTGTTGGGACATAAATAAAAGGTAATCTATTTTCAAAAGATGTTAGAAGTATGTCTGAATATTGAAAGAATTCATCATCATTCTGATCTTTAAATTCCCATGGATATACTTCAAAACCTTCATCATCTCTGTTTAGAGAATCGTTTAAATCATTTAAGGAATTATATCTGGATGATTTAGTGAAGATACAGATCAGTTGGGTTTTTTACTTTGAAGATTTTCTAATTCTGCGTTTCTTTTGTCACATATTCATTCAGATCTAGTTTGGAGTTAATCTTTTTCAAAATTCGATCTTGTCTATTCTTCTGTATGCTTGGGTATGAATTCATCTATTTCTGGATTTAAAGTGACATGAGTAAATGAAGCAAAGTTAAAAACTTTACCTTTTCTCTGTACCGGTTTTAAATCAACTTGATTTATTTTACTGGTTTTCGTTTAGAGATATACTTGATGTTTTTGTACTTAAGTTTTGTCACTCTGTGTCCATTTTCATATTTGGATCTTTTAAATACAAATTGTTCATAAAGAACTGCAAAATCAGGTTTTTGTTCTTTGACCACATGAAGTACAGATTCCAAGGTAGATCTCTTTTTGCAGGTATGAGGGTCAAGATCATCAAAACTAAGACTTGTTTTATCCATTTGCATATTGATTTTCTCATGCACATTTTGAGCATCTTGATAATTTTTTATCAAGAGCTCCTTCTTCTGAAGGCTAATGTGCCGAAATTCCCTTTCCTTTTGAAAATAGTTTTTAAGTGCTATAGAGTTTAATCTGTTACTTCCTTTAGCTTCAATCTCTTTGTCTTTTTCTTTCAAAAGCTTTTTAAGTTCATCAATCTCCCCTTTTAAGCTGCTTTCTGTGGAGCCTTTAAGTTTTAAAATCTTTTCATTTTCCGCAGAAAGTTCTTGCTTCTCTCCAGTCAGTAGCTCCATTTCTCTTTTAAAAATATTTTTCTCTTTTTCAATAAGCTCAAGAAATTTTTCAAGAGCCTTTCTTTTCTGTTCTTCACATGACAACTTCTGTCTGAGAGTTTTGAAGTCTTGAATAAGATTAAATATGGTGTTTTCAAGTTCAGATTGTTCGGATGTAGAGCAAACCTGAGAGTTAGAGGCAATGTCCTCTGTGTCGGTGTTCTCCATAGCCATGTGATAACTCTATATTTTATATTTATTACATGCCTTTTATTTGCATTTTATTTAAGCAATTTTGGCCATTTTGCCTCCTAAATCCCCATTTTTGGTCTAAAACATTTTCTTGAGCCATTTGTGAGCATTTTTATATCTTGGAACCATTTAAGGCGTTTTTATGCCTAAAAGACGAGTTTTCATCAAACTGGTATCCGGAGTGTCCACTCCGAGTGACGACCAGCTGATTCATTAAGCCAAAAGGCTGGAGGCCAAGATGGTGCTGACTGGGGATCACAAAAGCAGGATTAGAAAGCTCCTTTGCATGCTTTCTGCTGGTGGTTGAAAAGCAAAAGTAAAAGAATGTCTATAAATGATATTTTATTCCTTAGCCCCATTTTAGGGAAAAGCTTCATTATCCAAGGGATCTTTGTGCTTTCTCCATGGTCTTTGCCCTCAAGATGGTGTGTTTCTCCTAGGTCCTTACCTTCCAGTCGCAGTGCTCCCTCCTGGATCTTACCAAGGCATTCATTCATTCAATATCGTTCAACAATTAAGTAGAGAGAGAATTACTTACTTAGAGAGCATAATTTAGTTCTTAGCATTTATTTTCATGTTCTTAGTTAGAAGCATTTAATTTTCAGTAGTTAGCATTTAATTTTCTGCAGTAGTTAATTTTCACTTTCGGTATTGTACTTAGGTGAACACGACAATGGGCACTGTTCTTGCAGTAAGTAAATCTTTCGGTATGTTTTCTTGCAAACTTTTAATTTACGTTTTCTACTCCTTCTTAGCTATGAACTAAACTCTTTTTGAGATGTAGAAAATGAGAAGTACCCGGACTTTATGTAAAATTCTTGAGTAGTTTTTATATACATTTTTGATTTGGTCATTTGTTCGATAATGCCAATGATGCAGACAAGCTATCAACATGAAAGTGTTTACTGTCTAGTTCGAGACCCAGACCTGGGCGGAATGTAGTGACACGAGCTTGGATGATGCTAGGGAATTTGAAAAAATTCTTTACATAGTAAGTTTTCACCATATGGAGTAGGAGCAACCATTTGGGCATTAGAAATACTTATGGCTTTTTTCTTACTGCGTAGACACCATCGAAACTCGACCGAGTTCAGAAAACTTACTAACAAATCAAGGAAGGTTAATTATATATATAAAGCTTTAGTTAGAAAAGATGCGAGTGCTAGATGAGCCAACATTCTGGACAGAGGGTGGCCACTGCTCCAGTACCATGACCATTTTTATAAATCAAGTATTTAATATAAAATCCGGGGAAAATCACAACTACATCTCTCCTTTTAATTATTAGAACTTTGTTAATTAATTTCAACAAACCAACTCAAAGAATTGCTTCCTCTCTAATCGAAACTTGTAAAAGGAAGTTCATGAAAACAATAGTGTCTTGATTTAAGTTCCAGTCCTTGAGGATACGATATTTGGTTCTTACCACTTTATTACTTGGTAAACGATCATAGTGACCAGTGTATACATGCGCTGTCCACTATGGACTGAGTTGCTAACCTCACTGCGATTACATATTTCGCACGTACCACCATGCCACAAAATAAGCCTTGTGCATCGATAGACGCGCCAGAGACCCAGTTTTCTATCTCAGCAACCTTTGCTCTTTTTACTTTGTTGTACTTATATTTGTTTTTATAGTACAATTTATCCTTGACTAGAGGACCTTTGCATTCAACAGAGAAATGCCCAGGCTTGCCACATCTGTAGCATCTATCTGTTTTGTTTTCATCTATGTCTTCTCTTCATTTGTTTTCTCGACCGGAGGTGCTGCTTGTCTTGGTACATACGTTGGTTGACTCGACCTCTCACCTGATTCTGAACGTCCTTAGTTCTGGAATGACCTACTCTCAAACTTCCGTATGAATTGTTTGGTGACCAGGGTTAGAGATTTTGCAAAAGCACCAATTTCATCATCTTCTGATCCAGACTTTGTATCTCCTTCGGATATGAATGCCTTACTCTTTCCTCTCTTGTCCTCTCTCGACTCATCTCTGTTTCTTCTGCTTGTACCTTTTGAATCAGAGAGTAAAGGCAGAGGACCACCAATACTTGTTTTCTTCTTCTCCACTTCCTTTTCATGGGCTTGAAGTGTCCCAAAAACATCATGCAAAGACTATTGCTCCAGATCTTGATTTGCTTGTAAAGACATAGACAGATTTGACCACTCCTCATTCAGGCATTTAAGAAATAAGACGTTATTGTCTTCTTATGATCTCATAATATCACACCTTATGTATAAGTTTATCTGAGTGTTAAATCTGTGGTATGTCTATTCCAAAGTTTCTTCAGGCAGAGCTTGGAAGTTGTTGTATGCATTCAGAGATTGTCCTCTTATGTTTTTCCTCATCTTTGCTCCACCTTCTAGCTGATTTGCCAATTGATCCTATAGTTCCTTGGCAGTGTTACATGAGTCTAGAGACTGCAAAATATCATTTGGAATTGCCATGATGAGGAGTCTCTTTGCTTTAAGGTCAATTTCAACCTTCTTTTTATCCTAATCATCCCAATCCTTCCTTTCCTTACGAATTCTTTGGGGAGGAATTTCTGTAGTGTCAACGGTGGCCGGAACTCTGGGAATAACCGTTGTCGAAACATATGGCCCGTTCAGCACTGAAGTATAAAGATCCAGATCCAGTCTTTCGTAGAAATTAATCATACGAATTTTGTCAATGATCCTGAACTATACATAGCATCCAGTTTGTGTTAGCCATTTTCGCAAAAAAACAGGGATTTCAAAGATCTAGATGAAAAATTGAGGGGGATTGAAGAATTAAACTGAAATTGATGAGAGTAGCACACGATTCTCAGATTTAACGCAAAGTACCACTGATTAAGATGAAATTGAAATGTAAACTACAAAGACTCGTAAATAGGGTATGATTGAAAAATATCAATTAAAATCGAGAAATTCTAGTTGAGTGGGGATTCTCCATAATGGATTAGATCTTCTAATCAATAGACTGATTAGTTGGCTCTGATACCAATTGTTGGAACCAAGATCCCTTGATACACTCGATAGAAGATGATTAAAGTAAGTATAAGGATTAGAAAGCGAAATCAGTTATGTAATCATCAACTAAACTAGAACAGGTAAATTGATTGAATATATCATATTAACAGTGCAACAGTCAATTGTATTTCACTTGATGAATCGCGGATTACAGTAAGAACAATACAATGATCTATCGCTCAAGTTCTCTAAATCAACCAACACTCTTCTAATAAGTACACTCCTCTATTTATACTCAACAAAGCTCAAAGGTCAAAGAACTAGCCTATCACAAGATGACACGTAGGGGAAATCTACAAACAGAATTTGTTAGACGGTTATGCCAAGTCATCCACCACGTGCAATGCTTCATTTATATTAGAGATGCCTCTGTCTCTGGACTATCTTCTAGAGTGTTTTAGTAGTTCTTCTGGAGTATAACACTTAGTCTTCAGAAAGATCTTCTTCATACTTTTAAACAGTAATATGATTAACAACATCTAAACTTCAAATTGATAAATCATTTATCAAGAAAAGAACTTGTCAATGGACTCCTTAAACATTATTTTGCAAAGGAATCTCTTTGCTTAGCATGCGAAAAAGGAAAATTGACAAGGGCAAGTTTTAGATCAAAGAAAGTATCTTCATTGACTACACCTCTTCACTTACTCCATATGGATCTCTTTGGACCTGTTAATGTCTGATCCGTCGCTGAATAGAAGTATACACCTCTCATAGTTGATGAGTATTCCAGGAACACTTGGGTATTCTTTCTCAAATCCAAAAGTGACAATCCTGAAGAAATTATTGCCTTCATCAAGAAGATCGAAGTTCTAAACAATCTCAATGTTCACTCCATGAGAAGTGATCATGGCACTGAATTCAAAAACAATACCCTGATTAGTTTCTTCGAAGACAAATGGATTTTTCATAATTTCTCCTCAGTAAGGACTCCTCAGCAAAGTGGTGTTACTGAAAGAAGAAATCGAATGATCATTGAAGTAGCTCACTCAATGCTCAGCGAATCTCATCTACCAACTCAATTCTGGGTTGAAGTACTTAACACATCGTGTTTCACTCAGAATCGATCACTGATAGTTAAGAGATTCAAGAAAACAGCCTATGAACTCTTTCACGAAAGAAAACCATCTCTAAGTCTTCTACACATATTCGGATGTAAGTATTATATACTGAATGACATATATCATGTAGGAAATATTGATCCAAAGTTTGATGATGGTATACTTCTTGGGTACTACTCAATATTCAAGGCATTCAAAGTTTTCAACAAAAGAAGACAACATGTTGAAGAAACCATCAACGTTAACCTTGATGAATCATGTTTAACCAACTCCATTCCTGTCCCTGAAGACGATGAAGAGCTGAACAACTGGATGAAGTCTCACTATGGGGAACCTAAATCATCTTTCAGTGCTCCTCCTTCCACAAAATCAAATGATGATAAAGGACCTCATATCACTACTACTATGATCGATAATAACAATCCTTCCTTTTCAGGAATAAGTGTTACTCCTATTAATCATGTACCTTCTTCTGAAACTTCAATCAACGATTCATCAGTAAATAATCAAGTATCAAACTCTACTCCAGATAATGATAACCCTTCTGGATCTCAACCAGGGATTTTAAGAAATGTTGAAGAAGCAGTTGCTGAACCATCCTCTTTAACTTCTGGACAAGTCGCTGAATCTGTTATTGATCAAAATCCTCAACTACCAGCTCAACGATGGACTCGAGATCATCCCGTCGATCAGATAATAGGTCATCCAGTTACGGGTATTAAAACCTGGCAGGGTATGGGTAATATTTGTCTCTTTATCAACTTTATATTTGTCTTAGAACCTAAGAAGATCGATGAAACAATCATTGATCAAACCCTGTTTCTTGGGAAACACAAGGGTCACACCATTCTTGCTCAGATATATGTAGATGACATCATATTTGGTTCCACAAAACCTAAGCTTTGTACTCGTTTTTCCAATTTCATGAAGAAAGAATATAAAATGAGTATAATGGGCGAGCTAACATATTTTCTTGGTCTTCAAATAAAACAAACTGAGAAAGACATTTTCATTGCCAGAGTAAGTATGTTAAACACATGCTGAAGAAATTTGATCTTACTCAAAGTTCTTAAATGAAACTCCTATGGTACCTCCTCTGACACTGAACAAGGACCCTGACGGGAAACCTGTTAATGTCACTGCCTATAGAGAAATAATTGGCTCACCGTTGTACCTTATAGCGAATCACCCAGATATAATGTACTCAACTTGCTTATGTGCTAGATACAATCTGAACCCAAGGAATCCCATCTGATCGTTGTAAAGCGAATTTTCAGATATCTGAAGAGAACTCCTAACCTTGGTCTTTGGTATCCCAAAGACTCATGGTTCGATCTAACTGTTACTCAGATAGTAATTTTGCAGGATGCAAAATTGACAGGAAAAGCACCACCGGTGGCTGTTAGTTTCTGGGAGGAAAGTTGGTAAGTTGGACAAGCAAGAAGCAAAATTCAGTGTCCACTTCAACTGCTGAAGGTGAGTATATAGCTGCTGGGAGTTGTTGTGCCTAAATTTGTTGGATGAGAAAACAACTTAGTGATTATGATTTTCAGTCATCAAAAATCCCTATTCATTGTGATAGCACTAGTGTCATTGCAATAGCAAATAATCCTGTACTTAACTCTAAAACCAAGCATATTGAGATCAAATATCAATTTATCAGAGATCATGTTATGAATGGTGAAATTGAACTTCATTTTGTACCTACCGAATATCAACTCGCTGATCTTTTTACAAAACCTTTTGATGAAACAAGATTTAATCTATTAATCAGCGAGCTTGGCATGTTAAACGCTAAAGAGTGAAAACTCTCAGTGATAAATATTTCTCAGTATTAACAAACTGAATAATCAAATTCATTAGTTCATTCCTTGACCTAATGTATGTGATATGGAAATCTTACTAAGGTATGAGTTTTCTTCCTTACGCTCTTGAATGTCTTCTAATTCAGAGAATTCTTCTTAAAAAGTAAAACCCATCACTGAGAATGCATTTATTCTCAATGATAAGAGGATTTTAAGGACAATAATTAACATTTATTAATTTAAATGATAATCTTGTTATTTGGGAAAAAGGACGTGTCAGCCTTTTTCTGACACACGTCCGCCATAACGTCTCCCTATCCCCTCAAATCCTAGGGACGTGCAAATGTCATAATTACCCTTTCGCGAAAAGCAAAACCGTTGTTTAGTCTCCTTCTCTCTCCTCTTTCTCTCTCATCTACCTATAAAAGGTATTTTCAACTTCTTTCTATTCTTTACGCTCTCATAACATTCAAGGCAAGAAATTGAATTTGAATTCTCTCTGCAAACAGAAAGAACATTCACTTCTGCGTTTTTCTTTGTTTGATCAAAAAGGTTGGTTTTAATCATTTTTATCTTTATAACAACAACTTAAATGTTGTTAAGAACTTCTACCCATCACTAATAACTTCTTCTTATAGTTGATTTCTTATATGATTTTGTCTTTTAAATTTCAAAAACCTCAAAACCATAAAACCTTAGAACAGAAGAACATTTTGGTCATTTTGATCCAAAATATTCAAAAATCTTTTCTAAACTCTATTTATGGCACAATTTTGTACCAGATAAACAATTTGGTGCTTTTAACTTAAACTTTTGTTAAAACCATTTTTGATAAATATCTGCCAAATAACAAGTATTTTGATATTGTTAATCAAAACACTTGTTTTTACCTTAAAACTTTGGTATTCTTTGTACCAAAATATTATGGGTTTATATAATTTTTGTATTAAACCATGTTCTTTCTTATTGGTTTTCCAATCTCTAAAACAGAAATTGCCAACACCAACGTGAATGTCACCTCTACAACTAAAGAGTCAACCCAACTGATCACTGACTTTCAAGCAGCCAAAATCATCAAATTCAGTGTGGAACAAGATGTGTTGAAGCCCTACCAAAGTCATCAAATTCACTTACAAAGGTGTCTCTCTTCCTACTATTGACTTCACCATAAGCCTTGCCACTCTAGCCATCACCATGTGAGCCAGCAGGATGACTCTCCGATTCCCTGCAATGAGAAGGGATAGCAATGAGACTCTGAACCCAACAAGAAAGAAATTAGAGAGTTCCTTGACCAAATAGGCTATAATTGGCCTCCTAAGGATGACAACCCTCAGGAACTCAGCAAGGAACTCACCAAGATCGACAAAAGTCGAATGCCCGCCATCTGGAACTATCTCTTCACCCACATCATTCAGTGCCTCGGCAGTAAGACTGGCGGTCAGGAACAAGGCAGAAGAAAGTTCCTCGACATGGCATATGCTCTCTGCCATGGTCGCAACATTAACTATGCGAAGATTATCTTTGACGACCTACACAAACGGGTCAGCATAAAGAAGAGGGAGAAAACAATCCCTTACCCTCGCTTCATATCCCAGGTCAACAAGAAGGCCCTGGAGCATGACTTGGAAGGAGGAGATGCTCCCTTCCTTCCTGAAATGATGGAGATCATCAGGGGTTCTACACCTCCATTCGCTGAAGTTCAAGCTCCTAACTTCGTGGTAGAGAATGTATGTGGGTAACTGAAAAACCCATCAGTGATCGACCGTGATACATCTTCCTCCCCTCCCAAGAAAAGGAAACTCCCTACCGCTGATGGATGTAAAAAGTTCACAACAATCAAGCCTCCGAGTAACAATCCAAAGAAAGACGACTCTCAAAGTCGATCTTCTCTATTTCAGCGTACAACAAACGCCACCGTCAACCACCACCACAACAACAGTGTCATAGACCATTGCCTCTTCATCAGCTCTACCCCAATTTCAGAGACTCAGGTCCCTGAAGTTGTAATAACCGGCTCCGCTGAAGTTGGTACAGGTAATACTTCTATCACTACCTTCTCTTCTTCTTATATCTACTCTTCTTTGGTCCACACATCAATCTAAGATTCAAATATGGTAATCCCCATATCTGAGGAGGTTGAGAAACGTGTTGTTTAGTTATCAGTTTTGTTTCGAAAAACTAAAAACTGGAAAGAAACGTGCACAGGTCCTGAGAATGTTTCTCAAAAACATTCTCAGAGACAGCCATGTGATCCTCAGGACACACCCGTTGCAAGTTCCAACCCTGATAGTAATCCATCAGATACTAGGAACCCTTGCATACACTTACTTCCACCTAACTTCCTTCTTCTAAACCCAAGCTCATTTTGGCTCGTTTATCTTTGTTACCTACAGGTGTTTCTGATGCACCTCTCACAGGGTCTCTATCACTGAAGATGGAGAAAATAAAGAAGTTGAAGCATGAGAAAGTTCAGGGCAAGTAAAAGCCCAGTATACTGACCCTGGTCTTTTCTTCTTAGCGATCAGGCCAAGGATTCAGACTAGTATTGTGTTCAAGACTCCCTTGGGGAATTGGCCCCCTTCTAGTCAGGAGCAGCCTAATCTCTCTAAGAAAAATTAACAAGTCTCCACAAACTCAGAGGATGCCAACCTAAACATCCTGCTCAATAAATAGGGGGAGCCTAATTTATCAGAGGTAAGTCTTCCAATCAAATTAAACAAACCTCTCTCTGAACCCCAACCTTTCTCTTCCCTACCTCTTGTTATCCCTGCCAATACATCCACTATAAGGAGTATTGAAGAAATTACTAACTCTAAACCATCTTCTCCCACTGTCAGCTCACCCTATCCCCCAAATGTGACTCCCTTCGCCAGTGAACCTTCTGAAGTAGATATACTCATGTACATATCCGAATCAGATCCTGGAGAAGAAGAAGAAGGCCTAGTTCAAAGGTGTGTAAATAAAGAGCCCATCCTTGAACCAAAAGAAGAAGCAAGATGGGCTAAGTTGATAAAAGAGTTAGAGCGGACCAGGGAAAAAATTCCTCTTTGTACCTCTGGTCCTGATAACTCTGTTGGAACCCAGATCCCGTTTTACACTCAATACAAGATGATTACCGTGAATACAGAGGAACAATAAGCGGAAGCAATTAAGTCATCAAACAGGTAAACTATAATTGATTGCTTGAAAGGATTGAACAGATTCAATTACTCTGCTGATCATAACTCCTCACAGTGATTTGAATATGATTCCTCTGTTTACTTAGTGAAATTCCATTCATAAACTTAAGTTAAAATTCAACGATAACATACGCTGATTGTATTAGCGATCGCTGAAAATCAGAAACCTCAAGTTTACCTCTGAAGATCTGAAGATCAACCATCACACCAAAAGAACATTCAGCAAAAGTCAAAGACCAAGCTGAAGAAAGAAATAATCAGCTAGTGATCTGAAGCGGTTCAGTGATAGCAAGGATTATCTAAACCAAAGTGTGAAGTCTCGTCAAGCCTCAGTGATACTATGAAAGTTCATCCTTGAAGTTTCAAGTTCAGCGATCAAGTGAAGCTTCTCAAACAAGATTAATGTAGATCTTATCCTCAATGCACAAAAGTCAAACCTCATACTATGTCAGAGAAGAAAGTACGGATTGTCTCTTATGTCCCCATCATATCTGATATGGTACTGTTCACACGCGGCCAAAGGCATGGTTGCTTTTAAACAAAGGACAAGCTTCCTATGAAAGTTTGACACGTGGCATATACCTTTTGTCTTGCATTAAATGCAAACGGGTATAAATAAGATGAAGATATCTTCTTCATCTTTATGCATACTACTTTCTAATTTCTTAAACCTCTGTCTCGTTTCTTTCTTACTTCCTTGTGCATCAAACTGTGTGGTTTCTTAAGATACAATAGAATAGGTTTACTTGTTCTAATTCCGCTTTGTAACTGTAAATTTGCTTATTCAATATAAACAAATTTAAAAACTAAAAAGTTTGTGTGTTTGTATTCAACCCCCTTCTACAAACTGTTTCTATATCCTTGAACTCTTGTAGACTCCTTTGGGAACAACAAGTGGTATCAGAGTAGTGTTTCTTGCTTATCTTTAAAATTTTTGTTCGCAAAACTATTTTAAAATGACTGATACTAATACAAACTACATTGATAATGTATTTTTGACTAAACCTCCAAGATTTAGCCGTGATAACTTTCCATTATGGAAGGAAAGAATGACTCTATTCCTAGAAGGGTCAGATCCTAAGATCACCTACTATATAGAGAATGGACCATTTGTTCCTACAGCCCTGGTAGCTAGGGTCCCTGCCACCACTACCACTCCAGCCATCGCTGAAAGGAGAATTTTCAAAACTCCAGATCGATGGACTGAAGAAGAGAAAAAGGAAGTAGCTATAGACTCTAAAGCTAGATCCATAATAGCAATGTCTTTACCAAATGAACTCTATCATTCTGTAATAAAGATGAGAACATCTAAAGCCATGTGGAATATTTTATGTATTCAATATGAAGAAACTAATGAAGTTCAAATCACTAGATGTATTAATCTGGTAAGACAATATGAAAGCTTTATGCACTTAAAAGGTGAAACTCTTTCTCAAATTCACCAAAGGTTTAACTGTCTCTTGATTGACATGAAAACTATCAACAAAGAATATTCTAATGCTGAAATTCTGACAAAATTCATGGAGGCACTACCTGAACAATGGGGAGTGTACACTACATGTCTAAAACTGTCAAATAATCTTGAAACTCTCTCTCTTAGTGCTTTATATGGAATGCTCTTAAATGAAGAGCAATCTCAGGTTCTAAGGAAAAACCTCATAAATGATATCAAGGGTGCCCAAAGTACTTCTTTGGCTCTAGTGACTTCAAAGGTAGATCCTTCAAAACAAGTTTCTTCTTCTATCACCTCTATTACTGAATTAAATCAAACTGATTCTGAAGAACTCACTGACGCTGACATCTCTGAGTTTGATAACTCTCTAGCTCTTCTAACTAACAATTTTAAAAGATTTTCTAGAAAGAGCAACTTTCGAAAAACCCCTACTATCACTGACTCTGATAAGTCAAAGACTCCTCTTGCTGAAAAAGCATCTGCTATATGCAAACTGTTAGCGAAAGGTTCACTTTGCTAGTGAGTGTAGATCTAAGAAAGTAGCTAAAAGGATAAATACTCTAAGCTAAAGAACAAATACAGAGATCTGAAAAGAAACCAGCAAAAAGGCAAAGGTCTAGTTGCTGATGAAGTAAATTGGGATCAAGAAGATGATCAAGAAGAAGATTGGGCCAAAATATCTGACGAATCTGGCCCTGATGAAGAAGATCTTGCCTTCCTCTGTCTAATGGCCAGAACTGAAGAAGCTGAAGAAGTCTCTAAAACATCATCCTCAGAATCTGCTTCAACTCAGGTAAACATTATTTCAAAATCCTCTATACCTGAAAGTGATAACCTGTCAGCTCTCGATGCTATGACCGTTGATTTTTACAATGCTCTAAATGGAAAGATCAAAGCTGAAAAAATCAATATTGATCTATCTGAAAAATTGAAAAAATTTCATTTAAAAATCAAAAAACTTACAAAGATTGAAGAAACTTTAAAAGACCAAGTCTTTGTAAATCAAACAATAAGCATTGAAAGACAACAAGCTATCACTAAAAAGGAAAAGGCCATCGTTGATCTCAAGGCTGATAAAGCTACCATTGAAGGATGGTGAAAGGCTTCAGATAAAGTCAGCGAGATCATCAATCCTTGTTGATCCTAGTATATGCAAGCACAATGATTATATCGAATAAAACGATAAGAACACGGATATTAAAGAAGTTTCGTAGTCGGATATCTCACTTGTACGATTACAATATGATGTGACAGTATTTAGTAAATAATATTTCGCACTCCTAAAGAATGACCCTAACCCTCTATTTATATGTATAGAAAATACGGTATAAGAAAACTAGGAGATTAAGGCATTATATACTTGCCTTATTTACAAAAAGGAATGTTTCCTTATATTTAAACATTAAACATTTCCTAATTATTGAGTTTGTTGACTTTGCACTTTTGGTCCTTCATGTCTTCAATAGTTGTCATCTCGGATACAATAATTTCAGACCTAACAATCTCCCCCTTTGTATTCGAGATTACAATTCAATAAATCAGCACTCTTCTTTTGAAGATGATGAACCTTTTGTCAACAAATCTTTCTTTTGAATCTTTTGCTCCCCCTACGAAAATGATCTCTTGTAAGTTCCAAAGCTCCCCCTTAACATTAGCATGAAAAGAAAATCGAAGGAGCCGCGATGTCGTAGGGTATAAAACTTGTCGGGTCAAAAAGTATGTTCGGGCCAGGCGATGTCGACATAAAAAGATCTTGGGCCAAGTAGATTTGACAAGAACTGATGTCGGGCCAAGATGAGTCGATGAAACTTTATATCGGGTCTTAAGCACTCGATAAGTCTTCAATTTTATCTTCGGCAGTCGACAAAGATCATCTCGACAAAAGTAATATTCAACAAATCAGCATTTGTCATCTTCCTTTTCTCCCAAATAAGCATGTAAACATGTCGTGTCTTTGATATACAATCTCTCCCCCTCAGAATGATAAGGAGAATCCGAATCATTATGAATAACCAAAGACAAACAAAAATAGTTAACCAATGAAGCGTGTAAAACTAACATACAGAAGCACGTGAAGCAACTGTTATCACTTAATCAAAATAAATTTTAATTAAGTGGCCTATATGCAGTGTTGGCAGCGGGTTGGCACTGATAGGACTTCCAGTTATCATAGAAGTAAGTTATAAAATTAACTTCTCAAACCGTTCCCGCATAAACACGAAGATATGCTTGAGGAATCACAAAGACTCGTGCAATGTGTAGAAAGAATTTATGCATTAAATGCTAATTTTAAGGCTCAAAATGTGAAAATACATTTCACAGACTCAATGTGCATTGAATGTGAAGTTCGGAGACCGGAGGTGTGTCTTCCTTTTTCAATATCTTAATCTTCCGAGTGAAGAAAAGATAGCAGATATGCTCATTCTCCGTGATTTATGAAACAAATATCTTTTGTGAGATACTTGAGTAGTTGGGTGGGGTGACACGAGTTATAGACATTGGGTCCATGTCTAGTTCAATATTCATCTCCAAACAATCGAGAATAAATAGATTATGTGGCTACCCGGATAACTGTTTAGGTTTGGTAAAGACCAAATATTTTCTTTTAAGTCTTGTCACACTCTCACATTTTTCTTTTATCTCACAAGCACTCAATTTTAAACATATCAATCATTCCCGTTCAGGATATCTAACCTAGGGATGTGTTTCATGGGTAGGTCCTTCCGGCTCTCGATTGACCATAGAAACTTCTAATTCCTAACACACAAAGAGTTTAAAACATTGAAGTCCGAGTTCTGAACTGTTGTATTCAGAAGTCATAATGCAATGTAAACGGGTTCTGAACTGAGATATTCAGAAGCCAAAAATTGAGAACAGGTTCATAGCTGAGATACTATGAAGCTAAACAAATGGTAAAAATGTGGTACCCCCCCCCTCAAATGTTGCAAAACCTTTTGAAAGATCGTCATGTGATGTGAATATTCGGAATTTTGACCATACATGACGTACCTATAAAACAGATTAACAAGATTTTGGTACCCAAGCTTTGTTGGGTCCTTAGAGGTTAGCTTTTGATGCAATAAATGGGGAAGTGGGGATATTGTATGTACCATACCATTTATGATCAAACGTTTGATTGACATAATGAGAACTGTAAGAAGTATGCATGTTAGGAAAACAACCATAATCATAAGAGAAAGAATTTAATTTCATAAAGTCATCAACACCGCAATTCGAGCAACAAATTTTATTCCGAGAAAAATGAATTAAATGTTTAACAGAACGAATCGTGCAAGGAAATTGAAAATTTCGATTGGTTCTTTTAACATTAGGAAATTTTGAATAATAAGAGTTGTCGTTTTTGCGAGATGATGACTTCGGAGCACTTTTGCCTTTTTCGACCCAAACTTGCTTTAAAGTTCGAAAAGCTGAACCACGTTTAGCATTTTTCACATAATGAGAATTGATGGGTTCGGAAAAGTGAGTTTGATCCTTTTGGTTAGAATGAGTGTAATGCATTTGACTTGTGGAACACTCATTCGGATCCGTTGGAAGTAAAACTGATTCGATTGGCTTTTTGCTTTTGTCCAAAAACTCCGTATGTTTTGGAAGTGTAGGATTGAAGTCAAAATCGGCATTTATGTCATCTAACTGTTCCGTCTTTTTAAGGACTGATGAGGAATCAGCGTACTCGTCAAAACGAGGCATTTCCTCAAGAAAGTCTAAGTCATCATCAATTTGATCGAAAGAAGGGGAACATTTTTGTTTAGGATGAATATAGTTTGAATATGATTTAAACAACTCTTCACAATCATCCAAATACGAGCTAACGAAGGCTTTACATGTAGACATATTTGAAATTGTATCATTTTCCCGGTTTTGGTTTAATTGTAAAGCCTCGTTCTCAAGTTTTTGAATTTTGGAAAGTAATGTTTCTTTTTCTTTGTCCGACGAAGAACGTTCATGTTCCAACAGTTTTTCAAGTTGAATAATTTTATTTTCTAAGAATAAAGTGGGAATGTAGGGTTTATTTTCAGGAATTTTATTTTGAAGTTCTTCGTCAGAATAAGAAGGAAAATAATCATTTGGAAGAGTTTCTTTTGAAGATTCCTCTTCTACTATTTTTGGATAGCAGAAAGGAATTTGATGAAAATCTTTGTTTTTCCTATTCAAATCTTCCCTTTCTTCGACGTTGGAATCAGACTTCATCAATTGAATTTTGTAATCCGGACCAAGGTTCAGATATTCAAATTTATAGAGAGTCAGAGTATTGTAGATGGCCTTTTCTAAATGTTTCGGATTATCAAATCCTAATCCAGCTTTAGAACATAAATCTTTTGGAGCGTTTAAATGAATTGTGTGCTTAGTTTGACCAAGTTTGTACAACTTTAGTTCCAAATCTTTGAGTTTATCTAATAGATCTTGTCTTTGAAAACTGACAAAGTCAAACTTTGATGAAAATTTGGCAGTCTAATTCCAAGATGCGTGAAGTTGAAGTGTGAGATCAGATATTTCTTGTCTGAAAAGATCATTTTCTTCTTTTAAAACCATTTTCTCCGTTTCGAGATTGTGCGCTATACTTTGAGAATTGACAAGGTCGGTTTGCATAAGAAGCAATTGATTATGATTATTTTCTAAGCGTGCTTCTAAGTTGGAAACCAAGAGTTTCTAGATTTTCAATTTAGATTGAAGTTCTTGCAATTTTATCATCATGTCATTCATTTGAATCATAAAGTGATCATAGTCTGAAAGACTTACCTCGTGGGGTTTTGTGTCTAAACCAATGGTTTCGCGAGAAGTCATTGTACTTGGATTGATGATCTCGATCAGTGAGTTTTTGAAATTTTCTGAGTTTGTTTTGTGAAATAGAAAGTTTTCTCGATTCACTAGGGATCCACAATAATTCTATCGAATTGGATAAGGACTTTTGTCGGGTGTTCAAGACTCGATAACAATTATTGTCGAGTGAAAGAGACTCGATAAAACTTCAAAAAATAAAAAATGTGAAGCGATAATCAAAGTTGTCGATTACAGAGTACTCGATAACCTTGTTTTTCTCGATTTGGTATTGTTCGACAATAAGGAAATTTGACTCGATAAGATCATAGAATCGATGAAAATTTTGTCGATTCCTGTTGGCTCGATAAAGAAATATGTCGACTCAAGTGGACTCGATAAAAAATCAACTATTCTTAATCTGAGTTTCAATAATTGATAAACCAGAAAACAAGAACAAAGGGTTCTTGACTAAAAAAACAAGTCTTTTTATGGACAAGAATGACTAAGTTCTCGAGTTTCTTATTTTTCAATCACTGTTTTCTATAATTGATAAACCAGAAAACAAGAACAAAGGATTCTTGGCTAAAAAGAACAAGTCTTTTTATGGACAAGAATGTCTAGGTTCTCGAGTTTATTATTTTTTCAATTACTGAAAAATCAAAATTAAAAGAGTTTATGATTTTACTAGGGAATTCTTTAGTAAGAAAAGCTGCAGGAGTCACCAGTTCCTGAGTTTCTTATGTAAAGAAATTCAAAAGTAAAGAAAATAAACTAGAATAATTTTAATTAAAACATATTAAATACTTATAGTTTTAGTCGATAAAAATTAAGCAACAGAGGAATGAATCGAAAAAAAATCAAGCAGATGAATGAATCGAGAAAAACGCTGAAATTTTGTCGATAAACTTTATCAGTTATAAGATTGGATCGATGAAAAAAAGATATGAGTTTTTGTCGGGTAAAGCAACTATACGTGGGAATCGAAAAAACTCATAGTAAAGAATAAAACGCAGAAATCGAGAAAAATACCTTTTGTTTCGTGTGTAAACTCAGAAAATTGTAAAAACTCTGATCGTAGGCTCTGATACCACTTGTTGATGCCAGTATATGCAAGCACAATGATTATATCGAATAAAACGATAAGAACACGGATATTAAAGAAGCTTCGTAGTCGGATATCTCACTTGTACGATTACAATATGATTTGACAGTATTTAGTAAATAATCTTTCGGACTCCTAAAGAATGATCCTAACCCTCGATTTATATGTATAGAAAATACGGTATAAGGAAACTAGGAGATTAAGGCATTGTATATTTGCCTTATTTACAAAAAGGAATGTTTCCTTATATTTAAACATTAAACATTTCCTAATTATTGAGTTTGTTGACTTTGCACTTTTGGTCCTTCATGTCATCAATAGTTGTCATCTCGGATACAATAATTTCAGAACTAACAATCCTCAAATCCCTCTGAAAGTCAAAAGTTGGTTAGGATATAACTCTGACAAAGAAGAATCAGAGAATGATCGTTCCATGTTAAAATTCGGAATGTTTGTCTACTCAATCCCTGATCCTTCTTCTCAAAAAACCTCATTTAAATGAGGACTTGCCTATCTTTAAATCAAATGATTCTAAGAAAATGATCAAGAACAAGTTTCTTTACCACGTTCCTAAAATCAAAAACTTTCAGAAACAGAAAAAGAGCTCCTCTGTTCCTTTAGTGAGTCATCCTAAAACTGGGAAAAAATCTCTGGATCTATTCAGAGATCAACACCAGAATTAAGATCGACCTTACACCTGTCCCTGAAAACTTTGTTATACCCCCAAGGACATTGGACAAAGGAATTATTGGTTCTGCTTCTGAAAATATTTCTTCTTGCTCTCTGAAATCTTTCAATTCCAAACCTATTCACAAATATAGGAAAGGCTATCACTGTGGTGAGACTATCCACATTGCCAGCAAATGTCCTAATGCTACTAAAGCTGAAAAATTAGCTCATGGAAAGAAAGTAGGTCAAGCTAATAAATCAGCAAGAGAAAAATCCACCAAGGTTGGCAAAACTTCAAAGGTGAAGATATCCCCTAAAGAAAATCCTTCAACTAGTAGCTCATCCGCCACTCCTGTCACTAACACAACAAGACCCATAGTAATATGGGTACCTTTAAAAAATTAATCTTTTTGTTGTATACAGAGTGCTAAAGGTATATGTATCTGGTATCTCGATAGCGGATGCTCTCGGCACATGATTGGCAGAAAATCTCTGCTCTCTGAATACAAGGAAGAAGCTGGTCCCGCAGTGACCTTCGGTGGAAATGGCAAATGATACACTAAAGGTTATGGAATTCTATCCAATGGAGCCACTTCATTCAGTCAAGTCGCTTACGTTGAAGGACAAAAGCACAATTTATTAAGCGTTAGTCAGTTATGTGACAAAGACTTCAAAGTTCTATTCTTAAAGAATAGATGTGTTCTCACTGACTACAATCACTAATTTGTCTTAACAGGAAAAAGAGTTGAAAATGTGTACGTCATTAACATGAATAGTTCTCACTCTGAGAACATGTGCTTCATCTCCAGAGCCTCCTCAGATATAAACTGGTTATGGCAAAAAAGACTCTCTCATCTAAACTTTAAGATGATCAATGAGTTATCTCAAAAAGAACTTGTCAGGGATCTCTCTAACCATACCTTTGCAAAGGAATCTCTTTGTTCAGCGTGTGAAAAGGGAAAACTGACAAAAGCCTCTTTTAGATCTAAACAAGTTTCCTCAGTGACCTCACCTATTCAGCTTCTCCATATGGATCTATTTGGACCTGTCAATGTCCAATCTCTATCTGGAAAGAAGTACACTCTTGTGACAGTTGATGAATATTCCAGATATACATGGGTATTTTTTCTTCGATCCAAAAGTGATACACCTGATGTAATTATTGCATTTATCAAAAAAATGGATAATTTCATGTTCGTTCCATGAGAAGTGATCATGGCACTGAATTCAAAAACAATACCTTAATTAATTTCTTTGAAGAAAAAGGCATCACTCACAACTTCTCATCAGTGAGAACTCCTTAGCAAAACGATGTCGCTGAAAGAAGATGTTGGGTTACCGATGATTTGGTGATGAACCACCTTCCTTTGTATGATTGATTTTTTATAGGTTCTTTTGAAGGTCTGAAATATGCTTTAAGTATTGGAAAGTCAAAGACTATCCAATCGAGGGTTGTACATCAAAAAGTGGAATTTTGGATTTACCCACTAACTTCAATATTCAGATCAAATTGCCAAAGTCAAGATTGGGTCAACAATATAGTGGGTCACTGATGGTACACATTTAAGTCATCAAAGTATTGGGTCATCAATACAAGATGAGGTCATCAAGTTAGTACTCATGGTCACTGACACTATATATAACTTGGTCACCGAAATTGCAGGTATATATTCTAAGGCTGTGATATCAAGTCACAACTACAAGGGTGTACACTCTCAACACTTAGTGAGATTTGAGCATCACTAAGCAATGTGTACACTTATCAATTCCAGCCTTACAAGGTATCCACCGATGTGATACATAGGTTCATGTATCACTTAGCAATTTTCAAGAGATAAGTTCTTGACTCACAACAAATGCAAGACACTTGGGCATTAAACCTTAAATAAAGACATTCTCTTTTATTCTTACAAAAGGAATATTTGTCTTTTAGCTAAAAGGTTTGATGGGACTTCACAAAGCATGAAGAAAAGAAGATAAAGTTATCTGACATTGCGTGCTACAAAGAATGGTTCATCCATTAACCTAGTACAAAGGGAGTGACCTCTTCCTTTGTCCATCAGATATACTTCCAGCTAATGAATCTTTGACAGCTGTCCACATGCATCCCATGCATTGGGCACTATAAAAGGAAATGAAGTCCTTCCCATAAATCTCACGCTTTCAACAAATCTTCAAAGTGATTATTTGTTTGACTCCGGCAATCCTGTGTGTTATAACAGTCTTGCTTTAACTTCCTTAGTGTATAAGTTAATTACTGTTATCTGTGTGTTTAGTTTGATAGAATAGTGTGTCTATTCTTTTCCGCATCAAACTTCCTGTGTGTAAATTTTTGATATTTATATTAAAAAATTTAAAAAGAGTGTATTCTGTGTGTTTGTATTCAACCCCCCCCCCCCCTTCTACAAAACCCTCACTTGGTTAGCCATCTCTTTTTGGGGACTAACAAGTGGTATCAGAGCAGTTGGTTTAATTCAATAAACCAGATCTGTGATGGCTACTACTTCAAATGTTGATGGTACTTTGCAGACCTCCTCCAGTAATACATATGATTTAGGATCCTTGGCCAAACCTCCAAGGTTCAACCCAAGTAACTTTGGGTTATGGAAAAATCGCATGTTATTTTTCTTGGAAGGGATCGATTGCAGGTATCCCAACATTCTCAGTGAGGGACCTATTGTTCCTAAAATATGGGCTCGCTTTGGCCCACAAAAAGACGCTGAAGGAAAAGACATAGAGTCAGATGATGAGAGGAGTGATAAAACTGGCAGATATATCATCAAACCTTCAAACAAATTTAGTGAAGATGATAAACGCCTAGTTGCTCTAGACACTAAAGTCAAATCTGCTCTTGCTGTATCTCTTCCTGATGAGGTGTATCACTCTCTTCTTAACCTCCCCACTGCTAAAGAAATGTGGGATACTTTGAGTGTCTTATATGAAGGCACCAAAGAAGTCAAGAAATCTAACAGGATCTGTCTTGTTAGAAAGTATGAACTTTTCTCCCATGAAAAAGGAGAATCTCTCTCTACCTACTTTAATCGTTTTAACTGTCTTCTCAATGATCTCAAAGTTCTTGGACGAGTTTATGATAATGAAGAAGTTCTCTGCAAGTTCATGGATTGTCTCCCAGACATCTGGAAAACTATCTGTACTTGCATCAAGCAAACCAAGGACTTAGAAATAATGCCTTTAACTGCTCTCTATGGAACTCTTCTCCATTATGAACAAACCAAGAACTAGAGAAAATCTCTTATTAAAGATATCAAATCTTCTTCTATTGCTTTAATAGGTGATTCAAAATCTTCTTCTTGTGTGCCTAGAATCACCTATCCTTCTTCTGATTCTGAAAACGATATTAAGGAAGACTCTTCTCATCTATCAGATGCATACTATAGTGCTGCTGATGATGAAGGAGAAGAATCAGCCATTTACATACTTTCTAATACTATGGCAACGATTGCTGGAAACCTTAAGAATAAAAGATTTTCTTCAAACCGCTCTAAATTTAAAAGAAAACCTTTTTCTCAAAAACCCTCTTCCGACAATGCAAATGAAGAATGCTTCAATTGCGGAAAGACGGGTCATTCGCTTCTGAGTGTAGATCAAAAGCTCCCTCTACTCCCAAATCTTCTTCTTCTTATGGCCATGACTTCTCAAAGTCAGTTTCTAGGAAGCATGAAGAGAGAAATAGCCACTCTTCTAAAGAAAATTCTGAATCAAAAGAAACCTCCAGATATAAGAAGTACAAAGCCAAGTATAAGAGGGAAAAAAAAGAAACCAAAGTAAAAGTAAAACTTTGGTTGCTGAGGCTCATTGTTGGGAGGATGAGCAAACCTCTGAGAGTGAGAGTGAGTATGTCACTAAATGCCTCATGGCCAAAATCGATGAGCTGGAAGACATGGAAAAGTCACTCTACACAGCCCTTGTATCTGCTGAGGGATCTACATCCGGAACAAAGCCCCAGGTACATCTCTTTACCTTTCTCTCTGATGATCAAAAGGTTGATGCCTTTGGTTCTTTAACTATTGACTTTTGCAATTTAAAGGATCAAAAGAAAAAGGCTGACATGCACATTAAATGTTTAAATGATCAACTTCTTTCCTGTTTTTCTTAACTCAAGGACTTTGACAAAATGAAAGCTGATCTAGAAAACCTAAGGTATTTAAATGACAGTCTTTCTGAAGAGAAAACAAAGATATCCAACACTCTTGAAAAGAAACAGGAGGTTCTTTCTAAGTGGACTAAATCTTTGAAAAATCTAGAAAAGATTCTTCTAGATCAAATCTCTTGTAAGGACAAGTCTGGACTTGGATATGGAAAAGATGATCCTCAACCTTCCGACCTTCCACTTCCATCATCTGAGTGTCAAGGCTTTCCTGCTGGTTTCTTCTCTGATGACGATGATGATCTTTTAGATTACTCATCTGAGGATTCTACTTCTGTCCATTCAATAGATTTGATAGATATGCTAAAAATAGAGTCCAATGCCAAAAAGTTTGGAGTCATTGTTAAAGCTAAAGAACCCTCTCCTGAGTCTTCAAAAGTTTCAACTCTTCCAAGCTCCTCTTCTTCTTCTCCCAAACCTATTCAAAGACTTTTAAATTATCTAAGTATTCATGAGTCAAGGTACTCCCAAGAACAGCCTTCAAATGATCCTGAGTATCCCTCTCCAAAAAGATTTTCTCCTCAAAAGAAAAAATTTTCTAAATCAAAATTTTCATCTAAAAGGAAATCTCAAATAGTTACTGATCTTATTCCTCGGTCAGTAAACTTGATGAAATCAAGAAATCCTAGTAAAGGTATTCTTGGACCAAGACCAGGTGTCGGTCACCCCTCCTCTTCTCAGTCATCAACTTCTGTCCAAAGTTTTGATGATATGGATTTTAAAAGGGCCTTTTTTTAAAGAAGTGCTATAATTGTGGCAATACTCTTCACCTTGCTAAAAATTGCCCAAAAGATTTGGATATTCGCAGAAATAAAATGTCTTCTAATCCCAAAGGACCCACCTCAAAATGGGTACCAAAAGTCTAATTTTTTTTTGGGTGCAGGTACCAAACAAAGATCACATATGGTACATGGACAGCGGGTGTTCAAGACACATGACCGGAAACAAACTTCTTCTCTCTAACTTCTCAAAAGAAAAGGGACCCACTGTTTCCTTTGGAGGAAATGGAAAATGGATCACCAAAGGATATGGTACCATATCAAATGGAACCATCACTTTCTCTAGAGTAGCTCATGTTGAAGGACTAATGTACAATATTCTAAGCATCAGCCAAATATGTGATTTGGGCTATAAGGTCATGTTTCAGCTGTGTGTGTGCTTGGTCTTTGATGTACAGAATAAGATTGTACTAGCAGGAACCCGACTGAATGATGTATACATAATCAACATGAAAGAAAGTGCAATTGGAGAAGTTGTGTGTCTCTTCTCTCAAGAACTAGCCAAACAAAGTTGGTTGTGGCATAAAAGGTTCTCTCATCTAAACTTTAAAACCTTGAACAAACTTTCCAACAAAGAGCTGGTTGTTGGAATGCCAAAAATAGTTTTTGAAAAAGAAAAGATGTGTGGAGCATGTGAAAAAGGAAAACTCACCAGAACTTCCTTTAAAACAAAACAATGCTCATCTATCTCTCAACCTCTTCAAATGCTTCACATGGATCTGTGTGGTCCAGTAAGCACACCTAGTCTGGGTGGTAAAAAGTATATGCTAGTAATCGTCGATGAATTCTCTAGATATACTTGGGTGTTCTTTCTAAAACACAAGAGTGATGCTGCTGAAGAAATCATCAGGTTTACAAGAAAGATTGAAAATATGAATGGTAAACTGGTGAAGTCCTTCAGAAGTGACAATGGCACAAAATTCAAAAATGCTGCTCTGGAAGATTTCTTTGACCTAAAAGGAATCTCTCAGAACTTCTCTGCTGTTCGTATTCCTCAACAAAATGGTGTTGTTGAAAGAAAGAACTGGACGCTGTGTGAAGCTGCAAGATCAATGCTGAGTGAATCCAAGTTGCCAACCTATTTTTGGGCAGAGCAGTTAACACTGCATGCTTTACTCAAAATAGGTCGATCATAGTCAAAAGGCATGACAAGACTCCTTATGAAGTTTTCCATGGTAGGATACCTGCAGTTGACTTCTTCCACGTATTTGGATGTGCTTGTCACATGCTAAATGACAGGGAACAACTTGGAAAGTTTGATCCAAAGTCTGATGATGGAATTTTCATGGGCTATTCTCTCTCCTCAAGAGCCTTCAGAATCTACAACCTAAGAAGGCAATGCATAGATGAATCCATGCATGTAAAGTTTGTTGAGTTTGAAACATCTTCATTATCTTGTAATGAAGAAGAACTAAACCTATGGATAAACTCATGTGTTGGTGAAATTCCATCTTCCTCTCAACCCAATCCTCTAGATCAACAAGATAGCAACCCTTCTCAGCCTCCCATAAACACCACCTTATCTTCAGAACCCTCTCTTTCTTCTCCACCTCCTGAAACTAACTCTACAGCAAACCTTACCCACCAAAACATCATATCTCCCACTAACCTACCTTCACCATCTCAAATTCCTAACTCATCCTCTTCTCTACCTCCTCCCTTACCTCCTGCACTAAAGTGGACCATGGATCATCCAACAGATCAAATCATAGGTGATCCACAGGTTGGTGTAAAAACAAGAAGAGGCATAAGCAATATGTGCTTATACGTCAACTTTGTTTCTATTGTTGAGCCTAAGCTGATAAACGAAGCCCTAGCTGATCCTAGCTGGGTAATTGCCATGCAAGAAGAACTCTCACAATTTGAGAGAAACAAAGTCTGGAAGTTAGTTCCTCGTCCATCCAACAAAACCATTATTGGAACAACGTGGGTGTTTCGAAACAAGATGGACGAAGAAGGAACTGTCATAAGGAACAAAGCAAGGCTAGTTGCTCAAGGATATCGGCAAGAGGAATATATTGATTATGATGAAACTTTTGCTCCTGTTGCCAGATTGGAAGCTATCCGAGTATTTCTTGCCAATGCAGCTTACAAGAATTTTCGGGTATTCCAAATGGATGTCAAAAGTGCCTTCCTGAATGGTGAACTAGCTGAACAAGTGTATGTGAAGCAACCACTTGGGTTTGAATATCCAATCCATCCATATGATGTGTATTGGCTGGATGAAGCTTTGTATGGACTGAAGCAAGCTCCTCGTGCCTGGTATGACACTCTCTCAGAATATCTATTTAGAAATAAGTATATACGAGGCAAGGTTGACAACACCCTCTTCTTCAAGAAATCACAAGGTAATATCATTATTGTTCAAATCTATGTTGATGATATTATTTTTGGAGCCACCGATGAATCCTTGTGTGATGAGTTTAGCTCCCTCATGCAAAAAGAGTATGAAATGAGCATGATGGGGGAGTTAACTTTCTTTCTTGGTTTGCAAGTAAAATAGTCTCAGAAGGTATTTTCATAAATCAAAGTAAATACATTAAAGATCTTCTGAAAAAGTTTCAATTTGATACTTGCTCTACCATGAAAACTCCTATGGCTCCTCCTCTTAGACTCTTTTCTGATCCTGATGGCATTTCTGTTAATATTACAAATTATAGAGCCATGATAGGATCTCTTCTCTATCTTACTGCAAGTAGACCTGATATTATGTTTGCTACTTGTCTGTGTGCTCGATACCAAACAAATCCTAAAGAATTACATCTGGCTGCTGTGAAAAGGATTTTTCGGTATCTCAAAGGTACCATAAATCTGGGTCTTTGGTATCCCAAAGACTCAGGTTTCGATCTATTCGGGTCCTCTGATTCTGACTTTGCAGGTTCAAAAATAGACAGAAAAAGTACAACTGGAAGTTGTCAGTTACATGGTGGAAAACTTGTGAGCTGGTCAAGTAAGAAACAACATTCGGTGTCTACTTCTACTGCTGAAGCAGAATATGTGGCTGCTAGAAGTTGTTGTGCACAGATATTGTGGATGAAAAATCAGCTGTGTGATTACAATCAGATTTTCTCAAAGATCCCAATACTGTGTGACAACTCAAGTGCAATAGCCATTGCCAACAACCATGTGCTTCATTCAAGATCTAAGCACATTGATATCAGGTATCACTTTATAAGAGATCATGTCTCTAAAGGTGATGTGGAACTTCATTTCATTCCAACTGATTATCAATTAGCTGATCTGTTCACAAAGCCCCTTGATGAAGCAAGGTTCAGGTTCCTCATCGGTGAATTAGGTATGATAAATATAGACTAACATATATATATATATATATTCATATATTATGTGTATGTATATATGATATACATTTATGTATACTATATATCTATATATGTGTTATATATTTATATAAAAATATGTTTTATATACATTTATATATGTTATATGTATATATATTATATACATTTATGTATATTATATATTTATATATATTATATATTTATATATATGTAAGTCATATAAATAATAATAATATATATATATATATAAAGTCGGTAAGAACACTTTTTTCGTTGAGAATTCCTCGTTCCCTCTCGATAGACCAGCGGCGAATTCAAAACTTGTGGGGCCCTATCTATTCCATCGACGTGGCAACCCCTCTCTCTCTATATATACTTTAACCTAAACCCTAACCCTAATACCATACACACTTTCCAACCTCACCACCATCACCACCGATGCCACCATAGCCACAAACACTGCTTCTAGCCACCGATATCGCCACATCGAGCCAGCGACACCGACGAGCCGCCAACGTGCCACCGACGAACCGCCGACGGTCCACCTTCCGACGTCGATCTCTCTTAAACCACCGACACCGTCCATCCACCGCCGTTCATTCACCGACGGTTGCTCCCTGTCTCCGACGTGTCACTTTCCGACAAACCACCAAGGGCACACCCACCGACGTCACGTCATCATCCACCAACGTTGCGTCACTTACCGACGTCGACGTCACCCTTCATCCACCGAAGCCTCATCCACCGAGAGCCATCCACCGAGAGCCACCCACCGACGCCGACGTCATCCTCCACCACTGACGTCACTTTCTGACGATTGCACCCTCTCTCGAGCCACCGACAGTCATTCTCTCCTAGCCACCGACGTCGTCCCTAACCGCCGACGTTTTCCCTAACCCTTAAGCCACCGACGGTTACCCTTGTCTCTCAAGCCACCGATGTTATACACTCACCGAGGTAAACGTTGAAACTCTTCATATTCTTAACCCCTTTAAGGATAACCCTTGACTTACCATTCTTGGTGAGCAAGATTCTTTGATTTTATCCCTAATGACATCATCAACGTCATTAATGTCAGAGAGCATGCGCCGAATTCAACCCTAAAACCCTTAGAATTCTGATCTTTCAATCACCTAAGGTCATCATGATTTTTGAAAATTGAAATTCTCTCTCATATATAACCGTTCCCCCACTTCCTTACCACCTTTCTCGCACCCTTTCTCTCTCACCTTACAAGAACAAAACTTACAAACCTGCAACTTCTCATCCTTCTTCAATGGCATCTCCTTCAAAATCCTTAGAAGAACAAACAATCACCTTTGGATCTCATTTCTTGCATGCAATTACTTTGGACGAATTGGAATTGATAATGCTCATCCTGAATACAATGATGTTTGCTGGTTCCTTCAGAGATGCCCTCTTCAGTATGCAATCACTGCCAAACCAAAAATGAGTAAGTTTCTTCTAGGAAACTTTTGGTTAACATGCACGTTTGATGCTTCATCAGATCAGATTTTGGCATCTGTTCTTAGCAATGATGAACATGATGTCATATTTGACGTTGAAGATGTTCGCAAGATTCTGAGGCTTCAATCTTATGACTCTTATGAGACATTTCCACTTGGAAATGAACACCAAGAAGTGGTGTCTGTCCTGAACTACATAAAAGAAAGGAGGGGATCAAAGTCAAAGGGACCAGGTACTTTGCTCAGAAAGAATATGGGAAGCATTTGGAACTTTCTATTTTCTCACCTTATTCTTTGCTTGAGCAAGAAGACAGGTGGTCCTGATCAGTCACCTTCACAAGTAACAGAGTTGGCTCATGCTCTGATATTTCAAAGAAGGATAGATTTTGCAAGCTATTTCTTCAATGAAATGATCTCTTCTTTCTCAACTCTCCGACATCCTCAGGTAGCTTTCCAGCGCCTTTTCTCACTTATTATTAATGCAAAGTTGGCTGACAAACTTGAGAAAAGGGATGATATTTTATATGATCTCCCTCTTCATCAAGTGGGAAATCAAATAATGAAATAGGCAGTTCTAGCATCCGACAACCCTCTCCGACCTTCTATGGTTGAGTTTGCAAGAAATGCAACTCTCTCTTGGGGTGAAAATAAACCCCGTCTTCAGAGAACCTCAGGTATGTCTTCTATCTCTACTGCACCTCGAGTAACTGATGCGCCCAAATCTCAAAAGAGATCCAAAGCGTCAGGCACATCTACCTCCGCACCCACTGATGCTACGAAGCCAAAAGAACCTTTGGCTTCTACCCAAGCATCTAAAACCCAAAAGCGGAGACACCCAAAAAGCCCCCCAAAGACATCCTCAAAGAAGTCTAAGGGTACCCAAAGGGTTGAAACTCATATGCCATCTACTGACTCCCAAAAGTTAGTAAGTGTTGAAAATATCCTCACCAAACCCAATGAACACTCAACCAAACCCAGCTCCTCCATGCCCTCCCAAAAGGACATGGTTGTACAAAGGGACACCCCTATTATTCCTTCATCAACATTCTCCTTAGTTGATGAAAAAGACTTGGAGTCTCCCATCCAAGGTGCCTCTTTACCACCCCGTGAGCTCTCACAGCTCCTTTTCCACATTCCACATGAGAGTGCATCACAACTAGAAGCACTTGATAGAGCATCCCATTTTACAGACTTTTTATTTTCCGATACTACACCATGGACACGTACGTCTCCCGTACAGGCCAAGGGTGTTGAGGAACCCATTACTGAGGAATCCCCTCATAGACACTCTCCTAAACGTGTCTCCCCCACATCTGCTAAATCCCCCCAAGTAAATCTACAGGTTTGGTGGATTATTCTTCTTCTAGTGATGATGATGCTGATCAACCACCAAAGCCTCAACCGTCTTCTCCTATGTCCTCTAAACAGGGAGATGATCTTCTCCAAGCTTTCACTAATTTTACCCGTGACACTATACGCCGAGTGGAAATTCTAGAAGATCAAGCTGCCAAAGAAATGGAAAGAATGGTCTCTCTTTCCTCTACTCAACAGAACATCATGGAATCTCTTGCCACTATTATTACAAAAATTGACAAGATTCCAATCTCTTCTCCAACAGTTGAACTTGATGTCGATGGTTCTTTCTTCCAAGATCAAGACAGATTTGTTCTTGAAAGGATTGAAAGAAAAGTTGATACTATGGCTTCTGATATAGAAAGAATCAAGGCTTTTCTCTCTTCAGTGGGTTAAAAGGGTTCAACCACTGAGGGGGAGAAAAATAAGAAGGCCAATGCTACCACCTCCACAACAGCCGACGCCGCCAAGACAGTAGCCGCCGACGCTGCCAAGCCAGCCACCGATGTGGCTCCTCCAGCCAACGATGTGGCACCTCCAACCACCGATGGTGGTGTGGCCACGGTCACCAAGGTGACTCCCCCTCCGGTCACCGAGGTGACTCCTCACGTGGTCACCACTGTCACTGACCCCCTGGTCACCGAGATACCCGAAGCAGCTGTTGAGGGGGAGAGTATCAGTGCTCAACCCCTTGAAACTGAAGAAGAGAAGAAAAGAAGAGAAAAAGCCAAAGAAAAGAAGCCTCTCTCTTTTGAAGAACAGCAAGAAGAGAGAAAGAAAAAGAAGAAAATAAACAGAGGTCCGGAAGCTGACACTCTTAGACTTCAGCCTGCGTCATTACTCACCGACCCTCTTGGGGTATTTTGACTGAAGCAGAAAAGGAAGAAGCAATTAGAGCTCAGCTTGAGTATGATCAGACTAATGTACTCAAGTTGGCTCAAGATGAGGCCACCCATGCCATGATACCAGATGCTATTCAGGCTCAGAAAGATGAGCTTGAGAACTTAAAGAAATAATCTGATGCTATGAAAATGGTTGATGAGGCCAAGAAGACCAAAGAAGTGGAGTGGTTCATGAGAAGGTTGAAAACAAGAAAGGATGAGTCCAAGATTATCAGTGCCACCTCCAACCTCCAACCAAAAATTCTCCCAAGTTACTTGTCACCCTTAAGAGAGCCGACACTCTCTCAAAGGTTTATGAAGCTGAATGGTTGGAAGTTCTTGGGATAACTGAATGGATGGAAGTTGGAAAGTGTATCTCAAAGAGCAAAAGCAAGTACAAGGAGCTGGTACTCAATATTCTCAGAAAATTATTCATTAAAATGCTCAATATTCAAAAGGAGAATGATATTCTTGTGACTTGCCTTGAAGCACAGCAAATGTACATTATACAACAAGGTCTCAAATGAGAGGTCATCACAGCTCCTAAAAATAAAAAGAAGGGACATTTTGCCATGCTTCATGAAAGAGGCATCAAGATAAATGCTTCGGGTATAGATCTTTCCATTCCTACTCCTATTGCTTACCCGGAGCAAACTATGCTGACTACTCTTGAGCTTGGGGTTTTCTTTGAAGACATCTTTGGAAACATAGGTTTCTTTAGAGCTTCTGACATCCCAAGGGCTCACAGCTCCTTCCTCTCTGCTATTATAGGAGTGCCTCCAGTTGAAGACCATGGAATCACAAGGCTTATCTTGGATGAGCTAAAAAGAAGAGAACCCACTCCTTGAATATTCTTCATATAGTGTGAACTTTATTAATCATGTACTCTGTATGTTGTACAATGCTGTGTGTTGATTAATAAAAGTTCATACTTTTCTTCTTCAAAATTCTTGTTCATATCCTTATTTTTTCTGCACATATTTATACCTATACTGTATATACTCATACTCAGTTAAAAAAAAAATATAAATCTGAGTCAAAAGAACCCAAAAGAAATACAAGAGGTCAAAAAGAATTCTTCTCTAACTTACAGGTATCATCATCAAATAGGGGGAGATTGTTGGGTCACCGATGATTTGGTGATGAACCACCTTCCTTTGTATGATAGATTTTTTATAGGTTCTTTTGAAGGTCTGAAATATGCTTCAAGTATTGGAAAGTCAAAGACTATCCAATCAAGGGTTGTACATCAAAAAGTGGAATTTTGGATGTACCAACTAACTTCAATATTCAGATCAAATTGCCAAAGTCAAGATTGGGTCACCAATAGAGTGGGTCACCGATGGTACACATTTAAGTCATCAAAGTATTGGGTCATCAATACAAGATGAGGTCATCAAGTTAGTACTCATGGTCACAGACACTATATGTATCTTGGTCACCAAAATTGCAGGTATATTTTCTAAGGCTGTGATATCAAGTCACAACTACAAGGGTGTACACTCTCAACACTTAGTGAGATTTGAGGATCACTAAGCAATGTGTACACTTATCAACTCCAGCCTTACAAGGTATCCACCGATGTGATACATAGGTTCATGTATCAATTAGCAATTTTCAAGAGATAAGTTCTTGACTCACAATAAATGCAAGACACGTGGGCAGCAAGAACTTGGGCATTAAACCTTAAATAAAGACATTCTATTTTATTCTTATAAAAGGAATATTTGTCTTTTAGCTAAAAGGTTTGATTGGACTTCACAGAGCATGAAGAAAAGAAGATAAAGTTATCTAACATTGCATGCTACAAAGAATGGTTCATCCATTAACCTAGTACAAAGGGAGTGGCCTCTTCCTTTGTCCATCAGATATACTTCCAGCTAATGAATCCTTGACAGCTGGCCACATGCATCCCATGCATGGGCACTATAAAAGGAGATGAAGTCCTTCCCATAAATCTCACGCTTTCAACAAATCTTCAAAGTGATTATTTGTTTGACTCCGGCAATCCTGTGTGTTATAACAGTCTTGTTTTAACTTCCTTACTGTATAAGTTAATTACTGTTATCTGTGTGTTTAGTTTGATAAAATAGTATGTCTATTCTTTTCCGCATCAAACTTCCTGTGTGTAAATTTTTGATATTTATATTAAAAAATTTAAAAAGAGTATATTTTGTGTGTTTGTATTCAACCCCCCCCCCCCCCCCGCTTTCTACAAAACCCTCACTTGGTTAGCCATCTCTCTTTGGGGACTAACAGAAGAAATCGAACGATCATTGAAGCAGCTCGCTCAATGCTCAACGAATCGCATCTACCAACTCAATTATGGGCTGAAGCAGTCGATACAACATGCTTTACTCGGAATCGATCCTTGATAGTGAAGAGATTCAAGAAGACTTCCTATGAAATATTCCATGTGATTGAGTTCATAAGATAGCTTTAAAAGAAGCCCTGGTTCTGAAGAGCAGTTCTAAAGAAGGTCAGAATAAGTAAAGAGAGCACAAAAGTTTCGAAGTACAAAGACAGGATGCTAAAGTGAAGATAAGTCAAAGGCATAACTTTTGAAGTGGCTACTTTAGAAGTTCTGAAGATTCTCATGCTGATTTGAAGAAGTTCTGAAGAACTTCTGAATTGTGTTCTGAAGAAGTTCAGAAGTAGTTCTGAACTTACTTCTGTATATCTGTCACTGAATGTATTGTTACTTTAGCATTTTCATATTGTATATAAATAGAAGGTTATTTAGTTGGTTAGAACTAACGTTCATAGATCTTTTGTACTGTAAAGACATATCTGTGTAACTCTGTTAAGATCAATACTACATCCGACTTCCTTGCTATAATTCTTGTTCCTTTTTCTATTTTCTTTCTATTTCTCGATATTTGGGATCTAACAATTGGTATCAGAGCCAATTCATCTTTTTGATCATTCTGTTAAAGAACTGTCAGATCTGACAAGTTCTTGAAATTCTTAATCAATCTTTTTAAGATTGATTGAATTTGTTCTAAAGATCAAATTTTGGTGAATTTACGATCATTCAATTCAAGATTACAAAAGAAATCGTCTCCATCGGATCTGAAACAAAACCACCAACTCTGTTCTTGGGTGAATATCATCAATGGCGCATACGTATGATTCAATTCTTGGACAACATAGATAAGGCATTGATGCAATCGATTATCAATGGTCCTCTTGAAGTATATGGAGAAATCCCAGTTGTTCCAAGAACTGAAACAACCCCTGAATATTCCTGCTTCAAGAATCAAGAAAAGTCCAGGAATGTACAGTAATGCTGAGAAAGATCAAGCAAAAGTTGATAGAAGAGCACTAACTCTACTCACAATGGCAATACCAAATGAGATATTCAACAGGGTTGATAATTTAACCTCTGCTAAGGCTATGTGGGATGAGGTAGAGGCTCAGATGCAGGGGAGCACTAAAGCTCAAGCTCAAAGACTTAATATCTGTGTTGGAACATATGAAAACTTCAAATATAAAGAAGGCGAATCTATTACAGAGACTTATCATAGAGTCAACAACATTCTGAATGATTTAAGAAGAAATGGTGTTCAAAAATCCAATTCAGAGATTAATAACAAGTTTCTGAACAATCTGGGAAATGAATGGTATAGCTTTTATGACAACATGGTTACAAGAAATCTGTCTAGAAAATCTATCCATAATGTTTATGGAATTTTGTTTCAACAAGAAGATAAAATCAAGTTCAGACAGAATGAACAGAAAAAGACAAATGAAACTGTAGCCTTGTTAAGCAAGAAGTTAAACAGCTTAATGACCATATCATCAAAGAATAAAATTTGTGAAATTTCAGAAACTGGTCTTTGTGATGGAGATAAATCAGATGAAGAATTGAAAAGAATTACTGATAATATTGCCTTAATGACAAGACAATTCCATTAAAGATATAATCAGAAATACAAAAATAAATCCGAAACTGAAGATGGAACAAAGAAAATCTTAAGTCAAGATGCTGTTCAGCAAGAGACAACAGCGCCAGCAAGATGTTTTAACTGTGGAAATCCTAGTCATTTTGCAAGACAGTGCAAAATGCCTAAGTTTAAGAATGTTGGTTATTATGAAAAGAAGCATCTACTTGCAAAGAAGAAGGAAATCAATCCAGCTCTAATCACAAAATATGGAGAAGATTGGTTGAACTAGAGTGATGCAGAATGTGATGAAGAAGTTGCTCATTATGCTTCAAATTGTTATATGTGTCAGATGGATCCAGAAGATACTTATGCACATGACTCTGAGGTACAAACTTCTTCTTCTGAATTAAATTCTGAATCAAGTTCTTCATCAAATTCTGATAATTCTGAAAATAACATGGAAAATCAAATTCTGAATATGAATTATGAATTTGAAAATCTCATAAACAGAATAAAAGGTGAAAAAATATTGTTCAATAAGTTTAGAGCTGAAAGTCAAATATATAAACAAAATTGCCAAAATGCTGAAGAAATACTTGAAAAGGTTTCTAAAGAAAAATCTTTGTTAAAAGAAAAGATGGATAGTATGCAAAAAGATATTTTAAATGAAAAATCTGAAAAATAAGTTCTGAATGTCAAAATGAATTTTCTGAATCAAGAAATAATTGATTTGTATAAAAAGATCAAAGAAATAGAAGATCTGAATTTTAAAAGAGGTCAAACTAAACAAACTCTAAATATATTAACAAGTCAGTCTCAAAATTCAAAGTTCTATAATATCAAAGCAGGTTTAGGATACAATGAAAGTCAAATTCTAAAAAAGGCACCTGCAAATCTATATAATGTTTCAAAAATGAATAATTTTAATGAAAATATCAAAGGTAAAATAAATAAACCTGTTGATCATACTTTGCGTAAAAGGATTCCATTTATAAAATAAGAGACTTTGTTTTCAGAAGAAAACCTCTTGATTCTTGTAATTCAGAAGAAACACTTTCTAAAATCACATTTGAAGTCTTAATTACTTCAGAAAACCTTTCTGAAAGCACTTCTGAATCAAATAGTAAATCTGAAGTATCTTTTAAGTCTAAAATTTCTCCAGAAACAATTTCTGAATGTAAATCGAAAATCATTGATGAAGCTCAAAATCAAAAAGATTCTAGAGAAACTCTTGAAGAAGAATATGAAGAATTTTTCAGAGATAATTCTGATAATGATGAGTCTTTAGAAATATTTTTTGATAATTCTGATAATGAATCTGAGAAATTTTTAAATTTAAATTTTTTTGCATCAAACGTGACTCAAAACAAATTTCCAGATTTAATGAATGCTTGAGATACAGATGATGATGATACAACTGAAGGAGAAATCTTAAAATCTAAAGAATAAAATTTTCATTCAGAAATGTTTAATGATGATGTATTTTTGAAAAATAAATTTCAGCCATATAAATCTTTTGAAAATAATTCTTCTACAACATCAAATTCTACTCCTTTAAAAAACAATGTTCAAGACACATTCTTGACAACAGAAAAGTCATCATTATCATCTTCAGACTTTGTGACAAGGGTCAAGGTTTTTGAAACAGGACAGACTTCTAATTCTAAATCTACAAATCAAGATTCAAAATTCAAAAAGAATGTTGATAAAAGATCTTCTTTTACTAATCGACATTTCTTATCTTTTACAGAGCTATCCACTCTAGTTTGGAAGAAAAAAGGAGAAAAGCTATCAAAGAAAGACAAAATAGATAGTATCTCTTCTGATAAGAAAATGTTGTAACCACATTCAATACTTTGAATAAAAGAGAGCATTCAATTCTCAAAGTAATGTTGTTTATTCTTGCTTATGTCATGAGCTGTTAAAAGTTTTTAAGAAGCATCTTCATTGTATGAATTGTGGACATCATAACTTTCAAATAAACACCAACAATAACAAGAAAGATCTTAAGAAATCTTTGAGAAACTCTCCAGCAAAATTAGCAAGAAAAATTAACATAAAAAGGATAAATCTGTTAAAAAAAGTTCTAAACCAAATTCTAAATTTCATTCTGTCAAATCCAAATTCAGAATTCCAAGTTTTATAACTAATCTGAAAGGACCCATTTTTGAATGGGTACCTAAAATACAATAACTACTTTTACAGATGTGTCATGTATGGGTTCTAGACTCTGGTTGTTCAAGACACATGACACATTTCAAAGAACTACTAACTGACTATCATGAAAGATATGGAGGAACAGTTAGCTTTGGAAATAAAAGCTAACTGTTGGCATATCTCATAACTTTAGAACTACAAATTCTACACTTCAGAACTTTTTGGATTCTGTTGGCATATCTCATAACTTTTCCGCTGCAACAACTCCTCACCAGAATGGAGTAGTTGAAAGAAAGAACAGAACCTTAGTAGAAGCTGCCAGAACCGTGCTTGCCCATTCAGAATTACCTTTATCTCTTTGGACAGAAGCCATAGCTACTGCTTGTTTTACTCAGAACAGAACCATTCTCAATAGAAAACTTCTTCAAACTCCTTATGAAATCATTAAAAAGAGAAAACCTTCTATTGATTATTTTAAAATCTTTGGTTGCATGTGTTTCTTCTAAACGATACACAGCATTTGGACAAATTTGCACCTAAAGGTGTAGCTGGAATTTTTTTTGGCTATTCACAAAGATCCAAGGCATACAGAGTTCTCATCAAAGGCACTCAAAGGATCATTGAAACTTCAAATATAAGATTCCATGAGCCAACAATGACTTCTGAACAAAACAGTTCAGAACTCAAGCTTAAACCGGTTTCTGAAATATTAGATTCAGAAAAAAGCAATACTGATCACACTTCTGAATTTAAATCTTTACTAAAGGCAAATTTAGATTCATCATGTCAAGATTTATTTGATATTTCTGTTAATGTTTCTGCAGACTATCAGAATCCATCTCTTCTCAAAAGAATACCAGAACAAGCTACCACTGAAACAACAATATCAAATCTTTCTGCTCCACCCATCTCAACCTCAAATTCAGAAATTCCTCCTTCTGAATCTGTACAAGTCAATACTGACACAGTTCCAGTCACTTCTGAACCAATCATACCTGTTCCTGAACCAGTGACTGTTTCTTCTGAACCAGTACAGAATCTTCAGTTTGAGGGGGAGTCTTCAGATCTGCACTCAGTGATAAATCCTACTTCTGAATCACATGCAATCATTGATGACTATGACTCTTTAAATAATGTCTCATTTATTCAACCTTTAACAAATGTGAACAAATAGACATCCAGTCATCCAATTCATCAGATCATAGGTGATGCCTCAAAAGGTGTACAAACTAGATCAGCCATAACAAATGAATGTCTGTATGTGAATTTTTTAAGCAGTATTGAACCCAAAAAGCCAAGTGAAGCTCTTCAGGATCCAAATTGGATGATAGCTATGCAAGATGAGTTAAATCAATTTGAGAGAAACAAAGTCTGAAGATTAATTCCAAAACCTAAAGGAAAGTCAATTATTGGTACAAAATGGGTTTTCAAAAATAAGAAAGATGAACATGGAATTGTTGTGAGAAATAAAGCAAGGCTTGTGGCAAAAGGATATTGTCAACAAGAAGACATTGATTATGATGAAACCTTTGCTCCTCTAGCTAGACTAGAAGCCATTAGAATCTTTCTAGCCTATGCGGCTCACGAAAACATGAAAGTTTTTCAAATGGATGTCAAATGTGCATTTCTGAAAGGAATTCTTCATGAAGAAGTATATGTTGAACAACCAGAAGGTTTTGTAAGCAAACACTTTCCAGATCATGTCTATATCATAGACAAAGCCTTATATGGACTTAAACAAGCACCAAGAGCATGGTATGATACTCTCACAACTTATCTTCTGAATTCTAAATTCAAAAGAGGTATAGTTAATACAACTTTAAAAAGGAAGGCGATGATATGATTTTAATACAAATATATGTAGATGATATTATATTTGCTTCTACTAATCCGAAATTTTGTAAAATTTCTAAGAAAATCATGCAAACTGAATTTGAAATGAGTATGATGGGAGAGTTAACTTTCTTTCTTGGTCTTCAAGTAAACAACTTCCCACTGGCATATTCATAAATCAATCTAAGTATGTTTCTGACTTACTTAAGAAGTTTGACATGTCTGGCTGTTGTAGTATTCAAACTCCAATGGCCACTGCAACTAAACTTGAACCAGATTTATCTGGTAAACCTGTTGATCAAAAGAATTACAGAGGCATTATTGGATCATTGCTTTACTTAACAGCTAGTAGACCTGATATAATGTTTGCTACATGTATTTGTGCTAGATATCAAGTTAATCCTAAGGAATCTCATCTTCTTGCTGCTAAAAGAATCCTTAGATATCTCAAAGGCTCTCCTTCTTTAGGGCTTTGGTATCCAAAGGATTCTGGATTTGAACTAACTGCTTTCACAGATGCAGATCATGGTGGTTGTAAATTGGACAGGAAAAGTACATCTGGATCATGTCAATTCCTAGGTGATAGGCTTGTGGGTTGGTCTTAAAAGAAGCGAAATTGTGTTTCAACCTCTACAGCAGAAGCTGAATATGTAGTTGCTGCAATATGTTGTTCTCAAGTAATCTGGATGCAAATTCAACTCAAAGACTATGGATACACATTCAAAAGGATTCCTCTGTATTGTGATTCAAAAAGTGCCATAACTATCACAGCTAATCCTGTTCAACATTCAAAGACCAAACATATTGATGTGAGGTATCATTTTATCAAAGATGATGTTAATAAAGGAAATATTGAAATGTCTTTTGTTCAGGCTGATTATCAGTTAGCAGATTTGTTTACCAAAGCACTTGATGAAAAACGATTTAACTTTTTGGTAAGAAAATTAGGCATGACGAATCTGTCTACTTAAGTACTTTACATCAACAAAGAAATAAGAATTAAGTTCTGAGCATTATTCATTCAGAATTTTGAAAATCTTAACTTCAGAAATTCTGAAGTTAACCTTTCAGAAGTCTATCTTTCATTACTCAGAAGCACTAATTTTTTCTTTCAGATGTTGTTGTATCATAATACTTATTTTTCTTTTTCTCTTTTCCCTTTATCTAACTATTTCTATGATAAGCACTTTTTAAGGGGGAGAAATTTAATTACTCATGATTCAAGGGGGAGTGATATTCAAATATTCATACTTGGTTCTTCCTTAAATTCTAAAATTGTGGATACTGATTCTCAGGAATACAAATCTTAGAAGTATGGACAAACTTCTGAAGTTAAACTCTAATTCTATTGTTCAAACTTACTTCTGACATATCAAAATCTTTTAAATGTTCAGAAGTACGTAGTTTTAAATGATTTTCATGCAAATTAAGTCATTACGCTCATGTTCTGAACGTCATTTAAATGTTCTGAACTCTTTCTGAATCATTTCACATCACTTTTGAACTTGTTCTCAGAAGTTCTGAACTTCCCGTTATAAAATCTAATCTCATAAACGCGTGTGCCATTTGTTTTAAATTATTGGAGCAGCTCCAATCACGTCGCAAAACGGTTCATTAATCCAAATAAATGATGATTACTTTTTCTAATCGTCATTACTTTTTCGGCCACGTGTCCCTCCAACACATATAATCCATGGCTTCGTCATCTTCATCATTTTTTTAACAATTTTTCCCTCCGAAACTTGATTTCTGCTTACCTTGAACTTCATTCAAACTCAGATTCTCACTTTGTGTCTACAATGTCGACTTCAAATGTTGATATGCCCATCCAAACTCAAAAATCGTGCTTTAGCAACAGTGATTCATCTTCAAACGAAGGCTGTTTCAGAATTGTACCTAAGAGTATCATGATTGGATCAATGGAAGTCAATCTGATGCTGATGAAATGCTAGGCTACTAAAGGAATTAATGAAGCTGGTCCTTCAAACCCTAACCCTAACCCTCGCAAGGCCAATATTGGGGCTACTCAAATTGAACCAATCGAAGTAGCTTATGAATCTATTGATGGTGTGGGTGATTCTCAATCGACGCCGATTCTAATCCAGAAAGAAGTTATGGTCCTGATCTTACAAAAATATATATTCCAGACAACAAGCGTATGGACATCAAAAGGAATAACTGTGCTCTAAACTTCAGATCAACTGATTTTACAAATGAACAAATGATTCTGCTTAAAATTCTGAAAAAGCATCCTATTCGAGCATTGTTATCTAGAAAATTTTTAGTCCCTGCTTCTTATCTTCAACCATGGTGGTATCATGCCGAAATTGATGAAGAAACAGATGGCATTTCTTCATTTGTTCATGGTTACCGGTTCTATGTTACAATTGATGGTATTAGGCAAGAGTACTTTTGATGCAGTTCCATCCAATTCTGAACTCATTTCAGATTTCATGAAGTTAGGCTACTCAGAAACTCTCACTGCTCTGAGTTCATTCAGAAGGAAGTGCGTACCTCCTATCTGGTATTGTCTTTTCACTATCCTCAACACTTTTCTCTCAGGTAAAAGCTCAAGTTTGGATCAAGCTTCTACAAATGGCAGGATAGTTTTTCATGGTGTTGCTCACAACAAGCACTATGATTATGTTTCTCTTATGTTTGAAGAATTGAAGATAGCTGTTATGAAGAAGTCTACCTACACTTACAATCCTTTTCAAAAGTTCTTTCAGATCTTCATCACAGGAGCTATGAAATATGTTGAGGCTATTCCCACATTGGATCATGAGTTATCTGTTCCACTTTTTTCTATGGGTAGTTTAAGACCACAAAGTGCTAAACTTCGATTTCCTAATGCATTACCACTACCAACAGAGCTTCTTGATTATGTAAGTTCTGACGATAGGTATTTGAATGAGTATTATGAATCAATGGGACTACCAAAACCTGTAGTCTCTTCCCCTGATTCAACCCCAAGTGATGAGCAAAGTGAGGGGTCTAGACTTCCTAGTGAGAGAGGGGAGGAAGTTCATGGTGGGGAACAACCTCAAAGTGCTAAGAGGAAAAATGTATATGAGGACAGGGTAGAAATGTGAGACAAAGAATTGATGAGGGGAGATCACAGATAAAAGAAAAAGAAATATGTGCTCTAGCTGATACAAGTCGGGCAGTCACACAATCTATTACTTCATAATCTTTGGTGGGTAATATTGAATTAGCCAGTGAGCCCATGGCAACTCTTGTTAACCCGCCCAGCCACTCACCCATCTCTCAACAGAAGGGTGTTTCAATAATACAAATGGGGCAAGCAGCACATCTACCAATGGGTCCCTACTTGGAGGATCCCATTGTTGAAACAGAAGGATATATGTCCCCCCTTCATACTTTTGAGCACATAGAGTCTGAGTGTCCACTCAATGTTGAGGCAAATGACCCACAAGACATGGGATTTCTTCACACTAGCACATATCTTTCAGATATCCAACAGCAAAGTGTGTGTCACATTGCAACAAATAGATATACCTAATCTAGGATATCAAGGATTTGAAGGAAATCCTGGTGGGGTGAACATCACTTTAACTGAGTTAGTAATGATTCATGATGTGGTGACACCAACAGGCCAGCCTACTTCTGTAGGACTGCAAACAGAATCATTTGTTAGTCTTGGTTCTATTTCCCATACTTTTGAACTCTCTGAGTTCAAAGCTTTTTGTACTTCTGAATTTGGAAAGATTCTGAAGGACATAAAAGCACTGACAGAACAATCAACAACGAAGTTGGTGGATAGGGTGGCAAGTCAGGAGAAAAAGTTGGAGGATAGACTAAATGAGTTGAAGTCTATGTTTGTTTCATCAAATGATCTAAAAGATTTTCAAGTTGTTATTCTCAAGTCATTTTATGAAGTTGTCTCTTCTGTGGCAAATCTTCAAACTTCTGTACCATCTATATCTGCACAACTAGATTTATCTTCCTTGGCTACTAAAGATGATATCCAACAAGTTCTGAATAAATTAACTCTTGTTCAGAATACTCAAACAATTTTGGATCAAAAAGTTTTAGCTTTGGAGTGTAGAGCTACTTTGAAGAGAAGTCATGATAATCAGGATCCTGATGATCATGAGGGGGAGAAAAGGAGAAAAGTAACTGAGTCTGCTAAAGAAGACACTCTGTTATTAAAACATACTTCTGAACCAACTTCTGAAGCAGTTCAGAAAGAAAGTAATAATGATAAAGTGTCAGAAGCAATTGAAGAAATTTTAATTTCTGAACCTCAAGGTGTTTGTTCTAAAGCTGATCCTGTTGTAAATTGCAACTCATTTATGAAGATGTTAATACAGAACAAGTTGTATCTGAAGAAGGTGAGGAAGGATATGAACAGAAAAAGTATCATTTAATTCTGAAGACAATGCTGGAACAGATGAAACAGATCCAATACCTGATTCTAATGAAGAAATACTCAATGAGTAATTGGCTTTCGAAGATGTAATTAGAGAGCCTGGTGACTTATCAGATGTTATTATGTTTGATGAAGAAGAGGAAGTGAATGAGGTTAGAGATATAATAGTTTGGAGACTACTTGTTGCTGATAGAAAAGAAAATGAAGAGCTTCTGAATGCAATGTGGTATCTATTTTATCAGATGGTCATGAAGTTCATTTTTTCTGAATTCACCAACGAATCTGGAGTGTAGATTCTTGGATGAAAGATTATCTATCTTCAGAGATTTTGTCAATCAATATGTTCAGTATGCATATGTGGAAGGTGATATTAGTCACATGAGTAAAGTTGGTTTTCCTGAAAACGTGATAATGGATTATGAAGGATGGTTTGAAGTGAAATACAGAGAAAGCATTTTTATTCCAAAATTCAGACTACCTCTTCTTGAAGAACCTTTAGTTGATAAATTTTTCATTAAAGAAGCAATCTTTGATGAACTTGAGCATACCATTACTGTCTTTCCTGAAGACACATATTGTTAGATGTATAAACAAAGTCTGAAGTTTGCTACTCTAGAAAGCTATATAAGTGACAAATGGAATGAAGACTTTGTTTCAGAAGTCAAATCTTTTCAACAGAGATATGGCTTTCAAGATATATTCAATCCCAGTCCCATCAGACACTTCAGAAGTATTAAAAGATCAATTGAAGAAGATTTAGAAATTGTTAGATTTGGTGCTGAAAGAAGAAATGGGACTCTGTTGGAATTAACTCAATTTGATTTCTATAATCTGAGATTGCAAGAGAAGCTTTCACTTATGAATTTCCTTGTAAAAAGAGAAGATATAGAGATGGTACAAGAATTAAGAAGAATAATTGGTGTGTATCTGAGGAATTTTATTAAGCATGATTTTCAACTTGCTTTGGAGCATAAATTAGTGAAAGTAAATCTGTTGGAACCAACATTTGTATGCTTTGAAGGAATGTAAAATGTCTCCATCAGTCCAGAACTGGGTTTTCACTATGAAGCTGCAGGCTTAAACAAGAGAACTTTTCTTGTTTCTGATATTCCAAAATATTCTTCATCACCGTTGAAGTGGTTGTGTGACTATATTTCTTCTATTGGGATGTCAAAAGAAATAGAAGATGAGATAAAATATTTGATTAATGAGAGGATAATCTTCAGAGAATTGGTAAGAAGAAGCATGTCTGCAGGTCACCAACAGAAAAATACAAGAAGAGACTCGGATTACTTGCTAAGCAATGTGTACGATTTTCTTATACATGATAAAGATCAAACAGTGGAATTTGAAGTGTTAAAAGAGAGTCAACCTTAGATTTCTGAACATGTTAGTTTGAGTTCAGAAAAGGATAAGGGAAAAAGTACAAAAGTTATTGAAGAACAAGTGCTAGTTGTTCAAGTGTCTGAAGCTGAACAATTGCAAATTAACATAATTGTTGAACATCTTCATCCTGAGATTTTCATGGAAAATGTGCAACCATTTGCTTATATTGATTGTTGGTTAGAAAAATCTTTTGGTTGGAAGCTATGGTAAAATAGAATTGTTCAGAAGTTAAAGCTGCCATTCACAGAGTCAAGAAAAGAAAGTCCTATTGTGAAGGTAATCAATGCTGATCAAAAGACAAAGCTGAACTATAAATACTCCTACTTCATTGTAGAAACGAAAAATGGTGAAGTATGCACTTTTTCTGAAGCTGACTTTTAGAATGTCCATTTAAGAGACTTGGTCAAGATTTACAGAAGTATTAACCATTTCATGATTATATTACCAGATTTTGAAAAGTGTTTCCAGTCATCAAAGCTGGGTGATAGAGATACTAATATAACTTCAAAAGGTAATGGGTTCAGAAGAGTAAGAAAGATCTGAAGAAAGAAAGACTCAGAACTCAGAAGACAAGCAGATAAAAGCCTAAGGCATAACTTCTGAAGTGGCAACTTCAGAAGTTCTGAAGATTCTGAAGATACTTCTGAAGAAGTTCTGAAGAAGGTTCTGAAGACACTTCTGAAGAAGTTCTGAAGTAGTTACGAAGAAGTTCAGATGTAGTTCTGAACATGCTTGTCATTTTTGTACTGTAACTTTAGCATTTCTATTTCATGTACAAATAGATAGTTTGTTAGATAGTTAGAACTAACGTTTTCATAAGCTTGTAAAGACATATTTTGTAATACAGTTCATCTGATCAATACAATATACAACATTCGGTGATCTATTTCTTGTTATCTTTCTATATCTTGATTGTTTGGGATCTAACAATTGGTATCAGAGCCAATTCATCTGTTCTTGAAACAATTTCTTGATCGATAAGTTCAAGATTCAATATCAGGTGAATTCTCGATCTAAATCAAACCAAGATGTCTAAAGAAATCATCTCTATCGGATCAGAAACAAAACCACCAACCTTGTTTCTGGGCGAGTATCATCAATGTAGAATCAGAATGATTCAGTTCTTGGATAACATCGATGAAGCTTTAATGCAATCAATCATAAATGGCCCTCTGGAGGTCTATGTGGAAATTCCTGCTGTACCAAGAACTGAATCTACTCCTGAGATTCCGGGCTCGAGAATCAAGAAAAGTCCAGGTATGTATAGTACTGCTGAAAAGCATCAAGCCAAAATCGACAGAAGAGCATTAACCCTACTTACTATGGCTATTCCAAATGAAATCTTTAATAGGGTAGATAGTCTAACATCTGCCAAAGCTATGTGGGACGAGGTTGAAGCTCAGATGCAAGGAAGCACTAAAGCTCAAGCTCAGAGGTTAAATATCTGTGTTGGAACATATGAAAACTTCAGAAATAAAGAAGGTGAATCTATTACTGATACATACAACAGGTTTAACAACATTCTGAATGACCTTAGAAGAAATGGTGTTCAAAAATCCAACTCAGAAATCAACAATAAATTCCTTAATAACCTGGGTAATGAGTGGTCTAGTTTTTCTGATAATATGGTCACAAGAAATTTGTCCAGAAAAACCATACATGAAGTGTATGGAATTTTGTTCCAACAAGAGGACAAAATAAAGACAAGACAAACTGAGCTCAAAAAAGGTAAATGATACTGTGGCCTTACTTAGCAAGAAACTAAATAATTCAATGACCATCTCATCAAAAAACAAGGTGAGTGAAGTTTCTGAAGTCTCCTTGTGTGATGGAGATGAATCTGATGAAGAACTTAAGAGAATTTCTGATAATATTGCTTTAACGACTAGGCAATTTACTCAAAAATATAATCAAAAATATCAGAATAAACCAAAGTCTGAAATTGGTCTCAAGAAAAGTCAAGATGCTGGTCAAACTGAAACATCTGAACCAACAAGATGCTTTAATTGTGGAAAGCCTGGTCATTATGCAAGACAGTGCAAAATGCCCAAAGTAAAAAACTCAGGCTACTATGAGAAGCATCTTCTTGCTAAGAAGAAGGAGCTTAATCAAGCTTTGGTAACCAAATATGAAGAAGATTGGTTAAACTGGAGTGATGGGGAATATGATGAAGAAGTAGCTCACTACGCCTCAAACTGCTATATGTGTCAAATGGATCCAAAAGACAAACATGCACATGATTTTGAGGTAATTTCTTCTTCTTCTGAACTAAATTATGAAATAAATTACTCTTCTGAACCAAATTCTAAACAACATTCTGGAGATTCTGAAATGCAAAATCAAGTCAATAATATGTATTCTGAATTTGAAAATCTCAAAAACAGAATTAAAGGTGAAAGAATATTAGTAAATCAATTCAGTGCTGAAAGTCAAATCTATAAACAAAATTGCCAAGAAGCTGAACAATTTCTTGAGAAATTTTCTGAAGAAAAATCTTTGTTAAAAGAAAAGATGGAAAGTTTACAAAAAGATATCATAAATGAAAATTTTGAAAAAGAAATTCTGAATGTTAAAATGAACTTTCTGAATCAAGAAAGACTTGATCTTTACAAAAGGATTAAGGAATTGGAAGATCTGAACTTTAAAGTGATGAAAGTTTTCTATGTGGAAGGTCTTAAACATAATCTCTTCAGTATAAGTCAATTCTGTGACAAGTACTGGAAGGTAAATTTTGATATAGACTACTGTCATGTTCTGAGTTCATCAAACAAAAATTAGTTAACTGCTTATAGAGATGGAGATATCTACACTGCAACTTTCACTGCAAATGGTCAATGACAAGGAGTGTGCTATATTTCCACAACAATGAGAAATTATAGTTGGCTTTGGCATAGACGAATGTCACATCTGAACTTCAAAGCCATTTCTGAACTTGAAAGACACAACTCTGTAAGAGGCCTACCAAAGATCAGATTTGAAAAGAATTCTTTATGCTCTGCATGTGAACTAGGGAAAATCAAAAGAAGCTCCCATCCTCTGAAAATGCTATCTTCATGTAAAGCTCCACTTGAGATGTTACATATGGATTTATGTGGACCAATGAAGACTCAAAGCATGGGTGGAAAGAAGTATATTCTTGTGATTGTAGATGAATATTCAAGATATACTTGGGTTGAATTCTTAACGCTCAAGTCTGATACTTCAGAAAGACTCATTCCTTTTCTGAAGAAAATTCAAGTTTTTCTTCAACTACCAGTTCAAAAGATCAGAAATGATAAGGGCACAGAATTTACTAATTCTACACTTCAGAATTTTTTGGAATCTGTTGGTATTTCACATAATTTTTCCGCTGCCAGAACTCCCCAACAGAATGGTGTTGTTGAAAGGAAAAACAGAACTTTGGTAGAAGCTGCAAGGACCATGCTAGCATATTCAGAACTTCCTTTATCTCTCTGGGCAGAAGCAATTGCAACTGTATGTTTTACTCAGAAGAGGACAATTTTGAATGGAAAACTACTTAAAACTCCTAATGAAATTATTAAACAAAGAAAACCCTCTATTGATTATTTTAAAAAATTTGGTTGCAGGTGTTTTCTTCTGAATGATACACAGCATCTAGATAAATTTGCACCTAAGGGTACAGCTGGTATCTTTGTTGGCTATTCTCAGAGATCCAAAGCTTACAGAGTGATAATTAAAGGAACTCAAAGGATCATTGAGAAATCAAATATTAGATTTCATGAACCAACATTGACTTCTGAAAAAGACAGTTCAGAACTCACACTTAACCTTATTTCTGAAAGCTTGGATTCAGAACATAGCAAGACAAATCAAACTTTTGAATCTTAAACTTTACTTAAATCAAACTTAGATATCTTATGTCAAGACTTATTTGATATTTCTGTTAATGTTTCTGCAGATTATCTGAATCCATCTCTTCTCAGAAGCACAACAGTACATGATATTTCAGAAATTCCAATATCAAATAACTCAGCTCCATTTATCTCAACCTCAAATTCAGAAATTCCTATTTCTGAATCTGTACACATGACTTCTGACACAGTTCAGAATATTCCTGTTTCAGAACCTGTGCCTACAACTTCTGTAGCAGTACAGAATATTCCATTTGAGGAAGAGAATTCAGATTTACATTCAGCTATCAACCATGATACTGAAACTTAAGCAATTATTGATGATTATGATTCTTTCAACAATGTCTCATTTGTTCAACCATTACCAAATGTGAACAAATGGACATCCAATCATCCTATTCATCAAATCATTGGTGATGCATCAAAAGGTGTTCAAACAAGATCAGCAACAGCCAATGAGTGTTTGTATGTGAATTTCTTAAGCAACATGGAACCCAAGAAGCCAGTTGAAGCTCTTCAAGATCCAGACTGGATTCTAGCTATGCAAGATGAGCTAAATCAATTTGAAAGAAACAAAGTCTGGAGATTGATTCCTAAACCAAAAGGTAAATCAATAATTGGCACAAAATGGGTATTTAGAAATAAAAAGGATGAAAATGGAATTGTTGTGAGAAACAAAGAAAGGCTTGTTGCTAAGGGGTATTGTCAACAAGAAGGAATTGATTATGATGAAACTTTTGCCCCTGTTGCAAGACTTGAAGCTATCAGAATGTTTCTTGCATATGCTGCTCATAAAAATATGAAGGTGTTCCAAATGGATGTCAAGTGTGCATTTCTGAATGGCATTTTACATGAAGAAGTGTATGTTGAACAACCAAAAGGCTTTGTTAGCAAAGAATTTCTAGATTATGTCTATATTTTGGACAAAGCCTTATATGGACTTAAACAAGCACCAAGAGCATGGTATGACACTCTCACAACTTTTCTTCTGAACTCCAAATTCAAAAAAGATACTGTTGATACCACTTTATTTCTGAAAAAGGAAGGTGATGATATGATATTAATACAAATATATATAGATGATATTATATTTGCTTCTACTAATCCAAAATTTTGTAGAAATTTTGAGAAAATTATGTAAATTGAATTTGAAATGAGTATGATGGGAGAGTTAACATTTTTTCTTGGTCTTCAAGTTAAACAACTTACCACTGGCATATTCATTAATCAATCTAAGTATATCTCTGACTTACTTAAGAAGTTTGACATGTCTGACTGTTCCACTATTCAAACTCCAATGGCCACTGCAACAAAATTATCACCTGATCTGAATGGCATATCTGTTGATCAAAAAAAATATAGGGGCATCATTGGATCTTTGCTTTGCTTAATAGCTAGTAGACCAGATATAATGTTTGCTACATGTATTTGTGCTAGATATCAAGCTAATCCTAAGGAATCTCATCTTCTTGCTGCTAAAAGAATCCTTATATATCTTAAAGGCTCTCCTTCATTGGGACTTTGGTATCCTAAGGATTCTGGTTTTGAGCTAACAGCTTTCACAGATGCAAACCATGGTGGTTGCAAATTGGACAGAAAAAGCACATCTGGATCATGTCAATTTTTGGGTGACACACTTGTAAGCTGGTCTTCAAAGAAACAAAACTGTGTTTCCACTTCTACTGCAGAAGTTGAGTATGTTGCAGCTGCAATCTGTTGTTCACAAGTGATCTGAATGCAAACACAGCTCAAGGACTATGGTTACACTTTTAAAAAGATTCCTTTGTATTGTGATTCAAAGAGTGCCATAGCTATCACTGCTAATCCTGTTCAACATTCAAATACAAAGCATATTGATGTAAGATATCATTTTATCAAAGATCATGTGGAAAAAGATAATACTGAAATGTTTTTTGTTCAGACAGATTATCAATTGGCTGATTTATTTACCAAAGCACTTGATGAGAAACAATTTAATTTTCTGGTAAGTAAATTGGGCATGATGAATATGTCTATGTAAGTACTTAGAAATTATATTTTGAGTTTAATTTTTCTAAATTCTGAATAATTTGAACTTCAGATCTTCTAAAGTTCTGTTTTCAAAAATTTCTTCTTTCTAAATTCAGAAGTTCTAATTTCTTCTTCAAAGTTGATTGTCTTTTAAAAACTTTCATTTTTTTCATTTCTCTAACATTTTCATTTCTCTGATAAATAACATTGTTTAAGGGGGAGAATCATAATTGCTTATGATTCAAGAGGGAGTGATGCTAAATTTCAAAATCATGAATACTCCTCTCTATCAAACAGATCTGAGGTGATGGTTACAAGTCTTGAACTTCAAATCTAAGTAGTATGGACAAGCTTCTATAGATAAAATATCTTTGTTATTGTTCAAACCTACTTCTGAATAGTTAAAACGATTTATATGTTTCAGAAGTATGTAACTTTAAATTATTTTTGTCATTTTGGAGGGATATAAGTTTGGTTCTGAACTTTCCTTGCAAGTTCTGAAGTGTTTCTGAATGTCTTCATTTAGACTTCTGAACTTTTTCTCAGAAGTTCTGAATTTCTTCTGAAGTTTTTGAACTTGTTCTCAGAACTTTACTTCCCGTTATTGATTTTAAGCGTGTGCCACGTGTTTTAACTTCATTGGAAAACTCTTATCCACGTCGATTAAACGGTTCATTAATCCAAATAAATGATGATTACTCCTCTAATCTCGTTTCATTTCTGGCCACGTGTCCATCTACGCTTATTCAGTCATATAAAATCGATGGAATCATCGTCTTCTTCATTTTCAAGTGATTTTTCCCTCTAAAACCTCTCTGTGCTTATTCATTTTCAATCTAGTGCGTATCCTTGTTCATTTACAGTGATGTCGACTTCGAATGTGATGGTTTCTGCTTCTTCAAGTTTCAGCAACAACAATGGCTCATCCAGTGATGCATCGTTCAAAATTGTGCCTCAGAAATTAATGCTTGGATCAATGGAGATCCCTTTGAATGATGATCAAGTACTACAAGACACAACCACAACTGCTATTGGTGAAGCCGGACCTTCGAATCCAATTCCTAACCCTAAACCTAACCCTAACCCTAGTTCTGCTAAAATTGGGGAAACTCAAATCAAGCCTATTGAGGTGGTCTCTGAATCAAATGCTGGTGAAAATGAGTCTCAATCTCGTGCTGAGAGCAGTGATGGACCTGTTTTGTCCAAATTGTATGTCCCTAAAGAAAAATTGCTCGATATCAAGAGGAATAACTGTGCTCTGAACTTCAAATCGACAGATTTTGCTGATGATCAAATGATTTTGATCGAAATTCTGAAGAAACATCCACTTCGTGCTTTGCTCTCAAGGAAATTTTCAGTCCCTGCTTCTTACTTGCAGCAATGGTGGTATTACGTTGAGGTCGATGAAGCTGCAGATGACATTTCCTTATACATTCATGGCTACAGGGTATGTATTTCTGTGGAAGATGTTAGAAATATACATTTCCTTCCAAAAGAAGATGAAGTTCTTGGGAAAACTTCATATGATCCAGTTCCATCATCTTCTGAGATGATTTCAGATTTTATGAGCTTGGGATATTCTTAACAACTCAATGCTTTAAGTTCATTCAGAAGGAAGTGTCTACACCCAATCTGGTATTGTCTATTTTCTATATTAAACACTTGCCTATCTGGAAAAAGTTCTAGTTTAGACCAAGCATCTACAAACGGAAGGATTATATTTCATGGAGTAGTATTCAACAAACACTATGACTATCCTTCACTAATTTTTGAAGACCTGAAGACTGTTGTTCTGAAGAAATCCACATATAACTACATTCCCTTTCAAAGATTCTTTCAGACATTTGTCAAAGGTGCAATGAAAGCTGTTCCTGTTATTCCTGATCTTGCACATGAGGTACATGTTCCTGTCTTTACCATAGATAGTCTTCGTCCACCAAATGCAAAATTAACATTTCCAAATGTCATTCCATTACCTGCTTACTTACTTGAACTTGTAAATCCAAATAATAGGATTGTGAGTGAGTATTATGAATCAATGGGACTACCAAAACCAATGGTCTCTTCCCCTGATTCCCACAAGAGTGGTGAGCATGCTAAGGAGTCTAGACTATCTAGGAAGAGTGGGGAGGCTGTTCAAGGGGGAGAACAACCTCAACGTCTGAAGAGGAAAAATGTAAATGAGAGTTTGGGTAGAAGGGTTAGAAAAAGAACAGATGAGGGGAGAACATAAGTAAAAAATAAAGAAACTTGTGAACCAGATGTTACTAGCCGGGCACCCACATCATCTATTACTCCACATTCTTTGGTGGGTAATATTGAGAAGGCCAGTGAGCCCATGGCAACACTTGTTAACCCCCCCAACACTTGTAACCCCCCCAACCACTCACCCATCTCTCAACAGAAGGGTGTTTCATTAACACAATTGGGGCAAGCAGCTCATATACCATTAGGACCCCATTTGGAGGATCCTTTTGTTGAAAAAGAAGGATATATGTCCCCCCTTCACTGTTTTGAGCACATAGAGTCTGAGAGTCCACTCAATGTTGAGCCTAATGCACCACTAAATGTGGAATTCCTTCACACCAGCACACATCTTTCAGATGTAAATAAGCAAAGTGTGTGTCACATTGCAACAACAACTATAGATATTCCTATTCTTGGATATCAATGATTAGTTGGAAGACCTGGTGGGGTGAACATCATAAAAGCCCCATTAACAGAATCTTTTGTGGTTCATGATGCTGTGGCATTTACAGGCCAGCCTTCTTCTAAAGGACTGCAAACAAGACCATCTGTTGGTCTTGGATATTTTCCCTCATCTTCTAAATTCACAGAATTCAAAGATTTTTGTACTTCTGAATTTGAAAAGATTCAGAAGGAATTAAAGGAATTGACGAACAAATCAAAAAAGGTGATGGAGGATAGGTTGGAAAAGCAGGAGGTAACAATGGTGAATAAATTGAATGATTTTCAAGTATCTTCTTCAAATGATCTCAACTCCTTTAAAGATGCACTTCTGAATGCTTTCTCTGAAGTGGTTTCTTCTGTATCTTCTCTTAAAGCATCTCAGCCTTCTTCTTCAAGTTCTCAGCCTCATACTTCTGAATTTGCTACTAAGGATGATATTAATCAAATCTTGAATCAATTATCTTTTATTCAGACTTCTCAGACAACATTGAATAACGGATTATCTGCGTTGGAGTGTAGACCTCAGGCAGATACTTACAAAAGGAATCTTGATGATCAGGGTCCTGATAATCAACAGGGGGAGAAAGGATAGAAAGTATCTGAAGCTGAAAATGTTGAAAATACTCAAGGTCAATCTTCTGAGAAAACTTCTAAAGAAGCTCAGAATATAGGTGAAGGTCCAAACAGAGTTTCAGAAGCCATAGAAGATATTCTTGCAGAAAATGAAGAGTTTATTGATGAAGGATATGAAACAGAGAAAATTTCCTTTGACTCTGAAGGAAACTTAAATTCAGATAACACAGATATATCTTGCATTTGAAGATGTAATTGGTGAACCAAGTGGTCTTTCAGATGTGATCATGTTTGAAGAAGATGTAAATAATGAATCTGAAGTTAATATTGAAGAAATCTCAGAAGTTAATGAAGTCAGAGATTTAGTGATCTGGAAGCCACAACAACTTCTGAATGAGGTTTATAGTAAAATTTCTGAAGATTTATGGAGTTTGTTGAGAAAATTCTGTTGGGTTCATTTTTTTCTGAACAATCCAAGAAATCTGGAGTGTAGATTTTTGGATAACAGATTGTCAATTTTTAAAGACTTTCTTAATCAACCAGATGAGAGATTTGAAATAGAGTTTGATCTAAATCATATGGGAGGAATTGAAATTGCAGATGAAATCCTTATTGTCTTTTCAAAAAAATTTGAAGTAAGGTTTAGACCTTGTATTGTTATTCCTGCAATAGATCTTCCAGTACTTGAAGAACCTGTTTTGGATCAAGTTTTTGAAAAGGACATTGTGTTCATTCCTGGAGAAAGTAGTTTGGAATTTCCTGAAGATACTTATTACTACATGTACAGAAAAAATCTGAAGTGTGCAACTCTGGAAGATTTTCTGAATGATGAATGGTCTGAAGATCATATTTCTAAAGTGAGAAACTATATTCAGAATCATGGTGTTCAGAACTTTCATGATTCAACTTTAATAAAGAAGATCAGATGCTTATCAAAGTCAATCAAAGATGACTTGTCTATAGTCAGGTTTGGAGCAGAAAGAAGGGATGGTACTTTATGTGAGTTTACTCAGTTTGATATTTACAAGTTAAGACTCCAGGATAAGCTGGCAATTTTGTCTTTCTGTGTTAACAAAGGTGAATCTGAACTAGTCTCAGAAATTAGAAGAATCTTGGGAATCTATATAAGGAATCTCATCAAACATGATTTTCAGTTGGCTTTGGAATACAGAATAAACAAAGTAAACTTGTTAGAGCCAGTTAATATTAAAAGATCAGGGCTAACAAAAGTATTTACTAATCCAGACATTGGATTCATATATAATGTGGAAGGATACAAAACTTTTCTTGTCTCTTGATATTCCAAAGTATTCAACATCAACTCTGAAATGGTTTCTGGATTTTGCTAAAGATTTTATTGAAGAATCAGATATAAAGGAAGAGATAGTTTATTTGATTATGGAAAGAATCAACTTCAGAGAATGTATAAGGAAAAGCTATCTTGCTGGTCACAAGAGGGTAAACAAAATCATAGGAGCTGACTATTTGCTGAGTGATGCTTATGATTTCAAGATTCATACAAAGAAACAAGACATGGAAGAAATTCAGAAGTTCACTCTGAATCTTGAAAGTTCAGAAGTAAGCCCAAAAGAAAAGGAAAAGAAAAGGAAAAAGAAAAGGAGAAAATTTCTGAAGATGTTTCTGAAGAGTTGGTTCCTACAAAGCAAGTTTCTGAAGTGGAACAACAATAAGAACAAAGGATTGAAGAAAATGAATTTACCATGTTCCTTGAATATTTCCATCCAGAAATGTTCATGGAATATGAACAGAAGTTTAATTATATTGATTGCTGGATTAACAAATCCTTTGGATGGAAGCAATGGTATTCTAATATCATTAGAAAACTAAGGATTCCTGTTAATGAAGCAAGAAAGGAAAGTCCTGTAATCAAAGTGATTAATGAAGATTTAAAGACAAGGAAAAATTATAATTGTGCATTTTTCACTGTAGAAAGAAAAAATGGTGAGATATCTATTTTTTCAGAAGCTGACTTTCAGAATGTTCACCTAAGAGATATGCTCAGAGTATACAGGAGTCTTTATCCTTTTCATGATTCAATTATAAAGTTCAGAAAATCATTTCCAGTTCTCAGAGATGGTTTGTATAGAGAATTTATCTGGGCTGCAAAGACTGATTTCCAGGTTGCGTATGTGCTGAATAAGAAACAAGTTCATCTGAGTAAACTAAACTTAAGTTTACCTGATATTCAGAATCTGAAGAAAAGTACTTTGGTGATTCAACCTCCAGGATTTGTATGCAAGTGCTTTCAAGAATTACTTTTTGTAAGATTTGAAGAACTCCACAAATGTTGCGATGGAACTTTAATGGCTATCAGAGATCGTTTGGTTAAAAGGCAAAACAGAAGACCAAAGAATCTGAATGATGAAGATTGGGAGAAGCATAAGAATCTTGCAAAGGAGATGATCAGAATCGCAGAATCTCTGTTGGAATACAGAAGTTTAATTTTGAAGGATGTTAGACAAATCTTTAATTTTTGGAATTATGATCTGAACTTTTGAATCTAAGGGGGAGATTGATAGAGATACTAATATATCTTCAAAAGGTACTAGGTTCAGAAGAGTAAGAAAGATATGAAGAAAGAAAGACTCAGAACTCAGAAGACAAGCAGATAAAAGCCTATGGCATAACTTCTGAAGTGGCAACTTCAGAAGTTCTGAAGATTCTGAAGATACTTCTGAAGAAGGTTCTGAAGACACTTCTGAAGAAGTTCTGAAGAAGTTCAAAAGTAGTTCTGAAGAAGTTCAGAAGTAGTTCTGAACATGTTGGTCATTTTTGTACTGTAACTTTAGCATTTCTATTTCATGTATAAATAGATAGTTTGTTACATAGTTAGAACTAACGTTTTCATAATCTTGTAAAGACATATTTTGTAGAACATTTCATCTGATCAATACAATATACAACATTCGGTGATCTATTTCTTATTATCTTTCTATATCTTGATTGTTTGGGATCTAACAGTGGGATTTATAGAGAATTCACCTGGGCAGCTAAGACTGACTTTCAAGTGGCATTTGTACTTGGCAGAGAAAAGGTAAATCTAAGCAGGCCAAATTTTGAGCTTCAAGGAATTAATTCAATCAACAAAGGTACTCTCATAGTTCATCCTCCTGGGTTTGTGTGCAAGTTCAATAAAGAAAAATTATTTGTCAGATATGAAGAAATACACAAGTGCGGTAATGGTACTTTACTTGCAATAAGTGAAAGACTTGTAAAAAGACAGAAGCACATACCAAGAAATATGAATGACAATGAATGGAATGAGTACTTTAAGCTAGCCAAGAACATGCACAAGAGGATAGAATTGCTACTTGAATACAGAAAGCTGATTTTGGGTGAAGTCTGAGAAATGCTGATCTACTGGGTTATAATCTGAATTTTTGAAGCTAAGGGGGAGATTGATAGAGTTCATAAGATAGCTTCAAAAAGCCCTGCTTCTGAAGAGAAGTTTTGAAGAAGGCTAGAATAAGTAAAGAAAGCATAGAAGTTCAGAAGTACAAAGACAGGATGCTAAAGTGATGATAAGTCCAAGGCATAACTTCTGAAGTGGCTACTTCAGAAGTTCTGAAGATTCTCACGCTGATTTGAAGAAGTTCTGAAGAACTTTTGAATTATGTTCTGAAGAAGTTCAGAAGTAGTTTTGAGCTTACTTCTGTATGTCTGTCACTGAATGTATTATTACTTTCGCTTTTCCATATTGTATATAAATAGAAGGTTAGTTAGTTGGTTAGAACTAACGTTCATAGATTTTTTGTACCGTAAAGACATATCTGTGTAACTCTGTTAAGATCAACACTACATCCGACTTCCTTGCTATACTTCTTGTTCCTTATTCTATTTTCTTTCTATTTCTTGATATTTGGGATCTAACACAATGCAAGAAGACCCTCTCTGAAATATCTACACATTTTTGGATGTAGATGCTACATTCTGAATGATAGAGACCATTTGGGTAAATTTGATCCAAAGGCAGATATAGTTCTTGGATACTCTTTTGTATCCACGTCAATTTTCATGAATCTCGTCCAACAAATTCTACTCCTATCCCTGAAGAAGATGAGGAGTTGAATGAATGGATGAAATCTCATTACGGGGAACCTGAAACTTATTTCAGCAACCAACCTAATGTTGAAACTAATGATGATGGAATCCCTGATCTTCCTACCTCAAGCAACGATCCGTCATCATCAGGGGTCAACATCACTCCTCTCAATCAGATTCCTCCTTCTAATATCTCTCTCAGAAACTCTTCAGTGAATAACCAAGATTCATCTTCTACTGATCAATCCTCTGAATCACATCCAGAATTGATATTAAATAATGAAGTACTTGTTGCTGAAACAACCAACGTTATCCCTGAAAGAGAACAAGTCGTTGAATATATTGTAGATCAGTCTCTCCAACCTCCAGCTCAATGATGGACTGTAAATCACCCAATAAATCAAATTATTGGTCATCCAAATGCAGGTATCAAGACTCGTAGACGTACAGGTAATATATGTCTCTATGTTAATTTTATTTCTCTCTCTAAACTTAAGAAGATAGATCAAGCTATCTTTTATCCTAGCTGGGTCTCTGCCATGCAAGAAGAACTAACTGAATTTCGTAGAAACAAAGTTTGGAATCTTGTTCCTCGTCCATCTGATAAAACTGTGATAGGAACCAAATGGGTCTTTCGAAATAAGCTAGATGAATGGCACTGTTATTCGCAATAAGGCTAGACTTGTTGCTCAGGGATATAGAGAGGAAGAAGGTATTAACTATGATGAGACCTTCGCCCTTGTTTCCAGATTAGAAGCCATAAGACTTTTCTTAGCTTATGCTGCCTATAAAGACTTCACAGTTTTTCAAATGGATGTTAAAACTGCTTTTCTAAATGGTAAACTCAGTAAGGAAATTTATGTTGAACAACCTCCTGAGTTCTCTGACCCAAACCATTCTGGTTATGTTTTTAAACTCCAAAAAGCTCTTTACGGGTTAAAACAAACTCCTAGAGCTTGGTATGATACTCTTTCAAAATACCTTCTTAATGAAAATTTTGTTCGTGGCAAAATTGACGAAACTCTATTTTTAAGGAAATATAAAGGTCATACTATTCTTGCTCAAATATATGTTGATGATGTTATTTTTGGCTCCACAAGACTCAAACTATGCACTCATTTTGCAAAAAGAATGAAGAAAGAATACAAAATGAGTATGATAAGTGAACTAACATATTTTCTAGGTTTGCAGATTAAGCAATCTGACAAACAAAATTTTATTTGTCAAAGTAAATATGTTAAGGACATGCTGAACAAATTTGATATGAATCAATGCTGTCACACCCCGCTAAAGCGGAAACACGAGGGGTGATAGCGCAAGATTTCATAACAATAGGATAAAAACAACACCAACTATCCATTCAAATACATAACAGTCTAAGTTTAAAATTTTACATTGCATCAACTAAAAGTTCTAACAAAATAAAGTAAACCAAGTGTTTCAACTAAACAGTTTCAAATAAACAAGATGATTGATGTCGATGCGCCCATATAATGGAAAGATTCAGTTAATCTTTTCTTACCCCTGAAAAGCATGATAAAAACAAGGTCAACTACAAAGAGTTGGTGAGTTCACAGGTTTTCAATATTTCAAACATCCATTTGTGTAAGTGAATATGAGCAAAATATCTTTGGCACTTATTAATATCTTAAAACGTCAAGGCATTACGTACTCTAATTTTTAGTATATAAAGAGCCACCACTAAACCTTTCGACCACAAAATAAAATTTATTGTTAATTCTACCTTAGCGGTGGGACTAATATCCCGCATATGTAGAACCTTTGTTTCTCCTTTTTTTTAAGTACAGTGCACCCTTACTTGTAGTTTTTAGGTGGGATTGTCCGCCCAAATAGCGCTATCCACAAATACCCTCGGCTTCTCACTTGAGTTAATAGTAGTGTACAAACTTTTATGTTACATTTTACTCAATATAACTATTAGTGTACATGCCTTAGTGCCCACAACGTCAAATTTAACAAAATTTCATAATCATAATGAAAATAGCTCATATAACACATTCAATCATGCTTTTAACCCCAAATCGTAGAAAATACTTTGAAAGAGGGGCTGTGAATACTCACCTTATAGCAAAGCTCCGCGACACAAGACTACACAATCCGATCCCCACACGACGACCTAACGCTTCCCTATCAAAGAGTAATACTTAAAACCGTCACTTATAGGTCTAGTACTAATTATAGAGGTGAATAAATCTTAATCCCATATGTGTCTATATATGTCCAATTATACAAAATGCCCTTATGCTCGTTAATATCGTAATTTATACCGAAAGTTATCTTATTATCCATCACATGATCAACATTTATAAAAATCAATTAAGTCCAGAATTTCTCTCCTGGACAGAAACTAATTGTCCTAAAAATGATCAGTTTTCAAGGGCTTCCAATATGACCTAGTTTCCTATATTTTTATATAAGATAAAGTACTCAGTTATTGTCTTTGTGACCAAATTTCATGCCTTTTGGACATGTACAAGTGGTTCAAATAATTTATGCAAAGCATTATGTCACAACCGGTAAAACAGATTACACCATGTTAGTAAATCACTCACTTGAGGAGTTATACTCAGTGTTTTCTAGAATTTCCAGTTGTATTGGAATCATAACTCATAAAGGAAACTTTTGAGATAAGAATCACTGATTTTGAAGAAGTTATGAAGGAGATATGACACTACAAAGTTGCATGCACAATTCTGTCATTAGCTGACAGATTGCAACTTAACTTTAATAAATTGGTTAGTGCCTCAAAACTTCATATTTTTGTATGAAACTGGATTCATATGAATCCTAACTCATAAAATAAAGTTTTAGAAGAAGAATCATGCATTAAAGACAAATAACAAAGTAGATACTAACACACAAAGTAGAGTTTAGCTGTTGGTGGTTTCACAGATTGCACACCTAAAGTATTTTAGGTGTTTGGAGGGTCAAAACTCCATATTTTTAAGTGATTCCACTTGCAAACTGAATATAACTCATAAAACTAACTCTCAAAAGAAAAATCATCCTTTTTCATTGAGTTTTGAAAGAAATATGGTCATTTGAACATGCATGCACAAATCTGTCATTGGTTGACAGTTTGCACACTCATTTTGATTCAATTAGTTGGAACCTCGAATCACCATATTTTTGAATGAAATCAGTGGCATATGAAAGGTAACACATTAAATTAACTTCCAGAAGAAGAATCAAGTGATTTGGAAGAATATTCAAAGAGTTATGGTCGTTCAAAGTAAGGTTTACCTACTGTTGAACTTCCAGATGCACATGCATCTTGTTATGAGCATTTTGGGGGTCAAAACTCAATGTTTTTGAGTGAGACCACTTGGATTAGAACCCCAACTCACTAAATAAACTTATAGAAAGAAGATTCATGATATTTGAACATAAAAATTGTAAGAAATTGACGATTTACACACATGCATGAATCTGCCAGAACCAAAATCACCATTTTTGTTCAATAACACCTAAAATCATGATTTTTCCTTTATTTTCTTGAGTTTTATTTGTGTAGATCATAGATTATCACCATTTTATAAACATTTTACATGTTTTGGTGTAAAATCTCTCCACAAACTCAGAATTTTTGGATATTAGAAGAAAGTAACTTAGAAATGCAAGAAAAGTGGGGTTTTCACCCAAAATTTGCAAGAAAATGAAGAACATGAAGTTTTGTACTTACTTGGATGATTGTGTGTTGAATATCTTCAATGTTCTTGCACTAAGATGAGTTTTTGATGAAAGAAATGGCTGGAGTTTTTGGAGAGAAAGAGAGGAAGAAGAGAGAAGTGTTTATGGCTCTTTAGTTCTAGAGAGAGAGAGATTTGAATTTTGAATGATGCAAATGAGGGGAAATACAAAAAAAATAAGTTTTATATGTGGATTAGAGGGGGGGGGGCGGCCATGGTGATGGGCCCCACCCAAAACGCAAAAAAATTCCTTTAAAACTCTATTTTAAGCCCAAAAATGTGAGATTTGAAGTCCAATTTCTCAATTTTGGCCTTTTTCTCAACTTTGTTAGCCCATTTTGGTTAGTTTCTAATAAAAATAAAAGTTTTATAATAAAAATAATAAAACTATATATTTTATATAAATGGGGTATAAATTAGAGCATTTGGCGCTGTATTGGACATTTCAGACAGTTACGGATCAGAACCGGACATTTTAAGCGACTACCGGAAATGCTAGGGATTTTTCGGCCATTCTAAACCAACTAACTCCTATTATTATAATTAGACTATATAAACACTAATAAACTTAATAGAAGCTAACCTGAAAGCTCGAATTTTGACAGTTGTCACAAATGCTCAGCGATGAAGACCCCTACGGCACCTCCTCTAACTTTGGATAAAGACCCACATGGGAAACCTGTCAATATCACTTCCTATCGTGGGATGATCGGATCTTTGTTGTATCTTACAGCAAGTAGACCCGATATCATGTATTCTACCTGTCTCTGTGCTCGATATCAAGTTGAACCAAAGGAATCTCACCTCATCTCTGTAAAGCGAATCTTCAGATATATGAAGGGAACTCCTAATATGGGTCTTTGGTATCCCAAAGGCTCAGGGTTCGATCTAATCGGTTACTCTGATAGTGATTTTACAGGATGCAAGATTGATAGGAAGAGCACCACTGGTGGATGTCAGCTATTAGGTGGTAAGTTAATAAGTTGGACAAGTAAAAAGCAGAACTCTGTGTCCACTTCTACCGGTAGCTGTTGTGCTCAAATCCTTTGGATGAGAAATCAACTGAGAGACTATGATCATAAACTTTCTAAAATCCCTATCTATTTTGATACCACTAGTGCTATTGCAATTGCAAACAATCCTGTACTACATTCCAAAACCAAGCACATTGAGATTCGATATCACTTTATCAGAGATCATGTGATGAATGGTGTAGTTGAACTTCATTTTGTACCAACTGAATATCAGCTCGCTGATCTTTCACCAAGCCTCTTGACGAAACTAGATTCAATCTACTCATCAGCGAACTTGGTATGTTAAATTTTGAATAATTCTTAATCTGTGATTTACAAATATTCAGTGACATACAATTTAAGCTTTAAATTTACCATTCTCTAAACTCTGCTTCAGCGATACTTAATTTATCTCTGTCAGGTATGTACTTCGACATCTCTACTCTCTCTGACTATCTTCATATTCAGAGAATGAATCTCGGAAGATAAAACCCATCACTGACAATCTTTTATTGTGTATTGATGAGGAATTTAAAGATAATGATTAACATTTATTTAAATGATAATCATTTTCAATTTTACAAATAAGAAAAGGACACATCAGACCTTTATCTCACACACGACGGACCACGGCGTTTCCTTTCCCACTCTTTTCTAGGAACGTGCGCTAGGTCATCATTACTTTTCAAAAAGCTAAAACCGTCGTTTAGCTATCCTCTTTCTCTCTCCTCTTACTATTTAAGCTAATCTCCTCTTCAATTGATTTTTTACACGCTCATAACTCTCTAAAAGCAAGAATCTCCTTCGAATCTTCAAGTTTTCCTCAAGAACACGCACTTTTGCTTTTTTCTTTGTTTTTCACTTTTAAGGTTTGATCTAACCCTTTATTCTTTATTTAAAACAACAATGTTGTTTATCACATCTCTAAATTCCTTTATAACTTCTTGTTATAAAGTATATTCTGTTTTAAATCTAAAATAAATGTGTTAAAACCCTAAATCTTTCTCAAAACCTGTTCTGGGTTCCGTCTTAGAACAGAAGACCATTTTTGATATCTTTAACCAAGTTTTTTTTTTAAATTTGCTAATTTTTTTTCTAAATTTGTGTTAACAACAAGTATTTTGATATTTGTTCATTAAAACACTTGTTTTTCTTCTACACTTTTGGTATTCTTTGTACCAAAAACATATTCTGGTTTATTCCTTCTGTATTAAACCATGATCTTTCTTTTTGGTGTTCCCATCTTTGAAACAGAAATGGCTTCTTCAGGAAAAAACAAACAAAGATGGTGAAGAAAACAGGTGAATATTTGTATGGGAGAACCGTGAGGTGAAGTCTGTGGGTTCAAATATGGAGAAGAAACGTCTCCAAGCTCGCCGGCAGTACATATTCCCCAAGTAATTCAGTGCTTGGGTTCCAAGACTGGCTCTCACAATCAGGCCAACAAGCACTACCAAGATCTTGGCTTTGCTCTCTGCACCAACTCCAAGTTGAACTATGCTGACTACATTTTCAGCGACATGTACAACAGAGTGAAAGCAGCAAAGCGGAACAACTTCATTCCCTATCCTAGATTCTTTGCTACCATCATGGAGTTTGCCTTCAAGGATGAGTATCTAAAGGTCGCCAACCATACCTTGGATATTGATGTACATCCAGATGATGCTCCCTACACTCCATATATGCTACAACTCATTAAAGCCGCAACACCTGTGTCCGTCTCACTAAACAACCCATCAATAAGTACCACAGACACCTCCTCCCCCCTGAAAAGAAAGGAAACGACCGATGGTCACAAAAAGACCATCGCCCACAAGCCTGCAACAAAGAAACCAAAGAAGGGAGTCTCTCAAAAGACTTCCCTCTCTGATACAAGCATACTACCAACGCCATCTTCAGCCACAACCATGACAACGATCTATGCATCCGTTGCCGTTTCTTTAGCACTACCACCACCTTCAGCGACTCCGATCACTGAAAGTGTTATAGCCAGCTCCGCTGAAGCTGGATCAGATACTACTTTCACAACCCTCTCTTCTTCTTCCACCATCTCTTCTTTGGTCCTTACACAAATATGTGATTCAAAGATAGTTGTCCCTATCTCTAATGATGTTGAAACGCACGCTGTCCAAACTTCAGTTTTGTTTCGACAATCAGAACTTTGGAGAGCCAGTATAATAGGACCTCAGCATGTCTCTTACATACATACTAAGACATAGGCTAGTGATCCACATGAGACTACCGTCGTACACGATGTCGCGGAGAGTAATTCTCACGATACTGTAATAAATAAATAACATGTCTTGTCATCCTTCATCTAACCCAGAGCTCTTATTGACTGCTCTGTCTATGTTGTCATCAGGTATCGCACCTCCTCTCTCTTCCTCGGCGACCACCACTACTACCACCAAGGCTGCTGTTGCTCCCTCCAGCGGTAGCAAAGGAAAATTTCCACAGCAGCCGAAAATCGCTGAAGAGCTGCGAAGGATAAAACATGAGAAGCCGCCGAAAACCGCTGATGAGATAATCGGACATGTAAATGAAACAATCCCTGGCCCACCGATATCTCCTTACATTTAGGATCAGCAAGAGCCTCCCATCGTCGCTGAAAAAGAAAATGACGAGGAAGATGATGAGGAGGAAGAAGACGAAGATGAAGATGATGATCAAATCCTTCACTATGGGGGAGATGATGAAGATGATGATGATGATGATGACGTCCCTCCAAGTGCTTTTGAGCACTTTAAAAGTAGTAGACCAGACAATTTCATGCCTGAAGTCATCTACAAGGAGCCTTTGGGGGACGGACCACCTCCTTCTCAGGAATCGTCCAACCCATCAGGCAAAGGAAAGGAAGTGGTGGATCTCGATGCCACCATCCCACTATCTGAAGGAGAGACCGCTGTAGAGGTAACCCTTCCCCTTATCCTTTATACTACTCCAATCTCTGAACCCCCAACCTATCCATCTTTTTCTCCTCCAAACTTTGGCTCTGACCAACCTCTCTCTCCATCCTCCATTCTTAGTGACTCTAGTCCCCCAAAGGACTCCACCTTTTTGAAGGAACCTTCATCAGAAGAGCAATTTGTGTACATATCTGAATCTGACTCTGAAGATGAAGAATGCCTTATTCCCAGACGCCACGCACAAAGACCACCAATAAGCGAGCATGAAAAAGAAGAAAGGCGAATAAATTTCCTAAAGGAACTTGAAGCCAAAAGAATAAGGATGCCCAATACTGAACCAGAAAATCCCATGCCTATCAACGTGATGGATGATTTTTGTTTTCTATCTAAAGAGGAGAGAGCACAAGCACTTGAAGCTCAAAGAATCAGGGATGAAAAGATGAAACAAACAGAGAATGATCTTGAGCTCACAAGAAAGATGCTCAGTGAGGAAGCTGCAAGAGATGAAGTGACTAGAAAGCTGAACGAGAAAAGCAAAAGAGTCGTTGAAGCTCTGGCACAAAGAGAGTTGACTCAAGAAAATCTAAATGTGAACCCCATCCATGCTAAAGAAAGGATCCTAAGTGCGCTGACAAATGAAGATTCAAGCCACAGAGAAAAGGAACTACGCTTGTGCACTGAACGATTCAATTTTCGAGTGTCTGATTCAAAAATCATTCGTGCAACTATTGAAGGACGTCCTTCCAAAAGTAGTGGTCTAAAGATATATGTACGAATGTACATACATTCGAAATGTGAAAAAGAAGAGGCCAAGTTCTTAAAATTCTATGGATACTCTAAGTGGCTAGAAATCGGAGATGCCATTCAGGGTTCCAAATCAAAGTTCAAAGATGTGGAAGTTCCTCCTCTCCCTGAGCCTACAAGAAAAAGAAGATTAAATGCTGAAGGAGGTTCATCTTCTAAAAACGAACATGAAACCAAATTCAATTATGAAAGCATTCTTGGTCATCTTGAAATCTCTGACGTCTCAATGCTGAACTCCTTTCTCCCTCAATATCGAAGATATGAAGAAAATGAAATCGTCTCATTCCCTGGACCTGGTATGGTTTACTTGGATAATGAAGGATTCTTAGGACTCTTCAGAAACCGAGAAGTCAACAAGGCCCTATCAGCTTTCATAAAGATAATGCTTCATCACTGCTGGACAGATAATCCTCTGATGAATCGATAAAAGATGATCTATGATAATGAACTACGAAGAAGACATGAAAGACTCTTTGATTAATCTATAGTCTTCTTTTCCTTTATAGTACTCTTCAGCGTATTGTACTTTACCTTACAAAATTGTAATTTCATTTCCTATGTAATTCTTCAGATTATCCTTAATGAAATTTCAAATGAAGTACTCTACTCCAATTGTGTACTGAAAAGATCCCTGAAAACAGTAAATGGGACAATGAACATAAGAGTTCTAATTTCTTTACAAACCTCTTTACTCATTGATATTTCTCTCTGAAGTTTAAATCAGTGAATGTACTTAAAGCTTCTATACTTGTAAATATTGTGTTTTCATATCCTTATAAATGAAACTCAATGGTAATAGTAGATTAGATGAAAAAGATCTCACAGATTAGTACTTAGAAATTTTACTTTAATATTTTTAAGTCCTTACTAACCTTCTCAAAGCAATCTTCCGATATTTCTCAATCATAATCAAATAGGGGGAGATTGTTGATCATAACTCCTCATAGTGATTTGAATATGATTCATCTGTATACTTAGTGAAATTCCATTCATAAACTTAAGTTCAAATTCAGCGATAGCATACGCTGATTGCTATCAGCGATTGCTGAAAATCAGGAACCTCAAGTTTACCTCTTAAGATCTGAAGATCAACTATCACACCAAAAGAACATTCAGCAAAAGTCGAAGACCAACCTGAAGAAAAAGATAATCAACTAGCGATCTGAAGCGGTTCAGTGATAACAAGGATTATCTAAACCAAAGTGTGAAGTCTCGTCCAGCCTCAGCGATACTATGAAAGTTCATCCTTGAAGTTTTAAGTTCAGCAATCAAGTGAAGTTTCTCAAATAAGATTAATGTTGATCTTATCCTCGATGCACAAAAGTCAAACCTTATACTATGTCAGAGAAGGATGTACGGATTGTCTCTTATGTCCCCATCATATCTGATATGGTACTCTTCACACGCGGCCAAACGCATGATTGATTTTAAACAAAGGACAAGCTTCCTATGAAAGCTTGACTCGTGGCATATACCTTTTGTCTTGCATTAAATGCAAACGGGTATAAATAACATGAAGATATCTTCTTCATCTTTATGCATACTACTTTCTAATTTCTTAAACCTCTGTTTCTTTTCTTTATTACTTCCTTGTGCATCACACTATGTGATTTCTTAAGTTACAAATAGAATAGGTTTACTTGTTCTAATTCCGCTTGTAACTGTAAATTTGTTTATTCAATATAAAATAATTTAGAAACTAAAGATTTGTGTGTTTGTATTCAACCCCCCTTCTACAAACTGTATCTATATCCTTGAACTCTTGTAGACTCCTTTGGAAACAACATACTCAATCGATACTTGTATTTCACTCAGGAATCAATCAGTTACAGTAAAGATCAAATACAAGTAAATCTCTCGAGTTCTCTCAAATTCAACCAACGCTTTACAAAGCAAGAACCCACCACTATTTATACTAAAACAAGTATATAGGTCAAGGCACTAGCCTATTACACACTGACACGTAGAAAGAAACTCTAACAAAGCATGTTAGACGGCTATGCGATGTCATCCATCACGTGCAATAAGGCTTCCTTATATCCAGAGATGGCTCTGTCTCTGGACGATTTCTGGAGTGTCTTCTGGAATGCTTGAGAGATACTTCTGGAGTATTTTACTTAGTCTTCAGATAAGTCTTCTTCATACTTTTAACATCAGAAATATAACTAACAGTCTCCTCTAAGTATGAAAGAAGAACTTTGCAAAAATTGAAGAAACACAAGTAAAATTTTAATACATTACAAAAACTGAAAGTACAGAAGTTACAGTACAAGTAATGATTAAAAAAAAGCATTTGGATGGCCTTGAACAACAGTATGAAAACTCATAGTTAGCCCCCTAAGATTGAAAATGCCTTTGAGAAGTAGATCAATGTCATTCGTTGCCTTTCAGATCTTTGCATCTGGATCCTCTGTCTTCTGTACAATGTGCCCATGAATAACCCTCTGAATCTCTATTGAGTACTTGAACCCTCTTAAATTCTAAAGAACTTTTTGCCACAAGTCCTTTTAAAGATTATGCCCAACTCTGGTTCAGCAATGATAGTACCGATTTTAATACTGTTGATTCCTTCTAGAGCTTCATTTGGGGCAGAGATAGATAGACGGGAAACATGCAAGTTAAGGGCGATTTGAAAGTCTATCTTAGCCTTGTATTCAACAAAAGCTTCCAAAATCCTCTATAGTTATTGGTAACCCATGGAGTAAGGAATCCCCTTCTTTAGTTTCCCAGCCAGAAACTGCCTAAGTGACACATAGTCACAAGGATTAAGAGACAGAAGATCATTTTATAAGAAGGTGTAGTACTTACCATCATCTCTTCTTATTGCATACACCAAATAAGTAATTGCCTTGTTAGCATAGGTTCTGATCATTAGATCACAGACCTCATAAATGCACGATGTTGAGTAGATAAACTTTCTTTCTTGCCTGATTCTGCTAAACCTTGCCTGAATCTGAGGCATAACTTAAGGATAGAAATTTGGAGTTTGTAGAGATATGTGCTCATCTTTGTCAACATACATGTCCTTATAAATCTCTTCTCTGGAAGGTGGCTTTTTGATCTTTATTTTCTCAAGCTCTAGATGCATAGCGAACTTAAACTTTCTGAATACCTTAGGCTTTTCTTTAATAGGTTCTTTTAGCTTTTGAGCTTTAGGGGTTGTAGGAGTTTGTTCAGAAGGATTTTCCTGAGTAGATATTGCTTTTGGTAGGAAAGATGAAGGTTGAGCTGAAGCAAGCTTGGATAACGATTTCTGTACAAATGCAGACTTTTATGGTTCAAAAGTATTTTTCTTCGCGGGATCCTCTTGATTTCTAGGCTTTGCTGGGATTACAGGTCTCCTTTTGCTCTCTAGATCCTTTATTGCTTTTTTAACCTGGGACTCTTCTGGGATTGTTGACAACTTGGCTATTGTGGAACTGTCTCCTGGTACAAAATAAGTTCCCGCTATAGTTACAGCTGAAATCGGCTTCACAAACTTTGGAACTGAGGAAATTGAAGTTGAAATTATCTTCTGCTGTTGTTGCTGAGGGGGTTGTTGAGATTGTTGTTGTTGAGGTTGTGATTTTTGTTGAGGTTGAGGTTCAGAAGTGACTTGAGCAGCTGCAGAAGTATCAGTCTTCTGCTTCTTTGACTAAGAGAGCTTGAATCCTTGTCATCTAGGTTCCGCCTGTTTGCAGCCTTCTTCCTTCTTGGCTTTGTTCTTCTTCTTCTTCTGACTACTGCAGATCGAATGAACGGTTTCCTTTATATGTTTCATAGTAGTTTCGATTGCAGTAAACTTTTGAGTGAAGGGAGCTTCGTTTATGGCAACTTGAAGAGGTAAGGGTTTGGACAGATATTTGTTGATGGCTTTTGCTGGTTCGTTGCACTTTGTCACAAACTTGGCATTGATTTCCATGAACATCTGAATTAGTGCATCCTGGAATCCGCTGAGATCAGCTTTAGAGACTGGTGCAGAAGGGTTATATTCTGTTGGGGAAACCACAGATTCAAGCATTTTCTTTTTTTCATCTGCAAAAGTCTGATACTCTACTGCTGTAATGGTGGATGAAGATTCAGTAGTTGATGCAGAAGGAATGCTGGTAATGGCTTGAAAGTTAGATTTTATTGCCTTGTCCAGATTGGTGAAATGATCATTGGCCATGGCTTTATGAGCATTAGCATTTATATTCAAGGAGTTCTCAAGTGTTGTGAGTTGGTCAGAGATGCTCATTTGGGTTGATTTGACGACAACAATTGTAGTGTGGACCTTTGTGAATTCTGCAATCTGAGAGGAATGGTTAGATGTAATTGTGATTTTTAGATCTTCCAAGGATCCCTTTGTTTGTTCTGCAAAGGCTTGGAACGCATCCACTGAGAAAAACATAGGTGTGGTAACCGCTGTATCTCCAACACTTGGAGCCGCTTGACCCTCGCGTCCAGAAGGGCCTCTGATGTCACCTGTTTTGAGGTTAAGTGATGGAGGACTTCCATCATGTCCTCGGGGGTTCTTATGAACATCCCCTTCGGATGTTCTGATATCTTCGAGTTGTTCTTCGGCGTCAGAGGACGAAGACTCAAAGTATATGTGAGTACCCTCGTGTACTTCAAGTATAGACGGACATTGCGCAGAAGGATTCCTTAACCCCTCTGACGTAGCAACTTCGTTCCAATCAACATCGTGAGCAATAGAGGCTTCCATGGTGTGTTGAGGAAATGACGAGTTCAGAGTAGATGGGACTCTTATATCAGCATCATCTTCCTTTTGAGAGGAAGAAGATGGGTGATTGGATTCCTCGGATGAGTGTGATCCAGAATCTTGAAAATGGCGCTTCTGGATTGGCTAGGTTGGGTTCAGGGTTCGGATGGAGCTTCAATCCTTTTTCAATAGGTCATCGTGCTTTATCATAGTCCTATGTTGTGTGGCTGCTCGGGATGGCTCAGCTGTTGTCGCACATTTGTGTCACTCTGGACATCTTTAGTTCTCACATATTTTGTTTTCTCTAGATGGGTAGAAGCGCTCTCGGATTCATTCACTTGATTCTTTTCAAGCTCATTCTCACTTGACCCCTCACTACTTATTCTGGATACTAAGTACTTCGGGGTAGCTGATCATGTGCTGAGACCAGTGTAGAGTTAGGTGTAGAGAGGTGCTAGGGATGATAGAGAGCATATACCTGTAAAATGGTCGTTCGTGTGGATAGCCTTCTTTGTGAATAGTTGGACGGTGTCTTTTCATGATGTGGAATGGACAGAGTGGTGCTTCACATGGAATGCTATACTAGGTAAGTGCTTCTCTGAGAAGGAGTGAGGTAAACCTTGGGAACATCAAAGCTGTGAGTTTCTTCCCTTTCTCTTGTGATTTGACCTTAGTGAGTACAGAAGCCTTGATCTCTCTGTAAATCAGTTCAACATAGTCAAGGTTGAGGTTGAAGAACATACCATACATTATTGTAATGATATCGGTAATGGCTTCGTCCATAGAGCCAGTTTTTCAGGTTAGCCCCTTGTTTAAGATTGAAACCAATACGTTCCAGATTGGGGGTAGAAACTGTCTTTTGAACTCAGAAACCTAGAAATGGGTTGATTGTATCATAAGTATTTCAAGAAATCCACCAGGACATCGGTTGTAGGGTTTGGCACGAAGTCATCTATTTGAAGTTCTTCTTTAGAGGAGATGAAAAAGACTGTAGAAATTCTGTCTCTAGTGATCTTCACAGTTCATTCCAACTTTGTATTTGGGACATCAAAGCTTCCTAGTAGTTTGGTTCCATCTTCACTCAGTTCACATGATTGCCAAGATTCTTGCACGAACTACACAGGTACTTGGTTATCAATGAGTTCTAGAGCCGGTTGTAGTGCGTGATTATTCAGGAATTCGATCATGATGGCAAATTCTGCTTCGTAGTTGCGAGTGTCAAGGGATATGTGAAAATTGTTGCTCTTGATTGGGAACAATGGGTTGGCTTTCAGCACCGGAGGATTGGAGGTGAGAATCAGCATTTGCATTTCCAGCATTCACGAGTTGAGAATCCATGGTTTGCAATTAGGGTTTTTTTTTTGAAATTTCAATTGCAGGCACAGAGTTGGGGAAAAATATTTAGCACAACGAAATTCAAAAGCAGGGATGGTGAAAAAGTGAAAATGGAGAGTAAAGTCAATTTAAATAATAGAACGTGGAAAAGTAATCGAGTGCGTGGGATAACGCAACGCCTCCAAATGACATGGGTTTGAAAACGGTTCAGTTTTTGGGACATAGGGTGATGACACGTGTAAAGGTGTCGGGAAGAAAAATCGTCATCAAAAGGATAAGATTTAGAAACATGAAGGTCACGTTGATGTTTCACCTGCGGTAAGCACGATGAAAAAACACACAAGTGTAAATCCTTATCAGGAGAAATTTTGTGCAAACTCAATCTCTGGAACTTGTAGTTCATAAGGTAGCATAAAAAAATCAATCTTTCTGGTTATATAAAACAATTTGGGGCCAAAAGAAAGTTTTGGAATCTAACTTGAAGTAATGGTGCAAAACTTCCTAGATTTCAGAAGAATCGGACAGACATGCCAGAAACTCTGTATTGTCTTTGTGAAAAGACAGAATACAAAGATAGTGGATAAGCTGTCTGAGTCTTTGAAATGGATACAGAAGATTCTTATACACATACTAGAAGCTCTGTATGGTCTTTGTCAAAAATGGTTCGCAGAAGTTGCGGATAGACATACCAGAAGCTCTGTATAGTTTTTGAGAAAAGACAAAGTACAAAAGTAATGGATGACATATTTGAACTTATTAAAATGGTTAGCAGAAGATTCGGATAAACATACAAGAATCTTTGTATAGTCTTTAGGAAAAGATAATATACGAAAGTAGTGGATGAGATATTTGAATTTTTTTCTGTTGAATCATTGACTTGCCATTTCTCGTCAAGGTAGCAATAAATTGCTCCCCCTTGAATTATGCATATAATCATCTGCTCCCCCTCAAACTGTGCTTGGATCAATTTATCATAAGGATAGTATATAAAGTTTGCGATGCAGAGGCACAATATAGTATATACAGAAGCTTCTGCATCCGCTATGTGAAAAACGATGATACAAAAGAAGTGTAAAAACAAAAGATAAGGGTAAGACATGCTCTTGAAGATGGTTCAGAGGCACTGTATTGTATGTATATATACATATATATATATATATATAGAGAGAGAGAGAGAGGCTCTGAGTTACTTGTTGCATATTGAGCATGCCCAACTTGCTGATTAAGAAAGAGAATCTCTTCTCATCTAAACCTTTAGTGAATAAGTCAGCAAGTTGGAAATCAGTAGAGACAAAGTACATTTCAATTGTACCTTTTTCTACATGATCCTTGATAAAATGATACCTGACATCAATGTGCTAGGTTTTGGAGTGCTAGACTGGATTTTCAGTAATGGTGATTGCCATTTCTGAGTCACAAAGAATGGGGATTTTGTCATACAGAAGACCATAGTCTCTGAGCTGGGTTTTCATCCAGAGGATTTGTGAACAACAATTTGTGAGCAACATACTCTGCTTCTGTTGTAGAAGTTGATACACAGTTCTGCTTCTTGGATGTCCAACTAATTAGCTTGATTCCAAGTAATTGACAACTTCCAGAAATGCTCTTTCTATCTAACTTGCATCCTGCATGATCAGAATCAGTATATGCAATCAAATCAAAGTCAGAGTTCCTTTAAGGTATCTAAAGATTCTCTTAACTGAAGCCAGATGAGATTCCTTAGGATTGGCTTGATATCTAGCACTGAGAAATGTGGCAAACAAGATGTCTGGCCTACTAACAGTAAAATACAGAAGTGACCCAATCATCCCTCTGTAGTTCTTGACATCAACTGATTTTCCAGATGGATCATAATCAAGTTTAGTGATGGGGGAGATTGGTGTTTTCATTGTTGTGGAATTGTGACGTTTGTATTTCTTTAAGATATCAGAAACAAACTTGGCTTGATTAATAAAAATTCCGGAGGTAGTCTGTTTTAATTGAAGTCCTAGAAAGAATGTTAATACTCCCATCATGCTCATTTCAAACTCACTTTCCATCAACTTTGAAAAACTATCACATTTTGCTAGGTTTGTAGAGCCAAATGTTATGTCATCCACATAAATCTGGACCAGTGTTAACTCACCTTTGCACCTCTTGATGAACAGAGTTGTATCAATTTTACCTTTCTCATAGTTGTGCTTGATCTGAAACTTTAAAAGTCTATCATACCATGCATGCGGAGCTTGTTTCAACCCATACAGAGCTTTATCTAAGAAATAGACATAGTCTGGATGAGCTGAACTCTCAAAACTAGGAGGTTGTTGCATATATACTTCTTCATTGAGCTTGCCATTTAGAAAGGCAGACTTGACGTCCATCTGATATACACTGAAATCTTTGTAGGCAGAGAAAGCCAGAAACAATCTAATTGCTTCTAGCCTTGCTACTAGACTTGCGTTTAAGTTCGAGGGTGCAGAGACGATGGCTTCTGAATCTCATAATTTGGTCTGTATGGTCAAATGAAATAGTAGGAGAACCCAGAAGGACCAGAAATGTTTATACCTGAAGTTCGAAGTTCTTCTGCGGTTCTGACCAGAACATCTCTGTTTGCACTCTCAGAGACTGGTTCATCTCCAAAGTGGTCCTCAAAAAGTAAATTTAGTTCTGACTCTCTGGACTTGGATAGATAGTCAGAAGTGACCTTTTTTAGCTTAAGTTCTGAGTTGGAAAACTCAGAAGTTAGTTGGGATTGATCATCAAAGTTGACATTGACGCTTTCCATGACTGTCTTGGTTCGAAGATTGTATACTCTGTATTCTTTAGACGTTAGTGAATAACTAAGAAATTGGCCTCTTCAGACTTCTTTTCGAACTTACCAAGCTTATCTGGATCATTTAGGATGAAGCATTTGCAACCAAAGACTTTTAAGAACTTTATGTTAGGTTTTCTTTCGGTTATTACTTCATAGGGAGTTTTGAGATGTAACTTGACCACTATGGATTTATTTTGTGTAAAGCAGGCAGTAGACACAACCTCAGCCTAGAAGTGAGTGGGAAGTCTAGAAGCAACAAGCATTGTTCTTGCATCTTCAACTAGAGTTCTGTTTCTTCTTTCCACAACACCATTTTGTTGAGGGGTTCTTGCATCTAAGAGGTTTTGAGAGATTCCTTCTTTGTTCATGTATTCTTTGTAATAACCGGGTTTGAAATAAATATTGTTGTCAAGTATAGGGGGGATTTTGTGTATAGGTTTGAAGTTGGGTGAACTTTGCAAATTTGAAATTCTTATCCACCCACCTCTTTTACTTGTTCACCAAGTTGTTTTCATATATATACATATCTTTATTCTCTTGATGTTGGAATAAAGAAGTATAAAAAAAAGAATTATGGTCCATGTGGAGTTACCGTGAAGATAGAGAGAGATAAAAAAGAAGTAGAAAGAACAAGTTGTAGCCCCAATGTGGCATCTTAATTGTATAAATTGTCCTGAAGGAGACCTAACTTGTAGCCCCAATGTGGCATCTTAATTGTATAAATTGCAGTATTTGTTATTTGAGAATACGAGTTGTCATAGTTGATATTAGAGCCTGAGTTTAAGGGATTTAGGTATTCAGATTAATACCAAGACTTAAAATAGAGAGTTTTATTGCATGATAAGGTGTCCTTGTCATATTTAGAAACCGTGGGATATTAAATATAATGGGTTGAACGAACGACATGTAAGCTAAATTCAAATTACATCAGGCCAATGTAACCATGAATTTACAAGTACGTGTTAGTACTTGAAAACTTTGTAATATGTTTGGGGCAGGTTATTCTCGTGAATCTGTGAGGGTTATTTCCGTTAGTTCAAGTAGGATGTGTTTGTTGCTTGAAATTATTATGGAAAGATGTGACCATCAGGAATTGGTAAACTTTGGGTTGATTTGGGATTTTTATTGGGGTACCTTCAAATTTCTGAAACTGAAACCATGTGTATCCTAAATTTATTAGGGGAAATTAAAGTGAAAGAATTAACGGTTATTTGGTTTGGCTATCAACTTCATTCATCACAATTTACTATCGATATCCAAAGGGATATGTTTACAAAGTGTTTTAGGGATTGTAAACTTTCGATTTATTATTGTGAAAGGAATATAGTGAAAGTTATTCGGTGGTTGAGGGAAACAAAAATAACTTTGATACTAGTAATTGGTTAAATAAATTCGGAGTCATTTCGGTATGGCTATACAAAAATCAGATGGAATGTTTCGATGGAATACTGGGATGTCTTTCATAGGTTCGGTTATTCACAACGGGATGTCGTGGGAATATTTTATGACTGAGTTTTAAATACCATTTTTATCTGGTAATGTGATCTAGATCCAAATTCTTGTTGTATATGTGAGAAGTTTGGAAACTGATTAGTATAATTCAAATGGGCAAGCATATCAAACCACTACGATAAAGATTGGAGAGACATCGAATGTGGTGACAGGTACACTTCAGTATGTTCAGTATGAGTTAAAATGTTATTTGATTATGGTACAGACGATTCAAAAGTTCGGATTGGACTTTTGTATTTGCTACCTATCCTTTGTGTCGATTAATGTTTATAATTGATTTTGGAGGTCTGATACCATTTTGGATGAAGTTATTAAAAGATTTCATTACAAGTTTAAATTTTGAGTTTTTACCGAGCATGAAATCTTTCTTTATATGTTTGAAAGTGTGTGAAACTTGAAAACCTTTTGGGTTAGAATTGAGTTTTATTAAGAATTTATGGAGAAATTAGATTCTTTGGGATTAATTTCTGATAGTTAAATATTTTGACTGGAGGTTTGAACTATTTTGGAAATTAAATTATGATTTCTCGTTGTTGTATTCCAAAAGAAAGTTTTCTAAATTGTATTCATGTATTTTGACGTTATCGGTAACGTTGGAGTAAAGTTTGATTGAGGGTTTTATAATTTTGATCGTCGAAGTTTCGAGTAAAACTTGATTTTTAAAAGGAGGTAAACTGTAATAACTTATTTGTTTTAATAAAAGACGGTCATGGGTCAATGTGTTTTGAAAATAGAAATTTGGTTACTCGATGTGATGAAGTATTAAAGGAAGTTCACAAGTTTGGTGTTTCCTTCCTTTGGATATTAATATGATGTACCGAGATGTTTGGCAATTTTAGTGTCGACTGAGGTGAGAACATGATAGTCGATATATTGAATCGAAAAGAAAAGAGTGGAATAATTGAAGGGTTGGTACCAGGATTCAAATGGTTACAAAATATCTTCAAGGAGTTGAAAAGATGTTAGACTACATCTATGATAGAAATGTAAGAGTGGCAGGTGCGGTTTCAGGGATCCTTATTTTCTTAGGGATGGATTTTTTTGTAATTCTCTAGGTTGTTAATTGGCGACCATGGCGGATATATAATTAGATCTTCGTTAGAAAATGACCTAGTTTCTTATAAAAGATCTCAGCTGGAGATATTATGTGGCTTCTTGTCATCTCAGACAAGGGTGGCAGTCATATCTTCGACTATAGTTCTTATAACATGGGGATGTTGAGTAATTTTGATACTTGGTCGACATATTATTGGTTTGATTGTCATTATGGTTGGAATGATTCTTCTTCAGCATTCCATTAAATCATGCTCTAGTGCAGAACACAATGACAGAACTCAATTGGATGGTTGTTATTCTTTTTCTGACTGATACACTACTCTATAGTAGTACTCATCTTCAGGTTTATTCTCTGAGGTTTTGGCAATTTCTTTAGCAATCAATATGCTTTTCAATAGCAAAATGGTCATTAATGGCAATGGTTTGCTTATTCAAACTGAATTGAAGTTTGTCAAGTTGAATGTTATTTGAATCAGTGAGGTATAATTTACATATGTTCTAAAGTCGTTAAGAAAGGTATTACACCCTATATTTCTTTATTTTGATTTACTTCCTGCACTTATTATTTGAACTATATGATATGGTTTATCAGTGTTGGAACCCAGATCCCTTTTATACTCGATTAATCAACAAATTATGCGTAAGATATATGAGCGGAAGCAAATTAATCTATAACTAAATACTAGAACATAAGCAATTCATCATAACAATAATATGAAGATCCAAAGAGATATGTATTGAATAACTTGATGAACGATTACAATATGTTGAATGATAAGCGTAATTCTCTCACTTGATCGACATTGAATACAGTGATAACTAACTCTATTTATACTATTGAAAATAGAAAGTCAACGAGCTAGCCTATCACTGAGTGACACGTCACCTGTACTTCTAACAGAATTTGTTACGCACGGAAGGTGTGACTTGCCACGCCATTAGAAGCACGTGTGGTATGACAGTTGAAATCCAGAGGGTCATCAAACCTCTAGGCGCTTCTGGACATCTTTGATCAGAAGATAAACTTCTGGATTCTATCATCTGTTGTTCAGGACTTGCACCATTCTGGTCCATACTATCATAATATGATTTCTAACAATCTTCCCCTAAGTATGAAACCAAAATAATAAATTACAGTACAAGAAAACAAAAGTTCATTTCATGTAAAATACAAATACAAAACAATTTACAAAGGATAAATCAGAAAGGATAAAATTGATTTGTTAATTCTCTCATCTTTATGACTTCATTGAGACGCTTCTCAATCCTTTCATCTGCAATTCTGATCTTTAATTCTTTGGTTATGTCATCCTTCTGAATAGGTACCAGTCCTTTAATGAGCTCAACAATTTCCTCAGAGTATTTGAATGCTTCTTTGACTCTGAACAAACTTCTTCTGTTTGGTCTTCTGAAGGCAACCCCTTCTTCTGGTTCAAGAATGATGTGACCGGGTTGAAGGTGCTCAACGCCTTCAAAGTCTTCATTTAGGGCAGGAATGCTTAGAATAGTCACTTGATATTCAAAGTCGGTTTGAAAATCCACCTGCATTCTTTATTTCATGAAGGCTTCCATACATGATAGGATTCTGAAGAAAGCTACTTTATCTTGACTTTCTTCGAGAGAGCTCATATTCTTCTTCATTAATCTTCCCAGAGGAATTATATCAGAAGGATTTATGGAGGAGCAAATCATTGTCGCAGAAATAGGAGGTTTGATTATCTGTTCTCTCTATCTGATAGATGGTATATACTATTTTAGTATTTTCAAACTTTAAGTGCTTGACTCCAGTTATTCTTCTGATAGGAGAGCTTGTGAAAGCTTCTTTTCTCTGTTGTCTATGGCACATGAACTTTGATTTGACTTCATCACTTCCTGTATAGTTGTTGGCAAAGTTGGGAAGAATCAGATCCACTTTCTTTTCTGTGACGGCATATAGGCATCTTTGCACTGTCCCTCTTGTGGTAGAAATTTGAGATGGTGCAACCCTACTTAGTTGCTCTGGATCCATCTGTCTCTTGCCTACTATCTTTTTCAACCTTTTCTCTGATTCAGTAGGAACCTTGTCATATTCATTGGCTTGGACCTCTGGATTTGGTTTGTCAGGTTTGGATTGATCTTTGATTGAATCAGAGACAGGGGTTTCAGACATAGGGACAGGGATTTTAGATCTTGAGCTCTGATCTTTGAGATTTGTTGAAGGTTGTGCTTTAGAGGGGTTGACAAAGGATGAAGTAGATTCTTTGGGTCTTGCACTGGTAGATGTGGGCTTTGTCGTTTGAGCTTTAGGTTGTTGGCTGGGTTTCTGTGCATGAGTTTCTAGCTTTCTATTGTTCTATTGAAGTTCGAGTATAAACTTGGCCAGACTTGGATCTGTGGGAAGCGTACCAGAGCTAACGACAGGGGTGTAGGATTAGCAGCTTGTTTGGTTGAAGTTGTTGGCGGAGCAGAGGCTTGCTCTTTGGTTGTTGTGGCTTGGGCACTTTGAGAAGCTTCAAATTTCTCAATCTTTATCTTTTTGGCAATATTCTCCCCCTTCTAAGAATCAGGATCCTGATCCTCAGACCTTTTCCTCTTTAGTTCAGCCTTCTTGTAGGCCCTGGCTTCTTTAGCCTTCTTCTTCGATTCAATATCTGTAGAGATTGAACTTACAATGGAAGTTAATTTGGATACAGATGTATCCAGAGTTGATACCTTCTGGCTAATTCAGAGGAGGAGTTGGTGTTGATTTTGGACACTGTTGGAACCCAAATCCCTTTCTGAGAATAAATCAATAGATCGTATAACAAAATATGAGCGGAATAAATGTCGATCTATGATTGATAATAAGCAGCAATTCAATAATGATAAACAGTAAGAACAGATTTGAAGAACAATCAGGAAATCGTATTAATAACCTTGAGCTTGATTACAATACGTATGAATGAACAACGTGATTTTTCTCTCCAAGATCAACTATCACAGTGAAGAATGAATCTATTTATACTATTACAAAGTGAAAGTCAACGATCTAGCCTATCAGAAATTGACACGTCAGCTATACTGGATAACAGAATCTGTTACGTATAAAGACGCACGGAAAGTGTGATCGCTACGTCATCACAAGCGCGTGTGACTTAACAATTTGAGTCCAGAGGTTCTTCAAGTCTCTGGGCGCCTCTAAAATGACTTAAGTCAGAAGATGAACTTCTGACTTAACTTCTGATTTTCGATGCTTGTGACATTATGGTTCATACTTTCCTCAGAGTGAAGTCTAACAATCTCTCCCTAAGTATGATGTCCAGAATGTGGAAATAGTAACTTCGTTCAAGTACTTTCAAATCTGTTGCTGTTTACTTAGACAATTTCAAATATATTGATGTTTCCTTAGACAATTTCAAGTCTTTAAATCCACACCACCTCCGAATTTCTTTTTCCATTCGTTATAACGCTCTTTGGCAAGTGCTTCAACAGAAGCGATGTACACAGCACGCATGATGCTATCAAAACCTTTCTGATGGTTCCGTAAAATTGCAAATTCTGCGTATATAGTCTTCTTGCTTGCAGTTGGTGCAGCATCAAACACTTTGTCGACAGTGATTGAATTCTTGATAAAGAGCTTCGTATAAGTGTTTGGATTCTTGATAAAGGGCTTCGTATAAGTGTTCCAATTCTTGATAGAGGGCTTCGTGTATTTCATCAGAAGGGAGCATTAGAATGAGAAATGACAATCTTATGAAACAGGTCAGTGATTTCCATGACCTTTAAGATTGTGTCGAGTTTCTGATCCATCCTTTTTACCTATGTCTCTGTCTCTTCTACTTTTGCTTCTGTCATCAGTCTGGAGAGATGCATAACTCTTGATAATTTCCACAACTCTTGTAGAGTACTTGTGAGCCTTTGAGATCCTGAAAAAACTTCTTCTGGATGGTCTTTTAAACACAATGCCATCTTCAGGTTCTGTCAACACTTCTCCAGCAGTTAGATGATTGAGGCCCTCTCTGTCTTCGTTGGGAGCAGAGATGCTTAAGTTTACTACCTTGTGATCTAGGCCCGTTTGGATGTCTACCTGTCTTCTATACTTGATGAAGGCTTTCATGCATTCAATGATACGAAGGAAGGCAACTTTTTTATGATTATCAGTCCTTCGATTCATTTTATTTTTCATATATCTTTCCAGAGGTATGAGATCAGAAGGATTTCGATAACAGATCATTATCACAGAAGTAGTACGTGTTGTTGTCTTCTTAGATCACTTCATAGATTGTGTACATAATCTCTGTGTTTTCAAATTTGACATGCTTGATTCCAGAGATATTTTTAATTGACACTATTGAATAAGTCTCTTTCCTTACTTTCCTGTGACTCATGAATCTGTTTTTTACTTCATCGCTTACATTATTATCATTGGCAAAGTTAGGAAGCATTAAGAATATTTTCTGATCTGTGGGTGCATATATGTGGCTATTCTTAATTTCCAAAGTTGGAAGTTCATCAAATCTCCACAATTTATCTTTCTTTTCTTTGATCTCTGCCTTTCTTTTGTTTGACGTCTCTCTCTTGGCCTTTTCAATTTCAGCATTAGCTTTATCAGCTTCAGCTTTAGCTTTATCAGCTTCAGCCTTAGCTTTATCAGCTTTAGCCTTGGCTTTATCTTCTTCAGCTTCTTGAACATTTGGTTGTTCAGGGACAGAGTCAGGGGGTTTTGGATATGGATTTTGGGGTGCTGAGAATTCTCTGGTTCTAGCACAGGAGGGAATTGATTGATATTTCTGAGGTTGGGGAGATTTGATGGTTGTTCTTTTGGAGGTTGGGGGGAGTTAGATGGCTGTGATTGTGAGGGATGAGGTTGTGGCTTGCCCAAAAGCTCAAGAATGAACTTGGCCATATCTGGATCTTTGGGGAGTGGGCCAGAGTTTACGGCTAATGGTTTTGGTGTAAGGGGAGTTTGTTCAGATGGTGGTGGTTCAGAAGGTGGAACATCAGGAGCTTTACCTTTATCCTGAGGCTTAATCGTTTCAGCGTCATCCTTTTTTGCCTTTTTGGATGTATTCTACCCCTTCTGAGAATCAGGATCCTGATCCTCAGACTTCTTTTGCTTCAACTCTGCCTTTTTGCATGCTCTGGCCTCTTTGGCTTTCTTCTTTTCTTCATAAGCTGCAGACAGAGAACTGACCAGAGATGATAAAATTGAAACAGAGGTTTCTAAGGTTGATACCTTCTGATCCAAATTTGTGGAATTAGAATTGGCTTTAGAGACATATTTGGCAGTCAAAGCATTGAACCTGTCCATCATAGCTTTCTGGAAAATGGCCATATCTGATTTACGAACCAAGGATGATGTGGAGGTAGAAGCTTCTGATGGGATCACAGCATCAATGAGTTTCTTGATGTCAGCAAAAAAAGACCCATATTCATTTGCAGAGATTGTAACCTCTGGAGCTGGAATATCATTGGGAATGTGAAAGATTGCCTCTGCATTTTCCTTGATTCCTGCGTCTAGTTTACTAAAGTAATCAGAGGCAGAGTGTTTCTGAGACTCGACATTATTAGAGATTAACTTCTGGATAGCTTACAGAGCCTGATTCTAAGCAAGTTGAGCATTCTTGATATCATTGATAGTTGTTTGGTGGGACTCAAGGGAGAGTTTTAGATTCTCCATAGATCTCTGAATTTTATCACCAAATGCCTGGAACGCTGCATTGGTAACAAATTCAGAAGAGGTAACCAGTGCATCCCTAACACATGGGGCCCCTTGTCTCTCGCGTCTAGAGAGGCCCTCGTTCACGCCTGTTTTGACGTTGAGCGTGGAGGGACTTCCAACTTGTCTTCGAGGGCTATCAATGATAGGCACCTCTTTGGTTGATCTGATTCGTTCAGCTGTGTCCCGCTCATCAGAGGATGGGGAGTTGAACACAATGTGCTTACCTTTTGGGAGGAGAAAACTCCGGTAAGTGGTGCATCCTGATGCTGTAACCCCTCTAATGGGATTTCTTCAGCTTCTACACTAGCAGAGGGTATGGACGTACCTTTTGCGTTCCCTAAGGCTTCGTTGGTCATGGAGACATCAACGAAATGTGTAGGTACTGGCGAGTTCTGGGGCGATAGAACTCTTATATTTTCAGCACCAGCCTGTTGAGAGGGTGATGAGGATGATGTGGTTTCCCCGGCAGTGCTTGATTCAGAGGATTGAAAAATATCCTCTTATTGGTTGGTTTCAGGGTGGTTTGGACTGGGCTGTTCTGTTTCAATGAGAGTAGATGTGTTGGCATCTACCTCAGCAGTTGTGGTTGCCCTTGTTGGACTCGGTGAGATTCGCTCATATGTGTCTCTATGGACATCTTCTGTTGCTTCTTGCATTAACCTATCGGGATGGGCAGAATCACTCAGTTGTTCACTCCCATTCTTTTCAGACTCATTCTCACTTGACCCCTCACCACCTACATTTGGGTCTAAATGCTCTGGGGTAGGTATTCTCGGTTCTGAGGATACCAAAGAGCGTCTATAAGAAATAAGATTGAGAGAGGTTTGAGGAATAAGGTTAAGCATGTACCTGGATAGTTCTCTTGGAGCAGAGTAGCCACGTCTGTCAATGGTGGGTTTGTGAGATCCCATTGTGGCTATCTTGTAGAACGGTTGAAGGAAAGGTGCTTTCAGAGCATCTATTACAGGATAAGTGAAAAGAGAGAGGAATCTTGGAAACATCAATGCTGAAAGAGGTTTACCCTGGTTCTGATGGGAAACTTTGGTGTGAACAGCAACCTTCATTTCTTGAAAAATTAAACTGGCATAATCCAAAGGTTTGTTGAAATACATTCCATACATGATTGTAAGGATGTTCTTGCTAGCTTGGTCTTGAGAGCCTATTTTGCAGGTTATGCTCTTGTTGGGAATAGAGATAAGTACATTCCACATAGGAGGAAGGTGCTTCCTTTTGAATTCAGACAGCTTGGTAAGTGGTTCATTGTATCCCAAGAACTTTATGAATGCCAGCAGAGCTTCAGGTGTAGGATTATGTTCCAGATCTGGATTTGGTACTTTTTGGCCATCGACTTCAATAACGGGCAGGGGCAAATGAAAGTACTTGGCAATTTTCCTCTTTGTGATGGGAATTTGGACGGCGTTTTCAGGTTCGGTAGGATGGCTGAAATTTCTTATAAGGGTTTCTTCACTCTCAACAAACAGTGATTGCAAGACCTCTTAAACATAGATTTCAGGCACGTTAGGGTTAGTTAGGGTTAGGGTTCGGTTCAGTGAATGATTTTGCAGGAACTCGATCATTACCTTATACTCTTCTTGATACGTATTTCGATCAAGAAGAACTTGCACATTGTTAGCTTTCAGTGGTAGCTTGACGATTGGAGCACTTTCTGCCGTTGAATCGATCAACCGTCCTTCTTCTTCTTGCACATTTACGTTTGCAGTAGGGATTTCCATTGGAGACTTTGGGATTTTTGAGAGCTTGAGAGTGATGAGCTTCTATTTTTGAGTTTTTATAATGAGAGAGGGATTGAACTCGAGTGATTTTAGGGATCGAGGGGTTTTGATTTTGGGAAAAGCAAACGGTTAATAGGTGCTGATGTGAGCAAGCAGGCGTGCCCTCATGCAGTTGAACGATTAATGACACGTAAGGATAACGTTTGCGTGTATTAATGATGTCAGGCGCGTGTATGGATGTGATGGGCCCCTGAAAGGTTTTTCGACCGCTAATAATGATAATCGGTAAGAAAATTAAAAAAAATTATCAATTAATCAACAAAAAATTGTGGATTAAAAGAATAATTTTTGTAATTATTGCTTCCTTTTAAATCAAATTAAAATCAGACATTTGGAGGATGTAAATCAGTTTTGTACCAAATGAAAGTTTTGAATTCTATGAATAGCATTTCTTAAGAAATTTAATAAAATAAGAAAATTCTAATTAACCTTGGAGGCAAGAGTTAAATTTAGAAGTAGCTTATTAGAATAAATTTAAGGAGAAATACATAACCAGAGAAAGGCTTGACGGTCATATAAAACATTTAGACCAAGATTTTTGTCATGAGAACGTCTTTTCAGAAGAATTTTTGTAGAATTTGAAATTTCTTATTAACCTTGGCGGCAAAAGTTATTCAGAAGTAAGAAATTCGCAAAAACTTTGAAGTAAAGAGGTTCAAAAGATAGCTAATATTTGTTAGATTTGTTTATCAAGTTTCTTCAGAAATAGCATTTGTCTGTGAACCAAAATGGCACAAGTCTGTGCTCCCCCTCAAAAACTCAGATATTGCATATGTCTGTGCTCCTTCTTGACGTTTGAGTATGTTGCCTCACCTTGGTTTTTATAATTGAGCTGCCCTTTCTGTCTATACTTGGATAAATCGTGAAAACAAATGTTCATTGAAGAACAGGGGTGTTCAGAGGCTTCGGAGCGCTTCTGAGTTATTCATTAGAAGTGATCAGAGGCTTCTGAGCGGTTATGATTTATGAAGTTAAATAAAAAATTTGATATATACACAACAAATGAATTTGACTTAATACTATGAAGACCATAGGTATTAAGGAAATTACATTTTTAGCATACCCAGCTTGCTGACCAGAAAATTGAATCGTTTTTCATCTAGAGATTTTGTAAAGATATCAACAAGTTGATAATTAGTGGAGACAAAATACATTTCAATTGTCCTCTTTTCCACATGATCCTTAATGAAATGATACCTTACATCAATGTGCTTGGTTTTTGAGTGCTGAACTAGATTCTCAGTGATTGCAATAGCACTTTCTGAGTCACATAGGATGGGTATCTTCTCGTACACCAGACCATAGTCCCTGAGTTGAGTTTTCATCCATAACTTGTGAACAACAACTAGCAGCAGCAACATATTCGGCTTCTGCTGTAGATGTCGAAACACAATTTTGTTTCTTGGATGTCCAACTTATTAGTCTGTTACCCAGAAGTTGACAGCTACCAGATGTGCTTTTTTTGTCTAACTTACATCCTGCATGATCAGAGTCAGTGTACGCAATCAAATCAAAACCAGAATTCTTTGGATACCAGAGACCTAGTGATGGAGTTCCTTTTAGGTATCTAAAAATTCTTTTTACAACAGCGAAATGAGATCCTTTTGGATTTGCTTGAAATCTCGCACAGAGACATGTGGCAAACATGATATCTGGTCAACTAGCAGTCAAGTATAGAAGTGATCTAATCATACCTCTATAGCTTGTAACATCAACTGATTTCCCTGAGGGATCAGGATCAAGTTTCATGCTAGGAGAGATAGGAGTTTTCATAGTGGTGGAATTTTGAAGTTTGAATTTCTTTAACATGTCAGAAACATACTTGGCTTGATTTATGAAAATGGCAAAGGTAGTTTGTTTGACTTGGAGTCCTAAGAAAAATGTTAATTCTCCCAACATACTCATTTCAAACTCTTTTTCCATCAGCTTTGAAAACAGATCAACTTCTGATTGATGAGTAGAGCCAAATATAATGTCATCCACATATATTTGAACTATGGTTAACATATCTTTTCCTCTTTTGATGAATAACGTCGTCTCGATCTTACCTTTCTCATAAGAATGACTGATCAGATATGCGGATAATCGTTCGTACCAGGCTCTTGGTGCTTGCTTTAATCCGTAGAGAGCTTTATCCAAAAGATAGACATATTCTGGGTGTCTAGCATCTTCAAATCCAGGAGGTTGTTCAACGTACACTTCTTCTTTGAGATTTCCATTCAAAAATGCACACTTAACATCCATCTGATATACTTTAAAGTTTTTGTATGCTGAGAACGCAAGAAAAAGTGTTATGGCTTCTAGTCTTACAATAGGAGAAAATGTCTCATCGTAGTCTATGCCTTCTTCTTGACAATACCCCTTGGCTACCAATCTTGCCTTGTTTCTGATCACAATACCATCTTTGTCCTTCTTGTTCCTAAATACCCACTTAGTACCTATAGGTATTTTGTCTTTAAGCAGAGGTACTAAGTTCCATACCTTGTTTCTGTCAAACTAAAGGAGTTCTTCTTGCATAGCTTCCACCCAACTAGGTTCTTGTAAAGCTTCATTAACTTTCTTTGGTTCGATCATGCTCAGAAAATTTACAAAGAAAGCTTCATTTGCAGTTGCAGATCTGGTTTTGACCCCTTCAGATGGACTTCCGATTATTAGATCTAGAGTGTGAGACTTTGTCCATCTTATCATCCTTGTTTGAGGTATCAGCTGAGCTTGAACCTCTGTCTCCGAAGATTAAGTAGTCTCATCAGATATTAGAGTAGGTTCTGGATCTGGGGAAGCACCTAGAATCTCCCCCTTAAATGAAGGTTCAGAGGGTATCTCTGGACATGCATTTGAAGATACTTGAGGTGCAGAGGTTTCCTTTGGACTTTCATTTGATGACACATGACCAGATAGAGATATGCCAGAGGCGTGAAGTACTTTAGGAATACTCAAGGGTGGAGTATTAGGTGGTTTTTCTGAAGGTGTTTCTTCTCCTAGAAAATCATCAAATTGAGCATCAATCTCGGATTCTCTGGAACCTGAAAGATAATCAGAGGTAACAGTATTAAGTTTGAGTTATGAATTGGAATATTCAGAAGTCAATTGTGTTTGATCATCAAAATTGATGTTTATGCTTTCCATTACAGTCTTAGTTCGTAAATTAAAGACTCTAAAAGCTCTTGAATTTAACGAATATCCCAAGAACTTTGCTTCATCAGATTTCTTGTCAAACTTGTCAAGTTTTTCTTTGTCATTCAAAATAAAACACCTGCAGCCAAAAATATGGAAAAATTTGACAGAGGGTTTTCTATTATTTATGAGATCATAAGAGGTTTTGAGATGCCTCTTGATTATGATAGATATATTCTGAGTGAAACATGTTGTGGCTACAGCTTCTTCCCAAAAACGGATAGGAAGTCCAGAAGCTGCAAGCATTGTTCTGGCTGCTTCCACTAGTGTTCTGTTTCTTCGTTCAACTACGCCGTTTTGCTGAGGAGTGCGTACAGCAGAGAAGTTTTGTGTAATTCCATTTTCCACAAAGTATTCTTCACGCTTGGCATTCTTTAATTCAGTTCCATTATCACTTCGTAGCTGCTGTATTTTCTGATGTAGAACAACTTATATTCTTGTCATCATATTCTGTAATACAATTGGCATTTCTGATTTTTGACGCACAAAAGCAAACCATGTATAACTGGAAAATTCATCTATTAGTAACAAGATATACTTTTTGCCAGACAGGCTCTGAATTGCAATGGGACCACAGAGGTCAACATGTAACAATTGCAGAGGTCTAGAGCAAGAATGGACAATTTTGGTTTTGTGAGTCGCTCGTTTTATTTTGCCCATTTCACATGCAGGACAGAGATGATCCTTCTGGAAGTGTACCTCTGGGAGGCCAACATCTCAAGATTGTCAAAGTTCAGGTGAGACATTTTATGGTGCCATAACCAAGCAATTTCACTCTTTTTGGAGATAAGACAGAGAGTTTCCTTACCATCTTTGAATGTGAAATTCATCATGTATAGATTACCTTTTCTGTCAGTTCTCCATAGTTCTTCACCTGCCTTAGAGAATAAGTAACAATACTTCTCATCAAATACAACAAGTATCTTAGAATTGCATAATTGACTTACGCTTAATAGGTTATGTTTTAAATCAAAGACATGCGCTACTTTGGATAAGGTAATATTATCTTCTTGTAGAGTTCCGTAGCCTTTTATTTGAACCTTTTCATTATCACCAAACGTTATTGCTCCTCCACTTTTATCTTTAAATTTGGAGAGTAAGTTTTTTATGCCAGTCATGTGCCTCGAGCATCCAGAGTCAAGATACCAGATATGCACACGTTGTTTCTGCAATCAGAATCAGAGAGATTTAGGTACCCATTTCATAATGGGTCCTTTAATGTTAGGTTTGAATGGCTGATTCTTTTTAACATGATCTTGAGTGGATTTATCAGAATTTATTGGTGTTCTCTTTTTATTTTCATTGTTCCTTTTGGTTTGATTTCTGAAGATGGAATACTTTTGATATTTAGAAGAGTAATCAGAGGGCCTTGAGAAAAATTGCTTAAGTTTAAGAATAAGGAGAAACATTCAGAGTTCTGAAACATAAAAGATTGCTTGAAATTTTCATTACTAGAATGATAATTACAATTTTCTTATGTCTGTCTATTCTAGCATCAGCAGTTCTATCCAACTTCTTATCTAGGCTAGGCTTATGCTTAGAAGTAAATGTGTTCTTCTGTTGAGGCATCCTCTGATGAGACTTCTCAGGAACCTTGGACTTTACTGAAACAGGAGTAGAAGAGTTAGAATTCCATTTTCCTTTTTGCTCATAAGTAAACTTCTGAGGTTTTGATTTCTGAGACTTTTGCTGAGTATTGGCTTTCTTTTTTAGACTCTCCTCCTTTTCGAGTTCAAGACAAGTTTTAGCTTTTAGACACATCCCAAGAAAGTCTGGATGAATAGACACCGCCTTTCTCTATCCTTTTGTAGGAACTGAGAGTATTGGTATCCCACTCGAATGTTTTTCAACATCGGGGCCAGAAGCTCTGATTTCCAGAGGTTCATTAGTATACAAGAAAGGAGCATCCACATTTTTAATTACTTCTGGAGCCTTTGAGCATTCTTGTGGCAAAAGATTTTCAAATGTCGAAATATATTTCTCTGAATTGTCAAAGAAATCATCATCATCTTGATCATCAGATTCCCAGGGATAAGTAATTAACTCAAAATCATCTTGGACTTCGGAAAGATTTAAGTCAACAAAAGAACAAGGAAAAATCTCTGGATGTTTTTCAATAGACTTTTGATCAATCATATGTTCACGTTTAAAGCACTCATCCAGAGTTGAGAGAATATCGTTTTGAAAGATAAGTCTTATCTCCTCTTCTGCTTGTATAGGTATGAATTCATCAGCTTCTGGATTCAGAGTTATATGAGTAATCGATCCAAACTTGAAAATATCACTTTTCTTTTGGACTAAATTTAGATCAACGTGAGTTGTTTTTCCAGAAGAGTACTTATCATTTTTGTACATGAGTTGTCTCACACGATGACCATTTTCATTTCTTGATTTTTTGAAGACAGATTGCTCATATAAGATCGGAAAAACAGGCTTTTGTTCTTTTCCTAAACAAAATACAGATTCCAGAGTAGACCGCTTTACACGTATAGGGATCCAAATCTTCAAAACCAAGTCCAGTTCTCCCTACTTGTGCATTTATTTTATCATGCACTTTCTGAGCATCCAGATATTTTTTGATCTGTAGCTCTTTGTTTTGAAGTTCAATGTGCAAAAATTCTCTTTCATTTAAAAAATAATTTTTGAGTGCTACAGAAATCAATCTGTCACTCTCTTTAGCTTTAATCTCTTTGTCTTTGCCTTCAATAAGTTTAACGAAGTCATATTTTCTCTTCTTTGAGTTTGGCTTCAGTATTTTTCAAAAGTTTGGATATCTTTTCCCTTTCAACGGAAATTTCCATCTTTTCTTCAATTAAAATATCCATTTCTCTTTTGTAAATCTCTCTCTCTCTCTTTGAACAGTAGCAAAAGTTTGTTCAAGAGTTTTTCTCAACTTCTTTTCTATAATAAGCTCCTGCTTAAGGTTTTCAAGATCATTTTTTAAAATCATGATGGTGTTTTCAAGGTTAGAGGATTCAGATAGAGTACAAACCGGAGTTTCAGAAGGTTGATCTTCTAATTCATCTGCCTTAGCCATTCCACAGAACATGGCTTCATCTTCGCTTGACTCATCATCTAGCCAGTTCTACTTTTCGTCATAGTGAGCTCTTTCAACAACATTATACTTGTATTTATTCTTGTAGTATGGCTTGTCTTTTTCCAGAGCACCTCTGCAGTCTTTGGAGTAGTGACCTGGCTTTCCGCATATGTAGCACACATCCTTTTTCTTTTTCATCTCTTCCTCTTTTTTCTCAGCTTCTGACTTTTCATCTTTCTGGATCTCTTGTCTTGGGGCATAAGATGGAGTGGGATGATCAAATCTCTTGTTTCCTTGAGAAGATCTATTACCAAACTTTTTGATAATTTGTTTGGTAAAAAGTGCTAATAACTTAGCAAAAGATTTAATGTCATCATCAGAATCAGAAGCATCTTCCATACTTGCTTCAGAGACGAATGCCTTACTCTTTCCTTTCTTCTCAGTTTCTTTACCCCTTCTGCCTGACCCTCTGGATTCAAAAATTAGGGCCAGAGGTCCACCAATTGACGTTTTCTTTTGAACAACTTCCTTCTCGTGAGCCTGAAGAGTGCCAAAGACATCGTGCAGAGACCACATTTCTAGATCTTGGTTGGCTTGAAGAGACATAGATATATTAGACCATTCTGAATTTAATCGTTTAAGAAATAGAACGTTATTGTCATTCATAGATCTTACTATATCACATCTTTTGCACAGATTAATCAAGGTGTTAAATCTATGAAAGGTCTGTTCCAGAGTCTCTTCTGGAATAGCGTGAAAACTGTTGTATTCATTCAAAGCTGATCCCACAACTCTTTAGCAGTTTCACACGTGTCTAGAGATTGGAAAATCTCATTTGGAATAGCCATAATTAGAAGACTCTTTGCCTTTTTGGCTATTTCCACTTTTGCCTTTTCTTCATCAGACCAATTTCCGCTTAGCTTTGGAATTTCATCCGTAGTTGCTATAGTAGGAATCCTTGGGATCGTGGTCATTGGTATAAATGGACCATTCACAATGGTAGGATAGAGTTCAACATCTAATCCTTCATAGAAATTGATCATTCGGATCTTCCATTGAGGATATTCATCTCGGATTAGAGTTGGAGGTTTGGTCAAGGATCCGGAGGTGTATATGGCGTTGATGTTTTGATTCGCCATTTTTTCAGACAATAGAAATTAAGAGAGTAATAGGTAAGGCGATTGAAATTTAGATCAATTAAATCTCAAATGATTTGAAACGAGACGATATTCTTACTGAATTTCAAATTTAATCCAAAATTACCACTGATTTAGAGAGAATTATATGAAATTAATAAAATCTCGAAAAATAGAGTATAATCGAGAACGATAGTTTCGAATTGAATAAACTGCAAATAGAACAGGGATTTCTCCAAACTAGGAGAGATCTAATAATCAATAGATTGATTATCTGGCTCTGATACCAATTGTTGGAACCCAGATCCTTTTCTAAGAATAAATCAACAAATCATATAACAAAATATGAGCGGAAGCAATGTCGATCTATGATTGATAATAAGCAGCAATTCAATAATAATAAACAGTAAGAACAGATTTGAAGAACAATCAGGAAATCGTATTAATAACCTTGAGCTTGATTACAATACGTATGAATGAACAACGTTATTTTTCTCTCCAAGATCGTCAACTATTACAGTGAAGAATAAATCTATTTATACTATTACAAAGTGAAAATCAACGATCTAGCCTATCAGGAATTGACACGTCATCTATATTGGATAACAGAATCGGTTACGTATAGAAACGCACGGAAAGTGTGATCGCCACATCATCACAAGCGCGTGTGACTTAACCGTTTGAGTCCAGAGGTTCTTCAAGTCTCTGGGCGCCTCTGAAACGACTTACGTCAGAAGATGAACTTCTTACTTAACTTCTGATCTTCGATGCTTGTGACATTTTGGTTCATACTTTCCTCAGAGTGAAGTCTAACAGACACGAACTTAGCATTTATTGCATTAAATTTGTCCAGCACTGCCTTCTGGAAAGCAGCTAAGTCCAATTGTTTGATAAGAGCAGAGGCACTAGAAGTTGAGGCTTCTGATGGAAAGACAGCTGCAATTAACTTCTGAATGTCAGCAACAAATGACCCATAGTCTGAGGCAGAGATGGTAACTTCTAGTGGAGGGATATCCTCTAGAATATGAAAGATGGCTTCTACATTAGCTTTGATTCCAGTATCCATCTGTTGAAGTGGTCTATGGCAGAAATCTGCTGAGCTTCTGTTGTATCGGTGATTAGCTTCTTGATATCTTCCAGAGCTTTAGAATGTACCTTTTGTGTGGTTTGAACTTGGCATATTAGGAAATTCTGAGTTGTAATCTCTGATTTGAGGTTGGATTCAGAGGTTTGAACGGTTTCTTTTAGATCCACCATAGATCTCTGAAGTTGATCAACAAATGCCTTGAACGTTGTATTTGTGACAAAGTCAGAAGTGGTAACCGGTGTATCTCCAACACATGGAGCCCCTTGTCTCTCGCGTTCAAAGAGGCCCTTGTTAACATCTGTTTGGACGTTGAGCATGGAGGGACTTCCATCCTGTCTTCGAGGGCTCCTAAGAAGCACCTCTTCGGATGTTCTGGCGTTATTGACTTTATCTCCGGCATCAGAGGGTGGAGAGTCAATAAACGTGTGCGTACCTGGTTGGACTCGGCGAGATTCGCTCATATGTGTCTCTATGGGCATCTTCTTCACTCTCTCTTAATAGTCTCTCAGCATGGTTAGAAACGCTCGGTTGTTCTCTCGAATTATATTCATTCACAGTCTCATTCGACCCCTCACCAACTAGTCTGGCTTCTAAGATCTCTGGGGTAGGTATCCTTTGTTCTGAGAATACCAGAGAGCTTCTATAAGAGTTTAGAATTGGAGAGGTTGGAGGTATTAGATCAAGCATGTACCTAGATAGTTCTCTCTGAGTGGGATAGCTGGTCGTGTCGATGGTGGGTTTGTGAGAGTTCATCGTGGAGATTTTGCAAAATAGATGAACCGATGGAACTTTCAAACGAGAGATCGCTGGATAGATGAACAGAGCCAGATATTGAGGGAACATTAGGGCTGGAAGAGCTTTGCCGTGTGACTGGTGAATGAACTTCAGATTGACCGCTGCATACATCTCTTGGAATATTAAACTTGCGTAGTCCAGAAGTCTGTTGAAAAACATCCCATACATCATGGTCAGGATGTTAGTGCTCGCTTGATCCAGAGAACCAATGTTACAAGTTAAGCTTTTGTTGAGGATCGAGACCAGAACATTCCACATATGTGGCAACTTCTTCCTTTTGAAATCTGATATTCTATTGATGTTTTCGTTGTAACCTAAAAAGCGCAGAAACTCCGGCAGATGGTCAGATGAGGGATTCGGAGAAAGAGCACGATTAGGAACATTTTGACTTTCAACTTCGATGACGGAGGGTTGTAGATGAAAATATCGTGTTATTTTCTTCTTGGTGATCGGTACTTCGACCGCTCGTTCATCATCATTTGGGTAGTTGAAACTTCCAGTAAGAGTCTCCTCATCCTGCATATACATCGTTTGCCACAGTTCTTTGAATGTATATTTCAGGTACATTTGGGTTTGTGAAGGTTAGGGCTCGGTTTAAAGAGTGGTTTTGGAGAAATTCGATCATCACTCGATAATCTTTGATGTATGTATTTGGATCAAGTAAAACCTGCACATTGGTTGGTTTCAGGGGTAACTTAACGATTGGGGCACTTTTAGCTATGGAATCGATCACTCGTTCTTCTTCATCTTGTACATTCAGATTTTCATCTGGATTGGCCATTTGCGAATTTGGGGGTTTTTGGATTTGAATTTGCAGGTTTGCAAATTTTTGTAAAAATGTAGTGCATAGGGGAAATCGAGACATTGAAGATGGTGAAAAATGGAAATGAAAATTTTCTCCAGTTTATATAGTGGGAATTGAAAGATTGAACTCAAGGGGTTTTGAATATGAAGGGTTTATCTGACTTGGGATGAGAAACAGTTTCTTAATGCTGACGTCAGATTGTAGGTGTGCAATCATGCAATTCGTCCATTTATGACACGTGGAGGAAGTTTCAGGGTAAGCGACGTGTGGCTGATGGAATGGGTTAATCAAGGGTTTTCTCGTTGGTTTTGGACGAGATGTAGTTCCGCTTTAGTTATTTTGAATATTCCCTCCAAATAATAAATAAAAGACAATCAATTAATCAACAAAAATTGTGGATTAAAGGAAAGATTTTATAAATTATTTGGGTAATATTAAAATATTTAAAATCAGTCAATTGGTCAAATAAAACGTTCTGAGACCAAAAGAAAGTTTTGTGTCATATGAATAATGTTTTAGAAGAATTTTTGTTGAATTAGAGATTTCCAAATAACCTTGATGGCAAAAGTTAGTCCAAAAGTAGCTAATTCGCAAAAATTTCAAGGAAAAAATTATCCAGAAGACAGCTAACATATCTCAGAATATAGTTAGACTTTGAAAGAAAAATGAATTCTCCCCCTTGAATAATGTGTGATTATGTGCTCCCCCTAGAATTTTGCATTTAATGCTCCCCCTTGACATGTGCTTGGATCATAAGATGTAAGAGCAACAAGTATCCTTATGACTGACAGAAGCACCCAGAGACCTCTGCACTGTTCTGGTTTATTGAAAATTCTAAAACTGACTAAGTAAAAGTAAAATAAAAGACATGCTAAATAAGTAGTTATTCAAAAACTTATAAGATACTTATAGGCTTTGTATAAATTACATGTTTAGCATGCCCAACTTGCTGATTAGAAATTAAATCTTTTCTCATCCAGAGCTTTGGTGAACAAGTCAGCAAGTTGGTAATCAGTGGAAACAAAATACATCTCAATTGTCCTTTCTCCACATGATCCTTTATAAAGTGATACCTGACATCAATGTTATTGGTCTTAGAATGCTGAATCGGATTTCCAGTGACTGCAATTGTACTCTCTGAATCACATAGGATGGGAATTTTGTCATACGCTAGACCGTAATCTCTGAGTTGGGTCTTCATCCACTTCTTGTCAAACTTCCCAAGCTTATCTCGATCATTCAAAATAAAGCACCTGCAGCCAAAAATGTGAAAAAATTCAACTGAGGGTACTTTGTTATTTATCAGTTCATAAGAAGTTTTGAAATGCCTCTTGACTATAATAGATCGATTTTGAGTAAAGCACGTCGCTGATACAGCTTCAGCCCATAAGTTAGTGGGTAGTCCAGAAGTTGCAAGCATTGTTCTTGCTGCTTCGACTAAAGTGCGACTGCTTCTCTCTACCACACCATTTTTTTGCAGAGTACGTACAACAGAGAAGTTTTGAGTGATTCCTTCATTTGCAATATATTCATCAAGCTTGACATTTTTGAATTCAGTGTCATTGTAACTTCTGAGTTGTAGTATCTTCTTTTGCAGAAGTACCTATATCCTCGTCATCATGTTCCTCAATACTATTGGAACTTCTGACTTTTGGCGCACAAAAGCAAGCCATGTGTACCTAAAAATATTCATCTATTAGCACAAGTATGTACTTTTTACCATAAAGGTTCTGAATTGCTCTGGGACCACAGAGGTCAACGTGAAGCATTTGCAGAGGCCTTGTACACGAATGATCATTCTTTGTTTTATGGGAAGCTCTTTTAATTTTTCTCATCTCACAAGCTGGGCAGAGATGATCCTTTTGGAAGTGTACCTCTGGGAGGCCTCTTACTAGGTTATGTTTTACATGCAGTTCAAGATTTTGAAAATTTAAGTGTCAAAATTTATGATGCCAGAACCAAGCTACTTCACTCTTCTTTATGACAAGATGGAGGGTTTCTGTACCATCCTTAGAAGTGAAATTCATCATGTATAAGTTACCTATTCTGTCAGCTCTCCATAATTCTTCACCTGCTTTAGAAAATAAGCAACAATGTTTTTCATCGAATACCACTAACATTTTAGAATCATAGAGTTGACTTACACTCAAAAGATTATGCTTCAATCCAGAAACATGAGCTACTTTGGATAAGGTAACATTACCTTCTTGAAGAGTACCGTAGCCTTTTATTTGACCCTTATCATCGTCACCAAATGTTACTGCTCCTCCAGTTTTATCTTTGAATTTAGAGAGTAAGTTTTTCGTTTTAGTCATGTGCCTCGAGCATCCAGAGTCAAGATACCAGATGTGCACACACTGTGTCTACAATCAGAATCAGAGAGATTTAGGTACTCATTTCATAATGGGTCCTTTGATGTTAGGTTTGTACTTCTGGTTAGATTTTTCTTTATGAACAGAAGAATTTTCAGGTTTTCCAGAGGCTCCTGGTGTGCATGTTTTATTTGAACCTTGTCTTTTGTTTTGATTTGAGTGCTTAAAGTTGTTTGAGAAGTAACCAGAAGGCCGTGAGAATAATTGTTTTAGTTTTAAAAATAAAGAGAAGCGTGTAGAGTTCTGAAACATAAAAGAATTCATTGAATTTTCATTTCTGGAATGATAATTACAATAGTTCATATTTTTGTCTATTATAGTGCTAGTTGTTCTGTTGAACTTCTTATCTAGCCTAGACTTATGCTTTGGAACAGTCGAACTCTTTTCTGTAGGCTTATTCTGTGGAGACTTCTCTAGGACTCTTGATTTCACTGAAACATGAGCATAAGAGTTAGTTTTCCATTTTTCTTTTTGTACTCGAGTAAACTTTTGTGGCTGGGGTTCAGATATTGTTTCGGAGTATTTTTATTCTTTTTTATTTTATTTTCCTTTTCTAGATCAAGACAAGATTTAGCTTTGATGCACATCTCAAGGAAATCTGGATGTATGGGCACCTGTCTTTTTTGTATTGTTTGAGATACAGAGATATTTGGTATCCCATTAGAAAGTTTTTCAACTTCCTTTCCAGCTGCTCTAATCTCTGGAGATTCATTAGTAAACTTAAAGGGAGCATTGCTGTCTTTTATGCATTGTGAAACCTTTACATAATTAGTAGGCAAACAAAAGTCAAGATATGACATTGATTTTTCTGATATTTCAAAGAAATCATCATCATTTTGATCATCATTTTCCCAAGGATAAGTAACACACTCATCATTTTCTTGGTTGTCACAAAGATTTAAATCGACGAAGGAACAAGGGAGAATCTCTGGATGATTTTCAAAAAATTGGTGTTCACATTTTGCTTGATCAGATTTAAAACACTCATCCAGAGTTTTAAGAACATCATTTTGAAAATTGAGTCTAAGCTCTTCTTCTGCCTGTATAGGTACGAACTCATCAGCTTCTGGAATTTAAAGTTATATGAGTGAATAAACCAAAATGAAAAACAGCTTCTTTCTTCTGGACAAGTTTAAGATCAACCTGAGTTACTTTTCAAGAAGAGTATTTTGTATTTTAATTTTCTAACTTGATGTCCATTCTCATATTTTGGTTTCTTAAAAACTGATTGTTCATTTAGAATTGGAAAGACAGGTTTCAGTTCTTTACATATACAGAAGACAGAGTCTAGACTAGATCTCTTTTTACATGTATAAGGATCCATATCCTCGAAACCAAGGCCTGTTTTCCCTACTTGTATCTTTACCTTATCATGCACCTTCTGAGCGTCTAGATAATTTTTAATAAAGAGCTCTTTATTTTGAAGTTCAACATGCAGATATTCTCTTTTCTTCTGAAAATAATTTTTAAGCGCAACAGAGTTTAATTTGTTACTTTCTTTGGCTTTTATATCTTTTTCTTTAGCTTCTAGAAGTTTGACAAAAAATTTAATCTCTTCTTTGAGTTTAGCCTCTGTTAATTTTTGAAGTTTTAAACTCTTTTCATCTTCAACAGAAATTTCTAGTTTCTCTTTCGTTAAAATTTCCATTTCCCTTTTGAACATATTTTTTTCTTTTTGTATAACAAAGAATGATTATTCTAAGATTTTTCTTTAGTTTCTTTTCAATGAGAAGCTTCTGTTTCAGATTTTCAAAATCAACAGTTAGATCTAAAATTGTTTGTTCGAGTTTCAAGAATTAGAGATAGCACAAACCGGGGTTTCAGAAGGTTGATCTTCTGATTCATCTGCCATCATTCCACAGAACATGGCTTCATCTCCACTTGATTGATCATCTAGCCAGTTTTCTTTCTCAACATAATTGGCTCTTTCTGTCTTGTTGTACTTATATTTATTCTCGTAGTAATACTTAATCTTTGACAAGAGCACTTTTTCAATCCTTGGAGTAATGACCTAGCTTCCCGCATCTGTAGCACACATCATTCTTCTTTTTCAATTCTTCTTCCTTCTTCTCAGCTTCTGACTTCTCCATCCTCTGTTTTTTCTTTCCTTGGTACATAAGTTTGATTGGGACGTTCACTTCTGTTTTCAATCCTTCTGCTTTGAAATGACCGATTACCAAACTTCTCTATGAACTGTTTGGTAATGAGAGCCAAGGAATTAGCAAATTAGTTAATCTCATCATCTTCTAAATCAGAGAGATCTTATGGACCAGCTTCTGAGATAAATGCCTTGCTCTTCCATTTCTTCTCTGTCTCTTTACTTCTTCTACCTGAACCTCTGGATTCGGAAATGAGAGCCAGAGGTCCAGCATCACTTAATTTCTTCTGTTTTACGTCTTTCTCATGTGCTTGTAAGGTACCAAACACATCATGTAAAGACCACATTTCCAAATACTGATTAGCTTGCAGAGACATGGAGAGATTTGACCACTCTGGATTCAGACGTTTGAGAAATAAGACATTGTTATCCTCCTTGGATCGAATAATATCACGTTTTTCGCACAGATTTATCAGTGTGTTGAATCTGTGGTAAGTTTGTTCCAGAGTCTCTTCTGGAAGTGCTTGAAAAATGTTGTACTCATTCAAGGCTTGAGCTCTTCTGTTCTTCTTCATTTTGGCACCTCCTTCTAATTGATTGGCAAGTTCATCCCATAATTCCTTGGTTGTTTCACAGGAGTCAAGAGATTGAAAAAATCTCATTTGGAATTGCCATGATCAGTAGACTTTTTGCCTTTTTGGTAACTTCAACTTTGGCCTTATCATCAGTCCAATTTCCCCTTTCTTTGGGAACTTGGCGAGCAGGAATTTCCTCACTAGTAGATGTAGGAGGTACTCTTGGAATAGTGGTCATTGGTACGAAAGAACCATTTAGAACAGTAGAATATAAATTTACATCTAATCCTTCACAGAAGTTGATCATTCGAATTTTCCCTTGAGGATATTCGTCTTGGATTAATGTAGAAGGTTTGGTCATGGAACCGGAAGTGTATATGGCATTCAAATTTTGATTAGCCATTTTTCAAAGAAATAGTGTATCGATTTTTAGGAAATACGTTTGAAATTTAGAAGAATTAAACTTCACAGGAATCGAAACGAAGTGATTAGCTTACGAATTTCAGAATTAAACTTGAATTACCACTGATTTTGAGAGATTTGTACGAAGTTAACAAATTCTCAGAAAACAGGGTAGAATGAAGAACAATAGTTTAAGATCTGAAATTTAAATTCTATTAGTGTAGGGATATCTCTAAACTGGACGAGATCGAATAATCAATAGATTGATTATCCAGCTCTGATATCAATTGTTGGAACCCAGATCTCTTTTATACTCGATTAATCAACAGACTAGGTGTAAGATATATGAGCGGAAACAAATTAATCTATGATTAAATACTAGAACAGTAAGCAACTCATCATAAGAACAATATGAAGATCCAAAGAGATATGTAATGAATAACCTGATGAACGATTACAATATGTTGAATGATAAGCGTAATTCTCTCAATTGATCGACATTGAATACAGTGGTAACTAACTCTATTTATACTATTACAAATAGAAAGTCAACGAGCAAGCCTATCACTGAGTGACACGTCACCTGTACCTCTAACAGAATTTGTTACGCACGGAAGCTGTGACTTGCCACGTCATCAAACCTCTGGGCGCTTCTGGACATCTTTGATCAGGACTTGCGCGATTCTGGTCCATACTTTCATAATATGATTTCTAACAATCAGCAAAAGGAGTTGAATTGTCTTGAGGTTATACATCATGTAGATCCCAGTTTGTAAAGCACAATGATAAAGCAAACGTTAAGTAATAAAGTAATACGACAAAGATGATTTTGAATGAACTTACGTAGTCGTATATCTCTTGATTGAATATTATCGATTACAATGAATAATATCATAAATCTTCTATATGGTAATCGACCAAAACATAAGGAAAACCTAGACTCCTATTTATATTGAAAGGTTTAATCTAATTAAGGAAGGAAAGAGTTTAAGGAATTATAAACTTGCTTTTACATTTAAGCATATCCATTCCTTATTTTGACACAATAAAATATTAAACCTAACAATCTCCCCTTTGTGGAAAAATGAGTCTTCACTTCTTGAGCTCGAACATGCCTTCGAATCTTCTAAGAGTCTGTCGTTAAAGGATTCTTTCGTCGATTAATCTAACAGCTTCTAGTAGAGAATTTCGTCGCACATTACTCATCCTTGAAGTACTTTTCCTGTCAGTAGCCAACTCTGATGCAAGTCTGTTCCGGATTCCCCATAATGTTCCATCTGAATATGCAGCCACTTCATTAAACCTGAGAAACCTCTTTTCTCCTTTAGCGTACATCCAGACAACTCCATGAGCTAGATAGTTGAGGACAGTCATAACATCAAGGTCCCCCTTTACAGGAATAGACTGGTCAGGTTTTGAAATGTAGATCTTCTTTTCTTCGCTTTCTATCCCACGCTGTAGGTCGTGAAGATAGCTGTACCTCAATTCCTTCTGTATATGCCTAACCACTGCTCTTAGTGCCCTTTGCTCGTGCTCATTTCTGTTCTTCTTTTCTCTCAATTCATTGTATAAGGTCTCGAAGTCCATGATATCTAGCCTTGCAAAATCTACTTCAGAGAAGGAATACACCTTACCATCTTCTCTTTGGACTTTGAATGTAGGATATTTGACTTGAAATACTTTGTCCGTATCGATCTTCAGAATCCCAACTATTATGTGTCTTGAAATAACTTCAGCCGGATTTTTAGCTCTCATCTTCAAGATATGGACATACTCTTTGACTTGAGCTGGGTCCATTTCCATCACTAGATGAATGTGTGCTAAATCTTTAGTCCTCTTTTCCTTTCTGAAGATCTTTTCCATTGTTTCTTCAAGGTATGGCACACGTATTTGCTGATTTACCCATTTTGACTTGCTTTCTGTCAGCATCCTTTGCCACTGAATCTGATGAGGCAATAGTCTTGGTTCATTTTGATCCCCCAGAGCATAATTCCTAGCCGTATGCTTTAGGTGCACGTATTCTTGTTCTTGAAGTACTGGTTCATATGGATCTCTAAACCAGTTTCTCACTGAATTTCGTAGACCTTGAACGTCGACTCTTTCTTCACTTGGTTTCGGTGCGGCAGGTTCATCTATACTCTCGAATTCGATATCGGCCGCAGGCTTTTCAACCGTTGGCATATCGGCTTCTTGAGTTGTTGGTGCACGCTGTCAGTGTTGGGTTGTTTGAGTAGATGGTCTTGAAGATCTAGCAGCGGCTGTTCGGGCTTGTGATCTTGAGGCCCGGCGTGTCTCCCCCTCAGGACGAGTTGGAGCAGAGCCCGGGTCGTTCTGGTGAGGTCGAGATGTAGGCACAGAAACTGCCGGGCGGCAAGACTCTTGAATATCGATACGCAGAGCAGTGATAGCACCCAGAATGTCATCGGTTTGGTGCTTTTGAGCAGACTTCAGGTCGCTTAACTGTTGCTCGATGTCGGCTCGGGATACGTCGAACACATGACGAGTGACGGTGGGGATTTTCAGATTTCTTCTTAGAAGACCCATAAGTGAATCTTCCGGTTGACCTCTTGCAGTGGCTTCGGCTAGGAGGTTTGCATATATCACCGACATGAGCTCGTCGTTATTGTACTCATATCGGCGTGGGGCTGGAGGCCGATCCTCATGGTGGGATCTGGAACTTGGTCGTGAAGAGCTTGTTTGTTGGGGAACCGGTTGCTTCAGGCGGGCGGCTTCACGGATTTCCCTTACGAAGGCTTCCCTCTCGGCTGTCATTAGAGCAGCATGAGCAGCTAGGGAGTCTTTTGCCTTTTGTAAGTGTGCGGCGATGATCGTTTCAGACTCGTGGGGAATGGTGAATGTGGGAGTCGCGGTACCTGTATGGGAAACACCGGGATCACTTAGATTACCCGTTGACAATACAGTTGAATCAATTGTATGACCTACGTACAGCGTTGGCATAGATGTAGCGTTGGTAGGATTTCCTCCCAATCCTCGTGGAATGTCCGGAATGGACATCACTGTGGGAGTTCCGGCTGGGCCACGGAGGCACTCGGTGTGTACAGACTCGTGTTCCCTAGTGGGCTCTAAACTCGATGTGCATACAATCGAAGTCGAAGCAGGTGAGCTACTGCCTCTTGTTTCAATAGGTGTGTCTCCCGAATGGAGGGGAGCTAGATAAGTTGCTAGCGCGGTTACCTAGATGGGGGAATCTGGTCTCGCGCTCTTTATAGTTTTTCTCTTCCCATCGCTCACGCTTACGATTTCTTTTTCAACTAATACTCCCTCCTCTCTCCTTATCTCTCCAGTATAGGGCTCGGTGAATATGTCGGACAGTGAGGCAGATGGTTGATTGGTTTCAAAGTCAAAGGGGTCTTTTGGCTCATCAGTTTCATCAGTCGTTGCAGCTGGTTGGTCCTCGGTGTCCGATGTAAAATCGGATAGGGTTGGTTGTGGACCAATACGACTTACTGCTTGTTCTTCAATAGTAGCGGTTCGTTGTCGGCAGGATAAGGGTTGAGAATCAGATTCATCTTCATTAGACAATGAAGGTCAGGGGCGGACACGGTTACGGCTAACGAGCATTTTGACACGCGGAGTAGATCTGGAAGTAGATGCAGCTCGTGGTTAGTGGGTGGTGGTATGGGGATGGATGGGGCAGCAGTTGCTGGGATTGGCTAATCAGGTGCACCGCCCTCGTCGTTTCCCCTTACAATACGCTCATCACCCTGTTCAGGATCCCCATGATCCTGAACCTGCTCATCTATTCTAGGGTCCTCTTCCTACACAAGATGTTCCTCATGGATTGGCTGTTGGGCAGGCACAATCGGAGGTGGTTGAGCCATTAAGCCGTGTCTCTCCCTATAAGCTATCACACTCGGTGCAGTCTGATCAGCATAGGCTAGAAGAGCTTCAGGGATTGGCATGATGAAGTTAAACTGGTGATCATTGAACCGGAGAAACTTCAGGGAGTTGGTCGGTCCTAATGGTGATCCGGTGCGTCTAGGGATGGCAGGTTTGGAAGTTAGCATGGCATGGATAAATAGTTGAAGAAACCGTTGGAATGGTACGAAGGCATGATCACGATAGTTGGACTTGTTTTCTACTAGCACCACAAAATCCGTCCAGATGAGCATCACGTAGTCATAATGACGGTTGAAAGCGATGCCGTGAAATATACGTAGGACCGCAATGCTGGCCTTGTCCATGCCAGTGTGCTTGCTAGTCAGACATCGATTGACGATGGTGAATAGCGTAAACCAGATCTGAGGCAGCTATATCCGTTTGAACTGGCCGGGGCTTGTGAAGGGTTCGGGAGAGTCGTACCCAAGGGCTAGGATGTCGGCACAAAGCTGTTGGTCGGTTGCAAAGGCGTCGTACGGGTGTTCGGCTGTGGCGACCGGCAGATTGAGGATGCGTCGAATCCGAGATGGAGTTAAGCGGGTGACAAAGTCATCAATTTAGGCAGTAAAATGGTGATCACCGTCGTCCGGATGGTATGTCAACGTATACCAAAATTGCTGGAGATAGAAAAGGGGTACCCGATGGTCCAATGCAAAGGCATATCGAAGCAGATGGCATTGAAGGATGTCGATGATGACTTGGTGTTCGATTGTGATGCCAAAATAGAGACGGGGGTTGTTTGGTTTGATTTTCCAAAGATGTGCTTTTGGCATCAAGATTTCATCCCCGTTAACCGCGTTGATGTTGGGTTTTGTTGAACGTTCGGAAGGCATCGGGTGTTCATCATCAGAGAGGTTTGGATCATTCATGGCTGCCATGTGTACTGAAATAAGACAGTTATTCAAACAGATGAACAATCAGTTTGTGAAGTGGGGTTAGAAAAAGAATTGCTAAGTCTTATTGTCGAGTCCCATTGGGCCGATAACAAATATTATCGAGTGCAATGGGATTGAGAACAATAGTTTGTCGAGTGAGGTGGGGCGACAACAAGACTTGTAAAGAAGATTAAGGAACAAACCTGTGTATCTTAAAGATAGATGTTGAGTCAAAGGGACCCGAGAAACACAGTTTATCGAGTGAAACACAGTTTATCGAGTCCAAAGGGGTCGATGAAATTACTTAGAAAAAAAATGAAAAACATGTCATCGATCCTTTCAGACTCGAGTAAAACTCATAGGGCATGTTATCGATCCTAAGGCATTCGATGAAAACACTTAGTCTGTCACAAGGGTTCGATAAAAATACTTAGTGATTTTCATCGAGCAAGTGGGTATCGACAAAAATTGTTGTCGAGTCCGAAGGGTTCGAGAAAAATACTTAGCATTTTCATCGATCTTTGGAGAGTCGATAACAAATGTTGTCGAGTCCTAAGGTTTCGATAAAAATACTTAGCATTTTCATCGATCTTTGGAAAGTCGATAACAAAAGTTGTCGAGCCCTAAGGGTTGATAAAAACCCTTAGTGAGGACGAAGGTGTTCTTGGCCTTCCAACTTTGGTCGACAAAAATTCAAAGGATGTAGTGGGACTCGACAAAAACTCATACTATTTCAATTGATAACCTAAGTGCTCAGATTCAACAAACAGGGCCTAAACTTAAGCAAAATCCTATGGCTAGGTGTGATTAGTGATAGTGAACAAGTTTAATAAAGCACTTAGGTCGAGTAAACAATAAAAACTCAACAAAATTAACAGTTTATTGTGAAACTCGGAAACCCAAAGGGTTTTGAAAAAAAAACGAACTGTTCAAGCCTTAAAACAGAACCATGCATTGAATAAAAGTACTAAGTGCAAGAATTAAAGATGATGAGGGGAGAAATACGAACCTGGTGATGCTTTCAGATTTGAAAAACTCGAAGATTTGAGAATCTGATCTCTGAAGGTCAAGAACTCGAAGGGTTTTGTTTTTTTTTTTTTCAGAGAGAAAGAGGGAAATTCAAAACTTGTGGGAAAAGGTTCTCTCAATGAGGGGCCCGATTTCTTTAAATAGTGGTCATCGGGTGATGACACGTGGCAGGTTGTGATAGGGCCGAGAAAAAAAAATTCTTCATCGAGGTGTCGATTGGGGAGGTTGTCGAGCCAATTTAGGTCGACAATCCCATTGTTGTCGGGCCCTTAGGGGCCGAGAACCTCACTCGAAAAAATTAATTAATAATTTTTTTTGAATGAATAAGGCTCTCCCTTAATGTGTGGATAAAAATGTGTGCTCCCCCAAGGAACGTGAATGGATAGAGGACGTACCTTGTTGCTCCCCCTCGAAAGTTGAACCATTGTGATACGCAGAATGAAACAGACAGAAAAAATGGAAGTAATTTTGAAAATACGGAAATGTAAGAAAAGTTCAAAAATAAAAAAAAGGAAATCCAAGAGTGATGCAGATTGACGTGTAAGGTGAATGTGCATAAACCGTGGATAGACGTTTGAGTCTTTTGAAACCGACTGATTAGTGAGAATCAGGTTTTAAGATTGAGCATTCCCAACTTGGATACTAGGAACTGGAAGCGTTTCTCATCCAGTGCCTTGGTAAACAGGTCGGCAAGCTGTAGTTCCGTATTTACAAAGTATAATTCAATTGTACCTCTTTCGACGTGATCTTTGATGAAGTGATATCGAACGTCGATGTGCTTTGTCTTCGTGTGTTGGACAGGGTTGCTTGAGATGGCTATGGCGCTTTTGGAATTGCAGTAGATGGGAATCTTATCGAACCAGAATCCATAGTCTTTGAGTTGTGTGCCCATCCAAAGTACTTGAGAGCAGCAGCTTGCGGCAGCGATGTACTCGGCTTCCGCGGTAGAGGTGGAGACGCAAGCTTGCTTCTTGGAGGACCAATTTACCAGTTTATCTCCGAGGAATTGAATGTGGCTCGAGTACTTTTGCGATCGAGCATGCATCCGGTGTGATCTAAATCTGAAAAAGTTGTTAGTTCGAAACCCGTATCCTTAGGATACCATAGGCCAAGATCAGTAGTACCTTTTAGATATCGGAAAATACGTTTGATAGCACTAAGGTGAGATTCCTTTGGAGATGCTTGATATCTTGCGCATAATCATGTGGCAAACATTATATCCGGACGACTAGCAGTTAGATACATTAAGGAACCAACCATGCCCCGATAGTGTTTAGAATCGACCGCTTTTCCCAAAGGATCAGCGTGTAACTTTGAACCCGGAGACATGGGTGTACCAATCGGTGTACAAGACATCATGTTATATTTATTTAACATATCCAAGATGTATTTCTATTGGTTGATGAATATTCCCGTTGAAAATTGTTTTATTTGAAGACCAAGGAAAAAATTCATCATTCCCATCATGCTCATGTTAAATTTTGCAATCATGAGTTCGGAGAACTCCTTGCATTGCATTTTTGCAGTCATCCACGTAGACTTGAATGAGCATAATGTCACCATTTTCCTTTTTAATGAAAAGAGTTGGATCGATTTTACCTTTGGAGTATCCATTTTTCACTAAATAGACAGACAAGCTATCGTACCATGCGCGTGGGGCTTGCTTTATGCCATAGAGGGCCTTGTCCAGAATGTAGACATGATTTGGTTCGGAGGAGTCGACAAACCCGTCGGGTTGGGAGACATATACTTCTTCACGCAGATCGCCGTTTAAGAAGGCCGTTTTGACGTCCATTTGGAAAACCACAAAGTTCTTGTGTGCCGCGTATGCCAAGAACATTCGAATTGCTTCAATGCGGGCTACGGGTGCAAATGTTTCGTCATAATCAATCCCTTCTTGTTGGCGGTATCCTTTTGCGACAAGTCTAGCTTTGTGCCTTCGTCTTGCTTATTCTTGAAAATCCGTTTTGTGCCATAATGGTTTTGTTTCGAGGACGAGGAACAAGGCGCCAGACTTTCAAGCTTTCAAACTGATTGAGTTCTTCTTGCATGGACACAATCCAATCAGGATCATTCATTACGTCGAGAATGGATATGGGTTCGATCTTGCTTATGAATGAGGAGAACATACAATCGTTGGTCGAGGCGGCTCGTGTAGTGACTGGTTTGGTTGGATCGCCAATAATCTGATCAACGGGATTAAAACGGGTCCATTTGGTTGTATGAGGAAGTGGTTGAAATGCATTTGGATCTGGGGTGTCATCTTCATATGAGCCTAACGGAAGATCTTTAAGTGATTCCAAGGTTGGAGCCACGGCAGAGGATCTTGTAGCACTTGTGACATCCTTAGGGGCCGAAGTGGATGGTGGGGGAGAGGATGTCGGTTCCACAGACTTGGTTGAGCATTCGTTGGTGTGGGAGGAGCGGATGTAGATGAGCTTGGAGTTGCAGCAGATGAGACGGCTTCCGTTGTATGTTGTGGGCCGGAAAGTGCAGTGGTCTCGACAATCTCCAAGGTAGGTGGGGGAATCTGAATGGAAGTACCAGTGGAAGATCCAAAGTAATCCGAGTAGAAGTACTCGAATAGGTCATCCAGATTTGACATACTGGATTTGGACGTTAAAGGTTGATCGGGGTTTGGGACAGGTTCCGAACGGATGTGATCGGAAGCTAATATACCAGTTAGAGCGGGTCCAGAACTGTCGTGTTCAGGAGCCATTTCAGCTTTAGGATCAAATTGAACATTGACGCTTTCAGTGACGCAACGTGCGTGTTTCATGTAGACCCGATATGCTGACGCATTTGGAGAGTAGCCGAGAAAATAAGCTTCATCGGCCTTTGGCTTGAGTTTTCCACGATCTTCTTTTTCATTAAGAACGAAGCAGCGAACGCCAAAGGTTCGAAGATGATTGATGGAGGGAACCCGATCGTAGACCAAATGATACGGTGTCTTGTTGAAGCGCTTGTTGATGATAGACCGGTTTTGAGTATAGCACGCAGTATTGATAGCTTCGGCCCAAAGATAGAGGGGAAGCTTGGAGAAAGTGAGCATAGTGCGAGCCGCTTCAACTAGAGTGCGATTTCGGCGTTCGACCACACAATTTTGTTGCGGAGTTCTAGCCGCAGAAAATGTGTGGGTTATACCAACCGAATCGAGATAACCGTCAAGGGTACGATTTTTGAATTCGGTTCCATTGTCGGTGCGGATGGTTTGAGCAGTAAGTTCTAGTTTGACTTGAATGGCTTTGAGAAATGAGATGATGGTGTCGGGAGTTTCATCCGTGGAGTGAAGGAATTTTACCCACGTGAAGCGAGAGAAATCGTCCACCATCATTAGAACGTACTTCTTTCCATGTATACTTTGAGTCCGCATCGGGCCACACAAGTCCATATAAATGAGTTGAAGAGGTCGAGTTGTGTTATGAACCACCTTGGGTTTGTGAGAGACCTTCTTCATCTTTCGCATCTCGCATGCGTTGCATAGATGTGGTTTGTCGAATTTAATGGCGGGAAGACCGGCGACTGGTCCTTGAATGGAGAGGCGATTAATGTTCTTGAAGTTCAAGTGAGATAGACGTCGATGCCATAACCACGTCTTCGGACTAGATACATTTGAGAGCAGACAAACGCTTGATGGTGCGGTCACTTGGGAAAGATTGATGGTGTAAAGATTGGACTTGCGCGTGCCGGCTAATAACTCTTTGCCATCAAATGTGCGTACACGGCATCTTTCGGGTCAAAAATTGACTTCAAGTTGTTTGTCGCAGAATTTTCCGATGCTCAATAAGTTGTGACTCAGGTCTTGAACGTATGAAACGTCAGAGATGGTGATGTTCTTATGGATGATGTCACCATATCCTTTGATTGGTGCCAAATGATTGTTGCCAAATTTAACAAATCCGCCCTTCTTCTTAGTGTAATTGGCAAGCAGCTCCTTTTGTCCGGTCATGTGTTTGGGAGCAACCAGAATCTAAGAACCACACATGACCAATCTTCACAAAATTAGACAGATTTAAGTACCCATTTGTAAATAGGTCCATTGGGGTTAGTTGACATTGCACCTTTGGGTACCCACTTGAAGTGAGACTTAGTGGTGTTAGTCATGTGTTGTTTAGGAACCCATTTATAAATAGGTGATGATGGATAAAAGTTATGATGAGAATTATACGAATTTTGCATGCTAGGAAAATAACCATAATCATAATCAATGCACACAAAATCATTCACACCGCAATTGGAACAACAAAGTTGATTACTAGAAAATTTAATTAAATGTCGAAATGAATGAATTTTATAAGGAAATCTAAAACGATTATTGTTTCTTTTGACATTTGAATGAGAAAAATTGTCTTCTTTGCGGGAGGATGACTTTTTTATATTCGTGCCCTTTTTGACCCAAACTTGTTTGGTTTCTAGAGTATGAACCGCTGAAACATTAAGAGGGACACGGTTAGTATGATTTTTTAAAAAATGAGTGGAGTTCGTTTGTTTGGGAGTGTTGTGATTTTGACTTGTGGAACACTCCGTTGGTTTTTTCGGAAGAGAAACCGACTCCATTGGTTGTTTGCTTTTGTCAAAAAACTCCGTGTGATTTGGAAGTACAGGATTGAAGTCAAAATCAGCACAGATGTCTTTTAAACACTCGTCTGATTCAAGTGAAGAGTGATTAGAAAGGGCATCTAATTCATCATTGATTTGGTCGTAGGAAAAGGAACACTTTTGTTTTGGGGGAATGTAATTTGGATCACGTTTAAACTACTCTTCGCAATCATCTAAATAATTGCTTACGAAGGCTTTACATGTGGAGATATTTGAAATAGTATCATTTTCATGATTTTTGGTGAATTGTAAAGTCTCGTTTTCAAGTTGTTGTATTTTTGTTAAAAAAATATTCCTTTTCCTTTTCCGCCAGAGAACGCTCAAATTCCAACACTTTTTCAAGTTGAATAATTTTCTTTTCCAAAAATAGAGTGGGAATGTAGGGTTTACATTCAGGAATTGTATTTTGAAGTTCCTCGGCAGAATAGGATGGAAAGTAGTCGTTTGGAAGAGATTCTTTTGATGATTCCTCTTCTACTATTTGAGGATAGCAGAAAGGGATTTGATAAAAATCTTTGTTTTGTCTCTTCCAATCTTCTCTTTCTTCGACATTAGGATCCGACTTCATAAATTGAATTTGATAATCCGGACCAAGGTTCAGATATTTGAATTTATAAATTGTCGGAGTATTATAGATTGCCTTTTCTAAATGTTTCGGGTTATCAAATCCTAACCCGGCTTTAGAACTTAAGTCTTTCGGAGCATTTAAGTGAATTATATGTTCAGTTTGACCAATTTTGTACAGTTTTAATTCCAAATCTTTGAGTTTTTCTAAGAGGTCTTGTCTTTGAAAACTAACAAAGTCAAACTTGGCTGAAAATTCTGCAGTCTCACCCTTAGATTTGTTAAGTTGAAGTGTGAGATCAGAATTTTGTTGTTTTAATAAATCATTTTCTTCTTGAAAAATCATTTTCTCCGTTTCAAGATTGTGAGCTATACTCTTAGAAGTTACAAGTTCGGTTTGAATAAGAAGCAGTTGATTATGATTATTTTCAAGGCGTGCTTCTAGGTTGGAAACCAAGAGTTTCTCGATTTTCAACTTAGATTGTAACTCATTTAATTTGTACATCAGATCATTCATTTGAGATACAAAAGCATCATAGTCAGAAGGGCTTACCTCGAGTGTGTAGTCGGAAGCGTGTGAGGCATTGTCGTCGGAATAAGCCATCAAACCGAAATGTGCTTGGGTATCCTTTTCCATATCATCATCATGATTTTGGTTGAGCCATTGTTCATCTTCAGCTAAGAGAACTTTTCCGCCCTCTCTTTGCTTTGCCAACATTAATTTGTATGTGAAGTAGTTGGAATCTTGGACTATCGGCTTCTTGCATTCTCGTGCGTAGTGGCCGGATTTTCCGCAGTTATAGCATAGGCTCATCTAACCTTTGAACTTATCTTCGGGTTTGGGTGTTGAGCGCGGTTCTTCTCTTCTTGGCTTGGGTTCAAACAGGGCCTTTCGCTCATGATTTTGGATACCGATGCATACCTTTGTTGATTGGGATTCGAGCGACGTGAGAACTTTTGTTGAAAAGATATCCTAAGGAAGGCCAGCTAATGTTGAAGTTTGGAAATTTCAAGATCATAATCAAAGTCCTCTTCTTCTAATTCAGGAAACATTTCTTGAGGATTTGAAGAAGAGTCTTTTGCCACCAAAGCGATTGGATCCGGGTTCTTCTTAGTGTTCAGCCCCATCAGTTCAAGGACCTCCTCTTCGTCTTGCTGAAGAGTTTCATATACTTCATGCAGATCGAGTTCAGCAAGATATTTGCTGTGTTTGATTTGATTAGCAAACCGGCACCACTCCGGTTGAAGATTGCTAACGAATTTGACGTTATTCTCGATCTTAGTCTTACGAATTTCATTCTTGCTTAGCTCGTTCACCAGTTGTACGAAACGAGTATAGTTGTTCGTAAGACTTTCTCCGTCTTTGGCCTTGAATTCTTCATATTGGGAGATGCAATTTATAATCTTAAGTTGTGTGCCGATTTTGGTTCCAAGCATGAATTTTTCGATTACCTCCCACATTTCTTTAGCCGTTTTCTTGTGGCTATCGATGCTCATGTAGATGTCATTTGGGAGGCTCATAAGTAGATAAGGTCGTGCTAGTTGGTCACCTTTCATTATTCTCGTCTCGTTTGCATCCCATGCATTTTTCTGTTTTACTTCCCTTCGTGCGGCCACGGGAGGAGTATTGTTTGGCATAGCCGGAAAATCCTAATAAAAAGTTGGAGGAGGACCTTCTTTGATTGAACGCATGATCTCATTGGCATAGTCATTGCGTTCGATAAAGTCAAGGAATCTATCCTTCCATTGAGAATATTCGCGCGGAAAGAGAATAGGAGGTTTGGTGTCTGAACCAATAGCCATGGCTTCACGGGTAGTCATTGTACTTACTAGTTGACCTCGATCGGTGAGTTTTTAAAAATTTCTGAGTAGTCTCGTGAAACAGTAGGTTTTTATCGATTGACAAAGGATCGATAACAAAGTTATCGATATGGGTTTGACAGATAAGAACTTTTCTCGGGTGTGTTAGACTCCATATAAATTGTTATCAAGTGAAAGAGGCTCGATAAAAAATATTGTCGAAGGACAGAGACTCGATATAAATTGTTATCGAGTGAAGGAGGCTCGATAATAAATTGTTATCGAGTGAAAGAGTCTCGATAAAAATTGTTTAGAAAGGATTTGATTCGAGAACCTTGTTTTTCTCGATTAAACACTATTCGATAAAATTATATGACTCGATCAGATGAAGAGTCGATCAAAAAATATTTTATCGAATTCTTGTAGCTCGATTAAAATTCTTCTCTATTCAATAGGACTTGACTAAAAATCAAATAATTTAATCTGAGTTTTCTGTGATTGATAAACCAGAAAACAAGAATAAAGGGTTCTTGACTAAAAAGAACTAGTCTTTTTATGGACAAGAATGTCTAAGTTTTCGAGTTTCTTATTTGTTCAATTCAAAAAAAATCAAGATTACGAGAGTTTATGATTTTACTAGGGAATTCTTTTGTAAGAAAAGCTGCAGGAGTCACTAGTTCCTGAGTTTTCTTAAGTAAAGAGATTCAAAAGTAAATAAAATAAACTAAAGTAACTTTAACTAAACAGATTAAATATTTTATATGATAGTCGATAAAAATTCAAGAATTTGTCAATGAATCGATAAAAAATCAATGAATAGTAGAGGGATTCGATAAATATTTATGCAATAGATGATTAAATCGAGAGAAACTCAGAAGCAATAATCGATAAACACACAGAAACAGATATAAGATCGAGGAAAAAAAAAGTACCAGATATGAGTGAATCGATAAAAAGAAGTTTGAAGTTTTGTCGGGTAAAGCATGAATACGAGGGAATCGACAAAAACTCAAAGAACAGCAAAAATCGCAAAAATCGAGAAAAATACCTTCTGTTTCGTGGGTATCCTCAAAAAGTCGTAAAAACTCTGATCGTAGGCTCTGATACCACTTGTAGATCCCAGTTTGTAAAGCACAATGATAAAGCAAACTTTAAGTAAGAAAGTAATACGACAAAGATGATTTTCAATGAACTTACGTAGTCGTATATCTCTTGATTGAATGTTATCAATTACAATGAATAATATCATAAATCTGCTATATGGTAATCGACCAAAACATAAGGAAAACCTAGACTCCTATTTATATTGAAAGGTTTAATCTAATTAAGGAAGGAAAGAGTTTAAGGAATTATAAACTTCCTTTTACATTTAAGCATATCCATTCCTTATTTTGACACAATAAAATATTAAACCTAACACATCAGATATGTTATAATCTATGGTTGGAACAGGGGAATATGATTATTAGGGTTTAAGTTCTTTAGAGTTGTGTTATTGATTTTCTTGTTGTTGACACATCTCGTGTCTTCATATGTTTTGAAGTTCATTATTGATACCTCGGGCACTATATCGGTTATGTAGTAGTAGGGTCGGGTGATGTTGACAAAATCTTGTGAATGAAATAAACCATTTGGATAAGAGATAAAAGAAGAGTTTGTGGTGAAACTTTTGTGATCAAGTCAATGAGATAAATCACCGATTCAAACTTCCGTTAGAAGTTACGGTGCATTTGGGTTGAAATTAATAGGAGAAATAATTATCTTCAATTGAAATTTTGTCCCTTCAAAACTTAAGTGGTATTCTTTGGGGTTTAGAATGGTTGAAATGGTAGAAATCCTTTGTGTTTAAACAGGAGAACCGTTCAGTTACTGATGGTTGAGAGCGGCTAGATAAGGGAACAGTTAGATAGTTCAGAATTGTCAGAAAAATTAAGGTAAAAACACTGAGAGCCGACAAAATTTCGATTGGGATAATGTGTTGCTAAAAGTATTCTCGTGAAATAGGATTATTCGTTTGGGTAATACGAAAAATCTTAATTTGTGATCAGTGATCGGATGGGTGTAGTAGTATACTGGTTAAATTGTTTCGAGAAGTTAAGTAGTGTTCTAGTCGTTCCTATGCGTTTAAACTGAGAAAGTGATTGGTGGGGTCTGAAATAAGATTGAAATACCCTAGTTCCTATGTGTTTAAACTGAGAAAGTGATTGGGGGAGATATTGTAATAACCGGGTTCGAAATAAATATCGTTGGCAAGTATAGGGGTGATTTTGTGTATAGGTTTGAAGTTAAGAGGTGAACTTTGTAAATTTGAAAATCTTATCCATCCACCTCTTTTTCTTGTTCACCAGGTTGTTTTCATATATATATATATATATATATGTACATATCTTTATTGTCTTCATGTTGGAATAAAAAAGTTCAAAAAAAAGAGTTTTGGTCCCTTTGGAGCTACCGTGGAGAGAGAGAGAGAGAGAGAGAGAGATAAGAAAGAAGTAGAAAGAAAAAGGTGGTAGCATTTTTGATTCTTGGGTTTTGTTGTAGAGAAAGAACAAGAAGCCATGGATTTTAAAGATTACATGTCATATTCGAGTTTCATAACCGCTAGAAGTTTACCGTCTATTTGGGATCAAGGTGAGTTTTTATAAATGAGTTTTATAAACTGAAATGCATATATTTCAAAGTACTTTAACTTCGATATTATTTGCATTTGATGGTGGATTGTTGGAAAAAATCAACATATGGGGGTTTTTATTAATAAATATTTTCGAGTTGAAATGCATATGTTATTAAAAGGTTTTATTTCGATAATATGTCGATTTGATATAATTGGATTATTATCGTTATTTGGAATATGGTGGTTCGATTATGGGTTGTTGGGAAAAATAACACATATGAGATTTATTTGAAAATTTGTTATTAAATATTTTCCTTGTAATAGAACGTGTTATTTGATGAGATATTTGGGTGTTTTACAAAGTCTTTGTAAAATACATGTTTTTACGTCACACGTGGTTTATTTTAATAAATGAAATTATGTGACATTAACTGTTGCTTTGTGAACTAACAAATCAAGAGGTTGACCGAGTATTGGTAAATCCGCGAAAGAAAAGATACGGAGCGGTATCAATCCACGATAGAAAATAGACAAAGCAGCGTGAATCCGCGATGAGTGGACGTAGAAATCGTATAAATGATTGTGGGTGGCATAATCGATATCTTGTGCTATTTCGGATAACGTTGTGCTATTTCGGATAGTGTGAACTGAACCATGCGCATGTAACACTGGCGACGGTTTGGAAAGGATGAGAGACTGACCCTGGTTAGCGTAATACCGGTTGAGATTTTTGAGAAGAGGTGAAGCCTTATACTCTGTTATACGATGTTGGAAAGGACTTAGAAAGATTTCAAAAGAGTTAGTTTGTCGCATCGGTGAGATGCGAGAACCTGGGTGGTCGCTTTTTGGCAAATTCTATAGAAGGAGACCTAAATTATAGCCCCAATGTGGCGTCTTAATTGTATAAATTGCAGTATTTGCTATATGAGAATACAGGTTGTCAGACTCTTCAAGTTTTGTAGTCTTGAATTGTGTACCATTGCCACTTCTTAGCTTTTGGATTTTACTCTGTGTTAGATCTAATTAGCCCCAATTAGATTGAAAGTTTTATAAAGAATTGTATTTTGGGCTTTTTAATGTTGTATGGGATTGGGCATAACACATGTATTAGGCACCTATAAATATGGTGTCTTAGCTTCATTTGAGAGTAAGTTTTGGGAGAGAACACACTTTGCACACATACAGACTTATGAGAGTCGGTTCATTCTAATATGTGGTGTTCTTTATAATTCCCCTCCATAATGATGAATACATGAATATGAGTTGATGATTTTGTGATAAATGTTCTTTAATTCTCTATCTCTTCTCTACATTTTATGAGTTTTCTCAATTGTTGCTAGTTTGGGATTTAACAATTGGTATCAGAGCAAATTGAAGAAACTTTTCTTCAATTCGGTCATCTATGGCAACGATTGTAGAATTGGCAATTGATTTTGGTGTTTTGGTGCTTCGATTACTTCAATCATATGAGCCAAAATTGAAGTATCATTTCTATGATATGATTTTCTGTTTTAAGCTTACTTGAGATCCAATATTTCAGCTAGATGAGATTTGGATGATCATTTATAGAAGATTACATTGATTCTAAACCCAATCTGTTTCTGCACACCACATGTTTGATGAAATGTGTTTGTGAAGATTTAATTTCGATAAATTAGATCTGATCAGTTTTACCACATGTGTGTATGTGTTTTGATTAAATTTGATCTCCCTCCTTCATTGGTCTGATTTTTAGCACTAAGTAGGTGATTGATCTTTGATCTCATCTTGTTGTGTGCTTGAGTTCATTGCTTCAAAGCATCTTGGCAGTAAGGCTGTTGATCTTTGATCTGGCCTTATATAAGTCCGAGATTGGACTCTCTTCTTTCAGTTGGGTTTAATTAACAACAAATAAATAATTCAGATCGGGTTTGCTGCTGCTCATGGTTGATTTTATGCAGCACATGTTTGACATAACCTTCATATGAATCGACTGTTATTCAACTTCCAAAACAGGAAGTTTTTGCTACTGATGTTTTTAAAATAGATAGGGTATTGATTATAACCTTCAAACGGAGCTGCTGATTGTTTGATTTTTTTTTGCTACTATCATGATCTGTTTTTGAAGGGAAATTTGATCATTTTTCTGTTCAGTTTTTGTGCTCCTACAACGTGCCTGATAGCACTAATTGTCTAATATATCGAGGTGTTGTTAAATATATATGATGAGGCTTGTCTGAAGTTGCTGCATCAAACAATAAATGTCACAAAGAAGCTCATGATAAGAAGAGTCAAGGAGATTTGAAAATGCTTTCGATTTCAGAATGTTTATATGCTGTTTACGAATCTTGTTTGTGTCATTTTGCAAATTGACTCATAACAAGAAATGGGTTGGAATCAATTACCGTAGTTATTGTTGATAATAGATCAGTTTCTAATCATATTTAATCCACATATATGATTAGTTTACAAAATTTGATGCAAGATGGTCATGCAGTGGCAGGTTATGTAATAATGTTGTGTTAAATGCAAGAGATGGAACTCTGCAAATGATCATACAAGTTTCTGTTCGTTTGAGATTTTCTCTAGTCCATTATGGCTTGATAACACTCTGCAAATGATTACTCTCTTGAATCTGAGCTCTCCTTCATTCGCAAGTCAGCTACTGCGTTTAGAGAGACAGTATCTCTCAAGGTTTCTGTTCTTCAGAGAATGGAAGAAATTCTAGAAGATCTGGACCTTCCAGAGCACTTTCATGGTAGAGATAGCACTAATGCAGAGCTCTGTATGAGAACCTAACACGCTCTGTATGAGAAGCAGAGATATGTGCATGAAAGCTTAACGTAGAGGAGATCTGTATGCTTTTAATGATCAGCAATTTCAATTTGATCCATAGCTACTTTCAACTCCAAATGATATAGAAAGTGGTGGCTTTCTATGTTAATACGGATTTGCAGCTGTCCAAATTAGTCTTAGTTCATGGAAGTCTTGGAGCTACAGCTAAAATCAAGTTTGTTATTAACCATCGAGAAGCTGTTGATAAGCTGGTGTAAGTGTGTGCGGAAAACACGGATGCTGATACAGAGCTAAACTCAGATGAACCAGAAGGCTATCAAGATGATTCAGAGAACCTATTAAGTTCGAGAATAATTGAAGAGGTTAACCAGCCACAAAAGAGGTATGCATAGAGGCTGGAACAAAAATCATTCAGAAAAACACTAAGTTTTTGTGTAGAGCCTCTATAGGCTGTCGTACAGAATCTACACATCTGAAGCAGCATTTTGTGGAGACGTTTAGACATCCAGAACTCAACTCGCGATTCATGTTACCTGTTTTGAAATGAACTAGAGACCTGTGTATGTATCTGGTGTGTAGAGTAGTTGTCACTCCAGAAGCTTTTCTTTTTGTCTTGATTAGAAGCAAGCAAGAAGCTCTGAGTAAACCAGAAACGTTCTGAACCCCCTTAAGATGTTACAGTTGCAACAGTTCTGTATTTGTTGGTGCATTCGATCAGAAGAGGATGGCATACAGAAGCATGATACAGAATCAAAGATGGGGATTCTGGTTTAAACAATGTCTTGGGGTTGCATGATCTGAACGCGAAAGCTGCAACTGATGATTTAAGCTCTTACATGTTGGTAACCTGTTGATAAGATGACCAGAAGAAATTCTCTATTGTGTGTATACATTAAGCTGTTGATTCAGAAATCATGCAGAAGCTATATAGAGCTTAACCTGAAGCTTAATGACAGAGCTTAATCAGAAGGATTTTTTTTAAGTTGTTCGGTGGACCAGAAGCTGTCTAGAAGTTTGGTTCAAAAGTTGTTCAGCAGAAATTTGCCATCATCAGATGTCTTAATCAGAAGTTAAAATTTATCCAGAAGTTTATTCGAATCAGATTTTATTTCAGAAGTCGCGATCAGAAGGCATTTCTACAGAGTTTAATGAGAATCCGAAGATTTTTTGTTCAGAAGCAACCTTGTGCTGAATGTAAAAAGATGAAGTGGCAAATGGCTGTTATGCAAATATGACAGCCCTGTACGCAAACCAGAAATTTCTACAGAGCTTAATCAGAAAGTTCTTAATAAGACAGCTTAATGAAAGCTTTTGAATACTGTCCAGAAGCTGCCGAGTCTTTTATGAAAAGCCATATAAAGCTTGAGAGCTTATTCAGAAGAATTTTGGTTCAGAATGAGTGTTTTAAGAAGCTATAGAAGTGCAAACCTTCCTGAGCTGAATACGCACAGTGAATGTGCAGACCTCCGAGAGCTGTCCAGAAGTCTCTGAGTGCTTCTGTCCAAAAGAAAGAAAAAAGTTAAGTGCAGTGCTTCTACAAAGCTGTCCAGAAGCTATACTGATCAGAATCCTCTCCAGAGCTTAATGAAACATCTTAATCAGATGCTTCATCAGAACTTTACAGAAGCTATTCAGGCCTTAATCAGAAGCCTATTCAGATCTTACCGAGACAGCTTAATAAGTGCTTAACGTTCAGAAATTTCATCAGATGTGTACTCAGAGCTTAATCCAGAAGATATAAGCTTAATCAGAAGATGTTGTCCAGAAGGTGTTATCCAGAAGGAGCTGTCAAGAAGTTTATCTTCCAGATACTTCTGAAGAAAGTCATCCAGAAATAAGCTCTAAATTTTTTTTCTCATGGTGTTCGGTACGATCAAAACTCCCAACCAAGAGCTCGCGAAGACCAAACTTCATGATGGACCAGAGATGGACTAGAGGTAGTTCATATGATCAAAATCAAAGTGCGTTAGTCCAGAACTCACATCGAACCGAAGCCCGATTATTTTTCAGTTTTTTTGACAGCATTGCGCTGTTTCAGAAAAACGCGCACAACATTTCACTCGAAGCTCCAATCTACATGAATCCAGTTGCGTTGGAACGATAACACACATATGCACGACTTTGAAGCTTTGAACTTTCTCAAATTCAGTGAGCTGACATGTCTTATTCACTGTCAAAGTCTACTGACGAATGCTGGAACGAAAGCAATGACTTTCACTCATACTCCTTCCGATTTCAGATGGGTGTTCGCATGTCCGTTCTTCATGGATTCAAGTTACATGTGTGACATATTTATTGTCACAATCTCCACTATTTTTCAATCTAAAGCTCGGATCTGAATTCAACTCAACGAGGTCTAAAGCGTCAAATTCTTTGTTTTGATGACTGATTTGCGCAGCTGAGGGAAAAATTGCACAATTCACTCAATTTTCATCCAAATTGGTTGAATCAAAGCTTGTTGATAAGCTAAGAGGCTGTAGTTCAATGTGCATGTTTTATGTTTTCTCTCAATAAGTCTCCTTAATGGTCAAAAACAGCGATAAAGTTGAGTCATGAAAGCTGGACAGAATGTGTAAAATGTCTCAGTTTTGAGGGGGAGCTTGTAACGCCTTGAAGACTTGAAGAATGGCACATAAAAGCTTCTAAAGAAAGCAAGGGGGAGTTTATTTGATGATGCTTTCTTTATAAAACTTTAGGGGGAGATTGTTAGATCTAATTAGCCCCAATTAGATAGAAAGTTTTATAAAGAATTGTATTTTGGGCTTTTTAGTGTTATATGGGCTTGGGCATAACACATGTATTAGGCACCTATAAATATGGTGTCTTAGCTTCATTTGAGAGTAAGTTTTGGGAGAGAACACACTTTGCACACATACAGACTTATGAGAGTCGGTTCATTCTAATATGTGGTGTTCTTCACAATTCCCCTCCATAATGATGAATACATGAATATGAGTTGATGATTTTGTGATTAATGTTCTTTAATTCTCTATCTGTTCTCTACATTTTATGGAGTTTTCTCAATTGTTGCTAGTTTGGGATCTAACACTCTGTAGTAAGAATTGAATCCTCCTCATCATGGTGATTAGCACTTTTGGTACCTCTAATTTATGTCTTACAAAAGCAAGCCAAGTATATCTGGAATATTCATCGATTAGTACCAAGATATACTTTTTACCGGACAGGCTTTGTACAACTATGGGACCACGGAGGTCAACTTATAGCATGGGTAGAGGCCTAGGGCACGAGTGATCACTCTTTGTCTTATGGGATGCTCTTTTGAGCTTTCTCATTTCACATGCGGGACAAAGATGATCTTTCTGGAATTGAACCTCTTGGAGGCCATCAACCAGATTGTATTTCACAAGTTTCTCTAAATTTGAGAGGTTCAGATGAGACAACTTGTGATGCCAGAGCCAGCTACTTCACTCTTCTTTGACATGAGACAGAGAGTCTTTGTTCCATTTTTAGAGGAGAAGTTCATTAAGTAAAAAGGTTACATTTCCTGTTGGCTCTGAGCAGTTCTTTACCTAACTCTGTAAGTAGAGAACAATGTTTCTTCTAGAAGAAGACGCCCATGTCTGTATCGCAAACCTAGCTTACACTCAACAAGTTGTGCTTTAGTCCAGAAACGTAAGCCACATTTGTTAAAGTTACGTCTCCTTCTTTTAGAGTTCCATAGCCTTTGATCTGTCCCTTGCCATCATCACCAAAAGTTACACTCGTCCTAGTTTGTCTTTGAATGAGGAAAGTAAGTTTTTGGTTCTAGTCATGTGCTTAGAGCATCCAAAGTCGAGATACCATATATGCACACAATTTTTCTACAATACAGATTAGAGATTTTTAGGTACCCATTTCATAACGGGTCCTCTTATGTTAGGCTTAGGAGTTATATTTGTTTTGTTTTCTTTTATTTTACTCTAATTTTCAGGGTTTTCCAAAAGCTTCTGGTTTTTTTGAATTGCTTTTAGGTTTTTGTTTCTTCTGACTCTTAGAGTATCTGCGAGGCTTAGAGTCAGAAGGGAAACAATGTGAACCAGAGAAGAGATTTTTCAATTTTAACAGAGGAGATAGACATTCAGAATTGTCACACCCCGCTAAAGTGGAAACACGAGGTATGATAGTTCAAAGTTTCATAGCAATAGGAATATAGACACCAACCATACATAAATAACTAGAACGTCAAGTTCAAAGTTTAATAGTTTACAACTTGACTACTCTGTCTTAAATAAGCAAATTACAACAAAATTAACATGTACAAAATCATAATTGGTGTTCCACAAAAACATACAAAACTTGATCGGTTACCTTCTAATTTCCTGTAAAGCATGATAAAACAAAAGAGTCAACTACAAAGAGTTGATAAGTGCACAGGTTTTCAAATGCACAAAACATTTTATATGCAAGGTATATAAAAAAATAGCGAATCGAATGATCGCATCAACTTTAATATTTTAAAGTTTTATGAGCAAAAATGCATTTTATAATTACACGTGATATTAAAGTATTGAGCCACTACTAAGGCTAAACGACATTCTACGCCCCACAAACTACCTCAGCGGTGGACCTAAAGTCCACATGTGTAGAGCATTCTTAATTGATAAACTGCACCCCTACTTGCCAGTTAGGTGGGTATGTCAACCAAATAGCGCTATCCACAATTATCATCGGCTCATTTAGGGTTAAATAGTAGTGTACCACGGGGACTTTACATAACTCAACATATCATTTTGTGTAATATGAAGCTGCTCATCATAATGATTTATATGCTTTTCATTATTCAATATAAATCAATTCAATTTCCTTTAAACGACATGCTTTACACCCCAAAACGTATAAACATTTAAAAAGAGGGGCCGTGAATACTCACCTTATAGCAAAAGCTTCCAAATAGATACCCGAGATGTCTGCTTGACGGCCTAACGCTTACCTAACAAAGCAACGTACCCAAATTAACACTTATATGTCTAACGATTACCATGAGAGTGCTTATAAGTCCTTATATGTCCAACTTGGTCTACTATTGTCCCGTTACACATACTGCACATATGCTCTTTAATGATATAAATTATACCGAAAATGTAATGTTATAGTCCTTCAAGTGATCAAAATTCATGGAATCAAATAATTTCAAAGTTTCACCTTCTGACAGAAACTTTAGGTCCTAAAAATGATTAGATTAATGTAACATCTAAAATGACAAAATTTCTCATCTTTTTATATGTGATATATTACTGATTTAAGGTCATTGTGACCAAATTTCATGCATTTTGGACATATAATAATGGTTCAAATAATTTATATAAACAGTGTATCATTGTAAGAATGGCAGATTACACCCTGTTGGTAAAACAACCATTTAAGGAGTTTTACAAAAGGTTTTTCAGAAATTCCAATTGGATTGTAAACAACACAGTTTAGAATCACTCACTTTGAATGAGTTATGAGGAAGATATGGCACCACAAAGTTGCATGCACACATCTGTCATTAGTTGACATATTGCACACTTAACTTTAATAAATTGGTTAATGCCTCATTACTTCATATTTTTTAATGAAACCGGATACAAATGAATCCTAACTCATAAAAGAAAACTCCAGAAGAAGAATTATGCATTATGCACAAGTATTCAAAGAGATATTAACATGCAAACTAGGGTTTACCTACTGGTGGTTTCACAGTTTGCACACCTAAAATGTTTTAGGTGTTTGGAGGGTCAAAACTCCATACTTTCATGTTATTTCACTTGCAAACAGAAGATAAATCATAAAATTGACTCTCAAAGGAAAAATCATCCTTTTTCATTGAGTTTTGAAGGAGATATGACCATTTGAACATGCATGCACAAATCTGTCAGATTTGGACAGATTGCACACTCATTATGTTTTGATTAATTGAAACCCCAAATCACCACATCTTTGATTGAAACCAGTGGCATTTGAAAGGTGACTCATTAAAATAAATTCCAGAAGAAAAATCAAGTAATTTTGATGAATATTCAAAGAGTTATGATTGTTCAAAGTTGGGTTTACCTACTGTTTAACTTCCAGATGCACATTCATCTTGTTATGAGCATTTGGGGGGTCAAAACTCAATGTTTTTTAGTAAGACCACTTGGATTAGAACCCCAACTCACTAAATAAACTTTTAGAAAGAAGATTCATGATATTTGAACATATTATTTGCAAGAAATGGATGATTTATGCACATGCATAAAATCTGTCAGCACTAAAAATCACCATTTTGTTGTTCAAAATCACATAAAATCATGATTTTCACCTATTTTCTTGAGTTTTATTGTTTGGGTCATAGATTACCACCATTATGTAAACATTTTATATGTTTTTGGTGTATAATATTTCCATAAAATTGTTGATCCCATTATAATAAGCACAATGACAATAAACAGTTAATAGCAAAGTAATATGACACGAACAATGATTTAAAGAACTTACATAGTCATATATCTCTTGAATGTATGTTTGTCGATTACAATCAGATTCAACACTCTCTCTATGCATTATGAATCGACTAACTCTAAAAGTAAAAACCCTAACGTTCTATTTATATTGCTAGGTCTAATCTAATTATGGAAACAAAGAGTTTAAGGAATTATAAACTTCCTTTTACAATTAAGCATATCTTTTCCTTATTTTATCACAATTAAATAATAATAGACCTAACAATCTCCCCCTTTGTGGCAAAATGAGTCTTCATCTTCTTAGCTCGAACATGCCTTCAAATCTTTGTAGGGTTTTCGATAGATAATTCTGTCATCAATTATCTTGATAGCTTCTATGAGAGAGTTTCTTTTGTCGTTGCTCATCCTTGTTGCGCTCTTTCTATCCTTTGCAAGTTCTGACGCAAGTCTGTTTCGGATTCCCCATAACGTACCGTCAGAATATGCAGCCACTTCATTAAACCTGAGAAACCGTTTTTCTCTAGAAGCATGCATCCAAACTACTCCTTGAATAGGACGAGTGATGACGGTGGCAACTAGAGTACTGTCAGGTACAGGTAATGATTGATCAGGCTTAGTAATATGTATCTTCTTTTGCTCGCTTTCTATCCCACGTTGAAGATCATGAAGATAGTTGTACCGAAGCTCTTTCTGAACATGCCTTACCACTGCCCTTAATGCCCTTTGCTCGTGTACATTTCGGTTGCGCTTGTCTCTCAAATCGTTGTAGATGATTTCAAAGTCCATTATATCAAGGTTTGCAAAATCAGCTTCAGAGAAGGAATACGCTTTACCATCTTCTCTTTGGACAGTGAAAACCGGGTACTCGACTTGAAAGATCCTTGCAGTGTCAATTTTCAGAATCCCGACAACCCTGTGCCTTGAGACCACTTCAGCTTGAGGTAAAGCTCTCATCTTCAGGATATGGAGATACTCTCTAACCTGAGCAGGGTCCATTTCCATCACGAGATGAATGTGTGCCAAATCATCAGGTTTTGCTTCCTTGCGGAAGAGATTCTCCATAGTTTTCTCAAGATATGGCACACGAATCTGCTGATTTACCCATTTGGATTTGCTTTCCGTCAACATTCTTTGCCACCAAATCTGATAGGGTAGGAGTCTTGGTTCGTTCTATTCCCTTAAAGCGTAGTTCTTTGTTGTATGCCTCAAGTTCACATAGTCTTGCTCTTGGAGTACTGGTTCGTATGGATCTCGGAACCAGTTTCGTAATGAGTTGCGCAGACCTTGAACATCAACTCGTTCTTCATTTTGTTCGGGTTCGGGTTCGGCAGATTCGGCTGGTTCGGCTATACTCTCGAGTTCGATATCCGCAGGCTTTTCAACCGTTGGTGTATCGTCCTCTTGAGTTGTTGTAATGCGTTGCCTTTTTGGGGTAGTTTGAGCGGGTGGTCTTGAAGCTGATGCAGCAGCTGCTCTTGATCGTGATCTTGCCGTTTGGCGTCTCTCCCCCTCAGGACGAGTTGGAGCGGAGCCTAGGTCGTCCTGGTGAGGTCTGGATGTAGATGCACGAATGGCCGGACGGCAAGACTCTTGGATTTCGGTGCGAAAAGCAGTAATAGCACCCAAGATGTCATCCGTTTGACGCTGTTGGGCGGTCTTCAGGTCGGCCAGCTCTTGGTCAATATGGGCGCGGAATACATCGAACTCATGACGAGTGACAGTGGGGATCTGAAGATTGCGGCGAAGAAGACCCTCAAGCGAATCCTCCGGTTGGCCGGTTGCATTGGATTCGGCTAGCAGATTAGCATACAGCATCGACATGAGTTCATCGGTGTTGTACTCATATCGATGTGGGGAATGGGGTCGATCTTCGGGGGGTGATGGTGGCGGAGGAGAGTGGCTGGTGCTTGGACGGCTTGAGCTTGGCTGTGAAGGGTCGGCTTGAAGAGGAGTCGGTTCTTTAAGACGCGCTGCTTCATGAATTTGGCGCACGAAGGCTTCCCTTTCGGCTGTCATTAAGGCAACATGTTCAGCAAGGGTGTCTCTTGCCCTTTGTAAGTGAGCGGCAATGATTGATTCGCCTTCCGGGGGTATAGAGAACGACGGAGATGGGGTTGTTGTATGGGTAACACCGGGATCACTTAGATTGCCCATTGACATAACAGTTGATTCAACTGTATGACCTACGTTCAGCATTGGCATAGATGTAGCACTGGTAGGATTTCCTCCCAATCCTCGTGGAATGTCCGGAATGGACATCACTATGGGAGTTCCGAATGGGCCACGAAGGCTCGCAGTGTGTGTAGACTCGTGTCCCCTAGCGGGCTCTAGACTCGATGTGCATACAAACGAAGTCGAAGCAGGTGAGCTACTGCCTCTTGTTTCATAGCTATGCCTCCCGAGTGGAGGGGAGCTAGATAAGGTGCTAGACTCACAAGTATCTTTGAAACTGTTGGATGTTGGGAGCCTTCAGAGTGGCTAGGGGGGGCGTGCAATTGCGCTGCTAGGTCCACAGTGACTTGTCCACTGGTCATACCCAACGAATGAGTAGGGCTAGTTGACTCGGGTACCTGGTTGGGGGATATTGGATTCTCACTCTCTATCGTTTTTGTCTCTCCTTCGCTCATGCTCACTATTTCTTTTTCAACTTGTACTCCCTCCTCTCTCCTTATTTCTCCAATTAAGGTTTCAGGGAATATGTCAGACATAGATGGGGAGGATTGATTGGTTTCAAAGTCAAAGTCGAGTTGAGGTTCCTCATCAGAAGGTATGATTGGTGCCGAGGTGGGTGTACGAATGATTGGTTCGGGGTTTGGTTCAGAACTCTTCATTCCCAGAACTGGAATCGGTGATAGAGGGTTGTGGGCCGATGTGACTTACGGCTTGCTCTTCTATTTCTATAGTTCAATGGCGACGACGGAGCGGTTGGGTATCAGAATCATCCTCATCCGATGATGAAGAGCGGGGGTGGACACGTTGTCGGCTGACCAGTGTTTTGAATCAGGGAGTTGGGATAATGGGCCGGGTGCGGGGGTTGTTGGAAGCAGTTGGGTTGGGGGGGGGGGGCTGATCAGATGCACCTCCCTCGTCATGTCCCCTCGCATTACGCTCATCACCCTGGTCACGATCCCCATTATCCTGAACCTGCTCTTCTACTCTAGGACCCTCACCTCCCTCAATATTTTCCTCATGGATCGGCTCTTGGGCAGGCGCAACCGGAGGTGGTTGGGCCATTAAGCCATGTCGCTCCCTATAGGCTATCACACTAGGTGCATTCTGATCAGCATAAGCGAGGAGCGCTTCAGGGATAGGCATGGTATAGTTGAAGACCCGATCATTTAGGCGTAGAAATTTAAGGGCACTGGTCGGGCCTAAGGGTGATCCGGCTCGTCTAGGGATGGCAGGTCGGGAATTCATCATGGCATGGACAAAAAGTTGAAGAAACCGTTGAAAAGGTACGAAGGCACGATCGCGATTGTTGGATTTGTCTTCCACTAGTTCCACAAAATCCGTCCAGATGAGCATCGCGTAGTCATAATGACGGTTGAAAGCGCTGCCGTGAAAAATTCGAAGAACCGCAATGCTGGCCTTGTTCATGCCAGTGTGTTTGCTAGTCAGACATCGATTGATGATGGTGAATAGCGTGAACCAAATCTGAGGCAGGTACATCCTTTTCAACTTGACGGGGCTTGTGAATGGTTCAGGGGATTCAAACCCAAGGGCTAGGATGTCGGCAACCAGCTGTTGGTCGGTTGCAAAGGCGTCGTATGGGTGTTCGGCTGTGGCGAGCGGCAGGCGGGGAATGTGGTGAATCCTGGATGGAGTTAAGCGGGTGACAAAGTCATCGATTTTAGCAGTGAAATGATGGTCACCTTCGTCCGGATGGTATGTCAGTGTGTACCAGAATTGCTGGAGGTAGAAAAGGGGTACCCGCTGGTCCAGTGCAAAGGCATAACGAAGCGGATGTCGTTGAAGGATGTCGAGGATGGCTTGATGTTCTAGAGTGATACCAAAGTCTAAATGGTGGTTGTTCGGTTTGATTTTTCGAAGGTGTGCTCTAGGCATCAAGATGTCATCCCGGTTAGCCGCGTTGATGCTTGGTTCTGTGGAGCGTTCGGAATGCATCGGGTGTTCATCATCTGAAAGGTTCGGATCATTCATGGCTACCATTGCTTGCTTAAATAAGACAGTTAGGCAAACCAAATGTAAAGTTAGTTAATTGAGTCTTTTTTTTTTAAAAAAAATTCTAAGTCTTTTTGTCGAGTCCCATTGGGCCGATAACAATTGTTATCGAGTGCAATGGGATCGATAATCAAAAGTTTCTCGAGAGAGCCGGGTCGACAACAAGACTTGTTAAAAAAATGAAAGAACAAACCTGTGAATCTGTAAGATGGATGAGGAGTCTTTGGGAATCGAGAAACACAGGTTATCGATCCTTTGAGAGTTGATAAAAAAAACTTAAAGTATGATATCGATGAAAGCACTGGATTATGTTATCGAGCCTTAAGTACTCGATAAAGCAACTTGGACTATGAGAGACCAGGTTATCGATTCTTATAGGGCTCGATGAAAACCCTTAGTAATTTTAATCGATCCTTTGAAAGTCGATAACAAATGTTATCGAGTTCTAAGGGTTCGATAAAAATACTTAGTGATTTTCATCGATCTTATTCGAGTCGATAACAAATGTTATCGAGTCATAAGGGTTCGATAAAAATACTTAGTGAATTTTTATTGATCTTATGTGAGTCGATAACAAATGTTATCGAGTCATAAGGGTTCGATAAAAAGACTTAGTGAATTTTTATCGATCTTATTTGAGTCGATAACAAATGTTATCGAGTCATAAGGGCTCGATAAAAAGCCTTAGTGAGGACGAAGGTGTTCTTGGTCAGATAAGAATGACTTGATAAAAACTCAAGGACCATATAAGACTCGATAAAAAAGCAACCTTAGACTTAGATGATCAGATGAACAGACCTAATTATTCAGACCAAAAAAAATGCCTAAAACTAATGGGAAATCCTATTGCTAGGTGCGATTAGTGATTTAGAACAAGTTTAATAAATGACTTAAGGCCAAAACACCAAATCTAATAACGATTTTGACTGATGAACAGTCAAAATCGGAAAACCTATACTAAACCCCAAAAACCGAACAGTTTCCCCTCATAAATCGAAGCATGCAATGGATAAAAGACATATGTGCAAGAATTAAAGATGATAAGGGGAGAAATACGAACCTGGTGGTGCTTTCGGATCTGAAAAACTCGAAGTTTTGAGAATTTGATCTTGGATAGCCAAGAACTTGAAGGGTTTTTCAGAGAGAAAGAGGGAAATTCAAACTTGTGAGGAAAGGTTCTTTGAGAGTGGGCCCGATTACTTTAAATAGTGGTCATCGGGTGATGACACGTGGCAGTGTGTGATAGGGCCGATGAAAAATTTTCCGTTATCGAGATGTCGATTGGGGAGGTTATCGAGCCAGAGGGGGTCGATAATCCACTGTTGTCGGGCCCTTAGGGGCCGAGAACATGACTTGAAAAAATAATAATTTTTTTTTAAGACTAAAAGACAGAAAACATAAGGCTCCCCCTTAACATGTGCTAAAAGTGGTGTGCTCCCCCTAGGAATGTGAATGGATAAGAAAACGTACCTTGTTGCTCCCCCTTGAACGATGAACCATGGTGATACACACAGCGAGGTAGAAAGAAAAATGAAAGAAAGATTGAAAATACGGAACTGTAAGATAAAGGTCAAAATCTAAAAAAATGAGAACCCAAGTGTTATGCAGATTGACTCGAAGAGTAAATGTGCATAAACCCTTGGATAAACGTTTTTGAGGATTTTGAGACACACTGATTTGTGATAATCAGGTTTTAAGATTGAGCATTCCCAACTTGGATACTAGGAACTGGAATCGTTTCTCATCCAGTGCCTTGGTAAACAAGTCGACAAGCTGAAGTTCCGTATTAACAAAGTATAGTTCAATTGTACCTCTTTCGACGTGATCCTTGATGAAGTGATATCGAACGTCGATGTGCTTTGTCTTCGTGTGTTGAACCGGGTTGCTTGAAATGGCTATGGCGCTTTTGGAATCACAGTAGATAGGAATCTTGTTGAACCAGAAGCCATAGTCTTTAAGTTGAGTGTGCATCCATAGTACTTGAGAGCAGCAGCTTGCGGCAGCAATATATTCGGTTTCCGCGGTAGATATGGAGACGCAAGCTTGCTTCTTGGATGACCAGCTGACCAATTTGTCTCCGAGGAGTTGAATGTGGCCCGAAGTGCTTTTGCGATCTAGCATGCATCCGGCGTGATCAGAATCTGAAAAGGCAGTTAGCTCGAAACCCGTATCCTTGGGATACCATAGACCAAGATTGGGTGTACCTTTTAAATACCGGAAAATCCGTTTGATCGCACTAAGATGAGATTCCTTTGGAGATGCTTGATATCTCGCGTATAGACAGGTGGCAAACATTATATCCGGATGACTAGCCGTAAGATACATGAGAGAACCAACCATGCCCCGGTAATTTTTAGAATCCACATCTTTTCCCGAAGGATCAGCGTGTAGTTTTGAACCCGGGGACATGGGTGTACCAATCGGAGAACATGACGTCATGTTATATTTACACAACATATCCGAGATGTATTTTGATTGCTTGATGAATATTCCAGTAGAAAATTGTTTAATTTGAAGACCAAGGAAAAAATTCATCATTCCCATCATGCTCATGTTAAATTTTGCAATCATGAGTTCGGAGAACTCTTTGCATTGTTGTGGGTTAGTCGAACTGAAGATGATGTCGTCCACGTAGACTTGAATGAGCATAATGTCACCTTTGTCCTTTTTAATGAAAAGAGTTGGATCGATCTTACCTTTGGAGTATCTGTTCTTTACTAAATAGATAGACAAACTATCGTACCATGCGCGGGGGGCTTGTTTGAAGCCATACAGAGCCTTGTCCAGAATGTAAACATGAGTCGGTTTGGAGGAGTCGACAACCCGTCGGGCTGAGAAACATAGACTTCTTCACGCAGAACACCGTTTAAGAAGGCCGTCTTGACGTCCATTTGGAAAACCACAAAGTTCTTATGTACCGCGTAAGCCAAGAACATTCGGATTGCTTCAATGCGGGCGACGGGTGCAAATGTTTCGTCGTAGTCAATGCCTTCTTGTTGACGGTATCCTTTGGCGACAAGTCTAGCTTTGTTGCGTATAACGACTCCATCTTCATCTTGCTTGTTCTTGAATATCCATTTCGTGCCGATAATGGTTTTGTTTCGAGGACGGGGAACAAGGCGCCATACTTTCAGACTTTCAAATTGATTGAGTTCCTCTTGCATTGCCACAATCCAATCAGGATCATTCATTGCCTCGTGAATGGATGTGGGTTCAATCTTGCTTATGAATGAAAAGAACATGCAATCATTGGCCGAGGCGGAACGCGTTGTAACTGGTCTGTTCGGATCTCCGATAATTTGTTCAACAGGATGAGAGCGGGTCCATTTGGTTGTATGAGGAAGCGGTTGAAATGCGTTTGGATCCGGGGTGTCATCTTGATAAGAACCTAACGGAAGATCTTGAAGAGATTCCAAGGTTGGTGCCACGTTTGATGATCTTGTGGCACTTGTGACATCCGTATGGGTCGAAGTGGATGGTGGGGGAGAGGATGTCGGTTCCGAAGAATTTGGTTGAACAGCCGGTTGAGGTTCAGGTGGAACGAGAGGAGCATCCGATGAAATAGTTTGATTGGGAGGAGCAGTTGTAGATGTGCTTGGAGATGCAGCAGTTGAGACGGTTTCGATTGTAATTGGCGGTCCGGAAAGATCCGAGGTCTCGGCAATCTCCAAGGTAGGCGGGGGAATCTGGAGAGAAGTGTCAGTGGATGGTCCAAAGTAATCCGAGTAGAAGTACTCGAATAAGTCATCCAGATTTGACATGGCGGTTTTGGACGTTGAAGGTTCAGCGGGGTTGGGAGCAGGTTCCGAACGAATGTGATCGGAAGCTAATATGCCGGTGAGTGCGGGTCCAGAACTGTCGTGTTCAGGAGCTATTTCGGCGTTTGGATCGAATTGAACATTAACGCTTTCAGTGACGCAACGTGCGTGTTTTATGTAGACCCGATAAGATGATGCGTTTGGTGAGTATCCGAGAAAGTAAGCTTCATCGGTTTTCGGCTTGAGTTTCCCACGATCTTCTTTTTCATTTAGTACGAAGCAACGAGTGCCAAACGTTCTAAGATGCTCGATGGAAGGAACGCAATCGTAGACCAAGTGATAAGGTGTCTTGTTGAAGCATTTGTTGATGATGGAGCGGTTTTGAGTGTAGCATGCTGTGTTGATAGCTTCGGCCCAAAGGTGGAGAGGAAGCTTTGAGAAAGTAAGCATAGTGCGAGCGGCTTCAACTAGAGTTCGATTTCGGCGTTCGACCACACCGTTTTGTTGCGGAGTGCGAGCTACATAGAATGTGTGGGTTATACCAACTGATTCGAGGTAACCATCAAGGGTACAGTTTTTAAATTCAGTTCCATTATCGGTGCGGATGGTTTGTGTAGTAAGTTCTAGCTTAACTTGGATGGCTTTGAGAAACGTGATGATGGTATCGGGGGTTTCATCCTTTGATCGAAGGAACTTTACCAATGTGAATCGAGAGAAATCGTCCACCATTACTAGAACATACTTTTTACCATGTATGCTTTGAGTCCGCATTGGGCCGCACAAGTCCATATGAATGAGTTGAAGAGGTCGATGTGCTGTGAACTAACTTGGGTTTGTGAGAGACCTTCTTCATTTTTCCCATCTCGCATGCGTCACAGAGATGAGTTTTGTCGAATTTAACAGTTGGGAGGCCGGTGACTAATCCTTGGATGGAGAGGCGATTGATGTTCTTGAAGTTCAAGTGAGATACGCGACGATGCCATAACCAGGTCTTTGGACTAGAAACGTTTGATAGTAGACAAACACTTGAGGGTGTGTTTACTTGGGAAAGATTGATCGTGTAGAGGTTGGACTTGCGTGTGCCGGTTAGAAGCTCCTTACCATCAAACGTGCGAACACAGCATCTATCGGGTCTGAAATTTACTTCGAGTTGCTTGTCACAGAATTTTCCAATGCTCAACAGGTTGTGGCTTAGCCCTTGTACATAAGAGACGTTGGAAATTTTGATGTTGTTTTGAATGATATCACCATATCCTTTTATCGGTGCCAAGTGATTGTTGCCAAATTTGACGAATCTGCCCTTCTTTTCAGTGTAGTTGGCAAGTAGCTCCTTTTGTCCGATCATGTGTTTGGAGCATCTGGAATCTAAGTACCACACATGACCGATCAGCACAAAATCAGGCAGATTTAGGTACCCATTTGTAAATGGGTCCATCATGGTTAGTTGACATTGCACCCTTGGATACCCACTTGTGGTGAGACTTATGGGCGTTAGTCATTTGATTTCTCGGACCCGAATTAGAAATGGATGATGAATGATAAAATTTGTGATTAAATGAATTATGCATGTCCGGAAAATAACCATAACCATAATCAATAGGAGGTTTACGAACAAAATCATCCACACCGCAATTAGAACAACAAATTTTATTACGAGAAAATTTGATTAAATGTCTAAAGGATTGAATTTGATAAGGAAAACGAAATCTAGAATTGTTTCTTTTGACATTAGAATGTAAAAACTTGTCTTCTTTGAAGGGGTGTTTGCTGTATGCGTGCCCTTTTTGACCCAAACCGACTTGGTTTCTAAAGTATGAAGCGCTGAAACATTGAAAGGAACACAGTTAGTATGGTTCTTGAAGACATGATTGGTGTTCGTTTGTTTAGGAGTGGTTTGATTTTGACTCGTGGAACACTCCGTTGGTTCAGTAGGCAATGAAACTGATTCCATAGGTTGTTTGCCTTTGTCTAAAAACTCCGTGTGCTTTGGAAGTACAGGATTGAAGTCAAACTCATCACACATGTCATTTAAGTGCTCGTCCGATTCAAGTGAAGATTGGTTAGAAAGGGCATCTAATTCAGCATTGATTTGTTCGTCGGAATAGGAACATTTTTGTTTTGGAAGATTGGAATTTGGGTCCATTTTAAACAACTCTTCGCAATTATCTAAATAATTGCTAACGAAGGCTTTACAAGTTGAAATGTTTGAAATAGTATCATTTTCACGAGTTTTGTTCAATTGTAAAGTCTCGTTCTCAAGTTGTTGTATTTTAAATAAAAATGATTCCTTTTCCTTTTCCGCCAAAGAACGTTCAGATTCCAACACTCGTTCGAGTTAAATAATTTTCTTTTCTAAAAAAAGAGTGGGAATGTACGGTTTACATTCAGGAATCTTGTTTTGAAGTTCTTCGGCAGAATATGATGGAAAGTAGTTGTTTGGAAGAGATTCACTTGAAGATTCCTCTTCTACTATTTGAGGATAGCAGAAGGGTATTTGAAAATAGTTTTTGTTTTGTCTCTTCCAATCTTCTCTTTCCTCAACACTAGGGTCCGGCTTCATAAATTGAATTTGGTAATCTGGACCAAGGTTCAGATATTCGAATTTATAAATCGTCGGAGTATTATAGATAGCCTTTGCTAAGTGTTTCGGGTTTTCAAAACCTAATCCGGCTTTAGAGCTTAAATCTTTCGGAGCATTTAAGTGAATAGTGTGTTTAGTTTGACCAAGCTTGTAAAGTTTTAATTCCAAATTTTCGAGTTTTTCTAATAGATCTTGTCTTTGAAAACTGACAAAGTCAAACTTTGATGAAAATTTGGCAGTCTCATTCCTAGAAGATTGAAGTTGAAGTGTGAGATCAGATATTTGTTGTTGAAAAAGATCATTTTCTTCTTTTAAAACCATTTTCTCCGTTTCGAGATTGTGTGCTATACTCTGAGAATTTACAAGGTCGGTTTGCATAAGAAGCAATTGTTTATGATTATTTTCTAGGCTTGCTTCTAAATTGGAAACCAAGAGTTTCTCGGTTTTCAATTTGGAGTGTAATTCCTTTAATTGATACATTAAATCATGCATTTGAGATACAAAAGAGTCATAGTCAAAAGGGCTTACCTCGGGTGTATAGTCGGAAGCGTGAGAAGGAGTGTCATCAGAGTAAGCCATCAAGCTGAAATGTGCTTGAGTATCCCCTTCCATGTCATCTTCATCATCTTGATTAAGCCATTGTTCATCTTCAGCTAGAAGAACTTTACCGGCTTCTTTTTGTTTAGACAACATCAGTTTGTAAGTGAAGTAGTTGGAGTCCTTCACTATTGGCTTCTTGCATTCCCTTGCATAGTGACCAGATTTTCCGCAGTTGTAGCACAGGCTTCTCTCACCCTTGAACTTGTCTTTTGGCTTGGGTGTCGGACGTGGTTCTTCTCTTCTTGGTTTTGGTTCAAACAGGGCCTTTCGCTCATGATTATTAGATCTCGAGGCATACCTTTGTTGGTTGGGATTCGAGCGACGTGAGAACTTTTGTTGAAAAGATCTCGTAAGGAAGGCCAGTTGTTGTTGAAGTTTGGCAATTTCGGGATCATAGTCAAAATCTTCGTCTTCTAGTTCGGAAAACATCTCTTGAGGAATGGAAGAGGAATCTTTTGCCATCAATGCGATTGGATCTGGGTTTTTCTTTGAATTTAACCCCATTAGTTCGAGAACCTCCTCTTCGTCTTGTTGAAGGGTTTCATAGACTTCATGAAGATCAAGGTCAGCAAGATATTTGTTGTGTTTGATTTGATTAGCAAACCGGCGCCATTCCGGTTGAAGATTGCTAACAAATTTAACGTTGTTTTCGATCTTGGTCTTACGAATTTCGTTCTTGCTTAGTTCGTTTACCAGTTGCACAAAACGGGTATACGTGTTCGTAAGACTTTCTCCATCTTTTGCCTTGAATTCTTCATATTGAGAGATACAGTTGGTGATTTTGAGTTGTGTGCCAATCTTCGTTCCAAACATGAACTTCTCTATGACCTCCCACATTTCTTTAGCCGTCTTCTTGTGGCTATCAATTCTCATATAGATTTCATTTTGGAGGCTCATAAGTAGATAAGAACGGGCAAGTTGGTCACCTCTCATTATCCTCTTCTCGTTTGCATCCCATGTACTTTTAGGTTTAACTTCCCTTCGTGCGAGCGTAGGAGGAGTGTTGTTTGGCATAGCCGGAAACTCCTGATAAAAAATTGGAGGAGGACCTTCTTTGATTGAACTCATGATCTCATCGGCATAGTCATGGCGTTCAACAAAATCAAGGAATCTATCCTTCCATTGAGAATATTCTCCCGGGAAGAGAATTGGAGGTTTGGTATCTGATCCAATAGTCATTTCTTCACGGGTGGTCATTGTACTTTTTGGGTGGACCTCGATCAATGAGTTTTTAAAAATTTCTGAGTTGTCTCGCCAAACAGTGGGTTTTTCTCGAGAGACAAAGGAGGGCGATAAAAATTATCGATTTAGGATTTTTTTTTTATCGGGTGTGAGGTGCTCGATGAGAATTGTTATCGGGTGACAAAGGATCGATAATAAATGTTATCGAGTGAACAAGGCTCGATAAAACTTGTTGTCGAATTAAATAGACTCGATATAAATTGTTATCGAGTGAACATGACTCGATAAAAAATTGTTGTTGAATGAAATTTACTCGATAAAATTGTTGTCGAATGAAATTTACTCGATAAAAATTGTTGTCGAATGAAATTTGCTCGATAATAACTCGATATAACTTTGATTAAAGAATTTTATCGAATACTGACCACTCGATCAAACTTCTTCTCGATTGAATAGGACTCGACAAAAAAAATACTTTAATTCTGAGTTTTCTGTGATTGATAAACCAGAAAACAAAAACACAGTTTTCTTGACTAAAAAGAACTAGTCTTTTTATGGACAAGACTGTTTGGGTTTTCGAGTTTCTTATTTGTTCAATTACGGAAATTATCAAGATTACGATAATTTATGATTTTACTAAGGAAATCTTTAGTAAGAAAAGCTGCAGGAGTCACAAGTTCCTGAGTTTTCTTATGTAAAGATATTCCAAAGTAAACAAAATAAATTAAAGTAATTTTAATTAAACAGATTTAAACATTTTATGTAGGGGTCGATAAAAATTCAAGATTTTAAGCAGTTGAATCGATAAAAATTCAATTAACAATAGAGAGATTCGAGAAAAATTCAATGATCAGATATGAGGTAGTCGACAATAATCAGTATGATGTTTTATCGGGTAAAGCATGAAACAGTAGGACTCGACAAAAAATTTAATGAACAGCAGAATTTGCAGAAATCGAAAAAAATACCTTCTGTTTCGTGGTTTGCTCAGAAAATCGTAAAAACTCATGATCTCAGGCTCTGATACCACTTGTTGATCCCATTATAATAAGCACAATGACAATAAACAGTTAATAGCAAAGTAATATGACACGAACAATGATTTAAAGAACTTACGTAGTCATATATCTCTTGAATGTATGTTTGTCGATTACAATCAAATTCAGCACTCTCTCTATGTATTATGAATCGACTAACTCTAAAAGTAAAAACCCTAACGTTCTATTTATATTGCTAGGTCTAATCTAATTAAGGAAACAAAGAGTTTAAGGAATTATAAACTTCCTTTTACAATTAAGCATACTTCCTTATTTGGTCACAATTAAATAATAATAGACCTAACAAAAACTCAGAATTTTCAGAATTTAGAAGAAGGAGACTTAGAATGCATGAAAAAGTGGGTTTTTCACCCAAAAATGGTAAGAAAAAGAAAGAGATGATGTTATTACTTACTTGGTTGAAGAAAGGAACCTATTATCTTCAATATTGTTGCAAAAATGTTGATTCTTGAAGGTGAAAATGGGTGGAAAGTGATGAAGAAGAAGAGAGTGTTTTGAATAAAAGACTCTTGAGTTTTTTTTAAAGAGAGAGAATTTTCTTTGAATTTGAATTTGCAAATGAGAGGAAAATGAAAAAAATAAACAATTTTTATATGTGAGCAAAGGGGGGGGGGGCATGGATATGGGCCCCACCCAAATCCAACAAATTGTTTTTTTTTTAAATTCATTTCAAGCCCAAAAAATGAAATTAAAAGTCCATTTTCTCAATTTTGGCCTTTTTCCTTCAAAATATAAACCCAAAAGTGTTTAAATTATATAAATAATAAAAGTTTTATATTTAGCATTCTAAACTATATATTTTATATAAATTAGGTATAAATTAGAGCATTTGGTATTATATAGGACATTTCAGCCAGTTACGGGTCGGAACCGGACTTTCTAAGCAACTACCGGAAACCCTAGAAATTTTTCGGCCAATCTAAGCCAACTAACTCCTATTCTTATATTTAATCTATATTAATACTAATAAACTTAATAAAAGCTAACCTGGAGGTTCAAATTTGACAGTTGTCACAGTCTCCCCCTGTTAAAGAAATTTCGTCCCAAAATTTAATGACTGTTACTGTCAATGGACTCCTTTGCAAACAAATGCGGATATTTGCCTTTCATGAATTCTTCTCTTTCCCGAGTATACTCTGGGCCATGCTTCACATTCCAGTGAACTTTGATAATAGGGATCTTACAGCGTCTCAGCTGATTAACTTCTCGATCAAGTATCTCGACTGGTTCTTCAATGAAATGTAACCGATCATTAATCTGAACGTCTTCCAGGGGTAGCACTATTGTTTCATCCGTTAAGCATTTCTTCAGATTCGACACATGGAACGTGTCGTGGATGGCGCTTAAATTCTGTGGCAACTTAAGTTTGTATGCTACCGGTCCAATTCTTTCGGTTATTTCAAATGGACCAACGTATCTGGGACCCAGCTTGCCTCTCTTCTGGAAACATACTAGTCCTTTCCATGGTGATACCTTCAAAAGCACTTTATCACCTACTTGGAATTCTAATGGCTTTCTCTGATTATCCGCATAACTCTTCTGACGATCTCTTGCTGTCTGGAGTCTTTCTTTGATGATTGAGATGTTGTCAGTGGTGTCCTAAATAATATCGGGCGTGGTCAACTGTCTATCTTCGATTTCTAACTAGCTAAGTGGTGATCTACATTTTCGTCCAAATAGGGCTTCATATGGCGCGCACTGGATGCTGGTGTGATAGCTGTTGTTATATGAGAATTCAACAAGCGGTAGGTGGGTATCCCAACTCCCACCAAAATCTATCGCGCATACACGCATCATATCCTCTAATGTCTGAATAGTTCTTTCTGATTGTCCATCCCTTTGAGGATGATAGGCAGTGCTATAATCCAAACGTGTACCCAATTCCTTTTGAAGAGACTGCCAAAATCGTGACGTAAAACGTGTGTCTCTGTCTGAAATAATGGAAATAGGCATACTGTGACGTGTAACTATTTCATTGATGTAAATTTGTGCACGCCTTTCTATACTGAAATCTTCACGAATAGGAATGAAATGAGCTGATTTTGTAAGTCGATCAACTATAACCCGTATAGAATCGTGACCCTTTCCAGTTTTCGGTGGCTTGGTTACGAAATCCATGGTTATTTGCTCCCACTTCCATTGAGGAATTTCAGGCTGCTGAAGTAGACCGGATGGTTTCTGATGTTCAGCCTTGACTTGAGCACAGGTTAAACACTTAGTTACGTATAAAGCAATATCTTTCTTCATTCCTGGCCACCAATAGTATTCCTTCAGATCCTTGTACATCTTATCCGCTCCTGGGTGAACTGAATATCTGGATCGATGGGCTTCATCCAAGATTGTTGGTCGTAGATTATCAACCTTTGGTACCCATACTTTATTCTTAAAATAATGCACTCCATCTGGTTGTAATTCAAATCCTTTTTCTAAGTGATGCAAGGTCTCGTTCTTCAAATTCTCATCTTTTAAAGCTTCTTTTTGTGCTTCAAGAATTTGAGTCTTTAAACTTGTTTGAACCATCATTCCCATAGCTTGTGCTCTCGTCAGCTTCACTCTTTCTTTTCTGCTTAATGTGTCGGCTACTATGTTAGCCTTGCCTGGATGGTACTTTATTTCACAATCGTAGTCACTAAGTAGCTCAACCCATCTTCTTTGCCTCATATTGAGCATTTTCTGGTCAAGAATGTGTTGAAGGCTTTTGTGATCAGTGAAAATGGTGCACTTAGTGTCGTAGAGATAGTGTCTCCAGATTTTGAGTGCGAACACCACCACCCCTAACTCCAAGTCATGGGTGGTGTAATTCTTCTCATGAATCTTTAATTGCCTTGATGCATATGCGATAACTTTCTCCTTTTGCATCAGTACACATCCCATCCCTTGATGTGAAGCATCACAGTAGACTACAAAGTTATCCACTCCCTCAAGTAAAGCCAAAATCGGTGCGTTGCATAACTTTTGTTTGAGAGTCTGGAATGTTTCCTCTTGTTTGTCTCCCCAAATAAACTTCTTATCTTTCTGAGTTATTGTTGTCAGTGGTTGCGCGATCTTGGAGAAATTCTCAATAAATCGTCGATAGTAGCCTGCTAATCCAAGAAATTGACAGATCTCAGTTGGTGTCTTCGGAGCTTCAATTTCTTAATGGCCTCCATCTTAGCTGGATCAACATGTATCCCCTTTTCATTTACTACGTGGCCTAGAAAGTGTACTTCTCGGATCCAGAATTCACATTTGGAGAATTTGGCGTACAAATTTTCATTCTTGAGCAATTCTAGTATCAACCTCAAATGTTGTTCATGCTCTTTCTTATTGCGAGAATAGATTAGTATATCATCTATAAACACGATCACGAATTTGTCTAGGTATGGTCGACATACTCTATTCATCAAATCCATGAAGATTGCCGGTACGTTTGTTAACCCAAAAGGCATAACTTGGAACTCGTAATGACCATAACGAGTTCTAAACGATGTCTTAGGAATGTCTTCTTCACGAACTATCATCTGATGAAACCCCGATCGAAGATCGATCTTTGAGAAATACGTAGCACCTTGAAGTTGATCAAATAAGTCATCAATTCGAGGGAGGGGTATCGGTTCTTGACAGTCAACTTATTGAGTTCCCTATAATCGATACACATTCGAAAAAATCCATCCTTTTTTTTAACAAATAAGATTGGAGCTCCCCAAGGTGAAGAGCTAGGCCTAATGAATCCTTTATCGAGTAACTCTTGGAGTTGTTCTGACAATTCTTGCATTTCTGATGGTGCTAACCGGTAAGGTGATTTTGCTACGGGTGTAGCTCCCGGAATTAAATCAATGTGGAATTCAACTTGTCTTGGTGGGGGCAGTCCGGGTAGATCATCAGGGAATACCTCAGGAAAATCCCGAACTATAGGGATATCCTGAATGCGTTTCTCTTCGGTCTCCTTATTCACAACGTGAGCTAAAAAGGTTGTGTAGTCTTTTCTTAGGTACTTTCGCATCTTCATGCATGACACAATTTTAGAATCCCTTCTGGGTTTCTCACCATGTACTTCGAGTGTTTCTTCTTTGGGTAGTGGTATTCGGATAATTTTCTTAGAGAAACAAATTTCCTCTTGGTTTTTAGACAACGAATCTATACCCACGATTATATCAAAACTTCCCAACTTAATCGGGATTAGATCTATACTGAAGTCTCTATTAACCAAGTTTAAAGTGCAGTTCATTATTATGTCTTTGGCCTACTTTCTTGACCGTTGGCATATTCAATGACGTACTCTTCTTTCAACTTTTGAGGTCTTAGATTTATCTTTGGTCTAAAATCTAATGACACATAACTCCTATCTGCTCCAGAATCAAATAATACAGATGCATGATGATTGTTCAGAAGAAACATACCTGTGACCACATCCGGGTTTTGTCTTGCTTCTTCCGCTCCAATTTCAAATACTCGACCTCGTACTTGACCTTCTTGGTTCCTTTGATTTGTTGGTTGCGCTTGCCTGGTGTCTGGCCTCCAATTCCGTCTTGGGCATTTATTTCTGAAATGATCTGGGCTTCCACATTCATGACAAACCCGCTTCTCCCCAATCTTCCAATCCTTTGCAATATGGCCTTTCTGGTTGCACTTGAGACAAGTAATGCATTTCCCTTGATGATGACTATTACATTTATCACACTTTGGGTACGCCCCTTTTCCTTTCCCTGTTGCCGATGTCTGAATTCCGTAATTTCCTGACGTTCTTTGCTCCTTGCCTGACCTCTTCCCAAACTGTCTTCTTGCAGGTTCATCCACCTTCCTCTTTCCCAATGCCTTGTTGGTTGCAAACGTTCCTGTACGGTTCACATTGTTGGTGAGTCGTGTTGCTAAGTTTACTGCTGCTTGAAGAGTCTTTGGATCAGCTGAAATAACGTCCCCTCTAATTTCAGGAGACAGACCCTATACATATAGGTCAACTCTATTCTCCTCAGGTGTCACTAAGTGTGGTACTAGTTTGGCCAACTCATGGAAACGGGCAGTGTAAGTATCAACGTTGTTTCCTTTCATTTCATGGTTTCATAATTCTGCTTCTAATTTCTGAATTTCACTTCTCGGACAATACTCATCCTTAAGCATTTTCTTGAATTCATCCCATGTGAGTCTATTAACTGCCTCCCGGCCTCGAATTTGAACCTGGGTGTTCCACCATGTCAAGGCTCGTCCTTGTAGAAGACAAGCAGCAAATTCTACCTTGTTTACCTCGGTACAGTTACTAATGTGGAGAACTGACTCCATGCCCTCTAACCAAGTTATCAGTCCAACAGCTCCTTCCGTTCCATGGAACTCTTTTGGATTACAACTCCTAAAAGATTTGTATGTACACTCTCTTTCTTCAAATCTCCGGTTGTTTCTCTGATTAGTGTTTAAGCCCGCCACTACCTGGCTAACAATATTCGGTAGTGCTGCCATAAGTTGTTCTGATACTAACCTTGCGACTTCGGGATTTTGTCTCTTTGGAGGCATTGTTCTAAAACACAATTTCAAATTGAGTTTCGATCAGATTTCTATTACTGTTTCCGAACTAATTCTACTTACTAAGTTTAGGCGTATAATATAATATACATTTAGTACTAATCATCTAATCATACATTCAAACACTATCCGAAATTCAAATAACATGCATAACCTTCATAGATAAAATTTAAACATTTCAACATAAATTTCCAAAATATAAATCCAAAAAGATAACACATTGTTTACAACTTAAAACAAACAAGTTTCTAATAAGAGTTTTTCGATCCCAAAAAGATTCAAATAAAGAGGTTGACTAGTGCAACATCAACCAAATCAACACTCCTAGCAAGGTCACTAGGACTCCTAACGCCCAAGCCAAATATGTATGCATCCTATGAATCGCCCCTCTAGCATCAAGGGCCACCTCCATAAATCTATTCGTGAATGCATCCCGTGTGTGTAGTATCGCCAGGATGTCATCTATAGATTGTCGGTAATGGTCCAGTCTGTGTCGGTGAAGCTCTACTTCATTAACCATTCCGGAGACCCATGCGTGTTCCAACGCGGTCATCCCCTGGGGCTGCGGTACAGGGACTCCTATTGCTGGAGGAGGAGGAGGAGTCACACTTCGCGACCTGGATCGCGATTGTGATGGTTCTTCCGAAGGTACGGAAGGAACCGTGAAAGTCACCCTCTTGATAGGGAGAAGGCGCTTTCGAGCGGTTCTGATCGTCCTTGGTCCTCGAGATGTACCCTCTCCAGTAGGTGAAGGTACAAGCATAGAAGTGAGTGATCGAGCAGAGGAGTCAGCAGTATCCTCGTCATGACTGTGCTCGGAAGGATCATACTCCTCATGGGTCGGGTCACTCCTCCTAACTCGGCCAGTGATATAGTCGGACTCATCTGGGAATTTTCGGACGACGACATGATACTGTGAAATAAAAATAAAAAAAATTATAAACGTCAGAAAACCGGTGTTCCTTTTTTTTTTGAACTTTTCTTACATTTCCGTATTTTCAAAATTACTTCCATTTTTTCTGTCTGTTTCGTTCTGCGTATCACAATGGTTCAACTTTCGAGGGGGAGCAACAAGGTACGTCCTCTATCCATTCACGTTCCTTGGGGGAGCACACATTTTTATGCACACATTAAGGGGGAGCCTTATTCATTCAAAAAAAAATTATTAATTAATTTTTTCGAGTGAGGTTCTCGGCCCCTAAGGGCCCGACAACAATGGGATTGTCGACCTAACTTGGCTCGACAACCTCCCCAATCGACACCTCGATGAAGAAATTTTTTTTCTCGGCCCTATCACAGCCACGTGTCATCACCCGATGACCACTATTTAAAGAAATCGGGCCCCTCATTGAGAGAACCTTTTCCCACAAGTTTTGAATTTCCCTCTTTCTCTCTGAAAAAAAAACAAAACCCTTCGAGTTCTTGACCTTCAGAGATCAGATTCTCAAATCTTCGAGTTTTTCAAATCTGAAAGCATCACCAGGTTCGTATTTCTCCCCTCATCATCTTTAATTCTGCACTTAGTACTTTTATTCAATGCATGGTTCTGTTTTAAGGCTTGAACGGTTCGTTTTTTTTTCAAAACCCTTTGGGTTTCCGAGTTTCACAGTAAACTGTCAATTTTGTTGAGTTTTTATTGTTTACTCGACCTAAGTGCTTTATTAAACTTGTTCACTATTACTAATCGCACCTAGCCATAGGATTTTGCTTGAGTTTAGGCCCTGTTTGTTGAATCTGAGCACTTAGGTTATCAACTGAAATAGTATGAGTTTTTGTCGAGTCCCACTACATCCTTTGAATTTTTGTCGACCAAAGTTGGAAGGCCAAGAACACCTTCGTCCTCACTAAGGGTTTTTATCGAACCCTTAGGGCTCGACAACTTTTGTTATCGACTTTCCAAAGATCGATGAAAATGCTAAGTATTTTTATCGAAACCTTAGGACTCGACAACATTTGTTATCGACTCTCCAAAGATCGATGAAAATGCTAAGTATTTTTCTCGAACCCATCGGACTCAATAACAATTTTTGTCGATACCCACTTGCTCGATGAAAATCACTAAGTATTTTTATCGAACCCTTCGGACTCGACAACAATTTTTATTAGAAAACCGGTGTTCTCTATAACCTAAGACTCTGATACCAAGTCTGTCACACCCCGCTAAAGCGGAAACACGAGGTACGACAGTTCAAAGTTTCACAGCAATAGGAATATAAACACCAACCATACATAAATAACTAGAACGTCAAGTTCAAATTTTAATAGTTTACAACTTGACTACTCTGTCTTAAATAAGCAAATTACAACAAAATTAACATGTACAAAATCTTGATTGGTGTTCCACAAAAACATACAAAACTTGATCGGTTACCTTCTAATTTCCTGTAAAGCATGATAAAAGAAAAGAGTCAGCTACAAAGAGTTGGTGAGTTCACAGGTTTCAAATGCACAAAACATTTTATATGCAAGGTATATAAAAAAAATAGCGAATCGAATGATCGCATCAACTTTAATATTTTAAATTTTTATGAGCAAAAATACATTTTATAATTACACGTGATATTAAAGTATTGAGCCACTACTAAGGCTAAACAACATTCTACGCCCCACGAACTACCTCAGCGGTGGACCTAAAGTCCACATGTGTAGAGCATTCTTAATTGATAAAGTGCACCCGTACTTGCCAGTTAGGTGGGTATGTCAACCAAATAGCGCTATCCACAATTATCATCGGCTCATTTAGAGTTAAATAGTAGTGTACCACGGGGACTTTACATAACTCAACATATCATTTTGTGTAATATGAAGTTGCTCATCATAATTATTTATATGCTTTTCATTATTCAATATAAATCAATTCAATTTCCTTTAAACGACATGTTTTACACCCCAAAACGTATAAACATTTAAAAAGAGGGGCCGTGAATACTCACCTTATAGCAAAAGCTTCCAAATAGATACCCGAGATGTCCGCTTGACGGCCTAACGCTTACCTAACAAAGCAGTGTACCCAAATTAACACTTATATGTCCAACTTGGTCTACTATTGTCCCGTTACACATACTGCACATATGCTCTCTAATGATATAAATTATACCGAAAATGTAATATTATAGTCCTTCAAGTGATCAAAATTCATGAAATCAAATAATTTCAAAGTTTCACCTTCTGACAGAAACTTTAGGTCCTAAAAATGATTAGATTAATGTAACATCAAAAATGACAAATTTTATCATCTTTTTATATGTGATATATTACTGAGTTACTGTCATTGTGACCAAATTTCATGCATTTTGGACATATAATAATGGTTCAAATAATTTATATAAAACAGTGTATCACAATAAGAAGGGCATATTACACCCTGTTGGTAAAACAACCATTTAAGGAGTTTTATAAAAGGTTTTTCAGAAAATCCAATTGTATTGTAAACACAACACCGAAAGGAAACGTTTAAGATAAGAATCACTCATTTTGAATGAGTTATGAGGAAGATATGGCACCACAAAATTGCATGCACACATATGTCATTAGTTGACAGATTGCACACTAAACTTTAATAAATTGGTTAATGCATCAAAACTTCATTATTTTTAATGAAACTGGATTCAAATGAACCCTAACTCATAAAAGAAAACTATAGAAGAAGAATTATGCATTATGGACAAATATTCAAAGAGATATTAACATGCAAAGTAGGGTTTACCTACTGGTGGTTTTACAGTTTGCACACCTAAAATGTTTTAGGTGTTTGGAGTGTCAAAACTCCATATTTTCATGTGATTCTACTTGCAAACAGAAGGTAACTCATAAAATTGACTCTCAAAGGAAAAATCATCCTTTTTCATTGAGTTTTGTAGGAGATATGGCCATTTGAACATGCATACACAAATCTGTCAGATTTGGACAGATTGCACACTCATTTTGTTTTGATTAATTGAAACCCCAAATCATCACATTTTTTAGTGAAACCAGTGGCATTTGAAGGGTGACTCATTAAAATAAATTCCAGAAGAAAAAATCAAGTAATTTTGATGAATATTCAAAGAGTTATGGTTGTTCAAAGTAGGGTTTACCAACTGTTGAACTTCCAGATGCACATTTATCTTGTTATGAGCATTTGAGGGGTCAAAACTCAATGTTTTTGAGTGAGACCACTTGGATTAGAACCCCAACTCACTAAATAAACTTTTTGAAAGAAGATTCATGATATTTGAACATATTATTTGCAAGAAATGGACGATTTATGCACATGCATAAAATCTGTCAGCACCAAAAATCACCATTTTGTTGTTCAAAATCAAATAAAATCATGATTTTCACCTATATTCTTGAGTTTTATTGTTTGGGTCATATATTACCACCATTATGTAAACATTTTATATGTTTTTGGTGTATAATCTTTCCATAAAACTCAGAATTTTCAGAAGTTAGAAGAAGGAGACTTAGAATGCATGAAAAAGTGGGTTTTTCACCCAAAAATGGTAAGAAAAAGAAAGGGATGATGTTATTACTTACTTGGTTGAAGAAAGAAACCTATTATCTTCAATATTGTTGCAAAAATGTTGATTCTTGACGGTGAAAATGGCTGGAAAGTGATGAAGAAGAAGAGAGTGTTTTGAATAAAAGACTCTTGAGTTTTTTTTTAGAGAGAGAGATAGTTTTCTTTGAATTTGAATTTGCCCAAAAAACAATTTTTATATATGAGCAAGGGGGGGGGGGGCATGGATATGGGCCCCACCCAAATCCAACAATTTTTTTTAAATTTATTTAAAGCCCAAAAAATGAAATTAAAAGTTCAATTTCTCAATTTTGGCATTTTTCCTTCAAAATATAAGCCCAAAAGTGTTTAAATTATATAAATAATAAATTTTTTATATTTAGCATTCTAAAACTATATATTTTATATAAATTAGGTATAAACAGAAGGTAATCTATTTTCAAAAGATGTGAGAAGTATGTCTAAATATTGAAAGAATTCATCATCATTCTGATCTTTTGATTCCCATGGATATACTTCAAAGCCTTCATCGTCTCTGTCTAGAGAGTCGTCTAAATCAACAAAAGTACAGGGAATTATCCATGGATGATTTAGTGAAGATAAAAAGCAGTTGGATTTTTTATTTTGAAGATTTTCTAATTTCGCATTTTCTTTTGTCACACATTCATTCAGATCTAGTTTGGAGTTAATCTTTTTCAAAATTCGATCTTGTCTCTTCTTCTGTATACATAGGTATGAATTCATCTGCTTCTGAATTTAAAGTGATATGAGTAAATGAAGCAAGTTAAAAACTTCACCTTTTCTCTGTACCAGTTTTAAATCCACTTGATTCATTTTGCTGGATTTGCGATCAGAAGTATACTTGATATTTTTATATTTCAGTTTTCTAACTCTATGTTCATTTTCATGTTTGGATCTTTTAAACACAGATTTTTCATACAGAACTGGAAAATCAGGTTTTTGTTCTTTTCCAACATGAAATACAGAGTCCAAGGTAGATCTGTTTATCAAGATCATCAAAACCAGGACCTGCCTTATCCATTTGCATATTGATTTTCTCATGCACATTTGAGCATCTTGATAATTTTTAATCAACAGCTCCTTCTTCTGAAGGCTAATATGTAGAAATTTCCTTTTTTTTAGAAAATAATTTTTACGAGCTACAGAATTCAATCTGTCACTCTCTTTAGCTTCAATCTCTTTGTCTTTTTCTTTCAAAAGATCTTTAAGTTCCTTAATCTCCGTTTTTAGGTTGCTTTCTGTGGAACTTTTAAGTTTTAAAATTCTGTCATTTTCCACAGAAAAATATTGTTTCTCTTCAGTCAGAAACTCCATTTCTCTTTTGAAAATATTTCTTTCTTTTTTCGATAAGCTCAAGAGATTTTTCAATAGCTTTTCTTTTCTGCTTTTCAGATGATAGCTTCTGCCTGAGAATTTCAAAATCTTGAGTTAGATAAAAGATAGTGTTTTCAAGTTCAGATTGTTCAGATGTTGAGCATACCTGAGAGTCAGAGGTTGAGTCCTCTGTTTCATTGTTCTCCATTGCCATTCCATAGAAAAATGTTTCTCCATCACTTGATTGATCAAATAGCCAATTCTATAATTCTGCCACCTTTGCCCCCTCATTTTTGTTATACTTATATTTGTTCTTATATTACTTAGCACCCTTGATCAGAGGGCCTTTGCAATCTTTGGAGAAGTGTCCATACTTGCCACATCTGTAGCATACATATGTCTTCTCTTTCTTTTCTTCAACCTTCTTTTCAGCCAGAGTTGCCTCTTGTCTCTACACATATGTCTGTTGATTAGACCTTTCACCTCTTGTTAGGACCATAAGTCCTAAGTTTAGAAAGTTTAATAAAAAAAGAAACGATCTATTGTAATATTCTATCTTGTGTTAAAGATCATATGGGCTTGGGCTTTTATTGTAATAGACACCTAAAATATAAAGAAGTCTAGGGTAGAAGATTCGTTAATGAGAGTCGTTTAATTTAGTTTCGCGTTTGTCGTTTGATAAGAAAGTTTTCAATAAAACATTCGATTCAATGATTTGCATACGATTCTTTTTTGATCTTGTTGAATCAGACCTAACTAGTGGTATCAGAGCCGAACGATCAGAGTTTGGATTAATTCGTAAAGATTTCTTGAAGAAAAAGGTACACACGGTTTGCTTTGCGATTTTAGAGATTTAAGGTATTTTTTTTTCAATTTACGTGATTGTTTATATTCGATCTTGACTTGATTTATATATGTGTGATTTTTTTGTGATTAAATCGATTTCTTCAAAAAAGTTTCGATTTTTTTACAAGTTTTTTTCCCCGAAAACTATTATTGTTTCACTCCATATCGCATCGATTTTGACGTATTTTGCCAAAACTCCAAGCTTTAAAGCTGTTTGTATTTGTCTTGCGAAAAACATACTAAAATTTCATTAAATTTGGACAATTTTTGAAAAACAAATCTCAAAATTCTCGGGTGAATACTGTTTTGTCGGGTGAATAGTGATTTTTATCGGATGAATAGTAATTTTTTTATTGAATCCCAAATTTTTCAAAAAACTCTTTACTTTCATTTATTTTGGATATTTTTGTTTTTCTTTAACAATAGAAAACTCAGGAACTAGTGACTTCTGCAACTTTTCTAGTTAAAGAATTCTCAACTAAACATCATAAATCTTAGTAATTTTGTTTTCTTCTTAATTAAGAAAATTGGAAACCCGAGAACTTAGCCCTCCTTGTCCATAAAAAGACTAGATAAGTTGTGTTACTCTAGATCTTTTTAGTCAAGAATCCTTCGTTCTTGCTTTCTAGTTTATCGATCAAGAAAAAAAATCAGGATTCAATATCTTTAAATCTTCTCGACACCCTTTAGACCGACATCTTTTTCCTTGAAACTCTTATTTTCGTCAAACGTTTTTCTCACACCTTAGTAACCCGACATAAATTCTTGTCGGATCCACTAAAGTTGATATCCTTTCTTATCGAGCCCATTTGACTCGACATAAATTTTATCGAACCTTTTAGACTCGACATAAAATTTTGTCGAGCCATAATAACCCGACATAAATTATTCTCGAGCCCGAGTCAACCGAGATAAATTTACCCACTTCCAAAGAAATCTTAGAAATCTTTCAAAACTCAACGATCGACGATCACTTCATTAGGTAACCAGTACTTAATTTTTTTCTCTCAAGATGAGTTCTCAAAATCAATTTTCTGATCTCAGTGCTGAAATTGAAAGACTTGAAGCAAGACACACAAATAAGATGAAAGTGATTAATGAACTTTTAAGAGAAAATGTTGATCTAAATCAGTTCAAACACACAAGTCAAGTTTTAAAAAATAAAAATGAGTTTTTGGAAGAACAACTCACAGAGCGAGCAAAGAATACAACTTATACCTTTTATGAAGATTTTTGCAAAAGGAGAAATCTTGAGTTGATAAATATAAATATTGATCTGAAAACCAAGATTTATGAGTTAGAGAGGACGAAAGATTCTGCAATGACTAGTGATGCACTTGAAACAATTTTAGATTTTGAAAGAACTGACTTTGAGAATAAAAAAAAGATCTTTCCCGATGAGAAACACAAGTTTGAAATTGAGCGAAAAGATTTTGAAAGCAAAATTAAAACTTGTAAACTGACCATTCAAAAAATTTCTAAACAAATGTCAGATTTTAAACAAGTTGTGATTTTAGAGAGAAAATCATCTGAAACGAAATGTCTAAAGCTATCAAAGCAACTTTCTGAACTTCAAAAATTCTTAAAAGATAAAAGAAATGTGTTTGAGACTGATAAAACAGATTTGATAAATAAAAGTACTTTGATCATTTCTAAAAGTAAAAATTTGGAGATGAAAACGAGAAAATTGGTAAACTTTCAAATAAATTATCTGTTTTAGAAACAAATCTTGTGAATGAATGGAAAATGAGATCTGAAGCTTATACAACTATTTCAAGTATGTTATATGGAAGAAAAATGAGATCTGAAGGTTATACAACTTTCATATTTCAGCTTTCTTTTCTGAACATCAAACAAAATATGATGTGATTATGGAAGAAAGAAATCATCTCTTGTGCAAAATTAGAGAACTTGAAGATTATACAACTACTTCAAGTTCAATTCATAAGATGAATCCTCTTTCTACAATAAGTGTCTGTAATAATAACTCGTTTTTAACTGTCAAATCAAACAGTTATTCTAACAGCTTCAAACCATATAGTTCTCCAGCTTCTCGGACTCATAATTCTACTTTCTCTCATAATGATTTTGTTGGTAAAACCGGTAATTTCAAACAGTTTAAAATAGTTTGAAAAAAGAAGTCAACTACAGATGATAGTGTTGGAAACGTGTCACATACATAGCCTGTAGTTGATGCAAAATCTTTTGTTTCCAAGACTGATTTATCTTATTTTGTCAAATCAATCAACCAGCAAATCAGTCTAAGCGCCTCAAATCTTTGTTGTTCTACTTGCGGAACAAATGATTTTGTCGATCAAAGGTACATTCATAAATGGTATTGTACTTATAGTATCTCCACTTCCCCATTTGATGTTTCTAAAGCTAACCTCCAAGGACCCAACAAAGTTTGGGTACCAAAATCTACTTAATCTGTTTTGTAGGTATGTCATGTGCATTCTAAATACTGAATATTCACATCACATGACATGATCATTCAAAAGGTTACGTAGTTTTTTAAGGGGGGGTATCTTATTTCAGTTTTAGCTTCATAGTATCTCAGCTATGGACCTGCTCTTAATTTTGACTACTGAATACATCAGTTCAGAACTTGGACTTTGATATTTTTAACTCTTTGTGTGTTAGGAATTAGAAGTTTCAATGGTCAATCCAGAGCCGGAAGGACCTACCCATGAAACACATTAATTAGAGAGCTCTAATAGAGATCATTCATTCATATCATTCTAGAGAGCTTAAGAGAGATATTCATTGTTAACACATATTATACAAGTTAGATATACAAAATAAAGTGTTCTTATCAAAGACTGAATCAAATAAGCTCTATCTAACACGCATATTAGCTCCCCCTTAGAACTATATCACCAACAAATTAATTTGCTCCACCTTAAAAATAGAGCTCTTCTAAACAAACTACTTCTGTAGAACAAATGGGTAATCGGCTAACATAGAAGCACATTTAGCAACTATTAACACTACAATCATAATGAATTCAACTGAGTGGCCTATGTTCAAAATTGGAAATTATGAATCTCTGATATGACTTTCCAGTTATCATTGAAGTGAAGTTATAAAACTAACTTCTCAAACTGTTTCGGCAATACCACAAAGATATGCATTGGAATCACGAAGACTCATGGAATGTGTATATATGGTGGCTTAAACATGACTCGATGTGAATTGAATATGAAGTTCGGAGACCGGAGGTGTGTCTTCCTTTTTCAATATCTTAATCTTCTGAGTGAAGAAAAGATAGCAGTTATGCTCATTCTCCGTGATATATGAAACAAATATCTTTTGTGAGATACTTGAGTAGCTAGGTGAGGTGACACGAGTAGTCGACAATGGGTCCATGTATTTTTCAATATTCATCTCCAAAGAATGAGAATGAATAGATGATATGGAAACCCGGTTTACTGACTCAATGAGGATCTTTTTATTCTTTTGATCATTTCTCATACTCACAATATTCTTTTAGCTCACTGGCACTCATTTTGCAAATATTTCAACTAAATCTCCCTCATTTTAGTCTCGTATTCAATCACATTTGATAATGATTGTAAATCCAGAAATATTCTTTTCGGCTTGAGACTCTACCCTTGAAATTCACCCTCATTTCCATTTTATCTCAACACATCCCTTTTCAAGATCATCCCAATGATCAAGAAACTCAACTACCATCTAGACCCTTTTCCAATGACTATCCTTGGGTATGTTTCTTAGGTAGGTCCTTCCGGTTCTGGATTGACCATAGAAACTCTAAAATTCCTATCACACATGCAAAATTATCCTATGCTGAAATGTTGATGTTGTCAAGAACAAAAACATTTACCTCCGAGTTCTAAATTTAATTGTTTAGAAGTCAAACAAATAAAGTACATGTTCTGAACTGGGGTATTTAGAAAGTAATATGAAACACAGGTTTTGAATTGATGCGGTCAGAAACTAATATATGAATATTTATGTTTTAGGAATGTCAATGAACAAAATACGAACGCTAAACTCAATAAGCACAATATTTAATGAAATGAGTATTCAGTGATTATGGTTGTGAAAAACAAGTCATAATTATTATTTCGATAAAAATAGAATAATTGAAATGAATTAAAGACAAAAATGAAAACAATTAAAGAATATCAAGCGAGTGTATTTCCACCGAATATGCAACAAAATATGAGACGTGGAAATAACTTTTTCAAGAAAATATTACTCTTGGTAATCCAAGAATAAATTTTCAATCGGAAAGAAATAAAACACAAGTAAGTTTCTCGGATTATACTACCACGGTTTTGTAAAATACAACTTTTCAAACAATATAATATGGTATATAAGATTTTCCCCTCAAGGATAGAAAATACTTACTCCCCCTCAAACCAATCAAACTTTGATCATGTGTTTGAATAATTGGAATTCAGCACGACACATGATAACTTGCAAAATAGATTAAGCAGATTTTGGTACTCATATTTTCATGGGTCCTTGCATGTTAGTGTTGGTCTGAGGTATACTGCATGATCCGAACCATCTATTTCGACTAGATGTTCTAACAGAAGATTTTATCACTAGGGAATCAGGAATAGAAAACGTACCGTACCATTTATTCGCATACCTCTTATTCACAAAGTTATATGTTCCACATGGTTGAACAATAGATATTGTTTTGGCTCAGACTGATTAGCTCATCGATTGACCTGACAAAGTAAGGTAGATCAGTCCTAGAAGCAAATGACTTTGCATCAACTATAGGAGATTGATTTGATTTGTTTCCAACATGCTCATCTGCAGTTGATTTCCTTTTCCAAACCATCTTAACCTAATTCTAATGGTTAGTATTTAAACCAGAAGAAAAAAAATTATAGAAAAGATTAGAAGAACGAATCTAATCTTGTGAGAAATCATTTGATTTGACGAACGTTGATGAATGAACCTTTACATGAAAAGAGCTTGAGGCGGTCTTGAATGAACACAGAGACTCAGCTAAATCATCATACGGGGACTGAGCAATAGTATCGGCACTAGCTCTGTCAAATAATTCAACCTTGAAATTTATGTCTTCAAGCTCCATGACCTTAGCAGTCAGCACATTCCGTTCTTCAACGCCCAAGTCAAACTTCTTTTGTATTTCAGACTTCGTATTCTGTTCTTTCATAATATCTGTTTAAAGTCCAAATAACTTGCGTGTAAGATCAAAATTTTCTTCTGAAACTCTTCCTTTTATTTCTCAAACTCCTTATCCTTTTCATCAATCTTACAATCCCAATAATATTACTCTTTTCAAATATTGTTTTGTCATCATATATCTTCTTTTTTAACTCGGAAATCTTTTATGAAAAAGCAGCAACCTTAGCTTTAAGAATTTGTTTTTTAGATTCAAAACTACTTTTATCATTCTCAAAGTTGATTTCTAAGTACTTTCTCTTTTTAGATGAATCTTTGACCAAAGCAACATTCTTCTTCTCAATCAACTTTCTTTCCATCCTTTTGTTGTTTTTCTAATCTTTATTGAAGATCAAAAATCTACTTGGTTAGCTCCAAACTTTTCTTCTCAATCACCTTTCTCTCCTCTTTAATAGTACCTCTTTCTATTATAATAATTTGTCCAAACTCATATATTTTCTTTGAAAGCTTCAAATTTGTCAATTCACAAGAATTGACCTTGCTTTGAAGACTCTTCTTCTCAGTCTCAAATCTTATTTTCTCGTTAGCAGACATCTTTCTTTCTTTCTCAAACTTTTCATCTAAATCAAATTTATTCTCATGTTTAGTTTCAATCTCATACTTAGAATAAAGCCTTTTATCATGCTCTAAATCAGAAATCCTTATCTGAAGATTAGTTTTTCTCTTTATTAGCTTAATGTTCCTCTTTTTGCTTGAATCTTCATACATGAAAGAAGTTGGATTGTGATAAATTTCATCAAGTTGAGCTTTTAAGGCTACCTTTTCAGCACACTCCTTTCTCAAGGAAGCTATCAATTCATTACTAGCAAGACAATCGACCTTTAAAGAATAGATTTCTTTCTTTTGCTTTTCGACTATTGCTTGCAGCGAGGACACCTGAGAAATGGCAGACATCGTTATCAGATATAATGATCGTTAATCAAATGATTTGCAGAAGATTTGAACAACTTTGACGATTAAGAAAATGCGAAAAATAGACTTAAAAAGTAAAGTCAAAGTGTGAAGGTTACCTCCACAGTGTTTTGCTGTAAAATCTTAACTTAAAAAATAGACAACAAAAATACTATGAAGGTTACCTCCACAGTGTTTTGCTGTAAAATTTTAACTTAAGAAATAGACAACAAATATACTATGAAGGTTACCTCCACAGTGTTTTGCTGTAAAATTTTAAGTGTAAAAAAATAATATCACACGTCTCACGAAAACAGTCTAACGCGTGATATTAGATTTTTTAGTATTAAACTGCAAGGTGAACACCAATGTTTTAAAACCTGGTTTTTCAGTTGAACTAGTGTGGTGACCGGGCCACAGGTCAACCGGTTCAACCACCGGGGTCAACCCTCAAAAATTTCTTTGTATTTTTCATTTTTCTGCATATATATAGGGCGATAATCAAATAAAAATCGTAAAAAGGTTGAGGAGCGTGAGGAGTGAGGACTAATCTCAACCATTAAAGAGTTTAATCAAAGGTTACTAATCATGGTGACATTTTTGTAATATTAATAAAAAGAGAAGGGCGTAATAGTGATTTTGTTTCAACCGTCATATTTGAATTTTCTAATTGTTAGGACTAATATTGTGTTGTGTCAAAATAAGGAAAGGATATGCTTAAATGTAAAAGAAAGTTTATAATTCCTTAAACTCTTTCCTTCCTTAATTAGATTTGTCCTATCAATATAAATAGGAGTCTACGGTTTATTGTCATATGTAAGTCGATTACTAGAAAGCCTAAATACTGTCAAATCATATTGTAACCGTACAAGTGAGATATCTGACTACGAAGCTTCTTTAATCATTGTGTTCTTATCACTTTATTCTTTATTATCATTGTGCTTGCATATTCTGGGATCAACAAGTGGTATCAGAGCCAATCAATCTGAGTTTTGGCTATTTTTTGAAGTGTTCATCACAAACAGAAGTCAAGTATAATGATTACCCGAGAAGCTCTGGCCATTGGTTCAGACACAAAACCCCCAATTCTATTCCTCGGAGAATACTCGCAGTGGAAAGACCGTTTCCTTGACTTTATTGAATGCAATGATTACGCCGATGAAATCATGCGATCAATCAATGACGGCCCTCCTCCAGTTTTTTATCAAGAGCTTCCAGCCAATCCAAATGCAGATCCTCCCATCCTTGCTCAAAAAGGAATCAAGCCGAAGTCTGCCTATGATGACAACAAAAAGAGGATTATGAAAGGTGATCAACTTGCAAGATCATATCTTCTCATGAGCATCCCAAACGAGATCTATATGAGTATAGACAGCCACAAAAGAAATGCCAAAGCCATGTGGGAAGAAATAGAAAAATTCATGTTTGGCACAAAAATCGGGACCCGGCTCAAAATTACGAATTGCATCTCGCAAAATGAGGACTTCAAAGCCAAAGAAGGAGAAAATCTTACTGCCACCTACACCCGGTTCATACACTTAGTAAATGAACTAAGTAAGAATGAGATTCGCAAGACAAAGATCGAGAACATAGTGAAGTTTGTAAGTAACTTGCTACCTGAATGGCGTCGATTTGCCAATCAAATCAAACGCATCAAATATCTCGCTGACCTCGATCTACATGAAGTCTATGAAACCCTCCTTCAAGATGAGGAAGAAGTGCTCGAAGCTATGGAGGCCAACAACAAGATCAAGAAGCCCACTGATCCCATAGCTCTAGTTGCAAAAGCTAGCTCTATCACTTCCCATAGCTCTCCTCAAGAGGTCATTTCCGAATTAGAAGATGAAGACTGTGGTTATGATCCGGACATTTCTCAATTCCAACAATAGTTGGTGCTCCTCACAAGAAACTTTCAACAAAAGTTTTCTCGTCGCTCCAACTCCAATCAACAACGTTATGCTTCGGGTAACAAGAACTATGAGCACAAGACACTTTTCAAATCAAAACCAAAAGAGCAACGTCCGCCAGTCAAACCGGAAGATAAATTCAAAAGTGAAAAGAGCTTATGCTACAACTGCGGAAAGTCCGGTCACTACGCCCGAGACTGGATGTTTCTAGTTCCTCTCGACCTTCTAGAGTGTCCCCATCTCTTGAATCCGTTCAAGATCTTCCTCTTGGCACATATGTGGACGATAACTCTGATCAGAATGCTCTACAACCGCTTCCGCACACCAACAAATGGGTCCATTCACACCCACCCAATCTGATAATTGGAGATCCGACAAAACCAGTCACAACAAGATCAGCCTCAGCCAACGATTGCATGTTCTCTTCTTTTCTTAGCAAAATCGAGCCCAACACCATTCACTAAGCCCTGTCTAATCCTGACTGGATTGTGGCCATGCAAGAAGAACTCAATCAGTTTGAAAGCTTGAAAGTCTGGTGTCTTGTTCTCCGTCGGCGAAACAAAACCATAATCGACACCAAATGGATCTTCAAGAACAAACAAGATGAAGATGGGATTGTCATACGCAACAAAGTCCGACTTGTCACAAAAGGATACCGTCAGCAAGAAGGGATTGACTATGACGAGACATTTGCACTTGTCGCTCGCATTAAAGCTATTCGCATGTTCCTAGCATATGCGGCACACAAAAACTTCATGTTTTTCCAAATGGATGTAAAAACGGCCTTCCTCAATGGCGTTCTCCGTGAAGAAGTTTATGTCTCTCAACCCGATGGGTTTGTCGATCCTTCCAGACCAAATCACGTATATATCCTTGACAAGGCTCTCTACGGCTTAAAGCAAGCCCCGCGCGCATGGTATGGTAGCCTTTCCGATTATTTGGTAAAGAACGGGTACTCCAAAGGTAAGATTTATGTGGACGACATCATTTTCGGTTCGACTAACCCGAATCTATGTAAGGCCTTCTCCGAACTCATGATTGCCAAGTTCAATATGAGTATGATGGGAGTCATGAATTTTTTCCTAGGACTTCATGTCAAACAATTTTCAACAAGAATATTCATCAACCAGTCCAAATACATCTCGGATATGTTACATAAATATAACATGACGACTTGTACTCCGATTGGGACTCTCATGTCTCCTGGTTCTAAACTACACGTTGATCCTTTGGGAAAAGCGGTAGATTCCAAAGTCTATCGGGGAATGGTCGGTTCCTTAATATACCTCATAGCTAGTCGACCGGACATTATATTTGCCACATGCTTATGCGCTAGATATCAAGCATCTCCCAAAGAGTCTCACCTTAGTGCCGTTAAACGAATTTTTCACTATTTAAAAGGTACTACTAATCTTGGCCTATGGTATCCTAAGGATACGGGTTTCGAGTTAACTGCTTTTTCAGATGTTGATCACGCCGGATGCATGCTTGATCGAAAGAGAACAACGGGCCACATCCAGTTCTTGGGAGACAAATTGGTAAGTTGGTCCTCAAAGAAGCAAACATGTGTTACCACATCCACTGCGGAAGTCGAATACATTGCTGTCGTCAGCTGTTGCTCACAAGTCATATGGATGCGCACCCAACTCAAGGATTACGGCTTCTGGCTTGACAAAATTCCAATCTATTATGATTCCAAAAGCGCAATCGCCATCTCAAGCAATCCTGTCCAACACACGAAGACTAAACATATCGACGACCGCTATCATTTCATACAAGACCATGTCGAAAGAGGTACGATTGAATTATATTTTGTCAATACAGAACTACAGCTTGCCGACCTGTTCACTAAGGCCTTGGATGAGAAACGCTTCCAGTTCCTAGTGTCCAAGTTGGGCATGCTGAATCTTAAAACTTGATTCCTTAATCAGTCTTTTCAAAATACACAAAACGTTCATCCAAGTTTTTATGCACATTCACCTTATTTTAAACATGAATCTGCATCACTCTTGGTTTCTCGTTTTTTGGATTTTGAACATTTTTACAGTTCTGTATTTTTCAATTTCTTTCCTACTTTTCTGTTATTTTCGTCATGTGTCTAACCCTTTCAGCTTTCGAGGAGGAGCGGCAAGGTAAGATTTTCTTTACTCACGATTGTAGGGGGAGCAAAGTTTTATTTTTTTACCTTAAGCATTTTTTAAGGGGGAGCACTATATTTTCTTTTTTTTTCACCATCAGATTTTTTGTAAATCGAATCAAAGGCCCGATCAAATTTTATGTCGACCATACCTGCCTGACAAAAATCCCACTCGGCATCTTGCTGATGTCATCATCCTCAGTGGCCCGATGAGCGTATGCCACGTGTCATCATCTGATGACCCACTATTTAAACATTGGGCCCCATCTCTTTCAAACAGTTACTTTTCAAACAAGTTTTAATTTTTCCCTCTTTCTCTCTAAACCCTTCTCGAGTTCATTTGTTCCAGAAATTGGTTACTCAAAACTTCGAGTTTCACAAATCTGAGAGCATCACTAGGTTCGCATTCTTCTCTTGATCAACTTTAATTTTTGTCATTTTTAATTTCTTCCATTGCATGATAGGGATTTAGGGCTTAAACTTTTGAAATTCCGAAAACCCTATGGGTTTCCGAGTTTTGATCTTTCTGTCAATTTTTAGGATTGTTTTTACATCTTTGGGATTATGTTTAGTTCTAGATTTGATAGATGTCACTAGTCGCACTTAGATTTAGAGTTTTCCTTAACTTTTAGGCCACTTTTGCATCTGAGCACTTAGAACATATTCATCTGATCTTCCTTACATTTTTATCGACTCCTTCAGACCCGACTTAGGTTTTTGTCGCGTCTCTAAGGCTCGACAAGATCATCTTACAACTATCTAAGTGTTCTTCTCGATTCCCTAAGGCCCGACTTAAACTTTTGTCGAATCTCAAAGGCTCGATAAGATCATCTTAAAAATCTCCAAGTGTTCTTCTCGATTCCCTAAGACCCGACTTAAACTTTTGTCGAATCTCAAAGGCTCGATAAGATCATCTTAAAAATATCTAAGTGTTCTTCTCGATTCCCTAAGACCCGACCTAAAAAAATTTCGAGTCTCAATGGATCGATCAAATCATCTTCAAAATGTCCAAGTGTTGTTTCTCGAGTGTTTGAGACCCGATAATTCTTTTTATCGACTCCCCATGACCCGACATTCTTCTTGTCGACTCTCACAGGTTTGTTCTTTAAATTTTACCAAGTTTTTATGTCGACCCAGCTTGACCCGATATACTTTTTCATCGCGTCCTTAAAGAATCTTTTAACATCACCAAGTTTTTCTCGATCCTATTGTACTCGATATACTTGTATATCGACCCTACTACGCTCGATTTCCTTAATTGCACAAAGGACTCGATATGTTTTCAGCTCTTATCGACCAAACCGGACTCGACATTCAGACTACATTTATTTTACAACCTATCATCATCTATAGAACTGACTTCTCCTCTGGTTTTCTAACTGTTATCTTTCAGCTCAAATGGCGTCTATCAACGATCCAAATCTTTCCGATGATGAGCACCCCATGCCCTCTGAACGATCAACAGAACCAAGTATTAACGCGGTCAACTGAGACGACCTCTTAATGCCTAGAGCCAAACTTAGACAACTCAAACCGAACAACTACTGTCTCGATTTTAGCATCACAATCGAACACCAAGTCATCCTCGACATCCTTCAACGCCACCCCCTTCGCTTTGCTTTTGCCCTAGATCATCGAGTTCCTCTGTTTTATCTTCAGCAGTTCTGGTATACCTTAACGTACCATCCGGTTGAAGGCGACCACCACTTCACTGCCAAGATCGATGACTATGTCAACCGTCTGACACCTTCTAGGATTCATCGAATCCTCCGTTTGCCTGTCGCAACCGAAGACAAACCATTTGATGCCCTCGTGACCGAAGAGGAACTCTGCAATGATATCCGGCCCTAGAATATAACTCCCCCGAACCTCTAACGAGCCCCGGACAGTTCCAACGAATGTACCTGCCACGGATCTGGTTCTTATTGTTCACCATCGTTAATCGCTGTCTCACTAGCAAACACACCGGAATGGACAAAGCCAGTATTGCGGCCTTACGGATGTTTCATGGGATCGTGTTCACCCGTCATTACGATTATGCGATGCTCATTTGGACGGACTTCGTTGAACTTGTTGAAGACAAATCAAACTTTCACGATCGTGTTTTCGTACCCTTTCAACGGTTCCTTCAGCTGTTCATTCATGCCATGATGACGTCCCAACCTGATATCCCTCGAAGAACAGGATCCCCGTTGGGGCCAACCAACTCGCTGAAGTTCCTCAAACTTAATGACCGACAGTTTGACTTCATCATGCCTATCCCTGAAGCCTTGCTTGCCTATGCTGATCAGAATGCATCGACTGTTATAGCATATAGGGAGAGGAACGGCTTAATGGCTCAACCACCTCCGGTTGTGCCTGCCCAAGAGACAAACCACGAGGAACATCATGAGCAAGGAGAGGGTCCTAGGATAGATGAGCAGGTTCAAGATCATGGGGATCCTGAACAGGGTGTTGAGCGAATTGTAAGGGGAAATGACGAGGGTGGTGCTCCTGATCAGCCTATACCAACAACAGCTGCCCCAGCTATCCCGCTTCCGCTACCTACTAACACACAAGTTTCCTCTTCCTCCCGACCTACTCCTCGCTTCAAAATGCTCGTCAGTCGTTCCCACGTTCGCCCCCAACCTTCATTGTCTGATAAGGATGAATCCGTTGATCAACCGCTTACCCGTCGTCGACGAACCACAGCCGTCGAAAAACATGTTATCCGCCGAATTGGCCATCAACCTTATCTATCAGACTCTACTTCTGACAATGATAAGCCAAATAAACCCTTTGATTTTGAAACAGACCAGCTCTCTGATCCATGTCCGACATATTCACCGAGCCTAACTTTGGAGAGATAAGGAGAGAGGAGGGAGATTCAGTTGAAAAAGAAAATGTGAGCGTGAGTGATGGGAAGAGAAAAACTATTGTGAGCGTGATACCAGACACCCCCATCCAGGTAACCGCGTCTGCTAGTACTACTCATTCGTTGGGTATGTCTAGTGGACAAGACGCCGTGAACCTAGCGGCGCACTTGCACGCCCCTCCTAGCCACTCTGAAGGCTCCCAACAGCCGACAGTTTCAAATATACTTGTGAGTTTAGCTCCTTATCTAGCTCCCCTCCATTCGGGAGGCACAGCTATTGGATCAAGAGGCAGTACCTCACCTGCTTCGACTTCAGTTGAGTGCACTTCGAGTCTAGATCCAATTAGGGAACACGAGTCTTCACACACTGTGAGCCTACGTGGCCCAGTCGGAACTTCCATAGTGATGTCCCTTCCGGACATTCCACGAGGATTGGAAGGAAATCCTACCAGTGCCACATCACTGCCATCACTGAATGTAGGTCCTCCAGTTTACTCAATTGTGATGTCAACGGGTAATCTATGTGATCCCGGTGTTTCCCTTTCAGGTACCATTACTCCTCAATTCACAATTCCTCCCGAGGCACAGGCCCTTATGGATGCTCAATTTCAACAGGCTAAAGCGTCTTTGGATGCTCATGCGACTCGCATGACTGTTGAAAGACATGCATTTATTCAGGAAGTACTTGAAGCTTCACGCTCCCGGTACCTAGATCCGAATCAAGTCAACTCTTCCCGCCCAAGCAGTAGTCGTACTCCACCTCCGCAACCTCAGCATCCTGATCCGACCCCGGATCCCCGAAATCGGCCTCCCTCACCTCATAGATATGAATACAACAATGATGAACTCATGTCCATGTTGTATGCAAATCTTCTTGTCAAAGCCATTGCTCGGGGTCAACCTGAAGATTCTTTTATGGGTCTTCTAAGGCGCAATCTAAATTCCCACAGTCACTCGGTATGAATTTGAACTCTTCAAAGCCGACATGGAACAGAAGTTATTTGATATGCATACGTCTCAGCAAAGGAATCATGATGAGCTTCTTGGTGCTATCACCGCTCTTCGCACTGAACTTCAGGATTCTTGTAGACCGGCTGTTTCTGTTCCTGCCCCTCGTCATGATCAGGACAATCCGGGCTCTACTCCTAATCGCCCTGAGGGGGAGACATGCGAGTCTCAAGAACTCAGTCTCAACCATCTGCCCCAACTTCTACGGGTCCATCTGCGCCATCATCCCGCCAAAGACAGCGTCCCAGTATGACTCAAGAAGTTAATACGCCTACGGTTGAAAAGCCTGCGATAGTTATCAACTTTGAGAGCACATCTGAAGCGGAGTCCAATGAAGAGACAGTAGATGTACAAAATCTAAGAAACTCCATGAAAAACTGGTTTAAAGACCCATATGAACTAGTTCTCTAAGAACAAGATTATCTGAGTTTGAAGCATACGAAAAAGAATTATGTTTCGAGAGATACAAATGAACCGAAACTGCTACACTCATCAAATTCGGTGGCAAAGGATGCTAATGGAAAGCAAGTCAAAGTGGGTAAATCAGCAAATCCGTGTACCTTATCTTGAAGAAACCATGGAACGGATATTCAGAAAGAATATGAAATTCGAAGACTTGGCGCACATTCACTTGGTAATGGAGATGGATCAAGCTCAAGTTAAAGAATATGTTCACATCCTGAAGATGAGAGCTCAAAAGCCATCCGAAGTGATTTCACGACACAAGGTTATCGGAATTATGCAAATTGGTTCTGACAGAGTTTTCTAAGTCGAGTATCCAACTTTCAAAGTTCGAAGAGAAGATGGAAAAGTATATACTTTCTCTGAAGCTGATTTTTCTAATCTTGACATTTTGGATTTTGAAACTTTGTATACCGAGTTAAGAGACAAGAAGAAAAGAAGAAAAGAAACGAGGACGAACAAAGAGCTTTAAGAGCGGTGGTGCGACACATTCAAAAGGAACTCTGATATAGTTACCTTCATGATCTGCAACGAGGCATTGAAAGTGAACAGAAGAAAATTCATATCGCAAAACCCAATCAAAGAATTCCTGATTTGGATAAACATAGTGTTACAACAGTATTCACATATCCAGCTCACGGAGTAGTATGGATGCATATGAAAGGTGAGAAAAGATTTATGCGTTTTGACGAGGTTGCTGCTTATTCTACTGGAACGTTATGGGGAATTCGCAACAGATTATTTGCGGAAATTAGTGCTGATAAGAAGAGTACTACAAGGATGAGCTCGACTAGAAGAAATTCAATTTTGGATGCTATCAAGATAATTGACGACAGGATAATATTTCGTCAGACTCTTAGAAAATTTGAAGGCATGTTCGAGCTAAAAAGATGAAGATACATTTTGCCACAAAGGGGGAGATTGTTAGGACTAATATTGTGTTGTGTCAAAATAAGGAAAGGATATGCTTAAATGTAAAAGGAAGTTTATAATTACTTAAACTCTTTCCTTCCTTAATTAGATTAGTCCTATCAATATAAATAGGAGTCTAGGGTTTATTGTCATATGTAAGTCGATTGTTAGAAAGCCTAAATACTGTCAAAGCTTATTGTAACCGTACAAGTGAGATATCCGACCACGAAGCTTCTTTAATTATTGTGTTCTTATCGCTTTTTTCTTTATTATCATTGTGCTTGCATATTCTGGGATCAACACTAATTCATCGTTGACTACATCTGGATTCATATGATAAATATGGTGAATTAGTATGTGTTCTATAAAGAATGATCAATTATATTTGAATTTCACATGGTGAATTAGTATGTGTTTCACATGGTGAATCTGTGTGTTTCATATAGTGATTGAATATGTATGTTTCATCTTGTTACCAAAATGATGATTATGCAATTTATAACTAAAAATGTTTTTCAATTAAAACCATAGAATCAAAACCAAATTAATGCTTAGATTGATCCTCACGGTTTTCAACATTTTATTGGTTTTTATTTGATTTAACCCATATATATAACCAAAAATTTGATGTCCACGAGTTCAAACATTAAAAATGCACATAACAACAAGTTTACATTAATCCAAATACATTAAAAACACACATAACCATAAGTTTTTCATCAATCCAAATACATCAAAAAGAAACATAATGATCAAACCAACTCATGGATTTTGAGACATTGGCGTGTTAAATGCATCAAGCTCATGATCGCTTAGTAATTGAAATTCACTATCAACTTCATTCTCATCAACAAGATGGTTTGTTGAGTAATCTTGCTTTTAAGAAGCTAGTTCGTGCTCTTCGTCAAGTATATCTTTATATATATTAAAGGAACAACCAAAGAGAATGACTTGGCACAATGAGATTTGAGTAATCCTTAAATCTTTATCGTGGTTGATTTTGGGTTATCCCACATTGGTGAAGAGTTGAAACATTTGAACAAGGTGAAGTGTATAAGAAAGATGGATTAGATGCCTTTGTGTCAATTCATGGGTTTGCCTCATATGGTTGTCTTATTTTCGACAATCTCTTTGAAATATATAACCATGGTTGGAATCAAAACCAACCAAATGGTAAAAATTATAGTATAAATATTTATATATATTAAAGGAACAACCGAAGAGAATGACTTGGTACATTGAGATTTGAGTAATCCTTAAATCTTAATTGTGGTTGATTTTGAGTTATCTCACATTGGTGAAGAGTTAAAACATACCAAATGGTAAAAATTATAGTACAAATATTTATATATATTAAAGGAACAACCGAAGAGAATGACTTGGTACATTGAGATTTGAGTAATCCTTAAATCTTAATTGTGGTTGATTTTGAGTTACCTCACATTGGTGAAGAGTTAAAACATTTGAACAAGGTGAAGTGTATAAGAAAGGTGGATTGGATGCATTTGTGTCAATTCATGAGGTTTGCCTCATATGGTTGTCTTATTTTGGATGATCTCTTTGAAATATATAACCATGGTTGAATCACAACCAACCAAATGGTAAAAATTATAGTACAAATATTTATATATATTAAAGGAACAACCGAAGAGAATGACTTGGTACATTGAGATTTGAGTAATCCTTAAATCTTAATTGTGGTTGATTTTGGGTTATCCCACATTGGTGAAGAGTTGAAACATTTGAACAAGGTGAAGTGTATAAGAAATGTGGATTGGATACATTTGTGTCAATTCATGAGGTTTGCCTCATATGGTTGTCTTATTTTGGACAATCACTTTGAAATATATAACCATGGTTGGAATCAAAACCAACCAAATGGTAAAAATTATAGTACAAATATTTATATATATTAAAGGAACAACCGAAGAGAATGACTTGGTACATTGAGATTTGAGTAATCCTTAAATCTTAATTGTGGTTGATTTTGAGTTATCCCATATTGGTGAAGAGTTGAAACATTTGAACAAGGTGAAGTGTATAAGAAATGTGGATTGGATACATTTGTGTCAATTCATGGGGTTTGCCTTATATGGTTGTCTTATTTTGGATAATCTATTTGAAATATATAACAATGGTTGGAATCAAAACCAATCAAATGGTAAAGATTATAGTACAAAATTAAATATTTATATATATAAAAGGAAAACCTTAAGGTATTGAGATCGCACCATGAGAATTTTGTTGGTAAAGAGTTGAAACATTTGAACAAAGTGAAGAGTATAAGAAAGGTAGATTGAGTATCTTTGTGTGACAATTCATTGGTTTGTTTCATCAGGTTGTCTTAATTGGATGACATTTTTTCAAATCTATAACAATGGTTGGGATCAAAATCAACCAAATGGTAAAAATTATAGTGCAAACCAAGGATGATGACTTAATATTATGAGGTTTGAGTGTTTCTCAAACCTTGAAATAAGGTTAACTTTCATCAACTCATATTGGTGGAAAGATGATAGTTTGGAAGAATATGATAGATGTATAAAAATGTGATGAATACTTTGAAATCTATAACCATGATTGAAATCAAAACCAACTAATTGATGAATTATAATGCAAAACATAATTAAAATATCATGCAAATCACAAAGTTAAAAACAAACCATTAATTTCACAAAATATCAATCATTTTGAAATAAGGTTGAGTTTCATCATCTTACATTGGTTAAAAGATGATAGTTTGATAAAAATGAAGGTTATATAAAGGAGTGAAGGAGTGATTATATAATCTTCTTTGTACATATAAAAGTAATAACCAAGACAAATGACATGACACAATCACACAATATGGATTAAGAATTCCAAAATATTGAATTGAGGTTAGCTTTGGGCATCCCACATTAATAAAAAGATGATTTGTTGGAACATGGGTTGGTTATATAAGGATAAAGATGTCAACTTTTCTTTAAATGGTTTTCTATTTATGATTACTTTAATCCATTTTGGATTAAATAGTAAATTTTATTTACAAATTCCATTTTCATAAAATATTGATAGGAAAAGTTTGTTTGGTATTTTCTAATTACATGTTCTCCGTTTTCAGAAAAAATTGAAAAGAGTACGGAGTTTTTAATTTTTTAATAATGTATTCTTTGTTTTTCAAGTTTATTTTATATAGTCGATCAGATTCTTAATTTTAAATCATTTGTGATTATTTATTACGTAAGTTATTAGTTAAAACATACATGTTTGATGTCATTTAATAAATAAGATTACAAACAAATTTTATAAAGTAAATTTTAAAGATAAGTCTTAAACAACCATATCATGATACTTAATATTGTGTGCGTTTGTCAAAACAATTTACATCTAAAACAGTCAAATACAATGATAGATTGCATTTTTTATTGGTTGTCAAATAATGAATTAAGTTCATCTTAACGACTTAAAGTAGTTACGTATTTCTTAACAGTATAATTTTGTCACCATGCAACGCGTGGTGGCACACACTAGTTTTATAAATAACTGTAACCAAGTTCTCCTTTCGGCTCTTCTTCAACCACCCAAAAGTCCGTCTTATCAATACATTCATAATCAATAGGATCATAAGACCTTTTATCAACCTTGAGTCTATAAAAATATTCACAAAAAAATAAAATATAACTTGTAAAAATAAAATAACATTTGCTATTATTAAATATTTGACTACAATATAACGTACCTATTTTGTAAACGCAAGTTGTAATGAGCAAAAACAAGATCATATAGCCTTTGATGTTCCATCCTATTCCTCCTTTTCGTGTCAATCATTTCAAAGGCAATCCAATTTCGTTCGCAACTGGAAGAAGATGCGGTTTGACTTAATATTCTAATAGCAAACTTTTGTAATATCGGAGTATCTTTGCCAAATAACTTCCGTCACAACGGGTCAATCCGCTTTTTCAACGGTTGATTCCAACGATTCAACCAATATTTTATTAAACCCAGTCGGATCAATTCAGGTCTTAAATTACCAAAGACCCGACCATAATTGAACCATTCTCCCGGGTTTAAAACATAGGAAAATTCCATCTATATCCTTTAAAATTCCTAGATTACGTATATATCATTGTAAAGTTTGAAACTTCTTAGATTACGTATAAATTATTAAATTAAATATAAATCTCTAATTTAATGATATATACGTAGTTTCAAACTTTACAATCATATATACCTAATCTAACGAAGTTTTAAAGAATCCGGAAGAATTTTCTAAAAAAAAAAAAAAACATTGGTGAAACCCCAAGCAATTGTGATTTGTGATACAAAAGGAAAATAAACGTGGCTGATTGTGAATCGTTAGATGTATCAAACGGGTGAGAGACGCGGACATTCATCCATATAAGACATACAGGTCCTTCTCTTTCATCCTTTGAATGATTCCTTTTTCTCCTGTGCTAAAAGAGCAGAATAAATCGTAGACCCACCCAATTAATCTTCACTTCTTGATCGCAGGTAAAGCTACTCAAACTCAATTGATCGTTTCTTCCAGTTCATGCTCTTAGTTTTCTTCAATCGAATCTAGGTCTTGATACGCATAATCCCAAAGATCATTTCAGGTTAAGCATATTTCGTAAAAATCCCTAATTTTTGTCTTCCTTTTATTGTTTATCTAGCTCTTCTAATTGCATAAATTGTATGTAAAAGTTCAATTTGATCATTTATCGGTTCTATTAACCCCATTTCAAAACAAAGGTTACTCTAGACAATTGGTGTTACAAACCCTAGATTAGTACTTCTAAATTCAAAATTGATCTGGGACTTGCTTCGAATTGTGTTCACAAACATTTTACTTAAGATGTTTTCTATGAGATTCCATTTGATTTTTCATTTTTTTTCTAACAAATTGCTTAGAATCGCCTAAGATTTGAAGTTGAAAAGTTAAAAGCTTCATATTGGTTCTCTATGCTTCGTATTATGTAGGGAATACTACAAGGATGATGAGTGGAACCATCAGGCGGAAAGCTTTGTCTCTGTGCTCATCTGCACTGGCGAATAATGTATGTATGCTTGATCGTTTCTTCAAACGGAGGATGATTTCATTCTTTTACTTCACTTCTTCAAGACAATCTTACACCTTTTTTTAGCTTGCATGTACTTTATATCCTGTTTTGGCTTTTGATTTGGTTCAATAGAGTAATAACTGTTAAAAAGAAAGATGATGCTAGTATACTAGGGGCATACTCAAAGAGTAGCGCATATTATCTCAAGCAATCTCTCTAATACTTGAATCATGGTTAAGAACAGTGAGGTCAGATTGTCTAGATGGAGTTTTCACTTTTAGACCATACAAAGCGTGCATTTGTTGGATGTGAATGTCTATTTGAACACAGGTTGGAGCCATGATTTAATGGTTAAGTTGATTTCTCTAAATGCACAATTGTTTTCCTCTTTGTTAAGCATTTGTACATAAAGGTTAATTATAAAAGACAAATTTTAAGTGATTAATCAATATAAACCACAACAATAGGAATCAATGAAACCTGAGAAATCAATTTACTGTCAGATAATCACAAATAGGCAGCACGGGAAATTAAAATAAGCTAGGTATACAGACTAAGGCTGCGAATCACTCTATAGAAATTCGGGTGAAAACATTTTTGATGTGATATTTTTTAGGGTCAAATGTTTGAAAACAAATAAAAATGCTAGAAAATATAAATCTTAAATATAAAAAACAAAATTACTCATAAAAATACAATAAAATACGAAAAAGAATAGGAAAAAATAAGAAAAACCACAAAGAAGGATTGAAGAATCCATGACTGCTTGTTTGTTATAATCACCTCCTACCAACTATGCCAAGTAAGATATATTGATTTACGTTGGGTTTTATATGTTAAGCTCTGCTGATCCTCCCCCCCCCCCCCCCCACCCTCTTTCCCACACTGTCTCTGCCCCTGTTTGTTTGCTCGCACACATGCATACATATTCATGTATATGCTTATGTAATATATACTTGTTGTCTCATGTTTATTATGATGAAAATGTATGGCTCTGAGTTTTGGCCCTTCTCTTTTGAAGTGAGGAGTAGTTAAAAAGGTCAATGTCATGCTGATGACTTATATCTTATACCATTTCATGAGAAATATCGAACCTTTTCACTGAGTATTGAACGTAGTGCTCTGCAAATGCTAAATTGATATGGTTTTAACTTACAGGGAAGTCGATTGAACTTTACAGCATGCCCTACAAAACTAGAATTATATTTAGTGTTAATTGCAGCTAAATATGTGTCTGGTTTCGCATTTCTACTACGTTTAAAGGTCAAAGTGCTAATCCATTAGGAGGCTTGACATTTACCCTTTTTTGGGTGTTTCTATGTTGTTGCATACTAAGTCACTTGGTGCCTTGAGGCTTAACCCTCTTTATGTGTCTGTGTGTATATCTACGGCCAGGTTTAGGGAAAAACAGCAAAAAAATGAAAAAAAAACTAAGGAACACCCTGGTAACCATTATGGACGGTATGCACATGTGCATAACATGCACACGTGCATAGAAACCAAGAAACGACTTCAGTTACTTGTATGCACATATGCATATCGTACAGATGAATGGTTACCAGGGTGCTCCTCAATTATTCATTTTTTTTGGGGTTTTCCCCTTAACGTTCCTCTATATATCTATATCTATATATTTATATAGATATTGTGTTTGGACTTTGGAGCTGGTATTTGTATCTATATATGTACATAGATTTTTTAATCTATTGGTGGACCATAGGAGGTCTAAGTTGCTATGTCATTGTTACCTATAAAATTACTTGTTGATATCATGTCCAATTTACTAGGCATTTGGAAGGGGATCAAAACTAGTACCGGAATTTCATCAAGGTATGCTTATTTCAACATAAGTATCTCCATTTTCCACTCTGAAAAATTACAAATGTGTTAAACATATTGAAAATATATGACTTATATGATTACAGGTGCTCCCATATATTCAAAGTCGATGAGGTAATTATGCTCTCTCCTTCAGCAACATGAAACTGAAGGATATATTGATTTTCATTGTTCGTATTTTTCTTTTGAACTAGCACTCAACTAACCTTTCTTTACAACGATCCTGTGGCACAGGGACGTTGCATCATCGCTTAAAAAGGATTTTTCGACTCAGATGTGGATTAGATCGTTTTCTTCATATAGTGGTATACTCTTGATGGTGTCATTTGCCCTTTTTATTGGAGATTCATTACTGATTACATTCTTAACAGAATATTTTTTTTGAATAGCTGGTTTTTACAATCGAACTTCTTTTTGTTCAGTTGTTTTTATAATCAATTTCTGTAAGTTTTTTGACACTCTTTTGGTGCAATTATCTGGGGACAGAACCTGCTGTTCGTGGTGATATCAATGAGCCAATTGCCCAAATTCAAACCAATAAGGTAATTAATTTTATATCATGTCCAGCATCTCTGTGATCAGACCTAGTTAATTTTCTTAATCATGTGGATGTTGCAAAACCTGATGCGTGTTTTTAAGGAAGTAAGGGGCTGTTTGGTTGGTTTTCCAATTAAGCTTTGTATGGATAAAGTTGTCTATGTGGATTAATCTGTCTGTATAGATTGGAAATCTTTTTGTTTGGGAGGGTTTTCTCATAGATGGTAGATGTTTGTTTTTTAATTGGGAGGGGGAGGTTTGGAAAAAAAAAACTTGTGCATAAAGCTTACCCCCAGAAGCTTACTTAATAAGCCACTTTCTATATCATCAAGCCACTACCAAACAGTCATGTATAGCTGAGCGAATAAGCTGTGAGTGCCATTAAGCTCATTAAGCTGCTAACAACCAGGCCTAAGACTGTCTGGATGGATGATAGCTGTAGTTCAAAATTCATATACTTCCTTAGGGGCAGGTTCATGTGAGAACCAACTATTAATGAATTATTCATGATGAATACCCTGATAGATGTTCATGATGAATATCATGAATAATGAAAATGCATGATATTCATGAATATTTAGGTATATTCATCACGAATAGTTGGTGGTTCTCAAAATACTTATGGTTTCTTAATGAACTTTCCCCTACTTTCTCAACCCCCCCCACCCCCCCCCCCCCCGCCCCCTTGTCTTTGGCTTTTGAAGGCAAGACAGACGAAATAAGAATTGACTAGTTTTCCCCATTTCCAAAATAATACTGATGACTATTATCAACATTTAAGTATATAAGTACTATCTTTCAAAACAAGTATATATAAGTACTAGAATATCATACAAATTGGGTGTTAAAAAATGTTTTCTTGAAGGTAATTGCGGCTCCAGTCATTCAAGATGCTGCGAAAATTAACGTTGCTGAAATACAGAAGGCAATCAATAACTCAACCAAAAAGGCAAACAATGGCCCTGCATATTTCACTGTATCTGGTGCTGCGATTGGAAGCGTTTTAAGTACTCCCATTGTAAATGCTCCACAGGTAGGGTGTTTAAACTTTTGTGTTTGAATTACTCAACTGAATGCACTCAGCCCTTTTTTTTCGAGTTGTAGCTCTACTTTGTCAACCGATGATTGCAAATAGGTAATTTTCACTTTGTTGTCACCAAAAATGGAAGTGTTGCAGTTTTCATGAGAACGCCAAATTGGAAATTGTCGCAATTTTCTTGTGGAAACCGCAAAAAAATTAAAAACTGAGAAACACCCTGGTAGCCATTCATCAGCACAGTATGCACATGTGCATACTAGTAATTTGTTCATTATGCACATGTGCATACTAGTAATTTGTTCATTATGCACATGTGCATACAAGTAATTTGTTCATTATGCGCATGTGCATAGAAACAACTGCAATTACTTGTATGCACACGTGTACATCATTCAGATGAATGGTCAGGGTGTTCCTCAGTTTTTTATGTTTTTGGGCTTTTCCGTTGAACCTCCCTCATTCTCCTAAAACTCTGAAAAATGGTTATTTTTTTTTTATAAATATGGTTATATGGATTATGGAAACTCTCTTTTATATGTTTGTATTTCAAGATCCGGTTATATGTTTTTGAAAAGATTTTGAACTAATCCTTTTAACGATTGTAGGCTGCTAAACTGGGCATGGGTTCAACGGTTACTTCAACTTTCCTACCAAATCTAGCTCTATTTTGGCATATAAATAATGGGATAGAAGAGATTCTGGCAGATTACGTTCATCACGAAATGACTCGCAGCTTGGTGTTGGTGTTAATGAGACTCTTCCTTATAGTTGCAGCAAAAGATGTTTTCGTGGCTACAAATTAAACCAACCCCCTTTCGGTTTCATCCATAGATTTCAGAGAAGGTTGTCTTCTTCTTGAAAAAAAAAAGCTGAATAAAGATTGGTCCTAGAAGTTAAGGACTCTTGGGCTACAATTATCAGTTTTGAGAATTTAGTTGATGGAATGTTTGATTGTTTTATTTTCCATTTCAAGGTTTGCCTTTTAGTTTTCCAAGACTAAGATGCCTTTTTATAAGTGGTATTCACATAAATGATCGCTTTATGTTTTGAGGTGGAGATCAGGAATGTGTACATCATATCGAGACCCCATTTTTATGGCAGAGCAGAGGTTAGGTGTGTATACATCATATCCGGATCCCATTTTCAGAATAGAGGTCATGAATGTGTACATCATATCTCAAACCCCATTTTTGATGTAGAAATTGGGTATGTGTACATCATATCCCTCGACACCTTGCTTCTTGCTTATGGGATAGAGATTAGATATATGCACATCATATCCCTATGAACCCCACCTAGGTGAGATATACTGGGTTTTTTTTTTGATAAACCTGGATATCCAACCTGCTATGCGAGCCGACTAATCTCAAGGCGACTACTTGCTTCACGGGTAGTCCGGAGTCACTGCATTTGAACCTTCGTGACCACAAGGGGATTTTTAATCCCTGGAATCGAACTTGAGACCTCCTGGTACCAATGACCTTTGGAACCCCAAGTCAAATCATTGAGACACCAACCTTGTGGTTTGGTTTGATTTGGTTTTGTTTGTAGTGGGTGTTTTATGGACTTGATAAAGCTCAACTTCGTTACTTGGTTTTAGTCGGACTAAAATGTTTCACTCAACCAAACGATGACCAAGCCATTTTGACCTTGATCAAGTTTGCTCAAATAAGCTTATCGTTGGTCTGCTACAACCACCTTGACCTAGGTTGAGTTCCTTATAGCCAAATTGGCCTTGCTCACGGCTGGACCTAACTAAGTGGTTGTTTATTTAAATGCTTACCAGTAAAATTGATTACTTTATCAAAACGGTATAGAATGCAACAATTTACCTAGTAAGCACCCAGTAGGTGTTGTCACTTTCACTTACCGGGTAAGATTCTCGACACTGAAAAAAGAAGAAGCTCTTGTCACTTTCGGTGTAAGCGCAGTTGGAGGAAGGGGAGATGGGATGAGTGAGGTGTGCCCCTTCACACTTCCGTTTTCTGGAATGAAAAGAATGGATACGACAGTTGTGCGCATAGGAACCATAGGGATGCACTTCATGGACAAACTTGGGCTGAAGATGACATTTTTGATCGCCTAGCCATTCGTGCGTGCAGGCAGGTATGCTATTTTGGTCAATCCGACTACATGGGAACATATGTTTTGCAGGTATGCTCTTTGGTCAATCGGACTTCGTGTGCGTTTGGTTTGGTATCCAACCAATTGGGAGAGAATCAATAGATTCCTTTTCGGGAGCGATTCATCCTACTGGATAACACAATAGAATATGAATCATTGTTACACGTTTGGTAGGACTTTTATGTGGAACAAAGTGGAATAGTGGAATAGGCTTGTTTCACCCACACCCCATGGAATAACATGCCTATATATTTTACAAACTTAATTCTCTTTTAAAACACCAAATACACCTATTTCTTTACATTTTATTCTTTCTTTAAATTTTTAATATACTCACTTAATTGTATTCAAAATATTATTTTTATACGGTTTATGTAATCTATTAAATATTTAATAATGAACTTTTTATTATTGGAAATTACATGAACTTTTTATTTTGATGTCACTTTAATTTCTTCATGAAGACATTTTAAGGGTATATTTTGTTCCAGTTTTTTTTATTATAATTCAATAAATTATATAAATCAATCAAAATATATAAAACATATAAACAACTCATTAAGGCATAAATTTGTCATTTTATTTGTTTTATCTCGTCCAATTTGCTCCTACCAAACGTTTAAACGATTGTTAATCTTATGAGAATTTTGCTGAAATGGCCCATTTTGGGAACTGAAATTGTGAAAATAGCCATTTACTACGCCAAAGTGGACTACGCAATTTTTTCCCATTTTTTGCAAAAAAATCCCTGACTACGCCAAATATGGACTACGTCATGGCGTAGTCAGTCCCTCAACTTTGGAAAAGTGGCAATAATGGCCCCTGGACTTAAAAGTATGGCAAGATAGTTTGAAAAATGACATTTTGGTCCCTGTAGTATACTACGCCATGGCGTAGTAACATATGGCGTAGTTGCCATTTTGAAAAGTTGGCAAAAATGACCCCTGGACTAAGAAGGGTTTTGAGTAAAAATTAAAAATGACATTTTGGCCCCTGGACCTTACTACGCCACGGCGAAGTGGCCAGTTTGAAAAATTGGCAAAAATGGCCCCTGGACTTGGAAGTGTTTTGAGTAAAAATTAAAAATGACACTTTGGCCCCTGGACTGGTACTACGCCATTTGGCGTAGTGGTCAAAGATACCCTGGAATATACTCTTTGACCGACCTTGAAACTTTGAAAAATTGGCAGGAAAGGTCCCTACGCCATGGCGTAGTACTCTTCTGAAATTTGACCGATTAGACATTTAATAGGGTAGCTGAGCAATTAATAGGGTAGCTGAATGGTTTGGGAAGCGAGAAATCACGGGTGTTACTCTTATTTTCCTTATAAATTGATGGTTGTGGTCCATACCATCAATTGCTATCACTTTCATTTGTCCTCAAATTTTTGTTGCTTCAAAAACGACAAGAATTTTGCAATCCACGTCAAAAGCCGAGTTCTTTTCAAGCTCACGCGCCTTCGAGAATTTTCCAATCCACGTCAAAAGCCACTAATACACGTCAAAATATGGAATTTCCACACCCACAAGCAACGGTAAGTTATTTCGTTTTAAATTCAATAAACGTAATTTTATCTTATCATTTTTCTTAAGTTTATCATTTTTCTTAATTTTCTGTTTTTGATTAATATTTTTCTTAACTTTCTGTTTTTTAAAAAATATTTTTTTTAAATTTCGTTTTTTGGAAAATATTTTTTTAAGTTGAGAATTTTGATTAATATTTTTCTTAACTTTATGATTTTTAAAAAATATTTTTTTAAGTTTCTGTGTTTTTTAAAGATTTATTGTAATTTTGTGATTTTTTGGATTTTTGTGAAAAATAAAAACAAATAAAAACAGTCTTATTATTAAAAAAAATTCTTAACTTTCTGTTTTTAAAAAAAATATTTTTTTTAAATTTCGTTTTTTGGAAAATATTTTTTTTAAGTTGAGAATTTTGATTAATATTTTTCTTAACTTTCTGATTTTTAAAAAATATTTTTTTAAGTTTCTGTGGTTTTTTAAAGATTTATTATAATTTTGTGATTTTTTGGATTTTTGTGAAAAATAAAACAGTCTCATTATTAAAAAAATTTGTGAGAAAAAAATAAAAACACATAAAAACAGACGTTATTGAATATATGTGTCTAATATATATATATATATATATATGTTTAACATACAATATAGCTTTTTAATTAATATACACCTGTTTAATTAATATATGTCTGTCTAATATATATCTGTTTAATTAATATATGTCTGTTTTAATAAATATATATCTGTTTAATTAATATATGTTTGTTTTAATAAATATATATCTGTTTAATTAATATATGTCTGTTTTAATTAATATATATTTGTTTAATTAATATATGTCTGTTTTAATTAATATATGTCTGTTTAATTAATATATATATCTGTTTTAGTTAATATATGTCTGTTTAATTAATATATATATCTGTTTTAGTTAATATATATATGTTTAACTAATATAATCTGTTTCAATTAATATATGTCTGTTTTAATTAATATATATCTGTTTAATTAATATATGTCTATTTTAATTAATATATATCTGTTTAATTAATATATGTCTGTTTAATTAATATATATTTGTTTTAATTAATATATATCCGTTTAATTAATATATATCTGTTTAATTAATATATATATGTTTTAATTAATATATATCTGTTTAATTAATATACAACTTTTTAATTAATAGACCACTTAAAAATGTTATAATAACTTTTGGGAGTCACACTTCCACCCCAATGAAAACGTTCAATCGTATTTCATTAAACGAAATAATTGCATAACACTGAAAGATTTTGTCAAACGGGTGTAAATAGCCCTAAGGTTGTAGGGACTTAAGTAATCCACGTGATTCCCCTACTACCTGGAAATCCAACAGTGGAACTGCCATTATTTTCGAATGATGAAATATTGATGAACGACTATCAACAAAATCGAAAAACACCAACAAAAAAAAACTATATCGTAATACAACTGCTTAATATATATGTTTAATTAATATACAACTTTTTAATTAATAAACCACTTAAAAATGTTATAATATCTTTTGGAAGTCACACTTCCACCCCAATGAAAACGTTCAATCGTATTTCATTAAACGAAATAATTGCATAACACTGAAAGATTTTGTCAAACGGGTGTAAATAGCCCTAAGGTTGTAGGGACTTAAGTAATCCACGTGATTCCCCTACTACCTGGAAATCCAACAGTGGAACTGCCATTATTTTCGAATGATGAAATATTGATGAACGACTATCAACAAAATCGAAAAACACCAACAAAAAAAAACTATATCGTAATACAACTGCTTAATATATCTGTTTAATTAATATACAACTGTTTAATTAATATACAACTTTTTAATTAATAGACCACTTAAAGGAAAACGTTCAATCATATTTTATTAAACGAAATAATTGCATAACACTGAAAGATTTTGTCAAATGGGTGTAAATAGCCCTAAGGTTTTAGGGACTTAAGTAATCCACGTGATTCCCCCACTACCTGGAAATCCAACAGTGGAACTGCCATTATTTTCGAATGATGAAATATTGATGAACGACTATCAACAAAATCGAAAAACACCAACAACAAAAAAACTATATGATAATACAACTGCTGAATATATCTGTTTAATTAATATACAACTTTTTAATTAATATACAACTTATAAATGTTATAGTAACTTTTGGAAGTCATACTTCCACCTAAAAAAAACTTAAGCATGATACAACTTGTATATACATCATGGTTTTAGCTCACGAATTTTACAAACTCAATATGTAAATAAGGAATAAAATTTCCTTGATTAAGGACATTCGAGCTGCAATTTTAGTTTCTCCGGCTAGAGAAGAACTTTTTAGGACTACTCCCTTCGGTCCTTGGTTGGACCTCCACGTGCAGCCCCAAGACAATCTTTTGACAGCCTTGTTCCTAGAAAGGCAAATTCCTCCTATTGAAGGACATGAGGGGGAGTTATGGTTTAATATTTCCGGCCACAACCTTCGTTTCGGCCGAGAGGACTACTGGCTTATCACAGGGCTACCATTTGGGGTCCTGCCGAACATCCCTCCCCTCCGAAAGCACAACTTCCTAAGGAGGGTCTTTCCTGATGCTTACGGAGAGACAGTTCATCCCGAGCATCGTCTGCAGCTTTCCTTGGTTATTAGCACAATTAAGGATAAGATGTTAAACTTAAGCGACGAGGATGTTGTCCGAGTCTGCTTACTAGCGATGGTGGAACTTGTATTCGTTGGACGTCAGGTTTCCCAGTTAGTTAATACCGATCTATTTAATATCATGGAGCGTTTTACAACATTTAATCGCTATCCATGGGAAAGCTACACATGGGAACCGACCTACAAGTAGTTGAATCGTGATTGGGCTCGACGCGACCAACACAACAAGATATCGATTACGGGTTTTGCATACGCCCTAAAGGTTAGATAATTATTAATTTGAAATTTGTTTCCTTTATGATAATGTTCATACCTTTATGTGTTGTTGTATGTTTGTAGATATGGATCGTGGAGGTGTTTCCAGTCTCCCGACCATGGTTTACATGCTCCGACGCGTCCCCGAGGGGGGTTTGTTGGACCAGGAACCATAATTTGAATATAAGTGCCTGCCTTGAGTTCCTTGAGTGTCAAGAGGTATGTTTTTGTGTGTATTTGGAAGTCTATTTATAATAAATTAAGACTATGATTTGCTTAACGTGTTATGTTTTCAATTTTCTAGGAAGGGCGACGCCCACACTATCCTCTTGTAGCTTATCCGTCGGAGCAGCAAACGAATTGGTATAGGGATAGCCATGCTTACTTCGATAGCCATGAGGGCCTTCGAGCATCAAAGAGGCCCCGACGTACGCAAGGCTCCCCCTCCCCATCTAGCTCCGGCAATGGATCCGGCTCCGGCAATGGATCCGGCTCCGGCAATGGATCCGGCTCCGGCAATGGATCCCACTCATCTATGGAGGTGGACCACCCCCAATCCCCCAGTTTAGTCCGTGGGGCTACGCCAGCCTTTTCGGACTATATCCGCCATGACGATAGTCCCTCACGTGGACATTATGAGCCGTACCCGGACTCATATGATTCCCAATGGGACAGTTTGGATCGGCAAAGGTTGAATGAGGTATATTATGATTTCTATTACTACAAGGAGCAAGTAGATAAAGATTTGTTTACCCGCTATGACGAGCAAAAGATAATAAATGCCAATAAAAAAAAATGAGGATTATAGTGCAAGGATCAAGGAGTTGGAGTTGCAGATTGAAAGGATGAATGTAAGTTATTCGTTTAACCTTTTGGATTAAAATTGTTTTAATGTGTTTACTAAACAACGTTTGCATACTTTTTTTAGATGGGGGGCCAACCGTCCCGATCTACGCCGTCCGGATCAGCCATGTTCTCGGCTCCGGCCTCTTGTTATCTGCAGCAGGTAAGTTATGAAACATGGTTATATAGCAATCATTTAACTCTTTCTTTACCCCATTTTGTGGTATTTAACAACCTTCTTTCTGAGGGCACAATCGGTGACCATTTGGGGTACTCCCAGTATCCACCCCAGCCGGCAATCATGAGTATGCCCTCGTCTTCATACATGTCACCGAGCCCCTCTAGTTTTCTTGTAAGTTAAATAAGTAGTATTAAAACCTATCTATATCGGGATTGTAATATTTTACTTGGTAATGATCGGTATTGATTTAATAGGGTACGTCAGTTGCTACGGAGCTAGGACTTTATGTACCCCAGTCGAGCTTGGGGGAACAACAGCTGCCGTACTCCACCGCCCCTATCCCCTACATGCCTAATGTAAGTAAAAAAGTTTGGTTTTTTTTTAAATTAACTGAAAACCATTCATCTTATTTTGTAGGTTACGCTTGATGATTTCGAGTCATCGTTCGTGCCGTTCGCATCTGTTGAACGGTCGTTATTTGGTGATGAGCAAGCTGGGCCGTCGTATCCTGGACTACATGTATATCGGCCGCCGTCCAGCATCACAGCTGAGACAACACCGGTGGTCAAGGACAAACGAGAGAGGACACCAAGTCAATATGTGACCACTCTGTATACAAAACAACCTGATACGACGCCAGCTCCAAAGCGCCATAAGGCGACACAAAACGGCAAGGGCAAAGGCAAGGAAGCCTCATCAACGGCGGCGGCCATGATCCTCCAAAAATACAAACAAAATCGTTTGCCCGAGATGAGGCTTCCGTTTTTGACGGCCTCGATTGACAGGACGTGGTGGGGCATGCTGCTGGGCGAGGAAGGCAATGGTGATTTCACCGGCGATGTGAGTATATAAATTTGAGTTCATTGTGTTTTTAAAAATATACCGTATTCATTCTATAACTTCTAGCGTACTATTTACTAGCATGTGAATGCATGGGTAGGCTATACCATGCTTAGCCGTCATCAAGACGCAGAATGGACGGTGATGAACGCCGATTTTGGGAAGTTCTTGAGTGATGGTCGTGGTGCTGACCTTGTCATCAACATGGTATCGAGGATGGCCGAAGGTTCGATATCGTGGGGCAACCTAAAACGGGTGTGTAAATTAGTTTACATCAATTTTACACAACTTGTATTCAAACCTATCCATTATTAACTATATGTTTGGCGTTTTTTCCAGGTCTACTGCCCGATTGTCATTGGGCATCAGCATTGGGTCCTAGGTGTTTTGAACCTTAAGGATTTCGTTATGGTTATCTACGACAGCTTTAATAATACCCCTGCTTATCGGAAAGTCTTTGGCGAAATGATGGACAAATGGAAAGTTACTCTGCCTTATTTGATGTCCAAAATTCGTTCGCAACGCCTTAAAAACGCCGCCAGAAAATTCAGTTATAAGTACGCTAACAATGTACCACAACAGGCTTCTAACCGTGGAGATTGTGGAGTATTTATGAGCATGTTCCTATCCCGGCTGATTAATAATGAGGCCATAACTTCCGACGGGAATCAGGTGACAGCTGCCCAGAATTGGCGAAATTACATCAAATATGTATTTCTCTTTATTTTCCCCCTTTTTGTCTTTGTGTAATTTTCACATGGTCGTCCTTGACACATTAAGACGAATAGTTACAACCACATGGTCCTCCTACTTTGTCAAACGAATAAAAAACTTTTTCATATATCATATGGCACATCCCAGTATCACATATGGAACAGAAAGCACATGGTCGTCCTACTTTGTCAGACGAATAAAAAACTTTTTCATATATCACATGTGGAACAGAAAGTACATGGTCGTCCTTTTCATATATTCGTGACAATTGAAGCTATAATTATTCAGTATGGCCTACTTTGTCAGTTGACGATAATGGCCTATGGTCCTAGTCCTACTTTGTCAAACGAATAAAAAACTTTTTCATATATCACATGGCACATCCCAATATCACATATGGAACAGAAAGCACATGGTCGTCCTACTTTGTCAGACGAATAAAAAACTTTTTCATATATCACATGTGGAACAGAAAGTACATGGTCGTCCTTTTCATATATTTGTGACAATTGAAGCTATAATTATTCAGTATGGCCTACTTTGTCAGTTGACGATAATGGCCTATGGTCCTAGTCCTACTTTGTCACACGAATAAAAAACTTTTTCATATATCACATGGCACATCCCAGTATCACATGTGGAACAGAAAGCACATGGTCGTCCTACTTTGTCAGACGAATAAATTTTTTTTCATATATCACATGTGGAACAGAAAGCACATGGTCCTAGTCCTACTTTCTCTTTATAAAGAACCAAAATTTTCAATCAAACAAAGTTAAGGGTTGTAGCTGCAATTTAATGGGTCTTTAAAAGGAAGGCAGATGGTGCTTTTCTCCAACACATCGCTCTCTTCTCAGTTACCACACCCTCCACCAACACATCGCTCTCTTCTCAGTTACCACACCCTCCTTCATGGAAAAAGTTAAAGTATATCTTCGTTCCTTTGGTAAATGGAAGTTTGCAAACGATGGGTGGGAATTCATTCCCTCCGGTCCACCAAGTCATTTTCAGGTACTATTGCCCAAAAACATTACACATTTTAAGTTGCCCGGTTACTGTCAAAAAAACTTTAACATCGATAATGATGGCGGTGAAATGAAGATAGTGCACAAGACGAATGGCGAAATTTATCCAATATCTGACAATGAATGTGCTCGTCGGTTCATGAATTACGCGTCGGGGTGCCAGAGTTCGCCTACACTCTATGTGCATGTTGATTATCCAGTGTACGGTAGAGGTGATGTTGGTTGTAGTTCCAACGTTGAAGACACACAAGAAGAAGAAGAAGAAGAAGGAGAAGAAGAAGGAGAAGAAGAAGAAGAAGAAGTGGGTGATGAAGAAGAAGACGATGAAGAAGAAAAAAGTTGTTTTGTTGGCTTTGCTGAAGATGAAGGTTTTGTTTTTGACATGACTGATACGGATGAAGACGAAACAGCTGTAGAAAGGGTGACTCCTGCCAATAATTCATTTGCCGGGATAAATGATCTATTTGATATGCCTTCTCCTCTTGAAACCCCAGAGTCGTATGTTACAACTAAGGACCCCGTGCTTTATAATCGTAGTTACAAAATAGCAATAAACCAGACGTTCGACACGAAAAACGAGATGATTGTAGAGTTGGGAAGAAAGTTTCTTGAAGAGGGCTTCCAGTATCAAACGTCGAGATCTTCAAAAACCAGGTACGGGGTTAAATGTCGTGTAAATGACTGTTCTTGGCGTATGACGGCATACCCCGTAGTAGGGCCAAACAAGATGTTCCAAATAAGAAAGTTAGTGGACGTACACACTTGTTCCGACACCCAATTAATCCCCCGCCACCGTCAAGCGAACACAAAGATCTTGGGTAGTATACTAAAACATAAATTTCTAGATGCTAGCAGGACATGTCGACCAAAAGACATAATTAGTGATCTACAAGAGATGTACGGTGTTAAGATTGGGTACCACCAAGGTTGGCGTGCTAGATGGAGTGCCATATGAATGGTTAGGGGCACCCCTGAGGACTCGTTCAGCCGAATACCTCTGTTCTTATATAACATGGAGCACGAAAATCCAGGTAGCTTCACCAGAATAAAGACAGATTCAGAAGGACGATTTGAAAAGTGTATTGCTGCCCTTCGCCCCGCGGTACGCGTAACTCTGTTAGTTCTTTACATATTATGAACTATATAATTTTAATACACTAACTGCATTACGATTTGCAGATCGTCTCTTTCAAGACAAAGTTGCAACGTGTCCTTATAATAGACGCTGCACATCTAAAGGGACGATTCTTGGGTACAATGTTCCTGGCCGTTGCCATGGATGGAAGTAACAACATTGTGCCAATTGCTTTCGAAGTAGGTAAATCCGAGACAATGGACGAGTGGACCTGGTTTCTAGAAAAGTTGACGGAATGTATTGGAGATCTGCCTGATTTGGTGTTTATGTCCGATCGGGCTGCGGCAATAAGGGCCAGTATTACAGCCGTGTTCCCAACGACCCATCACGCTCTATGTTGTCGGCATCTCAAGATGAACGTCAAAACGAGGGACGCAAACATAAAACACTATAAATATCAATTCTGGAAGGCATGCAAAGCCTATACGGAATACGAGTTCACCCGAAACATGAATGCTCTACGACTCCATGTAGCTGTAGGAACTCAATTAATGGATGAGCTTGGCCCGGAGAAGTGGTCAAGGGCATATTTTCCTGGTGTTCGGTTCAATATTATGACCTCCAATAGTGCAGAATCGGTGAATGCGTTGTCCCGTTTTGCCCGCAGATTACCGATTGTCATGCTTATGGATTACTTCAGAGATTTTCAACAACGGTGGTACTTTCTACGCCGACAAAAAGGAGGTTCCTAAGATGAGAATGTTTTAAATATATAAATATATAAATCCTAACATAATTTATACATTTTTGTAGAGCAAATGCTTCACAATCTAACACCGTGGGCGCAAGCCAAGATCCAAAGGAGGATGGGTAAGTCTACAAGATGGAACGTACACGGCATTGTAGATGGTTGGTATGAGGTTCGAGATGGTCATAGGGATGCAAAAGTCGATATGCGTACAAATGAATGTACATGTAAAAAATGGCAACTATCTGGGTTACCTTGCGGTCATGCCATCACCGTTGCGAGACATCTCGGATATACAGATTGTAGCCATTTGGCTTCAGCCTTCTTTTATGCCTCAGTATACCGGGAAACATATGAAGACGTAATTCTTCCTGTTGGACCTACTTCAACATGGTTGTCTCCAGATACCCCTCTACCACCAGTCTATCTACCCCTAATAACAAGTAACCCAGTGGGTAGACCCCGTAACAACGATCGAAGGCCATCTCGCGGTGAAGGTCGGATATAGAGAAAGTGTAGTAGGTGTGGCCAAACCGGTCATAATCGTACAAACTGCCGAACTCCTGCTGCATCAAGCGAGCCTACAAGAAGGCCTTCAGGTAGCCAAAGAAGGCAGTCTCAGTCATCAACGTCGTTGGAACCACATGGAACTTTGGACTATAATAGTATTGACCTTAATATTGATTTTTAGCTGCCAAAGTTTGCTCCTGATTTTTAGTTGACTGTTTCAAGTGTTTGTTAACTATTATAATGTTTTTCAATAAAGTTAACGTTATTGCAAACTTTTTATTATAATGTTCACTTGTTATAATATTAATTATTGTTTTATCAATTTTGAAATATCACTACACTAAATAATTTATTCAAATATTAATTTGTTTTATAAAGTTATTATTAGCTAAACAATAATTTGATATAGTAAGGATAGTGCAAACATCTTAAAAAACATCTTAAACAATGGAAAATGTTACAGTGCAAACATCTTAAAACAAACATTCAACTAGGAGACATTTAGTGAGGATAGATGTCTTGACATTGGATGATCCATTGAGCCTTTTCGTTGATCTTGTCCTCAAGAATGTCGTATTCTTCTTTGATTTCCTTTACCAACATCTCCTCCGTACTAATTGTTTGCTCTAGGACTGCAAGCTCTGCTTTACTTTCGTTAATCACCGCCTCTTTTTGAAGTTGTATTTCCCTGTTCTTATTCCATTTCTCCCCAAGCGCTATGATCTCCCGGTTTGTCTCGTTAACCGCTGCCTTCAATTTCGCCGGCATTACTTGTGATGCCAGAGGGTTTGGGTCAGGGTATAAAAACCTGGACGAAAACATTTGTGGTTCATTGTATGGAGATGTCTCCGTGTAGTTATAGAATGCGTCTTCCCAATCGGCACGCTCTTCATCGGTTATTGGTTCGTCGGCAAAAGTTCTCCCATGCATTGCCCACTCCTCTTCTGTTGCGGGCACATGCCAGGTACGCCTATACATTTCATCATTCAATTGTCGTAAGGGTGCAGATCGAGAACTTCCAGCCTTGGAAGCTGATTTCTTCTTGCCAGATCGGTTGTTTCCGGACATGGTTTGTTGAAGGTTAGCTAATTTTACGAAGTGTTATAAAAGGAATGAAATGGTAGATAACAAATTTGTGTGTTGGAACTTCTCAAGGACCATTTATTTATAGTGGTGAAGTTTTAAAAAAATACCCGCTAGCACCTGAACTTTAAAAAACTGCCACATTTAGTCCCCAAAACTCTGGTACTACGCCATGGCGTACTTGCCTTGGCGTACCTGACGGAAGCTCGTCTGAAAAAGTAGTCAAGATTCGGCTGAAAAGTTATGACAGATTCGTCTGAAAAAGTAGTCAAGATTCGCCTGAAAAAGTTATGACAGATTCGTCTGAAAAAGTAGTCAAGATTCGGCTGAAAGTTATGACAGATTCGTCTGAAAAAGTAGTCAGGATTCTCCTGAAAAGTATTGACAGATGTTTGTCACGGCTATCGTGACCAATACGTTTAACTATCTCGTGACGAATATCGCAACTATAAATACGTGGTATGTTGAAGAAATAACTTGCAATCTCTAACGTACTACATTTAACCAATGTCTGGAAACCGCCGCTACGGCAAGAGATCGGTTGATGAGTCTGGACCTTCTTCAGGCTCAGCCAATAAAAAACAGCTGAATGATGGAAGGTTCAGGCTTAGATGGAAAGCGCCTGAAACGGACGAGGAGTGGAGACACATTGGAAAAACTAGGGCCCATCATGCAATAACAGATGATGAAGAGCTAGAATACGATGCGGCATGGCGAAACTATAGGCGTTCACATAACGGAGATACCCTGCCAACCTATGACGAGAGCCTTTTATTCAACCAAGACTCAAACCCTCCGGCAACTCAAGTCATGCCTTCAAAGCTCAAGGCATCGTGTAAAGAGGCAGACGAAGAAATTGAAAGGTTAGCAGAGTTATGGAAAAATAACCGGAAGATTCAACTAGAAAAACAGGCGCTATTTGATGAAAAAAAACGCAAACTAAAAGTCCTACAACATGAATTACGTCTAGATGAGGCGGAGATTAATGACATCAAAGAAACCTACACATATCTAGAGGCAGAAATCAACAAGAAGGCTGACTGGATCATCTCTTGTCAAAATATTTATCCGCACTAGATTTTCGGTTTAAATTATTGTTTGTAGTATTTAAATGTATGTTGCGATTATTGTTTGTAATATTGTATTTTCGGTTTAAAAATTTATAAAACAAAATACTAAAGTGTTCTTTAATAATTAATTATATAAAAAAAAGTTTACTAACAAAGTTTATATAAAATAATTTATAGAAAATTATTAAAACGAAATCCTTAAGGTTCAAATAATTAATTATATAAAAAAAAGTTTATTAAAAAAAAAATTAATTATCGCCATGGCATAGTACCAGTCCAGGGGCCAATATGTCATTTTTAATTCTTACCTCAAAACCCTTCAAAGTCCAGGGGCCATTTTTGCCAACTTTTCAAAATTGGGTCACTTCGCCGTGGCGTAGTACCAGTCCAGGGGCCAAAGTGTCATTTTTAATTCTTACTCAAAACACTTCTTAGTCCAGGGGCCATTTTTGCCAACTTTTCAAAATGGCAACCACGCCATATGTTGCTACGCCATGGCGTAGTATACTACAGGGACCAAATTGTCATTTTTCAAACTATCTTGCCATACTTTCAAGTCCAAGGGCCATTATTGCCACTTTTCCAAAGTTGAGGGACTGTCTACGGCATGGCGTAGTCCATATTTGGCGTAGTCAAGGACTTTTTTGCAAAAAATCGGGAAAAATTGGCGTAGTCCACTTTGGCGTAGTAAATGGTTATTTTCGCAATTTCAGTTCCCAGAATGGCCATTTCAGCAAAATTCTCTAATCTTATTCTGTCTAGTCTGAATACCAACCACACACTAATTGTCACTTGTATACATGAGAATTTTAAGGGAAGTTTTCAATCATTTTCCGCCTACTCCAATGATATAACAAAATTTAATTTTTTATGACGTTTTAACGACATTTTCCAAAAAGTGTCCTACATATATAGAGTGGTTGTGTAACAGATTTATCAGACATATACTAATAGTGGTTAGAAATAAATTTCTAATTAAATCCATGACCTCCTAACCTGTTAAAAAAAAGGGCTTCTTAAAAACATAAAAGCATTGAACCAAATTCATTGTGATTTCAAGAATCCATTGTCACAAAACTGCGACCCAAACAACTCCTTACATGAAACAAAGTCACTTTGCTGTGCAATGACCACCGAAAATGTAGGAGCAACACGAGAAAAACGAATAAAAGAAAAGGATTTTATACATCCCACCACCCGCCGGCTGATCGTCTCTCTTCCATTAATGTTGATAAAACACCACACAAAAAACGTCACCCGAAATTGTCATCTATAAACTTGTATCCATTGGGTAGCAACCAAGAACACGAATAAACCTTGCGAATTCCTAAAATAATCATCAAAAAGATGTTAACAAATTTAAGTATTTGTAGAGGTCAGATCTGCATACATCTTACCCCCTTCAAGAACCCCACCTCTAGGTAGGACATATTGGGCTCGTTCGGTTTGGTTTGGTTAACAAAAAGTTTTCAGCACTAAATATCCCACTCGATGGTAGGGTCTGGAGGGTGGGATGTATGCATACCTGTCCTCTACCCCCAAAAGTTGAACTTTTAGTAGCTAATACTTAATTTAATACAAAATCTTATTTTCTAAAACTTTTTAAAAGTCGGTTTTTTTTTCGGGCTGAATGGGATGTATGCAGACCTAAGACATGTTTTGTGGCTGAATGGGGACAACACACCATTCTCATCTGTGCGAATAAGATATGTTCTGTGCGAATAAGCCTCAAGTAAACAACCCAAATGAGCTGTGCAAATAAGCCAGACGGACCATTAAGCCCATTAAGCTCTAAGTAAACAGCCCCAAAGTCTTTCTACTCAAAGTAGAGGTAATGGCAGCATACTGGGGTGTAAACGAGCCGAGCCGAGCCAAGCCGAGTAGTAGGTTATTCGAGCTCGGCTCGAAAAAGTTATACCAGGCTCGAGCTCGAATAACATTTTCAAAGTAGGGCTCGAGCTCGAATATTTTTGAGTTATTGAGCTCGAGCTTGATGCTCGTTTAGTGGCTCGTACTCGCGATCAATTAAGTCTCGTTTTGTTGGCTCGAGGTTGCTAATTTTCATATTTCTATTGTATTTATTCTTGAACAAATGACTATGTTGGGCTCGAAAAAATATACGCTCGAATGGCTTGGATCGGTTTCGGCTTGAAAAATTTAATCGAGCTTTTGAACGAGCCGAGTCTAACATTGGTTTTATGAAGCTCGACTCGTTAAGTTAAACGAGTTCTACTTTGTGTTCGAGATCAACTCGAGCTCGATAATTCACTGGATTTGCTTAATTTATACAAAGGACGTACCTGTAGATGTCCAAGAGCATATTGAGCACGAGGCTCAGCCATTGAAGCTTCAAAGTCAATGTAAAATAGGTAGTCAAAGTACCTGTGGAAGTTGGATGTGAGTGACGCTTTAATATCAATTCGTTTGTTTCTATAACTTCAGCTTCGTAAACAATTACAAAAAAATTGGCTTTATAGGACGTCAAATATGTCTAAATGTCCTAATAAACAACTTTATAGGACTAAGGGGCTGTTTGGTTGGTTGTCCATTAAGTTCTGTACGGATAAAGCTGTCTGTGTGGATTAATCTGTCCATCTACATTGGGAAGGTTCTTTCATAGATGGAAGGAGCGTGTTTTTTAATTGGGGCATCAGTTCTGAAAAAAAAACTTTGCTTTCTACATAAAGCTCCCCAATAGAAGCTTACTGAATAAGCCACTCCAAACAGTCGTGTATAGTGACCGAATAAGTTACGAGTCCCATTAAGCTCATTAAGCTGCTAACAAACAAGCCCTAAGTTTATACGACCAAATAAACAATTGTTCTATGTAAAGGTCATATTAATCTTTTTATAAGACAATATTTGAAAAAGTATCTTATAAAAAGACGTGTTCATAGAACACTTATGAAAAGTGTCGTGTAAAGTGTTGCAAAAAAAACTTGTTACGATACCCAAATACGTCCTAATATCCTATTATTTGGTCTTATAAATTTAAGTTCTATAAAACAGTCTATTAGGATATTTAAACGTCTTTAGCCATTTCAACATAAAAACAAAGTTTTATTCTATGAGAAATAACACTCACTTGGCGCTCCCTTTGTTGCTATCGTCAACAATCCGAAGTGGGCGTTTCCTCTGAGGCCGGCTCTCAATCTTTTTCAAAGGCAAAAAAAAACGTTATCAAATGCATGTTTCTACTTTCTAGTAAATAAAGCTCGTAAACGAAAGGGTGAAAAAGAGAAATGACCTTTGATAAGTTAATCTCCCTTAGAGCAAACACAGCTAACGCTTTGAATAATACTCCCGGGCCTTCTTCTAACGTAAACACAATGCTCGTCTTCAAACAAAAAATAAAAATAAAGTTGGTGTCATTTTATATGCTTCAAGAACTTGGTTTAAAAGATAAAAGAACAAAATGCATCAAAATGTAACGAGTTTGTCTTAATTTCTATTTGGTGTAATAAAGAAAAAAAAATCTTCCCAGCTAATGTAACGAAGTTTCAAAATTACCTATCTATACTATATTATAAAGCATTTGACAAAAACTCTTAAAAACCATTTTTTATGCATGAAGTACCGTTTATTGATGCATATTACTTAAAATTCAGATTACAAGTAAACTATGCATAAATACAACTTATTAAATTATGCATAAATACAACTTATTAAAGCTCCATGTTTAAATTCGTGTAACTAACTACAGATAAACATAATCAAATACAGGATAAACATCTCATTTTAAATACAAAAAGCCTAAAATATAATTAGAATAATCATTGAGTTCTAGTAGAATATTTAATTATTATCTTCATAAAAAATTAAACATTATTAAACCAAAAATAAATTACTTTGTTCTTAAATCTAAATTAAAAAATTGAATTAAAGAAATTACACAAAAAATAAGAAGTTCTAAATTGTTAATTTGATACTAATATCGATATATCTTATTCAAATTTTTATGATAATCTTCAAATTTATATTTTATTCAAATATAAAAACATTATTGCTTTCTCAAAACCAAATAAAACCGTATTATAAAATCGACAGAGACAGAATAAAACATTAAAATAGAGATGCATCTCGCTGCATTGCGCGAGTACCCTTCTAGTTATATGTAACAAAGTTTAAAAAAATACCTATTTTGTACTCATTTTGACCGGTAACCTGATAATCTTATAACAAATTATGACGTGGATGCCAAGTTTATTGTTCACTCGATTGTAACCCTACCGTAAACAGGTATCCATGTCATCAAATGTTACAATGTTAAAATATATACAAAATAGAAAATTTTAAGACTTTGTTACATTTAGTTGAGAACGTAAATTGTTACACAGATACCAAATTGGATATCTTATTTATATTGCCCATAAATAAAGGGAATTTGTTGGAACAAAAAAAAAATTCTTCGTTACACTAAGGGGCTGTTTGGCGGTTGCTGAATGGTTTGGTGCACAATGATTAAAAGACTCTTATGATATAGTGCAAAATGAAATATAATTGTTTGGTAATTGTTCAGGATGTAATTAGAGTTCTTAATGGTTAAGAGAGGTCCAGGATACAAAATGATTAAGAGGGTTTTGGAACCATTAAGAGGCAGACTTATTTTTTGCCAAATAGGATTCACCTCTTAGCGATTCAGAAACTGTCTCTTAATGGAACTGTAAAGAGGTAAACAAACAGCCCCTAATAAATAGGAATTAAATCAAACTTTGTTGCATTATGATGCATGAAAGGAAAGATTTTTACCTTATAGGGTTTATCGGGTCCCGGGATTATAGGTTCTCTTGCTAGTATTAGAAAACGAGTAACATTATCTAAATCATCCTGAATAAAGAAATAAAAAGATTATAAGACAAAAGCGTTATTTTAATGAAACACGAGATATATAATTAAAAATATAAAGATATAATAACACCTGGATTGTTTGTGCTAGAATGTCTAGCCCATAGATTTCCGCAGCTCGAGAACTTGCAACTGCTCCGGTGTCTCGTATGCCTTCAGAGGCTACAATCTATAACAACTCCAAAGATAAATTTCATATATATATATATATAGATAGATATGAAATGCAATATTCTATGGTATCCCACATAGAGGTAGGGTCCGAGGGGGTTAGACTTATGTTTCTGCAATATTTTACTCATTCCGTTCCACAATAAATGTCGACAATGAAAAAGCATACAGTTTTAGAAATATGTAATTATTATACTTTTTAATTAATAAAATGACAATTTTACCCTAAATAATAGAGGAAAGATTGGAAAGTAGGCACTTAGTCACTTACGTTTGTGAGTGGACATTTTATATTGGGACAAACTAAGGGGCTGTTTGGTTGGTTTTCCATTAAGTCATGTATCTATAAAGTTGTATGTGTGGATTAATCTGTCTGTATAGATTGAGAAGGTTTTTTCATAGATGAATGATCGTATTTTACTCATTCCGTCCCCAAATAAATGTCGACCATGAAAAATCATACAGTTTTAGAAATATGTAATTATTATACTTTTTACTTACTAAAATGACAATTTTACCCTTTTAATAATAGAGAGAGTAATGAATTTTTCCATCTCATAATTAAGAGTAGAATTGGAAAGTAGGCACTTACCTTTGTGAGTGGACATTTTATATTGAGATAAACTAAGGGGCTGTTTGGTTGGTTTTCCATTAAGTCACGAATCTATAAAGCTGTCTGTGTGAATAAATCTGTCTGTATGGATTCAGAAGGTTTTTTCATAGATGAATGAACGTGTTTTACTCATTCCGTCCCAAAATAAATGCCGGCAATGAAAAATCATACAGTTTTAGAAATGTGTAATTATTATACGTTTTAATTAATAAAATGACAATTTTACCCTTACTAATAGAGGGAGTAATGACTTCTCCATCTCTTAATTAAGGGTAGAATTGGAAAGTAGGCACTTCGTCACTTACCTTTGTGAGTGGACATTTTATATTGGGACAAACTAAGGGGTTGTTTGGTTGGTTTTCCATTAAGTCATGTATCTATAAAGCTGTATGTGTGGATTAATCTGTCTGTATAGATTGGAAAGGCTTTTTCATAGATGAATGAACGTGTTTGTTAATTGGGAGGACGTGTTTGAAAAAACTTGGCTCTGCATAAAGCTCCGCCTAGAAACTTATTGAAGTAAGCCACTTTCTATATCATTAAGCCACTGCCAAACCGTCATGTATAGCTGACGAATAAGCTGTGGGTCCCATTAAGCTCATTAAGCTGTGGACACATACCTGAGCTGCACCAGCAGAATCTTCGGCGCTAACTCTTATAACACCTAACTTGTTTAGCGCGATCTCACATTGATCAAGTGCCTGTAATATCAACATATAGTTTGTAACTTACAAAAGTCGCACTTCCTTTTCTCAATAAATAAACGTTGGCTATATATGTCACCTGTTCCAAAATAAATGCAACATTTCCTTCTCGGAAAATTTAATTCCAAGATTACCACGTAGTGCATTAGTAATCTTATAAAATTTGATCTTATTGATTATGGTCTACAAGATTCTCCTAATTTGTCGGTATTTTTAAGGGCAATTTAGACATTCTACTAAGAGTTGGAGTTGGACGCATTTGCATAACTCCCTAACCTGCAAATGTTTATTTTGAGATGATGGGAATACATGACAACTTCAAATTTACAAATTTTCATTCCAAGATTACCACTTTAGCCCATTAGTAATCTTACAAAATATTGATGTCAATGATAATGTTCTACAAGATTCTCATATTTTGTCGGTATTAAGGGGTAATGTAGACAGGGGTTAAATCAAATAAAAACCCAAAAAAGGTTGAAAACCGTGAGGACTGATCTAAGCCTTAATTTGGTTTTGATCCTATGGTTTTAATTAAAAGCTAATTTTAGTTAAAAAGGGCATAATCGTCATTTTGGTAACAAGATTCACTAGATGAAACATACATATTCGCTCACCATATTAAACACAGATTCACCATATGAATTATGAAACACACAGATTCACCATATAAAACACAAATTCGCCATATAAAACACATACTAATTCACCACATGAAATACTAATTCACTAGATTCACCAGATGAATCCAGAACACATACTAATTTACCAGATTCACCATATGAATCCAGGTGTAGTCAACGATGAATTAGAAAAGTCAAATATGACTGCCGTAACAAAATCACTATTACGCCCTTCTCTTTTTATTAATATTACAAAAATGCCACCATGATTAGTAAACACACAGATTCACCATATAAAACACAAATTCGCCATATAAAACACATACTAATTCACCACATGAAATACTAATTCACTAGATTCACCAGATGAATCCAGAACACATACTAATTTACCAGATTCACCATATGAATCCAGGTGTAGTCAACGATGAATTAGAAAAGTCAAATATGACTGCCGTAACAAAATCACTATTACGCCCTTCTCTTTTTATTAATATTACAAAATTGCCACCATGATTAGTAACCTTTGATAAACTCTTTAATGGTTGGGATTAGTCCTCAACCTTTTTACGGTTTTTATTTTATCATCGCCCAATGTAGACATTCTACTAAGAGTCAAACACGTTCGCATAATCCCCTAACCTTGCAAATATCTATTTTGAGATGACGAGAATGCATGACAGCCTCAAATTTACAAAATTTCATTCCAAAATTACCACTTTGCCCATTAGTAGTCTTACAGAATATTGATCTCAACGGTTCAGGTCTACAAGATTCTCCTATTTTTTTCGGTATTCAGGGGTAATTTAGACATTCTACTAAGAGTTAAACGAATATACATAACTCCCTAAGCTTGTACATACTTATTTTGAGACAACGGGAATACATGATAACCTCAAATTTTACAATATTTTATAATGAATCACACCTCATCTTGATTTATATCCTCTTGAGATCGATATATCAAGCAACTAACTAAATGCTCTAAGAAACTAGTTGAACAATTTCCTTATAAACTCGCCAGACGTTTATTACACCTTCTAAAAACAAATTATAGTTTTTTTTTTTGATAAAACTTGCTATATTAAGGTAGCATTTGTTTTTTAAGAGGTGCTGAAGTCTGAAGTCTGATTTCAATTCTGATTTATAAGAGGTGGTGCTGAAGTCTGAAATCTGAAACCAGAATAAGTTAGACTGTTTGTTTTACGTCTGAAGTCTGAAATCTGAAATCTAAATCAATCATTGATTTATAAATCCCTAACAATGCGGGTGTACACGAATAAGAGGAATTAAGTGGTGAGCTTACCACTTTTTTTCCAGATGATTTTCAGATTAAGAGGGTCTGAAGAAAAACAACAAAACAAACAGTCTGAATTTAAAAACATCTGAACGAATAAATGATAAGTGGTAATTAAGAGGTAGAATTGAAAAAACAAACAGGACCATACGTTGAAGAAAGAAAATCTTAATTAATTTCATCAGGATTTAATAAAAACTTGCAGAATAAATACCTGAGGGTGGCTTAATACGCGCTTTAGCTCCTCCTTTGTAACCCCGGGCATGCCCAAAAGACAATGATTAACAACCATTTGCACTTCACCAACAATATGCAGTCGATGGCGAAGGAGTAAATCGTAATTTCGATGAATACTTCCACCTACAGAGTTCTCAATTGGGAGTACGGCTTTATCCACCAACCACAACTCAACAGCCTGATAGTTTATTAATCCAATCAAGATTTTCAATTTCACAAATACCCACAAAAAAAAACAAGAAAAATGGTAACCAAAATGTACAAAAAAGCTGTTTTCCAAGAGAAAAAAAGATGATACCTTGAATACTGATTCAAATTGGTCACATGGGACGGTTTCACATTTTGGGTATGCTTTAAGAGCCGCAGCCTCACTATATGCACCTGGTAGACCCTATCGTAACCCAAAAGACCGAAAATGTAAGAACAAAAAAAGGGATTTTTTTAATACTTCATCTGTCCCAAAATAAGTGTCCACTTTCCAATTCTACCCTTAATTATGAGATGGAGAAATCCATTACTCCCTCTACTATTAAGGGTAAAATTGTAATTACACATTTCTAAAACTGCATGTCTTTTTCATCGTCGACACTTGTTTTTGGATGGAGGTGATATGAAATAATTGTGTATTAAGGGTAAAATTGTCATCATAGTGTAATTATTAAGGGTAAAATTGTCATTATAGTGTAATTACATATTTCTAGAACTGCGTGTCTTTTTCATCGTGGACACTTATTTTTCGGATGGAGGGAATATGAAATAATAGTGTATTATTTATTACCTGATAAGCAACTCGAACCTTTGAGCCATCATTACCAGAAGAGACAAGATCCGTAGCCGATAAGGGCTCTGCATTATACACGTTTTCATTAAATCATAATTCCTTTACATTCTATAAGTTGTCCTACATTGACTTCAGATGTCAAAAACTACTTTCAAGGGGCTGTTAGACAGTTGCTAAATGGTTTGGTGCAAAAGGATTAAGTGGTCAGAATGATTAAGAGGGTTTTATGGTATAATGCAAAATGAAATATAATTGTTTGGTAATTGTTTAGGAAGTAATCAGGGCTCTTAATGGTTAAGGGAGGTCCAGGATATAAAATGATTCAGAGGGCTTTGGAACCATTAAGAGGCAGACTTATTTTTTGCCAACCAGGATTCACCTCTTAGCGATTCAGAGGCTGCCTCTTAATGGAACTGTGATATAATTAATTTTTTAGGCAAATCAAAAGATGCAATAAGTGACATAAATACAAAATGAATTTGTGTTAGAACTGTTTTTTTATATATGAATTCGGCATTTTAAGGTCAAAAAAGGACAACTAATCCATCTCAACGTAGTTGATTCTAGTAAAAACTGCGTGTATATCATTATACGTAAACTGAAGTCAAAAAAACAACAACAAATTCATCAAAATATTTAGTTGAAATCAAACGAATTGGAATGAAAATTATGGGGGGATAATAATGAGTGTATTCCCCCCAAATCAAAATAATGGGTCGTTTCATTACGCCCAAAGCAACCATCTTTTTTCACTACCATTCTCGTTCTTAATCATCCAAAACCTTCAATCACATTCACATGTCATTTATAAACACAAACTCATAAATTTAGTCCTTTGCGGCCAAAGAGTCCTAAAACGATATCCAGAACTCCGAAATACTAGCCATTATACAAAAAGTCCTTCAGTCCCAAACCAGAAGGCTTGTGGCGTACTGGTTAAGGCTTGTGGGGGATGAGGCTAGATAACCCACCTACCCCAGGTTCGAATCCAGGCACAAACAACTTGTGGCCACTGGGGATTTATCTCAGGGCTGCATGCTTTAGCAGTCTTAAAATTGCCAGGGATTAGTCTAGGCAAATGCCTAGGATACCCTTTCAAACAAAGAAGTCCTTCAGTCCCAAAATAAATATCCACAATGAAAAAGGCACACTGTTTTAGAAATGTGTAACATTTATATTACACTTAATACGCAAAGCGGTAATGAATTTTTCAATCTTACAATTGTGGGTAAACACTTACTTTTTAAACCGGCCACTTATTTTAGGACGGAGGGAGTAATAAGAAAGGGCATTAAGAAATATCTAGCAAACCATGTTCAAAGTAGATGATCCAATTATACCACAAAAGTGTTTCATGTATCGTAAAATTGAAGCATGAAATTACAACAAATCGAGACATATATACACTAATAGCATTTTTAGGTGTCTCTATATTTGTATAAAACTAACAAATAAAAATTGTAGACTACGATAGACTAGTGGTAGGATAGATGATCATACATAGAACCTGAATTGCAGGAAATAAATAAATAAAACATGGGTGTCGAATAAATGCAGGATCATACACTATCAAGTTTCTCAAAAAGATTTTGTAGCCAAGTTACCATCAATATTATTTGATTAACTTTTTAAACCATTCATACTTACCTGCTTTTGATTGCAATCATACCATTCTTCTTTGTAAATATGCAAAAATAATGCCAAAGTAACAAGGTTCTTTTTTGCATTTATGAGACTATAATTTGTCCAAAATATATCATTCTTGCTATTATAATGTTCAATGCAATAAAAAGCCAGGTACAGGTTCAAACATTGGCTGTTTGTTTACCTCTTAACATTTCCATTAAGAGGCAACCTCTGAATCGGTAAGAGGTGAATCATGTTTGACGAAAAATAAGTCTGTCTGTCTCTTAATGGTTCCAAAACCATCTGAATCATTTTGTATCTGTACCTCACTTAACCATTCAGAGCCCTAATTTCAATTCAAATAATTACCAAACAACTATATTTCATTTTGCAATATATCATAAAAGCCTCTGAATCATTCTAACCCCTTAATCATTCTGTACCAAACCATTCACCAGCAGCAGTCGGATGTGTTATTGGTATCTTTCTTGAGAAGTTGAGATTCCATCAATTTAAAAGATTACAAGTTTAACATTTGAAGGCAAAAATGGCAGGTATTTGTGGAATGGATGGATTAAGAAGCGAAATAGCAACAATCTTGAGATAAACATCATTTAATTGTTAAGATAAAAGCAGAAACTTTGAAATGCAAGTTGACTTACTTGGTAAAGAATTCAAATCTTTATGAAACCCTTTTGATTCAGTGATGTGGGTGTCTTGAATTCTTTCATCTGTAGAAGTTGAACCCAAATCAGATGGACTGAATGGCTTGTCATCTTCAACATGGGTTTGTGCCCTTTCGGATTCAGCCAATTTTAAACCTAAGCATTCCCATTTCTTCAATTTGGCAAGATTAACCCTACAATTGCTGAAAGGGGTTGGAGTTTTGTTCTTGTTTTGAACGAAATCGAAGAGACCCAATTGAGAAAGAGAGTGATTAACACAAACACAGATTGGTACAGCCTTTAAACCCATTTGTTTTTGTACCAATCTTCAAGATTCTTAGAAATGTTGTAAAATTGAAGTCTCATTTTCACAGAGGTATTTTTGTGAAACTTGAGGCCGATTCCAACGACATTATCAATTTAGGGGAATTTGTGTGTGCGTATGATGGTTTTGTCTCTCGTACCCTCTTCAGCTGGAGCCTACACCTACACAACAAATGGGGTTGAGCTACAAACTACACCTATATTTATATCTATATATATATATATGTATATATATATATATAGAGAGAGAGAGAGAGAGAAAAGTGGGTGGCAGATAAACCTTGGACTCGCCCGCAGAGAGAGAGGGGAAGTAGGTGAGCAGAGAGAGAGAGATATGTGGGCAGAGAGATGGGGGAGGGAGAGAGAGAGAGCATGTATGCACGTATTATTGTATTTTTAGCACGTATATGCGGTGTAATTTAATGTATTAAGGTAACTTACCACATTGAATGGGATAGAACAAGTGTTTGTTTAGTGTTTGATATGATTAGGACTAAAAATAATAGAATTTGACAAGTTGTTATCAAAAGTTATTTTATGATTTTACATATCATAAGATAGTTATAATTAACAGATATAAAATACTAAATTAATAATTTAATTTATAAATACTTTTACGCAGTTTTCATATATACATAATATATAATAGTACAAAATCTGAATCGGGAAATGTGATATAATTGATGATAGATTGAAAAACCTTGATTTGTATAAACGAGAAATTATATTTTATTCGGTTTGGAAGATCCATATCAATTGACGGATGCACGGTGAAAATTGTTGCAACAATGGTTGTGGAGGTAGAGGCATTAGTGATAGGTGGACGATGATGGTTGTGGAGGACGTGAATATGGTGGATAGTAGTGGTAGTGGCGGTCGATAGTGGCGGAGGAGGTGGTCATCGATGGCGAACGGTGGTTGTGGAGGACGTTGTTTTGGTAGAGGAGAAGGTGGAGGTAGCCAATGGTTGTCGGTGGACGACGATAATTGTGAAGGTGCCTATGGACGGTGGTGTTTGGTGGTTGATAGTGGTTGTGGAGGTGGTATATGAGGTTGTTGTAGCGGAAGAGAAGGTGGAGGTGGTCGACAGTGGCAACCACTGGTGGTGACTATTAAAACATATACTATATTAAGTTTATATATCAAATGAGGGTAGATTAGTGATATTTTAGTTATCATATCATTCCTGTTCCATCTTATTCCACCTATTTTTGATGGAACAAGAAAAATATTATTTTATCCCACTCTGTCCCGCCAAACATGGAAGTGAGTTCTCGTCATGCCCCATGGCATGCCAAACGTGAGAGAATAAGTTTTGTCCCATCTTGTTGTGTTCTGCCCCATGTATCAAATGCACTCTAATAGTGTTATCTTAGAACATTATGCTAAAAAAAATTATACCCTTGGTTTATCGGATCCATCTTTGGGGTTATTCGGTTCGACTTATGTGGTCAGGTGGAGAGGCTTCCTTCTCTTCAAGCTTTCAAAGCTATCAATGTCTTGCTTTTTTAGGTTTGCAAAGCAATCCATCAGTTTTGATTCTTGAGTTTTCTTTGTCTTTTTAATTTAATAAATTGAAAGATGTCTAGCAAATCTGGAACATCTCCTTCAAAGCTCACAAAGAGAAAGGAGAGAAATAGATTGGTCAGCTTCATTCCGTAAACAAACAGTTTGTTAGGTCAATAATAGTATCAAAAATAACAATGGTTGTACTTTACATACTTTGTAATGTAGAAATATAAACACATGTTGTAGCTTACTTTGTATACAACTACATTCATTGTAATAGTCTAGAAAGAGAAATTTGTAGAGAGAGCGGCATTCAATGACATATGAATATTGAGATCCAATCGTATGTTCTTGATTGTTTTCATTGTTATCTGGTTGATTTGGGACTAACACAGTCAAATCTAAACGAGACATGGAGAAGGAGAAACGGAGATGAATATGTCTGATTGAAAGAGATGGATGGGAATGAAGATGAAAAGGAATAGAGGGAAGAGGAGAAGGGGAATAAATGGATGATTGTATATGAATCTATATTTTTGGCTTACTGATTAACTCAATGTCTAACCAAATAAGCTACAATCGAACACCCATGTATGGCTTACCAAATAAGTTATACAGACCTTTAAGCCCGAATAAGTTGTTACCAAAATCCCTTAGTATATCTATTATAAAACATTATAAGTGTATGCGTGCAAATGCAGTACAATACATTTATATTTTGTTTCTCTTGATTTTAACGTATGACTTTGTGTGGTTTTGAGAGAGTGAATGATTATTATATTGGTTATCAGTTTTATACAGTATTTTATCGTATTAGTAAGGTTCACAGGTTCTCTTGTATTTGCACATGTTTATCAATTGGTTTTTAGTCAGTTTTGAAGTAAATTTCACATTCTGTTCTTGTTGTTATATCGAATTTATGGATTGGAAATATATTTCAATTTTGGTATAAATTAGATCATGCCTCTAACTCTGTTAACGTAGATCCATTAAATCTTATAGGGTCCTCTTGCGGAGCTCGAAAAGAGCTTTTCAGCGGCTTTTTCGCGGGTTTTAACCCTCCCTGCGGAGCAGCACTGGCAACTATAAGCAAGCAAGACCTGCGTTAGCTAAACCCGCTTTATTTGTTGTTTAGCAACTGTCCTGCCCCCAGTAAAATATACCCCGTTCGTGCTCCTCTACGGGTCCTTTTTTATGTATTTATCATTTTACATTTTATTTGATTTTCTACTATAAAGAAATAAATATATAACTTATATTACATAGTATTATATGTTATGGGTCCGGTTCAGGAAAAACCTCAAAAAAAAAAACTGAAAAAAACACTCTGGAACCCTTCATCTGGACGATATGCATAAATACATACTGATAATTTGTAACATCCATTTGTGCATAGAAAAAAAAACAGCTTCAATAACTTGTATGCACAAATACATACCGTCCATATGGAGGGCTCTCAGGGAGTTTTTCAATTTTTTTGAGGTTTCCCCCAAACCTCCCTCTATATATATATTATATACATAATTATTTATACATAAACACACAATAATTTAGTCTTTACCTTAGATACGAACCACTCCAAGAAAAATTCAAATCTTATTCACCAGACTGGCAATCAATTCTATATATTTAGAAAGTGTTAGCAAGTGTACATTGATATGATATACTATAAAATATTATTTTTAAAAGATAATAATATCCTTGGTTAATTAGTTTGTTTTATAAGGTCTTAAATTATTGCAAAATTATTTTACGCCAAAATATATATTAGAAGTCCTATATAAGGGCATCTCCAACAGCTATGTTAAAATAGAAAAAAAATGTAATTTTAGCATTTTTGTTCCTCCAACAACTATTCTATCCTCTATGCTAAAATAGAAATTTTTTTTTGTAAAAATCTCAAAATTTAGAGAAATCTCTAAAACCTTATAGAAGAGAGAGAAAATAATATTTAATTATATCCAACCAATTAGAGTTTTTAAATAAAATGTGTAAGAAAAAGAAATAATATTTTATTAACATAATTAATGCTAGAATTGCTAAAATAGAGTAGCTGTTGGAGTTAAATGTAAATTTTTATAGAAATTTTGACTTTTATTACTCTATTATAGAAATTTTTTAGCATAGTTGTCGGAGATGCTCTAAATTGTATGAGAAAACTCATTTTGATTACAGATGAATCACTATCTAACCGTGAGATACCTATTATAAAGATCGTGACCCTATACCATTCACGACATAGCCTTCTGTCAAAAGAATGTTATCATATACACCTTAGTCTATATCATGTCTTTTAATTAAATTAGGATGTATATGCCTACTTTGACTTTTTTTATAATGTTATTGTATACTAATAAAATAGGATGTTATCATAGATTAAGGTGTATTTAAAAAAACCCTATTAAAAAAGAACGTTTCTAACTTTAGGTGAAAAGATATATAAACGCAGTTGTTTTTTGACGCAATATACACATAGATATATAATAGTTATATTTATTAGCTGAATAGTCTAGGTCAAAAAAAAAATATTTGACTAACAACAAAATAAATAATAAAATAATAAAATATTTTAAATGGAAACAAATAATTTCATATTTCACACCAACTATGATGGATGAGTAAATAGTTTTAAATTGAAAGTTTATTAAATCCAGAAAAATGTTATTTTTTTTTTGACAAAATATAGTAAAGAGATCATTTTTAAAGGCATATAAATTCAGTATATTTAAAAGAATATGTTCAGATTATAATATTTACACAAACTTTTCTTTTATCCGAAATAATAAAAATGTTTATGTATAAAATACAAACCTATGCACCTGAGTTTTTAGGAAAAATTAATTATTTATTATAATAAATAAATAAAATATTTGATTTTTATTATATTGGAGAATATTACTTCCTCGTGATGAGTTGGCAAAAGTTTTGATATATTAAGAATTGTTGATTTGGATGAGTGTTTTGGAGTTAGAAAAGATTCTTAATGTCAACCAAAAACCATTATTGGTACCTTCACCAACTTTTTCAAGCTAATTAAAAAAAAAAAAAAAAAATCTATGTCCCACTAATTTTCTAATTATTATTTTATTGGGTTAAATGTAAATTTGGTCTATGTCGTTTACAAAAAATAACGACTAATGTTCCTCAAAGTATTTTTTAACGAGCAACGTCCTTCTAGTTCTCTTTTTATAACATATAGGGTCCTTGCTAGTAACAGTACCGTTAAATAATATGTTGTTTAAGAAAGGGTAAATTTATCCATTCATCTATTAAGATTTAATAACAAATATGGTCCCTCCTAAATCAGGGATTAAAAAACCCTTTCATATTACTTGTTGCCTGATCTAACAAAAAAACCTTAAAAGATGCGATTAAAGAAGCTTCATGGTTGTTCTCTTCAATCTTTCATCTAATCAGTGAGTTCAATTTTTTATTTCTTCATCTGATTGGTGGGTTCTAACCAGTGGTGCAATTTGATTTCTTCATCGATCTCTTCAATCACTTCACATTTTGACTCTTCACGTTTTTATCTTCAATCTAACAAATGGTGTGCACACAATGGGTTGTTCAAAACGGATTCGAAAGCGATATGGTATATCTTGAAGTATATGGTATGTGAAGATTTTCCTTTTTAAGCTTTGAAGTTTTTCCTTTTAAGTTTTAATTTTACATTTGAAAATCTTTACTTGAAACCATTATTTATACCATATATTTCACATGGGCATTTTCAAGTGGTGTTTTTTTTTTGATGTTTTCAACAGATGATTATCCTACATTGTGTTATCTTGAAGATACATCATGGGGGGTGTTAACCAAGGCTCCTGACAGGTAATACATAAATTGTTGATCCAAGCTCATTTAGTGATTTGATTATGATCCTTCCATACTTAGCGAAATTCTTAGATTTAGATATTGTTCAGGTTCAACGAACGCAAACACTGATTGCATCCAGTGATCGCTGAAATCTATCAGAAATGATATATAAACCTAGAAGACCCGAAGACAAAGTTCACACAAAGGAACCTTCAGCGAATGTCGAAGACTGAGTTGAAGAAAGAGACAATTAGCTCGTGATATGAAGCGGTTCAGTGTTAGCAAAAATTGTCTACATAAAGTGTGAGATCTTGTGTATGCCTCAGTGATACCTGAAGGGATCTTTCTTGAGCCCTCAGTATCAGTGATCAAAATGAAACGTACTCAACAAGATTAGATATTGTCTTATCCTCGATGCACACAAGTCAACCTCCCCATAACCCATGTTAGAAAGTAGGTACAGAGTTATTTTATTGCCTCTCACATGCTTACCAACTTTGGTAGGGCCACTGTTCATAATCGGCTAAAAGCATGGTTGCTTTATGAACAAAGGACAAGCCTCCAATGGATGCTTGACGCGTGACATGTACCTTCTGACTTGCATGTATTGGGTTTGCATTTAATGTATTGGGTATAATTAGATGAAGAACCTGTTCTAAGGTTCCTTCTTAGAACATAAGACTATTTTGGATATTTTGATCCAAAATAACTTCGAAAACTTTTCTAAAATCTGTTTATGGTACATTTTTGTACCAAATAAAGACATTGGTGTTTTTAACTTGAACTCTTTTTTTTCAAAAAGTTTATTTTAAATTTATCAAATAACAAGTATTTGATATTTGTTTATCGAAACACTTGTTTTTCTTAAACCTTTTGGTATTCTTTGTACCAAAAATTTCTTGGTTTATACATTTGCATTAAACCATGTTCTTTCTGTTTGCATCCCCGATTTTCTTCACAGAAATGGCCAATACTGACGAAACCATGTACGCTGAAACTTCCATCGTCAAAGAATTCAAGGCTACTAGAGTAATATGAGAAAAAGGTATTTCCAATTTTATTATTGGAAGTCCAGTTACTGACTTCACTAACTTCAAGCTTGAAGAAGGAATCGTGAAACCTTGCAACTATCTTCCATTGCTGACTCTTCCATCTGAACACTCCTACTTTAGAGATACGACTCTCTGTCTGCAAAAATGCCCTCTCAGCTATGCCTTTTGCCACAAGTCAGTTGGAGTGAGGGAGTATCTCCAAGAATTCTGGTGCACTGCCCACAACACCGTAAAGGTCAATGAAAAGGGCAATGAAGTTGCTGCTATAGAATTCTCCATTCGCCTAGGCACCATTGCCATTACTTTAAGCGCAATCTGGGGTGCTTTGAAGTTCCCTGAAAGAAAAGGTAATCCCTGGGCATCTAATCCCTCATATGAAGAAGTGATCGACTTCTTGGACCAGATCGGTTATGACTGGTCAAAACACAAGAAGACGAAAGCCCTGATCAAGTCCCTGACGAAGATCGAGAAGAACAGAATGTCTGCTGTTTGGATGATAAATAGTCAAAAGTTCTTAAAATCAAATATTTTGTTTGAATGATATATATATATATATATATATATATTATATATGGAAAGGTTCATTTTAGAAGTGGTAAATATTTGAGAACTAAAGAGGTGATCCTAACCCTTTATAAGGCCAACATTTGCGGCTTTGACTGTGAAGCATCGGATAATTCCTTTGTTTCTCCCAAAGGGGTATACAAGAGTGTAAAAATATCCACAGTTTGTAGAAGTGGGGACAAATACAAACACACATTTTACTTTTTAAATATGTTCATTGATTATAAACAAATTTACATATTGTTGCAGAATAAGAACAAGTTAAGAAAACCTATTCTAAAAAATCTTAGAATCACTACGTTGATACACAAGAAGAGAGAGAACATAAATAGAGGATTCAAGAAGAGAAAGATATGGATGCATACTTATGAAGAAAAGATTTCTTCAACTATTTATACCCACTGCATTAAATGCAAGTTAGAGGGTACAGTCCACGTGTCAAGCATCTATCGGAGAGCTTGTTCTTTGTCCTTAGATTATGCAGGCTTTTGGCCACATATAAAGAGTTGACCTTTAGGGTTAGTAAGCACGTGAGGAGCAATAAAGCAACATACTACTTGTACCTTCCTTACAGGTCTAGTCGGTAGTCCTTTATGAATATATAATAAGACAAAAAATAATCTTGTTGAACAAGGTTCATTTGATCACTAAGTGTTGTTCAGATTTCACACTTGTAGCAGACAGTCTTGTTATCACTGAAAACAACTCTAAATCACGAACTTACATGTCTGTATCTTCAACTAATTCTTCGATTTTGCTAAAGGTTTTGTTGGTGTGCGTTTTGAATTCAGGGTCATTTAGGTTCAAATTCTGTTATAAGATAGTTTCAGAGATCACCGAGCATAATCAATGATAACTCGTTGAAACTGAACATAAAACTAAACTTGAGAATTTTTACTGAGTATAAAGGGTCGTTATCAATTTACGGAAGGAGCTTGGATTAACAATCTCTCCCTATTTAATGATGACATATCAACATAAAGAAAACTGCTAAGTATTTACAGTACAGGAATAAGATTTGTATAGTACATATCTCATATATTGTTTTTGTGAGATTTTTTTTCAGTTTATAGATTCACTGAGTTGAGTTACATTATGAGACGGATGAAAACACAACTTTGTGAAATATGAAACAAGAAAGCATATCAACCAATATTGAAAGAAAGAAATTATCAGAGAATGTAAAGGTTTATCAGATAGGAACTCATAGGTGCAATGTCCCTAATACTGTTTTCAGGATATTTTCAGTATGGAGATGGAGTAAAGTACTTGTTGAAATTTCATTGATAATGGAACTAAAGATTACAAATAGAAATGAAATTACAAAGTAGACAAAGTACTTATACACTGAAAGATAAAACAAAAGATTGTTTAGTCAGATACACGAACAAAAAAGACTTCAGGAACGTCTTCTCCGAGATCTTTCTCCTTTGTATTTCTTTGCGGATCATGCCATCCATCTTGCGACCTGGAGTATCATCATTCAGATAATCTCTTATCCATAGCAGAGGCTCTATTGGGCTGATGGGGATCTCAAATACTCGCTGGAACTGATGTCCTCCGTCATAGATTAAAAATATGAATTTAAACTTAGGCTTGTGATGAATAGTACCAGGAGCATATGGACCTTTCTCAGGAAGTGCAATATTTATCATAGAAATGTCAGGAAGTTTCATTCTTTTGAGAGCATCCCTTGAGAACTTGTTCTCATGATCGTTTTTGGACCAAGGGCCTTCTTTAGCGTTCAGGTTGGCCTTTCTTCGTCTCGATGGCTTATGAGGAAGAGGAAGGACTTCTATTACCTTGGCTACTTTGAGAATTAGCTTGTTCAGTGTATATTTGACAAGGATTTTGTACTAAGACTTTGACTTCTGAATCACGTCTCTGATCTCTAGTCATTCATAGAATCCATATTGCTTTAGTAATTTTGGATATTCAGTAAAGGTAGTACTACCTTTGAATATAGTCATCTGAACTAGTATTCCTCTGTCCTTTTCCCATTCAAAGATGGTGACATTAGTGATCTTCTCAGGCTTCATTATCTTGTTCCCCTGATCTCTACATATGGCAGTTCTTTGTCTTTCGGTGCTAAAGCCTTTTGATGATCTTTAGTTGTGGCTTGAAGTAGCTTGGCTTGAGCACTGAGCAGGTTATACTATTGAAGGTTAGCATTTGCAAGTTCTTCTTGGGCAATTGCTTCAGCGACTTTAAAGTTCTCTTATAAGGCTTCAAAGTGAGATTGCCTTAGCTGTTCAACCTTCAGAGCTTCTTCTTTCTCTTCAGGATAAAGGAAACTAAAGTCATCAGACTCGTCAGTGGTATGATCGATTTGGCTTGTTATTGGAGCCATTCTTGCAGACTCTTTTTTTCATTTAGTATTGAAGGTATTGACGGCCTTGTATTATGTACAAGTGTTTCTTCCTCCACAGTGTCGGACTCTGGTATGTACAAGGGCAGGTCTTCAGCTTTAGAGGGTTTATGTTGTGACTCGAAGAGTCAAATAGGGGAGAGGATGAACTGGAAACATGTTCAAGAGAAGATAGGTAAGCTTACTAAATAATTTACATTTGAGGAAGGTAAAATAGAAAGAGGTAAGGGTATATAGGGTTCATTTTCAGAGATGAGGGGGTTGAAGAGTTTCATTGAGAGACATACCCCAGGATTGCTGAGCTCCCCCTCAGAGGTCCGGAGGATGGACAGGTTTTCTTCGGCCATTTCTTTGCCTTTTCCTTGATATGAGGATTCAAATGGATGGGCCCTCTCCCCTTGAGAACCAGACTCCCTTATTGTTATTCCCCTGGTCGCTGGGTTTTGCAAGTGATTTGAATGAAGAAATCATCATCATCATCATCATCATTGTTTTGAGGAAGCGTGGCAACATGTTCAGAATATGGTATTTCTTCATCCTTTTCTTCTTCTTCTTCTTCTTCTTCTTCTTCCTCCCCTTCAAGTTCAGGCATCTGTGCATTGATGGGGGAGGGTTCCAACTGTCTTTGAATTGTGGCCTCATCTGAGGATATACCACCCTCAGGTTCAATGGCCACAGTAGCCGTTGTTGGAGGTGTTTCAGCTTGAGATCAATCGATCATCTCATCAACTGCAATGACCACTTTGTCTTGTATTTCCACTGCTACCTTCTCCCCATATTTATCATCTTCAGGCATGGAAGGTGTCCACAGAATGAGAAAGACGGTGGAGGAATGAACATGGGATTCTCCATATGATGGAGGATCTTCTTCAACAACTCTCCATGCTCCTGAAGCTTCAAGTCAACCTGTTCAGAGTGAGTCTGGAAAGAACTATGGAGGGCCTTGATGGAGGAAGAGTTAGCAACAACTTCAACTTTCTATGCTAAGACCTCAGTTTTCAGTCCTGCGATATCCGCAATCTTATTGTAAATAAAGTAGACGGACTTCTGAAGATCATCAACTTTGGATTTGAGGGAGGAAGTGTCGTCTAGGACTGCATCAATAGATGGTAGCTTGAATTCGAGCGTGCCAACATTGGAGACCTTCTCTGGTCGCTTATTCAGATCTTTAGGAGCTGAAAGATTGAAAGGAAAAAAGAAGAGCTATAGAGAGCTTAGGATTAGAAGAAAGAAAGTGGGTAGGGAAGGATTTTGTACCTGAGGGAACCTTTGGAGAATCCAAAGGATTGCTTATAAAGGTGGAACGATCAGAGTTTCTGTCCCGAGGATCAGAAGCCTGTTTCTGAGAAACCTTGTGAGAAGTCACCTCAGGTCCTGTGCTCAGGCCGATGCAGGATTCTAACTGTCGAAACAGTGCATCCTGAAGTCGAGTTTGTTTTTTGATCTTCAGATGAAGGGACAACCACACTTAGTTCATTGACCAATGTTGAGACCAATGAAGGAGTAGACAAAGAAATTGGAGAGGAGAAGGGGAAGTGATATAGTGTGCCAGTCCAACATCAACGTTGTTGGGAACTTGGCTCTTAGTGTTTTGAGACACTGAGGCTAGAGGGGGTAGTGCTGATGAAACAATAACGGTTTCAGATACTGTTGTTTTGGTTGTGGTTGTAGTAGGTGGTGTTGGTGTTACATTGAAGTTACAGAGTTGATCATGTCGAGAGGCTCTGCCCTTGGGGTTGTTAGTGGTTGGCTTAGTCGCCTTAGATTTCTTACGAGATCCAAAAACGGTATCAGGATTTCTCCTCTTTAGTGAGGATGAGGGCGGTGCAACTTAGGTAGTCATTGATGGTGTTGTCAGTGACATCATTGCTTCAAAAGTAGAGGCAATTAAGTTTTGTTGAGTGAAATTCAGTATCTAAGGGAAGAGAGGGATATCTTCATTGTAATACCCCCTGTCCCGCATGGCCAAGAAGGGGTGATGTCACGGTTCAGGGGACTTTCAAAACAATAATAAATTTACCGAGTAGATTTATAAAATTCAGATCTTGACTAACCAACACAAACATGAAGGTTCAACGATTATAAGAACACAATTGAATTATCGTTTACAGTCATATTTACATGACGATAAGTACAAATGAACCAAAATGTTGTCGATCCTGAGATCTTTAAAAATAAGTCCAAAATAGTTGTCTTCTCTTCTTTATATTCTCGTCCTCTGCCTATTCACCTATGTACCTGTCGTGACAACAAAAAACACGGCTCAACAACTTTGGCCAGTGAAAGGATTATAATAATAAAAGAACGATAATTTGACAAGTAGATACGAAACAAAATAAGGGGACATTAATATCTATAAATACAACAAGTGTACAATAAAAAGGTAGATCATGAAGGTTTATCGAGTTCATGAACATGATTCATACAACTTAAAATATATAAAAAGAGTGCATTTATAGAAGAGCAAAAGCTGTATAATCAACCGAACATCACAGAGACCAAATTGTATCACGAAGACACTCTATTCTCACGGGTTGATCAAACCATATGAGTCTCATAGGTTAGCAGTGTGGACCCACTCATCGTCTAACCCCTGCTATGAATTATTCACGACCCGACTCCTGTAACTAGGATCGATCCATTCGCCCTCGATAGCCATTACTTGGCCAGACCCCATACATATCCATTCTAAGTGAGGACACGAAGATTGTATAGACACCGTGGAAGCATCCCGACCTTGGTGCCCCCAATGACCGAGTATTCGACCAAAATAAAAAAAACGAGAGTCATGGTCTACAACATATGCGACCTCATGGAACAAGTTCCAAAATCCAATAAATATTGAAGGTCTTAATTCAAAATGAAGAAATCTTCTACAATCATCATAAAAATAATCTTTAACGACGTTATAATATCACATGATAACTCCCAACCAAAACAATTCCAAAAGTTCAATAGGAAATTTATCATTTCACCTATGTGATAGATAATACATGGTGTACCATGTTCAAGGAGTAGACACACATATACAACTACGTGTCCAAGTATCAAACAAAGATAGAAATCCATACCGTAGATGATAGAAGATCACAAAACACAAGTTATGGATGCCTTAGGCACTTCACATTACCTCAGATTACCTTCAAAATCTTCAAACCTTGCCTTGATTTTCCTATGAATTCGAGTTTGAACCATGAATTGATAGAATGAGGGTGAAGGAGTCGTGAGGGGTAATCTTATGAGAGGAAAAGTGAATTAAAACTCTAAAAAAATCAGCATTTATATTTTTCCAATTTATCTAATTGATCCTTAAGTTTCACTTATTTCAATTCTAACCCGATTAAAAAATTTCTTCACATTCTAGGTCCTATTTCAAATTTGTTTGTACATGTTTAACCCACATTATAACATTTTCATAACAAATTAATCCGGTACAATACTAGAAGCAACATGTACAAGCTTCTATTGATTGAATCCAAGTTTGAATATTCTAAACTTTATACGAAACCAATATTTTAGAGATTCGTGTATTACATTTCCTCCCCTCTAAATGGAAGGTTTCGTCCCTGAGACTTAATTAGGGATAGAATATTCATACCTTAAAGTAGATGCGGGTATTGCTTCCTTATCGAGTCTTCTGTTTCCCATGTCGCTTCCCGCTCCATATGATTTATCCACAACACCTTTACAAATGGGAAGGTTCTATGTCTCAATGGTCTATCTTCGCGGTCTATGATTGCTTCCGGCTCTTCAACATAAGAGAGATCTGGCTCAATTCGCTTTAGAGAATAGTCAAGCACATGCAATGGATGATACTGATATCCGCGTAGTGACGATACATGGAAAACATCGTGGATGTGTGAAAGTTGCAGAGGTAATGCCAAGCGGTATGCCACCTCGCCAATTCTCTCTAATATCTCAAAAGGTGCAATATATCGAGGATTCGATTTACCCTTGAATCCAAACCTTCGGAAGCCTCGTAAGGGAGAAATTTTCACAAAAACATACTGACCGAGCATAAATTCTATTGATCATCTATGCTTATTCACATAACTCTTTTGTCGCGATTGACCTTCTTTCATTTTCGGTCTATCCACTTCGACTTTTTCTGTGGTTACTCGAACAAGATTAGGGCCTTCGATAGCTTTCTCTCCTATTTCATGCCAACAGATAGGAGTTCGACATTTGCATCCATAAAAAGCCTCAAACGGAGCCATAAGGATGCTCGATTGATAACTACTGTTGTAGGCGAATTCAATTAAACAAAGATATTCATCTCAACTGTCGGCCCACTCAAGAACACAAGCTCTAAGCATATCTTCCAGAGTTTGGGTTATTCGTTTAGTTTGACCATCTGTTTGAGGATGGTAAGCTGAACTCATTGTTAGCTCTGTACCCCAAGCGCGGTGAAGACCCTTCCAGAACCTAGAGGTAAATTTGGGATCTTTATCAGAAGTAATTGAAACTGGCGTGCCATGTAGACGAATAATTTCCCTTTCAAATAATTTAACTAACTTGTCAACTATGAAAGCTTTTCAGTGATTTGAATATGATTTCTCTATATTCTTAGTGAAAATCCAAGTTCATGTTACTGTTCAGATTCAGCAATAACATACACTGATTGACAGTGATTGCTGAAACTCAGGAACACTATCTGAACTTAGAAGATCTGAAGAACAACACTCACACCAAAGAACCTTCAGCGACATTCGAAGACCTAACTGAAGATAGAGACAAATAGCTCGTGATCTGAAGCGGTTCAGTGATAGCAATGTTCGTCTAGAAGAAGTGTGAGATCTTGCGAATGCCTTAGTGATACCTGAAGGATTCATCCTTGAAGCCTCAGTATTAGAGATAAAATGAATCTTACTTAGCTAGATTAAAGTTGATCTTTTCCTCGATGCACAAATGTCAAACCCCCCTTATACTCTTGTCAGAAAGTACGTACAGAGATACTTTATTGCCTCCCACGTGCTTACCAACTCTGATAGAGTTACTGTTCATATTCGGCTAAAAGATGGTTGTGTAGGATCTCATGTGCCCACGTCATATGAAAACACTGCTGACGTCAGATGAACCTAGAGGGTCACACGCATAAGAGTGTGTAGATCACGAATTAACCAAGTTGGTTATAACCCGACAAAGTTACAAGTTGTAAAGTGTGGGATTATTATTCTAGTAGAATAATAATCAAAGTGTGTGAAAACATAATTATAATAATTGTGTAATTTAATTATTAAGTTAATAATTAAATTGGGCTAATTATTATGTTTAATAATTAATATAATTAAATATCCATCGGGCCTTAAATAAATGTTTATTTAAAAGCCCAAAAGGGTTAAGTAATGTTTACTTAAGCCCAAACCTAAATTGATTAATTAATTATTAAGTTAATGATTAATTAATTAATTAATAACATAGGGAATGATTTAGTTATGTCAACAAAGCCTTGGGGGCTTTATTGAGCCCGGTCCGAGGTTTGAGGGAAAAGTATATAAAGGCATGTCGCCTTATGGAAATCATTATTCACTCAAGGGATGTTTGAGAAACCTGAAGTTTGCTCTCTCCTCCCTTCCCTCTCCTCTCAATCAACAAACACACACACACACAAGGAGAAATCGATTTTCTCCTTGTGTTCTTCGGGTATTCGGGCTAGCAACCACACGTGATCGGATTCATACTCGCGTGGATACCGCTAGAGGGAATCTGTTTTGATTCCTAACGCTTGATCTTAATTAATCAAACCAAACCATTGAGGTAATTTTCTAAACCCCCTATGGTTTTATTTTAATCCTTAAAGTTGTTCGTAACGGATTCGGGCTAATAGGGTTTTTACCGGTTAATTTTTTATTCCGCTGCACTAGTTTTATGATCCCGGTTCTTGTGAAAAACCCTACAGTGGTATCAGACCCTCGTTACAATAACCTAAGGATTAGAATCAATAGAAAATTGGTTAAACACGAAAAACCCGAAAAAACCACCACCATCGCCGCCGCCGCCATGCACCGCCGACGCCGCCGTGGTCGCCGGCGATCGCGATTGCCGTGCCGCCGCCGTGCCGCCGGTGCGGCGCCTATCCAGCCGTCGACGGCCACCTTCGGGTGGAGTATCTCCGGTTTGTTTGGTGGTTTCCCTTTTTGTTAATCGGGCTTTTAGAGTTTTGCGTTTTTGGGCCGTTTGGGCCAAATGAGGTTTAACCTATTTTGATTGATTTGTTGGGCTTGTTAATTATGTTTAATTGGACCCAAGCCCGGTTTGATTGTTTTGGTTGCTTGCCATGATGGATTCGATTGAGGCCAATGACCCGTGGTTGTTTTAATTTTTTCCTGTTGGTTAAATTAAAATGTATTTAATTCATGGGTTGTATTTTTGTGCGATCTGCGTATCTTTCCGATTTCAATGTAATGTAATAGTTAGGTTATGTTAACCTAGATTAGTTTTTCTAAATCGGAAGACCGAAAGAATCGAAGATGGTGTCCCGGAGTCCACCTTGGTTGGCGAAGCTAGTGGGAGTCGCCTTGCGGTGTCCTTAGGGTTTGGATCGGGGTTTTCGTGTGGGCTCACGAAAACCTCATAGATGGGCCTAATTGAATCTATATTATGTGTTTGCTTGTTTGCATGATTGTGGTTGTTTATTTTTGATATTTTATTGCGTTTAATTATATGTTATAATTATTGCAATGGATTTTACACTTGAAAAATTATTTTACAACCACTAATGTCGATAATTTGTAAATGCTTTTACAAATTAATTTGATAAGCTATCAAACTAATATCGATGGGAGAAATTGTAAATGTTTTAGAAATAATTTTGATAAATTATCAAATAGTGAATTTTAAATAAATTGGTACCGACTCAAAGTAATTTTAAAATTGATTAATTTGTGAAATTGGAATGAGATCGGTAAAACCCTTTACAATTAAAACGTGAGTTTTTCACCACCCATTTAAAACGGTTATCGAGCGCATAACTAGTCGGTTTCGGGTAAGCATTGGCGAATCCGGATCGGAAAAGTATGTGGTGAGATATTGTGTCGGCTCACGAGATCATTACACGTTGTGTATTGCCCGCCTGTAATGATAGTCGTGACTCAGACGACCAATTTCTGAGTTGTTACTCAAAATAGAAATTGTGACGTTTTAGTATGGTTAGGCTCACTTGGGATATTTGTACATTGTGTATTGCCCGTCTACAAATGATCTCAAGGTGAAAAAGTGAGATTAAACATGTCTTTATTTTAAAATGAATCTCGCGAAGGATCTAAGAGTTGTGATAATCACAATTGGAAGTTACCTACCTAAATAATTAGTTTTCACCATTTGCGTATTGCCCAATCGTGAAAACTAATGAAATATGGATCTTAGCTAAAATGTTTGAATTTTAAGGGTTATTCAAAATTTTAAATTAATATTAAAATCGGACTTTAATTTCTGTAGATGTCTGCAAATCAAGAAAACACAAACTCAAACCTATCTCAGTACATTATTCGACCCGTTTTTAATGTGGGAATTCTGAATGGACAAAATTTCTTTGAATGGTTCCAACAGTAAAGGCTTGTCCTAAGATATGAAAATAAATCCTACATACTCGAGCTTTCCCCTCCGAATCTTCCAGCAAGGGACGCATCCGAAAGTGTTCAGGTTACTTATGATAAGTACCAAAAGGACTCTATCAGCGTAGCCCATCTGATGTTAGCCTCAATGACTCCTGAACTTCGTCGGGAGCATGAGGTGTTGATAGCTTGGGAGATTATGAGCAACCTGAAGACCATGTTTGGTCAACAACTGAGACAAGAAAAGTTTGAAACTTTGCGATCATTACATGCTTATATGATGCAAGAGGAAACACCGGTTAAAGTCCACTTTAAAGAATAAAAGGACATCTTGACCGACTGGCGCAGCTTGGATTGCCTCTTGGACAAGAGTTGGGGGTCAATATAGTCCAAAACTCTTTGTCTAAATCTTATGATAGCTTTGTGCTCAACTACTATAATAAAAGGTTAAATGTATATCTCTTTAAATTACTTGAAATATTAAAGTCTTTTGAAAAGGAGAATAACTCCATGTTGGAGAAAGCCAAAGCCGCTTTGATGATCAAAGCGCAAAGAGGGATAAGAAAGAAACGGGGTGTGAAAGTTGTAACTGAAAAAGGAAAGGCAAAGACTGGATGCTCCAGTCGAACCAAGAAGAATGAGGGAAAGTTTCCCCTGGACTCAGTTTCACTCAAAAGAAATGATCCAGTTCTTAAGGCAAAGAAGGAAAAGGCTATGATAGCCGGACCTTCAGGTATGTTTACTATCGATTTATTCACTTCTGATTATGATTCCTGGTATTGGATACCGGATGTGGAGCTCACATATGTGCTTCTCTACAGGGATTAAGAAGTGAAAGGCAACTGCGACCGGGCTAGTTGGAGCTCAAGATGGGTAATGGGGCAAGAGTTGATGCTGTGTCCCAAGGGAAATATGATATGACCCTTCCAAATGGTCTGAAGGATTGTCTTTACGTTTCTAGTATCGTTAGAAACATTGTTTCAGTTGCACGTTTGAGACAAAATGGATTTATGTTTAAATTCAATGATGATGGATCTATTTCTGCATGTTTGCATGGTTTATTATATTTTATAGCCAGGCCAGTTAATGGCATTTATGAAATAGATATACATGATAATCTCAACCATAAATCGATATATAATGTGAATGCTAAAAGACTAAAGCAAGACTTAAGTCAAACATACTAGTGACATTGTCGTCTTGGCCATATAAACAAGAAGCGCGTTGCCAAGCTCCAAGTGGACGGGATATTGGAATCAACTGATGATTATTTTGATAAATGCGAAGCTTGTTTATTAGGGAAGATGACTAAGACACCTTTTAAAGGAAAGCCTTAAAGAGCTAATGAGTTGTTGGGAGTAATACACACTAATGTGTGTGGGCCCTTCAAACCAGCCACAAGAAATGGTTGCTACTGCTTCATTACATTTACTGATGATTACAATAGATATGGATATGTTTATCTAATGAAGCACAAGTCTGAAAGCTTTGAAAATTTCACAGAGTTTCAAAATGAAGTAGAGAACCAACTGAACAAGAAGATAAAAGCTCTTCGATCTGATCGAGGTGGTGAATATCCGAGCCATGAATTCACTGAGCATCTTAGCAAGTGTGGGATAGTATCCCAACTTACTCCACCAAGAACACCACAACATAATGGTGTGTTTGAGAGGAGGAACCGTACCTTGTTAGATATGGTTAGATCTATGATGAGTCATACCAAACTGCCTATGAGTTTTTGGAGATATGCTTTGGAGCAGCCGCCAAAATACTAAACAATGTACCAACCAAGAAGGTCGACAAGACTCCATATGAGATGTGGGCTGGGAAGATCCCAAGCCTATCTTACATGAAAGTCTGGGGTTGCGATGCTTATGTTAAGTGAGACGTTTCTAGGAAGCTAGAACCAAGATCTGATAAGTGCATCTTTGTAGGATATCCCAAGGAGACGATTGGGTATTATTTCTGTTAATCCCATATTACAACAGATCTGATAGATTGCTCAATGAATCCTCATTTTATTAAGAACTGTAGAAAGCTTATACAGAGAAACACACACTTACACCTTTAGATGACTCTCATATGTGGTGTTCAACATCTAACTGTCTAACAGACTCTCTATATATACCACAAAGGTAAAGCTACAGTTACATGTATTTAAATCACAGCCCAATGACATTAAGACACGTCATCAAAAACTCTATTCAGAAGTTCTTCAGAACATCTGAACTGTCTTCAGAATTCTGAACTTTGCTCTTCAGAACCACTTCTGAATTGTTTTCAGAACTTCTGAACTTTCACTTCAGAACTTATTCAGAACTTCTTCAGAACTTCTGAATATATATATTTTGTACTTCTGAAGATGACTATATTTTTCTTTCTAGCACTAGTTCAGAACTTTTGAACGATTCATCTTCAGATTCTGAAGTTCTTTTCTTTACAAAACATTTCAAACATAGGATCCAAATTCATAGGATTCTTTGGATCCTAACAATTTCTACAACCCGAGTGAGAACAAGGTGTTCATTTCACGCAAGGCCGAGTTCCTAGAAAATGATTTTCTAACTAAGCCAAGCAATGGGGATAGGGTGGAACTCGAGGAAGTTCGGGAAACACCTGATGCACAGGTTGACACTAGCACTCAACAAGATGTTGAAACTCAACAAGATGTTGAACCACAACAAGATGTTGTGGATACCAACGAGAGACAAACGATCCGAAGGTCGGGAAGGTTTCGTCAAAAGCCAGATAGATACCTAGGGTTGCTAATTGGCTGTGACGATACGGTTGATGATGATCGTCAAACTACCGACAGGCTATGTCAGGTGCAGAATCTGACAAATGACATGATGCTATGAACCGAGCTTCAATCCATGGATGATAACCAGGTCTGGAATCTGGTAGACGCACCCAATGGCTGCAAAGTCGTTGGGAGCAAGTGGGGTTTCAAGAAGAAAACTGACATGGATGGGATCGTGCACACATATAAGGCTAGACTGGTAGCAAAGGGTTTCACTTAAACTCACGGTGTTGACTATGATGAAACCTTTTCTCCGATAGCCATGATAAAATCCATTAGGATTTTACTTGCTATAGCTGCATATCATGATTATGAGATATGGCAGATGGATGTCAAAACCGCGTTTCTTAACGGAACGCTAAGCGAGGACGTGTACATGGTACCACCAAAGGTTTTGAAGATCCTAAGCATCCTAATAAAGTGTGCAAATTGCTTAGATCCATTTATGGACTGAAGCAAGCGTCTAGGAGTTGGAATCTTGGTTTTTACGAGAAAATCAAACAATTTAGTTTTATCAAAAACGAAGATGAACCTTGTGTATACACGAAAGCTAGTGGTAGCATTGTTGTCTTCCTAGTCCTGTATGTGGATGACATACAGATCATTGGAAATGACATCCCAACGCTGAAAGGTGTAAAAGCCTGGTTAGGGAAGTGTTTCTCAATGAAGGACCTAGGAGAAGCTGCCTTTATCCTTGGAATAAAGATCTATCAGGATAGATCAAGGCGCTTAATTGGATTAAGCCAGAGTACATATATTGACAAGATCTTGAAAAACTTCAAGATGGAGGGTTCCAAGAGGGGAAACTTGCCATTGGTACATGGAGTACAACTAAGCAAGTCTCAATGTCCTTCGGGGAAGGGAGATATAGATCGCATGAAGGGTGTTCCCTATGCTTCAGCTATTGGATCTATAATGTACGCCATGCTATGTACTCGACTTGATGTATCTTATGCTTTAAGCATGACTAGTAGATACCAGTCGAACCCTGGTGATGCTCACTGGTTTGCGGTAAAGAATATCCTCAAGTACTTGAGAAGAACTAAGGATATGTTTCTACTATACGGTGGTGAAGAAGGAGATCTGAGTATTCGAGGATACTCAGATGCTAGCTTCTAAACCGACCGTGACGACTTCAGGTCACAATCAGGTTTTGTTTTTAAGATTCAATGGTGAAGTTTGGTAAAGGTCAAGTTGGGCCAGAATGGGATGCGACCAAAGTCACTTACACTTGTAAGTTCAAGTGTTGGAAGATTTGTAAAGTTCGTCCAGAAGATAATCCGACAGATCCATTCACTAAACCTATGAGTATGAGTAAGCATGATTGCCATACTAGCTCAATAGGTTTGAGGTTTTTAAGTGTTTGAAATGATCTGTAAATTAGTATGACCTTTGGAACATTAAGCAATGAAATTCTATCTGTTTTGTCATACTGGGTATGAGCGATTACATTAATTTCGTTGTGTTATATATTAACATGTTTAGATCCTAAACTATATGATATGGTTTAAACTATCCTGATCACTTATCACTGGGGGACTAGTGATAAACTAAGATCATAGTGAAGTTTGGTTAAGGTCAAGTTGCGCCAGCATGTTGCGACCAAAGTCACTTGCACTTGTAGGTTCAAGTGTTGGAAGACCCGTTTTCAAGATCACTTCATAGATCGACGTCATAAAATGAATCTTGAAGATGATAGTTGTTCATTTTATCCTTTGACCTGAGATGTATATTGGGACCTCGTGCATAAGGAGTATTGTACCTTGATATATGTCTAACGTCGCCTCTGATCGGGTGATTATAAGGGCTATGTTAGGTGCAATACGATCTATGTAAGAGTCGTATACATGCAATATGAAATTTGCTCCTCTCAAGTTGAGAGATAAATCTTTGGGCCCCTCGATGATATTGAAATGAGAAATGTATGGCCATACACAAGTGGATTGATTGAATCAATAGTACTTGTTCTCTCATTAAATGTTGGGATCGAGAAACATAATAATTGAACAATCAAGGATGAGCCAGATCTATGCCTTGAGTTCAGTTAAGATTTCGCGAAGCAAAGCGATAAGGAATACACTGATCATCACATTGACTGTTGTCAATAGAACCTAAAGCTGAATAGCGTTCTTTCATTTGACTTTGGGGGCGGTGGCGCGTTGCTAGACACGTAACCACTGTCTGTGTTTTATGCGGCGTGTGCAAGTGGAAGACTGTAGGATCTCATGTGCCCATGTCATATAAAAACACTGCTGACGTCAGATGAACCTAGAGGGTCACACACATAAGAGTGTGTAGATCACGAATTAACCAAGTTGGTTATAACCCGACAAAGTTACAAGTTGTAAAGTGTGGGATTATTATTCTAGTAGAATAATAATCTAAGTGTGTGAAAACATAATTATAATAATTGTGTAATTTAATTATTAAGTTAATAACTAAATTGGGTTAATTATTATGTTTAATAATTAATATAATTAAATATTCATCGGGCCTTAAATAAATGTTTTATTTAAAAGCCCAAAAGGGTTAAGTAATGTTTACTTAAGCCCAAACCCAAATTGATTAATTAATTATTAAGTTAATGATTAATTAATTAATTAATTAATAATATATGGAATGATTTAACTATGTCAACAAAGCCTTCCGGCTTTATTGAGACCCGGTCCGAGGTTTGAGGGAAAAGTATATAAAGGCATGTTGCCTTATGAAAATCATTATTCACTCAAGAGAGTTTTGAGAAACCTGAAGTTTGCTCTCTCCTCCCTTCCCTCTCCTCTCAATCGACAAACACACACACACAAAAAGAAATTGATTTTCTCCTTGTGTTCTTCGGGTATTCTGGCTAGCAACCACACGTGATCGGATTCATACTCGCATGGATACCGCTAGAGGGAATCTGTTTTGATTCCTAACGCTTGATCTTAATCAATCAAACCAAACCATTGAGGTAATTTTCTAAACCCCCTATGGTTGTATTTTAATCCTTAAAGTTGTTCGTAACGGATCCGGGCTAATAGGGTTTTTACCGGTTAATTTTTTATTCCGCTGCACTAGTTTTATGATCCCGGTTCTTGTGAAAAACCCTACAGGTTGCTTTATGAACAAAGGACAAGTCTCCAATGGATGCTTGACACATGACATGTACCCTCTGACTTGCATTTAGTGCAGTGGGTATAAATAGATGAAGAACTCCATCTTCATCTTCATGCATGCTTAACTCTCTCTTTAACCTTTGAGCTTATCTTTTCCATATCTTGTGCATCAAAAGTACTTTGTGATTCTAAGGTTGTAATAGAATAGGACAATAGGTTTTTACCTTGTTCTTATTCCGCTTATAACCTGTAAATTTGTTTACCTTAACAAACTCATTTAAAAATGTAAAAAAGTTGTGTTTGTATTCATCCCTCCCCCTTCTACAAACTGTTTCTATACTTATACATTCTTGTAGACTCCTTTAGGATCAACAAGTGGTATCATAGCAGTGTTTATTGCTTTTACTCTTTATAAACTAATTTTGTTTTTAAAATGGCTAATCAAAATACAAACTACAATGACAATGGATTACTTGCTAAACCTCATAAATTTAGCAATGATAATTTCCTTGTCTGGAAGGAAAGAATGACTCCATTTCTAGAAGGGTCAGATCCTAAGATCCCTTATAGAAAATGGACCATTTACTCCTAAAGTTCTAGTTCCTGCAGTCCCTGAGACTACGATTGCTCCTGCTATACCTGAGAGACGTATTCCCAAAGCTCGTCATCAATGGATTGAGGAAGATTAGAAAGAGCTAGCTGTTGATTCAAAAGCTAGGTCTATTATTGCTATGTCTCTTCGAGATGATGTGTATCATATTGTCATGAAAATGAGAACCTCCAAATCCATGTGGGACACACTTTATGTTCAATATGAAGGAACTAATGAGGTGCAACAAACTCGAAAAATTCAGCCGGTGAGACAGTATGAAAGTTTCATTAGTGGTAAAAATGAAACAATTTCTCAAATTCACCAAAGATTCAACTGTCTGATCATTGATCTGAAAATAATTGGTCGATAATATTCTAACTCAGAAGTACTGACAAAGTTCATGGAATCTCTTATTGAACAATGGGACACATTTACTATCTGTTTTAAACTGTCAAATAACACCGAAACTCTTTCTTTATGTGCTTTATATGGAATATTGCTCAATCATGAGCTATCTCAAGTATTAAATAAAAATATTTTAAAGGACAATAAAAGTTCCAAAAGCTCTTTCCTGGCTTTAGTGTCATCAGAGACTGTTCCTTCAAGAACAATTTATCACTGAGTTAGACCATTCTAATTCCGAGGACATTTCTGACACTGATCTGTCAGTGTTTGATGATTATCTGGCCCTTCTGACTAATACGTTTAGAAGGTTTTCCAGAAAAAACAACCTTAGAAGAAATCCTTATATCACTGACTTTGATATGTCAAAGATATCTTTTACTGATAAAACTTTTGCAGTATGTTTTAACTGTCAACGCAAAGGTCACTTTGTCAGTGAATGCATATCTAAGAAAGTTGCTGTCCCATCTATCTCTCAGATACCCTTCAAACCCATAGATGATAAATATCTTAAACTGAAGGATAAGTATCTGAAGATGAAGAAAACCCAACGCAAAGGCGAAGACTTTGTCGCTGAAGAAGTTGACTGGACCGACACCACTGACAAATCAGAGTCAGATGAAGAAGACATAGCTGTTATTTGTCTTATTATAAGAATCAATGAAGCTGAAGAAGTCGTTGAAACTTCTACACCTAAAATTCCTTCATCTTCATTTTATCAAGTATCACATCTGAAGAACTCTTGTATCCCTGAAACTGATAGCTTGTCGGCTCTTGACACTTTAACTGTTGATCTATACAATGCGTTAAATGGTAAAATTAAAGATGAACAAATTAACTCCAACTTAACTGAACAGCTTAAAAATTGTTTTCTGAAAAATCAAATAACTAACTAAGGTTGAAGAAGATCTTAAAGACCAAGTTTTTGTAAATCAAACAATAAGCATTGAGGAACAACAAGCTATCACTGAGCGCGAAAAGGACATTGCAGATCTCAAAGCTGAAAAATCCACCATTGAAGGATAGTGCAAAGCCTATGTAAAGGAAAGTGAGATCATCAATGCTCAGGTCCCCATGAATGTTAAAAGTGGTCTAAGATACTCTCTTGATCAGGAAGAATCTTTTAAGGATCGTTCCATGCTGAAGTTTGGAACCTTTGTATCCTCTATCCCTGACACTTCCACTCAGTGTTCCTCAACATCTGAGTCAAAACATTCTGTACCTCTCCCTAAGGACTTAGGAAAGGTAATTAATGACAAGTTCCTTAATCATGTTCCTAAAGTCAAGAAATTTCCTAAACTAAAGAAGAGTCCTTCTATTCCTTTAGTGAGTTATCCTTCGACTTTAGGAAAGAAGATCCATGGATCTATTAAGAGATCAACTCCTTGAATCAAGATAGATCTCACTCCTTCTAAACCTGCAAAACCAGTGATTCCTTCAAGCTCTATGGAGAAAGGAATTCTTGGTCCTGGTGCTGAAAATCTTAAGCCCTCTATGTTTCATGATTCTGGTACTAAGGTGGCGTTTGGTTCACATAATGTTTTCGGATGGAATGGAATCTGTCAAAGGAATTTAACTTTGAAGGAATTGGAATGAAATGTTATCAGGTTTGACCACATGTTTGGTTGGAAATTGTTTGTTTGGTTCACATAATGTAGCTTTGGAATAGGAATGAAATATTGGTAAATGACCAAAATACCCTTTCTAAATATTTTGAAACCAAAATCCAACAACTATGGTTCAGATTGATGGTGGTCGGTAGTGATTGGCAGTGGCCGATGGTGGTTCAGATCGGCGGGGGTTTCGGTAAGCGATGGTCGGTGGTGGATCAGATTGGCGGTGGTCGGTGGTGGTTCGGATCGACGGTGGTTGACGATGGTTTAGATTGGTAGTGGTTGGCGGTGGTCGACGGTGGCCGGTGGTGGTTCAATCGGAGGGTGGTCGGCGGCGGCGGTAGTCGATGGTGGTTCAGATCGGCAGTGGTTGATGGTGGTTCAGATCGGCGGTGGTTCCGGTAAGCGATGGTCGGTGGTGGTTCATATTGGCGGTGGTCAGTGGTGGTTCGGATCGACGGTGGTTGACGATGGTTCAGATTGGTGGTGGTTGGCGGTGGTTGACGGTGGCCGGTGGTGGTTCAATCGGAGGGTGGTCGGCGGTAGCGGTAGTCGATGGTGCTTCAGATCGGCAGTGGTCGAAGGTCGTCAACGGTGGTTCAGATCGCCGGTGGTCGACGGTCGTCAACGGTTGTTCAGACCAACGGTGGTCGGCGGCGGCGGTCGACGGTCGTCAACGGTGGTTTAGACCGACGGCGGTTGGCGGTAATCAATGGTGGTTTAGACCGGCGGTGGTCGGTGGTGGTTCAGATTGGTGGTTGTTGGCGGTGGTTTAGACGGAGGGTGGTCGGCAACGGCGGCGATCGACGATCGTCAATGGTGGTTCAGACCGACGGTGGTCGGCGGTCGTCAACGATGGTTCAGACCGGCGGTGGTCGACGGTGGTTCAGATCGGCGGTGGTTGGCGGTCGTCAACGGTGGTTCCGACCGGCGGTGGTCGGCGGCGGCGATCGACGGTGGTTCAGACCGTCGATGGTCCGTGACGACGGTCGACAGCGGTTCAGACCGCCGGTGGTCAGTAGCGGTGGTCAATGGTGGTTCAAACCGGCGGTGGTCGATGGTCTTCGACGGTGGTTCAGACCGACGATGGTCGACGTTCGTTACCGATAGTGGTTCAGATCAAGTAGGGAAGATGCGGATAATTTTGTCTTTTTGAGAATATGGGATGGAATGGAATTGAATTCCTTCTCAATTGTGATGGAATGACCAAATCCATGGATGGTGGAATGTGTAGAATTCAATTCCATTCCATAGGTAAACCAAAAGACTGAATGGAATTTGGTCAATGGAATTGATCATTCCAATTCCTTCCAATTCCATCGGATTCCTCCAAACCAAACACCCCCTAAACCTTCTTTCAGATATAGGAAGTGCTATCATTGTGGGGAAACTACTCACATTGCAAGCAAGTTCCTAATGCCACCAAGACTGAGAAGATATCTCATGGAAAGAAAGTAACTAAAACTGAAAAACCAGTTAAAGTGAAATCCACCAAAGTTGGTAAAACAACTAAGGTGACAAAGTCCACTTAAGAAAATTCTTTAGTAAATGAGAAAGATGTTGTCTCTGACATTTCCACTAACTCTACAGGACCTATAGTTCTATGGGTATCGATGAAAAATAAAAATCCTAATCCTATGGAGGATGCTAAAGGTATCTGGTATCTCGATAGCGGATGTTCAAGGCATATGATTGGAACAAAAACCCTGCTCGTTGATTATAAGGAAGAAAAAGGTCCCTCAGTGACCTTTGGTGGAAATGGCAAAGAATACACCAAAGGTTATGTTGTTCTGACCAACGGAGCAAGCTCCTTCATGGTGTTGCTTATGTTGAAGGACTAAAGAACAACTTGTTGAGCATTAGTCAACTCTACGATAAAGACTTTAAAGCTTTATTCACAAAGACAAAATGTGCTGTCACTAATAAAAATGACAAACTTGCTCTTAAAGGCAAAAGATCTGCAAATGTCTATGTCATCAATTGGATAGTTCTCATTCTGAGAACATTTGTTTTCTATCTAAAGCTTCATCTGATGTAAATTGGCTTTAACAGAAAAGACTATCACATCTGAACTTCAAAAATGATAAATGATTTATCAAGAAAAGAACTTGCCAATGGACTCCGTAAACATTCTTTTGCAAAGGAATCTTTTTGCTCAACATGTGAAAAAGGAAAACTGACAAGGGCCAGTTTCAGATCAAAGCAAGTATCAGCAGTGACCACATCTCTTCACTTACTTCATATGAATCTCTATAGACCTGTTAATGTCCAATCCATCACTGGAAAGAAGTATACGCTTGTCATCGTTGATGAGTTCTCTAGGTATACTTGGGTATTCTTTCTAAGATCCAAAAGTGACACTCCAGCTGAAACCATTACCTTCATCAAGAAGATGGAAGTTCTGAGTTATCTCATTGTTCCCTCCATGAGAAGTGAGCATGACACTGAATTCAAAATAGTACCCTGATTGGTTTCTTTAAAGACAAAGGAATTTCTAATAATTTCTCCTTAGTAAGAAATCCTCACTAAAATGGCGTTGCTGAAAGAAGAAATCGAATGATCATTGAAGTAGCTCGTTCAATGCTCAGCGAATCTCATCTACAACTCAATTCTGGGCTGAAGCAGTTAACACTGCATGTTTCACTCAGAATCGATCCCTGATAGTCAAAAGATTCAAGAAAATAGCATATGAACTCTTTTATGGAAGAAAACCATCTCTGATTTCTCTACATATCTTCGGATGTAAGTGTTATATCCTGAATGATAGAGATCATCTAGGAAAATTTGATCCAAATGCTGATGATGGTATATTTTTTGGGTACTCCTCAGTATCCAAGGCATTCAGAGTCTTCAACAAAAGAAGACAACATGTTGAAGAAACCATAAATGTCAACTTTGATGAATCACGTTCAACAACCTCCATTCTTGTCCCTGAAGACGATGATGAGCTGAACAACTGGATGAAGTTTCACTATGGGGAACCTGAATCATACTTCAATGCTCCTCCTTGCACTGAAGCAAATGATGATTAAGAACCTCATATCATTCCTACTATGATTAATAATAACAATCCTTCATCTTCAGGACTATGTGTTACTCCCATTAATCATAATCCTCCTTCTAAAACTTCAAACAACGATTCATCAATGAATAATCAAGTATCAAACTCTACTCCAGAGAATGATAACCCTTCTGGATCTCAACAAGGGATATTAAGAAATGCTGAAGCATCCTTTTCAACCCCTGAACAAGTCGCTGAAACAATTGTTGATCAAAGTCCTCAACTACCAGCTCAGCGATGGACTTGAGATCATCCCATCGATCAGATAATAGGTGATCTATGTACAAGTATTAAATCCTAACGGGGTATGGGTGATATCTTTCTCTTTGTAAACTTTATTTCCGTCTTAGAACCTAAGAAGATTGATGAAACTATCACTTACCCATATTGGATCAATGCTATCTATGCAAGAAGAACTAACTGAGTTTCAGAGATACAAAGTCTAGAATCTTGTAGGACGTCCAACTGGTAAAACTGCTATTGGCACCAAATGGGTGTTCCGTAATAAGTTAGATGAAATGGAAATGTTACCCGAAACAAGGCTCGACTTGTTGCTCAGAAATATAGACAGGTAGAGGGTATTGATTATGATGAAACCTTTACCCCTGTTGCCAGGCTAGAGGCAATTAGACTTTTCCTAGTCTATGCAACCCATAAAGACTTTAGAGTCTTTCAGATGGATGTTAACAGTGCCTTCCTAAATGGAAAACTAAATGAGGAAGTTTATATTAAACAACCTCCAGGCTTCTTCGATCCTAAGCATCCAGGTTATGTCTATAAACTGGAAAAGCCTCTCTATGGGTAAAACAACCTTCTAGAGCTTGATATGATACCCTGTCCATATATATCTCTTAATAGAGAAGTTTGTTCGTGGAAATATTGATCATATCCTGTTTCATAGGAAACATTGATCCTGCTCTTTTCTTCTCAGCGGTCAGGGCAGGAATTCAAACTGGTGTGGTGTTCAAGACACCCTTGGGGGATAGGCCCCTCCTAGTCAGGAGCAACCTAATCCCTCTAAGAGAAATAAACAAGTTTCCACTAACTCAGCGGATGCCAACCTGAACATCCCGCTCAATAAAGAGGGGGAGCCTGATCTATCAGAGGTAAGTCTTCTAATTGAACTATACAATCCCCTATCTAAACCCCAAACTCTCTCTTCGTACCTCTTTTTATCCCTACCCATACATCCACTATAAGAAGTATTGAAGAAATTACTAACTCTGAACCCTCTTCTCCCACTCTCAGATCACCCTATCCCCCAAAGGTGACTCCCTTAGCCAATGAACCTTCTGAAGAAGATCTATTCATGTACATATTCGAATCAGATCCTAAAGAAGAAGAAGGCCTAGTTCATAGGCATGTAAATAAAGAGCCCATTCCTGAACCCGAACAAGCAGCTCAGAGGCTCAACTAATAAAAGTGTTATAGAGGATCGAAGTAAAAATTCCTTTTCATAGCTCTGGTCCTGAAAACTCTATCCCTGTACATTCCACAGAAGAAGACGAACTTTCCGTCCTTTCACCTGTTGAAAGAGAAGAGGCTCTACAAGCTCAGCGACTAAGAGATGAGAAAATAATGGAAGCACAAGAAAGCCTCAAGGTCGCTGAAGCTTTAGCAAAGAAGGAGCTAGCCGAATCAAACTCCAACATAAGGAATCCTCTCAGAACCCAAGCACGAGTTCTACAAGCCACAAACAAGGAACTTTAGAAAGCCCAAAAGAAGAAAAATGATAAACTTGAATGGTGCAAAAAGAGAGTTGACTCTCGTTTCTTCCCTGAAAAGGTCACTCATGTTATAAAGATAACGGTCAACAGCTTCACATATAACATACATCAAGCCGAGCAATCTTAACTTCTGAAATTCTACGGTTTCTCTGAATGGCTGGAAATCAGAGATGGTATTCAGAAGTCCAAGTTCCAATTCAAAGGCGTTGTAGAAGATCATTTGAATCAGCTTCTGCAAAGGATCTCCCAATATGTAACTATACCTCCTCTCCCTCCAAAATCCAAAAAGAAAAGATCCAAGTTTGACACTGAAGAAGGTCCATCGTTCAGAAATGAACATGAGAAAAAATTCGACTTGGATGGTCTCTTCGCTCACTTGGTCATCCCTAACCTCTCAATGCTCAATACTTCCCTGCCTTCAGAAAGAAGCTACGAAGAAAATGAAATAGTTGGTAAACCTGAGCCAGGGATGGTCTCTCTCGACAATAATGGAGCTACAAAGTTCCTCAGAAAAAAGGAGATCACACTCGCTCCATCTAAACTCCTCAAGATTCTCTACTACAACTTCACTGATGAGAATGCCCACTTCATGTTTCAGAGAAGAAGAATTAAGAGAGAGGGATACATAGAACAAATAAGCTGATCACCGCTTCTCACAGCTCTAGATCCGGATTTCTGTTTCCTTTGAAATATTCAGTGTATAGTACTTAATATTGTAATTTCATTTCCTGATGTAATTCTTCAAATTATCCTTTAATGAAATTCAATGAAGTACTTTAGTACATCATGTGCTGAAAAGATCCCTAAAACAGTAATAAGGGACAAGGAACTTATGAGTCCTAAAAACTTAGGAAATCTTTTAATTCCCTGATATTTTCTCTTACATTTATCAGTGAATATGCCTTCTAGTTTACAAACAGTTGGAAAAATTGTGCTTTCATACCCGTATAAATGGAACTCAATTCAGATAGTGAATAAACTGAAAAAAATCTCATAGATTAGTTCTTAGGAGTTTTACGTTGAAATTCTTATGGCTTTATTAATCTTTTCAAGCAAACTTCCTATATTGCTATCATAATCAAAGAGGGGGAGATTTAGAAATAGCATACATTGATTTCACTCAGTGATCGCTGAAACTCAAGAACACTATCTGAACTTAGAAGATCTGAAGAACAACACTCATACCAAAGAACCTTCAGCGACAGTCGAAGACCTAACTGAAGATAGAGACGAATAACTCGTGATCTGAAGTGGTTCAATGATAGAAATGTTCGTCTAGAAGAAGTGTGAGATCTTGTGTATGCCTCAGTGATACCTGAAAGATTCATCCTTGAAGCCTCAGTATCAGCGATCAAATGAAGCCTACTCAGCAAGATCACAGTTGATCTTATCCTTGATGCACAAATGTCAAACCCCCATACTCTTGTCAGAAAGTACGTACGAAGATACTTTATTGTCTCCCACATGCGTACCAACTCTGATAGAGTTACTGTTCATATTCGGCTAAACGATGGTTGCTTTATGAACAAAGGACAAGTCTCCAATGAATGCTTGACACGTGGCATGTACCCTCCGATGCTAAACGATGGTGGATTTAATTAAGTGGGTATAAATAGATGAAGAACCCCATCTTTATCTTCATGCATGCTTAACTCTCTCTTTTAACCTGTGATCTTATCTCTTCCATATCTTGTGCATCAAAATTTCTTTGTGATTCTAAGGTTGTAATATAATAGGTTTTTACGTTGTTCTTATTCCGATTATAACCTGTATGTTTGTATTCACCCCCCTTCTACAAACTGTTTCTATACTTATACATTCTTGTAGACTTCTTTGGGACCAACAACTTTGTACCCTATTCCCGGGGGAAGACCCTTCAAGAACCTAGAGGCAAATTTGCGATCTCTATCAGAAGTAATTGAAACTGGAGTGCCATGTAGACTAATAATCCCCCTTTCAAATAATTCAACTAACTTGTCAACTGTGAAAGCTTCACGTATAGTCAGAAAATGGGCCGACTTCGTCAATCTGTCGACAATCACCCATATAGCATTATGGTTACGTACAGTTATCGATAGTCCTGTCACAAATCCATTGAGATGTGCTCCAATTTCCTTACTGGAATCTCTAAGGGTTGTAACAGACCACTTACTCGTTGATGCTCGATTTTCACTTTCTGGCAAGTCCGACATTTAGCAACATAGTCAGATATATTACGTTTCATAACATTCCCCCAAAAGTATTGCTTTATGTCGCGATACATCTTGGTAGATCCCGGATGAATTAAGAATAATGAGTTATGTGCTTCATTGAGAACAACTTCCTTGACTTTAGGATCGCCAGGTACACAGATTCAGTCATGATACGATATGGTACCCATGTCGTCCTCTTGGAAATCTAATTTTGGATCATCTTTTGAGTTTTCAAGGATAACCCAGAGCTCACTATCATGTTGTTGTGCTTCTTTAATTCGATAGATTAAAGTTGATTCCAACTAAAGATTACTCAACGATACATCTCCAAAATGACATATCAATTCAATATCTGATCTTTCAATCTCAGAAATTAATTCAGGTTGAGCAATAAAACTTGAGACTATTCCTGAACTTTTTCGACTCAAGGCATCAGGGACAAACATTTGCTTTACCTGGATGATATTGAATCTGAACATCATAATCCTTGAGAAGTTCGAGCCATCGTCATTGACGCATGATAAGCTCTTTTTAGGTAAAAATGTATTTCAGACTCTTATGATCGATAAATATATCACAAGTTTCACCCTATAAGTAGTGAGGCCAAAATTTTGAAGAGAAAATAACCGCGACCAACTCTTAATCATGAGTCAGATTGTTCACCTCGTAAGGTTTGAGTTGGCGCGATTGATATGCAGTAACTTTACAGTTCTGCATCAGAATACATCCGAGTCTAGTTCGAGAAGCGTCACTATAAATCTGAAAACCACCCGATCCCGACGGCAATACCAAAACTAGAGCTGAAATCAGTCTTTGTTTCAACTCTACAAAACTATGATCTTGTTCTGGACCCCAATCAAATTTAACTCCCTTTCGAAGTAGTTTTGTCAACGACAATGCAATTCTGGAGAAGTTTCCAACAAATCTCCTGTAATATCCTGCAGGTCCCAAAAAACTACAAACTTCAGACATATTATTCGGCTTCGGCCATTTAGCAACAACCTCAACCTAAGCAGGATTAATTTGAATACCTTTTTGCCGATTTAATGTGGCCCAAAAAACTAACTTGTTGTAACCAGAATTCACACTTCGAAAATTTAGCACAATGTTTCTTTTCTCGAAGTATTTCCAGTGCCTTTCGAAGATGAGTTTCGTGATCTTCTTCCGTTTTACAATAAATCAAAATATCATCAATGAAAACAATCACGAACTCGTCGAGATAATCTTTAAAGACACAGTTCATGAGATCCATAAAAGCTGCAAGAGCATTTGTCATTCCGAACGGCATAACTACAAACACATAATGACCGTAACGTGTTCGGAAAGCAGTGTTTGGAATATCAGGTTCTCTTATTCGAAGATGGTGATATACCGACCTCAGATCAATTTTAGAAAAATACTTTGCTCCCTGAAATTGATCAAATAAATCGTCTATGCGGGGTAACGGATATATATTTCGCACCGTAACTCGATTTAGTTCACGATAATCGATACACAATCGCATCGAGCAGTCCTTTTTCTTAGCGAATAGGACCGGTGCTCCCCAAGGTGAAATATTGGGCCAGATATATCCCTTATCTAACAAGTCCTGAACTTGTTTCTTTAGTTCCTTCATTTCAGTCGGAGCCATTTGGTAAGGAGCTTTTGAAATAGGACTAGCTCCCGGAACAAGTTCTATATTGACGGGATACTTAACTTCATACTTAGAAAGTAAATGAAAATAATCTACCACTACCCATTCCTAAACCTACCAGTCCTCACAGTTCACAACTTAAAAACCTATAGGATCATAAACCTATATCTCTGATACCATATTCATCATGTGCACGATCGATGGTCCAACATGCAGTTTCCCAATCTCAAGAACTAATAATCACCTTCATATGGATAGTTTGCTGGAAAGATGTAATCAATCGACATGCTTACAAAATGGGTGTAGGGAACCACCTTTTCCCTTCGACGCTTGTTCAACTTCGACACCATGTCATTGAAAATCATCCTTGCTTAATCCACATTTCTATTGTGGATCAGCAAGTACTCTATGTTTAGAGCTATGCGGATCGCCTGCTCCTGGCCGACCATCTTTCCATCCAAGCACTGAATACAATGGGTGTAAAGGTATTGACACATTACTGACATGCGAATCTTCTCCATCTTAGTTACGGTCTTGATGAGTTCACTAGTTTTCTCTTCTTTTGGCCAGTCATAGTGGATGGCTTCAAGAAATTCCACTATTTATTCATTGGTGGGTTCAGGGTCGAAGGGTTGCTTTGACTTCTTCCTTGGGAGAAGAAGAGCAGCCCTGAGAACGCCAATTCCAAAACTGGCAGAACCGAGATAAGTTTCGAAGTTGATCACTTGCCGCTGTGTACCCTCAGATGTGTAAACCGGATTGTATGCCGTATACCAGAATGTGGTGAGATGATATTTCACACCAACTGTTTCATGAGTCACTACATAAGAAAGCACCGAGTTCTCTAGAAAAGTAGCAACATCCTTGAAGTGGGCACGAGGTTGAGGGATGTTCAGAAGAAGAAGGAAGTTGTTGGCCTTGATGCTGCAATCAGCGTGGGTGAAGTTTACTTGCTTTGCAGGTTTTAGGGATGTCATTTCTGTTTAAAAATACCAACATGAATAACAAATAACAACGAAAACAGAAGTTAAAAGTAATTTTTGGCAAAAGAAATGCCAAAAGTTTTTCTTTGAAAACACGTTGTTTTGGTGAAAGAGTACCAAAATCTTTTGTTTAAGATAAACAAGTTTTAGAAGAAATTTACCTATACAAAAAGTGTACCATAATTTTTTTAAGAAGAAAATATGCTTGTTTTTAGATCAAACACCATAGTCAAATCTTCTGTGTAAAAAAATAAGAACATGTTTTAGGATTTTTGAAAAAGTTCAAAAATAGATAAGAATCAAACATAAATTTTGGATTTCAATATTTGTAAGAAGTTAACAACAATGTAGTTATTTATTTGAAAAATTTAAAGCTTGAAAAAACAACATTAAACCTGTTGATCTTGAAGGAGGGAAAAACACACTAATATCTGTTCTTGGTGTTCTTGAGCGTCTTAGAGAGAGTAGTTCTTGCTTAGGAAGATTTGTGAGCGTAAAGAATAAAGATGTGTGTGATAGGGAATTTATAGGTAGATGAGAGAGAGGATAAACGGCGATTTGATTTTGAAAGGTAATAATGACATTGCCAAGTCTCTAGGGATTGAGTGGATAGGGAGTAATGGCTATCGTGTGTCAGAAAAGGCTAACACAATTTTCAAAAATATAAATAAAATAATGACGTCATTAATAGAAACAACGAATCATTATTCATTCAAAATCCATCTTGTCACTGATACAATGAGTTTCAATGACAAGGTTTTCTAGATTTTGAAAGCCATTCACTAAGTAAGATATCTTTTACTGAGTCTGAAGAAATAGGCATACCTTAGAAGATTAAGATACATGTTATAAGAGTTCATGAGAGAATAGATGGACTGAAATATTTCACTCATATCACTGAGTAATGTTGATCACTGAGAAGGTTAGGCCTCCACATTCAGCATTCCAAGTTCGTTGATCAGAATATTAAACCTTGTTTTATCAAGGGGTTTTGTGAAAAAGTCATCGAGTTGGTACTCAGTGGAAATAAAGTGAAGTTCAGTATTACCATTCATAACATGATCTCTGATAAAATGATCTGATGTCAATATGTTTGGTCTTGGAGTGAAGTATAGGATTATTGGCTATTGCAATGGAAATTCTGCTATATCACAATACAAAGGGATTTTTGACATTTGAAGATCGTAGTCGCTGAGTTGATTTTTTATCCAAAAGATTTGAGCATAACAACTTCAAGCAACTACATATTCAACTTCAGAAGTTGATGTGCACACTAAATTTTGCTTCTTACTTGTTCATCTAACCATCTTTCCACCTAGAAGTTGACAACGTCCAGTGGTGCTCTTCCTATCAATCTTACATCCTAAAATTAGGAGTTCCTTTCAGATATCTGAATATTCTCTTTACAACAATCAGATGGGATTCCTTGGGTTCAGATTGATATCGTGCACAAAAACATGTTGAGTACATGATATCTGGACGACTAGCTGTAAGATACAACAAGGAGCCTATAGTTCCTCTATAAGAGGTAACATTCACAAGTTTCCCATTTGAATCCTTATTCAGTGTTAAAGAAGGTGCCATCGGAGTCTTCATTGTTGAGCATTGAGTTAACTCAAATTTCTTCAACATCTCATTAACATACTTACCTTGGCTTCTGAATATTCTTTTATCTAATTGTTTAATCTGAAGACAAAGAAAATATGTTTGTTCACCTATCATACTCATCTTATACTGTTGCTTCATGTGTTCATAGAATCCAACACATAACTTAGGATTCGTGGATCCAAATATAATGTCATCGACATGTATTTGAACAAGAAGATATGACCTTTACGTTTCCTAAGAAAGTGGGTCTGATCAGTCTTTCCACGTTCAAATTAGTCATCAAGAAGAAAGTTTGAAAGGGTATCATACCAAGCACGGGGGGCATGTTTTAACCCATAGAGAGACTTATGCAGTTTATAGACATAATCTGGACGCTTAAGATCAGAGAGAACCCTAGGGGTTGTTCAACATTGATTTTTTCACGAAGCATGCCATTCAGAAAGGCACTCTTTACATCCATTTGAGGGACTTTGAAGTTTTTGTGAACAACATATGCTAGGAAAAGTCGAATAGCTTCTAGCCTGGATACAAGAGCGTTTCATCATAATCGATGCCTTCTTCCTGTCTGTATCCCTGAGCACAAGTCTGTATCCAACTTGTTACGATACACCCATTTGGTGCCTATAACAGTTTTGTCGGATGTATGAAGGAAAATGTTTTGTACCTTGTTTCTCTCAAACTTAGGGGCTGTTTGGTTGCTTTTTCATTAAGTTCTGTATGGATAAAGCTCACTGTGTGTATTAATCTGTCTGTATAGATTGGGAAGGTTTTTGTTTAGGTGGGTTTTTTCGTTGATGGAAGGAGCGTGTTTTTTTTTAATTGGGAGGGGCAGGTTTGAAAAAAAACTTGGCTTTCTGCATAAAGCTCTCCCTAGAAGCTTACTGAATAAGCCACTTTCTATATCATTAAGCCACTTTCTATATCATTAAGCCACTATCAAACAGCCATGTATAGTTGACCAAATAAATGTAAGTTCCATTAAGCTCATTAAGCTGCTAACAAACAGGCCCTTAGTCAGTTCTCTTGCATAGCGCTAACCCATTTTGGATCCTTGATAGGTTCATCGAGTACTTTTGGTTTCATTAAAGAAATGAAGTTTACAAAGAGATATATATTACCTAGACCATGTCGAGTCTGAATACCTGTGTTTGGATCACCAATGATTTATTCGATGGGATGATCTCTTGTCCATCGCTGAGCAAAAAACTGAGGAGTTGGAGCAACACATTCTAGAATGGGTTGCTCAAAAATAGATGAAGATGCTTTAGCAATAGATTCTTCAGCATTCTTCAAAATTCCTGCATGAGAATTTGGTAGACTATCAACTACTGATGCTTGTTCGGTGTTTGACATTCGTTGAAGGATCAACATTTAATGATTTAGAAGGAGTTACATGATTAATGGAAGTGACTGAGATCCTTGAACATGGTTCGTCATTACTACTAATCATACTTGGGATAATATGAGATTCTTCATCGGCATTGGTTTGTTCAACATTCGGTTAAGGAATGAAAAACGATGCTAGTTACCCATAGTGAGACATCATCCAGTTGTTCAGCTCTTCTTCGTCGTTTACGATGGGTTTAAAATTCACTAACAAAGATTCATCAAAGGTGACATGAATAGATTCTTCAATAGTTTGTCTTCTTTTGTTGATTACTCTGAAGACTTTGGATACTGATGAGTATCTGAGAAATAAGTTGTCATCAGCTTTGAGATTGAATTTTCCAAGGTTATCTCTGTCTTTCATAATGAAACATTTACAACCAAATATATGAAGAAAACAAAAGGTAGGCTTTCTTCCATGGAATAATTTGTAAGCTGTTTTCTTGAATTTCTTCATTACTAGTGTTCGATTATGAATGAAGCATGCAGTGTTGACGACTTCAGCTCAGAATTGAGTAGGAAGGTGAGATTCACTGAGCATAAATCGAGCAACTTCAATGATAGTTCGATTTCTTCTTCCAGCGACTCAATTTTTTTCAGGGGTTCTTACTGATGAGAAGTTGTGAGAGATTCCCTTGCTTTCAAAGAAGTTAACCAAGGTACTCTTTTTGAATTCAGTACCATCATCATTTCTTATAGAGCTAACAATAAGGTTGTTTAGGACTTCCATTTTCCTTATAAAGGAGATGATTTCTTCAGGAGTATCATTCTTCGATCTAAGAAATAATACCCAACTATAACTAGAATACTCATCAACTATAACAAGCGTATAGTTCTCGTCAAACAGAAAGAAGATCAATTAATAAGAAATTAAAACGACGATGTACCTCAGAAAAAGATTAATTTTATGACAAATAGACTTTCATATTGTGGATCGTTGGCACCTTCATATTGTAACATAAAACGTCCTATGAAAAACAACTCACCTATAAAAAAATGTATTAATTGAACGCTTCTAAAAAATGTCATATAAAAAAGAATATACGTAAATTCATTTTAAAAGTGTCATATAAAACTTATTAATACAAAAACGTCCTATAAAGAAACAACAACAGATATACATGAGAGACTCCGACCTTAAATTTTTAGCTTGAAAGATTATGATATACAAATGGTTATATGATTTTACTGTATAATTTCTTAAAAAACTCAAAAGTGTTTTTGAATAAATTAAATTTTGTTAGAAAAAAGTTAAAGGAGGAATTCTACATGAATCCAAACACACACTACGCCTTTTGCATTGAAATTTGAGTGAGTGTAACTTTCACTCTTGGTTCAATTAATATTTTAGTTTGTTGTCAATTATTTTCTCAACAACCCCAATTTCATTTTCCTTCAATTAAGTTTGGAACAATGAATTGCATATTATACAATAAAATGAAACTTCGTTTATGAATTTTTATGGAAACCATGGTTGGAACAAGGCAACAAATTCTTTCAAATACTGTGGTTAAACATTATGTGATAGAAAGGTTTTAGATGGCATAAAATACAACATAATTTACCTATTGCTTAGATGGGTCGTGTGTCACACTCATTTGTCTTGCCGAGGCAGTGGAAATTCTTTTTACGACTCTCTAACGTGTCACCATGTGCCACCCTAAGGCACCGTCGCACAGAAAACTGAGAGGTTACAATAGCGTATTACAATTTAAAACTTAAATTTATGTTTTGTCGGGTAACAATTAAAGACGGACAACAAAATAGTAACTGTAAATCGTTGATATTTTGATTTCTTTATACTGTATTTTCTAATATAATTAATTTTTATTTTATTTTATGATTGGGGAATTATTATTGTGCCACCAATGGATCTGACTCCCAATTAGGCAAGGTGTAACAACCTCAAATCTGGGAAAAACAACTAATTTAAATTTTTTATCGATGCAACAAATAAGGAGTAAATCCATTTCCTATAACTCAAATTTGGAATTGCCTCGAATAACATTCTAAATAAACCTCGCCAAGAGGTAGACTAAGTCTTATACAAAGATATAATTACGGTTGGGTGTTACTAAACCCAAAAAGAGTCGCTATCTCAAAATGCGGAAAACGTCATCAAATAGCTAGATCTCTATCGTGCCACTCCGTAGCACTCAAGTCTACACGCATATCTAGAACCAATCCCGACGAGAACCTGATACACATGCCAACAAAGGAAAAAGGTTAGGCTGAACGTTTAATGAGCTCAAGAGTTTATAACATATTTATAATCGGTAGAAATCGAAAGATTGCTTGATTAAATAATAATTTCTCAAATAGAAATTTTTCATTATAAAAAAGCAATATCTTTCCCAAACTCATCATTTTTGTACTAAAGCTTAAAATTAAAATACCATTGTAATGAAAGCTTCAAATAGAAATACCATTCAAATACGAACACTACGTCGTTTACCCACTCAAAACGTGAATAAGTTTAAATGCTTCAAATACTGAAATATGCACAAAGCTCTATTATCTAGAATACTAAAAGACAGTTAAGTCTCAATGATCCGATAATATAAATTATGGTAATACTTCATACTTTAAAAACGTCACCGAAAATAATGGATAAAACTCTATACCCAAAACAACACCTTTCGGTGACGGGGGAGACTTGTTTCCGTAGACAATGGCATAACATAAAGTAAACCATATTTTCAATGTTGTTGAGTAGCGCCCTAAGATCATGGCACTGGTGTCTGAATCCTCATCGAGTACCCACCGTAATACCTAAGGTTTTGGGGCCCGACCCATATGGATTCATCTTCGAAACACCTTACCCTAGACCTACTTGAATACTATAGACTCACACTAAGAACCGATGGTAATGGGGCCCGACTCTATATGGATTCATCCCCAAAATGCCGGTATGAACTATAAGAGGAATCAACCTCTAAACATGGGTCTCGACAACATACTTCAATGAGTTTCATCATCGTTGTGACAACCGTCAAATTTCCAGTTCAGGTTAGTAATAGACTGAACCATTCATTATTCTTATTAGAAAGGTCTATAGTAGATTTCATAATTAGAAGTTATCATTGTTGGAGAAATTTAGAAAATTTTCGCTTAGTTATCGCGTAGACGAGTAAATTATCTAACAAATAATATGAAATGCCAATTTTAATGTCATACCAATATATACATATTTATATGTATAATTATACTTCAATATGTTTTAAACTACTTGAAAGTGCCAAAAATTAAAATCTAGAGTGTTTGGAAAAGAAATGAACTTGAAAAATAACAAATACATCAAAAATACACCAAAATACATCAAATAATACAATTTTAACCAAAACCACACTCCACCCCTTCCCCCTTCCCCCTATGGCCGACCACATGCAATCCTCCCCACCACCCCTCTCTCATATAAAAACCCTTTTTCTCTCAATTGATCTAAAAAATCACTCTCTCTCTAACTTCTCTCACTAAATATTTCTCTCTATTTTCTCTCTAAAATACTTCAAAAGTCCATCCCTTACAAGTATTTAAACCATGTTTTGAAAGTAAGAATAAATTTAGAATAAGAGTTTCTTCTTCTTCTTCTTCTTCTTCTTTTGTTGGTAGAAAACTAGTCTTGACTCTTAATGTTTGTAGACACATCACCAAAAACATGTTGCATGTTCATAAAGGTGATGAATCCATGTTAGGTCCGATTCAACAAGATCAAAGAGGAACTCATATGCAAATCATCGAGTCGAATGTTTTATTGATTAAAGCATTAAAGAACTACAAACGCGAATGTAACTAAACGACTCTCATTAATGAATCCTCTACCCTAGACTCCTTTATATAGTAGTTGTCTATTACATGTAAGCCCAAGCCCATAAGATATTTACCATAATGAAGAATATTACAATCAAATGTCTCATTCTTTATAAAACTTTTAAACTTAGGACTTATGGTCCCATCAATCTCCCCCTAAAGTTTTATAAAGGAAGCATCTTCAAATCTTCTCCCCTTGCTTTCTTTGGAAAAGCTTTAGTGTCGTCGGTCTTCCAAGCTCCCCCTTGAAATAAGCTCTTAGTCTTCGGTTTCAACTGAAAAATACTAGATCCAATGTGCTATAACCGCCACTGATTGCACAGAATACAACTTCAATCTGTAGATAACTCGACACAACTGTTAGCCGCATAAATCAAAGATACATGTGCGAGTAGCTTCAACGCTCAATGCATAATCAGTAAGAAAAACATTGAATATGTCTTTAGCCGCAAGTTGAATAAGAATTATGTGTAAAGAGCTATAATCTGATAAGCTCAAGGAACTTGGATCACCTCGGCAATATATATCATGACGAACTGGGAGATGATAATCTTGATGAGCATTGCTTCTTTGACATATAATTGTTCAAAATTATCCGATTTCCATAATACTTCCAAAACAAAAAGCAACCAACTCAGATCACGTCTTCTTAATCAGATGAATGAATATCGTCATTCAACATTCTAGATCACAATCAAACCTCCAGACAATAAATGGTTAGGAAGAATTAGCACATAATAACATCATATATTTACTGAAACTAGCATCTAAACAAAAACTCCAGAATGATGAGTGCAGAGAGTCAGACTTCTAATTAATCCAAACAGATACAGAATATAATCACCTTTGTTCTGAAAACTTTTCAAATCCGGCTTTGCATGAAATCCATGAACAATGATCCCCCTCCCGAGACTCAGCACGGGGGTTCCGCTGTATAAAATTTTTCTCTATATAAAAAATTGATGCAGGGCTCTTGAATATTTTCTTTTGATATCATAAGGAATCTTCGGTTGAAACTCAACTCTGGTCGACGAGATAAGCTTTGGTCCGGATCTGCATGAAGTTCTCAGCTGTAAGGATCCGATAAGATTGGATGTCGGATAAAGTTGACTCGACAAGAAAAGATGTCGGGTCTTCAAGATGCGATAAGTGAGCATGTCGAGTTATAAGTCAGAGAAGCATAGGTCTGAGAAGATAATAAGTCGGGTCAAGCTGAGTCGATAAAACATGTTGTCGGCTCAAATGTAGTCGATAAGTGTGGAACTCGGGCCAAGGGGACCGATAAAACATAATGTCTGCTCAAGTTGGTGCGATAACAATTTATGTCGGGTCCTATAGGTCCGATAAGAATTTATGTCGGTACCTATAGGTCCGATAAGAATTTATGTTGGATGCAAAATATGATGAACGCCCAAAAACTTAATCTCCAAGAAATCGATTAGAATAGATAGATATTCAATTCGAAAAGTAAAACTTCCAGATCGAAAAACACCATAAAATCATAAAAATCGATTCTTCAGTTCCGAACTTCAAAAACGATGCACAGTGAGGAGGAAAAAAAATAATGCTCGATAATACCTTGATCTTGATGAACTTGATGATCGTATCAAATCAGATGGATTCGATTTCGGCTATGATACCACTTGTTAGGTCCGATTCAACAAGATTAAAGAGGAACTCATGCAAATCATCGAGTCGAATGTTTTATTGATGAAAGAATTAAAGAACTACAAACCCGAATGTAACTAAACGACTCTCATTAACGAATCCTCTACCCTAGACTCCTTTATATAGTAGTTGTCTATTACATGTAAGCGCAAGCCCATAAGATATTTACCATAATGAAGAATATTACAATCAAATGTTTCCTTCTTTATAAAACTTTCTAAACTTAGGACTTATGGTCCTATCAATCCATGATCAAACCAAAGTTAAGATCAAGAAAGAAAGGTTATAACAAGCAACCAAGCATTTTCTTCATCCTTTTTTCTTATTTTTGTAAGGGGATATGAACACACCCTTTTTTTTATTCATATTTAAACTTTGAAGATATGTATGTTATAAGAACCTCCTATTGCATGTACCAAAAATCAAGCTCAAAGCTTGGATTTCAAAGGAAATCCAAGAAAAACTTGTAATGGTCATTTATTGATCCAAGATAAACATAAAAAGTTTATCTTGATGCATGCAAATTGGGATGGTGAAAAACATGTTCTTTGATAGATCCCAAGTATCAAAATATAGAAAGAATGTAGAATGTAATACAAGAAATATAGCAAGGAAGTCGGATGTAATATTGATATTGACAACGTTACACATATGTATCTTTACAGTACAAAAGATCTAAGAACGTTAGTTCTAACAAACTAACTAACCTTCTATTTATATACAAGAAAGGATTCTAAACTAACAGATAGTTACATGACAGACCAATAGAATCAATACAAGTGTACAACAAAAAGTTCAGAACCACTTCTGAACTTCTTCAGAACTGTCTTCAGAAGTTCTTCAGAACCTCTTCAGAACCTCTTCAGAACATCTTCAGAATCTTCAGAACTTCTGAAGTAGACACTTCAGAAGTTATGCCTTATGCTTTCCTTGACTTCTTTACTTGACATCTGACTTTAGACTTCTAAGCTTTCTTTCTTTGTCTCTTCAGAAGTTCAGAAAATCTGAACTATGTAGCTTTAGAACCCAATCTCCTTTGAAGCTATTTCATGATCTCTATCAATCCCCCCCTTAGCTTCAAAAATTCAAGTTATACCCCCAATAAGTCAAATTTCTCTAACTTCACCCAGAATTAATTTTCTATACTCAAGCAACAATTCTATTCTTTTGTGCATATCTTTAGCAAGATTTTTATATTTAGTCCATTCATCATCATTTAGATTCTTTGGCCTGTGCTTCTGTCTCTTGAAAAGTCTTTCAGTAATTGCCAATAATGTACCATTACAACACTTATGAATTTCTTCATATATGACAAACAGCTTCTCCGAGTTGAACTTGCAAACAAAACCAGGAGGAGGTACTATCAAAGTACCCTTGTTAATTGAATTAATTCCTTGAATTTCAAAATTTGGTCTACTCAGATTCACCTTTTCTTTACCAAGAACAAAAGCCACTTGAAAATCTTTCTTGGCTGCCCATATGAATTCTCTATAAACTCCCCCTTTTATAACAAGAAATACTTTTCTGAATTTGGCAATGTTATCATGAAATGAATTAAGTCTTTTGTAGAACTTGGCTAAATCCCTTAGATGAACATTTTGGAAATCTGCCTCAGAAAATGTGCACACTTCTCCACTTTCTCTTTCCACAGTGAAGTAAGAATATTTATAATTCAACTTTGTCTTTTGATCAGCATTTATTACTTTCACAATAGGACTCTCTTTTCTGGCTTCAGAAATTGGTAATTTCAGCTTCTGGATTATTTTACTGTACCATTGTTTCCATCCAAATGATTTATCCAGGCAACAATCTATGTAGTTGAACCTTTGCTCATGTTCCATGAATATTTCAGGATGAACATATTCAAGAAATAAAGTATAAGCATGTTCAACAATTCTATTTAGTTGCAACTATTCAGCTTCAGATACTGGAGTAGTTTATACTTGTTCCTCAACAAATTCCACACTTTTGCCTTTATTTTTCTCATAATTGGAACCAGCATGTTTAGAAACAGGATCTTCTGAAGGTTGATTTACTTCTAAAATTTCAAATTCAACCACTTGTTCTTCGGCATGAATATGAAAGTCATAAACATTACTTAACAGATAATCTGCATCTCTTCTTGAGTTTATCTGTTGATGCCCAACAGACATACTTCTTCTCACCAGTTCTCTAAAATTTATTCTTTCTTTGATCAAATACAAAATTTCATCCTTCAATTCTTTAGGACAAGCAATCCAATCCATACATTCACAAAACCATTTCAAAGTTGCAAAAGAGTACTTTGAAATGTCAGAGACAATAAAGGTTTTTTTGTTTAATCCTTCTGCTTCATAATGAAAACCAAGTTCTGGTTTAGTGAAAACAGTAGAAATCCCTTCAAGACTAACTGTAGCAGGTTCCAATAAGTTCACTTTCTTTAATCCATGTTCCAATGCAAGTTGGAAATCATGCTTCACAAGGTTTCTGAGATAGACACCAATTATTCTTCTTAACTCTTGCACCATTTCTGAATCCTCTCTTTTCACAAAGAAATACAGAAGAGAAAGTTTATCTTGCAGCCTTAGATTATAAAAATCAAATTGAGTGAACTCTATTAAAGTTTCATCTCTTCTTTCAGCACCAATCCTGACAATATTTAGATCTTCTTCAATTGATCTTTTAATACTTCTGAAATGTCGGATTAGAACAGTATTATGTATGTCTTGAATACCATGTCTCTGATGAAAAGATTGAACTTCAGAAGCAAATTATTCATCCCATTGATCACTTATAAAACTTTCAAGAGTTGCAAACTTCAAACTCTTCTTGTACAAGAAAACATATGTGTCTTCAGGAAAGACAGTGATAACATGTTCAAGTTCATCAAAGATTGTGTCTTTTGTTAAAACTTGATCAATGATAGGTTCTTCAAGAAGTGGTAAGTTGAATCTGGGAATCTGAATGCTTTCTTTGTACCTGACGTCAAATTCACCAACATAGGCCATTAATACTTCTTCAGAGAATCCAACATCACTTATATGACATAGATCAACTATCACATATGCAAAATTGTTTTGTTGATTGTAAAAATCTCTGAATATAGACAGTCTTTCATCCAAGAATCTACACTCCAGATTCCTTGGTGAATTCAGAAATACATACTTCATAAGAATTTGATTTACTAACCACCACATAATGTTCAGAAGTTCTTCATGTTCTCTTCTATTAACCACAAGAGGTCTCCACACAACTATATTCCTTATTTCATTTACTTCTTCTTCATCATCAAACATAATGACATCTGACAGATCACCTGGTTCTCCAATCTCTTCTTCAAAAGCTAAATATTCATTAAGCATTTCTTCATTTGAATTAGGAATGATATTTGTATCATCTGTACCAGCTTTATCTTCATACTTAATAGATAATCTTTCAGTTTCATATCCTTCATCTACTTCTTCAGAAGTTACTTTGTCAGCAACAAGATCTTCAAAAATAGCCACAACAGGCTCATTTAAAATAAGAACAGCTTCATGAACAGGTTCAGAACAAGGAATTTCTTGATATTCAGGTTCAGAAGATAAAATATCTTCAATTGCTTCGGAAACTTTTTCAGCACCAACATCTTTCTGAACATCTTTCAGAAGTCTGAGCTTTTAACATGAGAATATCTTCAGCTTCAGAATGAGATACTTTTCTTCTTTTCTCCCCCTCATGATCATCAGAATCCTGATCATCATGTTTTCTCTTTAAAGTGTCAGCCTGTGGCCTGCATTCTAAAGCAGAGACCTTTGATCAAGAGTTACTTGAGTATTCCGAATAGAAGTTAATGGATTTTTCATACTAACTCAGAGAATTCACCATATCCTCCAACACCTTAGTAGATTTTTCAGATAACTCCATGATGTCCTTCTGAATCTTTTCAAATTCAGAAGTACAAAAATCTTTGAATTCAGAGAATTCAGACTCTATGTGCTCATATGTTTGAAGGGGGACATATATCCTTCCTTTTCAACATTATGCTCCTCCATGTGGGGACCTAATGGTAGATTAGCTGCTTGCCCCATAAGTGTTATTAAAACACCCTTCTGTTGAGAGATAGGTGAGTGGCGGTGGGGGGGGGGGGGGGGGGGGGGGGGGGAGGGGGGGGGGTGTTAACAAGATTTTCCATGGGCTCACTGGCTATTTCAATATTACCCACCAAAGAATGTGGAGTAATAGATTGTGTGGCTGCCTGACTTGTAACAGTTAGTGCACAGGACTCTTTTTCTTTTTCCTGTGATCTCCCCTCATCAATTATTTTTCTTACATTTCTACCCTGTCTCTCATTTACATTTTGCCTCTTAACACTCTGAGATTGTTCCCCACCTTGAACTTCCTCCCCTCTCTCACTATTTAGTCTACACCCCTCACCTTTCTCACCACTCTGGGTTGAATCAGAGGAAGAGACTACAGGTTTAGGTAGTCCCATTGATTCACAATACTCAATCAAAAACCTGTTTTTAGAACCTACATAAGCAAGAAGTTCTGCGGGAAGTGGCACTGCATTGGGAAATCTGATTTTTGTACTTGGTGGACTCAAGTTATCCATTGAGAATAGTGGAACCGATACCTCATTATCCAGTCTGGGAATGTCTTCAATAGTCTTCATAGCTCCTTTGATAAAGATTTGGAAGAATATTTGGTATGGAATATAAGAATAGCTAGACTTCTTTGTAATAGTTGTGTTCAATTCTTTAAAGATTACAGAAACATAATCATAATGCTTGTTGTGAGCAATCCCATGGAAGATGATTCTCACATTTGTTGAGGCTTGATCCAAACTTGAATTCTTACTAGACAAAAAAGTGTTTATAATGGTAAACAAGGAATACCAAATTGGTGGAAGACACTTTCTTCGGAAGGAACTTAGTGCAGTGAGGTTTTCTGAATATCCTAACTTCATTATGTCTGCAATAAGCTCAGAATTTGAAGGAATAACATCAAAGGTAGTCTTACCAACTACTGCATTAGCCTTTGGAAGGTCAAATATATCCCTGATATCTGAATCCTTGATAGAAAACCTGTAACCATGAACATATGAAGAAAAATCATTTTCCTCTTTATCAATTTTTGTATAGAACCACCATTGTTGCAAGTATGGCTCAAGAACCAAAAACTTTTTAGTAAGCAGAGCTCGAAAAGGATGTTTCTTCAATATTTCAATTAAAATCTTCTGTTCATCATCGAAATCTGTTGATCTAAGATTGAGAGCACAATTATTTTTCTTGATCTCCGTCTTTTTGTTTTCTGGAAAATACAGTTTTGTAAGATCACGACCATAACTTTCTTCTTGAGCAGTACCAGCAACCGATTCAGAAGGAATCTATTGGCTCAACTTGTGTTCCCCTAATTGTAGGTGAATGAGGGTTAGGGTTAGGGTTGGGGTTTGAAGGACCGACTTCAGTATTTCCTTTCGTGGCAGTGTCTTCTAGCACTGGATCATCACTCAGAGTGACTTCCATTGATCCAATCATGACCTTTTTAGGAACAATTTTGAACGAATCTCCATTTGACGATGTATCACTATCACTGAAACATGATTTCGTAGTTTGAATGGGCTGATCAACATTAGAAGTTGACATTGTTGAAAAGATTTGAAGATTTGAGTGAGAATGAAGTTCAAGAATATTAGAAAACAAATTTCGGAAGGAAAATTCGCTGAGAAAAGAAGAAGATGACAAATCCATGGGTTTTATGATGTGGATGATCAGGGTGTGACACATGGCAGAAAAAGAAGCAAAAAGTGATGACGATTAGCAAAGTAATCATGATTAATTTTGATTAATGATCTGTTTTGCGACGTGGTTATTGCTTCTCTAATGAAATTAAAACACGTGTCACACGTGTGAATTAAATCATCTTCTCAACAGGAAGTTCAAAACTTCTGAGAAAGAGTTCAGAAGTCTGAGCAAATGTTTCAAAAATGATTCAGAATTTTCAAATTTCTTTCAGAACTTGAATGATTTATTTTGTAATCCATGAAAAACATTTAAAAATACATATATAAAATAGTTTGACATGTCAGAAGTAGTTCGAACAATTTAAAAACATTTAAATATCATTTGAAGTTTGTCCATACTTCAATGATATTTCCAAAATGAGTTTCCACTTGTTCAAAACTTGATTTAAGCAATACAAGAGAGAACAAACTATTAGTAATATCGATGAAATATGTATAAGTAACCTCCCCCCTTGAATCATGAATGGAAGAGAAAAAAAAATCTCCCCTTTGAAAAATGCTATATAGAAATGTAAAAATATCATAGATATTGTGATACAAAAACTTTAGAAATTAAGAACCTGTACATCTGAGAAATTTAATATAAACTTCTGAAAAATTAACCTCAGAACTTCTGAAGTTAAGGTTTTGAGAATTCTGAATGAAATAGACTCAGAAGTTAAGTCTTAATTCTTAGTTGATGTAAAATACTTATGTAGACAAGTTCATCATGCCTAATTTTCTTACCAAAAAATTAAACCTTTTCTCATCAAGTGATTTGGTAAACAAATCTGCTAATTGATAATCAGTCTGAACAAAAAACATTTCTATGTTGCATTTTTCAACATGATCTTTAATAAAATGATACCTCACATCAATATGTTTTGTCTTTGAGTGTTGGACAGGATTAGTTGTAATGGCTATGACACTTTTGGAATCACAATAAAGAGGAATCTTTTTGAATGTATAACCATACTATTTGAGTTGTATTTGCATCCAGATGACTTGTGAGCAACATATGGCAGCAGCTACATATTCAGCTTCTGCAGTAGAAGTGGATACACAATTCAAATTTTTGGAAGACCAACTTAGAAGTCTATCACCCAAAAATTGACATGATCCAGATGTGCTTTTCTTGTCTAATTTACAACCACCATGATCTGCATCTATGAAAGTAGTTAGTTCAAATCCAGAATCCTTAGGATACCAAAGCCCCAATGAAGGAGAACCTTTTAGATATCTAAGAATCCTTTTAGCAGCAAGAAAATGAGATTCTTTAGGATTAGCTTGATATGTTGCACAAATGCATGTGGCAAACATTATATTAGGTCTACTTGATGTTAAGTAAAACAAAGAACCAATAATACCCCTGTACTTCTTTTGGTCAACAGATTTACCAGATAAATCTGGTTCAAGTTTAGTAGCAGTAGCCATTGATGTTTGAATACTAGAACAGTCAGACATGTCAAACTTTTTAAGTAAGTCAAAAACATACTTAGATTGATTAATGATTATGCCAGCGGAAAGTTATTTTACTTGTAAACCAAGAAAGAAGGTTAACTTTCTAAATAAACCTCGACAAAAGATAGAACAAGTCTTATACAAATATACAATTACAGTCGAGTGTTATTAAACCCAAAAAGAGTCGTTATTTCCGAATGCGGAAAACGTCACCGAATAGCTAGATCTCTACTGTGCCACTCCCTAGCACTCAAATCCACACGCGTCGCTAGAACCAATCCCGACGAAAACCTGATGCACATGCCCACAAAGGAAGAAAGTTAGGCTTAACGGTTAGCAAACTTAAGAGTTTATAACATATTTATAATCGGTAGAAATCGAAAGACTACTTGATTAAATAATAATTTCTCAAATAGAAATACTTCATTATAAAAAAGCAACATCTTTTCCCAACTCATCCTTTTTGTAATAAAGCTTTAAATCAAAATACCGTAGTAATGAAAGCTTCAAAATATCCATTCAAATACGAACACTATACCATTTACTCACTCAAAACGTAAATAAGTTTAAATGCTTCAAATATCTGAATATGGACAAAGCTCCATTATCTAGAATACCAAAACACGGTTAAGTCTCAATTATCCAATAATATAAATTACGGATAATACTTCATACTCTAAAAAAGTCACCGAAAATAATGGATAAATCTCTATACCTAAAACAACGCCTCTCAGTGATGGGGGAGACTTGTTTTCGTCGACAATGGCGTAACATAAAGTAAACCATATTTTCAACGTTATTAAGTAGCACCCTAAGATCACGGCACTGGTGTCCGAACCCTTACCAAGTACCCACCGTAATACCTAAGATCTTGGGGCCCGACCCATATTAATTCATCTTTGAAGCACCCCGACCCCAGACCTACTTGAATACTATAAACTCCCACTAAATCGATGACAATGCGGACCGCTCCTATATGGATCCATCCCCAAAATGCCGGTGTGAACTATAAGAGGCACCCACCTCTAAACTTGGGTCTCGACAACATACTCCAATCAGTTTCATCATCGTAATACCCAGGGTCCCAAAGGCATCATCTACATAGATTCATCTCTGTAATACCCATGGTCTCAGAGGCATTCCCCACTGTGGTTCATCCCTGTAATACCGACTACTAAAAGCCGAAGCGGCTTTTGGCCTCAAAAAGAGGGATTCGAAAGTCTTTCAATAACCAAACTATTAACTCATGTGCCTATGGATCCATTACAACTCAGTCTTAATTTATATGACTCCAAAATGAACGACCAACACACTCAAAGCATAATATTATATAAATGTGCCATAACTGCGTATAGCCCCAAAAGCTCGATGTATAACCATTTAAATCAGACAAATATGCTCAAGACTCATTTTAGTCAAAACTTGATTACACTCATATGTTTCAAAATGCCTCATAATGCAATCACATGTATTTTCCAATGGTTTATAAATCAAATACTCTAAAAAACGCATAACTCCAAATAATCTTTATTTATAAAATAAAACATCAAAACAATTCATATTTATGTTTTATTCATCAAAATGTATAGGAACCAAAACATAAGTATTTTACATGATTTTAAAAACCATTTATAACAAATAATATGCATTTTATCAAAACACTCACACATTTGATAAATAGCAAGTAAAACATGTTAATACTTCAAAAGACATTTTTTGCATGTACACCATTTTCACAAAGTAAGTTGAACTCACCTTGCTGGATTGAGGCTAAACCTATGTTCTCCCCAAAAGCCTCCTTAGATGAAGAGTCCAAATCTGCAAACTTCCACACTAGAAACCTCATCTAGTTCATAAATAACCCAAAATACACCAATAATAACTCCCAATAATTAGATCTATAAAATCCAAATCAAAAACCTCAAATCATCCAACATTACCCAAAAAGGTCAAAACTCTAAAATACTGAAGATGCTTCAAGAGTAGAGTTCTAAACAACAAAAAACAAAGGTTTTGACAAGAAATACGGTCTAAAAGGGTTGGAAAAACTTACAAATGCGATTTTGAGAAAAACGCCAAAGTTTGGTCAACGATGATGGAAGTGAGAGATGAAGAAGATGAAGCTAGAAACTTAACCTTGAACCTTGTAGAAGATATAATGCTTGTAATACCCGAAAAATTCGAGAAATCAACGTTTAGTAATAAAAATAGATTTTTAAGAGTTAAAATTTATGGGTTAAGTTGATTTTAGTAAGTTAAGAATATTATTGATGGTTTTTAAGGGAAATAAGTTAGTAATATGAGGGGTTTGGAAAATTGGTTGCTGCACTAAAATAGGAGGGTACTTATATTATTGAGATAGTCGATGGTATTCAAGTCTTAGTTCGGGATGTCCTTAGAGTTTGTGTTTTGGAAATCAAAGAGAAGAATTTCCCGGTGAACCTCATGCCTATGGAAATAGGAGGTTTCGACGTAATGATTCAAAATGGATTGGTTGGCCGAAAACCAAGCCTAGATCTTATGCTCCAAGAAATTTATCTGGATTCTTTTAACGAATGACGGCATGGTGTTAGTCTAAGGGGAGAGAAGAAAAGGTGATGTATTATTTCTAATCATGGCAAAGGCACACAAGTGTCTAACTAAAGGGTGCCCTTCATTTGTAGCCTATGTGTTGGATGCCATGTTAGAGAATAAGAAGCTTGAAGACGTTCGGGTTGTTAGTGAATTTCCTGACGTATTTCCCGAAAAATTGCCTGGTTTGCCACCCGACCGACAAGTAGAATTCCAGAATGATCTTGTACCGGGGGTCGCTTCAATTGATTGAGCGCCTTACTGATTGGCACCATCCGAAATGCAAGAGATGGTGTCACAACTACAAGATCTCCTAGAGAAGGGTTTTGTGAGATCAAGCTCGTCATCGTGGGGAGTCCACTTTTGTTCATAAAGAAGAAGGACGACACGATGAGGATGTGTATCGACTATCGAGAACTAAACAGGCAACCATGAAGAACAAATATCGACTTCCTAGAATTGATGATTTCTTTGATCAACTTCAAGGAGCAGGTTGTTTCTCAAAAATCGATCTTAGTAATGTCATTTGGTTTGGCTAACGCACCGACGGTGTTCATGGATTTGATGAACCGAGTGTGCGGACCTTTTCTCGACAAGTCGGTAATCGTACTCATTGATGACATACTCATTTACTGTAAGAACGAGCTGGACCATGATCAACACCTTCAGGAAGTCCTAGAAGTCCTGAGAAAACAGAAGTTGTATGCTAAATTCTTTAAGTGCGACTTTTGGTTGCAGGAAGTTCAATTCTTGGGCCACGTTGTCACTTAAGATCGAGTGAAGGTGGATCCATCCAAGATATAAGAGATGATGAAGTGGGCTTAAAAGTCCATCATAGATCTAAAGCTTCTTAGGATTGTCGGGTTATTATCAAAGATTTCTCCAAGATTGCATCATCCTTGACGACGTTGGTAAAGAAGAACGTGAAGTTTGTTTGGACCAAAAAGCAATAGAAAGATTTCTGGACTCTCCAAAAGAAGTTGTGTGAAGCTCCAATCAATTCCTTACCGGAAGGATCTGAAGATTTTGTTATGTATAGCGACACATCCTAGATGGGTTTAGGTTGTGTCTTGATGCAAAGAGGCAAAGTGATTGCGTATGCCTCAAGACAACTCGAAGAGCATGAGAGAATTATCCTACCCATGTCTTGGAACTAAAGCCGATGGTCTTTGCTTTGATGTTATGGCGGCACTTACAAGAATCGACATTGTGTCTAGCTTGATCGACCGGATCAAAGTATCTAAAGCGGAGGCACTTTTAGAAGAAAATATTTAGAGTGAGGTAATGGTGAAGCAACACTTACTCTTAACGGAAGACGGCCACGGTTTGAAGTTATTTCGAGGTCGTATTTGGGTACACAAGATTGGGGTAACCGTGAGTTACTATTAGAAGTCGCACACAAATCCAAATATTCCATTCATCCAGGTAGCACAAAGATGCATAAGATTTGAAGTTTACATATTAGTGACCCGTTATAAAGTTGAACATGGAAATTTATGTGGAAAGATGTGTGACATGCTTGCAAGTGAAAGTAGAACATCAATGACTATACGGAAGTCTTCAATCCTTAGAGATTCTGGAATGGAAATGATAGCATATCACCATTGATTTCGTGGCAAAATTGCCAAAAACCTTAAAGGGGCACGACTCCATATCGGTGCTGGTGGATCGATTGACAAAAAGTGCTCACTTCTTAGCAATGCGAGAGGCCACGCCAATTGTCGAGCTTGTTAAGTTGTATATAGACGAGGTCGTCTCGAGACATGGTGTGCCTTTGTCCATCCTATCAGATCGGAATAGTCAATTGACGTCTAACTTTTGGGATGGATTTCAAAGAGAGTTAGGTATGAAGGTAAAGTTGAGTACAACTTACCACCCTCAAAACGATGGTCAAAGCGAGAGGACCATTCAGATTCTCGAGGATATGCTCAGACCGTGTGTCATAGATTTTGGCGGGAATTGGGACTCACATCTACACACGTGGAGTTTGCATGAAACAATAGTAACCATTCCAGTATTGGGATGGCACCGTTCGAAGCTTTCTATGGACGGAAATGTAGGAATCCGGTGTGTTGGTTGGAAGCGGGTGAGAAACAATTTTCCGGCCCCGAGATCGCGGAAGAGACGACCGATAAGGTGAAAGGTATTCGTGAACGGCTAAATGCAGCTCAAGATCGTCAAAAGAGTTATCCCGACAAAAAGAGAAGAAGAATGGAGTTCCAAGTGGGTGATCGTGTAATGTTAAATGTATCCCTTTGGAAAGGAATCTTCCGTTTTGGGAAGCGCGGGAAGCTTAGTCCTCGTTTCCTTGGACCGTTCAAGATTCTAGAAAGAGTGGGACTTCAAGCTTATAAGTTGGGGATACCACCCGAGATGGTCGGAATACACAATACGTTCCATGGTTGTTATCTACTGAAGTGTTTAGCAAAAGAGTAGAACGTAATTCCTCTCTCAGAAATTCGTGTTGACAACAAAAATCGATGTGTGGAAGAACCGGAAGCAATCTTAGAGGTAAAGTCCAAGACGCTACGCCATAAAGAAATCGTCATGGTAAAAGTCTAATGGAAGCATCATCGAGGATCAAACGTAACGTGGGAAGCCGAAGAGGACTTGAAGAGAAGATATCCGCATTTGTTCGCCTAGTTTGAGATTTCGAGGACGAAATCCATTTCAAGGGTGGGAGGATTGTAACAACAGGAAAATTCGAGAAATCAACGTCCAGTAAAAAAATTAAAATTTTAAGAGTTAAAATTTATGCGTCAAGTTGATTTTAGTAAGTTAAGAATATTATTGATGGTTTTTGAAGGGAAATAAGTTAGTAATATGGGGTTTGGAAAATTGGTTGTTGCATTAAAAAATAAGGCTAAACAAGTAATCACACAACCAACCACGCAGGCTTAGGTCGCGGGTCGCCCCGCGTTACTCACTATTTGATGCCTGACATTGGTGTGTGCGGCCTCCCATGCGACTTGGGGTCGCGACCCAGATCGCGGGAGCTGCCGAAATTTAGTTGCATGTACCCTATTTATCATGCAGACATCCATCACTCCCCCCCCCCCCCAACCACGTGTTTCTTCCACTTGTTTTTCTTCTGGTTTTCTCTACCAACTCCGATATCTGCAAGCATTTATCGCTCAGTTCTCTTATATTTGGAGCATTTATTTCCCATTAAGACTAGAGATCCAAGGCTAGATTCAAGGTGCAAGTTTCAAGCTATCTTAAGTCAAGTGTTCTTCATCTTCTTCACCAATTTGGCGGTTTTTCTAGGGTTTTTCAAATACTAGCTTTCTGAGTTCGTTCTACTCTTTTATAAAACTATATACATGTTTAAAAAAAGATGCATTTTACTTCCTATAAGTTAAAAAAAAGATGCATTATATTGTTAAAATGAATATGATGAATGATTTTAAACACTTGGTATTAGTTTATTTCAATGTACCATTGGTTTGAACACTCAAAACCAATTTGACCTAATTTTGGAAATTATTAATTGTTGAGAAATAATATTTGCACAAAGTTTTGTTTTGGGAAATAATTAATATGTCTAGATTGATATATTAGACTTTATGGATAGAATATAATGGATCCATAGGCATAAAAGTCATGTTATTTTGGTTGTAATTGGAGTATTTTGGTCATGGCTCCAAAGTGGAATAGGCATTGGGTGTTTATAAGCGTAAAGTGTGCACTCTTGAGGTCAGCCACCAACCATAAACCATAAAATGTAATCCCCACAATTGTAGTTTGAAATAGGCATCGGGTATGAACCATAAAATGTAATCCCCATAATTGTAGTTTGAAATAGGCACCGTGTCTTTAAAGGCATTAAGGTGTGGGCATTGAAGTCGGGCATCAATCATTGACCATTAAGGTGTGATTTCTCATGAACGGGTTTAACTAAGCATAACCCTTGCAACGTCAATTTGTGATGCACTTATGTGCTCTATCACTATGGATGGTAATACGGGTCTCCCTCGTCATTGTTGGATAAATTATACCCTCCAAGGGCAAGCGTGAGTTCAAATCTCTATTCACCTTATTTAGAGCCACGTTTACGTGTGATGGTTTTATAGTTTTGAATACTTAACTGTTTGTTCTGAGTAGGTGTTAAACCTAACACTTTTTCTTAAATGACATGTATATCAAGTGATCGTTCTTGCAGGGCTCCCAAGGGTTGAGCGGAGCGTTATGCCGGTTGAGGATTCTTTTTTTATTACATTTTCAAGTGCATATTTTGGAGTTACTAGTTTAGTTATTTTGATGATATAAGCAACACCCGAACATAATATATATTATGGGTTTATATAGATTAATAGGTTGTTGTTTTAGTATTCATTTATTGATGTAAACTCTATTACTTTTTCCCCATTCATTGGGTGATCTTTATGGAATTAATCTTTATTCCGTAAATTGATGAAACGTCCTACTACTTTTTATGTAACATTAATTGTAAAAGTGTAATAAAAACATGTCACCTATAAAAAATGTGTTAATAGAAAACTTCTAAAAAATGTCATATAAAAAAGAATATGCGTATATTCATTTTAAAAGTGTCAAATAAAACTTGTTAATACAAAAAGGTCCTATAAACAAAACTACAACAGATATACATCAGAGACTCCGACCTTCTAAGCATTGTGTTGCCATCCGAAATATCAACAATATAAACAACATCATCCCTTACTTTTTTAGCTTGAAAGATTATGATATGCAAGTGGTTATATGATTTTACTATATAATTTCTTAAAAAACTCAAAAGTGTTTTTGAATAAATTAAATTTTATTAGAAAAAAAGTTAAAGGAGTACTTCTACCTGAATCCAAAAACACACTACACCTTTTGCATTGAAATTTGAGTGAGTGTCACTTTCACTCTTGGTTCAGTTAATCTTTTAGTTTGTTGTCATGTTATTTTCTCAACAACCCAATTTCATTTTCCTTCAATTAAGTTTGGAACAATGGATTGCATATTATAGAATAAAATGAATCTTTGTTTAAGAATTTTTAAGGAAACCATGGTTGGAACAAGCCAACAAATTGTTTCAAATACTTTGGTTAATCATTATGTGATAGAAAGGTTTTAGATGGTGTGAAGTACAATACAATTTACTTATAGCTTAGATGGTTCATGTGCCAACACTCAATTGTCTGGCCGAGGCAGTGAAAATTCTTTTTACGACTCTTAAGGTGTCACCATGTGCCACCATAAGACACCGTCGCTCAAAAAACTAAGAGGTTACAATAGCATATCAAAACATAAATTTAAGTTTTGTCCGGTAACAATTAATGACGGACAACAAAATACTAACTATAACTTGTTGATATTTTGATTTTTTATATTGTATTTTCTAACTATAATTAATTTTTATTTTATTTTACAATGGGGGAATTACTCTTGTGCCACCAATGGATCAGACTCTTAACGAGGCAAGGTGTAACACCCTCAAATTTGAAAATAACGACTAATTTAAATTTTTTCATCAATGCAACAAATAAGGAGTAAATGCATTTCCTATAACTCAAATATGAAACTGCCTCGAATAACATTCTAAGTAAACCTCAAGAAGAGATAAACCAAGTGGTCGGGTATTACTATCTCCGAATGCGGAAAACGTCACAAAATAGCTAGATCTCTATCGTGCCACTCCCTAGCACTCAAGTCCACACGCGTCGCTAGAACCAATCTGAACGAGAACCTGATGCACATGCCGACAAAGGAAAAATGTTAGGGTTAACGCCTAGTGAGGTCAAGAGTTTATAACATATTTATAATCAGTAGAAATCGAAAGACTGCTTGATTAAATAATAATTTCTCAAATAGAAATACTTCATCATAAAAAAGCAACATCTTTTCCCAACTCATCCTTTTTGTAATAAAGCTTTAAATCAAAATACCGTAGTAATGAAAGCTTCAAAATATCCATTCAAATACGAACACTACACCATTTACTCACTCAAAACGTGAATAAGTTTAAATGCTTCAAATACCGAAATATGGAGAAAGCTCCATCATCTAGAATACCAAAACACTGTTAAGTCTCAATGATCCAATATATAATTATTTATAATACTTCATACTGTAAAAACGTTAAGGAAAATAATTGATAAGACTCTATACCCAAAACAACACCTTTCGGTGAAGGGGAGACTTGTTTCCGTCAACAATGGTGTAACACAAGTAAACCATAAGATCACGGCACTGGTGCCTGACCCCTCATCGAGTACCCACCATAATACCTAAGGTCCTGGGGCCCGATCCATACATATTCATCTCCGAAACACCCCGACCCCAGACCTACTTGAATAGTATCGACTCACACTAAGAACCAATGGGCCCGACCCTATATGGATTATGTTGGTCCCAAAGGAGTCTACAAGAGTTCAAGGAGATAGAAACAGTTTGTAGAAGGGGGGGGGGGGGTTGAATACAAACACACAGATTTTTAGTTTTTAAATTAGTTTATATTGAATAAAAGAATTTACAGTTACAAGCGGAATTAGAATAAGTAAATAAACCTATTCTATTGTAACTTAAGAAATCACACAGTTTGATGCACAAGGAAGTAAGAAAGAAAAGAGGCAGAGGTTTGAGAAAATAGAAAGTAGCATGCATAAAGATGAAGAAGGGATCTTCATCTATTTATACCCGTTGCAATTAATGCAAGACAAAAGGTATAAGCCACGTGTCAAACTCTCATTGGGAACTTGTCCTTTGTTCAAAAGCAACCATGCTTTTGGCCGTATGTGAACAGTACTAAATCAGATCTGATGGGGACATATCAGAGTATCCGTACGTCCTTTTCTGACATAGTATAAGGTTTTGACTTTTGTGCATCGAGGATAAGATCAACATTGATCTTGCTTATAGACTTCACTTGATCGCTGAACTTGAAACTTCAAGGATGAACTTTCAGAGTATCGCTGAGGCCTAGCAAGACTTCACACATCTATTTAAATAATCCTTGCTACCACTGAACCGCTTCAGATCACTAGCTGATTATTTCTTTCTTCAACTTGGACTTCAACTTTTGCTGAATGTTCTTGTGTTGTGAATGTTGTTCTTCAGATCTTCAGAGATAAGCTTAAGGTTCCTGAGTTTCAGCGATCGCTGAATGCAATCAGCGTATGCAATTGCTGAGTTTGAACTTAACCTTATAAATGGAATTTTCACTAAGTATACAGAGGAGTTATGATCAACAATCTCCCCCTATTTGATTATGATTGAGCAATATAGGAAGATTGCTTTGAGAAGATTAGTAAGGACTTAAAAATCTTAAAAGTAAAATTTCTAAGTACTAATCTGTGAGATCTTTTTCAGCTAATCTACTATTACAATTGAGTTTCATTTATATGGATATGAAAAAACAATACTTACATGTACAGAAGCTTTAAGTACATTCACTGATTTAATTTCAGAATGAAATATCAGTGAGTAAAGATTCAAACGAAAAGTTAGAACTCTTTAAGTTCATTGTCCCAATTACTATTTTCAGGGATCTTTTCAATACACAAATGGAGTAGAGTACTTCATTGAATTTCATTATGTTAGACTTCATTCTGTGAAAAGTATGAACCAGAATATCACAAGTATCGAAGATCAGAAGTTAAGTCAGAAGCTCGTCTTCTGACTTAAGTCATCTCAGAGGCGCCCAGAGATTTGAAGAACCTCTGGACTCTAACTGTTAAATCATACGCGCTTATGATGACGTGGCGATCACACTTTCCATGTGTCCCTATACGTAACTGATTCTGTTAGCTAGTATAGCTGACGTGTCAATTCCTGATAGGCTAGATCGTTGACTTTTACTTTGTAATAGTATAAATGGATTCATTCTTCACTGTAGTAGTTGACAATCATGGAGAAAAATTGCACTGTTCATTCATACGTATTGTAATCAAGTTCAAGGTTATTAATACGATTTGTCAATTCTTCTTCAAGTCTGTTCTTACTGCTTATTATTACTGTTCAATATTAATCATAGATCAATGTTGCTTCCGCTCATACTTTGTTATACGATTTGTTGATTTGATTATTAGAAATGGATCTGGGTTCCAACAATTGGTATCAGAGCCTGATAATCAATCTATTGATTATTAGATATTTTCCAGTTTGGAGAAATCCCTATTCTACCTTCAGTTAATTTCATTCTTAAACTACCGTTTTCAATTCTACCCTGTTTTTCGAGATTTTGTTAATTTCATACAATTCTCTCTAAATCAGTGGTAATTTTAGTTTAAATCTGAAAATCAGTAAGAATATCGTCTCGTTTCAACTCATTTGAAATTTATTTGATCCAAATTTCAACAACATTTCCTGCATTTCTCTTAATCTCTGTTTTCTGAAAAATGGCAAATCAAAACATGAACGCCATATACACTTCCGGATCCTTGACCAAACGTCCAACTCTAATCCATGATGAATATCCTCAATGGAAGATCCGAATGATCAATTTCTATGAAGGATTAGATGTTGAACTCTATCCTACTGTTGTGAATGGTCCATTTATACCAATGACTACCGTTCCAAGGATTCCTGCTACTGCTAATACTAATGAAATTCCTGCTCGACAAGTTCCAAAGGTTAGAGAAAATTGGTCTGATGAAGAAAAGGCCAAGGTGGAAATGGCCAAAAAGGCAAAGAGTCTTTTTATTATGGCTATTCCAAATGAGATTTTTCAATCTTTGGATTCATACGAAACTGCAAAAGAGTTGTGGGATCCGCTTGAAAATATTCTCAAAGGAGGAGCAACAATGAAGAAAAACAGAAGAGCTCAAGCTCTGAATGAATATAATAGTTTTCAAGCTATTCCAGAAGAAACTCTGGAGCAGACCTTTCACAGATTTAACACTCTGATAAATCCGTGCAAGAGATGTGAAATAGTAAGATCCAAGGAAGACAACAATGTTCTATTTCTTAAACGAATGAATCCAAAATGGTCTAATCTGTCTATGTCTCTTCAAGCTAACCAAGACTTAGAAATGTGGTCTCTGCACGATGTTTTTGGCACTCTTCAGGCTCATGAAAAGGAAGTTGTTCAGAAGAAAACTTCAATTGGTGGACCTCTGGCCCTGATCTTTGAATCCAGAGGGTCAGGCAGAAGGAGTAAAGAGAGTGAGAGGAAAGGAAAGAGCAAGGCATTCATCTCAGAAGCAAGTCTAGAAGGTGCTTCTGATTTTGATGATGATATCAAATCTTTTGCAGAATCGTTAGCGCTTATTACCAAACAATTCACCAAAAAGTTTGGTAATAGATCTTTTCAAGGGAACAGAAGATTTGATCGCCCCACTCAAACTTATGCTCCAAGGCAAGAAATCAAGAGAGTTGAAAAATCAGAAGCAGAAAAGAAAGAAGAAGAGCTGAAGAAGAAAAAGGATGTGTGCTACAGGTGCGGAAAGCCATGTCACTATTCCAAAGACTGCAAAGGTGCTCTTGTAAAAGAAAAGTCGTACTACAAGAACAAATACAAGTACAACGTTGTCGAAAGAGCTCATTATGCTGAAAAAGAGAACTGGCTGGATGACAAGTCAAGCGGAGATGAAGCCATGTTTTGTGAAATGGCTAAGGCAGATGAGTCAGAAGATCCGCCTTCTGAAACTCCGGTTTGTACTCTATCTGAATCCTCTAAACTTGAGAACACCATCATGATTTTCACCAATGATTTTGAAAATCTTAAACAAAAGATGATTATAGAAACGAAATTGAGGAAAAATCTTGAACACCCTCTTTCTACAATTCAAAGAGAAAGAGATATTTACAAAAGAGAAATGGATATTTTAACTGATGAAAAGATGGAAATGTCTGTTGAAAATGAAAAGATTTCCAAACTTTTGAAAAATACAGAAGTTAAACTCAAGGAAGAGAAACATAACTTCATTAAACTTCTGGAAGGCAAAGACAAAGAGATTAAGGCTAAAGAAAGTGACAGATTGAATTCTGTAGCACTCAAAATTTATTTTCTAAAGGAAAAAGAATTTTTGCACATAGAGCTTCAAAACAAAGAGCTACAGATCAAAAAATATTTGGATGCTTAGAAAGTGCATGATAAAATCAATACACAAGTAGGGAAAACCGGACATGGTTTTGAGGATTTGGATCCCTACACGTGTAAAAAGCGGTCTACTCTAAAATCTGTATTCTATTTAGGAAAAGAACAAAAGCCTGTTTTTCCTATCTTATATGAGCAATCTGTTTTTCAAAAATCAAAATACGAAAATGGTCATTGTGTGAGAAAACTCAAGTACAAAAATATCAAGTACTCTTCTGGAAAAACAACTCACGTTGATCTAAATTTAGTCCAAAAGAAAAGTGTTATTTTCAAGTTTGGATCGATTACTCATATAACTTTGAATCCAAAAGCTGATGAATTTATACCTATACAAGCAGAAGAGGAGCTAAGACTCACTTTTCAAAACGAAATTCTCTCAACTCTAGATGAGTGTTTTAAACTTGAACATATGGATGATCAAAACTCTATTGAAAACCATCCAGAGATCTTTCCTTGTTCTTTTGTTGACTTAACTCTTTGACAATTCCGAGAAATATTACTTATCCCTGGGAAACTGATGATCAAGATGATGATGATTTCTTTGACAATTCAGAGAAATATATTTCAATTTTTGAAAATCTCTTGCCACAAGAATACTCAAAGGCTCCAGAGGTAATCAAAAGTCAGGATGCTCCTTTCTTATACACTAATGAACCTCTGGAAATCAGAGCCTCTGGACCTAATGTTGAAAAACATTTGAGTGGAATACCAATGCTCTTAGTTCCTCCAAAAGGACAGAGAAAAGCGGTCTCTATTCACCCAGACTTTCTTGGGATGTGTCTTAAAGCTAAAACTTGTCTTAAACTCGAAAAGGAAAAAAGTCTAAAAAAGAAAGTCAATACTCAGCAATCAAAACCTCAGAAATTTACTTATGAACAAAAAGGAAAATGGAAATCTAATTCTTCTACTCCTTTTTCAGTAAAATCCAAGGTTCCTGAGAAGTCTCATCAGAGGAAGCCTCCACAGAAGAACACATTTACTTCTAAGCATAAGTCTAACCTAGATAAGAAGTTCGATGGAACTACTGATGCTAGAATAGACATAAATAAGAAAAAATGTAATTATCATTCTAGTAATGAAAATTTCAAGCAATCTTTTACGTTTCAGAATTCTGAATGTTTCTCCTTGTTCTTAAAACTTAAGCAATTTTTCTCAAGGCCCTCTGATTACTTCCCTAAACATCAAAAGTATTCTAACTTCAGGAATCAAACCAAAAGCAACAATGAAAACAAAAAGGGAAAACCAAATGAAAATAAAAAAGGAAAACCAATAACCTCTGGAAAATCCAATCAAGCTTATGTTAAACATGATCAACCATTCAAACCTAACATTAAAGGACTCATTATGAAATGGGTACCTAAATCCCTCTGATTCTGATTGCAGAAACAACGTGTGCATATCTGGTATCTTGACTCTGGATGCTCGAGGCACATGACTGGAACGAAAAACTTACTCTCCAAATTCAAAGATAAAAGTGGAGGAGCAGTAACGTTTGGTGATAATGGTAAGGGTCAAATAAAAGGCAACGGTACTCTACAAGCAGGTAATATTACCTTATCCAAAGTAGCTCATGTTTCTGGTTTGAAACATAACATGTTAAGTGTAAGTCAACTATGTAATTCTAATATACTAGTTGTATTTGATGAAAAACACTATTACTTATTCTCTAAGGCAGGTGAAGAACTATGAAGAGCTGACAGAAAAGGTAATCTATACATGATGAATTTTACGTCCAAAGATGGTAAGGAAACTCTCTGTCTAATCTCCAAAAAGAGTGAAGTTGCTTGGTTATGGCATCATAAAATGTCTCATTTGAACTTTGACAATCTTGAGATGTTGGTAAAACATAATCTGGTGAAGGGCCTCCCAGAGGTACACTTCCAGAAGGATCACCTCTACCCTGCATGTGAAATGGGCAAAATAAAAAGAGCATCTCAGAAAACCAAAAGTGATCATTCGTGCACTAGACCTCTGGAACTGCTACATGTTGACCTCTGTAGTCCCATTGCAATTCAGAGCTTGTCTGGTAAAAAGTATATCTTGGTGCTAATAGATGAATTTTCCAGGTATACATGGCTTCCTTTTGTGCGTCAAAAATCAGAGGTGCCAATTGTATTAAAGAATATGATGACTAGAATACAAGTTCTTCTACACCAGAAAATACAGCAGCTACGAAGTCATAATGGTACAAAATTCAAGAATGCCAAGCTTGACGAATACCTTGTCGCAAATGGAATTACCCAAAACTTCTCTGCTATACGCACTCCTCACCAAAACGGTGTAGTAGAAAGACGCAACAGAACATTAGTGGAAGCATCCAGAACAATGCTTGCAGCTTCTGGACTTCCTATCCATTTTTCGGCAGAAGCTGTAGCCACAACATGTTTCACTCAGAATCGTTCCATCATAATCAAGAGGCATCTGAAGACCTCTTATGAGCTAATAAATAAGAGAATACCCTCTGTCAAACTTTTCCACATTTTTTGGCTGCAGGTGTTTCATTCTGAATGATAGAGAAAAACTTGGCAAGTTTGACAAGAAATCTGATGAAGCCAAATTCTTGGGATACTCGTTAAATTCAAGAGCTTTTAGGATTTTTAATTTACGAACTAAGACTGTCATGGAAAACATAAATATCGATTTTGATGATCAAACTCAATTGACTTCTGAATATTCCAATTCAAAACTCAAACTTAATACTGTTACCTCTGATTATCTTTCAGGTTCTAGAGAATCCGAGATTGATGCTCTATTTGATGATTTTCTGGGCGAAGAAATACCTTCAGAGCAAGTACCCAATAACCCACCCTTGAATTTTCCTGAAGTACTTCAAGCTTCTTGAATCACTCTCTTTGGTCCTGTATCATCAAATGAGAGTCCAACGGAATCCTTTGCACCTCCAGTATCATCAAATGAATGTCCAGAGATACCCTCTGAGCCTTCATTTGAGGGGGAGATTTTAGGTGCTTCTCCAGATTCAGAACCTATTCCAGTATCAGATGAGGTTATTCAATCTTCGGATACAGAAGTTCAAGCTCAACCGATACCTCAAACAAGGATGAAAGGATGGACAAAGTCTCACACTCCAGATCTAATTATTGGAAGTCCATATGAAGGGGTTAAAACCAGATCTGAAACTGACAGGGAGGCTTTCTTTGTAAATTTTCTAAGCATGATCGAGCCAAAGAAAGTTCATGAAGCTTTACAACAGACAAGCTGGGTGGAAGCAATGCAAGAAGAACTGCTTCAATTTGACAGAAACAAAGTATGGAACTTAGTACCTCTGCCCAAAGACAAAATAGCCATTGGTACTAAGTGGGTATTCAGGAACAAGAAGGACGAAGATGGTATTGTGATCAGAAACAAGTCAAGATTGGTGGCTAAGGAGTATTGTCAAGAAGAAGAGATAGACTACGATGTGACATTTGCCCCCGTAGCAAGACTTGAAGCTATAAGACTTTTTCTAGCTTTCTTAGCAAACAAAAACTTCAAAGTCTACCAGATGGATATTAAATGTGTATTTCTTAATGGAAATCGCAAAGAAGAAGTGTATGTTGAACAACCTCATGGATTTCAAGATGCTAGACATCCAGAATATGTATATCTTTTGGATAAAGCTCTATACGGATTAACGTAAGCACCAAGAGCTTGGTACGAACGATTATCTACGTATGTGATCAGTCATTCATATGAGAAAGGTAAGATTGATACCACGTTATTCATCAAAACTGGGAAAGGTATGTTAACTGTAGTTCAAATATATGTGGACGACATTATATTTGGTTCTATTCATCACTCAGAAGTTGATCTGTTCTCAAAACTGATGGAAAAAGAATTTGAAATGAGTATGATGGGAGAATTAACATTCTTCTTAGGACTCCAAGTCAAACAAACTACCTCTGGCATTTTCATAAATCAAGCCAAGTATGTTTCTGACATGTTAAAGAAATTTAAACTTCAAAATTCCACCATTATGAAAACTCCTATCTCTCCTAGCACGAAACTTGATCCTGATCCCTCAGGGAAATCAGTTGATGTTACAAGCTATAGAGGTATGATCAGATCACTTCTATACTTAACTGCAAGTAGGCCAAATATCATGTTTGCTACTTGTCTCTGTGCGAGATTTCAAGCCAATCCAAAAAAATCTCATTTGGCTGCTATAAAAAGAATTCTTAGATACCTAAAAAGAACTCCATCACTGGGTCTCTGGTATCCTAAGAATTCTGGATTTGATTTAATTGCATATACTGACTCTGATGATGCAGGATGTAAGTTAGACAGAAAAAGTACCTTTGGTCGCTGTCAAATTCTGGGAAACAGACTAATAAGTTGGACATCCAAGATACAAAACCGTGTTTCAACCTCTACAGCAAAAGCCGAATATGTTGCTGCTGCTAGTTGTTGTTCACAAGTCATCTGGATGAAAACTCAACTCAGAGACTATGGTCTGGTGTACGACAAGATACCCATCCTATGTGACTCAGAAAGGGCTATCACTATTACTGAACATCCAGTTCAGCACTCAAAGACCAAGCACATTGATGTAAGGTATCGTTTCATTAAGAATCATGTGGAGAAGGGGACAACTGAAATATATTTTATCTCCACTGATTATCAACTTGCTGATATTTTTACAAAAGCTCTAGATGAAAAGCGATTCAATTTTCTGATCAGCAAGTTGGGTATGCTAAACATGTAATTACCTTAATTTCTATGGCCTTCATAGGATTAAGTCAATTCAGTTATGTTAAACAATAAATCAAAACCGCCCAGAAGCCTCTGGTCACTTCTGATGATTAACTCAGAAGCACTCAGAAGCCTCTGGACACCTCTTTTCTTAAATGAACAATAGTTTTCACCTTTTGATCCAAGTATAGGCAGAAAGGGCAGCATAATTTGAAAAAGCAAGGGGGAGCAACATACTCAAACGTCAAGGGGGAGTACACAGTGCAGGTTTTTAGGGGGAGCACAGACTTGTGCTATATCTTAAGGGAATCTCATCAAAAAAAAGTCTAACAGATGTTAGCTGTCTTCTGAACCTCTCTTTACTTAAAAAGTTTTTGCGAATTGGTTACTTCTGAATAACTCTTGCCGTCAAGGTTAGTAAAAAATTTGAAATTCAACTAAAACTCTTCTGAAAGGACGTTCTCATGACAAAACGCTTGGTCTCAAAATGTTTTATATGACTAAAAAGCTATTCTCTGATTATGTCTTTCTCTTGAAATTCTTTTTAGTAAGTTACTTCTAAATTTAACTCTTGCCTTCAAGGTTAATTAGAATTTTCTTATTTTATTAAATTTCTTAAGAAATGCTATTCATAGAATTTAAAACTTTTATTTGGTAAAAAACTGATTTATTTCTCCAAATGTCTGATTTTAATTTTTTTAAAGGGAATAATTAGTTTCAAAAATTATTCTTTTAATCCACAATTTTTGTTGATTAATTGATAATTTTTCTTATTAATTTTGGAGGGAATATTCAAAATATTTAAAGCAGCACCGGTTATCATTGCAAGCCGTCCAAAAACCTTTCAGTGCCTCATCAAACTCCTACACGCGCCTGTCATCAATTAATACACGCAAAAGATTCCTCCACGTGTCATTAATCGTCCGACTGCATGAGTGCACGCCTGCTTGCTTACGTCAGTACCTATAAACCGTTTTCTTTTCCCCAAATCAAAAACCCTTCGATCCCCAAAATCACTCGAGTTCTGTTTCTCTCTCATTATATAAAATCGAAAATAGAAACTCATCACTCTATTGCTCATCTTCTTCCTCCTCCGACTACCATTCCTTTTGCTACCCTGCACTCCTAAGCTCTCAAAAACCCCCAAAATCACTAATGGCAAACCCAACTGAAAACGTAAATGTGCAAGAAGAAAAAGGGCGACTAATCGATTCAACGGCAGAAAGTGCCCCAATAGTAAAGCTACCATTCAAAGCCAACATTGTGCAAGTTCTCCTCGATCCAAATACGTATCAAGAAGACTATAAGGTAATGATCGAGTTCTTGCAATATCATTCACTGAACCGAACCATAACCCTAACCAACCCCAATGTGCCCGAAATCTATGTCCAAGAGGTCTGGCAATCAATGTTTGTCGAGAACGAAGAAACCCTTTTAGGAAATTTCCACCATCCTACTGAACTTGAGAACGCCGTCGAAATCCCTATCACAAAGAAAAAAATTACCAAGTACTTCCATTTGCATCTACCTGTTATTGAAGTTGAAGGCCAGAGAGTACCAAATCCAGATCTTGAACAGAACCCTACACCTGAAGCTTTACTAGCATTCATAAAGTTCTTGGGATACAATGAAACACTCACCAAGCTGTCTATATTCAAAAGGAAGCACCTACCTCCCATGTGGAATGTACTAGTTTCTATTCTCAACAAGAATCTCACTTGCAATATCGGCTCTCAAGACCAAGCCAACAAGAACATTCTTACCATAATGTATGGAATGTACTTCAACAGGCCTTTGGATTATGCAAGTTTGATTTTTCAAGAAACGAAAGCTGCTGTTCACACCAAAGTTTCACATCAGAACCAGGGCAAACCTCTTCCAGCACTGATGTTCCCAAGATTCCTCTCTCTCTTCACTTACCCAGCCATAAGTGCTCTGAAAGCACCCTTCCTTCAGCCAATCTGCAAGATAGCTACAATGGGCTCTCACAAGCCCACCATTGACAGAAGAGGCTATTCTTCTCCGAGAGAACTATCCAGGTATATGCTTAACCTTATTCCTCAAACCTCTCCTAATCTTATCTCTTATAGACGCTCTTTGGTATACTCAGAACCGAGAATACCTACCCCAGAGCATTTAGAGCCTAATGTAGGAAGTGAGGGATCAAGTGAGAATGAGGCTGAAAAGAATAAGAGTGAACCACCGATTGATTTTGCCCATCCTGATAGATTAATGCAAGAAGCTACAAAAGATGTCCATAGAGACACATATGTGCAAACCTCACCGAGTCCAAAAAGGGTAACCACAGCTGCTGAGGTAGATACCAACACATCTACTCTCATTGAAACAGGACATCCCAGTCCAAACCACCCTGAAATCAACCGATTAGAGGGTATCCTTCAATCCTCTGAATTAAGCACAGCCGGGGAAACCACATCATCTTCAACATCCTCTCAAAAGGGTGGTGATGAAAATATAGAGTTCTATCGCCCCAGAACTCGCCACAACCTACATAATTCGTTGATGTCTCTGTGACCAACGAACCCTTAGGAAACACAGAGGGTACGTCCATACCCTTTGATAGTGTAGAAGCTGAAGAATTCTCATCAGAGGGGTTACAACATCAGGACGCACCACTTACCAGAGTTTTCCTACTCCCAAAAGGTAAACACATTGTGTTCAGCTCCCCATCCTCTGATGATAGGGAAAAAGCTGATCCAATCAGAACAACCGAAGAGGTATTTATCAATGATAGCCCTCGAAGACAGGTTGGAAGTCCCTCCACGCTGAACGTCAAAACAGGCGTGAACGAGGGCCTCTCTGAACGCGAGAGACAAGCGGCTCCATGTGTTGGGGATGCACCGGTTACCTCTTCTAAACTTGTCACTAATGCAGCGTTCCAGGCATTTGGTGATAAAATTCAGAGATCTTTGGAGGATCTAAAACTTTCCCTTAACTCCCATCAAACAACGCTCAACGATCTTAAGAATGCTCAACTTGCCCAAGCTCAGGCTCTGAAAGCTATCCTGAAGTTAATTTCTGATAATGTCGAGTCTCATAGGAACTCTGCCTATGACTACTTCAATAAACTAGATGCAGGAATCAAGGCAAATGCAGAGGCAATCTTTCACATTTCTGATGACATTCCGACTCCAGAGGCCACAATATCTGCAAATGAGTATGTATCTTTCATTGCTGACATCAAGAAACTCATTGATGCTGTGATCCCTTCAGAAGCCTCTACCTCCACTTCATCGTCCTTAGTTCGTAAATCATATATGGCTATCTTCCAGAAAGCTATGATGACAGATTCAATGCACTGACTGCCAAATATGTTTCTAAGACCAATTGCAGTTCCACGAATTTGGATCAGAAGTGTTGGGAAATCGATGATTTGTGATGAACCCTCTCTTTTTATATTGTTGATCTTTTATAGGTTCTTTTGAAGGTCTGGAAAAAACTCCAAGGATTGGAAAATCGAAGACTATCCGATCAGAGGTAGTACATCAAAATGTGGAATTTTTGATGTACCAACCAACATTAATATTCAGACCACTTGCCGAAATCAAAGAAGTTGTAGTCTCCAAAATATTGAGGTACAGTTGCCGATCTAAGCTTGAAGTTGCCGATCTCAAAGCTTTATACAGTTTCCGATTCAAAGCTTTGTATAGTTTCCGATGCAAAGTAACTTGCCGATCCCAAGATAAAGTTCACTAGTTGATTGGTTCTCTACACTCTGCTATGTGTTCGTTAACATAAAACGTGTGTAGCAAGAACGTGGGCAGCAAGCCTTAAATTCAGACATTCTCTTTTACTCTTATAAAAGGGTTGTTTGTCTTTAGCTAAAAAGGTTTGATATGACTTCATAAAGCATGGAAAAAAAAGGCTACAGTAATCTGACATCTAATGTACTATAAGGAATGGTCCAGCCATTTATCTAATACAAAAGGGAGTGGCATCACCTTTTGTCCATCAGATATACTACAAGCAAATGAGACCTTGACAAGTGTCCCCATGCATTTAATGCGTGGGCAATATAAAACGAGATGAAGCCCTGCCCATAAATCTCACGCTTTCAACAAATCAACTGAGTGATCTTTTGTTTGATTCCGGCATCCTGAGTGTTTTACCAGTTCATTTTAGCTTTCTTAGTGTTATAAGTTAATTACTGTTATTATGTGTTTCATGTGTTAAGATTGTTATAATAGAGTGTTATCTATTCTTTTCCGCAACAATCTTTTGAGTGTAAAGTTTTTAATATTCATATTAAAAAAATTTAAAAAGAGTAAAAAAATTGTGTTTTTGTATTCAACCCCCCCCCCTTCTACAAACTTTTACTTACTAAGCCATCTATAATTAGGGACTAACAAGTGGTATCAGAGCAGTTAGTTTAAACTAATAAACTAGATCTGTGATGGCTACTACTCCTCCAAATATTGATGGTGCTCTGCAAACTCCTTTCAATGGTACATATGATTTAGGCTCTTTAGCCAAACCTTCAAGGTTTAACCCAAGTAACTTTGGGTTATGGAAAAATCGTATGCTACTATTCTTGGAAGGAATCGATAGCCGGTATCCTAACATTCTAAGTGAGGGACCTATTGTTACTAAAATCTGGGCTCGCTTTGGCCCACAAAAAGACGCTGAAGAAAAAGATATAGAGTCAGATGATGAAAGGAGTGATAAAGCTGGAAGATACATTATCAAACCTTCAAATAATGATGAAAAACGCCTAGTTGCTCTAGACACAAAAGTCAAATCTGCTCTTGCTATATCCCTTCCTGATGAAGTGTACCATTCCTTACTAAATTTCTCTACTGCTAAGGAAGTGTGGGATACTCTGAGTGTTTTGTATGAAGGAACAAATGAAGTTAGAAAATCTAACAAGATTTGTCTTGTAAGAAAATAGGAACTCTTTTCCCATGAAAAAGGAGAATCTCTTCCTGCTTATTTCAATCGCTTTAACTGTCTTCTGAATGATCTCAAAGTTCTAGGCAAAGTATATGACAATGAGGAAGTTTTATGCAAGTTTATGGACTACCTTCCAGACTTCTGGGAAACCATATGCACTTGCATTAAACAAACCAAGGATCTTGAGCAAATGCCTTTAACTGCTTTGGATGGGACTCTTATGAACTATGAGCAAACTAAAAATCAAAGAAAAATCCTCATTAAAGACATTAAAACTTCTTCCATTGCTTTAGTAGGTGAGTCTAAATCTTCTTCATGTGTTCCTAGAATCACCTATCCTTCCTCATAATCTGAAAATGAAACTAAGGAAGATTCATCTCATTTATCATAAGCTTACTACAGTGTTGCTGATGATGAGGGTGAAGAATCTGTCATTGACATACTGTCTGATAGTATGGCAATGATTGCAGGAAACCTTAAAAATAAAAGATTCCCTTCCAACCGTTCGAAGTTTCAAAGAAAACCTTTTTCTCAGAAACCTTTTTCCGATAAAGCAAATGAGGAATGCTTTAATTGTGGAAAGAAAGGACACTTTTCCTCTGAGTGTAGGTCTAAAGTTTTCTCAAAACACAAGTCTTCTTCTTCTGGCCATGACTTCTCCAAATCATCTTCTAGAAAGCCTGAAGAGAGAAGTAGCCGATCTCCTAAGGAAAACCATGTATCCTCTCAATCAAAAGAAATCTCAGGGTATAAAAAGTATAAAGCCAAGTATAGGAGAGAAAAGGAAAGGAATCGAAGTAAAGAAAAAACTTTGGTTGCTGAAACGCATTGTTGGAAGATGAACAAACCTCAGAGAGTGAGAGTGAGCATGTAACAAAATGCCTCATGGCCAAGATTGATGAACTTGAAGAAATGGAGAGATCACTCCACATCACTGCTCTTGTCTCTACTGTGGAATCAACTTCGGGAACCAAACCTCAGGTACATCCTTTTACTTTTCTGTATGATGATCAAAAGATTGATGCCTTTGATTCTTTAATTGTTGACTTCTATAACTTAAAAGAACAAAAGAAAAAGGCTGACTTGCATATAAAATCCTTGAATGATCAACTTCTCTCTTGTTTCTCAAAACTCAAAGACTTTGATAAAATGAAAGCTGACTTTGAAAATTTAAGATACTTAAATGATAGTCTTTCTGAAGAGAAAAACAAAATTTCTAATACTCTAGAAAAGGAACAAGAAGTTCTCTCAAAATGGACCAAGTCTTCCAAAAATCTTGAAAACATTCTTCAAGATCAAATTTCTTGTAATAATAAGTCTGGGCTTGGATATGGAAATGATGATTCTCAAATTTCTGATTCTCAACTCCCATCATCTGAATATCAAGGCTTTCCAGCTGGCTTTCATCTCTTCGATGATGATGATGACCTCTTAGACTACTCTTCTGAAGATTCCACTTTTGTTCACTCTATAGATTTGTTGGATATGCTCAAAATAGAATCTAATGTCAAAAAGTTTGGAGTATTTGTGAAAGCTAAAGAACACTCTCCTAAGCCTTCAAAAAACTCAACACTTCCAAGCTCTTCTTCAAAACCCATTCAAAATCTCTTAAATTCTCTAAGTCTTCATGAATCAAGGTATTCTTATGAGTCTCAGACTCCTGAATATCCTGTCCCCGAAAGAACTCCTTCCTTTCAAAAGAAAAATGTTTCAAAAATAAAATTCTCTTCCAAACGAAATATCATATAGTCACCGATTTTGTTCCTCGTTCTGTAAATCTGAAGAAAACTAGAAATCCTAGAAAAGGCATTCTTGGACCAAGACCAGGTATCGGTTGCCACTCCTCTCAGTCGCCGATTGGCTTCTCTTCTCAGTCGCCGATTGGCTCCTCCTCACAGTCTCCGGCCTTTTCTCAAAACCTTGACGGTATGGATTTCAAAAGGGCTTTCACTATCAAGAAATGCTACAACTGTGGCAATACTGTTCATCTTGCGAAAGACTGCCCGAAAGATAATGATCTTCGTAGAAGTAACAAAATGTCTCCTAATCCCAAATGACCCACCTCAAAATGGGTACCAAGAGTCTAACTTTGTTTATGGGTGCATGTACCAAACAAAGATCATATATGGTACATGGACAGCGACTGTTCAAGACACATGACTGGAAACAAATCTCTTCTATCTAACTTCTCAAAAGAGAAAGGACCCATTGTTTCCTTTGGAGGAAATGGAAAAGGTGTTACAAAAGTTTATGGTACCATATCAAATAGAACCATCACTTTCTCAAAAGTGGCTAATGTTGAGGGACTAATGTACAACTTACTGAGCATCAACCAAATATGTGATTCGGGGTATAAAGTTATGTTTCAACTATGTATTTGCTTGGTCTTTGATGTGCAGAATAAAGTTGTACTGGCAGGTACCCGAATGAATGATGTGAACATCATCAACATGAAGGAAAGTGCAATTGGTGAAGCCATGTGTCTTCTCTCTCAAGAATTAGCTAAACAAAGTTGGCTATGGCATAAAAGGTTTTCACATCTAAATTTCAAAACCTTGAATAGACTTTCCATCAAAGATCTAGTTGTTGGTATGCCAAAAATATCTTTTGAAAAAGAAAAACTGTGTGGAGCATGTGAAAAAGGAAAGCTTACCAAAACTTCTTTTAAAACAAAACAATGTTCATCTATCTCTCAACCTCTTCAAATGCTTCACATGGATCTGTGTGGACCAGTAAGCACTCCTAGTCTAGGTGGTAAAAATTATATGCTAGTAATTGTTGATGAATACTCTAGATATTCATGGGTTTTCTTTCTAAAACATAAGAGTGATGATGTTGAAGAAATCGTTCGATTTAATATGAAGATTGAAAATCTGAATGGTCAACTGGTGAAGTCTATCAGAAGTGATAATGGCACTGAATTCAAGAATGTTGTTTTGGAAGAATTCTTTGACATCAAAGGAATTTCTCAGAACTTTTCTGCCGTACGCACTCCTTAGCAAAATGGTGTTGTTGAAAGAAAGAATCGGACGCTGTGTGAAGCTGCAAAATCAATGCTGAGTGAATCCAAGTTGCCAACCGAGGCTGTAGCAGTTAACACTGCATGCTTTACTCAAAATAGGTCGATTATTGTCAAAAGGCATAACAAAACTAAAGTATTTCATGGTCGGAAACCTGCAGTTGATTGTTTCCATGTAATTGGTTGTGCATGTCACATGCTGCATGACAGGGAACAACTTGGAAAATTTGACCCAAAGTCTGATGATGGAATATTCCTGGGTTATTCTCTCTCCTCTAGAGCTTTCAGAATCTATAATCTCAGAAGAAAATGCATTGATGAATCAATGCATGTAAAGTTTGATGATTTTGAAACATCTTAATTATCTTGCAATGAAGAAGAACTCAAATCAATGGATAAACTCATGTGTTGAGGAAATTCCATCTCATACTACTCAACAACCCACTCAACCTCATCTTCCACATCAAGAAGATAACAACTCTTCTCAGCCTCCAAATAATACCATCATATCTCCTGAACCCATTCTTTCTTCTCCATCTCCTGAAATTGACTCTTTAGGAGAACACACTCATCTAAACACTATACCTTCCACAGCTAATCTACCCTCACCATCTCAAATCTCAACATCACCTTCTTCTATACCTCCTCCATTGCCTCTTGCTTTAAAATGGACCATGGATCACCCAATAGATGAAATTATCGGTGATCCACAAGTCGGTGTCCAAACAAGAAGAGGCATCAGCAATCTGTGTTTGTATGTAAACTTTGTATCTATTGTTGAGCCAAAAGAGATAAATGAAGCCCTAACTGATCCTAGTTGGGTAATTACCATGCAAGAAGAACTCTCACAATTTGAGAGAAACAAAGTCTGGAAGTTAGTTCCTCGTCCATCCCATAAAACCATTATTGGAACAAAGTGGGTGTTCAGAAATAAGATGGATGAAGAAGGAACTGTCATACGAAATAAAGCAAGGCTGGTAGCTCAAGGATATCGGCAAGAGGAAGGAATTGACTACGATGAAACTTTTGTTCCTGTTTCCAGATCGGAAGTTATCCGAATTTTTCTTGCCCATGCTTCTTACAAGAACTTTCAGGTATTCCAAATGGATGTCAAAAGTGCCTTTCTGAATGGTGAGCTAGCTGAAGAAGTCTATGTGAAGCAACCACCTGGATTTGAAGATCCAATTCATCCATATCATGTGTATCGGTTAGATAAAGCTCTGTATGGACTGAAGCAAGCTCCTCGTGCCAGGTATGATACTCTCTCTAATTACCTTCTCAAAAATGAGTATGTCCGAGGAAAAGTTGACAATACTCTCTTCTTCAAAAAGTCTAAAGGTAATATCATTCTTGTCCAGATCTATGTTGATGATATTATTTTTGGTGCCACCGATGAATCTCTGTGTGATGAATTTAGCTCTCTAATGAAAAAGAAGTATGAGATGAGCATGATGGGGGAACTTACTTTCTTTTTTGGTTTACAGGTAAAACAATCTCCAGAAGGCATTTTTATTAACCAAAGTAAATATATTAAAGACCTACTGAATAAGTTTCAGCTTGATACTTGTTCTACCATGAAAACTCCTATGACTCCTCTTAAACTTGATTCTGATCCTAATGGTGTGCCTGTCAATATCACAAGTTATAGAGGCATGATAGGATCTCTACTTTATCTTACTGCAAGTAGACCTGATATAATGTTTGTTACTTGTCTGTGTGCTCGATATCAAGCAAATCCTAAGGAATCATATCTAGCTGCTGTGAAAAGGATTTTTCGGTATCTGAAAGGTACCATAAATCTGGGTCTTTGGTATCCCAAAGACTCAGGTTCTGATCTCATTGGGTACTCTGATTCTGATTTTGCAGGTTCAAAAATAGATAGAAAAAGTACAACAGGAAGTTATCAACTTCTTGGTGGAAAGCTTGTGAGTTGGTCAAGTAAAAACCAGCATTCAGTGTCTACCTCTACCGCTGAAGCAGAATATGTGGTTGCTGGAAGTTGTTGTGCTCAAATATTGTGGATGAAAAATCAGCTACAAGATTACAATCAGATTTTAACAAAGATCCCAATACTGTGTGCCAACTCAAGTGCAATAGTCATTGCAAACAATCCAGTGCTTCATTCAAAATCTAAGCATATTGATATCAGATGTCACTTTATAAGAGACCATGTCTCTAAAGGTGACGTGGAACTTCACTTCATTCCAACTGATTATCAATTAGCTGACCTCTTCACAAAGTCCCTTGATGAAGCAAGATTCAACTTCCTAATCGGTGAACTAGGTATGGTAAATATAGCTAAATAATATATATAAAAAATATATACATAATATATATATATATATGGTTCATAGTCGACAAGCATAAACCCTACTCATTGATGTCTCTCTCTCTCTCTCATATATCCCCACTATCCGACGTCTCTTTCTTTCCATACACTACCCGACGTCTCTTTCTTTCCACACACTACCCGACGTCTCTCTCTTCTCTCACACTCACCAACACCCTCACTACCCGACGTCCCCGACGTCACTCTCTTCTCTCACACTCACCAACACCCTCACTACCCGACGTCCCTGACGTCTCCCTCGTCTCTCACACTCACCGACACCACCACTACTCATGTATACACTTTCCGATGTTAGTCCCACTTTCCAACGATTACACTTTATTCACATCATCCGATAATCATAGTTTTCGAAACCCGTTTCAAATTCTTATCGTTTAAAGGATAACTCTCGAGTTACCATTCTTGGTGACTAAGTATTTTTTGTATCTATCCATATGACATCAGCAACGTCATCATGTCAGAAGCATGCGCCGAATTCAACCTGAAAACCCTTCGAATTCTGACCTTTCAATCACTTCCCTAATCATTCTTTTTGAAAATTGAATATTTTTCTCCCCTATAAAACCATAACCGCTTCCCCCCTTTTTTCCCTTCTTTATCTTCTTCATCTCCTATTCTCTCTCTTTCTAGAATTCAAACCTGCAACTTTCTCAAAGTTCTTCAATTGCTTCCAATAACACTCCATCAAAATCACCCAAAGCTTCTCAAGAACAAACCCTCACATTTGGATCTCTCACATTCCCTGCATGCAACCACTATGGTAGCATTGGTGATGAACCTGCTCATCCCGAGTACAACGAAATCTGTAGGTTTCTTCAAAGATGCCCACTTCAGTATGCCATCACCGCCAAGCCAAAAATGAGTAAGTTTCTCTTGGGAAACTTTTGGCTAACTTGCTTCTATGATGATTCCTCCAAGAGTATTTGTGCTTCTGTTCTGAGTGATGATGAACCAGATGTCATCTTTGATGTTGATGATGTTCGTACCATTCTCCATCTTCCAACCTACGATTCATATGAAGTTTTCCCACTTGGAAATGAACATCAACAAGTGGTCACTGCTTTGAACTACTTTGAAGACTAGAGGGGTCCAAAATCCAAAGGTCCGGGTACTTTGGTAAGGAAGAACATGGGTAACATCTGGAACTTCTTCTTTTCTCATCTCATATTATGTTTGAGTAAGAAGACAGGTGGTCCGGATCAATCCCCATCACAGGTCACCGAATTAGCTCATGCTCTAATATTCCAAAGAAGAATTGACTTCGCGGCTTACTTCTTCAAGGAGATGATCTCATCTTTCTCTCCTATTCGGCGACCTCAGGTACCGTTCCAATGTCTTTTCTCTCTCATTATCAATGCTAAGCTTGACGATAAGCTTGCAAGGAGGGATGATATTGAATATGATTTCCCCCTTCACCAAATCGGCAAGCAGCTCATGTTAAAAGGACCTCTACCTTCCGACAACTCTCTGACTCCCAACTAAGAGTAACTGATGTGCCCAAATCTCGCAAGAGATCCAAAGCGTCGGGCACATCTACCTCCGTACCTTCCGATGCCACGTAGCCAAAAGAGCCTTTGGCTTCTTCCCAAGTAAAGAAAAAGTCCCAAAAGCGGAGAAACTCCAAAAGCCCCCCTAGGACTTCCTCAAAGATATCTAAGGGAACCAAAAGGGTCACAACACAACTACCACCCACCGATTCCCAAAAATCGGTGGGTGTTGAAGAAATCCCTACTCGACCCAGGGAACAAACTTTAACCCATCCTACCTCCTCCATGCCCTCACAAAAGGATATGGTTGTACATAGGGATACGCAAACTATGCCTTCACCAACTTACTCCTTAGTTGATGAAGATGACTTGGAGTCTCCATCCAAGGTGCATCTACACCACCCCTTGAGTTCTCCAAATGTAGATGCATCACTACCAGGTGCATCCGAAGGAGAAACCCATTTTATCGATTTTCTTTACTCCGATACTACACTTTGAATACATACGTCTCCCGTGCACATTCACAAGGAAGTTGAGGAGATCATTATTGAGGACTCCCCTCATAGAAACTCTCCTCATCATGTCTCCCCCACAAAATTAACTCTTCGGAGCATCAGAGGTCTCCCCTCCACATCTCGGACTCACCAAAATCCCCCCCAACCAAAAAGACAGGTCTGGTAGATTACTCGTCTTCTTCCTCTCCAAGTGAAGATAATAATCAACCACCTCCAAAGCCAAAGATTTAAAGTCCTACACTTCATCGAGTTGAACTATTAGAAAAACATGCAAATCGGGAGATGGAAAGAATGAATACCGTGGTCAGTGCAACGGAACGTCTTTCTACACTTCTCAAAACAAGTGTGGAAGAGCTTTCGGTCACTCATCCCACTCTTATGACCTATCTGGATCTTATTCACTTGGATATGCTTGGCCTTCAAAGAGGATTAAAAGCAAGTCATGAAGCAGTGGCATCAACCATGCTTGATCTGCAAACAGACTCTATGAAGCAAGCTTCCGACATTGCTTCTATTCTCAAAAATCAAGAAGCAATTTTGAAATCACTTGCTTCTCTTCATACTAAGGTTGAAAAGGTACTGACTTCCCTACCAACTTTCGAAATTGATGCAGGTGATGCCTTTTTCAAGGATGAGGATCCTTTTATGGTTCAACGAATTGAACGCAAATTGGGCAGTTTGGCTTCCGATGTTGAAGGGATCAAGTCTTTTCTCTCTTCAGTTGGTTTCAAGGGCTCAACCACTGAGAGGGAGAAATCCAAGAAAGAAACAACAGTCACCGAAAGACCACCACATGTGGTCACCGACGCTATGGTCACCGAGACAGTCACCGAACTACCACCTGTCACCGAAAGACCACCACCTGTGGTCACCGAATCGGTGAGTATGGTGGTCTCCGAGGTAGAAGTTTCCGATCAACGTCCATTTCAACAACCACCGATTGTTACTTCAATTATTTCCAATGAACCTCTAGTACCGGTTAACACTAGGTCATCTAGAGATGAGGCTACTAAAGAAACTGGAGCATCAACCCAGGGGGAGGGAGTCAGTGCCCGAACCCTTGAAGAATCTGAAGAGGAAAAGAGAAGAAAAGCCAAAGTTGAAGGAAAGAAACCTGTAACTTATGCACAACAGTTAGCTGAACTTCAAGAGAAAAAGAAGAAAAGAAATAGAGATCCCGAAGCTGACTCTCTTAGGTTGCAACCAGCTTCCACACTTACCGAAGATCCCCTTGGGATCATACTCTCCGAAGATGAAAGGGAAAATGCAATCAGGGCTCAACTTGAGTATGATCAGACAAATGTACTCAAGATTGCTCAAGATGAAGCCACTCGAGCCAAAGTCGTCGATCCTCTTCAAGCTCAAAAAGATGAGCTTGAAAATTTGAAGAAACAGTCAGAAGCAATGAAGGCTGTAACAAAAGCAAAGAAGGCCAAAGAAATAGAGTGGTTCAAAAGAAGAATCAAAAATCGGAAAGATGACTCGAAGATTATTGGTGCTTTTTTTCATCCTCCAACCACATTTATGAGATTGACTGGTTGGAAGTTCTTGGGATCGCTGAATGGATGGAGATCGATAACCACATTTCTAAGAGTAAGAGCAAACACAAGAAATTTGTGCTTACCACTCTCCGAAAATTCTTCATCAAAATGATCAAAATTCAGAAGGAGCGTAACATAGCCGTTACAGCCATAGAAGGACAACAGATGTATCTCATTCAGCAAGGCCTTACAGGAGAAGTTATTACAGCTCCAAAGAACAAGAAGAAGGGTCATTTGGCTACACTTCATGAGAAAGGGATCAAAATAGATGCTTCAGGTGTAAACTTCTCCATTCCGACTCCGGTTGCTTACCCGGATCAAACTATGCTTTCCAAACCAGAACTTGGAGTGTTCTTTGAAGATATCTTCGGAAACATAGGATTCTTCAAAGCCTCCCATATTCCAAGAGCTCATACTTCCTTTCTTACTGCCATTCTGGGTGTGCCTCTTGTAGAAGACAAAGGAATGTGCTGACTCATCTTGGATGAACTAAAAAGAAGAGAACCTACCGATCCCTAGTCACTTATTCTTAGTATGAACTTTCTTAATCATGTACTCTGTGTGATGTACTTATCCTGTGTGATGATTAATAAAAGTTCAGATTATCTTCATTCCATACTTATTCATATTTTAAATTTTTACACATACTTTTACTTATACTTATATTGTACATACTCAGTTAAAAAAAATCTGAGTGAAAAGAACCCAAAAGAAAAACAGAGAAAGGGTCAAAAGCATTTATTTCTAACATACATGTATCATCATCAAATAGAGGGAGATTGTTGGGTCACCGATGATTTGGTGATGAACCTTCTCTCTTTATATTGTTGATCTTTTATATGTTCTTTTGAAGGTCTGGAAAATACTCCAAGGATTGGAAAATCGAAGACTATCCGATCAGAGGTAGTACATCAAAATGTGGAATTTTTGATGTACCAACCAACATTAAAATTCATACCACTTGACGAAATCAAAGAAGTTGTAGTCTCCGAAATATTGAGGTACAGTTGCCGATCCAAGCTTGAAGCTACAGATCCCAAAGCTTTATACAGTTTCCGATTCAAAGCTTTGTATAGTTGCTGATCCAAAGTAACTTGCCGATCCCAAGATAAAGTTCACTAGTTGATGTGTTCTCTACACTCTGCAATGTGTACCTTAACATATTTCGAAGACAAGTTATTGTGTCATGATAAATGCAAAAACGTGTGCAGCAAGAACGTGGGCAGCAAGCCTTAAATTGAGACGTTCTCTTTTATTTTTATAAAAGGGTTGTTTGTCTTTAGCTAAAAAGGTTTAATATGACTTCAGAAAGCATGGAAAAAAAGGCTACAGTAATCTGACTTCTAATGTACTACAAGCAATGGTCCAGCCATTTATCTAATACAAAAGAGAGTGGCATCACCTTTTGTCCATCAGATATACTACAAGCAAATGAGACCTTGACAAGTGTCCCCATGCATTTTATGCACGGGCACTATAAAAGGAGATGAAGCCCTGCCTATAAATCTCACGGTTTCAACAAATCCTCTAAGTGATCTTTTGTTTAATTTCGGCATCCTGAGTGTTTTAACAGTTCATTTTAGTTTTCTTAGTGTTATAAGTTAATTACTGTTATTATGTGTTTCATGTGTTAAGATTGTTAGAATAGAGTATTATCTATTCTTTTCCGCAACAATCTTCTGAGTGTAAAATTTTAATATTTATATTAAAAATTTAAAAAGAGTAACAAAAATTGTGTGTTTGTATTCAACCCCCCCCCCCCCCTCTTCTACAAACTTTTACTTTGTAAGCCATCTCTAATTAGAGACCAACAAGAAGGTATCTACCTTAGAAACATCTGTTTCAAAATTGTCATCTCTGGTCAGCTCTCTGTCTGCTGATTATGAAGAAAAGAAGAAAGCCTAAGAGGCCAGAGCATGCAAAAAGGCAGAGTTGAAGCGAAAGAAGTCTGAGGATCAGGATCCTGATTCTCAGAAGGGGGAGAATACATCCAAAACGGCAAAAGTTGATGGTACTGAAACGGCTAAACCTCAGGATAAAGGTAAAGCTTCTGCCTTCACACCCTCTGAACCACCACCATCCAAACAAACCCCTCTTACACCAACTCTACTAGCCGTAAACTTTGGCCCACTTCCCGAAGATCCAGATATGGCTAAGTTCATTCTTGAGCTTTTGGGAAACAGAAGAAAGCCACAACCTCAACCTTCACAATCGCAGCCATCAAAATCCCCCCAACCTCAGAAAGATCAATCAATCCCCTCTTGTGCCAGAACCAGAGAATTCTCAGTCACTTAAAATACAAATCCAAAACTGTTGGCTCACCGATGATTTGGCGATGAACCTTCTCTCTTTATGAGATTGATCTTTTATAGTTTATTTTGAAGATCTGAAATATACTTCAAGTATTGGAAAATCGAAGACTATCGAATCAAGGGTTTTACATCAAAATGTGGAATTTTTGATGTACCAACTAACACTAAAATTCTGACCACTTGCTGGAATCAAGTGTGATCACCGACTTTGTATGTGTATGTCACCGACCTTGCAAGTGAGGTCACCGACCTTGCAAGTGAGGTCACCGACCTTGCAAGAGAGGTCACCGATCTTGCAAGTGAGGTCACCGACCTTGCAAGTGAGGTCACCGACCTTGCAAGTGTGGTCTTCGACATTGCAAAGTGTGGTCACCGATTATGCAGTTGCCGATCCTAGAAGCTAACATGATGTTGCCAATTTGACGTTCTTGTACACCTGCCGATTCAAGTGTTAATACAGTTGCAAATTCAAGCATTAGTACAAGTTGTCGATCAAAGCTTAGGAAGCACTAACCAATGTGATACATCCTTGTATGTATCACTTAGCATTTTCGAAGATAAGTTCTTATGACACAATAAATGCAAGATACATGTTTAGCAAGAACTTGGGTAGCAAACCTTAAATTCGGACACTCTCTTTTATTCTCATAAAAGGGATGTCTGTCTTTAGCTAAAAGGTTTGATGGGACTTCACAGAGCATGAAGAAAAAGAGATAAAGTTATCTGACATTGCGTGCTACAAAGAATGGTTTATCCATTAACCTAGTACAAAGGGAGTGGCATCTTCCTTTGTCCATCAGATATACTTCCAACTAATACATCCTTGACAGTTTTCCTCATGCACCCCATGCATGGGCACTATAAAAGGAGATGAAGTCATACCCATAAATCTCACGCTTTCAACAAAACATTTGTGTGATCTTTTGTTTGATTCCGGCATCCTGTGTTTTAACAGTTTCATTTTAGCTTTCTTAGTGTATAAGTTAATTACTGTTATCATGTGTTTCATGTGTTAAGTTTGTTAGAATAGTGTGTCTATTCTTTTCCGCAACAAGCTTCTGTGTGTAAATTTTGAATATTTATATTAAAAAATTTAAAAGAGTAAAAATTGTGTATTTGTATTAACCCCACCCCCCCCCCTCTACAAATCCTTTACTTGTTTGTCATTACCCTAACCAGGACCAACAAGTGGTATCAGAGCAGATTGGTTTAATCTAATAAACCAGATCTGTAATGGCCGTTTCTTCTTCTTCCTCAAATCCTTGAGCTATTCTGCAAATTCTCTTTGTTGGTTCATACGACTCAGGCTCCATAGCCAAGCCATCAAAGTTTAATAAAAATAACTTTGTTTTGTGAAAAAGTCGTATGATATTGTTCTTGGAAGGGGTTGACAGCAGGTATCCTATCTTTCTGAGTGAAGAACTTATTTATTTTAAAAATAATTTGGGCACGTTATGGGTCCAACAAAATCGCTGTTGGTAAAACTCTTGAATCTTCAGATGAAGAGAAATCTGAAGCTAATAACAAATGTTTGATTAAAAGTCCTAAACCATATACTCAAGATAATAAAACGTGTTGTATATTTGGACACCAAAGTCAAATATGTTTTAGATGTTTCTCTTCCTGATGAAGTGTTCCATTCATTGGTAAATCTCTCTACTACCAAAGAAATGTCGAATACTCTATGTGTTTTGTATTTCTGTTTTATTAAGTGCTTTGTATAAAAGAATTTTTTTTAAGTAAAGAAGAGCCAGGAAATTTCTTTAAAGAGAAACTATGAACTTTTCACTCATGAAAATGGAGGATCTCTTTCTATTCGGAAAGGTATATGACAATGAGGAGGTTTTGTGCAAATTTATGGACTGTCTTCCAGACTTTTGGGAGAATATATGTACCTGCATTAAAACCACCAAGGACCTTGCTTATATGCTTTTACCTACTCTATTCGGCCTCTTACAAAATTGAGTAGACAAAAATCCAACATAGAATTTGTCTTTAAGGATTTTAAAAGGTCATCTGTAGTTTTGATAAGTGTCTCAAAGAAATCTTCATGAGTTCCTAAAATTTCTTATCTATCTCCTTAGTCTGATAACATTGAGACTAAAGAAAATTTCACCCACTTATCGGAGGCTCATCTTAGTGATGCCAATGATGAAGGTGGGTAGTCAAGTCATAGACATACACTCCGATAGTATGGCTATGATGGCTGGAAATTTCAAGAACAAAAGTTTTTCTTCAAATCTTCATAGACTTAAGAAAATCTTCTTCCTTTCAAAGCTCTCCTTCTAAAAACTGTTTCAAAACTCTTCTTATTCTAAAAACTAAGTGTTTTAAAAATCTTCTTCTAAAAACTAAGTGTTTCAAAAATCTTCTTCTTCTAAAAACTCTAAGTGTTTCAAAAATCTCCTTCTTCTAAAAACTAAGTGTTTCAAAAATCTTTTGAAAAACCAAGTGTTTAAAAATCTTCTTCTTTTGTCAAAATAAATTATGGGTGTTTCAACTAAAAAGGGACATCTTGCTTCTAAGTGCAAATTTTGAGTTTCTCCAAAAGTTTAAGTCTCTTACCTCTTCAGGCCATGAATCCTATAAATTGGCAATTCAAAAGACAGCCGATAGGATGAGCCAATCTCTTGGAAAAATCACAACTCTTCTCAAACTAGTGACCTTGTCCTTTATGTAAAATATAAGGCCAAGTACTAAAAAGGAGAGAAATGAAATAAATTTTCTTTTGGCTACTGAGTGATTAATTCTTCTATCTTCTCTTGTTGGAGTAAATCCTTTACAAAAATGGGTTAAAAATTTTGTTTTTCTCTATTAAGGATTTTGATACCAAAAAGACACTATGTGATTTATTTTTGAAGTTTCACTTTTGAAAATGATGGATTGCCCGAAAATGACTAAGTCTCTTGAAAATAACTAAGTCTTTTAGTCTCTTGAAAATGACTAAGGCGGCGTTTGTTTTTTAAGAGGTGTTGATGTCTGAAGTCTGATTTCAGTTCTGAAATGGTTATGAAACATCTAAACGAATCAGACATAAGTGGTGATTAAGAGCTTAAAATAAAAAAACAAACAAGGCTTAAGTCTTCTATTCTCTTAAAAATAACTAAGTCTTCTATTCTTTTGAAAATGACTAAGTCTTTTATTCTCTTGAAAATGACTAAGTCTTTGTGTTTCTTGAAAATGACCAAGTCTTTTAGTCTCTTGAAATGACTAAGTTTTTTTTAGTCTCTTGAAAATGACTAAGTTTTTGTTGTCTCTTGAAAATGACTAAGTCTTTTAGTCTCTTGAGAATGACTAGGTCTTTTTATCTTAAAAATGACTAAGTTCTTTGGTCTCTTAATTTTGACTAAGTCTTTTAGTCTTTTGAATGTACATATCTTATGAAATTGGCCAAGTCTTTTTGTCTTTAGAAATTGCTTAAGTCTTTTGAAGTTGGCTAAGTCTTTCTCTCTATCTCTCTTACTTTTAAGAACCTATTTGGTCTAGCCGAATATTTAATAAATCTTTTGGTTGAATTGTTAAAAGAATTTAAAAAAAATCTTCCTAGTGTTCTACAATCGGTGAGTCATGTATATAAAAGTCAGGTATACTCCTTGTACCCAATCGGTGAGTCATGTATATAGTCGGCAAGTCAGTAACACTTACTCCCCGATACCATAAACCATACACTCCCCGACGTCCATCTGACTCCCCGATGTCTCACTCCCCGATGTCTCACTCCTCGACATCTCACTCCTTGACATCTCTATCTCCCTTTCTTTATTTTATCTCTTTCATTATTGGGCCACCTCACCTTATCTTCATTATTCTATCTTTCTTCTTCAATTTATTGATCTTTCTTATCAACTCCTCTTAACCAATATATTTCATCTTACTTCCTCTCTTTCTCAATATCTTTTTTACCTGTAAAAATACCCTCCGAATTTTACCTGTAAAAATACCCTTCGAATTTTACCTGTGAAATCTCTCTCCGAAATTTTAGCTGCTAAAATTCTCTTCGATTTTTACTTGTAAAATTTCTCTCCGAATTTTACCTGTAAAAATACCCTCCGATTTTTACCTGTAAAAAATTCTCTCCAATTTTTATTTGTAAAACTTCTTTCCGTATTTTACTTGTAAATATTCTCTCCGATCGCTGTCTCTCCCAAGTCAGATACCTTGAACTCTCCGAACTCAATATTCTCTTATATTGATTCTCTGTATTGATTTGTGAAGGCAAAAAAATTAATATCCTTTGAGACATCCAAAGCTCGTGGTTGTTAAACCCATTTATATCATGCTTAAATTTCTAAGTCTTGAAAAAACCAACTCTTTTTGTCCCAAGATTTCAAAATTTCTCAAAAGTAACTTCCAAAGTTCTTTCAGTAAGTTTCTTCTGCTGAAAAAGGAAAAGCTTCCTACTTTTCTTAATCTTTGTTCTAAAAGAAAAAACTTCTTTTTTAAAACAACCAATCTCAAAATCAGACCACTGATTTTATTCTTAGAGCTGTCAATATAAGGAAAAATCAAGGTCAAGACTTCTTTCATCTCTTCTATGCCTTATTCTGTAAAAGGCATCCTTCAAAGTGGCATCTCTTTCTCTCTCACCGATGCCATATAAGGAAAATAAAAGTTCTCCCAAGAAAAGTCTTTGTCTATAGAAAATTCTATAATTTTGGTGATACTTTTCATCTTGCAAAACACTGCCTGAAAGTTCATGTTGTTCGAAAGAACAAAAAGGAAATATTTTCTAACCCCAAAGGACCCACCTCAAAATAGGTACCAAGAAACTATTTTTTTTATGATTGCAGGATCCAAATAGAGATCATATCTAGTATATGAACAATGGCTTCTCAAGATATATGATAAGGAACAAATATCTTCTCTTGAAGTATTTAAAGAAAAAGGGCCAGGTGTGAATTTATGTGGGCAAGGCATAGGAATCACAAGAGGTTATGGAACTCTCTCCGATGAAACCATAACCTTCAACGAATTTGTCCATATTGAAGGACTGATGTATATTCTTCTGAGCATCAGTCAACTATGTGAAAATAAGTCCATCATTATCAAGAGACACAACAAAATAGCTTATGAAGTGTTTCATGGTCAAAAACCAAACTTTGGTTTTTCTTCATATTTTGGTTGTGTGTTATGTCTTAAATGACAAAGAAAATTTTGGGAAAGTTGATCCAAGGCTGATGAAGGAATCTTCATGAAATTTTCTTGGGATGTTCCTTATGTATTTGATAAGTCTATACTTGTCAAATTTGATGATCTCCAATCTTCTTCATGTATCGGATACATGCCTCACACCACTCCATGTCCACCTCATCATTTGAACCTCAACCATCTTCTAAGAATGGTGTGTTCCTCCTACCAACTTTTCCCACTCACCGACACTAACCTCTCAACCCTAAACTCACTGACACCCATCTTTCTCTCATATATCTCTTTCTCTCTCCCCACTTTCCGAGATTCTCACCCTAAACCTTAGACTCACCGACACCACCATTACCCGACTCAAGAGTTTCCGACATCACTCACAAACCCTTCTTCTCTTGAAATTATTTCTTTAGAGGAAGAACCTCAACTTTTAAATACCATCCTCTATATCAGCCGACATATCTTCATCTCAAACACAAATCTTACCTTTCCTCTTCAAAATGCCCCAGCCTTAATATTGACAAAAGATCACCCAATTGCTCAAATAATTGGTGATCAACAAGTTGATGTTCAAACTCGAAGAAGGAATTGGAAATCTCAATCTCTATGTGAATTCTCTCCATCATTGAACATAAACAACTTGGTGAAATCTAGCCGATCGAAGTTGGATATTAGCCATTCTAGAAGAGCCCTCTCATTTTGAGAGATAGTCTAGCAATTGGTTTCTTGTCCTTCTCACAAAACCAAATGGATTTCCAGAGACAAGATGGATGAAGAAGAACATCTCTTTGCACTTCTCAAAGATAATTTTTGAAGAACTCTGTCACTCATCCATCTATAGTCTCCTCCACTATTTCTGCTCTTCAACAGGAGTCGGCTAAGCAAGCTTTCAATATTGTTTCTCTTGTCAAGGATCAAAAAGCCATTTTGGATTCTCTTACTTGTCTTCATAGGAAGCTTCACAAGGTACCAACTTCTCCTCCTTCTATTGAAATTGATGCAGGTGATGCCTTCTTCAAAGATGAAGATCGTTTTATGGTTCAAAGGATTGAACATAAGTTGAGTAGTTTGGGCTCTGATGTTGAAGGGGCCAAATCTTTTCTCTCTTCAGTTGGTCTCAAGGGCTCAATCACTGAGGGGGAGAAAACCACAAAAGCAGCAACAGTCACCGAAGTACCTCCTGTCACCGAACCACCTCTTGTCACCGAGCAACCACCTATGGTCACCGAATCGGTTAGTATGGTGGTCTTCGAGGCCTTGGTTTTAGATCAACCACCACCAATTGTTGCTTCAGTTGTTGCCAATGAACCTCTAGTACTGGGTAACACTGGGTCATCTAGAGATGAGGCTAATAAAGAAGCTGGAGTATTAACTCAGAGGAGGGAGTCAATGCCCAAACCCTTGAAGAATCTGAAGAAGAAAAAATGAAAAAGGCTAAAGCTGAAAGGGAAGAAGCAATAAAAGCTCAACTTGAGTTTGACCAAATAAATGTGCTCAAAATAGCTCAAGAAGAGGCTACTAAATTCACAGGCGCCGATACTCAGGGGGAGAAGTCTAGTGTCCGACTGGATGAAGATGTCAATATTGATGTTAGCTCTGAGGTGGAGAAACAAAAGGACAAAGGCAAGAAGAATTCTATGTGAAACAACCTCGGGGTTAGAAGATCCCACTCATCCTGAGTCATTCTGACTATGTCTATCGGCTAGACAAAGCTTTGTATGGACTGGCAGGCTCCTCGCGTCTGGTATGACACTCTCTCCAATTTTCCTCTTGACAATGAACTTGTTCGAAGTAAAATTGACAACATTCTCTTCCTCCAAAAATCTAAAGGTAATATCACTCTTGTCTCCTGCTCAAATTTATGTTGATATTATTTTTAGAGCCACCGATGAAACTATGTGTGATGAGTTTGCTTTTCTCATAAAGAGTAGTGTGAAATGAGCATGATGGGTAAGCTCATTTTCTTTCTCATTCTTGGTCTACAAGTTAAACATCTTTCTGAACTTTTTAATAAAAAAAGGGGTTAACTTTGACACTTGTATACCATTGAAGACTCCAATGGTTTCTCCTCTTAAACTTCATTATGACCCTGATAGTGTATCGGTCAATGTTACTACCTATTGGAAAATGATTGATTTTCTTTATTTATCTTAATGCAAGTAGACTAGACATCATGTTTGCTACTTGTCTCCGTGCTCGTTATCAACCAATCCCAAGGAATCTCACTTGGCTACGGTGAAACGAATTTTTAGGTATGCAAAAGGTACCTTGAATCTGGGTCTTTGATATCCCAAAGACTCAGGTTTCGATCTCATCGGGTATTTGGATTCTGATTTTGCAGGTTCCAAGATAGATCCAAAGAGCACCATTGCAAGTTGTCAACTTATACGTGGAAAACTTGTGATATCTCAATTGAAATTGTTGTTGCAAATAATTTTGTTCTCCACTCATGATTTGGGTAAAGGTGATGTTGAATTTCATTCATACCTACTGACTTCCAACTTACCCATCTCTGCACAAAAGTTATTGGATGAAGTCCATCAACTTTCTCATCGGAAAACTAGGTATGTCATCCCTTCAATCTCTAAATTAAAAAAAATTCATTATATATTTGTATATATAATAATAATAAATTCCGATAGTGATTTCTCCGATCTCCACTCTTCGAATAAAAGTATATTTTTTCAAAATATATATAATGATATATATTAAAAAAATTATAAATTAAAAATAATAAAAAAATCGCTGACATCAGCCATCGACGATGCTGACGCCAGCCACCGACGATGCTGACGTCAGCCACCGACCTTTTAAAAAAAAAATTCGGTGAGTACTGTAGCAGTTTAAAAAAAATATTTCGAATTTTCTACTCCAAAATTTTCTCCTACTCTCCGAAATTTTTTCAAGAATTTCAAAAAATTTACCAAGCCCAAAGTTCATGCCCCGAATTCTTGACATTTCCCTTCTTGAAATTTCAGCTACTCTCTTTCTCTATCTCCGACTTTTGACAGTTAAATTTCTTCTAATTTATTGAAATTATTCTATCTTTGTATATTCCTCAGATATACTATTCCCTATATATCTTTGTCAAAATATCTCTCCGAATTTTCTTGCTGTTAAAATTCTCTGATTTTTGCCATGATAAAACTCCCTCCAATAGTTTTGTCAAACTACTCTCCGAATTTTGTCTGTCAAAATACCCACCTATCTTTGACTGTCAAAACAACCCCCGATTGTTGACTGTCAAAAATCGTATGATATTTTACTGTCAAAATGTCCAACTTTTGACTGTCAAAATTCTTTAATCCTTTCTCTTTCAAAAATCTCTCTCAAAAGTCTCTGATGGATATAAAAACTCTCTGATGTTTCTCTCTCTAATTTCGGATACTTAATATCCCTCCAATTTTATTCTCTGGTTTCATGAGCATAAAATTTCACCCATTTTCTACCATGGAATGTGTTAAGAATAAAAAGACATCTTTATTCTCTCTTCACGATATGGACCTGGTTAAGAAGAAAAATGAATGTAAGGTTTATAAATCTTCTACCATTTTCACCTCTGCACCTGCTTCTACGGCTACGATATCGAAAAAGCCTTTGATATCTACCCAAGCCAATATCCTTTCCAAGAAGCGGAGGAGCTCCAAAAGCCCCCCTAAGGTATCCTCAAAGAAACCTAAGGGAACCTCAAAGGTCAAATACTCATAAACCACTCATCGATTCTAAAAAATCGTTGGGTGTTGAAATTCTCCCTACTGGACCCAGGGAATCTTTTAAAACCTCACCTCGCTCCTTCATGCCCTCTTAAAAGGAATGATTGTATTTTCGGGGACCCTCACTAAACCCTCCTCAACATTCTCTTTGGTAGATAAGGATGACTTGGAACCTTCCCATTCCAAGGAATATTTTTGTCACATCACAACCTTGAACGCAAGATCTATGATCTTGATGACCTTGCACATTTCTGTGAAGATTCGGCGAAACTGGTCGAATTGGAGGACTCCCACCTTTTTCTTGTTCACCAACATCTCCTTCTGGCATAAATGTTTCCACCTAGTGAACTCTCCTATATATGGGTTTAAGAAATAAAAATAAAAATAATTTTTTTTATTTTTATTTTTGATAGCTTATTTATCCCTCTGGTGGACTCCCCAAATTTCTTCCACCTTCTCACCTCATTTACTCATCTTCTCCCCTCAGCCGCTGAGGGGGAGAAAATTCAAAGTTCCTGATAAGGCTAAATCAACAACAGCTGAGAGGAGAAAAGAAATCTTCTCAAGAAATCAACTAAGGCTAAAGTATTGTAAGCTGAGGAGGAGGAGAAGAAATCCTCCTCATGCAGCTGAGATGAGAAAAGAAATCTTCTCAATAAATCAACTAAGGCTAAAGTATTATAAGCTGAGGAGGAGAATGAGAAATCAACAGAGAAGAAGAAATTTTCTCAAAAAGAGATTTCAGTTGAAAGGGAAGAAATCTTCTAAATGATAAGATATCAACTGAGGGGGAGCATCTAAGTGATTCTAAGAATAATGAGTCGAAAGCAACTGTTGAGGGGGAGAAAATCAAAGACAAACAAGAAGTTAACCCCGATGCAGACTGGATTCTTCTCTCTCTCCCAAATTCATGATATCTCAAATTTTTGATCTATCAAATCCAACCTTGCTAGTTCAATCAGCAACAACCATCATCACTGCTCCGGAATATGGTATGTTCTCTAAAGATGATCTTAGGAAGAAATGTTTTCTTCCAGGGCTACCAATATTCCCTTGCCGATAGTAGCTTCCTTCAATAAATTCTAAGTGTGGTCCTCTACAGCAAAGATGAAGGAATTCTCTACAATTTAATTTCCAATGAACACAAGAGTAGAGATGTTGATGCTGCAACAATTCCCTTCAAGTACCCGGATGCTTGGTATATATGTAAATTTGTTTATTAATTTTCTACATATGTTGCACATATTTTTTTCATATTGTATATACTCAGTTAAAAAAACAATATATATATATATATATATATATATATGTGAGTGAAAAGAACCCAAAAGAAAATTAGAAAGAGTCAAAAAGTATTTCTTTCTAACAAACAAGTATCATCATCAAATAGGGGGAGATTGTTGGGTCACCGATGATTTGGTGATGAACCTTCTCTCTTTATAAGGTTGATCTTTTATAGGTTCTTTTTAAGGTCTGAAATATACTTCAAGTATTGGAAAATCGAAGACTATCCAATCAAGGGATGTACATCAAAATGTGGAATTTTTGATGTACTAACACACACTAAAATTCAGACCACTTGCTGGAATCAAGTGTGGTCACCGACTTTGTATGTATATGCCACCGACCTTGCAAGTGAGGTCACCGACCTTGCAAGTGAGGTCACCGACCTTGCAAGAGAGGTCACTGATCTTGCAAGTGAGGTCACCGACCTTGCAAGTGTGGTCTCCGACATTGCAAAGTGTGGTCACCGATTATGCAGTTGCCGATCCTAGAAGCTAACATGATGTTGCCAATTTGACGCTCTTGTACACCTGCCGATTCATGGGTAGCAAACCTTAAATTCGGACACTCTCTTTTATTCTCATTAAAGGGATGTTTGTCTTTAGCTAAAAGGTTTCATGGGACTTCACAAAGCATGAAGAAAAAATAAATAAAGTTATCTGACATTGCGTGCTACAAAGAATGGTTCATCCATTAACCTAGTACAAAGGGAGTGGCAACTTCCTTTGTCCATCAGATATATTTTCAGCTAATACATCCTTGACAGTTGTCCTCATGCACCCCATGCATGGGCACTGTAAAAGGAGATGAAGTCCTACCATAAATCTCACGCTTTCAACAAAACATCTATGTGATCTTTTGTTTGATTCCGGCATCCTGTGTGTTTTAACAGTTTCATTTTAGCTTTCTTAGTGTATAAGCTAATTACTGTTATCATGTGTTTCATTTGTTAAGTTTGTTAGAATAGTGTGTCTGTTCTTTTCCGCAACAAACTTCTGTGTGTAAATTTTTAATATTTATATTAAAAAATTTAAAAGAGTAAAAATTGTGTATTTGTATTCAACCCCCCCTCCCTTCTACAAATCCTTTACTTGTTTGCCATTACCCTAACCAGGACCAACAAAAAGTCTCTGACTCTGTCTCTGAACAACCCAATGTTCAAGAAGCTGAATAAGATAAAGCTAAAGCTGAAGAAGATAAAGCTAAGGCTGAAGCTGATAAAGCTAAGACTGAAATTGAAAAGGTCAAGAGAGAAGAATCAAGCAAAAGAAAGGTTGAGATCCAAGAAAAGAAAGATAAGTTGTGGAGATTTGAACTTCCGACTTTGGAAATTAAGCACAGGCACATGTACGCAATCACAGATCAGAAAGTCTTCTTAATGCTTCCTAACTTTGCCAATGACTATCATGTAAGCGATGAAGTCAAAAACAAATTCATGAGTCATAGGCAAGTAAGGAAAGAGACTTACTCAAAGGTACCAATCAAGAATATCTCTGGGATCAAGCATGTCAAATTCGAAAACACAGAGATTATATACACAATCTATGAAGTGATCAGAGAAGACAACAACAAGTACTAATTTTGTGATAACGGTCTGTTATCTATCAAGCCTTCTGATCTCATACCTCTGGAAAGGTATATGAAAAATAAAATGAATCAAAGGAATGATGATCAGAACAAAGTTGCCTTCTTCCGAATCATTGACTGCATGAAAGCCTTCATCAGGTATAGAAGACGGGTAGACTTTCAAATGTGCCTGGATCACAAAGTAGCAAACTTGAGCATTTCTGCTCCCAACGAAGACAGAGAGGGCCTCAATCATCTGCCTCCTGGAGAAGTGTTGACAAAACCTGAAGATAGCATTATGTTTAAAAGACGATTCAGAAAAAGTTTCTTCAGAATCTCAGAGGCACATAAATATTCTACAAGAATTGTGCAAATTGTCAAGAGTTATGCATCTCTCCATACTGATGATAGAAGAAAAGATAGAAGAGATAGAGACATAGTTAAAAGGATGGATAAGCAACTCGACACAATCTTAAAGGTCAGAGAAATTATTGATCTGTTTCACAATATTGTCACTTCTCATTCTAATGTTCCCTTCTAATCCAATATACGAAGCCCTTTATCAAAAATTCAAAGACTTACACGAAGCCCTTTATCAAAAATTCAAGCACTTATACGAAGCCATTTATCAAGAATTCAAACACTTACACGAAGCCCTTTATCAAGAATTATAGGTTATATGATAGGTGAGGTGAAGATAAATATGTAACCCTGAGAGTATCGTAAGGATTACTCTTAGGTATTCCACGTTCGACGGTAGTGTCTTGTGGATCACTAGCCTGTGTCTTAGAATGTTTGTGAGAAACATTCTGAGGTTCTGTTATACTGGCTTTCTAAAGTTCAGATTGTCGAAACAAAACTGAAGTTTGGACAACGTGCATCTCAACTTCATCATAGATAGGGACAACTATCTCTGAATCATTAGCTGATGTGAGGACCAAAGAAGATACGGTAGAAGAAGAGGAGAAGGTTGTGAAAGTGTTACCTGATTCAGCTTCAGCGTAGCTGGGTCTAATGGTCTCAGTAACCGGAGTCTCTAAGGATGGCAGTGCTGATGAAGCAGCAACGGATGTGAAATCATTGTCGTGGCAGGGGCTGAGTGAGGCGGTGGTGTTACGCCTTTATCAGAGAGGGAGGTCTTTTGAGAGACCCTGTCTTTTGCTTCTTTTGTGTGGGCTTGTGAGTGACGGTCTTTTTGTGACCGTCAGTCGGCTGTTTGCATTTTGTTTTGTTGGTGTCAAGGTTACTCACTGATGGGTTTTTCAGTGGGATGGACATAGATGTTGCTTCGCTGATAAGCTGCAGCATGTAGGGGGTGTAAGGAGCGTCCCCTAGAAGTTCTTCAAGATCCAGCGATTTTCTGTCGACCATAGAGAAGCTCTGGTTGGCCACAGTAGGGTAATCACCTTTGAAGGTTTCTTCCAAGATGGTGGAAAAGAATCTTGGGTAAGGGATGGACTTCTCCCTCTTGGCAGCATTCACTCTGTTGAACATGTCGCTGAAAATATAATCAGCGTAGTTGAGCTTATAGTTGGTGCAGAGAGCAAATCCTAAGTCTTGAAAGTGCTTGCTGGCTTGATCGGAGGAGCCAGTCGGGGAACCCATGCATTGAATCCCCTGGGTGAAGATGTATTGCCATTTGGCAGGGAGTCGTTTCTTATCCATCTTTGAGCCGACATTCTTTTCAGCGTAGTTCTCCCATATGTAGCCAATGTAGTCCAAGAATTCTGAGATTTGTTCCCTGGTGGGCTCAGGGGCCCATTTTTGATTCTTACCTCTATGAGGGAGGAGAAGAGCATTCCTTAGGAATCCAGCAGTGAAGGCGAAGTCGCCAATGGTTAGTATGGTAAACCTGATAACAGGGAGCTCGTTTCTCTTGTCAATGGTAAGAGTTGTACAGCGAGCTGTGTACCAGAGAGCTTGTAGGTGAGAAGTGATTCCGATTGGGTTGTGAACGAAAGCATACATCAGCAGGCATGCTTTGATGAAAGTAGCACCATCCTTGAATTGTGGCTTATCAGCAGGGATATCCATAAGAGCTAAGTAATTGCATGCCTTGAAGGTTGCTTGTTCCAGATCGAAAGCGCAGGCAGGTGCTCGCCGAAGGACAATTTGAGCAGGTGCATTAGCTTGCTGGTTCATGCTTGAAGATGCCATTTCTGTTTCAAAGATAGGCACACCAAAGAGAAAGATCATGGTTTAATACAGAGTGTATAAACCAGAGTATTTTTTGGTACAAAGAATATCAAATCTTAAGAAGAAAAACAAGTATTTTGATGAACAAAGATCAAAATACTTGTTATTTGGTAGATAAACACAAATTTTGAAAAAGTTTCTTTTTGTTAAAATAAAATGTGAATCAAAACACCAAAAATGGTCTTCTATTCTAAGAAGGAACTTAGAGCAGGTTTTTTGAGAAAAATAAAGATCTAGGGTTTTAACTCATTTATTTTAAACAGATATTTATAACAAGAAGTTATAAAGGACGAAGAGAAGTTATAAACAACAATGTAGTTGTTTTGAATAAAGAAAAAATAGGGTTAGATCAAATCTTAAACGTGAAAAGAGAGAAAAACGCACAAGTGCGTGTTCTTGGTGTTCTTGGAGAAAACTTGAAGATTCAAATGAGAGTTCTTGCTTTTGAAAGTTCTGAGCGCGTAAAGAATTGAATAAGAATTTTTTCTTAAATAGCAAGAGGAGAGAGAAAGAACGAATGCTAAACAACGGTTTTAGTTTTTTGAAAAGAAATGATGACCTACGCAAGTTCCTAGAAAGTGATAGGAAAGGAAACGTCGTGGTCTGTCGTGTGTCAGAAGAGGTCTGACGTGTCCTTTTCTTATTTGAAAATTTCCAATAAGATTAACATTAAAAAGAATGTTAATCATTATCCTTAAATTATTCATCAATAAACAATAAAGGATTGTCAGTGATGGGTTTTATCTTTTGAGATTCATTCTCTGAATATGAAGATGTTCAGAGAGTGTAAGGATTTAGAAGTTCATACCTGAGTGAGATTTATTAGGTATTGCTGAATCAGAGTTCAGAGAATGGAAATTTGAAGACTTGATTGTATCTCACTGAATTTTGTTGATCACTAAATAGATTTTATTCAGCGTTCAACATACCAAGTTCGCTGATAAGTAGATTGAATCTAGTCTCATCAAGAGGCTTGGTGAAAAGATCAGCGAGCTGATATTCAGTTGGTACAAAACGAAGTTCAACTTCTCCATTCATCACATGATCTCTGATAAGGTGATATCTAATCTCAATATGCTTGGTTTTGGAGTGAAGTACGGGGTTATTTTCAATAGCAATAGCACTGGTACTATCACAATAGAGAGAAATTTTAGAAAGTTTGAGATCGTAGTCTATTAGTTGATTTCTCATCCAAAGGATTTGAGCACAACAACTTCCAGTGGCTACGTATTCAGCTTCAGCGGTAGAGGTGGAGACAGAGTTCTACTTTTTACTTGTCCAACTAATCAACTTACCACCCAATAGCTGACAGCCACCGGTGGTGCTCTTTCTATCTATCTTGCATCCTGCAAAATCACTATCAGAGTAACAAATTAGATCAAACCATGAGCTTTTGGGATACCAAAGACCCAGATTAGGAGTTCCTTTCAGATATCTGAAGATTCGCTTTACAGCGATGAGATGAGATTCCTTTGGTTCAGCTTGATATCAAGCACAAAGACAGGTAGAGTACATGATATCAGGTCTACTCGCTGTAAGATATAGCAGAGATCCGATCATCCCTCGATAGGTAGTGATATTGACAGGTTTCCCATTTGGGTCCTTATTCAAAGTCAGAGGAGGTGCCATAGGGGTCTTCATCGCTGAGCATTGATTCATATCAAATTTGTTCAGCATGTCCTTGACATATTTACTTTGACAAATAAAAATTTCTTTGTCAGATTGCTTAATCTGCAGACCTAGAAAATATGTTAGTTCACCCATCATACTCATTTATGGGCAGCATAAGCTAAGAAAAGTCTTTATGGGCAGCATAAGCTAAGAAAAGTCTTATAGCTTCTAAATGAGCTACAGGTGCAAAGGTTTCATCGTAATCAATACCTTCTTCTTGTCTGTATCCTTGAGCGACAAGTCTAGCCTTATTGCGAATAACAGTCCCGTTTTCATCTAGCTTATTTCTAAACACCCATTTGGTTCCAATCACTGTTTTACCAGAGGGTCTAGGAACAAGATTCCAAACTTTGTTTCTACGAAACTCAGTTAGTTCTTCTTGCATAGCTGAAATCCAGCTTGGATCAGAGATAGCTTGATCTATCTTTTTAGGTTCAGAGGTTTGATTAGCAGAAGATGAACCGTGGTTATTCACTGAAGAATTTCCGATAAGTTTCAGCATTAGGTTGATTTCTGAAATAAGTTTCAGGTTCCCCATAATGAGATTTCATCCATTCATTCAATTCCTCATCTTCTTCAGGGATAGGAGTAATTTTTGTTGGACGATATTCATCAAAGTTGACGTACATGGATTCTTCAACGTGTTGTCTTCTTTTGTTGAAGATTCTGAAAGATTTGGATACAGAAGAGTATCCAAGAAATATCCCATCATCAGCTTTTGGATCAAATTTACCCAAATGATCTCTATCATTCAGAATGTAGCATCTACATCCAAAGATGTGTAGATATTTCAGAGAGGGTTTTCTTCCATGAAACAAATTATAGGAAGTCTTCTTGAATCGCTTCACTATTAGGGATCGATTATGAGTAAAGCACGTTGTGTTGACTGCTTCAGCCCAAAACTGAGTAGGTAGATGCGATTCGCTGAGCATTGATTGAGCTGCTTCAATGAACGTTCGATTTCTTCTTTCAGCAACACCGTTTTGCTGAGGAGTTCTCACTGATGAGAAGTTGTGAGTGATTCCTTTTTCTTCAAAGAAGTTAATCAAGCTACTGTTTTTGAATTCAGTGCCATGATCACTTCTCATGGAGCGAACAATGAGATTGTTCAGAACTTCCATCCTTTTGATAAATGAGATTATCATATCAGGGGTGTCACTTTTGGATCGAAGAAAGAATACTCATGTATATCTGGAATATTCATCAACTATCACAAGAGTGTACTTCTTTCCAGATAGAGATTGGACATTGACAGATCCAAATAGATCCATATGGAGAAGCTGAAGAGGTGAGGTCACTGAGGAAACTTGTTTAGATCTGAAAGACTCTTTTTGTCAGTTTTCCCTTTTCACACGCTGAACAAAGAGATTCCTTTGTAAAGGTATGGTTAGGGAGATCCCTGACAAGTTCTTTTTGAGATAATTCATTGATCGTCTTAAAGTTTAGATGAGAGAGTCTTTTGTGCCATAACCAGTTTATATCAGAGGAGGCTTTGGAGATGAAGCACATGTTCTCAGAGTGAGAACTATTCATGTTAATGACACACACATTTTCCACTCTTTTGCCTGTTAAATCAAGTTTGTCATTAATATCAGTGACAGCACAACTGTTCTTTTAAAAATAGAACTTTGAAGTCTTTGTCACACAGCTAACTAACGCTCAATAAATTGTTCTTTAGTCCTTCAACGTAAGCGACTCGACTGAATGAAGTTGCTCCATTGGATAGAATTCCATAACTTTTAGTGTATCCTTTGCCATTTCCACCGAAGGTCACTGAGGGACCAACTTCTTCCTTGTATTCAGAGAGCAGAGATTTTCTGCCAGTCATGTGCCTTGAGCGTCTACTATCGAGATACCGGATACCTTTAGCACTCTGCATACAACAAAAAGATTAATTTTTTATAGGTACCCATATTACTATGGGTCCTGCAGTGTTAGTGGAAGGAGTGGCGGATGAGCTACTAGCTGAAGTATTTTCTTCAGTGGTACCTTTCACCTTGGAAGTTTTACCAGCCTTGGTGGATTTCATTCTCGCTGATTTATCAGCTTGAGCTACTTTCTTACCATGAGCTAATTTTTCAGCTTTAGTAGCATTAGGACATTTGCTTGCAATGTGGGTACTTTCACCACAGTGATAGCATTTCCTATATTTGTAAGCAGGTTTGGAATTGAAAGAGTTCAGAGAGCAAGAAGAAACATTTTCAGGAACAGCACCAAGAATTCCTTTGTCTAATGTCCTTGGGGGTATAACAATGTTTTCAGGGATAGCTGTGAGGTCGATCTTAATTCTGGGTGTTGATCTCTGAAAAGATCCAGAGTTTTTCTTCCCAGTTTTAGGATGACTCATTGAAGGAACAAAGGAGTTCTTCTTTTGTTTCTGAAAGTTTTTGATAGTACGAACGTGGTCAAGAAACTTGTTCTAGATCATTTTCTTAGACTCATTAGAGATAGGCAGCTTCTCATTCAAATGAGGTTTCTGAGAGGAAGGATCAGGGATAGAGGAAACAAACATTCCGAATTTTAACATGGAACGATCATTCTCTGATTCTTCTTTGTCAGGGTTATATCCAAACCCACTTTAGACTTTCATAGGGATCTGGGCATTGATGATCTCGCTGACTTTATCTGAAGCCTTGCACCATCCTTCGATGGTAGCTTTTTCAGCCTTGAGATCAACGATAGCCTTTTCCCTTTCAGTGATAGCTTGTTGTCTCTCAATGTTTATTGTTTGATTTACAAAGACTTGATCTTTTAGAGTTTCCAATCTTTGTCAGTTCTTTGATTTTTAAATGACAATTTTTTAGTTGTTCAGATAGATCAATATTGATTTCTTCAGGTTTGATCTTTCCATTTAGAGCATTGTAAAAATCAACAGTCATAACATCGAGAGTTGACAGGTTATCACCTTCAGGTATAGAGGAGTTTCTAAGAATGTTTACCTGAGATGAAGGAGACTCTGAGGATGATGTTTCAGAGACTTCTTCAGCTTCCTCGATTCTGGCCATTAGGCAGAGAAAGGCAAGATCTTCTTCATCGGAGCCTGATTCATCAGAGGCTTTGGCCCAATCATCTTCTTGATCCCAATCAACTTCTTCAGCAATTAGACCTTTGCCTTTTTGCTGGTTCTTTTTCAGATCTCTATATTTATTCTTCAACTTAGAATATTTTTCCTTTTTATCAGAGTTTTAAGAGGTGGTGGGTGCATCTACTTTCTTAGATCTACACTTACTTGCAAAGTGGCCCTTTCGCTGATAGTTATAGCATATAGCAGATGCATTTTCATCGGGCAGAGTCTTTGACTTATTAGAGTCAGTGATAGCAGGAGTTTTTCGAAAGTTGCTCTTTCTAGCAAATCTTCTAAAATTGTTAGTTAGGATAGCTAGAGAGTTATCAAACTCAGAGATGTCAGCGTCAGTGATTCTCCTGAATTAGTTTGATTTAATTCAGTGATAGAGGTAATTGAAGAAGAAACTTGTTTTGAAGGATCTACCTCTGAAGTCACTAGTGCCAAAAAAGTACTTTTGGCACCCTTGATATCATTTATGAGGTTTTTCCTTAAGACCTGAAATTGCTCTTCATTTAGGAGCATTCCATATAAAGTACTAAGAGAAAGAGTTTCAAGATTCTTTGACAGTTTTAGACATGTAGTGTACACTCCCCATTGTTCAGGTAGTGCCTCCATGAATTTTGTCAGTATTTCAGCATTAGGATATTCTCTGTTGACAGTTTTCATATCAATCAAGAGACAGTTAAACCTTTGGTGAATTTGAGAAAGAGTTTCACCTTTTAAGTGATTTGAACTTCATCAGTTCCTTCATATTGAATACATAAAGTAACCCACATGGCTTTAGATGTTCTCATCTTCATTACAGAATGATAAACTTCATCTGGGAAAAAGTTTGCTATTATTGATCTAGCTTTACAGTCTATAGCTACTTCCTTTTTCTCTTCTTCAGTCCATCGATCTGGAGTTTTGACAATCCTCCTTTCAACGATGGCTGGAGGGTAAGTGGTGGCAGGAACATCAGCGACCAGAACTGTGGGAATAAATGGTCCATTCTCTATATAGTAGGGGATCTTAGGATCTGACCCTTCTAGGAATAGAGTCATTTTTCCTTCCATAATGGAAAGTTATCACGGCTAAACCTAGGAGGTTTAGCTAAAGATCCATTATCAATGTAGTTTGTATTAGTATTAGTCATTTTAAAATAGTTTTGTAAACAAATATTTTAAAGATAAGCAAGAAACACTGCTCTGATACCACTTGTTGATCCCAAAAGAGTCTACTTTAGTTCAAGGATATAGAAACAGTTTGTAGAAGGGGGGGTTGAATACAAACACACAGATTTTTAGTAATAAACAAATTTGCAGTTACAAGCGGAATTAGAACAAGTAAATCAACCTATTCTATTGTAACTTAAGAAATCACACAGTTTGATGCACAAGAAAGAAAAGAGGCAGATGTTTGAGAAAATAGAAAGTAACATGCATAAAGATGAAGAAGGGATCTTCATCTATTTATACCCGTTGCAATTAATGCAAGACAAAAGGTATAAGCCACGTGTCAAACTCTCATTGTGAGCTTGTCCTTTGTTCAAAAGCAACCATGCTTTTGGTCGTATGTGAACAGTACTAAATCAGATCTGATGGGGACATATCAGAGTATCCGTACGTCCTTTTCTGACATAGTATAAGGTTTTGACTTTTGTGCATCGAGGATAAGATCAACATTGATCTTGCTTATAGACTTCACTTGATCGCTGAACTTGAAACTTCAAGGATGAACTTTCAGAGTATCGTTGAGGCCTAGCAAGACTTCACACTCCTATTTAAATAAATTGTTATCACTGAACCGCTTCAGATCACTAGTTGATTATTTCTTTCTTCAACTTGGTCTTCGACTTTCGCTGAATGTTCTTGTGTTGTGATCTTCAGATCTTTAGAGATAAAGCTTAAGGTTCCTGGGTTTCAGCGATCGTTGAATGCAATCAGCGTATACAATCGTTGAATTTGAACTTAACCTTATAAATGGAATTTTCACTAAGTATACAGAGGAATCATATTTAAATCACTGAGAGGAGTTATGATCAACAGATTCATCCCCAAAATTCTGATGTGAACTATAAGAGGCACCAACCACTAAACATGGGTCTCAACAACATACTCCACCGAGTTTTATCATCGTAATACCCAGAGTTCCAAAGGCATCATCCACATGGATTCATCTATGTAATTCCCACGGTCTCAGAGTGTAACATCCAACCCTCTTAATATATGCTTAATTAGATATTGTGAGGGTTGAAAATACAAAGTACTTTCCTAATGAAAATTGGGTTTTCTGTCCCAAATATTAAAGGACTTGGACTTTGTGGTTAATATTCTTTACTACTGTTATTATTCATTACCAAGGTTATTATTCATTACCTAAATTATTATTCATCTTTTTATGGTTAACATTAATCTTTAATTACAAAGTCTTGAGCGGACGATCTTAATAGTAATGTAAAGGTTGGAACACGTTTGAATAAGTTAGTATGAAGTGTTAGAAGTGTCGAAGTCGAAAAAGTCGCGTAAATTGCATTTATGCAAGTGTTTGCAAAATACGTTGCAATTTCGGTAAACTACGCGCACAACCCCCAAGAGGTAGGTGTTTGATGGGATGTTAAACTTTTAACTATGTTTTGGACCTATTAGGAGTTGTAGGAGGTAGGTGTTTGCAAGATACGTTGCAATTTCGGTAAACTACACGCACAACCCCCAAGAGGTAGGTATTTGATGGGATGTTAAACTTTTGAACTATGTTTTGGACCTATTAGGAGTTCTTGGAGGTGTCGGAAAAGTTTTACGGGATTCTGAGCTTAAAGTCAAAACGACATAATTGCAAAGGAAAGTATAACATCTACAAATACGTAAAACTGCTTTTATTGGGAAATATTTTTTACAATATTTTTATTGGAAGTTGTAGTTTATCTCATTACGAAAGCGTAGGCGAAAACCTCATCGAAAACGGAGTTCCGAGCGAAAAGTTATGCAATTTTTAGTGTTTAGTGGTCAAAATGGGTACCAAACGGGGTTAACCCGACCCAACTCGGGATTTAGACGTAAAAGTCACCAAATTAACCCCATTTTCACCTAAACTCAGTTCTTGGTGTTCTAAGGTGCGAATACACCACTTGGGAGCTAATCTAACCCTAAATCAAGTGATTTAACAAGATTTTTGAAGGATTTGTGGAGAAATCAAAGGTAAAACTCATCTCCTATATTGGTTTTTGATGTTGTGCATAATTGATGAGTTTTGAGTCCATACATGTGATGATTTAGTGATGAAATCATGAAATTATGCTAAGTTTTAGTGTTATTACCAGTTAGTATGTGAAATCCATGGATGGATTGTAAGATTTCTTTAGAAGTATGATGTTGCTCAAGAACATGTGTTGACTTTAAGGAGTCAAAGTGAAATATGATGAAATTGGTAGTAATTGATGTTATAATCATGGCCTATTATTGATTTATTGTGGATTATGGGAAAAATAAATGAATCTATGGATTTGGAGCTTATTGGACTAGTATTGTTCATGTTTTGGATGAAAAATGCATGTTGTGAGCATATGTCAACATGGTTACAGCTCTGTTTTTGAAAACTCATAGAAATTCGTAGACAATTCCAAAAATTATGAATAAATAGGCCTTGGAAAGGTAAGAGAAAGGGCTACAACTTATCTTTAGAGATGAATTGGTTATTTTGAGCTTTAAAGGGGCAAAACTGCTCTGCAAGTTGAGTATTTAGGATGGAATTCAAAGAAGCGTATCTTAATTAAAATGGGATTTATGTGAGATTTTGATGTGCATCGCTAATGAGACTTTGAATGTGATTTCCAGGAATTGTTTAAGCTTGTTTGGAAGTCTTGGAGGTGGTCTCAACCTTTAAATCGGAATTGGAATTCGACCACTCGGTTTGGCATTCGGTTTAATACAACTGAATTGTATTGTGAGTTTACTTGGATATGTATTCATTATGTGCTATACATTTCTATGTGTTATCCATTTGTCTTGATACTTATTATTTCATGATCACATCTTGTAATGGACTGTTTGTTGCTTTGTCCTTGTGTTGGGTGCCGATTGTCGGGCACCTTTGGATCTGGTTGAGACAACCGGAGCGGCTGTCCCTACTCATATGTCCAGGGATGGAGGATGGTTATTTCAGGACGATGAGTAGAGGGTTTGTACACCATTCGGGAGTGGACGAACACCGATTAGTCAATCAAACCTAATTCTTGGTTGTTTTGTACATAAATCGTCGGTTAAAGTATTAGTTATGCATAACATAATTTTGAGTATCTGGTGTGTCTGTGATAAGTTTGTATGATTGAGTACTCATTGAAAGTTGATTGCCTTTCATGTTTCCTTGAGAACCTATACCTTGATAGCACATGCCTTTGATGAGAATTGACCCTTGTACTCCTTAACTTCCCTTGTATGTGCACTTATATGAGACATGATACACATGATATCCATTTAAACTCACTAAGATTTGTTATCTTATCCTTCTAGTGGTAAACATATCAGGAAAGGAAGATAAGGATAAAGTGTTCATCGTTGATAGTTCGTATTAGAAGCAAGCATCGTCATCTTTTGGTTAGTGGTAGTTTATATTTTGGGTAGTACATGTATACTTGTCACTTTTCTGGGTTGATGTTTCCCCGATGAACACTTTTCGATATTTTTAGATGTAAATGGTGGTACAAAAATTATATTTTGATGATATATACATGTATCCTGTATTTTGTAGAGGTTTAACTTAAAATTGAACTTAAGAACTATCCGGTAATTGTAGTTCGGTCACTTTTGTGTTACAAAAATGGTATCAGAGCAAGAGCTACAACATTCCCCAGTTGGGTTTCATCCCTGTAATAGCGACTACTAAAATCCAAAGAGGCTTATGGCCTCAAAAAGAGGGACTCGAAAGTCTTTCAATAACCACACGACTGACTCATATGTCTATGGATCAAATGCAACTCAATCTAATTTACATGACTCCAAAATGAATGACCAACGCACTCGAAATATTTAAATATTATATATATATGCCATAACTATGTATAACCCCAAAAGCTCCATGTATAACAATTTAATTCGGACAAATGTCCTCAAGACTCATTTTAGTCAAAACCGGGTTAACGCACAATAACTCAACACTTAAGTGTTTACTTCAAAATAACCATCGTTGGTTGAGACAAACCATTTTTCAAATGAAATTATACTCATATATTTCAAAATGCCTCATAATGCAATAACTTGTATTTTCCAATGGTTTATAAATCTAATACTCCCAAAAATGCATAACTCCTAATAATCTTTATTTATTGAATAAAACATCAAAACAATTCATATTTATGTTTTATTTATCAAAATGTCCAGGAACCCAAACATAAATATGTTATATGATTTATAAAACCATGATGGAAGAGAGAGATAAAAAAGATGAAGCTATAAGTTTGATCTTGAACCTTGAAGAAGATATAATGCTTGTAACACCTGGAAAATTCGAGAAACCAACATCTAGTAATGAAAATAAATTTTAAGAGTTAATTTATGGGTTAAGTTGATTTTAGTAAGTTAAAAATATTATTGATGGTTTTTGAAGGGAAATAAGTTAGTAATATGAGGGGTTTGGAAAATTGGCTGCTGCACTAAAAAATAAGGCCTACAGGGCGAAAATTAGTAATCACGCGACCAACCACGTGAGCTTGGGTCGCAGGCCGCCTCGCGTTACTCACTGTTTGATAACTGACGTCTGCGCGCACGGCCTCCCACGCGACTTGGGGTCGTGGCCCAGGTTGCGGGAGCGCCGAAGTTTTGTTTCCTGGACCCTATTTATACGCTTACAACCATTTTCCCCCACATGTTACTTCCACTCGTTTTTCTTTTGGTTTTCTCTACCAACTCCGATATTTGCAAGCATTTATCCCCCATTTCTCCTACTTTTGGAGTATTTATTTCCCATTAAGACCAGAGATCCAAGGCTTGATTCAAGGTGCAAGCTTCAAACTCTCTTAAGCCAAGTGTTCTTCATCTTCTTCACCAATTTGGGGGGTTTTCTAGGGTTTTAATTGCCAATCTTTACTATGTGAGTTCATTTTACTCTTTTATAAAACTATATACATGTTAAAATGATGCATTTTTCTTCCAACAAGTTTATATTTCAAGTATTTTGCATTTGGTTGATTTTGACAAATTAGGTCAAACTTGAAAAGTTTGGGGATTTTGATTATATTGTTAAAATGAGTATGATGAATGATTTTAAACACTTGGTATTAGAATATTTCAAGGTAACAGTGGTTTTAACACTCAAAACCGCTTTGACCGTTGGAAATTATTAATGGTTGAGAAATAATATTTGTACAAAGTTTTGTGTTGGGAAATTATTGATATGTCTGGATTGATATATTAAACTTTATGGATTTCTTGTAATGAATCCATAGACAAATAAGTCAAGTTATTTTGGTTGTAATTGGAGTATTTTGGTCATGGCTCCAAAGTGGAATAGGCATTGGGTCTTTATATGCGTAAAGTGTCGACTCTTGAGGTCGGACACCGACTATGAACCATGAAATGTAATCCCCACAATTGTAGTTTGAAGTAGGCACTGGGTCTTTATAGGCATAAAGGTGTGGGTATTGAAGGCGGGCATCGACCATTGGCCATTAATGTGTGATTTCGCATGAATGGGTTTAACTAAGCATAACCCTTGCAACGTCGATTTGTGACACCGTTATGTGCTCTATCATTATTGATGATAATACGGATCTCCTCTGTTATTGTTGGATAAATTATACCCTCTAACGGTAAGCGTGAGTTCAAATGTCTTATCCGCCTTATTTACAACTACGTTTACATTTGAAGATTTTATAGCTTTGAATACTTAACTGTGAGTTCTTACTAGGCGTTAAATCTAACATTTTTTTTTCTTAAATGACATGTATATCCGGTTATCGTTCTAGCAGGGCTCCATGGGTTGAGTGGAGCGTTATGCCGGTTGAGGATTCTTTTTGGATTGCACTTTCAATTGCATATTTTGGAGTTACTAGGTTAGTTATTTTGAGGATATTAGTAACACCCGAACGTAATATATTTTACGGATTTATATAAATTAATACGTTGTTGTTTTAGTATCCATTTATTGATGTAAACTCTATTATTTTTTCCCTATTCATTGGGTGATCTTTATGGAATTAAGCTTTATTCAATAAATTGATAAAACCTCCTATGGATCCATTACAAATCAGTCTAATTTACATGACTCCAAGTTTTATATTTCAAGTATTTTGCATTTGGTTGATTTTGAGAAATAAGATCAAACTTGAGGTTTGGGGATTTTGATTATATTGTTAAAATGGGTATGATGAATGATTTAAAAAACTTGGTTTTAGTACATTTCAAAGTATCAGTGGCTTTAACACTAAAACTGATTTGGCCTAGCTTTGCAAATTATTAATTGTTGAGAAATAATATTCGCACAAAGTTTTGTGTTGGGAAATTATAAATATGTGTAGATTGATATATTAAACTTTATGGATAGAATGTAATGGATCTGTTGACATAGAAGCCAAGTTATTTTGGCTGTAATTGGAGTATTTTCGTCATGGCTCCAAAGTGGAATAGGCATTGGGTCTTTATAAGTGTAAAGTGTGGAGTTTTGAGGTCGGGCACCAACGATGAACCATAAATGTAATCCTCACAATTGTAGTTTGAAGTAGGCACCGGGTCTTTATAGGCATTAAGGTGTGGGCAATGAAGTCAGGTATCAACCACAGACCATTAAGGTGTGATTTCTCATGAACGGGTTTAACTAAGCACAACCCTTGCAACGTCGATTTGTGACGCACTTACGTGCTCTATCACTATTGATGGTAATACGGTCCCCCCCCCCCCCCCCCCGCTATTATTGGATAAATTATACCCTCCAAGGGTAAGCGTGAGTTCAAATATCTTTTTTGTCTTATTTATAGCTACGTTTACGTTTGAAGGTTTTATAGCTTTGAATACTTAACTATTTGTTCTCACTATGCGTTAAACCTAACACTTTTTCTTAAATGCCATGTATATCAGGTGATCGTTCTAGCGGGGATCTCAAGGGTTGAGCGGAGCATTATGCCGGTTGAGAATTCTTTTTGGATTGCACTTTCAAGTTCATATTTTGGAGTTACTAGTTTAGTTATTTTGTGGATATTAGCAACACGCGAACTTAATCTATATTACGGATTTATATAGATTAATAGGTTGTCGTTTTAGTATCGATTTATTGATTTAAACTCGATTACTCTTTCCCCATTCATTGGGTGATCTTTATGGCATTAAGCTTTATTCTGTAAATTGTTTCGGTTTAAATTGGCTCCTATTTTTATGTTGTTACATTTGGAATGGTTGGGGAAGGGGAGAAAATGCTCCAAAAATCAAAGGGTTTGAGAGAAGGAGAAAGAAATTTGAGTGGTAGATGAGAATTCAGGGTTTGGGTGCTGAAATCCGAGTTTTTTTTAACTTCACTGCGCGAAAGTCCGATCTTCCGTGACCATGCCCGCAACTTCAAGTCGCGCAGACAATCACGCACGCGGGGAGGGAGTGCCAAACATCGAGATACACAACTTGTGCCGCGACCCAAGGTCGCGCTCCAAGTCGCGTAGGTACAATTTTCAGTGTGGTAACCTCCTTTTATGAATATAGGTACAGAAAACTTGAAGCCCCAATAACCAAATATTTTTCTAACCCAAAACCTCACTTCGGGTTACTTAGATTCATAAGAATAACCCAACACATTAAATAGAAAAGTTCTAATTTGTCGGGTGTTACACAAGCTATAAAACCTGAAGTTTTAGGAGCCACATTATTTTTAACACACACATATATACATATACGGAAGGGATCATACAAGAACACCCCATCTTTAAAGAAACAAAGGAACACTTTGTGGACCATATATAATGTGGGTACCACACATTAAAAAATCATATATGATTCAATGGGGCCCACCATTGAATCATATATGATTTTTTAATGTGTGGGACCCACATCATATGTGGTCCACAAGGTGTTCCTTTGTTCTTTTAAATTTACAAAGTTCTCATTTGAACCATCCTCTCTCTCTCTCTCTCTCTATATATATATATATATATATATAGAGAGAGAGAGAGAGGGAGGGTGGGGGAGGGGATCAAACGAGACTTCTCATTATATGAAATCATAAGCACACTCTTTACTATAGTCAATCACATGTTTATGTATACAAATAGTATCTCTGTGTGTGTGTTTGTTTCTACTATTATTAAATTATATATAACAATTTCAATTCATAATATGTGTATATAGAGTATACAAATAGTATATAACTTGAAATTAAAGAGTCGGAAAGGTCTAAAATAAAAATAAAAAATAAGTTAAAAATTATGCACATCCTATAAACACCACACATAAAATTGCAATTATAAGGATTAACGAGACATAGAAAATCGATACATTGAGTATCTCCAATGCAAGGTTCTTATAAATAAAAAGTGCAATAGCTTATAAGAACTACCATTGTGGAGGGGTTTTTATAAGAACCTAACAAGTCATAGGTATCCCAACAAAAATCTTGGTTCTTACCATGATTTTTATAAAAAATGTCATTTCGCTTATTTTTTATTTATTTTTTTGACTTATGTAATTATTAAATATAACTTATTTAATCAATGTGACTCATAAAAAGAAGGTTCTTATAAGAACCTCCATTATGGAATTCTTAATTAGTTGCTAATTTAATGAGATGATAATGAAATGGCAAAAAAATATAAAAAAAATGTTTTTATAAGAACCTCCATTGAAGATGCTCTAATAATCTATCATTCCGGATTTTTAAAGGGTTAGTTTGATGTGGTGTTAATGAAATACCATTATATTACCAAAACAACTTACTTTCTGGCCCCTTGTATTCCTTTGCACCAATTCTTTGCTTGGAAATTATTGGTTGTTTTGTCAAACATATTATTAATATAATATTAATATTTCTATAACTTTTCAAATATTCTGTAATAAATTTATTTTAAAGTAATGTGTTTATGTTATGTTATAGATAACTTACAAGTCTTTGGATGTTTTTTTAACAGTTGTGGAATATAAGCCTTCAAACCGCAATGGTCAAATATAATCATTTATATATTTAAAAAAAAACACAAAAAACATATAAAACATATTAAAACCGATTTAAAACAACATATCAAAATGCGCATTATTGTCTAAGGCTATGTTTGGCGAACTAGCTGATAAGCTAGCTTATAGCGATAAGGCGATGATCGATAAAAATTTAATTTGGTAGGCGATAAATTTAGGCGATGAATAAGTTATGTTTGGCAAAAACTAACTTATGAGCATGTGAAATGACCAAAAAAGACATGTTGAAAATAAATAAATAATATTAGTTAGGGGTATAATTAGAAAAAGTGTCAAAAAGCTCCTCATAAGCTACTCCAAGTAGCTTATCGATAAGCTAGCTTATAAGCTGACTTATAAGCTAGTTTATGTGCATCCAAACGATTACTCAGAAAATAAGCTAGCTTATAAGTCAGCTTATAAGCTAGCTTATTTTTGCCAAACAATGTCTAAATTAATAGCTTCTTTGGGTTTTTTGGAGCTTGAAAGAATTACAATTTTTTTCTTATAAAAAGCAAAAACCCATGAATAGTATATTAATTTTTCATTTTTGATCTGCATTTCAATTAAAATTAACAAACAAATTAGAGAATGGCCTAGCAGTAACTAAAAATCCCTATATAAGTAAAACCAGTGTTTTAAAACTCGGGTCGACCACCCGGCCGGTTGAACTAGGACCAGGGAAAAAGATCAGGTGAAGTACAACCGGGTTTATAGCTATTTGCAGCACGTTCTGACCCGGCCGGGTTTCACAAAAAAACGGTTGAACAGGATTTAAAACCTGGTTAAAATCCCGTTTTGGCTATTTTACTTATTTTTTTTTTAAATCTGATAACTTTTTAAGACCTAGCCCCTAAATCGTATTCTCATTCAGATAAACCATATCTTCACACACAACCTGTTGGTTTCTTCCAGCAGGTCGTCGATTTCTTGGACATAGACTTATGGTTACATGTGTTTTTTAATGTATTTGGATTGATGTAAAACTTGTTTTTGTGTATTTTTAATGTTTGAACTTGTGGAAATCAAATTATTGGTTGTTTTTTCTCAAATTATTGGTTTTATATGTATGCATGTATGTATGTATGTATGTAAGCAAGAAAATGAAAAAAATACAAGGAAATTATTGAAACTGAGTTGATCCGGTGGTTGAACTGGTTGACCCGTAACCCAATCACCACATCGGATTAACTAAAAACCCGAATTTTAAAACATCGAGTAAAACATGTAAATTGACATCAAATTCAAATATATTATCGAAATTTAAAAAATCAAACAGATTCCATCATAAGTCAACTATTCAAACAAACAATTTCAAAGTAGTCACACTTTCCAAAAAAAATTATTTGATTCCAGTAACAAGTCAACTAGTCAAGCAAATAATTTCGGATCCACGAATAATAACACAATAATAGAATTCTAATTTATACCTTAAAGATAAGAAAATGAAATAACCTATAACTTGGGTGTGTGGCTATGGGAGTTGGATGATTTTATTGGATGAGGTTAAAATTACAAATTTAAAATAACACCTCTTATATAAAGTGTTATAATATATTTATAAGATGTTGGTGAAGGTTCTAATAAATTTTGTATAACAAATTTAAAATAAAACCTTTTATGTTATATAAAGTGTTATAATATATTTATAAGATATTTTTGGAGGTCCTAACAAATTTAAAATAGAGCCTCCTATTACTTTTTTTTATACAACTAATGAGAAAATATCTTATAGAAGATGGGTCCATAAGACACTTATCCAAAATGTCTTATAAAAAACTAATACAATACTTTATTTTACGTCCTAAATATGGTAAGACGACAAAAAAACGTCCTATAAACTTATTGTAAAACTTTTACATATGATAAATAATTTTTTTATTTTATAAACTTAAATCTTATAAAATAACTTACTATGACACTGGATTTTTTTAATCTTTTAAATCCAATTTTATCCTTCTGATTTAGCCATTTGCCAATTTAGGTCACATATTTGGGCTGTGGACTTAAGAGTGGGCTGAATGGCAGAGAGGAGCCTAGTAAAAGAAATAAAAAATCTAACACCAATGACCATATGAAGCATTGAAGCTTGAAGCCTACTTAAAAGAAAGAGTAAACTCTAATTTTGGTCCCTGAGGTTTAGTGAAATCTTTGAAAGTAGGACCTATACTTTGATAAGTCTAGAAATTGCCTTTATGGTTTTCATTTTGCTTTGAAAGTGGTTCCTGATTACTAACTTCATCTAATATGTCCATTAGAGTCGGGGGTATTTTTGTCCGACCATCATTTGTCCTTCTTTTGCACTTTTTTTGTTTATTCTTATTTTATATAAAAACCATCAAATTAGAGGGACTTGTTACCTAACTGTTATATATATATATATATATATATAATATATTACACGCAGGGACCAAACAACTTACAGCCCGTACACCTCCGGCAATCTCAAGGACCAACCAAACTCATATCGCCGCCTCGCCGGCATAACTTACCGCATCCGGCCAAACCCTTTACGGAGTACGTATCAATCAAGCAAACAAGGAAAGAAAAGTTCTCGGGACCAAGCTGTTGGGGGAAGGGGTTATCGGGGAAAGGGGAGGAAAAGGAGTGCAGGTCGGAGATGGACTCTCACGGTCTCTTGGTGATCACCGGAGGAGGAACGACCGGGGGAAGATGAAAGGTGAAAGGGGTTTCCGGTTAAAGGTCGCCGGAGTCTGGTTACGTCCCTGTGCTATCGTCCTTTGTGGTATGCTTGTTGGAAGCTTGGGTTCAGTGGTCGAAGATGGGTTGGATCGGAGTTGCAGGTTAGCTTTGGTGTTGTAACCAGAGAGGAATGGAAAGGGAACTGCGATTTGGTCTTTGTGTGTGTATTTTCTTGACTTGACTCTGGAGTATACCGGATATGGGAGGGGCAATGGACACCGTGGGTTTATTTTTATTTCTGCAGGTCACAGGGACGATGTGTATATACATTATTGTATATTAGAGTTAATTACAGAATCGTCCTTATAGTTCAATGTGTTTTACAAAAATAAGAAAAAATAAAAAGAAATGCATAAAGGGAGAAAAATATGGTTGGACGATTTTACCCTTCCCTTTAACGGATTTTTTTAACATAATTATTAACCAGGGACCATTTTCAGAATAAAATGAGAACCATAAGGACCATTTTTAGAGTTATCAAAGTTTAGGTTCCATTTTTAAAAATTTCATTAAACCTTGGGGACTAAAATTAGAGTTTACTCTAAAAGAAATAATATTATCTGAATTTAAATGTTTGAAGTCTTATTTATAGTTTTTAAAAAGTTTAATTATATTAAAATGAAGTATATTTTTAATTTCCAATTTAATTAATTTGTTTCATAAATGGACAATTTTGTGGGACGAAATGGACAAACAGAAGAAGGACGTTGAACAATATAGGGGCTTAATTCTATGGGACCAATAACGCTTCGTATTTATTTTTCTCTCTCTCTCTCTCTATATATATACACATATATAGGGCTTAATCAAATGAGAACTAATTTGTTTGTAATAACCGTAAGATCAAATCTTAACAAATTGATTTTATAGATTATTGTTTCCGGATCCTTCAAACCATCTCTTCATTGTTTGAATCATACCATCTCATTTTCCCATTTGTCTTCCCAGGTATCTTTTACATTGGCAATTTGGTTTTGAAAGTCAAGGATTCAAAGAAAAAGAACCATTAGGTTTGAATTAAATCATCCACATGTTCCTTTTTTTTGTTATCTCATAGTCTCATGTATAATCCGCTAAACCTTCAGCTTCATACTCTTCCATCAATGGCTTTGTTAAGTATCAGAAAGGGGAATGGAGGAAGGGGAATTCTCATTAATCTACTCTTTCCGGTAGACCTTCATCTGGGATCGACACTAAATAACAGTATGCCCTAGAAGAGATGGAAGACGATGTTATTTTCATTGTTTAATAATGATATCTATTTTGCTACTGCTTTTTTGTCGTGATACACATTTCAGGTTCGTTCTCCCTTGTCTCTCTTTTGAGCGTTCGCCGATCCTGCCATGCCATATGTATCCATTTGAGATGTGTTCTCCCTTGGCTTTTACTACCATGGAACTTTCTCCTAATTTCCTTTTGAAAGGGCCTTTTAGACTACATGATCCCACAATTCCTATTCCATACATGTCTACTTTTATGAAAATATATGATGTGCATATTTCAACTCAATGAACTTTTTCTAGTATCATCTCAAGAAATTACTTGAATTCCTTGATTATGTGTGGTCGTCGTGTAGGAGTCGGTGGTGGTTACGGAGGAGGTCATGAACGTAGATATTGCGGTAATACAACCAATCATTCTAGGCGTTCGACTTCAATCAAATTGACACCAACGATGAACTTCCGACAATGGGTATCACAGTGTTATCAGAGTGGTGTCATAGTTGGTATCTATCATAATTATATCATGGCGGTACCACAGTTGGTATCGAAATGGGCATTGTATGTATTTTTGGTATCACACTAGGGATCATTTGTATGTATATTTTTCAGTAATATCGATGTTTATAGCTATCACATTGTGTATGTTATATTTAATTGGTGTTCGCTAGAATAAGGTTTACCAATTTTTTTTAACAATGTCGACGTTTTTAGGTATCACATGATGTATGTTGTGTTTACTTAGTGTTCATTAGAATCAAATTTACCGGAGACAGGGGTGAGAGGAAAGATAATATTTTTAAAACCTAAAATGCACTTTTTTATTAAAATTTTAATTCAAATTAACAAAATTATTAGTTTCCATTTATCCTTTGATTTGTGGTTGAGATTGGTTATCACATTTGGCAAAAACCAACTTTGGCCAAAATTTACACTACTCGCGACTGCACCCCTATTTTGATCGCGCTCGCGAGCAAATCGCAAAAAGTGGGTACAACGATATTTTTTTAAACCGCTCACAGTCGTACCCCTATTTTGCTTGCACCCGCAAGCATTTTGGCAGAAACCCTGCAGCCCCTTTTAAATACGATTTTTGTCTTCTTTTCCCTATTTTATCATTTGTTTCTTCTCCTACTCACTTCTCTCCCTCTCATTTTTGGTCCTTGACTATTTGTTACTCCGAATCGATTTCTCCATGAGAGTTTGTGAGATCAAGAGTAGAGACTAAAGCTAGTGGATTGAAACTTAAGATCTCCACCTCCCTTATCTCCTTTTCCACCATTGTTGACCTAGCTTGGGAGCTTTTTACTAAAAAGGAATTGTAAGTCCCTATTAACCTTGATTCTTGTTAAAACATTTCATTCTAGTTCTCTAGAACATTTATTTTGAGGTATCTTCCATAGTTTAGAGTGTTGACCATTTTTGAGTATTTTTATGATTAGAGTTTTGACTAGGATTTGTTGTGAATCTGAGTTAGAGGTTACTTGTGGTACATCTATAACCTTTGGTATGACCCAAATAAAATTTCAAGAGTGGGTGTTGTTGGATCTAAAGTCTCCATCAAAGGAAGCTCAGGGATTGGGGTAAAAAAACCTAAATTTAGCCTAAATCTAACAAAATGAGTTCATGTTACTTTGTAAAAACTATGTACATGTCAAAAATGTGTATTTTGATCTGATAAAATGTTTTCCTTGATGTTTATCAAATGTGGTTATTATTTGATGAGGTTTACATTTTAGGACAATGGGTTTATAAAATTTGAGAAATACCTGTATTTGAGATTTTTAGGCATTTGATAAATAAAATACATGTGTGGGTTTTTGTGACGATTTATCTCATAAATGGAGATTATTAATTGTTAATGTATTTTTGGTGTATTTGATTTATAAACCGTTGGAAAATACACGTTATTGCATTTTTTAGGCATTTTGGAATTATATGAGTATGATATCATTTGGAAAATGTTTTATATCAACCAATGTTTTGAGTAATCACATAAGTGTTGAGTTATTGAGCTTTTACACGGTTTTGGCTAAAATGAGTCTTGGAGACGTTTTTCCAATTTATTTGCTCTAAGTCAAGCCCTGTGAGTTATATGTAGTCGTGACATATTTATTTGGAATATTACATGCTTTGAGTGTGTGGTCATTAATTTGGTGTCATATAATTTTAGACTAGAGTGAATTAAACCAGTGGTCCCTGTTGTTTGTTCAAATTTTGGATTTGGTCACTAAAACAAACTATCTACACTGGCGGTCCTTAACTTTTTATTTTCATTGCACCCATGGTCGCTCCACTTAACAATGTTACTTAGCAACCGTTCGGAAGAACTAACCTGTAACTGAACATACTATAGGAACCAAAAGTGTAATATACTCTAAAATGTAATTTTATTCATCATTTTTAAATATTTTTATTAAAAAAATATTTTATACATCCAATTATAGATTAAATTTCTTAGTCGTTTTATATATTTTTTATATATCCAATTATAAACTTGAGATTTATAGTTTTTTAACGTTAATTTCTTTTTGTGAATTTATCTTTATTTTTTTAACCTTTTTTATTAATTGTGTCATATATATTTTTATATCAAATTTCTTGATTTTCATTTTTCGATTTTTCTTATTAAAAAATATTTTATATATTCAATTACAAATCAAATTTCTAAAAATAAAATAAATATTAAATAAAAAAATTAAATATATTTAAAAACTATCTTATTCACAAAAAAAATTAGCGCCTAAAAATTTCAAGTTTACAAAAAACAAAAGAAATCAAGATAAATTCACATATCTTTTAGGTAGAAAATTGAAATATTTAAGCAAAATATTGAAAACAAAATTCGGTTAGCATGAGATTATTAAAATAATAACAACAAAAGTGAAGCAAAACGGAAAATAAAATAAAATATTTAATAATTACATTATTTTGCCGTTAAATTTTGTATTTTATGTAAATTTTACAAATAATTTAAATAACAATAAAATTATAAACTTATATATATATATATATATGTATGTATAAATAAAACAAAGTTGAAATGCGAACTCAAAATTTGGTTGTGAATGTGAGGATAAATGAAAGCACAACACGTGTTTGAATGTAGATTATTCAGATTGAATAATCAAAGAAATATTCAGACACGTGTCACGCTCTCATTTGTTCTCATGTTCACAACCAAATTTGAGTTCTCATTTGAACCCGTCCATATATATATATATATATAGAGAGAGAGAGAGAGGAGAGAGAGAGAGAGAGAGAGAGACTTGGGATCACGTGAGACCAGTCTGTTTTTCTGAGACCCGTGAGACCACCTTTTTACACTGTGAATGTTCAGATTTTTTTGCCAGTCACAATATTTTTGCTGTAAAGTTTCAAGTGTAAAAGGGTGGTCTCACGGGTCTCACGGAAACAGGCTGGTCTCACGTGAACCCAACCCTATATATATATATATATATATATATATATAAGCAAGTTCAAATGCAAACCAACCAAAGGTTACAAACTATAGAAACCAAATAATTAAGATATATATGGAAATGAAATGATGAATATTCATTATCTGAATATTTAAGGAATATATTAGAGTTTATTAATTGTGATTAACATTTTATATTAGGAAACAATCAATGTATTTATGAGATCATATATTTGTTAAAGTAGATGAACGGTTGAGATTGGTTTGTATAGTTTGTAACCTTTGATTGGTTTGAATTTGAAGTAGTCTCTATATATAGGTTCAAATGAAAACACCTCCATTTTACGAGAACGCTAGAACACACTTATCACATGTGATAATATATGTGAGAGGACCATGTGGTGTGCGGACGTCGTGTCCTGCAACTTAGGTCGTGTCAAAGGTTGTCTACGTCTATGCTTTAGTATCACATGTGATGGTATTGATGGATTATAGTATCACACCAATAACACCCTCATCACAAGTGATAATACATTTGAGGGGCTTTGTGGTGTTAGGACGAGTTGACCCGCAACCTAGATTACGCCAAAAGTCGCCCGCTTCTCTATTTTAGTATCACATATGTATCATATGTGATAGAATAATAGTATCACATGTGATCATCTATAGTAAATAAGTGTTCTCGTAAAATGAAGGTGTTCTCGTTTGAACTCTTATATATATATATATAATAATCTCATGCTAACCGAATTTTATTTTCAATATTTTGTTCACATATTTCAATTTTCAACCCAAAAGATATATGAATTCATCTTGACTTTTTTTGTTTTTGTAAACTTGAGATATTTTAGCGTTAATTTTTTATGTGTAAATAAAATAATTTTTAAGCACATAAGATTTTAATTTAAATGTGTATTTTTAAAAAAAAATTGATTTGTGATTAGATATATAAAATATTTTAATAAAAAAATTATAATAACCCCACCTTCGTTAATTCAGTTATATGTTGCGATTCTAGTAGTATTCAAGCTTTAGAACCGAAGCTTCCACGACTTGTACCGTAGGTTAGATAGTTGTACTTATGTTTGTTGGGGTAAATGTATGAAGAAAAAGAACTAGAAGGTTCAAAGAGTTATTAGTTTGAACTATAGGGACTGATGAATAAATTGTCTTATATATATAGATTTTATTTTCACTAAATAAGAGAAATCAAATTTCTCATTTGTTCTAGATCGACTAAAACATTTAGAAGAGAGATTAGAGGGAGAAAGCAAGAATTGGTAAGAAATTAAAGGATTTTGGTTTGGGTTTTGGAAGATTAAGGTAAGATTGTCCAAATAACTTGTAACTAGTATAAAATATATGTTGAAGTATATGAATTTGGTTGTTTTGGTGGATAAAATATATGTTGAAGTATATGAATTTGGTTGTTTTAGGAGCTGATTTAGATCAATAGTGAGTTGAAGTCATCCAAGTTTAAGCATCTTGACTACTTGAGGTAATACTCTTCAAATATGTTGGTTCGTATGAGTTTTGTTCTATCTGGTGTATGATTAGTGATGAATATGTATGGGTTTGTTATATTATGAGTAGAATAGGTAAAAATGGTCAAGAATTGATGTATGATATGAGTAAAAATGGATAGGAGCTTAAGATGCATACCAAGTATTTGATGAAATGGTTAGGAGACAATTGTATTATTTTAAGTTGCTGTACTGTTTTTGTTTAATTTATAGAAAATCAACCGTTTGTCTAAATGCGATATACAATATATTGTTGGAAAGCTTAGAGAATCCTTTAAAACTGTTATGAAGAGTGATAGTTCTAATTTGAACTTAAGTGTGTCAAAACAGTGTGTCAATACAACAGCTCACAGTATTTTATCGAAACTGCGCTCTGTTTTTATAAGTGTTGTACCGATCTGCTCGTAGCTCCGATTGAAGTGAATCCAGTTTCATTTGAATCTAAGAGGGTAAACTACAACTTCCATTTAGATGTTAACACCTAGTTTGGCTTCTAAGTATGAGAAAAAGGTTGGAAAATAAAGTGTTTATAAGTTGTCAATTTCTGTTTTGTAGGTCCAAAACGTGTTTAGTTGTCAAATTTTGTGTAAGTTCTTAACAATTATGTCGGTCATTAATTTAGTGTTTATTAAATGGTTATAGGTGACCGGAAGTAATGAAAGGATTGACTAAGATACGGATATCCTATTTTTTTGATTCGGGAATAACCGGTTGCACCCGGAAATTCCATCCATCTTGATATACGTGACTCCGAACCTTACGATGTCGAGTACTTTTATAGGAAACAATATTTCCGTTTTAAAGTAGACTTTGTGTTCGCTAATTGAATAATTTGAAAGTATCCCTTTTTGGTTGGTTGGTTATATTATTATAAAAGATGGTGTAACGAAATATTGATTTTTTTAAAGAACATGAGCTTTCTTGATTTTGAACTAGCTCGACATTTGGGCCACGAATGTTGAGATGCCTTCCGTGGTGGCTACTAATGACAATGGCGTTCTTGTAAAGGCTAAGGCCAAGCCAAATAGAGAACGTAGGATGCATCGAAGAGCCGAATACCAGAAAATGATTGATTACCGGATAGAACCGATTACCGGATAGAGCCGAATATCAGAACTAAACTGGTTACCGGGGAATGGTGGTGTTGTGCCCGACACTGACATTCCAAGTCTGATTGGACTGATCATCCGATTAGGCAACATATTATTTCAATTCAGATGATTTGTTGATTTTTATAAAAATGGTACATTTCTTAATTATGTTCACGAATGCTTCCATTACAATGGCTTTACATTATCTTTTATTGAACTTATATTATTTTTCACACGGTTATGCATAATATCTGTTCACTGAGCGACTTTGCTCAGCCGAGGTGTTTTTCTGTTTCCTGGGCAGGTTCAGGTTCTACACCTGGGCGGGTTGAGAGATCAAGATGTCGTAGGAAGTACCAAAGATTTAATTAACTTTTGTGCATCATGTTTGGCTAAGCTTTTGGTATCGCTTAGACGATAACACTCTGGGTTGTAAGTATGTTGAAATGTTATTTTGGTAAATTTAGTACAACTCTGAATTATGGTGTTTTGAGTTTTGATCCGATTAGCAGATTGTACATCTTCCAACTCGTGCTGCGCGGGGCGGGGGTGTTACAATTTGTGGTATCGGAGATATAGGTATTAATCCTGTAGTACTTTAAGTTTGATATTTGAGGTTGGGAAGAATTAGGGGGTAAATTAAGTTTTATTCGTTCTTATTCCTCATATATCAATATTTGTTCTTTAATCTCGCAAATACCCATTACCGTTTTCCATAACCGTTTCAATTCATATCCATTGTCCTAAACGAGTTTTTTTTGTTGTATCAGTTTTGATGTTGCCTAGCAATCAACCTCGACGGAGGGGTAGACCCTGAAGAAATCAACCGGAGCCAAATGATGAAAGAAATCCTCCTTCTCCTCCTTTAAATCAGCCTGATCCTAACATGACATCAACTATTCAACAAGTTGTTGCGGGTATGATACCCAATATTGTGGCCCAAACTGTAGAGGTACTTCGTCAGTCTAATGTTATACCCTCTACAAATACTCCGTTCACAGCTAATACTGATTTGGGAGATATCCATGTGTGGCTTGAACGGTTCAACAAACAAAAACCGTGAGTCTTTTGTTCTACTATAAATCAAATTGATGCTGAAAACTGGATTAGACACTTGGAGAAAATTTTCAAAGATTTGGGTTGTCCAGATCAATATCAGGCAACATTAGCTTCTTATAAATTGGAGGATGATGCCCACATCTGGTGGGAGTCTTGGATTCAATTTAACCCAGCAGCAGGAACAATTTCTTGGGAATAGTTTAAGAGTATGTTTTATCAGCAATACTTCACCACTGCAGACAAAGACGCGTACGTTCGTGAGTATGGTGCTATATGTTAAGGTGAAGATGAGTCTATAGCCGGTTATCAATTCAGGTTTCTACAACTTGCTCGTTTTGCTGGTGCCACTGTGGATACCACAGTTAATCAGACGGATAAATTTAAGTGGAGTCTGAATAACAAGTATAAGCACAAACTTTTGAATCATAAATACTCATCTGTTAATGAAGTAGCAGACGCTGCAAAGGATAATGATCGAGCTCGTCAAGAAGGTTATTCTATGAAATTAGATTCTGGAAGAAAGCGTAGTCGTTATGTGCATTCTGGCAATAAATATTGCAAAGTTTCGAGTCACTCAGGATCGGGGAAATCTTCTAATTTCCGCTCACCAATATCTTCTTAGGGAGCGTCTAACAGAGAATCTTATGTGAATTTTCCTCAGAAATGCAAAGATTGTAGCATCACTCACCGACCGGGTCCCTGCAGACGAATGACTGGAGCATGTTATACTTGTGGACAGAAAGGACACATGTCCATAGATTGTAAACAGGTCAAAAAGTCAAACCGAATGAAAATTTGTAGCAATCTACAGTTGGTGGACGGGTATTCACATTGGCAGCAGGCAAGTCCACAACGGGTATGGTATCTGGAACTCTTACTTTATGTGGTTTATCTATTTATGCAATTTTTGATACAGGCGCTACTCATTCAATCGTATCTGATACTTTAGAGGGTTGATTGAAACCATTTGAAAAACTGACAGAATTTCCTTTGTCTATTACTACCCCTATGGGTAATTTTGTTACTATTATTTCTGAATTTGTGAATTGTCCTCTCATAATCAATGATCGTGTCCGAGAGGTAAATCTACTTCCGATGTGTATGAAATATTTTGATCTCATCATTGGCATGGACTGGTTGTCCAAGCATCGAGCAACCATTGAATGCGAAACAAAAGAGTCATCTTTGGAGATTTAAATCAACTCGAAATCATATATCAAGGAACTAAGCCAAAGTTGGGAACTAAAGTCGTATCCTCCTTCTCGGTTAAATCTTTGGCATGGCAAGGATCTGAAGGGTTTCTTGCATCACTTCAAGACCCAAGTGAGGTACCAATCGAACTTAAATCTATTCCGGTAGTGAATGAATTTGTAGATGTGTTTCCGGATGAAATTCCTGGACTTCATCCCTCCAGGGAAGTGGAGTATACTATCGAATTAATTCCAGGAGCGGCTCCAATATCAAAACATCCGTATCGAATGGCTCCCTCAGAAATGAAAGAATTAAATGAGCAGATACAAGATTTGCTGGATAAGGGATACATACGTCCCAGTGTATCACCTTGGGGAGCACTAGTGTTTTTTGTGAAAAGGAAAGATGGCTCAATGCGATTATGTATAGATTATCGCGAGCTAAATAAAGTGACGGTGCGTAACAAGTATCCTTTGCCTCGTATCGATGATCTGTTCGATCAACTTCAGGGGGCAAAGTATTTTTCTAAAATTGATCTAAGGTCTGGTTATCATCAGCTCAGAATTCGGGAGCAAGATATACCGAAGACAACATTTCGTACCCGGTATGGCCATTACGAATTCATTGTTATGCCGTTTGGGTTAACAAATGCCCCAACTGTCTTTATGGACCTCATGAATAGAGTATTCAAGGATTATCTTGATAACTTCGTGATTGTATTTATTGATGATATCCTGATTTACTCTAAATCAAAAGAGGAACACACAAGTCATCTGCGTACAGTTCTAGAAATTCTTCGAACAAAGAAGTTGTATGCTAAGTTTTCAAAGTGTGAGTTCTGGCTAGAACAGGTGGCCTTTCTGGGTCACATCATATCAGCCAATGGGGTGAAAGTTGATTCTGCCGAGGTTGAGGCTATCACTAAATGGCCTAAACCGACCACAGTTTCCAAAGTACGTGGTTTTCTCGGTTTGGCGGGATATTACCAACGGTTTGTGGAAAATTTCTCAAATATCGCTATGCCGTTGACGCAACTATTACGAAAAGATGTAAAGTTTGTTTCGGGTGAGGCTCAGAATTACAACTGTGAGGAACTTAAACGCCGACTTGTAACTGCACCGATTCTAGCATTACCGTCGGGTACCGGTGGATTTCAAGTGTATAGTGACGCATCCCGACATGGTTTGGGTGGTGTTCTGATGCAACACGGAAAGGTGATCTCTTATGCCTCGCATCAATTAAAACCATACGAATTGAATTATCCGACCCACGACCTCGAGCTTGCCGCAATTATTCATGCTTTAAAGATTTGGCGGAATTATCTTTATGGTGAGACATGTGACACCTTCACGGATCATAAAAGTCTAAAATATATATTCACTAAGAAAGAGTTGAATATGAGACAACGAAGATGGCTTGAATTTCTTAAAGATTATGATGTTCGTATTCAATATCATCCCGGTAAAGCAAATGTCGTGGCTGACGCCTTAAGCCGGAAGCATGTGGGTGAAGTTTCTTGTTTAATTGTACCACCTCAGATAGAAAAAGATTTGGAGCGACTTGAAATTCAATTTTATCCTTATTGTGGAGACGGGTGGTTAACTACGTTTACCATTGAGCCGACACTTATCTCCAAGATTAAGGAAGCTCAACAATCAGATGGTGAATTTCAGGTGATCCGACAGAAAGTTGTAGATGGGTCATTAGCAGAATTCAGAGTTGATAATAACGGTGTAATTTGGTATCAGAATCGTTTATGTGTTCCAAAAGTATCCGAGCTTCGAGAAGCGGTTCTTAGTGAGGCACATAGTTCACCATTCTCTATTCATCCTCGATCAACAAAGATGTATAAAGATCTCAAACAACATTTCTGGTGGAACGGTCTGAAAAGGGACGTGGCGGAATATGTCTCTAAGTGTCTTACATGTCAAAATGTTAAAATTGAGCGTCAACGACCCACCGGGTTACTTCAACCATTAGAGATATCGGTCTGGAAATGGGAGTATATCACCATGGATTTTGTTATCGGGCTTCCGAAAACATTCAGACGTCACAACGCTATATGGATTGTTGTTGACCGGTTAACTGAAGCGGCTCATTTCTTACCTATCCATGACACCTATTCTATTAGTAAGGTTTCTGAACTTTTTCAAAAGGAAATTGTTCGACTTCATGGAACTCCTGTGTCGATAGTTTCTGATCGAGATCCTCGATTTACATCTCGATTTTGGACTGGCTTAATGTCGGTGACAAACACCGGTGACTACTTGAGTTTAATGTCGGTGATCACGTCTTCCTTAAGGTCTCTCCTATATGGGGCACTCGTCGATTTGGATTAAAAGGTAAACTTAGTCCACGTTATATCGGGCCGTTCGAAATTCTTGAACGTGTGGGCGAAGTTGCGTATAGATTAGTGTTGCCTCCACAAATGTCCCACATTCACGATGTATTCCATATTTCCTCTCTCCGCGGGTATAATAATCATTCCTTACACGTTATTGACTACCCGTTAGAACAAATAGAGAAAGATTTATCGTTTAAAGAGGAGCCGGAAGCAATACTAGATCCAACCGAAAAACGATTAATAAATCGCTTTTATTCCGTATGTGAAAGTATTGTGGAAACATCAAGAACCTCGAGAAACGACATGGAACCGGAGGAGCGATTCCGAAATGAATATCCGAATTTCTACCAAAGTTGTAAGTCCTCTAATCTTGACTTAATTTCGGTAACGAAATTTATTTTAAGGGGGGGAGGGGAAGAAATATAATAACCCCACCTTCGTTAATCCAATTATATGTTGCGATTCTAGTAGTATTGAAGCTTTCGAACCGAAGCTTCCACAACTTGTACCATAGGTTAGATAGTTGTACTTATGTTTGTTGGGGTAAATGTATGAAGAAAAAGAACTAGAAGGTTCAAAGGGTTATTAGTTTGAACTATAGGGACTAATGAATAAATTGTCTTATATATATATATATATAGATTTTAATTTCACTAAATAAGAGAAATCAGATTTTTCATTTGTTCTATGACCGACTAAAACATTTAGAGAGAGAGAGATTAGAGGGAGAAAACAAGAATTGAGAAGAAATTAAAGGATTTTGGTTTGGGTTTTGGAAGATTAAGGTAAGATTGTCCAAATAACTTGTAACTAGAGTTTATTGTTGTTTTCGTGGATAAAATATATGTTGAAGTATATGAATTTGGTTGTTTTAGGGGCTGATTTAGATCAATAATGAGTTGAAGTCATCCAACTTTCAGCATCTTGACTACTTGAGGTAATACTCTTCAAATATATTGGTTCATATGAGTTTTATTCTATTTGGTGTATGATTAGTGATGAACATGTATGGGTTTGTTATATTATGAGTAGAATAGGTAAAAATGGATTGGAGCTTAAGATGCATACCAAGTGTTTGATGAAATGGTTAGGAGACAATTGTATTATTTTAAGTTTTTGTCCTGTTTTTGTTTAATTCATAGAAAATCGACCGTTTGTCCAAATGAGGTGTACGATATATCGTTGGAAAGCTTAGAACATCCTTTAAACTGTTATGAAGAGTGAAAGTTCTAATATTGAGCTTAGGTGTGTAAAAACAGTGTCTCAATACGGCAGCTCACAGTAGCTTATCGAAACTGCGCACTGTTTTTATAATTGTTGTATTGATATGCTCGTAGCTCCGATTGAAGTGAATCCAGTATCTTTTGAATACTTAGAGGGTAGACAACAACTTCCATTTAGATGTTAACACCTAGTTTGGCTTCTAAATATGAGAAAAAGGTTTGAACATAAAGTGTTTATAAGCTGTCAATTTCTGTTTTGTAGGTCCAAAATGTGTTTAGTTATCAAATTTTGTGTAAGTTCTTAAAAATTATGTCGGTCATTAATTTGGTGTTTATTAAATGGTTATAGGTGACCGGAAGTAACGAAAGGATTGACTAAGATACGGATATCCTATTTTTTTGATTCAGGAATAACTAGTTGCACCCGGAAATTCCATCCATCTTGATAGACGTGACTCCGAACCTTACGATTTCGAGTACTTTTATAGGAAACAATATTTCCATTTTAAAGTACACTTTGTGTTCGTTAATTGAATAATTTGAAAGTATCCCTTTTTGGTTGGTTGGTTATATTATTATAAAAGATGGTATAACGAAATACTGATTTTTTTAAATAACATGAGCTTTCTTGATTTTGAACTAGCTCGACATTTGGTCCACGAATGTTGAGATGCCTTCCGTGGTGGCTACTAATGACCATGGCGTTCTTGTAAAGGCTAAGGCCAAGCCAAATAGAGAACGTAGGATGCATCCAAGAGCCGAATACCAGAAAATGACTGATTACCGGATAGAACTGATTACCGGATAGAGCCGAATATCAGAACTAAACTTGTTACCGGGGAATGGTGGTGTTGTGCCCGACACTGATTCCAAGTCTGATTGGACTGATCATCCGATTAGACAACATATTATTTCAGTTCAGATGATTTGTTGATTTTTATAAAAATGGTACATTTCTTAATTATGTTCATTAATGCTTCCATTACAATGGCTTTACATTATCTTTTATTGAACTTATATTATTTTCACACGGTCATGCATAATATCTGTTCACTGAGCGACTTTGCTCAGCCGAGGTGTTTTTCTGTTTCCTCGGCAGGTTCAGGTTCTACTCCAGGGGCGGGTTTAGGGATCAAGATGTCGTAGGAAGTACCAATGATTTAATTAACTTTTGTATATCCTGTTTGGCTAAACTTTTGGTATCGCTTAGACGATAACACTCTGGGTTGTAAGTATGTTGAAATGTTATTTTGGTAAATTTAGTACAACTTTGAATTATGGTGTTTTGAGTTTTGATCCGATTACCGGATTGTACATCTTTCGACTCGTGTTGCGCGAGGCGGGGGTGTTACAAAAATAAAGATCAATAGATTTGACATAAAACATATATGAAATAATTAAAAAAAAATCACAAGAAAATATCGTTAAAAGATTATGAATCTCAAGTTTATAATTGAATATATAAAAAATATATAAAACAATTAAAAATTTTGATTTTTAAAATATTTTTTTAGTAAAATTTTTTAAAAGGGTGAATAAAATTAAATTTTAGAGTAAATTATACTTTTGGTACCTATAGTATGTTCAAAGACTTGTTAGTCCTTCCTAACGGTTACTAACTAACATTGTTAAGTGGAAGGACTATGGGTGCAATGAAAATGAAAAGTTACGGACCACCACTATGGAGTGTTATCCATATTTTATAATTTTGGGATTACTGAGACTTAACCATATTTTGGTATTTAAGATAATAGAGTTTTGTCCAAGTTTGGTATTTGAGCATTGAAGCTTATTCACGTTTTGAGTTCATATTCGAATGGATGTTGAGTTCATATTCGAATGGGTGTTTCAATTTAAAGATTTCATCGCTAATGGAATTTCAATTTAAAGCTTTTATCACGAAACTAGTGGTTTTGGAAAGATGTTGCTTTTTTGATGTAATCATTCCATTTGAGATATTATTATTTAAATAAGCAGTCTTTCGGTTGTTGCCATTTTATAATTATGATAAAACTCTTGAACTCACTAGGCGTTAAGCCTAATCTTTTTTCTTTGTCCGCATGTGCATCAGATTTGTGGGAGAAGTGTTGATCCCATTATAATAAGCACAATGACAATAAACAGTTAATAGCAAAGTAATATGACACAAACAATAATTAAAGAACTTACGTAGTCATATATCTCTTGTTGGTATGATAATCAATTACAATGGAATTCACAGTTTCAGCTCTCTCTCTAAGTAATATGAATCGACTAGCTCTAAAAGGAAAACCCTAACGTTCTATTTATATTGCTAGGTCTAATCTAATTAAGGAAACAAAGAGTTTAAGGAATTATAAACTTTCTTTTACAATTAAGCATATCTTTTCCTTATTTTGTCACAATTAGATAATAATAGACCTAACAATCTCCCTCTTTGTGGCAAAATGAGTCTTCATCTCTTTAGCTCGAACATGCCTTCAAATCTTCGTAGGGTTTGTCGATAGATAATTCTGTCATCAATTATCTTGATAGCTTCTATGAGAGAGATTCTTTTGTCGTTGCTCATCCTTGTTGCGCTCTTTCTATCCGTTGCAAGTTCTGACGCAAGTCTGTTTCGGATTCCCCATAACGTACCGTCAGAATATGCAGCCACTTCGTGAAACCTGAGAAACCGTTTTTCTCTTGAAGCATGCATCCAAACTACTCCATGAACAGGACGAGTGATGACGGTGGCAACTAGAGTACTGTCTAGTACAGGTAATGATTGATCAGGCTTAGTAATATGTATCTTCTTTTGCTCGCTTTCTATCCCACGTTGAAGATCATGAAGATAGCTGTACCGAAGCTCTTTTTGAACATGCCTTACCACTGCCCTTAATGCCCTTTGCTCGTATTCGTTTTGGTTGCGCTTGTCTCTCAAATCGTTGTAGATGATTTCAAAGTCCATTATATCAAGATTTGCAAAATCAGCTTCAGAGAAGGAATACGTTTTACCATCTTCTCTTTGGACAGTGAAAACCGGGTACTCGACTTGATAGATTAAAACAGTAAAAATATAAGGCTCCCCCTTAATGTGTGCAAACAGTGTTGTGCCCCCCCTAGGAATGTGAATAAATAGACAGAAAACGTACCTTGTTGCTCCCCCTTGAACGATGAACCATGGTGATACACACATCGAGGTAGAAAGAAAAATGAAAGAAAGATTGAAAATACGGAACTGTAAGATAAAGGTCAAAATCTAAAAAAATGAGAACCCAAGTGTTATACAGATTGACTCGAAGAGTAAATGTGCATAAACCCTTTGATAGACGTTTTTGAGGATATTGAGACACACTGATTTGTGATAATCAGATTTTAAGATTGAGCATTCCCAACTTGGATACTAGGAACTGGAATCGTTTCTCATCCAGTGCCTTGGTAAACAAGTCGGCAAGCTGAAGTTCCGTATTAACAAAATATAGTTCAATGGTACCTTTTTCGACGTGATCCTTGATGAAGTGATATCGAGCGTCGATGTGCTTTGTCTTCGTGTGTTGAACCAAGTTGCTTGAAATGGCTATGACGCTTTTGGAGTCACAGTAGATAGGAATCTTGTTGAACCAGAAGCCATAGTCTTTGAGTTGAGTGCGCATCCACAGTACTTGCGAGCAGCAACTTGCGACAGCGATATATTCGGCTTCCGCGGTAGATGTGGAGACGCAAGCTTGCTTCTTGGAGGACCAGCTGACCAATTTGTCTCCGAGGAATTGAATGTGGCCCGAAGTGATTTTGCGATCGAGCATGCATCCGGCGTGATCCGTATCTGAAAAGGTAGTTAGCTCGAAACCCGTATCCTTCGGATACCATAAGCCAAGATTAGGTGTACCTTTTAAATACCGGAAAATCTGTTTGATCGCACTAAGATGAGATTCCTTTGGAGATGCTTGATATCTCGCGCATAGACAGGTGGCAAACATTATGTCCGGACGACTAGCCGTAAGATACATGAGAGAACCAACCATGCCCCGGTAATTTTTAGAATCCACATCTTTTCCCGAAGGATCAGCGTGTAGTTTTGAACCCGGGGACATGGGTGTGCCAATCGGAGAACATGACGTCATGTTGTATTTACACAACATATCCGAGATGTATTTTGATTGGTTGATGAATATTCCAGTAGAAAATTGTTTAATTTGAAGACCAAGGAAAAATTTCATCATTCCCATCATGCTCATGTTAAATTTTGCAATCATGAGTTCAGAGAACTATTTGCATTGCTGTGGGTTAGTCGAACCGAAGATGATGTCATCCACGTAGACTTGAATGAGCATAATGTCACCTTTGTCCTTTTTAATGAAAAGAGTTGGATCAATCTTACCTTTGGAGTATCCATTTTTCACTAAGTGGGTTGACAGACTATTGTACCAAGCGCACGGGGCTTGCTTCAAGCCATAGAGGGCCTTGTCCAGAATGTAGACATGATCTGGTTTGGAGGAGTCGACAAACCCGTCGGATTGAGAGACATAGACTTCTTCACGTAGGACACCGTTTAAGAAGGCTGTCTTGACGTCCATTTGGAAAACGACAAAGTTCTTATGTGCCGCGTAAGCCAAGAACATTCGGATTGCTTCAATGCGAGCGACGGGTGCAAATGTTTCATCGTAGTCAATGCCTTCTTGTTGACGGTATCCTTTGGCGACAAGTCTAGCTTTGTTGCGTATAACGACTCCATCTTCATCTTGCTTTTTCTTGAATATCCATTTCGTGCCGATAATGGTTTTATTTCGTGGACGGGGAACAAGGCGCCAAACTTTCAAGCTTTCAAATTGATTGAGTTCCTCCTGCATTGCCACAATCCAATCAGGATCATTCATTGCCTTGTGAATGGGTGTGGGTTCAATCTTGCTTATGAATGAAGAGAACATGCAATCATTGGCCGAGGCGGAACGCGTTGTAACTGGTCTGTTCGGATCTTCGATAATTTGTTCAACAGGATGAGAGCGGGTCCATTTGGTTGTATGAGGAAGCGGTTGAAATGCATTTGGATCCGGGGTGTCATCTTGATAAGAGCCTAACGGAAGATCTTGAAGAGATTCCAAGGTTGGTGCCACGTTTGATGATCTTGTGGCCCTTGTGACATCCGTAGGGGTCGAAGTGGATGGTGGGGGAGAGGATGTCGGTTCAGCAGGATTTGGTTGAACAACCGGTTGAGGTTCAGGTGGAACGAGAGGAGCATCCGATGAAATAGTTTGATCGGGAGGAGCAGTTGTAGATGTGCTTGGAGATGCAGCAGTTGAGACGGTTTCCGTTGTAATTGGCGGTCCAGAAAGATTCGTGGTCTCGGCAATCTCCAAGGTAGGTGGGGGAATCTGGATAGAAGTATCAGTGGATGGTCAAAAGTAATCCGAGTAGAAGTACTCGAATAAGTAATCCAGATTTGACATGGCGGTTTTGGACGTTGAAGGTTCAGCGGGGTTGGGAGCAGGTTCTGAACAAATGTGATCGGAAGCTAATATGCCGGTTAGTGGGGGTCCAGAACTGTCGTGTTCAGGAGCCATTTCGGCGTTTGGATCGAATTGAACATTAACGCTTTCAGTGACGCAACGTGCGTGTTTTATGTAAACCCGATAAGATGATGCGTTTGGTGAGTATCCGAGAAAGTAAGCTTTATCGGCTTTCGGCTTGAGTTTCCCACGATCTTCCTTTTCATTTAGTACGAAGCAACGAGTGCCAAACGTTCGAAGATGCTCGATGGAAGGAACGCGATCGTAGACCAAGTGATAAGGTGTCTTGTTGAAGCGTTTGTTGATGATGGAGCGGTTTTGAGTGTAGCATGCTGTGTTGATAGCTTCGGCCCAAAGGTGGAGGGGAAGCTTTGAGAAAGTAAGCATAGTGCGAGTGGCTTCAACTAGAGTTCGATTTCGGCGTTCGACCACACCGTTTTGTTGCGGAGTGCGAGCTGCAGAGAACGTGTGGGTTATACCAACCGATTCGAGGTAACCGTCAAGGGTACGGTTTTTGAATTCAGTTCCATTATCGGTGCAGATGGTTTGTGCAGTAAGTTCTAGCTTAACTTGGATGGCTTTGAGAAACGTGATGATGGTGTCGGGGGTTTCATCCTTTGATTGAAGGAACTTTACCCATGTGAATCGAGAGAAATCGTCCACCATTACTAGAACATACTTTTTCCCATGTATGCTTTGAGTCCGCATTGGGCCGCACAAGTCCATATGAATGAGTTGAAGAGGTCGAGTTGTGCTGTGAACTAACTTGGGTTTGTGAGAGACCTTCTTCATCTTTCCCATCTCGCATGCGTCACAGAGATGCGGTTTGTCGAATTTAACAGTTGGGAGGCCGGTGACTAATCCTTGGATGGAGAGGCGATTTATGTTCTTGAAGTTCAAGTGAGATAAGCGACGATGCCATAACCAGGTCTTTGGACTAGAAACGTTTGATAGTAGACAAACACTTGAGGGGGCGTTTACTTGGGAAAGATCGATCGTATAGAGGTTGGACTTGCGTGTGCCGGTTAGAAGCTCCTTACCATCAAACGTGCGAATACAACATCTATCGGGTCTGAAATTTACTTCGAGTTGCTTGTCACAGAATTTTCCAATGCTCAACAGGTTGTGGCTTAGCCCTTGTACATAAGAGACGTTGGAAATGGTGATGTTGTTTTGAATGATATCACCATATCCTTTAATCGGTGCCAAGTGATTGTTGCCAAATTTGACGAATCCGCCCTTCTTTTCAGTGTAGTTGGCAAGCAGCTCCTTTTGTCCGTTCATGTGTTTGGAGCATCCGAAATCTAAGTACCACACATGACCGATCTGCACAAAATCAGGCAGATTTAGGTACCCATTTGTAAATGGGTCCATCATGGTTAGTTGACATTGCACCCTTGGGTACCCACTTGTGGTGAGACTTATGGGCGTCAGTTATTTGATTTCTCGGACCCGATTTAGAAATGGATGATGAATGATAAAATTTGTGATTAAATGAATTATGCATGTCCGGAAAATAACCATAACCATAATCAATAGGAGGTTTACGAACAAAATCATCCACACCGCAATTAGAAAAACAAATTTTATTACGAGAAAATTTGATTAAATGTCTAAAAGAATGAATTTGATAAGGAAAACGAAATCTAGAATTGTTTCTTTTGACATTAGAATGTAAAAACTTGTCTTCTTTGCGGGGTGTTTGCTTTGTAGTATGCGTGCCCTTTTTGACCCAAACCGACTTGGTTTCTAAAGTATGAAGCGCTGAAACGTTGAAAGGAACACGGTTAGTATGGTTTTTTAAGACATGATTGGTTTTCGTTTGTTTAGGAGTGGTTTGATTTTGACTCGTGGAACACTCCGTTGGTTCAGTAGGCAATGAAACTGATTCCATAGGTTGTTTGCCTTTGTCTAAAAACTCCGTGTGCTTTGGAAGTACAGGATTGAAGTCAAACTCATCACACATGTCATTGAAGTACTCGTCCGATTCAAGTGAAGATTGGTTAGAAAGAGCATCTAATTCAGCATTGATTTGTTCGTCGGAATAGGAACATTTTTGTTTTGGAAGATTGGAATTTGGGTCCATTTTAAAACAACTCTTCGCAATTATCTAAATAATTGCTAACGAAGGCTTTACAAGTTGAAATGTTTGAAATAGTATCATTTTCATGAGTTTTGTTCAATTGTAAAGTTTCGTTCTCAAGTTGTTGTATTTTAAATAAAAATGATTCCTTTTCCTTTTCCGCCAAAGAACGTTCAGATTCCAACACTCGTTCGAGTTGAATAATTTTCTTTTCTAAAAATAGAGTGAGAATGTACGGTTTACATTCAGGAATCTTGTTTTGAAGTTCTTCGGCTGAATATGATGGAAAATAGTTGTTTGGAAGAGATTCACTTGAAGATTCCTCTTCTACTATTTGAGGATAGCAGAAAGGTATTTGAAAATAGTTTTTGTTTTGTCTCTTCCAATCTTCACTTTCCTCAACACTAGGGTCCGGCTTCATAAATTGAATTTGGTAATCTGGACCAAGGTTCAGATATTTGAATTTATAAATCGTCGAAGTATTATAGATAGCCTTTGCTAAGTGTTTCAGGTTTTCAAAACCTAATCCGGCTTTAGAGCTTAAATCTTTCGGTGCATTTAAGTGAATAGTGTGTTCAGTTTGACCAAGCTTGTAAAGTTTTAATTCCAAATTTTCGAGTTTTTCTAATAGATCTTGTCTTTGAAAACTGACAAAGTCAAACTTTGATGAAAATTTGGCAGTCTCATTCCTAGATGATTGAAGTTGAAGTGTGAGATCAGATATTTGTTGTTGAAAAATATCATTTTCTTCTTTTAAAACCATTTTCTCCGTTTCGAGATTGTGTGCTATACTTTGAGAATTGACAAGGTCGGTTTGCATAAGAAGCAATTGTTTATGATTATTTTCTAGGCTTGCTTCTAAATTGGAAACCAAGAGTTTCTCGGTTTTCAATTTGGAGTGTAATTCCTTTAATTGACACATTAAATCATGCATTTGAGATACAAAAGAGTCATAGTCAGAAGGGCTTACCTCGGGTGTGTAGTCGGAAGCGTGAGAAGGAGTGTCATCAGAGTAAGCCATCAAGCTGAAATGTGCTTGAGTATCCCCTTCCATGTCATCCTCATCATCTTGATTAAGCCATTGTTCATCTTCAGCTAGAAGAACTTTACCGGCTTCTTTTTGTTTAGACAACATCAGTTTGTAAGTGAAGTAGTTGGAGTCCTTCACTATTGGCTTCTTGCATTCCCTTGCATAGTGACCAGATTTGCCGCAGTTGTAGCACATGCTTCTCTCACCCTTGAACTTGTCTTCTGGCTTGGGTGCCGGGCGTGGTTCTTCTCTTCTTGGTTTTGGTTCAAACAGGGCCTTTCGCTCATGATTATTAGATCCCGAGGCATACCTTTGTTGGTTGGGATTCGAGCGACGTGAGAACTTTTGTTGAAAAGATCTCGTAAGGAAGGCCAGTTGTTGTTGAAGTTAGGCAATTTCGGGATCATAGTCAAAATCTTCGTCTTCTAGTTCGGGAAACATCTCTTGAGGAGTGGAAGAGGAATCTTTTGCCATCAATGCGATTGGATCCGGGTTCTTCTTTGAATTTAACCCCATTAGTTCGAGAACCTCCTCTTCGTCTTGTTGAAGGGTTTCATAGACTTCATGAAGATCAAGGTCAGCAAGATATTTGCTGTGTTTGATTTGATTAGCAAACCGACGTCATTCCGGTTGAAGATTGCTAACAAATTTAAAGTTGTTTTCGATCTTGGTCTTAGGAATTTCGTTCTTGCTTAGTTCGTTTACCAGTTGTACAAAACGGGTATACGTGTTCGTAAGACTTTCTCCATCTTTTGCCTTGAATTCTTCATAATGAGAGATGCAGTTGGTGACTTTGAGTTGTGTGCCAGTCTTCGTTCCAAGCATGAACTTCTCTATGACCTCCCACATTTCTTTAGCCGTCCTCTTGTGGCTATCAATGCTCATATAGATTTCATTTGGGAGGCTCATAAGTAGATAAGAACGGGCAAGTTGGTCACCCCTCATTATCCTCTTCTCGTTTGCATCCCATGTACTTTTCAGTTTAACTTCCCTTCGTGCGAGCGTAGGAGGAGTATTGTTTGGTATAGCCGGAAACTCCTGAAAAAAATTTGGAGGAGGACCTTCTTTGATTGAACGCATGATCTCATCGGCAAAGTCATGGCGTTCAACGAAATCAAGGAATCTATCCTTCCATTGAGAATATTCTCCCGGGAAGAGAATTGGAGGTTTGATGTCTGATCCAATAGCCATTGCTTCACGGGTGGTCATTGTACTTTTTGGGTGGACCTCGATCAATGAGTTTTAAAAATTTCTGAGTTGTCTCGCGAAACAGTAGGTTTTTCTCGAGAGACAAAGGAGGGCGATAAAATTATCGATTTAGGATTTTTATCGGGTGTGAGGTGCTCAATGAAAATTGTTATCGGGTGACAAAGGATCGATAATAAATGTTATCGAGTGAACAAGGCTCGATAAAAATTGTTGTCGAATTAAATAGACTCGATATAAATTCTTATCGAGTGAACAAGACTCGATAAAAATTGTTGTCGAATGAAATTTGCTCGATAATAACTCGATATAACTTTGATTAAAGAATTTTATCGAATACTGACCACTCGATCAAACTTCTTCTCGATTCAATAGGACTCGACAAAAAAACTACTTTAATACTGAGTTTTCTGTGATTGATAAACCTGAAAACAAAAACACAGTGTTCTTGACTAAAAAGAACTAGTCTTTTTATGGACAAGACTGTCTGAGTTTTTGAGTTTCTTATTTGTTCAATTACGGATATTATCAAGATTACGATAATTTATGATTTTACTAAGGAAATCTTTAGTAAGAAAAGCTGCAGGAGTCACAAGTTCCTGAGTTTTCTTATGTAAAGATATTCAAAAGTAAAAAAATAAACTAAAGTAATTTTAATTAAACAGATTTAACTATTTTATGTAGGGGTCGATAAAAATTTAAGATTTTAAGCAGTTGAATCGATAAAGTTCAATCAACAGAAGAGAGATTCGAGAAAAATTCAATGATCAGATATGAGGTAGTCGACAATAATCAGTTTGATGTTTTATCGGGTAAAGCATGAAACAGTAGGACTCGACAAAAAATTCAATGAACAGCAGAAATCGAAAAAAGTACCTTCTGTTTCGTGGTTTGCTCAGAAAATCGTAAAAACTCGTGATCTCAGGCTCTGATACCACTTGTTGATCCCATTATAATAAGCACAATGACAATAAACAGTTAATAGCAAAGTAATATGACACGAACAATAATTAAAGAACTTACGTAGTCATATATCTCTTGTTGGTATGATAATTGATTACAATGTAATTCACAGTTTCAGCTCTCTCTCTAAGTAATATGAATCGACTAGCTCTAAAAGGAAAACCCTAACGTTCTATTTATATTGCTAGGTTTAATCTAATTAAGGAAATAAAGAGTTTAAGGAATTATAAACTTCCTTTTACAATTAAGCATATCTTTTCCTTATTTTGTCACAATTAAATAATAATAGACCTAACAAGTAGGTACTAGTGACACTGTGATGAGTTGAGTGCTAGGTAGATGCACGAGAAGGACTTAGCTGTTCGTTGATGTCTTCCGCATTCGTAGATAGCGACTGTTATTGGGTTTTGGTAACACATGACCTTAACCTAGCCTTTTATGTATGACTTGGTTTATCAGTTTTGAAGTTAAAGTTAAGTATTGGTTTATGGGAAGGGATTTCTCCTTTATTTGATGTATTATTGGAATTTTTAAATTAATCGTTTTTTCCAGATTTAAGGGTGTTACATTTTGAGAAGAGGTAAATATTTGAGAAGTAAAAAAGTGATCTTAGCCTTTCATACGATCAAGATCAGATTTGATTGGTCAAGAATCGCGAATGTGACTAGTCAAAATTAGCGGCTATGCAAAAAATTTAGGGGACATTTTTGTAACTTTCTAAAGTCGGTGGCAAACGGGTTAATATGTGAACCCGTGTGATTAACTTATGAATTATACGTTCGTATGTGAACACGTGTAATTCATATATGAACTATTTTAATTGATTCACATATGAACTAATTAATTGATTCATTTATGAACCCTTATGATTCACATTTGAACACGTGTGATTCACATCCGAACCTTTTGTGAACTAATTAACTGAGGGTTCAGTTAACTAGTTCACAAATAGTTCACATGTGAGCTAATTAACTCAGTTAAATAGTTCACATATGAACATATAGTTTATATGTGAATCACACGGGTTCACATATGAACCTGGTACAAAACTACTCCTCTCTCTTCTGCATACCAATGCAAGATATTCTAAGGGCTTCACAGTCAAAGTCGCAAACATTGACAAGATGAAGGGCTAGGATCACTTATTTACTTCTCAAATGAGCTTTTCCCTATATATATATATGTATTTATATATTTACGTATGTATGACAAAACTGAGAAATTGGAAAATGATCGACTAATTTCATTTCAGAAAAAATTCTATATACAGTATAATAAATAAACTAAACAACTTGCTAAACTAATAATAGAAAGGTTTATAAAATAATAAAATATAAAATACCCAAACTACCCTTTATCTATAATACTTTCCCTCGTGATGAACCTGGTGAGAATGGATTATGAAGGTTCATCTTGGATAGAAGAAATTGAAGTTGTGGTCAAGGTAAAGGTTTAGTATGAGCATCTGCTAACTGATATGTAGATTCAATAGCCATTAATCGAACAAGTGTATCCATCACCTTTTCCCGAAAAAATTAATCAATGTCAATATTGTTTCGTCCCCTCGTGAAAAGTAGGATTAGACGCAGTCTACATGGCCAACTTGTTATTACAAAATAGGAGTAAAGATTGAGGATGTGAAACATCTAAATCCTTTAACAACTGTTTTATCTAGTTTAGTTTACACATCACCACTGCCATGGCCATGTATTCGTATTTAGTTGAAGACTTGATACCATGGGCTGCCTTTTCGACTTCCAAGATATTCAGGTTTAATATTTGTGCCCCGTTAACTCGTACAAATTGTGAATAACATGTTTGTACCTTGTCTTTACCCGACTTGTACCTCGGACTAAATTATGAGGTAATAGCATTCAAGGGATCTCACACGTACAAAACGAAAGTTAACTTAACTTAAAATGTTAAGTTTATGGCATAAAGTTGAAAATATAGACTTGAGGGGTTAAAACCGCCAAATGTCTGAACTCTCAATAATTATAAAAGGAAAATAATATCATGAATTATAGAAAAATTTCATTATCATAAGCTTCTTCATCTTGACGGTCCTATACTCCTGCTCTCTCTAAAATCTTGCTTTCTTTCTACAAATTCTCATAAGTTATTGAAGAAATTGAAGAGACAATCACAAATTCCGAATCCTCTCTTTGAATCTTTCTTAAAGGTATAAATTTCTTTCGTTATTATTAAGTTTGTTTATGTTTAAATTTGTGAGGTTGAATTATAATTGTGTAAATGTTTAGTATAAGAATTTGTATTGCAAATTGTGGTTAAATACATGTTTTGGATGGTTGGATTATCTAAAATGATGTAGACAGAAAACGGGGTAAATTATGAAATCAATAAGGTGAAGTTGTGTATTTATGTTTAACCGCACACCAAGTGTTCGGTTAAATGTTTAAATGAGCAAAATTTTATGATTAAGCATAGGATATTAACCATTAAGCTCCTTTGTAGTTTTTAGTATGTTAGGTATGTTTTAAAGCATTTACATGTTGCAAATTATGAAGAGTGGATCATAAAAATGAGTTGGGGAAAAAGGTGGAAATTGGAGTTTTGGACAACCTCATGTCCAATAGTTTGACAGTACAGAACTCTCAAATCGTAAATCCAAATAAGCTTATATTTTGCAGTTGGAAATCTCTTACTGTATAGTACAATTGTTATGAAGGTTGAAAACCCAACTATGACTTTAAGTGACTCAAAACAGAGAGTTTATATGGTTGTTCATTGTGTATACGAGAGCTTTGCTGCTGTTTTGTTTAATTCGTATAAAATAGGACGAATGATCCAAAGCCAATATACTAATAAGAGTTCATTCTACAACTTTTATGTAGATGATAAAATTTGTATTGACCTCTAACTTCGATAAAAATGGTCAAAAAGAAGAGAGACATGACATGAGCTATTGGAATGGAACCGTATAAGAAAAATGTTACGTTTGAGTTCTCAATTCGTATCCGGTTGTCCTTCTTGAGGTCTTCATTGTTTAAGATCATTAAGACTTAAATAACTTTATTTAGAATAGTTATGTTATGGTTGTTATGTCGTGCGAATAATAACCCGTTTATATGTAATAACCCGAAATCTTGTTAAGTGTAATGAAATTTGCAATTTGGATAGTTGGAGCCTAACTTCCTAAACTTAGGAACTAGAGGTGTCAATAGTGACAAGTGGGCCAAATAAGAGTTGGAAACCCTCATTTGGAGGCAGTCGGCTGAAAATCAAGTGTGTGTTTTAGTGTGTGCGATTTTTGAGAGCATTAAAGGGAGAAGAAGAGATTCTTGAAGGAACAAGTATTCAAAAAGTTATTCAGGTATGAAACTTCATCTTATTCATCTTGTTACTTTGTTGGGTAATTTGGATGATTAAAGTTTTGGGGTTACTTAATGATTGATGAAATTATCAAATCAGTAAAAATGTAATATGTGGTGTTATAAAGTTGATTTCTTCCTTTTGGGTGTTGTCTCTTTTCCCTTTTGGATTTGCAATCAAGAAAATCCACCATGGATGAACCTTAATCATCAAATGAGGCTTTTAATCCATGGATTCCCATGATTGGAATGTATTAATAAGAGTTTGGGGATTGTTCTTAAGTGTTTTGAGTGAGTTTTAAGTCATTTTATTGAAGGAAATTGATTTGAGTGTTGGTTTTGGCTTCTTCTTCACGAGATGGGTTTTTGCAGGCAAAACAGTGAAGAAAGCGAGTTTGTGGCGAGCTACAACTGGCTTGAAACCTGTCGGCTCTTATGTTTTTGTTAATTTTTCGTTAAGTCCGGCTTGTGGGGTTACTTTGGGTTCGTAAACTCATAATTTGGTAACCTTAATTTAGATGTTCGGTTAGTGAATCCTTAGGACAAAAGTGTGCCTAGCGGCTTGGAAATTCAGATGAGTCCCTTCGTGTGCTTAAATTTCAAATGAATGTTTTATTTTGCATAATATTTAAATCATTCATTTACGGGAAGTGTGTACCCGACCTTTGGGCAAGTGTGGGCCCGTTTAATAGTCACGGTGTGTGTGACTAACAGTGTGAATTACCGTTGCAACAGGTATATTTAAAGTGTGTTCATGTGTGAGTTAATATTCATGACTAACATTTTTATCTTATAAATGTCATGCATATTTAACTGTGGTTTTGAGGAAATTCACTAGGCCTTATGGGCTTTTGGTCTAACCCTCTCTTTTATAAAACTGAAAACCTTTTTAGGGAAGCACATGGTAGAGAGCTCGAGTAAGTGTAAAAGGAATATGTGAGCTTGGGAGTTAGAAGTGATGCGCTATTTCGTTTAGATAGTTGCCTAGTTTTATAGTTAGAATGTAATAAATCTCAGTAGCTATATCTTTTACTGCTGCAACTTATGAGATTGAGTTTATAGATTGGGACTTATTTGTCTTGTAATTGCTACTTTTAGATCAATGGCATGAGTTATCTTTATTTTAGAATTGTTGTTGTTACAAGTGGTATCAGAGCCCTAGTTTAAAAGAATTAGGTGTTCGAGGAGCATCTAGACTTAGAGTGAGGGATAGGTGGGACTGAGATTTAAGTAGAAATGGTGGAATGTGGTTTAACCTGTGAGAGTAATGATAGGGTGGAAATGACTAACGTGTAAGGTAAATTTAAAATCACATCTGGCCAATGTCATTGTGAATTTACAGGTACATGAAGGTGCTTGAATACCTTGTTATGATCTAACTGGTTGTTATTTAGTTGTTCATATAATTTTCAAAATGTAGAATTTTGTCTTGTCGATCAACGAGGATCGTGTTTGTCATGTATGAAGGGGAAAATGCTTTTGTTGGAGTGGTACCAACAGAAAGAGCAGAATCTGAGGGTGTTGCTAACGCCCGTGGTCGAAGAAGTGGAAGGGTAGTGAACTCTGCAGGACTGCGGTGTCAGTTAGGGCTCATGAGATGAGAGCTTAATGTTGAAAAGAGTTTGAGGGTGTAGAATTTGAATTTCTAGTGTATGAGTGTACTTGATTGCTATTGTTGAGGCAACCGATGTACATGGTAGTAGGTATAAAGACTAGTGTTGCAATGATTGATCGTGGGTTTGGTGTGCTATATGAGGTTGTATAGGGAGTAATTGTTTGGACCTTCAAGACGAAGTTTCGTCCAAGAGTGTTGGTGATTCATCAAGAGATAGAATTCTTGAGAATTGAAAAAGGAATTATATTGTCGAAGTGTGTACTTTTAAATTCTTGGAAAGGTTCCCAATTGCAGGGTTGACCGTATCAGTCGAATGCTATAGAATGGACAAGTGTGTTTGGATTTTGAAAGCTTTCTTAAGAAAGAAAGTGATATTAATGAATCCCTTGACTCTTAGTCACCGGTGCATGGGATAAGATTTTTGAAATGATAGAATTGTTTATTCGGGAAATGAAGGCAAGTTGTGAAGGAAATGAAGGGATCAACAAATGATCTAAGAAAGTTAAAGTTGCTGAAATCAGGTATTTAACAATCAGTGATGAGCTTGGACATGGTACGGTCCGGGAAATTGAGTATGTTGAGAAAATTTGTTTGAAGAATTTGCTATAAGTGTAGAAAACTCATTCTTCGGTTAATGAATGTAAACCAACGAGAAGTCGTTGCCAAGTTGCAATGCGGTTGGAGTTAGTTACCCTTGATTCTAAGACGAGTTTCATGCATCACGTTGTTTATGTTTTAAAGTGGGTTTCATGAGTCTCTTCATACTATTTACCAAACTATATGTGTGTGAGCATGTTGACTTCGTGTTTTGATAAATAAACTGATACATGCCGGTATGTGGTTTGCATTTTTAAAATACACAAGTGTGTTTCAATTGCAAAGAGGTAGCATATTGCATTTGGAAAAACATATTTATATCTCATGTTGGCATAACATTTATTGGTGGATGTATAAAAACCTATCATTATATATTTACATCGTTTTTTTTATTATCAAAGCATGCATGATGGTGTAAATATTGCATTTATTGGAATGAAAGTTGTTGATACAACAGTGTGGTTAAAAGTGTGAGTTACAAACATTTTAGTTAGTATTGGCATTTGGATCGATATATTCGAGTTGTATCATTTTTTCATGTGTGAGTGGTCGTGTTAACATTGTGTCATGCACGCACAGGGTGGTTTCACGGTGGGTTATTTTGTTAAATTTCCAAAAGACAAAGTGAGCTTATATACATGTGTCACTGTACACGTGTGTCTATGTGTGTGTGTGTGTGTGTATGTCTGTCAACATGCATGATATTATGAACTCGTCGGGCTGTTGGGTTTACTTTTCCTTTAGGAAGATGACGAGAGTAAAGGAAAGGAACAGTTCCGAGAGTTGGAATATGTTGGTTAAGTCATACGGGGCAGATTCTTGTTCTTGGTACTTTAGTATGTGGATGGTCGGTGCATACTAGTAATGCAAGGTGGTAAAGTAAGTATTGATTCATGTGGCAGGGATTCTAATCTGGTTTTGGTGTTGTTGATGAGGTGGTTGACAATGAATGTGGACATTTGGAATAAGTTGCGAGCACAGAACATCTTAAGACAAAGCGTGTTGAAAAGTAGTGGTACATCATTTTGAAGAAACGCTACCTATAAAAGGAGTAAAAAAGTATTATGAATCGAAGTTGTTCATAGAGTGTTAAAGTAGACTTGCAGTTAGGTTATGAGGTAATGAGACAATGAGGCAATGCATCATTACCAGGTGTGGGCATTTAGTCGTGATTAATGGGTGTGATGCGACAAAAGCTATAAGTTTGGGAATTGACTGTAATGTGGTTATTTGGTTGTGATTAGACAATATCGTGAGTGGTCATATGAGCAAGAGACATTCTTGGCTTCAGGCTAACCATCAAGTGTGAATGTTATGAAGGCTGGAGGTCGTGAGTTTATACTAGTGGCTTAGTATGAGAATAAAGTAGCTATAAAGGGCGGAAGTGGGTGTACGTGGGACTGAAATGGTCCACAAAAGAGGAAGCTTTTCTCTTTGATCTAGTTGAATGTGTTTACGATAGTTGGCGATGGTCTAGAGTGGGTTGCTAGTTATCTTGATTTTAAGGCGTAGGATGAGTGGAAGTGTATACATAGTTAGTGGAGTGGGAATGTGGTCACTCTGCGGTTTGCATAGCTCAAAGGACTGGCAAGTGTGTAGTCAGTGTGTGAAGTCACAAGTGTGCATAACTGGGGATAGTTGGTTGTTGCTTAAAGTAACTCGATAGAGAATGAAATCTTATGAGACTGTAATCTGTGAGTGTGTATTTTGGTAAGAAATAACTATCTTTGAAATGAATTATTTGGGATCAGTCAATTGTGTGTGACTAAATTATTTGGATTCTGTATCAATAATTATTTTGGGAGGAAGTTGATTAAGTCAAGTAGACGAACAACATCTCTTTGATGATGCAGAGACGATTGTGATCAAGTAATGCAATCAGGTAAAATTCTTTCCTTTATGAAAAGAAAATTGTTAAGTGTGGAAGAAGTTGTGCATTAAATGATTTATCATGGCAAAGTTGTGTTATATGCTAAACCGTATTCTCATTTGGTAACGGACCAAGCTTCGAAGGCATGGTCAAGGAATTACGTGAATCCATTGATATAGGATTCTTGAAGGAAGTTAAATTGTTCAACTGTTGGCAAAAATTACGGTGATGTGTGGTATAAGAACTCGAATGGGTGCAAAATGTTGAATAGTGTGTCGAACCATTCTTGTGCGAGTTATGGATCGTTTGGTTGCAAAATTTTGAATTGTACCATTTATAGTGTGATTTCGAGCATCATATATGCTTGTAGTGGATTGTGGAAACGATGAAGATTTATTGCAAAGTTTAAAGGTGGGTGGTGACGTGAGAGATTTTGTGTTCGGATTATGTAGTCGCCAAGGGGCGGATTCGAGTTATACTATCTCTCTCTCTCTCTCTCTCTATATATATATATACATGTTAGAGTGTTGAGTATGTTGAATAATTGTTGAAATTATTTCAACCGTGGAGGAAATTTATGTTTGATTTGAGGTGTAGTTAGTAATTTAAGAATTCCCATGCTTTAGGGGAATGGAGTTTGGTGTGTGCATAAGTGTCGTCACATTATTCCTCCGAAATCCGATTCTCATTAAAGACTTTCGTCAATGTTAGTTGTTATCTGGGTACAACGAAAGTATAACTCAATGTCAAGTAGTGGTTGTCTTGGTTACAAGTGGTATCATAACTCAATGAGTTTCGTGTTTTGGTTACAAGTGAAGTTGACAGAATACCAACTTTGTGGAAAGCTATAATAGGCTATTGTAAATTGGAGACGAAACTATATTGTGGGGAAAATCATACCAGAGTTTGTAAAATCTTTGATGGGTTTCGTTACAAGTTGTATTCGTTAATTTGATCGATGAGATTGAGTGTAATGAAATTTGCAATTTGGATAGTTGGAGCCTAACTTCCTAAACTTCAGGAACTAGAGGTGTCAATAGTGACAAGTGGGCCAAATAAGAGTTGGAAACCCTTATTTGGAATCAGTCGAATGAAAATCAAGTGTGTGTTTTAGTTTGTGCGATTTTTGAGAGCATTGAAGGGAGAAGAAGAGATTCTTGAAGGAACAAGTGTTCAACAAGTTATTCAGGTATGAAACTTCATATTCTTCATCTTCTTGCTTTGTTGGGGAATTTGGATGATTAAAAGTTTGGGGTTTTATAGTTTGGGGTTATTGAATGATTGATGAAATTATCAAATCAGAAAAAATGTAATGTGTGGGTGTTATAGAGTTGATTTCTTCATTTTGGGTGTTGTCTCTTTTCCCTTTTGGGTTTGCAATCAAGAAAAACCTTCATGGATGAACCTTAATCATCAAATAAGGCTTTTAATCCATGGATTCCCATGATTGGAATGGATTGATAAGTGTTTGGGGATTGTTCTTAAGTGTTTTGGGTGAGTATTAAGTCATTTTATTGAAGGAAATCGGTTTGGGTATTGGGTTTGGCTTCTTCTTCACGAGATGGGTTTTTGTAGGAAAAACAGTGAAGAAAGCGGGTTTATGGCGAGTTACAACTGGCTTGAAACCCGCTTTGTCGGCTGTTGTATTTTTGTTAGTTTTTCGTTAAGTCCAGTTTGGGGTCGTAGCTTGGGTTCTTGTTTGAGGGGTTATAAATGAGTCTTTTGGGGTTACTTTGGGTTTGTAAACTCATAATTTGGTACCTCAATTCAAGTGTTTGGTTGGTGAATCCTTAGGACAAAAGTGCGCCTAACGGCTTGGCAATTCAGGTGAGTTCCCTTCGTGTGCTTAAATTTCAAATGAATGTTTTATTTTGCATACTATTTAAATCATTCATTAACGGGAAGTGTGTACCCGACCTGTGGGCAAGTGTGGGCCCGTTTAATAGTCACGGTGTGTGTGACTAACAGTGTGAATTACCTTTGCAACAGGTACATTTAAAGTGTGTTCATGTGTGAGTTAATATTCATGTGTCATGCATATTTAACTGTGGTTTTGAGGGAATTCACTAGGCCTTATGGGCTTATGGTCTAACCCTCTCTTTTATAAAACTGAAAACCTTTTCAGGGAAACACATGGTAGAGAGCTCGAGTAAGTGTAAAAGGAATCCGTGAGCTTGGGAGTTATAAGTGAGGCGCTATTTCTCATTGATAGTTGCCTATGTTTATAGTTGGAATGTAATAAATCTCAGTAGCTATATCTTTTTCCGCTGCAACTTATGAGATTGAGTTTATAGATTGGGACCTATTTGTCTTGTAATTGCTACTTTTAGAGCAATGGCACGAGTTATCTTTATTTTAGAATTGTGGTTGTTACATTATGTATTCGTTAGGCATGCGGGCGAGTCAATCTTGATCGTGAATTCCAATTAATCGTGCGTTAGTTATCAAAGTCGGTTAAGGTATGGATATCTTACCTCACTTGATATGCGGATAGCCATTAGCATAAGCTTCCTAATCTGAATATATTGATTCCAAATTCCCTTTATGGTTGTTACATACAATTGAACTCTTGTTTCATTTTGAAATTTACTTGTTTGGGACTTGGATAATTTGATCATTTGACTTGTGAATCGTATCGACTGTGAACTTTTTTCTATAGACTCAATATCGGGAACACCGGTATTGAGATGCTTCCATGATGGCTACAACTATCATGGTGTCCTCATTTATATATAGTCGTGGTTAAATCCACGGAGAGGATTGTTTGTGTTGTGCTCACACCCCTTTCCTCACTTATGCCCGAACGGACTGATCATCCATTGGGAACAACTTATCCTCGTGATACGGTTTGGTCTTCGAACTCTTGATATGCCTTCAGACCATTTGTTGCTTAACTTTCTTTTGGATTATCATTTAATGTTATGAATTCCTTTTGAACTTGTTATATCATATTAATTGTTTAGTTATTATTATCCGTTCACTGAGCATTAAGCTCAGCCGAATTTTTCTTTGTCCTCGGTATGTACATGAGTTAGCTGGGACTTAGGGAAGAGTGTTGTGGAGATAACATGACTGGAATTATCTACTTTTGTTAAGCTTTAAGGACTAATGTAGATGTTATATACTTGTACCTCGTGACCATGTTTTGATGTACCACGTTATCTCCGTCTATGGTTGTGTAATTATTATGTTGGGTAAATTATATTAGTTGCTCCGCTTTACTCAACAGTTGTCTTACAATTGTTCTAAAACCAATTGTGGCACCTTCCGTCCTTAACCTCACGGGATGGGGGTGTTACACAAGGACTTTCCAAAAAAAATTTTGGATAATATACTTGAAATTCCACCGTGAACAACATTACAATGATGATCTTTCAAATATGATGGAGTTTTTCCCTCAAATTGATAAGGTGTTTTCTCTAGTTTCTCAAGAAGAACGCTAGAGAAATATTGGATAATTGCAATGGTCAGTTGTTTACGATCAATCTCAGCCACTGTAGTGTCCGAGTAGATACTGTTATTGTCTCTCGAACCATAATAATATTGGCATTGAATGTGAAGAGTGGGTTTTTTGAAAGAAAAAGGAAAAATACTGACACTTCAGTGCCAAACTCATGTAATCGTTTCAAGTCTTGAGAAAGGCCTTTATGTACCCATTGTCAATTGCAGGGACATACTAAAGATAGGCGTTACAAATAGCACGAGTATCATATCAGATACAAACCAAGAACTAGATTTAGTATTGTAGTGGTTGAAGAGTGTAATGAATCTCGAAATGAGGATCTTAATAGTTCAATCAAAGGACTTTCAAATTCTCAATGTTAGTAGATCCTATATGACTGGTCAATCCATGTCTAATACTGAAAATGATGATAGTGGCAAGGAATCGTCAGTTACTTGTTATTCCCTTTCATACATAACTGATTTTATATCCCCTGATATTTGGATATTAGATTTTGGTGCATCTAATCACATTTTCGAGATACTAAGAAGTTCATCAGTTCAGGAATGGTTTCAAATTTCTCAATTTGTCAAATGGTATTAGAGCTTTCACGCTCTCTCCCTCCCTATCTCTCACTCATTATCTCTCTCTCTCTCTCTCTCTCTCTCTCTTTGCGTTACGTTGTTCTTCTCGTATTTCATATTTGAGATGTCTCAATCAAATATCGCGAATCAAGATTTAACCTCCAAGAACCTTAATCCTTCGATAACAGCAATAAAAGGCAAACTTCCCTTTATCTATAATAATATGGTTGTAGTTTCTATTATGTTAAACATAAATTTTTATTTTTATTTTCAACAAGGAATTGTATTAAATTTTTATGTTTGGTTTACAATAAACATTTATAAATCTTACTACATGGTATAAGTACACAACAAGCATATAATATGGACCTTCTTTGAGAATCCACTAAATTATGATAACCTTGAGAATTAGTGCGTCATCTGCTTTTTTATATGATTTTTTTCATCTAAGACTAATATTTAAAATATCGATTAACATATATTTGTTTCACATGTACTTGGTTCACATGTGAACCTTTATGACATGTGTGTGACGCAAAAAAACACAAAAAAAGGTTCACATTATAAAGCGAATACATGTGAAACAAATACATTATGAAACTAATGTATGTTAATCAATATATTAAGTACTATACTTAGATGGAGAAAATCATGTTAAACAAAGTTTGATTAACTAATGTATATTAATCCATATATTAAGTACAATACTCACATTGGTATGCGAAAGAGAAAGTTCTAGTCTCGTATCTTTTAGAAATAGACGTCAAATGGTTTCATATATGAACTCATTGTACAAACTAGTCCATAGAATATACGAAATGAACAAAAGAAACATAAATAACAACGATGAGGCATGTGTTAAACACGGTCTCCTTAAAACAAATTCGTCCAACTATCGGACGTTTGTTCCCAGGATACAACAGCAAGAACGATTCATCAAGACCGCCGAACCAAATTAGATCCAGATATTACCTTGATAGTAGGAAGTTCACACAGAAGCAAGGATAAGAGAGGATTATTTTTTCAGCGTGTTTTGTGTCTTGTGGAGAGACATATTTATATAGTAATTTTCGTAACTGACGAGATAATAATTAGTTTGGTATTTATTCACGTTTTAATTATCAAGTTAAAACTAAAATCAAAATTGATTCACGTTTTAATTGTCAAATTAAAACTGAAATTAAAATTGATTCCTGTTTTAATTATCCAATCAAAACCGATATTCTCCATTAATACATCAGTTAAGAAAAAGAAATATTTAAAATTTTAGCACAATGTGTGTGAACTTCTTTTTTTGTCGACCGGTGGCGCATTCGTGTCCACAGACGCACGCTCACACACAAGTTCAGTTAACCGAAGCGAATTTCAATTCACATTTACAAGTCTTACAATCCCTTGACTTGTTTCTACTTATAAACCCACTTTCTTTTTACTCATCCACCTATGTGGGATGACTCAAATATCCATTTACCCACTTTATAATCCTTTCAAGTACCTTACTTCATTGACTAATTTCTCATTCATACGAAGTCCATTTTTGACGTCCAGTATACTGATACAAAGGTATCATAGAGGAGAACTTCAATCTACAATAATCTACATGAATTGAGATTATATAAGTTCCAAATTTTAGGTTCCGAAATAGGAAAACCTTATTTTTTCCAACACTCATGTCATTCACATATATACTATATGTTCCTATGTGAACCCTTTAATTATGTGAACCGGTTAATTAGTTCACATGTGAACTATTTAACCGATTTATATATGAACCCACAGATTCATATGTAAATTAGTTATTTAGTTCATATGTGAATCACACAGGTTAATATGTGAATCAGTTAAAGTTAAAATAGTTCATATGTTAATTACACGAGTTCACATATGAAGATATAATTATCGTCCAGTCAAATCTGATCTTAACCGTATGAATAATTCAGATAAATTATTTATTTCTAAAATATTACCACTTCTAATTTGAACCTACGACTATATATATGAAGCAGGTTCATACGAGAATGGTACCTATTTAAGAAAAATAAGAGAATGCCTAAATTATGTACACAATCACGTGGGATTTTACACTAATGGTCAAAAAAGTGTGTGGGCGACCCTATGGCCGTGTATCAAGGTTGCATGAATCGCATGAATCGTACATGATATTAGTTTAAAATCACATGTGATTCGACCATTCTCTTATTTTCTTTAATATGTATCAATCTCGTATGAACTCGACTCTTTGGCCACACACACACACACACATATATATATATATATATTGATATATGTATATATAGGATATTATGCACAAATACATACCGATAATTTATAACATGCACATGTGCATAGAAATAAAAACAACTTCAATCACTTGTATGCATTTGTGCATACCGTCTATGGACAAGTGCGTATCTTCCATATGAGGGCTCACAGGGTGTTCTTCAGTTTTATTTTGAGGTTTCCCCCTAAAGCTACCTACCTATATATATAGTGGTTCAAATGAAAAAGACAAAAGGTTGAGAACATACAAATAAATGATATAAAAATCATTGACAAAAGGAAATATGGGTCACAGATGATCTTCATATGTGAATAATTGATAGCTTCACAAATGTGAGTTTACATGTCTTTTCAAATGTCATTTTTGACTGTTAAATAATCATTGTTATTTATTCGTATGTTAATTGTTTTACATTTTTCATTTGAACCTCTTGTATATGTATGTATATGTTGTTAATTAATGATATTGAACAATTTAAATCATATAAATAGAAGAAGAATGTTAGAACAATACACATACAGATTTAGGTAGAGGAAGAGATTAATCAAGCAAACTCGTATTATTGATTGGAGAATTGCTATTACACCAAGAACACCGTGGAAAACACACACACGAAATTAGGAGTCGACTCTCATAACCTTTCCTCTCAACCCTAAGACTCCTTATATATGGCCCATTACATGCAAAGCCCAAGCCCAAGTCCAATTACAATTACAATTAAATGGACTACAATTAATTATGCTAACTTTATAAAACTTTCTATCTAATTGGGTTAATTAGATCTAACAAAGAAAAATAGTATATTGATATATACCTCTTACAAAAAGAATATATCTATTACTTTTAGTAAGATAAATGGACATGTGTCGCGTTGTGGTGAGCCACTTTTAGTGTTTTCCCGCTCATCTTTTACCAAATCAGGAGGAAAAAAACATTTAATTTATTTATTAATAAATGGGACACCTATGTTTTACTCTTTTTCTGGCTAAAATCGTAGAAAAATAAGCATTTTTTGTCTTTCCCGCCTAAAATCGGTAGATTTTTTTGCTGCTGAATTTTGGCTTTGGACTTTTGCTGCTGAACTTTTGGTTCCGAAGTTTTTTCTTTTCCCACTTAGGAAAAAAACATTTAATTTATTTTATTAACAATTATTTTATTAATGTAAAAAATTTATTGTCAGCCTATCTTTCAATCAAAGACTTCGTTGATCTGGTTAATGTAGAATTTTTTTTCTACCAAATTTTTTCTGCTGAATTTTGGCTTCGAACTTTTGCTGCTGAACTTCTGGTTCTGAATTTTTGCTACTGAACTTTTGGTTCCGAAATTTTTTATCAAAGACTTCGCCGATCTGCCAATATACCTATCCAACGACCTCCATATCTCTTAAACAAATATGGTACTTTCGATGCTTAAAAAGTTTGCTTAAACCTTTTTAAAATCTGGTACTTCCGATGCTTAAAAGCAAATCAGTTGGAAAGCTTCTTCAGGTACTTCCGATGCTTAAAAGTAAATCAGTCGGTAAACTTCTTCAGATCTGGTACTTCCAATGCTTAAAAGCAAATCAATCGGAAAGCTTTTTCAAGTACTTCGGATGCTTAAAAGAAAATCAGTCAGAAAGCTTCTTCAGGTACTTCCGATGCTTAAAAGCAAATAAGTCGGAAAGCTTCTTCAGGTACTTCCGATGTTTAAAAACAAATCAGTCGGAAACCTTCTTCAGATTTGGTACTCCCGATGCTTAAAAGCAAATCAGTCAGAAAACTTCTTCAGATCTTGCATAAAGATCGTGTAGAAGCCCAAATCAAAATCAAAATAGAAATCAAAATTGAAATATGAAAGCAGATAAAGTAAGGAATGAGAGATTGACGGATAAAATGAAGAACTTTACCTTCATCGGATGAGGGATTGAAGAAACAGGATGAATGGGTGAAACACGTGATGTTGAGTAAAAAAAAAATTCTACCGATTTTTAATTTAAGAAAATAACTTAATAAAGAAAATAAAATGTTTTTTTCACTACCGATCTCCCGATTTTCTACGAAAAGATGGAGGTCGAATGATGGTTCTCGGCTACTATCGATCGAGAGTGATGGGGAGGGGTGGTAGTGGTAGCGGGGACGGTGGTTGAAGGCTGAGTCACCGACGTTAGCAGAAAGTGGTGGTGGCGAGCAGCGGCGATGGAGAATGAGAGCAAGGAGATGGAAGCAAGATAAAAATGGAGGACCTGAAATTGATGCACTCTGAAGAAGATGGCAGAAAAAGAGAAGCAAATAATGAGTTTTGGATTTAAAATAATATGTTAAGTTGAAAAAGAGAAGCAAAGAATCGATGACTTTTCACTGACAACTTTTTTTTAATTAATAACATAATAATTATAAAATAAACAAAAATGCACTTTTTCTCCCGATTTTATAAAACTTTAAAAGAGAAGCAAATAATGAATTTTGGATTTAAAACAATATGTTAAGTTGAAAAAGAGAAGCAAAGAATCGGTGACTTTTCACTGACAACTTCTTTTAATTAATAAAATAAGTAAAAATGTATTTTTTTCTCCCCATTTTATAAAGGTGAATTATATATACACCCTCTTCCCACGCACATACCCTATATTGAATATCCCTCGACTCACTCACATACATAATATGGGTATCTGAGTGGGAGGGGATATGAATAGCAATCCCTTTTTATAAAAGTTAAGTAGGAAAACACTAAAAAACATTAAAGCATCTCCAATGGGGATTCCTTATAAGAACCTCCTTATACACTTTTTTGCCACATCAATGTCAACTCATGAAATTAGGAACTCATCAAAAATTCCACAATTGGGGTTCTTATAAGAACTTCCTTTTTGTGGGTCCCATTGATTTTTTTAACATCAATATTTATATTTTAATAATTAAACAAGCCAAAAAAATAAATAAAACATGAGTGAAATGACATTTTTCATAAAAATCACGGTAAGAACTAAAGGTTCTTGTTGGGTATTTATGCTTTGTTAGGTTCTTATAAGAACCTACCAAAGCATAAGAACCTTGCATTGGAGATGCTCTTAAGAAAATAAAGTCAATAGTGAGTGAGTTGAGTGAGAGGTGATGTTAGCAATGATGTAAGCAGTGATGTATTTGGTTGGGAATAAAGTCATCACTTTGGTCCAACCCCTTTTCTACTGATACTTGATACTGTTTTCATCTAAAATTTCTGTTCATCTGATATTCTTTTCATCGATGGTAATATCGGGAGTTCAAGTTCGGTAACAAAATCGGGAGAAAAATATTCAGTAACAAAATATCAGTAGCAAAAGTTCAGTAGCAAAATTTCAGTAGAAATAAAAAATTCTAAACTTAAGATTTTCATATTTTCTCTATTTTAAAAAACATTATACAAAAAAATAAAAAATTGATTTTTAAATTACGCCCGTGTGACACATGGGAGATAAACTAGTATATATATATATAACATATAATAAACAGCTAACATAAGTGGACACGTGTCGCGTTCTGGTGAGCCGCTTTTAGTGTTTTCCCACTCAACTTTTTCCAAATCAGGAGGGAAAAAACATTCAATTTATTTTATTAAGAAATGGGACACATGTCGCGCTCTGGTGAGCCGTTCTTAATATTTTCCCACCTAACTTTTTACTATTTTCCCACCTAAATGTTCCCACTGATTGACACGTGTCTTTTTTGTTGAATTTTTTTTGGCTACTGATTTTATAGCGATTTGCTCCCGATTTTGTTCCGATTTTGTTCCGACAAATTATGGAAAAGATTTTCTGATTTTAATAGTAAATATATTATTAATATGGAAATGGTCTCCCAATTAGTAAAAGTAAATATATCCGATTTGAATCAAACTAAATTGATTGAAGGAATCATATTAATACTACTGTATTATATTAGAATAAAAATCGCTAGATAATTTGTAGAAAAAAATACATTTTATTTATTTTATTAATAATTATTTATTTTACTAATAGTTATTTTCTTAATATGAATATTTTTTTATATTATTTTAGCCATTATGTTAAGAAAATTAAAGAAGTAAAAACCTTAATTCTAAAAACCCTCTCTCTTTACGTTTTCTCAGCCGCATCTCCATTTCTATCATTCTTCATACGCCGACGCCTGCTACTACCACCATCTGCCGACGCCTGTTACTACCACCATTTGTTGATCATAGTTCCTCTCAGTGATTTGAATATGATTCCTTTTTACACTTACTGAAATTCCTTGTTTAAGTTTAAGTTCAAATTCAGCGATAAGCATACGCTGACTGCCATCAGCGATCGCTGAAGATCAAGGAACCTTAGGCTTATCTCTAAAGATTTGAAGATCAGCGATCACACCAAATAACCATTCAACGAAAGTCAAAGACCAAGCTGAAGAAAGAGATAATCAGCTACATGACCTGAAGCGGTTCAGCGATAGCAAAGATCATCTAACCAAAGTGTGAAGTCTTGTGAAACCTCAGAGATACTGAAAGTTCATCCTTGAAGATTCAGTCTCAGCGATCAAGTGAAGCTTCTCATACAAGATTAACGTGACCTTATCCTCGATGCACAAAAGACAAACCCTATACTGTGTCAGAGAAGGATGTACGAATTATCTCTTATGTCCCCATCATATATGATATGGTACTGTTCATATGCCGCCAAAAACATGGTTGTATTCTGAGCAAAGGACAAGTCTCCTATGGATGCTTGCCACGTTGCACATATGTTGGAAAAATACACATACAGATTTAGGTAGAGGAAGAGATGAATCAAGCCAAACTCATATTATTGATCGGAGAATTGCAATTACACCAAGAACACCGTGGAAAGCACACACACGAAATTAGGATCGACTCTCATAACCTTTCCTCTCAACCCTAAGACTCCTTATATATGGCCCATTACATTTAAAGCCCAAGCCCAAGCCCAAGTCCAATTACAATTATAATTAAATGGACTACAGTTAATTATGCTAACTTTATAAAACTTTCTATCTAATTGGGGCTAATTAGATCTAACAACATACCTTTTGTCTTGCATTAAATGCAAACGGGTATAAATAAGATGAAGATATCTTCTTCATCTTTATGCATGCAATCTTCTGTCTTAAACCTTCTGCATTCCTTCTTACTTCTTTCTTGTGCATTAATCTTAGTGATTTCTTAGTTACAATAGAATAGGTTTAAACTTGTTCTAATTTCAGCTTGTAACTGTAAATTTGTTTATGCAATATAAACTAATTTAAAAACCAAAAATATGTGTGTTTGTATTCAACCCCCCCCCTTCTACAAACTGTTTCTATATCCAATAACTCTTGTAGACTCCTTAGGGACCAACAAGTGGTATCAGAGCAGTGTGTTCTTTATCTTTAAAATATTTTCTACCTAAAGTATTTTAAAATATGTCAAATCCTAATACAAACTATAATGACAATGGATCTTTAGCTAAACCTCCAAAATTTAGCCATGATAATTTCCCATTGTGGAAGGAAATAATGTCTCTGTTTCTAGAAAGATCAGACCCAAAGATCCCTTACTATATAGAAAATGGACCATTTGTTCCTACAACTATTGTAGTTGGTGTTCCTGCCACCACTATCACTCTAGCCATCCCTGAAATGAGTATCATTAAAACTCCTAATCGATGGACTGAAGAAGATAAGAAAGAAATTGCTATTGACTCAAAAGCTAGATCCATAATAGCAATGTCACTCCCTGATGAAGTCTATCATTCAGTAATGAAAATGAGAACTTCTAAATCCATGTGGGATACTCTATGTATTCAATATGAAGGAACATCTGAGGTACAAATAACTAGAAGTATTAATCTAGTAAGACAGCATGAAAGCTTAATGCATAAAGGTGAAACTCTCTCTCAACTTCACCAGCACTTTAACTGCTTGTTGATTGATTTAAAAACAGTCAACAGACACTATTCCAATGCTGAAATTCTGACAAAATTCATGGAGGCACTACCCGAACCATGGGCAGTGTACACTACATGTCTGAAATTGTCAAAGAATCTTGAAACTCTTTCTTTAAGTGCTTTGTATGGAATGCTCTTAAATGAAGAGCAATCCCAAGTTTTGAGGAAAAACCTCATCAATGAACTCAAGGGTGTCAAAAGTACTTCTTTGGCACTCGTGTCTTCAGAAGTAAATCCATTAAAAAATGCTTCCTCCTCTACTATTACTTCTATCACTGAATTAGGTCAAACTGATTCAGAAGACCAACTCACTAATGCTGACATCTCTGAGTTTGATAACTCTGTGGCTTTGTTAACTAATAACTTTAAAAGATTCGCCAGAAAAAGCAACTTTAGAAGAACATCGACTCTAGCTGACTCTGATAAATTGAAGACTATGCCCGCTGAGAAAGCCTCAGCCATATGCTACAATTGTCAGCGAAAGGGTCACTTCGCTAGTGAATGTAGATCCAGAAAAGTTGCAGCCCCCACTACCTCGCTGACCTCTAATAAGAAAGAGAAGTATTTAAAATTAAAAAACAAATACAAAGATCTGAAGAAAAACCAGCCAAAAGGCAAAGGTCTTGTAGCTGAAGAAGTCGATTGGGAAGATGAAGGCGACTGGGCTAAAACCTCTGATGAGTCAGGCACAGATGAAGAAGATCTAGCCTTCTTATGTCTGATGGCAAGAATAGAAGACGCTAAAGAAGTATCTGAAACTTCTTCCTCTGAGTCCCCTTCTACTCAGGTATCCATTCCTTCTATCTCCTTAATATCTGAAAATGATAACTTATCTGCGCTTGATGCTATGACTGTTGATTTTTGTAATGCTTTAAATGGAAAACTCAAAGCTGAGAAAATTAACACTGATTAATCTGAACAATGAAAAAATTGTCACCTAAAAATCAAAGAACTTTCAAAGATTGAGGAAACCTTAAAGGACCAAGTCTTTGTAAATCAAACAATTAGCATCGAGAAGCAGCAGGATATCGCTGAAAGAGAAAAGGCCATTGCTGATCTCAAATCTGAAAAGGCTACCATCGAAGGATGGTGCAAAGCCTCTGACAAGGTAAATGAGATCATCAATGCCCAGATCCCTATGAAAGTAAGAAGTGGGTTAGGTTTTAACCTCAAAAAGGAAGAATCAGAGAAAGACCGTTCCATGCTTAAATTTGGAATGTTTGTCTCATCTATCCCTAATCACTCCTCTTTGTCTCAGAGACCTCAATCTAATGAGAAGACTCATGTGTTAAAATCTTTCAACTCTAAGAAAGTGGTCAAAAACAAGTTTCTTGACCAGGTTCCTACAAATAGAAGTGTTCAGAAGAACAAGAAATCCTCTACCCCCTCAGAGAGCAATCCTAAACCTGGGAGAAAGATCTCTGAATTCTCTCAAAGATCAACCCCTAGAATTAAGATTGATCTCACTCCTGTTCCTGAAAAGGTTGTTATACCTCCAAGAACAATGGATAATGGAATTCTTGGCCCCTTTCCTGACAAAATCCCTTCTATCTCTCTGAAATCTCTGAATTCCAAACCTTACAAATATAGGAAGTGCTATCACTGTGGTGAAACTACCCACATTGCAAGTAAGTGCCCTAATGCTACTAAAGCTGATAAACTAGCTCATGGAAAGAAAGTAGCTCAAGCTAATAAATCTGCAAGAGTGAAATCCACCAAGTTGCAAAACCAACAAAGGTGAAGATATCCACTGAAGAAAGTTCTTCAGCAAGTAGCTCCTCCGCCACTCCTTCCACTAACAAAGCAGGACCCATAGTAATATGGGTACCTTCAAACATTTAATCTCTTTGTTGAATGCAGAGTGCTAAAGGTATCTGGTATCTCGATAGCGGATGCTCAAGGCACATGACTGGCAGAAATATCTGCTCTCTGACTACAAAGAAGAAGCTGGTCCATCAGTGACCTTTGGTGGAAACTGCAAAGGATACACTAAAGGCTATGGAATCTTGTCCAACGGAGCCACCTCGTTTAGTCGAGTTGCCTATGTTGAAGGACTAAAGCACAATCTCTTAAGCGCTAGTCAGCTATGTGACAAAGATTTCAAAGTTCTATTCCTAAGGAATAGATGTGTTGTCACTGACTGCAATGATAAGCTTGCCTTAACAGGCACAAGAGTTGAAAATGTATACGTGATCAATATGAATAGTTCTCACTCTGAGAACATGTGCTTTATCTCTAAAGAATCCTCTGATGTAAATTGATTATGGCATAAAAGACTCTCTCATCTAAACTTTAAGACAATTAATGAACTGTCTCAAAAGGAACTCGTCAGAGATCTTCCAAATCATAGCTTTGCAAAGGAATCTCTTTGCTCAGTGTGTGAAAAGGGAAAGCTGACAAAAGCATCTTTCAGATCTAAACAAGTTTCATCAGTAACCTATCCTCTTCAACTTCTCCATATGGATCTCTTTGAACCTGTCGATGTCCAATCTATATCTTGAAAGAAATACACTCTTGTGATTGTTGATGAATATTCTAGATACACATGAGTATTCTTTCTTCGATCCAAAAGTGACACCCCTGATATGATAATCTCATTTATCAAAAGGATGGAAGTTCTGAACAATCTGACTGTTCATTCCATGAGAAGTGATCATGGTACTGAATTCAAGAACAGTACCCTGATAAATTTCTTTGATGAAAAAGGTATCTCTCACAACTTCTCTTCAGTGAGAATTCCTCAGCAAAACGGTGTCGCTGAAAGAAGAAACCGAACTATCATTGAAGCAGCTCGCTCAATGCTAAGAGAATCTCGTCTTCCAACTCAATTCTGGGCCGAAGCGGTCAATACAACATGCTTTACTCTGAATCGATCCCTGATTGTGAAGCAATTCAAGAAAACCCCTTATGAATTATTTCATGGAAGAAGAGCTACTCTGAAGTATCTTCACATCTTTGGATGCAAATGCTACATTCTGAATGACAGAGATCATTTGGGAAAGTTCGATCCAAAAGCTGATGAAGGAATCTTTCTTGGGTACTCTTCTATATCTAAGTCCTTCAGAATCTTCAACAAATGAAGACAACATGTTGAAGAATCCATGCATGTCAATTTTGACCCTCTTCTCCTATCCCTGAAGAAGATGAAGAATTGAATGCTTGGATGAAGTCTGTCACTATGGGGAACCTGAAACTTATTTCAACAATCAACCTCAAGCTGAATTAAGTGATGATGAAATCCCTGTAATACCTACTAACAGTGATCCATCTTCAGGGATCAATGTTACTCCTCTAAATCAGATTCCTCCTTCTGATGCATCTTCTGGAAATTCCTCAGTAAATATTCAGGCTTCATCCTCTGCAAATCAAACCTCTGAGTCTCCTCAATTGATTTTGAATGATGATGTACCTATTGCTGAAAAAACAAATAACATCCCTAAAGAAGAAGAACTAGTCGCTGAATCTGAGGTTGATCTCTCTCCTCAACCACCAGCTTATCGATGGACTGCAAATCATCCAATAAATCAGATTATTGGTGATCCCAATGCAGTTATCAAAACGCGTAGAGGTACAAGTAATATATGTCTCTATGTTAATTTCATCTCTCTCTCTGAACCTAAAAAGATAGATCAAGCTATCTCTGACCCTAGCTGGATTTCAGCTATGCAATAAGAACTAACTGAGTTTCGTAGAAACAAAGTTTGGAATCTTGTTCCTAGACCCTCTCGTAAAATAGTGATTGGAACCAAATGGGTATTTAGAAATAAGCTAGATGAAAACGGGACTGTTATTCGCAATAAGGCTAGACTTGTAGCTCAAGGATACAGACAGGAAGAAGGTATTGATTACGATGAAACCTTTGCACCTGTAGCTCGTTTAGAAGCTATAAGATTTTTCTTAGCTTATGTTGCCCATAAAGACTTCAAAGTTTTTCAAATGGATGTTAAAAGTGCTTTTCTAAATGGGAAACTCAGCGAGGAAGTTTATGTTGAACAACCCCCTGGGTTCTCAGACCCCAACCATCATGGTTATGTTTTCAAACTTGAAAAAGCTCTTTACGGGTTAAAACAAGCTCCTAGAGCTTGATATGATACTTTTTCCAAATTTCTTCTTAAAGAAAAATTTATTCGTGGAAAAATTGACCAAACTCTCTTTTTAAGAAAATATTAAGGTCATACCATACTCGCTCAAATATATGTCGATGACATTATCTTTGGTTCCACAAGACCCAAATTATGCACTCGTTTCGCTGCAAGAATGCAAAAGCAATATAAAATGAGTATGATGGGTGAACTAACGTATTTTCTAGGTTTGCAGATAAAACAATCTGACAAAGGAATCTTTATTTGTTAAAGTAAATACGTTAAAGACATGCTGAACAAGTTTGATATGAATCAATGCTCAGCGATTAAGACTCCTATGGCCCCTCCTCTGACTCTGAATAAGGACCCAAATGGAAAACCTGTAATGTCACTGCCAATCGAGGGATGATTGAGTCTCTGCTATATCTTACAGTGAGTAGACCTGATATCATGTATTCTACATGTCTCTGTGCTAGGTATCAAGCTGAACCGAAGGAATCTCATTTTATCGCTGTAAGCGTATCTTCAGATACCTGAAAGGAACTCCTAGCAGGTTGCAAGATAGATCGAAAGAGAACCACTGATGGGTGTCAGCTACTAGGTGGTAAATTAATTAGTTGGACAAGTAAAAAGCAAAATTATGTGTCCACCTCCACCGCTGAAGCTGAATATGTAGCCGCTGGAAGTTGTTGTGCTCAAATCCTTTGGATGAGAAATCAACTCAGAGACTATGATCTCATACTCTCCAAGATCCCTATTTATTGTGATAGTACCAGTGCTATTGCAATTGCCAAAAATCCTGTTCTTCACTAGAAAACCAAGCATATTGAGATTCGATATCACTTTATCAGAGATCATGTTATGAATGGTGAAATTGAACTTCATTTTGTACCTACTGAATATGAGCTCGCTGATCTTTTCACCAAGCCTCTTGATGAAACTAGATTCAATCTACTCATCAGCGAACTTGGTATGTTGAACGCTGAATAATTCTTACTCAGCGAACAACAAACATTGATACAAATAAAAGTCCTCTATTACCATTCATTGAACTGTGATTCAGCAATATCTGTCCTATCTCACTCAGGTATTAACTTCTACCTTTCCACTCCCTGATGTTTCTTTAATCAAGGAATGAATCTAAAAAAACATAAAACTCATCACTGACAATCCTTTATTGTTTTTGATGAATATTTTCAAAGATAATGATTAATCTTTCCAAATGGATAATTATCATTATATTTTTGTAAATAAGAAAAGGACACGTCAGACCTTTTTCTGACACAAGACGAACCACGACGTTTCCCTTCCAATTCCTTTCTAGGGACGTGCACCATGTCATCATTTCTTTTTCAAAAAGCTAAAACCGTCGTTTAGCTATCCGTTTCTCTCTCCTCATGCTATTTAAGCAAATCCTTGCCTTATTTCTCTCTTTACGCTCTCAACGTTTTCCAAAAGGCAAGAATTCTCTAAGATTCTTCAAGTTTTCTCAAGAACACGCACTTGTGCGTTTTTCTTCTCGAACTCCACTAAGGTTTGATCTAAACCTTACACTTTAAACAGAAAAATATCTTGTTTCTTCTCTCTTTTCTTTTCTTTAAATCAAAACAAAAATCTAGGGTAAATAAAATAAAAATCTGGATTAAACTTTAAAACCTTTCAAAACCCTGTTCTAAGTCGTTTCCTTAAGAACAGAAGATTTTCTTTAATCCATCTTTTATTCTATACCTATTTTTTAATATACCAAACTTTTTAAAACATATTTGGTATTTTTTTTTATTTTGCTTTGCTGTCACAAGTTTTTTGATCTTATTCATCAAAACATTTGTGTCTTTTCCTTATTTTTTGTATTCTTTATACCAAAATCTGGTTTATACATTTTGTATTAAACCATGATTTTTCTATTTGGTGTTCCTATCTACGCTACATCAATGGCCTCTTCAAGCAAGGTTGTTGAAACCTCTCTCGTCTCTGACACACTGGTTGCTGCTGCGGTATGTCACTTCCCTATGGAACAAGCAACGTTCAAGCCCTGCAACTACCTTGCACTCGTGTACATCCCTGCTGAACGTCCATAATTCACTGAAGTTGCTACTTTCATCAAGGCTTGCCCCCTGATGTTTGCCTTCGTTCACAACCCCATTGGCATCTCCTCTCATCTTCAGACCCTATGGTACACGGCTCACTGTACCACCTGCACAACTGACAAAGGCAAAGAACTCCCTACTATTGGCTTCACCATTCCCACTCTGGGCCACTTCACCTTCACCTCTGGTTTCTTGAGGCAGGCTCTTCGCCTCCCTGCTCGTGGCAAGAATGAGAGGTGGGCCGCTGAACCAACAAAACAGCAGATCGACTCCTTCCTCGACTCCATTGGCTACGCTTGGGAAAACGCCTCTCTGAAGATCGTGGGGTCCAAGCTGGAAAAGAAGAGGTTACTTGCTCGCTGGCAGTATATCTTCACACAGGTCATTCAGTGTCTGGGTTCCAAGACTGGCTCTCATGACCAAGCCAGTAAGCATTTTCAGGATATGGCCTTCGGTCTCTGCACGGGCTACAAGCTGAACTTCGCTGATTACATATTCAGTGATATGTACAACCGGGTGAAAGCTGCAAACAGGCACTCTGTTATCCCCTACCCCAGATTCTTTGCAACCATCATGGAACATGCTTTCGGGGATGAGTACCCCAAGACAGCCAATCACTCTTTCTCTGTGGTGGGAAAGAAGTCCCTTGACATTGAGGAACGTCCAGGTGATGCTCCCTTTACACCCTACATGCTAACAATCATTGGAGCTCCTGCCTCCGTGTCCAGCTCACTGAAAAGCCCATCAGTGAGTATCCCTAACACTTCAGCCCCCAAAAGGAAACTTCCAACTGATGGTCACAAAAAGACCATCGCAACCAAGCTAAAGAAGCCAAGGGTGGTGATCTCTCAACAGACCACTCGCTCTCATTTTGGTGTACCACCAACACCATCAACAACCCCAGCTACTTCAACGGTTTTCTCTTCCGTTGTTCCTTCTTCAGCACTACCACCGCATTCAGCAACCACGGTCACTAAAAGCGTATTAGTTAGCTCCGCTGAAGCTGTCTCAGGTAATACTTTCACAGCCTTCTACTCTTCTTCTATCCCCTCTTCATTGGTCCTCACATCAACATATGATTCAGAAATAATTGTCCCTATCTCTGATGATGCTGAAACGCACGTAGTCCAAGCCTCACTGTTGTTTCAGCACTCTGAGTTTTGGAAAGCCAGTAACACAGGAACTCGGAATGTCTCTCACAGGCATTCTAAGACACTGGCTAGTGATCCTCATGACACTACCTCTGCACCAGTGTTCCCTGAGAGTAATCCTCATGATGCTCTCAAGGGTTATAACATGTCTTCTCATCCGTCATCTAACCCAGAGCTCTTTTTGGCTGCTATGTCTATGTTATCAACAGGTGCCCCTCCTCTCTTCACCTCAGCAACAACCACCACCACCACCAAGGCTGCTGCTGCTCCTCTCAGCAAGGACAAAGGCAAATCCCCTCAGCAACCATGGTCTTCTGCCAAGCTCATGGAGGTCATGACTGAAAAGTCTGCTCCTAAGATTCCTCCCTTCCCAGCTGAACTTCCCCCCCCCCCATTGTTCTTCCTAGCCCAACATTCCCTGCAATTGACTTTTTAGTCAAGGAATGTGCTCACACCAGGGCAAAGGTTGAGCATTTACAGAAGTATGTTGAGTTCATCTTCCGGACGGTGGTTGGAACTCAGGGATCAAGACCGTTGTCAACAATATTCTCAGCGACATCCAGTCCCTGAAGGAAGACAATCGAGCACATGGTCAGTCCATTGCCCGTCTGGAGAAGAAGATGGATGACCAAGATCTGGTGCTTGAGTCTATTCAGAAAACTCAATCTGATATGATGCAGTTGCTGACAAAGCTCTCTGAGAGCAGTTCCTCTTTCTCCACTGCTGATCGGACATCCCAGAATTCAGTCCTTGCGCACCAAGAGCGCCATGAAGAGAAACTGAAGGACGTTCAGGGGAATGTACGTCTGCTGATGGTGCACTGTCTCCCTGCTGACAACATCGAAGGGGAGAGATGTGCCAAAGAATTCGCTGACGACATCATCGCGGATCACAATGCGACCTTCCCTGATGAGGCCATCTCTCCCTACATCAAGCAGGTAGGACCTTCCCTCACTGAAGGTGTAGTGGAAGAAGAACAAGATGATGATGATGAAGATGAAGAGTATTGAGAAGCCATCCCTCACTATGGGGGAGGCAATGATGATGATGAAGACGATGACATAGGAAGTGCTTTGGAGCACTTCAATATGTCAAGGCCATAAGTCTCTCATCAGGAGCCTTTGGGGGACGGACAACATCCCTCTCAGGGACAGTCTGGTCCCTCAGGCAAAGGAAATAATGTGGCAGAAGTTGATGCCACCATCTCTTTAACCGAGGGGGAGACAACTGTCGAGGTATCTCTTCCTCTCATTCTCTTCTCTGCTCCAATCTCTGAACCTCCCACATATCCCTCTTTCTCTCCACCAAATTTTTTGCGCTGATAAAACTCCTTCTACCTTTCCTTCTCTCAGTGAGCCCAGTCCCCCAAAGGACTCCACTTTTTGGAAGGAACCTTCATCTGAAGAGCAGTTTATGTACATACCTGACTCTGACTCTGAAGATGAAGAAGGCCTCATTCCTAGACGCCGCGGTCAGAGGGGGAGACCACTGTCAGATACCACTAATAAGCGAGCCTGAAGAAGAAGAATGGCGAATAAGCTTCTTAAATGAACTCGAAGCCAAGAAAATAAAATTGCCCTCTGCTGAAATAGTGTGTCCAACTCCAATCAGTATGGTAGATGACTTCTATTTCCTATCAAAGGAGGAGAGAGCTCAAGCACTTGAAGCACAAAGAATAAGGGATGAAAAGATGAAACAAACAGAGAATGATCTAGAGCTTGCAAGAAGGATTCTCAGAGAGGATGCTGCTAAAGACAAAGCGAAGAAATCAATGATCGATAAAAGCCAAAGACTCGCTGAAGCTTTGGCACAAAAGGAACTAGCTGAAGAAAATATCCAAGTGAATCTCATCCTCGCTCAAGAGAAGATCCTGAATGCTCTGACCAAAACAAATGAAGAACCAAGCCTCAGAGAAAAAGAACTACGTTGGTGCACTGAAAGATTCAACTTTCGAAGGTTTGATTCAAAAATCATTCGAGCAACTATCAAAGGACGTCCTTCCAAAAGGTATGGACTGAAGGTGTTTGTTCGTATGTACAGACATACAAGAGTTGAAAAAGCAGAAGCCAAGTTCTTAAAGTTCTATGGATACTCTGAATGGCTAGAAATCAGAGATGCAATTTAGGGTTCCAAATCTAAGTTTAAATATGTAGTGGAAAGAGCACTAGATCAGCTTCTTCAGAGGATGTCACAACATGTACAAGTTCCACCTCTCCCTGAGCCTACGCGAAAGAAAAGATCAAATGCTGAAGGAGGTTCATCATCCAAAAGTGATCATGAAACCAAATTCAACTATAAAAGCATTCTCGGTCATCTGGAAATCCCTAACATCTCAATGCTCAGAGTCTCTCTTCCTCAAGACAGAAAATATGAAGAAAATGAAATCATCACCTTCCCTGAACCAGGCATGGTCTTCTTGGATAATGATGGTTTCCTAGGGCTCTTCAGAAACAGCGAGATCAGCAAAGCTCCATCAGCCTTCATCAAAACCATGCATCACTATTGCTGGTCAGATGAACCGCTGATGAATAGACAGAAGAGACTCTATGAAAATGAAATGCGAAGAAGACACGAAAATCTCTCTGACTAATTTTTTCTTCCTTTGTATTTCTCTTCGGTGTATTGTACTTCCCTTTACTTACAAATTTGTAATTTCATCTTTCATGTAATATCTTCAGATTATTAATGAAATTTCAAATGAAGTACTCTACTCCAACTGTGTACTGAAAAGATCCCTGAAAATAGTAAGTGGGACAATGAACATAAGAGTTCTAACTTCTTTACTTATCTCTTTGCTCTCTGATATTTCTCTCTGAAATTTAAATCAGTGAATGTACTTAAGGCATCTACTTGTAAAAATTGTGTTTTCATATCCTTATAAATGAAACTCAATAGATGAAATAGATTAGCTGAAAAAGATCTCACAAATTAGTACTTAGAAATTTTTTTCTTAATTATTTCTCAAGCCCTTACTAATCCCTTCAAGTAACTTTCTCATATTACTTAATCATAATCAAATAGGGGGAGATTGTTGACCATAGCTCCTCTCAGTGATTTGAATATGATTCCTCTTTACACTTAGTGAAATTCCTTGTTTAAGTTTAAGTTCAAATTCAGCAATAAGCATACGCTGACTGCCATCAGCGATCGCTGAAGATCAAGGAACCTTAAGCTTATCTCTGAAGATCTGAAGATCAAGCCATCACACCAAATAACCATTCAGCGAAAGTCAAAGACCCAGCTGAAGAAAGAGATAATCAGCTACGTGACCTGAAGCGGTTCAGCGATAGCAAAGATCATCTATCCAAAGTGTGAAGTCTTGTGAAGCCTCAGCGATACTGAAAGTTCATCCTTGAAGATTCAGTCTCAGTGATCAAGTGAAGCTTCTCATACAAAATTAACGTTGACCTTATCCTCGATGCACAAAAGACAAACCCTATACTGTGTCAGAGAAGGACGTACGAATTGTCTCTTATGTCCCCATCATATCTGATATGGTACTGTTCATATGCGGAACATGGTTGTATTCTGAGCAAAGGACAAGTCTCCTATGGATGCTTGCCATGTTGCACATACCTTTTGTCTTACATTAAATGCAAATGGGTATAAATAAGATGAAGATATCTTCTTCATCTTTATGCATGCAACCTTCTGTCTTAAACCTTCTGTATTCCTTCTTACTTCTTTCTTGTGCATCAATCATAGTGATTTCTTAGTTACAATAGAATAGGTTTAAATTTGTTCTAATTTCAGCTTGTAACTGTAAATTTGTTTATGCAATATAAACTAATTTAAAAACCAAAAATCTGTGTGTTTGTATTCAACCCCCCCCCCCCCTCTACAAACTGTTTCTATATCCAAGAACTCTTGTAGACTTCTTAGGGACCAACACCATCTGCCGCCACCGACGCAACTTCCAGCCACCACCGCCGCCTGTTATCACTGTCTTCTACTGTCGTCAGCCACTATCGAGAACCAACGTTCAAGCCTCCATCTTTGCCGGCGAAAATAACAACCACCGATCTCTCCTTCTCCGTCGTCAGCCACCATCACCAAAGCAGCCGAGAACCAACATTCAAGCCTCCATGTCGTAGATGTCAATGATTGTGGAGATGTTTACGTCGGAGACGTCAATGATGGTGGAGATGGTTACGTTGGAGACGCCTAGATGCTTACGTCGGAGACGCCGATGATGGTGGAGATGGTTACGTCGGATGTGCCGATGATGGTGGAGATGGTTACGTCGGAGATGCCGATGATGGTGGAGATGATTACGTCGGAGATCCCTGTAATAGTTGAGATGGTTACGTCGGAGATATAGTTCGAAGATAACAATCTAAAATAGAATGAATCAAAAATAAAATAAATAAAGCCATGAAAATCAGTTGAAGTTTTATTAAAACAATAAATATAAAAAATATTAATTTTTTAAACGAAAATAACTACCTAAAACAAAATGCACACGACTTAATATTCCTCCCATGAAAATCGTTTTCCTCAAATAAATAGATAAAAATAAAAAATAATCTAAAATAATAATTGTTCAGAAACTACCTAAATTACGCTTACTAATTATTGAATTAAATATTAATTAAAATTACTGAATTATACAACGACATTATTTTATGACTATTATTGTAACACTACGTTGTTGGTGATATTCAATTTAGTTTAAATTACGCCCCCGTGTGACACACGGGGAACTAAACTATATATATAGATATATATAGCCTGATTTTTTTTAAATAAAAAAAGTAAATCAAACCGGCCAAACAAAGGATCCCGTAATATCCCAATCTAGAAAGCAGGATATGAGATGGATGTACGCAGTCTTGTCCTCTAACCCAAAAGATATAACGGTTATTTATGTTAAAACCTCGAGATTTGTGCAAAAATGTGAGAAATGGGAGGAAGACACAAGAAAGAAAAAAAAGTAGGAAACAAAGAAGGGTGGGAGAAAGAAAATGAAAATGAAAATGATAGGGAATGAAAATGTAGGAAACTAGTCCACAGTTAATATGAAATGAACAAAAGTAACATAAAAAAACGTTGAGGCCTGTGTCAAACACAATTTCCTTAAACCAAATTCGTCCCACTATTGGACGTTTGCTTCTCAGGATACAATGGCTAGAATGGTTCTTCGAGACCGCCTAACCAAATTAGACCCGAATATTAGCTTGATAATACGAAGTTCATACAGAAGTGAGAAGAAGGGAGGATTATTTTTCAGTATGTTTTGTGTCTTGTGGAGGGACATATTTAAATAGTAAATTTTTGTAACTGACGAGATAATAATTAATTCGGTATTGATTCATGTTTTAAGTATCAAATCAAAACCAAAACTCTCCATTAATACATCAGTTACAAAAAAGAAAGATTTAAAAATTTAGCAAAAGGTGTCTGAACTTCTTTTTTGGTCTACTAGGGTTGCATTCATGTCTGCAGGACGCGCGCTCACATACAAGTTTAGTTAACCGATGCTAATTTCGGTTCACATTTATAAGTCTTACAATCCCATGAATTGTTTCAACTTATAAACCCACTTTCTTTTTACTTATCCACCTATGTGGGATGTGTCAAATATCCATTTAGCCAATTTATAATCTCTTACTTTATTGATTAATTTCTCATTCATACAAAGTCCGTTTATGACGTTCAATATACCAAAACAAAGGTTTAACGGAGGGAAGGTCAATCTACAATAATCTAAATAAATTGAGATTTTATAAGTTCCAAATTTTATGTTCTGAAATGGGGAAAACTCATTTTTTCCAATAATCCCCCACATTAATGAAAATTGATCTAACTTCCATATTTTCAAGATAAAATCTAGCAGTCGAATCATACATAGGATAGGTGGGCTTTGCCTTTGAACCTTACCTTGAGATATAAATATTTATTTTACTAGCGGACCACTAGACTCGATGTCCTTAAACCGTTCCACCATTTGTGTAAACTATCAATATATTTATCACATAATTCTCCTTGACCTAGTTAGGTTCTCATAGTTATGTTCGTTATGGTCATGAACATTTGCTTGGTTCTAGACGAGCTTGTAGGAATTGAGCCAAATACAATGCCCTTTGAAGCGATCCCACTTCTCTCTCAGGTGATTCTAATAAATCACTAAAAGCTAATTCTTGATGATTATGCCTTTTCATCAACGACTATAAGATTAACCTGCATCACTGTTTGTTTTAGGAATTGGTTGGAGTTATCCCCACAATGATTCAATTCAGTTATATGCAATTAGGTTGTCCATTTGAACCTAGATCTTGGGATATCAAGCCAACTAGGTTGGGTTTTCCTTCACAATAAATTCTTCATTCACGAGCTTTAATCCTAATCCTCTTGATGATTTTGCAACTAACTTCCCTATTTAAACCTTTCGTTAGCGAATCCGTAATGTTATCCTTTGACTTTATATAGTAAGATAGAGATAACCCCAGTAGAGAGCAGTTGTTTAATGGTATTATGTCTTTTGCGTATGTGTCTAGACTTACCATTATACACAGCACTTTAGGCTCGTCCAATTGTTGATTGACTATCATAATGAATAGAGATTGCAAAAACTGATTTATGCCATTTTTGGAATATCCTCCAAAAATTGTCGTAACCACTAAGCTTCTTCTCCACTTTTATCAAATGCTATAAACTCAGATTCCATGGTGGACCTTGTCCTAAATGTTTGTTTGGAGGATTTCCATGATATAGCTCCACTACCGAGTGTATACACAAACCCATTGGTTGACTTCGAATCTTTTATATAAGATATCTAATTTGCATCACTATATTTTTCAATTACCTCATGGTATCTCGTATAGTGCAATCCATAAGTGCGAGTGTACCTCAAGTATCATAACACCCCAGTAAGATTTTTCCAATGTTCATCACTCGGATTACTCGTATACCTACTTAGTCTGCTTATTGCAAAAGCAAAGTCATGTCTTGTGCAACTCATCAGATACATCAGACTGCCAATAATTCTTGAGTGTGCTACGTATGCAACGCCTTCACCTCTATTTTACTTACATGGTGGCTTGTATCAACTAGTGTTCTAGCTATAGTAGAATCATTAGCATTGAATTTCTCAAGAATTTTATCTACATAATGGGTTTGACTTAATATAGGTCCATTTAGAGTCCTCGTGATCTTAACCCCAAGGATTATGTCGGCCAAACCCATATCCTTCATGCCAAATCTTGCTTTTAGTATGTTCTTTGTCGATTGAACCATTTTATTGTTGCTACCAAATGTAAGCATATCCTCAACATAGAGGCACAAGATAGCATAACCACCTATTGTGTTTTTAACATAAACACATTTGTCACACTCTATAATAACCCCACTTTCGTTAATCCGGATTTATATTCTCCTGTTCTATGTAGTATTTAAATTTTAGAACCGAAACTTCAATGACTTGTACCTTAGGCTAGATAGTTATAACTAAGTTTGGTTGGGGTAAAAGTATGAAGAAAATAACTAGAAGGCTTAAGGGTTATAAGTGTGAATTATGGGGACTAATTAATAAATATCTTATATATATATATAGATTTCTTTTCCACCTAAATCACTATAACCGGTTCTCATTTTCTCTCAAACCGACTTAGAGTTAGTGAGAGAGAAGTTTGGGTTTTAATCAATTTGGTGAAACTATGGAAGAATTAAGCTTGGTTTTAGAAAATTGAAGTTAAATTTTCAAGGGATCTTCAATTTAAACTTTAATTCTTACTTTGGGTTGATTATATATATATATATATATATATATTATAAATCTTTGTATTATTATATGTAGGGGTTGAGTTAAGTACACCTAGGGCTTGAGGGAATCGAATTGGAAAGATTTTGATCAATTGTGGTAGGCATTCTTCATATACTTGAGGTTAAAGTAAGTTATGTTATAAAATTATGGTTTTGAGCTTTATGAAGTGTGATTAGTGATTGTTAGACTTTTGAAGTATGAGTCAAAGATGACGTGGCAACATTCATTTGTAGATGTAGTTTTTAAAACAGAATTTGTTAGACGCTCCTCTATGAGGTGGCATTTTGTAATAGGCTAAAGTGTTGACTTTCTGTTTTTGTAATAGTATAAATTGATCTGTACTTTCACTGTAATAGTTGTCGATTGAAGATCATTAGTGAAGAACACTTTTGCGCACAATTCTCAATTTCTTGTAATCGATCCTCAGGTTATAATACAAAATTGATTTGTTCTTCTTCTATTGTTCTTATTACTGTTGATTAATCAATATTAATTGCTTCCGCTTACTTTCTGATATATGAATTTATTGATTAATCATTGAAGAAGAATTTTGGAACCAACAATTGGTATCAGAGCTATCTAATCAATCTGTTGATTATTAGATCTCCTTAATTTGGAAATTTCTCTTTTCATTCTTGCAGTAATTTCCTGTTTTAACTATTGTTCATAATTCTACCCTGTTTTACGAGATTTTATTAATTCATAGTAATTTTCTCCTAAAACAGTGGTAATTGTAGTTAAAATTTTGAAGAATTAGTAAGACGATCTCTTTGTTATTCAATTTAATTGAAGTTTAATCGTTCTAAATTTCAAATCAATTCTTCCTCTCGATTCTCTGCTTTCTACGAACAAAATGGCAAATTCAAATCTGAATTCTGTTTATACTTCTGGATCACTGACGAAACCTCCTACTCTCATACGTGATGAATATCCTCAATGGAAAATCCGAATGGTAAATTTCTACGAGGGACTGGATGCTGATCTATTTCCAATCATTCAAAATGGTCCTCTGGATCCTATGTCTATTATTCCGCGAATTCCAGCAACGGCCAATACTGATGAAATTCCTGCCAGACAAGTTCCAAAGCTGAAGGGAAACTGGTCTGATGAAGAAAAAACCAAAGTTGAACTAGCCAAAAAGGCTAAAACTCTTCTTATCATGGCTATTCCAAATGAGATTTTTCAATCTCTGGATTCCTGTGATCGCCAAGGAATTATGGGATCAACTAGAAAATCTTACGGAAGGTGGTGCTAAAATGAAAAAAAAACCGAAGAGCTCGGGCTACGAATGAATACAACGAACTTCCAGTGCCATTCTTTGTTGAATCTCTAGAACAAACTTTTCATAGATTTAACAATCAGATAAATCTATGCAAAAGATGTGATATCATTCGATCAAAGGAAGACAACAATGTCTTATTTCTGAAGAGATTAAACCCAGAATGGTCAAACCTCTCCATGTCTTTACAAGCCAATCAAGATCTTGAGCAATGGTCTCTACATGACATATTTGGAACTCTTCAAGCTCATGAGAAGGAAGTTGTACAAAAGAAAACAACAATAGGTGGTCCTCTGGCTTTGATTTCTGAATCAAAGGGAACGATCAGAAGAAAAAGTGAAGATAGAAGAGTGAAAAGCAAGGCATTCATGTCAGAAGCTGCTCCAGAAGAAGATTCTGATTCTGATGATGATATAAAGGCATTTGTTGATTCTTTGGCTCTTATAACCAAACAGTTTACAAATCGGTTTGGAAATAGGACTTTTCAAGGAAATAGAAGGTTTGATCGTTCTTCTACTCATATTCCTAAGCAAGAGGTTCAGAGATCCGAAAAGACTGAAACAGAGAAGAAGGAAGAGGAAATAAAGAAGAAAAAGGATGTATGCTATAGATGCGGAAAACCAGGACACTACTCAAAAGAATGCAGAGGAGCTCTAGACAAAGACAAGACGTACTACAAGAATAAATATAAGTACAATGTCACTGAAAGAGCTCATTATGCTGAAAAAGAGAACTGGTTAGGAGATGAATCCAGCAGAGATGAAGCTATGTTTTGTGGGATGGCTAATTCGAATGAATCAGAAGATCAACCTTCTGAGTCACCGGTTAGTAATTTCTCTCACTCATCTGAACTTGAGAATACAATTGTTCTTTTGTCAAATAATTTTGAGGAACTTAAACAAAAGCTTACAATTGAAAAGAAGTTACGAAAAGGTATTGAGAAAACTATTTCCACAATACAAAGGGAAAGAGATATTTACAAAAGAGAAATTGAGATCTTAACAGAAGAGAAACTGGAACTTGACACTAGGAAAGAAGAGATTTCTAAAACTTTGAAAGACACAGAAGTTTTGTTAAACAAGGAGCACTTAAGTTTTAAGAAACTTTTGGAAGAAAAAGATAAGGAAATTCAAATTAAGGAAAGTGACAGATTAAATTCTATAGCACTTAAAAACTATTTTCAAAAAGAGAGAGAATTTTTATATATTGAACTTCAAAACAAAACGCACCAGATCAAAACATATCTAGATGCTCAAAAAGTTCACGAGAAAATAAGTACACAAGTAGGAAGGTCTAGAATCGGGTTTGAAGATTTAGATCCCTACACGTGTGAAAAGAAGTCTTGTTTAAACTCTGTTTTTCATATGGGAAAACAACAAAAGCCTGTGTTTCCAATTCTTTATGAACAATCATGCTTTAAACGATCTAAACTTGAAAATAATCATCATCGGAGAAAACTTAAGTTTAAAAATATTATATATTCTTCTGAAAAAACTAATATTGATTTAAATAAAGTTCAGAAGAAGGATGATATTTTCAAGTTTGGTTCAAGTGTTCTTATAAAATTGAATCCAGAGGTTGATGCGTTTATTCCTATTCAAGCGGAGGAAGAATTAAGACTTAGTTTTGAAAATGATCTTCTCTTGACTCTAGACAATTGTTTTAAACTTGAGAATGACAAACAAAAAGAGTTAGAAAACAATCCAGAGATTTTTCCTTGTTCCTTAATTGATTTAAATCTTTCTGAAGTTCAAGAAGAGTTAGAAGAAGTCACATATCCTTGGAAAATGATGATCAGAGTGACGATTTCTTTGACAATTCAGAAACATATCTTTCTCACTTTGAACATCAATCTCGTATCTATGCTAAAACTCCAGAGGTTATCAAAAATAAAGATGCCCCACTTTTATTTACAAATGAATCTCTGGAGATAAGGGCCTTTAGAATGAATGTTCAGAAACATTCAAATGGAATTCCAATTTTCTCTGTTCCTTCTGAAAAACGAAAAACTTTTATACATCCAGATTTTATAGGAATGTGTCTGAAAGCTAAAACTTGTCTTGAACTTGAAAAAGAAGAAAAACTTAAAAAGAAGATCCTTATCCAAACTCCTAAATCTTATACTCCAAAATTTTCTTATGTCCAGAAAGGTAAATGGAAATCTAATCTTTCTGTTCCTGTTTCAGTAAATCCAAAAGCTTCTGTGAAGGTAAATCCGAAGAAATCACAGCTGAAGAATATCTCAGATTCTAAACATATATCTAGTCTAGATAGGAAGTTCTTTAGAACAACTGATACTAGAAAAGACAGTCATAAGAATAATTGTAGTTATCATTATCGTAATGAAAATTCAATAAAATCTTCTATGTTTCAGAATTCTGAATGTTTTTCATTATTCTTAAAATTACAACAATTTTTCTCAAGGACTTCAAGTTTATTAACTGCCAACCATTCATACTTCGATAAGAATAAAACAAAGAAAAACAGAAAAATAAAAAATACAAACAATCCGCCTTTACCCTCTGTTAAATCAAATCAAGAGCAAATAAAAAAGGCTGATAAAACAAAAATAACATTAAAGGACCCATAATGATATGGGTACCTAAGAAACTCTGATCTTGATTGCAGAAACAGCGTGTGCATATCTGGTATCTTGACTCTGGATGCTCGAGGCACATGACTGGTTCACGAAACTTACTCTCCAAATTCAAAGACAAAAGTGGTGGAGCTGTAACGTTTGGTGATAATGGTAAGGGTCAGCTTAAGGGCTATGGTACTTTACAGGAAGGTAACATTACCTTATCTAAAGTAGCTCATGTTTCAGGTTTGAAACATAACCTCCTAAGTGTAAGTCAACTCTGTGATTCTAAGATACTTGTCGTATTTGATGAAAAACATTGTTACTTATTTTCTAAGGCAGGTGAGGAGCTTTGGAGAGCAGACATAAAAGGTAATCTCTACATGATGAATTTTACCTCCAATGATGGTAAGGAAACCTTATGTCTTATCTCCAAAAAGAGTGAAATTGCATGGCTCTGGCATCATAAAATGTCTCACTTAAATTTTGACAATCTTGAGTTGCTCGTCAAACATAATCTGGTATCTGGACTTCCTGAAGTTCATTTTCAGAAAGATCACCTTTGCCTTGCATGTGAAATGGGCAAGATCAAACGAGCATCCCATAAAACAAAAAGTGATCATTCATGCATTAGACCTCTGCAACTGTTACATGTTGATCTCTGTGGTCCCATTGCAATTCAGAGTCTTTCTGGTAAAAAGTATATACTGGTACTTATTGATCAATTTTCCAGATATACTTGGCTTGCTTTTGTTCGACAGAAGTCAGAAGTACCTATCGTACTCCAGAATATGATGACCATAATTCAAGTTCTTCTGCACCAAAATATTCAACAGCTAAGAAGCGACAATGGTACTGAATTCAAGAATGCCAAGCTTGAAACATACTTTGTTGCAAATGGAATTACTGAGTTCTTCTCTGCTGTACGCACTCTCCAACAGAATGGTATCGTTGAACGTCGCAACAGAACATTGGTCGAAGCAGCCAGAACGATGCTTGCAGCTTCTGGTATTCCCATACACTTTTGGGCAGAAGCTGTAGCCACTGCTTGTTTTACTCAAAATCGCTCAATAATCGTCAAGAGGCATCTCAAAACCTCTTATGAGCTTATTAACAAAAGAAAACCATATGTTAAATTCTTTCATATCTTTGGTTGCAGGTGTTTTATCTTAAATGACATAGATAAACTTGGCAAGTTTGATCCAAAATCTGATGAAGCTAAATTTTTAGGATATTCTTTAAATTCCAGAGCTTTTCGTGTTTTTAACTTGAGAACAAAAACGGTTATGGAAAGCATTAATGTTGATTTTGATAATCAAATACAGCTGACTTCTGAATATTCCTCTTCAGAACTCAAACTTAATACTGTCACCTCTGACTATCTTTCAGGTTCCAGAGAGTCTGAGATTGATGCTATTTTTCAAGATTTTCTAGGCGACGAAATATTTTCAGAACCAACTTCATCCTTGAACATACCTGAAGTTCTTCATGCCTCTGGCATAAATTTTTCTGGTTCTCCTTCTGAACCACACTCTTCCTTCCCTTCTATTCCAGCATCTGATTGTCCAGAAGCCTCTTCTGTTCCATCATCTGAGGGGGAGACAGATACAAGAGACTAAGAATTAGTATCGCCAGAAGCAGTCATTCCAACTTCTGAAGCAGTCATTCCAACTTCGGACACAGAAGTGCAGGCTCAACCAATATCACAAACAAGGATGAAGAAATGGACTAAATCACACACTCCAGATCTTATCATTGGTAGTCCTTCTGAGGGTGTCAAAACACGATCTGCTACAGCAAATTAAGCTTTCTATGTCATATTTCTTAGTATGATCGAACCCAAGCAAGTTCATGAAGCCTTAGTTGAACGAAGTTGGGTAGAAGCAATGCAGGAGGAGTTACTTCAATTTGAACGTAACAAAGTTTGGAACTTAGTACCATTACCAAAAGGAAAAGTTGCAATTGGTACTAAGTGGGTCTTCAGAAATAAAAAGGATGAAGACGAAATTGTGATCAGAAACAAGGCTCGTCTGGTGGCAAAAGGTTATTGTCAAGAAGAAGGCATTGATTACGATGAAACCTTTGCTCCTGTTGCAAGACTGGAGGCAATACGACTTTTTCTGGCATTTTCTGCATACAAAAACTTTAAAGTATATCAAATGGATGTTAAATGTGCATTTCTAAATGGAAATCTCAAAGAAGAAGTGTATGTTGAACAACCTGCTGGCTTTAAAGATACAAGACATCCAGAATACATCTATCTCCTTGACAAAGCTCTGTATGGCTTAAAGCAAGCACCCAGAGCCTGGTATGAACGTTTATCCAAGTTTCTGATCAGCAAAGGGTATGAGAAAGGTAAAATTGATACCACACTTTTCATCAAAAGAGGCAAAGGTATGTTAACTATTGTTCAAATTTATGTGGATGACATAATTTTGGGTTCTACTCGTCAAACAGAAGTTGATTTGTTTTCTAAATTGATGGAAGTTGAATTTGAAATGAGTATGATGGGAGAACTAACATTCTTTCTAGGACTCCAGGTTAAGCAAAGTACCTCTGGTATTTTTATTAATCAAGAAAAATATGTCTCGGACATGTTAAAGAAATTTCATTTTCAGAATTCATCACCTATGAAAACACCTATCTCTCCTAGTATGAAACTAGGTCCTGATTCTTCTGGGAAACCAGTAGATGTCACGGGCTACAGAGGTATGATAGGGTCTCTTCTGTATTTAACTGCTAGTAGGCCTGATATTATGTTTGCCACCTGTCTTTGTGCTCGTTATCAAGCAATCCAAAAGAATCTCATTTGGCCGCTGTTAAAAGAATTTTTAGATACTTAAAAGGAACTCCCTCATTGGGTCTCTGGTATCCTAAAAATTCTGGGTTTGATTTAATGGCATATACAGATTCTGATCATGCAGGATGTAAGCTGGACAGAAAAAGTACCTCTGGTAGTTGTCAAATTTTGGGAAATAGACTTATAAGTTGGACATCCAAGAAACAAAATTGTGTATCCACATCTACTGCAGAGGCTGAATATGTTGCTGCTGCTAGTTGCTGTTCACAAGTTATTTGGATGAAGACTCAACTCAGAGACTATGGACTGATATATGATAAGATTCCCATCTTATGTGATTCAGAAAGTGCCATTGCCATTACTGAAAACCCAGTCCAGCACTCCAAAACAAAGCATATTGATGTCAGGTATCATTATATCAAAGATCACGTAGAGAAGGGCACAATTGAAATGTATTTTGTCTCTACTGATTATCAACTAGCTGATATTTTTACAAAAGCTCTGGATGAGAAGCGTTTTTATTTTTTGATCAGCAAGTTGGGAATGATAAACATGTAAATCGTAATTCTTTTTATTACTCAGAACTGATCAGAGACCTTTGATCGCTTCTGATGGTTTTATCTAGAAGCATTCAGAATTCTCTGACCATCTCTGTTGAAGATTCTTATTCCTTTATATCCAAGTGACAACAGAAAGGAAGCATCTCTTGAAAAGCCAAGGGGGAGATTGGTACAACTTCTAAGGGGGAGCTTCGAGCTTGTTTCAAGGGGGAGAAAAATTAAGTCTAACTTCTGTTAGCCGTCCTCTGAACACAACTTCTGAGGGGGGGGCTTCGAGCTTGTTTAAAAAAAAAATTAAGTCTAACTTCTGTTAGCTGTCCTCTGAAACTCTTTTCTTAAAATGATTATTTTAGATTTGTTTCTTCTGATTAACTCTTGCCGTCAAGGTTATTCAGAATTTTCAGATTTAACTTAATCTTTTCTTGAAAATTTTGTTCTTTTGACATTCTTAGGTCAAATATTTTTTTGTTGTCTTATTTTTCTTTTGAAATTTTTAAACATAAATAAGTCTATTTTTTTTTTAACTCTTGCCGTTAAGGTTAATTAAAAAATTTCTTATTATTTATTAATTTCTTAAGAAACATTTGACTATGAAAATATTAAACTTTCATTTGGATCCAAACTGCTTTATTTTTTTCCAAATGTCTGATTTTAAATTCATTAGAAAGGATTAATAAAAAAAATTGGCTTAATCAAATTAAAATATTTTTTTTCTTGATTAAATTTTTTTTCTTATTATTCTCTTTCTAATTTTTTTTTGGGGGATAATCAAACGGTTTATCTTTGATAAACTTTTCAGTGACTCATCACATGTTGCTCAGCCATCATTAACACGGTTTATGCTTTACACGTGTCTTTCATCGTGTGATTGCATGACTACACGACTGCGTGCTTACCTAAGCATAACTGAATCGTTTTTTTCCCAAATTCAAAAACCCTTCCCTTCCCACCAAAACCCTCAAGCTCTCAACATCTATCATATATAAACCCTATACACAGTATCTCGTCTTCTTCCTCGCGATTTCTACAGTATTTGCTTCCCTACAGTAATTCTTCCAAAGATACCTAACCAATCCTCAATGGCCTCCCAACTTGCAAACCCAAATGTCAATGACGATGAAGGTCGTCTTGTTGATTCCACTGCTGACAGTGTTCCAATCGTCAAATTGCCTTTGAAGGCAAATAATGTGCAGGTTCTACTCGATCCCAACACCTATTTGGCCGAATTCAGAATCCTAGTTGAATTTCTTCAACAACATCAACTGAACCATGCTTTAACCTTGACAAATCCTAATGTTCCTGAGCTCTATGTCCAAGAAGTGTGGCAATCCATGTATATAGCTGATGAAGAAACCCTGCGTGGAAATTTTAGTCATCCCAATACCCCTGAAAATGTTGTGGAAATACCCATCACCAAGAAGAAAATTGCCAGGTATTTTCACTTGCCTTCCTCTACACTTGAAGATCATGATGAGATTGTGTCAAATCCTGTCCTAGACCAGAATCCATCCCCTGAAGCCCTGCTCTCATTTGTTCAATTTTTGGGATATAATGAGCAATTATCCAAACTTTCTGAATTTAAGCGCAAGAAACTGCCCCCTATGTGGAATACCCTTATCTCCATTCTCAACAAAAGCCTCACATGCAAAATTGGCTCTCAAGACCAAGCCAGCAGAAACATCCTTACAATTATTTATGGAATGTACTTTAACCGTCCTTTGGATTACGCAAGTCTCATCTTTCAAGAGATCAAAGTCGCTGTTCACACCAAAGTGTCTCTCCAGAATCAAGGAAAACCACTACCTGCTTTGGTGTTTCCAAGGTTTGTCTCTGTTCACATACCCAGCGATTGGTGCTCTTAAAGCTCCTATGATCCAACCATTCTGCAAAATCGCTTCAATGAGCTCCCATAAACCAACTATCGACATCAACGGTTATTCATCTCCAAGGAACTCTCCAGGTATATGATTGACCTTATTCCTTCCACCTCTCTCTATCTCTTATCTTATAAACGCTCTATGGTATTCTCAGAACAGAGAATACCTACCCCAGAGCTCTTAGAGTCAAATATAGGAAGTAAGGGGTCAGGTGAGGCTGAGGTTGAAAAGAATACGAGTGCAAATCCGAGTGTTTCTACCCATGCCGACCTCTTAATGCAAGAGGGTACTGAAGATGTCCATAGAGACACATTTGAGCGTAACTCTCCTTCTTTCCAAAGGGATCCCACATATGCTGAGGTAGATGTCAACACATCTACTTTCATTGAACAAGGACCACCCAGTCCAAACCACCCAGAAACCATCCGATCAGAGGATAATTCTTCATCTTCTGCATCAAGCACAACCGGGGAAACCTCCTCTTCTTCATCATTCTCTCAACAGAATGATGATGATAATATACCCCAAACTCGCCACACTCCACACACAATGTTGATGTCTCTGTGACCAACAAAGTCATAGGAACCTCAGAAGATAGGTCCATATCTTCTGATAGTTTAGAAGCCCAGGAAATCCCATCAGAGGGGTTACAACCACAGGACGCACCACTTACCGGAGTGTTTACACTTCATCAAGGTAAGCACATTGTCTTCAGAAACTCATCCTCTGATGATGAGGAGTCTGTTGACACAATCAGAAGAACCGAAGAGGTGCCTGTTAATCACAGCCCTCGAAGACAGGTTGGAAGTCCCTCCACACTCAACGTCAAAACAGGTGTGAATGAGGGCCTCTCTGAACGCAAGAGTGAAGGGGCTCCATGTGTTGGAGAAACACCGGTTACACATTCTGTCACCAATGCAGTGTTTTAGGCATTTGGTGATAAAATTCAGACATCTGTGGAAGATCTAAAACTATCCTTGGATTCTCAAAATGCCATTCTTCTGGCAATTCAAAACGAACAAAGACAGCATACGCAAACTCTGGAGGCGCTCAGAAAGCTTATTACTACAACTGCAGAAGCTCATCAGAACCAAGCTTCTGATCATTTTTCTTCATTGCATAAAGGCATCCAGGCAAACTCCGACGCTAACTTTTTCATATTTGATGCAATTCCAACTCCAGAGGTCACCATCTCTGTTGATGAATATAGTTATTTAGTGGCAGATCTCAACAAAATTATTAAAGTTGTTCATCCCTCTGAAGACACTTCTGAGTCCTCTATTGTAAAGAAGTCCGACATGGCTGTTTTCCAGAAGGCCATGCTTGATAGAATTAATTCTCTCTCTTCTAAATATGTCTCCAAAACAACTGCAAGCACTTCAAATGTGGATTTGAAGCTCTCATCTATGGACACCTCTCTCTCTCAACTTACAAATCTTGTAAGTTCTCTTTCTGATGCATTTAACGCCAGGAAAAAGGCTAAGGAGGAGCGTGCTTGCAGAAAAGCAGAGCTTAAACGGAAAAGGTCTAAGGATCAGGATCCTGATTCTCAGAAGGGGGAAAAAGCACAAGAAGCCAAGAAAGCCAAATCCACTACCAATGCTGAAAGCTCCAATCCAACGAAGTCTCCATCTACTTCTAACAAACACCAATCACCTTCCAAGCAGGAAACTCATTCTGCTCAACCTTCATATACACAAACTCCTCTAACTCCAACCCCATTAGCCACTCACTCTGGGCCTCTTCCAAAAGACCCAGAAATAGCCAAAATTTTTCTAGAAGTAATTGGCAATACAAGGAAAGCGCCATACTCATCATCTACTCAAGTAGCAATAGCCAAAGAAAAGGATGCTAAGGCAAGAGCTGATGCATCAAAAGCTAAAGTCGAAGCCCTAAATAAAGAGAGGAGAGAAGATGAGTTGAAAGCTAAAGCAGAAGAAGACAGAGCCAGTTTTGAAGCAGAACTAGCTAAAGAAAAAGCTGAAGAAGCCAGAAGACGAGCTGATTTAGAAAAAGAAAGGATTGAAAAAGAAAAGGCAAGGGCAGAAGAAGAGAGAGAAAGAGAAAAGGAAGCCAGAGAGAAGGCAAAACAAGAAAAATCACAGAGAAGAAGGGCTATCTGTGAAGAAGCAGCCCAGAGGTTGGGAAATCTGGATCTTCCAAAAATTGAAATTATCAAAAACAGCATGTATGCTCCAAACGATCAAAAGATTTATTTAATGCTGCCCAACTTCTCTAATGCCTATAACGTAAGTGATGCTGTAAAAGACAAATTCATGGCACACAGACAAGCAAGGAAGGATGTCTACACTTCTGTACCTATTAAACGGATCTCTGCTATAAAGCACTCGCAATTTGAAGATACAGAGATCTGGTACACGATCTATAAAATAATCAGAGACGACAATCAAACCAGGTACTTCTGCGATAATGACTTACTATTTGTTCATCCTTCTGATTTTTTGTTTCTGGAAAGCTTTATGAAAGTCCAAGTGGCCAGAGGTATTGATAGCCAAGACAAAGTTGCCTACTCAAGAATCATTGAATGCATGAAGTCTTTGTTAAGATACAAGAGGCAAGTCGACTTCTAGATAGGGCTAAACTTCAACGTTGATAATCTTGCCATCTCTGCACCAAATGAAGAATTAGAAAACATCAATTCGTCCAGAGTTGGTAAGTTTTTACTACAACCAGAAGAAGGGGTCATCCTTAGAAGACCAGACAGAAGAAGCTTTTTCAGAATAATGGACGCACATCGATACTCTTCAGAAGTTGTTTACATTGCAAAATGTTACATATCTACTAGTGCAAATGAACACGATCCAGAAGTACTTGAAAGATGATCAAGAGACTTGACATCCTATTATCAATCAGAGAGGTCATCAACAAAATTGCAAAGGTCGTATCTGAAGTTGCCCCTATCTGAACAAACGCCATTCTTCTGACTTCATACTTAGGGGGAGATTGTTAGACTTTTGAAGTATGAGTCAAAGATGACGTGGCAACATTCACTTGTAGATCTAGTTTTTAAAACAGAATTTGTTAGACGCTCCTCTATGAGGTGGCAGTTTGTAATAGGCTAAAGTGTTGACTTTCTGTTTTTGTAATAGTATAAATTGATCTGTACTTTCACTGTAATAGTTGTCGATTGAAGATCATTAGTGAAGAACACTTTTGCGCACAATTCTCAATTTCTTGTAATCGATCCTCAGGTTATAATACAAAATTGATTTGTTCTTCATTCTTCTACTGTTCTTATTACTGTTGATTAATCAATATTAATTGCTTCCACTTACTTTCTGATATATGAATTTATTGATTAATAATTGAAGAAGAATTCTGGAACCAACAGTGATGAATATGTTTGGGTTTGTTATGTTATACTTAGAATACTCAAATATGGTCAAATATTGATGTATGATATGAGTAAAAACGAATTGGAGCTTAGGTTGCACATCAAGTGTTTGATGAAATGTTTGGGAAACAATTGTACTTTTAAGCTTCTGTCCTGGTTTTGTTTAATTTGAAAAAAATCAACCGTTGGTCCAAATGAGGTGTATGATATATCGTTGGAAAGCTTAGAACATCCTCTAAAACTGTTATGAAGAGTGAAAGTTCTAATTTTGAGCTTAAGTGTGTCAATGCAGCAGCTCACAGTATTTTTATCGAAATTACGCACTGTTTTTATAAAGATTGTACTGATCGACTCATAACTCCAAATGAGTTGATTCCAATTCCTGTAGAATCCTAAGAACTTAAACTACAACTTTCATTTAGATGTTAACACCTACTTCAGTTTCTAAGTTTGAGAAAAATACTGGAACATAAGGTATTAACAAGCTGTCAATTCTTAGCTTACATGTCCTAAATATGTTTGGTTGTCAAATGTTGTTTAAGATCTTAATAATCATGTAGGTCATTAATTTAGTGTTTATTAAATGGTTATAGGTGACCGGAAGTAAATAAATGATCGACTAAGGTATAAATATCCTACTTATTTGACTCGGGAATAACCGGTTGCACCTGGAAATTCATCCATCTTGATAGACGTGACTTCGAACCTTACGGTTTCGAGTACTTTTATAGGAAACAATTATTCCGTTTAAAGTAGTCTTTGTGTTCATTATTTGAATATTTTGAAAGTATCCATTTTTGGTTGGTTAGTTATATTATTATGAAATTCGGTTAATGATATATTGAATAATGGATTTTTAGTAAAGAACCCTAGTTTTCTTGATTTTGAATTAGACTCAACACTTGGGTCACGGGTGTTAAGATGCTTCCGTGGTGGCTATTAATGACGATGGCGTTCTCGTAAAGGCTAGGCCAAGTCAAATAGAGGACGTAAGATGCATCCAATAGCCGAATACCAGAAAATGTCTAGTTACCGGATAGAACCGATTACCGGATAGGGCCGAATACCAGAACTAAACTGGTTACCGGGGAATGGTGGTGTTGTGCCCAATACTGACATTCCAAGTCTGATTGAAACAGATCATCCGATTAGGCAACGTATTATTTTAATTCAGATGATTTGTTGATTTTTAATAATAGTTTTTACATTCCTTAATTATGTTGAAGAATGCTTTCATTACGATGGTTTTACGTTACTTTTTATTTGAACTTGTATTATTTTCATACAGTTATGCATAATATCTATTCACTGAGCAATTTTGCTCAGCCGAGGTGTTTCTTGTTTCCTCGGCAGGTTCAGGATCCACTCTAGGGACGGGTTGAGAGGTCGAGCTTTTGCTGAAGTAAAGCACTTTATAATTAACTTTTGTATATCATGTCTGGTTAATCTTTTGGGATCGCTTAGACAATAACACTTTGGGTTGTAAGTATGTTAAAATGTTATTTTAGTAAATTTGGTACAACTCTGAATTATGGTGTTTTGAGTTTTGATCCGATTACCGAATTGTACATCTCCCGAATCATGTTGTGCGGGGCGGGGGTGTTACATACTCGTTTATTTTATATCCATGTTCCAACATCACATGGTCAAACTTTTGATGCCTTTGTTTTGGGGCTGTTTCAATCCATACAATGATTTCACGAGTTTGCAAACCTTAGACCCTTATCCAGGGGAACATACCCCTCAGGTTGTTCCATATAAATTTCTTCTTCTAAATCTCCATTTAGAAAAGTTGTTTTAACATCCATTTGATGTACTTCCAAATTTCTAATAGAAGCAAAGGCAAGCACCAATCTGATAGATGTTATACGTGTTATGAGAGAATACGTATCAAAATAATCAAGGCCATCTGTTTGTTTGTATTCGTTGATTAATAACTGGCCTTATATTTGTCAATGGAACCATCCACTTTCGTTTTCTACTTGAAAATCCACTTATAGCCTAGTGATTTGTATCCCTGAGGTAGATCCACTAGCTCCCATGTATTATTTTGCAAGATGGAGTCCATTTCACTTATAATTGCTTCTTTCCATTGAGGTCCTTCAGACGAAGTGACTGCCTCTCAGAAAGTTTGAGGTTCTATTTCAACCATACAAGTATAGAAATCATCACCAAATGATTTATCCACTATTGCCCTTTTTACTCCTTCGAGGCTCTATTTCTTCATCTACTTCTGTCTCATGTGAAGTTGCATCCTAACTATTTGTTTGTGGAGCACTTATTTTTCGTTTATTGAGACAAGGAAATACTTCTTCAAAAAATTATGCATTTCTTGATTCCATTATCGTGTTGTTGTGAATGTCAGGTACTTTAGACGCATGCACAAGAAAATGATAAGCACTACTATTTTGTGTGTATCCAATAAATATATAGTGAACGGTTTGGGCCCTATCTTTATAACCTTGGGTGTAGGTACGACAACCTTAGCAAGACACCCCCACACTCGAAGGTATTCATAAGATGGTTTTATGCCTGTCCAATTCTCGTATGGTGTTTTATCTGTTTTCTTGCAGGGTACCTTATTTAAAAAGTTAACTTGCAGATAAAACTGCTTCCCCCCACATGGACTGGGAAACCCGAACTTATCAACATGGAATTCATCATTTCCTTTAAAGTACGATTTTTTCTTTTCGTGATGCCATTTTTTTGTGATAAGGTGCGGTAAACTCATGTCTAATGCCATGTGTTGCACAAAAATCTTCAAATGGTGATACATACTCACCTCCACGATCACTTCTTAGTACTTTAATCTTTTTGCTTAGTTGGACTTGGTTCTCAACCTCACTTTTATACACTTTAAGCTTGTCAATTTCTTCATCTTTACTTTTAAGTAAGTAGACATAACAAAGTTTACTGTTATCATCAATGAAAGTGATAAACTACTTGTTTCAACCATTAGATGGAGTCGACATCATATCACACACATCCGCGTGAATTAGACCAAGGGGTTCGGGACTTGAATGATGTTCGAGTTAATTTTGATTTAGCACATGTATCACATTTGTACTTAGAGTCGAAATGAAAACGAGGTATGTGTTCAAGTTTGATTAAACGACGAAGACTATCAAAGTTAACATGTTCAAGTCTAGCATGCTAAATATTTGAAGACTCAAAAAAATAAACGGAAGAATTGTTCATTTCATTCATCTTAGGCTTAATAGCCATTACATTAAGCTTAAACATTCCCCTATCTGCATACCCTATTCCTACAAACATACCCATTTTAGTAAGCATAAACTTATCCGACTCAAACACCAAGCGAAAACCATGCTTGTTTAGCAACCAACCTGAAACTAAATTCTTACGAATTTCAGGTACATACAACACATCATTCAAGGTGAGTTCTTTTTCGAATGTCATCTTCAAAAGAATCATTCCACTTCCCTTGATCTCCGAAGTAGCCGAATTTCCCATGAAGAGCTTGTCGCCATTGTCGACAACTTGGAAGTTCCTAAACCACTCCCGATTTGAACATACATAACGGGTAGCACCCGTATCGATCCACCATTCCCTCGGGTTTGATTCACGAGGTTAACTTCAAAAATGACCGCTGCAAGATCATTGTCAGACACATGTTGAGTGATCTTATCCACAACATTAGCTTTATCGCGCTTTGGTAGTTTGCCATTAGCGGACCAGTGACCCGGTCAGTCACAATTATAGAAATTCCCTTGAAACATCTTTTTAAAAGTTTCACCCTTTGCTCTGAAGTAGGCACCCTTCCCTTTCTTTTGGTTCTTGCCTTTCCCAAACTTGCTCCTCACCGAAGATTGACCATATTCCACCAAATTTTCTTTTTTAGAAGTCAATACGTAGTCTTTCGTTTGCGTTTTGCTATTGTCTTCCTTAATGTGGAGTCCGACAATGAGCTCCTCTATAGTCATTTCCTTTCATTTGTGCTTCAAATAATTTTGAAATCTAGCCAACTCGGGGGTAGTTGCTCAATTATCGCTGCAACTTGAAAGCTCTCACTAATCACCATACCCTCGACTTGGATGTCATGCATGATTACTCGGAGTTCTTGGACTTGGTTAATAATGGTCTTAGTATCTATCATTTTATATTCAAGAAACCCGACGACCACAAATTTCTTGGTGTTGGCATCTTCAGTTTTGTATTTTTTATCTAGTGAGTCCCAACTCTTTAGCCGTTTTCTTCACCCGATACACATTATAAAGTGAGTCAACAAGTACATTAAGAACATAATTCCTGCATAAAAAGTCAGAATGTTTCCAAGCCTTGATCGCGCTTACGCTTTGGACATCTTCTTTTACTTTAGCAATTTCAGGAGCCTTTTAAAACAAGAATCGTGCAAGATTCAAAGTAGTCAAATACAAGGGCATCTTTAGTTTGCCACCTCTTAAAGTGCAACCCCAAAAACGTTTATGGTTTCTCCGCATAACTAATCGCAAAGTTAATTAAAGGGTTTCCTTGTGCTACCGAAGGAGTTTGGAGAGAGTCTCCTTGTCCAACAAAAGTGGTTTGCAAAGATTTGGAAGTCCCAATCTTCTATGTAGTCATTCTGCAAAATAAACACCAAATCAAGTGTTTAGAATAATCTAGATACACCTGCACATTATAAAACTGCACTAAAACAATTTCGTAAGACAATACAAAATTGCAGAATTTTTTTCAGATTAATCTACAAAAACTGCAGATTTTTTTTCCGTTAGATCTGCTGAAATTTTCTGTTTGAAACTCAGAAAACTGCAGAAATTTTCCTATTAACAACGCAGAAAACTGCATAATTTAAAACAAAAAACTATAGAAATCTTCTTTTTTAAAACCGACATAAAACTGCATAAATTTTATTAAAAAAAACTGCATAAATTTTATTAAAAAAAACTGCAATAAATTTCTGTTAAAGAATTGCAGAAAATTGAAGTTAAAACTACAGGAAAAACTTTTATAGTTACAGAAAAAAACTGCTATAAACAACAAAAAAAATTGCTGTCAACATTGCCGAAAATAAAGTATTTAAAACAACACCTTATATATATATATATATATATATATATATGTTTTAGACACATCAGTTTATATTGTTGCTATTGGAAAAGTTGTAGAAAAGAGGAAGGTGAAAAGCAGAAAAGGGTACTTTATGTTTGGTTTCGTAACGAATTTGTTTTAAGCTTGTAGGTAACTAGTCCATAAAATATACGAAATGAGCAGAAGTAACAGAGAAAAAACGTTGAGGCCTGTGTTATAAACACAATATCCTTAAAACAAATTCGTCCCACTATTGGATGTTTGTTTAGCAGGATACAACAGCAAGAACAGTTCTTAAGACCGCTGAACTGAATTTGACCCGGATATTACCTTGATAGTAGGAAGTTCACACAGAACTAAGGCGAAGAGAGGATTATTTTGTGTCTTGTGGAGAGACATATTTATGTAGTAAATTTTCGTAACCATCGAGATAATAATTAATTCGATATTGATTCACATTTTAATTATCAAATCAAAATTGATCCAGCTTTTAATTATCCAATGAAAACCAAAATTCTCCATTAATACATCCCTTATGAAAAAGAAATATTTAAATTTTGGCAAAATGTGTCTGAACTTTTTTTCTGCTCGACCAGTGGTGCATTCGTGTCCGCAGGACGCACACTCGCACACAAGTTTAGTTAACCAAAGCCAATTTCGGTTCACATATATAAGTCTTACAATCCCTTAAATTGTTTCTACTCATAAACCCACTTTCTTTTTACTCATCCACCTATGTAGTATGACTCAAATATCCATTTACCTACTTTATAATCCTTTCAAGTACCTTACTTTATTGATTAATTTCTCATTCATACGAAGTCTGGTTTTGACGTTTAATATACCGAAACAAAGGTATCACAGAGGAGAATGTCAACCTACAATAATCTGCATAAATGGAGATTATATAAGTTCCAATTATGTTCCGAAATGAGAAAACCCTATTTTTTCCAACATAAAATGGGAACGATTTCTGATTCCCCTACTTTAAGCTGGAATGAAATTTTGGGTTATGAGGGGATGAATCCATTGTATTATATAAAACTAAACAATTTTATTTTATTATTATTTTCAATGATTTTTGCTTAATACCTCTAATCAAACACACCTATTTGCCTTGACCCTAACTTGCCCCACCTTTAACCTCAACTCTACTTTTCTATTGCCACCTCTTCAAGAGTTTCCATGGGGTTATGTCTTGAGCAATGTCTAAAACTTCTATATTATCCTCATTTCTCAACTGCTCATCTTACGTCTTTCTTGATATCTACTCTCCTCCTTACATAGGGGGAGCCACATGAGCACGAGAGGGCCAAAATAAAAAAGCTAACTGATATTGAGTTCGAGCTCAAAAACAAGCATCAAACTAACGCTCAAACATTTAAAAAATATTCGAGCTGGAGTCCAACTTTGATAAAGTTAATCGAGCTCGAGTCTGATATTATTTATTAAAGCCAAGCTCGACTAACCAGCTATCCGACTCGGGTCAACTCATTTACACCACTAATCCAACCTCTTTTCCACCGATTGAACCATTGTTTATGCTGTTCTCAAACCAAGTGTTAGAGATCAAGCCCGTAATGAGTTTTTTTGTGGGCTTAGGCTTCATAAATTGGGCGAAGAAAGCAAGTTGGCAATTCAAAAGTTTAACTTTTATTTTTATTCTATTTTATATGATACTCCCCTATTATAAATTTATAACTCCGTCCCTACCAACTCACTATCTTGATCGCACTGGCGGAAGGATCTCAAAGTCTAAAAACAAATATTTGAAGGTCAAGCAACATTGTTTTTGTAAAGCGGCATCCCCATACATGCCCACCCTTTTTTTAAATTTATTTATATGGTCCACAAACCACAATCTATAGGTTCTAGATCAAGAGCCATCATTCTATCAATATAGTCACTACAAAATAAATGACTTACTCACAAAAATTATCCAGAAAAATTACCGTCGGTGATTACTCACAAATCATCCAGAGAATACTAATAGTTCGGTAGAATCCGATGTTTTTCGAGAAAATACCAATATATCACCTAGAGAATCGCTGGGTAATCTGTCACTGATTTGAATTATCCACCAACTTTTATGACGGTTTTGTGAGAAATCAACCTTTGGCGACAGATTTTCCAGACAAAAATCTTAAGGTAAAAGTCTGTCGTTTAGTAGTGAGTAATATTATATATGTATATATATATATATATAATTTGTTCTATTTAAAATTTAAAAGGGAATTAAAACTTATGAAGTTTGGTTTAGTGTAATAAATAATTTTTTTTATCAATTATTGTACTAAAATTTTAAAATTTTCAATTTCATGCAACATTTGATAATTGTTTTTCATCCAATTTATCATAAATGTTTCATAAACAAGTACCCATATGATCAAATGTCTTGAGACGGCAGATTACCGGTCCAAATAGGTACAAAGTATAAAATTTTGAAAACTTTACTAGACAGTTAGGGAAAACATATATTTTATATAAAATACGTACTAAACCAGAATTTGTTGAATTTTGATGCGTTTTACCCTTATTTAGAAGGATCATCCTTGGTGATTTCCGTTGATCGCCAGACAAGCGCCTTAGCGTCATATTGTCTTCATGATGTGTCTTTAGAACAGTAATAATTTTAATGATATCAATTAATAAACTGGTTAGTTTAGCTGGAATTACCTCAATGAGTGGTAAACAATGAACTATTACATTAATGTCTGTCAATATTAACTTAAATTTTTTATAAGACATACAATTGGATTCCTACACAATTTAATAACTTAAAAACAAAGAGATTATAATTGATTGTTGTATAATGATTGCTAAGATATAGAGTGTTTTTTATTATACATAAAAAGACTTGCAATTTTCTTAAGATCCACTTAACATATTTTAATATGAATAAACTTTTATCCTCATATATAAATATATATATATATATATATATATATATATATATGAAAGGTGTTTTAAAATAACTTAAGATATGTTTAAAGCTATTATCAGATTATATAATTGGTATTTTCTTATAAAAAGCATATAAAATGATATACACAGTTTCAATGTAAAAATTAACTTTTTTTGGCATAATATCATATATTGAGATGAGCTTCCATCTCCTAGAGGCGGTACGTCTAGGACCCACAAGAAATAAAGACTCAATTTTGCTTCCATATATACTACATGATATAGTGTGTAGTAGTTCAAAAATATTAATAAATAAAAAAACATATATAATTTTTTTAGTTTCTAATATAATCCAAATGAACTTAGCATTATATTAAAGGTTCCAACATGTAATAATTAATTACAGTAGAGATGAAAATATGTACAAAATTAATTGGTAGTTTATTTTATAGTTATATAACTATTGTTCTCTAATTTTTTTTATCTACTGTTAAAATATAAAACTATTTTGACTAGAAAACATTAATATATTCTCCATCATTCATCTTCCACCAAATCCTTTGATTTTTCTATCCGTAGGAAATTTATATTTGTATTAGATTATATAGAAGATTTGTTGTTATTAATTAAAAAAAGTCATAGCTTTTGAATAAAATATCAACCACATGAGACGATCAAACTTATATTTATATTTAGGTTTTCAAAACTATCCTTACTTTTCGTCATACATTACCAATTCATTGCTACCTAATAGTGATTGTATTAATTTTAAGTACCATCATATCTATAAACTAAGTATAAGATTTCAAGTTATAACCAAAATACACTTTGAAAATTATAAAATTGATGGTTCCTAAAAAATCTGTTTTAACCCTAAAAAGTTAAAATAGTTTTGAGAAATTAAAATCGTGTGACATAGAAACACAATTGATTTATATAAAGTGTTACTCTGAATAGTAAGTAGTCAGCATTGTGATTCAAAATGATATCAATCTAAATACTAAAGGTATAATATATCATAGAATATGTTTGACTGTGAAACGGATTTACGATTCTATGTAAAAATAATATGGTAAACAATATTAATTTAGAAATAATTAATTTCCTCTTAAAAAAAAGTAATAATTAATTTAATTTGCATCTATGAATACTTGAAAAAACGGTTTTATAATCATTAATTTTTTTAAATTCAATGTTTTTTTATACTTATGGAGGACCCCCTTTTTCATATGTCGTCCAAAACTTATAAAATGTCAGGAACGGATGTGAGATTGTTTTATTAGCATGAATATATTTACATGTAGTGAATTATCTTTCATATAATTGAATCTAACTTTTTGATTATTTTTAAGATATAATTATGCATTAAAGATGTAGAAAGGAATTATCTTTTCATATAATTGAATCTAAGATTCTTTTTAAGATATAATTATGCATTAAAGATGTAGAAAGGAATTACCTTTAGAAAAGCCAATCTCATGCGATGTTTGTTTCCCATTTACTTGCTTCTTAAGTTTCTTCTCCCCTTTCAAATAACTAAACATATAATCTTTTTGGTTGGATTCACATGAGACCAGTATGTTTTCGTAAGACCCGTGATACCATATTTTTACACTAAAAAACTTCATAATAAAGCATTCTGAAGCTAAAATAAATCCGAACTTTCACACAAACACACTGTAAAGTTATAAATGTAAAAAAGTGGGACGAAAACAGTCTAATCTTACATGATCACAACTGTAATCTCTTTCTCTCTATATGTATATATATATATATGTATCTCTTTCCATCCATGTATACATGTATATGTGTATCTCTCTCTCTCTCTCTCTCCTTCCTCATGTAAGTGTGTGTGTTTTAGGTTGGTGTTTATGGTATTTGATCATCTATTATGGACACATGGTGTTAAGACACTCTCTCTCTCTCTCTATATATATATATATATATGTATGTATATGATGTGATATGAATTAAGATATGATATATTGATATATATATATATATATATATATATATCATATATACTGGTATACACAAAACGCTAGGGAGTTTTAGGTCTTTCCACACTCTATGCATATTATGGAAAAATGGTGTTAAGGTTCTGTCTTCTCTCTCCCTATATATATGTGTCATATGTATGCATATATATATATATCACATATACCGGTATACACAAAAGCTAAAGAACTTTAGGTCTTTCTAGCTACTCTGTCTTGCATATGATGATGATGTTTATGTTTCTTAATTTTTTTTGCTTCTTGTGCATGTTTTGAAGAAATATATCATCAAGAAATTTAAGCTTATAAACCATGGCAAGTCACGAGGCACCAAGCTGGGCAGATCAGTGGGGAGCTGGCGGGATTGGTGCAATAGGAGACTATGATCATCAAACCGAATTAATCAAAGAGAAAAATGGAAACAAATCAACAACATTCAGTCAAGTAACAAAACAAAGAGCCAAGAAATTGATCAAGTGGATCAAGAACATATGCCAAAAGAAAAACTCAAACTTAAAACACCATGATCAATATGAGTAGGAACTCTATCATAAAATATGGCCTTTGGTTTGTAATTAATTACAAGATTGTATTATATCAAGAACAAATCAACTTGTCAAAAAACACAATCTTTTTCTCATGCAATTAACTTCCTGTTGTAAAATTTATAGGATTAGTACCTTTATATATATAAAGATTAAAACTTTATGTACAAAGATTAAAACTTTATTTATAAAGATTAAGACTTTATTTAAATCAAGAACCAAGAATGTGATCACAAACACCGAGGTAGTCCAAAACTCGCTTGAAACCAAATAATTCGATTCTATCCTCCACGATAGAAACAATAAAAGAAGGGGGTAGAAAACAGAGCGTTCACTCAGTGAACTAATATTTAATGCAAATAGAAATTTAATACCAACCTGAAAATTCTTCGAGAAGTCGCAGCAAGTTACGGAGTGGTACTGAACGGTAATAACCTGTCCTTAAGGTTTTATATGACGCTCTTATCGCTGCGAGTTAAACCGTCACAAAGCCCCAGGATTTGATGCAGACTGAGTTCGTGAATCACAGCGATGAAACACGAACAAAAGCAAGGTCGATGCAGAAAAAGAATAGCAGGAAGTGAGAACAGCAGGGAGCAGAAACGAGAGAGAGAGAGAGAGAGAGAGAGAGAGCAGTTTCCAGTGTGTATGAAATCGTGAGTCTAACCCAGTATTTATACTGGTAGAGGGCCACGATTTCCTCAGCTTCCTCCCAAAGAAAAGGGGTTGCAGTTGAGACTTAGTCTCACTGTTTATCCCACGTTTTTTATTCATTAAATTTAAAAGATAATTCAATTTTAATAACTGATTAAACTTGGTCAAAGCAGTTTAAAAAAAAACGTGGTCTCTCTTTCTCTAATTTTTCAGTAAAAAATACTCGGGAGCTCGGGGCGAGGCTCCTCTTGCTCTGATGCGGCGTGCGAAGTGCGCCTTCTCGCGCCACTCCGCGAATTCCCTCGCCCGCGTTCTCGGCCTCGGCCTCGGCCACGGCCACGCGCGCGCGTGTGCGTTGGACCTACCATCCACAACCCCCACCATGAGCCCATCAACTAGTTCAAGGCTCAATGGTGGGTTAAGCCTTATAAGGCACTCTCACTTTCATCTCCCTTCCTATGTGGGATGGATGAGAAAATTTCCAACCTTCCATTTTCCAACAATCCCCCTCCAGGTTGGAAACTTTTCTGACATTCGTAGTAAATGATGTCACAGTGGTGTCACTAAGATTAAACCATGTTTATGTAAGTAAGCAAGGAGAGATCAGTTCAATGGTATCCTTAGGATTTAAACCTTGAACCTTAAGATCACTTCGGCTTATTTACACACATCATCTAGCATTCTTGCTTTCTCACTGAGCGCGAATTATGGCCATGCGCTAAACCCTGTTTCATGACCTTTTAGAAGAAGAACCACTATTCTTCATTTGAGGCGGCACCACCTCTTAGTCATATAGGCAAAGTTCTATAACATCTTCGTTGCTAAGATGCCTCTAAACTTTGTTAAGAGTTTTAACTCAACCTCATTCTCGGCAACGCCGTACTATCTTCTACCTTACATAGATCTATCATTCGATAGTACCTTCTATCAATTAGTGACTTTTGTTACCCTTTAAACTTGATAGATAGGAGCACTAAATTCAAGTTGGGTTCCCATCACTAATTGATTCTACGTGGTTTCAGACCCATGTCTCTAGTAGTTGATCATACTAAGTCTCTCGTCAGAGGCTTGGTTAGCGGATCAGCCAAGTTCCCACAAGACTTGACATACACAATACTTATGGTACCATCATCTATTAATTGTCTCACGAAATTGTGTCGGAGACCTAGGTGTCGCGACTTCCCATTATACACGGCATTGTATACTTTTGACAGTGTGGCCTCACTATCACAATACATGGGAATAGAAGGGGTTGGTCGAGGCCACAGATGAATATATGTTAATAGATCTCTAATCCATTCAGCCTCTTTGCACGCGGCAGCTAGTGCAATAAGTTCGGCTTCCATAGTTGAATGGGCTATACACGATTGTTTCTTGCTTGCCCAAGAAATTGCCCCACCAGCAAGAGTATAAATCCACCCACTAGTGGATTTTGAATCACTTGAGTGATCTATCCAGCTGGCGTCAGAATACCCTTCCAAAATTCCTGGATGTGTCATGTACGTTAACTCTAGATCACTGGTTCTTTTTAAGTAACCTAATACTCTTCCAATAGCTTTCCAGTGATCTGGACCGGGATTGCTAGTGTATTGACTCAGTCTACTCACCGCAAAAGCAATATCCGGTCTAGTGCAATGCATTGCATACATCATGCATCCTATTGCACTCGCATACTCTAGTTGAGCCACTGCTCTACCAGAGTTTTTATCAAGTTTCACACTTGAATCAAAAGGAGTGTTATACTCTTTGATATTCAGATGTTGAAACTTTGGCAGTATCTTCTCTATGTACTGGGATTGACAGAGAGAGATTTGAGATGCTGACTTTTTAACCTTTATTCCAAGAATAGTATCTACCTCTCCAAGATCTTTCATCTTAAAGTTTGCGGATAGGTAGTTTTTGGTTTCAAGAATTCCTTCCAGATCGGTTCCGATGATCAACATATCATCTACATATAGACAGATAATCACAGTGGATCCTTTTGTGCATTTTGAGTAAATGCATATGTCGCCCCCATTGTGTTGGAACCCGAAAGAGGTGATAGTCGTATCAAATCTTTCATGCCACTGTTTGGGGGCTTGTTTTAAACCGTATAGAGATTTAACAAGTCTACACACTTTGTTCTCTTGTCCGGTTACTACAAACCCTTCGGGTTGCTCCATATAAACCTCCTCGTTTAGATAGCCATTCAAAAAGGCCGTCTTCACATCCATTTGATGAATGTACAGACCTTTTATGGTTGAAATTGCTATAAGAGTTCGAATTGAACTAATTCTAGCAACTGGAGCGTAGGTGTCAAAATAATCGACTCCCTCTCTTTGTCTATATCCTTTTGCTACTAATCTAGCTTTAAAGGCTGAAATCGATCCATCTGGATGTCTCTTTCTTTTGAATATTCATTTGGAGCCAATGGGTTTTGCTCCCTTGGGTAAATCAGATAATTCCCAAGTACCATTTCCCATGATAGAGTCCATTTTCATCTTTTATTGCTTCTTTCCACAATGGAGCATCCCTTGAAGACATGGCTTCTTTAAAAGTCTTAGGATCATCATCAAGATTGATGGAGAAAATGACCTCTCTCGTCACATTCTTTTGAGTTCCTTCTACCAAGTATGAGTAGAAGTCATCTCCTAGACTTTTCTCTTTTCTTGCTCTCGTACTTCTACGTGGTTCGTCAACCTTTGGGGCTTTCGAACTATCACGTGATGTGCAAGAAAGATTAGAAACCAATGTTGGTTCTGAGTTTTCAGCATCGCCTGAAAACTTATCTTCAAATAACTCCACGTCTCTGGATTCTACTATAAGTCCTGATTCTTTATCTAATAATCTGTAAGCATTGCTATTTCTGGCATATCCAACGAATATGCTTTTAATAGCATGGGCTCCCAGTTTAGATCGTTTAGGATCAGGGGTTCGATAGTATGCAATACATCCCCAGACTCTCAGATAGTCGAGATTTGGTTTCCTTCCTTTCCATAATTCATAAGGACTTGTTGGAATCACACGACTAGTGATTCGGTTGTGAACGTGACAAGCAGTGAGTAGGGCTTCTCCCCATAAATTATTTGGTAGACCCGATTGGTTCAACATACAGTTGACCATTTCAACAAGGGTTCGATTCTTTCTTTCCGCCAAACCATTTTGTTGTGGGGTGAATGGTGAGGTGCGTTCATGTTTGATTCCATTCTCTTCGCAGAATGCATCAAACTCTCGATTAAAATATTCACCACCTCTATCTGATCGTAGTATTTTGATTCTTTTCTCGAGTTGATTTTCCACTTCAGCCTTATAAATTTTAAAACCCTCAAAAGCTTCGTCTTTTGAGTGTAAAAGATAAACATATAAATATCGGCTGAAGTCATCGCAGAGTAATGAAATATCTTTTACCTCCGCGGGTAAGTATTCCATTTAATTCGCAGATGTTAGAGTGGATCAACTCTAAAATTGATGTATTTCTTTTAACACTTGGAAAAGGTTTCTTTGTATATTTTGATTTTACACAAGTTTCACATTTTCCAAAGACTTTGTTGTCAATTTTAAGTAAACCTTTGTTTTGCATCTTTTCAATATTTTTCACGTTTGTATGAGCTAAACGTTTATGCCATAAAGAAATAGAACAAACAATATAATTCAAAGGCTTAATTTTATTAGAATCATTGTTTGCAATTACATCAACATTAAAAACTGAATCAAAAACAGAATCACTATCAGATAGAGCTAACACGTTGCTATCCACAGAGCTACTACTCGGTTCGTCTTCTAAGGCATTCACGAACCCCACAGCGTTCACATCTTCGTTCTCTCTCAAGTTCAAGCGATACAAACCAAGAATATTATATCCCTTACCAATAAAGGTTTTTCTCTTGTAAATAATGAGCTTTCTTGATTCGATATTCAAACCAAACCCGTTACGGTCGAGTTTGTTTCCCGAAACAAGGCTCTTATTCAAAGAGGGAACATGAAGAACATCTTGGAGAGTCACAGTATGTCCCGATGTGAAGTTGAGTAGCACTTTTCCAATTCCAACGCCGTCCGCACGGCCGTTGTTTACCACCACTACTTGTCTTCCTTCTCTTGCTGGCCCGTAATCAATGAACTGGGATCGGTCCGCACAAACATGGACAGTAGCCCCAGTATCCAGAAACCAACCTCCTCGTCCCGTTACAACTCTAGTGGCAGCTTCAGACACCATATCAATTTCTTCCATATGAAGACTTGCCACATGATGTCGAATTTCTTCAACAGCATTTGCAAGAGGTGGACCGGACTTTCTTTGCTTGCATTCACGAGCATAGTGCCCCGTCTCTCCGCAGACATGGCACTTCCCGGTCTTCTTGATATGTTGCCCAGAACTGGATTGGCCCGGTTTTTTAAACTTTTCTTTTGTGGGCCATTCCACTTCTGTTTTGGACCTCCAAACTTGCCCTTCCCTTTTGCTGCAGCCTGCACGCTGTTAGCACTCGGAATGACCTTCGCCTTCTTGTCCCGATTACGTGACTCTTCCTCAATTCTCAAATGTTTGCATAAATCATCCAATGAGTAATCTTCAGATTTATGCATCGTTCTCTTAGAGAAATCTTTCCAGGATGGGGGCAATTTATCTATGATTGCTCCAACATGGAAGATTTCAAGAATGACTATGGAAAGCATCTTGAGTTTATTAATCAAGACTTGAAGTTCATGCACTTGTTCTAAAATGGGTTTGTCGTCTACCATTTGAAAACGCAAGTATTGAGACACAAGAAACTTGTTAGTTCCGTCTTCTTGTGACTTATACTTGTATTCAAGTGCTTTCCATAGTTCTCGAGGACACGTAACGGGAGTGTAAAGGTCGAATAGCCGAACAGACAGTGTGTTCTTGATATGACCACACGCTAAGGTTTCGGCCTCCTTGCGGAGGAACCTTTGTTTGTCTAGGTTGGCTATTGCCTTCCTATCCGGTTCTTTCCCCGGCTCGGGAACCGGATTTTCGGGAATGGGTTCAAGAGTGGGGTCCAAAACCCAGTAGAGGTTGAGGACCATTAGCATAAACTTGACCTTGTCGGCCCAGCGAGTGTAGGAGGTTCCATCAAACTTCTCCAACTTCATGAGATCTTGGTTCAAGAGTCGAAAGTTACCGGAATCCATTTATATAAAACCTTAAGATTGTTGTAAAATTTATAGGATTAGTAACAATCAAAACCACAGCGTTGTATATATATAAAGATTGAACCTTTATATATATAAAGATTAAAACTTTATATATATAAAGATTAAAACTTTATTTATAAAGATTAAGACTTTATTTAAATCAAGAACCAAGAATGTGATCACAAACACCGAGGTAGTCCAAAACACGCTTGAAAACAAATAATTCGATTATATCCTCCACGATAGAAACGATAAAAGAAGGGGGTAGAAAACAGAGCGTTCACTCAGTGAACTAATATTTAATGCAAACAGAAATTTAATACCAACCTGAAAATTCTTCGAGAAGTCGCAGCAAGTTACGGAGTGGTACTGCACGGTAATAACCTGTCCTTAAGGTTTTATATGACGCTCTTATTGCTGAGAGTTAAACCGTCACAAAGCCCCAGGATTTGATGCAGACTGAGTTCGTGAATCACAGCGATGAAACACAAACAAAAGCAAGGTCGATGCAGAAAAAGAATAGCAGGAAGTGAGAACAGCAGGGAGCAGAAACGAGAGAGAGAGAGCAGTTTTCAGTGTGTATGAAATCGTGAGTCCAACCCAGTATTTATACTGGTAGAGGGCCACGATTTCCTCAGCTTCCTCCCAAAGAAAAGGGGTTGCAGTTGAGACTTAGTCTCATTGTTTATCCCACGTTTTTTATTCATTAAATTTAAAAGATAATTCAATTTTGATAACTGATTAAACTTGGTCAAAGCAGTTTAAAAAAAAACGTGGTCTCTCTTCAGTAAAAAATACTCGGGAGCTCAGAGCGAGACTCCTCTTGCTCCGATGCAGCGTGCGAAGTGCGCCTTCTCGCACCACTCCGCGAATTCCCGCGCCCGCACCCGCGTCCTCGGCCTCGGCCACAACCAGGGCCACGCGCGCGCGTGTGCGTGTGCGTTGGACCTACCATCCATAACCCCCACCATGAGCCCATCAACTAGTTCAAGGCCCAATGGTGGGTTAAGCCTTATAAGGCACTCTCACTTTCATCTCCCTTCCTATGTGGGATGGATGAGAAAATTTCCAACCTTCCATTTTCCAACACTTCCATATATTAGTAATAAAATTGGCGTGTCAAGGGTTCAAATTACCTACTGTTTTGGTGAAACTAATAGTAAAATTGGCCAATACATTTCAGGCAAAGAGCATCTCCAATTCTTAAATTACAAACCGAAGGCTTATCGGAAAACCGTCCATGTAGTCAAAACCATCTATAAAGATCTGTTGGCTAAAGTTTCTTGGGTAATGATATTACCGACAAATCATCAACGGATATTATTGAACGATCTTCTACGAAGACCTACTTTAACAACGGATTCCTGATTTTACCTATGAATTTCCAAATGAACTTTTAGCGATGGATTTTCGAATTCGGAGAGTCCCAGTGAATGATGGAGTTTCGTCAGCCTAGGCTCCTTTACTGATAGTTTCCGATGGTCTCTGGTTACCGCTGGATATATAATCCATCAGTAATGCCCGTAATTTTGATTCTTCAAAAAAAATTATTATATTTTTAATTTTCCTGTACATTAACACGTGTATCATATATATATATATATATATATATAAAAGTTCATTAAAAAATCATAACAATTTAAGAAAACAAGAAAAACTTTTTTCACGTGCAAAATCACATGTATTTTGTACGTGAATCATTATAATTGTGTACATCAGCTTCACCAGAACCAAGGATACTTTTACCCTTCATGACCGCCTTCTCTTTCTCTTTCTTCTTCACCTTGTGACATTCATCAATTAGATGTACTTTCTAGTGATAGTAATTGCAGAATTTCCTATTAGCTTTTAACTTAGATTTCGCCTTACCGAAGAATGATGAGCCTCTCTTTGACACCACCCAATGATGGGTTTGTTTGATTTTATTTTCTGGAAAATTCAAGTCTTGATTAGTGGATGATATAACTAATATGGTATTAAGTTTTAGGGACTTGGGTTGGATAAGTGCAGCTATAAATTGAACCGACTCAGTTCTGTAAAGGCAGAATGCATATGATCAGTTTTCTTAATGTGGGTTGAGTTTATCTCCTTTGTGTGTTTGCTGTTCGAAGTAGAATGTGTCCTTGTAAAACTCATTGGCCGGACCGTGACATTTGGTATCAGAGCACGAGGTTGAAAATACTGCGTCCTAGAGCATGCAACAACAAGAATGGCCTGAACAAAGAGAACGTGATATGCGTGACATTGAGTTGAACGAGTTGAGACAACTTGTCCAACAACTCCAACAACGTTTGGAACACATGGAGTCTTCTAGGCATAATCGAAATGGTAGCGAAAGCCCCATCGATCACGACGAAGATACCAACCCCTTCCATGGAGACCATCATTTGGTTTCGAGTGATGAAGAGGCTCTTTATCGGGATCGTAATAGAACAGACACTCGTTTCCGTCGGGCTATTTACTTAAAGGTGGAAATCCCCATGTATGAAGGTCGTATTTTTATTAAACCGAATGACTTCATTGATTGGATCAATACGGTTGAACGCGTGTTTGATTATCAAGATGTCCCAGACGAGGATAAGGTGAAGATTGTAGCCATCAAAATAAATAAACATGTTTCTATTTGGTGGGAGCAACTAAAAACGAGGTGTGCTCGTGAAGGTAAGTCCAATATTAGAACTTGGGAAAAAATGAAGAAGGAATTGCAAAAGAAGTTTCTACCCGGCGGATTTTGCAGGAAGCATTTCTTGACCTCAATTTTTCTCAACGTGACAAAACTGTAGCATATTATGCGGAAGAATTTGACCACCTCATGTTAAAGCGTGACATTGTTGAGCCCGAATAACAATCAATCACCCGATATCTTTGAATGATTCGGAAGGAGATTCATGACATGGTAACTCTCCAACCATTCCTTATTTATCATGATGTGTTTAAACTTGCAACAAAAGTGGAGAAACAACTTAAGGAGAAAGAGGGCAGAAAGTCAACAAGTTATGGCGGTTCCCTAGTTCCAAGTCGCGACTGTGTTACCACTTGGGGAAGCAGCTCTCAAGAAACTAAGCCATTAACAAACAAGTGGACTAAACCAATTCCAGCAAATTGGACAACAATTGGATCATCTCGAACAATACAAAAACCGTGCAATGTTACAAGTGTAAAGCTTACGGTCATATTGCATCTGAGTGTCCGAACCAGCGAATTTTTTCGCTTATTGAAGAACCTTATGAAGAAGAATCTGCATTATTTGAATCTTCACCTATATTTTATGAACCAATAGAATAGGAAGATGTCATATACGGTGACACGGGTGAGATGTTGGTGATACAACGAGTCTTGCACAACAACCCTATAGAAGACGACGTGTGGCTTCAAATCAATATTTTTCATAGATGTTGCACCTATAATGGTAAGGCATGTGATGTTATTATTGATAGTGGGAGTTGTGAGAATGTAGTGTCCGACACCTTGGTTCGGAAATTATCTCTCAAAAGTCAAAACTGAAAAACATCCCCAACCCTATAAGCGGAAAATTAGTGTAGGTAGAGCAACGATATTTAGTGACCTTTTCCATTGGGAGTAAATATTGTGATGAAGTATGGTGTAATGCAGTACCCATGGATGCATGTCATCTACTTTTGGGAAGACCATGGCAATTTGATGGAAACGTTCTTCATGATGAGTTTAAAAATACCCATTCATTTGAGAAGGATGGTGCCAAAATTACTTAAGGCCTATCAAGATGAGAGTAATGCCCAAACCAATACATGGATATGGTAATTTATTTCTATCCAAATTTGAATTTAAATATGCATTGGTAGAAAGGTGGTTATGCAATTTTGTTAAACGAAAATAAGGATTAGAAGTTGACAATCCCATAGATGTTGGTACCATTAATCAATAAATTTCAAACAATTTTCTGAAATAATTTCAGCATGTTTACCTCCTATGAGGGGTGCAATATTGCATTGAATTCATATCAGGTTCATCTTTGTTGAACAAAGAGGCTTACTGTATGAACCCTATAGAGAACGTCAAACTCCAGCGGCAAGTTGACGAACTTTTGAGAAAAGGTTTGAGGCGGGAAAGTATGAGCCCTTGCGCTGTCCATACCTCTATGTACCAAAGAAAGATGGGTCATTTTGTATATGTGTGGATAGTAGAGCGGTTAACAAGATTACTATCAAATACGGGTTCCCTATCCCACGTCTCGACGAGATATTGGATTAAATTCATGGAGCTAAAGTGTTTTCAAAGATTGATCTTCGTAGTGGCTATCACCATATTCGAATGAGATCAGGTGACGAATGGATAACGGCGTTTAAAACACGTGATGGACTCTATGAATGGCCGATAATGCCATTCGGCCTCTCTAATGCTCCTAGTACTTTTTATGTGACTAATGAATCTTGTGTTTAAGCCGTTCATGGGCAGGTTTGTGGTAGTTTATTTTGACGATATTCTCGTGTATAGTACGAGTCTAGAGGAACATTTGGAGCATCTCCAAAGAATCTTTGAAGTTCTTAATGAACAGAAGCTCTACTTCAAGGTGAAGCAGTGTGAGTTCGTGGTCGATCAATTGGTGTTTTTGGGCTATGTTTGTTACGTCTGAAAAATGTTGTATCCGAGATTACAACTATTGAAGACATGAAGGGCCAAAGCGCAAAGTTATCAAAAGACAATATGGAAGGTTTCATTGTTAGGAAAGTTTAATTATTAGGAATGTTTAAATATTAGGAATGTTTAATTACTAGGAAGGTTTATTTGTAACCATATTGCAATAATTCAAGAGTATAAATACCTTGTTATAGGTTAGGGTTTTAATAACTCTAGAGATTAGCCATATCAATTCATAGAGATCTAGAGATATCGTGAGTTTGTTCTTTCATTCTACATCATTGTAACCACGATTATACAAGTGACATATATAACATATTTTGTTAGTTGATCATACTTATGTTTATTATTGTTATACAATTACATACTTGAATATTGTTACCTATTCGAACTGGGATTCACGATTGATATCAGAGCCGAAGATTATATCGATTTGGATTAAGTTCGTGAAGTTTCTTAAAGAAAAAGGTACATACGACTTTTGCGATATTAGGAGATTAAAGGTATTCTCGTCTGATATTCTTGATCTTATATATTCGACTTTGATATAAATTCCTATCTGTGTGTTTCTATGCTTTTATCAAATCGATTTCATCAAAAGTTTTGATTATTATAGTTTTTTTAAACTTGTTATTATTTTTTCACTCGTTATTGCATCGATTTTGATCTTTCTTGCCAAAACTCCAAGCTTTAAAGTTGTTTGTATATGTCTTGCGAACAACATACTAACATTTCATTAAATTTGGATAAGTTTTTGGTAGAACTTCAAAGTTCCCGCGTCTCAAAGACCTGTGAACAGTAACTCCTCACGTCCTAAAGACCCGTGAATAGTAAACTTATCGCGTCCCAAAGACCTGAGAACAGTAACTTCTCGCGTCCCAAAGGCCCGTGAATAGTGCTTCTCGCATCCCAAAGGTGAACAGTGACTTTTCGCAATATTCTAGTTTTTCGCATACTTATCTTTGTTATTAAAAAAAAGTGTCAGTTTTAAAGTTTTTTAGAATCACTATGAGAATATCATATTAAAATTTCGTTGATTTTGGACAAGTGTTGGTTGATATTTATATTTATCGCATCATTCACCTTGTGCATAGTAATTTTATCGCATCACAAAACCGCGAAAATTATTTTTTGTCGCATCCAAAGGAGCTGATTACATAGCCATTCTCGTCATAGAAGAACTCGTTAACTTTGTTATTCGCAGAATCGCACCTTCTCTAGTCAAGAAAACTTTGTCAATCGCTTCTTGAACCGCGACAAAATCCTTTGCTTTGAGATTTATCTATTCACACGGGATGATTTAGAGACGTTGATATATAACTTATCTATTCTCGTCATAGAAGAACTCAAGAACTCTGTTACTCAAGAAAACTTTGTCTATCACATCTCTTGTCTCACGATTTTCTTGTGATCTTTGCGTTCTCGCATCTGTGTGACCCGAGAAACTCGGTCCTTGATTCCTTTTGACCCGAGAATCTCGGTCCTCGCATCCTCGTGACCCGAGAAACTCGTTCATTGCATCCTTGTGACCCGAGAAACTCGGTCCTCGCATCCTCTTAACACGAGGACCTCGATTCCTCACATCCGTCTTCTGCGCAATTTTGTTCTTCGAGGGAGAAACAATTGTGTACTACGAAGAAGGTTTTTTTGGATTAATTCAAATCGTCAATCTATTATCACTTTGTTAGGTAACAAGTACTTGCATTTTTTATACAAGAACTAATTGTGTATTTGAGTTATACACGATTTAGTTCAAGATGACTTCTCAAAGCCTGATTTTTGAGCTAAATGCCATGATTGCTGAACTCGAAGCAAGACATACGGATAATATGAAACTAGTTGATGAACTTTTAAGAGAACTTATTTACCTGAAATCTGATTTTCATAATTCAGAACAGACAAGAAAAGTTTTAAAAAATAAAATTTAGTTTTTGGAAGAACAACTCAAAGAGCATTTTAGGAATACAAATCATATGAATTTGATTTATAAAAAGAAAAATCTTGAGCTGATAAAGATAAATTTTGACTTGAAAAAACAAAATTTCCGAGTTAGAGAAGCTTAAAGATTTTGAGACTTATAGTGTTGCTCTTTCAAGTAAAATATCTGAATTTACAAAATTTGAGAAAGAATTACTTTCTGATGAGAAAAAACAAGTTTGAGATTGAGTGAAAGGCTCTTGTCAGCAAAGTTAAAACGATTGAGTTGAATATTAGCAAGATTTTAAAAACAAGTGTCAACTTTTGAGAAAATTGTGGTTTTATAGCAAAAATCTTCTCAAACAAAAAGTCTGGAGTTGTCAAAACAAATTTCTGATCTTCAAAAACTTTTAGAAGATGAAAGAAAAGTGTTTGAGATGGATAAGATGAATGTAATGAAGAAAGGTGTTTTGATCTTTGCTAAAAACAAAAGTTTGGAAAAAGATTTTGAAAACGAGAGAAAGGTTTTTGAAGAAGAAATTGTAAACATTCAAATAAATTATCTATTTTAGAAAACAAATCTTGTGAATGAGAAGAATATGAAATCTGAATTTAAAGGGAAATACGATTTGCTTATGAAAGAAAGAGATTATTTAGCTGACAAACTAGAGAAACTTGAGAAAGTTATTGAAGCTAAAACGATTTTGAATTTTAATTTGTCCAATAAAGAAAGAGATCATCTCTTAAGCAAAATTAAAGAACTTGAAGACGAGATTTCAAAGCAAAAACAAATGATTAAAGAGACTCATAAAAGGTTGAATAATTTAAACAACTCAGTCCTGATACTGTTGTTCTTTCTCCGTATAATGATTCATCTATGACACACCTCCGGTCTTCGAACTTCATATTTTGTGCACATAAAGTATACTTTTGAGCCAAAATGTATACCAATATTTCCTTGACAGATGCACAAATCTTTGTGATTCCCCTAGCATATCTTTGTGATTATGCCGGAACAGTTTGAGAAGTTAGTTTTATAACTTACTTCTATGATAATTGGAAGTCCTATCAGTGCTAACCAGATGCCAACACTGAAAATAGGCCACTCAATTGAATTTGTTTCTATTTTAGTGCTAATAGTTGCTCATTGTGCTTCTATGTTAGCTTCTTACCCATTGTTCCACATACGCATTTGATCGCTTCCCCTGATTTGTCTTTGATAAGTTAATAATGCTTCGGATTATCCTTATCATTATGAGGGGGAGAAATAGTTTATCAAAGATACATGCGAAGAGATCAAAAGAAGAAACAAGAAAAGTCATCATCTCAAAGAAATCGTATCTCAAAGTAAGATATCGCATCATATATACGCGACAACGTAATGTTCATATTTGAAGAAAGATTTTAGCCTACGACATCATGGCTCCTTCGACATTATGTTACTGAACTTTATACTAATATTAAGGTGGAGCTTTGGAGCTTATCATGTGATCATATTCTTAAGGGTAGCAAAAAGCTTCAAGATAAATATTTGTTGACAAAGTTTCATCGTCTTTGAAAAAGAAGATTGTCAGAGTGCTGATTTGTTGAATTGTAAACTCGAATACAAATAGGGAGATTGTTAGGTCTGAAAATGTTGTATCCGAGATCACAACTATTGAAGACATGAAGGTCCAAAGACCAAAGTTATCAAAAGACAATATGGAAGGTTTTATTGTTAAGAAGGTTTCATTGTTAGGAAGTTTTAAATACTAGAAATGTTTAATTATTAGGAAGGTTTATTTGTTACCATATTGCAATAATTCAAGAATATAAATACCTTGTTATAGGTTAGGATTTCAATAACTTTAAAGATTAGTTGTATCAATTCATAAAGAGCTAGAGAGATCGTGAGTTTGTTCTTTCATTCCACATCATTGCAACCACGATTATACAAGTGAGATATATGACATATTTTGTTAGTTGATCATACTTTTGTTTATTATTTCTATACAATTACATACTTAAATACTATTACCTCTTTCAACTGGGATTTACAATGTTGTTTCGGCCGAAGGAATTCAAGTCGATCCTTGAAAGATCGATGCCATTCTCTCTTGGCCAACTCCAACGACCATTCATGACATATGAAGTTTTCATGGACTTGCTTTATTCGGGATTTCAACACCCTAGTTTCACGGATCACCGAATGTTTAAAAGGTGGTACTTTCAAGTGGACGGAAGAAGCTCAAATGCGTTTTGAGTTAATCAAAAAGAAAATGACATCAGCTCTAATCCTTGTTTGCCCAATTTTGACGAGGTCTTTGAGCTCGAATGTGATGCGTTCGGTGTAGGCATTGGTGTCGTTCTCAACCAAGGGGGTGGCCTATTGCTTTTTTAGTGAAAAAATGTCGAATTCACGCAAAAATTACACGACATATATTAAGGAAATTTATGCGATTATGCGAACTCTGGAACATTTGAGGCATTATCTAATTTCCAAAGAATTTATTCTCTCCTTCGACCATGAGGCACTAAAATTCATCAACCGGCAAACCTAGCTCAAACCGAGGCGTGCCTGTTGGGTGGAACTTTTACAAGCTTACACGTTCCACATTAAGCATAAAAGTGGAGTTTCTAACCGTGTAGCCGCTGCCTTGAGCCGACGAAATTCCTTGCTTACCACAATGCGAGTTAAGGCTTCGGGATTGAAGAGGTTAAAAGGATGTATAAAGATGACGACTTCTTTTGTCGGGTAATCGATAAATGTACAAACGACGCATACAAGTAATTCATTTTGCGTGACGGATTTCTCTTCAACAACAAAGGTTTATGCATTCCTAAAAGTTCCTTACAATGGGAGATTATAAAGGAGGTTCATGATGGGGGATTAAGTGGACATTTTGGGCATGATAAGACTATTTATTTACTTAATGAGCGCTTCTTTTGGCCCAAAATGAAAAGGGACGTAAATCATTACATTTTGAGATGTCAGACTTTTCATACCGCAAAATCGACGTCCCAAAATAACAGTCTCTACACCCCTCTTACTGTTCCTATGGCACCATGGGAGGATGTGAGCATGGATCATGTCATGGGGATGCCAAGAACTCAAAGGAGCAAGGATTATATCATGGTAGTTATCGACTCTAAAATGGCTCACTTTGTGCCATGCTCTAAAACTACGGATGCAACTAATGTTGCAGATTTGTATTTCAAGGATATAATGAAATTGCATGGCATTCCCAAAATTATAACATCTGATCGTCACTCGAAGTTTGTTGGTCATTTTTGGCACACTCTTTGGAGAAATATGGGTACACAGTTCCAGTTTAGCTCAGCCCATCATCCCTAAATAGATGGACAAACCGACACGGTGAATTGATATTTGGGCAACTTGTTGAAGAGCTTGATAGGAGAAAACATTCAGCAACTGGATCTTGCCCTTCCCCAAGCTAAATTTTCTTACAACCACTCCCCCAGTCAAGCAGCAGGTAAAAGCCCTTTTGAAGTTGTGTATGGATGTAACCTGAAGAGTCCTCTTAAGCTTGTGCCTTTGCCAATAAATCAGAATTATAGTGTAGCTGAGGATAAACGAGCTACAACAATTAAAGAGATGCATGAGCAAGTTAGAAGACAAATAGAAAAAATGAACCAGAAGTACAAGAATCAAGCAAAACGCACCGTCGATCTCAAATTTTTAAAGAAGGAGATCTTGTTTGGGTGCATTTGTGCAAGGAACATTTTCTACCCGGACGCCATTCCAAACTTAAACAACGTGGTGATGGACCATTTAAAATTGTGAAGTATGTGGGAGACAATGCATACAAGGTGGAGTTACCAGAAAGTTCTGGTGTGTCAGCTACATTCAACGTGAAGCACCTTCAACCCTATTATGGAAAAAATGTGTTGAACTTGGGGACGAGTGCTTTTCAACCGGGGGTGAATGACGCTGCCTAATGATGGGTTTGTTTGATTTTATTTTCTGGAAAATTCTAGTCTTAATTAGTCTTAATTAGCAACTATAAATTCAGTTCAGTTTTGTAAAGGCAGACTGTTTATAATCAGTTTTCCTAAATGTGAGTTGAGTTTATCTCCTTTATGGGTTTGTTGTTCCAAGTAGATTGTGTCCTTGTAAAACTCATTGGTCGTACTATGTCACTCCCAAATGACCTTCCTTTTACAGTTAGCACCTCAGCTTTCAATTTAGTTCAGTACAACCATTCATGATATGTTTCATTTTCCCCTTCAAATCCAAAGTAGTGATAACATCATCCATCACAAGTGTGTCATAGTTATACCTGATTGTGCCATAATAGTGAGTATAAGAATCGGGTGACGATTACAAGAATAAAGTCAAATCACCGTCTTCATACTTCACATCCATATTCTCTAAGTTGCATACCAACTATTTGATTCTGGACAAATGACTAGACTAAGAACTACCTTCAGCCATCTTGAGATAAAACAACCGTTGCTTCAGGTCTGATTTGTTCGGTAGACTCTTTGTAATCGACAATTGTTCCAATTTCAACCATAAAGTCTCCGCCAAAGTCTCCTTTAACACATCTTGCAACACATCATGAGATGCAAACGGATTTGAGATTTCTCTTTCAAATCATTCTTTCTATTTTCTTCGACGGTTCGTCAGCATTCTCTCAACATCGAAAGCGTCAAGTTCTGATTGAATTACCTCTTTCGTCTATACTTATCATGGAAATTGAGTACTTCGATCAAGCTTAGGAATATCAAACTTCGCTAGAAGTCATAGTGTTAATCAACGATAAACAATACTAAAACAAATCAATACCCAAACCTGCGAGACCTGATACTAATTGTTGTAAAAATCGAAGATTAGATCTGTAACGCCCTCAAATTTGGAAAGAGCGACTAATTTAAAATTTTCAATATTACATCAATTGAAGGATAAATCACTTCCTATAATTTGATACTTAAAGTTCCTCCAATCACAATTCTGTAAGACAACCACAACAGATTAGTCAAGTCTTATGCTAAGACATAATTACAATCGGGTGTTACTAAACCCAAAAGAGTCGCTATCTCTGAATGCGGAAAATATCACCAAGAGTCTAATCTTTATCGTGCCACTTCTTAGCACTCAATTCCACACGTGTCGCTAGTACCAATCCCAACGATAACCTGATGCACATGCCGACAAAGAAAAAGGGTTAGGCTTAACGCCTAGTGAGCTCAAGAGTTTATAACATATTTATAATTGATTTGAAACAAAAGACTTTACTTGATAAATATAATTCTCAAAGAAAATAACTTTATTATAATAACAACATCCTTCCCAAATTCAATATTTCCCTAATGAAAAGCTTTAGACCAAAATGGCATTAGAAGTGAAAGCTTTAAAAGTAGAAATACTCATTTAACGTGATCCAAACCCAATACTCACATGACCATAATTAAAGTTATAAATGTGGAGATAGAAAACATAACTTTAACCAAGTTTTACAAACCATTAACTCAGGCTTGCCCTTGAAAGGGTGAAAAATATCCGAAGATAACGAGGGAGACCCAATATTACCATTAGTTGTGGCGGGACACGAAGGTAGACCACAAACTAATGTTACGGGGTGGCACAAAGAATTGCACGCAATTCCACAATGCAAATTCAATACATCTACCAAATTCCAGTACGATAGTCAGTTGTGCGCATGCCCTCTCCTCAAGAATCGCACGCAAATTCCACAATGCAAATTCCGAGTGAGTGAAAGGATAGTCGGGAAATAACACGCAAATTCCACAATGTTAATTTCCAAAATTTAAAAGATAACTTAGACTACCCTTCACGATAAATAAAAACAGTCTCTTATGGGCGGCACAAAGAATTGCACCCAAATTCCAGAATGCAAATTCAAGGCATCTACCAAATTCTAGTACGGTAGCCAGTTGTACACATTCCCAAATAAAAACAGACTCTTAGACCTATGGATCCACAACTGGCTAGTCTATAAATCAAATACATCAAACAAGACGTTTTGATAGCTTTCCCAACGCCAAGTTTTTGCTCAAAATGTTATTTTCCAATAATCAATTATTTCTCAAGGTTGGGAAGTCATAAAATTACACGACACCAAATGAATGACCTACGCACCCAAGACGTGTAAAATATTATTCAAATCGGACAAATGTCCATGAGACTCATTTTAGTCAAACCCAAGCACCCGCTCTATAACTCAACATTTATGCAACAACTCGAAACACTAGTTGGGACACACCCCTTTTTTCCAAATGAAATCATACTCATGTATTTCTTTTTTTACAAAATATCCCATAATACCATAACATGTAAATTATGTGGGTTTATAAATCCAATATCCCAAAATACCATTGACACCAAATAATCCTCATTTATAAAATAAAACATCAAGACCTCTTATGAAATGTGTTTTATTTCCCAAAGTGTCAAAAATCCAAACATAACATGTTGTAGGATTTATAAAACCATTTATACCAGATAATTGCATAGTATCAAAATACTCAAATACTTGACAAATAGCAAGTAAAACATGTTAATATAACAAAATGAACATTTTTGACATGTACACCGTTTTCACAAAGCAACTTGAATTCACCTTGCTAGATTTAGACTAAATCTAGGTTTTACCCCAAAAGCTCCATATGAAGAAATGTCCAGATCTGCAATATTTCTTCACTAGAAATCACATCTAGTTCATAAGCAACCTAAATATACCAAGAACAACTTCCAACAATAAAATCCATGAAAACCCTAGTCAAAAACCTAAAATCTTCCAAAATAGTCAAAACTCTAAAATACCAAAATAGCTTCAAGAACGAAGTTCTAGAGAACTAAATAGGAAGGTTTTAACAAGAAATAAGGTTTAGAAGAGTTAGAATAACTTACAAACTCGATTTGGGGAAAACTCCCAAACTTGGTCAACAATGGTGGATAGATGATGAAGAAGATGAAGATGTTTGATTTCAACCCACAATCCTTGAATCTCTAGTTGCCAAGCTCTTAGATTCTCTTGAAGAAATCGACTTGGTGAAATGGGAGGGTTTGGACTAATTTGGATGAGAGGAGAAAAGTGTTGGTGTATCAAATAAAATGAAGGAAAGAAGAGAAAATCGGATTTAAAAAGGGGTGCCCAGATGCTAGCGGGAGCGAGAAAAATAGGCATGCGGTCACGAGAAAACTTCTGCCCACTTTTTAGGGTTTGCTAGCGGGCGCGAGAAAAATAGGGGTGCGGGCGCGAGTAATGCAAATTCCGACCAAAACTTGATTTTTTGCCAAAAGCGATAACCGACTCAACCAACATCCACGATACTTCTAAATGACTATACTAAGGTCGAAAACATACGAAACTTGAAATTATGGATACTAAAAATCCGGGTGTTACAAGATCGTCCCGAAAACAACCCAAGATCGTCCCGAAATCAACCCAAGATCGATACTCCAAATGAGAACCATATTGATTCAATCGAAAACGGAAATATCTACTAAAACTTCTGCAAAAAAACGATTCAACAATCGGTAATATCAACACACATATGTAAACGATTGCAGAAAACAAAACAGGGAGCGAGGCCCGATTATATGTGGAAAACCAGAAAACAAGAAAAACCATGGACAAAGGAGACCACCAAGAAGTCTAGTATCGAGATGTTGAGTTCAATATTTGGAATGAAATTCCACTAGAGATGAAATGGTAACCTTTTTAACCTAAATATATCTAGTCTATTCAATTTGAGAATCATAAAGTTTTAATTGGAACAAAATCATGTAAACCCATGAACACCACGGTTCAAATCAAAGTAATGAAAAAAAACTACATGGAAACCATCAAAAAGAGTAATTTTACCTACAAACCATCCAAGGAAATTTTGTCGGTGATTACCGACGGATCACCCAGAAAAAAAACATTGATTCAGTAATTTTGAGGTTTTTCAAGAAAATACCAACGGACCACTTAAAAATCCCTAGTAATTTGTCATTAATTTGAAATACCCACCAACTTTTGTGATGGTTTTGTGACGAACCATCTTTTTTAGCGATGAATTTCCCAGGGAACCATTCATAGGTAAAAGTCTTCCATTTAATAGTGGGGTGGCTTCACATGAGACTAAAGTTGATAGGAAAGTCGCCTAAAGTTTTTCTTTGAGCCACATCAAACACAAGACATAGTGACTAATGCGGAAATTGGTGCGGGTTTAGTAGGCATCTAAAGTCGCCTGAGCTACTGTTTCTTCACGTTAAAAGCTGAATTTTGAAACCAATCTTCACATGCTTCATTTAAGAGTAAAATGATCGACGAGATCGTAAATTTTGGAAAAGACCGAAACGTGAAGGTAACAAATATATAAATTTTGATCAATTACGAGTTGTTATGAAGATCATAGCAGCTAAGTGATAGTGTATAGGATATGATCTCTTCTTGTTCACCCTTGTGTGTCCACCTTCTCAAACTGGGAGCAACTCTCCATCGAATACCATATCACTATAACTACAATTCTAAAGGCTTTACAATGATAGTGAGGCAATCCGTCGTTGAAGATGGATATTTCATGGGTAAATCTGTCCTGAAGTCTGTCGGGCAACATTTCATGGATAAATAATCCATTGACGGATCCTAAAAGGATAGTCGATGAATTGATGAACGGAACATTCAACAATGGATCATAGAAAATTAACTCAATGTTACCAAGCGATTTGCAATAGTTAAACACGTTTCACTTACTGAAGGTTGAAACCATTAATGGATTGTCGAAGGGAACCTTCACTGATGGGTTTTCAAAGGTTGTTTTCACCGATGGATTGTTAAAGGATTGTTAACAACGCATTGTCGACTTAGGCATACTATATAGGCTCTAGCTTTTTCAATAAGTCAAGTGACCTTAGCTTGACACGAGCTCAGACAAGCTAACCTAACTCATCTATACCCTAGGCAAAACCAAACTTAAGCTTAAGCTTGAGCTTTGGCTTCATTCATCTTGGTTGGGCTTGCATAGGCTTGTGTCAAAAGTTGACACGATTTTGTTTTGGTATTTGTAGACGTCATTTTTTATAATAATGAGGAATACATTGGGGCTGATCCAAGCACCATTACTCCCGATGACACACAATTGCAGTATGCTGTCGGAGGTCGGCGCATTGGCCGCATTTCCGGATATAGAAGCAGTCAGGAGCAGTCAGGAGTCCTAGGCTGCTATGACCAGTCATCCCGGCGCCAGTTCTAGCAGGCCTCGACTAGTGTTCGTGACAACAAAGAAGAGACACGACAACAGAGGGAGTTGGTGAAGCAGTTCGAGGCATTCATGCCGCAGTACATGACTATGCACCCACCCCCTCACAACCTTTCCTAGTTTTAAGAAAAGTTGTTAGAACTTGGGATATAATTTTGTAATTACAATTTACGATTTTACCGCAAAACAATTTCTTTTAATTTTCAATTTATTTTAAAAATCTGCACAACATCATTGTACAGGAAATTAGTTTTTTTTTTGAAAAAAAACTACATTACTGACGGATTACCGACGACATATCTGTCGGTAACATTAAATATTTGTTTATTAATTCTCGTCAAAAATATGTTGGTAAGGAGTGTCGTCGGTAGGTCGTTTTGTCGGAAATCTGTCAGTAAACCCTTCCATTGGTGCTCCTTCGGTAACCTAGTCCGTCGGAAATCAGGGACGTAAGTAATTGGTTGATGAAGTCTTTTCCCACGCTCCCTTTTCCGACGACCATTCATTGATCGATTTCCAATGAACCCGATTATTACCGGCGCATTATCAAAGGATTGGGTCGTCGGTAATAGTCGTTTCTCTTGTTGTGATCACAAGCTCAACCAACATAACTTTGAGTAACAAAGGTTGGTTACAGGCAACCTTAATGGGACACACTGACCCACATGGAACCCACCCCTTAGAAACCAAATGTGAGGAGACATTTCAAAGTTAATTCAACAGCTAAGGCCAAAGGTGGATCCAAGAATTTTGGTGATAGGGGTCGGAATTAAGGTCATGGTCATTTAGTTGGCAAGGTCATTTATATATTTGTTTAAGGTGATACGCCATAGTTTTTTTCTTTAAGATAGATCCCAAGAGAGATAATTCAAATCAATTTTTTAGCATCAAATGAGTAAAGCTAGTTGAGGAATATTATGAAAATTATATCCATCACTATGGATTCCGGGTATTGGTACTTTTTTTAATCCATTTTTGCAACGAAATAATAAAACAATTAACAAAATTATTATAATTAGGCATCAACTAACATATTCTAACCCTAACAATTAGCAAAAATAATAATAATTGAGCATCAACTAATAATTGATTTTACCCCTAACAATTAGACATCAATTAATAAACCCTCACCATAACAATTAACAATTAACAAAAAAGTAACAGTTATATGTCAACTACAAACCATAATCCTAAAAATTAATATAAATACAAAACAATATAAAAAATACAATAAAACATGGTTAAATAGTTTTTGTGGGGACAAATCTTATTTTTATTAGGGGCCGAAACAATATATATAATTAAAAAAGTTAATATTTATAATACAAAAGCCAATATTTTAAAAAGTGTATGGGGTCAATTCCCCACCTTAACCGTAGTGTAGGTCCGCCATTGGCCGAGGCTATATAGAAAAAATAATATAGGAATTAGATAAAGAAGTAAAGTTCAAAACCTTATTATTAAAGATTAAAGCTTTATCGTGTATACGAACAACTAATAAAAAACCGAATCTTTATATATCAAGATCACAACCTTATTATTCGGAACACAAAACCAAACCAATGATTACCACAAGGACTTGAATCCATCCTCATCAATAGATTCAATGATAGAATGGAGTAGAAGCAGAGTTGCTCACTTCGTGAACTGAAACTAAAATGCAATACAAGGTCTTCCACTCATGACCCCCAACTTGAGTCCACTAACAAGTTCAAAGCTTACTGTTGGAACCTTCCAATTTTCACTCATAGAATGATGATCACAGATGATGTTTATATAAACAATAAGCGGAAGCAAATAAGATCAACATTCAAACTAGAATAAATGAACTAAAATGGAGTAACAGATTCATAATAGATAAACGATATATGTATTTCACTCAAAGATGATGAATGTTTACAATACTGGAAATACATAAAGTTCTCTCAGAATCTCTCCTTACAATCACTATAGAATACAAGGGTGGCTCACTCTATTTATACAATTACATAGAAGACAGTCAATGAGCTAACCTACCACGTACTGACATGTAAGCAAAGAACCTAACAGAATTTGTTACGCATGAAAAACATGACTTGCCACGTCATATACCACGTGAAGGCCCTTGTATTTTATTCATAAGATATTCCATCTTCTGGAATATCAGACGGTCTTCTGGAAAAAACCATCTTCTGGAATATCTATCTTCTGGAGAACTTTACTTTGTCAATTGAGAGATGTTTTGTTTCACATTTATACAAAGAATATTTTCTAACAATCTTCCCCTAAGTGTGAATGCATAACCAAGCAGAGATAATGAAAAAACAAAGTAAGAAAAGTTTCATTACATTACTTAAAAAGGAAATTACATAAATGAAAGTACAAGTGATGACTAGAAAGCGGATTCTGGATGCCCACTGATTATCTTGAAAAAGATATTTGAAATGTTTCGAAGACTGGTAATTCCTTTGCAGCTCGTATCCAAATCAAATGCTGTTTTTCGGATAATTGGATTTGGATCTTCCTTCTTCTGTGTTGCCAACCCTTTCACTAATTTCAGAATATCAGTAGAATATTTGAAACCCTCTTTGATTCTGAAAAACCTTCTTCCTTGAGGTCTTCTGAATATCACCCCAACTCAGGTTCAGTCACAATTGTACCAACTTTCATCCGTTCCACTCCCTCCAGATCTTTATTAAGTGCCGTGATGCTTAGGCGTGTGACACCTCGATCCATACCTATTTGAAAATCCACCTTTGATCTGTTTTCCACAAAGGCTTCCATGACTTTTGCAATCTCATAAATGAGATTATGTCATCTGGACTTCTATCTATCCGCTTCTTCATATACTTTCCAAGTGCTAGAAGATCAATTTGATTTAATGACAGAAGGTCATTTTCATTAAACGTGTGAACACGTCTATCTCCCCTCTCAATTGTATATTCATTATACATAATTACCCTGTTAGCAAAGTACATTGTTCTTACATCAACTATTCTTCTTATGGGAGATTTTGAAAATACATCCCTCCTGTCTTGCTTTAGCCTTGCAAATCTGGCCTTTATTCGTGGATCAACATCCAAAGCAAAGTCTAGTGTTTGCAGCATCACTCTTTCTGCATAAATTTGCCTGTAGATATGCTCTCTTACAGGGGGAACTTGTTGTCTTACTAATCTACCTCGTTCAGGCATTTCAGCTCTCTTTGGGTCATTGATTTTTTCTTTGATTGGTTCAATTGTAAGAGAAGCAGCAGATTGATCAACCAATGGAGCTTTCAGTTTCTCATCTGCTAGATTTGTGATAACTTGACTTGTAGAGGCTTTAGGGGCTCCAGAGGATTGAGTTTCTTGAAGATTTGTGATAGGAGCATCTTGAAGATTGGTGGTAGGAGCATCTAGGGCTTGATCAGAGGATTGAGCTTCTTGAAAGTTGGTGATAGGAGCATCTGGGGCTTGATCAGAGGATTGATCAGGGATGGTTAAAGCTTGAAGCTTTTGTGTACTTGCTGGTTTTGTTGTGGATGTTCTTGGTCTTGTGGGAACAGGTGGTCTTCTCTTGCTTTCAAGATCTTTTATGAATTTTGCCATTTCAAGATCTGTTGGTAAAGGAGTGGAAGTTGTGGGAAATGTAGAAGATATGTCTCAATGAACCAAGTATGTCCCTACTCTGGTCATCATTGCCACTGGTTTTACAAACATTGGAACTTGGGTAGGAGAAGGAGCTGCCTGCTGTTATGGTTGTTGGGATGATTGTGAAAAAGGTGGTTGTTGTTGTTGTTGGGTTGACATGATGAGGCTTGCGTTGGTTCAGAAGGTCATGTCTTCTGTTTTTTATGGCATTCTCCCTCTTCTGAGGATCAAATGAATTAGGATCCTGGTCCTCAAACTCTTTCCTTTCAAGTTCAGCCTTCTTGCAAGCTTTGGCCTCTTTGGATTTTTTCTTGGTTGACTGATTTTCACATCGTTTGAACATTAGCCCTTGTATCATTGACAGAGTTCTCGATGGAAGGCTGCTTTTGATGGAGTTCTGAATTAGTAATTGGAATGGTCTTGCTGAGAAGAGTAGTGATGTCTTTCGTGGAAGCATCGGCTTTAGAAACAAATTTAGCATTTATCTCAGTGAATTTTTCTATCAATGCCTTCTAAAAACAAGCCAGATCAGCTTTAGAAACTAATGCTGAAGGATTTGAAGTGGTGGGTTGAGCAACAGAGTCTAACATCTTCATGATGTATGCAGCAAAGATTTGAAAGTCTTCTGGTATTACTGTTGATGTAGGAGCAGATGTTGAAGGAATTGTAGAGGGGAGTTTGGAAATTCCTTCTGTACTGGCTTTCAATTCTGCTTCTATCTTTTGAAAGTGCTCAATTGCCAGATTCCTTTGAGCATCATTTGCAGAAAGGAGAAAGCTCTGGATTTTGTCAAGTTTCTCAGTATGGAATTTCTGAGTTGCACGCACACCAACCAGAGAGAAATTGACTGTTGTTAGTTCTGTATTGAGATTAGCATTTGAGTTCTGAATTGTGAATTTTTGATCTTCCAAGGATCCCTTTGTTTGGTCAGCAAAGCCCTGGAACATGGCCAATGAGACAAACTCAGGTGGGGAGGTAACCGTTGCATCTCCAACACATGGAGCCACGTGACCCTCGCGTCCCACGAGGCCCTCATTTGCATCTGCTTTGATGTTGAGTGCAGAGGGACTTCCATCCTGTCCTTGGGGGCTCTTTGGAGCATCCCCTTCGGATGTTCTGATCATATCAACTTGGTCTCCATCGTCAGAGGATAGAGAGTTGATGACGATGTGCGTACCTTGAAACATGTCAAAGATATAGGTACGTTATGTATGAATAGGCTTTAACCCCTCTGACGGGATTTCATAGGCATTTGGAGCAGGAGTTCCTAGGGACGTAACAACTTCTGTCCAATCAACATGGCCATAGAGGTGTTCACGGGGTGTAGGGAGAGAGGCGAGTTCCGAGACGATTGAACTCTTATATCTGAATCTTCGTCCTGTTGGGAGGAAGAAGATGAATTCTGGTTTCCTCATTAGTGCTTGATCCAGAAGCAGAAAAAGTTGCTTCTGGATTGGTTTGGATGGTTTCATGGTTTGGACTGAGCGAACGTTGGTCGTCAACAGGTTCTGGTGCACTAACACTAGCCATAGCAGATGTGGTTGCTCTGGATGGACTCGGCTGTAATCTCTCATTTGTGCCTCTTAGGGCATCTTCCTGTGCTCTCTTTTGATAGTCTCTCAGCATGGGTAGAAGCACTCTGGTTGTCACTCTGATTATTTTCAATCTCATTCTCACTCGACCCCTCACTAACTATTCTGAATTCTAAAAACTCCGGGGTAGGTGACCTCTGTTCTTGGACCACCATGGAGTTCCTATAGATTTGAAAAATCGGAGAGGTGCTAGAAATAAGAGCAAACATGTACCTAGAGAGTTCTCGTGCCTCTGGATAGCCGGCAGGGTGGATGGTTGGACGATGAGATTTCATGATATTGATTTTGCAGAAAGGTGGATGACATGGGTTGACCATTTGGTGATAGCACTGCGAATGAACAAGGGTAGAAATCTTGGAAACATTAGCGAATGAAGTTGTTTACTTTTTTCTTGAGATGCACATTTGTTGTAGACAGCACCACGGATTTCTCTATACAAAAGTTCCGCATAATCTAAAGGGCGGTTGAAAAACATTCCATACATCATCGTTAAGATATTTGTGCTCGCTTGATCCATTGATCCGGTTTTGCATGTGAGCCCGTTGTTGAGAATTGAAACCAGAACATTCCAAATAGGGGAAAGAAATTGTCTCATGAACTCAGAGACCTCAGTGATCGACTTATTATACCCTAGGAATTGCAAAAAGTCCACAAGGACATGGTAGTCAGATTGGGCTCATACTATCATAGTCAGCAACTTCAAGGACTTGGGTGAAGGGAGTTGAAAGAGAGTTGCGATTTTATCCCTGGTGATCGTTACTTCATTTGCATTCTCTGAGTTCGGAATATCGAAATCTCCTCTGATTTTTGTTAATCCGTCATCGCTTACGTCAAGAGATTTCCAATACTCTTGGACAAATTGTTCACGAACACTTGGGTCAATAATGGTTAGGGCACGGTTCAGAACATGTACCCTAAGAAACTCGATCATGATTGTAATCTTCACTATGGTTGTCGGGGATGAGAGATACTTGAAAATTGTTAGGCTTGATGGGTAGAAGAACAATCAGAGCACTTTCAGCAGTGGTAGACGGATGGAGTTGATCATTTTCGTTCACATTTGCGAGGTTTTCATTTTGATCAGCCATTTTGAAAGTTAGGGTTTTTGGATTTTGAAGTTGCAAGTTTAAGCAAGAAGTTCTTGGGGCTCAAGAATTTCGCAGTAGTTGGGATGGTAAAAAGTGAAATGAAGGAATAAATGGAGTTTAGATAATCAGAGGGAAAAAAACTCGAGTGATTTGGGATATTGGAACGATTTTCTTTTGACGTGGATTTGAAAACAGTTCAGTATTTTCGCTGTTGGGATTTGGCGCGTGGAAAGATGGTTTAGTGATTTAAGCAATTAATGAATGACGCATGTGCATGTTCAGGAAGAAAAACCGTCACCTAAGGATATGCGTGAGAGACATGACGGTTACTTTTCTAAATCACCTACGGATAAGCACGAAGGAAAACACACAAGTGTAAATCATTTTCAGAAGTAATGGTGTGCAAACTCCATTGTCAGAAGTGCTTATGAAGGTTCTGAAGCATTTAGTTCAGAAGATGTCACGAAAAAAATCATTCTAACTGGTCATTTAAAATCATTTTGGACCAGAAGAAGTTTTTGAAGTTTTGATATCCATTTAAAGAAAAGAGTAAGCATGTCAGAGGCTTCTGTATAACCTTGACGGCGAGAGTTATTGCAGAAGTTCTGACTTGACTTAGATTTTCAGGAAAAGGATTTGTGTAGAAAGTTTGCTAGACATGCCAGAAGCTTTTGTATAACCTTGGAGACAAGAGTTAATACAGAGGTTCTGGATGACTTCTGAACTCTCAAAGTTGGTTTTCAGAGAAAAAGACAAATATGCCAGAAGCTTCTGTATAATGTTGAAAGTAAGAGTTAGTACAGAAGTTCTAGATGGCTATGTGGATTTTACAAATTTGATACCTCAAATAGTCTTACTTACTCTAGTTGCACGAAATTGATCCCCCTTAAATTATGCCTTGTCTTTTGGTCCCCCTTAAACTGTGCTTGGATCAATAAATTGTAGGAGCGGCATAGTTTGAGATGCAGAGGCTTCTATAGAGAACACAGAAGCTTCTGTATATATATATTGGGTATCAAGCGATAGTGTAGAAGTGACAAGAAGACTAGTGAAAAATGAAAGACATGCTTTGGAATAAAATGTAAACTCTTTATTTTCATAAATCGGCTGTATTCTCATTGCATATTGAGCATGCCCAACTTGCTGATTAGAAAAGAGAATTTCTTCTCATCTAAGGCTTTTGTGAACAGGTCAGCAAGTTGGAAATCAATTGAAACAAAATACATTTCGATTGTACCTTTTTCAACATGATCCTTCATGAAGTGATACATGACATCAATGTGCTTGGTCTTGGAGTGCTGAACTGGATTGGCGATTATTGCAATTGCATTTTCTGAATCACAAAGAATTGGGATTTTGTCATACAGAAGACCATAGTCTCTGAGTTGAGTTTTCATCAAGATGACTTGAGAACAATAACTTGCAGCAGCAACATATTCTGCTTCTGATATAGAAGTGGACACACAGTTTTTCTTCTTGGATGTCCAACTAACCAACTTATTACCTAGTAGTTGACAGCTTTCGGATGTACTTTTTCTGTCTAACTTGCATCCAGCATGATCAAAGTCAGTATATGCAATTAAATCAAAGCTAGAGTACTTTGGATACCAGAGACCCAGAAACTAAGTTCCTTTAAGATATCGAAAGATCCTCTTTACAGCAGCCAAGTGAGATTCCTTTGGGTTTGCTTGATATCGTGCACAGAGACATATGGCAAACATTATATCTGGTCTACTTGCTGTCAAGTATAGAAATGACCCAATCATACCTCTATAAGTCTTGACTTCTACTAATTTTCCAAAGAGATCAGGGTCAAGTTTAGTACTTGTTGAGATTGGTGTTTTCATAGTTGTTGAGTTGTAAAGTTTGTACTTTTTGAGAATATCATAAACATACTTGGCTTGATTTATAAAAATGCCAGTGGTAGTTTGCTTGATTTGGAGCCTGAGGAAAACATTTAATTCCTTCATCGTACTCATTTCAAATTCACTAGTCATTAACTTAGAAAACAAGTCAACTTCTTCTTGATTTATGGAACCAAATATGATATCATCAACATACCTTTGCTTCATTTGATGAACAGGGTTGTATCAATTTTACCTTTCTCATACTGATTATCAATTAGAAACTTGGAGAGCCTATCCTACCATGCTCGTGACGCTTGTTTTAGACCATACAGAGCTTTATCGAGATGATAGACATAGTCTGGATGAGTTGAACTTTCAAACCCTGGGGGTTGCTGTACATATACTTCTTCGTTGAGCTTGCCATTTAGGAAGGCATATTTGACGTCCATCTGGCATACTTTGAAATCTTTGTATGCAGAGAAAGCTAGAAAAAGATGAATTGCTTCTAACCTAGCTACTGGAGCGAAGGTTTTATCGTAATCAATGTCTTTTTCTTGACAATAACCTTTTGCAACCAATCTGGCTTTGTTTCTGGCCACTATGCCATCCTCATCCTTTTTGTTCCTGAAAACCCATTTAGTACCAATTGCAGTTTTATCTTGAGGTAAAGGAACAAGTTTCCAAACCTTATTTCTTTCAAATTGAAGAAGTTCTTCCTGCATTGCATCTATCCAACTTGGATCTTGAAGGGCTTCATAAACTCTTTTTGGTTCTACCATGCTAAGAAAATTCACAAAGAATGCTTCATTAGCAATGGCAGATCTAGTCATTACACCATCAGAATGATTACCAATGATCTGGTTTGAGGGATGGTCTTTTGTCCACTTTTTCAGAGGAAGTTGGGAGACCAGAGGGGGTGCAACTTCTATATCTTGATGTTCAGAATCTTGAGTTGTACTATGTACAGGTTCTAGTGTTGTATTCGGAGTTGGAGTAGAGCCAAGTTTCTCCCCTTCAAATGAAGGCACAGAGGAAAGAGGGTCGAGTATGAAGCTTTCGGCGTCTGGATGGTGAATAGTTTCCTCTGGACTTTCATTTGAATTCAAAGGTGCTAATACGATGTATATGTGTTCTGTAGCATCCTCATCATCTGTATCTGTAGGATCATTGGAAATGCAGGGAGAACCAAAAGGACCAGAGATATTTGTACCTGACGTATCTACGTCTTCTGCAGTTCTAAGTAGAACATCTTTGTTTTCAGAATCAGAAGTTGGCTCATCTCCAAAGAAGTCCTCAAACAATGAATTAAGTTCTGACTCTCTGGACTTTGAGAGATAGTCAGAAGTTACTTGGTTGAGCTTAAGTTCTGAATTGGAATATTCAAAAGTTAATTGAGTTTGATCGTCAAAGCTGACATTTATACTCTCCATGACCGTCTTGGTGCGAAGGTTAAATAGTCTATATGCCTTTGAAGTGATCGAATAACCCAGAAATTTGGATTCACGAACTTCTTATCGAACTTGCCAAGTTTTTCATGATCATTGAGAATAAAGCATCTGCAACCAAAGACATGTAAAACTTTATATTAGGTTTTTGTTTATTGATTAACTCATAAGAGGTTTTCAAATGTCTTTTAACCACAATGGATCTATTCTGTGTGAAACAGGCAGTAGCAACAGCTTCAGCCCAGAAGTGAGTGAGAAGTCCAGAAGCAGCAAGCATTGTTCTTGCATCTTCTACTCCATTTTGTTGAGGGGTTCCTGCAGCAGAGAAGTTTGGAGATATTCCTTCTTTGTTCAGATACTCTTCAATTTTGGCATTTTTGAACTCAGTATCATTATCACTTCTCAACTTCTGAATTTTGCATTGTAGAAGCACTTGAATCCTCCTCATCATGTTTATTAGAACTTCTTGTACGTCTGATTTCTGTCTAATAAAAGCAATCCATATATATCTAGAGTATTCATCAATTAGTACGAGAATACACTTCTTTCCTGACAAACTTTGCACAGCAATGGGACCACAGAGGTCGATATGTAACATGTGTAATGGTCTAGGACAAACAAGATCACTCTTTGTCTTGTGAGAGGCTCTTTTGAGCTTTCCCATTTCACATGCATGACAAAGATGATCTTTTTGGAAGTGAACCTCTGGGAGGCCTTCAACCAAATTATGTTTTACAAGCAATTCAAGATTTTGAAAACTTAGATGAGACAACTTGTTATGCCAGATCCAAGCTACATCACTCTTCTTGGAAATGAGACAGAGAGTTTTTGTTCCATTCTTTGAAGAGAAGTTCATCATATAAAGATTATCTTTTTTGTTAGCTATTAGACTTTCTTTTCCTAGCTCTGTAAGCAAATGATAATGCTTCTTGTTGAAGAAAATGCCCATGTCAGCATCTTAAAGTTGGCTTACGTTAGTAGATTATGCTTTAGTCTAGAGACATAAGCCACTTTTGATAAAGTGACGGTTCCTTCTTGCAATGTACCATAGCCTTTTATTTGTCCTTTGCCATCATCACCAAAAGTTACAACTCTACCTATTTTATCTTTGAATGCAGAGAGAAAGTTTTTGGTTCCAGTCATGTGCCTAGAGCATCCAGAGTCGAGATACCATATGTGCACATGTTGTTTCTGCAATACAGGTTAGAGAGTTTTAGGTACCCATTTCATTATGGGTTCTTTTATGTTACACTTTCGAATATCGTTTTGTTTATCTTCCATCTTACTAAAGTTTGCAGGTTTTCCAGAGGCTTCTGTCTCTTTAATGATCTTAGGTTTTTGTTTCTTCTGCCCTTTTGAACTTTGTCTTTTCTTGAAGTCAGAAGAAAAACAATGTGGACTAGAGAAGAAATGTTTGAGTTTTAGCAAAAGAGAAAGACATTCAGAGTTCTGAAAAAGCAAAGATTTCATTGAATTTTTATTACTTGAATGATAATTACAAGATTTCTTATTTTTGTCTACTCTAGCATCAGTTGTTCGATAGAATTTCTTATCTAGGCTAGACTTATTTTCTTGAACTTATGATTTCTGCTCTGAATTTTTCTTCTGATTAGTCCACTCCTTTTGGATCTTGGGAGAGTTCACTGAAACAAACAGTGAAAAGTTTTTATTAAAATGCCATTTAGATTTATGTTCCTTTGTGAACTTTGTTTACTTCTGAGGAATGGGCTTCGGAGGCTGTTTCACAAGTTTAGCCTTTTGTTTGACTTCTGTTTTCTTCTCTAGATCAAGACAATATTTTGCTTGAACGCACATATCTAGGAAGTCTGGATGAATGGGAACCTTTTCCCTCTGTTCTTTTTGGAAGAACTGAGTACATTGGTATTCCATTTGGAAGTCTTCTGACTGCTAGTCCAGTTCCTCTAACTTCTGGTATGTCAATGTCTATCTTGACTTTTGTGTTTGTAATGACAGAAGTTGCATTTTTCTCACAGTTGACATTCTTGACAGGGACGTAAGTAGGAGGCAAAATATTCTCAAAGCTTGTAACAAATTTCTCTGAATTATCAAAGAAATCATCACAGTTTTGATCATCAGTTTCCCAAGGATAGACATCAAAGTGATCATTATCTTTTTCAGGATATAAATGTAAGTCAACAAAGGTACATGGAGTTATCGTTGGATGATTTCTGAAAGATAAAGAACATTCTGGCATTTCTCTTTTAAGAGAAGTACTATCTGTTTATGTAATGTTTTTGAGCATACACTCATCCGAGCTATAAGAAGATCTTTTTCAAACTTGGATCTTAATTTTTCTTCTGTATGCATGAGAATGAATTCATCTGCTTCTGGATTTAAAGTGATATGAGCAAATGAACCAAAGTAGAAAAATTCACCTTTCTTCTAAACCTGTTTTAAATCAACTTGGCTTATTTTACTAGTTTTCCTTTCAGAAGAGTATTTAACATTTTTATATTTGATTTTTTTTAACTCTATGTTCATTCTCATATTTAGATCTTTTGAAGAAAGATTTCTCATATAAAACAGGGAAATCAGGTTTTTGTTCTTTTCCCCGCAAAATACAGAGTTTAGAGTAGACATCATTTTACAAGCATAAGGATCCAGGTCTTCAAAGCCGAGACCTGTTTTGCCTACTTGTGTGTTGATTTTTTCATGCACTTTTTGAGCATCAGGATAATTTTTAATCGAGAGCTCCTTCTTTTGAAGATCAATATGCAGAAACTCCCTTTCTTTTTAAAAATAATTTATAAGTCCGACAAAGTTTAATATGTCACTTTCTTTGGCTTCAATCTCATTTTCCTTATCTTTCAGAAGTTTATTAAGTTCATCAATCTCCTTTTTCCAGTTACTTTCTGTGATATTCAGTTTTAAAATATTTTTATTTTCCATAGGTAGTTCTTGTTTTTCTTCTGTCAGAAACTCCATTTCTCTTTTGAAAATGTTTCTTTCCTTTTCAATGATAGCAAAAGAGTTTTCAAGATCCTTTCTTATTTTCTTTTCAGTTTGGAGCTTCTGTTTTAAAGTTTCAAATTCTTGAGTTAGATATAAATATTTGTTTCAAGTTCAGAACGTTCAGAAGTAGAACAAACCGGAGTTTCAAAGATTTGATCTTCTGTATCATTCTCCATGGCCATTCCACAAAACATAGCTTCTGCATAACTGGATTGGTCAGAACACCAGTTCTTTATGTCTGCCATCTTAGCTCTTTCATCTTTGTTGTACTTATATTTGTTCTTATAGTACATCTTGTCTTTGACTAGAGCTCCTTTGCACTCCTTGTAGTAATGGCCCTGTTTGTCGCATCTGAAGCAAACGTCTTTCTTCTGTTCCAACTTCTCCTTTTGTTCTTCCTCCTTGTTCTTGAATAGAGGGGCCTCTAGCCTAGGCACATATGCTTGACTTGGTCGTTCACCTCTATTGTCAAACCTTCCTCTGTTCTGAAACGAGCGATTACCAACTTTCGTGTAAATTGTTTGGTTATCAAGGCCAGAGATTCTGCGAAGGCACTGATCTCTTCATCTTCTGAACCTGAAAGTTCAGCTTCTGTATCAGCTTTAGACATCAGAGCCTTGCTTTTCCCTTTTCTTCTCTACTTCTCTAGTCTTTTTACTTGACCCTTTTGACTCAAAAATGAGAGATAAAAGAACACCTACATTTACTTTTTTTTTGCTAAACTTCCTTCTCATGGGCCTGAAGTGTGCCGAATACATCATGTAGTGACCATTGTTCCAAATCCTGGTTGGCTTGTAGAGACATAGACAAATTTGCCCATTCTTCGTTGAGACGTTTAAAAAACAAGACTTTGTCATCTTCTTGTGACCTTATTATCTCACACCTTCTGCATTGATTGATTAACGTACAGAATCTGTGATAGGTCTGTTCCAGAGTCTCTTCTTGTAGAGCTTGAAAACTGTTATAGGAATTTAGATTTGTGCTCTTCTGTTCTTTTTCATCTTTGCTCCACCTTCTAATTGATTTGCCAATTGATCCCACAACTCTTTTGCAGAATTGCACTGATCCAGAGAATGGAAAATGTCATTTGAAATAGCCATAATGAGATATCGTTTGGCTTTAGATCAACTTCAACTTTCTTCTTGTCTTCCTCATTCCAGTCTTTCCTATCCTTTGGTACTTGTTTTGCTGGAATTTCTTCAGTAGTGGTTGTAGCAGGTACCCGTAGACTAGTAGTCATTGGAACATATGGACCATTGAGTACGGAAGAGTATAAATCAAGATCTAGTCCTTCATAGAAATTGATCATTCGAATTTTCCATTGGGGATATTCATCCCTGAGTAGGGTAGGAGGTTTTGTCATGGAACCTAAACTATACATGGCATTTATGTTTGAATTTGCCATTTTTGCAGAAAATGGAAAGAGTAAATAAATTTGAAAAAAAAAATTAGGAATTTTGATTCAATTGACTTCACTGAACTTGAAATAATGAACGATAGTTCACGATTCTCTGATTTAAAAGCAAATTACCACTTATTTAGAGAAAATTTGTGTGTGAACAGCAAAAACTCGTAAAACAGGGTAGAATGAAAAACAGCAGTTAAAACTGAGAAAATTCTAGTTGAGTGAGGATTTTTCCAAGCTGGATTAGATCGAATAATCAATAGATTGATTATCAGGCTCTGATACCAATTGTTGGAACCCAGATCCTAATTTTCACTCACAGAATGATGATCACAGATGATGTTTATATAAACAGTAAGCGGAAGCAAATAAGATCAACATCCAAACTAGAAAAAATGAACTAAAATGGAGTAACAGATTCATAGTAGATAAACGATATATGTATTTCACTCAAAGATGATGAATGTTTATAATACTGGAAATACACAAAGTTCTCTCTGAATCTCTCCTTTCAATCGATACAGAATACAAGGGTGGCTCACTCTATATATACAGTTATGTAGAAGAAAGTCAATGAGCTAACCTATCACGTACTCACACGTAGGCAAAGTACCTAACAGAATTTGTTACGCATGAAAAGCATGACTTGCCATGTCATATACCACGTGAAGGCCCTTGTATTTTATCTAGAAGATATTCCATCTTCTGGAATATCAGACGGTCTTCTGGAAGAAACCATCTTCTGGAATATCTATCTTCTGGAGAACTTTACTTTTTCAATTGAGAGATATTCTATTTCACACTTTTACAAAGAATATTTTCTAACACTCGCTTTAGGATCAAGCCTTATAAGGGTCTTCCACTCAGCAACATCGTACTATCGTTTACCCTACATGGATCTATTGGTTGATAGTACCTTTTATCATTTACGTTGTTGTTACCCTTTAAACTTGGTAGATAGGAGCACTAAATCCAAGTTGGGTTTCCATCACTAACTGATTCTGGCGTGGTTTCTAACCCATGTCTCTAGTAGTTGATCCCACCAAGTCTCTCGTCAGAGGCTTGGTTAGTGGATTTGCCAAGTTCCCACAAGACTTGACAAACACAATACTAATGGTACCACCATCAATTAATTGTCTCACATAATTGTGTCGGAGACCTATGTGTCGTGACTTCCCATTATATACAACATTGTATACTTTTGACAGTGTGGCCTTACTGTCACAACACATGGGAATTGAAGGAGTTGGACGAGGTCATAAATGGATATCAATCAATAGATCTAATCCATTGGCCTCTTTGCCCACGGTATCTAGGATAATTAATTCGGCTTCCATAGTCGAATGGGAGATACACGTTTGTTTCTTGCTCGCCCATGAAATAGCCCCACTAGTAAGAGTATAAATCCACCCACTTATGGATTTAGAATCGCTTGAGTGATCTATCCAACTAGCTTCAAAGTATCTCTACATAATTTTTGGATGTGTCGTGTATGTCAATTCTAGATCACTAGTTCTCTTCAAATAACCCAGTACTCTATTGATTGCCTTCTAGTGATCTGGACCTGGAATACTAGTGTATTGACTCAGTCTACTCACAACAAAAGCAATATCCGGTCTAATGCAATGCATTGTATACATCATGCATCCGATGCATTAGTAGACTCTAGTTGAGCCTCTGCTCTACAGAGTTTTTGTCGAGTTTCATACTTGAATCAAATGGAGTGTTAAACTCCTTAATCTTCAAACATTGAAACTTAGTCCATATCTTCTCTATGTAGTGGGGATTGACTTAGCGAGATTTGAGATTTTGACCATCTTATATTTATCCCAAGAACGGTATCTACTTCTCCAAGATCTTTCATCTTAAAGCTCGAGGATAAGTAGTTTTTCTTTCAATAATGCCTTCTATATTAGTGTCGATGATCAATATATCATCAACATAAATACAAACTACTACAATGGATTCTTTGATAAATGCACTGGTCGGCTCATTATGTCGGAACCCGAAAGAAGTGATAGTCGTATCAGTGAGTGGTATTATTGGACTGATCTTTTGGTGGGAAATGTTCTTCATTTTAGATAATGAAAGCATTCGATTACAACCAACCCAAAAAATCTTTCATGCCACTGTTTGGGGGCTTGTTTTAACCCGTATAGAGATTTAACAAGTCTGTACACTTTGTTCTCTTGTCCGGGTACTACAAACCCTTCAGGTTGCTCGATATAAACCGCTTTGTGTAAATAACAATTCAAAAAAATTGTCTTCACATCCATTTGATGAATGTCAAACCTTTTATGGATGAAATTATTATAAGAGTTAGAATAGAACTAATTCTAGCAACCAGAGCATAGGTGTTGAAGTAATCGACTCCCTCTTTCTTTATATATCCTTTAGCTACCAATCTAGCTTTGAAGGTTGAAATTGAACCATCTAGGTGTAACTTTCTTATGAATATCCACTTAGAACCTATGGGTTTAGCTCCCTTGTGTAAATCAACTAACTCCCAAGTTCCATTACCCATAACAGAGTTCATTTCATCATTTATAGCCTTTTTCCAAAGTGGAGCACCTCTTGAAGACACGGCCTCTTTATAACTCTTAAGGTCGTCTTCAGTATCAACTGAGAAATTGACCTCTCTCGTCATTTGTCTTTCTATCCTTTCTACCAAGTATGAGAAGAAATCATCTCCTAGACTTTTCAATTTTCTTTCTCTTGTACTTCTACGTGGTTCGTCAACCTTATTTTACGTTTTAGAACTATCACGAGTAGTACAAGGAAGATTAGAGGTCAATTTTGGTTCCAAGTTTTTATCATATTCTGAAAACTTGTCTTCTTTGTCCAACAATCTATAAGTGTTGGTATTTCTAGCATATCCCAACAAATATGCTTTTAATAACACGGGCTCGCAGTTTAGATCTTTTTGGGTCAGGTGTTCTATAGTAATCAATACAATCCAGACTCTAAAGTAATTTAGCTTTGTTTTCCTTCCTTTCTAGATCTCATATGGACTGGTTGGTATTACATGGCTAGTGATCCAATTATGGATGTGACAGCCTGTTACCGAAGCTTCTCCCCACAGATAATTTGATAGACCTGATTGGTTCCACATACAGTTGTGCATTTCAACAAGGATTCGGTTCTTTCGTTCCGCCAAACCATTCTGTTGAGGAGTGAACGTTGAGGTGTGTTCATGTTTGATACCATTCTCTTCGGAGAATGTATCGAACTCTCTATTAAAGTATTCACCATCTCTGTTCTAATCGAAGTATTTGGATTCGTTTTTCGAGTTAATTTTCTACTTCAGCTTTATATAATTTAACCGCCTCAAAAGCTTCATCTTTTTTTGGGTAATAAGTAAACATGTAAAAAACGACTGAAGTCATCCCATAATATAATGAATTACCTTTTGCCTCCATGGGTAAGTATTCCATTAATTCGCAGATATCAAAATAAATCAACTCTAAAATTGACATTTCTCATTTAACTGATAGAAAGGTTTCTTTGTAAACTTTAAGTACACAAGTTTCACATTTGCCAAAATCTTTATATAATCAATTTTGATTAATCCTTTATTTTGCATTTTTTTTTTAATATTTTTCACATTTATATGAACTAAACATTTATGCCATAAATAAATCTAACAAGCAAAATACTCAATGGAATTAACTTTACTAAGAGAATTAGGGATTACATTAGGAATGGTAATTGGTTGTGTTCGGGCCAGTTTTCAGTGTCCCCGTCCCCGGAACCGTTAACCATGACCGCCTCCGTCCCCGTCCCGATTCCCATCGGGGATCCCTATCGGTCCCTGTGGTTTTCCCTATCCCTATTGGGGAACTCGTTAAGCATAAAAATCATTGTTGCCTGTTGGTTTTACTAGAACATGAACCCGAAACCGAAACTAAAACCGAAAAGAAAAAAACGCGAATTTATCAAACAAAATATGAACCAACATCAACTAGGGAATAAATATAGACATAAATAGTGGAATTGTATTCACAAAAAGATGGCCAAGGTAGTTCATTTGACCACATACACATAATCAACCATAATGAAACCAAAACAAGCTCAAAATTTTCAAACATGATCAACCTAATTACAAACAAAATGTCTTAAAATTGCAATCCAAAAGTAAATAGAAGTTTAGACATAATCCAACTAACATCACGATTCACGAATCATGATAGACGAATAAACTACAATACCAACTCGAAACTCCCAAACGGCCAAACTCGTCAATCCAAGCTTTCGTTTTCCTTAGTTTCCTACAAAATAAAATGTATGTAAAAAATAAATAGATAAATATATCATAATCATTGTCAATAGTAGTATAGTTACCTCTTCCACGTCATAATCATACTCAATAGTACGATAATATGTTTTGGTCTCATCGAACATGTTTCTATATAAACAACACAATATATTATCAACAAAAATAAAATGATTAAACTACATAACTAAAATAAAAACTTCTAACTGAAAACAAATATACGGTTACCTCGTATTTCATTCAGTAGCCAGCTTTGAGCACACATCAAAGCCTCCAATGTTTTTGGATGAAGTCGACTATGATGTGGAGTTACCAATCTTCCATCGATACTAAATGCAGATTCCGAGGCTAGGGTAGAAATGGGAACGACTAATTTTTCTCTAGCTATCCTTTGAAGTGTTGGGTATTTAAACCCATTTGTTTTCCACCAAAGTAGCAAATCAAGCTCCATGTCGTTCGGCAAAAGTTTCTCTTTCAAGTAATTATCCAACTCCCTTGTAATACCTAAATCATTGTGTTGGTTGGAAATTGAAGCAATGTTTGATAAGAATCATTTAAATTCAACACAATGACTTGTTGAAAACCCTGAACTTAAAGATGATGAGCCGCTAACACCTTCATTATTGTTTTTAACGCCAGGATCACTAGATTCATATTCTTGAAACAAAGTGTGGACCAATCCCTTGAGCTTTTCAAGTTCAATCGCATATTTATCTTGTCCATAAAATACACGAAAAAGTAACTCCAGAAACTTCAGTTTATACAAAGGATCTAACCCGGCTGTCATTCCCATAATCCCATGTATAACGGACCTATACTTGTCAAACTTCAAAAGCATTTTTTTAGCCATGTTCTTGATATCTTCACTAGGAGAACATGACTAATCGACCAAAAAATATCTAATTTTCATATCGATGGAAAAAAACACATTTATAGTTGGATACTTTAAACCAGTGTTGTAAAACTCGGGCAACTCGGAGTACTCGGCACTAAACTGAGGGGATTTCTTGTTAATCGGGCAGATTACTCGGGCTATTCGGCCAACTCGGTGAGGAATCGGCCAACTCGGCCTAGGCGGTCCAAGCCGGTCCAGGGGTCAAAGGTAGTCAAATTTAAAACATAGAGGACCAAAACTGTAATTTATTGATTTTTTGTTTTAAAAACAATCAGTGCCAATCCATCGTCAAACAAAAAGAAAAGAAGACCGAGTAAACCACTAAACCCTCTCGTCAAACAGAAACTCTCCTCAGCTTTAGACCTTCTACCGCCCATCACTCAGCCCGTCAACCGCCGCCTGTCGGTCACCGACGTCCGGTCATCCGCCGGCTTCTCTCTCAGTCTCAGCCTCTCAGGTTCGCACTCAGTCGCACTGCTCATCCTTTCACCCATGGTCATATTTATAATTTTACCCTAAATTTGAGAAAAAAAAATCTTTGAGTTATGTTTATTTTGAGTTTTTTGTTTATTTTACCCTAAATTTAAGTAATTTTACCCTAAATTTAATTTGATATTAGTCTTTGACCTAAATCCGATTGAGTTTTTGTTCTTGCTTCCTTTATTAATTATTGCAAATTATTTGGTTTGGTAATTTGGTTAAATAGTATTTGGTATTTTGGTTTAGACATTTAGTTTATGGCATCATCAACGGCTTCATCCATGGAATCTACCGCTTGTCAAGAACTTAAACGGAAATCATGGGATATTGGGTAGGAATATGGAGTATTGGTCGATCCTAAGAAAATGGATAGAGTAAAATGTGTTTTATGCGGGAAACTTATGTCCGGAGGAATTAATAGATTGAAGCATCACATTGCTCATATCACGGGGAATGTTTCTGCATGTCCTAAATCTTCGAAAGATGATCAAATTAAGTGTCGAAATGCATTAAATGAAGCTAAAGGAAAAAAGAAGGTTAAGAAAGATGATAATAAGGATTTAAGAGAGGATGTGAACATCGGTAGTAACGAACCGATTGACGTTGATGAAATGGAGGAGGCTTTTGGAAGCTTCAAGTCACCTCGTTTTTTTGGTCCAATGGAATAGATTTGCTATGAGAAACCACGAAGATGTTTTGGATAAGGGAAAGAGCAAACAACAAGATGATCTTTCTAGTATTGTTTGAAAAGAAATGATGACTCGCACGAAAGAATACATTTGTAGGTGGGCTTATGAAAGTGCGATTCTATTTCACGTGTTAGAAAGAGATAGCTTCAAGACGATGTTGGAGGTGGTTGGCCAATATGGGCCTGGGATGCCACCACCAACAAGATATGAGGTTGGTGATACTTATTTAAAAAAGGAGGTTGAAAGAACAAAAAGTATGTTAAAAAGGTACGAAGATGAATGGAAGTCGATCGGAAGCTCCATTATGACGGACGCATGGTCTGATAGAAAAAGAAGAAGCATCATGAATTTGTGTGTGAATTCAAAGTTAGGGACCGTCTTTTTATCTTCGAAAGAATTCTCCGATGTAGCTCACACAAGCTAGGTCATATTCGAGTATGTTTGTTCTGAAAACGTTGTTCAAGTTGTGACCGACAATGCCTCTAATAACATGGGAGCGACAATGTTGTTGAAGTTGAAGAGGCCAAAAATCTTTTGGACATCATGTGCTACACATATCGTTAATATTATGCTTGAAGGTATTTATTTTAACAGTGTTCTTTTTTACATTTATTTATTTATTTTTGTTGAAGTTGTGTTTAAGATATTTATTTATTTTTGTCTTTTTGAAGCTATTGGTGAGATACAAAAGGTATAAGAAAATCCTTGATCAAGCAAAAAAGTTTACGGTGTTTGTTTATGCCCATCACAAGACATTATCTATGATGAAGCATTTTACAAAGAAAAGAGACATTGTGAGACCGGGAGTCACTAGATTTGCCTCGGCTTTTTATCTTTACAAAGTTTGGCTGACAAGAAGCCTCAACTTAGGCAAATGTTTACTAGTGATGAATGGGACAAATGTAAGTTCTCTAAGACGGTGAAAGGGAAAGCTGCTTATGCAACCTTTGTAAGTCCCTCATTTTAGGCCGATGTAACTTTGTGTTTGAAAGTTTTTGCACCTTTAGTCAAAGTTCTTCGTATGGTGGATGCGGATTGGAAGCCATCCATGGGTTTTATATATGGTGAGCTTCAAAGGGCAAAACAAGAGATCATTGATGCTTTGGGCAATAACAAAAATGCATATGAGTCGGTTATAGCGATCATCGAAGCAAAGATGAAAGATAGGCTTGATACAAGCCTACATTTGCCGGCCTACCTTTTAAACCCATATTGTCTTTATAATAAAGAGGAGGTCCAAAATGATATCGACGCTAGTGATGCGATTGTTGATGTTGTTGGCTTTTGATTCCGGAAGAATATGACCTCCAAAACCAAATCTTGACGGTTGAGTTGCCAATGTACAAGAGCAAGCTAGGAAAATTTGACCGGTTAGTTGTGATCAAAGGATATGAGGTGAACGATGCCAAATATGATCCGGGTAACGCAATTTATATTTATTTATTTATTTTATATCAGTTATCAAATTTACCAATGTTTATAATATGTTTGTTTTAAAATTATAGCAAATTGGTGGGCGATTTATGGTACCTCAACTCCTCATTTGCAAAGGATTGCTAAAAGGATACTTTCTTTAACTACTAGTTCGTCGGGATGTGAAAGAAATTGGAGCACCTTCGAAGGAGTTAGTAACTTTTTAAGTTTGATAATTGATACAAATTTTATTATATATATATTTACTTGAATATTTTATTTCTTAATTTTAACTTTGTAGGTTCATACAAAAAAAGAGAAATAGGTTAGAGGCAACAAAATTGAACAAAATGAGGTGCTTCTAGCGCCGGATGCAAGTGAGGCTCAAGATTGGATTGTTGATGTTGACGAAGTTGAGTCGGGACTATCTTGGGAGACGGTTTCTGAAGCCATGGGTGCGGATGATGTTTTAAGACCTCGAAGAAGTGCTAGATCGAGAGAACTTTTTGACGAAGAGTTCTTGTCGGAGAGTGAAGAAGAAGCAAATTAGGAAATTGAAGTTGAATACGAGTCGGATGGTGTTCAAGTCATTGAACAATATAGACAAGACGATGATGGACCATCAATCTAAATATCTAATCATTGAACTTTTTATTTGAAGTATTTGCATTTTCAAACAATTATGTTGATGTTTTTAAACATATACTTTGGGTACTATGAACAATTATCTTTATATTTGGTTATTTATGATTTATGAACATGCTATATATATATATATATATAATTTTAAAATTTATATACAAAAAATTCCAATCCGAGTATTCCCCGTCTAGGCTGAGTACTCGCTACAAGGGGGTCGGCCGCCCAAGTACCGCCTAGCGAATTTTACATTACCTTCACCTACAAAAACAAAAACAAAAAACTAAATTTACCTCATATGAACAACACAACAAGATTAGAGTTTAAATAAAAATTAGAGTTACCTCATAATCCCGCTCAGTTGGGAAACTTTTATATTGAGACTCTCATTGCTTTAAGTGTTGAAAAACATCCTTGTAAATTGTAGCAACATTGATCATCAAATAAGTAGAGTTCCAACAAGTTTTGCAATCAAGTGCCAATTTCTTGATGGATGATATTCCCAATTGGCGAGCTGCCTCCTCAAACTTTTGATCCCTTTTTAGCGATGCAGTCCAAAAGGCAACACGATCTTTAATCCTTTCAATCCCTCCCCCAAGAACACCCAATCCATCTTGAACTATCAAATTGACAACGTGTGTGCAACATCGCATGTGGAACAACCTCCCACCCATCATAAATGAACTCAAAGGTAGTCTGTCCAACACTATGTTGAGTATTGCATCATTTGTGGTGCAATTATCAACAATTAGTGTGGACAATTTCCTATCAAGATTCCAATCCAATAAACAATCATAAAGTACATCCGCAAGAACTCTGGATGCATGTGGAGAAGGCACATAAATAAACTTGGTTCAACATTTGATATGTTAATAAGACTGAAAATAAACTAAACAAATTAACATTCAAGAATGTAAATAGTAAAGATATACCTCATGATTCGGCTTTGCATATTCCAATTTTGATCAATAAAGTGAGCAGTGAGCGCCATAAATCCAGTTTTTTGATTGCTAGTCGTCTACGTATCAATCGTAATTGCTACCTGCTCGTGTTCTTCTCTAACAGCTTCAATGTCCTTTGTCTTTCAAAATCATATATCTTTAATATGTCACTTTTAATGGTGTTTAGAGACGGAGCCTTAAACAAAGGTTGAAGACCTGCAACAAATTTTCGAAACCCGTGATCTTCTACTATATATTGAAAGTGGATACTCGTGTATGATTATCATCTCCGCGAGATTTCTCTTTTGTTTATTACTATATATTGAAAGTGGATACTCGTGTATGATTATCATCTCTGCGAGATTTCTCCTTTATTTATTCGCATTGAAAGTATAGTTAGAAACATATGACGAAGTACCATCAACCTTATTTTACTCCCCTACTAAGATATATTGGTGTTTATCTTGAACGGGTTGCCTTGCACAAGACTTGAAGTGATCATGTAAATGCCTTGTACCATTTTTAGAATTCCCTCCCATTTTTTTTTCTTGCAATAGTTGCATTTGGCCTTATCATTACCATCCACTCTTATCTTCTTAAAGTGGTTCCATACTATTGATCTTGTCTTCCTCTTTCTACCCCTGACTCAACTTCATCATTATCAAAGACATCAGACATCAGTAGTTTGAGTTTCATCTTGAGTCACTGAGTTAATTGGAGGTGATGATCCCATTGGTTGACTTTGTGAAATAGACTCATTCACTATTAGACGACTATTATTAGGGGTGATTGGATTAGAATCATTACATTGTCTTTCCATGTCAACTATGCTAAGAGCCAAAGACAAATAAATTAAATATTTGGTGTCAATCAGTGCAAAAAAGGATATCAAGTGAATATACATTACATCAACGAATATATTGATATGTAAACCGGTAAATTTACAAATAAACATTTTCTTTAAACGGATGAAATTAATATATCTCAAAAACTATTTTTTTAAGATTTTATTAATTGAATTATAATATATCTTACTAATATATCTCAAAAACTAAATTTTATACTTAAATCATGAAAACTAACCACAATAAAGATTAATATTATATAACGAGAAAGTGAATTGATGCATTTAGTAAATGTTGGATTTGATCTCAAAAACTTTATATGCAAAGTTACCAATACCAACCCTAGTCCCTAAATCTGAATATTATGTAGAGATTTGAATTTTTTATAAACCAACAATAACTCAATAACATTCACTTAGGGTTAGGAAGAAACATAATAAGAACAAATCAGCAAATGTGATTATGTATTATGTGAACACTAAGCATAGATGGAAGAAAGTCAAGAAACATAAGAATAAAATCAAAAAACAAACTTGAGAGGCTTGACCTCTTGAGACCACGGACAGAGGACTAGAGGAAAGACCGAGCGAGAGTGACTGAATGAAGAGATGACCAAGTTGAATAGCCGACAATCTAGACTACCCACCCATCTGGATGGAGTCGTCGATTGAAATCTGAGGAGAGCTGGAGTCTGGAGAGGTCAGACCGTCAAGGTTCCCATTGATGTCTTGAAGAATTAATCTGATTGAAATTTGAAAAACAGTTGATTTAGTAATAAGAATTTTAGTTTGGGCCTAATTTGATTTAGTTTAGGGCTTAAGAACATTTGATATGAGTTTGGGCCTAATTTGTTTTATATACATAGCCCCAGAAGCAATTTGATATGGGTTTGGGCCTAGTCTGTTATATATATATATATATATATATATATAGGGAGGATCAAATAGGAACACAAACATTTTAAAGGAATATAGGGACAAATCTAATCCATTAATTAATATGATCAACGGTCAAGATTAAAAAGGGATATTAATTTCTTTTTGAATAAATTAATTACCTTTTTCTATGCGTGTGTTGATTCATTAGGGGCAAAATAGGAATTTTACATTGCCAAATCAGAGATATGATTATCCCTATTCTGAGATAGCATAATCATTTCCTATTTTATCTCTCTAATTAAGATATATGATTGATTTTTTGAAAAAAAAAGAGATTATCACAAGAATCAGAAACATTCTTGTTGAAGGGTTTTATAAAGAATCGTTGCAGAGAAAGGGACTTCGTATCGTTTCCTTTGATTACAATCAATTCTGTTCTACGACTTTCATTGAGGAATTTTTCTTTCGATTGAAGACGTTATCCATGGATTGTCAGGGTTAGTTTAATCTTTACATTATTTGATTGTATAATATTAGTAAGAATCGTTCATTGCATGTGGGAAAAAAACCTAATCTTGTTCAAACTTATGATCTACTCTGATTAGGAGTTCGTAGAAGTACCCGAATAGCCAAGAAAGCAAAGTCGAAACGTCGTCCAAAAAAGGCTGCTGCTGATGAACTGGTCCTAAAAGGGATGCTGATGAACTCGTCCAAATCAAAAAAAATCGGAAGAAATATGTTTAAAAAATGTTGCTTACAAGCCATAATATTTGGAGGACTAAAGTTATATATCAAGCAATTAGATTCCAGACTGTGGATGTTAAGGTGACAAAGTTGATGGTACAAGATGCAATGAAAAAAGAAGAAGGTTGATGTGATTTGATCATTAGATGATTTATAGACTTTATATGTTCAAGCAGTTATGTTTTTTGAATATTTGAATCTATTAGGTTATGTGGTGCTAGTAGTTATGTTTTTTGCATACTGGACTCTATTAATCATAGAGTATCCAGTAGGTATGGTTTATGAATAGGTTTATGGTATTTAGTTTGAAACATTAGCTATGATTTTGGTATATGTTTATCACTATGTGGTATCGTATATGATTCAATTGAAACTATTTTGTTCATCACTATGTCGGATCGTATATGATTGAATCGAAAATATTTTGTAAGTATTTATACCAAAAATCATTGATTTGTAACATTTGTTTATAATCTCGAATGATAATTATACATTATTGATCATTGATACTTTGATATGTTAAGAATCATGATTGATAAAGTATTGAACTAAATACCATCAAATATGACTTTGGTCTTTGTGAATACATAAAATCATACTTGATTTTGTTCATCGCTATGTGATCGTATATGATTGAATCGGAAATATTTTGTAAGTATTTATACCAAAAATTATTGGCTTGTAACATTTGTTTATAACCTCGAATGATAATTATACATTATTGATTATTGATACTTTGATATGTTAAAAATCATGATTGATAAAGTATTGAACTAAATACCATTAAATATGACTTTGGTCTATGTGAATGCATAAAATCATACTTGATTTTGTTCATCACTATGTTCTTGGTTGTCTGTAGATTCTTCAAAATCGATATACAATTCTGAAATTGTTCTAATATTGAAAATGAAATGCATCAAAATAGAAAATTTGTTTAAGAAATCTTGAAGATTCATTTTCGTATTATTGATTTGATCAAGTTGCATATTTTTAGGGATTGTATATCTTCCTTAAATATTGCTATAATTGAGTTTGACAGATATGCCCTTATAAGATTAAATGAATTAATTTTATTTAATTGAATTTTGATTGGTTGACATGCGTCATCGTATTCTTTTAAAATGTTTGTGTTCCTGTATGAACCTCCCTCTAGATATATATATATATATAGGGGCAGGTTCAAACGAAAACGCTACCTATTTAAGAAAACAAGAAAACTTTTTTCATGTACAAAATCATATATGGTTCACATACAAAATCATATATGATTAGCTGCGACTTTTTCTGCGACTTAACTCGCTGCAAAAGTCGCTTGTGTCCATTTTTTCATGTTAGTACAAAATCATAAGTGATTTTGTGCATGAAAAAGGTTTTCTTGTTGTCTTAAATATTTAGCGTTTTCGTTTGAACCTCTTTCTATATATATATATATATATATATATGGGCGGGTTCAAATGAGAACTCAAATTTGGTTGTGAACGTGAGGGCAAATGAGAGTGCGACACGTGTCCCATATATACTATACTGAATATTCCTTTGTATATTCAGACTGAATATATACTATATTTAGTCTGAATATTCATTTGTATATTCAGTCTGAATATTGCTTATTTTTGACACATGTCACGCCCTCATTTATTCTCACGTTCACAGCTAAATTTGAGTTCGCATTTGAACTTTCCTCTCTCTCTATCTCTCTCTCTCTCTCTATATATATATATATATAGGGGCGGGTTCAAATGAGAACTCAAATTTGGTTGTGAACGTGAGGAGAAATGAGAGCGCGACACGTGTCTAAATGTAGATTATTCAGACTGAATAATCTAAGAAATATTTAGACTGAATATAGTATTTATTCAGTCTGAATAATGTTTATTTAATCCCCAAATTTCTCAAGTTTGACCTAAATTGTCAAAACCAACCAAATGCAAAAATACTTGAAATACAAACTTGTAGGAAGTAAAATGCATCATTTTAACATGTATATAGTTGTATAAACAAGTAGATTGAACTCACGAAGCTAGGGTTTAAAGAAACCCTAAAAACTCCAAAATGGTGGAAAGAGGTGGAGGCTTGGTGAAGAACACAAATCCTTGTAGCTTTAACCTTAAATCTTCGAACACTAAGCAGAAATAAATGGTTTGGTTGAAATAAATTTGAGAAATAAATGCACCAAAATCAATCTTGGGGAAAACTATTGGGAGAACATGAGTTAAGAATGTTGGAAGTGAGAAATGGCTGCCAAAATGATTTTAAGGGTCCAGGCAACCCGATTTTTTGCTCTCACGCGACCAGGGCCGCGACTTCAGGTCACGTATGAAGCGACACACGCGAAGGGTGGGACTCAACAGTGAGTTAAGCGAGAACCCACAAGACTTCACGTTGCAGGGTAGGTCGTGCGGGGTCAGAATTTCGCCCAGTGGCGTCCTTTTTTTAGTATAGAAGCTGAAATTTTAAACACCAAAAACCCAAATCTATTCTAACTCAAATTTGACCCAATTACTCCTAAAATTTAAAGCTTGGTATAATAATACAAGACTTTTAAAATTCTATAAAGTTTCCGGGTGTTACACGAAGCTCTCGTACGAAGGTCAGATATGTGAGGCTTCGGATCAAGGTTCGTGCGAGGCTCATATTAAGGTGCGAGGCTCGGGTATAGCTTGCGAGGTTTGGGTAACTCCGCACAAGCTTTGTGCGAAGGTTACTGTCCGCTCGTTTCTTTATGCGAGGGTGATGAACATCATGTCATGTGAGGCTCGCTCAACCCTGTGCGAGGGTTATGAACATCATCGTGCGAGGCTTATGAACATAGCCTTATGCGAGGCTTAAGAATGCACAGTGATTTGGAACTTTTCTCGAACAGAAACCCCAAACTCTTCAAATTACCCACAAAATACCTCCATTTGATCTGAAATTTGAGTATGATGGTCGCAATCCAAATCCTAACACATTTAATTCTTGGTCATATACCAAAATCACACTATAAGTAGGATTTTCGAACCAAAACAGTAACTTTTATTCCAAAACCTAAAAACTCCGAAAATGGATCCAAATCCTAATTGAATCTGATCCAATTTCAAATTTCTTCCATATGATTAATCTTCTAACCAAGACGAATCTAATGAGCCTTATCTCAATCAATTTGAACCACAAAAGCGACAAAAAATGATCTAAATTTATAAAATCTTGAAAACTTCAAAAATTTCTTCAAATCTTCATTAAATCGTCTGATTCCCGCTGTGATACCAATTGATAGTCCTATCTATATCACATAACAATGAATATAATACAAAATATCAAGAATGTAATCAATGGATCTCAATATGTCATATGTACTGATGAATATTCTCTCTCTGGATCTATTCAAGATATAACAATGAAATTTATTTTCAAAATACACTAGATATTGGTATTTATACCCCTACTCTATTACAAGAGTAAACTACAATATAAACAATATGTTGACATGTTGACTTTATGCTTTGACATCCACGTCTTCAATATTGTAATCTCGGATAAAATATATTTAGACCTAACATATGTGTATATATATAGTGGATCATTTACAAGGCATGGGGTCATGTGAGAAGTGGATTTAACGTGAGAAGCGTAAGAAGGGATCTCCACCCTTGATCACTTTTAATCTCATGTCCATCCATGAATTGCGCTTTAGAAAACAATTGATCCTGTGCATTTCGGTGTATCTCATTAGTGTTGATTTTTAATTAGGACTGATCTAAAGGTGGAGATCCTTTCTTACCCTTCTCACGGAAACCCAACCCTCATTTACAAACCGTCATATTAGTACGAACTTTGCAAACAAATCTCAACCATTAATCTAGCCTAATGAATAGTTGGTTCGATGAATATCTTAGTTATTTCTTAATATACAGCGTTGATGAAAATAAATGAACTCTGGTAATTTTCATAAATATCCAAATAATAACAAATGGACACTCATTGGTTCCAAAAGTATCTCAGTTAATGGATTTGTATGATTTGTACTAATGGTTGAGTTTGTAAATGAAATCATCTCTCTCTCTAAAAAATGGCTAATCAATCTCTCAGTAAAATGGTAGGCCACATCGCCACACACCTTGCATTGATTGTTATTGTAAAATCATATGTAATTTTGCACTTCATTTGACTTTTTCGTGTTCTTTTATTATTTATTGTTCTAATTTGAACCCCTATATATATACATGTATAGTATTAGTGGCGGATCGAGGAACTTAGGTGACTAGGGTTTCTAGGGATATAAAAAAAATCCAAAATTGAATAACTCATCCAAACCAAAACGATTTCGGGTTATCATGTTTGCGGGTTAAATGGTTCACCGAATAAGATAAGTTTCGATTTCGATGTTTTTTACCATATCGGTTAACCGAGCAACAAATTATACTATTAGTTAATTTATATAATTTCTTTCCGGATGAATTTGTTTGAGCATAATAAAATTAATATTAAGTGAGTTGATTTATATTTAAACTAAAAAACAAGAAGTTGAGATATATTTAACAAAACTATCAACCAACTTTATCATTTTAGCATGATTGCAAGAATTGTTGGTTACGATATACAAAGATAACAATAATTAAGCGAGAGAGTGGGGAGTTTCATAAAAACAACATGGGTCATTGGGGAAAACGTAGAAAATTGCTTGGGGAACTTGAGGATATAAGAGTAATTTTTTTTACCTATATTATTCAAAAAAATCAACAAATTTTCTTACCTTTGCTAAATCGAATCTGGCCACACACACAAAGATATATATATATATATAATGATCAAATGAGAAGGCAGTTAATTTATGAGAAGTGCAAGAACGGCTAAATCACATGCGATTTACATTTTACGACTCATTCACAAAAACCTGTGAGTGGTCAACACGACCAAAGTCTTGGGAAACCTGCCCATGCAATGGTTGGTCAATGTAATCCTTCTAAACAAGTTGTAAATCATGTGTGATTTGACTATTCTCACATTTCTTTATTTGAATTCGCCATATGGTAGTATGGTGTAAGAGAAAGAATGGAAGGGGTGGAAATGTCATATTATGTGAACAATAAGTTATTATTGAAACTCAAAGGGTCCTTTTTTACGTTGTTATTGAATTGAAGGACCACTCATATAAAAATAAATAACATGTGCTCCAAGTCATCGAATTAACAAAGCCCTCTGCAACTCCAAAATCAAACCCCTCCCCCCCAAATCATCTGCCCTTTTCCCTCTCTTGCAATCTTCATTTGGCTCCGATGTCGGTAAGCGATCGCTTTATATTTTTTTTAGCAAGTTTGATATATCAAAATTCTAATTGAATCAAAGGAAGCTGGCAAACAGCAACCTGAATTGTTCGTTCATTGTTTCCATTAGTATGGGGGGATTTAATGGTGTCAAGTTTAGTAGATTAAAGTTATTTCTGTTAGTATCGTCAAAGAACCTTTTTTTTTCCTTTCAATATTGCAAGTATAATGATTGTAGTGCAAAGAAAATGCAAGTTTGATGGATTAAAGTTCTAATCGAATCATTTTTTACCTAAGTATTCTATTTTTTTTATCTGATTCCAGTTTATCCAACACCAAGAAAAAGGTTGAACTTGAAAGATAAGGTTAATTAATCTATTAAACTTATTTGCAATTATAATAGAAGACAGATGATTAAATTTAGGTAATATAAAGCTTCATAGGTCTATTTAGGTGTCAAACTTTAATTAATTTTGGGTAACTTACAGATTAATATGTTTTATTATTATTATAGATTTTTGAGTACAATGGAAGTGCCCTAGTGGCTATGGTTGGTAAAAACTGCTTTGCTATCGCTAGTGATCGCCGCCTTGGGGTCCAGCTTCAGACCATAGCTACTGATTTCCAAAGAATTTTCAAGATTCATGACAAGTTATTTCTGGGTCTCTCTGGTCTTGGCAGTGATGCTCAAACACTGTAAGTATTAATGTCACTCACTGATTTAGAGTATCACATGACACCTTATTGTAATAAGCTTATACCATGTGTAAACTACTTCTGAAATTGAGGTATTATGATCTTGTTATTATCTTTACATGTATGTGTTACAGAGTAAAGTATTTTCAAATTTTGCATATCTGTAACAAAGAAAAACTCCGCATTCCCTAATATTTGGTCAAATGGTCAGCTAGGCTATGTTTGAGTATCAAATTCACTCCATTTTGCACCTTAAAGTTCCCAAGAAAGATATGACCTTTTTAAATTTGGTGTGCTTAATCATATATTCCACCATAATTTTGAATCGATCATTGCAACTGCATGACCATCAATATTAGGGGCTGTTTGTTTACCTCTTAATAGCTCCATTAAGAGGCAGCCTCTGAATCGCCAAGAGGTGAATTCTGTTTGGCAAAAAATAAGTCTGCCTCTTAATGGTTTCAAAACCCTCTGAATCATTTTGTATCATGGACCTCCCTAAACCGTTTAGAGCTCCAATTACATCCTGAACAATTACCTAACAATTATATTTCATTGTGCACTATATCATAAGAGTCTCTTAACCATTCTGACCACTTAATCACTCTGCACAAAACCATTCAGCAACTGCCAAACAGCCCCTTAGCTAGTTTTCTTGAAAATATGTAACCAAGCCTTTCAAAAATTTCAAGCTTTTCCCCCTTCTAGAACCCGGTTTGTGTTTTTCCAATTTGCCTTAGAGCTCCTGTCAATTATGGGCAAAATTTTCTCAAAAAGAATCACTTACTGTGTTCCTTTCCGACAATAACTTCTTGTTATGCTTTGTTACCACTAGTGTAGGTTTCTTTGATGAATCATCATTTCTTTGAAATACTATTCCATCACTAGAATTCCAAGGAACTTCTCTTTTATCACCACCCACATCTTATGAAAACTAGAAGCTGTTTTTGTGAAACAATGAGAATTTGTGGAAAGAAATTTTTTGGGAGAGAAATTGCCTGTCATGAAGTCGTTTTAGTCTTCAACCACTCTGTCCATTTCAGCCATTAAAGCGTCCATGTTTTTAAAACTTGGTCAATCTTGACTTCTATCATACATAAAAAGGTTTTGATGGCTTCTTGCGGCTTAGAATGGAATCATTTTACTTGATAATTTCCTTTGATTATTTGATGCCATTGTTGTAAATCGAGTTGGTTCTTCATAGCTTCCAAACATTGGTGCATAGGTTGTTATTCATCCTTTTAGTTGATTTGCAATGATAACAAAGCCTCCATATCTTTCGGTGTCTCTGCAAATTTTCTTTTATCAAAACTCTTATGCAACTTGTATCTTACTCGTATCTATATTTGTCTCATTTTGGTGTGTAATTGTGTCATGCACCCATCTAGTCGCCCAAGCCCATTCCTAAGAAGATTATAGAATAGTCAAAGAGGGGTATTTTGGGTACTCTTAGAATAAGTTTTTAGTATAAATAGGAATGTTATAGATAGTAGAAGGCATGCAGAAAATTAGTTGGTTTTATTTGGGAGAGTGCTAGCGTCTCGAAAGCTAGTTTGTTCTTCATTTCCATTGTTAATTGAAGCTTTTAGCAGTGTTCTTATCATTTAGTTTCCAATTTCATTGTTAAATCGGCTTGGTTCATAACAAATTTTCATGTTCTTTTATTATTATTTTATGTTATTGCAGTTATCAGCGACTTGTGTTTCGCCACAAACTGTATCAACTTCGGGAGGAAAGAGATATGAAGCCTGAAACTTTTGCTAGTCTTGTCTCTGCTATTTTGTATGAGAAAAGGTTAGAATAAAAGCTTATTTATGTGTCATGTTTATAATTGTACCCTGTGTAATATATATGTTTCTGGCTGTGTGTCACCATATTTTGGATTTCTATCCATTTGTTCCAAATTGAAACCAATTTTCTTGAGTTCTCATAAGAATTAATAACTAGCCTGTCCATGAAAATTGCAACAATCTTGGAAAAAACATTTAGTAGCGTCTTACACAAGCTAATTAAAGTTCTTATTTAAATTTTTTATTCAAATTTTATTTGGTTTGGTTTGGTTTTATCATAGTCTCAAGTGGAAAATAGAAAATACTCCCTCTGTCCTAAATTAAGTGTCTACATTACTATTTTTGTTTGTCCCAAAATAAGTGTCCACTTTCAAAAGTAAGTTTTCAATTTCCCATTCTACCCTTAAATACGAGGTGGATAAAGTTTCTCTCTCTACTATCAAGGGTAAAAGTGTCATTTGGTTATTTAAAAAGTGTAATAATTGCATTTTCTAAAACTGTGTGCCATTTTCATTGTGGATATTTATTTTGGGATGGAGGGAGTACTAATTGTGTAGTAATGTAATGTACATGCATGTCTTTGTTGTGCTATGGGTGAGGTTTAATAAATTTGTGAATATTCTGTTACTACATTGCAATTCTTGAAAGATTGTGCTTTTTGTATGTTAGAATTTGTTTTCTCTCGCATATTGAGTTCTTATTGTTTCATTTCTATAGTCCCATTTTCTTTTTCTCCATCATTTGACAACCTTTAGCTTCACAAAATTATATATATAATATATTTTTTTATGTTAGATTTAATAAGTTTACCAATATTATGTGTAGGTTTGGTCCTTATTTCTGCCAACCTGTGATTGCTGGCTTGGGAGAGGATGACAAGCCATTCATTTGCACAATGGACTCAATTGGAGCAAAGTAGGTCCTCTTTTTATGCTTTGTTGATAGCATACTTAAATAACATGCAGGCTCTTCAACTTGAATATATATATATATATATATATAGAGAGAGAGAGAGAGAGAGAGAGAACTTCATTTAGAAACCAGTCAAACGGTAGTAACTCATAGCAACCAATATAAAAATAATTTTTTTTCAACAAATGTTATGATTTAAGATATTGTTTCACATATGTTTGTGTTCGTATGAAAAAAATATTACATGTGAAAAAAAAACGTTGTTTCACTTTCACATATGAAACAAATATTCATATGGTGAAACAAATAAGTGAACCCACGTTTTTTTTTCACATGTAATATTTTTTTAATACAAACACAAACATATGTGAAACAATACATAACATTTGATGAAAAACAATTATGAAAAAAATTATTTTTATATTGGTTTCCACGAGTTTCTACCCTTTGACTAGTTTCTAAATGAAGGAGCCTCTCTCTCTCTCTCTATATATATATATGTATATATATAAATTGGACGCTCCTTCAGATTGATCACAATTGTGGAAATTACTCCATGATCAACCATGTCCAAACTGCTTATTGGAGTTGATTGTGGCTTAAGTAATTGTCTGAAATCTGATAATGTGTTCTTGATAAAATCAAGAAGCATATGAAGCTGCATTAATTCGTTTCTTCCTGTTTTGAAATCAATTGTAGAGAGCTTGCTAAAGATTTTGTTGTTGCTGGTACTGCCTCGGAGTCTCTTTATGGTGCTTGTGAGTCAATGTTCAAGCCTGATATGGTACGTTTCTATCTTCCAAATTTCCAATTCTCTAGTTACTCATTTATATTGATGTTGTTAATAACTTTTGCATTAGGCTTTATGTGATTAAAGATATATCTATGAGCGATTAAATGCTGAGTTTTGGGAAAATTCAATACTGCATCTTAATAGCGATCCTCTAATTTAAACCAGATTTAGAAAAAAACTGATCCTATGTTTGAGTTGATATAAAATCACAGTGCTTTATGGCCCTAGTGCTAAACTGTGTCACCCAAAATTAATGTAGATTGTCATATTCTTTCTTCTCCCCTATGATGAGAATTGCCATCAGCCATATCTTTATTAATTTGTTATTTACAGCCTTTCTATTGATTCTGGACCATTTCCCTTCCCAGAATCCATGTGAACCTTGAATTATTCAGACTGAATAACACTACATTGTCTGAATGTAGTATTATTCAGTCTGAATAATACTACATTCAGTCTGACTATGACACGTGTCGCGCTCTCATTTGTTCTCACGTTCACAACCAAATTTGAGTTGTCATTTGAACCCGCCCCTATATATATATATATATATAGAGAGAGAGAGAGAGAGAGAGTATGCCTCTATCATTAAGTATAAAGATTACATATTTTTTAAATCTGTGTTTCTTTATGATGGATATTGGTTTTTGAAAAAATGAGTAATCTCTAGTGTTACCATGTATGTATGCAGGAACATGAGGAGCTGTTTGAGACCGTCTCCCAAGCGCTTTTATCATCGGTTGATCGTGATTGTTTGAGCGGTTGGGGAGGCCATGTCTATATTGTGTAAGTTTCTTGGATGAATATTTATTGTCTGATTGCAATTCTCTACATGGTGTTTACGTGCACACACACTCTCTTCCGTCCCCATCAAGTATCACATGTGATTGTTGTTTGTTTCAAGTGTTCATTTTTGAACCTCCACCTATGTATATCTAGGGTTGGGTTCCGGTGAGAGGCATGGGATCATGTGAAAAGTTAAGTTATGGTGAGAAGCGTAAGAAGGGATCTTGACCCTTGATAACCTTTAATCTCAAACGCACCCATGAATTGCACTTGATACAGGGATTGATCCAGTGTATCTCATCTCGATGTATCTCATCCTAATATGCATCCAAGGGTGGAGATCCCTTCTTACCCTTCCCTCCGGTGAGAAGTGAAGTTATGGTGAGAAAGGTAAGAAGAGATCTCCACCCTTGGATGCACGTTAGGATGAGATACATCGAGATGAGATACACTGGATCAATCCCTGTATCAAGTGCAATTCATGAGTGGGTTTGAGATTAAAAGTGATCAACGGTCAAGATCCCTTCTTATGCTTCTCACATTAACTTCACTTCTCACATGATCCCATGCCTGTATATCTATATATGCGTATGTTTATGCAGCAACACACACACACACATATATTTATATATATATGTATGTATATAGAATAAGGTTCAGGGGAAAACCCCCAGAAAAATGAAGTTGAACACCCTAATAAGCTTTCATCTGTATGGTATGCATATGTGCATACAACTAATTGAAAATGTTTCTTGGTTATTAGGGTATTTCTTGTATGCATAAACATCTTCAATTATTTGCATGCACACGTCCATACCGTACAAATGAATGGTTAATAGGGTGTTAAGTTTTCATTTTTTTGCAGTTTTCCCCTGAACCTAACCCAATTTGTGTGTGTATATATATAAATTTAATTTAAGAGGATGTGGTATGGTTTTGGTGCAGAACACCAACTGAAGTGACGGAACGAATCTTGAAAGGGAGAATGGATTGAGGTGTAAGCATTTCTGAATATGATTTGATGATGTTTCTATTTTTATTATTTGAATAGTTATTAGTTTTGTTTTCTGCTTTTTGGCTTCACCAAATTTACCCCCATTTGAAAACAAAAGGGAATATATCACTTTCTATGCTTACAGTATGATCAAATGTCAAAATTATGCTTCATTGTTGCACCTACCCAAATATGTCAAAATTATGCTTCATTGTTGCACCTACCCAAATATGTCAAAATTATGCTTCATTGTTGCACCTACCCAAATATGTCAAAATTATGCTTACGGTACGAATTACGATACGTACCAAATCAACTTAACGGATTTGTATGAGTGAGGTCCATGATAATCAGTTCTAGTGGTAGAGGTGTGGGTCTAATTCATGAATGAGGTCTTGGGTTCGAGCCTTTAGTAGGATGCATGGCTTGTTTTACCTCCCCTATGGTGACAGTGGGACTGATGCAATGAGGCCATCTTTATATTTTTTTTAATGAAAATATGTTGCAAAACAACTATCAAAAAATTATATAACGGTTACGAAAGGTTATAATTAGTTTTTATAAAATGGATAAGGAAACATTACGATACGAAATAGATGCAACTGAACATGGAATGTTACAATACGAAAACATCATGATATGAAACAATATAAGCAATTTATGAAAACGTTACATTGCGAACAATATAAAAAAAGCATCAACTGGGTTTTATAACAATTACATTACAAAATGGGTTTTAAAAGAAATTACAAATTCAGTTCTAAAACAATTATGCCAAAATTATGAATACTTGACTTTGTTTTATTACAGGTTGAAAGGTTGTATGTGTTTCTTATAATGATGTTTGTAAATGGGATTTTTTAAGAATAGTGAGAGTTCTTAGAATAATTAATGATCTAACATACCAACTCAATAACATGTTGTTTAAGGATTTGGGTATCCGCAAGTATGAAATCATATCGGAGGTTTTTTACGGTATTGATGGACAACAGTTTACACCAATATTACTTGAAACAAATTTCTAAATCACACGCTTTATTATCGTAGCATTAAAAAAAAGGATATTGTTTAACGTGTGATATTAGGACCAAAAAGTCATGTATCGACAGTGGTGAATGTTACAACGGTCATGGCCCCTGGGTTTACATGGGCCATGGCCCTATGTTTTTTCCAACCTTAAGTAGGTTTGTAGTATTTACATGTAATAAACAAAGAATTGCTTGAGCTGGTCCCTCTAATTGTCGCTCCTTTTGTCCCATTTCAACCTAGTTAAAAATTAAAAACACAGATTATTATTTGCTATGTTTTGTTTGAGTTATAATATACTATATATATATGTATATATATATATATTAGTATATATATAGGCATATTTAGATGAGAATCTCATATATATCTTATATATTATGATAACTGGAAACACTTTTATCTTAATATTGTTTCATAATGTGTTTCTTTCATATGTATTCGGGTCTTGATGGATACATTTTTACATGTAATACCAAGAAGTTTCATGTTGTGAAACAAATATATGATAGTAAGCACCCTAGCCTTAGATGAAAAAGATCATATAAAATAGCACATGATTCTTAAGAATCCTCACAACTTTGTGGGCACTCAAATGATTAATCTCATTCATATATATATATATATATAGAGAGAGAGAGAGTAAGGTTTAAATGAGAACTTTGTAAATTTAAAGGAATAAATGAACACCTTGTGGACCACATATGATGTGGGGCCCACATAATATTAAATAATTTCTAATTTAATATGATTTAATATTAAATCAGAAATGATTTAATATTATGTGAGACCCACATCATAGAGATTTTTAGGTATATAGCCTTAAATGAGATTTTAATTAAATCCATGACCTTCTGATAGTATAAACCCAAATTTTTTTATATAGGCCACGAGGTGATGAATTTAATTAAAAACTCATTTAAGGTCATTTTCCTAAATGACTTATATATAGAGGAAGGTTCAAATGAGAACTTCACATTTTTAAAGGAACAAAGGGACACTTGTGGATCACATACGATGTGGATCCCACATAATATTAAATCATTTATGATTTAATATTAAATCATAAATGATTTAATATTATGTGGGACACACATCATATGTGATCCACAATTTGTTCCTTTAAGGAGGGGTGGTTCTCATTTGATCCCTCCCCTATATATATATAGATGAAAGTTCAAATATATATATATATATATAGATGAAAGTTCAAATGTTAACTCAAATTTGGTTGTGAACGTGAGGACAAATGAGAGCGTGACACGTGTCTGAATGTAAATTATTCAGACCGAATAATCAAAGAAATATTCAGACTGAATATAGTATTTATTCAGTCTAAATAAATTATTCAGACTGAATAACTACTATATTAAGTCTGAATATTTCTTTGATTATTCGGTCTGAATATGACACGTGTCGCGCTCTCATTTGTCCTCACGTTCACAACCAAATTTGAGTTCTCATTTAAACCCGCTCATATATATATATATATATATATATAGGTGGAGGTTCAAACGATAACACCTCCATTTTACGAGAACGCGAGAACACCCTTATCACATGTGATAATACACGTGAAGGGACCTGGTGGTGTACAGACGATGTGTCCTGGGATTTAGGTCACCCCAAAGGTTGTTTGCGTCTATGATTTAATATCACAATTTGCGATCTTGACATGACAGCATCGCCATGTCATTATCGTCGGATGTGCACCGAAATCCATTTCGGGTTCGGTTCTCGCTCCTTTCTTCCATTTCATCCCTGCCTAATCTTAACCCCTTGAAACACTTCATCTATATAAGGAATATCATAATATTAGGATGGAAATTTCACTATTTCGATTACAAAATTCCGGGTGTTACAAATGAGGAGAAAAATGAGAGAAAGGGGTTGATCTGATTGATTTCTAGGCTCCAGGCACTCAGGCTACTTAGGGAGCTACTTAAGTAGCCTGCCTGAAGTCTCCCGGACTTCCTAGCACGCCACAAACATTCGGGCCTATGCCCGTGTGATCTAAGTAGCCTCAAAGGTGTCCTCGATCACGAAATGAATTTTCTTGAGTTGCACTAATCGAACGACCACAACCGAACCTTAGGCGCCTTTTCCTGCGGTTTAGGCCACCCGGGAAGTCGTCGGGACATCCCAAAGACTATGATTTCACCATCATTAGATCCCTTTTCGACCCAAAGCAACCCAATATCAAAATAAACATCTTGAACGCTAATTTCCCAAACCGATACCGGGCCTAACGATAATTCTTGTATTTCCAAATTACAAAAATGATTTATAAAAATACGGTGTTACATCTTTTCATTCAGTGCAACCTTTTTCTCTTTCTTGAAGTCTTTTTAGCCTTTTTCCTTTCTATCTTTTAAAGTTTAAACTTTTGTTTTATCTTTTGAAAATCTTCTACAAGTTGATTAACAATCATTTCTAATTCAAAATATCCTTATTCAGAGATAAGACATACCTTCTCTTCAGGGTCAGAAGTGGTGTCTTCAGAGATGGGCTCTTCATAGGTATGGGCCATTAAACAGACTAGTGCGTTATCATGTTCCTCTTTAGAAGTGGAGTCAAAGATCATGTTCTCTTCTTCTGCTATAAGACCCCTTTCTTTTTTGTTGTACTTGTAGTTATTTTAATAATACTCAACTTCCTTGACCAACTTACCTCCATAGTCAGCTGCAAAGTGGCCTAACTGCAACATCTACAACATTTGGAGGTTCCTTTGTACACTTTTTGATTTCCTTCTTCTCTTCCTTTTGTCTTTGGTAGTACTTTGTCTTCTTCTGTTCTTGGCTATGCTTCCGGTACCTCTCACCTCTTTACTCTTTCATGTATTCCTTCTCATATGACTTCTTGACAAACTTCCTCTGGAATTCCTTGCTAATTAATGTCAAGTATTGTGCAAAGGCATTTGAATCATCATCTTAATAGTCAGATTGCTTTGGTTCATATTCACCCTTGATTACCAAGGGCTTTGTTCTTCCCTTTCTTCTTTAAGTTATCTCTAGATGAGCTATTGATATATTGCTCTTGAGCAACCAAGATACCATATACAACATGCAATGACCACCATCTAGATCTTGCTTTGCTTGAAGAGATATAGACAGTTTTGTCCATTCATCATTAAGACTTTTGAGAAATAGAACATTGTTCTCTTTTCTTGGTCCGGATTATATCATTTCTTCTGCATTGATTAATAAGAGTGTTGAAACAATCACAAGTCTTCTAGATTGGCTCGCCAAGAAGGGCTTTGAAGTTGGTGTAGTCATTAATACTTCCTTTGAGTTGACTAGAAAGCTCATCCTAGATTTCCTTAGCAGTATTATAAGAGTCAATAACTCAATATATTAAAAAATGTCATTAGGAATTGCCATGAGTCAATAACTCAATATATTAAAAAATGTCACTAGGAATTGCCATAATGAGAAGTCGCTTAACTTTTCGATATACTTCCACTTTTTCACCCTTTTCCTTATCCCATGCTTTATCTTCTTTTTGGGATATAGCAAGCAAAAAATTCTTCAATATTTTGAGTAGCTGGTTCTCTAGGAACAAGAGTTTGAAGTATGAATGGGTCATTTAGCACAGATTGGTACATGTTGCTGTCCACGCCTTCGAATAAATTGATCATACGGATCTTCCATTAAGGATACTCATCCTGCTGAAGAGTAGGTGGTTTTGTGAGGGATCCCGCACTATAAACCGAATTAAAATTAGAATTTTCCCTTTTGAACTAGAAATCAATACGAATTGTTTCTTCAAATAAGTAATAACCAACTATAGTAACATGATTTTAGATATGAAACATAAAACTGCGAAAACAATTGAGAAATTGATTCAGAAAACAGAATCGATCGTTTGATTGTGATCAATCAATCTGCTTTGATATCAATTGTTGCTTCTAGATTTTTTTGATATAGATCTAATCAAATAGTTACAGCGGAAGAAATTAAGATCTATGAATTGGGTATGAACAATAAAACGACAGGGGCTGAAACAAATGAGAACCACAAATATGTTACAAATCCGTGAGAACTAATATAAAAATATTTTTTACATGATATATTTTCAACAAATGCAAGGATTTAAGATATTGTTTCACATATATTTGTTTCATTGTATGATAGTTTCACATGTATTTGTTTCATTACGTGTATTTTTCATTTCACTATGTAAACCAACTTTTTTTCACATAATCTTTTCACAAGGTGAACACAAATATATGTTAAACAATATCTTAAATTATAGGTTTTGATGAAAAAATAATGTAAAAAATGTTTTTATATCGGTTCTCACATGTTTGTAACATATTTGTGGTTCATATTTGATTATTGTCCTAAAATGGTAAGCAGAAAATATGTCACCAATAGATTATAGCCATTATCATTGATTATATCGATCGAAGAGATTGAATTACACTTGAATATTCTTCACCATGTTCACAAACTATGTGCATAAGAGTGTATTCAAAATCTATTCTAAAAGGTTTCAAATGAACTATGCTAAAATGCTATTTATATACCTAAACTAGAAAAGTCAAAACACACACCAATGGAATAGTTCCACGTGTAAAGGTGCTCTAACAGATTTAACCGGGAATGGTTATGCACGTGCAACTTCATACTTGATCATTGCAAGAAATATCGAGTCCAAAAGGGGTTCTAGAGAGGGGTCGGGGTCTCTTCCTTGCAGGATAAACTCTTTTGATTAACCTGGATATCCAACCCGTTATGCGAACCGACTAATCCCAGGTGACTATCCGTTTTATGGGTAGCCCGGAGTCACCGCATTTGAACCTCCATGGCCATAAGAGGATTTTTTTTACCCCTCCCTGGATTTGAACCTGGGACCTCCTGGTATTGTTGACCTTTGGAGCCCAAACTCAAACCATTGAGGCACCACCCTTATGTAGGGATGGAAACGGGGTGGGTATTGGGCGGGTAATGCATCCCCCGTCCCCGACCCCGACCCCCATCTAAACCCCCCGTCCCCGACCCGACCCCGGCTAATCCCCGACAGGTTTGGGGGGAAGAAATCCCCGATGGGTTCGGGGAACCCGTTGGGTACCCGTTTAGTAAAAATCGACGAATTTTAAAATTAAAATTATAATAAATCATTAGTATATTAATTCACAATATTGAAAAACAAATATATTTGTCATTTAATAATAAATATATACATATATAATATACATATTTATTTATTTAAACGCACATTATATACATATATTTTAAAAAATAAAAAAAATTAATCGGGTACATTAGGGGCGTGTAATGCCATCCCCGACCCCACCCCGACCTCGCGTCAGGTATGAAAATATATCCCCGTCCCCGCCCCGACCTCGCGTCAGGTATGAAAATATATCCCCGTCCCCGCCCCGTTACCCGTTAAACCGGGGAATCCCCGCCCCTAGGGGTGCTCATGGGTTGGGTTGGCCGGGTTGAAGGCACTTGAGCAACCCAACCCAATGTTTGCGGTTTGAAGAAATCTCAACCCAACCCAACCCAAACCGTGCGGGTTGGCCGGGTTGGTCGGGTTGAAACTTTGGTACATTATTTCACGATGTTATTAAGCGTTTTGTATAAATGAAATAAAATTAAAATGAGAACATATAAAAAAGTCTAACAAATTCTTTAAAAAATTGAAAATGCATGAAAATAAGAAAGTAAATTACGGTTGAAATTGTAATATAATTTTGAATATACCTAACTACGGGTTGGTTTAACGTACATATATTAATCAAAGACTTAATAATCGCAATAAATCCGTAATATATAAGGCATCGGGTTCATCGGGTTGGGTTGGGTTCAAATTATCTCAACCCGTTTCGAACCCGATAGATGCGGTTTGACCAATTTTTGTATCAACCATGCGTCGGGTTACCTCGGTTTGAATTATTTTTAGTTTTTTCGGGTTGGGTTGGTCGGTATTTTGAGCACCCCTACCCGCCCCGACAGGTAAAATTTCCATCTCTACCCTTATGGTTTGGATAATCTTCTAGTTAAGCATCTCTTGATCTTCAGGAAATCTAGTTCCAGACTTCAACACTTGGCTTTTTCTATACTTTTACAAATAGAGAAAATGGAGTCTAACAAGACGCGACTTATAACAACCCCACATGTCATAATGGATAAGTTCAAAACACCACATAGTTTTAATGGTACTAACTAGAACAGTAATCAACCACAAGAGTTGTGGGGCGTAGTAGTTGAGAATAGGGATGGCAAAAAAAAAAAACGAAACTGACGGTGAAAACCGAAAACCGGGGATGTTATCAGGGATCTTAACTTAACGGGACGGGGACGGGGACGAGGACAATACTCACCGCCCCGGCCCGGCCTGATAATATGTGTGTGTATATATTTATTTATATATTATATATAATATATAGAATGTATAATATTCAAAAACATAAAATGAGCCAAGTATATACAATACTTAAATAATATATATTTGTTTGAAAATTTGTTCTTTTTTTTTTGTTCGGGTTCGGTTTCGGGTAAAGCCAAAACAGTGATTTCTTTCCTTAACGGTTCCCCAACTGGTATCGGGGAAACCGCGGGGACCCGACGGGGACGGTTTTCCTTATTGGTTTCGGGGACGGGGATACCAATAACCCGCCCCGAACCCGCCCCGTTGGCATTCCTAGTTGAGGACCTGGGAGGATGTGGTGAAATATCTCATCTGTCTAGGATTCGAATCCAGTTGTACACAACAATTGTGGTTGGTGAGTTTATCAGAACTGATGTCTTGCGGTCATAATTTGCAAGGATTAGTCTAGACATAACCTGGAACATCCTTAAAAAGAAACTAGAACTGTAATCGAGTATGCTTTCCTCTAATGAAAAAAATCACAAAAGGAATCACAATTATCAATTTTTTCCAAATGATGATCCTATCTGAAGCATATCCAAGTTGGTGATGCCAACGTCGGTTTGGAATCTAATGAGATTGAAAACTCGTAAAAACAAGGAAAGAATAGAAAAGATATTTACATTCTATTTTTTTTTTAACAGCAACGTTAATTAATGTTAGTGGTTATATTAGTAACGAGTTAAACTCCAACCCCTAGGACAGCGTGGGATCAAACCCTTGCACCTCCATAGAGCCATATTTACATTCTATTATTTGGGGAATTGAGTAGAATCAAGAGAATATTTGTAGAAAAATAAAGGAAACATGTATGCCAATAATCTTTATTAACTAGGAACATTTCAGCATTTGATCATGGTCAAATCTATAATTAACATCATATATCTTTTGCAAAATGGACTAAGGTCATGTTCGTCGATTTTTCATCTTCACTAAATGAATATATAACTGTCTTCATTTATCGTCAAATAATTAAAAAAAAACGGAAACACAATGACTCTTCAAAGTTGAAAAATTATCCGATACAGCCACCGGCAACAAGATTTATCCAAACAAAGGTTGATTATTTTGAGGTGGAAGCATTTACACATTCACTCATCTAGCTTGCACAACAAGAATAATCTAGCTAACTCATCCGTCCATAATTCAAACAATTACTTGCCATAACTCATTCTCATCTTCTCTACAACGATTATGGATATCTCGAATCCTCTCTTGGGAGTTGCATATGCCACTACACGCCCAATCGAGCGTTGCAACGCACGTATGCCCGATCAAATTCTTCCACTCACAAACTGTTGAAAATTAAAGATAAATAATCATGCTTTCATCACAGAGTCTACAGTAAGTCATTTTTAAAAAGAAACAGTTCATTTTTTTTTTCAAAATTTTACATCAAAGCAGTGTTTCACTACTAAACGAAAGACTTTTGCCCAAGAACTTTTTCCTGAGAAATCTGTCGTTAAAAGGTGATCCCTCATAAAATTGGCTAAATTGGTGGTGGGTAATTGAAATCAGTGACAGATTATCCGGGGATTGTTTGGGTGATCCGTTGAAAAATACATCGGATTTTACCGAACCATTGACATTTTTTAGGTGATCTGTGGGTAATCACCGACATCAATTTTCCTGGGTAATTATTATGGGTAAAAGTTATTTGTTTTGTAGTGTTTAACACCAAAAATGGGTCATTTAAAGGTTATCGGGTTAAAAAAACAAATAAAGATCAAACTCCTACTTGAAAACTCATTTAAGGTGGTACAACTGATAATAGTTTTCGGGTTTGGATGGATGATAGATATTAGAAAAAAAGTTTTTTTACTTGTCCACAAAATTAGCCGTGTTAGACTCGACTCGTTAATTTTAAAATCATTCATAAAGGACGAGGCGCATATATTAAGCTTGAGCTTGGCTCAGTGGTTAAACGAATCGATTTTGCTCGAGTCATGATGTGAACAAGTCAACCTTCTACTAGATGATATTATAGGACGTCTAAAATGTAAAATCATCCTAAAAAAATCATTTATAAGACTTAAATTTATAAGATCAAACCAAAAAACGTCTTATATAAAATTGTTACAATAGGTTTATAAGACGCTTTTAAAATAAAGTGTCGTATTAATTATTTTATATGACACTATTTGGAAAATTGTCCTACAAACACAAGTGTTCTATAAAAAATCGGTTTACAAAAGATGTCCTATAAAGTAGCTTATAAGACACTTTATTTTTAAAGCTGTCATAAAAAACGTACTAAAACTCGTCTTATTAACCTATTGTAACACTCTTCTTTTATTAGAATGTTTAGACAATTTAGACGTCCTATAAAACCAATTTTATTTGTATCTAAAGTTCAAAATCTCACCAGAAGTGCCACAACATAAGCTCCTGTCATTAACATGTTCAACTTCTAAACCAATCATCCAACTTCCCAATGAAACATCTTCATTCGCATACTTGTGCAAAATATCCCTGATACAAATTAACAAAAAACCATTAAGAATCCACAAAAATTAACATTTGTAGAAAAACCAAATATTATTTCAAAATCCATCTAAAATCTTGGAACATCAAGGAGCCAATTAACTTACTGGTTTTTTGATATATACGTAGCCAATTCTTTCGAGATCGCATATATGTGCCCCCCCGCATGGCGGAAATAGTTGTTTCCCACGTCACCGAATTTCCAAAACTCGGGTTCTCGATATTTCACTCCCCTGATTTTGAACACAACCGGTTTTAGAAAGGAAATAAAGAGAATTAATGGGTTGTGCCCGTGAAGCCTATATTATTTGGACGTTCTCGATAAGACTTTACTTTTCGGTAAGCACGCGACCAGACTTCATGCAGCCGATATACACACGGGGCTTGTTAACATGACTTAGTAGCGTTCTCGTCAATGCTCCTGAAAAGATTAGCAATAGCAGTTACAGAGACCTTATAAATCATAAATAATCACGCACGGAAAACTTAGCATGAAGGATAAAATTGTCATTTAGTTAATTTTTTTTTGAAACAATCATTTAGGATAATAGTATACATTCTAAAACTGTGCTTTCTTATTGTGTACATTGATATTTAAGACAGGACAAATTAATCATGCTTAAATATGAACTAATTATTATCAACAAAATGTTGCAAAAGCATACCTATATTTACATGAACATCATCGTCGACTTTGATGTAGAAATCCGCATCCCATGTTTCAACCGCATTCGCAAAGTATGTTTTTGTCTTAGCGGATAAAGCCAAGTATGCTTCGATATGATCCTGTTAAAAGTGCAAAACAAAGCTCAACTCAACTCAAAATGTATAATGGGATTATATTCTTCGTTGGATGCAACTTTACCGCTACAAAACAAATAATTTTTACCCACAAAAATCACTCAGAGATTTCCATCGCTGATTACCGACGAATCACCCAGAAAATACTAATGTTTTGGTATAACATCCGATGTTTTTCGAGAAAATAGCAATATATCACCCAGAGAATTCCTGGGTAATCCATCTTTGATTTGTATTGCCCACAAATTTTTATGACGGTTTTGTGACAAATCACTCTTTAGCAACGGATTTCCCAAGGAAAAGTCCGTAAGTAACAATTAATCTTCCATTTAGTAGTAGACATTACCAGCCTCATAAAATCTCCATAGCGTTTTTCCTCTTCTTCAATCGAATTATCAAGAATACCGCCCCGTCTTGCACTAAAAAAAGATAATTAAACGTTGATTACCAAAAAAAAAGGCTGAAACAATTTAAAATTGTAGCTCAATTGGTCATCTGAGGGCCACTTAAAGGCCGTGGCCAAGGCCACGGCCTTTTCGAGCCTCCACAGGGCTGCACATTGGGGATGAAAGAGACCCAGTTAGGGTTTCTCAGCTTGCTTGGGTTTTATCCGGGCCTTGGAAAAAAGGTTGACCTGATTAGAGTTTAGCCTTAGGCTTTTCGAGGATGGGTTTTGGGTGGATTTTTTAATTGTGCATCTATAGCAATGAAAGTTTTGCTATATCTTTAACCAAGTTAATTGCTACGCACCTGTGGCCTATGATGAAGCGTATAACGATTCCTATTTCTTCCTCCAGTCTTTTTCTTTTCTCCCCTAATTGTAAACGTGTTCACAATGTTTGATCATCAAGAATCTTGAAATATGATGAAACGAAAAAAGAAGTATATTTATACCTTGAGGCATCCATGTAGCCCGAATGGATTCTCTTCTTTTTCGACTACTAAAAGCTGTATTGATTCCTATTACCATAAAGTACTTCCTTTTGGTACTTACATTTCCGGTTTCTAACAAAGAATAGTTGAGCGCAGACTGGTTTTTCGTCGTTAAAGAATCTACTTTCGTTTTAAGGTTCAAGATCTTCTTGTCTAACTTTCTATATCATGAAAAAATCAAAATTTTTGTTGATTTAAGGTTAAAAATTAACCAATAAGAAAGATGATGGACTTAAAGAACATCAAAAGAACTCACTTGATGGAATGATAAATCTCAGAAACTTCCCGTGTAGTATTGGATCGAATGCTGGCAATCCCCTGAAAAAAACAAAAAATTTCATTATACTAAATAAAAATAAATTATTTCTTTTTGTATTTTGATGCATTTTACCCAAAAGAAACAATCATACTTCACGATTTTCTTTATCCAAAATCACTCGTTCTTGGAAGGTACAACGAATCCTGATACATTTACACAAAAATGATGATAGTTGTTTGCAAGGTTTAAAATTGCGTGAAGCACAAGCCTTACACATCATAGCGAAGGCGTGACGTTTTAATTTCCAAAACGTGCCATAAAACGACAAATTTGTATATCATCTACATAATTTATATATACACATAATATTTTTTCCATTTTAATATTAAATAACATAATGATATTAAAAAAAATTATTTGAAAGAGTTTTACAACTTTGTTGTAACCGTTTGTCTCTAACATGAACGAATGCATGAAACTATGAGTTTTATAATTAGGTGAGTTTGTAAAGCTAAAAGTGTAAAAAATGCATAAGTTAAAAAAAGAGAATTAACTTTTTTTTAAAATATAAAAAATTTGAAAAAAAAAGTCATGCCCTTGAAAAATAATCTTAAACAAACGCTATAGACTTTATTGTAATGGTGGGATGCGTCTTACGCAATGACACACTTTTTTTACAACAGGTTGTTTGGTATGTAAAGCCAAACATGATCATTGAAGAAGTGAATACTTCTATATATGTGTTATTGATGTTTTTAACGTTTTTAGAATCACACGCATTGGATAATCGGATTTATGTTGGAAATATAGAAGTTTGATAGAGAATGCTCACATATTTAGGTTCGTACCCTTGCTCTACAAAATTCCCATCCCAATTCTTCCGAGCGAACCTTCCTTCCGACACTATCTTCATCCTAGGAAAAACTCAAAAACAATATAAACTCGAAAGTTCAAGTATGAATCCGTAGCAAATTAACCACAAATGTGTATACCTAAAGGCCTAATTTCGTTTCAAATCTACTACTATTAAATACATAATCTTTCTTAAGTTTGAAGAATGCCCATTTCTCAAAAATGCATAATCAACCCTAGTTAGAAAGCAGATTACCTGTTGGTAAACAGCATCCCAGCGCAGAAGCTGACAATCCAAAGGAACACTATCCATGTTTTGTTTGGAAGATTTCTTGAAGGTTTTTCTCCTAAGCAAATTTTATGCTTTGATAACATTTTCTACTTTCTTCTCTTTTGTAAATGATCTTATAAACACAAAATAATTACAAACTGAAGAGGGTCAAAGATGGAAGAAGATTTTCAAACTTCTCTCTACTCCTCCAATATGCATAAGGGGGAGAGAGAGAAATTGTGTTTGCAGGATGAAGAAAATTGCTCTCTTTATTCTCCAAGAAACAAGAAATGGGACTAGTATTTAGTAACTTACTTTCTTTCTTTAAATGCCCATTTATAGTAAGAGTTACGTAAAAGAGTAATTTATTGCAAAGACAATTACATACATATACATTTTTTAAACCGTTTGGTGTGTTTTTCTTTTTCCAATGAATATTGGTTGTGTTTTGTGTGAATGTTTGACAAGATAAAAAATATGATGCATCTCACATACTACCTTTCAGATGAGGATTTCATGGAAGGACGGAGCCTTTTGGTAATCCATAAGCGGTTGCGAGTTCCTTTGGTGATCCGCGTAGGAAAAAGTTTTCCCGTCAAAGGGGTAAATGAAGGAATTGCAAGGGACCTTTTTACCGAAGGGTTATTATGACTACTTAATTACCATTTACCACCAAAGGATTTGTAATGGCCATATATCACTGATGGGAATCTCGAAGGATGTCATCGATCAGTGACGGATGACATCACCGACCGAAATACGAAATTTTCATAGCCCTCATTAACGACGTAATTACAATCCGAAGTATGTCATCACGAGCGTATACACACTACTAAAGAGCAAGTCATATTGTTGAAAAACTTAATTTCATAAAAAAGAAATTGGATGTTGTGCAATCACACATGCACATGGTACAAGTTCATAATGCATAGGGGTTACCTACTGATGCTTCGCATGCATACATGGAATATGGATACATTTGCCAAATTAACCAAGTTGTTATATATATATATATATATATATATATATATATATATATATATATATATAAGGAAAGTTCAAATGAGAACTAGCTTTGTAAATTTAAAGAAATAAAGTGACACCTTGTGGACCACATTAATGTGGTCCCACATAATATCAAATAATTTCTGATTTAATATTATTTATGATGTGGGTCCCACATAATATTAATTCATTTCTGATTTAATATTATTTAATATTAAATCAGAAATTATTTGATATTATGTGGGACCCACATCATATGTGGTCCACAAGGTGTTCATTTATTCCTTTAAGAAGAGGTGGTTCTCGTATGATCCCTCCCCATAATATATATATATATATATATATATATATATAACCATTGCCCACTTGCCAATTTGAAGAAGCTACATACAATTTCTCACTATAAATAGACATCATAGTGAAAGAAGAAATTGCACTACACCATCAGCTTTCTTTCCTCTTTTCTTGTTAGTTTCTCTTGTCAAAAACTTTATATTTATATAGAGTTTTAGTTTAGTTTCCAAGTTAGGAAACTTTGTTTCGGGGAAACTTTGGATAGTTGATTCGTTGATCCAAGGATCTAATAAATACGTATGTTGTAATCTCTCCCGGTTGGTAATATATCGAACTCTCTCTCTCTCTCTCTTTTTGGTGGATGTACATTATCACATCGATAGTGGAACCACGTTAAATTCTCGTGTTGCTATTTTTCGGTGAATTTGTCATTTACGTAGATTCTAACGAAAATTGTTATTATCTATATTTGGGGTTGTTTATTTTGATAAAATCATTGTCCAACATCTAGATCATTGTTATCCGCATTTGTTATGTCCTTGGATTTCTATTCGTTTGGGACCTTAGAAATCACTTGCTAGCATTCGTTTCGTCACACTCATATCCCAACAAATGGTATCAGAGCTTCAGATCTAGATTTGGAGTTTTTTTTGTAGAAAATATACATAAACTAGTTTGCACAAATATGTATCTCTATGGCTGAACCCGAAAACCCATTTAATGTCAGTTCCTCAAACCAGACCCAAAGACCGTACCAAGAGGGTACATTTAATTTATCTAGGGCTCGAATCCGTATACAGACTTGGAATGGGGATGGTGATTTTGGTAAATGGTAGTTCACAACATCTGTTGCACTTAGAAAGAATGGAGTCCATCCAGTAGTATTTGCTAAAGATGAGTTAGACCCTAATATGTCTAAGTTTAAGACAAGAGAAATGGAAGCATGTCATTTACTACTTTGCAGATGGCTATAGGAGTGAATGTCATTTCTGAGATAGTGTCAAAAAAGACTGCTGCTGGTATCTGGAGTAAACTTGAGAACCTTTATCTCAAGAAGACTCTGACGAACAGGTTGTTATTGATGCGGTCATGTCTTTTCTTCAAAATGAAGGAAGACACTTCCATTAAAGCCCACATGACCGAATTTGAAGATATCATAATGAAGTTAAAGGCAACAGATGCGCTTCTTGCCAAAGACGAAGAAGCTCTTGCTATGATTCTGTTGTATTCACTTCCAGAGAAATATTCTCAATTCACTAACAGTTTTATATATGGAAAAAAATCTCTTTCTTTATCTGATGTGAAGGCAGGTATGATATCTGAAGACCAGAGGATCCAGATTGTAACACCCTAAAATTTCACTGAAAATAGAGGAAAATTTAAACTTTCGAAAACCTTCAAATACGGAACGGTCTACAGATCAAATACATAATTTTCCTCAAAAGGGTACAAAGTCTATATCAGAGAATTCTAATTAAACTAACTAATCCATAAATGGATTTAGGGGTAATCGGATGTTACTAAAATCATCCAAGTCCGCTATCTTCAAAACCAATGACGCTCCTACACCATCTTAACGAAATCTCTCAAGCTCCAATACGACCTTGGAACCTATTAATACCTGATATACATGTCGGAAATAAAAAGGGTTAGGCTTACGCCTAGTGAGTTAAAGCAGTCAATCCCATAAATAAAAGTGATGGAAACCGAAATGTCTTTATTCTTCCAAACATCATTTTGTACGGAATATTCATAAATGAAGGAAGGTATTTTCCAAAACCATTGTTTTTCAAAATATAAAGCTTTAAACAAGAAAGACCTCTTTGATTACCAACAACCGTGCCTCTTTATCATTGAACAATAATAAATAAGATTTAAACCAAAAATCTTATAACACGCGCTTCTTTCAAATACCCCTAAATCACCGAAAGTAAAGATGGACTCTATACTTAAATAACACCTTTTGGTGATGGGGGAGACCCGTTTCCGTCTTAGCGGCGGACACGAAGTAAGCCGGGATTAGACGTTAAGGAGTAGTGCCTTAAGATCACGGTCTCGGTGTATGACCCATCAACAAGTACCCACGTAATACCTAAGGTCCCGGAGCCTGACCCATACGAATTCATCTCCAAAACACCCCGATCCAAGACCTACTGGAAAACACTAGACTCACACTAAGAACCGATGATAATGGGACCCGACTTTAAACTAAGTTCATTCCCAGAATACCTGTGTGATCTATGAGAGGCAACAACCTCTAAATATGGGTCCCGATAGTATTCTCCAACGAGTGTCCTTATCGTAAAACCAAGGGTCGCAGAGGCATTCCCAAATTAGGGACATCTCTGTAATACCACGGTTGCAAGGGCATTCCCATTTGGGGCCATCCTTGTAATACCGTCAACCAAAGCCTACTGGCTCAAGACCCTTAACGAGGGACTCAATTTCTTCCGACAACTGAATGACTCACATGCCTATGGATCTAAGTGCAATGCAGACTACAAAGACTTGACTCCAAAGTAAGACAAAAATTCCCAAGGTAAACATTTACCAATAAATGTAACATATAAAATCGATATATTTAAATCTTACATCTCGAGTCAAAAAAACACGGACAATGCCCAAAATCATTTCATTAAGACTATGATCTAAAGCCTTGCAAAATCCTTTATAAAGTCCGTTATCCAATACGTTATATTTCTCAAACCTCTCAAAGTTGAGGAGGTGGTTTATCAAATATTGATGCTTTTGAAATCCAAGAGTTTACAAAAGATAACCCCATGTTTAAAATTCGAATATAATTTCCGAAATACACTTGATTTCAACCAATTTAATAAATACTAGGTTTATACGTAAAACCAAGAAAATCATTTCCTTTAACTCAATTTATCCTTTCACCAAAAATAATTTGATAAACGAGCTCCATTTTCCAAATTTCCCAAAATGATTTCTTTTTGCAATTAAAGCTCTTTGGTGACTCAAAATATCCCATAAAACATTTATAAAGCTTTTCCATCGATTTTGTGGTCTAAATACCCAAAATATCATTCTCGTAATTTTTTATCCAGTAGAAATCATTTCATGATAACAAGTTTATCCCAAAAACGATTATTTCGACATGTAGATAGTTTTGTAATAGTGACTAGAACTCACCTTGCTAGATTTACGAACAAATCTAGGTTTTACCCACTTTGAGCTTTCTTTGAAGTAGATTTAAGATCCACCAAGATCTAACACCTAGGAACTGTTCTTAGCTCCTGAAACCTAAATACATCAAGTATAGTCCTTGAAAATTAGATCTAAACAACATATATCTATAGATCTAAAATTAACCAAAATACCTAAAATGGTCAAAACTCCAAGATAACGAAAATACTTCCGGATAATAGTTCTAGAGAACTAATAATAACGATTTTGGTGACAAATAATATCTAGAAGGGTTGGTATAACTTACAATCCTTGGTATGGAGAGAAGCTCTAAAACTTGCACAACAATGGTGGAATGGGGGGGGGGGGGGGAAGAAGATGAAGTTAGAACTTAAGACCTTGAACCATAAATCTTGGATTCTTAACTTCAATGGTGGATGGGAGCTTCGGAGTGGAGGGATTTGGTGGAGAAAACCCTAATTTCGGTTCTTGGGGAAGATATTTTGGGTAGCAAAATGATTTGGGAAGTAACGATAATAAAATCCGGCTGCCATATAAATAACAAGGGTTTACTGTGCCTATAAACCGTCTTCCGCGACTTGCGCTGCGACCCTAGGTCGCGCGCCAGATCGCGCGTGCATCCAGACCTGCGCATTCAAGTGAGTTACGCGACCCCTGTCGCGACTTAAGGTCGCGTGGGAGGAAAAACACGCCCAATGACGTCCTTTTTTGTATACACACTGCTAAATTCAAACCCTATTAATACCAAATGTTTTCCTAACCACAAAACTTCACTTAGGATTACTTAGACCCATAAAAACCACCGAACACCCCAAAATAAATAGTTATAAATTTTCGGGTGTTACAATCCTCCCAACCTTAAAAGAGATTTCGTCCTCGAAATCTAACGTCGGTCTAACTATTGAAGAATTCCCACCACTCAGGCTCACACGAACCTCGGCCCTAAATTCCAAACTATCTCCCAACCTTAGACGTTTCGTACCATTTCGAAAGTAGATCAAATCATTCAACCGCTCCTAAAGTCGCAATAAAACTCAAATTCGACCCTCCTAGACCCTTTTTAAAACACAATTCTCACTTAAGGTCCCCTTGGGACAACTATACGGAACTATTCCTCGACAATCCCATGAGAATTTATTGGTCCCTTTCATGACATAACGTTTAATCGCAAATCCACTGTGGTCTTAAGCAAACCTAAACCCATATATTATGCTCACCCGAAGCATGCCAACTCCATTTATTTCACAAATCTTATTAGCATCACATGCTCAAAGGTATTCATCCCTTAGTAAAACTCTAAATCGTTACCTCATTTCCATTCAATTCTTTAAATCTCCTAATTTAGAGGCCAAGCTTGTCACCTAACATTTACCAACGTCTCAAACTTAATCTGCAAAAGTGGGAGAAAATTGGTTTATCAACCTTGACATCTACGAAAATCAAGGATTTAGCAACCAACAACACGTAACCGCAAGTCCCCTTTAGTGCCAAGCAAAACCAATCTCATAACTTATGCTAACACGAAACACGTTGGGCTCCGATTACTTCACCAAACTTCTTAGCATCAAACACTCAAGGTCATTGCTCCCCTAGAAAATTCTAAATCATCACGACTACCTCAGTCATTTCCTTAAATCTTCTTACCTATGAGACTTGTCTTGACAACCGTCCACTTGCTAATAACTTGATCTTGATCACTTACAGGTACAAGAGTAACCATTCACAAGAACCTTTTCCACAAAATTCATTAATCTCTGAGATTCTTAATAATACGCTACCATCAACAACCTTTCTCAACGAATCTAAGCATTAATAAATACATAAGTAGGCTTAGATCAAGCTAACCGAGTTCTCTTATTGAACTACATAAATCAATACTTAGAACTTCTCAAAACCCAAATTGATCACAAGATGCTAAGGCAATTAAAACTTTTACAAGGATTACTTCCTCGCTAAAACTCATATGCCACAATATCTCTAAGCCTTATCACAAGATCACATCTCTACAAGGCCCCAACAATAACCAAAACCTTAACTAACAGAATCAAATGCCTATAACTTAAACAATTTAGGAAATAGCATATAAGGTTCCCACAACATACCTGACTCACGTCCACAACTGCTCTTGATCCAAGGTCGATGAAAATCAAAGACCCTTCTTGGTCCTTGGGCAATGCTTCCTGATGTGACCCGGGTCTCCGCATTCATAGCATGAAACTTCTTAACTTCAATGATGGATGAGAACTTTGGAGTGGAGGGGTTTGGTGGAGAAAACGCTAATTTCGGTTCTTGGGGAAGATATTTTGGGTAGCAAAACGATTTGGGAAGTAATGATAAAAACATCCGACTGCCATATAAATAACAAGGGTTTACTATGCCTAAAAACCGTCTTTTGTGACTTGCGCCGCGACCCTAGTTCATGCGCCAGGTCGTGCGTGCATCCAGACTTGCTCACTCCAGTGAGTTACGCGACCCATGCCGCGACTTGAGGTCGCGTGGCAGGTCGCACGGGAGGAAAAACACACCCAGTGACGTCCTTTTTTGTATACAAGCTGCTGAATTCAAACCCCATTAATACCAAATGTTTTCCTAACCACAAAACTTCACTTAGGATTACTTAGACCCATAAAAACCACCGAAGACCCCAAAATAAATAGATATAAAATCACCCAAGAGAGAACAATCATTCTCACGACCTGTTTGTTGATAGAGGCCGTGATGATCAGCAATCCTCAAGAGAAAGAAACCGTGGGCGCTCTCCGTGTCGTCGACCTGGTTCTCGCGAAAAATCAAAGGCACATGGCAACTATGATTATTGCCACAAGCCAGCTTATTGGGTGAAGGATTGTCCGAGTCTTAAAAACAAAGGCAAGGACAACTCTGAATTATCAGTTGTTGTAGCAGAAGAGGAGCAATATGGCTTCTCCGCCACAGTTACACCACCGCCAGGTGACTAGCGTTGGGTGTTAGATACCGATGCATCTTACCATATGACACCATTTCGGGATTGTTTCTCTACCTTCAAAAAAGTTGAAGGTAACAGTATTTATATGGGAAACAATACTTCGTGTGTTACTAAGGGTATCGGTACTATGTAGATCAAGATGTTTGATGGGTGTATTCGGACATTGAACAATGTCAAATTTGTTCCATCCATGGCTTGTTCCTTGATCTCTCATGGACAACTGTCCAAATTGGGTTGCAAGATTCAGATTGTAGACGAGAGTTTGCGCATCTCCAGAAGGAGTATTATTGTAATGAAAGGCAAACGAGCTGAAAATAATCTTTTTCATTTGATTGGTGAGGCTATTTCTTCTGAATCGTGTTTGGCCGATAGCTCACAGAATCTCGATGCTGCTCGCTTATGGCGTCTTCGTTTGGGCCACTCTTCCGAGAAGAATCTGGAGATTTTGCACAAGCAAAATCTTATCAACGTCGTCGTACCTGCTAGCCTGGATTTTTGTTTGAGATTTGTCAAGGGAAAACAGACGCGTGTTTCTTTTGGTGTTGGAAAACACAACACTAAAGGAATTCTTGATTATGTTCATACAGACGTCTAGGGACCATTCAATACTTCGTCCCTCAATGGAGGTAAATACTTTGTTTCGTTTATTGATGATTTCTCACATAAGCTTTGGGTGTATGTGTTAAAGTTAAAGGAAGATGTTTTCGATATGTTCAAGACGTGGTTAACACGAGTTGAAGTTGAGATTGGAAAGAAGTTGAAAGTGCTTAGATCTGACAACGATGGAGAATTTACTAGTGGTAACTTCAAAGACTTTTGTTCTCATAAAGGCATCCACCGACACTACACCACACCGGGTGACCCTCAGTCTAATGGGGTTGCCGAGCGAATGAATAGGACTTTGCTTGAAAAAGTCCGATGTATGTTGTTTACATCCGGATTCCCTAAGTCGTTTTAGGCCGAAGCACTTCACACCGCGGTGCACATTATTAACAGGTTACCTTGTTCGGCTATTGGGGGAAGGTGTCCGGAAGAGGTTTGGAGAGGTAACAGAAACATCTGTCTGAAACATATACGTGTATTTGGTTGTCCTGTTTATGTTCATGTTTTAGGCGAGGACAAGCTAGATTCGAGAGCCACCAAAGGATCTTTGCTCAGCTACACAAATGGCATCAAGGGTTACCGAATCTGGAACCCCTTGACTCGTAAAGTGATTCATTCTCGTCACGTCACATTTGATGAATCAATCTTATTGAAGTCACAGGACCTCAGTCCTCTCAAGATCTAGAAGTTGTTACTACTGGTGCTCCTAATGTCGATAATGTGGAGACGCTAGAAAGTCCTTGTACTCCCAGTTCATCTACTCTTGACACTAGTTCAGGATCACCCGAAAATGTTGAAGAAGTCATTCCACCAGTGATTCTGAAGAAGATATTCTGAATGATTGTGGAGACCAAGGCGATACAATCCAGTTATTGCACCTACCAGGCATAGTCAAAGGACAATTCAATCGCCTAACAGGTATGGAGATTGGGATTTTGCTAACATAAGTTTACAGATCAGCTGGAGTATGCTTTGCATGTAGGGCAAGAGGAGCCGTTTGATTTAAAAGAGGCATTGGCCTCGACCCACAGTTCTAAATGGCTTGGAGCCATGCCGGAAGAGATGGAAGCTCTCTCGAAGAACAAGACTTAGGAACTTTGTCCACCATCGAAAGGTAGTCGGGCAATCGAGTACAAGTGGGTGTATAAGGTAAAAGATGATTATCAATACAAGGCTCGTCTCGTTGCTAAATGCCTTGCTCAACGAAAAGGTATCGAGTATGACGATATCTTTGCTGCCATTGTTCGGCATACATCTATTAGAGTTCTTTTGGAAATCGTGGATATGCACGATTTGGAGCTAGAATAGTTAGATGTGAAGACCGCCTTCCTACACGGAGACTTGGAGGAAACTATTTATATGAAGCAACCCGATGGTTTCGTTTCCGAAAGCAAGCCAAATTATGTATGTAAGCTCAAGAAGTCCCTCTACGGACTGAAACAATCGTCTCGTCAATGGTATAAGAAGTTTGATTTGTTTATGCTCACTCTGGGATTTGAGCGAAGTGAAAAGGACGCTTGTGTTTATCATAGACAAAGCGGTGGTATTTTCACTTATCTTCTTCTTTATGTAGATGTCATGCTTATTGCCTACAAGGACCGATCAGAGATCAAACGACTGAAAGACAAGTTGAAGTCGGAATTTGAAATGAAAGATCTTGGTGCGGCATAGAAGATTTTGGGCATGGAAATCGTACGGGATAGAAAGTCCCGGACACTCAGGTTGACACAACGAGCATATATTCAGAAAATTTTGAAGCGGTTCAATCTTGATGGTGCCAAGACGTCTAGCACTCCGCTACCGAAGCACATCAAGATCACAAGCAAAGATTGTCCTAATGATGACAAGGGAAAGGCTGAAATGTCAAAGGTTCCATACGCCAGTGCGGTCAGAATTCTTATGCATGCCATGGTGTGTACTCGTCCCGATCTGGAACATTGTGTCGGAACGGTGAGTCAGTTTCTCGCAAATCCGGGTCGATCACATTGGTTAGCCGTTAAAACGGCATTCCGATATTTGAAGGGGACCGAGACACATGGTCTTACATTTGGTTTATACAATGACTGTGAAATTGTTGGATTTTGTGATTCTGACTATGCAGGTGATCGAGTAGGTTGGAGATCCACATCCGGTTATGTATTTACCTTGGGTGGAACAACCATTAGTTGGAGATCACGATTACAGTCTATTGTGGCATTGTCAACCACAGAAGCCGAACTTGTTACGGCGGTCGAGTCTGCAAAAGAAGCAGTCCACTTGAAAGAATTGATGAATGGATTAGGCTTCGAGCAACCTTCCGTTCGCATTTTGTGTGATAATCGGAGTGCCATCCATTTGACAACTAATTTGGCTTTCAGTTTTTAGACAAAGCATATAAATGTGTGTCATGCATATCTTGTTAGATTACATGAAGCGAAGGTCGTCTATTTGAAGAAAGTCCTGACAGATGACAATGTCGCTGATATGTTTACTAAGTCGCTACCCCTAGCTAAGTTTGAGCATTGCTCAAACTTGATCCAATTTGTTTTATGTTAAGTGTCGTCGGGCACTTTGGCAGAGGGAGAGACTATTCCCACAAATGACAAAAACGACATCTTTAGGGAGTTATTACTTGGTACATGTTTTTGGTTGCTTAACTCGTTTCGTTTTTTTATTGAGATTGCTCGCTTGAGGATTTTTTCTTTTGGCTTTGACGGGATGGCCATGCCGAAGCTCGTCACGGTCAAAATGTATTTTGTTACCTCGTGTCAATCTCTATCAGCTATCATTCGTGTTCGTTGGATTCGTTCGTGTTTTGGTTACAGTGATTTGCACATCATGGTGGAGTGTTGAAAAACTTAATTTCATAAAGTTTTTTTTGGATGTTGTGCAATCACACATGCACATCGTACAAGTTCATAATGCGTAGGGGTTACCTACTGATGCCATGCATACATGGAATATGGATACATTTGCCAAATTAACCAAGTTGTTAACTTGCTTCTGCCACCCACCATCCTATTATCTGTATATATATATATATATATATATATATATATTATAGTATAATATATATATATAACACCATTTCCCACTTGCCAATTTGAAGAAGCTGCATACAATTTCTCACTATAAATAGACATCATAGTGAAAGAAGAAATTGCACCACACCATCAACTTTCTTTCCTCTTTTCTTGTTAGTTTCTCTTGTCAAAAACTTCATATTTATATAAAGTTTTGGTTTAGTTTCCAACTTAGGAAACTTTGTTTCGGGGAAACTTTGGGTAGCTGATTCGTTGATCCAAGGATCTTGTAAACACGTTGTAATCTCTTCCGGTTGGTAATATATCGAGCTCTATCTCTCTTTGGTGGATGTACACTATCACATCGATAGTGGAACCACGTTAAATTCTCGTGTTGCTATTTTTCGGTGAATTTGTCATTTACGTAGATTCTAACGAAAATTGTTATTATCTATATTTGGGGTTGTTTATTTTGATAAAATTATTGTGCAACATCTAGATCATTGTTATCCGCATTTGTTGTCGGGTTTGTTGTGACCTTGGATTTTTATTCCTTTGGGACCTTAGAAATCATTTGCTAGCATTCGTTTCGTGACACTCATATCCTAACACATATATCATATATGGCATAAACTGTCTAAAATGGCATCTATTTTGATTGCTTTTCAACGAGATCGTCATGAGAAAGTGGGTCAGTAAAACTAAACAATAAACCATCGAAACTACATGGATTATTTTCAAAAAATTAACTTGGCACGACCAGACGTGGGTCACTGGAAGGCGGGGTGGGTGGTGTCGAACTAACATCGCTTCATTAGTCTTCAGTTTATCAGTATGGTACTCTCCTTTTCACATAGGTGATACTGTCAATTCATTAACCGTATTTATATCTTGTTTGCTTAGATCTGACAACGATGGAGAATTTACTAGTGGTAACTTCAAAGACTTTTGTTCTCATAAAGGCATCCACCAACACTACACCACACCGGGTGACCCTCAGTCTAATGGGGTTGCCGAGCGGATGAATAGGACTTTGCTTGAAAAAGTCCGATGTATGTTGTTTACATCCGGATTCCCTAAGTCGTTTTAGGCCGAAGCACTTCACACCGCGGTGCACATTATTAACAGGTTACCTTGTTCGGCTATTGGAGGAAAGTGTCCGGAAGAGGTTTGGAGAGGTAACAGAAACATCTGTCTGAAACATATACGTGTATTTGGTTGTCCTGTTTATGTTCATGTTTTAGGCGAGGACAAGCTAGATTCGAGAGCCACCAAAGGATCTTTGCTCAGCTACACAAATGGCATCAAGGGTTACCGAATCTGGAACCCCTTGACTCGTAAAGTGATTTATTCTCGTCACGTCACATTTGATGAATCAATCTTATTGAAGTCACAGGACCTCAGTCCTCTCAAGATCTAGAAGTTGTTACTACTGGTGCTCCTAATGTCGATGATGTGGAGACGGTAGAAAGTCCTTGTACTCCCAGTTCATCTACTCTTGACACTAGTTTAGGATCACCCGAAAATGTTGAAGAAGTCATTCCGCCAATGACTTCTACTAGTGATTCTGAAGAAGATATTCTGAATGATTGTGGAGACCAAGGAGATACAATCCCAGTTATTGCACCTACCAGGCATAGTCAAAGGACAATTCGATCGCCTAACAGGTATGGAGATTGGGATTTTGCTAACATGAGTTTACAGATCAGCTGGAGTATGCTTTGCATGTAGGGCAAGAGGAGCCGTTTGATTTAAAATTCATGATTAACATATATATATGCATGTGAATTTCTTCCATTTGAGAGTGCATACCTCCACTCACTATTTGAAAAGCATTCCATCTCCATCTATATATACTTTTCTTGTGCTACCATCTTCATACTTACTTCTTCATATTTTACTCTCATGCTCCCATCAAATTCATTGCTTTATATGCCTAAATTGTTTCATTCTTAGTTATAACTCAAGGAGTTCACAAGAAGTAACCACAAAGAGTTTGAGTATTAGATTCATAGTTCTTGAAGTTCTTCATATTTATAAATGTTTATTATTACCGTCAATTTTAGCTTACTATCGTTACTTCCTTTTTATTGCTATTTATCGCTTTGATATTCAAGATTATTAAGAATATACTTGTCCTCGGTTGCCCTTCAAGATTACTAATGGTAAACTTGTCCAAAGCATTCCAATCAAGAATATTTACATAAACTTGTCCGGATTAATCTCACTCAAGATTGCTAATGGCAAACTTGTCCATATTATATAAGTATTATTAATGTCTTTTTCTTTAATTGCTTTTATAATCATCATTTTCTTTCTCATTTACGTTTAGAGTAAATAATCATTTCAATTATTTATTATCCTCTTTTATTATTTAACACCATCCTTTATAAAGACCATTTCGTAATGGAAGGCTAACAACCTTAAGGTCTAGGGGTAAGGTAATAACTTGAGATTTAAGAGGTGGATAATAAAATAATGAGGTGTATCAACTTTATAACGATAGTTTCACAACTTGTTACATTTAAACCATGAATATTTCGTGAAATTACCCCTAAGGTTACTTGACAACTAACCATCGGTATATAAGCGGCTTAACCTTAATGAGGTTATAAAAAGTATTCATTGTCTAAAGACAATAATTATTCTCTCGTATTCACCAATCAAACCAAAAATTAGTTAATCCAAAAACCCTCTTGTTTTACTCTCTCACTGAAATCATTCTGCCAAGAATCAGGCTTTTTAATCCTACGAACTTTACCCAACAAAGCCGTCCCTGTGGGAACGAAATCCGGTACTTGTACCGTTATTACTTGTTACGAGACGATAGCAGTCCGAGGTGTATACTTGTGCCTAGGTCTACTTTTGTGTTGACTTTTAAGGGTAGCAATATCCTTTACAACAAGTTTTTGGCGCCGCTGCCGGGGATGGCAAACTAAAGTTCAAAGTTTTGAAAGCAAGATTTTTATAAGTTTGATTTTTCTACCGCTTTTTAAGAAAAAAAAACAAAAATAGTATTTTCACCATCTTTTTAAGAAAAAAAAAGTTCATGCTCAGATTGTCTCGTCGGTTATTTTCCTCAGAATCCAGAAATAATCAAAACCACAGACAACGTAGAAGAGTTGAACAAAGATCACCATCTTTACCCTCTTCCACGATGTCTGACGAAGAGTATGTCACGGACACTGAGGACCATCCTGAAGGAAATGTTGAGCCTTTGTATGAACAATTCATAAACGAACTTCCCGGTCTCGAAAATTACGAGGAAGAGGGCATTTTTATTAATGCTAACACTCCAGATGTTCCGAATATAGTTATTGGACAACCCGTCAATCACTATTTTCGCAACTTTGGTACTGGCACCAATAATGAAGATGACCCCTTCAATGAGTTTGTTAACAATATAAATGGCAATCCCAACGAGAATTTTCGAAATAATCTTGAGAATATTCGCAGATTAAATATTGATCGTAACAACGCTAACGGAAATCCCGTTAACGATGTTAGGAACAATAACAACAACAATGCCTACAGGGGTATTCTCAGAAACCAAGGAGCCATACCACAACAAAACGGTGGCCCTGTTCCACAAATAAATAGGCCACCAAGGAACGAAGGAATTATTCCACCATTGAACAATCCGCAAGTTCAGGGTGGAGCTATTCCTCAAAGAAACAATCTGCCAGTTCATAACAGAGTGGTTCCTCAAAGAAATAATCCACCAGAAATTAGTGGAGCTATTCCTCTGAGAAACAATTAACCTGGTAACAATCAACCGTACCATGATATTCCACAAAGAGATCAGGGTGATGATGAGGAACAAAATATTTTTAGACTTGCAAACGTAAGAGATGGTGCCATTATGTTCTACGCTATTCCAAATCAAGCCCAGCTACACACTGGAATACGTAGACCAAATATTGATGCCACTCATTTTTCTTTAAAACCCATAATGTTCACAATGTTGCAAGCAAATGGTTAGTTCGCGGGACTACCATCAGAAGATCCTCATTCTCACCTACGGTCATTTATGAAAATTACAGACTCTTTCCTTATTCCTATGGTCTCAGACGATGCTTTGAGATTAAAACTTTTTCCATTTTCATTAAGGGATAGAGCAAGAGCATGGTATAATTCTTTAAAACCAGACTCTGTAATCACTTGGAATCAAATGGCAGAAAAGTTTCTAAAAAAGTATTTTCCTCCCACAAGGAACGCTAAGTCCATAAATGAGATCTGCACTTTTAAACAAATGGATGATTAAGCGGTCCCTGATGCTTGGGATAGGTACAAAGAGCTTTTGAGAAAATGCCCTCGTCATGGCATTCCGTACTGCAAACAGCTAGAAACATTTTACGGAGGCTTAAATGCCACTGCAAAATCTATGCTAGATGCTACTGCAGGCGGAGCATTCACAACTTGTACCTACAATCAGGGGTTTGAGATACTTGAAAAGATTTCCAACAACAACGGACAATGGTCCGACCCACGGTCTGTACCACTGAAAAAGACATCTGGAGGAACAGAGATTGATGCTGTTACAGCATTAACAGCACAACTCACTAAACAGATTTCAAACTTGTCCACTGGACAACAAGTGAGGTCTGATGTTATGTCTCTGCAATCCAATGCCCAATCAGTGCAATACGTATACTGTGGTGAAGGACACTCGTTCGAAAACTGACCTGGAAATCCGGAGCAAGTTAATTTCGTAAATAAAACTGGACCGTTTTCGCAAACATACAATCCCGGATGGAGACAACATCCGAATTTTTCATGGCACAGTCCAGCTTTGAATCCACCAGCGCAAAATGCACAAAGACAGTCCTAATTTCAAAACCAGGGCCAGCCCAGTTTTCAAAATCAAAGACAGTCCAATTTCAACTCACAACCAAACCAAGGTAGCTGTAACAACCAGCAGGGTCATTTTCAAAACAATCAGTCCAACTACCAAAACAAGCCAAAGCAGAATGCAGAGTCATCTGTTTCTTTGGAAACAATGATGAAGGGGTTCATGACCCAAACTCAAGCAGCCATAAAAAATCTAGAGACACAGGTAGGACAGATATCTCTAGAAGTAAGAAAAAGACCTGTAGGAATTCTTCCCAGTGACACGGAAATACCACACAGAGAGGGAAAGGAGCACGTTAAGTCTATTACCTTAAGGAGCGGAAAACTTTTGCCTGAGGTTAAACAAAAAGTTTCAGAAAGTCCAATCAAGGTAAACACTGAAAAAAATCCCGCTGCTTTAAAATCTGAAATTCCATCAAACACTTCAACTGTCACTAGGCCCACAACCGCAAGTGATCCTATTGACACCACAAGTGTCCCAAAGGACTCAGAACCTGTTTTAGCAAAAGAATCACCACCTGTTCAAAAACCCCAAGAAAAAGTTACTGTGGATTTGTCACATCCTGGTGGCAGTCCAACTGTAATTCTTGGAAATCAAACTAAAGTTACACCACCTGTTAAACCCGCTACACCTGCACCTCAGAAAAGCACAACTACCATACCTGTCCCTCCTTACATTCCTTATCCTCAAAGATTAAGGAATCAAAAGGAACAAAATGAATTTAAAATTTTTTTAGATGTTTTTAAACAACTGCATATCAATATACCATTGGTTGAGGCCATTGAACAAATGCCAACATATGCAAAGTTTTTAAAAGATATTTTGAGCAAGAAAAAGAAACTGACAGAGTATGAGACTGTGGCCATGACCGAGGGATGTAGTGCATTGATATCCAACAAGATACCCCCTAAATTGAAGGATTCAGGTAGTTTTACTATCCTTTGCTCCATAAGAGGTAAATTGATAGGTAGGGCTTTATGTGATCTTGGTGCCAGTGTAAACTTAATGCCATAATCAATTTTTCAAACCCTAGGAATAGGTGAAGCAAGACCCACAACTGTCACCCTAACCTTAGTAGACAAATCCATTGCATATCCAAAAGGTAAGATTGAGGATGTCCTAGTCCAAGTAGAGAAATTCATTTTTCCTGCTGATTTTATCATTTTGGATTGTGAAGTGGACCATGAGATCCCCATCATTCTACGCAGACCTTTTTTAGCAACTGGCAGAACTCTAATTGATGTCCAAAAGGGAGAAATAACCATGAGAGTGCATGACCAAACAGTAATTTTCAGTGTTTTTGATTCTCTTAGGTACCCAGATAATAGAGAAGAATGCTCTGCTGTAAGTTTAATTGAAAATTCATGCCAAGAACAAAGTTTGGAGTCAATGTTAAAAAAAGAGGAATCTGACAGTAAGGAAGAAATTTTTGTTGAGGATTTAGAACCAATTCAAGAAGTGGCAGCTTTTGAAGCATTAGACCCTAAAGACAGACCCACCCTTGTTCCATCTTTAGAGAAAGCCCCAGAGCTAGAGTTGAAACAACCTCCCTCTCACTTAAAGTATGCCTTTTTGGGAGACTCAGGAAAGTTACCAGTCATTATCTCATCTTCTCTAGAGAAAGATCAGGAGGAAAAATTAGTCACCATGCTGAAATCTCATACCAAAGCTTTAGGATGGACCATTGCAGATTTAAAGGGCATAAGCCCTACAATTTGCCAGCATAAAATCATTTTAGAGGACAAAACCTTCACCTCAGTTGAACCACAGCGTAGGCTGAATCCGGTGATGAAGGAGGTTGTTAAGAAAGAAATCATTAAATGGGTAGATGCTGGGATAATCTATCATATTGCCAGTAGTACTTGTGTCAGCCCAGTACAGTGTGTACCAAAGAAAAGGGGAGTGACTGTAGTACCCAATGAAAAAAATGAGCTTATCCCAACTAGGACGGTCACTAGTTGGAGGATTTGCATGGACTATAGGAAGCTCAACAAGGCTACCCAAAAAGACCATTTCCCTCTATCTTTCATTGACCAGATGCTGGATAGGTTAGCTGGAAAGGAATTTTATTGCTTTCTAGCCGGGTATTCAGGGTACAATCAGATTGCAATAGCTCCCAATGACCAGGAAAAGACCACATTCACATGCCCCTATGGAACGTTCGCCTTTAGAAGGATGCCTTTTGGATTATGCAATGCACCAGCCACCTTTCAAAGATGTATGATGTCCATCTTTTCAGACATGTTAGAAACATCCATGGAAATTTTCATGGATGACTTTTCTGTTTATGGTTCATCATATGACGATTGTTTGAACAATCTTGAAAAAAGTCTTGAAAGGTGTGAGCAGACTGATCTGGTCTTGAATTGGGAAAATGTCACTTCATGGTAAGGGAGGGCATAGTTCTAGGACATCTCATATCAAAAAGGGGAATCGAGGTTGACAAAGCCAAACTGGAGGTAATTGAAAAATTGCCTGAACCAACCACGGTAAAGGGCATCAGAAGTTTCCTAGGGCATGCCGGTTTTTACAGGAGGTTTATAAAAGATTTCTCTAAAATTTCAAAACCTCTTTGTTCACTACTACAAAATGACCAAATTTTCAATTTTGATGAAAATTGCAGAAAGGCTTTTAATGTATTAAAAGAAGCTTTGGTCACAGCACCTGTAGTAGTTACTCCTGATTGGACTGTACCATTTGAAATAATGTGTGATGCTAGTGACTGGGCGGTAGGAGCAGTGTTGGGTCAGAAAAAGGGTAAGATCTTTCACCCCGTCTACTATGCAAGTAAAACTCTCAACGATGCCCAAATCAATTACACCACTACTGAAAAGGAATTATTAGCAGTGGTTTTTGCTTTTGAAAAATTTAGGTCTTATTTGATTGGCACAAAAGTTGTTGTCCATACGGATCATGCAGCCATCAAATACTTGCTTTCAAAAAAAGATGCACAACCAAGGTTAATAAGGTGGGTCTTGCTTTTGCAAGAGTTTGATTTGGAAATCATTGACAGAAAAGGGACGGAGAATCAAGTAGCTGACCACCTTTCCAGATTAGAGAAACAAGATAAACCCGACCCGACCAATGAGATTTGTGAAGTGTTTCCAGATGAGAAGATTCTGGCTGTAAAAGATAATATTCCTTGGTTTGCAGATTTGGTTAATTACTTGGCTTGTGGTATTATCCCCAAGGATTTGAACAAACATGAGAGGAAAAAGCTAATTTTTGATTCCAAGAAATACTTGTGGGATGATCCATTTTTGTTCAAAATTTGTGCAGATCATATGATTAGAAGGTGTATACCCAAGAATGATATAAGTTCAATTCTAGAGCACTGTCATGCAGGACAGTGTGGAGGGCATTTCGGAGCGGCAAAGCGCCGCAAAAATTCTGATGCGGCTTCTTTTGGCCAAGTGTGCACAAGGACGCACAAGACTTTGTAAAGAGATGTAATGAATGCCAACGAAGCGGGAACATTTCCCAGCGAAACGAAATGCCCCTAAACGGGATCCTTGAGGTTGAATGTTTTGATGTATGGGGAATTGACTTCATGGGACCATTCCCTGTGTCAAATAACTGTACATATATTTTGGTAGCCGTAGACTACGTGTCAAAATGGGTGGAAGCAATGGCTTGCCACTCTAATGACGCCAAAACGGTTATTAAATTCTTGCACCGACACATCTTCACACGTTTCGGCACCCCACGTGCCTTAATTAGTGATGAGGGGACCCATTTCATCAATAACCTGTTAGAAGGGACTTTAGAAAAATATAACATCAAGCATAGGGTAGCCACCGCATACTACCCTCAGACAAATGGTTTAGCCGAACTGTCCAATAGGGAAATTAAGGGAATTTTGGCCAAGGTAGTTAAACCTCACAGAAAAGACTGGGCATCAAATTTAGATGATGCCCTATGGGCTTACCGTACTGCTTACAAGACCCCAATTGGAATATCCCCCTACAAACTGGTTTTTGGGAAAGCTTGTCATTTGCCACTAGAGTTGGAACACAAGGCCTATTGGACCATTAAAGAGGTTAATATGAATATGGATGAGGCAGGAAAGAAGAGATTGTTACAGCTCTATGAGTTAGAAGAACATAGGAATCACTCCTATGAAAATGCCAAGTTGTACAAAGAAAATACAAAAAATGGCACGATCAGAGAATTCATCCAAAAGAACTCTCAGAAGGACAACTTGTTCTCTTATTTAATTCCAGACTGAAATTATTCCCAGGTAAGCTTAACTCTAGATGGACCGGCCCATTTCAAATTTCCAAAGTTTACCCATACGGCGTAGTTGACCTCATTGATCCAGAAAAAGGGACCACTTTTAAAGTCAATGGTCAAAGGGTAAAACCAAATCTGTTAGGAGAGGAGGTTGTTGATCAACCCTTTGAGGTTGTCAATTTGTTGAACTGAGAAAATCAAAAGAAACCAGTGTACAGTTGTAAATTTAATTTTTTTTTGGATAAATAAGGAGTTCTAGCCATAGATAAAAATTAATTTTTGCTAATTTCAGTATTTGGACAATTTTAAATATTCTTTCAACAGAATTTTAAGATTGAGAAAATCCTTAATATTTTGAAATTGATAAAAACTGATTTTTGTCATTTTGAAATTCATAATCTTTATATCTTTGAAAACCTCGGCTAAGTTTTTCGAAATATTAACATTATCAATTTTATGGGTAGAAAACAATTTTATAAACCCGAAATTAATTTGGACATAGTCCATTAATTTCGGTTTATATAAAAAAAAGGAAGAAGTTTTGTTTTTTTTAGGTAATTAAAGGCTAGGTCTTGGTTACATTGTAATTTGGTTATTTGTGGCCCAAAGAAAAATTTAAAAGGTTATTTGGATCAATGATTGGTGGCCCACAGAAAGAAAAGGTGGAGTGAGGTGGTTTGATAAGCAGTATAAAGTCTCATGAAAAACAACTGTTTGTGTTTAGTGATGCCAGCTCAGTAATATTTAATGCGATTTGAGGTCCTGCCACCATGCAGGTACTCATGCAGATTTACTACACAAAATCTTCCTCCTGCCGGCGGCTACTTGAAGAAGCAGGTATTCATCCAGGGAGAGTTGTTTGTGGTTCTTGGGTATATAATCCCCTACTGGGAGGATTTCATCTTCAAAAAAATGAAGAAGCAGCACCCACAACCCAGCCGGCACAGTATCCGACAGCAAGAAAAATCCACCCTAAAACCGCAGCTAAGAAGATCACCTAGGGAGAAAAAGCAGCCTAAATTTTTTGACCCTTCGTCATCTCCTGAGGACTATTCATCTTCCTCCACACCGGCCACATTTAAGAACCCATCATTACCTGCACCTACCTCATCGATAAACTCACCTGAGAGTGTAGAGCCCTTCAAAATCGAAAACCCATTATTAGATTTTGCTAATTTGATCTTAAATCACTTTCAGTTTGAGGAGCCCTCCAATCTCCTTGTCCGACAAAAACCCTAAAAGCGCCACTACCCAACAAACCACAACCACAAATCACCCCTCCGATTGCCACTTCCATCGGAACGAAACCATTGTTGGAACCCTCCTGCACCGGTGAAGACTTCGATCAAACCAAAGCATCGCCGCCGGCACCGATGAAGAAGCAGAAGCTCGTCGACAGCGCTTCACCATCTGAACAAGGGCTCAACTTGGAGCTTACACTAGCAACAGGTGCAGCTCCAAATCCTAGGACCATCGAAACACTTGAAAGGCTGCATGCGACAACACCAGTCAGGCCACCGTCGATCGGCGGCGCACGAACCACCACTCGACGGTTCGCAACGGTTCAACCCACGCTTCATAGATCATGGCCATACGCTGCTGACATCAGCCCGAAGTCCCAAACTCCTAGGGTTTATCAGAAACCGTTACAACACAATCCAAGGTACGTGGCCTATATCCCGAGAAATGACAGCCATGGGTTCACTAATGCACCACAGGTACCGCCTGGGTTTGAGATTCCTAAACACCACCCATCATCACCACCACCTGTTGACCCATGGGGTTGTCCTTATCATCCCATTAGAAACCCTAGTCTTGTACAAAACCATCCACCACCATCTGTCCCTGAGTTATCCGCACAATAGGTGCGGCAGATCCATGAAATGGCCAGAAACCACTATAATGTACACCCAACCATACCGGTACCACCCAAAGTTATCACGGTACTAACCAACCATCAAAAACCACCACCGCCAAAATCATCAATAGTGATAACCCAGTTGGAAGATAGTACCTCATCTGACACAAAAGAAAAAAAAATAGTACCGATAGGTACGGATCCATGTGTGGCTGGACAGTCGTCAAAAGGCAAGGAAAAGCAAACAGATGTAAATGATTTCTAGAAAAAAGTCAAAGTGGAGAGAAAGGGAGAGGGTGCCTCGGGCACAAAACAGGAACCTATCTTGATAGAGGATGATGCACGTACTGATAAGAAGCAGTCAAGTGAAACACCCAAACCATTGTTTGGCATTTGGACAGAACGATTGCCAAGGCCAACCGAAAACAAGACAGTGGGGAAAGTGGAGAAGGACGATTCTGCAGGGTACTACCAGTCCATGATCAGAATGCAGAAGCAGATTGAAGATCAAAAAGTAGATCTTTTTGAGAAAGGATTATTACTGATCGAGAAGGACGACGAGATTGCAACTCTGAAGAAGGAACTGAAGTTGGCAAGGGAGGGGGTTGTGGCTGATGTGGAAACACAGCCTACACATCATGAGTAGGCACTGGTATTTCTTAACCCTTATACATATATTAGAAAATATATTTGAGAATAATTTTTTGTCTCACTTTGCTAAATTAGGTTTGGTTCTTATGTTGGGATTGCAAAGTCAGCATGCTTGGGGGATCTGGGTTACTTTATAAATTTGTCTGTGTCATATCTAAGTCAAACCCCCCCAAGTTGCAATTGGCATGATTGTCCAAATCAGGAAAAATAAGGACACTGCGTCCTTACTTGATTTGGCAGCCGAATGTGTGCTGTTTTGGGTAAATTTTGATACCCATTTTGTTGGTTTACTCTTTATCCTCTTTTGGGAATATCTTTTGTTTATTTCATAGTCATTAATAATTTGAACTTAGGGTTTGTGGGTATGGCCAAAAATGGTAACTTTACGTACTTTCTCTTTAAGTTCATTTGGCCATACTTTTCTTTGTTTGAAATTATGGTTTGGGAATTATTAATTTTTTCCCCATTTTGCTGTGTTTAAACCTTTGAGTAAAAAGGAAATTGTGTCTACAACACATTGCACTTTGTGTTTAATCCAACTTTATGCCCATTGCCTGTATGAAAAGAATATTTTTACTCTGTTGTTTAAACCTGAAGATTCAGTCATGACCATTTAATACAATTTGAAAGTTTGCCTCATTTTGATTAAAACATTTGTTTTTAAAAAAATCTGATCACTTTCAATTATTTTAATCTCATGATCATGTCCTTCCCAAGTTTCAATGAGGACATTGAATTCTTCAAGTTTGGAGATGTGGAGAAATTTGTATCTCGGTTACACAAATAAAGGATACAAATTATCATAAATAGGAATATCTTATACCCACATCCAAAACAATGCACTAAAATTCAAATTTTAGGTAGTGCAAAAGAAAGTCATAAATCATGCACATAAACACTTAAATAGAGCATAGCATCTACAAAAGTGCATGATAACTCAAAAATTCGCATTGATGATAGTACACAGAACCGTGCTATCATAAAAGGAAAAACGACAAGCCACAAAATGAGCCATGAAACAACAAAGTGGAAGTTGATTTTTTTTACAAAGCAAAGTGTATTTATCAAAATGGTTAAAAATGTGATTTTTGTATGTATGAGAAGAAGGAAATGGATGGAATAAACAACTGAATTGGACCAATTTTTTTTTTCTTTCCATTAGGATTGGCACAAGTTGGATTGACAATTTCACTCGGTTATATATATATATTTGTTTTCTTTTCCTTGAATCTATTGCTTGAGGACAAGCAATGGTTTAAGTTTGGAGATGTGATACGGTCAATTCATTAACCGTATTTATATCTTGTTTTGTTTACTTTTCCTCCCTTTTTGTAGTAATTATAACGTTTTAGTAGAATTAAAATATTATTATTAGTAAGTAACGTATTTTCTAGGAACCAATATAAAAATGAACTTTTGGCCTTCATAACGTCCATTTTTATTGCCATTGTTCATGAATATTTTTACTGTTTTCTTTTCAGGTTCAATAATGAAGAACGGAGTCCAAATTAAGGATAAGTTGATCAACAAGCATTCAAGAAGATAAGGTTCGAAGACCCATGGTGTGTATGGGATAACCTCGATTTTTGTAAAACACCTTATCTAATTTACTCGGATCAAACTTTAGGAACTCCATGGGTTTATATTTTGGTGTTGTAAGTTTATTTTTGTTTGTGTAAAGCCCATGGGTTAAGGCCTTTACCACCTTAGAAATTTGGATAGTCCATACCCTTTTTATTGCATATAAATAGGCATGCAAGGGTATGGAGAGAGGTATCCCCATTTTGATCGTGCATGAATAGGAGATGGTAGCAAAGTCCTTGAGAAACCCATGTGCTTAAGAATATAGTTTGAGTGTGTATGTACTTTAGGGGACAATTTTGCTCTTAGAAGACAAATTAAGTACTTGCATGTACTTAACTCTCTTCTAGGTGTGGTATATCTTCATGATTAACATATATATATGCATGTGAATTTCTTCCATTTGACAGTGCATACCTCCACTCACTATTTGAAAAGCATTCCATCTCCATCTATATATACTTTTCTTGTGCTACCATCTTCATACTTACTTCATGTTTTACTTCTTCATATTTTACTCTCATGCTCCCATCAATTTCATTGCTTTATATGCCTAAATTGTTTCGTTCTTAGTTACAACTCAAGGAGTTCACAAGAAGTAACCACAAAGAGTTTGAGTATTAGATTCATAGTTCTTGAAGTTCTTCATATTTATAAATGTTTATTATTATCGTCAATTTTAGCTTACTATTGTTACTTCCTTTTTATTGCTATTTATCGCTTTGATATTCAAGATTATTAAGAATATACTTGTCCTCGGTTGCCCTTCAAGATTACTAATGGTAAACTTGTCCAAAGCATTCCAATCAAAAATATTTACGATAAACTTGTCCGGATTAATCTCACTCAAGATTGCTAATGGCAAACTTGTCCATATTATATAAGTATTATTAATGTCTATTTCTTTAATTGCTTTTATAATCATCATTTGCTTTCTCATTTACGTTTAGAGTAAATAATCATTTCAATTATTTATTATCGTCTTTTATTATTTAACACCATCCTTTATAAAGACCATTTCGTAATGGAAGGCTAACAACCTTAAGGTCTAGGGGTAAGGTAATAACTTGAGATTTTAGAGGTGGATAATAAAATAATGAGGTGTATCAACTTTATAACGATAGTTTCACAACTTATTACATTTAAACCATGAATATTTCGTGAAATTACCCCTAAGGTTACTTGACAACTAACCATCGGTATATAAACGGCTTAACCTTAATGAGGTTATAAAAAGTATTCATTGTCTAAAGACAATAATTATCGTTATAGAATATCTCGTTATTTCATCATTTAACTTTATCTCAATTTATCCTTGCACCCCGTGCTTTTCTTTATAAACAATATTCTCTCGCGGTCACCAATCAAACCAAAAATTAGTTAATCCAAAAACCCTCTTGTTTTACTCTCTCACTGAAATCATTCTGCCAAGAATCAGGCTTTTTAATCCTACAAACTTTACCCAACAAAGCCGTCCCTGTGGGAACGAAATCCGTTACTTGTACCGTTATTACTTGTTACGAGACGATAACAGTCCGAGGTGTATACTTGCGCCTAGGTCTACTTTTGTGTTGACTTTTAAGGGTAGCAATATCCTTACAACAAGTTTTTGGCGCCGCTGTCGGAGATGGCAAACTAAAGTTCAAAGTTTTGAAAGCAAGATTTTTATAAGTTTGATTTTTCTACCGCTTTTTAAGAAAAAAAAAACCAAAAATAGTATTTTCACCATCTTTTTAAGAAAAAAAAAAGTTCATGCTCAGATTGTCTCGTCGGTTATTTTCCTCAGAATCCAGAAATAATCAAAACCACAGACAACGTAGAAGAGTTGAACAAAGATCACCATCTTTACCCTCTTCCACGATGTCTGACGAAGAGTATGTCACGGATACTGAGGACCATCCTGAAGGAAATGTTGAGCCTTTGTATGAACAATTCATAAATGAACTTCCCGGTCTCGAAAATTACGAGGAAGAGGGCATTTTTATTAATGCTAACACTCCAGATGTTCCAAATATAGTTATTGGACAACCCGTCAATCACTATTTTCGAAACTTTGGTACTGGCACCAATAATGAAGATGACCCCTTCAATGAGTTTGTTAACAATATAAATGGCAATCCCAACGAGAATTTTCGAAATAATCTTGAGAATATTCGCAGATTAAATATTGATCGTAACAACGCTAACGGAATAAATAGGCCCTGTTCCACAACAAAACGGTGGCCCTGTTCCACAAATAAATAGGCCACCAAGGAACGAAGGAATTATTCCACCATTGAACAATCCGCAAGTTCAGGGTGGAGCTATTCCTCAAAGAAACAATCCGCCAGTTCATAACAGAGTGGTTCCTCAAAGAAATAATCCACCAGAAATTGGTGGAGCTATTCCTCTAAGAAACAATCAACCTGGTAACAATCAACCGTACCATGATATTCCACAAAGAGATCAGGGTGATGATGAGGAACACAATATTTTTAGACTTGCAAACGTAAGAGATGGTGCCATTATGTCCTACGCTATTCCAAATCTAGCCCAGCTACACACTGGAATACGTAGACCAAATATTGATGCCACTCATTTTTCTTTAAAACCCATAATGTTCACAATGTTGCAAGCAAATGGTCAGTTCGCGGGACTACCATCAGAAGATCCTAATTCTCACCTACGGTCATTTATGGAAACTACAGACTCTTTCCTTATCCCTATGGTCTCAGACGATGCTTTGAGATTAAAACTTTTTCCATTTTCATTAAGGGATAGAGCAAGAGCATGGTATAATTCTTTAAAAGCAGACTCTGTAATCACTTGGAATCAAATGGCAGAAAAGTTTCTAAAAAAGTATTTTCCTCCCACAAGGAACGCTAAGTCCAGAAATGAGATCTGCACTTTTAAACAAATGGATGATGAAGCGGTCCCTGATGCTTGGGATAGGTACAAAGAGCTTTTGAGAAAATGCCCTCATCATGGCATTCCGTACTGCATACAGCTAGAAACATTTTACGGAGGCTTAAATGCCACTGCAAAATCTATGCTAGATGCTACTGCAGGCGGAGCATTCACAACTTGTACCTACAATCAGGGGATTGAGATACTTGAAAAGATTTCCAACAACAACGGACAATGGTCCGACCCACGGTCTGTTCCACTGAAAAAGACATCTGGAGGAACAGAGATTGATGCTGTTACAGCATTAACAGCACAACTCACTAAACTGATTTCAAACTTGTCCACTAGACAACAAGTGAGGTCTGATGTTATGTCTCTGCAATCCGATGCCCAATCAGTGCAATGCGTATACTGTGGTTAAGGACATTCGTTCGAAAACTGTCCTGGAAGGCTCCTAGGGTGTTCTTCAGTTTTCATTAGTGCATTAGTGCATACCGTCCAGATAAGTGAGAGCGAAGACTCTTACCAGTATGCATTAGTGCATACTGTCCAGATGGAAGGCTCCTAGGGTGTTCTTCAGTTTTCTCTTCTTTTGGCGTTTTCCCTTGAACCTGACCTATGTATATATATAGGGACCAAAAAAGTTAAAAACCGTAAGGATCGATATAAGCCTTAGATCCTGTTGTTTTAATTAAAAACTATTTTTAAATTAACAGATACTCATCATGCTATTTCACCGAATGAAACAAAACACAACTTTCATAAATATGTTATTTCACCTTATGAAATCCAAACATAGTGTTCATATAAATGTTATGTCACCATATGAATCAAACACACTCTTCATCTATAATCTATTTCACCCCATGAAATCAAACGAATATTCTGTCGGTATGACATTTCACCTTATGAAACCAAACAGTCTCTAAGAGTATCTCGTGAAACCAAACAGTCCCTATGAATTTCCCGAACCAAATTGTTGATCACCGGAGTTTTCTTCCTATGTCACGGTTTTAACGGTCGATCATCGGAGTTACAGGTTCGTCGTCTCAACCATCGATCACCGGAGTTGCAGGTTCGTCGTCTCAACCGTCGATCACCGGAGTTTGCAGGTTCGTCCTCTCAAACATCGATTACCGGAGTTGCAGGTTCGTCGTCTAAACCGTAGATCACCGGAGTTGCAGGTTGTCGTCTAAACCGTAGATCACCGGAGTTGCAGGTTCGTCATCTCCAACGTCGATCACCGGAGTTGCAGGTTCGTCGTCTCAACCGTCGATCACCGGAGTTGCAGGTTGTCGTCTCAATCGTCGATCACCGGAGTTGCACGTTCGCTGTCACAATTGTTGAGATCGTTTATGATGATCGGATGTAACGGCTAAGTGACGAGTTGAATTTATGGGGATCTAAATACGTGTGAGGATCTGTTCTTGATGTTGGATATGGTTGCTTGGGGGAAAAGACAATGGGAGGAAAGGAATGGAATTTGAGGAGGTGGTGGAGAAGATAGGGGTTTTAGGGTGTGTAAATTATATTTCACTGATGTGACAAAAATACCCTTGAACTATCAAATTAGTTGTTATATTAGGTGTAATTTCCACATATATTACAAAAATGTCACCGTTTATAATAGCCTTTGATTAAAACCCTTTAACGATACAGTCCTTAACCTTTCTGTGGATTTTATTTGATTATCACCCTATATATATATATATATATAGAGAGAGAGAGAGAGAGAGAGGAAAGTTCAAATGCGAGCTCAAATTTGGTTGTGAATGTGAGGACAAATGAGAGCGTGACACGTGTCTGAATGTACATTATTTAGATTGCATAATGCTTATTCAGACTGAATAAATACTATATTTAGTCTGAATATTTCTTTGATTATTCAGTCTGAATATGACACGTGTCACGCTCTCATTTGTCCTTACGTTCACAACAAAATTTTAGTTCTTATTTGACCCGCCCCTATATATATATATATATATAGATAGAGAGAGAGAGATAGAAAGAAAAGTTAAAATGAAAAGAAATTTTTCATTGCGAATGTGAGACAAAAGAGAGTGTGAGACGTGTCTCATTCAATATAAATAATAAAAGGGCATTCAGTATGAATAACGAAGGTGAAGTTCATACATCATTCATAATGAATACATCATTCAGTATAAACTAATAACACAACATTCAATATGAATAAGACATGACCATTATCTATTCAAGATTAATAACAGTGCAGGGACACGTGTCGTGCTCTCATTTTTCCTCATGTGCACTATGACGAAAGATGATTTTTCATTTGAATCTGCCCCCCCCCCCCCCACACACACACACACATATATATATATATATATGTATATGTGTGTGTGTGTGTAGACGAAAGTTCAAATGCGAACTTGAATTTGGTTGTGAACGTGAGGAAAAATGATTACAAGAAAAATGACTTTTAGAGACCACAAAAGTCGTGGCAAAAAGCTAAAAAGTCGTCTCAAAAACTCTTTTGAGACCACTGTCGTCCCAAATGCCCGCGTCTCTGAAGCCTCGTGGCTAAAAGTTTCTTTTGCCACCACATTGTGTTGTCTCTAAAAGTAAACATTTTTTGCCACGACATGTCATCTCTAAAAGTAATTATTAATTTAAATTATTAATTTTCTCTTGCCATGACATGTGGTCTCTAAAAATAATTATTAATTTAAATTATTAATTACTTTTTGCCACGACAATTGGCCTTTAAGGACAATTTTAACTTTAAATATATAATTACTTTTAGAGACCACATGTCATGGCAAAAGTTAACTGGTAATAAAAATAAATAGTTACTTTAAGGGACCTTTTTCTCATGGCAAAAGGCCCGACATGTTACATATTAACTTTAACAAACGATAAATCAACACAAAACAACAATTTCATAAAATACAACCAATATTCAAGTTTAGTAAATATTTAAAGTTCTTACACCAACTAATCACCATAATCCAAAGTTGTAACTAATCATCATTGTCTAATCTTCTTCATCATCGTCGTCGAAATCTTCCACATCATCATCCCAAGATTATGGTGATGCTTGATTTTCCTCGTAGTCAAATGGAAGGGTTGGTGTTGATACAAATGGTGGTAAGTTGCGATATGAGAATATGAAATCATACTTTAGAGGTACACAATCAAGTCTTGGTACCATTTTCGCTCTTGTTCTTCGTGTTGTATTTCCCAAACTTCTTACTCAACCAACGTTTTAACTGTCATCCCAATCAGACGTTACGACCACGAACCAAGGTCGTTACAATCTTTTTAGAGGCCCTGTTATACATGTTACAATGATACTTATACAATAGTTTATCCAAGCTCATGTTTTCTAACCTTAGAAGATGTATTGAAAATGAAGTAAAAAATGAGAGATGCAAAACAACCCGAGTGAGGATGACGACACTGTAATTGCATAATGTGGCTACTGATTTTTGGTTCTGCAAAATAAGATAAAATAGCTACTTGTGTTAATCACAAAAAGGGTTAAACCTAAAGAATTAATAATATGGAACTACTAAACTAAGCCTAAACAATTTGAAAACAAATATGAAGTTCGACCATAATTTAGATTAGAAACATAAACCTATATAAATAAGAATTAAGAATTAAGAAATATAAAAAAAATATGAACTTATAAACTTAGTTACTTGTTGTTTAACCCTATATATTCCAATATCCAAATGATGAAATAAATTTTACATCTCTTAACTTGCTCCTTATAATAACGATTCTCAAGAGATGGTATTTTACAATGCTAATGGCAATTAAAAATGCCAATGAAACAACCCTAAACAACTAAATGGCTAATTGCTATTATATTAACAATGCCAATGGCAATGGCAATGTCAAAGCCTCAAACAACCATCTGACCAAAATTCTTTTTATTTAAAAGTAATCTATACTATATTATAAAACATTTGGTTAAAAACTCTTAAAAACAACATTTTAAGCCTTAGGTACTGCTATTTAATGCTAATTACTTAATTTTTAAAATTACAAGTAAATTGTGCGTAAGCATAACTTATTAAAGCTTTATTTCTGAATTCGTGTAACTAACTGCAGATAACCATTATCCAAAATACAGGATAAACATTTAATTTTAAATATAAAAAATCTAAAGTATAATTAAGATAATCATTGAGTTATAACATAAAACTTAATTATTATCATTATAAAAAGTTATATTATTAAACCAAAAATAAATTATTTTGTTATCAAACATAATTAAATTATGATAAAAAAATTAAATTAAAAAAATTACATAAAAAAAAGAGAAGTTTTAAATGAACATTAAAATCGTTTTCTCAAAACCACATAAAACCATTAGAATAGCGATAGGGACAAAAATTAAAATAAAACCTAAAATCGAGATGTATCTCGCTGCATTGCGCGAGTACGCTTCTAGTCTTTAACAATGCCAATGGCAATTAAAAATGCCAATGTCAAAGTCTCAAACAACCATCTAAATCATGTGCTAATTGCTATAATATTAACAACGGCAATTACAATTAAAAACCCTAAACAATTAAATGACAATTAGCCAAAGATATATAAAGAAGTAAGAAAGTATGATAAAAGAAATATATTTTACCTCCTTTGCTTGGGGAACTTAAATGATGCAGATTGGAAAGTTGCAGGTTTCCTTTGTTAGTGATTAATGAGCTTAATGGAACTCACAGCTTATTCGGTCAGCTATCCATGACCGTTTGGTAGTGGCTTAATGATATAAAAAGTGGCTTATTCAGTAAGCTTTTAGAGGGCAAAAAGCCAAGTTTTTTTTTCCAAACTTGCCCGTTCCAATTATAAAACACGCTCATTCTATCTATAAAAAAACACTCCCATACAAAAACCTTCCCAATATATTATTAAGACAAATTAATCCACACAGACAGTTTTATCCGTATAGGACTTGATGGAAAACCAAAAAATATCCCATTTCATATTCTAAAATTGTTATCACCTTGGACTCAGATTGCAGCTCCGGATGCTCCTGCTCTTGCTGTTGCTGAGAAGATCCTCGGCGGCGAAAGAAGGACATGGTGACAATGCGCAACTACAGATACAAAAACTGATCTGCCTATGAAAAACATGAAAGCAAGAACACTTATATAAATAGGTTTTTCAAAAAAAAAAAAAGAACACTTATATATATACATATACAAAAAATATGGATGTTCCATCAAATGGATGTAAAAAAAAATATAGTTGTTAACAAAGTTTATACTTCCAAAGAGTGATATCTGTGTAGATGTTTTAGTGTTCAGATTTTGAGGCCAAAAAATACATAATTAATAGAGAAAGTACCTAGAAACAAAACTACTTTGATGCAGTGAAAGTTCAGCTCACAAAATGCAAAAAGTGAATATAATCTCTAGTAAGAAGAATAAAATATGAAAAAGTTACAACACTTATATAGGTAAACAAATAAAGCTACTTTATTGAACCATATTTTGTGTATTATCCAATCCATGTATAATCATATAGATACTAATGTGTAAAAGTAAACCAAAATGCCCACTCATTTATTAATGGCATTTGCTTGTTCGACTTCCTAAAAACCAAACCAACCCGGTATATTCTTTTCGAAAACCAAACCAAACTGACCCAGATATCCCACTCGGAAATTCGAAAGTATGGTTTGGGTTGTTCAACTTCCTATACTACTATATATTTTCAACAACACAATATCCACACCAACGAAACTTTGATATCCTATGGTTCAGGCTAAGGAATGAAAATGACAGTTATGAAGGAATTAACAAATTATATTACATAAAACCAAACAGTTTCTTTTATTTCCGTACCCATTGACTATTTTTTAATACCTGTTGATCCCAGATTAACAAGCTCAATGATAAAGCAAACGTTAAATAATAAAGTAATACGAATAGGATGATATGAATGAATACCGTAGTCGTATATCTCTTGATGTGTATATCAATTACAAGGAATAATATCAGAAATCAGCTCTAAAGTAATCGACTTACATTCACTCTAATCTCTTTTTAATAAATAATTTCGCGCACACCTAAAGAATGACCCTAACCCTCTATTTATATATAGAACAATTATCGTAATAAGGAAACTATGAGATAAGGCATTATACACTTGCCTTATTTGCAATAAAGCAACGTTTCCTTATATTAAACCTTCCTAATTATTGACTTTGTTGACTTTGCACTTTTGGTCCTTCATATCTTCAATAGTTGTCATCTCGGATACAATAATTTCAGACCTAACAATCTTCCCCTTTGTATTCGAGATTACAATTCAACAAATCAGCACTCTTCTTTTGAAGATCACGAAACTTTTGTCAACAAATCTTTCTTTTGAATCTTTTGCTCCCCTACGAAAATGATCTCTTGTAATCTCCGTTGCTCCCCTTTAACATTAGCATGATTGGAAAAATCGAAGGAGCCGTGATGTCGTAGGATATAAACTTGTCGGGTTAGGTGATGTCAATGAAAAAAAAATCTCGGGCCAAGTAGATTTGACAAGAATTGATGTCGGGCCAAGATGAGTCGATGAAACTTTATGTCGGGTCTTAAGCACTCGATAAGTCTTCAACAGAAAATGATCTCGGGTTAAGTTGAATCGATGAAAATTTATGTCGGGTCTTAAGCACTCGATAAGTCTTCAACTTTATCTTCAACAGTCGACAAAACATATTTACTTCAGTCTTTATCTTCAAAACAAATCAACATTTGTCATCTTCCTTTTCTCATGTCGTGATGTCGTGTCTCTGATATACAATCTCTACCCCTCAGAATGATAAGGAGAATCCGAATCATTATGAATAACCAAAGAGAAAAAATAGTTAACTAATGAAGCGTGTAAAACTAACATACCAAGCACGTGAAGCAACTGTTATCACTTAATCAAAATAAATTTTAATTAAGTGGCCTATATGCAGTGTTGGCAGCGGGTTGGCACTGGTAGGACTTCCAGTTATCATAGAAGTAAGTTATAAAACTAACTTCTCAAACTGTTCTGGCATAAACACGATGATATGCTTGAGGAATCACAAAGACTCGTGCAATGTGTAGAAATAATTTATGCATTAAATGCTAATTTTAAGGCTCAAAATGTGAAAGTACATTTCACAGACTCAATGTGCATTGAATGTGAAGTTCGGACACCGGATGTGTGTCTTCCTTTTTCAATATCTTAATCTTCTGAGTGAAGAAAAGATAGCAGATATACTCATTCTTCGTGATATATGAAACAAATATCTTTTGTGAGATACTTGAGTAGTTGGGTGGGGTGACACGAGTTATCGACATTTGGTCCATGTCTAGTTCAATATTCATCTCCAAAGAATCGAGAATGAATAGATTATGTGGCTACCCGGATAACTGTTTAGGTTTGGTGAAGACCAAATATTTTCTTTAAAGTCTTGTCACACCCTCACATTTTTATTTTATCTCACAAGCACTCAATTTTATTTTAATCATTCCCTTTCAGGATATCTAACCTATGGATGTGTTTCATGGGTAGGTCCTTCCGGATTTGGTTTGACCATTGAAACGTATAAATCTAATGCACAAAGAGTTTTGACATATTGAAGTTCGAGTTCTGAACTGATGTATTCAGAAGTCATAATGGTAAAAATGTGGTACTCCCCTCAAATGTAGCATAACCTTTTGAAAGATTTTCATGTGATGTGAATATTCGGAATTTAGAACACACATGATGTACCTACAAAATAGCTTAAAAAGATTTTGGCACCCAAGCTTTGTTGGGTCCTTGGAGGCAAGCTTTGTTGGGTCCTTGGAAGTTAGCTTTTGATGCAATAAATGGGGAAGTGGGGATACTGTAAGTACCATACCATTTATGAGTGAACCTTTGATCAACAAAATCATTTGTTCCACAAGTAGAACAACAAATCTTTGTGGCACTTAGACTGATAAGATGTTCGATTGACTTGACAATATGAGGTAAATCAGTCTTGGACACAAACTATAGGAGATGTATGTGGCTTGTTTCTAACATTATCATCTGTAGTTGATTTCTTTATCCAAACCATCTTAAACCTTTTGAAATTTCCGGATTTAGCAACAAAATCATTATGAAACTGTTTAGAAATATGAGTTTTAAAAGCTGAAACATGAATAAAACCATGTTTAGCATTTTTCACATAATGAGAATTGATGGGTTTGGAAAAATGAGTTTGATCCTTTTGGTTAGAATGAGTGTAATGCATTTGACTTGTGGAACACTCATTCGGATCCGTTGGAGGTAAAACTGATTCGATTGGCTTTTTGCCTTTGTCCAAAAACTCTGTATGATTTGGAAGTGTAGGATTGAAGTCAAAATCGGCATTTAAATCATTTAACTGTTCCGTGGATCTAAGGTTTGCTGAAGAATAAGTGTACTCGTCAAAACGAGGCATTTACTCAAGAGAGTCTAGGTCATCATCAATTTGGTCGGAAGACGGGGAACATTTTTGTTTAGGAGAAATATAGTTTGGATCTAATGGTAAACAACTCTTCACAATTATCTAAGTAATTGCTAACGAAAGCTTTACACGAAGAAATATTGGAAATATAATCATTTTCGTGGTTTTTGTTTAATTGTAAAGCCTCGTTTTCCAATTTTTGAATTTTTAACATGAATGCCTCTTTTTCCTTTTCCGACGAACAACGTTCAGTTTCCAACACCTTTTCAAGTTGAATAATTTTCTTTTCTAAGAACAAGGTGGGAATATACGGTTTAAATTCAGGAATTTGAGTGTGAAGTTCTTCGTCAGTATAAGATGGAAAATAGTCATTTGGAAGAGTTTCTTTTGAAGATTCCTTTTCTACTACTCGAGGATAGCAGAAAGGAATTTGATGAAAATCTTTGTTTCTCCTATTCAAATCTTCCCTTTCTTCGACGTTGGAATCTGACTTCATAAATTGAAATTTGTAATCCGGACCAAGGTTCAGATATTCAAATTTATAGAGAGTCGGAGTATTGTAGATGGCCTTTTCTAAATGTTTCGGATTATCAAATCCTAATCCAGCTTTAGAACTTAAATACTTTGGAACGTTCAAATGAATTGTGTGCTCAGTTTGACCAATTTTGTATAGCTTTAGTTCCAAATCTTTTAGTTTTTCCAAAAGGTCTTGTCTTTGAAAACTCACAAATTCATATTTGGACGAAAAATCTTCGGTCTCACGTTTAGATTTGTTAAGTTGAAGTGTGAGATCCGAGGTTTGTTGTTTTAAGAGAATATTTTCTTCTTGAAAAACCGCTTTCTCCGTTTGATGATTGTGTGCAATACTTCGAGATGTTGCAATTTCAGATTGGGCAATTAGTAGTTGATGATAATTATTTTCTAGTCGTGCTTCTAATTTTGAAACCAAGAGTTTCTCGGTTTTCAATTTAGATTGAAGTTCTTGCAATTGTATCATCATGTCGTTCATTTGATAATACTCCGAAAGACTTACCTCGGGGGTTCTGTGTCTGAACCAATGGCCATAGCTTCTCGAGTGGTCATTGTACTTGGCTTGATGATCTCGATCAGTGAATTTTTGAAATTTTCTGAGTTTGTCTCGTGAAAACAGAAAGTTTTCTTGATACAATAGGGATCGAGAAAAAAAAACTTTTATCGGGTGAAGCTTAGTTGACAAGAATTTTTGTCGGGTGTTTGAGGCTCGATAAAGTTTATTGTCGGATAAAAGAGACTCGATAAAACTTCTAAGAAAAAATTTTGAGTCGATTTTTTTTATCGATCACTGAGTACCCGATATCCTTGATTTTCTCAATTTATCAATATTCGACAAAAAATAATTTGACTCGATAAGGCAATGAATCGATAAAAAAAAATTATCGATTATCGATTAAAAATTTTGTCGACTCAAGTGGACTCGATAAAAGATCAAAATTACTTAATCTGAGTTTTCTTTAATTGATAAACTAGAAAACAAGAACAAAGGGTTCTTAACTAAAAAGAACAAGTCTTTTTATGGACAAGAATGTCTAAGTTCTCGAGTTTCTTATTTGTTCAATTAATGAAAAATCAAATTACAAGAGTTTATGATTTTTACTAGAGAATTCTTTAGTAAGAAAAGCTGCAGGAGTCACTAGTTACTGAGTTTTATTATGTAAAGAGTTTCAAAAGTAAATAAAATAAACTAGGATAATTTTAATTAACGCAGATTAATTACTTTGAGTAATAGTCGATAAAAATTTAAGGAACAGATGAATGAATCGATAAAAAATTAAGCAACATACGTATGAATCGAGCAAACACAGAAATAAGAGTCGAGAAAAACACAACAAAACAGATATAAGAATCGAGAAAAATTAAAAGACAAGAGGTATGTATCGATGAAAAAAGAATTTTTTTATTTTTAAGATTATGAGTTTTTATCGGGTTAAGCTATGATAGTATGAATCGACAAAAACTCATAAACGCATAAATTGAAAAATTACCTTCTGTTTCGAAGATAACTTCAGAAAAGCGCAAAAACTCAGATCGTCGGCTCTGATACCACTTGTTGATCGCAGATTAACAAGCACAATGATAAAGCAAACGTTAAATAATAAAGTAATACGAATAGGATGATATGAATGAATACCATAGTCGTATATCTCTTGATGTGTATATCGATTACAAGGAATAATATCAGATTTCAGCTCTAAAGTAATCGGCTTACGTTCACTCTAATCTCTTTTTAATAAATAATCTCGCGCACACCTAAAGAATGACCCTAACCCTCTATTTATATGTAGAACAATTATCGTAATAAGGAAACTATGAGATAAGGCATTATACACTTGCCTTATTTACAATAAAACAACGTTTCCTTATATTAAATCTTCCTAATTATTGACTTTGTTGACTTTGCACTTTTGGTCCTTCATGTCTTCAATAGTTGTCATCTCGGATACAATAATTTCAGACCTAACAATACCTCTAACCAAACACCCCCTTAAACACTCCTTTGAGGGAAAGCCTCAACATATCAGCAAAAGTTCACAAATAAAGAGGTCAATAATTTAAGAAAAGTGTACCCAAATACGGGATATTGATTAGGACACAACAGCCAAAAGTGTGCTAGCTTCATCGCACTTCATTTCTATTTTTACAAAATGAGTTCAAAATTAATGATAGATCCTTAAGTGTTGTTCACTACAGTCAATGCATGGAGCCATATGACCCAACTTAACCTAACTAAATGAGGTAAAACTTAAATTTAGTGCCAAAATGAAGAGGAAAGCAAGAACCACCAAAGGAATCTTCTTCCTACTTGACTCTACTTTAATAAGAAATGCCCTAATTCACATAAGAGAAACAATAATCAAAATCATGTATGTTGATCTTCCATTGATGCTAAGCTAACTTGACCTACCAAACTCCAAATTCAAACAATCTATCAACCAACAAAGATGAACCACAAAGAAGAGATACCTTGAAGATTCAGGATTTGGGACGAGTTCCGTTAATCAATCACTGGTTTGTATTTGATTTGGGTTGCGATTTGGGTCGACGAGTTCGAGAGAACCGGAAACGATGGAGGGAAGCGAACGGTTGGGACGATAGAGGGAATGATGGAAGAGGGAGCTGGTGAAAAAAAGGGCAAATAATGGGTTAGCCTTCCTTATATAGGCAAGGAAAAGGTACCCTTACAAAAACATTACATAAGCATTACATAATACACCACTAATAAGTTGGGAATGAGGTAAGCCCTTACATCATATAAGAGTGACTTCATGCTTCCATCATCATTACATCATACTACGAAAATCTTAATACTTAAGGAAACCTAGAGGAAATACTTGCACGCTTTATTTTACTTAATAACTAAGATAGAACTTTATTTCCAGCGTGAGTCTGGATGAGACGGATCATCTTCGTATGGGTCAAAATGTTCTTCAAACGGGTGATCGTCTTCATCGTCAATAGTTGATTCTTCATCAGAGGTATCGATCTTTTGCGTTAAGTGAGTAGCCTTCCATTTATCGAGAATCTCAGTCCATTTTGAAGCCATCGGGTGATCTGAGGGCCACAAATCTTTATTTTCCATGACATGAACCGGGATTGTTGCTGGATTGACCTAATTCGCATCAACGAGGTTTCGCCGTATCTCTAGGGACTCTTCATGGAAAGTTTTCTCAAAAGACTTACTACCATGATTGACATAATACCAGTTATGAATAAAGGCTAGGGGTGAATGGTAGACTATCGCTTGGTTTTGACCTTTGATCATTGTAGGAGGCAGGAAAGAGCAGGGCATCATGAACATGATCACAACATAGGGCTTTGGACAAACAGTTAACAGTCTAATCCAATCACGAACTGGTTTGAACCAATTAAAGAGGGTGTAGAGGTGCTGCGATTCTTTAGGGGGTTTCTCATACAAACACTGGAAAAGGTAAGTGAATAGCTTAGCGGCGTTGAAGGATACGACCACTGTGTGTGCCTCAAAGAGATACCAGAAAAAGCAGAGTGCTTCTTTTGGTAACTTATCCAGTTCATGAATGTGGAAGACATTTAGGAAAGGGTAATACGGATGGATTTTAAGGTTCCTCAAGAAAAGGCCATGTTTATGTAGGGTGATGGTGAAGAAAGTTTTGTAGTTAAGGAGGGATCTTTCTTTCAGGGTTAGGTCTGCTATGGTTTCAGTGATTTCTTCTGGGAGGTCAGAGGAGGCATGAAAGAACTCTTCTGGTTTGGAAGAGTTTGTTTTGGAGGAGTTAGCCTTATCCATTATGAACACCATAGGTAAGACTGTGCTTCTATGTTTGAGGATGGGATGAATCTCCTTAGAAGCATTGCATTTATAGTCCTTTGGTCTTGACAGAAAATCCGCGAGAATATTTTTTGTACCCTTGATGTGTTTTACTGTGAACGTCCACTGGGAAAACCAATTAGACCATCGTAGCAACTGTGATTCAGGTAGCGTCTTTTTCTTGAACTGTAGCATTCTTGGAAAGGAAGACATATCCATTTCGATCAGAAAATCGTGACCGATAAGATGGAATTGGAATCTTTCTATTCCTCTTTTGACTGCAAGAATTTCTTGGAAAGTGGAATGATAGTGCTTTTCTGAATCTTTAAACGTGCCACTTTTGTATCCACATACTGACCTGATATTATCTTTGTCCTGTGCTAGTAGGACTGCTCCCCAGTACTCATCACTTGCATTAGTCTGCAAGATTCTTTTGTCAGTGGCTGTAGGAATCTTTAAAGGTGGCATCACATCTGCCAGTCTCTTTATAGCCTTGATAGCTAGCATCTGCTTTTCTGACCAGCGTGGGGAATCTTTCTTTAGCATAGGGAATAGGTGTATTGTGTGACTTGACAGCTTTGGCAAGAAGTCCTCCATGTAGTTAACTACACCAAGGAATTGTTGAATTTCCTTTTGTGACGTCAGCTCATCTGGAAACTTGTGCAATTCTTGAGCGATGTGGGGTTGTGGCTGGTACTTCCCGTCAGAGATCTTCATTCCAAGAAAATCCATGGATTCAACACCTATCTCCATTTTCTTTTCTGATAACATTATTCCGTATTCTTGGACGATGGAATGGAACTTTGAGAGTAATTATGTGTGGGATTCCATATCCGGAGAGAATAATAGAATATCATCAATATATATATCAACGCATTATTCAGAATAGGCTCAAATAATTTAACCATTGCTTTCTGAAATGCGGATGGAGCGTTCTTTAACCCAAATGGCATCACTTTCCACTGAAAATGATGATCTGGAATGCAAAATGCGGTTTTCGCTCTGTCTTCAGGACTTATACCCAATTGCCAAAATCCTGCTTTAAGATCGAACTTGGATAGAACTTTTGCATCTACCAGAGATTGGAATAACGCCTTCTTTTGTGGAAGAGGAAACTTGTCATCAGCCATGAAATGGTTGAGCGGATGGTAGTTTATGACTAGCCTCAATTTTCCACGAACTTGCTCGCTTCGTTTGTTGACGTAGAATGCTTCACATGCCCATCGCGATGTGATTGGCTCTATAATTCCTTGTGCAACAAGTTCTGAACATTCTTGTACTGCAAGTTTATAGTGATCTGGGTTCATACCACGATGACTAGCTCTTGTTGGGTTGACATCTTCATTTTGCTTGAAAGGAAGCCTCACAAAGAATGAGGGATTTAACCACAACGGGTTACTATTCTTAGCGAGGAACTTTGTATGGCTGGATGCACACGATGTTTGGATGATCTGTTGTTTGAGAACGTCAATTGTGATCGCGGATGCCATATAAAGTCGTGGGACTGGACTCCAAGGGCTGAAGAAGCTCTTGTAGCCAAGTCCTTGTTCCGTATACCTCAGGCTGGGTAGGGTATGAAGAATGTCAAATGCGATAAGCAAATCTTTACCATGTAAACTTGATCCTAGCAGTCTGTGTTTTATGACACATTTAGGAAAAAGTCTGATATAGACTGGGATGCTTATCTTGTGAATGATAAATGTATTACCATTAGCAGATAGAAAAGTGCTGGTAATGTGGTTTCCAGTAGTTGCTAGGTAAGATATCAGGATTTAGTATCGTAACCGAGGATCCTGTATTAAAGAATGCAATGACTGGGATGGGTTTAGCATATGTGGAGGCGAGGAGGTGAACTTTAGCTATCGGGACAGGTTGTGACCGTTGCAGAGGCAAAATCTGCGGGATAGGGGTTTGGATTGGGAGGGAAATATGGGATATAGGAAGTGAAGTTTCCATGAATACTCCAATGTCTGGATGGTCATCTGAATACTCCGAATCTGAGTCGTATTCTTCGTCTGATGATGCATCAGAATAAGCAATTGTGCATATTGTCTGATCAGCAGGTTCATCATCTAGCGAGTACAAAGATTAAAGATCGGAGATGTCTACTGGCTCGATTTGACTAAGAGTCTGAATCAAAGCTTGAGACTTCTTCTTTTCTTTACAATCTTTAGCAAAATGCCCTTTCTTATGACATATATAGCACCTGTCAGAAGTTCTTCCTCGTTGAAACTTCTTTCTTATGAATTTCCACTTCTTCTTTTGAGCGAACGACTTCTTTTTCTTGAAGAAGTCATACGAACTTGGGTTTTTGTAATTCTTGAAGTGGGACTTCTTCCCTTTGTAGGAACAGTCACATGTAGACTTATCCTTGCACTTTATCTGTAAGTACTTGTTTTCACAGGCTGATCCAAGTCTTGTACCAGTTCTTTTGAAATCTGCAAAAAACTTTCTCCGGTTGCAGAGCTTCGTGAGTGCATTAAGTATCATCTGGTATAGTCCGCCAAGTGAAGTCTGGCCTACCGTCATATTTCTGGATTCTAAGAAACGATGTACTTCATTTGCAAGGGATTCTGGGAAGGAATTTAGAAATACTTGCTTGAAGTTTACGTCATTAACGCCATACAAGCAATAAAACCTTTTAGACATTCTGTCATAATGCTTTTCAAGGTCTTTTTTCTGAAATGAGCAGCATTTCATCTTTAAAAATTCTTCTCTTGCTTGGACGGTATATTCAACTGGGTTTCCTATGAGCTCAACATATATCATATGTATGAATTCTTCGGGAGACCAACATTGTTGAATCTGCAGCTGCTTGTATTCACCAAGACTTAAGTACCAATCTCTTAAGCGTCCTTGAGCTCCGGTTGGAAACCGTTTGATGACTATGTCAATGTCATAGTACTGGAGCTCAGCTGAACACCATGTCAGCATTTCAACACTTCTTTCTTGCCATTGAGATGGTGGGATATCATCGAAGGTAAACTTTTGGGTAGTGTCAGCCTTCGGAATCCTTGGTCTTCTTAGAGGAACTATTCTAGAGGCAGCATCGTCAGGCTCGTAGTATGAGTTGTTTTCTACTGTAGGTTCTGGTTCCATCATGAAGAGAGGTTCGGACGCTTCAGTAGGATCAAATTCTTCCTCTGTAGGAGGAGCTGGGTTTATAATTGGTGCAACAACTGTTGTTGCCAAGGGTTCAAGTTGTTGGGATAATGAATGAAGGAATGAGGATAGTGGGTTTGGCTGTTCTATTGGGAAAATATATGGTGCTTTGGAGGATGCGAACATGGAAGTATCCTCTGGGGTAGGTTCTGAGTCGCTAGAAGAGGCGATCATTGTCTTTTCTGGTTGGGGTATGTTTATGGGAGGTTGTGGGGCTTTCGCTTTGGCTTTAGATTTTATCTTTTGTTTCTCTTTAGACCATAAAGATAATGATGGGGAGGTTTGTTCGAATGGTGATGATAGGAGAGGCTGAGGGTCAAAGGATGTTCTGACAAAAGGAGTGGAAGGTAATCTCCATGGATCATCAACAAGTGTTGACATCCTCTGTTGTTTGTGTTGTCTTTCAAGATCAGCAAGTTGATCTTTAAGGAACTTCATTTCCGCTTCCTTTTTCATGAAAGTGGTGGATGTTTGTGTCGGAGGAGTAGTACGAACTAGCTGGAGCAGTTCGTTATGGAACCCATGCAGTTTAAATTTGATCTAATTGATCATGCCTTCAAGCGAGTGGATCCGCGTGGAGAAGGTCTCTTGTGCTTTCATGGACTTTGTTTGTTGCGCCAAAATAGTCTTGAGAATCTGATTTTGAGCTACAGCATTCTCAGTTTGCCAGTATAGAGTGGCTTCTGCTGGACTGATAGTGTCAGCAATCCCTGTGGCACCTATGGTTGTAGGTGTCTTGATCTTCCAATCATGTTTGGTTCTTTGGTTGGGATTTTCGAAGGAGCTTAGTGGAGGGAACTCCACTTGATATTCTGATGAAGAAGGAGCTGGGCCAATAACACAACATTCTTGTGGGGCTTGCTTCGATGGACTTTAGGAGTTGGATTCTTTTGGGGTTTAGGCTTTTCTGCTCGTGAATCGTTGTAGAGAACGTAGTAGTCGAACTTTCCTGATGGTTCACCAAGAAGTCCTACTGCTGGATCACCTTTTTCATATCTTTCTTTCAACTTCTGTTGCGATCCTTATTTCTTCTTGGGAAGATCTTCATCATACTCTACACGATAGGCTTCATCTAAGCAGTCTGAGCAATTACAGACATCATAACAACAATGTTTCACCGGCTCTGGTGGTTGAATCGGCTTTGTTGGCTGGATCGGCTGGATCATATGAACTGTAGGGAATATGCTTGATTTTCCCTGGGATGGGAATTTAACTTCTACCAAGCCGTTTTGATGCCGAACGAAGTCGGGTGCTGCAGTACTCTGTACTGGTGCTTGATGAATCTGTTCATAGTTGGTTATCCATTTTTCTGGGAGTAGTTTGAGTAACTCCTCTTTAGATAACTGTCTAGGAACATAAGTGCATGTTGGTGTCGCACTTGAATTGACATCAATGAATAACGCGTCACCAGCATGTTCTTGATCTGGTACCATGATGTCCAAAGAATGGTTTTGGACTCTGTACGCCATCTGGTAATGGAACGTTGCCTGAAAAGTATTTACCTGGGGTGTACCTCCAATCTGATCTGAGCTTTGAGTGCCGTGAGTAGGGAGGGATCATTTAAAGGCATATTGAAATTAGGGTAAAAAGTAACAAAGATAGTTCCAGCATTTAAGGTTGTTTGGATTGTACCGATACATGCATGTTGGTACTCTACAAACCTTATATCAACTAGAGCTATGCGGGAGAAAGCAGGAAGACCTTTCCTACCGTGGAAGGTAAGGGCTAGTCTAATAGCACCAAAGTGTATATGGGTATAACCTTGGGCCATACAGTGTCTGGGTAGGTCTGTCGGAAGGGATAACGTGACCAAATGCTCCGAAGTGGTGGCTGGAAGTTGGTGAGAATTAAATTTAGAAGACTGAACAAACTCCTTAATTTGTTGGGGAGAGTTGGAACCTATTAATTTTTTTACTTTTCTTGAAAATGAAACATTAGATTTAGAAAACATTATATGGATCTACCAACGGCATACTAGATATAGGTATTTTAGAATCATCTGGGACATAAGATATTTCATATAACTGATCTATCTTAGAAGATGAAGATGGTCTAAAAGTAGAAGTAGAACGAGATAGGCTATGGTCTGAACTCATGGTTGGATAAAGGGTGGTATGGTGATAATTCTAAAGACACAACTTTTTTTCTCTCTTACTCGTTAATAGGATATGGCTGCGACTTTTCCTCTTTGCGTCGACTTACAGGCTCTATTCAACGAGATATAGAAAATCAAGAGTGTGGCTATATCAATACACCAAACCAATATCTTCAAATCTCATCTAGAGAATGGTTTTCTGTTGTGAGAGATCCGCGCAAAGTCGGCAGTCACAGAGCATACTAATCCGATTCCTTAGATAGAAGAAGATAGTGATAGAGGGTAACCTAGGGGACAAGAACGAGAACAAGGCTCTGATACCATTTTATCTGTAAGTACTTGTCATCATAGGCTGATCCAAGTCTTGTACCAGTTCTTTCGAAATCTGCAAAATACATTCAACATACATGAAGAAAAGGATGGGGAAAAAAGAGAGGGAGGGGACGGCGACAAAGAATAAAGAAAGAGGGAAACCAAAATTTTCAATCTTTTTTTCATTTTTATAATTTAACCTTAAAATTATATTTTATATATATATATATATCAAAACTAAATATTTCATTAATTAAAAATTAATTAATAAGACTATATATACATATATATATATATATACATATATATATATATACATATATATACATATATATATATATATATATATTACGTGTACAATGTAGGACTGAAAACGAAGACCGAAAATCGAAGCATATGTATAAATTTGTTTTGGTCGGATATAATGGTTTTTTAGTCTCATCCCTACCTATGACACCAATCTTTTCGTGTATAGGGTTGGCCTAGATAGTATGTATGTATGTATGTATGTAGTGGTATGTATGTAGTGGTATGTATGTAGCGGATAAGTCCACTAAAGTCCATTAAAACTCAATAATACTCGTTAAATTATAATTGAACCGAATAAGGCCCAATAATACTCGTTAAAGCCCACTAAGAAATGTTAAAGCTCAATTGAATCGAATAAGGTCCAATAGATTCATTAAACCCCACTAAGATCGATAGTATCTGTTAAAGCCTAATTAAACCGAATAAAACTCAATAGATTCATTAAAGACCACTAAGATTCATTAAATCTCACTAAGATCAATAATATCTGTTAGAGCTCCATTGAACCGAATAAGGGTCAATAGATTCAATAAACCCCACTAAGATCGATTAAATCCCAATAATACACGTTTAATCCCAATTGAACTGAATAAGACACAATAGATTCATTAAAACCCACTAAAAATCGTCAAAGCCAAATAGTATATGTTAAAGCCCAATAATGTATGTTAAAGCTCTATTGAATCGAATAAGGCTCATTAGATTCATAAAATACTACTAAAATTCGCTAAAAGTTAGGAAAGATCAGTAATATCTGTTGAATCCCAATTGAACCAAATAAGGCCCAATAGATTCATTAAAGACCACTAGGAATCGATAAAGCTCAATAGTATCCGTTAAAGCCCAATTGAACTGAATAAAGCCCAACAAATTCATTAAAGCCCATTAAGAACTGTCAAAGCCCAATAGTATATGTTAAATGTTAAAACTCAATTGAACCGAATTAGGCCCAACAGTTTCATTAAATACTACTAAGATTCATTAAATCTTACTATGATTAGTAATGTCTGTTAAATCTCAATTGAACTGAATAAGGCCCAATAGTATCTGTTAAAAGTTAAAACTCAATTGAACCGAATAAGGCCCAACAGTTTCATCAAATACTACTAAGATTCATTAAATCTTACTATGATCAGTAGTGTCTGTTAAATCCCAATTGAACCGAATAAGGGCGAATAGATTTATTAAAGCCCACTAATAACCATTGAAGCCAATAATATTCGTTAAAGCCTAATTGAACCGAATAAGGCCCAATACATTCATTAGAATTTTAACAGGCACTGTAATGATGAACGTCAAGTATAGTTACTTAAGACTCATTAAAGCACATGAAGGTTCTATGAGGTTACAGTAACTTGGTCTTTAATGAATCTATTACGCCTTACTCGGTTGAACTGGGCTTTAACGAATACTATTGATCTTAGTGTGATTTAATGAATCTTAGTGTTATTTCAATAGAATCGAATAAGGCCCAATAGATTATAGATTCATTAACACTCAATAATAACAATTAAATCATAATCAAACCGAATAAGGTCTAATACATCCATTAAAGTCCAATAGTACCCGTTAAGGTCAATTGAACCAGTAAGATCCATTAAAATCCAGTTGAACAAAATAAAGTGTAATATATCAATTAAAAAGTCACCCACTAATTATTTTTATATATAATTAATTAGAATCCGTTGAAATGTAAAAAAAAAAAATTGCAAGAAAAAAATAAAAACAAAAATATTTTTTTAACAATAATTGAATTCCGTCGAAAAAAGCCTTTTATTTAGTAGTGATCCGAATAAAAAAAAAATTGGAGACCACATGTCATCCATATTAATTATGAATTAAAAAAAATAGATAATCAGAATAAATAGTTATTTTTTAGAGATTACATGTTGTCTCTAACTAATAAGATTATTTGCGCCATTTTTAAATTTGAGGGGAAAATTTTCCGCTAAATCATTAGAGACGACATGTGGTCCTAAATGTTGAAAAGTTGCTAGCGTTGTCCATTTATATATTGTTAATTGTTACTTGCTAAATATTGATTTTAGTTTGTTAAATATCAACTAGTTTAACATTTAATGGTCATGAATAAAGTTTTATTTTTGGAGACCACTTGTCGTCTTTACAAATTATGTTTTAGATAAAAAAATAGATAATCAAATTACTTTTTGGAGACCGCATTTTGTTTCTACAAATTATGAATTACAAAAAATAGATAATGAAAATAAATTTTACTTTTTGGAGACCACATATTGTCTCTACAAATTATGAATTAAAAAGAAAATAAATAATCAGAATAAATTTTACTTTTTGGAGACCACATGTTGTCTCTACAAATTATGAATTAGAAAAAATAGATAATGAAAATAAATTTTACTTTTAAGAGACCACATATTGCCTCTAAAAATTATGAAATAAAAAGAAAACAAATAATCAGAATAAATTTTACTTTTTGGAGACCACATGTTGTCTCTGTATTTTCATATTTTTGGCGCGCTTTGTAAATTTGTGGGACCATTTTCCCGCTAAGTCATTAGAGACTACTTGTGGTGCTAAATATTAAAAAATATTTGGTTTTATTGAAAAAGAATACAGAGACAACAAGTCGTCTCAAAAAGTCTACTTTTAGAGACGACACAATGTGGTCACAAAACGTTTGGTCTCTAAAAGTAACTTTTCTTGTAGTGTGAGAGCGCGACACGTGTCTGAATGTAAATTATTCATACTGAATAATAAAATAAATATTCAGAATGAATAAATACTATATTCAGTTTTACTCGGTCCGAATATTTCTTTGATTATTCAGTCTCAATATGACACGTGTTGCGCTCTCATTTGTTCTTACGTTTACAACCAAATTTGAGTTTTCATTTGAACCCGCCCCTATGTATGTATATGTATATACTAGTTGTGAACCCGCCCCTATGTATGTATATGTATATACTAGTTGTGAACCCGCTCAATGTGGCGACGAGATGTAAGATTTTTCCTTAAACCAGGAATAAAACGATTAACATAAACTCACTAAAAAAAATATGCATCTGAATAGAAAAATATTTTTCATGACATTCAAAATGCAATACAAAAAATTAGCATTTTCAATTGATGTTCTTAAATTTTTAATACCTAGAAGAATACACCGGACTAACCTCCTAAAAGAAACTTATGCAAACAATGAAAACTACAATTGAAAGATGGCATACCGATTGTCTACAAGTCCAATTCAAGGAATTGATATTTGATATTTAAAGGAATTAATTAATGTAGAGAAAACAAGAAACATCCCTAAGTAAAACTCCCCATTCCAAATTAAGCTCATTAAAACCATACAAACAGGAGAAAAATAAAACCCAAACAAAAATATTTCATTCCAAGTGTTTAATAACAAACAACAATTCTCCATTCCTCCTTTCTAAGCTTAGAACAATGCATCCATTGCCATTCCATTAAACAATTGACTTACTTCAATTATCAACAAAGCCTTCTTGCTGTCATTGATGTTGTTGTGGTTGAATCATAATTATAATTGAATCTGTAGAACTAAATCCTACAATATAATACCTACTTAACAAATACAACAAATTACAATTTTTTTATGCCTATAAATTACATAGCTAACATCATGCAAATTACAAAATTCTTCGTCCAGGCTGTTTAGACCAAAAGATGCATAATATGATCAAAAACAAAACCATTAGCTAACAAGTGATCATACTAAAAATATAACCCTAAATTAATAATACGCCTATAATCTAATAGCATTCAAGTTTATAGGGGACTGTCCATTTTACTACCATAAATTAAACCAAAGATCATTGAAAGTAATCAAACTAAAAAAAGGAAACCATAATAGACCATCCAAATATTTCATTAAAAGTAATCTTGAACCAAGAGGCAAAAAATAATAACAAGTGAAATTTAAAAAGAAACAATTACCAAGCTTATATACTAAGAAGTTTTGTGTGTTCTAATCGTGTGGACCAGCTGGTAGTTTGACCTTTTTTGGTCAGAGGTTTTGCTTGAGAGAAAAATTGCAGCACCTCCTACTCGGAACAACAAAACAAAAAGAAACCTTAGGGGATATGTTTACCAAACCCTTATCCGATAAACTTTTACCAATTCACATTAACCTTACCGGATGAACATGGCAACGACCGAAAATCTTACGCGGTAAAAGCAATGGCAAAGGATCGAAAGTCTTACCCGGTAAGTAAGGGTGATGACTCTTACCGGGTAAATTGTTGGATGCTCTTTTTATGGACTAAAGCCTTATCTAATAAGATAAGTGATAGTGTCAAATCTTAGCGCTTACCAGGTAAATTTTTTAGTAAATGGCCCCTTAATCGTGAAGCTCAAAGCTCAAACTCCTCTTTGATAACCACCTCTACAGCCTCCTCTTCCATATCATGAATAATGATTCGTTTCCATGTGTAGGACTAAAATCAACAACTTTTTCTTTTAAAATTAATCTCTTTATAAATAAACATAATCAACATTTAGACCACATTTGTTACCATTAGTTTGCATCGATCTCCTGCCTCTCCTTTTGTTTATGATATTTTATAAATAAAAGACTTCTTACTTTAATATGTTGTATAATTCAAAAACATCAAACCAAAGTCTCTGCATATCTTTATATTAAATTCACCAAATCTCAGAAAGGGTAAAATGGTTATCTCTTCAAGTTTAAGTAAAGCTAGCAAAATGCTTGCCAAAAAGGCACACCTTAGTAAAACAAGGTTGATTTTATATCAAAAATAACTCAACATTATCAATCCCAAATCCAAATGAATGCAAAGATCCAACTAAAAAATATATGAAAATACAATCAAGTTCTATATACACATCATCCCTTAAAAATGGTATAAATATAAACTTGATAAACCAACAAACACCCATATCAACTTAATTGAAAGTGAACTTTGGACACTAAAATCATAATGTATTTCAAGAAGTCTAAAGAACTCGTTAATCGTGATTACACAAATGATTATACCTTTACCGTGGCACAAATGTGATATTACATCTCCATTTTGGAGATCTAACTTCATAATATAGTGCACTGCTTCATTATATAGTTTACTACTACCTTGAATTGATAAATGCAAAATCCATATATCAAAAGCCCTGCTCATAATACCTTGATCCAACAGTTCTGATTTTGATATGGGTTTCTGTTGTTGAAATAGAACCACATAATATGTTTATAAAACCAAAGATGTCTTTTTTTACCTCGTTGATGGAAGCTTCCATCTCAAGTTTGGAGAGGTCATAGAAGAGAGCATCAAGAATCTGTTTCTAGGGACCTTCCACCATCTTCAACTCCTCAATAAACATTCTTTTAAAATCAGCACTGTGCAGTTGAGCATTCTTTTAAGCAACTAAAATGGGCATAAAATCAGCACTGAGCAGTTTCAAAGAAGAATACGTACCTGGAAGCCCAAGACCACAAACCTGGCACAAATTTTCTTTTGGTAAACAGTCCTGAAACATCAAATGGAACAGAAATTTTATCCACGAAGGCACCAACTATACTTTATAGAACAATCGTATGAAGCGAGGGATGTGATTAGAAGAAAGAAAAATATTCAATCGAGGTTATAATACAAACATTTGAGGTTAAAAATTACAAAGAAAATCGATTATAGAAGATAAAAACTCAAAATTAGATAGAGAAACATGTGTGCTCAAGAAACCGACCATCAAAATAACCAAAAAACGATTGAATGCCAAATAAGAATAAGAATACAAACACATTGTGCAATAAAGAAAACCGTTAATGAATATGTTATAGGAGTTAATATGAAGTATGTGGAATCAGTTCAAGAGTCTGTCAGGGTCTGTGAAGGGTTGCTATTAACAGTTACTTGAGGGTCTGTATGAGTTATAAATAGATAATCAGAGTCTGTGGTATTTTCATAAAAGAGTAATAAACACAAGACTCTCTCTCTCTCTCTAGCTATAATCTCTATCTCGTTCTTCTTCTATTCTCTTCTATTTCTCCCTAGTTGGACATTTCATTCGAGGTTGTTTCCGGTAAGCGTAAAGCTTACTGTTACATTGGTATCAGAGCCCTTTCTTGGGCAATTTTGTTAGGGCTTCAGAACTGGCACCTGCCACAAGAAAAGCGGTAGCCATGGAAGACCACATCAAGTCGTTGGAGCAGAAAATTGAAGCTCAAAACGATAATATGGCAGAGATGATGCAGACATTGATGGAAGTGACCGAAAAACTGAAAGTATCAGAGGCAAATCGAAGGGGAGATCCTTCAAAGGGTGGCGATGTTGGATCTAGTTCATCAAGGATTGGTCCATATGTTCCCAAACTTGAATTTCCTAAGTTTGATGGAAATAATCCCAAGATATGGATAAAGAAATGCAATAGATATTTTGATCTTTGCAAAGTTGCAGATGATCAGAAGATGGATTTGGCATGTTTGAATATGGTGGACAAGGCTGAGAGTTGGGTGAGTAGCTATCTTGCAGTCAGGAGGAATGTGGATTGCTCAGAATTTATCATTGATCTGTGTGTAAGGTTCAAAGATGATAGTGGTATAAACATTGTTGAAAAGTTTAATAAGTTGCAACAAACCGGAACGATCGAAATATATGCTGACGAGTTTGAAGATTTGAGATCCTTAATGCTTCAGCAGAATCAGGTATTACCCGATTCCTACTTTCTTAAAAGTTTTATTGGAGGACTTAAAGCAACATTGAAACCATTTGTTCGAGCCTTTAAACCAAAATCTCTAGCTGAAGCAATAGAATACGCCAGGCTTCAGGAAGAGAGTTTGGAAGCAGCAAAACTGTTCTACAATCCTAAACCCTCATTTGTTAACAACTCCAAGTCTGTGGCTAAACCTTCGACCGGTAATTCTTCATCTTTACCTGGTCTTCTTCCAACCCCACCCCCTGCTTTCAAACTAAACCCAACAGAATATAATTCCGCTAAGCCGATTCATAAACCGCAGACTATGTTATCGACGACCGAAAGAAGAGAAAAACAACAAAAAGGGTTTTGTTACTTTTGTGATCAACCATATGAAAGGGGACATAAATGTCAATTGAAACAATCTCAATTGTTTACTGTCGAAATTCCTGGTGTAGATGAAGAAGAGGAAGAAATTTGGGAAGAGTAGTGTTTTGAGGTTAACATGGACCCTTGCATTTCGATAAATGCGCTAAGCGGAAGTCATAGTTTCCAGACGATGAGGGTAAACGGGTATTATGACAGAAATCCCTTACACATTCTGATTGATATAGGAAGCACTCATAACTTTCTGGATTTGCAGTTTGCACAAAAGTTGGGACTCAAGTTAGAAGAAATTAAACCTCAAGCGGTTTCAGTGGCAGGTGGTAATCACTTAGCATGTCAATATGTGTGTAGAGATTTTTCTTGGAAGCTACAAAACTCTGAATTTCGATCTACTGTACTTCTTATTCCGTTGGGCAGTTGTGATATGGTTTTGGGAATTCAGTGGCTCAGCGATTTGGGAATTATTCAATGGGATTTCAAAAAACTTCTCATCGAGTTTACATATAAGAGCCATCACCATAAATTGAGAGGAGTATTGCCGAAAGGGGTGAAGTCTTTTCTTGGTCAACATTCAGAGAAAGTTATGGCAAATGCAACTCAATTGTGCTTGATGCAGTTAATAGCTCCCGGATCAGATCAAGATGATACGAGAATTGTGAATTTGTCTGTTGAAAGTGATGAAGTTCCAGAAGGTATTAATGCATTACTGAGCAAGTACAATGAAGTGTTTTCAGAACCTTCTGAATTGCCGCCCCCTAGAGGTATATTTGATCATAGGATTTCTTTAGAGTTTGGCGCAAATTCTGTCAATATAAGACCCTATAGATATCCTCTCAAACAGAGGGATATTATTGAGAAATTAGTGCAAGAAATGCTCCTGTTGTATTGGTTGGCAAGAAAGATGGGTCTTGGAGGATGTGCGTTGACTACAGGGAATTGAACAGAAAAACAATAAAAAGTAAGTTTCCTATACCAGTAGTGGATGAATTGATTGACGAGTTAGCTGGTGCCTCGATGTTTAGTAAGTTGGATCTTCGGGTCGGGTATCATCAATTAAGGGTACATGATGAAGATGTCTATAAAACAACATTTAAGACCCATAATGGACGTTACAAATTTTTGGTAATGCCATTTAGGCTTACAAATGCTCCAGCTTCCTTTCAAAGTTGGATTAATCAAATTTTCAAGCCATTGCTCCATAAATGTCTTTTAGTCTTTTTTGACGATATTTTGGTTTATAGCCCTACTTTTGAAGACCATATTCAACATTTGGATGTTGTATTTCAGCTCATGAAGCACCATACGTTATTCGCAAAGAAGAGAAAATGTTCATTTGCCATCAAGAAAGTGGAGTATTTGGGACATTTTATTTCAGGTAAAGGGGTGGAAACTGATGAGCGAAAGGTTGTTGCTATTAGTGGTTGGTTGATACCCAAGAATGTCAAAGAGTTGAGAAGCTTCCTCGGGCTAGCAAGTTATTACAGAAAATTTGTAAGGAATTATGTATCGATTAGTAAGCCTCTCACTCAATTGTTAAAGAAGGGAGAATTCAAATGTAATGAAGTGGCTAATAAAGCTTTTGAAACATTGAAGTTAGCTTTAAGTACAACACCAGTCCTGGCGTTGCCTGATTTTTCGAAACCGTTTGAGGTAGAAACAAATGCCTCTAATGGTGGAATTCGGCCGGTATTAATGCAAGAAGGTCGACCGTTGGCGTTTTTAGGTAGAGCACTTGGTCCGAAATGGCAGAAATTATCAGTCTATGAGAAGGAATTATTGACATTGGTTATAGTAGTGCAAAAATGGGAGCAATATCTAATGGGGAAAAGATTCAAGATCAAGACAGACCAAAAAAGCCTTAAATGGTTATTGCAACAGAAAGTCTCTATCCCATTTCAACAATTTTGGCTCTCTAAACTGATGGGATTTGACTACGAAATCCAATATAAAAGTGGTAGTGAAAATGGTTTGGCTGATGCATTATCCAGAGTCACGGGAACTGAAGTACTTCTCCTGGCTTTATCAGTGTTGGATTCCAACTTAGAACAACAAATTAAGAGTAGCTACACTCTTGATTTGAATTTGCAAAAGGGGGAATTGATTCATCACTTTTCTTTTAAAGAAGGGCTGCTAAGGAGAAAAAATAAATTGGTGGTGGGTCTTGATGAGATTTTGAGAAATCATATTTTGCAGTGGCTTCACAATTCTGCTCAAGGTGGTCATTCGGGGAGAGATGCAACATTAAAACGGGTGAAGGCTTTGTTTTATTGGAGGGGGTTATCCACTTTTGTGAGCCATCATGTTAGATCTTGTGTGACGTGCCAAGCAAAGAAACATGAAACAATAGCCTCTCCGGGATTTTTGCATTCTTTGCCAATTCCTCATGAAGTTTGGGTGGATGTGTCGATGGATTTTATCACGAGGTTGCCAAAAACGCAAGGAAAGGAGGTCATCCTCGTAGTAGTTGATAGATTGAGCAAGTACGCCCATTTCATGACATTGAAGCATCCATATAGTGCGGTTGAAGTGGCTCAATCTTATCTTGATCATGTGTTCAAACTTCACGGTTGGCCAAGATCAATAGTGAGTGACAGGGATGCTGTGTTCATAAGCAACTTTTGGCAAGCTTTATTTTCCATTCAGGGAACAAAATTGTTATTATCAATTTCATATCATCCCCAAACAGATGGACAAACTGAAGTGGTAAATAAATGCTTAGAAACGTTTCTGAGGTGTATGTGTGGAGAGTGTCCTAAAGATTGGAGTATGTGGATTCCTTTAGCTGAATGGTGGTACAACACTAATTTTCATACTTCTGCCAAGTTGACTCCATATGAAATCGTGTATAACTAGCCCCCTCCTTTGCATTTGCCATATTTACCGGGAGAAACTAATATAGCTGTGGTGGATAGGTCCTTGCAGAAAAGAGAAACTATGATTAAGACTTTACAATTTCATTTGAGAAGGGCTCAAGATAGAATGAAAGCTCAAGTGGATCTTAAAAGAACTGACAGACAATTTGTTGTTGGTGCGATTGGGTTTGGTTGAAATTACAACCGTATAGACAACGTTCGGTGAAACCCACAAGCAATGAAAAGCTGGCTCCCAAGTACTTTGGTCCTTTTCAAGTATTAGAAGTTATTGGTAAGGTGGCTTACAAATTGAAGTTCCCAGAATCTTCACAAATACACCCGGTGTTTCACGTATCTCAATTGAAGTCTTTTAAAGGGGTTCTTCCAGCAGTAGCTCATATTCCAACTTGGTTTCATGGAAAAACTACGGAGACAACGATTTACCCTGTTGCTGTGTTGGAGAGACGTACAGTTAAACAACATAATACAGCTCAGGTTCAATATTTAGTTCAATGGGAAGGGTTTCCAGTTTCTGAAGCCACCTGGGAAATTGCAGTAGAATTTGAACTCAAATTCCCCAATTTTATTGTGCAAACTTGAGGACAAGTTTTGTAAAGGGGGACGGAATGTTATAGGAGTTAATATGAAGTATGTGGAATCAGTTCAAGAGTCTGTCAGGGTCTCTGAAGGGTTGCGATTAACAGTTACTTGAGGGTCTGTATGAGTTATAAATAGATAATCAGAGTCTGTGGTATTTTCATAAAAAAGTAATAAACACAAGACTCTCTCTCTCTAGTTATAATCTCTATCTCGTTCTTCTTCTATTCTCTTCTATTTCTCTCCAGTTGGACATTTAATTCGAGGTTGTTTCTGGTAAGCGTAAAGCTTACTGTTACAGAATACAAACAGAAATTGAAGAGGCAAAGATAAAAAAATCATTGATCAAATGATTTGTTAGAAGAAAGAGGGTCAAACCTGGAGTGTAATGGGGAAGGCTTGGAGAAATCATGAATAAATGTCGTAATCGAGATGTAATACCCGATACAAGAGCGACTTGTGAACCCATTTTTCACTCAAGAAGATCCACTTTTGAAATTTGAATAAGAGCAGGAATGATAAACCCTAATATTCAAATTTTGAATTTGAAATTGGATTCCATAAAGGTATTCGTATGATCTGATTGCAGGTTGGGCCTGTTGGAACAGAAGTGACTTTAAAGAAAGAAAATTTTGACCTCACCAGATTTTTAGATGCTTTCAGCTTTGGGAAGAAACAAAAACATTTCAGGAAGAAAGGAGATCTAATGGTTTCTTATTTCGGTGATGGTGGCATGGGTGTCAAAGTTATGAATCGATGGCTTGTACATTAATGCTTAAAAATTTGTGTTTAAGAGATTTTTGAATTTTATGCTTTAATTGGTTGTACTCTGTGCTTAAAGTCTTGTTTTAAGACTCTGGGTCTAAATCAATATTAAAGTAGTATATATATATATATATATATATAGAGAGAGAGAGAGAGACGATCAATCATTTGTTAACCTAAAATGGGTGATAACCTTGTTAACCCATTTCAACCAATCAGAATTCTCCATTTATTATGGAATTACTCGGTTGATTCAAATATAACAAAGGGCGAGTTGGAGCGGAGCCCGGTTCGTCCTGGTGAAGTCGAGAAGCAGGCACAGAAACAGCCGGGCGGCAAGACTCTTGAATCTCAGTACGTAGAGCAGTGATAGCACCTAGAATATCATCGGTTTGGTGCTTTTGAGCAGTCTTTAGGTCGCTCAGCTGTTGCTCGATGTCGGCTCGGAACACGTCAAACTCATGGCGAGTGACGGTGGGGATTTCTAGACTTCTTCTTAGAAGACCCATAAGTGAATCTTCTGGTTGGCCTCTTGCAGTGGCTTCGGCTAGCAGGTTTGCATAAAACATCGACATGAGCTCGTCATTATTGTACTCATATCAATGTGGTGATGGAGGCTGATGTTCATGTTGGGATTGTGGCGGAAGTGAGTGACTGGAGCTTGGTCGTGACGAGCTTGCTTGTTGGGGAACCGGTTGCTTCAGGTGGACGGCTTCACGAATTTCTCTTACGAAGGCTTCCCTCTCGGCTGTCATTAGAGCAGCATGAGCAGCTAGGGAGTCTTTTGCCTTTTGTAAGTGTGTGGCAACGATAGTTTCAGTCTCGGAGGGAATGAAGTATGTGGGAGTCGTGGTACCTGTATTGGAAACATCAGGATCACTTAGATTACCCGTTGACAATATAGTTGAGAAAACTGTATGACCTACGTTCAGTGTTGGCATAGATGTAGTACTGGTAGGATTTCCTCCCAATCCTCGTGAAATGTCTGGAATGGACATCACTATAGGAGTTCTGATTGGGCCACGAAGGCTCTCAGTGTGTAATGACTCATGTCCCTTAGCGGGATCTAGACTCGATGTGCTTTGAAATGAAGTCGAAGCAGGTGGGCTACTGCTTCTGGTTTCAATAGCTATGCATCCCGAGGGGAGGGGAGCTAGATAAGGTGCTAATCCCACAAGTAATTTTGAAACTGTCGGCTGGGAACCTTCAGAGTGGCTGGGAGGGGCGTGCGATTGCGCTGCTAGGTCCACAGCGGCTTGTCCACTCGTCATACTCAACGAATGAGTAGGACTAGTAGACATGGTTACCTGGATGGGGGAGTCTGGTCTCGCGCTCACAATAGTTTTGCTCTTCCCATCGCTCACGCTCACGCTTTCTTTTTCAACTAATGCACCCTCCTCTTTCCTTATCTCTCCAGTAAAAGGCTCAGTGAAGATGTCAGACATTGATCCAGAGATCTGATCTTCTTCAAAGTCAAACAGTTCATTCGGCTCATCATGTTCTTGATCGGCTTCAGCGGTGAAAGGTTCATTCGGCTCATCATGAGCATCAGTTGTAGCAGTAGGTAGTTCATCAGTGTCCGATGTAGAATCGGAAAGAGGTGGTTGTGGACCAATGCGACTAAGAGCTTTTTCTTCGATGGCATTAGTTCGCAGACGGCGGGAAAGGGGTTGAGTATCAGATTCATCTTCATCGGATGATGAAGGTCGTGGGCGAACACGGTTACGGCTAACGAGCATTTTGAAACGTGGTGTAGATCGGGAAGTAGAAGCCGCTCGTGGGTTAGTGGGTGGTGGTATTGGGATGGATGGGGCAGCAGTTGTTGGGATTGGCTGATCAGGTGCACCGCCCTCGTCATTTCCCCTTAAAATACGCTCAACACCCTGTTCAGGATCCCCATGATCCTGAACCTGGTCATCTATTCTAGGACCCTCTCCTTGCACAAGATGTTCCTCGCGGATTGGCTCTTGGGTAGGCACAACCGGAGGTGGTTGTGCCATTAAGCCGTGTCTCTCCCTATACGCTATCACACTCGGTGCAGTCTGATCAGCATAGGCGAGTAGTGCTTCAGGGATTGGCATGATAAAGTTAAACTGGCGATCATTGAGCTTGAGGAACTTCAAGGAGTTGGTTGGTCCCAATGGTGATCATGTGCTTCCAGGGATGTCAGGTTTGGAAGATAGCATGGCATGGATAAAGAGTTGAAGAAACCGTTGGAATGGTACGAAGGCACGATCGTGATAGTTTGACTTGTCTTCAACTAGCTCCACGAAATCCGTCTAGATGAGCATCGCGTAATCATAATGACGGTTGAAAGCGATGCCGTGAAATACTCGTAAAGCCGCAGTACTGGCCTTGTCCATGCCGGTGTGCTTGCTAGTCAGACATCGATTGACGATGGTGAATAGCGAAAACCAAATCTGAGGCAGATACATTCTTTTGAACTGGCCAGGGCTTGTGAGGGGTTCGGGGGAGTTGTACCCAAGGGCTCGGATGTCAGCACATAGCTGTTGTTCGGTTGCAAAGGCATCGTACGGGTGTTCGTCTGTGGCGACCGGCAGGCGGAGGATGCGACGAATCTGAGAAGGAGTTAAGCGGGTGACAAAATCATCAATTTTGGCCGTAAAGTGGTGGTCACTGTCATCAGGATGGTATGTTAATGTACACCAGAATTGCTGTAGTGGATGGCGTACCCGATGGTCCAAAGCAAAGGCATACCGTAGTGGATGGCGTTGAAGGATATCGATGATGACTTGGTGTTCGATGGTGATGCCAAAATCGAGACGGTGATTGTTTGGCTTGAGTGATCGTAGTTTGTCTTGGGGCATTAGGAGGTCATCTCGGTTGACGGCGTTGGTACTTGGTTCGGTTGAACGCTCGGAAGGCATTGGGTGTTCATCATCAGAGAGATTGGGATCATTCATGGCTGCCATGTGTACTGAAATAAGACAGTTAGTCAAACAGATGAACAGGTAGTGCCAGGAAGTGATGAACAGAAGAGAATAAAAAAATGCTAAGTCTTTTTGTCGAGTCCCATTGGGCCGATAACAATTGTTATCGAGTGCAATGGAATCGAGAATCAACAGATGTTGAGTGAAGTTTGGGCGACAGAAAGACTTGTTAAAAAAAATTGAAAGAACAAACCTGTGTATCTTAAGATAGATGTCGAGTCATTGGAAATCGAGAAGCACAAGTTATCGAGTGAAACAAAAAAAAACTTAACAATTGATGTCGAGTCCTAAAGGGTCGATGAAATTACTTAGGAAATTGTGAAGAACAGGTTATCGATCCTTTGAGACTTAATGAAAAGACTTTGAAGTTTTAAGAACATGTTATTGAATCTAAGGGACTCGATAAAAACACTTAGACATTGAAAGGGCATGTTATCGATCCTATGTGAGTCGATAACAAAAGTTATCGAGTCCTAAGGGTTCGATAAATACACTTAGTGAATTTCATCGATCCTATGTGAGTCGATAACAAATGTTATCGAGTCCTAAGGGTTCGATAAAAACACTTAGTGATTTTCATCGATCATATGTGAGTCGATAACAAATGTTATCGATTCCTAAGGGTTCGATAAAAACATTTAGTCGAAAACAAATGTTCTTAGCATGATAACTAGGGTCGATAAAAACTCAAAGTAGTTAGAAGGACTCGATTAAAACTCATAAGTACTCAGTGATGATCCTAAGAGCTCAGTTCCAGGAACAGGCCTAAAACTAAGGCAAATTTTATGTCTAGGTGCGATTAGTGATAGGGAACAACTTTAATAAAGCACTTAGGTCTAATACACACTAAATAGCCACCAAATCGACTATTGAACAGTCAAAATCGGAAAACCACATAAACAGGGGAAAAAAAATCGAACAGTCAGACTTGAACGACGGTCCATGCTGTGGATTAAAGGACTAAGTGCAAGAATTAAAGAGGATAAGAGGAGAAATACGAACCTGGTGATGCTTTCAGATCTGAAAAACTTGAAGATTTGAGAATCTGATGTTGGATGGGCAAGAACTCGAAGGGTTTTTCAGAGAGAAAGAGGGAAATTCAAAAACTTGTGTGAAAAGTTTCTTTCAGTGAGGGGCCCGATTTCTATAAATAGTGGTCATCGGGTGATGACACGTGGCAGAAGCTGAAAGGCCCGAGAAAAAATTTCCTTTATCGAGATGTCGATTGGGGAGGTTGTCGAGCCAAGTGAGGTCGATAATCCATTGTTGTCGGGCCCTTAGGGGCCGAGAACCTCACTTTGATTGATTTTTTTTTTGAATGAAAAAATGATAAGGCTCCCCCTTAACAAGTGTATAAGATTATGTGCTCCCCCTACAAACGTGAATAAGTAAAGAACGTACCTTGTCGCTCCCCCTCGAAAGCTGAAACACCATTAGATACAAGACGAAACTAACAGAAAATGTGGAAATAAATTTAAAATACAGAAGTGTAAGGAGGTTCAAAATCCACAAAATGAGAACCCAAGAGAGAAGCAGATTTACGTCTAAGAGAAGGTGAATGTGCGTAGTCTCTTGGATAGACGTTTTGAATAGTTTGAAACCGACTGATTTAGTGAAAATCACGTTTTAAGATTAAGCATTCCCAACTTGGATATTAGGAACTGGAAGCGTTTCTTATCCAGTGCCTTGGTGAACAGGTCGGCAAGCTGAAGTTCCGTATTTACAAAGTATAATTCAATTGTACCTCTTTCGACATGATCTTTGATGAAGTGATACCGAACGTCGATGTGTTTAGTCTTCATGTGTTGTACAGGGTTGCTTGATATGGCTATGGCGCTTTTGGAGTCACAGTAGATAGGAATCTTATCAAGCCAGAATCCATAGTCTTTGAGTTGAGTGCGCATCCAAAGAACTTGAGAACAGCAGCTTGCAGCAGCGATGTATTCGGCTTCCGCGGTAGAAGTGGAGACGCAAGCTTGCTTCTTTGAAGACCAACTTACCAACTTATCTCCTAAGAATTGAATGTGACCCGAAGTGCTTTTGCGATCACGCATGCATCCGGCGTGATCCGAATCTGAAAATAAGTTTTAGATATCGGAAAATACGTATCCTTGGGATACCATAGGCCTAGATCAGTAGTAACTTTTAGATATCGAAAAATACATTTGCTTGCACTAAGGTGGGATTCCTTTGGATATGCTTGATATCTCGCACATAAGCATGTGGCAAACATTATATCCGAGCGACTAGCCGTTAGATACATTAAGGAACCAACCATGCCCCGGTAATTTTTGGAGTCCACAACTTTTCCCAAGGGATCAACGTGTAGCTTTGAGCCCGGAGACATGGGTGTACCAATCGGAGTACAAGATATCATGTTATATTTATTTAACATATCCGAGATGTATTTCGATTGGTTGATGAATATTCCCGTTGAAAATTGTTTTATTTGAAGACCAAGGAAAAAATTCATCATTCCCGTCATGCTCATATTAAATTTTGCAATCATGAGTTCGGAGAACTCCTTGCATTGTTGAGGGTTAGTCGAACCAAATATAATGTCGTCCACGTAGACTTGAATGAGCATAATGTCACCATTTTTCTTTTTAATAAAGAGAGTTGGATCGATTTTACCTTTGGAGTAACCATTCTTTACCAGATGGGCAGACAGGTTGTCGTACCATGCGTGCGAGGCTTGCTTTAAGCCATATAGAGCCTTGTCGAGGATGTAAACATGATCGGGTTTTGAAGAGTTGACAAATCCGTCGGGTTGGGAAACGTAGACTTTTTCACGTAGAACACCTTTCAAGAAGGCCGTTTTGACGTCCATTTGAAAAACCACAAAGTTCTTGTGTGCCGCGTAAGCCAAGAACATGCGAATCGCTTCAATACGGGCTACGGGCGCAAATGTCTCGTCATAATCAATCCCTTCTTGTTGGTGGTTTCCTTTCGCGACAAGTCGTGCTTTGTTGCGTATGACGACCCCATCTTCATCTTGCTTATTTTTAAAGATCCATTTGGTGCCGATAATGGTTTTGTTTCGAGGACGGGGAACTAGGCGCCAAACTTTCAAGCTTTCAAATTGATTGAGTTCTTCTTGCATGGCCATAATCCAATCAGGATCATTCATTGCTTCGTGAATGGATGTGGATTCGATCTTGCTTAGGAACGAAGAGAACATACAATCGTTGGCCGAGGCGGATCGTGTAGTGATTTGTTTGGTTGGATCGCCAATAATCTGATAAACGGGATGAGAACGGATCCATTTGGTTGTATGAGGAAGCGGATGAAATGCATTCGGATCCGGGGTATCATCTTCATAAGAGCCTAGAGGAAGATCTTGAAGTGATTCCAAGGTTGGAGCCACGTCAGAGGATCTTGTAGCACTTGTGACATCCTTAGGGGCCGAAGCTGATGGTGGGGGAGAGGATGTCGGTTCCGTAGGACTTGGTTGAGCCACCGGTTGAGATTCAGGTGGAAAGGGAGGAGCATCCGTTTGAGATTCAGGTGGAATGGGAGAAGTATCCGTTTGTGTGGGAGAAGCGGATGTAGATGGAGCTTGGAGTTGCAGCAATTGAGACGGTTTCCGGTGTATTTTGCGGGTCGGGAAGTTTTGTGGTCTCGGCAGTCTCCAAAATAGGTGGGGAAAGTGGAGTAGATGTATCCTTGGGAGATCCAAAATAATCCGAGTAAAAGTACTCGAATAATTCATCCAGATTGAAAGAAGTAGATTTGGAAGTTGACGGTTGAGCGGGGTTTGGGGCAGGTTCCGGACGGATGTGTTCGGAAGCTAAGATACCGGTGAGTGCGGGTCCAGAACTGTCATGTTCAGGAGCCATTTCGGCATTAGGATCAAACTGAATATTGACGCTTTCCGTGATGCAACGTGCATGTTTGATGTACACCCGATATGCTGACGCGTTTGGAGAGTAGCCGAGAAAGTAAGCTTCATCGGCCTTTGGCTTGAGTTTTCCACGATCTTCCTTTTCATTTAGAATGAAACATCGAACGCCAAAGGTTCGAAGATGATTTACAAAAGGAACGCGATCGTAGACCAATTGATACGGTGTCTTGTTGAAGCGTTTGTTGATGATGGACCTGTTTTGAGTGTAGCACGCAGTGTTAACAGCTTCGGCCCAAAGATATAGTGGCAGTTTCGAGAAAGTGAGCATGGTTCGAGCCGCTTCAACGAGAGTGCGATATCGGCGTTCGACCACCCCATTTTGTTGTGGAGTACGGGCCGCAGAAAACGTGTATGTAATACCAATGGATTCGAGATAGCCATCAAGGGTACGATTTTTGAATTCGGTACCATTGTCGGTGCGGATGGTTTGAGCAGTAAGTTCCAGCTTGACTTGGATGGCTTTTAAGAATGTGATAATTGTACCGGGAGTTTCATCCTTCGAGCGAAGAAATTTTACCCACGTGAAGTGAGAAAGTCATCAACCATCACTAGAACATACTTCTTTCCATGTATGCTTTGAGTCCGCATCGGGCCACATAAGTCCATATGAATGAGTTGGAGAGGTCGAGTTGTGCTATGAACTACTTTGGGTTTGTGAGAGACATTCTTCATTTTTCCCATCTCGCATGCGTCACATAAGTGTGGTTTGTCGAATTTTATTGCGGGTAGACCGGTGATTAGTCCGTGAATGGAGAGGCGATTGATGTTCTTGAAGTTCAAATGAGATAGACGTCGATGCCATAACCAAGTCTTTAGACTAGAGACATTTGAGATTAGACAAACAGTTGATGGTGCAGTCACTTGAGAAAGATCGATGGTGTACAGATTGGACTTGCGTGTGCCGGTTAATAACTCTTTGCCATCAAATGTGCGTACACAGCATCTTTCGGGTCGGAAATTGACTTCAAGTTGTTTGTCACAGAACTTTCCGATACTCAGTAGATTGTGGCTCAGGCCTTGAACGTATGAAACGTCAGAAATGGTGATGTTGTTTTGGATGATATCACCATATCCTTTAATTGGTGCCAAGTGATTGTTGCCAAATTTAACAAATCCGCCCTTTTTCTCCGTGTAATTGGCAAGCAGCTCCTTTAGTCCAGTCATGTGTTTGGAGTAACCAGAGTCTAAGTACCACACATGACCGATATGCACAAAATCAGACAGATTTAGGTACCCGTTTGTAAATGGGTCCATTGGGGTTAGTTGACATTGCACCTTTGGGTACCTACTTGAAACGAGACTTAGTGGTATTAGTCATGTGATGTTTAGGAACCCATTTATAAATCGGTGATGATGGATAAAAGTTATGATGAGAATTATAAGAATTTTGCATGCTAGGAAAATAACCATAATCATAATCAATCGGAATTATGCGCACAAAATCATTCACACCGCAATTGGAACAACAAAGTTGATTACTAGAAAATTTAATTAAATGTCGAAATGAATGAATTTTATAAGGAAATCTAAAACGATTATGGTTTCTTTTGACATTTGAATGAGAAAAATTGTCTTCTTTGCGGGAGGATGACTTTGTTGTACTCGTGCCCCTTTTGACCCAAACTTGTTTGGTTTCTAGAGTATGAACCGCTGAAACATTAAGAGGGACACGGTTAGTATGATTTTTAAATAAATGAGTGGAGTTTGTTTGTTTGGGAGTGTTGTAATTTTGACTCGTGGAACACTCCGTTGGTTTCTCCGGAATAGAAACCGATTCCATTGGTTGTTTGCCTTTGTCCAAAAACTCCGTGGGATTCGGAAGTACAGGATTGAAGTCAAAATCAGCACACATGTCTTTTAAACACTCGTCCGATTCATGTGAAGATTGATTAAAAGGGCATCTAATTCATCATTGATTTGTTCGTCGGAAAAGGAACATTTTTGTTTTGGGGGAATGTAATTTGGATTACTTTTAAACAACTTTTCGCAATCATTTAAATAATTGCTAACGAAGGCTTTACATGTGGATATATTTGAAATAGTATCATTCTCATGATTTTTGGTGAATTGTAAAGTCTCGTTTTCAAGTTGTTGTATTTTTGTTAAAAATGATTCCTTTTCCTTTTTCGCCAGAGAACGCTAAAATTCCAACACTTTTTCAAGTTGAATAATTTTCTTTTCCAAAAATAGAGTGGGAATGTAGGGTTTACATTCAAGAATTGTATTTTGAAGTTCCTCGGCAGAATAAGATGGAAAGTAGTCGTTTGGAAGAGATTCTTTTGATGATTCCTCTTCTACTATTTGAGGATAGCAAAAAGGAATTTGATAAAAATCTTTGTTTAGTCTCTTCCAATCTTCCCTTTCTTCGACATTAGAGTCCGACTTCATAAATTGGAATTGGTAATCTGGACCAAGATTCAGATATACAAATTTATAAAGGGTCGGAGTGTTATAGATGGCCTTTTCTAAATGTTTTGGATTTTCAAATCCTAACCCGGCTTTAGAACTTAAATCTTTCGGAGCGTTTAAGTGAATTGTGTGCTCAGTTTGACCTATTTTGTATAGTTTTAATTTCAAATCTTTAAGTTTTTCTAAGAGGTCTTGTCTTTGAAAGCTAACAAAGTCAAACTTGGATGAAAATTCTGCAGTCTCACCCTTAGATTTGTTAAGTTGAAGTGTGAGATCAGAATTTTGTTGTTTTAAAAGATCATTTTCTTCTTTAAAAATCATTTTCTCCGTTTCATGATTGTGAGCTATACTCTTAGAAGTTACAAGTTCGGATTGAATAAGAAGCAGTTGATTATGATTATTTTCTAGGTGTGCTTCTAGGTTGGAAACCAAGAGTTTCTCGGCTTTCAACTTAGATTGTAATTCATTTAATTTACACATTAGATCATGCATTTGAGATACAAAAGCATCATAGTCAGAAGGGCTTACCTCGGGCGTGTAGTCGGAAGCGTGTGAAGGATTGTCATCGGAATAAGCCATCAAACTGAAATGTGCTTGAGTATCCTTTTCCATATCATTATCATCATTTTGGTTGAGCCATTGTTCATCTTCAGCTAAAAGAACTTTGTCGGCCTCTCTTTGTTTTGCCAACATTAATTTGTATGTGAAGTAGTTGGAATCTTGGACTACCGGCTTCTTGCATTCTCGTGCGTAATGGCCAGATTTTCCACAGTTATAGCATAGGCTCATCGCACTTTTGAACTTATCTTCGGGTTTGGGTGTCGATCGAGGTTCTTCTCTTCTTTGTTTGGGCTCAAACATGGCCTTTCGCTCATGATTCTTTGATCCCGAGGCGTATCTTTGTTGATTGGAATTTGAGCGACGTGAGAACTTTTGTTGAAAAGATCTCGTAAGGAAGGCCAGCTGTTGTTGAAGTTTGGCAATTTCAGGATCATAGTCAAAGTCTTCTTCTTCTAAATCAGGAAACATCTCTTGAGAATTGGAAGAAGAGTCTTTTGCCACCAATGCAATTGGATCAGAGTTCTTCTTAGTGTTCGACCCCATCAACTCAAGGACCTCCTCTTCATCTTGCTGAATGGTTTCATAAACTTCGTGCAGATCGAGTTCAGCCAGATATTTGCTGTGTTTGATTTGATTAGCAAACCGGCGCCACTCGGGTTGAAGATTGCTAACAAATTTGACGTTGTTCTCGATCTTAGTCTTACGAATTTCATTTTTGCTTAGCTCGTTCACCAGTTGTATGAAACGAGTATAAGTGTTCGTAAGACTTTCTCCTTCTTTAGCCTTGAATTCTTCGAATTGAGAGATGCAATTAGTGATCTTGAGTTGCGTGCCAATTTTAGTTCCTAGCATGAACTTTTTGATTTCCTCCCACATTTCTTTAGCCGTTTTCTTGTGGCTATCGATGCTCATGTAGATGTCGTTTGGGAGGCTCATCAGTAGATATGATCGGGCTAATTAATCACCTTTCATTATCTTCTTTTCCTTTGCATCCCATGCCTGTTTTTGTTTCACTTCCCTTCGTGCGGCCACCGGAGGAGTATTGTTTGGCATGGCCGGAAAATCTTGATAGAAAGTAGGAGGAGGACCTTCTTTTATTGAACGCATGATCTCATCGGCATAATCATTGCGTTCAATAAAGTCAAGAAATCGATCCTTCCATTGAGAATATTCCCCCGGAAAGAGAATAGGGGGTTTGGTGTCTGAATCAATTGCCATGGCTTCACGGGTAGTCGTTGTAGTTTACTAGTTGACCTCGATCAGTGAGTTTTAAGAATTTCTGAGTTGTCTCGTGAAACAGTGGGTTTTTATCGATAGTCAAAGGATCGACAAAAAAGAATTGTCGATATGGGTCTGAATGATAAGGATTTTTGTCGGGTGTTCAAGACTCGATAACCAATATTGTCGAGTGAAAGAGACTCGATAAAACTTTCTTTTAAAAAAATCAAATCGATAAAACAATGTATTGTCGATTACAGAGTACTCGATAACTTTGGTTTTCTCGATAGGATACTGAGTCGTTAAAAAATTTTTTGATCGATTCCTGAAGACTCGATGAAAAATTGTTGTCGACTTAAAAAGACTCGATAATAACTCAACGATACTTAATCTGAGTTTTCTGTAATTGAAAAACCAGAAAAAGAGAACAAAGGGTTCTTGACTAAAAAGAACAAGTCTTTTCTAGGGAATTCTTTAGTAAGAAAAGCTGCAGTAGTCACTAGTTCCTGAGTTTTCTTATGTAGAGAAATTCAAAAGTAAAAAAAATAAACTAAGGTAATTTTAACTAACACAGATTAAATATTTTGTGTGATTAACCGATAAAAATTCAATAAACTGCAGTATAAGTCGATAACAATTAATCAAGCAGGGGTAAGAGTCGATAAAAAAATAAGCAATCTATTTTTGAATCGACAAAAACACAAAAGCAATATTCGATAAGTACGCACAGTAATGGGTATAAAAATCGAGAAAAATAACAGATATGTGTATGAATCGATAAAAGAAAATAGGAAGTTTTGTCGGGTAAAGCTATGAAAAGATAGAATCGACAAAAACTCAAAGAACAGAAATCGAGAAAAGTACCTTCTGTTTCGTGGGTATCCTCAGAAAGTCGTAAAAACTCAGATCGTAAGCTCTGATACCACTTGTAGATCCCATATTATCAAGTACAATGAAGTATAAACGTAATATAATAAAAGAAATACGAACAAATAGGATTTGAATGAATACCGTAGTCGTATATCTCTTGATGTGTATATCGATTACAAGAAATAATATCAGAAATCAGCCCTATGATAATTGACAACTTCATATTGAATACCTAGACTCCTATTTATATTGAAAGGTCTGTTCTAATTAAGGAAGGAAAGAGTTTAAGGAATTATAAACTTCCTTTTACATTTGAGCATATCCATTCCTTATTTTGACACAATAAAATATTAGACCTAACAGATATTCAAAGTCTTAATGTTGATGTTGAGGGGGAGCTGATAGAGCAACAGTTATCAAACAGAGCTGACAGATTTTACCAAGCCTAATTGCTCAAAGCTTATTTGTTGAGTGATGAAAAGTCTTCCGAAGATTTCAAGGTTTCTAAAGATTGGTTCAAGCTGAAGGATTTTGATTTGAAGATTCTTATTTGTTTAACAGGGAGTTTGTTATTCTTCAGATGCAATGCACTTGAATATACATGGGAAGATTATTCTAAAGATGAAGATTCTGTTTGTTGACCAAGTTTGATCGTCTTCAAAGAAAGAGATTGTTAGAGCTGATTTGCTGAATTGTTATCTCAAATACAAAGGGGAAGATTGTTAGGTCTAAATATACTGTATCCGAGATTACAATGTTGAAGACGTGGAAGTCAAAGCTATTGTCAACAAAGTCAACATATTTTTAGATTGTATTGTACTCAAAGTTCTAAATAACGTGAGGCGTGGTGTGACGGCGAGGTCAAGCCTTAAGCCTTAGAAGCCGCAGCGAGCCATGGCGTTTTCCAAGGCATGTCTTATGGCGGCGAATTTGTTTATCATATATAATATTATACATATATAAACCTTTGTTTTCTACTATTACTCAATGAATTAGTGATATTAAGAATTTTAAATTAGGTTATATATTAAAAACAAAAAATAAGACAATAAAAGAGCAAGAAAAATCAAATATGATGTTACAAAAATCACGCATTAGGCCATGGCGTGCCACATACATAACATGGCGTCAGACACAAGCCTTAAGTTACGGCGCGCCATGGCGATTGTCGCGACGAGTTTTTTAGAACACTGATTGTACTCTTTGTAATATAGCAGGGATATAAATACCCTTGTCCTTGTACTTTGTAGTTAGAACTTCATTTGTAACATTTATTCATATTGTAGAGAGAGAGAGAGTTTGTAGAGAGAGAATGTTGAATGACATATGACTATTGATATTTGTTCATATTGATTCTTGATTATTTTTATTGAATTACATCGTTATCTGATTATTATGGATTATCAATTTGCAGTAGAGAAGGTATTCCCAAGAAGAAGGAATTTGATTCTCTTGAAATTGGTCATGGAGATTGTCGTCATCGAAATTCAAATGTAAAGCATTCAGGCTGTGAAGCATGTATCAAAGTCTACCTGATGAAACATAGGTCTCCATATGAGGTTTTTTAGGTTGTTGAAATGCACAATCATGTTTTGATGAATAGTAATGATCATAGATTTTGTAAAAGAAATAGACAAATGCAATATACTGATTTTAGGCATGTATGGAATAGCTCTAGTTACAAACTAGGAGCTATTAGAGCTCATCGCATGAAGTTTACATTGAATGGAGGTTTTGAACATGATCGATCAATTGTTATTGATTATCAAAATTTTAGGAGAGATGTTGATAAACTTGATGTCAAATATGAGGGATGTGGCTCTTGATTTTTTTTTGAGTATAAATTTGATAAACGTGAGTTGAAACCTTTTTTTTGTCGATGAAGTTGCTCGTCTTAATTATAGAGTTTGGAGATTGCATTTCTTTTTATGGCACTTTCCGCACATAGAGGTGAGTAATATTTTATCCCCTTTTATATGGTTATTCTTATTATATCATGTAACTAAAATACATTATCTTTTTACTGTTTTTAGGCATGGTTTTTGTTCCATTTTTTTCTATTGATAATCATAAGAAGCCTGTCGTTGTTGGATATGCTTTGATTAGAGGGGAAACCAGCGACAATTACACTTGGGTGCTTAGAGATTTTTTGAGATGTCATAAGAAGCAACCTGTATTTGTTATTTCTGATCAGTGTTCGGCTATGAAGCAAGTTGTTCCACATTTGCTCACGGAATCAAAGCATCGTCTTTGTATTTAGCACGTAATGCAAAAAGTGCCAACAAAGGTATATGTTTGAATAACTTCTTATAGTTTTATGTTTTATAACATTAAAGCAAATTTCCTTTGAAGAAACAACCAATTGTATTGTTTTTTTATGTTAGGTTAGTGTAAGAAAAATCTTGATTTTAAAAGGGTGATAAACAAGTTTGTGTGGAATGTTCATATTGGCCCAGAGGAATTTGAGTGCGAATGGCAGCAGATTATCAAAAATTTTAATCTGGATGGTGATTCATAGTTTATGAATATGTATCATATACGAACATCATGTATTTCAGCATATTACAAGGATACTACGATGTCTAGTCTTATGAAAACCACTTCGAGTTCTAAGAATTCAAATGCATACTTCAACATATACGAATCATATTGGCTTAACCTTGTGCAGTTCATTCATAATTATGATTTTGCTATTGAGAAGCAAGAATAATCATAGTGGTCTTGAATCGGTAACGATGACCACGTATCCACACACGGCTAGTCCATTGTATATAGAACAACATGCTTCAAAGATATACACGCGCAAAAAAATCGAGTTTTAAAAAGATATTTTTATGGTTGTGTGGTTTTGTGGGATTGAGGCTGTTGAATGTGATGGTGATCTGAAATCATTTTTAATTAGTTATAAGAACAAGCATTCACAAGCGAAAACGAAGTACAAGGTTTGTTTTTTATAACTTTATTATGTTTTAGTGTTTTTATAAATATATTTTTGAATTGTATTTTTTACGCATTTTATTGCAGGTTTCACGTAATTATGCTCAGAATACAGTTGATTGTGAGTGCAATTGTTTCGTTCAAAATGGGTTTTTATGTCGGCATGCATTGAAGGTGTTGATCAATGATGAAGTTTATTGCATACCTGGTAAATATATATTGCATCGATGGAATGTTGGCTTGGTTCCGATTCATATTCAATCTGCATGTGTTAGATATGTAGAGGTTGATGCGGATAAAGAGAAAGTGATCGATGTTTATTGTAATGTTGACGAAATTGTCAGTCGTGTAACGAATGACAACTTGCAGTTGGCTAAATTATCGGAAATTCTTGATAATTTCAAATATGAAATTAAGAATGAAAGACCCTATGAAGATGTTAAACTACAAAGGTTTGATGCAATAACGAATTTCATGGTGTGCCAATCCCTGATGAGGTAACCATATTTCCCCAACTGGAATTAGAAACAAAGGATGCGACACCGAGAAGCGATTGATTAGCGCATCTGAGAAGGTTCAAAAAAGAAGCAAACGACTGAAGCGTAAATGTAAGAATTGTGGTCAGCGTACAGGTCAGGACTCTCGTAATTCTTCATCTACCCGTGATGATTGATTATTGTATCTGATAGTTTAGTTTCTTTTCGAAAGTGAGTTTGTTTTTATTTCATACTGTGATGAGGTCAATATTATTTATTACACTGGGTTTTATAATCAGATCAATTTATTTTAACAACAGGTTTTTATCCATTGTTCATTATTTCTTTTATAAATTTAAGATATGTTTGGTAGTTTGATGTACTATGATGTTGGTAATTTTATGTAAGTGGATTCATGATATATGTTGTGCTTTACTTCATAAATGAACATCAATGTAAAACCCAATTATTAAATAACCATCAAATGATGATTATATATGTAGAGGGAGGTTCATGCGAGGACGATATCTTTTTACGAGAACGCGAGGACAATTATCAGCCAATCATTTTATACATGAAATTTTTCATGTACAAAATCACATATGATTCATGTACAAAATCACATATGATTCACGTACAAAATCATATATGATTAGTCCTGCGGGAAGTCTCCCATGTCGTTTTTGATGCTTACAAAATCACATATGATTTTGTACATAAAATCATATGTCACTTTGTACATGAAAAATTTCATGTACAAAATGATTGGCCGAGAATTGTCCTCGTATTCTCGTAAATTGGTACTGTCCTCGTATAAACCCGCCTCTATATATGTATTTATCTAAATCTAACTATGAACAATTTAAATAAATATCTTTGATACTACATGATAAATAATAGCATATTTAAATATGCATTTGTGATCTCATCCAACATTTTGATTCTCATTTCTTTTACAAAGCTTAATTTTATGTAAAAATGCTTCATGGTCAATGTTGCAAGTCTGATTGATGTACTCACTTTTCTAATGCTAAAATGTTAAATTTTTTACATTGCAACACTGGAATGTCTCAAACGACTTTTGGAAGAACTAAACGAATAAGTTCAATAATTTTTCTTTCCTGAAACAATTACAACTTCTAGCCGAAAAATGTGGAAGAACAGATGCCTACAATATATCAAGGGCTTTTTCAAGACTACCTAGGAAATATTTCTGTTACCGAAGCATCATTTGATGAAAACTGTGATATTTTATTGTTCCCTAAATTATTGTGTCGTATAGGTTTTGGCATTTGGGCATCAACACTAGTATGCATGAAAAACGCCGGCTCCGATGGTATTGGGAGAGAAAGAGATACACTTTTAAGCATGTGAACAACCTCAGCCATCGTTGGCCTATCAACAACATTATTTTGAACGCATAATAAACCAATGTGGATAGTTCTGACCATTTCATGCAATGAACTTGGTCTTTCCTTCAATATGGGATCTATCATATTTGATACTGTTCCATCTTGTAAGCATTTCCATGCCTGAAAGACCGAGGTTAATAATATTTTTACTTAGAATATACATAATTTAAATTTGAAGTGTATGATTGGGCACTTACATGAGTAAGAAGGCCTTCGACACCCTTGTCCATTTCGAAAACGTTGATTTCTCTGACCTGCTACAGTTTCTAGGACTAATACTCCAAAGCTGAATACATCTGACTTTACCGAGAACTGACCATACAAGGCATATTAAGGTGACATGTATCCGCTATACAATATATATATATATATATATATATATATACACAGCCAAAGGAAGTTAGCATAACTTAGTTTCCTTGGTCAAATATTAAATTAGTAATATAATTCTGGTATATAGGTTGTTTTATCCATGAAGTTAATTATTAAGTAGAAAACTTTTAATGAACTTTCAAATCATAATTTTCATTTGATGGTGGCATATATTTACACTTACAAGGTTCCAACAATTCGATTTGTGCTGCCTTCAATTTCCTCATGGTTAAACAACCTTGCCATGCCAAAATCTGCAATTTTTGGATCCATATTTGAATCTAACAAGACATTAGCGGCTTTGAGATCACGATGGATTATCCTCAGACGTGAGTCTTCATGGAGGTAAAGAAGTCCTCGAGCAATACCTCCTATGATTTTGTAACATGTATCCCAATCGAGAAGTAATCTCTTAGTTGGATCTACACGTTATAGCAAGAATTCGGTATGAACAACAATCCTCTTTTAAACAAAGATATAGAAAAACACAAAAAAACTAAAGTGCAATAATTAGATTACCAAATATAAATTTGTCAAGGCTTGCATTTGCAACGAACTCATATATAAGAAGTCTTTCAGTTCCTTCTAAGGTGAAACCAATGAGCCTAACCAAATTCCGATGTTGAAGCTTTGCGACTAGTAAAACCTCATTCTTGAATTCTAGTTCACCTTGTCCCGACTCCCTCAATAGCCTTTTTACTGCTATTGCTTGTCCATTTGGAAGCTCACCCTGCAATGAACATTTTTATATTTAATATTCATGTGATACTAAGATGGTCCTTTGGCACATAGTGAATAATCTTGTGGCTATGTTTTCCGTATACCTCATAAACGGATCCGAATCCACCTTGTCCAAGCTTCTTATTTTCAGAGAAGTCATTTGTTGCTGCTTTGATAGTATGGAAATCATAGTGTAATGATTCAACAATGCTAATGTCCATAATTTCACCTGCCAGATATGAAAAAGAAGCAACATTAAATGCAGTTGTATGATTATGTAAATTTTCTTATTGTGGTTACATATTAGTTCATTATATTTAAAGCAAGATCGCATACTACATCACTATGCTACAATACAAAAGGGGTTTTACTAAAGGATTTTTCTGCGGTAATTTCGGCAGATTTATAACGTATCACCAGCCAATTGACCATCACATGCACGGATTACCGATGGATTTTTCCACATTGGTAATCACGATTTGTTGTCACTTTTTTTAGTGATACTCTTCAGGATTGATTTATCAACATTGGAATTGGTAGTTCTTTGCTTTTAAGTCTTTCAACTTTTTTTCATTCGGGGCATTTTGTTGATCTATGGATAATGCTTCAGGGGCTATTGGTTCACAGTAACCATCATGGACCACACTCCAATACTCATTTAAGTGTAGCAAGTTTTCCATGATCAAACTCCAATTATCATAATCTCCATCGAGTTTTGGCACACATGGGGCTATGGAATTACTTAATTCACTCAACTTCTTTTCTCACACGCTCGTACTTCTCTCTCACGCTAATTCTTCCCCATATGCACATGTTTGTCTCTCACGCTTAATTTTTCTCTGATATCAAATGTAATAGAGGGACTTGATTGTAACTGATAGAATTAGAATTAATTGTGAATATTCTGTATTTATTTAGATTAGTCGGTTACCTTATTTGGTGCCTAATTAGTTGATTGTAATTAGCTAGAATCATGGCCTAAGTTGGCTATTTATTCAGTTTGTAATCTCATTAATCAAACAAGGAAATACATACTCTTTCATGGTATCAGAGCACTGATCCAATTCTTTTCTGTTCTCTTCATCTAATCACAACCTGCTTCTTTTTTCCTTCTTCCGTCTCATCTTTCTCATGGCTCCTATAGAACCATCTACTTATGTCAACCAACCACCACGACCCGCTACGTACCATCCCACTTTAACAGTCTCGAACATTAAATCGTTCGTACTGATTGTTCTCGAGATTGAGAAAGTACAGTACACTTCATAGGCTGAATTGTTTAAGATTCACGCCAAAGCTTTTCTTGTGATCGATCACATTGTCCCACCACGTGATGATACCGTCGAACCCGATCTTTGGTCTCGTCTAGATGCGGTCGTTTTACAGTGGATATATGGAACTATATCCAATGATTTGCTCCACACCATTCTCGAACTGGATTCCACAGCCCAGGTTTGCATGGAATCGTTTGAAAGAGATTTTCCAAGACAACAAATCTTCTCGTGCGGTGTACTTGGAACAACAATTTTTACACACCAAGCAAGAAGATTTCTCTTCCGTATCCGCCCATTGCCAAGCACTCAAGATGTTGGCAGATCAATTAAGCAATGTCGGTTCTCCGGTCTCGGAGAGTCGTCTAGTTATGCAGCTTATCGCCGGCTTGACCGAAGCATATGATGGGGTAGCCACCATCATCCAACAAACGGATCCTCTCCCTCTGTTTTATCGCGCTAGAAGTATGTTATCACTTGAAGAGGCAAGAAAAATAAAGCAAGCCGAGACTAATGCGACGAGCCCCACGGCACTTGTCGCAAATGGTAATCCAACACACCCATCTAAATCTCCACTCTCCGACTCAACTTCCCAGTCACATGTTCCGGGTTACTCAAATCGGGGCTCCTATCGAGGTAGAGGCGGCAGATTTGGTCGCGAAGGTCGGACTAGCCATCGCGACAGTCGATCTTATCATGGTGGACGTGGACATTGGCAATCCGGTGGGCTTCCAAATTGGCAACCACAGTCGTGGCAGTGGTATCTGCCACCTTGCCCAAATCCTACAGCGGGCTGGACTCCTAGGCCTACTACCACATATCGCACTCCGAGTAATCCAGGTACGGGTATACTTGGTGCGCGACCTCAACAAGCTTATCAAATTTCAGCACCTTCGTCTTATGCGCCAACCAAGATTGATGCATCTTTCTACACTATGACACTTCAACCCCCGGATAATCAGTGGTATTTGGATTTGGGTGCGACATCACATATTGCGTCTAACACCGGTAAGCTTTCTAACGTTTTTAATTCTCGTATCACTCGTCATATTATGGTGGGAAACGACACTTACGTCCCGGTAACCGGGTACGGTAATTCTACTTTAAGTTCTCCTTATCCTTCTCTCTCTTTAAATAACGTACTTCTTGTTCCCAACATTGTTAAAAATTTGATTTCGATTCGTCAGTTTACAAAAGATAATATTGTGTCAATTGATTTTGACCCATTTGGTTTTTCTGTGAAGGACCTACGGACGGGGAACCATATAATGTGATGCAATAGTTTGGGCGATCTCTACCCAATTCCATCTTCTTTCAAGTCAAACCATTCGACGCCGTCAACTTTCGTCACCATCAAAACCTCACTTTGGCATGCTCGTCTTGGTCATCCGGGACCAACACATCATCCAATCTTTACGTAGTCGTAATCTAATTTCTAGTTCTAGTGATCATTTTTCATGTATTTGTTCGTCTTGTGAACTTGGCAAACAAAATAAATTGACATTTTCTCAATATATGTCCAACTCTATTGCACCATTTGATATCATCCATAGTGACGTTTGGACGTCACCAATTGTAAGCACAAGTGGTCACAAATATTACCTATTATTTCTAAACGATTATACAAACTTTGTATGGACATTTCCAATGGCCACTAAAAATCAAACTTTTCCCCTTTTTCTCCAATTTCATAAATATATACACACCCAATTCGGCACCGAAATTAAAAGTTTTCAGTGTGATAATGGTCGTGAGTACAACAACGCTAATTTTCTTAATCTATGCAACGAAAATGGGATTCATGTTCGTTTTCGTGTCCTTATACATCCTCTCAAAATGGTAAGGCGAAACGGAAATTACGAACTTTAAACAATATATGTCAAACTCTTCTTCTACATGCTCATCTCCCTCTTTCTTTTTGGCAATTCGGGATCCACATGGCGTCATATTTACATAACATATTACCGTCAAAAGTGATTACTTTTTCATCTCCCACCTCTCTTCTCTATAATAAAATTCCATCATATTCTCATCTTCGGGTTTTCGGGTGTCTTTGTTTTCCTCACACTTCCAAACCTCAACACAAGCTTCTTCCACGATCTACTCCATGCATTTTTTTTTAGGTTACCCGAGTAATCACCGGGGTCACCTGTGTTATGATCTTTCTGAAAAATGGTTCATCTTTTCACGCCATGTTACCTTCAACGAGAACAAATTTCCTTACTCTACACATAAATCATCTACTACCACCTCTACACACACTCATGACATTTCGTCTTTTACGTCTCCATTCCAACCACAGTCGGTGTCACACCCTCCCACAAATCAACCCCCATCACCTTCGCCTCATCCACCGTAAACCACCCATGAATCTGTCCCGCCATCTTCCAACACAACTTCTAACAGCCCTCCTCAACTTTCCAGCCCCCATCCTACTTCCAGCCCCACACCCGCGTCACAGTCTTCGCCACCTCCGGTTTACAACCAAAATACTACTCCAATTTCCGTTCATCGAATGATCACTTATAGCCAACATGGGATTGTTAAACCCAATCCTAAGTATGCATGCATCTCCACTTCTCCTTCAATATCTCCTCTTCCTACATCTCATGTAGATGCCTTACGTGATCCTAATTGGCACAAAGCTATGATAGACGAGTATGATGTGTTAATTAAAAATGACACATGGGAGCTTGTCCCTAGAGCTTTGGATGTCAATGTGATTCGATGTATGTGGATTTTCACTCATAAATTCCAGTCTAATGGTTAACTTGAGCGGCACAAAGCCCGTTTGGTTTGTAATGGCAGGTCTCAACAGGTGGGCATCGACTGCATGAAAACGTTTAGCCCTGTGGTTAAACCGGCAACCATCCGGACGGTATTGAGCATTGTTGTGACCAAAAACTGGGACATCCATCAACAAGACGTGAAGAATGCATTTCTTCATGGTACTTTACAAGAAACAGTTTACATTCACCAACCACCGGGGTTTCGAGACGAGTTTTTGCCAAATCATGTATGTCAGCTTAAACGGTCATTATATGGTTTGAAGTAGGCACCTAGAGCTTGGTATCACAAGTTTGCCAATTTCATTACATCGGTCGGTTTTTCACAAAGCAAATATGATAATAGCTTGTTTGTGTACCAAACGGAACTGACACCGCTTACTTACTACTTTATGTTGATGATATTATCCTTACCGCGCCTACACAAACCTTACGACGAGATATCATCACGAAGCTCAATCGTGAATTTGCAATGAAAGACTTGGGTGAGCTTCATTACCTTTTGGGCATTTCCATGTCTAAAACCTCACCTGACTTATTTTTGTCTCGAGAAATTTTGGCACGAGCTAATATGACTTCTTGCAAGTCTAAGAAAACTCCGGTTGATACTAAGGCTAAGTTAAGTGCCTCCTCGGGTCCTTGATATAAACATTATATCGAAGCTTAGCCGGGGCGCACCAATATCTGACATTTACACGTCCGGAGATATCGTACGCAGTGCAAAAAATTTGTTTATTTATGCATGATCCAAGGGAAGAACACATGCATGCTATTCGTCGCATATTTCGATATATTAAAGGCACCTTATCTTTTGGATTGCAGTTATCTCCTTCGGATATATTGTCTTTCATTGCATATACCGATGCGGACTGGGGTGGATGTCCTGATACTAGACGATCGACATCCGGCTATTGTGGTTTCTTAGGGGACAATCTGATTTCTTGGTCGTCTAAACGACAATCAACTCTTTCACGTTCAAGTGCCGAGGCTGAATATCAAGGAGTGGCTAATGCAGTTTCGGAGACATGTTGGTTGCGGAATTTACTACTAGAGCTACACTGTCCTATAATGAAAACGACTATCATGTATTGCGATAATGTAAGTGCAATTTAGTTATCGGGAAATCCGGTTCAACATCAAAGAATCAAACATGTCAACTTGACATACATTTCGTACGTGAGAAAGTGGCTCATGGCCAGGTTCGAGTGCTTCATGTTCCTTCCCGATATCTTCACCAAAGGCTTACCGAAACTTCTGTTTGACGAGTTCCGATCCAGTCTTCACGTTCGATCATCTCTCGTTTCGACTGCGGGGGCGTAATAGAGGGACTTGATTGTAACTGATAGAATTAGAATTAATTGTGAGTATTCTGTGTTTATTTAGATTAGTCGGTTACCTTATTTGGTGCCTAATTAGTTGATTGTAATTAGCTAGAATCATGGCCTAAGTTGGCTATTTATTCAGTTTGTAATCTCATTAATCAAACAAGGGAATACAGACTCTTTCAAAATGTAATATAGAAGCTTACAAGAACACAATCATAAGAAATTGTCGGCCTCAAGTTCTTACCTCTATTTAGCAAGTACCGGGATATTTATATCCTTTTACAAAATAGAAATTTGAGAAAATCAAGTTAGCTTAAACTACAAGATTATGCAAAAAAAAAGCCTAAGGAATTGAATAGAACTCCTAAAGACTTGGTAAAACAGAGTAAATAGTCTTGGTAAATAACTAGAGCCAACAAAGTTATCCTCGTTAATAAATGGAAGAGAAACATCACGAAATTTAGTTAAGAAACTAATACAGGTGTGATTTTTGTTGAAGTAAAATTGCAACTTGGTTTTAAGTGCTCCATCATAGATTGTCTTGGTTATACTAAATATAGGTCTTCAAAAGAAAGCCAATTGTTTCTATACATTTAGGAGTCTTGTTTGATTATGAAGATACCTTGTATCATGAGGGGAGCTCATGCACTTAATAAAAATCAAGGTAAGGGTGTGTTCAGACTTTCATAGATGGGCGTATTTGTAATATTGTTAGGATGGTGGATTGCTTTTATATTCTATGTGTGCCTCCACAAACGTATGTGGTTTCATCAAACAATAAAACATAATTGAAGAACTATGCATTAAATTTGGCTGACTACCAAAGAATTTAACTGCAAAGTATGTCCCCTTGGACCCATTCGCATAACCTATGAAGGTATAATCTTTTTAGGTACCAAGCAACAGTTCATGTCAGGGAAAATATTACAAGGAAGAAATTTATTACAAGTTTAGATGGTTTCATCAAGCAATTTTAAGGTAGTCGATTGGGTGTTAAGTGCATTTTATGCACCCAACTTTGTATATTTTAGTTTCGTCTTTTATGCATTTTAGTTCTAGTTTAGTCTTTCATGCATTTTTATTGTTATTTTTTGTTTCTTTCTCTAATCACAATTAGAAGTTCTTTCGGGGATAGTTTTTATGCTTTTGGTATGTATTTTTTTGCAGATTGTGCAGTTTTAAATATGATAAGAGTGAAGGCATGCTCAAGGTGAATAAAAAAAGGAACACCAAGGGATTGTGGAAGGTGAGGCCGAGAATGAAGAAAAGAAGAAAATAATCGAGAGCGAGGAGAAGAACCATTGGAAGAGAAATCGAAAGGATTTATTTGATGCCCATACTTCACGGGCACGAAAGTCTGCTTTGCGAACACGAATAAAACGCCTTCATGTTGAAAGTTTTTCCCATAGTTTCGTAGGCGCAAAGAATTCTTCACGGCTGCGAAATGTTGCTCCAGGAACACCTTTTATTTTCTACCACACTTTCACGGGTGTGAAAAATTCTTCACAACTGTGAAACTCGTCTGGGCCTAATTTATTTTAGGCTTTTTCTATCTGGGCCTAATTCTTGCATATTTAAACCCCCTTTTAGGTTTAATTTGGGGGGAGGGGGGGTTATTTTTTTTTATGGGACGAGATATACGATTCTTGAAGCTTTGTCTTGGCTGATTTCTATTTTTCTTGGGGAAGAAGATTCGGACTTGAAGCCTAGGCCATTGAAGATCGATTCACAATCGTTTTTTCATACGTTACTGAGTATCTTCTTCCCTACATCTTTAGTTTACATTCGATTAATTATTGTTTTCTTCGAATATTATCATTAATTGAATCGTTCTTGAGTTTCTCCATTAATCCTTCAATACTTCTTGATTGTTTGCATTATGTTTCAATGTTCTGCACTTCTTATCTTTTACCTTTTCGTTCCTCATATTTATGAATTACTATTTTCACGAGACCTTCTTTTTGAGAACCCGTGAAATTGTGATAACCTTGAGAAATAGTGCATTTTGTGCTATTTCATATGATTTTTTTGTCATCTAAGACTACGACTTATAATATTGATTAACATATATATATATATATATACTAGTAGTGTACCCGCGCGATGCAGCGCGGGTAAATCATAGTTCTGAAGTAATAACTTAGCCCCCAACCATGTTCCTTTTTCCATCTCGATTTTGTTTCATATGTTTATGTGGTTTATTTGTAAGTCAACTAATATATATATACTAAATTACACTTTTGGTCCATGTGGTTACCAACTACTATCAAGAGTAGTCCCTCTTTTAAACTAATTACAATTTTGGTCATTGTGGTTGTCATTTAGTTTCAATTTTGGTCAGTGTGGTTGTCATTCGGTTTCAATTTTGATCCTTATGTCTAGCTTCTGTTAAAATAGTCTGTTAACTCAGGACATTTTGGTCCTTTTATAATTTCTGTAATTCTTAAATAAAATCTTAAATACAAAAATAGATATATTATTATTTTTATTGTTATACATATAATTACATCGTTGTGACCAACCACCACCACCGTCTTCTCCGGCCAACCACATAGTTACATTTTTTATTATATATCTTAGAGCATTTCTAATACGAGGTTTTTATTAGCAAAAAGTGTAATGTCTTATAAAAACTATCATTGTGGAAAGATTCGTATAAAAGACTAATATGTTATAGTTGCTCGAACAAGAATCTTGATTCTTATCATAACGACAATTTACTTATTTTTTATTTTATTTGTTGGACTTTATATAATATATATTAATATGGGATTCACAACAAAAAAAAATCTTATAGAAAATACCATATTAGAGAGAGAGGGGTACTATCTTTTCAGTTTTGACAACTCACTTAAAAACCAATATATAAAAGCAATGTTTAATCCATTGTGTTTTGACAACTCGTATGAAAACCCTTTTTGCATATAAAGGGGTGCTAAGCTTCCAGTCCAATAACAATAATGGATGGAGTTTTTCAAAGACTTTTTATTGTATTTAAGTTATATTTATTTAAAAAAAACGTATATGATTTGTTTAATAAGTTGAATTTTTTTTAATATGTTATATACATAATTAATATGTTAAATATAATTATACCAAAATTTTAATGTTAAAATAAATATCTAACATTTTAAAAAATTGATCTAGGATGTTATATGTATGTATGTCCCTTTATCCATAAAAAAATCATTAGAAAATCAACCAAACAGTAAGGGCGCGTTTGGTTCGCGGGATTGTAATGGATTTCGAGGGATTTGGATTAAAATCCAATCAATTCCTGTGTTTGGTTGGCATAATGGTAAGGATTTATAATCCCTGGATTAATTTAAAATCCCGTGAACAATGGATTTTAGAATCCTTCCTAAAACCTTGGTATTTCAAATCCAATGTTAGTCCCCAAGGAGAGATGGCTAACTAAGAGAGGGTTTTGTAGAAGTGGGGGGGTTGAATATAAAACACATAGAATATACTCTTTTTAAATTTTTTAATATAAATATTAAAAATTTACACACAGATAGTTTGATGCGGAAAAGAACAGGCAGACTATTCTATCAAACTAAACACACAGATAACAGTAATTAACTTATACACTAAGGAAGTTAAAACAATACTGTTATAGCACACAGCTTTGCCACAGTCACACAAATAATCACTCTGAAGATTTGTTGAAAGCGTGAGATTTCTGGGAAGGACTTCATCTCCTTTTATAGTGCCCAAGCATGGGATGCAAGTGGACAGCTGTCAAGGTTTCATTAGCTGGAAGATTATCTGCTGGACAAAGGAAGAGACCACTTCCTTTGTACTAGAATAATGGATGAACCATTCCTTGTAGCACGTAATGTCAGATAACTTTATCTTCTTTTCTTCATGCTCTGTGAAGTCCCATCAAACCTTTTAGCTAAAAGACAAATATTCCTTTTATAAGAATAAAAGAGAATGTCTTTATTTAAGGCTTGATGCCCAAGTTCTTGCTGGCTCACGTGTCTTGCAATTGATGTGAGTCAAGAACTTATCTCTTTGAAATTGCTAAGTGATACATCACACTATGTATCACATCGGTGGATACCTTGTAAGGCTGGAGTTGATAAGTGTATACTTTGCTTGATAAACTTCATCTTTCACTAAATGACAAAAGTATACACCCTTGAACTTGTGACTTGAAATCACAGCCTTAGAAAATATACCTGCAATTTCGGTGACCAAGATTATAGTGTCGGTGACCATGACATCAAACTTGATGACCTCATCTTATTTGATGTCCTTAGTACTTTTGATGACTTTTGAGTGTACCATCGGTGACCCACTATATTGGTCTTGACTTGGCAAAATGATCTGAATATTGAAGTTGGTTGATACATCCAAAATTCCACTTTTTGATGTACAACCCCTTGATTGAATAGTCTTTGACTCTTCAATACTTGAAGCATATTTCAGACCTTCAAAAGAACCTGTAAAACTTCATTCATATAAAGGAAGGTGGTTCATCACCAAATCATCGGTGACCCAACAATCTCCCCCTATTTGATGATGATACCTGTAGGTTAGAAAAGAATTCTTTTTGACCCTTTCTATTTTTCTTTTGGGTTCTTTTGACTCAGATTTTTTTTTTTTTTCATTTTTTTCTTTTGATTTTTTTTTTAACTGAGTATGTACAGTATAAGAGTATAAAATAAATGAAAGAATAAGTATAAGTTTAAATATGTGCAAAGCTTGTAAAAATATTAACAAGAGATGGGATGGAAGAAAAGTATGAACTTTTATTAATCATCACATAGATTGATCAAAGTACATGATTAATAAAGTTCACACTATACTATGCCTGTAGGATCAAGGATCTGAGGAGGGTTCTCTTCTTTTAAGTTCATCCAAGATCATTCTTGTGATGCCATGGTCTTCAATGGGAGGCACTCCAAGAATAGAACAAAAAGGAGTTGTGAGCCCTTGGAATGTCGAGGCTGCGAAGAAACCTATGCCGCCATAGATATCCTCAAAGAATACTCCAAGTTCGGGCTCGGTCACCATGGTTTGCTGCGGATAAGCAATAGGAGTGGGAATGGAAGTATTTATACCAGAAGCATCAATCTTGATGCCCCTTTCATGAAGCATGACAAAATGTCCCTTCTTCTTGTTTTTAGGAGCAGTGATGACCTCTCCTTTAAGATCCTGTTGAATGAAGTACATTTGTTGTGCTTCAAGGTATGTCACAAGAATATTATTTTCCTTTTGGATGTTGACCATCTTGATGAAGAGTTTTCTGATGATATTAAGTACTAGCTCCTTGTACTTGCTTTTGCTCTTGGAGATGCATTTACCAACTTCCATCCACTCAGTCATCCCAAGAACTTCCAACCATTCAGCTTCATATACCTTTGATAAAGTATCAGCTCTCTTAAGGATGACAAGTAACTTGGGAGAATTCTTGGTTGGAGGTTGGATGGTAGCACTGATAATCTTGGAATCATCCTTCCTGTTCTTCAATCTCCTTTTAAACCACTCTACTTCCTTTGCCTTCTTGGCCTCATCAACCAATTTTGCAGCTTCAGATTTCTTCTTTATATTTTCAAGCTCATCTTTTTGAGCTTGAATTGCATCGGTGACTTTGGCATGAACAGCTTCATCATGAGCTAGCTTGAGTACATTAGTCTGATCATACTCAAGTTGAGCCTTGATAGCTTCTTCTCTTTCAGCCTCAGAGAGAATTACCCCAAGAGAATCGGTGAGTGCTGGGGCAGGCTGAAGTCTCAGAGTATCTGCTTGAGGATCTCTCATCCTCTTCCTTTTCTTTTTCTCTTCCTTCTGTTCTTCAAAGGAAAGGGGCTTCTTTCCTTTGGCTTTTTCTTTTCTCCTCTTTTCTTCTTCAGTTTCAAGGGGTTGAGCACTGACACTCTCCCCCTCAACAGCTGCTTCGGGTGCTAAGGGAACAGGGACCACCTCTGTGACCACACCACCATCGGTGGCTGTAAGAGCCACGTCGGTGGCTGCCACGTCGGTGGCTGGCAAGATGCTGGCGTCGGCGGCTGTTTTGGCAGTGTCGGCGTCGGCGGCTTTGGTAGCAGGTTGAGTGGTCTTCTTATTTTTCTCCCCCTCAGTGGTTGAACCCTTGAAACACACTGAAGAGAGAAATTCCTTTACCCTTTTCATATCAGAGCAGAGAGCACCAATTTTCTTCTCAACTCTTTGAAGGACAAATCTATCAGTGTCCTTGAAGAATGACTCACCAATATCTAATTAAACCGTTGGAGCAGAGGTTGGAACTTTATCAACTTTGGTGTGAAGACTGATAAGAGAGTCCATAATTGCCTGTTGATTGGCAATGAGAGAAGAAATATCTGTGACTTGACTTGAAGAGGAACTCCGAAGTTCCTGTATGGAAGAAAGTACAGATGCCTGACTTGAAGAAAACCCTTGCTGAAGATCAAGGATGTCCAAGTGTAGGAGATCTAAACATGTCATTAGAGTTGGGTGACTCACCGACAACTCCTCAATGTTAGATCTAAGAGATGATGAAAGGGAATCCATTATTTCCTTTTCCTTAGCAGGATGATCTTCTAGAGCTTCTACCCTGCATAAAGTAGTACTGGTAAAGTTTGTAAAAGCTGTGAGAAGATCATCTCCCTGTTTGGAAGTTATGGGAGCTGAAGGTTGAGGCTTTGGTGGTTGATTAGCATCATCATCATCACTGGAAGAATAATCCACCAAACCTGTAGGTTTTCTTGGGGGGGATTTAGGAGATGTGGGGGAGACACGTGGAGAAGAGTGTCTATGAGGGGATTCCTCAGTAATGGATTCCTCCACAACCTTTTCATGTACGGGAGACGTACCTGATAAAGGTTCAGTGTCGGACACAGTGGGGTCAGTAAAAAGGGATGTTCCATCAAATGCACCTGGTTGTGATGCACCCTCATGTGGAATGTGGAATAGGAGCTGTGAGAGCTCAGGGGGTGAGGAGATACCTTGGATGGGATACTCCAAGTCATCTTCATCAACTAGTAAGAAAGTTGATGAAGGAATAGTACGGGTGTCCCTATTTACAACCATGTCCTTTTGAGAGGGCCTGGAGGAGCTGGGAATGGATGAGTGTTCCTTGGGTTTAGTGAGGATCTTTTCAACATCTACTGTCTTTTGGGAGGCAGTAGATGGATTATGCATTTTAACCCTTTGGGTACCCTTGGACTTCTTTGAGGAAGTCTTTGGGGGGCTTTTAGAGTGTCTCCGCTTATGGGATTTAGATGCTTGGGTGGAAGCCAAAGGTTCTTTTGGCTTCTTAGCATCGGTGGGTGCGGAGGTAGAAGTGCCCGACGTTTTGGATCTCTTAAGAGATTTGGGCACCTCAATTACTCTAGGAGTAGAAGAGATAGAGGACATACCTGAGGTTCTATGAAGGCGCGGTTCATTCTCTCCCCAAGTAAGAGTTGCATTCCTTGCAAACTCAACCATAGAAGGTAGGAGAGGGTTGTCTGATGCTAAGACAGCCTTCTTCATAACTTGGTTTCCCACTTGATGAAGAGGGAGATCATATATGATGTCATCCCTTTTCTCAAGTTTATCACCCAATTTAGCATTAATGATAAGAGAGAAGAGGCGTTGAAATGGTACCTGAGGACGTCGGAGAGTGGAGAAGGAGGAGATCATTTCATTGAAAAAATAACTTGCAAAGTCTATTTTCCTTTGAAATATTAGAGCATGTGCCAGCTCAGTTACTTGGGAAGGTGACTGATCTGGACCACCTGTCTTCTTGCTAAGGCACAGAATCAGATGTGCAAATAGAAAGTTCCAAATACTTCCCATATTCTTTCGCAGTAAAGTACCTGGACCCTTTGACTTTGATCCCTTCTTTTCTTCCAAGTAGTTCAAAGCAGCAACCACCATTTGGTGTTCATTTCCCAAAGGAAATGTCTCATATGAATCATAAGCAGGAAGCCTTAGGATTCTTCGAACATCCTCAACATCAAAAACCACATCATGTTCTTCATTGGTAAGAACAGATGCAATGATTTGATCTGTGGAAGCATCATATGTACAAGAAAGCCAAAAGTTTCCAAGAAGAAACTTACTCATCTTAGGTTTTGCAGTGAGTGCATATTGTAGAGGACACCTCTGAAGAAACCAGCAAATATCATTATACTCAGGATGAGTATTATCAGTTCCAATACGTCCATAGTAGTTGCATGCAGGGAAGGATAAGGATCCAAAGGTGATTGTTTGTTCTTCAGAAATTCTTGATGGAGATGCCATTGAAGAAGAAATGAAGTTGCAGGTTTGAAGTTCTTGCAAACGAAAGAGAAGGAGAGTGGGTGCGAGAAAGGTGGTGAAGTAGTGGGAAGGAAGTTTATATATGGGAGGGAAAGTTCAACTTTCAAAGGTAATTATTACTTTTGGTGATTGAAAGGTCAGAAATTCTAAGGGTTTTGACTTTGGAATCGGCGCATGTTCTGACATTATGATGTCATTTGGGATAAGAACAAGAATTCTAAGAGTTATCTTTTAAGGGTTAAGAATGTGAAGGGTTTGTAGCGGTTACCTCGGTGATTGTATATCGTCGGTGGCTTGTATTAGAGAGAGACGTCGGTGGGTGGAATACAACGAGCAAACGTCGGTGGCTCAAAGAAGAGGTTGACGTCGGTGGATGAGAGTGCAGTATCGGTGGCTCAGGGTTGAATGTCGGTGGATCGAGAGATAATCGGAAAGAGGGGCGCCGTCGAAAAGTGACGCAAGCTAGACGTCGGAAAGTGACGTAAGCAAGATGTCGGCGTCGAGAGCAGACGTCGGTGGCCGAGTGGTGGGCCGTCAGCGGCTCGTCGGTGGGTACACAGCAAACGTCGGCGGCTCGTCGGTGGGTACACAGCAAATGTCGGTGGATGAACGGACGGTGTCGGTGGGTGGCGGCGTCGGAAAGTGAATGGAGGTGGTGAATAGAATGGTGGTGGTGAATAGTATGGTTTTAGGGTTAGGGTTATATTTGGATAACAAAGGAGAGAGAGAGAGATAGCACACGTCGGTGACCTAGTCACCGACTTTATACATATATATATATATATATATTTATTTTTCTTTTTATATTTATTTATTTATATATATATATATATAACATGTGTAATATATATGAGTTATAAACTATATAAATGTATATAATATATATATAGCATATATATATATAACATACATATTTATATAAAATATAAAATATATATATTAGTCTATGTTTATCATACCTAATTCACCAATGAGGAATTTGAACCTTGCTTCATCAAGTGGCTTTGTGAACAGATCAGTTAGTTGATAGTCGGTGGGAATGAAATGTAACTCCACATCACCTTTAGAGACATGATCTCTTATAAAGTGATACCTAATATCAATGTGTTTGGATCTTGAATGAAGCACAGGCTTGTTGGCAATGGCTATTGCCCTTGAGTTGTCACACATTATTGGGATTTTTGAGAAAATTTGATTATAATCACACAACTGATTTTTCATCCACAATATCTGTGCACAACAACTTCCAGCAGCCACATATTCTGCTTCAGCAGTAGAGGTAGACACCGAATGTTGTTTCTTACTTGACCAGCTCACAAGCTTTCCACCAAGTAACTGACAACTTCCAGTTGTACTCTTTCTGTCTATTTTTGAACCTGCAAAATCAGAATCAGAGTACCCGATGAGATCGAAACCTGAGTCTTTGGGATACCAAAGACCCAGATTTATGGTACCTTTCAGATACCGAAAAATCCTTTTCACAGCAGCCAGGTGTGATTCTTTAGGTTTTGCTTGGTATCGGGCACACAGACAAGTAGCAAACATAATGTCAGGTCTACTTGCAGTTAGATAAAGAAGGGATCCTATCATGGCTCTATAATTTGTAATATTAACAGAAATGCCATCAGGATCAGAAAAGAGTCTAAGAGGAGGAGCCATAGGAGTTTTCATGGTAGAGCAAGTATCAATTTGAAACTTTTTCAGAAGATCTTTAATGTATTTACTTTGATTTATGAAAATACCTTCTGAAGACTGTTTTACTTGCAAACCAAGAAAGAAAGTTAACTCCCCCATCATGCTCATTTCATATTCTTTTTGCATGAGGGAGCTAAACTCATCACACAAGGATTCATCGGTGGCTCCAAAAATAATATCATCAACATAGATTTGAACAAGAATGATATTACCTTGTGATTTCTTGAAGAAGAGAGTGTTGTCTACCTTGCCTCGTATATACTTATTTCTAAGTAGATATTCTGAGAGAGTTTCATACCAGGCACGTGGAGCTTGCTTCAGTCCATATAGAGCTTTATCCAGCCTATATACATGATATGGATGGACTGGATCTTCAAACCCAGGAGGTTGCTTCACATACACTTCTTCAGCTAATTCACCATTCAGGAAGGCACTTTTGACATCCATTTGGAATACCCGAAAATTCTTGTAAGCTGCATGGGCAAGAAATATTCGGATAGCTTCCAATCTGGCAACAGGAGCAAAGGTTTCATCATAATCAATTCCTTCCTCTTGCCGATATCCTTGAGCAACCAACCTTGCCTTGTTCCTTATGACAATTCCTTCTTCGTCCATCTTGTTTCGAAACACCCATTTTGTTCCAATAATTGTTTTGTTGGATGGACGAGGAACTAACTTCCAGACTTTGTTTCTCTCAAATTGTGAGAGCTCTTCTTGCATGGCAATTACCCAGCTTGGATCAGCTAGGGCTTCATTTATCAGCTTAGGCTCAATAATGGAAACAAAGTTGACATATAAGCACAGATTGCTTATGCCTCTTCTGGTTTTTACACCAACTTGTGGATCACCTATGATTTGATCTATTGGATGATCCATGGTCCACTTTAGTGCAGGTGGTAAGGAGGGAGGTAGAGAAGAGGATGAGGTAGGAATTTGAGATGGTGAAGAAAGGTTTAAGGGAGATATGGTGTTTTGGTGGGTAAGGTCTTCTGAAGAGTTAGTTTCAGGAGGTGGAGAGGAAAGAGATGGTTCTGAAGGTAAGGTGGTGTTTATGGGAGGCTGAGAAGAGTTGCTATCTGGATGATCGGGTTGAGAGGAGGATGGAATTTCACCAACACATGAATTTATCCTTAGGTTTAATTCTTCTTCATCACAAGATAATGAAGAAGTTTCGAACTCATCAAATTTCACATGCATGGATTCATCTATGCATTGTCTTCTTAGATTGAAGATTCTAAAGGCTCTTGAGGAGAAAGAATAGCCCATGAAAATTCCATCATCAGACTTCGGATCAAACTTTCCAAGTTGTTCCCTGTCATTTAGCATGTGACAAGCACAGCAAAACACATGGAAGAAGTCAACTGCAGGTTTTCTACCATGGAAAACTTCATAAGGAGTCTTGTCATGCCTTTTGACTATGATAGACCTATTTTGAGTAAAGCATGCGTTTAATCGCTTCGCCCAAAAATAGGTTGGCAACTTGGATTCACTCAGCATAGACCTTGCAGCTTCACATAGTGTTCTATTCTTTCTCTCAACAACACCATTTTGCTGAGGAGTGCGTACGGCAGAGAAGTTCTGAGAGATTCCTTTTAGGTCAAAGAAATCTTCCAGAGCAGCATTCTTGAATTCCGTGCCATTATCACTTCTGAAGGACTTCACCAGTTTACCATTCAAATTTTCAATCTTTCTTGTAAACCTGATGATTTCTTCAGCAGCATCACTCTTGTGTTTTAGAAAGAACACCCACGTATATCTAGAGAATTCATCGACAATCACTAGCATATACTTTTTACCACCCAGACTGGGTGTGCTTACTGGACCGCATAGATCCATGTGAAGCATTTGAAGAGGTTGAGAGATAGAAGAGCATTGTTTTGTTTTAAAGGAAGTTCTGGTGAGTTTTCCTTTTTCACATGCTCTACACAGCTTTTCTTTTTCAAAAGCTATTTTTGGCATTCCAACAACCAGTTCCTTGTTGGAGAGTTTGTTCAAGGTTTTAAAGTTTAGATGAGAGAACCTTTTATGCCATAGCCAACTTTGTTTGGCTAGTTCTTGAGAGAGGAGACACACAGCTTCTCCTATTGCACTTTCCTTCATGTTGATTATGTACACGTCATTCGCCGGGCTCGCTAGTACAATCTTGTTCTGTACATCAAAGACCAAGCACACACACAGCTGGAACATGACCTTATAGCCCAAATCACATATTTGGCTGATGCTTAGAAGATTGTACATCAGCCCTTCAACATGAGCAACTCTGGAGAAAGTGATGGTTCCATTTGAAATGGTACCATATCCTTTGGTGACCCCTTTTCCATTTCCTCCAAAGGAAAAAGTGGGTCCCTTTTCTTTTGAGAAGTTAGAGAGAAGAAGTTTGTTTCCGGTCATGTGTCTTGAACACCCACTATCCATGTACCATATGTGATCTTTATTTGGTACCTGCACCCAGAAACAAATTTAGACTTTTGGTACCCATTTTGAAGTGGGTCCTTTGGGATTAGAAGGCATTTTAGTTTTGCAAGGAACCAAGTCTTTTGGGCAATTTTTAGCAAGATGAAGAGTGTTGCCACAGTTATAGCACTTCTTTAAAGGAAAGGCCTTTTTAAAATCCCTATCATCAAAACTTTGGACAGAGGTTGACGACTGAGAAGAAGAGGGGTGTCCAACACCTGGTCTTGGTCCAAGAATACCTTTACCAGGATTTCTTGATTTCTTCAAGTTTACTGACCGAGGAATAAAGTCAGTAACTATTTGAGATTTCCTTTTAGATGAAAAATTTGATTTAGAAAAATTTTTCTTTTGAGGAGAAAATCTTTTTGGAGAAGGATATTCAGCAACGTCAGAAGGCTGCTCCTGGGAGTACCTTGACTCATGCAGACTTAAGGAGTTTAAAAGTCTTTGGATAGGTTTGGGAGAAGAAGAAGAGCTTGGAAGAGTTGAAACTTTTGAAGACTCAGAAGAGATTTCTTTAGCTTTAACAAAGACTCCAAACTTTTTAGAACCAGATTCTACTTTGAGCATGTCAAGTAGATCTATAGAGTGAACGGAGGTAGAATCCTCAGATGAGTAACCGAAGAGATCATCATCGTCATCGGAAAGGAAACCAGCAGGAAAACCTTGACACTCAGAAGAAGGGAGTGGAAGATCAAAAGGTTGAGGAACATCTTTTCCATAACCAAGGCCAGACTTATCCTTGCTGGTGATTTGATCTTGAAGGATCCTTTCAAGATTCTTAGAGGATTTAGTCCATTTAGACAGAACCTCTTGTTCCTTTTCAAGAGTGGAAGAGATCTTTGATTTTTCCTCAGAAAGACTGTCGTTTAAGTACCGAAGGTTTTCCAGATCAGCTTTCATTTTGTCAAAATCTTTTAGTTTTGAAAAGCAAGAGAGGAGTTGATCATTTAGACATTTTATGTGCATATCAGCCTTTTTCTTTTGAATCTTTAAGTCACAGAAGTCAACAGTTAAAGAATCAAAGGCATCAGCCTTTTGATCATCAGAGAGAAAGGTAAAAGGATGTACCTGAGGTTTTGTCCCTGAAGTGGATCCCTCAGCAGATACAAGAGTGGTGTAGAGTGACTTCTCCATGTCTTCTATCTCATCGATTTTGGCCATGAGGCATTTAGTGACATACTCACTTTCACTCTCAGAGGTTTGCTCATCTTCCCAGCAATGAGCCTCAGCAATCAAGGTTTTATTTTTACCTTGGTTTCTCTCTTTTTCTCTCTTGTATTTGGCTTTGTATTTCTTATACCTGGAGGTTTCTTTTGATTCAGAATTTTCTTTAGAGGATTGGCTATTTCTCTCTTCATGCTTCCTAGAAGCTGATTTTGAGAAGTCATGGCCATAAGAAGAAGAAGGTTTGACAGAAGAGGAAGCTTTTGATCTGCATTCAGAAGCAAAATGACCTTTCTTTCCACAATTGAAGCATTCTTCATTTGCTTTATCAGAAGATGATTTTTGAGAAAAAGGTTTTCTATTAAATTTTGAACGGTTTGAAGATTTTTATTCTTAAGGTTTCCAGCAAGCATTGCCATACTATCAGAAAGTATGTCAATGGCTGATTCTTCTCCTTCATCATCAGCAGCACTATAGTATGCATCTGACAGATGAGAAGAGTCTTCCTTAATATCTTTTTCAGAATCAGAAGAAGGATAGGTGATTCTAGGAATACAAGAAGAAGATTTTGAATCACCTATTAAAGCAATAGAAGAGGATTTGATATCCTTTATAAGAGATTTTCTCTGGTTCTTAGTTTGTTCATAGTGAAGAAGAGTTCCATAGAGAGCAGTTAAAGGCATTATTTCTAAGTCCTTGGTTTGCTTGATGCAAGTACAGATAGTTTCCCAGAAGTCTGGGAGACAGTCCATGAACTTGCAAAGAACTTCTTCATTATCATAGACTCGTCCAAGAACTTTGAGATCATTGAGAAGACAGTTAAAGCGATTAAAGTAGGTAGAAAGAGATTCTCCCTTTTCATGGGAGAAGAGTTCATACTTTCTAACAAGACAGATCCTGTTAGATTTCTTTAATTCTTTGGTGCCTTCATATAAGACACTCAAAGTATCCCATATTTCTTTAGCAGTGGGAAGGTTAAGAAGAGAATGATACACATCATCAGGAAGGGATACAGCAAGAGCAGACTTGACTTTAGTGTCTAAAGCAACTAGGCGTTTATCATCCTCACTAAATTTGTTAGAAGGTTTGATGATATATCTACCAGTTTTCTCACTTCTTTCGTCATCTGACTCTATGTCCTTTCCTTCAGCGTCCTTTTGAGGGCCAAAGCGAGCCCATATTTTAGGAACAAAAGGTCCCTCACTGAGAATGTTGGGATACCTGCAATCGATCCCTTCCAAGAATAATAACATGCGATTTTTCCATAACCCAAAGTTGTTTGGATTGAATCTTGGGGGTTTAGCCAAAGATCCTAAATCATATGTATTACTGGAAGAGGTCTGCAAGGTACCATCAACATTTGAGGTAGTAGCCATCACAGATCTGGTTTATGAGATTAAACCAACTGCTCTAATAACACTTGTTAGTCCCCAAGGAGAGATGGCTAACTAAGAGAGGGTTTGTAGAAGGGGGGGGGGGTTGAATATAAAACACACAGAATATACTCTTTTTAAATTTTTTAATATAAATATTAAAAATTTACACACAGATAGTTTGATGCGGAAAAGAACAGGCAGACTATTCTATCAAACTAAACACACAGATAACAGTAATTAACTTATACACTAAGGAAGTTAAAACAATACTGTTATAGCACACAGCTTTGCCACAGTCACACAAATAATCACTCTGAAGATTTGTTGAAAGCGTGAGATTTCTGGGAAGGACTTCATCTCCTTTTATAGTGCCCAAGCATGGGATGCAAGTGGACAGCTGTCAAGGTTTCATTAGTTGGAAGATTATCTGCTGGACAAAGGAAGAGACCACTTCCTTTGTACTAGAATAATGGATGAACCATTCCTTGTAGCACGTAATGTCAGATAACTTTATCTTCTTTTATTCATTCTCTGTGAAGTCCCATCAAACCTTTTAGCTAAAAGACAAATATTCCTTTTATAAGAATAAAAGAGAATGTCTTTATTTAAGGCTTGATGCCCAAGTTCTTGCTGGCTCACGTGTCTTGCAATTGATGTGAGTCAAGAATTTATCTCTTTGAAATTGCTAAGTGATACATCACACTATGTATCACATCGGTGGATACCTTGTAAGGCTGGAGTTGATAAGTGTATACTTTGCTTGATAAACTTCATCTTTCACTAAATGACAAAAGTATACACCCTTGAACTTGTGACTTGAAATCACAGCCTTAAAAAATATACCTGCAATTTCGGTGACCAAGATTATAGTGTCGGTGACCATGACATCAAACTTGATGACCTCATCTTATTTGATGTCCTTAGTACTTTTGATGACTTTTGAGTGTACCATCGGTGACCCACTATATTGGTCTTGACTTGGCAAAATGATCTGAATATTGAAGTTGGTTGATACATCCAAAATTCCACTTTTTGATGTACAACCCCTTGATTGAATAGTCTTTGACTCTTCAATACTTGAAGCATATTTCAGACCTTCAAAAGAACCTGTAAAACTTCATTCATATAAAGGAAGGTGGTTCATCACCAAATCATCGGTGACCCAACATCCAATCTTGAGGATTCCCCTTTGCCCTAATTTGAAATCCAGGTGCGTCCCTGCTTCTCTAACCCAAGCATACAAAACGCATACAAAAAGTGTCCATTTCCATTCTAAATCCTACAAACCAAACACAATGAAGGATTTCAAATCCAATCCAACCTCCAAATCCAATTCCCTTCGTGAAATCCAATTCCATTGAAAACAATCCCGCGAACCAAACGTTTTTTTTTTAAATTGTTTTTTATATCAATAAGCAAACATTATTATTTTGGTAATAATGTTTAATCATAATTAAAAAAAAGTTTGAACAAATTTATTGTTTTTAAATGGATTTTGATTTACATTCTGCTTATTAAGTTGCAAGTCATATTTTTTTTTTTCAAATGTAGGCATAAAATGATAGTACCATGCCCTTGGTAGTTTGTAATTAAAAGTTTTGACTCAAATGCGATATATGGTAATATAGATATAATCAATGATAAAATTGTCTATTTTTAATTAAACTAATGTCACAATTTTGTATTTCTAAAATTATATATGATTTTCATTATAAACATTTATTTTAAGGTTAAAGAAGTTTTTTTTTATTAATTCAAGTTAATTTAACAAGGAATTTGTCAAAAAAAAGTTGAATGATTTTTAATTTTCTTGATGTGAAAACTAAATGGCATAAAATAGTTCCTTTCCCCATGTAATAACGGAAAGACTAAAATTAGAATTAAAAAAATAGAAAAAACAAATGTTTAAAAAGAACAACTAATTCCATAGATAAGGTTTCTGACTTTCTGTTTGACATATATCCTTCCCTTGGTTATTGCTCTATCGAGTCTTGTCTACCATTATTTTTATCATTATTCCATAAATAAAATACATATATACATGGTAAATACTTTAATGGTGGTTCTGAGATCAACTTTCTTTAAACAAGTACACATGCACTGGTTTCCAATCCAAAGGATCTTTACCTCTTCAGCCATTTCAATACGAAGATTAAGATGGTTCCCGGAGATTCTTCCGGCCACCGCCTTTTATGTGTGCTCTCTTAAACCATTCACATGCTCACTTCTATTGTGCTTTTTAATGGAATATTTGCAACTTTCGTCCTAAAACTCACAGTATGACAAGGTTTTACTGGGCAACCGTACATTCTTTAGACCAATCGTCTTCACCTGCGGAAAGGGCTTAGGGGTTAGATCAGATTCCCATTCAATTGTGATTTGAGCATGCTGGTTCTTTGTGGACGATTTCCTATTCAAGAACAGTAAAGATTTAGGGGTTAGATTCCCATTCAACCAACCCATGAAGATTTATTCCAACCTATGAAATACCGACGATTGGTCCACGGTGGGTTGGAGAAGACCGATTGGTCAAAGAAGCGATACAAAAAGGTGAAAACTTTGTTAGAAAGCAACATGAATCAAACTACCAAATGGGTGTATTTCAAGAAGATGGATATGTTAATGTCATGGTCATCAACAATCCAACATGCAAGACTTTCTTGAGGAGTGGATTCAGGTGGGTATGTTTTCATGAATCCAACTATGTATCTAAATCATACAAAAACCCAGATCCCATAACAGATTTAATTCACTTCAACATTTCATTGAACACCTTAAATACATAAACGAGCAGATCATGAAGAAATTATGTTTGATAGACATGAGAATCACAATAGGGACACTTGCCTCTCTTATTTGATGCATTTACAATACATGATTTCTGACCTTCAAATTTGTAGCATATAACATGAATTATCTTCTTTGTTGAACATGCATTAGAGAAGAAGAAGCAGATTGGTATCAAAGACAGAGAAAAAGGAACAGAACAATGTTGTTTAAATTTTAAAATTTGAAAGTTTGAATGGTGTATTTGAATCAAATTTGGGACTTTGAAGGATGAATGGCCTGCAAGTCTGAAAAGTAAGAGTAGTCATCAAAATAGACAAGGAAAAACTCTGATGGGAAAAGAAGACTCTCTACCATACCAAAATGGATAGTGATTGTGATAATAGGTTAAAAAGACTTCTTTATAATATTGTACTTCATAAATTTTAACAGATTTTCAAAGTTTTATGCATGAAATGGTTGTACTTCATGCATAAATATTTGTCTTTAAGAGTTTTTCAAGTTTTATGCATGAAATGGTAGTACCTTAGGCTTAATGACTTGTCTTTAAGACATTATGGTCAAACCAATATTAAGGTAGTTATAGATTATAGATATGTTTCACAATGTGAACATTTTTGGTATGTTTGTGAAACAAGAAATGCACGTACAAAAGTTTCACGCAGTGACGAATACATATGAAACAATCACATTATTAAACGAATATATGTTATTCAATATATTAATTACTATACTTAGATAAAACAAATCATGTTAAACGAAGCCCTAAGTTAGAAGTTCTTATGAATCTCACAAATTTTCGAGTTCTCAAATGATTAAGTCCCTTCTATTCCCTACCCTCAATTAAATTTCGAACTTTCTTTGATTTCTTTTGAAACTTCAATTTCTGCACATTAGGTTAGGTTAATTAATTTTCTGCACTAGTTTGATTTTCTGCACATGTTCGCTTAGCTACTCATTGTTCATCTTTTATTTTTTGTTGATGTTAATGGGTCGCATCTAATGTAATTATTTGACTAATTAATTAGATTAACTTCATTTTTTTTACATTGGGATTAAGATAAATAATTTGTTGTTGGCTTTAATTTAGTATTCATTTTATTGTATAAATATTGTGACTTCGAATCAAAGTTTTGGTATTAATCACATGTTCTTAAAACAAATGTTGGGGTTTTATTTATTTTGATTCTAACAAAAGTTGGAGTTGATTAAATTTGTTTTTAATAAAGCATTTAGTTTATCTGGTTAGTTATTAATGAAAGCGAAAGTTTAGTCTTTTACTTAGATTATATTGATCAATGACAACGATCATAACATGCAAAAGTTTGGTCTTTTTGTTTTATGCAAGATGAAGGTCTTGTAGAAAATAATCTCTATGACTCTATCTCAAGACGTAAAGTCTACATACATATTACCCACATAGACTCTACCTTATAATGGGTCTACTTGGTTTAGTTTATCTAAAAAATATGAATATAAATAGTAGTTTTGGAACTTACTCTTAAGGTCCCCTGCAAATGTTTCTTTCCTCCTCCATATTATGAACATGCCAATGGAAAATGAAATGACTAGTATCACAAAAATGACAGGAATAATGATAGCCATCCTTTGAGTTATGCTCGTATTTTTGCCTGCAAAATACGACAATTGTTATATAATAATGATTCAAGCAATATTGGTTTCTTATGCATCCTTAATTTCTCGGGTAATTTACCTACCTACCAGTTAATTAATTTTCCTTCTAGCTCTTAGCCTATTTCTATCAATAAATCATCTTCCAAAAATGTTGACAAACATTTATAGTTTACACCATAAGCCAAAAACATGTTTAGTTATGGCATTATCCCAAATATATATGTTTGAAATTGCATTTTTTTTCCTGCCTCTTTTTTCAACCCAAAATATGCTTGAACGTCATTTACATTTAAGTATTCTTGCACCAACTTTTCCTCACTCATTGATTGATTGTAATACCATGTACGAATTGATTACAGAAATCTAGATAAATCTAGATGAACAAATTTTACAAACATGTAGATATAAAAAATTAAACGACTTCAAAAGAAACATCTCTAGTCCCGGAAAACTACTACACAAAATGGTTACCAAAATTGTTTATGATGAGTTTACAAACAAGTTATGATGAAAGATATTTCCGAATTTTACCGTCTTGTAATTATAAAAAAGTAAGCAACTCCAAGCAACAAATCGGCTCTGTCGTCAAGTTACGCGTCATGAATTTCCCAAAGTTCACCAAGAAAATGTTCATAAACATGTTCGAATTATTAGAGGAAAGGATTTGTTTGTATATATTAATATGTGCTTAGTGTGTTTAGTATCTTCTTGTTTAATTTTTTTTAGAGTAAAATACACTTTTGGTCCTTATAGTTACCAATCAGTATCAATTTTGGTTTTCCTTTTAAACTAATTATAATTTTACTCATTGTGGTTGTCAATTTATTTCACTTTTGCTCCTCTGACTAACGGGTTCTTAATTAACCAAAATGACCATTTTTAAAATTGGTATTACTAAGGCAGCAAAAAAATAAGAACTTTTCAAAAGTAACCAACTTTGTGCGCACCGCGCACCATCCGGTGCACACAAGTCGTTTTTTGAAAGAATTTTTTTATCCCAATGACCAATATGCAATAATGTAAAAGTTTTCTGACACGAGGAGACAACCACATCTACCCATAGCCGTTGGTCAAATAGTCAGTATGCACCCGCCGGTGCACGGTGCGCACATGCACCAATATCGAGGTGTTTTTTGTTTTTTTGATCTTATCTCAATTCCATAACTCTATATAATTTTTAATATAAATTAAAAATTAAAAAATATTTTTATACATTATATATAAACAAGATTTTTATAAAAAATTAAAAATATTATTAAAATTTATAGATTCAATTAAAAAAGTATCATTAATTTATAAAAATGAAATTCCATTTTACAAAAAAAAAATTACTTTTTTAAAATAATTTAAAAAAGATCAATCTTTTTTAAAAGTATTTTTTAAATTGTACAAAGAGTTTGGAGATTGCATTTCTTTTTATGGCACTTTCCGCACATAGAAGTGAGTAATATTTTATCCCCTTTTATATGGTTATTCTTATTATGTCGTGTAACTAAAATACATTATCTTTTTACTATTTTTAGGCATGATTTGTGTTCCATTTTTTCTATTGATAATCATAAGAAGTCTATAGTTATTGGATCTGCTTTGATTAGTGGGGAAACCATCGACAATTACACTTGGGTGCTTAGAGCTTTTTTGAGATGTCATAAGAAGCAACCTATATTTGTTATTTCTGATCACTTTTCGGCTATGAAGCAAGTTGTTACACATGTGTTCACGGAATCAAAGCATCGTCTTTGTATTTGGCACATAATGCAGAAAGTGCTAGCAAAGCTTTGTTTGAATAACTTTTTATAGTTTTTATATAACATTAAAGCAAATTTCCTTTGAAAAAACAATCAATTGTATTGTTTTTTATGTTAGGTTAGTGTGGCGTTGAAGCAAAATCTTGATTTTAAAGGGTGATAAACAAGTTTGTGTGGAATGTTCATATTGGCCCAGAGGAATTTGAGTGTGAATGACAGCAGATGATCAGAAATTTTAACATCGATGGTGATTCATGGTTTACGGATATATATCATATACGAACGTCATGGATTCCAGCATATTACAAGGATACTACGATGTCTAGTCTTATGAAAACCACTACGAGGTCTGAGAGTTCGAATGCAAACTTCAACGTATACGAATCATATTGGTTTAATCTTGTGCAGTTCATTCACAATTATGATTTTGCTATTAAGAAGCAAGAATAATCATAGTGGTATCGAATCGGTAACGATGACCATGCATCCATACACGGCTAGTCCATTGTATATAGAACAACATGCTTCAAAGATATACTCACGCAAAAAATATCGAGTTTTAAAAGAGATTTTTACAGTTGTGTGGTTTTGTGGGATTGAGGCAGTTGAATGTGACGGTGATCTGAAATCATTTTTAATTAGTTATGTTGATCATAACTCCTCTCAGTGATTTGAATATGATTCCTTTACTATACTTAGTGAAATTCCTTAGATAAGCTTCTATTCAAATTCAGCTATAGCATACGCTGATTGCTATCAGCGATCGCTGAAGATCAAGGATCAACAAGCTTGTCTCTGAAGACCTGAAGATCAGCTATCACACCAGAAGACCATTCAGCGATAGTCGAAGACCAAAGCTGAAGAAAGAGATAATCAGCTAAGTGACCTGAAGCGGTTCAGCGATAGCAGCGATTATCTACTCAAAGTATGAAGTCTTGTGAAGCCTCAGCAACACTGAAGTTCATCCTTGAACATTCAGTGTCAGCGATCAAATGAAGCTTCCTCTGCAAGATTAAAGTTTGATCTTATCCTCGATGCACAAAAGTCAAACCTAGAACCATGTCAGAAAAGGACATATGACTTGTCTCTTATGTCCCCATCATATCTGATATGGTACTATTCATATTCGGCCAAAAACATGGTTGTCTTATTTACAAGGACAAACTTCCTATCTAAACTTGACACGTGGCATGTATCTTTTGCTTTGCATTAAATGCAAACGGGTATAAATAGATGAAGATATCTTCTTCATCTATATGCATGCTTCCTTCTAGCCTATACCTTCTGTATTCTTTCTTTCATCCTCTTGTGCATCAAACTGTGTGTTTCTTTAGTTACAATAAAATAGGTTTTTAACTTGTTCTAATTTCGCTTGTAACTGTAAATTTGTTTATTTTCAATAAACTCGTTTAAAAACTAAAATCTGTGAGTTTGTATTCAACCCCCCCCCCCCCTTCTACAAACTGTTTACTTAATATTTAACTCTTGTAGACCCTTTTTGGGACCAACAAGTGGTATCAGAGCAGTGTTGTTATCTTTCTCTTTAAAATATTCTTCTTTACAACGATAAAGGATCTTTAGCTAAACCTCCAAGGTTCAGCCATGATAATTTCCCTTTATGGAAAGAAAGAATGTCACTTTTTCTAGAGGGATCTGATCCTAAGATCCCATACTATGTAGAAAACGGACCTTTCGTTCCTACAGCCATAGTAGCAGCTGTACCTGCCACTGCTACTATCCTAGCCGTCGCTGAAAGGAGTATTGTAAAAACTCCAGATCGATGGACTGTGGAAGACAAGAAAAAGTTGCTATTGATGCGAAAGCACGATCTATAATAGCAATGTCTTTGCCTGATGAAGTATATTATTCTGTAATGAAAATGAGAACATCAAAAGCCATGTGGGATACTCTATGTATTCAATATGAAGGAACTTCTGAGGTTAAAGTAACTAGATGTATAAACCTTGTAAGAAAATACGAGAGCTTTATGTATCAAAAGGGTGAATCTCTGTCTCAAATTCACCAGAGATTTAACTGTCTGCTGATTGATCTTAAATCAGTCGATAGGGTATATTCAAACGCTGAAATTCTGACAAAATTCATGGAGGCATTACCCGATCAATGGGCAGTGTACACTACATGTATAAAACTGTCAAAGAATCTTGAAACTTTGTCATTAAGTGCATTATATGGTATGCTCTTAAATGAGGAACAATCCCAGCTTCTAAGAAAAAACCTTCTTAACGAACTCAAAGGTGCTAAAAGTACTTCTTTAGCACTTGTGACTTCTGAAGGAACTTCTTCTAAAAATGGTTCTTCTTATACTATCACCTCCATAACTGAATTAGGTCAAACTGATTCAGAAGATCAACTCACTGATGCTGACATCTCAGAGTTTGATAACTCTCTAGCTCTTTTAACCAACAACTTTAAAAGATATGCTAGAAAGAGCAATTTTCGAAAAACTTCTAACCTCTCTGACTCTGAAAAACAGAAAACTTTGCCCGCTGAAAAAGCCTCAGCTATCTGTTTTAATTGTCAGAGAAAGGGCCACTTTGCAAGTGAATGCAGGTCGAAGAAAGTTACTGCTCCCACTACCTCCCATACCTCTGATAAACAGGAAAAGTATTTGAAAATAAAAAACAAATACAGAGATATGAAGAAAAACCAGCAAAAAGGCAAAGGCCTTGTCGCTGAAGAAGCTGACTGGGATGCTGAAGATGACTGGGCCAAGACCTCTGAAGAGTCTGGTTCAGATGAAGAAGATCTTGCCTTTCTCTGTCTAATGGCAAGAATAGAGGATGCTGAAGAAGTCTCTGAAACTTCTTCCTCTGAGTCTCCGTCTACTCAGGTAAACATTCCCTCTGACTCTTTACTCTCTGAAAAAGATAACTTGTCGGCTCTCGATGCAATGACTGTTGATTTTTACAACGCTTTGAATGGAAAGATAAAAGCTGAGAAAATTAACACTGACTTATCTGAACAATTAAAAAATTGCCACATAAGAATCATAGAACTTTCCAAACTTGAGGATTCTCTCAAAGACCAAGTTTTTGCAAATCAAACAATAAGCATTGAGAAACAACAAGCTATCGCTGATAGGGAAAAGGCTATCGCTGATCTCAAGTCTGAAAAGGTAACCATCGAAGGATGGTGTAAGGCTTCTGATAAAGTCAATGAGATCATCAATGCCCAAATACCTATGAAAGTGAGAAGTGGGTTAGGCTATAACTCTGAAAAGGAAGAATCAGAGAATGATCGTTCCATGCTCAAGTTTGGAATGTTTGTCTCTTCTATCCATGATCCTTCTTCTTCAACTTCTTCTTCCTCTTTCTCTAAAGAGAAGCTTCCTGTGGATTATTCTAAGAAAGTGATCAAAAACAAGTTTCTTGACCATGTTCCTAAGAATAAGAAAACTCTAGATAAGAACAAGAAGTCCTCTGAGAAGATTTCTAAATCTGGGAAGAAGGTCCCTGATTATTCTCAGAGACCAACTCCCAAGATTAAAATCGATCTCACTCCTACCCCTGACAAGGTTATAATACCTCCAAGGACCATGGATAAAGGAATTCTTGGACCTATCCCTGAGAAATTTCCTGTCACCTCTCTTATCTACAAACCTTTTAAGTATAGGAAATGCTTTCACTGTGGTGAAACAACCCACATTGCAAGCAAGTGTCCTAATGCTATTAGAGCTGATAAACTAGCTCATGGAAAGAAAGTAGCTCAAGCTGATAAATCAGCGAGAGTGAAATCCACCAAAGTTGCTAAACCAACTAAGGTGAAGACTTCAAAGTTCTATTCCTAAAGAATAGATGTGCTGTCACTGACGGAAATGATAAGCTTGCCCTCTCTAGCAAAAGAGTTGAAAACGTATATGTCATAAACATGAATAGTTCTCACTCTGAGAACGTGTGCTTCATCTCTAAAGAATCCATAGACATAAACTGGTTATGGCATAAAAGACTCTCTCATCTCAACTTTAAGACGATAAATGAATTGTCTCAAAAAGACTTAGTCAGAGACCTCCCAAATCACACCTTTACAAAGGAATCTCTTTATTCAGCGTGTGAGAAGGGAAAGCTGACAAAAGCCTCCTTCAGGTCAAGACAAGTTTCTTCAGTGACCACTCCTCTTCAGCTACTCCACATGGATCTCTTTGGACCTGTCAATGTCCAATCAATCTCTGGAAAGAAATACACTTTAGTGATTGTTGATGAATACTCCAGATACATATGGGTGTTCTTCCTTCGATCCAAAAGTGACACCCCTGAAATGATAATATCTTTTATCAAAAGAACGGAAGTACTGAACAACTTACTTGTTCGCTCCATAAGAAGCGATCATGGTACTGAATTCAAAAATAGTACTCTGGTTAGTTTCTTTGAAGAAAAAGGCATCTCTCACAACTTCTCATCAGTGAGAACTCCTCAGCAAAATGGTGTTGCTGAAAGAAGAAATCGAACTATAATAGAAGCAGCTCGCTCAATGCTCAGCGAATCGCGTCTTCCAACTCAATTCTGGGCTGAAGCTGTCAATACAACATGCTTCACTCAGAATCAATCCCTGATTGTTAAGCGATTCAAGAAGACTTCCTATGAATTATTTCATGGGAGAAGACCCACTCTGAAATATCTTCACATTTTTGGATGTACGTGTTACATTCTGAATGACAGAGATCATTTGGGTAAATTTGATCCCAAAGCTGATGATGGTATATTTCTTGGATACTCCTCTGTATCTAAATCTTTCAGAGTATTCAACAAAAGAAGACAACACGTTGAAGAATCTATGCATGTCAACTTTCATGAATCTCGTCCCATTCATCCTTCTCATAATCTTGATGATGATGAGGAATTGAATGCTTGGATGGAATCTCATTATGGGGAACCTGAAACATACTTCAGCAATCAAACTCCAGCTGATGCATGTGATGATGAAATCCCTGTAAACTCAACAAGTAACAATCATCCATCTTCAGGGATAAATGTTACTCCTTTAAATCAGATTCCTGTTACTGATTCATCTCTTGGAAATTCCTCTGTGAATAACCAAACCTCTTCTGAAAATCATTCCCCTGAATTGACTCTAAATGAAGTACCTGTTGCTGAAACAAGTCCTATTCCAGAATCTGAAGAACAGGTCGCTGAATCTGTTGTTGATCTCTCTCCTCAACCACCAGCTCAGCGATGGACTGCAAACCATCCAATAAATCAGATTATTGGTGATCCCAATGCAGGTATCAAAACACGTAGAGGCACAGGTAATATCTGTCTTTATGTTAACTTCATTTCTCTCTCTGAACCTAAGAAGATAGATCAAGCTATCTCTGACCCTAGCTGGGTTTCAGCTACGCAAGAAGAACTGACCGAATTTCGTAGAAATAAAGTTTGGAATCTTGTTCCTAGACCCTCTGATAAAACCGTCATAGGAACCAAATGGGTTTTCAGAAATAAGCTAGATGAAAACGGGACTATAATTCGCAATAAGGCTAGACTTGTTGCTCATGGTTATAGACAGGAAGAAGGAATTGATTATGATGAAACCTTTGCCCCTGTAGCTCGTTTAGAAGCCATAAGACTCTTTTTAGCTTATGCTGCCCATAAAGACTTCAAAGTTTTTCAAATGGATGTTAAAAGTGCTTTTCTAAATGGAAAACTCAGCGAGGAAGTTTATGTTGAACAACCCCCTGGTTTCTCAGACCCTAACCACCCTGGTTATGTTTTTAAACTTGAAAAAGCTCTTTACGGGTTAAAACAAGCTCCTAGAGCTTGGTATGATACTCTCTCTAAATTTCTTCTTAAAGAAAAATTTGTTCGTGGAAAAATTGACCAAACTCTGTTTTTAAGAAAATATAAAGGTCATACAATTCTCGCTCAGATATATGTTGATGACATTATCTTTGGTTCCACAAGACCCAAACTATGCACTCGTTTCGCTGCAAGAATGCAAAAACAATATAAAATGAGTATGATGGGTGAACTAACATATTTTCTAGGTTTGCAGATTAAGCAATCTGACAAAGGAATTTTTATTTGTCAAAGCAAATATGTTAAGGACATGCTGAATAAAATTGATATGAATCAATGCTCAGCAATTAAGACTCCTATGGCGCCTCCTCTGACATTAAACAAGGATCCCAATGGGAAACCAGTCAATGTCACTACCTATCGAGGAATGATTGGGTCTCTGTTGTATCTTACAGCGAGTAGACCAGACATCATGTACGCTACCTGTCTCTGTGCTCGGTATCAAGCTGAACCGAAGGAATCCCATCTAATCGCTGTAAAGCGAATCTTCAGATACCTGAAAGGAACTCCAAATCTTGGTCTCTGGTATCCCAAAGGCTCAGGATTTGATCTTATTGGTTACTCTGATAGTGACTTTGCAGGTTGTAAGATTGATAGGAAAAGCACCACTGGTGGGTGTCAGCTGCTAGGTGGAAAATTAATAAGTTGGACAAGTAAAAAGCAAAACTCAGTGTCCACTTCCACCGCTGAAGCTGAATACATAGCAGCTGGTAGTTGTTGTGCTCAAATCCTTTGGATGAGAAATCAACTCAGAGACTACGATCTAAAGCTCTCTAAAATTCCTATATACTGTGATAGCACAAGTGCTATAGCAATTGCTAACAACCCTGTACTTCACTCCAAAACCAAGCACATTGAGATCCGATATCACTTTATCAGAGATCATGTGATGAATGGTGAAGTTGAGCTCCATTTTGTTCCTACTGAATATCAGCTCGCTGATCTTTTCACCAAGCCTCTTGATGAAACTAGATTCAATCTACTCATCAGCGAACTTGCTATGTTGAATGCTGAATAATGTATTAATCAGTGACCAACAAAGGATTACAAATAAAGCCTTCAAACTTTCCATTTTCTGAACTCTGATTCAGCGATATCTAGGCTATCTCCTCAGGTATTATCTTCTAATCTCTTAACACTCTTTGATATCCTTTCTCATCAAAGAATGTCTCTCTTATTTAAAACTCTTCACTGACAATCCTTTATTATTAGTGATGAAGATTTTTCTAAAATTATTAATGATAAACCTTCCTTATGGATAACCATCATTATAATCTTTTAAAAATAAAAGAAAAGGACACGTCAGACCTTTTTCTGACACACGACGGACCACGACGTTTCCATTCCATCTCCTTTCTTGGAACGTGCGCTAGGTCATCATTTCTTTTTCAAAAAGCTAAAACCGTCGTTTAGCAATCCTTTCTTTCTCTCTCCTCATGCTATTTAAGCATTCTTTTTGCCTTACTTTGTTCCTTCCGCTTTCATAACTTCTCTAAAGGCAAAGGAAACCTTCGATTCTTCAAGCTTTCTCCAAGAACACCAAGAACACGCACTTGTGCGTTTTTCTTCTTCACACGTTTAAGGTTTGATCTAAACCTTATATCAAGAACTGGAAACAACTTGTTTCACCTTTCTTATCTATTTTCTTTCTTAAAATCAATAAAATCTTGTTTTTAAAGTGAAAAGCTTTTTCACTTTCAAAACCCTGTTCTTAGAACAGAATTTTTTTTAAGTTTTATCATTTTTTTAATTTACCTTTAAATTTTTTATTGCCAACAAGCATTTTGATATTGTTCATCAAAATACTTGTTTCTTTGCTCTTACATTTGGTACTTTTTATACCAAAACTCTGGTTTATACATTCATGTATTAAAACCATGATTTATCTCTTCGGTGTTGCCATTTTCCCTATAGAAATGGCCTCTGCTTCCAACGTCACTGAAACTGCTGCTGCTAACCAGTTGGTCGCCGCACCAACCTGTCAATTTGAGCTGGAAAAGTCAACTTTCAAGCCATGCAATTACATTGCATTTGTGGACATTCCCTTTGAACGCCCTCAGTTCAAGGACGTTGCTACCTTCCTCAAGGCGTGCCCTCTGATGTATGCCTTCGTCCACAACCCAGTGGGCATTGCCTCTCACCTTCAGGCTCTCTGGTACACGGCGCAATGTACCACGCTGAAAACAGACAAAGGCACTGTCCTTCCTGCTATTTCCTTCACAATCCCTGAACTTGGCTTCTTCGCATTCTCAGCGGGGTTTGTACGCAAGGCGCTAAGACTCCCTCAGCACAAGAAGAATGAGCAATGGGGTGCTGAACCAACAAAGCAGCAGATAGACGCTTTCTTGGAATCCATTGGCTACAAATGGGAGAACCCCTTGGTGAAGACGGTGGGTTCAAAGCTGGAAAAGAAGCGACTCCCTGCTCGCTGGCAGTATATTTTCACCCAGGTCATTCAGTGCCTAGGGTCCAAGGTTGGCTCCCACGATCAGGCGAGCAAACATTTTCAAGACCTTGCCTTCTCTCTCTGCACAGGTCATCCTCTCGAACTACGCTGACTACATCTTCAGCGATATGTGCAGCCGCCTCAACGCCTCCACCAGACATCCTGTAATCCCTTACCCCCGTTTCTTCTCCACCATCCTTGAAGAGGCTTTCGGGGAGAGCTACCCGAAAGTCGGTGACTTTGCCTTCTCAATGGTAGGGAAGAAGTCCCTGGACCTGGAAGAACGTCCAGGTGATGCTCCTCTCATTCCCTATATGCTGCAAATTATAGGAGCACCTCTTTTAGTGACCCATGGCACTACTGCTGCAAAGAGGAAAACCCCCACTGATGGTCATAAGAAGACCATCGCCTCAAAGAAACCTAAGAAGGTGGTCTCTCAACAGACCATCCTCTCTGATTTTGGTGTACTTCAATCACCACCCTCATCCACAGCCACTCCAACGGTTTCTCGTCGCCGTTGAAGCTTCATCGCCACTACCACCACCATCGGTGACTAAGGTCTACGAAGGTGTTATAGCCGGCTTCCGTCGAAGCCGGGATCGGGTATTACTTTCACGACCTCTCTACCTCTTCCATCTCTACTTCTTTGGTCCTCACATCAGCAAGTGACTCAGTGATAGTTGTCCCTATCTCTGATAATGCTGAAATGCACGCAGTCCAAACCTCAAAATTGTTTAGGCAATCTGAGTTTTGGAAAGCCAATTTAAAAGGACCTCAGAGTATCTCTTTCAGATACTCTAAGACACTGGTCAGTGATCCTCAGGACACTACCTCTGCAAAAGTAGTCCCTGAGAGTAATCCTCATGATATTCTCAAGGAAAACAATGCTATTTTTCATCCATCATCTGATCCAGATTCTTTTCTCGCCTCTTTGTCAATGTCATCAACTACTGCCACTATGACCACCACCACCACCTCTTTGAAGACAGCGATGAAGTCTCCTCAGCGCCCTCCCAGTGCCAAAAAGCTCAGGGATGTCAAGATGGAGAACCTTGCCCCCAAGCTTCCTCCTAGGGTCACTGAGTTGCCTTCTGTGTCCCTGCCTGCTCCAACATTCCCTGCCATTGACCATCTGGTCAATGAGTCTGCTCTCACCAGAGCCAGGCTGGACACACTGCAAACTTCTACGGAGTTGATCTTCTGGCAGGTCGCTGGCACTCCAGGGATGAAGACAAACGTCAGCAACTTGGTGTCTGATGTTCAAACTCTGAAGGACGACCACAAGGACCTTCACCAATCCCTCATCAACCTTGAGCAAAAGGTTGATGCTTAGGCCACTGCCCTCGAGTCTATTCAAAAGACTCAGTCTGACATATTACAGGCTCTCTCAAGGCTCAGTGGGACTGGTCCCTCCTTTGCTGCTGCTGATCGGACCATGCTTGAAGCCGTGCACACGAATGTTCGCTCTCTGATGGTCCACATTCTGCCCCATGATAACATTGAGGGGGAGAAGGTGGCCAAAGAGTTCACTGACGAACTTATCGGCGAGCACAATCGACGGTTCCCAGATGAAAGGATCTCTCCTTACATTCAGAGACCAGAACCTTCTGCAAGGTTTGTTGGTGATGATGAAGAAGAGGATGATGATGAAGAAGAATAAGAAGAGGAACTCATCCCTCACTTTGGAGGTGATGATGATGATGATGATGACTTGGGATTTGCAATGGAGCATTTCAGATTATCCAGACCAAGCACATCTCAGCTAGAGCCCTTGGGGGACGGAGCTGGACCTTCAGCCAGAGTGGTCGATCTTGTGGCCACCATCCCTATATCAGAGGGGGAGACCGCGGATAAGGTATCACTTCAGTTTATCCCTTATATTACTCATCTCTCTGAATCCCCTTATATAACCCTTCCTCCTTCAAACCCTCTCTCTGATAAATCTCCTTTCTCTCCTTCCCTCAGTGATCCCTGTCCCCCAAAGGACTCATCCACAAGGAGGGAACCTTCTTCTAAAGAGCAGTTTATGTACATAGTGGAAACTGACTCTGAGGAAGAAGAAGGCCTCATTCCTCGACGTCGCGTTCAGAAGAAGATTATAAGCGAGCCTGAAGAGGAAGAAAGGCGAATAAAATTCCTAACGGAATTCGAATCCAAAAGAATAAGGGTACACCATGAAGACCCAATAAACGCTGTACCAATCAGGATGGTAAATGAATTCTACATTTTATCCAAAGAAGAGAGAGAACAAGCTTTGGAAGCTCAGAGGATCAGAGATGAAGAAATAAAGCAAACTGAGAATGATCTTGCTTTAGCAAGGAAGATTCTCAAGGAAGACTCAGCAAGAGACAAAGCAGCAAAAGAACAGTTAAAAAAAAGTGAACGGCTCGCTGCAGCTCTGGATCAGAAAGAACTTGTACAAGAAAACCTGAATGTAGATCCCATTCTCGCTCAACAGAAGATTCTCACTGCACTAACCACTGAAGCCACATCTCAGAAAGACAAAGAACTGGATTGGTGCACAGAGATGCTGAACTTTTGAAGATCTGATTCCAAAATCATTCACGCAACTATCCAAGGGCGACACTCCAACAGAGGTGGTCCAAAGGTATATGTAAGAATGACAAGGCCATCCAGAACAGAGAGAGAAGAAGCAAAATTCTTAAGGTTATATGGATACACTGAATGGCTCGAAATCAGAGATGCCATTCAGGGTTCCAAATCCAAGTTCAAGAATGTGGTAGAAGATGAGCTGAATCAGTTGCTGCAGAGAATGTCACAACATGTACAAGTTCCCTCTCTTCCTGAATCATCTAAGAAAAGAAGATCAACCTCTGAAGAAGGCCCAAGCTTAAGAAATGAACACAGTGTCAAATTTGATCTTGAAAGCATCATCAGTCATATGACACTCCCTGATATATCTATGCTGGATACCTCTCTTCCTACGGATCGATTATATGAAGAAAGTGAAGTCATCTCGCTCCCTGAACCTGGCATGATTTTCTTGGATAATGAAAGACAGCTTCGTCTCTTCAGAAACAAGGAACTTCATAAGGCCCCTACTCGTTTCATAAAAATCTTATACTATTACTGCTGGTCTAATGACCCTCTGGTAATCAGACAAAAGATGCTTTTTGAACATGAGTTACAAAGAAGAAATGTGAGCCTCTCTGATTGGTAGTAGCTTTTTATTCCTTTGTAATATTTCCTTCAGTGTAAATGTACTTTCACTTTAATGATTGTAATTTCATTTCAATGTAATATCTTCAGATTATGATCAATGAAATACACTCGAGTACTTTACTCCATCTCGTACTGAAAAGATCCCTGAAAAAAAGTAAAAGGGACAATGAACATAAGAGTTCTATCTTCTTAACTTTTCTTAGCTCACTGAACCTTCACTCTGAAAGTTCAATCAGTGAATGTACTTTAAGCTCTTCTACTTGTAAAAATTGTGATTTCATATCCTTATAAATAAAACTCAATTCAGATAATAGATTAAGCTGAAAAAGATCTTATAGATTAGTACTTAGAAAATTTATTTTAAATTTTATAAGTCCCTGCTAATCTTTTAAAAACAATTTTCCTATGTTGCTTAATCATAATCAAATAGGGGGAGATTGTTGATCATAACTCCTCTCAGTGATTTGAATATGATTCCTTTAATATACTTAGTGAAATTCCTTAGATAAGCTTTTGTTCAAATTCAGCTATAGCATACGCTGATTGCTATCAGCGATCACTGAAGATCAAGGATCAACAAGCTTGTCTCTGAAGACCTGAAGATCAGCTATCACACCACAAGACCATTCAGCGACAGTCGAATACCAAAGCTGAAGAAAGAGATAATCAGCTAAGTGACCTGAAGCGGTTCAGCGATAGCAGCGATTATCTACTCAAAGTGTGAAGTCTTGTGAAGCCTCAGCAACACTGAAGTTCATCCTTGAACATTCAGTGTCAGCGATCAACTGAAGCTTCCTCTGCAAGATTAAAGTTTGATCTTATCCTCGATGCACAAAAGTCAAACCTAGAACCATGTCAGAAAAGGACATACGACTTGTCTCTTATGTCCCGATCATATCTGATATGGTACTATTCATATTCGGCCAAAAACATGGTTGTCTTATTTACAAGGACAAGCTTCCTATCTAAGCTTGACACGTGGCATGTACCTTTTGCTTTGTATTAAATGCAAACGGGTATAAATAGATGAAGATATCTTCTTCATCTATATGCATGCTTCCTTCTAGCCTATACCTTCTGTATTCTTTCTTTCATCCTCTTGTGCATCAAACTGTGTGTTTCTTTAGTTACAATAGAATAGGTTTTTAACTTGTTCTAATTCCGCTTGTAACTGTTAATTTGTTTATTTTCAATAAACTCATTTAAAAACTAAAATCTGTGAGTTTGTATTAAACCCCCCCCCCCCCCCCCCTTGTACAAATTGTTTACTTAATATTTAACTCTTGTAGACCCTTTTTGGGACCAACAAGTTATAAGAACAAGCATTTATAGGCGAAAACAAAGTACAAGGTTTGATTTTTATAACTTTCTTATGTTTTAGTGTGTTTATAAATATATTTTTGAATTGTAATTTTTTACGCATTTTATAGTAGGTTTCACGTAATTATGCTCAGAATACAGTTGATAGTGAGTGCAATTGTTTTGTTCAAATGGGTTTTTATGTCGGCATGCATTGAAGGTGTTGATAAATGATGAAGTTTATTGCATACCTGATAAATATATATTGCATCGATGGAATGTCGGCTTGGATCCGATTCACATTCAATCTGCCCGTGTTAGATATGTAGAGGTTGATGTTGATAAAGAGAAAGCGATCGATATTTATTCTAAAGTTGATGAAACTGTCAGTCGTGTAAGGAAAGACAACTTGCCGTTGGCTAAATTATCGGAAATTCTTGATAATTTCAAATATGAAATTAAGAATGAGAGCCCCTATGAAGATGTTAAACAATAAAAGGGTTGATGCAATAAACGAATATCATGGTGTGCCAATCCCTGATGAGGTAACCATATTTCAACCAACTGGAATTAAAAACGAAGGATGCGGCACCGAGAAGCGATTATTAGCGCATCTCAGAAGGTTCAAGAAAGAAGCAAACGATGGAAGCGTAAATGTAAGAATTGTGGTCAACGTACAGGTCACTACTCTCGTAATTGGCCATCCACCCGTGATGATTTATTATTGTATCTGATAGTTTTTTTTTTTGAAAGTGAGTTTGCTTTTATTTCATATTGTGATGAGGTCAATATTATTTATTACGCTGGGTTTTATAATCAGATCAATTTATTTTAACAGCAGGTTCTTATCCATTGTTCATTATTTCTTTTATAAATTTAAGATCTATTTGGTAGCTTGATGTACTATGATGTTGGTAATTTTATGTAACTAGATTCATGATACATGTTGTGCCTTACTTCATAAATGAACATTAATGTAAAACCCAATCTATATATATATATAAAGGAGAAACCTTAGGAGGTCCACGTGGCACTTTCACAAGAGTCCACATGGCACCTTCATTCTATCTTTTTTTTTCCATTTTTTGAATGTTTAATATGTTAAAGACATTTCTACCCATATGAAGAAAATGTATAATTGATTATTAATCCGGGTTTTTGGTAATTTTGCATGTCTAGATTTAACCTTCAACTCTTAATTTGCCTTCATTTACTTTCTCTTTATGTCTTTTATGAAATTTGTTTTCAAAGTTGCAATAATAAAGAAAATGAAATCCTACAATTTTTTGTTTTATTTTAAATATTGAATATGTTAAAGACATTTCTACCTCTATAGATAAATTGTGTAATTCATTATTAACCTTGATTTGCCTTCATTTACTTTCTCTTTATGTCTTTTATGAAATTTGTTTTCAAAGTTGTAATAATAAAGAAAATGAAATCCTACAATTTTTTGTTTTATTTTAAATATTGAATATGTTAAAGACATTTCTACCTCTGTAGATAAATTGTGTAATTCATTATTAACCTTGATAGAGAAATTGTGTGATTCATTATTAACCCGGGTTTTTGGTAATTTTGCATGTCTATATTTAACCTCCAACTCTTGATTTGCCTTCATTTACTTTCTCTTTATCTATTTTATGAAATTTGTTTTCAATCTATATCTATATATCATAAGCGGATGACGTGGCATCCTTTGAAAATTTCTCAATTTTTCACTTTTTTAAATTTAAATCTATCAATATGTTAAAAGATCTTTCTATCCTTTTATGCAAGTATGTATTTTAATGTGAGCCAAAGTTATTTTGGTAATTCTTTATACCTATTACTTTACACTTGCTTTATGTCATCATAAAAAATGAGGGTTTTTTTTAGTAAAGTTACACACCTATTGTAATTTATGTTATTAACTTTTCATTTACCATTATTTATTTTAATTAATCATTGTTTTTTATTGCAATTTATGTAGGTTAACCTTTTGTTTTCATTTCCTTATGTTACTAACCATTGGTTTTCTTTTCTTTATTTTAATTAATCATTCATTTATCCTATTTAAGCATACATGATGCTTTGTTTTTTTGTTGGTTGTGTTATGGATTTTTTTAATAACAAGTCACCTCTCAATCTTCATTCTAAAACATTTTCTCTCACTAGATTTTTATAGTTAAAAGATCAATCTTTATTATGAGTTTTTGTTTATTATTAGTATTTGTAGATTGTGAGAAAGTCTAAACATGAAGAAAGGGGGAGAATTGATTAGTTTAAACATGATTTTAATCGATGAAAAGGTATGATGAAATTGTCTGTTGCATTACCAATTTGTTCTAACTTTTCTAATTTGTTATCCACGTTTTTTACAGGAAAACTTAATGCATGCATATGTGCCTAAAAACTTGGTCCCAAGGTTTCGTCATCTATTGAGCGAGGGTGTTGTGAATTGTCTAAAAATGTTTGAGATTATTGAGAGCAAGGGAAGTTACCGACCAGTATCAACTAAGTACAAGATACATTTTTTGACTTTCACTTTCATAAAAAGATTAGAAGGAGATATGATAAAAAAATATATACTTATCAATGGCTTCGAATTTGTATCTCAAAGTTTAGTTGAATCACGTGTCAATGATGACAAAATACTGTCAGATTTATAAATCTGAATTTATTATTTTCTCTTTGGTTTCTTTTTTGTTTACTTCTGATATTATCGATATATAGCTTTTTCCTAGCTTTGTCGAAATTTTGAGGAGCATTCTCAACGATAGAATTTGTCATTGTATTCGCTTAAGTGGAGCTGTTAAAAGTTTTGGGTTATGATCTAATTAAGATAATAATTTTATATATGTTGTTTTATGGTTTTGATTGAATTATTTATTTATATTTGTTCGTAATGTGATTTTGATTTAATGATAATTTTATGTATGTTTGTGTTGTGATTTTCATTGAATGGTAATTATATGTATATATTTGTTTGATGATTTTGAGCAGATTTCAATTTTATGTATGTTTGTAAATGGATATAGATCACATTATATATTTATGTATGTTCGTATCATGGTTAGGATCGCATTATAATTTGTACTCATTATGTCATGAATATTCTTCAAGTTTGATACTTTATGATACAAGGTAAGAATTTTATATAGGTTCGTTTATTGATTTTGATCGAATTATAAATTTATGTATATATGTATCATGATTTTGTTGGCATTACAACTTTTATGTGTGTGATTTTAAATTTTACTCATGTTGGGCGTTTTTTAGTTTACAAACTCTTTGGTTCTTTAGCTTTATCTAATACATGTTATTCTTTATATGCCTTGCATTATATAGTTTTTCATTGTAAGTTGATATTACATTTTGTTCAACTATTGATAAAAAAAACTCTTCCTTTATTTCGCATTACATGATTGTATTGTAAATTTAGTTATATGACGTTTTTAATTTTGATTACACATCTAACTATTTAGATGAATTATATGTGCATGAATTTATAAAAATAAAAAAAATAAATCATTTGATCAAAAACACACAATATATTATTAGATTACATTTTTATTATCAAATTACGTTTAATTGTAACTTAGTTACATATTTCTTAATAAAATAAACTTCACCACCATATAAAAATGTATTATCAAATTACGTTTAATCTTAACTTAATTACGTACTTCTTAACAAAATACATTTTGTCACCGCGCAACGTACGGAGCCAAACTCTAGTTATTAAATAACCATCAAACATTACTAAAAACTTGAGTATTTTCAACGGAAAATGTCGTTGAAAATTTTCTACGAATTTTAGAGAGATTATTGACAAAATATAAATTTTTTACGAATTTTCAACGAATTTCCGTTGAAAATCTTTCACAAAATTTATTTTCAACCAAATTTTTTTTGACGAGACATTCCGTTGAAAATTTTTTGGTTGAAAATGCATATATATTTGTAAGAGATTTTCAACGGAAATTCGTTGAAAATTAATTTCCGTTGAAAATACTCAATTTTCTAGTAGTAAAATGATGATTGAATATGTATTTATCTAAATCTATCTATGAACAATTTAAATATATATCTTTGATACTACATGATAAATAATAGCATATTTAAATATACATTTGTGATCTCATCCAACATTTTGATTCTCAATTCTTTTACAAAGCTTAATTTTCTGTAAAAAGGTTTGATGGTCAACGTTGCAAGTCTGATTGACGTACTCACTTTTCTGATGCTAAAATATAATTTTTTTTACATTGCAACACTGGAATGTTTCAAACGACTTTTGGAAGAACTAAACGAATAAGTTCTATAAATTCTTTTTCTTTTTGGAACAATTACAACTTCTGTCTGGAAAATGTGGAAGAACAAATGCTTACAATATATCAAGGGCTTCTTCAAGACTATCTAGGAAGTATTTCTGTTACCGAAGCATCATTTGACGAAAATTGTGTTATTTTATTGTTCCCTAAATTATTATGTGGTACAGGGTTTAGCATTTGGGCATCAACACTAGTATGCATGAAAAACGCTGGCTCCGATGGTATTGGGAGAGAAAGAGATACACTTTTAAGCATGTGAACAACCTCAGCCATCGTTGGCCTGTCAACACAATTATTTTGAACGCATAATAAACCAATGTGGATTGTTCTGACCATTTCATGCAATGAACTTGATCTTTCCTTCAATGTGGTATCTATTATATTTGGTATTGTTCCATCTTGTAAGCATTTCCATGCCTGAAAATCGAGGTTAGTAATATTTTTACTTAGAATATACATAATTTAAATTTGAAGTGTGTGATTGGGCACTTACATAAGTAAGAAGGCCTTCGACTCCCTGTCCGTTTCGAAAACGTTGATTTCTCTGACCTGCTACAGTTTCTAGGACTAATACTCCAAAGCTGAATACATCTGACTTTACTGAGAACTGACCATACAAGGCATATTCAGGTGACATGTATCCGCTATACAATATATATACACAACCAATGAAAGTTAGCATAACTTAGTTTCCTTGGTCAAATATATTAAATTAGTAATATAATTATGGTATATAGGTCGTTTTATCCATGAAGTTAATTATTAAGTAGAAAACTTTTAATGAACTTCCAAATCATAATTTTCATTTGATGGTGACATAAATTTACACGTACAAGGTTCCAACAATTCGATTTGTGCTGCCTTCAATTTCCTCATGGTTAAACAACCTTGTGATGCCAAAATCTGCAATTTTTGGATCCATATTTGAATCTAACAAGACATTAGCGGCTTTGAGATCACGATGGATTATCCTCAGACGTGAGTCTTCATGGAGGTAAAGAAGTCCTCGAGCAATACCTCCTATGATCTTGTAGCGTGTATCCCAATCGAGAAGTAATCTCTTAGTTGGATCTACACGTTATAACAAGAATTCAGTATGAACAACAATCTTCTTTTAAAAAAAGATACAGAAAAACACAAAAAAACAAAAGTGCAATAATTAGATTACCAAATATAAATTTGTCAAGGCTTGCATTTGCCACGAACTCATATATAAGAAGTCTTTCGGTTCCTTCTAAGGTGAAACCAATGAGCCTAACCAAATTCCGATGTTGAAGCTTTGCGACTAGTAAGACCTCATTCTTAAATTCTAGTTCACCTTGTCCCGACTCCCTCAATAGCCTTTTTACCGCTATTGCTTGTCCATTTGGAAGCTCACCCTACAATGAACATTTTTATATTTAATATTCATGTGATACTAAGATGGTCCTTTGGCACATAGTGAATAACCTTGTGGCTATGTTTTTTGTATACCTCGTAAACGGATCCAAATCCACCCTGTCCAAGCTTCTTATTTTCAGAGAAGTCATTTGTTGCTGCTTTGATAGTATGGAAGTCATAGTGCAATGATTCAACGATGCTAATGTCCATAATTTCACCTACCAGATATGAAAAGAAGCAACATTAAATGTAGTTGTATGATTATCTAAATTTTCTTATTGTGGTTACACATTAGTTCATTATATTTAAAGCAAGATCATATACTCCATCACTATGATACAAAACAAACAAAAGGGGCTTTACTGACGGATTGTTTCCACTGTAATTTCGGCATATTTGTAACGTATCACTAGCCAATTGACCATCACATGAGTGGATTACCGATGGATTTTTCCACACTGGTAATCACGATTTGTTGTCACTTTTTTTGAGTGATACTCTTCTGGAATGACTTATCAATAGATTGGAATAGGTAGTTCTTTGCTTTCAAGTCTTTCAGCTTTGCTTCATTTGGGGCTTTTTATTGATCTATGGATGATGCTTCACGGGTTGTTGATTCACAGAAACCATCTTGGACCACACTCGAATACTCATTTAAGTGTAGAAAGTTTTCCATGATCAAACTCTTATCATAATCTCCATTGAGTTTTGGCACACGTGGGGCTCTGGCATTACTTAATTCACTCAATTTCTTTTCTCACACACTGGTATTTTTCTCTCACACTAATTCTTCCCCAAATGCACATGTTTATCTCTGACACTTATTTTTTCTCTGATATCAAATGTAATATAGAAGCTTACAAGAACACAATCAGAAGAAATTTTTGGCCTCAAAATCTTACCTCTATTTAGCAAGTACAGGGAATTTTATAGCCTTTTACAAAATAGAAAATTGAGAAAATCAAGCTAGCTTAAACTACGAGATTATGAAAAAAAAAGCCTTAGGAATTGAATAGAACTCCTAAAGACTTGGTAATACAGAGTGAATAGTCTTGGTAAATAACTAGAGCCAACAAAGTTATCTTCGTTGATAAATGGAAGAGAAAGATCACGAAATTTAGTTAAGAAACTAATACAGGTGTGATTTTTGTTGAAGTAAAATCGCAACTTGGTTTTTTTTTTGAACAACATCTAAACAAATACACGCTCCAACGGTATCGGGTCTCCATTACGGGCCAACCCACTAATCCGCTGCGACCTGGCCCAACCAAAGGCTGAACCCGACCGGCAGGGAAGTGGATCCCATGGACTGGATCCTCCCGTACCGGCCTCGAACCTGGCCCCTAAGGCCCAGGCCCAAAGTCTGGATATCTCAAAAATGTCAGCTGCAGGAATCGAACCCTGGTAATGTGGCTTTCACCCCACACCCCCCCACAGAGATGTTACCTATCCAACTGAGCTAACACCCTTTATAATTGCAACTTGGTTTGAAGTGCTCCATCATAGATTGCCTTGGTGATAAGTATTGGTCTTCAAAAGAAAGCCAATTGCTTCTATACATTCAGGAGGCTTGTTTGATTATGAATATCTTGTATCATGAGGGGAGCTCGTGCACTTAATAAAAATTAAGGTAAGGGTGTGTTCAAACTTTTATAGATGGGCGTATTTGTAATATTTTTAGGATGGTGGATTGATTATATATTCTAGGTGTGCCTCCACAAACGTATGTGGTTTCATCGAACAATAAAACATAATTGAAGAACTATGGCATTAAATTTGGCTTACTAACGAAGAATTTAACTGCAAAGTATGTTCCCTTGGACCCCTTCACATAACTTATGAAGGTATAATCTTTTTAGGTACCAAGCAACAGTTCATGTCGTCGAAAATATTACAAGGAAGAAATTTATTACAAGTTTAAGTGGTTTCATCAAGCAATTTTAAGATAGTCGATTGGGTATTAGGTGCATTTTATGCACCTAAGTTTGTATATTTTAGTTTCATCTTTTATGTATTTTAGTCCTTAGTTAAGTCTTTCATGCATTTTTATTGTTATTTTCCGTTTCTTTCTCTAATCACGATTGGAAGTTCTTTCGGGGATAGTTTTTATGCTTTTGGTATATATTTTTTGTGTAGATTGTGCATAGTTTTAAATATGAGAAGAGTGAAGGCATGCTCAAGGTGAATAAAAAAAGGAACCCCAAGAGATTGTGGAAGTTGAAGCCGAGACGAAGAAAAGAAGAAGATAATCGAGAGCGAGGAGAAGAAACCATTGGAAGAGGAATCGAAAGGATATACTTGATGCCCATACTTTACGGGCACGAAAGTCTGCTTTGCGAACGCGAATAAAACGCCTTAATTCATGTTGAAAGTTTTTGCCATAGTTTTCGTAGGCATGAAGATTTCTCACGGTTGCAAAATATTGCTCCAAGTTCACCTTTTATTTTCGACCACACTTTCACGGGTGTGAGAAAATTCTTCACGACCGTGAAACTCGGCTGGACCTATTTTATTTTAGGCTTTTTCTTGGTTTTTGTCTTGCATATTTAAACCACCTTTTAGGTTTAATTTTTTTTTTGGGGTGGGGGGTTAATTTTTCTTAGGGGACGAGATATATGATTTTTGAAGTTTTCTCTTGGTCGATTTATTTTTCTTGGAGAAGAAGATTCGGACTTGAAGACTAGGCGATTGGAGATCGATGCACAATCGCTTTTTCATATGTTATCGAGTATCTTCTTCCCTACCTCTTTTGTTTACATTCGATTAATTATTGTTTTGTTCGAATACTATCATTAATTGAATCGTTCTTGAGTTTCTCCATTAATCCTTCAATGCTTCTTGATTGTTTGCATCACGTTTCAATTTTCTGCACTTCTCATCTTTTACCTGTTCGTTCCTCATATTTATGCATTTCTATTCCCGAGGGAACTTATTTTGATAACCCATTAAATTATGATAACCTTGAGAAGTAGTGCATTTTGTGCGATTTCATATGTTTTTTTTGTCATCTAAGAGTAGGACTTAGAATATTGATCAACATATATTTCATATCCCTCTAAAATTCGTAAAAAGAATTTAACGACTTTTTCCGTTGAAAATACTAAATTTTCTAATAGTGACTCTATCTTAAGACGTAAAGCCTACATACATATTACCCACATAGACTTATAATGGGTCTATTTGGTTTAGTTTATCGAAAAAATATGAATATAAGTAGTAGTTTTGAAACTTACTCTTAAGGTCTCCCGCAAGTGTTTCTTTCCTCCTCCATATTATGAACATGCCAATGGAAATGACTAGTATCACAAAAATGACAGGAATAATGATAGCCATCCTTTGAGTTATGCTTGTATCTTTGCCTGCAAAATACGACAATTGTTATATAATAATGATTCAAGCAATATTGGTTTCTTATGCATCCTTAATTTCTCGGTGATTTACCTACCTACCAGTTAACTTTCCTTCTAGCTCTTAGCCTATTTCTATCAATAAATCATCTTCCAAAAATGTTGACAAACATTTATAGTTTACACCATAAGCCAAAAACATGTTTAGTTATGGCATTATCCCAAATATATATGTTTGAAATTGCATTTTTTTCCTGCCTCTTTTTTCAACCCAAAATATGCTTGAACGTCATTTACATTTAAGTATTCTTGCACCAACTTTTCCTCACTTATTGATTGATTGTAATACCATGTATGAATTGATTACGGAAATCTAGATGGACAACTTTTACAAACATGTAGATATCAAAAATTAAACGACTTCAGAAAAAACATCTCTAGTCCCGGAAAACTACTACACAAAATGATCACCAAAATTGTTTATGATGAGTTTACAAACAAGTTATGATGAAAGATATTTCCGAATTTTATAAAAAAGTAAGCAACTTCAAACAATAAATCGGCTCTGTCGTCAAGTTACACGTCATGAATTTCCCAAAGTTCACGAAGAAAATGTTCATAAAAATGTTGCGAATTATTAGAGGAAAGGATTTGTTTGTATATATTAATATTTGCTTAGTATGTTTAGTATCTTCTTGTTTAATTTTTTTTAGAGTAAATTACACTTTTGGTCCTTATAGTTATCAATCGCTATCAATTTTGGTTTTTCATTTAAACTAATTATAATTTTACTCATTGTAGTTGCCACTTTATTTCACTTTTGCTCCCCTGGCTAACAGGTTTTTAACCAAAATGACCATTTTTAAAATTGGTACTACTAAGATAGCCAAAAAACAAAAACTTTTCAAAAATAACAAACTTTGTGCGCACTGCGCACCATCCGGTGCGCACAAGTCGTTTTTTGAAAAAAAAAATTATCCCAAGGACCAATATGCAATAATTTAAAAGTTTTCTGACACGACGAGACAATCGCACCTACCATAGCCGTCGGTCAAATAGTCAGTGCGCACTCGCCGGTGCGCGGTGCGAACATGCACCAATATCGAGGTGCTTTTTGTTTTTTTTTGTCTTATCTCAATTCCATAACTCTATATAAAAGAGTAAAATTTATTTTTTTGTAAAATGGAATTCCATTTTTATAAAGTAATGATACTTTTTTAATTGAATCTATAATAATTAATAATTTTTTTAATTTTTTATAAAACATCTCGTTTATATATAATGTATAAAAATATTTTTTATTTTTTAATTTATATTAAAAATTATATAGAGTTATGGAATTGAGATAAGATACAAAAAATCACCTCGATATTGGTGCATGTGCGCACCGAGCACCGCCGAATGCGCACTGACCATTTAACTGGCGGCTATGAGTAGGTGTGATTGTCTCTTCGCGTCAGAAAACTTTTAAATTATTGCATATTGGTCCTTGGGATAATTTTTTTTTTCAAAAACGACTTGTGCGCACCGGATGGTGGACGGTGCGCACAAAGTTGGTTATTTTTGAAAAGTTTTTATTTTTTGGCTACCTTAATAATACCAATTTTAAAAATAGCTATTTTGGTTAAGAACCCATGACTCAGTAACTCTAGTTAAGAAGATAGGCTTATTTTATTTTGTTTTATCTTTTTCCATTTTTTGTTTTACTTGATCATAGAGTAAATTACAATTTTCGTCCTTGATAGTTTGTTTTTTTTCTTTCATTTTTGTTTTTTTTTTCATTTTTGTTTTTTCTATCATTTTTATTCTTCATTTTATATATTGTTATATTAATTAATTAATGATGATTTTATAAATTAACTATTTAAAAAAGTTTTATAGATAACTTTAAAATGATTTAAATATTTGAATATTTTATACAATTTATCCGATATATATTTGTAAATATGTCTATACTAGTCCAAAAAATATATTTTATATTATAAGATGGGTTCAAAAAATGTATGGTATTTTCTTATGTATGCAAGATGAAAATAAAAATTTATCTATGCCTACTAATAGAAAATGTATCGTGTTCAGATAGTTTATTTACTTAAACTTTTTTTAAATGTGTATCAATTAAAAAAAACTTTATAATATAGAGAAAAAACAAAATAGTTAACTAACTTTTTTAACTAAAGTTAAGCACAAAGAGCATAATTGAAACTAAAGGACAACTAAAGTGACTAAAGTTATAATTAGTTTAAAAGATGGACCAAATTTAATGGAGAGTGACAACTACAAGGACCGAAAATATAATTTACTTTTTCTTTTATGTAACAAGTTATTCTCGGCAGAAAGGAAAAGGAAAGGCAGAATTGTATGTTAGCTTAGGTTAGTTGTAAGTTTTGTATATATTTTGTGCTCGTGGCCTTGAGAATAGCAAGAAAACATTCTCCTATAAAATTGTTACGAATGTGATTTGGGAGCTGTAACTCTTGAATCGTAAGATGATATTTTTGAAGTATATACTTTTATGATCTACAAGCTCGTAAAAATTCTAAACATTGCGTAAATAATTTTTGCAACGTAAATTAATTAACTATTGAATTGAAGTGCATCAACGTTAATTAAGCTTCTGAAATAAAATAGTCAAAGCACGTATATGTACCTGATGATGGTAAAGTAGGTGGATATGGAGATTCTGATGGACGGATAACTGAGCTCTCGTTATAAAACTCATAAGTCTCATACCTAATTGTACATGAAGGTGTTAAAGCTCTCCATCCTATCCTATCAATGAATTGTGGTACTGTACTGAGTAACCTTTCCAGACAATCATTACATTTTTCAGTCGATAAATCAGGAGTACACTGCTCAAGAGCAAAAATTCGTGTAGAGTTTGGCATACTCGTGTTTCCTGTAGCGAACTTCAACAATCCACCATTAGCCGCTTTACCTCTAAGATCTGCCATCAGTGGACTCAGTATCCAAGAGAAGCTAATGGTATTGTTATAATCATCAACATTCATGAGATAGATTTCATTATAGTTGTTCATGTCATTATTTCCCAATATAGTGGCATTTGAGTACCTCAAGAGACAATAATCATAATATATGATGCCTTCTGTTTGATTAGGACAATCTTGTCTTAACTCAAGAATAGAGTCATTCAGACAATTTCGGCAGGTGCTTGGATCCACGTCTCCACGACAAAGTGAGATTGCGTTGGCTGTATCAGGCCCTTCACCCACAGAGATGTTATAAAAGCCGTAGCCAGAGTCAGTGTTGGGGAGGGAAGCCATGGCTTCATCAAGATTTCTGTCGTATCTAGTGTTGGGTGCATAAGTACCATCTTTTCCACAGAAATAGGCAATCGGTTGTTGGGCTTCTATGACAACATTAATTACGTAGATGATATTAAGACAGAAAAATAATATTGGTTTTCCGGTGAGTATCACCATGCTTTTGTAAATATTAATTTGGAAGAGAGAGAGAGAGGTGCTTGCGAGAGAGATAAGATGGATGAGGCTACAAAATGTATAGTAGGAGTTGAATTCGGTGTGATCTTCCACGAAACATAATAAATTGGCCCATGGGTGTTTAATTTCCATGATGCTGACCCCTTCTTATTTTCAAAACTTGACCAAGTACATATAATATATAATATATAGGGGCAGCCTTGGGGTGTGCCGATTATTCAGGTCCTCCGATCGGCAAAGGCCTCCGGTTTATATATATTAGTATGATATATTTATGTGTGTGTATATATATATATATAGAGAGAGAGAGAGAGAAAAGTTCAACTAGGAACTCAAATTTAATTGCAAACGTGAGGATAAAGAAGAATGTGACATGTGTCTCACATTCGCTCCGAATAATGAAGAGCATTCGGTATGAATGAATAATGAAGGTGAATTTCATTCATTATTCGGTATGAATAACACGTATTAAGAGTGAATAACACAATATTCGGTATGAATAACACGCATAAAGAGTGAATAACACAATATTCAGACCGAAAAGGATACGTGTCACGTTCACAACCAAATTTGAGTTCGCATTTGAATCCGTCTATATATATATATATATATATATATATAGGGAGAGAGACAAAAAAAAGAGATAGAGGTTCTTTCATTTAGAAACTCTACAAAAAATAGAAACTTTGAAACCAAGGAGAAAACCAATATAAAATTAAAAAAATCACAGTGTTTTTTCATCAAATGTTACGATTTAAGATATTTTCACAAATATTTGTGTTCATTGGAAAAAAAAAGTTATTATTAAAAAAAATGTTGATTTACTTTTAAACATTGGTTTTTAACATAAACCAAACCAACCCAATATATTTCATTTAATCGTCATTGTTTTTGTGAAGCCTTTAATTTGGCTTCTGGCTTGGCATGTTCATTTGATTTTTTTTCTTTGTGAATCTTGCAAAATTAATGATCTTGGAGAAGCCATGAAATGTACATATGCTTCTCGATTCATTTTTATTCCTTCCAAAATGATTAATTGAAGTAGACTACTACGAACTTTTCAACATGGTGATGGTTTTACAAGTAATTAAGGACTCAAAGAAAAGTTGAATTTAGACTTAAGGCAAAGGGTGGTTGAGACAAGGATGTAAGTGTCATTTTCTTAAGAAGTTTGCTCTTTATAATATCGACGCCAGCTGGCTCACCATTAATTTTCCATGAAAGACAATTACTCTAACATTACACACAATTCAGAATTTTAATTTAGGGGTTTAAGATCTCAAGATTTTGCTCGTCGATTAGAAATAGGAGGAGGCTAGTCCCCGAAAATGCCTTTCGAGGAGTTGGGGTTTGAGCTCCTTAGTCGGTAAAACAAGGAGTAAACCTCCGTGATAAAAGACCCCATTCACTACTGACAAAGTAACGGGATAGTGAGAGGTACACTGGAAACTTGAGTAAGGAGTAGATATTTTTGGAGTTTTCTAGAATTTGAAAGCGAGAACTCCTTTCTTTTTCTTTATTTGGTGTACCTACTTGAGCCGATGTGATTCAAATAAAAGGTTAATGTGTGATATGTAATTAATATTAGTTCTTATAAGTTTCATGGGATTTTGAGAGGAAAATTAACTACTAGAAAATTGAGTATTTTCAACGGAAATTAATTTTCAACGGAAAATGTGGTTGAAAATTTTGTACGAATTTTAGAAAATTATTGACAGAACATAAATTTTCTACGAATTTTCAATGAATTTCCGTTGAAAATCTCTCACAAACATATATTCAATTTCAACCAAAAAATTTGCAACGGAATGTTTCGTCAAATTTTTTTTGGTTGAAAATGCATTTTGTGAGAGATTTTCAACGGAAATTCGTTGAAAATTCGTAGAAAATTCATGTTTTGTCAATAATCCCTTTAAAATTCATAGAAAATTTTCAACGACATTTTCCGTTTGAAAATTTTCGTTGAAAATACTCAATTTTCTAGTAGTGATTAGAGTCGTGTGTATAGATAAAAAAAGGAAAAAAAGCCATAAATATTGTGACTTTTTTATCTGTGAAATTATGAAAAGAGATGAAAATCTTATATCGTAGTGTTAATTGAACTCAGAAAAATATTTTTACCATTAAGTGAGTTGTTATTTCATGGATACATCGTAAATAATTTCAATATAAATTTATTTATTATATAGACGAAAAACATATTTAATTATTCAGAAGAGAAAAAGTAAGAATATGAAAACATATCGTTCAAAAAGTAATAATATAAAAACCTTAATTTATATATTTTTTATTTTTGTATAAAGATATCAATATTGATTTAACTTATTATAAGTTTTGTTATAATAAAATGTTATTAAAATGTTTGACATGAACAAGTAATAAAAATACTTAATAAATATAACTAATTGACTATATACTGAATAAGTTGAGGTCACAGTTATTTGACTAGATACTGAATAAGTTGAGGTCACAGTTATTTGACTAGATACTGAATAAGTTGAGGTCACAGTTAATTGATTAGATACTGAATAAGTTGAGGTCACAGATAATTAACTAGATACTAAATAAGTTGAGGTCATTTTTATTTGACTAGATACTGAATAAGTTGATATCAATGTTCAATTAATTGTAAGTGGTGCTTATATAACATTATTCACGTGTAGAGTGAGTATTGGGTATTGAGTTCATATTTGAATGGGTATTTTCAATTTAAGGCTTGCATCACTAATAGTATTTTGATTTAAAGCTTTTAACACGGAAATGGTGGTTTTGGGAAAGATGTTACTTTTATGATGAAGTCATTCCTTTTGAGGAATTATTATTTAATTAAGCAGTCTTTCGATTTCTGCCACTTATAAATACGATATAAACTCTTGAACTCACAAGGGGTTAAGCGTAATCTTTTTCCTTTGTCGGCATGTGCATCAGGTTCTCGTTGGGGTTGGTACTAGCGACACGCGTTGACTTGAGTGCTAGGGAGTGACACGATAAAGATCTAGCCATTTGTTGACGACCGTAATTATGTCTTAATATAAGACCCGACCTATCTTTTGTCGAGGTGTATTTAGATTTGTTATTCAAGGTAATTCAAGTCTTGATTTATAGGAAGGGTTTATCCTTTAATTGATGCAATATTGAAAATTTTAAATTAGTCGTTCTTTCCAAATTTGAGGGTGTTACAGTATAAGTGTGATATACGTGAGTTGAAATTTTTTTCTTGGGCTGATGAAGTTGCTCGTCTTAATTACAAAGAGTTTGGAGATTGCATTTCTTTTTATGGCACTTTCTGCACATAGAGGTGAGTATATTTTATCCCCTTTTATATGGTTATTCTTATTATATCGTGTAACTAAAATACATTATCTTTTTACTATTTTTAGGCATGATTTTTGTTCCATTTTTTCTATTGATAATCATAAGAAGTCTGTAGTTATTGGATCTGCTTTGATTAGTGGGGAAACCATCGACAATTACACTTGGGTGCTTAGAGCTTTTTTGTGATGTCATAAGAAGCAACCTATATTTGTTATTTCTGATCAGTGTTCGGCTATGAAGCAAGTTGTTACACATGTGTTCACGGAATCAAAGCATCATCTTTGTATTTGGCACATAATGCAAAAAATGCTAGCAAAGGTTTGTTTGAATAACTTTTTATAGTTTTTATATAACATTAAAGCAAATTTCCTTTGAAGAAACAATCAATTGTATTGTTTTTTATGTTAGGTTAGTGTGGCGTTGAAGCAAAATCTTGATTTTAAAGGGTGATAAACAAGTTTTTGTGGAATGTTCATATTGGCCTAGAGGAATTTGAGTGTGAATGACAGCAGATGATCAAAAGTTTTAACATCGATGGTGATTCATGGTTTACGGATATATATCATATACGAACGTCATGGATTCCAGCATATTACAAGGATACTACGATGTCTAGTCTTATGAAAACCACTATGAGGTCTGAGAGTTCGAATGCATACTTCAACGTATACGTATCATATTGGTTTAATCTTGTGCAGTTCATTCACAATTATGATTTTGCTATTAAGAAGCAAGAATAATCATAGTGGTATCGAGATCGGTAACGATGACCATGCATCCATACACGGCTAGTCCATTGTATATAGAACAACATGCTTCAAAGATATACTCGCGCAAAAAAAAATCGAGTTTTAAAAAGAGATTTTTACAGTTGTGTGGTTTTGTGGGATTGAGGCAGTTGAATGTGACGATGATCTGAAATCATTTTTAATTAGTTATAAGAACAAGCATTCATAGGCGAAAACAAAGTACAAGGTTTGATTTTTATAACTTTCTTATGTTTTAGTGTGTTTATAAATATATTTTTGAATTGTAATTTTTTACGCATTTTATAGTAGGTTTCACGTAATTATCCTCAGAGTACAGTTGATTGTGAGTGCAATTGTTTTGTTCAAAATGGGGTTTTATGTCGGCATGCATTGAAGGTGTTGATAAATGATGAAGTTTATTGCATACCTGATAAATATATATTGCATCGATGGAATGTTGGCTTGGATCCGATTCACATTCAATCTGCCCGTGTTAGATATGTAGAGGTTGATGCTGATAAAGAGAAAGCGATCGATGTTTATTCTAAAGTTGATGAAACTGTCAGTCGTGTAAGGAAAGACAACTTGCCGTTGGCTAAATTATCGGAAATTCTTGATAATTTCAAATATGAAATTAAGAATGAGAGCCCCTATGAAGATGTTAAACAACAAAGGGTTGATGCAATAAACGAATATCATGGTGTGCCAATCCCTGATGAGGTAACCATATTTCAACCAACTGGAATTAGAAACGAAGGATGCGGCACCGAGAAGCGATTGATTAGCGCATATGAGAAGGTTCAAGAAAGAAGCAAACGATGGAAGCGTAAATGTAAGAATTGTGGTCAACGTACAGGTCACTACTCTTGTAATTGGCCATCCACCCGTGATGATTGATTATTGTATCTGATAGTTTTTTTTTTCGAAAGTGAGTTTGCTTTTATTTCATACTGTGATGAGGTCAATATTATTTATTACGCTGGGTTTTATAGTCAGATCAATTTATTTTAACAGCAGGTTCTTATCCATTGTTCATTATTTCTTTTATAAATTTAAGATCTATTTGGTAGCTTGATGTACTATGATGTTGGTAATTTTATGTAACTAGATTCATGATACATGTTGTGCTTTACTTCATAAATGAACATTAATGTAAAACCCAATTATTAAATAACCATCAAACACTACTAGAAAATTGAGTATTTTCAACGAAAATTTTCAACGGAAAATGTCGTTGAAAAATTTCTACGAATTTTATAGGGATTATTGACAAAATATAAATTTTCTACGAATTTTCAACGAATTTCCGTTGAAAATCTTTTTGGTTGAAAATGCATATATGTTTGTGAGAGATTTTCAACGAAAATTCGTTGAAAATTAATTTCCGTTGAAAATACTCAATTTTCTAGTAGTGAAATGATGATTGAATATGTATTTATCTAAATCTATCTATGGACAATTTAAATATATATCTTTGATACTACATGATAAATAATAGCATATTTAAATATACATTTGTGATCTCATCCAACATTTTGATTCTCAATTCTTTTACAAAGCTTAATTTTCTGTAAAAAGGCTTGATGGTCAACGTTGCAAGTCTGATTGATATACTCACTTTTCTAATGCTAAAATATAATTTTTTTTACATTGCAACACTGGAAGGTTTCAAACGACTTTTGGAAGAACTAAACGAATAAGTTCTATAAATTCCTTTTTTTGGAACAATTACAACTTCTATCTAGAAAATGTGGAAGAACAAATGCTTACAATATATCAAGGGCTTCTTCAAGACTATCTAGGAAGTATTTCTGTTACCGAAGCATCATTTGACGAAAATTGTGTTATTTTATTGTTCCCTAAATTATTATGTGGTACAGGGTTTGGCATTTGGGCATCAACACTAGTATGCATGAAAAACGCTGGATCCGATGGTATTGGGAGAGAATCTTGCAAAATTAATGATCTTGGAGAAGCCATGAAACGTACATGATGCTTCTCGATTCACTTTTTTCCTTCCAAAATGAGTAATTGAGGTAGACTACGAACTTTTCAACATGGTTATGGTTTTACAAGTAATTAATTAAGGACTCAAAGAAAAGTTAAATTTAGACTAAGGTGGCGTTTGTTTTTTAAGAGGTGCTAACTCTTAAGTCTGATTTCAGTTATGAAATGGTTATGAAATATTTAAACGAATCAGAAATAAGTGATGATTAAGAGCTTAAAATGAAAAAACAAAGAAGGCCTAAGTGTCATTTTCTTAAGAAGTTTACTCTTCGTAGCGTCGACGCCAGGTGGCTCACCATTAATTTTCCGTGGAAGACAATTACTCTAACACAGGAAAAACAACTGCAACGCAATGAGCCAATGACTAAAAAGGTGTTTGCAGTTTACATCGGTTTATAACAATGCAATACTTATAAAGATCAAAATTCAATTATAAAATTATTGATACCGTGGTCGTACTTCTAAATAACTTAAAATATAAATACATATTACTTAATTAAAAATAGTGTATGAAGTTTCAAACTAAGAATATTACATAATTAAATTAGCTCAATTATATATATATATATATACTAGAAGGGTACTCGCGCAATGCAGCGAGATCCATCTTAATTTTAATGTTTTATTTTTTTTTTTGTTTCTACCAATGTTATAATACGATTTTATTTGTATACTTTTTTTAATTCCGTTTTTTAAATTATAATTTAGGTTTATTAATGAAATAATATATTTTGGTTTAATAATATAATTTTTTTATAAATATAACAAATTAAGCATTTTGAGTGGAATGATTATCCTTATTATATGTTAGATTTTTTATATTCAAAATTAAATGTTTATCTATATAGTTAGTTGTATAGTTAGTTACACGAATTCAAACATGAAGTTTTAATAAGTTGTACCAATGCATGTATAACTTGTATTCTTGAATTTTAAGTAATTATGCTTTAATCAATTGTACCTATTGCATAATAATATGTTTTTAAGAGTTTTTGGCCAAATGTTTTATAATATAGTATAGATATATAGTAGGGATGAGTTGGGTACCGGTTCGGTACCGGGATTTTCGGGACTAGAACCGTTTGGCACTATTTTTAGGGATGACTAAAGTTTTTCACCGTTGACCATTAAACACAATAACAAAAACGAAAATCACTTAACCAAGTTAATCAAAACTCAAAAGTTTAACAAAATAAAAGTTCAACAACCAACTTACAAACTAAAAAGTTTAACAAAATAAAAAGTTCAACAACCAACTTAATTTTCGAAAAATCAAGGAAACAAATGAAGTTAATATTTTAATATATATCTATGGCAATGTCGTCGTCCTATAAAATGTCGTCAATGTCATTGACAACTGGTTTCCTTAACTCTCTCACCCAATCTTGGATGCAAACCAACGCCTCAATTATCGAAGGTGACAAGTTTGTTCGGTTTTGGTCAAATACACACCCGGTTGTGTTAAACGCCGACTCGGATGCCATGGTTGAAATTTGTATTGCTAAAATACCTAACAAAAATAACAAATTTTATAAACAATTATTTACTTTTGTAAAACATACACAATAATAACATAAAGAATAATAAATATAAATTATTACCTTTTGTTATTCGAGATACAATTGGGAACCGAATACCATTTTGTTTCCACCACTTAAGTATGTCAAAACTGGAAGTATAGGAAATTTTCGGCTCATTTAAGTACCTGTTTAACTCGGTTTCAATCGCAACCAAGTTACTTTCTTCAACGTGTAGAAATTCTCCCAAAAAGTCATTACCTACATCACATGTCAAATCTTCTACATTGCATGGTTCTTGAGATCTCGAAAAAGTGTCAAACCTTTCTTTGTATGGTCTAAACAAGACATCCAACCTATTCTACTCTACCTCTTGGACCATACTTGCCACCTTCATATCAAGCACCTCTTTTTTCCATGGGATTTTCCTTGTTATGTTATATGTAATCATCTTTCTAAACGCATGTCTGATAAAAGATGATTACATTGTAAGATCTAACATAACGGCAAAATATATAAAATCATTCAACTTGTCAAACCTCCCCGAATACTTATCTTATTTTTCTCGCATTACCCTAACCATTAAACAAAAATTGGGATTCGCCTCCCACATATATAGATGTTTGTCTACGTCTAAAACTTCTCTAAAAAATAGATGCGACAAAGGCTTTGAAGTGGCCGAAACAATTTCCGTTGTAATATTGAATTTCTCTTAAAATTCAACCACTTTTTTACACACACCAAAATCCGAATGTTCCGGCACTCTATCAAGATCTCGAAAATAATTAGCATATTCTATTTCAAACGCCAAAAAAAACATCTCTTAACTCAACGGCAATCTTGAACATGTCAAATGCGGAATTCCACCTAGTAAGGCAATCACCACACAAAAACTTATTTGATTCAACTTAACGAATTTTCATGCACTTCTTAAACAAGGCTATTCTTGGTGTAGAATGTCTAATATACCTAATTGCCTTTTGCATACACTCAATATGGTAATTATGTTCCTTGAAACCATCTTTTACCACAAAGTTAGAATATGAGTCATACACCTAACTTGAAAATGTTTTCCACTATCGTACATGTTAGGTAAATTTTTCACCAAATACTCTAGTGTTTTATCATTAGTAGATGTATTATCTACCGTCATAGTCATAACATTTTGTATCCCCCAACCTTGAATGCAATCTAGCAATTCACGACCCACAACATCTCCTTTATGACTCTCAATGGGTCTAAGATTAATAATTCTTTTATGCATTACCCAATCGTCATCTATAAAGTGAGCCGTAGCAACTATGTAATTAACCCTTTGACATGATGAGGTCCAACTAGAGATGGCCAAAAACCGGTCCCGGACCGGGTCGGGCCCAAATCGGTCCTGGGCCTAAATAGTGTCAAGACGGACCGGTCTCGACGTAACCGGTCCTGGTCCCGACTAAAATACCTCGGCCCGGTTAAGCTTAATGAGCTCCGGTTTGTGAGAACCGGTCCCGGTCCCGGGTCGGTCCCAAATTGGTCCTATAGTTTAAAAAAAACTTTATTTTTAATAAACTTTAAACATTGCTTTAGCATGTGTAAATGGGTCACTTAAATACACCTTAAAATTACGTTTTATTGTAGTTTTATAATTGGGTTTTCAATCAAATACACTTAAAAATATGTTTATTATAGTTTTATAACTGATTTCAATCAACTACACTTAAAAATACATTTTATTATAAATTTATAATTGGTTGTTAATCAAATACACTTAGCAAGTTAGAAATACATTTAAAAATATATATAAAAATAAATTATTTTTGTAAAAATCGGGTCGGGCCTTAATCGGTCCCATAACCGGTCCCGGGCCGGGCCGAGCCGGGCCGCCGAAACCCTCCAAAATTTTAACGGGTCCGAGATTTCGGTCCTGTAACCGGTCCCTACCGGTCCCGGGCCGGGCCTCAATAAGATTCGGTCCCGGGCCTCCGTCGGTCCCGGGCCAGGCCGGGCCCAAATGGCCATCTCTATGTCCATGTATCCGTAGTCAAGTGAAAGATATTTGTTGGTTTACTTAAATAAGCCAACAACTTATTCCTTTCATCTATGTAATATTTTGCAACATCTTTAGAGACTTTGTGACGTGATGGCAAAATAACATTACCATTTAATGCATTAGTGTATTCAACAAACGTCTCATTTTCCACAAACTTAAACGGTAAATTCACCAACAATAAACAAATTCAACAAAGCCATTTTTATTCTACCCTCATTATGTTTCCAAGTTTGCACGCTCCCTTCCCCACTAGATTCTTTTTTGAAGAATAAATTACTTTATTTTTTCTTGGCAAACTCGAGATTCTTTTCAGAAGTAGGAATAATGCTTTTTAAGACTAGAGGTGTTGTTTCTTACCGGATCGGCTTTAAGTACCGTCTAATAAAATTTAAACTTTGCATGTTTACATTTTACTCTATCGTCCTCAAGATACACGGTCAAAGTATTTCCAACATTAAGTCCTCTCCTTCCCTCCTCCGCTTGCTCATTTTCGTTTACCACTTGGTTCCACTTTTTCTTCATTATCATTGTCGAGGTCCACAAAAGTGGTTTCCTCAATAACTGTATCATCTCCCTAAAAAAAACGATGTAAGAACCAACAATCAAAACCTACATAAAACCGAATGAGAATATTATTACAAGAAACATAAATGAACTTACTTGAGATAGATCCATGTTAAGCGGAAACCGGATTGGAGGAGCCGATTATGCAAGAACCGGTTTTGGAGAAATTACGGAACCGATTTTGGAGAATTACAAGAACCGAAATATGAAGAATTGCAAGAAAAAATCGGTATTTGAGTGGAGAATACAAGAACCGAAAAAATTGTAATATATTTAGGTGGATTTTCTATAAAAATGGAAGATATCATGTTAGGAAAAGGAAAAGTTTGTTACCATTTCAAATTAAAAAATGACCTTTTAAATCCCCCGGTTCGGTTCGGGATTTACCGGTACCGGAACCGAAAGTACCGAATCCCGAAAGTGGAAAAATCCAATACTGAATCCCGAACCGGTAGTGACATTCGGTACCAGTACCGGTTCGGTTCGGGATTTTGATCTGTTCCACTCATCCCTAATATATAGAGAGAGACTTTTTTTGTTGACCGTCTAATTAGTACAAACTTCTAACCGCGGTATTTTCTTTTTTTTCATGTATTGATACCGTATTTCTTAATCATCTCAACTTACCAATTTGAAACAATATCGTAATGAAGTTTAAACAAAAATTACTTTTTCACCTTGTATGAATTTTAAGCAAAGTTATTGTTTTAGATATGAACTTGTTTTCTTTAATTATCTCATTCACTCTCTGTTTTCACCTATAAACTTTGGTACAAAAATTGGAACTACCAAAGTTATATATTGAATAACATTATGAACTTTAAACAAATCATTAATTGCAATAGGGAGAAAAGGAAGAGTGTAGAAAATAAACCCGGATAAAAAAGTGAGGATCGCGTGAGAGCTCGCTTTCTTTAAGAGATATTTCGACCCTATATGCCCGCGTATCACAAAATTCTCTCGAATCACAAAATTCTCTCGAGGATAATCTCAATTCTCGGTATCGATAATGGCATATATCGATCCTGTTTATACCACAAGAAAATCGTAACCGAATCTGCATTAATACTAATAATAATATCTCAATTAATGAGATTAATTGTTGGATAAAAATAGAGGCAATTACCAAAAAAACTCATCAGTTTCAAACTGATACAAGGAGCAGGACCAGTGCCAATTCAAAGAAGAAAAGAGCATGGCCAGTTCCAAGCTTTCTGTTTTAGCGCATAACCCGTGCCAATTCAAAGAAGAAAAGAGCACGGCCAGTGCCAAACTTTCTATTTCCAAGCACGACCCTTGCAGTTTTCCTGAAGAAAAACGCACGGCCAGTGATCATCCTTTTGTGCCTTAGGCCTTGTTTATGTTTTCATTTTAAGTTCTTAACCACTTATCTGATTCATTTAGACATTTAATTATTCAGACTGTTTGGTTTTTGTATTATTTTCAGAGCCTCTTATCAGTTAATATGGTCTGAATGAATAAGTGGTAACCTAACCTCTTAAATCCCACTTATTATCTCCCTTAGCCCCCAGCCATGCTATTCAATAATATTATAAAAATGGCAGCGTAAACTAGTATTGAAAGCTGGTCGCCTACGCCTCCGATTCTTTCACTTAACTTCTATTTTCTACGCCTTTGACTTTTCAAGCCATATTCTCACAAAAGTTGAGTAGTTGATAAACTCCTAGCCAACCACATTAACAATACAAAAGTAAAAACAAACAATCTTACGTATTAAGATTTCAGACTTCAGATGTAAAAACAAACAGTCTTACGAATTCAGATTTCAGACTTCAGCATCACCTTTTATTAATCAGAAGTGAAACCAGACATCAGACTTTAAAAACAAAGGCCACCCTAGTAACTTGCCTCCAACAATCTCGGGTTATAGTTAGCTTACACGAGTGTGCACTCCACTCCTCATACCTCATGTTATAGCTTAACAATTAACCCCATTATTTTGATGAGAATCCAATTATCTAAAAACGGACCAATAATTTTACTAAAATTGTAACACCACGTCCCGTGTGGTGGAAGACGGAAGGTGCCACAATTAGGTTCACAAGCTTGACATAAGATAATGGCCTATCTTTAGATCCGCCATCTCTTTAGCTCTCATCCCCAAGTCCCGTCCCTATCAGCCACTTAGAATCTGTTGAGGAAAAAGAAAACCTCGGCTGAGCTTAAGGCTTAGTGAACAGATAATAATAATAATAATTTAAACAATGAATATGAGATAATTAATCCAAAAGGAATTCATAACGATAAATGATTATTCAAAGGAAAATCAAGTCAATCTAACGGCCCAAAGGGATGTCAAGTCAAGCAACTAGATATTAAATCAAACGACTGGCCCGAAGGCATATAAGTAAAACAACTTACCCGAAGGCATATCAAGGGTGGTTCGAAGACATATCAAGGGTCAAAAGACCAAACTACATCAAAAGATGCATTGCTCCCGAAAGATGATCAGTCCATTCAGGCATAACTGAGGAAAGGGGTGGGACACACACAATCAATCCTCTCCGTGGATTTAACCACGGCCTTAACATATCTTAACTAGGATCAATCCATACGACCTCCATTTGACCGGTATCTGGTCAAGCCCGCTTTTAAGGACTATACACATGAGGACGCCATGATCGTGTAGTCATCATGGATACATCTCAATATAGGTCCCCTCAATATTTGAGTCTGACACAAGAAAGGCTCACACCACAAATGTGATCCCGCGAATCAATAGATTAAGTGATTCCATGTTCCAAAACCATAAGTCAAATCATAGTTTAATAGAAACAGAAGATCAATAGCATTTAACTAGCATAATGAGAATTTGAAAGCAATGTATTCAGAATTCATCATAAAATATTCCAGATTAGGAAGCCTTATGAAAATGGCTATCCCCGTGTCAAGTGAGATATGAATCCGTACCTGGATAGAGATGGTGGAATACAAGGGTCGAATGCCTTTAGTGTTAATTGAATTCACCTTTGGACTTTCAAGTTCCGATCTTCCAAATCTTCAACTAAACGATGATTTCTTAGTTTCACTTAGATTCTACGTTAGAAATTCTTGAATGAGAGATTATATATTTATAGGGTTAAGAGGATAAGAGAATCTTGATTTGTCGTGCTTGCATTGTCGTGCTTCTTGATTTGTCGTGCTTGATTTGTCGTGCTTCATGATTTTTCGTGCTTCTTGATTTGTCGTGCTTGCATTGTCGTGCTTCTTGATTTGTCGTGCTTCTAGATTTGCTGTGCTTGCATTGTGGTGCTTATAAATTTGTCGTGCTTCTTTTTATTGTTATTATCTATACGTCTATATCTATCTATCTATATATATATACACACACATATTCAAATATTCCAATTTAACCCCTTTATTATAGTTTCGCAACCTTGCGCCCTAATACACTTAAACTTAATTTTTAAGTTAAGCTTAGATTTATCTTATATGAATTATCGGAACACGGATATTACAATTCTCCCCTTCTAAAAAGAAATTTCGTCCCCGAAATTGAGATAAGATTAGAGGGCTTATATCGATTAAAGAATTTTGGTATTCCCGTCGCATATACTCTTTGGATTCCCCCGTCGCCTCAAATTTAATAACTTACCAATAATCATCCAAAGAACCTCTTTACCTTTCAAAATAAGTCTTTTGCTCCTATTTGAACCACCTTTCAAATTAAAATCAAATATTTACCAGATTGTGACGCTTTCGCTGGGCAACTCTGATTAAACTCATAAAATACATAATTTCTTAATAAACACAACCTTAACTTAGTAAGAGCCTTCTTCTACCAAAACTATCACAACAAATATCTTTCTTTTTCAGCTTAATTGCTCTATACCTTAAACCAAAATTCAAAACGAGCGACTTACATTACTCGTTTTAACTTATATTAAGACTTACGATTTCTAAAACACCTCAATGGATTCTTCATGGACGAGTATGTTATTCTCAAAATCATCACAAATTTTAAATCTCAACTAAAATATATATTACTTGAAGAATCCACCGGACAAATTCGATCCAATTCTAAAAGCAATAAAATCAACATTTTCCACCGAATCAACCTACAACTCACAACTTTTGAAACAACTCGGAGCTTTACTTACTTCACAAGAGAAGCCACTCATTCCTACATGGAACAAATCCAATTAACACAACAATCGAACATCATAATCACTCGAAATAATTTTCGCCCTAATACTAAGTTAGCTCTATCGGTCTTTCACAACTAACGTCACAGTCTATACTTTCACTATACCTTCTCGAAATCTTAACAATCAATTTCATATCAAGTTGCTAACAAATGTAGGCTTTAGATCAACCAGCCAAAACAACTACCAAACACCTTTCCCTAAAGCTTTCCTCGTACTCTCCTAACAATTTAATACACGGGCAAATGATAATTTTATATCTCCTGATAATTTCTAAAATTTGCCATTACGTGATCTTAGTCAAGGATTTGCCTACATTCAAATCAAAACTACCATGTTGATTCTCATAACGAACCATCACAAACCCAACTTAATATTCGATACATCATACTGATACGGGATGATCATTGAATTCTTGCTTAATCATTTTCCAAATCTAAGATTTCTGGTTGCTTCCCAACCTTAGGCGTTTCATACTACCTCCACAGTAGCTTACAACATTTAATTGTTCAAATCCATTATTGTTGCTTAAAATGGATTTATTCTTAAAATTTTCTAAAGACCTCTATTCAGCTGCGATACATTTCACCATTGTATACAACACCTCGATAATTTTGCCAAAAGTTGAATCAACTAAAATTAATCATCTTAATTTCGAATCAGAATACTTACTACTATGTTGACCTTACCCGAGCAGTAAAGGAATCATGCAAAACTATTCTTGAAACATCACCCATTGCTACTAATGCTTTAAACAAAGCTTCTTCAATAACCCGACTTCCACTTAAGGTTTATCTAAGATATTCAACCTAAATTCCTCCAAATCATTACTATAAAAGATTTATCGTCCTTTTCTTGACGAAATTCCTAACCACTAGCTTGGTGTAATCTCACACAACTTTGAATTCATATCCCAATTAACCCGTCATAAAGCCAGCCAACTATAAGGGTTCTCAAAATTTTCCTAATTAAATCATTCTTGATATTAGCTTGATGCTCATACCAATACACTCCTATAGAGAGTCGGTTGTTCTAAACTTAACGATTACACAACTTTCAAGATATGGCTAAGCATTTAACCTCGAAACCATAAGTCTAAACCAAACTTGAAAACCTTGATTAATCAACCTTAATCACAAAGTCTAATTTCCTTAGAGTTACCACTTATCTTGTAAACACATAGGATTCAATAGGAAATACCCCAAAGTACTTCAATTGTTCTTGCCTTCAACATCGAGTGTCGACACTTATCATCAAAATGACTATATTGTAAACGTAGTTATGCCAACAATTACTTCATGCCTGGTTTGCTATGTGTCAATTCCAAATATCGACTTTGAAGTTAACACCTGATATGGGAACTAGAACTCTGAATTTATACACCTCAAATGAATGAACCACCAAAACATTCTTCCTTCACGAAGACTCACTAGGATGGTACCCCCCACTAACACATAACCTTATGTCAACCAATCTAATCCATCAATTCAAATCAATCAAAGTAGATAACCCCAAAACTCTCCGACCTGAGGACTACCGAAATGGAATACTCTCTACATTAATAAACTGGAATGACCCATGAATCTAATACATCCAAATTTCCGTATATGCATTCACTTCAAAAAGTCCACAATTACAATAGATTTGTAAAAGATCGCTCAAATCATCCTCTTTATTAATATTGAAACCAAGAACATCTTATAAAACACACAGTGAACTTTGGGAGTCAATTCTCATATTGAGCCAATCCTTCATTAGAAACTATTTATACTGGTAAAGCTAGAAATACAAACACTTCTATCACAACCCTATGATCTTAAGACACGTTATCACAATGCCTATTTAGAGTTTCTGTCCAATCTCTAAATGTCTTTAAACTTCTGAAGTCTACACTTAGACGTCTGAATATAACACTTCAGACTTAGTACTTAATTAGAATATATAATTGCATCTTCAGACTTCTGAAGATAACTCTGCAGAGTTAGTGCTTAGCCGATTCTTCATAACTCTGAATTCTGAAGTTTGAGTCTGAAGTCTGAATAATGACTTTATAAAACGTTTTAATACCTAGGATACTCCAAATCCTAACAACTTCTCAAACTAAAAATCTCGAAATTCAAAATCAACTATAAGTAGGGTCATCTGATGTTTCAAATCCCAAAAACTCTTCTAATCCTTAATTACATTTCCTTTCCAAAAGAGGTTTAAATATATGGATCTAATTAGTTTCTAGATTTTTCAAGTATAAGACGAGACAAGTATGCCAAGTTTTAATTTCAAAAGATTTGCCAAACATGAAATCTTTATAATCATTTTACGCACAATTAAAACTTTACTGCCGCAACTAGGTAGTCGTGCAGGTGTCCATAAATGCCATACATATAAAACCAGTTTGGAAGTTGCGTATTTGTTATTCCAATTAAAAATGGCAATATCGAAAATATGCGCAACGAACCAATTCAAAGGAATTATTCTAGTTCCAGCATACACTTACTTACGCAATGTATGTAAACCAACTCAAGCACTAAATAATTTTTTTTCAACACTCGAAAAAAAGTATTTGTATGCCCCTTAGCCAAATTGGAAGAATTTTTGTCGCATTCAAATTTTAAAACCGTCTTACAATATACATTTCAGTAGTTGTAATGTTAGAAAAATAATAGGAGGGAAATAAAAAAATCATATGCAACCTTTCTGCAACTAAATTGATTTAAAAAGTTTATAATGCGCTACACCATTGAGGGTGCCAACATTCTCTAAAATCATTAACTGACACGTAAAGGTTTTGATAAACGTGAAATAGTTCGTCCAATTTATTTATAAAAAAAAATTATTGTGCATACATGTGGTCGAGACCCAAAGTTTTAGAATCACGCCTGTGAAGTCTACTAGTAATATTATTAACCTTAGAAAGTTCAACTAGCTTAAAGCAAAAATTCATAACTAAGTCGATTAACCTCAGAAACGTCTTCCAAATAATGAAGATTCAATAAGCCTATGGTTCAAACTTAACCAATATCCCTGACCCACAATGGTCAGCTTACCCTAATCACTATCTTAAATGTCACTCAAAATGATAATACTATAAACCTCAACTCTTATAATGAGAATTCATTTACTACTCCATTAATTGTACATAATTGGCAATTAAGCACACACATATAACTATAATTTCATATTAACACTGCCAAGTGAAGATATGAACGTACTTTACATGATAATTCTTACTACAATCATCGTGATTTTCTATGCTAGTGTCTCTATCGGCCTCAAAATGTCTTATCTTACGGTGCTTAATCGCAAATTCTTATTTCTATTTACTTAGAAAAACGCTAGTGTGAGTCTAGGCATCCTAAATCAGTACCTAATTCTCTCAAACTTATACTCTGATACCATTTTTGTAACACCACGTCCCGCGTGGTGGAAGACGGAAGGTGTCACAAGCTTGACATAAGATAATGGCCTATCTTTAGATCCGCCATCTCCTTAGCTCTCATCCCCAAGTCCCGTCCCTATCAGCCACTTAGAATCTGTCGAGGAAAAAGAAAATCTCGGCTGAGCTTAAGGCTCAGTGAACAGATAATAATAACAATTTAAACAATGAATATGAGATGATTAATCTAAAAGGAATTCATAACGATAAATGATTATTCAAAGGAAAATCAAGTCAAATTAACGGCCCAAAGGGATGTCAAGTCAAGCAACTAGATACCAAATCAAACGACTGGCCCGAAGGCATATCAAGTAAAACAACTTATCCGAAGGCATATCAAAGGTTCGAAGACATATCAAGGGTCAAAAGACCAAACTACATCAAAAGATGCATCGTTCCCGAAGAATGATCAGTCCATTCAGGCATAACTGAGGAAAGGGGCGGGGCATACACAATCAATCCTCTCCGTGGATTTAACCACGGCCTTAACATATCTTAACTAGGATCGATCCATATGCCCTCCATTTGACCGATACCTGGTCAAGCCCGCTTTTAAGGACTATACACATGAGGACGCCATGATCGTGTAGTCGTCATGGATACATCTCAATATAGATGCCCTCAATATTGAGTCTGACACAAGAAAGGCTGACACCAGAAATGTGATCCCGCGAATCAATAGATTAAGTGATTCCATGTTCCAAAACCATAAGTCAAATAATAGTTTGATAGAAACAGAAGATCAATAGCATTTAACTAGCATAATGAGAATTTGAAAGCAATGTATTCAGTATTCATCATAAAGTATTCCAGATTAGGAAGCCTTTTGCAAATGGCTATCCCCGTGTCAAGTGAGATATGAATCTGTACCTGGATAGAGATGGTGTAATACAAGGGTCGAATGCCTTTAGTGTTAATCGAATTCACCTTCGGAATTTCAAGTTCCGATCTTCCAATCTTCAACTAAACGTTGATTTCTTAGTTTCACTTAGATTTTATGTTAGAAATTCTTGAATGAGAGATTATATATTTATAGAGTTAAGTGGATAAGAGAATCTTGATTTGTCGTGCTTGCATTGTCGTGCTTGGCATTGTCGTGCTTCTTGATTTGTCGTGCTTGCATTGTCGTGCTTCTTGATTTGTCGTGCTTGCATTGTCGTGCTTCTAGATTTGTCGTGCTTGGATTGTCGTGCTTATAGATTTGTCGTGGTTCTTTTTATTGTTATTATCTATACGTCTATATCTATCTATCTATATATATACACACACATATATATTCAAATATTCCAATTTAACCCCTTTATTATAGTTTCGCAACCTTGCGTTCTAATACACTTAAACTTAATTTTTAAGTTAAGCTTAGATTTATCTTATACGAATTATCGGAACACGGATATTACAAAATCACCAACATTCCTCCCCTATTTAAGTGTATTCCTTGATTCATAAATAAAAGATAATACCGAAAATAAACTCATGCATAAATGAAAATATCTAGAAGATTGAATTTCCATCTTAGTACATTACACATTTCAAAAAATCGAGAATTCGGGTGTCCAATGGATTGAACCCTTCAACCCATTTGAGGCCATATGTCCTTATCCATTTGTAAGTGCATACAAAGCCAAGTCCAAGTTGTATGAAGCAGCCACACTTCACACTCATACAGGTAGCTCTTTTCATCATGCACCTGCACATGCACTTTAACAAAAGAACTAACCTCTTTAGTTGCAGTACCGAGCACGTACCTTGGGATGATCAACTTGTGCTCCAATCTCTTAGAGTGATCCTTCCCGTTCAATTCAACTTCTAATGTTTTATTAAAAGGGAACTGGTATCTCACCGTTAGAGATTTATATAGACTTTAAACCCATCCCTATCACCGACTTTTGAACCAAGTTCCTAGCTAACCCCTTCGTCAAGTGGCCTGCTAGATTTTGTCGAGATTGAACAAATTCAACCGAAATCACCCCATTCGTGATTAGTTCATGTGGATCCCAGTAAATAAAGTAACGATGTAGCTTATTAAGAATAATCAACAAGAACACGATGAATAAAACCTTATGTCGTATATCTCACTTGTAGGAATATGTGATTATAATGATATTCAATAAAGACCTATCACTATTATGAATGAATAATATCTAATAAACTCTAGCCTAAACCTCTAGCTTTTTTATGATAACCCTAACCCTCTATTTATATGTAGCACATTTACCGTAATAAGGAAACTAAGGAATAAGGCATTATGCACTTGCCTTATTTACAATAAATTCTTTTTTCCTTTTCTCATAATACATCTATTCCTATAATTAAACCTTCCTAATTGATGACTTTGTTGACTTTACACTTTGGCCCTTCATGTCTTCAATATTTGTGGTCTTGGATACAATATTTTCAGATCTAACAATCTCCCTGTTTTTATTTGAGACTACACTTCAGCAAATCAGCACTTTTGAAGATGATGAAATTTTGTTAACAAATCTTCATTTTGAATCTTTTGTTCCCCCTACGAATATGATCATATGATAAGCTCCAATGCTCCCCCTTAGCATTAGCATGTAGGTTACAAACAAAAATTGAAGGAGTCGTGATGTCGTAGGATAAAATCTTTCTTCAAGTAGAACGTGTCGCATGATGAAAGAGACAAAAGGTTATCGGATCTAAGCGTTGCGATATCTTGAGGTTATCGAGTCAGGCGGACCAAGTCAACTTCGTGGATGAAACAAATGGGCAAAAGAGCTCGGGTCTTTGAAAGTGCGTGCCATGTGTCACTTTATCGTTCGTTGTTGACCAAGTCAATCTTCTTGGATGGGAAAGATGAATGAAGTTCGCGGACCTTCGACATCCGAGCAAAACACTGTGCTCAGATAAGTTCATCCGAGATCCTGGGAGCTCGGGTCAGTATGAATCGATAAACCGAGTTGTCGGATCTTTGATATGGGATAAACTTCAAGTCGTTTTTCTGAGTGATCTTTTTACGTGTCTTTGATATATACTTTCTCCCCTTCATAATGATTAGGAGAATCTTAAGCATTATGAATGATCAAACACAATAAACAAAGTAGAGTGATCAAATAAGTAAGTGGAATGATGGGTAAAAATATAACATAGAAGCATAAAGAGCAACTATTATCACTTAATTTAAAACAAATTCAATTAAGTGGTCTATTTTCAGTGTTGGCATTGAATTAGCACTGATAGGACTTCCAGTTATCATAGAAGTAAGTTATAAACATATCTTCTCAAACTGTTCCGGCATAAACACAAAGATATGCTTGTGGAATCACAAAGACTCGTGCAAGTGTAGAACAAATAAATGTATATATTATAGCTCAAGAAACTCAATGTGCAGAAAATATGAAGTTCGAAGACCGAAGGTGTGTCTTCTTGTTTCAATATCTAAATCTTCCAATTGAAGAATAGATAGATAATAAGCTTCATCTCCATGATATATGAAACAAGCACCTTTTGTGAGATACTTGAGTAGCTGGGTGGGGTGACACAAGTTATCGACATTGGGTTCATGTCTATTTCAATATTCATCTCCAAAGAATCGAGAATGAATAGATTATGTGGCTACCCAGATAACTATTTAGGTTTGGTGAAGGCCAAATATTTTTTTTTAAGTCTTGTCACACTCTCGCCATTTTCTTTTATCTCACAAGCACTCAATTTTCTCAAAAATTTATCCCAATTACACCCTTTCAAAATATCTAACCTACGGATGTGTTTCATATATAGGTCCTTCCGGCTCTGGATTGGCCATTGAAACGTCTAATTCCTAACACACAAATAGTTAAAACATTGAAGTTCGAGTTCTGAACTGATGTATTCAGAAGTCATATGCAATGTAAGACGGGTTCTAAACTGAGATATTCAGAAGCCAAATTAAGAGCAGGTTCATAGCTGAGATACTATGAAGCTAAAATTAAGAGCAGGTGCATAGCTGAGATGCTATGAAGCTAAAAAGTAAAATATAAAAAGATGGTACTCCCCCTCAAATGTAGCATAACCTTTGGAATGATTATGTCATGTGATGTAAATATTATAAATTTAGAACACACACGACATACCTACAAAACAGATTAAAATGATTTTGGTACCCAAGCTTTGTTGGGTCCTTGGAGGTTAGCTTTAGAAACAACAAATGGCGAATTCGGGATACTATAAGTACCATACCACTTATGAACATATCTTTGATCGACAAAATCATTTTTTCCACAAGTAGAACAACAGAGATTTGTGGCGCTTAGACTGATTAGCTGATTGATTGAGTTGACAAAATAAGGTAAATCAGTATTGGAAACAAATGATTTTGCACCAATTATAGGAGATGTATGTGGCATGTTTCCAACACTATCATCTGTAGTTGATTTCTTTTTCCAAACCATTTTAAGTTGTTTGAACCGGATTTAGCAACAAAATCATTGTGAAATAAAGTAGAATTATGAGTCCTAGAAGTTGGAGAATTATATGATTTGGAGCTGTTAAAATAATTGTTTGATTTGACACTTGAAGACGAGTTATTCTTACAGACACTTATTGTAGAAAGAGGATTCATCTTATGAATTGAACTTGGAGCAGTTGTATAACCTTCAAGTTCTCTAATTTTGCACAAGAGATGATCTCTTTCTTCCATAATCATATCATATATTGTTTGATATTCGGATCTCATTTTCTGTTCATTCACAAGATTTGTTTCTAAAACAGATAATTTTTTTGAATGTTTGCCAATTTTCTTTTTAAAAACTTGCTTTTCTTTTTCAAAATCCTTTTCCAAATTTTTGCTTTTAGCAATGATCAAAGTACTTTTTTTGATTAAATTCGTCTTATCAGTCTCAAACACATTTCTTTCATCTTTGAAAATATTTTGAAGTTCAGAATGTTGCTTTGATAGCTTCAGACCATTTATTTCGAATGATTTTCTCTCTAAAATCACAACTTGTTCAAAATCTGACACTTGTTCACAAGTTTTAATTTTGCTTTCAAAAACTTTTCGCACACTCTCAAACTTGTGTTTGCCATCAGAGATTAACTTTCTTTCTTTCTCAAGTTCTATTTCTAAATCGGATATTTTAGAATTAAATTTCTGCTCCGACTTAGAAATATTTTCTTTCAAATCTTTATTTTCCTTTTCTAAACTTGCGTATTTCTCTTTTAAATTATTGAGTTGAATATTTGTCTCTCTCCAACTCATATAGTATTGATATTCAAAGGATTTTGGATTGAGTTCTAATGGGTTAGTACACATCTTGATTTAAGCCTTTAACCTCAAACGTACAAAATTAGTTCTTAACTGGTTACCTGATGAAGTGATCTCGATTGGTGAGTTTTGAAAGGGTTCTAAGACAATCTTTGCAATTTGGTAAAATATCTTGGATCAAAAGATTGGGTAAAACTGAGATGTCGGACTATATGGGTACGAGAACTCAGGTTGTCGGACGTAAAGGGTCCGATAAAATAACTTGTCGGATCTATATGGTCTGATAACTGAGTTTTTCGGATGAAACTTTAAGAACAGAAAAATAAATTTATATCGAATCCTTTGGTTCAGAAAAAATTGTCTGATTTGTTCAAGGAAAGATAACGACGGATTCTTGAGTAAAAAGATATGCGAGGATCAAAGATCTCGAGTCTTTTTATGGACATGAAAATCCAAGTTTTCAATTTCCCAAACAAAAAGAGTAATATTTTTGAACCAATAGAGTGATTTAAAGCTTGATCAAATGGAAAACAAAAACAAAGGATTCTTGACTAAAAAGATCTAGAGTAAGAGAGTCATCTAGTCTTTTTATGGACAAGAAAATCAGAGTTTTCAACTTTCCAAGAAGTCAATTAGACCTGGTTCAAAAATCTGATCGATCTACTCTAATACCAATTGTGGATCCCAGTAAATCAGGTAACGATGTAGTTTATTAAGAATAATCAACAAGAACACAATGAATAAAACCTTATATCGTATATCTCACTTGTAGGAAATAAACACCTATCACTATTATGAATGAATAATATCTAATAAGCTCCAGCGTAAACCTCTAGCTTTTTTTATAATAGCCCTAACCCTCTATTTATATGTAGCACATTTACCGTAATAAGGAAACTAAGGAATAAGGCATTATGCACTTGCCTTATTTACAATAAGATCTTTTTTTTTTCTCATAATACATCTATTCCTATAATTAAACCTTCTTAATTGATGACTTTGTTGACTTTACACTTTGTCCCTTCATGTCTTCAATATTTGTGATCTCGGATACAATCTTTTCCGACTTAACAGCTCACGAATCATGGTATATTTAACACCTATAAGGTGGCATTTGGTTCGTTGGAGCTCGACGGAATCTGAAGGAATTGGAATGGTCAATTCCATTGACCAAATTCCATTCCCGCGTTTGGTTCATTTTTTGAGTTTAGGTAAGGAATTCAAATTCCACATATGATAGAATGTAAATTCCTTAGGTTATAGGAAGGAATTTCAATTCCTTCGTATCATCTTTAAAGAAAAAACCACCATACACTTATATTTTACTCATTTCCATTCCATCCCACCATGATAGATGTCACCACCCCATCCATCACCGCTACCGCTACTGCTACCGCCGCTGCCGTCACCATCACTACTGCCGTCGTCGTTACCTCCCACACCACCATCACCGTCTTTTATCTTCTTTAGCATCACTACCGCCACCACCACCAATGTCATCACCACCCCTGCTGCCACCACCACCGCCATTGTCACCATTGCCGCTGTCGCCACCACCACTACCACCTACACCACCACCACCACCACCTCCACCTCCACCGTACCATTATTATATTCAACGAACCAAACATACATATTCAAATCTTTGGACAGATTTCATTCCAATTCCTACCAACCAAACGCATGGTCAAACATGATTAAATTCCATTCCAATTTCTTCAGATTCCAAATCCTTTGACAGATTCCAATTCCGACATATTCCATTCTGTGAACCAAACGCCACCTAAGTGTCTAGACTTTCCGTATACACTTGGCTATAAGCTTTAGCCAAGGTAGTCGCACTATGAAAACAGATAGAAATGGGTGATACTGGTTTCGGCCATAATGGAATTTCATGGACTAGATTCCTTAACCACTCCGCCTATTTACCGATGGTGGCCAACCGTCACAAATTTTGACTCCATAGTCAAACTTGTGATGCAAGTCTGCTTCTTGGAAGCCCATGAAATGGCACCTCCCCTAAGCAAGTACACCCAACCACTTGTAGAAGAACGATCTTATAGGTTGGTAATCCAACTTGCATCTGAATATCCCTCTAAAACTGAAGGAAACCCGACATAGGACAAACCATAATCTATGGTTTTCTTCAAGTACTTAAATACTCTCCTTATTGCTTGCCAATGTTGAATACTAGGATTACTAGTGTACCTACTCAACTTTCCAATGGAAAAAGCGATGTCCGGCCTAGTACTTGTCATGGCATACATCAAGCACCCTATAGCCAGAGTACTCGAGTTGTGACACCGCTTCACCCTAATTGGGCATGAACTTCACACTCGGATCATATGGAGTACTCACTGGAGAAGAATCAAAGTGATTAAATTTCTTTAACACTTTCTCATTGTAGTGAGATTGCGTACTTGCAATCCCCTTGTTCTCACGTTTGATCCTTATTCCAAGGATCACTTCCGTTTCTCCCATATCTTTCATGGAGAAACTTGATGACAAGAATTCTTTAGTTCTATCAACTTGATTTTGGTCGGTGCCAAAGATCAACATGTCATCAACGTATAAGAAAATGATTACTCTGTTACCGGATGTGTCAAAATTGCAATACACGCGCTTGTTCTCTTGGTTTAATATAAAACCATTGGACAAGACAACCTCATCAAAATTTTGATGGCATTATTTGGGTTCTTGATTCAACCCATACAAATTTTTTACAAGTTTACATACCTTATGCTCCATTCCGGGCATAATGTAACCTTCTGATTGTTTCATGTTAACTTCCTCCTCCATGTCACCATTCAAGAATGTCGTTTTGACATCAATTTGGTGAATCACTAGATTGTGAATAGTTACTAAGTCTATCAATAATCTACTTGTGGAGATCCTTACAACCGGTGCATAGGTATCAAATAATTGATGCCCTCATGTTGCCTAAAGCCTTGGATTACCAATTGAGCCTTGAATTTATCGATTGATCCATCGACTTTCATCTTCATCCATCAGCTTTCATCTTCCTCTTGAAGATCCACTTACAACACAAAGGTGTACAGCCCAGTGGCATGTCCTATAATACCCAAGTATTATTTCCCACGATGGAATCCATCTCATCGTTTATTGCTTCTTTCCAGAAAGCAACATCTTGAGACTTCATAGCATTATCAAATGATTTTGTATCCTCCTCAATATTATAACAGTAAGAGAATTGTGATCCAATCTCATCTCTTGATCCCTCTACTAAATATAGTTGGAAATTGGGATCAAGGGATTTTTCTATCCTTCCTACTTTGCTCCTTTGAAATATCGGAGGCTCGGTTGGAACAATTGCTTGTTCTTCAGCCTCAGTAGTTCCATTAGTACTTGGAACTATGTCATTTGACCTAGGTATTGAAGAGAATCCATTCTCATCAAACAATACATCCCTCAGTTCTATAGTGGTGTGAATCGCTATAGAATCATCAGGTTCAATGACAGAACCTATAAGACTTGGAATGCTCGGCATATCCAATAAATATGCATTCAATACCTTTCTCTCCCAAAGCTTTTATTTTGGGTTCGGGTAATTTCACGACCGTCCGATAGCCCCAAACTCGAATATAATTCAAGTTTGGTCTTTTCTTGAACCAAAGTTCATATGGGTTGATCTTGTTCCTTTTAATGAAAACTAAATTCAAGATTTAACAAGCCGTCAACATGGCTTCACCCCAAAATCCATCACGCAAACCCGAGTAGGATAACATAGAGTTCACCGTTTCTTTGAGAACTTTATTTTTCCGTTCCACCACACCATTTTCTTGTGGTGTGTAGGGCGTCGTAGTCTCATGAATGATTCCTACGAATTGGAAAAACATGGGGTTGTAATACTCCCCACCATGATCGGTGCGTGAATATTTTATAAAAGAATTCATTTGCAATTCAACCTCCGTTTTATAAACTTTAAAAAAGCCCAATGATTCATCTTTTGTATGTAACAAATATACATAGCAAAACGGTGAAGCATCTTCAATAAAAGTAACAACATACTTTTTATTACCTAATGATGGAGTCGAATACCAATCACAAATGATACAGGGAGATTTCAAGAATTAACGAAGCTTTTATTCAATCTTTGGAGAAGAAGAAAACAGGCTCGATAGAAGCTCGTAAATCTGCATCGAAAACTGAAAAATAGTTTCTTACGCGACATGAGTCGTGTGCCGAGTCGTGGACGCATCCTAACGAGTCCTGAAAAGATTGCATTTTTTTGTTTGTTTGATTATTTTCTAAGTTAATTTAGGATTAGTATTAAATAGTATTAGTTATTTATTTTCTAAATTAGATTAGGATTAATATTAGTTTCCTTATTTGTTAGTTTCCTTTTTCTTAACGTTTCCTAGTTTAACTTAGTGTCCTTATTATAGGTTTTCTTATTACTGTGTTTCTTATTCCTATTTAAAGGAACCTAGCCTAGCCTTATTATTCAAGTTTTTGATCGTTAATAATATTTCTTTTCTCTTGGAGAATATTTTGAGTTTTATCTCATTGTTATTTAGTTCTTACGCTCGTAAGTTCTAACCCTTTTGCATTTAGACGTTTGTCAATCCGTTCCGTGTTTTCCTAGTGCATCAGTTGGTATCAGATCACATAATGCCTGTCTCTTTTTTCAACCTAGCGATGGGAGATAATCAACCCATCACCCGAGCAGATCTTGAAGGTATCACCATCGCTTTCAATGCTGCTCTCACCAACCTCACCACCACCTTCACTAATCAGATCAGCGCGTTGGTCGACGATCGACGGAGAAGAGACAGGCACCCAGGTCACTACCGATCACCACGTCGTGGCCGACCAAACCCAACGGCCAGTTTCAGTTTTGAATCTAAATCCGAGGAGAAAGCCGATCCACCCGGAAAAGACCCCGATTGCCGAAGGAATGCCGATATTCCATACTTCTATGGAACCATGGACATAGAAGAATTGTTAGACTGGCAAATCGAGGTCGATCAGTTTTTCAACATCGTAGAGATCCCGAAAGACAAGCAAACAAAGATGGTTGCTTTGCGGTTAAAGAGCATCGCATCCGTATGGTGGGACAAACTAGTAGCCCGACGACAAAGGCAACAAAAGGGCCCGGTACGTTCATGAAGGAGGATGAAGCAACTAATGATGGAACGATTCCTACTGGTCAAGGTTCCACACGGCAATATCAACAACCATGCCATTGATTCGAGGGCTCTCACAAGCACACGACCATTCGTTAACGAGAAGACACCGGAAAAAGACGGGATCTTATCCCACGAAATTGAAGAAAAAGTTGTTCCCTTCGTAATGAAATCAGTTCGAGAAATCTTTAACGATCATGAAAAATCGACAACAGGTTTTGAGCCAACAATTGGAGCACTTGAAATCGAAGAACCCAAAACCGAAGCACCCGAAGGCAAAAGTTGATGATACCCCGTTATTCCAACACCCGTTATCGGTCTTGAAAAGATCTCCGACAAGAAGAGTGACGACATCCTAATCATGACTACCAGAGAGTAAGAGATGGAAGAAGACGAGAAGAAAGTTGAAGTTTTTCAACCTACTGTTATCGAAGGGTTAATGAGTGCAGAAAAATTCAAGGGCGAGATTCCAAAAGAAGTAAACGAGACTTCAGAACAAATCGAGGCAATCACCGGTAAAGTTTTTGTAACTTATTATCCTTTCGAATTAGATAAAGTATCTCTTGTATGGAGTCGACCAAGTGCTCACCCTTTGGGACTTGAAGATCGGAATGCGGATCCGAATGTTTTGAAGAAACGAATATCCTACGAGTTGGATAAAACTGTTTTCCAAGTGAATTCGAGGTCGAGTTCTTTTCAAGTGAGGGTGACTGATACAGGGAGATTTCGAGAATCTTTGGAGAAGAAGAAAACAGTCTCGAAAGAAGTTCGTAAATCTTCATCGGAAACTGAAAAATAGTTTCTTGCGCGACATGAGTCGCGTGCCGGGTCGTGGACGCATCCTAACGAGTCCTGAAAAGATTGCGTTTATTTGTTTGTTTGATTATTTTATTTCATAGTTAATTTAGAATTAGTATTAAAAGTATTAGTTATTTATTTTCTAAATTAGATTAGAATTAATATTAGTTTCCTTATTTATTAGTTTTCTTTTTCTTAATGTTTACTAGTTTAACTTAGTTTCCTTATTATAGGTTTCCTTATTATTAGGTTTCTTATTCCTATTTAAAGGACCCTAGCCTAGCCTTATTATTCAAGTTTTTGATCATTAATAATATTTCTTTTCTCTTGGAGAATATTTTGAGTTTTATCTCATTGTTATTTAGTTTTTACGCTCATAAGTTCTAACCCTTTTGGATTTAGAGGTTTGTCGATCTGTTCCGCATTTTCCTACTGCGTCAACAAAGATCACTGTGAATTAATTCAAGCACCGACGAGGTCCTCTTTACATTAGGAAAAGGTTGTCTAGTGATCTTTGTCAACATGCAAGTTTTACATTTTTCAGAAAACATGTCAAAAGCCCGAATTAAATCTTACTTAGACATTTGTTTCATTCTTTTGAAATTCACATGACCAAGCCTTGCATGCCATAGATTAGAATCGACAGAATTTTAATTTACAACAAACGCATAGTTAGAAGAAACGGTATTATCATAATTTAAATTCAACATAAACATTCCATTAAGAAAATAACCAAATCCAACAAAAGAGCCACTTTTTGACAAGACAAACTTATCGGATTCACAAACTTGCCTATACCCTAATTTATTCAAGATACCACCGTAAATCAAATTCTTTTGAATTTTTGGTACATACAAAACATTAAAAAGTTCAATTATTTTGCTAGAACTAAACTCTAGCCTAACCAAGCAACGTCCAAGAATGGAAAAACTCGACTCGTTCCCCATGTGTAACACGGATCCGTCTTTAACCGGTTCAAAAGTTGTGAACCAACTTCGATCCTTGCACACATGGCATGTTGCTCCAGAGTCGACCCACCAAACAACATCATCTTCCTATACATAAAATTCTTTAGATATTAGTGATACATAATTCAATTCTGAATTAAAAGCAAAGTCAAGAAATTGACCTTGCTGTGGGTTTGGATCCTTGGATCCTTGCCCTTATTGCCAGCTCCGTTACTTTTCTTGGCAACTCAACAATCACGCTTGAGGTGGTCGGTCATCCCACAAGTCAACTTGACCTTCTTGTTGGGAACTTTCTTGGCCTCATTGAACTTACATTTTCCTTTGAAAGAATTAGACTTACCCTTTTGCACCACATTGACCGAGGGAATAGAAACCGGATTTTCTTTTGGTTTCTGAATCTCTTGCGCTCTTAGAGATTCCTCTATACGCAAATGACTCCCGAGTTGTACAAGGGACAACTCTTCCTTCTTATGCTTAAGCATGTGCTTAAAGTCTTTCCAAGAGGGAGGCAATTTATCAATAATGCTCGATACGGAGATGGATTCTTGAGCATGTTGCCCCAAGATGCGCAAAAGCTCATGGTATTGCTCCATCATGGGCCTTGGATCCATCATATTGTAATTATTAAAATTACTCACGAGAAATTTCTTACTAGAAGCATCATCGGCCATGTATTTTGTTGATCATAACTCCTCTCAGTGATTTGAATATGATTCCTTTACTATACTTAGTGAAATTCCTTAGATAAGCTTCTGTTCAAGTTCAGCGATAGCATACGCTGATTACCATCAGCGATCGCTGAAGTTCAAGGATCAACAAGCTTATCTATGAAGACCTGAAGATCAGCTATCACACCAGAAGACCATTCAGCGACAGTCGAAGACCAAAGCTGAAGAAAGAGATAATCAGCTAAGTGACCTGAAGCGGTTCAGCGATAGCAGCAATTATCTACTCAAAGTGTGAAATCTTGTGAAGCCTCAGCAACACTGAAGTTGATCCTTGAACATTCAGTGTCAGCGATCAAATGAAGCTTCCTCTGCAAGATTAAAGTTTGATCTTATCCTCGATGCACACAAGTCAAACCTAGAACCATGTCAGAAAAGCACATACGACTTGTCTCTTATGTCCCCATCATATCTGATACGGTACTGTTCATATTCGGCCAAAAGCATGGTTGTCTTATTTACAAGGACAAGCTTCCTATCCAAGCTTGACACGTGGCATGTACATTTTGCTTTGCTACCTATAGGCGGTAGGGGTCGGGTTATTGATGTGAGATGGGCATTAAATGCAAGCGGGTATAAATAGATGAAGATATCTTCTTCATCATCATGCATGCTTCTTTCTAGCCTATACCTTCTGTATTCTTTCTTTCATCTTCTTGTGCATCAAACTTTGTGTTTCTTTAGTTACAATAGAATAGGTCTTCAACTTGTTCTAGTTCCTCTTATAACTGTAAATTTGTTTATTTTCTATAAACTCATTTAAAAACTAAAATCTGTGTGTTTGTATTCAATCCCCCCCCCCCTTCTACAAACTGTTTACTTAATATTTAACTCTTGTAGACCCTTATTGGGACCAACAAGTGGTATCAGAGCAGTGTTGTTATCTTTCTCTTTAAAATATTCTTCTTTAGATCATATTTTAAAATGACAAACCCTAATACAAACTACAACGATAACGGATCTTTAGCTAAACCTCCAAGGTTCAGCCATGATAATTTCCCTTTATGGAAATAAAGAATGTCACTTTTTCTAGAGGGATCTGATCCTAAGATCCCATAATATGTAGAAAACGGACCTTTCGTTCCTACAGCCATAGTAGGAGCTGTACCTGCCACTGCTACTACCCTAGCCGCCGCTGAAAGGAGTATTGTAAAAACTCCAGATCGATGGACTGAGGAAGACAAGAAAGAAGTTGCTATTGATGCGAAAGCACGATCTATAATAGCAATGTCTTTACCTGATGAAGTATATCATTCTGTAATGAAAATGAGAACTTCAAAAGCCATGTGGGATACTCTATGTATCCAATATGAAGGAACTTCTGAAGTTAAAGTAACTAGATGCATAAACCTTGTAAGAAAATACGAGAGCTTTATGTATCAAAAGGGTGAATCTCTCTCTCAAATTCACCAGAGATTTAACTGTCTGCTGATTGATCTTAAATAAGTCGATAGGGTTTATTCAAACGCTGAAATTCTGACAAAATTCATGGAGGCATTGCCCGATCAATGGGCAGTGTACACTACATGTATAAAACTGTCAAAGAATCTTGAAACTTTGTCATTAAGTGCATTATATGGTATGCTCTTAAATGAGGAACAATCCCAGCTTCTAAGGAAAAACCTTCTTAACGAACTCAAAGGTGCTAAAAGTACTTCTTTAGCACTTGTGACTTCTGAAGGAACTTCTTCTAAAAATGGTTCTTCTTCTACCATCACCTCCATCACTGAATTAGGTCAAACTGATTCAGAAGATCAACTCACTGATACTGACATCTCTCTGAGTTTGATAACTCTCTAGCTCTTTTAACCAACAACTTTAAAAGATTTGCTAGAAAGAGCAATTTTCGAAAATCTTCTAACCTCTCTGAATCTGAAAAACAGAAAACGTTGCCCGCTGAAAAAGCCTCAGCGATCTGTTTCAATTGTCAGAGAAAGGGCCATTTTGCAAGTGAATGCAGGTCGAAGAAAGTTGTTGCTCCCACTACCTCCTATACCTACGATAAACGGAGAAGTATTTGAAAATGAAAAACAAATACGAGAGATATGAAGAAAAACCGCAAAAAGGCAAAGGCCTTGTCGGCGAAGAAGTTGATTTGGGATCTTTGAAGATGGTGGGCCAAGACCTGCGAAGAGTCCGGTTCGGATGAAGAAGATCTTGCCTTTCTCTCGTCTAATGGCAAGAATAGAGGATCTTTGAAGAAGTCTCTGAAACTTCTTCCTCTGAGTCTCCGTCTACTCAGGTAAACATTCCCTCTGACTCCTTACTCTCTGAAAAAGATAACTTGTCGGCTCTCGATGCAATGACTGTTGATTTTTACAACGCTTTGAATGGAAAGATAAAAGCTGAGAAAATTAACACTGACTTATCTGAACAATTAAAAAATTGCCACACAAGAATCAAAGAACTTTCCAAACTTGAGGATTCTCTCAAAGATCAAGTTTTTGCAAATCAAACAATAAGCATTGAGAAACAACAAGCTATCGCTGATAGGGAAAAGGCTATCGCTGATCTCAAGTCTGAAAAGGCAACCATCGAAGCATGGTGTAAGGCTTCTGATAAAGTCAATGAGATCATCAATGCCCAAATACCTATGAAAGTGAGAAGTGGGTTAGGCTATAACCCTGAAAAGGAAGAATCAGAGAATGATCGTTCGATGCTCAAGTTTGGAATGTTTATCTCTTCTATCCCTGATCCTTCTTCTTCAACTTCTTCTTCCTCTTTCTCTAAAGAGAAGCTTCCTGTGGATTATTCTAAGAAGGTGATCAAAAACAAGTTTCTTGACCATGTTCCTAAGAATAAGAAAACTCTAGATAAGAACAAGAAGTCCTCTGAGAAGATTTCTAAATCTGGGAAGAAGGTCCCTGATTATTCTCAGAGACCAACTCCCAAGATTAAAATCGATCTCACTTCTACCCCTGAAAAGGTTGTAATACCTCCAAGGACCATGGATAAAGGAATTCTTGGACCTATCCCTGAGAAACTTCCTGCTCCCTCTCTTATCTCCAAACCTTTTAAGTATAGGAAATGCTTTCACTGTGGTGAAACAACCCACATTGCAAGTAAGTGTCCTAATGCTACTAGAGCTGATAAACTAGCTCATGGAAAGAAAGTAGCTCAAGCTGATAAATCAGCGAGAGTGAAATCCACCAAAGTTGCTAAACCAACTAAGGTGAAGATATCCACTGAAGAGAGTTCTTCAGCTAGTAGTACATCCGCCAATCCTGTATCTAACCAAGCAGGACCCATAGTAATATGGGTACCTTTAAACAATTAATCTTTTGTTGTATGCAGAGTGCCAAAGGTATCTGGTATCTTGATAGCAGATGCTCGAGGCATATGACTGGCAGAAAATCTCTGCTCTCTGACTACAAAGAAGAAGTTGGTCCATCGGTGACCGTTGGTGGAAATGGCAAAGGATACACTAAAGGTTATGGAATTCTGTCCAACGGAGCCACATCATTTTCTCGTGTTGCTTACGTTGAGGGACTAAAGCACAATCTCTTGAGCGTTAGTCAGTTGTGTGACAAAGACTTCAAAGTTCTATTCCTAAAGAATAGATGTGCTGTCACTGACGGAAATGATAAGCTTGCCCTCTCTGGCAAAAGATTTGAAAACGTATATGTCATAAACATGAATAGTTCTCACTCTGAAAACGTGTGCTTCATCTCTAAAGCATCCACAGACATAAATTGGTTATGGCATAAAAGTCTCTCTCATCTCAACTTTAAGACGATAAATGAATTGTCTCAAAAAGACTTAGTCAGAGACCTCCCTAATCACACATTTACAAAGGAATCTCTTTGTTTAGCGTGTGAGAAGGGAAAGCTGACAAAAGCCTCCTTCAGGTCAAAGCAAGTTTCTTCAGTGACCACTCCTCTTCAGCTACTCCACATGGATCTCTTTGGACCTGTCAATGTCCAATCGATCTCTAGGAAGAAATACACTTTGGTGATTGTTGATGAATACTCCAGATACACATGGGTGTTCTTCCTTCGATCCAAAAGTGATACCCCTGAAATGATAATCTCTTTTATCAAAAGAATGGAAGTGCTAAACAACTTACTTGTTCGTTCCATAAGAAGTGATCATGGTACTGAATTCAAAAATAGTACTTTGGTTAGTTTCTTTGAAGAAAAAGGCATCTCTCACAACTTCTCATCAGTGAGAACTCCTCAGCAAAATGGTGTTGTTGAAAGAAGAAATCGAACTATAATCGAAGCAGCTCGCTCAATGCTCAGCGAATCGCGTCTTCCAACTCAATTCTGGGCTGAAGCTGTCAATACAGCGTGCTTTATTCATAATCGATCCCTGATTGTTAAGCGATTCAAGAAGACTTCCTATGAATTATTTCATGGGAGAAGACCCACTCTAAAATATCTTCACATTTTTGGATGTACGTGTTACATTCTGAATGACAGAGATCATTTGGGTAAATTTGATCCCAAAGTTGATGATGGTATATTTCTTGGATACTCCTCTGTATCTAAGTCCTTCAGAGTCTTCAACAAAAGAAGACAACATGCTGAAGAATCCATGCACGTTAACTTTGATGAATCTCGTCCCATTCATGCTTCTCATTCTCATGAGGATGATGAAGAATTGAATGCCAGGACGAGATCTCATTATGGGGAACCTGAAACATATTTCAGCAATCAACCTCCTGCTGAAGAATGTGATGATGAAATCCCTGTAAATCCTTCAAGTGACAATCATCCATCTTCAGGGATGAATGTTACTCCTCTAAATCAGATTCCTGTTGCTGACTCCTCTCTTGGAAATTCCTCAGTGAACAACCAAACTATATCTGAAAATCAATCCCCTGAATTGATTCTAAATGAAGTACCTGTTGCTGAAACAACAAGTCCTATTCCAGAAACTGAAGAACAAGTCGCTGAATCTGCTGTTGATCTTGATCTCTCTCCTCAACCACCAGCTCAGCGATGGACTGCAAACCATCCAATAAATCAGATTATTGGTGATCCCACTGCAGGTATCAAAACACGTAGAGGTACAGGTAATATCTATCTTTATGTTAACTTCATTTCTCTCTCTAAACCTAAGAAGATAGATCAAGCTATCTCTGACCCTAGCTGGGTTTCAGCTATGCAAGAAGAACTGACTGAATTTCGTAGAAATAAAGTTTGGAATCTTGTTCCTAGACCCTCTGATAAAACCGTCATAGGAACCAAATGGGTTTTCAGAAATAAGCTAGATGAAAACGGGACTATAATTCGCAATAAGGCTAGACTTGTTGCTCAAGGTTACAGACAGGAAGAAGGAATTGATTATGATGAAACCTTTGCCCCTGTAGCTCGTTTAGAAGCCATAAGACTCTTTTTAGCTTATGCTTCCCATAAAGACTTCAAAGTTTTTCAAATGGATGTTAAAAGTGCTTTTCTAAATGGAAAACTCAGCGAGGAAGTTTATGTTGAACAACCCCCTGGTTTCTCAGACCCTAACCACCCTGGTTATGTTTTTAAACTTGCAAAAGCTCTTTACGGGTTAAAACATGCTCCTAGAGCTTGGTATGATACCCTCTCTAAATTTATTCTTAAAGAAAAATTTGTTCGTGAAAAAATTGACCAAACTCTGTTTTTAAGAAAATATAAAGGTCATACGATTCTCGCTTAGATATATGTTGATGACATTATCTTTGGTTCCACAAGACCCAAACTATGCACTCGTTTCGCTGCAAGAATGCAAAAACAATATAAAATGAGTATGATGGGTGAACTAACATATTTTCTAGGTTTGCAGATTAAGCAATCTGACAAAGGAATTTTTATTTGTCAAAGCAAATATGTTAAAGACATGCTGAACAAATTTGACATGAATCAATGCTCAGCGATGAAGACTCCTATGGCGCCTCCTCTGACATTAAACAAGGATCCCAATGGGAAACCAGTCAATGTCACTGCTTATCGAGGAATGATTGGGTCTCTGTTGTATCTTACAGCGAGTAGAGCAGACATCATGTACGCTACCTGTCTCTGTGCTCGGTATCAAGCTGAACCGAAGGAATCCCATCTAATCGCTGTAAAGCGAATCTTCAGATACCTGAAAGGAACTCCAAATCTTGGTCTCTGGTATCCCAAAGGCTCAGGATTTGATCTTATTGGTTACTCTGACAGTGACTTTGCAGGTTGTAAGATTGATAGGAAAAGCACCACTGGTGGGTGTCAGCTGCTAGGTGGAAAGTTAATAAGTTGGACAAGTAAAAAGCAAAACTCAGTGTCCACTTCCACCGCTGAAGCTGAATACGTAGCAGCTAGTAGTTGTTGTGCTCAAATCCTTTGGATGAGAAATCAACTCAGAGACTACGATCTAAAGCTCTCTAAAATTCCTATATACTGTGATAGCAAGTGCTATAGCAATTGCTAACAACCCTGTACTTCACTCCAAAACCAAGCACATCGAGATCCGATATCACTTTATCAGAGATCATGTGATGAATGGTGAAGTTGAGCTCCATTTTGTTCCTACTGAATATCAGCTCGCTGATCTTTTCACCAAGCCTCTTGATGAAACTAGATTCAATCTACTCATCAGCGAACTTGCTATGTTGAACGCTGAATAATTTGTTAATCAATGACCAACAAAGGATTTCAAATAAAGCCTTCAAACTTTCCATTCTCTGAACTCTGATTCAGTGATATCTAGGCCATCTCCTCAGGTATTATCTTCTAATCTCTTAACACTCTTTGTTATCCTCTCTCATCAAAGAATGTCTCTCTTATTTAAAACTCCTCACTGACAATCCTTTATTATTAGTGATGAAGATTTTTCTAAAATTATTAATGATAAACCTTCCTTATGGATAACCATCATTATAATCTTTTAAAAATAAAAGAAAAGGACACGTCAGACCTTTTTCTGACACACGACGGACCACGACGTTTCCATTCCATCTCCTTTCTTGGAACGTGCGCTAGGTCATCATTTTTGCCTTACTTTGTTCCATCCGCTTTCATAACTTCCCTAAAGGCAAAGGAAACTTTCGATTCTTCAAGCTTTCTCCAAGAACACCAAGAACACGCACTTGTGCGTTTTTTCTCCTTCACACGTTTAAGGTTTGATCTAAACCTTATATCAAGAACTGGAAACAACTAGTCTCACCTTTCTTATCTATTTCATTCTTAAAATCAATAAAATCTTGCTTTTAAAGTGAAAAGCTTTTTCTCTTTCAAAACCCTGTTCTTAGAACAGAATTCTTTTTAAGTTTTATCATTTTTATTTATCTTTAAATTTTTATTATTATTGCCAACAAGCATTTTGATATTGTTCATCAAAATACTTGTTTCTTTGCTCTTATATTTGGTACTTTTTATACCAAAAACTCTGGTTTATACATTCATGTATTAAAACCATGATTTATCTCTTCGGTGTTGCCATTTTTCCTACAGAAATGGCCTCTGCTTCCAACGTCGCTGAACCTGTTGCTGCTATCCAGTTGGTCGCCGCACCAACCTGTCAATTTGAGCTGGAAAAGTCAACCTTCAAGCCATGCAGTTACATTGCATTGGTGGACATTCCCTCTGAACGTCCTCAGTTCAAGGACGCTGCAACCTTCCTCAAGGCGTGCCCCCTGATGTATGCCTTCGTCCACAACCCAGTGGGCATTGCCTCTCACCTTCAGGCTCTCTGGTACACGCCGCAATGTACCACTCTGAAAACAGAAAAAGGCACTGTCCTTCCTGCTATCTCCTTCACAATCCCCGAACTTGGTTTCTTCGCGTTCTCAGCGGGTTTGTACGCAAGGCGCTAAGACTCCCTCAACGCAAGAAAAATGAGCAATGGGGTGCTGAACCAACAAAGCAGCAGATAGATGCTTTCTTGGAATCCATTGGCTACAAATGGGAGAACCCCTCAGTGAAGACGGTGGGTTCAAAGCTGGAAAAGAAGCGACTCCCTGCTCGCTGGCAGTATATTTTCACCCAGGTCATTCAGTGCCTAGGTCCAAGGTTGGCTCCCACGATCAGGCGAGCAAACATTTTCAAGACCTTGCCTTTTCTCTCTGCACAGGTCATCTTCTGAACTACGCTGACTACATCTTCAGCGATATGTGCAGCCGCCTCAACGCCTCCACCAGACATCCTGTTATCCCTTACCCCCGTTTCTTCTCCACCATCCTTGAAGAGGCTTTCGGGGAAAGCTACCCGAAAGTCGGAGACTTTGCCTTCTCAATGGTAGGGAAGAAGTCCCTGGACCTGGAAGAACGTCCAGGTGATGCTCCTCTCACTCCCTATATGCTACAACTTATAGAAGCACCTCTTTTAGTGACCTCCTCGCTGCCCATCCCCTCAGTGAGTACCCAAGGCACTACTGCTGCTAAGAGGAAAACCCCCCACTGATGGTCATAAGAAGACCATCGCCTCAAAGAAGCCTAAGAAGGTGGTCTCTCAATAGACCATCCTCTCTAATTTTGGTGTACTACAATCACCACCCTCATCCACAGCCACTCCAACGGTTTCTGCTGCCGTTGAAGCTTCATCAGCACTACCACCACCATCAGGGACTAAGGTCTCTGAAGGTGTTATAGCCAACTCTGCTGAAGCTGGATCAGGTATTACTTTCACTGCCTTCTCTACCTCTTCCATCTCTACTTCTTTGGTCCTCACATCAGCAATGACTTAGTGATAGTTGTCCCTATTTCTGATAATGCTAAAATGCACGCAGTTCAAACCTCAAAATTGTTTAGGCAATCTGAGTTTTGGAAAGCCAATTTAAAAGGACCTTAGAGGATCTCTTTCAGATACTCTAAGACACTGGTCAGTGATCCTCAGGACACTACCTCTGCAAAAGTAGTCCCTAAGAGTAATCCTCATGATATTCTCAAGGAAAATGCCATTTTTCATCCATCATCTGACCCGGATTCATTTCTCGCCTCTTTGTCAATGTCATCAGCTGCTGCCACTACTGCTGTCTCCTCGGCAACAGCGACCAACACCACCACCACTTCGAAGACAGCGTTGAAGTCTCCTCAGCGCCCTCCTAGTGCCAAAAAGCTCAGGGATGTCAAGATGGAGAACATTGCCCCCAAGCTTCCTCCCAGGATCACTGAGTTGCCTTCTGTGTCCCTGCCTGCTCCCACTTTCCCTGCCATTGACCATCTGGTCAATGAGTGTGCTCTCACCAGAGCCAGGCTGGACACACTGCAAACTTCTACGGAGTTGATCTTCTGGCAGGTCGCTGGCACTCCAGGGATGAAGACAAACGTCAGCAACTTGGTGTCTGATGTTCAGTCTCTGAAGAACGACCACAAGGACCTTCACCAATCCCTCATCAACATTGAGCAAAAGGTTGATGCTCAGGCCGCTGTCCTCGAGTCTATTCAAAAGACTCAGTCTGAAATGATGCAGGCTCTCTCAAGGCTCGGTGAGACTGGTCCCTCATTTGGTGCTGCTGATCGGACCATGCTTGAGGCCGTGCACATGAATGTTCGCACTCTGATGGTCCACGTTCTGCCCCATGATAACATTGAGGGGGAGAAGGTGGCCAAAGAGTTCGCTGACGAACTTATCGGCGAGCACAATCGACGGTTTCCAGATGAAAGGATCTCTCCTTACATTCAGAGACCAGAACCTTCTGCAAGGTTTGTTGGTGATGATGAAGAAGAGGATGATGAAGAAGAAGAAGAAGAGGAACTCATCCCTCACTTTGGAGGTGATGATGATGATGATGATGACTTGGGATTTGCAGTGGAGCATTTCAGATTATCCAGACCAAGCACATCTCAGCTAGAGCCCTTGGGGGACGGAGCTGGACCTTCAACCAAAGTGGTTGATCTTGAGGCCACCATCCCTATATCAGAGGGGGAGACCGCTGATAAGTGATCCCTGTCCCCCAAAGGACTCATCCACAAGGAGGGAACCTTCTTCTAAAGAGCAGTTTATGTACATAGTTGAAACTGACTCTGAGGAAGAAGAAGGCCTTATTCCCGGGCGTCGCGTTCAAAAGCCAATCATAAGCGAGCCTGAAGAAGAAGAAAGGCGAATAAAATTCCTTAGGGAATTCGAGGCTAGAAGAATAAGGGTGCCTGAAGCTGAACCCATTGAAGCCGTACCAATAAGGATGGTAGATGAATTCTACTTTCTGTCTAGAGAAGAGAGAGAACAAGCTTTGGAAGCACAAAGAATCAGAGATGAAGAAATAAAGCAAACAGAGAATGGTCTTGTTTTAGCAAGGAAGATTCTCAGGGAAGAGTCAGCAAGAGACAAAGCAGCCAAAGAACAATCGGAAAAGAGTGAACGGCTCGCTGCAGCTCTGGCTCAGAAAGAACTTGCACAAGAAAACCTGAATGTAGATCCCATTCTCGCTCAATAGAAGATTCTCACTGCACTAACCACTGAAGCCACAACTCAGAAAGACAAAGAACTGGATTGGTGCACAGAGATGCTGAACTTTCGAAGATCTGATTCCAAAATCATTCACGCAACTATCCAAGGGCGACACTCCAACAGAGGTGGTCCAAAGGTATATGTAAGAATGACAAGGTCATCCAGAACAGAGAGAGAAGAAGCCAAATTCTTAAGATTATATGGATACACTGAATGGCTCGAAATCAGAGATGCCATTCAGGGTTTCAAATCCAAGTTCAAGAATGTGGTAGAAGATGAGTTGAATCAGTTGCTGCAAAGAATGTCACAACATGTGCAAGTTCCCCCTCTCCCTGAATCATCTAAGAAGAAAAGATCAAATGCTGAAGGAAGTTCAAGTGATAAGAATGAGCATGAAACTAAATTTGATTATCAAAGCATTCTTGGTCATCTTGAGCTCCCTGATATATCAATGCTTTATACCTCTCTCCCTCAAGACCGAAGATATGAAGAAGATGAAATCATCTCACTGCCTGAACCTGGTATGGTATTCTTGGATAATGAAGGATTCTTAGGACTCTTCAGAAACCAAGAAATTCACAAGGCCCCATCCTCTCTCATAAAGATCATGCTTTGGCGCTGCTGGTCAGATACCCCTCTGATGAATCGACAGAAGATCCTTTATGAGAATGAGTTACAAAGACGAAACGAGAATATCTCTGACTAGTTATAGATTTCTATTTCCTTTGTAATATTTCTTCAGTGTACAAGTACTTTACTTTTATTTGTAATTTCATTTCTCTGTAATTCCTTCAGATTATATTTAATGAAATTCAATCAGAGTACTTTACTCCATCCTAGTACTGAAAAGATCCCTGAAAACAGTAAAAGGGACAAATGAACATAAGAGTTCTACTTTCTTTAAACTATCCTTCACTCACTGATCTTTCACTCTGAAAATTCAATCAGTGAATGTACTTTAAACTTATTTACTTGTAAAAATTTGTGATTTCATATCCTTATAAATGAAACTCAATCCAGACAATAGATTAGCTGAAAAGATCTTACAGATTAGTACTTAGAAAATTTATTTTAAATTTTATAAGTCCCTGCTAATCTTTTAAAAGCAATTTTCCTATGTTGCTTAATCATAATCAAATAGGGGGAGATTGTTGATCATAACTCCTCTCAGTGATTTGAATATGATTCCTTTACTATATTTAGTGAAATTCCTTAGATAAGCTTCTGTTCAAGTTCAACGATAGCATACGCTGATTACCATCATGGATCGCTGAAGTTCAATGATCAACAAGCTTATCTCTGAAGACCTAAAGATCAGCTATCACACCAGAAGACCATTCAGCGACAGTCGAAGACCAAAGCTGAAGAAAGAGATAATCAGCTAAGTGACCAGAAGCGGTTCAGCGATAGCAGCAATTATCTACTCAAAGTGTGAAATCTTGTGAAGCCTCAGCAACACTGAAGTTCATCCTTGAACATTCAGTGTCAGCGATCAAATGAAGATTCCTCTGCAAGATTAAAGTTTGATCTTATCCTCGATGCACAAAAGTCAAACCTAGAACCATGTCAGAAAAGGACATACGACTTGCCTCTTATGTCCCCATCATATCTGATACGGTACTGTTCATATTCGGCCAAAAGCATGGTTGTCTTATTTACAAGGACAAGCTTCCTATCCAAGCTTGACACGTGGCATGTACCTTTTGCTTTGCATTAAATGCAAGCAGGTATAAATAGATGAAGATATCTTCTTCATCTTCATGCATGCTTCTTTCTAGCCTATACCTTCTGTATTCTTTCTTTCATCTTCTTGTGCATCAAATTGTGTGTTTCTTTAGTTACAATAAAATAGGTCTTCAACTTGTTCTAATTCCGCTTGTAACTGTAAATTTGTTTATTTTCTATAAACTCATTTAAAAACTAAAATCTGTGTGTTTGTATTCAACCCCCCCCCCCCTTCTACAAACTGTTTACTTAATATTTAACTCTTGTAGACCCTTATTGGGACCAACATATTTGGACTCAAAAGAATCCCATAGCACTTTGGAGAACTCATCATCTTGATAGATATCGATGAGAGAGTCACACATACCATTCAAGATGTGGCCGCTACATATGTAGTCATCGTTCTCCCATTTTCCCCGACATTGTGTCATTTCCAACGTTTCGTCTTCCATCACTTTCGGAATTGGTGTACTAAGCACGTACACAACATTCAATGTAGTCAAAAGGAACTAAATATTCTTTACTCGACATTTTCTCAAGAACGAAAATATCTTTTAAGATTGTTGGAGAAATTCGAACAATATGAAGAAAAGGAAGAGTGTAGAAAATAAACCCAAATAAAGAAGTGAGATCACGTGAGAGCTCGCTTTTCTTAAGAGATATTTCGACCCTATATTCCCGGGTATCACTATATTCTCTCGAGGATAATCTCAATTCTTGGTATCGATAATGGCATATATCTATCCTATTTATACAACAAGGAAATAGTAATCGATTATGCATTAATACTAATAATAGTATCTCAATTAATGACATTAATTGTTGGACAAAAATAGAGAAAGTTACCAAAAGTACAACAGTTTCATACTGATACAAGGAGCAGGACCAGTGCCAATTCATAGAAGAAAAGAGCACGGCCAGAGTGAATCTTTTCTACTTCAGCACACGACCTATGCCAATTGATAGAAGAAAAGAGCATGGCCAGTGCCAAACTTTCTGTTTCCAAGCACGACCCGTGCGGTTTTTGATAAGAACTGAGAATTTAGTATTTGGAACACTCTTTTATCTTCTTTTAGATAGGTTATCTTACATTTTATCCCTAACTTGAGTTATTTTCTTACTTTATTTGCCATTTCTTTGTTCATGGAGCTAGAGTAAATGATTTTACTTGTTTTAATACTTTATAGGCTAATATGTATGGTATTTGGCAAATTGTTGTAAAATCGTGTAGATGTTGCTTTTCGGATGCTGAAGGAATGTTGCATCATCAGGATGGAAAAAAATTCTAGGCTAAGAAGACTTTTTGGAGTTGACTGTTTGACCAGAGATTTGACTGGTTGACTGATTGACTTAAGCTTTTGTATATCCCAGCTGTAGTAGAGCTGGTTGATGTTGTATTTTGGAACATTAGTTGACCTTTTAATTTTAACTTTTGTGATCATGGTACTTTATTAACTTTTGGTTATTAACCTTTGGTCATTTAGACTTTAATGTACTTTTAATTAACCCTTTGTACCTTGGGGTGTTAGAAGACATTTTTACCCTCACCTTCCTCCTAGTATAAATAGGAAGGTGGGGATGAGCTTTGAAGATCATCTTGTTTCTTAAGCTTGGAAGTATTCTCTAAATTAATGAAGCTTTTAATTTGAAGTAATCCTTTTGTTCTTTCTTTACTTTCTTGCTCTTAATTGCTTTCATTTAATTTCTTGCTCTTTAATTTCTTGTTCTTTACTTCTTGCATTTACTTTCAGTCACTCTCTATTTAAGCTATTCTCTAAATTAATGAAGTATTGAAGCATTTTGGAGTAATTTTCATGTTCATCTTACTTTCTTTAAATTTCTTGTTCGTAATACTTGCTCATCTTAATCTCTTTAAGTTCTTGTCTTTAAATTAATGTTATTCATTTTCTTGCCTTTAACTCTTGTTATTTACATTATTGTCATTTAATTTACTTGCACTTTATGTTATTGCACTTTACGTTATTGTACTTTTCTTTCTTGTTCTTTATTTCTTGCATTTTCTTTTATTGCAATTTACATTATCATTATTTACTTATAATGTCTTTAATTTATGTTATTTACTTTCCGTTATGAGTAGCTAAATCCGTTAGCTCGGGTGTAAGACGGAAAGGGTGAGTTTTGCAAACTAAACAAAATTTAATTCTTTTATGCAACAATAATTTTTCATTATTTTTTTCAAGTTTTATAAAATCAACAACACCTCTTGACGGGTTGATCACCTTAAGGTGTTAAAGTGGAATGGACTAAGAAATAAGCCATTTAGCTCGCGTGTCAACTTGAATGATATGGGAATCTACCCGAGAGAGTGATTTTTAACAAAATATCCTTTTTGTTTATCCATATATTTAAAAGACACTATTTGTACGATCACTGGTCCAGATGCCTCATAGAGATATGGGTAAAAAGCTATAATATCAGTACATTAGTAAAGTCCAAGAGGAATACCTTCAAGATAGATGGGGAAAATAGTTGTTGCTAAACTGGATGTTGTAGCATTCTGCCAGCATTGGTTAGTTTGACGGCCTTAATTTACTTAAGTTTGTGTTTGCAATCTCACCCTAAGGCTTACACCTTGGCTCCTTTTATTAACTGTTAAAACACCAAAATCAAATCAACAATTATAATCTTCAAATTCGTCATCTGAATTCATTTCTTTCATCAGACTTTTAACCAAACTTTTACTACAATCTCTGTGGACGATATTCGGTACTTCATACCATTTTATTACTTGAAAGGCGATAGTAGGGTTAAAAGTATATACTTGGTTTTTGTCTTATTTGTCACATATCTAAGGATATATAAACAAGCTATCAAGTTTTTATTTTCCTGAAGGAAAACGCATTGCCAGTGCTCATACTTTTGTGCCTTAGTAACTTGCCAAACAACACCGTCCAACGATCCCGGGTTCTAGTCAGCTTACACGAATGTGCAATCCACACGTCCTATCTCGTGCTATAGCTTAACTATTCACCGATTATTATCATGTAAATCCAATTATATAAAACGGACAGATAATTTCATTAAAATCACCAACAGTTTATGCTTTCACCTACCAAAGTTATATATGAAACAACATTATGAATTTTAAACAATTTCTGCTTTCATAAAAAAAAAAAAAAATTTATTTAAAAAATAAACAAATTAAAGAGAAATGGAATTAAAACCAAATTTAAGATATAAAGGAAATAAATTTATTTCCAAAAAATAACCGAATTTATTTTCTAAAAATAAATCGTTATTTGTTTCAATATTGTCATTCATTTAATTCATTTTCTTTTTCATCAATAGTAACCTTCAATTTAATATAACCATTAATAAAAAAATTGAAAGGCTCAGATGAGTTTGTAAAATTGATACTAATTAATTGGTTAGCAAATGATTATCTATATGAAAGGCTTCTATTGAGAACCTATTACATTATGATAATCTTAATAACTTGTGTATCATGTGTTATTTCAAATAATATTTTTTCATCTAAGACTAGGAATCAGATTATTGATTAACATATATTTGTTTTACAATGTAGTTGTTTCACATGTACTAGATTCACAATATGAACATATTTTAAGGGTTTGTGAAACAAAAAATACACATAAAAAAGTTTCACATTGTGAGCCGTATCCATGTGAAACAATAGCCCACTACAACAGAATAGGGTATTACCGACGGCAAAAACTGTCGGAAAACCGTCGGAAGTGCCCTTTACCGACGGTTTTCTGACAGGAACAAACTGTCGCTAAAACCTTGGTCGGTAATGTGTAGCGACGGCTTTCCGACGACTTTTAGCGACAGCTTTCCGACGGTTTATATAACCGACGGCTTTCTGACGGTTTATATAAGCGACGGCTTTCCGACGGTTTATCCAACCGACGGCTTTCTGACGGCTTATTTTACGACGGCTTTCCGACGATTTATTTACCGACGGCTTTCCGACGGCTTTTTCGAATTTATATTTTAAAAAAAGTAGAAAACCCTGTTTCTCTATATATATTATATATATATTACAGGTTAAAATGCAAATATAGAGAAACAGGGTTTTCTACTTTTTTTAAAATATAAATCCGAAAAAGCCGTCGGAAAGTCGTCGGTAAATAAATCGTCGGAAAGCCGTCGTAAACTAAGTCGTCGAAAAGCCGTCGGTAAATAAATCGTCGGAAAGCCGTCGTAAAATAAGTCGTCGGAAAGCCGTCGGTTGGATAAACCGTCGGAAAGTCGTCGGTAGGATAAACCGTCGGAAAGCTGTCGGTTATATAAACCGTCGGAAAGCTATCGCTAAAAGTCGTCGGAAAGCCGTCGCTACACATTACCGACCAAGGTTTTAGCGACAGATTGTTCTTGTCAGAAAACCGTCGGTAAAGGGCATTTCCGACGGTTTTCCGACAGTTTTCACCGTCGGTAATACCCTATTCTGTTGTAGTGCATACAAATATCCATATAAGTCCATTTAAATCTATTATTATACCAAACTCATACCGTAACCATCGGAAGTCGACGGTGGGAATTGCCGACGTAGCATCTCTTCAATTGTCTTCATTCTATCTTGATTTTCCTTCTCACGTTGAGCACGTCGGGCGTTCTCCTGTTTTTCAATTGCTCGCTCCTCTTCCATTTTCTTAATTTTCTCCTTTAATTGTTGCACCTATGTATATTATGTAACACATAACGAGTGTATTGACATATATGTTCCAATTAAATAAAAAAATAAACAAAAACAAAAAACTTACCTCGTTTGAACCGACAAATGATTCATTCCACCCGCTTCGCGTACCGGTTACCACGTAGCTCGGATCCGAACACGTACCAACGCCATACATATGACCCCTTTTCCTTCCTCCCTCACAACGCTCCCATACTTCAAAATCTCCAGGTGGATGAATGCTAGTGTCAGGTCTGTACTTCTCAATCGTTTCATGGACATAGTCATCCTACGATAGATTAGAATATTTAATAATCAATCAACAAGAAAGAAAAATTCGGTAGCAGAACTTTAACACCATTTGAGTGCATAAATTTGAGAATTAGAATATAATATTTATTAAGTTCCATCTCAATTTATACGGACAGATTAATCCACAAAGACAGCTTTATTCATAAATGACTTAATGGAAGATCAACCAAACAGCCCCTTACAGCTTATTCGGTCAGCTATACATGATTGTTTGGTAGTGACTTAATGATATAGAAAGTGGTTTCTTTAGTAAGCTTCTAGGGGGAAAGCCAAGTAAAAAACTCTCAATTTATACGGACATATTAATCCACAAAGACAGCTTTATTCATAAAGGACTTAATAGAAGATCAACCAAACAGCCCCTTACCGCTTATTCGGTCAGCTGGTAGTGGCTTAATGATATAAAAAGTGGCTTATTCAGTAAGCTTCTAGGGGGAAAGCCAAGTAAAAAAACCCAAATAAAAACTTTCTCAATTTATACAGTTAAAAGAAATGAGAGAGTAATTACTAACCGCAAATTTTTCAGCCCTCGAGGTAACAAACCGCCCCGACCCTTTGGTCTTATGGGTCATCGCAAACATCTCCATGGCCGTCGGTTCGCGACCCTCCGACTTTACCTATAAAATTCAGTACATTTATTAACTTTATCCATAGTAAAACAAAAAAGAGTTCTAAAACATGATTAAAAACGTGTGAACTTACAAAACGCCAAGAAGAGTTCTACATAGTGGAACAAGAATAGACCACAATCAAATGAATTTTGCTGCTGCGGTAACTGCACAAAACATAAATATAAAACATCAGACTTTTCAACACCCAAAATAAACAAAAAGCTGAGTTAGATACAAGAAGCTGGACAAAATGCACCACTAAAATAACAGGAATTCAATATATATATATATAGATACAAAGAGCTCATAGAACAAGGAATTTTCTATACTCTGATTATTTTTTGCTGGGTATCAAGCAGAAAATACAAATGATCGAACATTTGCAGAACACAAAAATAACCAACTATAGACTAGTCTTAGTTTATGCAATAAATACACTAGCTTTATCCCTTCATCTGCAACAAGTCGTGAGCTACAGTTTTGAAGTGGAAAATACCATGCAATTCTATTTATTTCAAATAAAGACACAAACTACTAATCATACCTCTAGTGAAATGAATCTCAAATCATCAAATCTTGAAGATATGTCTTCAAATTCTCCCTGTTGCCTCTCTTTCCATTCTTCCTTCAGGTAACTGCATTGTCATATTCGTGTCTTAATTGATACATACAAGTCAACTTCAAACTAAGGAACAGAAAAATCAAAGAAACAAATGACTACCCATCCTAGAGAGAAAGGTATGATCCAATATGTTCACCACAATGCCATTATTAGTTTGGCAAAAAAAAGAAGTTAAACCTAGGGGGCTGTTTGTTTACCTCTTAACAGTTCCATTAAGAGGTAGGCTCTGAATCGCTAAGAGGTGAGACCCTATTCCGGTCTGGTCCGGTATGAAATGAACTTATAATCATAGAATCGACTAAGCCATATTTTGACTCGGACGTTTTCGGGATTTTTTTTATATAGATATAGAAAAAAAGAACCTTCGGGTACCATTTTCGGGATTATTAATTAAAGGCAAGTCTCTTTTTGTTCTTATACGTGTAATTTTGTTTTAGATCCAAGCAAGCAATAATCTTGTGAAGGGAATCTTGGGTTGCCATTTCAGTTTGTCAGATAATTTTCATGTCTGAACTCGACATCCAGATTCCTAGTGCTTTTGGTGAGTACCTTCCACCCTGTGAGTAGTGATTTGTTCTGTAGATTGTTAAAAGTCTCTTGTTTTACATTCACTTTGATGAAGAGATGATCATACTTGTGATTTTATTATTATTATTTGAGGGATGGGATTGGGAAGCTTTTGAGAGTAGAGTAGAGTAGAGTAGTGAGTTATTGTTTTTGTTTGTATAGACCCATTTGCAGAAGTTAATGGTGAGGAGTCTGGTGCTGGGTCAAAAGAATATGTCCATGTTCGGGTTCAACAGCGTAATGGTCGTAAAAGCTTGACAACTGTCCAGGGGCTGAAAAAAGATTTTAGTTACAATAAGATTCTTAAGGACCTCAAGAAGGAGTTCTGCTGCAATGGGACTGTTGTCCAGGACCCTGAACTAGGCCAAGTTACTTACTTACTTACTACTTTCTCTCATGTTGCTTTCAGATCATTCATCTCACATGTATGTTTGTTGTTTAAATAAAGGTCATTCAGCTTCAAGATGATCAGAGAAAGAATGTCTCCAGCTTTCTTATTCAGGTAACTTAGGGGGTGTTTGTTTGGGCTTATCAAAACAACTTATTAACTTATACCGGTGTGGAATCAGTGATAAGCTATTTTTAGTGTTTGGATGGGCAAAAAAAGAAATAGCTTATACCGGTTCCCCACCGGTGAAAAGGAGTTTTCCATAAGTCAAAACATTGTGACTTATCAAAATGACTTATGACTTATTAGCACTTTTTGCATATATAAGCACTTTTATGCCAAACACTAAAAACAACTTATTGAATTATTCCGGTGTGGAACCGCCATAAGCCTATCCAAACACTTTTTTTAAAACTCCGGTGTGATACCACATAAGTTGATAAGCACTTATTGTGAAAAGAATAAGTTATTTTTGATAAGCCCAATAATAATATATTACATTACCCCCCCCCCCCTTAATGAATGTTATATATATATATATATATATATATATTCATATCATCATCTGTGTTGGTGGTGGACTTGGTGCAGGCGGGCATAGTGAAGAAGGATCATATCAAGATTCATGGTTTCTAGGAATATGGTTATGTTTGGGTCTGTGATTTAAGTTGTGTTGTGTTGTGTTGTGTTTGGCACCTCTATTAGTTGTAGTAGTAGTAACTAGTAATGGCAGGATTATGAAACAGACTGTCAGTCCTATTAAGCCAGGGAATCTAAAACAGACTGTCAGACCCATTAAGTTGCACTATTAAGCCCAAAAATAAAAGCTTGCTTCGCCCAATCAGTTGTAACGAGTCCCTATACACCTTAATTAACAGACAACAAATAGGAGCAGCACACAGATGCCATCCCAACCAAAACAGACATTCAATCCTATAAAGCCATTTATCCCTTAAGACATTTTTATGACCAATTAGCTGAGCCAAAAAATCCCACAACAAGCCACCAATATTCTCCAAATTACCCATAAGCAGCCCTTTTAATCCACCACCTCTAGGCTTAGTACCAGGTCTGGAAATTCCCATCCCAAAAAACAATAAGAGACTTTCATCTAAGCTTAAACTACCTAAGCCATTCAGCTGGAGATCATAGAGGCCAGTAAGACACCCTATAATCAGACCAAGAGAAAGGGGAAAGAAACAAAGGCTAAGGTCATAATAAGGACACATAGCAAGCCTATTAATGTGAATTGGAATATGATGTTTTCTCAAAAAACCTAGAATCTACAACAAATTTACTATTGAGATAGCTTATTTCACTATCAAAGTCGAACACAGTTCTTTTGTTTGATCAAAGATATTCATCCATTGCCATCAAAATAAGCATCCAAAAAACTTTAATTAACTTCAATGCCCTAGATTCCAATAATAATCTCACCTGGTCGAGTGCAATAGGTACAACCTTTGCTCGCCCTCTCAGCTCCCCTTTCCTCAATCGAACCTGCAATTCAAATGTGTATATATACAATGAACATATATAACTCCTTAATCGCACACACACACTACAGTAATACCTGAGCGAGAAATGATTTAGCGTCTTCTTTACGAAAACAAAGCAATCCAATTGACTTGAGTCCATTAGGATCAGAAATTAGCACGAAAACAAAGCAATCCAATTGACCTGAGCGAGAAATCGAACCCGATAAAAGAAACTCCAAAAAATCAAACTGAAACTCCGGATGTATATAGAGGCAGAGATTGAGAAATTTGAAACCAGATAGAAGGATGTCAAGCTAGCTGTATGAGAGAGAGAGAGAGAGAGAGAGAGAAATTTGAAACGATAAAAGAACCCTAAAAAGGAAGGGAATATGAGGGGGGGGGGGAGAGAGAGAGAGAGAGAGAGAGAGAAAGATGTATCTTACCCCTACAAGTTACTGCTAGTTGTCTCTTACTCCTACCCCCCACCCCAGGTATGTCAAGAAGTGAATCTAGAAATTTTGTTAAATGGATATGGATATTGGTTAGTTTTTTGATGTAAATAACGACAGGTATGTAAGGTATTATGTTTGTATCTTTTATTGCAAAAATTTTTAAAACATAATAAATCTTAAATTAAAAACTAAGAATTAAAAATAAAACACAAAGAAATAAAGATATCGATATTTTATGGTTGAGAGCCATAATCTTGAAATCATTTCAAATATAGGTCATGTTTAGAAACTATAAGTTAATTTATAAATTATTCTAGATTTTTAAATTCATTGAAAATAATTAAAGATTAAATTAAAAATGAATGCGACAGTTTACCGACGATTTTTCCGATGGTTTACCGACGATTTTTCCGACGACTTTCTGACGGTTTATTTTACCGACGGCTTTCCGACGATTTATTTTTCCGACGGTTTACCGACGATTTTTCCGATGGTTTACAGACAATTTTTTATAATATTACTAATGTTTTTTCACCTTTTTTTCAAAATTTAAAAAAAAATAAAATTATTTTTTTTGTCGGTAACTTGTTGGTGTACCGTCGGTAATTAGCGACATTTTTGCCATCGGTAAAAGCCGTCGGTGATGACCATTATTGTAGTAGTGGCCCTCGATGACCCAATGCTAGTTTCTAGTTACAAAAGGTAAAATTGTCCCATATAATGCCCGACTTCTATCACTACAAAAAAATGACTTTCACCCATAAAAATCACCCAGGAAAATTTTTGTGGATGATTAACCTTGGATCACCCAGAAAATACCAATGGATCACCTAGAGAGTCTCTGTGACGGTTTTGTGACGAATCACCCTTTAGCGACAGATTTTCCAGGGAAAAGTTCGTAGGTAAAAGTCTTTTGTTTAGTAGTGTATGATATGGATCTATTGCAACTCAGTCTAAGTTACATGACTTCACAATGAATGACCAACACACTCAAATAATGTAATTTTATAAATACTATAAATGCATATAATTTCCAAAGCACAAAAGAGAGCAATTTAAATCGGACAAATGTCCCCAAGACTTATTTAAGTCAAACCAAGCCAAAAGACTCAACATTTCAAATGACTAATAAATAAAAGACATTAAAACAATAAAATGCTTGTAACGCATATTTATGCAAATACGTGCTATAAAAGTATGATTTACTCGAAAACTCTCATTGGTTGGCACAAACCATTTTTCAAATCGTCACATACCCTTTATATTTTCAAAACGTCTCATAACATAATAATATGTATTTTTCTAAACCAAATACATTAAAATGCATCAACACTAAAAAAATTCCATTCTTTAGATAAATCATAAAAATAACCCACACTTATAATTTGCTTAACAAAGTTCTCGGAGATTGCAAATATATACATTTTCAAGATATGTTAACCAAAATACCAAATATGTAAATTTCACCAAATACTCAACACTTTGATAAATATAAATTAAAATGTATTAATAATTTAAAATACACATTTTGGCATGTACACAGTATTCACAAAACAACTTGAACTCATCTTGCTTAGTTATGGCTAGTTCTAGGTTTTACTCCAAAATTGAGCTTCCTTTGATGAAGACTTTAGATCCACCAAATTCCAACACCAAAACGTTCATCTAGATCATAAACAAACCCAAAATACACCAAAATCAAACCCAAAGTCATATCCATAAAACCAAACCCTTGATATTGTGCAAAAAACCCCAAAAGATCACCTTTCGACTTATAGAAACCCCATTTCTTTTAGGAAACTCCGAACCTAATTTTTTTCATCTTGACGAGCGTTGAAATACGGATCCATAGCAACTTGAATTACATAAATAAGAGTAGGGATGAAGGAGTTATTGTAACACCCCGCCTTACCACGACACAATATTGTCCGCTTTGGCCTAAGCCGCACGGATTTGTTTCTGGAGACCTGGCGAGGACTTCCCAGGGGGTCACCCATCCTGGTACTACTCCCACCCAAGCACGCTTAACCACAGAGTTCCAAGAACCTGCCTTGCGTGTGGCCCAAAACACGTTGTGTTTAGGAAGGCCAAGGTTTACTTATGAACCCAGCATCACTCCTGTCCACGACCGATATGGGATCTGCCTAAGGTGTTACAAACACCCCCCCCCCCTTAGGGACTCATCGTCCTCGATGAGGTTTGCCCCACATCCCGAACGGCACAGGAGCGGCTATGATACCATTTGTAACACCCCGCCTTACCATGACACAATATTGTCCGCTTTGGCCTAAGCCGCACCACAGAGTTCTAAGAACCTGCCTTGCGTGTGGCCCAAAACGCGTTGTGTTTAGGAAGGCCAAGGTTTACTTATGAACCCAACATCACTCCTGTCCACGACCGATATGGGATCTGCCTAAGGTGTTACAAACACTCCCCCCCCCCCTTAGAGACTCATCGTCCTCGATGAGGTTTGCCCCACATCCCGAACGGCACAGGAGCGGCTATGATACCATTTGTAACACCCCGCCTTACCACAACACAATATTGTCCGCTTTGGCCTAAGCCGCACGGATTTGTTTCTGGCGACCTGGCAAGGACTTCCCAGGGGGTCACCCATCCTGGTACTACTCCCACTTAAGCACGCTTAACCACAGAGTTCCAAGAACCTGCCTTGCGTGTGGCCCCAAAACGCGTTGTGTTTAGGAAGGCCAAGGTTTACTTATGAACCCAACATCACTCCTGTTCACGACCGATATGGGATCTGCCTAAGTTGTTACAGTTATGGTTAAACGAAGAAAAACCCGATTTTAAGCACTACAGGTCATCCACGATAGTGGCAGGTGATTATGCCAGTGTCACATTCTCATGGTACAGACGCTCAGATTGTACCGGGAGGCCCCCTCCGCATCTGATGATTTTGACAGGCGATAGTGATACTCTCACTATCGCCGGACACTATAGCCCCAAGTGTATCGAGAGTGTTTTTTCTACTTTTCACCCTTTTGAGCCTAAAAGATGATACCCAATATAATCCAACTTCAAAATACTTATTTCAACTATTATAAGGGTGAAACACGAACCAGACTCAGGATTTTTGTTTACCAAAGATCCGGTTGTTACATTGTACCATTGTCACTATTGAATGGCACAATTGTCAGTACCACCATCCACTTGGTATCACCGATGCTCTTGTGACAGATGTCACAACCGCATGGCACAATAGTCGAGATGACCATACTCTTAGTACCATTGGTGCTATTGTGATAAATGTCACTATCTCATAGCATTACCGCTCAAACTCCGTAATTAACTTTTCTTTACTAAATCGCTCGGTTCAACATTTTCTTTAACTGTGACAAAAAATTAGGATGTTATAATTCTCCCAACCTTATAAAATATTTCTTCCTCGAAATCTAGTATCGGTGAATACTCAAACCAAAATAGATGCATTAGATATTTCAATATTGCCACACCACCCGAAGCACAACGCGGTAGATGACTCGTTATTCATCCTTCATCAATAAGATACTGATCGAGAATGCAAACTTCAAATACTCCAAATTTACAAACTTACTAACTCATATACGAATAGAGTGTTTCTATCAAACACAAACCTTAACTGGAATCCAATACTTTAATGCCCAAACTGCTATGTCGATAATCGCGTTGATTTTTCTTTTGAACCGTATTCCAAAACATCACACCAACATATAACTAAATACTGAACGTTGTTTGTTGCAATCTCCAACAAATATAGTGTAGGTTCACTCATAATCTTAGGTGACTCATACTACCTCGAGGGTGACTTACGACCTCAACGACTCACTTCTACAATTATTTCCAAAAATGAACTTACTCTTAAATTTTTCTAACAACCTCTATCAAACCGGGATGCTCTTTTCCTTGCATTCAACCTCTCGATACTTTTTGCAAAAGCTCATCCAACTATAACCGAAAAAACTCATTTCGAATCAGATTACTCACTATCATGTCGACTTTACCCGGGTGGTAAAGGAATCTTGCACAAACAATTCTTAATAGACCACTACCGCGTCAATATTTTAACTTCAACTAAGCAAAGTCTCTTTAAATATACGATTATCACTCAAGGTCTATCTTAACATTCACACTCAATTTCTCCAATAATCATTACCACAGAAGTTTTATCATCCCTTCCATTTCAAAACTCTTATTCACTAATTCGGTCTAGTTTGACGCAACCGTGAAATCAAAATCCAAACTTTCACAACACACGCCAAACTGCTAAGAACTCTCGCTTTCTTAGTAGCATAATTAGTCAAAACCATTCATCATTGTCTACCAAAATCTCATATCCTCAAATTTATAACATATAGCTTGCAAATATATTGTTGGTCCTTAAGGATTCCACAAAAGTGTACAAGTATCAATACACTTTGTATAAGGAGGGAGGGTGAATACAAACACAACTTTTTAAGGTTTTAAGTAGTTTATTATGAATAAAAAAATTTGCCGATTGTAAGCGGAATAAAAACAAGTATAAATGTAACACTCTCAATTTTGGAAAGAGCGACTAATTTAAAATTTATAATATTACATCAAAATTTAAGGTAAATCATTTCCTATAATCATTATTTAAGTTTCCTCAAACCACAAATAGTAATAAACCTTTACAACAGATAAATCAAGTCTTATACAAGACCTACATATGGTTGGGTGTTACTAAACCTATAAGAGCCACTATCTCTAAATGCAGAAAACGTCACCAAGGCTAAATCTTTAACGTGCTACTCCCTAGCACTCAAGTCCACACGTGTCGCTAGTACCAACCCCAACGATAACCTGATGCACATGCCGACAAAGAAAAAGGGTTAGGGTTAACGCCTAGTGAGCTCAAGAGTTTATAACATATACATGATTGATTTGAAGCCAAAAGATTTGTTTGATAAAATATAACTCTCAAATGAAATAACCTTATTATAAAAGCAACATCATCCCCAAATTCAATATTTCCATAATAACAAGCTTTAGACCAAAATGACATTAGAAGTGAAAGCTTTAAATAGAAGTATTCATTTAACGTGATACCAATTCCAATACTGTCGAAAGCGGTAAATAAACATTTGATCATAAAGCTTTCTCGTTTATTCTTTGCTTTTACCCGCGATTTATTGTTGAAAGAAACGCCATTAAATCTTTTCTTTTACCCGCGATTTATTCTTGAAAGAAACACCATTAAATCTTTTCTTTTACACGCGATTTATTCTTGAAAGATGCGCCATTAAATCTTTTCTTTTACAGGCGATTTACTCTTGAAAGATACACAACTTGAGGGAAATATGGGGGAGACCCGTTATTATACTAACATCAACCCCAAACCAGGATCTTTAGTTAGTGAGTGAGTAAGTCCGACCAGATAGCAATCTTCGACTTACCGGTGATAAGTTCAACCCTGAACCAGGATCTATTACTTGACACCTAACTGAACAAGTTCAACCCCGAACCAGAATCTATTACTTGTCCCATCCCAAATAAAACCGACTCTTGTGCCTATGGATCCATTACACAAGCCTTACCATTACATGACACCAAAAGAATGACCAACGCACCCAAAACATGTAATGTCTTAAATTAAAATGCCATAACTGCATATAACTCTCAAATCTGACATATAGTCATTTAAATCGGACAAATATCCATGAGACTCATTTTAGTCAAAACCGAGCAAATTCTCTATAACTCAACACTTATGTAATCACTCAAAACATTAGTTGAGACAAACCATTTTCCAAATGAAATCATATTCATGTATTTCCAAAATGTCTCATAATGCAATAACATGTATTTTCCAACGATTTATAAATCAAATACTCTAAAGATGCAAATACAACCAAATGATTCTCATTTAAAAGGTAATGCTCCCAAACAATTCACACTTATACTTTATTTGTCAAATTGTCTAAAACTCAAGTATAAGCCTCTTACATGATTTATAAATCCTTTTATACCAAATATGCAAACTTACTCAAATACTCACACATTTGATAAATAACAAGTAAAACATGTTAATACCGAGCTCTATTCGGTGAAGACTTTAGATCCTCAAGCTAAACCTCTAGATCCATGATGTAATCCCTTCAAGAACACCTACATAACTTCCACTCCTATGAGCTCCAAAATCATCAAATAACCTCTAGATGTATTTGCTTCCATGTTGAAGAGCTTCCAAAGATGAAATCGTAGCATTTTGAATCGCCCAAATCGGCTGAGAAATGAGAGAGATATGGTCAAAAGAAGGAAATCCCGAATTTAAGCACTGGATGTCACCCGCGACTGTGCCCGGCGACTGTTCCCGGCGACTGTGCCATGTCACAATAGCATGGCACAATCGCCCGTTAGGTACCAAGAGTCCATTTTTCATCAGATTCTTTCTTGGCGACCTTGCCATGCTATTGTGCCATGGCACTGTTGGCCTGGCACAATAGCCCAAAGTACATCGGGGCATTTTGCTACTTTTCACCCGTTTTGATCCCTTTTCTCGTCTTGTAGGTGATACCCAATATAATTAACTTCAAAATACTTATTCCATTTATTCTAAGGGTGGGACACAAAGAGGACTCGGGATGGCGTTTTACCAAGGGCCCAGTTAATACATTGTGTCATTGTCCCTATAGCATGACACAATTGTTGGGACCACCAACTACTTGGTACCACCGGTGCTATTGTGACAAATGTCAAAACCGTGTGGTACAATAGTCGAGACGACCAAACTCTAAGTACCATCGGTGCTATTGTGACAGATGTCCCTCTTATATGGCACCACTCCTTAAACTCTGAAAGTATCGTTTGATTATTGAATCGCTCGGTTCAACACTTTCTTCAACTGGGACGAGAATCAGTGTGTTATAGTAAATACCTATTATATTACAGTCTAAGAATCACAAAGATATTGATGCACAAGATAAGGATAAGAAATAAGCTAAGGTTTAAGGAGAAAGACAAGTATGCATGAAGATGAAGAAGAGGTTCTTCATCTATTTATACCCGATGCGTTTAATGAAATTCAGAAGGTACATGTCATGTATCAAGCATCCATTGGAGGCTTGTCCTTTGTTCATAAAGCAACCATGCTTTAGCCTAATATGAATAGTGACCTTATCAGAGTTGGTAAGCACGTGGGAGGCAATAAAGTAACTGCATACGTACTATCTGACATGGGTCTTGGAAGGTTGACTTTTGTGCATCGAGTATGGGACAAACATTAATCTTGTTGAGTAAGCTTTATTTTATCGTTGATACTTAAGGGCTCAAGGAGGATCTCTTCAGGTATCACTGAGGCATACACAGGATCTCACACTTTATGTAGACGATCATTGCTATCACTGAACTGTTTCAGATCACGAGCTGATTGTCTCTATCTTCAACTTAATCTTCGACTTTCGCTGAAGGTTCCTTTGTGTGAATGTTGTCTTCAGGTCTTCTAGACTAGATAGTATCCCTGATGGTTTCAGCGATCACTGAGTGCAATCAGTGTTTGCATTCGCTAAACCTGGACAATATTTAATACTAAGATTTTCACTAAGTATGGGAGGAATCATAATTAAATCATTGAAGGAGTTTGGATCAACATATTTCCAAGAATTCAACTAAAGTAACTTAAGTGCTCTTATGGTCTTTTATCTCGGAACCAATAGTTGACTCTTTTGGTCGTAAAACGATCGTACTACCAAATTTTCTTCATTCATGAAGACCCATCAAAATGGTGCACCACCAACACTCTTCATGATTCCCCTCGATTTATCCAGCAAAACATACCCTACCAGATGCCAACAATCACACAACGCTTTAATCCACATATACAAAGATGATAAAGATCGTTACTTAAACAATTGGAATATCGCATAACTCTAATACCTCGCATCTAAATGTGCACCGACTTTTCCATACAAAAATTTCGAATTTCAAAACCAACGAAAAGTCAAATTATCCGGCACTTAAATTCTCACTGACCGTTCTAGTCCTCAAATGCAACTCTCCTCATAATAGGGGTTTCAATCTATGATTCTAATGAGTTCAAGGTTTTTAAGTATAAGCTCAACAAATATGTCAATTTGTAATTTCTTTAAAGACTTTCCGAACATAAGTTCTTTATAATCAATTTTACTCACGCATAAAATAATTTACTATCACTTACTAGGTTGTCGTGCGGTAGCCACAATTGTCATGTACATAAAGAAATATCCTACTAGGTAGTCGTGTGATCATTACTAAAGCTAATAGTGTCAACAAGAAAATATGCTCAACAAACTTTTTTCCAAATGGAACACTATAGCCTTAACGTGCATTTATTTCCGCCATGCATCTAAAATAATTTCTTGGACTAAAATAGTGTGCAATAAAATGTTCGTACAAAACTCCCATAGAGGAGTTACACGACAAAGACCCCCAAAATTCTATCTTTTAACCGTAAAACGACATAAAATTATTCATGTTGGATTCAAATTTAAAGCCATATAACAGTACGTTTTCGTCAATCTAAAATACTGGCTAAAAATATCATGTGAAAATTTTAAATAAAATACGCATGCAATATATACACAACCATCATGCCTACTCTTGCCTAGGGCTGGCAACGAGTAGGGTATGGGTAGGGTAAGAGTTATTCTATTATCCAATCCATTTAAAATAGTGGGTAATAAAACGAGTATTTATCCATTTCATAAACTTGTTACCTATATCCTACCTTACCCACATGGGCGTGCCCAGGAATTTTTTTATACAGCGACACCATATAATATAGACACAAAATAATTACAAAAAACGCTGTTTTTGTCGACGTGTCTTCATTTTTTTATTAACGTTCAATATCTCTCGATGTGTTGCCTAATTCCACATTTTCGAGATATTTTTAAAGTTTTTTTTTATCGATTTCAAGCGACTTCTTGAGTTGATCGAGTCGAGCCCACAAAATCTGTTAGTGAGTTGAGTCGAGCGAGTGAGTCGTCTTTGATTTTTGAGTTGATCAACGGTTCTATCCATGCTGAAATCTATTCTCGATTTGAAATTTTGAGGAGTAAATCAGCAGATTTTGGAATTTAAGATAAGGTTTAAGTCTTAAGATTTAATTTATTTAGTTTGGGACTTTAGGCCTTAGTTTATTAGAGCATTAGACTACTAGTTTAATGGGTTTTGAGACTTTGGGCATATTTCTTTTTTTTTCAATTTTCAATTTAGGTGCACCCTTTGAATTTTTCAAAATAATACCGTTGCACCTTTTACGAACCTAATTTTTTTACCATTTATCGGAGAAATAATACGGTGGCACGTGCCAACGTGCCCACCATACCAAGTTCGTCCATGCTTACCCTTTAAAATAACGGGTAATGAAACGGGTAATTATCCATCCCATAAAACCTATCATCTATGTCCTACTCCACCCGTTAAAACAGCGGGTAACAAAACTGGTAATGTATAATGGTAAAACAAAATTTCATTTTAAACTATAAATAATATTGTTAAACTTTAAACATATATGTAAAACATAAGTTCATGAAAATAGTAATCATTTTACATCTAATTTGTTATGGTAAACATTTTAATATTACTCTGAATATAATCATAGTATAATGTTTTAAAAACAATATGAAAATTGAAAAATAATCATAGTATTACGCCTTTTTATATATGGTTCGGAGTGGATCTCATGGTTATCAACTTTTATAAGGTTCTCATTTGATTATGCCCCTATATATATATATAGATATAGATAGGGGAAAGTTCAAACAAGAAGCTAAACATTTTGTTAGAAAGTTGTTTCCGTGAATAATACATACCATAAATATAGGAAAGTTAAGTAGGAAAGGTATACCACCCTTCATTTATATTATGTTATCTCTCAAGAAAAATTGAGAACCATAAGACGATTCCGACATCCAACCTAGGGAACCTCCGGCGATCTTCATCACTGTCAACCACCAACATGTCTCTTATCTTCTGTCTCTTACATTATCCATATCTTTGTTTTGGGCTTTGTGTGTTTGGATGATTTTCTTGAAGCAATAGATAGATATGGGTTTTTGGACGATTTCCTTCAAGCAACGAATGCAACAGATCTGAGAATTTTTTTCAAGCATCATATACAAGATATTTGCTTTTGGGTGGATTTCCTTCAAGGAATCTTATACTTGTGAAAATGAAAATTGTAAGTCGTGCAGATTTGAAGTATTCAACATGTTTATAAGTGAATTGTTCATAAGTGAACTGGTAATGAACTACCAATACGTTCAGTAGTGATCAATAAATTACAAATTCAAAGGTGCTACCGTTCACTAGTGAACAATTAAATTTTACAAACATATATAAATAAGCCAAGTTAGACTAAATGTTAAGTGATGAACTATTAATATGTTCAGTAGTGATCAAATAAACTACAGATTCAAAGATGTTACCTGTTCAGTAGTGAACAATCAAATTGCAGACGCATATGTAAATAGTCCCAATTAGACTATTGCATTCCATCCAACTCGTTCACTAGTGAACAATAAAATTTCTCCAGATTTTTCATACACCAACGAATCTAACTATAATCGATTTCCAGATTTTTTAATACAGATGCAAACTATAATCGATTTCCAGATTTTTCATACACCAACAAATCGTCCCATCAAAGTCGGCTTTGATTGAGTTATTCAATGGTGATGGAGATAATTTAGGGAAAATTGTTTCCAATTTTGAGTTGGTAGTGTTTTTTTTACCTTATTACCCTTGTTCACTAATGTTCATCCTTCTTAAAAACCAATTTTACACATTTCAGTTTAATTACAAAATTGTCACAACCATGTTTCATCCGTTGATTTAATAGATTAATTGTCACAAAGTTAATACCCCTTTTTTGGGTTAACAAATAAATGGGCCTATATATATCTATATTATCTATACTATTACATAAAGCATGCTAAACGGTTAAGTTTACATTTTTAAAAGGTACAAAATTACTTGCATGAGGTACAACATTCAAAGTTTTAGAATTTTACTCCAACATCCCAGTTCCTACATAAATTTATAAATTAAATTATTTTAAAATTCTAAGTTACATTTGACACTCATATAGTTGGTTATTTAATTTATTTTATGTCCTTCACTTTTTCATTTTTCATTTTATATCTTTATCGTATTAACCTAAATAATTTTATATGAATCATAAGACAATTAAAAAATAAGTTTCTATTTTTATAAATTATTCCATTACGATCGTGTCGTCAATACCTTCAAAATGAACTCAATATTGAATATTTTTTGATTTAATCATATTATTATATACATGAAAACGTAACGTGTTATGTTTAAAAAAATACATTTTATGCCCTATAGTTATTTATTTAATTTCTTTACCTTTTCCTTTTACACCCTTATCTATACTATAATTAGTTTTTAAATTTCGTTCAAATTCCTTACTATTTTATTTTTCATTTTACACTCCTATCATATTAAAATAAATAATCGTATATCAATCAAATTACATTAAAAAATTATGTTTCTTTTTTTACAAATTATACCATTACTAGAAACGTACCCGCTGCAATGCAGCGGAATTTAAGTATTTCATCAACATTAACGATAGAAGTCTCGAGCTCTTTTAAAATATCAAATTCTCTATCATTATGAACTTATAAATCAGCATCTATTATTTTTACATTTTCGTCAAATCAAATGTGTCATAAATGTGCTACTTTGTTCCTCTTAAATTATGATTGTATTTGGGTTTTGTAAAAATAATGGATGTCGATTTATAAGTTCATAATGATAGATAATTTGATATTTTAAAAGAGTTCGAGACTTCTAATGTTAATGTTGATGAAATATTTGTTGATGAAATATTTAAATTTCGTTGCATTGGAGCGGGTACGTCTTCTAGTTATATAAGAATGGATTACGGTTAATTAGTTATTGTTTAGAAAATTTAAGACTTACAACATTTATTGCATTAGGTACAATCATTTGATGCATGTTCAATGTTTAGAATTAGAATGTAATTAGTTTTGATTTTTAAATTACAATTTATACCCTTAAACTTTGTTCTCTAATTTAGTTTATATCCCTTCCTTTTTCAAATTTCATTTCACAATTTTTCTGTTTTAACAAATATAATCTTAAATTAGCTAAAATGTATTAAAAAACATGTTTTCTTTTGTTATAAATCATACCATTATAATCGTCTCATCAATACCTTCAAAATGAGCTCAATATTAAATATTTCTCGATTTAATCATATTATTATATACATGAATACGTAACGAGTTGTCTTTAAAAGAATTACGTTTTATATCTTATACTTATTTATTTAATTTCTAAACTTTTTCATTTTACACTCTTATCTATATTATAATTAGTTTTTAAATTTCATTTACATCCCTAACTATTTTATTTTTCATTTTACACCCCTATCATATAAACATAAATAATCTTATATGAACCAAATTACATTAAAAATATGTTTCTTTTTTTACAAATTATATTGTTATAATCGTATTATCAATATCTTCGAAATGAGTTTAATATTGAATATTTTTGGACTTACTCATATTATTAAATAACATAAATATATAGTGAATTATTTTTCAAATTTACAATTAATACATTAAAGTTATTTAATTAACTTTTATATCTTTTATTTTTTTAATTTTCATTTATCACCATTTTCATTTAAGAGGTACAAATGTTGATATATTATGTGCAATTTTTGAAGTTTTACAACTTTCACGATTCAACATAATAATTAGTTTTTTATTTTTAAATTATATTTTATACCGTTATAATTTGTTATAGTTACTTTATAGCTCTTCAATTTTCATTTAACACATTTTTTTATAGTAACATATATAATCGTATATTAACTAAAATATATTAAAAAAACACTTTCTTTTTTATACGATTATAGTCGTCTTTTAATACCTTCAAAAGAGTCTAATATCGATATTTTTTGATTTAATAATGACATTAAATATTATAAATACGTACCGAGTTATTTTTAAAACTTAATTTAACATCTTAATTTTTCTTTTTTAGTTTTTCATTTTACACCATTATGGCTTTATCTATCTATAACTATCATATATTATAAATAGTGATTGCTGTTTAGATTTTTAATAGTTACAAATGTTTAAATACTTGTTTTGTAAATCCTACAAACCAAACACAACAAAGATTCCAAATTTTTTACAAAATCCAAATTATTAAAAAGAACATTTTGTCAAATCAAATGGGTCTTAAATGTATTAATATATTCTTTTTAAATTAAGATTGTATTTGGATTTTATAAAAATAATGGATGGCAATTTATAAGTTCATAACGATAGACAACTTGATATTTTAAAAGGGTTCGAGAATTCTAAAGTTATTGTTAATAAAATATTGAAATTTCGCTGCATTGCAGCGGGTAGATCTTCTAGTATATATATATATATATATATATACACATACATACATACATATAGAAAAGTTCAAATGCAAACTCAAATTTGGTTGTGAACATGAGGACAAATGAGAGCACGACACGTGTCTGAATGTAGATTATTTTGAATAATCAAAAAAATATCCAGATAAAATTTTGGGTAAACGGGTCACAGATAAGTGGGTAAATTGATAAAAATTTCTTTACCTGTAATACCCTTATCCAACGGGTCGAAATATAATGGATACCAAGTTTACCCTTATCCATTGTTAGCTCTACTTTTATCCCATAACAATCATCTTTAGAAATAAGAAGTAACACTATGTAATATGGTCTAAGATAGTCCTCATAGTTTTAAGAAGGTAGGCATCCTTGCAAAAGTAAGCGAGAGGTATGGAGATTGACACTCTACAACACCCACCTACCCTGTCTTACAGCATACGTTTTACCTCCTTCATGATGGTCGTGGAATATGTTCGAGTCCCACATCATGCGTTAGCAAGGCCCCTGATCCACGTAGACAAAGGGGTTTGGGCTCTCGCGTGTTTGGGATCCAATCAGATCGACCATGAAATTCCTTGTCGGGTAAGTTCCGACCCGCACGAAAGGCGTAACGATCTGGGCAGAAGCAATGTCACTCGATCCTTATCAAACTGACTGCATGTCCATGAGGATCCCACCAGAGCGCCTTCTACTTCTAATAGGCCACGAACTATTGGGGCTATTGGGGCTATTGGGTGGTGGTCACGCTAAACGAAAGATGAAACATAAATCATAGATCAACTAAGCCCTCTCGGGGACTTTCTTAAGAATAAGAAAGAAAAACCTCATGTAAATATCATGGAATAAGGTTTGGTCGACTGGTTTACACGGCTAGACCTGGATCATTTCTCCTTAATATATGTTAGAACCTCTCTTCTTTTCTTTATGCTCTTTTGAATAGTAAGCTGGGAGTTCTACATATTCTCACACAACCGATTGCATAACATCATACATTTTTGCATACTATCCACCATGGAGAAAAGTAAACTCTCCCATTTCATGGTAAAACAAGCTTTACATGTACCCATCTATTTTTCACATAAAAACTCATTTAAAGAACCAAAAGTGTACCCAAAAAAAAAAAGATCATCTAGACCTGTACAAATTCTTCTATATGGGTTGTAATCTTATATATCATCAAACCCGGGTTTCTTCATCACCTTCTCCATTCTCTCACTTTCGAGCCGCATGGTAGAGCTCAAGGTAGTCAAGAGCCGGTCGGTTCCACGACCAATCTTGCTCCATTACCGCTTTGCATAACGAATTGAACCAATCCCGACCTTCATACCATGCAGAAATCGCTCTGTACATGAAGGCAAAAACGATTTAACATAAAACCGTTGTACCAGAAACACATGAGCATTATCGTATAAACCAAATAAACCGAGTATATCTCACATTGATGTAGAATATAAGGGTAGGAATGGATGTGAACAAACATTGCCTCTACCCTAAGGGATAGAGAGGCTATCTCATAAAGACTTTACACAAATATTATATATAGCATGTGATATAAGTGATTTGGCATCGGAATCACTTTATAGGTGAAATTTGGAACAAAAAACCCAACTTTGTTGACCGCCATCGATGTGATTAATATTTAATAGTAAATGTTGAGCATAATCGTGCACTTGCCTGTTGACGGCATAATCAACACCAGCGGCATCGGCTCCCTCAAAATTAAATCCATTTGGTACGAGACCTTGTGATTGTGCTCTTTCTTTATCATGGTCAACATCGAATACAGTATCGTAAAGTCCTGCAAACAATATTAAGAGGTAAAATTATCAGAATCTATAGACTCTAGAGGCGGAACAAACTACTTTTCAAGGTCATATTCGGTAAAGACTTTGTAGTAGGATGACGCCCTATATCTCAAATGTAAGTTATTATATGCCCACGACACGTGTCACACAGAAACACTGCTAAGGAGTATGTAAACCTTGTTAGATTAATCTCGATTAGCATGTAAATAGAGTATATATATGTATTATATAGGTAGTTATTTTAGTGAAAAGGCATGACTATTCACGAAGGGGTGCGATGGTTCACAAATCAACACCACCGTTCGAAAAGTCACGATGGTTCAAAGACACCTTTTCATAGTTTATAAATAGGAATCCTATGTAACAATTTCAAAGGGTGATTTCTCAGAAATAATACATATAAACTTTGGTTGATTATCTTTGTAGATTTTTACTTTTGATCCAACAATTGGTATCAGAGCTTCGGGTTTAAATCAAACCAAAGTTTCTCATCATCTACCATATACAAAGTAGGATCCGAGAAAGTCACCGGAAACCGCCGATTCAACTCAGAAGGAACCACCATCAAGGTTTCATACGGGGTTCGCTTAGAATCAGAGGGAGATACTCAGGGCGGCCGAAAATCAAGAAGGAATTCTACCACCATCTGGCACCATACCGGAAAAAGGGGCGTACCTTAACTAGAACCGGAGAAGATAACCGGAGAAACCCAATCGGTCACAGCGACCGACGATTGAAGACATCGAACGGTCAGTCGGACCATCGATCGAAGGCACGAGAGCGGTAAGCATCGTGTGTGAAGAACAACCAGAACGGACCAGATCGGAGATCAGAACAACCGGAACGGACCAGATCGGAGATCAGAACCACAACCGTGAAGCCGCCGATAAAAGAGAAACCGGAAGAGAGTTTCTCCACAAAACTGTGAAGCGGCATACACAAACATAAAGGTGTAAGATATTTTTCTTTTCCCCAATTTTCAAAACCCTAACAAGTTTTAACTTTTAAAGAAAAGGGAGAATCTTTTATAATTGTTTTTTTATAACAAACGCTGAACCCTTTAAATTAAGAAATAATAGTTTTTCAATTATATTTTAATTTTAAATAAACTTAAAAAAAAAAAACCTTTGTATTTATTTTATTAACAAATAATAAAGCTTTCTTTATTATTAGTTTTATAAATCAACAAAGTTATAAATATTTTCTTAAAACAAATTTCTTAATATAATTTTTATATTAAAATCATGACGGAGAAAGAAAATAAGGAACAAGGAGACAGTTCCAAAATTTGCAAGGAAATGAGTCTTACGACCCATTTTTCATGCCCGATATTGAATTCAACAAACTACACAACATGGGCAATCCGGATGCAAATTATATTGGAAGCAAATAGTCTTTGGGAAGCAATCTCAACAACAAACGCTGATGTGAAAAGGGATAAAACCGCTATGGCCTATCTCTATCGGTCACTACCAGAGGATCAACTGCTTCTCATCTCAAAATACAAAACTGCAAAGGCAGTTTGGGATGCTTTGAAGACAAGACACGTTGGTGTAAACAGTGTCCAACAAGCAAGACTACAAACACTCAAGACGGAATTTGAGATGTTACACATGAAAGAAAATGAATCAATCGATTCATTTACTGCAAGAGTGACGAGTATTATTAACAAAGCAGCAAGCTTGGGACTAACATATGAAGATTCCACTCTCGTGAGGAAGTTACTAAATGTTGTACCCGATCGGTTTCTTCAAATTGTTGCGTCCATTGAACAATACTCGAACTTAGATACTATGTCTTTAGACGAAGCAATCGGGAGACTGAAGACTTTTGAAGAAAGACTGAAGTACAAAAGAGAGATAGTTGTGGACACTCAAGAAGGATTGATGTTCACACGACACGAAAATCGTTGCCAACCTTACAAAGGACGTGGTCGTGGTAGATTTAACCAATCACGAGGCCGAGGCCAAAACAGGAACAATTATCAATATGAAAGGGAAGAACAAGCATCTTGTGAAGAAGATACACAAGACAAATCTCAAATCACGTGCTACGATGTCACAAACTTGGTCATTATGCCTATGAATGTCCAAACAAACGCAAGAATCAAGCCATAGAACAGTCCAATCTTATTGAAGAAGACTTGGAGCCAACATTGCTTATGGCGACTATTACAAAGAATCAAGGAAAACAATGCAAAGCAGAACTTTGATCGCGTGATACGATCAAGGAACAAATAACCGTATGGTGCGGTTAACAACATGTGATATGTGTAAATAAATCCTGTGATTGGATCATAAAAAAAGGGATTTGTGTGAGACAACAACAGAGAGTGGAGTCATGTGAGACGACTATACAAGAAACAACAGTGAGTGGAGTCATGTGAGACGACTATACAAGAACGAAGACCAAGTGGAGTCATGTGAGAAGACTGCACAAGAATGAAGACATAGTGGAGTTGTGTGATACTACTACACAAGAACTGAAGTAAATTACGAAAAAGAATGTTGCGAGAACCTAAAAAGATGATAACAAAGACGTTGCTAGTTATACGAAGAAATGAAGACTCAAGCTACATGGAAGAAAACTGCTTGGTGCAAACAGTCTTTTCAGCATTATCGAGATTAAGGGGGTGAATGTTAGATTAATCTCGATTAGTATGTAAATAGAGTATATATATGTATTATATAGGTAGTTATTTTAGTGAAAAGGCATGACTATTCACGAAGGGGTGCGATGGTTCACAAATCAACACCACCGTTCGAAAAGTCACGATGGTTCAAAGACACCTTTTCATAGTTTATAAATAGGAATCCTATGTAACAATTTCAAAGGGTGATTTCTCAGAAATAATACATATAAACTTTGGTTGATTATCTTTGTAGATTTTTACTTTTGATCCAACAAACCTATAGGGTCGCACACAAAGAATATGTTTGCCTCAATTTATAGAAACCCGAGTTAAATAATGTTGATCATTGAAATAATTATTATTATCTTTTATGGAAGGGTGTCGCCAACTATGCCTAGACTACTCCCGGCAAATTGTGACTGCGAGAAATCAGCCCTGATAAACTCAGTGCCCACAATTGTTGTGTAAGCCTGGAATAGAACCCTAGGCAAATGGGATATTCCACCACATCCCCCAGGGACTCAACCACTACGCTACAAACCTTGTGGTTCATTGAAATAATTATTCTTGGAGGGTAATTATGAAAATATGTGCAAGTGTAAGTGTGTAACTATGATAATTACAGGTGTTATGTAAATGTGTATAATCAAAGTTGTTAAAGGCTCAAGGCGCACTTAGGCACAAAGGGGTCCCGGGGCCTAGGTGCGATCCTCGTAAATGCGAGGCGCATCTTATGACTTATCAATATATACACACACTCACAATTAGGCACAACTCAAATATGCAACAAGTACAAACCTCCAATGCAGAAACCAACAGTACTTTGGGTATTTATAGAGGAGGCTTGAAGTTCTATGGAGTGGGTATTTAATATCAGGATTTGATTTATGTCATATATATAATAACTCTTCTTTAAGAAGTTAGGAGATGAGGCTTATTTAATCTTAAGGTTTAACTAGCTATATAATAAATCTTTATGAGGCGCGCCTAGGCCCACAAGGGGCCTGAGCCAAGGTGCAGTGCATTAGTGAGCCTTGTGAATACGCCGAGCCTCGACTTGAAAAAAGGCCCAAGACCTTGCTATGAGCCTCAAAGCCTAGGCGCGCTTTTAATAACTACGTGTATAATCAGTTTAAAGTTTAAGATGATTATATAAATATACTGATAATTACTAAAACCTTAATTGAGTTATGGACTAACTATCAGACAGTCAATAAAAATAAGGTGATAGGTTAAATCAAAATTAGGTAACTGAATCTTTTAGATTTAGCTATCATAAAAAAAACACAGTAAAGAAACATTTTATTTTCTATATAAAACACATATTAGATCTAGGGTACCCCACAACTTTGAACTTCCAAATCAACTTAAAACCATAGTGGAAGTTATTGGTACCCCACAACTTTGAACTTGTAAGGAGCTCAAAAATCTAATTTTCTATCCATGTAGGACGGGTTGTTACATAGTACAACCCTAAAACCAAACCAAAACAAACAAACAAAGTAAATCCTAGTCTGGTGGTAGGATGTAAGTAGACCTTTTCTATAACCCCAAGGGGTATAGAAACTGTTTCATTGAAGACCTCCGACTTGTAAAACAAAAACTAAAAGAAACGAGAGAGCAACACGTATATATATATATATATATCTTATCTATACATAAAACTAATACCTCCGGTTTTGCGCACGATGGGTATGGAACCATATCTCATTGCCGTGAGTTGAGTTAGCCCACAAGGCTCGAATATCGAAGGGACTAAGATGAAATCTGCACCAGCATATATCTACAACGATATAAAACCAGGTCAAAAAAGGTCAAAGTATATGAAGAAAACGGTCATATAAAAGTTCGATTAGTATATACCAAGTGAGATAGAGGTTCGTCATAGTTCAAAACCAGCCGTGCCTGATCGTTATGTGTAGAATGTAACTGACTTGCCAAATTAACAAAATCATTTTGGATGCGAGGATCTGGAGCCGAGCCTAGCAATACAACCTGAAACCATAGATGCATAAAAAGAAAGTTAACTACCCAAAAGACAAATGTACTGTAGGCCATATGCCGATTTAAGAGGAAATTTACTCAAATAGCCATTGGGTAAAGTTGAATTCACTTTTTGGCCATTTTTAAGGCTTTTTCCTGAAATAGCCAGACTCTACGTAGAGACTTTACGCAGAAGCATAGTCTCTGCGTAAAGTCCATTTATATATATATATATAATCAATCTTTTTAGAGTTTACGCGAAAAGTCAAGTTTCTGCGTACACTTTCTATGTAAACTTTGTCTGGTTGGCAAAAGAAAGATACGCAGAAAGTTTATGCGGAAAAAGTTTACGCAGAAAGTGTACACGGAAAAAGTTTACGCAGAAAGTTTAAGCAGAAACTTGAGTTTCTGCGTAAACTCTAAAAGTTTTAATTTCTTTTATAAGAAAAGATGGACTTACGCAGAGACTATGTTTCTGCGTAAAGTTTGGCTATTTCAGGAAAAAGTCTTGAAAAATGGCTAAAAAGTGAAAGTCAATTTCCCAAATGGCTATTTGGGTACATTTCCCTGCTTTAAGAGTGTATTACTGCTTTTGCCCATTTGATAAATACTTCACCGCCACAAAATAAGTGTCCACTTTTTTACTTCAGTTTCACAAAGTAAGTGCCTACTTTTCAATTCTACCCATAAGAGTAAAATTGTCATTCAGTTAATTAAAGAGTGTAACAATTACTGATTTCTAAAATTGTGTACCTTTTTCATTGTGGACATTTATTTCAGGACGGAAGGAGTAATTTATAGTGCGTTTTCTTTTCTTGGTAAATTGACCCAAAGAAAAAGCGGCTCTACTCTTTAACACTGAGGCCCGGTCTTCTTACATCTTACCCCCAGACCCCACCTCCAGGTGGGATTTACCGGGGTCCTTCGGCTTGGTTTTTAAAGACGTGCATTGATGAGTTGTACTTGACAACTCATCGAAACAGATTAATGGACTAAACCAAAAAGGTAGTATGAATGACCTGACTTCCACGGTCGAGGGCACGCCAAATGGCATGCTTGATGAGATGTATTCCTTTTTGATGAGTCAAACGAGTGATGATTCCAACCAAGGGTACATCCGCCCTCTTTAAATCAAGTTTTTGTTGCAAGGCTTCCTTGGCAGCCTTTTTTCCTTCTACGACATTTTCCGAAGTGTAAGATACCTAAAAATTACAAATCGCATGCAGATTTTTAGCCGAAACCACAAACAAGTAATATAAAAGAAATATTCGGAATCAAATGTGCAATTTTGCATAGTCTAAAGGTCTACACCATTTTCATTTTGTTTTCTGTTCTCCCTCTTGTGGGTCCCATTTTCGTTTACCCTCACGTTAAGTCAATGGGACATATAAATAAATCAAACTAATATAACCCAACATATCCCATTTGGAGGTAACGTTTAAGGGGACATTATAAGTGAAAATATAAAATGGCCCAAATCAATACAATCAACATTGAAGGGCATGAAATGAAACACACGCAACTTGACTTGTTTTTATTTAAACAAGATATGAAAATATAAGATTTAGATTCTAAGCTACTTACAGGAAGGAACTTATCGTTAAGTGGGTCCCACATATCAGGGTCGATGCCATTAAGTATCCCATGGAACTTGTACAAATGTGGGGCAATCACGGGATTTCCAGCAACCTCCTTTGAATAAGTTGGAGATACCTGCAGGAAGAAATTTTGGATGATGAGTCAGACTGAGCATGTAGATTACTGAAAATGTTCAACTAATAGTTAAAACTTAGATGTTATCCGTTAATAATGACAAAATATGAGAATCTTTTGGAACAATAAGCGGTAATGATGGAAACAGACAAATAAGTTATTTTAACCTACCAATTTCCCTAAAGAAGAAATATTGCAATTCCCACAACGAACATTCTTTCAAAAATTTGTGACAGCCCTCGGTTTTTGGCTCTTTCACATGGTGACTAAAAAAAACACTTATGGAATATCATAAGGAATTTACCGTAGTAGCCTTGTCAGCGTACGCCATTGCTTTCCCGATCAATTGAGCCCCAAATTCAAGGTTGTGAATTGTGAAGACAATTCGTGCTTTAGTTAGACCATAATGCATATACTGGTCTTTAAACAACCATGCAACTGGTGCACTAGACCAATCATGACAATGAATCACATCCTGCAAAAAAAATCAACACTCCTTACCACCAATCTACAATTTTATTTACGATTATCAATGACTTTTAAGTTCTAGAAGACTTCTTCTAACTTTTCGAACTATTGTATTTGACTGCTTGTGGTAAACATAATATAGTTCTTACCAAAATGCAAAATGATCAGTACAATGTGCATAAATGAGTGATTTTGAACAAATATCCACATACTATGCTACCTTTTCATTTACATTTTTACAATTATCCAAAACTGCTCATTTTTAGTAGTGTTTTTTACACATTTTCACAACAATGATGGTTTGTTTCATAGAAAACCAACTACAATGGTTAGTCACTCGTACAGTCATATAAAAAAACCTTTTCATCCAAAATAGAAGCTCAACTTTGAGAAATACTTGTAACTAAATACTTTGTTAACTCTTTGAAGCTTCTATAGTTTGAGTGATTGTGAGTTTTTGTAGCACTTGCATAGATTTAGAGTAGTACAGTTTTATATAAATATTTTTTTTATAGAACATTCAAATAAAGTAAAAGTAAATAAGGTACTCGAATTATAGTTTTTAAAAAATTTCAAACAAACAAACATTGAAATTTTAACAAACATTGCTACGATTTTTGTAGGTTGCATGAAGGGAGCAAGTCATACGTGGAAGAAGATCTACTCCATATCATTTACCATAAAGTAATGCTCCTTAGTCTATTGAGAGTAATAAATTTTATAATATATCTTTGCTAAGTGAACACTTTGTAGTTATAACATAGTATGCAAAAAGACCCAAAAAAGAGTAGCTGGTGTTCATGAATTGCAAAAAGACCCAAAAAAGAAAATGTGGACGGTAAACAAAGTATGACAATGCTTACACCTAAAGCTTACAGGATGAGATCCACTTTGAAGAAGGAATTCAAGAGCAGCATGACAGAAGAAACCAAATCTTTCTGCATCATTTTTGCAACCGTAAATGCATCCTGCCCAAAAGAGTCTGCCAAATACAAAAAGGTTACATCATGTGTTATATATGCTATCAGCAGAATTAGAAGATGTTAATAGTGAAATAAGAGGTATTATTTACCCGTTTTGAGGCTCCAGAAAGTAGACAGAAAGTCCTTCGACTTTCCCAAACCAAACTTTAATTTCAGTCCCACCCCACAAGTAGCTCTTATGGAAATCAAAGTCTTTCACCTGTAGCAAAAAAGAAAGGAAAATTGTTGATAAAAAACACAAAAAGAAACACGATAATTAATAAAAATGAGCAACAAAAATATGATGGATCTTGTAGATTTGCATTTGCACAATTTGTCGAAAATTGTTACAAACTACAAAGTTCTTTTCTTTACATTTTTGCAAAAGCCATGGTTAGTTTGCAACAAAAAGTCAAATATAGTAGTCCTCAAAGTCCAATATAAAGGTTCTCAAAGTCAATAGAAAAAGACAAAACAATGTGCACCAAAAACTACTATTGCTTACAAAAGTCTATGGTAGTATATTACCTTGAAAATTATAAATTATTAATGAAAATCTTACAAACAGAAACGAAGCTTACATTGCTAAGATTCAAGCAATCATACTTTGGAAGAATGATATCGACGGTGTGGCTTAAATCCTGAACAGCACGAGAAAGGCTAGTGACAACATCAGCAAGACCTCCCACCTGGAAAAACAAACACAAAAGGGGAATATGCGTAAGTTCAAAGTAGAATAATACTTGGGAGATAAACGAACTTTCATATAACATTTGGTTTTATGTCAAACATTGACTCATTGTCTATAAATATACAGTGACATTTTATTTCTTGAACAGGAAAAAAGAAGCAACTCCTTTAGTGGATAGCCTATATATATATAGTAACATTTTTTAGAATATAAATATACACAAATTACCATATAATCTGATACCTTAGATGTGAACAAATTGTTGAACCGTGTAAATATTGTGAGCAAGATTATCAGTTATAACAAGAATTTTCAATGTACATGTTAGGATCAAATCTTATTTTTAATATTTCATTTTATAAATATAAAGATTTGGCATACTACAGGCTGAAAGAAATATAGTAATACGAAACTGAAAGCCCACCTTTGCAATGGGAGCCATTTCAACAGAAATGTGTACAATATGCATTGGGGGTTCCTTGGTAACTCCTCCAGACACTGGTATGTGGTAGTCCATACCATTTTTATTGTCAAAAACACCATCATCCGTTTCCTTCTCAGAGAATACAAAGTCCATCATATAAGCATCTAGTGGGACCTTAACTGCATCACAATGAAAAAACAAATTGTATATTACTTTTGAAAAAGGTGTAACATTACTTTTACAATAAAGTTAAGTAATTATCAATTGGGCTCAAGTAAAAAGGTGTGATTGGCATAAAATTTTGGAAATCCATGATCATTTTATTTATTTTGTGATTAAGCAACATCCTACCAGAGGTTTTGACATGCAGCCCGTTATCTGTTGGCAACATTTTCTGTGGTGGCAAAAGGCCCATGCGGTGTGTCCACCGATTAAAAGAACATCTAAACCATATTTCAGGCTTCCCATTAAGCACGGTATTAGTGGGGTTGTAGTAAACCGTCACAAAGCCTCCTGCTTGCACATCAATAGGGTCCGTGTAAACTATGTTCTTTTGTGACAACAAAAATGTTTTCATAGTTCTTTCTTTTGTTTCAGCTCTTATTCGTGCTGTTTTTTCAGCCTATAAAAGAGAAGGCACAAAAAAACAATTAATTAATTATAAACAAATTTATACATTGAAAAAGGTGAACATATATATGACCTTAGCTCGAACTTCCTCTTCTCTTAGCCTTCTCTCAGTCTGAAGTTTCTTGTATATCTCGTTTTCTTCCTCGGCCCAAAAGAGATCTTGAGGAAGAGATAAGGGGACAAGAGCATGGAAATCTTGGCGAAGATTATTATCATAAAGGGTGGCATGCTGAGGTGGACCATCAGCAAAAACCCAATCCAAGACAAGTGAACGATTGGGGACAACAACTGTAAAAAAAAATCGAAGATTAACTTTAGTGAGCGAATTACAAAAGTAGAGCCTTTTATCCTTATATCTAAAAAAGGGAAGTGAAAAGGAGAAGCTGCATGAGCTTTCATTTTCTTTTCTTTTTATACATAACAACGAGATTATTTCAAGCCTACTATGATCGTAGAGAATATGGAACATGCAAAAAGTTTCTCCTAAAATAATCCCCAAAAGTAAGGGAAACATTTTATTGATTTTACTACTCTCAATTATATTCCTTAATTTCGTTAGATGATACCCAATTAAACATTTTTATTACTTGGCATGTAGGTTAAGAAAACTTTTTGACCATTTGTCACATATCTAAATACCCTTGTTAAATACAAACAAAGAAATCTTGTCGGCCGAGATCAATGAGATCTATATATTTGTAGTGATGATAATGGGAAAACAAGTTTAACATGAAAACTTCCCAACGAAATACAAAACATAGCAATTATTTTGCTCCTTCCTTTGAATGAAACGTATAACTTGGTACATAGTTTAAGAAAAGGGTGATACTATTTCTCAAATATCTAGAATACCCTTCAAGAAAGACAAACAAATAAATCTTGTGGACCCAAGTCAATGACATCCCGTATTTGTGATGATATCAGTAATACAAGTGATCTTAATATGAAAACTTTCCAAATAAATTCAAAATATAGTAATTCTTTTACTCCTTCCGTCCACGGAAAATACATAGTTTTTCACCAAATTGAAACATAATTTTAAGGAAAATAATTTACTATTTTTCAAATTTAGCAAAAAGTTGGACAGAAGAAGATAAATGCATAGAACATGCATGCTATTTATTTACAAGAGTTAAATATGGATACCGTTGCATACCATCAGCATACCACCAATCTCCATCTTTTTCCACAGACTTATCAAGCTTCTCGACAATTGACAATCCATCTTTCCAGTTATTATAACCTCCATGAATCCATATATCTTTAGCATCTGAAAGAGGACCTACACTCTTATTATAATACAACTTAACCATATCTCCACCTTTGAACTCACTAGGTTCTATATACCATATATTATCAACAAACTTCACAGCCTTTTTCAAAACTTCTTGAATCATTCCCCTTATTCTCTCAGCTTCATCTTTAGCCTGAGCTCTATCGGCTTCACTCGACGCCTTTTCTTCTTCAATCCGTCTTTGTTCTTCTGCTTTCCTTTCTATTTCATCTTGTTCTTTTGCAAGTCTCTCGAGTTCTCTTCGTTTTTCTTCAAGCAAAAGTTCTTCAAATTCTAGAACATTCATTCCACCCTCCACAAATATACAGAAATCTTTCATATTGTTATTTTCATAAACATCTTTTCCGTTAAAGAACACAAAGTCTATCTTGTATGCTTCTTTTGGAACATGAATTTGGCAAGACCACCACTCTCCATTGAAGTTAGTCTTGTTTAATTTTATAGTGAAAGACTTATACCGCCAGTCGTTAAAGGCTCCCATTATCAAGATATCTGATTCGCCAATTAAACTAGAAATAGTTTTGTTAAGAAATATTTCTATATCTTGATTAGGTGTCACAATCTTAGGATAACAAAAGACTTTCTCACCATTAACAACAGTCTCACTAGCAAGCCTCTTGATTTCTTGTATTAGTAAATTTGCTTCCATCTCTTTTTTACGTGAATTTGCTTCCATCTCTTTTTTACGTAAATTTGCTTCCATCTCTTTTTTACGAATATTTGCTTCCATCTCTTTTTTACGTAAATTTGCTTCCATTTCCAACCCTAACTTTAGAGAAGCTTCCTCATTATCCTCATTTTGACTGCTTAAAGTCTCAATATCACCGTTCTTGATTGCATCTAGTTGCTCTTTTTGTAATCCCAATGGACTCATTTCATTCGTGATATCACTAATTACATTTGTACCCCTATCATCAGTGCTAGTGCTCCCATTTTCTTCCCTTTGACTAAACTTAGCAACAGCCAATGCTTTTCTACCAGAAGATATCTCATCCATCATCTTTGTTTCAAGAATGTCATCACCCTCTTGATCTTTATCAATTTGAACGTCAAATTTAGTTTCTTTTTTGGTGGGATTCACATATTCTGTAGATGTAGAAGGATCTAGACCTTCTTTCCCTTCAATTGTTCTTCGATCTTTCCTAAGGTTGCTTGGTTTAGGCTTAAATCCCTTTGGTGCAGTGTCATTTGCCCTTGGACTCAACATTTTCGATCGTCTTTTTCTTGAGAAGTCTACAACATACACAATTAATAAAAATTTCCAAAATGATTATGAAAATTTGAACTTTTTTCTCGATAATTTTACTACTAAAACTTAAATAAATGTTCAATTTTATGCCAAAGCTCAATAACTTAATTACCTGATCTTGCAGTGATCCGATGTGAGAACCCAGCAATCAGAGAATATTTGTACCATGAACAAGATTGTGTAAACTACACATATAAATATAATTAAGAACAATTATCCCACCAAAAATGATAAAAAATGAAGCTAATAAACCACCCAAATTAGTGTATAAGTTTTTTTCGAAAGTCTCATGAAGCAAACTGATAGCACAAAACAACTAAATGTAGCTAGCAATTGACAAAATATAACCATTTATATGAACATCAATCATGATTAACTTGCAAAATCGATCATAAAACACAAAACCCTAAAGTAAATAATACTTAAATCAGCCGTATCAGACAACGATCCACCCAAATTTGAATCATACATGTGCAAATTCACAGACATTTCATTCAAAAAGAAAACCCACAAAAATAACATTCAAATTGATTCGAAGTTACATAAGAAATCATCCAAAATCAATGAAGAAGATGATTGATCTTTACCTGTGAGAACAAATTTGTTCTTCTGGCAGCGTGAGACCCAATAACAGGTTTAATCTTCACAAGGGCTTTGTCCCTAAGAACTGTTCTTCCACAATACAGGGGTGTCTGAACCTGTAAAGCTAATTCCATGGCTGCCCACCTTCTCTGTTCTTGAATCTTGACCACAAATTAACCAGAAAATTACCCTTTTGATCTTTATCACTTCCTTCACTGTATCAGTGCATAATAACTTCGATAACCGTGTCTCATGGAATATATACAATTCGAGAAATAGAATAAAAAATAAAAGTGTGTAATGAGAAGTAGAATACAAGATTATGTTTGGTCTTTGTGAGATAGCAGCAAAATCTAGGCCTCAAGGGTGCTGCAAATGCATGTGATTAGAAAGTTTGTTCATTTATTTTTTTAAATAAATTACAAAATCAGTCCCTGAAGTATTCACCAACTGCCAATTTTAGTCCAACTACTATCTTTTTACACCCATGGTTCAATAGTGAAGAATTGTATGTCATTTAAGCCAATTAAGGGGTTGTTTGTTTGTTGATTCATGGACTTGATGCACTGATGGTATACAGTGCTTATTCGTTCGGTGATATTTGAGTGTTTGTTTGCAACTTAATCACAAAGCCATCCAAGGTTGTTTGTATTGATTCAGCCATCAAAGTCGGTGCAAAACTTCAGACATTGTCACACTTCCCCTTCTCTTTATATTCCATGCATCACATATCTTTTTCTACTCCACAATCGCCTGCCCTCATTGTCCTTCATTGCTTCGTCATCCCTCCTTACTATTGTTCTGCTTCTTGTCATATTTCTCTCCTTTTCGTCATTGTTTTGTTCCTCGTTGTTGTTGCATTCTTCTTCGCCTCATCAATCATCTCCTCGTTGTTGTTGCTTTCCATTGTCTTTGCTAATCACGGGTAAAAAATCTTATATGCTTTTGTATAATTTTTTTTATAGATCTTATGTAGGTATTATTCTTGAACCTTTTAGGTTTGTTAAATAAGATGGTTGAATATCAATAGCAAACACATAACTTATCTAGTTTTGTAATATTTTATTGTTTAAAATTTAAGACAAAAACAGACAATGAAGTACGATAGAGTGAACAAATCATTATATTCATTAAGTATATGTTTTCCTGCAAAAATGATGTTCATGTAACATATTGAATCTAAATTCTTTTCTGCAAATGAAATCCAAGATTCAAAACCATAGTCCTTGATAGAACATCACTACCATCAGGGGTTTCTCATTGATGTTGAAAACCAGTTCTCCCGATTCATTTTCCTCAATCCTTCACAATTAAGAAAAATATCATATTTTCTAATAATATCTCAAATTTCTTGATTGAATCGATTGTAATATATGGTTGAAGCCACCCTAAAAACAACAGCGTAGGACACTCTTGGACCAATTGTTGGAGTTGCACGGTCTCTATAGTTCTAGAGATGAAGGAGATTGAAACAACCAGCATTATCATATATGAAAAAACACATGTCATCTATGAAAGAACCAAGTGGTCAAATTTGTGGGTGGTTTCCACGATAGAAGTGAAGATTTGCATGATGGTTGAAACACCAATTCGTAATCGTAGCAACACATTAGATAAAACATCACTGTGGTGAATGGAGAATAAAGCAGATAACTGGTTTGTTATTCACTTACCCCAATTATCTTTTACATTTAGGATTTGAAATCTAAGCTTTTGGATTTCTATTATATTAATTGGCATCTTAGTTGGATCTTGATCCATTATTTATTCTATACTTATAATGTATGTAAATAAAATAAATTAATCAGACAATGATGATTATTATTTACCAATTTTACCTTATAATTATGCTTAGATACCTTTCAAATTTTTTTAACAAGTCCCATTGATTTTTGGACAAATTTGGTAAAAGAATTTGCGTATTTTGATTTTTGATTTTTGAATATACAAAAATGAAATAAAATTATTTTTGAGGCCAAAATTGCAAGTTGGTAAATACTCAAGGGATGATTTTTGTAATTTACACTTTATTTATATGGACGGTTGGAATATATTTGACGATTATTCCCATTTATCTTATTAATAAATTGTTGAGAAAATCAGTAAAGTTTTAACTATTGAATTCTTAACAACTTTTAAATCAACATATTTTAATAAATTACATCACTTTTGTCAATTATATTCATTACATTAATAATTCTAAATAAAGTTAAACATACAAAATAATAACCCAAACATCTACGATTAAAAAATAATAATAATGGAGTTTTAAGTAAGTAAAGTAATAAACAATTATATATCTAATTTTTCTTTTAGAGTACGTTATTGAAATGAAACAATATGGTTTAATCTTGAATTGTCGGTTAGAAACCTTTTTTTGTAGAAACATACATTATTTTAAAAATAAATAACAAAATACATTATTATTTTAAATAAAAATATATATTATCTAAAATGAAATATTCAATCGTACTCGTACAAAAATCAAAAACGTCATTATAACGCTTTTGGTATCTTGATAGCATATTTTTTGATTTTAGAGATAATGGTCCCCCTTAAAAAATTTAATTGGGTAGGGATATATCATATATGTGATATGAAACTATTTATATCAGAAGCTTTTCATCGTTCGAATAAAAACACATTGTCTTAAATTTCCAACTTTCATTTATATCCAACCAATAATCATATCAATGTATATCATGAAATAATTATGAAAATATAAAATAAATAAACTTATATTAAACAAAGCTCTGATTTGTCTCTATGTAACTGGTAGGACAAGAAAAGAATAGGAGAATGTTCTTATATTAGAAGGAAACGGTACACCATTCAAGTGAGGCATGTATTTATTTTATTTTTAATACAGAAAATAGCATTAAAATGACGATTTAACAAAAAAACAAATTAGCATTAATAAATAAGATGTATTTATAATAATTTAAAAAAAAATATTGGTAAATTTATAATCTTTTAACAAATAAAATTCTTTTTTGTCTTTAACCAATTTTTTTTAAATTCTTATTATTGTGATATTTTCTTTCTTTTCATGTTGTATTCTTGTTACCCTTAACGATATATCGTGTACTTTTAAGGGTTAAGTTTCGATGAGAAGGAAACTTATGATGAGAAACTTAAGAAAAGATCTCCATCATTGGATATATCATAATTGAATATCAACACTAATGAAATGTACCGAGATGCACTAGATCAATTCCCTTTTAAAACGTAATTCATGGATGGACATGAGATAAAAACTGATCAGGAGTTCAGATCTCTTACTCTTCTCATCTTAAATCTTCTTCTCACACGTTTCTTCGTCATACTTCTAAAACCCAACAATCTAACAATTAATAATAAAAATTATATAATTGGGAATTGGCAGTCTATGTGGACCGGTTTGCGTGTCCGGGAAATACACGTTTTGCTCAAATAATAAAAATTATATAACCCATTTAAAAATTAGACCACTCTATGATTAAGAATAAAAAAATTATAAGTTTATGAAATAAGTATAAGTTAAACTTAGAGATGGCAAAAGACCCGAAACCGATGGTGAAAACCGAAAATCGAAACTTTCACGCCGGATTCGGGGACTTCTTATCGCGGAGGGGGGGGGGGGATCGGGGACCTATTCGGGGATTTTATCAGAGGCGGGGGCGGGGACGGTGATTACTGTCCTGGTCTGGCCCGATGTATGTGTATATAATATCATTAAAAGAAAATTATTAACATTAAAATTTAAAAGGCTTTTATCCACTTTACCTCAACATGCCAAATAAGACTTGCAAAAAAGGTCTAGTTTATTTGTGTAACACCTGCGATTTTAGAGGCTTGTGTTAATGGTTATAATGGTCGTTCGACCATTGTCATGAAAATTTAATAAGATTTTATGTATTTATAATGGTGAGTTTATCAAGGATCGAATCTAGTCCAAAAATCGGGTGAAAACGCAAAAAACGGAGCTCCAACGGCTCAAGTTGCGCACCAGGTCGTGAAAGTACCTGTTTCATGTGTATTTTTAGGTGGGTGGGTATGGGGGATTTCCCATGGTCTTAGGCCATAGGCAAGGTCATGCAAGTCGTCAGATCAGTTTAAAATCGAGATTTCAGATTTTTTTTCTTCATTTTACCATAACTTTCTCATCTCAACTTCGATTTGGATGATTCTTTTTGCTATGGTCTCGATTTTTGAAGCTATTCAACATGAGATAAGATAAGTATACTTTTTTGGAAGATTATAGAGCATTTGAGAAAGGTAACATCTTCACCTCCTTCTCTTTTAAGCTAGGTTTAGTGCGTTTTTCATCTCTACCTCTTTTCTTCCATCATTGTCTTAGATTTTGTGTTCTTTGTGATGGAGAAGATATTTTGGGAAGATATGGAGTTAGGATTTGGAAGATCTACTTGTAGATCTAAGCTCTTCACCAAATGAAGTTCCCAGATTGGGGTAAAACCTAGACTTTAGCTTAAATCTAGTAAGGTGAGTTCAAGTTGCTTTGTGAAAACTATGTACATGCCAAAAATGTCCATTTTGAAGTGTTAACATGTTTTACTTGTTATTTATCAAATGTGTGGGTACTTGATGAGTTTTATATATTTGGTATATTTAGTTTTATAAATAATGTAAAATGCTTATACTTGGGTTTTTGGACATCTTGATAAATGTTGGTCCCTAAGGAGTCTACAAGAGTGTATAAGTATCAATACAGTTTGTAGAAGGGGGGGGGGGTGAATTCAAACACAACTTTTATGGTTTTTAAATGAGTTTATATCAATAAACAAATTTATAGTTGTAAGCGGAATAAGAACAAGTAATGAAACCTATTCTATTACAACTTTAGAAGTCACTAAGTCTTTGATGCATAAGGAAAGATAAGAATAAGATCAGATGTTTGAAGGAGAGATAAGCATGCATCCATTAAGATGAAGAAGAGATCTTCATCTATTTATACCCGTTGCATTTAATGCAACTCAGAAGGTACATGCCACGTGTCAAGTTTCAATAGGAAACTTGTTCTTTGTTCATAAAGCAACCATGCTTTTGGCTGAATATGAACAGTAGCCTAATCAGAGTTGGTAAGCACGCAAGAGACTGTCTGTACGTCCTTTCTGACAAGGCATGGGGGGTTTGACATTTGTGCATCGAGGATAAGATCCACTTTCATCTTGCTGAGTTGGCCCCACATTGATCACAAATACTGAGTCTTCAAGGATGTCTTCAGGTATCACCGAGGCTTACGCAAGATGTAACACCCCTAAAAATGGGAGTTAATTTAAACCAAAATAGAATGGGAGAAAGTAATAGAGTTTACAAGACTATTCGGATACTAAATAACAACCTACTAATCTATACAATTCTAAGATATAGATTAAGTTCGGGTGTCACTAATATCCTCAAAACAAATGCTTCTAGTAACTCCATTTGTACACTCGAAGATGTACTTCCAAAAAGGATGCCTCTATCGGCACCTAGCTCCACTCAACTCTTCGGAGCCCCACTATGACGATCACCTGATATACATGTCATTTTAAGAAAAAGTGTTAGGCTTAAAGCCTAGTGAGAACAAACAGTTTATATAAGAAAAACCATTAACTCTTTGAGAGCGGTAAATAAATATTTGACCATAAAGCTTTCTTGTTTATTCTTTTCGTTACTCACGCTTGTTCTTGAAAGAACACATTTGAGGGAAAATACGGTGGCAACCCGCTATTGCACTAATAGAAATTAGTGAGTAGGTAAGCTCGAGAAGATAGAAATCTTCGGCTTACGGCTAACAAGTTCAACCCCTATCCAAGATCTGTTACTCGCTACATAAATCCAAACAAGCTCAACCCCTATCTAGGATCTGTTACTTGTTCCATCCCCAAATAAAACTGACTTTTATGCCTATGGATCCATTACATTAGTGTTGGAACCCATATCCCCATTTATACTCTAATGATGTTGATTATGAATAAAATAAACAGTAAGCGGAAGCAAATATAATCAACAATCAAACTAGAATATGTAAACAGCAATGGAAGAACATATCAATACGAATCAATGATAATCTGTATTTCACTCAGAGTGATGATGATTACAATATAGGAAACATAGAATTATCTCACAGGTTCTCTCCAATACTATCGACGTCTAATACAGTGATGGCTCTCTCTATTTATACTATTCAAAAGGAAAAGTCAATCGGCTAGCCTATCACGTATTGACACATAAACAAATTCTCTAACAGAATTAGTTATGCAAGAGAAGAATGACTTGCCACGTCATTTAAGCACGCGCGTAATCCTTTGAGCAATATCCAGAAGATGCCCACCTTCTGGATCATCTCTGTAGCTTCTGAACTATTCTTCTGAAGTAGCTAACTTCTGAAGAAACTTGCTTTTTGAGAGATATACTTTTTTCTTTTAGAGAGAAGTTCTAATTCATACTTTTACAAGACAAATAAGTTCTAAAAATCTCCCCCTAAGTATGAATATAGAACAAATAGCTAAATATAAAGAAAAAACAAAGTTGAAAATTTTCATTACATTACAAAGGAATTACAGAAGGGAAAGTACATGAAATGACTAGAATGGGCTTCTGGATGCCCACTGATAACTCTGAAAAATTGTCTAGTAATTCTCTTAGTTTGATTACTCCTTCAATGTACATCTCCATATCAAAAGCTGCTCTTTTAATGGCTATATTCACATCATCCTTCTTCGCAACAATCAATCCTCTGATTACATTCAACATATCCTTAGAATATTTGAAGGCTTCTATTACCTGAAAAACCTCTTTCCTTGAGGTCTTATGAAGACAACACCCCGTTCCTATTCAGGCTCCAGTAAAAGGTCACCAACCTTTTATGTTTCGATTCGCTCTAGCCCTTCATTTGGCACAGTGATTGATAAGCGTTCCACATATCTTTTAAAACCAATCTGAAAATCTACCTTGGCTCTGTAATCCACGAAGGCTTCCATACAACTTAGAATTCTCAGATAGGCAATGTTATCATCTACACTGTTGTTTCTTCTTCTCTTCATGTATCTCCCCGGAGGTAATAGATTAGAAGGGTTTAAAGACAGCAAATCATTATCACAGAAGATATAAGTTTTCCCATTAGCTCTTTCAACCTTGTATGTTGTGTACATGATATCAGAATTTCAAAGTACTTTGTCCTTAACCCAACTATTCTTCTTATTGGAGATGAGGCAAAAACGTTCCTTCTAGGCTGTTTGAATCTTGCAAATCTTGCTTTAGTTTGCTTATCTGCACCTACAGCAAAGTCAGGTGTTATCAAAATAGCCATTTCTTCCCTCTCTGCATATAAATGACTGAAGTGTATCTCTCTACTTCTAGAAATTCGAGCACTGGCCACTCGTTCACGTTGTTCTGGTTCCATAGCACTGCATTGCATATCAGCCCTTCTTTTGTTGGTTTGTTCAACAATGGTATGATCATCAGATTGATCAACCATTGGAGCTTTCATCCTTTGATCAGTAGAAGTTTGAGCTGGTTGACTTGTTGAGGCACCAGTAATAGGCACGCTTGTTGCTGCTTTTGTCACCTGGTTGTGCATTTTAAGTTTCAGGAATATGTACTTCAGAAATGGGAACTTCTGGTATGTTGGCTTCAGGGACTAGAGTGGTTTCTAGAATTGCAGAGGTTGGGACTTCTGAAGTATTCACGTCTGGAACATGAGTGGTAGTTGTTTGAACAACAAGAGTAGATATGGATGCCTGACCATGAGCTCTTGGTCGTGTGGTTGTATTTCTTGGTCTTTTGGGGATAGGAAGAATTGGTTGTCTTCTGGTTCATTCAAGACCAAGAATAAAGTTTGCCACTTCTGGATCTGAAGGTAAGGGACGCATTGCAAGTGGAGTTACATTAATTGGATCAGAAGGAGCAGAAGGATTCTCTTGAACAGAGGGATTATTTTGTTGTTGTTCTGAAGGATGTTGCTCTGTAGGTTGTGGTGGTTGAGAGGATGAAGGTTGAGCTTGAGCTTGGTCAAAAGTAGATCCCACTTTCTGTCTTTCCTCCCCCTTCTGAGAATCAGAAGCATCTGGATCCTGGTCCTCAGATCTTTTTCTTTTAAGCTCGACCTTTCTACAAGCTCTTTTCTCCTTTGCTTTCTTCCTTGAATATTGATGCTCAGAAATGGACTGGACGGTCGTCTTTATTGCATTTACAGAGGTATCCAAGGCAGATATCTTCTGGCTAAGCCCAGTTGCTGGGGTAGAGTTAATCTTGGAGACAAACTTGGCATTCACATCATTAAATTTTTCTAGCACAGCTTTCTGAAAAGCTGCCAAGTCAGCTTTAGTTACCAGCCCAGAGGAAGTAGAGCCTTCTGGAGAAACAACAAAATCCAACAACTTCTTCATATCTACAACAAAGGTACTGAATTCTTCTGAAGTAATTGTATTTGTTGAAGGAGTGGGATATTCAGAAGGGAGCTTGGAGATGGCTTCTGCGTTGGGTTTTAAGATCACTCTCCAACTTCTGGAATTGTTGTATTGCCAAATCTCTATGGGCATCATGCGAAGAGATCAAAAAGTTCTAAAACTGAGCAAGTTTTTTGGTATGTTCTGACTGTCTGGCTCGCATAGCACATAGAGAAAAATTCACTGCCGTTAGCTCTCCATTTAGATTTGCCTTAGTTTGTTGAATTGTAAGTTTAAGATCATTCAAGGATTCCTTTATTTGATCAGGCGAATGCTTGAAACGTAGCATTCGTGACAAATTCAGGAGGGAGGGTAACCGCTGTATCCATAACACATGTGCCGTTTGTCTCTCACGTTCAGAGAGGCCCTCATTTACACCTGTTTTGGCTTTGAGTGTAGAGGGACTTCCATCTTGACATTGAGGGCTCTTTTGAGCTACCTCTTCGGATGTTCTGATCTCATTGACTTGGTCTCCAATGTCAGAGATTGGAGAGTCAATGTAGATGTGGGTACCTTGATGTATTTCAAGTACAGAGGTCCTTAGTGTGCCTTGTTCCCATAACCCCTCTGACGGGATTTCATTAGCATTTGGATCAAGATGTGCCATGGACGTGGCAACCTCCATCCAATCTATATCATCGGTCACAGAGACATCGATATTGTGTTGGGAAGGAGGCGAGTTCTGCAGCAATGGAACCCTTATATTAGCATCTTCATCTTGTTGAGAGGAAGAAGATGAATTGGTTTCCCCTGAAGTGCTTGATTCAGAAGCATTTGAGATAACTTTTGATCGGTTGGTTTCTGGGTTTGGGTTCGGACTGAGTGTACGTTCTGTTTCAATAGGTCATGATGCTTGAACATCAGTCCTAGGAGATGTGGTAGCTCGGGATGGACTCAGCTGGGATCTCACATTTGTGTCCATTTGGACATCTTCTGTACTCTCTCTTAATAGGCTCTCGGCATGATTAGCAACGCGCTAGTTGTCACTCTGGTTGTTTTCATGCTTAGACTCACTCGACCCCTCACTCTCTATTCTGGATACTAAGTACTCTGGGGTTGGTGATCTTTGTGCTAAGAACACCTCAGAGCTTCTATAGAGTTCCAGAGAAGGAGTTGGGTTAGTTAAGAATGCAAGCATGTACCTGGTAAGTGGTCTGGCCTTCGGATATCCAACATCAAGAATGGTTGGGCGATAAGTTTTCCTGATGTGGAATTTGCAGAAAGGAGGAGAGCATCGAAGCTGCTTGTAAGTGATTGCACTTCGAAGTAACAGAGGAATGAATCGTGGGAACATCAAGGAAGGCAGTCGCTTAGCTTTGTCTTGAGATGCAACCTTGGAAATGATAGCCTCTTTGATTTCTCAATAAAGCAGTTCAACATAGTCGATTGGGTGATTGAGACAGATTCCATACATCAATGTGAGAATATTGGTGCTTGCTTGATCTATAGAACCTAGTTTGCAAGTAAGACCTTTATTCAAGATCGAGACCAACACATTCCAAATTGGAGGTAGATATTGTCGTTTGAATTCAGACACTTTGGTGATGTCAGAGTTGTACCCTAGATGCTTCAGAAAATCCACAAGGACATCAGATGTTGGGTATGGTTCGAATTCGGCTATTTGCAATGCAGCCGGGGTTGGTAGTTGAAAGACTCTTTCCATCTTTGCTCTCGGGATCTTCACTTCACACATGTATTCAGAATTCGGCATGTTAAAATCATCCTTCAATGACTTTCCATCGTCATACACATTCAAAGAATACCAAAATTCTTGAACAAATTCCTCAGGGGACAGATGGGTCTGTTACTGTTAAAACGAGTTTAAATAATTAGACAAAGATGACGTGGGCTAGAAAACGAGATTAAATAATCAGAGTGAAAATTTTACTCGAGTGATTTTGAAATGAATTGACAAAGATGACATGGGCTAGAAAACGATTCATATTTGGATCGTTTGAGATTTAGACACGTGTCTATATGTCAGGAAAAGAAACCGTTGAGAGGAATAGGCGCGTATATTTGTTGTCATCTTCAAGTTTCGACCCTTGAAACTTTGTAATATTGTTCCAAAAGAGATTTGAAAATCAATCTATCTGGTCTTATAAAAATCGTTTTTAGATCCAGAAGAGAGTTTTGTGAAGAACATATTTCAGAAGAAAAATAAGTAAGAAAGCATCTTCTGTATAACCTTCACGGCAAGAGTTATTCAGAGATTATTATTACTCATGTTCTTAGGAGATATGTTTTTTTGCAGAAAGTTTGATAGACATACCAGAGGTTTCTATAGAACCTTGGAGGCAAGAGTTAGTACAAAAGTTCTGGATGACTATGATGCCTTTTGTAAAGTTTTCTGAAGCAATATTTCAGTGGTGATTTGTTCCAAAAGATTGTGGAACACACGAAAACTTTAAAATCAATCAGTTGGTCAAGTGAAAACGTTTTTTTGGGACTAATAGAAAGTTTGAGCAAATTTAAATGACTTTATAGAGAAAATTATAGACATGTCAGAAGCTTCTATATAACCTTGACGGGAAGAGCTAGTACAGAAGAGAGTGCCATGTATAATTTTCAGAGAAAGATTCATTCAACAGATTTCCAAGACAACCAGAGGCTTCTGTATAACCTAGAGAGAAATAGGTAGTATAGAAGTTTTGGATGGCAATTGGACTTGAAAAATTTGTAACCCAGAAAGACCGATAGACATACTAGAGACTTCTGGATAACCTTGATGGCAAGAGTTAGGCCAGAGGTTCTGGATGGTTATCTTTTCGAAAAAATTCTTTTTACAAGAACAGAAATCTCTCCTCCTTGAAGTATGCATTAATGTTTGCTCCCCCTTGACTTTTGCATTATTATCTGCTCCCCCTTAAACAATGCTTGGATCAAAAATTCGTAAGAGCAATAGGCAGAGTTTAAGATGCAGAACTTTGCAAGTGCAGTCAAAAGCTTATGTTATGTTTGATGTACAGAAATGAGTGCAGAATATGAGAAAGAAAGGGAGTTGAAAAGACATGCTTAGAGAGATATTACAGAAAACCTATTTAAAATTAGATTCTGATTTCATGTCACATATTGAGCATGCCTAACTTGCTGATTAGAAAATTAAATCTGTTCTCATCTAATGCTTTTGTGAAAATATCAGCAAGTTGGTAATCAGTATGGACAAAGTACATTTCAATTGTACCTTTTCCACATGATCCTTTATAAAATGATACCTGACATCAATGTGCTTGGTTTTAGAGTTCTGAACTAGGTTTTCTGTGATGGCTATTGCACTTTCTGAATCACACAGGATGGGAATTTTGTCGTACACAAGGCCATAATCTCTTAGTTGGGTTTTCATCCAGATTATTTGTGAACAACAACTTGCAACAACAACATATTCTGCTTCTGTTGTGGAAGTGGACACACATTTTGCTTTTTGGATGTCCAACTAATTAGCCTGTTGGCAATAAGTTGACAGCTTCCAAAGGTGCTCTTCCTGTCTAACTTACATCCTGCATGATCTGAGTCAATGTAGGCAATTAAATTAAAGCCAGAATGCTTTGGATACTAGAGACCCAATGAAGGTGTTGCCTTTAAGTATCTAAAGATTCTTTTCACAGCAGCCAAGTGTGATCTTTGGGATTGGCTTGATATCTGGCACAAAGACATGTAGCAAACATTATATTTGGTCTGCTTGCAGTTAAGTATAGAAGTGATCCAATCATACCTCTACAATTTTTGACATCAACTTGTTTCCCAGAAGGATCAGAGTCAAGTTTCATATTTGGTGAAATTGGAGTTTTCATAGTTGTGGAGTTGTGAAGTTTATATTTCTTTAAAATGTCAAAGACATACTTGACCTGGTTTATAAAAATGCCAATTGTAGTCTGTTTGACTTGAAGCCCTAGGAAGAAGTTTAGTTCTCCCATCACGCTCATTTTAAATTCACTTCCCATCAATTTTGAAAACAATTAAACTTTTGCTTGGTCTGTAGAACCGAATATAATGTCATCCACATAAATTTGGACCAGAGTTAACTCACCTTTGCAACGCTTGATGAACTAGTTAAGTGTCAATTTTACCTTTCTCATATCCATTGTCAATCAAAAATCTGGATAGACGTTCATACCAGTCACGTGGAGCTTGTTTTAGTCCATACAGAGCTTTACCTAGTAGATAGACATAGTCTGGATGACTTGCACTTTCAAAACCAGCGGGTTGCTGGACATAGACTTCTTCTTTCAGTTTGCCATTCCGAAATATACATTTGACATCCATTTGATGGACTTTGAAATCCTTGTATGCAGAGAAAGCTAGAAACAATCGAATTGCTTCAAGCCTTGCTGCTGGAGCAAAGATTTCATCATAATCAATGCCTTCCTCTTGACAATATCCCTTTGCAATAAGTCTAGCTTTGTTTCTGACAACAATCCCATCTTCGTCCTTCTTGTTTCTGAAGACCCATTTTATACCAATTGTTGTCTTGTCTTTTGGTAAAGGTACAAGCTTCCATACCTTATTTCTGTCAAATTGAAGAAGTTCTTCCTGCATTGCATCAAGCCAACTAGGATCTTGTAGTGCTTCATGAACTTTCTTTGGTTCGACCGTGCTTAAAAAGTTGACAAAGAAGGCTTCATTTGTAGTAGCAGATCTAATTTTTACACCATCAGAAGGATCACCAATGATTTGGTCAGAAGAATGGCCTTTTGTCCATCTTTTCCTTAGAGTTTGGGAGACAGGAGGGGATATGATTTCTGTTTCATGTATTGGAATAGCTTCTGGTGCAGGGTTCTGAATTGGAGAGGAGCCAAGTTTCTCCCCCTCAAATGAAGGCACGGAGGAAAGTAAATCAAGAACAAAGCTCTCTGCATCAGGATGAGGCAGAGTGTCTTCTGGGCTTTCATTTAAAGTAGAGGGTATATGAATGGACATGCTACTTGTTATCTCTACATCAGAAGTTGAATGTGAACCAGAGGGACTAGAGATTGTTGATTAAGAAGGGCGTGGTTCCTCTGTTGCTCTTGTTGGGATACTTCTGACTATTTCTGCAGAAGGAATCTCTTCTCCAAGAAATTCTTCAAATATAGCATTGATTTCAGATTCTCTGGTGCTGGAGAGATAGTCAGAAGTTACGTTGTTAAGCTTGAGTTCTGAATTTGAATAACCAGAAGTCAATTGTGCCTGATCATCAAAGTCCACATTGATGCTTTCCATGACCGTTTTGGTTCTGAGATTGTAAACTCTGAAAGCCTTTGAGGTCAACGAATATCCCAAGAATTTAGCGTCATTTGACTTTTTGTCGAACTTTCCAAGTTTATCTCGATCATTCAGGATAAAGCACCTGCAGCCAAAGATGTTTAAGAATTTAACATTTGGTTTTCTATTATTGATAAGCTCATAAGAAGTTTTGAGATGTCTCTTGACAATTATAGATATGTTCTGTGTAAAACAAGCAGTAGAGACAGCCTCAACCCAGAAGTGTGTGAGTAGTCCAGAAGCTGCAAGCATCGTTCTTGCGGCTTCAACCAGAGTGCGATTTCTTCTTTCCACCACACCATTTTGTTGAGGAGTTCGTGCAGCTGAGAAGTTTTGTGATATTCCTTCGTTGTTCAGATACTCATCAAGTTTGGCATTCTTGATTCAGTACCATTGTCACTTCGCAACTTCTGAATTTTGCATTGCAAAAGCACTTGAATCCTCTTCATCATGTTAATCAGAACTACTGGGACTTCTGACTTCTGTCTTACAAAGGCAAGCCAAGTATAACGAGAAAATTCATCAATAAGCACAAGTACACACTTTTTACCAGACATACTTTGCACAACAATGGGACTGATGTGTTTTAAATTTATAACCGCAAGCGTACGGATGTTTAGCATACGGTTATAAATTTAAAATACATCAAGTTTTGGCGCCGCTGTCGGGGAGGCAATCAAGCTAACATAGACTTTGTTTTGGATTTACTAGTCTACGTCTTTATCCCATTTCTTTTTCGTCACCTCACTTTATAGTGTGTTTGAATTTTTTTGATTCGTTCGTATACCGGTTTTTTGCGGAGTTTAATGTTTTTTTTCATGCTAAAAAGTGTTGGGTGACGGGCCGTTGAGACGTGTAATTTGATAATGTCGAGAGAGTTTATCACCTTAGAAATAATGTGTGACTCTACCTCAATTTGTTACACGTGTCTCGTGTGCTATTTTTTTAATTTTATTGGTTCGGTATTTTAAATGTCAAGCCGAGCATTACCGATCCTTCTCTCTCTACCCATTGTTTAATTATCGGCTATGGGTTGTGTAACGTGTTTTTATAACTAAAACACACCGGTTATCCGGTGTATCTTTTGTGCGTTTACACGACTCATACGAATCGGTGACCATTTAAGTCAATCATTTGACTTCATCGAGTTGTACACTCTTTTTTCTCTAATCGTTAATTCTTCGTCAAACTCGTGACTTTAAACGAGTCTCCGTTCTTCCCCCTATTTTCAACTTTCTCGGGTTTTCCGAGTCTAACACGCTCGAAAAATTGACCCCAAGTGTCTCCCGACACTTTGTATATATATATTTTTGTTTTTTTCAGCTTTTGAAATTTCTGTTTAAATTCGCGCTCGCGAAAGAATTTTCCGTGCTCCTGAAAGAAATCAAACCATCAACTTTTGAGTTTCTGCCCAAATTCGCGCTCAAGAAAGAAACCTTCATGCTCGCGAAGAAAATAAAATAAATTAAAAAAAACGATTTTCTTATTTATTTTATTTTATTTAGTTATTAAAAAAACTCCTAATTTATTTTAACCCTAATTTCCATTCCACTTCTCATTACACCGTGAACTTCTTCTCCACCGCACCATCCACCCTTCTTCTTTACTTCCTCAGCTGCTGGCCGTCGTCCCAGCCACTACCTGCCACCACCACCGTCGTGGCACCACCGTGAACAACCAGCTACCACCGCCAAACCAGCGCTGCCGCGGTTCCCCTTCTCACCATTGCTCACCTCCGGGGACCATCTTCTCTCTCGCTCTCAATCGACGCCGCCACCCATCCTCTTCACTCGGCGACGCTTGCGGACACCGTGCAAAACCCTAATCGCCGGCCGGCGACCTTCATTCCCTTCTCCCGTTCGTGAACCATCAAAACCCCAGCCGCCGCCATCATCATCATCATCTCCGTTCCACAACGACCACTGTGGGTCGTCACCGTCGTCGCCTCCACTCGAACCACCATCTTCGTCTTCTCGTCACCTCCGCTCGAACCACCATCTTCGTATTCCTTTCGCCGTTGTTTGTAACTACCACAACATCCGTGCGCCACCACCAACAACTATCACTTTCCATCTCTTCTCTGTCTCGAACCAGCAGTTGCACCACCATTGTGAACCCTCACCATCGTCTATTCGATTCCATTCAACAGCCGTGACCCCTATTGGTGACCTTCTCCAGCAGCTGACCACCACGTTTGTGACACCCCAAAATGACATAAATAAATAAATATGAAAAAAAAGAAAAAAAAAAGTGGGAATAAAATAAATTGGGTTTTCATTTTTATTGGACCAAAATATGAAGAAAAATGTGATAATGGACAATTCATGTCATTTAAGGAAAGTGAGAAGTGAAGAAAAGAGTTTATGTTCAATTGGACTGAAATTGAAGGAAATGTGAAATCAGGGGTAATAAGTGTTAAGTTGGCCAAAGTATTGAAGTGTGGGATCAAATATCAATTTCTGAAAGTTCAGGGGTTATGTCAGACTTCATCTGGTCCAAACCAGAGGGACCTGTTTTGTAAATAGTACAGATCTGAAACTTGAAAGCAACATTTCGATGGTCGATCTTTGAGGCTTCGTATTGGCTGGTTTGGTCAACGAATAAGCCAAGAGATTTCAGATTTATATAGACAAGACTATCGGCTACATTTTTGGTTCAAGTTGTTTCAGGAAAAACAGAGAAACGATGGAGAAATCGGAGCTCGAAGTTCACTCTTTGGATTTCGGTTTATCGACGATTGGAGGTAAAATACTCAACCAAATTTCGAGTTCTCTATATGATTAGCTTCATTTTTAAGTCCTCTATCAAACCTTAGTAGTCATATGTCTCAGCTTTCAGTTTAGAGGGTTCAATTTTAAGTTTTTCTGAAGATTTTCGAGTGGGTTAAAAACCGAAACTTAAAATGAGAAATTGGGACAATACTTGATAGTTTTCATTGATTCTTGTTCCTATGGTTTAGAAAATTGATTTTCTAGAGTTTTACAAAAAATATCAATAAAAACGGTTAGAAAACAAGTCCGTACGAACGTTTTTGAAGTTTCCGGCGAGTTTATCGTCGAAATGAAGTCGCCGGCAAGTAAGGGACGATTCCCGTGGGATTTTGGAATGAGAGTTTCAAGTGTTGTCAGTTTCAGCCCCTTTACTTTTAAGTACTATGTTTAGGCCACAATTTTCAGTTATAAATAACCCCCTTCAACTTTGTGTTGTTTTGAAATGGCTTCACGTTATTGATTTTAAAGAAATCATTTAACATTTCAAAGTCTCCATTTATAAGATTAGGTATTTATAACAAGTACTTAATTTATTTTTTTAGGCCTAAGGTATCTAGAGTAATTATTTAGAGTATGTTAATTAATCAATATAGTTTTTAGCTTAATTGATATATTGACTTAAATTATTATTTAATTGATATATTAATTTATTTTGGGATATTAATATTGACTAATTAATTATAATCTAAGAAGGGTGTTTATATAAATCGTTAAATTATTTTGATGATTTATAAAGAGATAAAGGTGTTGTAAATTGAGCTAGGTATTTATTAGGACACTTTAATTTAGACAGATGAAATTCTAAGTTTATGAAATGATTATATGACGTTTTTAGACGTCATCGAGTTTTAGACTTGGGGTTTGACTAAAGTTAGTCGAGATTGACCGAGTTGACCAAGGGATGACTTTTACCTCATTTGACCCACAAATATTTTAACGATAAGATCAAATGAAGATATTTGAGACATTAAAAGACTCGGTTTTGAAGTTTGACTATAGGTCGGGTCGATTTGACCATAGTTGACTATTGTTGACTTTTGGAGAAATTAAGTCATTAATGAAATATTATGATATGAAATGTGTAGGTATTCAGTCAGAAGCTATCAGTAGTCGATCTACACACACAGGTGAGTCTTCATGAGATTTCACTGGGATGCATACCTACGTACAAATTTATTTTCAGCATTATATAATTTATATGGTAATATTTACGTATGCATGATGTTTCAGTTTACATACATGATCCAGTATATTTTACATGTATGTTATTTTATGATCAGTTGCATGCTATGTGTTTATTTTGTTTTCAAATAACTCTAGCATGCTATAATATAGAAGTTTTATGATGGATTTTAATGGATGGACATTTGACTAAGAAGTCACGACAAGTGGCACGACCCGTACTGGGCGTCTAGACAAGTGCAGGTCGGACAACCTAGGGAGTGCCAGTGACTAAATGATCCATGCCCCAGCAGACAGTTTATGAGATCTCTTTTCTTTCAGCTTTGCATGTTTTCAGAAAATGCATAGTATATGATTACAGAGTTTACATGTTGATATGTATGATGTGAAATGATTTTATGCACGCAAACCATGAACTCACTGAGCTTTATAAGCTGGCTATAGTATGCATCTCAGTGACAGAAGATTTCAGTTGGACAAGGGAAAAAGAGCACATGAAAATTTGCTTAGTCCATTTAAGTTCAATATTTATATTCATATATTTATAATGGATAAATTTTGTAACGCAATCTGGCATGGGACGGATTAGCATGTAAGTTACATATTTATTGCTTTAAGTCTTCCGCTGTAAAAGGTTTTAATTTAGTCGTCATTTTGAAGTATTATTGGAGAATTTGTTTCAGAATACGTAACATCAATTGTAAAAAAAATATGGGTGTTACAACTTGGTATCAGAGCAGTGGTTCAAGAGAAATAGGTTATGATTTGTAGCCTAAGCTTGAACATTTAGTTGTAAGAATGATATTGCAGCTTTAGATACGAATCAAGATATGTATCTTGTATAGATCACTACTAGTATAACACATGTTAAATAAAACATAAAATAGCGTAAGTACAGTATGACATTGCATTGCAATGTAGAAGTTTCAGCGTAGTTATAATTGATCTAATTTTCTTTTCTTAGAGTTGATCAATAAAGAATGCTTGTAGGGCACTGAGAATCGAAGGTCGTGAAGAATAAGTTAGAACAACTGGTATGGGCTTAGGTCCGAAAGTAAGACATCTTAATGGTCAGATTCAGAAGCCAATATGACATTGATGGCATAAGTAGTCTTAGTCAGAACTTCATTTTCATAAATTAGTTGAAGTTAACAATTTCAGTCTTAGTTAGTTTTCAGTTATGGATGTTTAGTTAGCTAAGTGTGTGAAAGGTTATGTATCGAGATACCGATAATTCAGGCAAGGCATTGCAAATATGCATAAATGGTACATCTATCGCAAGGTGCCTCGGTACCCATGTTTGTTTAGTTTAACGAAGTATCCAATACATATTGTGGTCAATGTAAAAGGTTGGTGCAGATAGATGAACGACCTCCACACTGTACCAAGTGAGTCAAGATCTCGAAATGTCTAACTTTGTATTTTTTTTAAATACAAATTGTTCGTAGCTTTTAGACATCATATTCATTATTTCAGATCAACTTAAATGTTACATACTTTGAAGTAACATTTGCGCATATAACTTTGGTTTACATCTATCGGCTTTCAGTAATGCCAGGTGGATTGAGAAACGCAACAGTGACGTTATGGACCTAGTGAGCATAGTGTGTGGACCACACTTAGAGAAGTTGTTATAGTTGTTAATTGCAGTGGACTCAGTTATTGATAAATAACACTAAGCATGCATAACAACAAGAGTCGGTCCCACAACCTTTGAAGAAAAGAAAACTCAATATGAGTTGTTGATTCAAAGTTTTAGTTTTCTTGGTCACACAGTTGACAAGAAGGACATCTAATTGAAAGTTAATAAACTCAAAAGTGGTGTCAAATTTTACAGCAGCTAAGATTAGTAACAGATATAGAATTTATTTAGGTTTCCAGATTATTGCCGGGAATTGATTAAGAGTTCCCTAAATTGCAGATTTTAATGTCAGCATTGATCCAGAAGCACAGTAAGTTAAATTGAGGTCAGATAGAACAAGTATTTCAGTCATTGAGAGCAAAAGTAACACTAAGTATAAATTTGATGGTTGCCAGAAGGACTAGAAAACCATATAGTTTTCAGCGGTACCTCGAAAGTTTGAATTAGACTTAGTATTTATGCAATGAGGCAAGTTTATCGCCGATGTGTCAGGCCAGTTGTAAGAACATGAGAATGTTAATCTGACAGATGATCGGGAGTTAACAACATAGTAATTGCACCCAAATTTCCCTAGTATTACCACAATGGCTCAAAGTGTATTATGTACACATACCACGATAGTTACAAGTCCATGTTTAATCGGAAATGAGAAAGTTTTAGGCTAGAGTTGTTGATTAGCATCATTTAAGAGTTATTATGGTGAGATTCATTGTCATCCCGATAGGCAAAGAATGATCAAAGCGCACCACATAATGAGTGATGATGGTAGACATCAGATTGAATTCATATGATGATATTTAAACAGTTTTGCAAGAAATCATTCGCGAAGAGAATGTTCAGAGAATAAAGAATGACTTGCCACCTTTAAGTTGCTACTAGTAGACTCGGATGAGATCTGACATATTTTCGAGCAACAAATGGGTTTCAGCATGGAAGGTCTGGGAAATACAATGTTAGAAGGATTATATAAATCCTCGTACCTGGGGAACACTTATAGGGATATGATCTGCAGGAATTTGAAAAGTTATTTTGGCAGGTGCGAGAAAAAGAAAAACGTTAAAACGTCAAATCAGTAACGGTAAGTCAGGGAAATATCCTAGTTTCAGTAAGAACTAGTATATGTGTGAGGGCCAATGTAGAAAGTCAAGTGAGTAAACCAAGTGTTGATATGAGATCTTTCAATAAAGGTAAGTAAGTGGCTCATGTGTTCCCCACCATAAAGGGATATGGTCGAACAATGTATAATATGTACTATAAGTTATGACATAGTACCTCAACAATGTTTAGTATGAATGTTACTTAAGCATTGATGTCTATAGTATCTATCAATATATGCATTGAATATGCAAAAGTGTATCAACAAGCATTAGCATTATGCACCATGTTCGATAAAGTGTTCCTAGCAATGTACATCTATCATGCATCATGTTTGATGAGTTTTTGCGTCAATGTTCGGTTATTACATGATATGTTAATCGATTAATTTACAGCCACGAGGTGTGTTTGCATAACTTTTATGGAAGTACATTATGTACAATAAGTTGTCAAGTATATGCATAGAAGTGCAGTAGTACTTACAAGTATAAGTTAAGTAATGACATAAGTATGATGGAGATACTTAGTATATGGAAAGTTATGTTGATGAGCAACGTAGACCAGTAGAGATTCAAGCAAGGAATAAAAACACATCGCGTTGAAAGTGATAGTCATATATCATTAGTAAGGTAAATAAAGTCCAAGGTATGTTGGGCCAAATAGTTAGTTGCAAGAGTTGATAAAGTAGCCTATAAACCAAGTTGGCCAACATAGTTACAAAGCAAACAGCCGACACTTTTTACTTGTCGAATTCTAGAAGACATTTAGCTGATGATTCAATTGTTATAACTTGAATGGTATCAAGCTTTGGGGACAAGCAAACTTATCTGGAGAAGAACGTTGAAGTGTTGGTCAAGAAAACAAAAGATCTAAGAAAAATAGTATATTTTGGTACTAGTGATGGTGTTAAAGGAATCCTCCTAAGTATCGGAAATAACATGTTAGCCGAAAAATAAATAAGGGCTAAGAATACTCGGCAGCTTAGTCAGTACAATTCCGAGGACGGAATTTCTTAAAGGAGGGGAGATTTGTGACACCCCAAAATGACATAAATAAATAAATATGAAAAAGAAAGGAAAAAAAAGTGGGAATAAAATAAATTGGGTTTTCATTTTATTGGACCAAAATATGAAGAAAAATGTGATAATGGACAATTCATGTCATTTAAGGAAAGTGAGAAGTGAAGAAAAGAGTTTATGTTCAATTGGACTGAAATTGAAGGAAATGTGAAATCAGGGGTAATAAGTGTTAAGTTGGCCAAAGTATTGAAGTGTGGGATCAAATATCAATTTCTGAAAGTTCAGGGGTTATGTCAGACTTCATCTGGTCCAAACCAGAGGGACCTGTTTTGTAAATAGTACAGATCTGAAACTTGAAAGCAACATTTCGATGGTCGATCTTTGAGGCTTCGTATTGGCTGGTTTGGTCAACGAATAAGCCAAGAGATTTCAGATTTATATAGACAAGACTATCGGCTACATTTTTGGTTCAAGTTGTTTCAAGAAAAACGGAGAAACGATGGAGAAATCGGAGCTCGAAGTTCACTCTTTGGATTTCGGTTTATCGACGATTGAAGGTAAAATACTCAACCAAATTTCGAGTTCTTTATATGGTTAGCTTCGTTTTTAAGTCCTCTATCAAACTTTAGTAGTCATATGTCTCAGCTTTCAGTTTAGAGGGTTCAATTTTAAGTTTTCCTGAAGATTTTCGAGTGGGTTAAATACCGAAACTTAAAATGAGAAATCGGGACTCAATACTTGATAGTTTTCATTGATTCTTGTTCCTATGGTTTAGAAAATTGATTTTCTAGAGTTTTACAAAAAATATCAATAAAAACGATTAGAAAACAAGTCCGTACGAACGTTTTTGAAGTTTCCGGCGAGTTTATCGTCGAAATGAAGTCGCCGGCAAGTAAGGGACGATTCCCGTGGGATTTTGGAATGAGAGTTTCAAGTGTTGTCAGTTTCAACCCCTTTACTTTTAAGTACTATGTTTAGGCCACAATTTTCAGTTATAAATAACCCCCTTCAACTTTGTGTTGTTTTGAAATGGCTTCACGTTATTGATTTTAAAGAAATCATTTAACATTTCAAAGTCTCCATTTATAAGATTAGGTATTTATAACAAGTACTTAATTTATTTTTTTAGGCCTAAGTTGTCTGGAGTAATTATTTAAAGTATGTTAATTAATCAATATAGTTTTTAGTTTAATTGATATATTGACTTAAATTATTATTTAATCGATATATTAATTTATTTTGGGATATTAATATTGACTAATTAATTATAATCTAAGAAGGGTGTTTATACAAATCGTTAAATTGTTTTGATGATTTATAAAGAGATAAAGGTGTTGTAAATTGAGCTAGGTATTTATTAGGACACTTTAATTTAGACAGATGAAATTCTAAGTTTATGAAATGATTATATGACGTTTTTAGACGCCATCGAGTTTTAGACTTGGGGTTTGACTAAAGTTAGTCGAGATTGACCGAGTTGACCAAGGGATGACTTTTACCTCATTTGACCCACAAATATTTTAACGATAAGATCAAATGAAGATATTTGAGACATTAAAAGACTCGGTTTTGAAGTTTGAATCTAGGTCGGGTCGATTTGACCATAGTTGACTATTGTTGACTTTTGGAGAAATTAAGTCATTAATGAAATATTATGATATGAAATGTGTAGGTATTCAGTCAGAAGCTATCAGTAGTCGATCTACACACACAGGTGAGTCTTCATAAGATTTCACTGGGATGCATACCTACGTACAAATTTATTTTCAGCATTATATAATTTGTATGGTAATATTTATGTATGCATGATGTTTCAGTTTACATACATGATCCAGTATATTTTACATGTATGTTATTTTATGATCAGTTGCATGCTATGTGTTTATTTTGTTTTCAAATAACTCTAGCATGCTATAATATAGAAGTTTTATGATGGATTTTAATGGATGGACATTTGACTAAGAAGTCACGACAAGTGGCACGACCCGTACTGGGCGTCTAGACAAGTGCAGGTCGGACAACCTAGGGAGTGCCAGTGACTAAATGATCCATGCCCCAGCAGACAGTTTATGAGATCTCTTTTCTTTCAGCTTTGCATGTTTTCAGAAAATGCATAGTATATGATTACAGAGTTTACATGTTGATATGTATGATGTGAAATGATTTTATGCACGTAAACCATGAACTCACTGAGCTTTATAAGCTGACTATAGTATGCATCTCAGTGATAGAAGATTTCAGTTGGACAAGGGAAAAAGAGCACATGAAAATTTGCTTAGTCCATTTAAGTTCAATATTTATATTCATATATTTATAATGGATAAATTTTGTAACGGAATCTGGCATGGGACGGATTAGCATGTAAGTTACATATTTATTGCTTTAAGTCTTCCGCTGTAAAAGGTTTTAATTTAGTCGTCATTTTGAAGTATTATTGGAGAATTTGTTTCAGAATACGTAACATCAATTGTATAAAAAATATGGGTGTTACAACGTTCGACCATCGGCAGCAAGTCGTCGCCTCTATCGGCTTCTTTTCCTATCGTCGCTGCTCGTGAGCCAACATTCGTGTGCCATCACCATCTTTAATCAGTCGCTTGCAAACCAGCAGCCACGACCGTCATCAATCTGTCGTCGGAACACCATCTGACCACTATCTTTATTTTCGTCTCTCTATGACCACCGTGACCAATCCATCAATGTCTACACCACAGCAAGTTCTGAACACTCCATCTGCTTTGGTTCTGATTCGAGCTCTCTCCGCTTTTGGGCAGATTTGGAAAAAAAATTCTTGCAATCTTACCACAAGAACCTTTAAACTGATTCTGGGTACTCTCTTTCCTGAATTTTATGTTTTGAATTGTTGTTTTACGTTTCAATTCATACAAGTTTATTTTGCTTAAAGGATAGTATGATATCTCAGCCTTCTTGTGGATCAATTATCAATACCGTGCATTGCTAGGATCATAAAGATTGTTGGTTAGATTGACTTTTGTGCTTAGTGCTTGGGGTGCCATGTTTGGGCAGACATAGGATTGGTCAATTTAATTTCATCTTGTTAATCGAAATATTTCTATGCTTAATTGATATGTGAGTCGTGCATCTTGATTATTTGTAACTCCCTGTGTCACATTACTATCTATCTTGCATTAGATTGGGTTGCCACACTGGGGAAACAATAGGATCTGATCACATTTGCACCGAATTTCACTCATGGTACACGCACATAATGTCAAATCATTCCACCGTGTTTATTCTTTTACCTCTTACCCGTAATCAGCATTGAGGACAATGCTTATTTCTAGCTTGTGGGTGGGGTTTTCATCCATTCTTTTTATTAGCATCTTCGCATTTAGGCTAGTTCATGCATAGTTTTTTTTATTGTTTTTAGTTGCATTTAGTTTTTCATCAATTTAGTTTTGTCTTTCTTTTTATATAAAAAATCCAAAAAATAGTTTTTTTTATACTCTTCCTTGTGTTAGAACTCGTAGTGCACCACCTCTCAATTTGCATATTTAAGTTATTTGATCAACTAATTGTGCACTGTAACTACTTGCCATGTCGTTAAATGATTTTTTTTTCTAGGAATAATTTCTTATCTTAGTTATCACTTGCACACATTATTGGGCATATTGTTTCACGTATTCTTTTAAGATTAGTTTGCATGCCATAGTCCCCCTACATCACACACCGTGACTATTATGGATGGAATTATCGTGTGAGATTTTGAGTCCAAATAGATTGACACACATATATAATCAATCTCATCTTTCATTTCTTGTGTGTTACCTCCCTTCGAGGCGTATTTCTAGGTTTTTGATTCAATTCTTGTTTAAAGTTTTTATAATTTTTGCATAGAGGCCATCTCTTCTTAAAATCATCCATATACACAAAATCACAAAAATATTTTCTCTTTTGCGACCACTTTGAGCCTAAAAACTTACCCTTTTTTTACACCATACAAACCTAAATCACCTAAAAATGCACATATAGTTCTTTTTGCCGGAAATTGAAAGCAGATTGCAACATGTAGTTGAGTAGGACATACAAGCATAGCTTGTGAGTTCAAGAAAAAAAAATCAAGAAAAATCAAGAAAAAAAACTCAAAAAAAAAGGGAAAAGAAAAAAGGATGCATGAAAAAAATAATAATATGCATATTCATTTATATAGTTGGTCTTTCAAGGAATAAGTTGATATCCATTGAGATTGTTGGAAAGAACTCTTGTGCACAAAAAAAAGTTCAAACCCCAATAACCAAGCCTAACCCCTACCTTAACCCGTAGCCATACCCAAAAGTCCTCATTTTATGCAATTTTTATGAAAATTATTAGACTTGAGAATTGTTTCAAATGCGATAAGAATGCATTGCATATTTTCTCGAATGGGAAGGAATTGAGCGTATACACGTCCTTATACACACTTGAGAGCATAGAGTGACACCGTGAGTTACCATCCATATAGATTACCATCGCCCACCCTTAGCGGCTATGGTATGTTTGCAAAATCTTTTTAGGTGACGTTTTTTACAATATGCTTGATTGGTGTGTGTTCGTTAGACGCTTTGATAATTCAATGTTCCTAGTTACTTTATTTTAATCCAACGCATGGTATTTAGTTGTATCTGTACGATATGATCTTAATGCTTATTTATGCCTTGCAAGATTGTGGAAGAACTTGTTTTGACATCTTGGGAGTTATTTATTTGTTTTCTTTCTTTTTCTTTCACCCGAATAAAGTTCTACTTCTTTCTTGGGGACAAGAAAGTTTAGCTTGTGAGTTGTTCAAAAACTTGATGTGTTTTAAATTTATAACTGCAAGCGTACGGATGTGTAGCATACGGGTTGATCACGAGGAGGCGATGGACTAAACATAAACTCGTTTTAGACTATGGCCTAGCTACGGGAATTACCAATTGGTGATTTTTTTTTATAATAGAATAAAGAGAATGACAAAACATAAAAATAAAAGCTAACGAAGATTGGGGGATGTTGTTCTCGGATTTCAACAGTAGTGAGTATTTGTTATGTAAAATACTTTAACCCTCTATCGAGGTGAAAAAGCCTTTCTAAAACAAATCTGCACCTACTTTCGTAGGATACAAATATTGGAAAAGAAGCATTTAGTAAAAACAAATGTTTTCTCATCCTACGTCCCTAACTATTTGCATGTTAGGACCGTAGTTATTAACCAATTTGGTCTAAATCGAAAATCAAACTTTCGTCCATATTTCCAATTAAACAAATTAACCAAACATTATATCGAAACCAATCAATCACATAGCAACTTTCGTCGGTTGAAATCAATCGATTCAAATCTACCATTCGTTTTAAAAACAATTGATTAATCCCAAAACTTTTATCCAAGACAACAAAACTCAATCAAGCGAAAGATAGACTACACTATGAAACGTAAAATGTAAATATGATGAAAGCGGTAAAGTTGAAGTAAGAAAGCTATACGAATCGATCCAAGAGTGTCACTCTCCTAGATTCAATTCTTAACCTAAGAGAGCGATAAAATAATTAAGAACGGTACGGAAATTAAATAAAGTATAAATGAGAGAAAAAAAATAGGGAGAAGAACACTTGAAAAGATGAAGAATTTTATAAATTAAAAAGATAGGGACAGAGATATGATACAATGGTTGTAAGATGAAGATTCATAAAACTCCATCTTCATCTTCAATCCATAAAAGTGTAGTTTCTTCGTAATAAAAATCAATGAAGAACTCACATACGAAATAATATGAAGAACTCGCATACGAAATAATCTAATTCCCTAGTCATATATCTATTAAACAAAAAGAAGAATAAACCCTAATGTAGGAGCTATAGAGAAAGGAAGAAGAAGAAAAGAGAAAATTGGGAGGAGGCTACTCCCATAAAATAATTGGCCTCCCTTAGAAAAGAAACCCTAAAAGAGTTTAAATAGGGAAGACAAAAAATGCCCAGGAAAAAGCCCAAAAAAATAGGGCCCAGACAACTTTCACGAGCGCGAAGAAATCCTTCGTGAGCGTGAAAGTGAGCAGAAAGTTCAAGGGGATTTTTCCAGCAGCAGTTCACTGGCGTGAAAGATTTCTTCACTCCCCTGAAATCAAACAGGAACTTTACTTCCACTTCCGAGGGGTTTTCTGTAACACCCGGAATTTTAGAAGATTAAATTGTTTTAGTGAAATCGTTTATTTAAAAGATTAAGGTTGGTTGGTTTGTGTTGGGAATAATTTGGGAATTAATTGGAGAATTATTATCGGAAATTATATTTATATGATGATGGTTTAATGAAGCAACTCATATAATAATGATTGAGTAATTGGGAAAAATCGAGTTACATCTGATGTGAAATCGATGTCGGAGTTATCAAAGAAAGTTGGACTAGAAAGAGGAAATAAAAGAATTAATGGTATTTTTATAACAAAAGGATGGGCAGTGGTGTGGTGGTAAGCGCTTCTACCTGTATAGAGGAGGTTAAGGGTTTAAATCCTGGCACTAGCATTAGATATCTTATTTATTTTTATTGAAGCTGAAGTTGGTTTGGGCCTCTCTGACGCGCGCGACTCGGCTTGCGATCTTAGGTCGCAGCCCAGCCGCGTAACTCACTGTTTGGGCTCTTCCCTTAGCGCGCCTCGCGGGCCAAGCCGCGTAACTCTCTGTGGAGCTGATTAAAGTCGCAAATTCGGATCTCAACTTCAATCCACCATAACTTTTTCACCACAGCTCCGTTTTGAGCGATTCAAGTTGCTACGGTTTGGTTTTTCATAGCTCTTCAACATGGAAGCAAAGAGAATTCATGATTCCTCAAGTAGATGTGGTTCCTTTATGTCGAAAGGTGAGATTTTAGGGTTTTACTTCATATCTAGGACTTGGTTATATGATTTTTGATTTGGGTTTGATTTTGGTGAATGTTGGGTTTGTTTATGATCTAGATGAAGGTTTTATAGATGGAAACTTGTGGATATGAAGTCCTCACCTAATGAAGCTCGGTATTGCGATAAAACCTAGATTTAGCCTAAATCTAGCTATGTGAGTTCAAATCCAAACTTTAGAAACTCAAATACTTGTTATAAATGTGGTATTTTACTGATTTTAAGCTTTGATTCAAGTATTTATGTATTTGGGTAAGTTTAGGAGATTTTAGGTCAAAATGAGAAGTTTGAGTATGATAATGTAGATGATGAAATGATCATCATAAATGGTTTAAGATTCTTGGTAAGGTTATAAAATGAAATAATCTTTGATTTCGGTACTCAACATGATTTGAACTAATTTATTTGTAAAACTTGTATTTGAAGAGGAACTGGTTTATGAAAAGGTTTTGGTCCAGAAAACTATGATTATGTTAGAAATAATATAGTTGATTGGAACACTATGATTATGTTAGAAATAATATAGTTGATTTGAACACTATGATCATGTTACAAATAATATAGTTGTTGGGATAACTATGATTATGTTATAAATAATATAGTAGATGGGAACTATGATTATGTTAAAAATAATATAGTAGATTGGAAACTATGATTATGTTAGAAATAATATAGTAGATTGGAAACAATGATTATGTTATAAATAATATAGTAGATTGGAAACTATGATTATGTTACAAATAATATAGTAGATTGGAACTATGATTATGTTACAAATAATATAGTAGATTGGAAACTATGATTATGTTATAAATAATATAGTAGATTGGAAACTATGATTATGTTACAAATAATATAGTAGATTGGAAACTATGATTATGTTACAAAAAATATAGTAGATTGGAAACTATGATTATGTTATAAATGATGTAGTTGGCCTAGAGATTAATATGTAATGGAATCCATAGGCATAGAGGGCCGAGTCAGTTGTCAAGTGAAGTTAAATGGGAAAATTGTATCATTCTTGATTTAAAATGTTTTTATTGATTTATCCATTTAACTGTTTGTTCTTACTAGGCGTAAGCCTAACACTTGATTTAAATGTGGTTTAGCAGGGAAACAGATTGATGGGGCTCTTTAGAGAAGAGCGGGATGATGTGCCGAGAGAGTGAGGGCATCTTTTTGAGATATGCACCTTAGAGTGTATATATTTGGAGTATTAGAACATTCTTTTGGGAATATTAGCAACACCCGAGTTTAATCTTGTTTTGTTCAATATAGATTGTTAGGTTGTTGTTGTAGTATCTAACTCATGTTGTAGACCATATACTCTTCCCCATTAATTGGGTGAATTTTATATTATTCCGCATTTTATTTTGGTTTAAATTCGCTCTAAATTTTAGGGTATTACATTTTCTTCGCAATCCTAAAAGTTTGTCTTCATGTCTACGAAGCATAGGAAAGTCTCAAATCTTCAAGTTCTCGACTTTATGCTTCAGTCCTTCTGATCCGTCCATCATATATCCATCAACACCGTGTATATTCTGCATGAAATGTACTAAAAGTGTAAAAGTATTCCAAAAAAAATATTCCAACCGTGATTTAGATAAATAAATGGAAAAGATCAATAAAATTGCATGAAAGGACTCAACTAAAGATTAAAATGCACCAAAGACGCAACTAAAACCTACAAAGTTAGGTGCATAAAATGCACGCAACAGGGACCACATAGGTCAACATGTAACATGTGTAGAGGTCTTGGACAATAATGATCACTCTTTGTCTTGTGAGAAGCTCTTTTAATTTTTCCCATCTCACAAGCTGGACAGAGATGATCCTTCTAGAAGTGAACCTCTAGGAGGACATCAACCAGGTTATATTTCACAAGTAATTCAAGATTTTGAAAGTTAAGATGAGAAAGCTTATGTATGATGCCAGAGCCAAGCCACTTCACTCTTCTTGGAGATGAGACAGATAGATTATGTTCCATCTTTAGAAGTGAAGTTCATCATGTACAGGTTACCTTTTTTGTTGGCTCTCCATAACTCTTTTCCTGCCTGAGATAGTAGGTAGCAATGCCTTTCGTCAAAGAGAACTTTCATCTTAGTATCACAAAGTTGACTTACACTCGGAAGATTATGCTTTAGTCCAGAGACATGAGCCACCTTTGATAAAGTGACACTGTCTTCTTGTAGCGTACCATAACCTTTTATTTAACCCTTTCCATTATCTCCAAACGTTACTGCTCCACCAGTTTTGTCTTTGAACATGGAGAGTAAGTTTCTTGTTCCAGTCATGTGCCTCGATCATCCAGAGTCAAGATACCAAATGTGCACACGCTGTTCCTGCAATACAGAATGAGATTTAGGTACCATTTCATAATGGGTCCTTTGTAGTTAGGTTTGGGTTTAACATTTGATCTTTTTTTTATGTTTTTGTGAATTTGCAGGTTTTCCAGAGGCTTCTGGTTTTCCTGTCTTAGTTTTAGGTTTCTGTTTCTTCTGACCTTTAAAATTTGTATGTTTCTTGAAGTTAGAGGAAAAACAGTGTGAATTTGAGAAGAACTGTTTTAGTTTGAGTAACAGAGAGAAGCATTCAGAGTTCTGAGATATAACAGATTTCATTGAATTCTCGTTTCTAGAATGATAATTAAAAGAATTTTTATTTCTGTCTATTCTAGCATCAGTTGTTCGAATGAACTTCTTATCTAGGCTAGACTTATTCTCTGGAACGTGTGAATTCTTCTCTGTTAGCTTCTTCTTTGCTATCCACTTCTTTTGATTTTTTGGATATCTCACTGAAACAGAAGGTCGAATATTTTCATTAAATTCCCATTTTTCTTTCTGTTCACGGGTGAACTTTATGTGCTTATGAGACTGTGGCTTCTGAGGCTTTTGCACAGTTTTCTGTTTTTGCTTGATTCATGCCTCCTTTTCTAGACCAATACAAGACTTAGCTTGAATGCACATATCTAGGAAATCTGGATGAATGGGAAACTCTTTTCTCTGTTCCTTTGAAGGTACTGAGTTTAGAGGTATACCATTCGGAAGTTTTTCAACTTCTGGTCCAGCAACCCTTGCTTCTGGTGTTTCATTTGTATATAGAAAAGTAACAGAGCTATTCTTTATATAATGTTTGACCGGAACATAAGTAGAAGGCATACGATTTTCATACTTAGTGAGTAATTTATCTGACATGTCAAAGAAATCATCATAATTTTGATCTTCGTTTTCCCAGGGATAAGCATCAAACTCATCATTATCTTTTTCTTGAGAAAGATTTAGATCGATAAATGAACAGGGAGTGATATCTGGATAGTTTTCAAAAGACATAGATTTTCTTGTTTTTTCTTTTGAAGAGATAAAGTTTTAAGTTCTGTACTATTTTGAATGGTACACTCATCCAAAGCCTTAAGAAGATTTGTTTGAAACTTGATTCTCAAATCTTCTTCTGTATTTATGGGTATGAACTCATCTGCTTCTGGATTCAAAGTAATATGTGTGAATGAACCAAAAGTGAAAAAATTGTTTTTCTTCTGGATTTGTTTTAAATCAACTTGATTTGGTTTACAAATCTTTCTTTCAGAAGAATATTTTACGTTTTTTATACTTGAGTTTTCTAACTCGATATCCATTCTCATATTTAGATCTTTTGAAAACAGAATGTTCATATAAAACATGAAAATCAGGCTTTTGTTATTTTCCCATACAGAAAACATAATCTAAGGTAGATCTCTTTTTACAAGTACAAGGATCAAGATCATCAAATCTGAGACTTGTCTTTCCAACTTGTGTGTTAATCTGTTCATGCACTTTCTGAGCATCTTGATATTTTTTAATCAAAAGCTCCTTCTTCTGAAGATCGATGTGTAGAAACTCCCTTTCCTTTTGAAAATAACTTTTTGAGTGCTACAGAGTTTAATCTGTCACTCTCTTTTGCTTCAAGCTCTTTATCCTTAGCCTTCAGAAATTTATTAAGTTCATTTATTTCTTCTTTTAATGAACTTTCTGTGGATTTCTTAAGTTTAGAAATATTTTGATTTTCCACAAAGAGTTCTTGTTTTTCTTCAGTGAGAATCTCCATCTCTCTTTTGAAAATATTTCTTTCCTTTTCAATAAGAGTGAAAGATTTTTCAAGATCTTTTCTGACTTTCCTTTCATTTTGAAGCTTTTGTTTCAGATTTTCAAAATCGAAAGTCAGATTTAAAATAGTTTGTTCAAGTTCAGAAGTAGTGTAAATCGGTGTTTCAGAGATCTGATCTTCTGCATCATTTGTCATAGCCATTCCACAAAACATGGCTTCTGCATCACTTGACTGGTCAGAACACCAGTTCTCATGCTCAGCATACTTGGCTCTCTCGTCATTGTACTTGTATTTATTCTTGTAGTACATTTCATCTTTCACGAGAGCTCCCTTGCAGTCTTTAGAATAATGGCCCGGTTTGCCACATCTGTAACATACATCCTTCTTCTTTTTCATCTTTTCCTCTTTCTTCTCTGCCTCTGTTTTCTCCACTCGACGACCTTCTTGTATTGGTACATAAGTTTGAGTAGGGTGTTCACTTCTGTTGTCATATATTCCTCTTTTCTGGAATGAACGATTACCAAAGTTTCTCGTGAATTGTTTGGTAATAAGAGCCAGAGACTCAGCAAAAGCATTGATTTCATCATCTTCTGATCCAGAAAGACCAGCTTCTGTATCAACTTCTGTTACTAGAGCCTTACTCTTCCCTTTCTTCTCAGCTTCTCTGTTCCTTCTACCTGACCCTCTGGTTTCAGAAATGAGAACCAAGGGACCACCAACGTTCACTTTCTTAAATAGTACCTCCTTCTCATGCGTCTAAAGAGTTCCAAACACATCATGCAGAGACCACTGCTCCATATCTTGATTTGCTTGTAGTGACATTGACAAATTTGACCATTCAGGATTTAGACGTTTGAGAAATAGAACATTGTTATCTTTCTTTGATATGATGATGTTACATCTCTTACATTGATTTATCAGTGTATTGAATCTGTGATATGTCTGCTCAAGTTTTTCTTCTGAAAGGGCCTGGAAATTATCGTACTCATTTAGTGCTTGAGCTCTTCTGTTTTTCTTCATCTTGGTTCCACCTTCAAGATGATTAGCTAACTGATCCCATAAATCTTTTGCAGAATCACATTGATCCAGAGATTGGAAAATATCATTGGGAAGTGCCATGATAAGAAGTCTTTTTGCCTTTTGATCAACTTCGTTTTTTTTGTCTTCTTCATTCCAGTCCTTTCTATCCTTTGGAACTTGCCTTGTTGGAATTTCTTCAGTAGTGGCAGTAGCAGGTATACGAGGAATAGTAGTTACTGGAACATAGGGATCATTTAGCACAGAAGATTATAGATCGAGATTTAGACCTTTATAGAAGTTGATCATACGAATTTTCCAATGTGATATTCATCCCTGAGTAGAGTGGGAGGTTTAGTCAGTAAACCTGAACTAAACATGACATTTAAATTTGGATTTGCCATTTTGAATGAAAACAAAGTATGAAAATTTCGAGAATAACAAGATGTGATTTAATTCGCTGAACTTGAAACAGTTGATCAATGAATAACAAAACTCATATTTAAACTAGAAATACCACTATTTTTCAGAAAAATTGTATGAAAACAATAAAAACTCGTAGAACAGGGTAGAATGAAGAACAATAGTTTAAAAATGAGAAAACTCTAGCTGAGTGGGGATTTCTCCGTATTGGATTAGATCGAATAATCACTAGATTGTTTAGTTAACACTGATACCAATTGTTGGAACCCAGATCCCCATTTATACTTGAATGATGTTGATTATGAATAAAATAAACAGTAAGCGGAAGCAAATATAATCAACAATCAAACTAGAATATGTAAACATGATCTGGAATTTATGCGGGAGCTCTGTTCGAGAGGAAGCACCGGCTCTTATATGGAAGAATATATCAATATGAATCAACGATAATCTGTATTTCACTCAGAATGATGATGATTACAATACAAGAAACACATAATTATCTCACAGGTTCTCTCCAATACTATCGACGTCTAATACAGTGATGGCTCTCTCTATTTATACTATTCAAAAGGAAAAGTCAATCAGCTAGTCTATCACGTATTGACACATAAACAAATTATCTAACAAAATTAGTTATGCAAGAGAAGCATGACTTGTCACGTCATTTAAGCACGCGTTTAATCCTTTGAGCAATATCCAGAAGATGCTCACCTTCTGGATCATCTCTGTAGCTTCTGAACTATTCTTCTGAAGTAGCTAACTTCTGAAGAAACTTGCTTCTGGAGAGATATACTTTGTTCTTTCAGAGAGAAGTTCTAATTCATACTTTTACAAGACAAATAAGTTCTAACAAATAGTCTAATAGTTTTATATATCCATTTCCGATGTACCAACCTTTTCTCAACACAAAATCTTTGTAGGATAAATATCCCTCATCCAAAACTCTTTTCCAAAATCAGGTCAAAATAGCATCTAGTTCCAAATATCATTTTTCTTGGAAAATAAACTTGAACAAAGGGTTTTAATATCGTTCCTTATGCTCATTTCGACATATTAAAGAGAAACCCAAGATGACTCAAGTTGACCTAGTTCTTCGAAATCCACCAAGTATAGAAATACTTGTATAACCATTTTATACGAAGTAAAATACATCATGTTGACATGTTTAAAGTTTTGGAAAGGTAAGAATGAACTCACAATACTAGAGTTTGAGGAAACCCTAGAAATCTACAAATAAAAACTCTTGAACAAGAAGTGAAGATGAAGAACACTTAGAGGCTTGAACCCTAGATCTTGAACCCTAACACTTGGGTTCCAAAGCTTGATCTTGATCACTTGATGGAGAGCAATAAATGCTCTTAAAATTGCCCCTTTAGGGTTTGGTCTTGAGAGTAAATGTTGAGAGAAAAATATCTGATTTGAGTAATAAATGACAACTCAGCTTAAAGTCTCATTTTTATACTTAACCCCGAACTGCGTTGAAGGTACTGCGACCATGGCATGGCAAGGTCGCACCTTCCATTTCTAGACCTTCGGTACACTAACTTTGACTATGGCACTGCGACCATGGCATGGCAAGGTCGCACCTCCCAGGTCGCACCTTGCATGCTCAACCTACAGCACATCAACTGCGACCATGAGGTACGATGGTGGCACTGTCCAGGTTGCACCTTATAGGTCGCACTTCACACCTGATTGTCCCAAAAGACTTTAACACCCTACTTATTGAAATATAAAATTTATATATATATATATATAAGAGGGTCGAGAGATGTGAAATTCAGGGTGTTACACAAGATCTCACACTTCTGTTAGATGGACATTGCTATCACTGAACCGCTTCAGATCACGAGCTATTCATCTCTTTCTTCAGCTAGGTCTTCGACTATCATTAAATGGTCTTTGGTGTGATCAGTGTTGTTCTTCATATCTTCTAAGTCCAGATAATGTTCCTGACTTTCAGCGATCACTTAGTGCAATCAGTGTATGTTATCGTTGAATCTGAACAGTAACTTAAATTGGATTTTCACTAAGTATATAGAAGAATCATATTCAAATCACTTAAAGAAGTTTGGATCAACAATCTCCTCCTATTTAATTATGACTAAGCAACATAAGAAAGTTACTTGAAAGGATTAATTGAGACCTTAGAAAATATAAAGTAAAGATTCTAAGTACTAATCTATGAGATCTTTTTTCAGCTAGTTCACCATCTAAATTGAGTTTCATTTATAAGGATATGAAATCACAATTTTTGACAAGTTGATAAGCTAGAAAGTACATTCACTAGTATTTATAGAAGATAAGGATCAGTGAGTAAGAAGGTTTAAAAGTTATCAGAACTCATATGTTCATTGTCCCTTTTTACTATTTCAGAGATCTTTTCAGTACATTGATGAAGTAAAGTACTTCATTGAATTTCATTATTTAAACAATCTGAAGAATTACATTGAAAAATGAAATTACAATTACAAAGTAAAGTACTATACACTAAAGGACTTACAAAGGAAAAAAATAGAAACTAATGAGTGGGTTCCTGAAATTCTCAATTCTTTTCTTCTGATGGTAGTGTAGATCATTATCGACCCAACAATTATAGTAAAGAATATTGAGAAGTTTGATAGGAGCAAGAGATATCTCCGAGTTTCTGAGAAACTTTATTGTTCCATCATTGTCCGCAAAAGCCAACCCTGGTTCAGGATCACCAACTATTTCATTATCTGCATATCTTCTCTGAGTTGGCAGGGAAGTGTTGAGCATTGAGAGATCAGGTATGACAAGATGTAACACCCGAACCCCTTCCGACCCTTTTATATAAATACAAGTTTGGTTTTTCGAAGTGTTAAGAGTTAACTTTCAATAGGGCTATCAGATGAAAGGTGCTACCAGGAGGTGCCACCGTGGAAGTGCGACCGTGTCACTGCCATGGTAGCACTTTTTGTACCGAAAGTTGAAGAATTGGAGGTGCTACAAGAAGGTGCGACCGTGGAGATGCGACCGTGCCACTGCCATGGTAGCACTTTTTGCCTGACGTATTAAAACGGGTTTTTTAGCTAAGTTCTCATTTATTACTCATACCAACCTTTCTCACTCAGCTTTTACTCTCTACCAAAACCCTAGAGGGGCGATTTTAGGACTATTAACTTTCCTCCATCAACCAACCAAGATCATTACTGAAGCTCAAGCAAAAAGAATCAAGATCTAGGGTTTAAACCTTAGGTGTTCTCCATCTCTTCTCTAGGGTTCAAGAGGTGTTAGAAGTTTCTAGGGTTTTCCTAAAAACTCTAGTATTATGAGTTAATTCTTACCTTATATAAAAATTTATACATGTCAAAATGATGTATTTTACTTCCTACAAAATGGTTATTCAAGTATTCTGCATTTAGTGGATTTTGGTAAACTAGGTCAACTTGAGTCATCTAGGGTTTCTCTTTGTTGAAATGAGTATGAGGAACAGTTTTTAACTCTTTGTGTGAGTTTATTTTCATGAAATACGATGTTTGGAACTAGATGTTATTTTGACCTAACTTTGGAAAAAGGGTTTTGTATAAGGAATATTTATCATACAAAGATTTTGTGTTGAGAAATGGTTAGTACATCTAAAATTGATGTATTGAATTATAAGACTAATCTAAGTGATCCATAGGAATAAAAGTCAGTTTTTATTTGGGGATGGAACAAGTAATAGATCCTAGTTTGGGGTTGAATTTGTTTGGATTTAGGTATCGAGTAATAGATCCTAGTTTGGGATTGAACTCGTTACCCGTGAGCAAAAGATCTAATCTGGTTGAGCTTACCTACGCACTGACTATAGATTCTAGTTTGGGGTTGATGTTAGTGCAGTAGCGGGTCTCCCCCGTATTTCCCTCAAATTGTGTTCTCTCAAGAACAAGCGTGAGTAAAAGAAAAGAGTAAACAAGAAAGTTTTATGGTCAAATGTTTATTTACCGCTTTCAATGATTTAATGGCTTTTCTTAATTAAACTATATGTTCTCACTAGGCGTTAAGCCTAACACTTTTTCTTAAAATGACATGTATATCAGGTGATCGTCATAGTGGGACTCCAAAGAATTTACTGGAGCTAGGTGCCGGTAGAGGCATCCTTTTTGGGAGTATATCTTCGAGTGTACAAATGGAGTTACTAGAAACAATTGTTTTGAGGATATTAGTGACACCCGAATTTAATCTATATCACAAAATTGTATAGATTAGTAGGTAGTTATTTAGTATCCATATAGCCTTGTAAACTCTATTACTTTCTCCCTATCTTTTGAGTGATGTTTATTTATTAAGTCTCATTCCGCAATATATTTTGGTTTAAATTAACTCCCGTTTTAGGGGTGCTACAAGTTGGTATCATACTCTAGTTTAAGCGAACTAGGTATGAACTTAAGATGCCTAGACTTAAGCTGACACTTTAAGTGTCGATATTTGAGTTATGGGTAGACACTTTTGAGATAGGAGGGCTTTAGAGTCGATAGAAATGCACTAATCATAAAATGTGACTTTGGTAATGAGAGTTCTTATGTGTATGATATATTCAAAATATCATGTAGCTAATGCTATTTTGGGTATATTATTATGTGAGAATGCTTATCTTACTACTGTTGCGATGAATGGTGAATGCGTTATACGTATTTATGTTAGCCTTGTCTTACTCCTATTCTATGTTATTGTCAGACTAAGATGGTTGACACGCGTACTAGATCGCGAAACGAAGCTAAGGGCGTGAATAATAGTATTTTAACTCCGGATCCGCGAGTGACAGCGGTGGTCAATCAACCACCTCTGATCCCTCTTATCCCAATAAGAGTTGCGCCCAGAATAGTACGCCTACCGAAAGTCAACCTTACCTTGAATGACCCTTTGATGGTAGAGACGGGCTCACAAGATGAGTTCCGGCTCAGTGTGATGCATGTAGCTAAACAACATGAGACTTTTGTCAAGATGTTCGAGGAAAGAGATGCCAGTAACCGAAGGCATGAAGCAACTGCTGGGAACATAGTAGGGGGTTCCGGAGGAAACGGGACTGGCCCCATAACTAAAGAAACACCCATGGGTGAAGCAAGGAGAACGGGAAGTGGTTGCTCGTACAAGACGTTTATATGTACTAAACCGCCCGAGTTTTCAGGATCAGATGACCCGGTAGCTTGCATCAAGTGGTTGCGAGAGATCGAGCAGGCTTTTGGCTCGAGTGAGTGTGAAGTGAAGCAGAAGGTGAGATTCGCTTCGCAAATGCTTAGAGGCGACGCGTTGGCATGGTGGAACATAACCACGGCTACTCTTGGATTTGTCATCGTCTCCATGCATACATGGGAGATGTTTAAAACAAAGGTCATGGAAAATTATTGTAATTAAAGAGCTATCGACCGGATTGTCGATGAGTTCTGAGCTCTCAAGAAGGGGAGCAAGACAGTGAGAGAGTACATCCATCTCTTTGTGGAGAAACTGAGTCTGGTAGGGCACGTGGCACCGGATGAAAAGGAGAAGGTGAAGGCCTACATCAAAGGATTTATGTTCGACATGATGGCAATGGTTCAAGTTTTGGAAGCCTCTACTCTTAGAGAGGCGATCGAAGAAGCACAAAATATGGAGGATGCCTACAACTTATGCATAGAAGAGAGAATGGTGGTCGGAGAGAAGATAAAGTGAGAAGGGTGCTCGGCGTCTTCCAAGAGGTCAAACTACAACACACCAACAACAACAATCGGAGGACCGATTTTAGAAGGGAAGCTAGTTGGTGCTCCAAATGTAGGAGCAAGCATTTTGAAGCATGCAACTCATCTTCCGGTGGTTGCCACAGATGTGGGAAAACTGGTCACCTCAGTCGTGAGTGCCCAATCAAAGGACCCATGTGTTTTGAGTGCAAGGAGTCGGGCCATTACAGAAACGAGTTCCCGAAGTTGAAACCTGTGGATCCTCAAGCTAAACCTAGTGTTACTCAGAAGGCAATGGGGAGGGCCTTCAAGATGACGGTGGATGAGGCGAAAACATCGACGGACGTGGTGACGGGTAGGTTCCTTGTTAACTTCGTACCCGCTCGTGTTCTTTTTGATTCCGGTGCTACTTTTTCTTTTGTGTTCGCTTCTCTCTATCCAAGTCTTCTTGTACCTATTAGTACTCTAGAGGATGCCTATATTATATAGCCGATGTTAAGCAAGTTCTAGTTCATGACATTCTCAAGGATTGCATTATAGAGACCGAAGGGAATAAGTTTGGAGTGAACCTCATGCCTATGGCAATAGGAGGATTTGACGTGGTAATTGTAATGGATTGGTTGGCCGATAACTAAGACGAAATTATGTGTTCAAGAAATTGATTCGGATTCCGTTATCAAATGGCGGTATAGTGGTAGTCTACTAGGAGAGAAGAAAACGCGAGATAGCATTGTTGACCTTGGCAAAGGCACGCAAATGCTTAACCAAAGGATGCTCTTCGTTTTTATCTTATGTCTTAGATGCAAAGTTGGAGAAGAAAAGCTTGAAGACGTACGGATTGTTAATGAATTTCCCGAAGACTTACTCGGTTTACCACCCGATCGTCAAGTAGAGTTTCGAATAGATCTCGTACCGGGGGCCGCTCCGATTGCTAGAGAGCCCTACCGATTGGCACCATCCGAGATGCAAGAGATGATGGCGCAACTACAAGACCTTTTAGATAAGGGTTTCGTGAGACCACGCTCGTCATCTTGGAGAGCTTCGGTCTTATTTGTTAAGAAGAAAGACGGTGCGATGAGGATGTGCATCGACTACCGTGAATTGAATAAAGCGACCGTGAAGAAAAGTACCCACTCCCGAGAATCCACGACCTCTTTGATCAACTACAAGGGGCGGGTTGTTTCTCAAAGATCGACTTACGTTCGGGTTACCACCAAGTGAGGGTGAAGGAGGATGACGTGGCAAAGACGGCGTTTAGGACGCGTTATGGACATTACGAATTCTTGGTGATGTCGTTCGGGTTGACGAACGCACCGGTGGTGTTTATGTATTTGATGAATCGAGTGTGCCGACCTTTCCTTGACCAATCGGTAATAGTATTCATTTTTGATATACTTGTCTACTCTAAGGATGAGTTGGACCACGAGCAACACCTTCGAGAAGTCCTCGAACTGTTAAGGAAGGAGAAGCTATACGCAAAATCCTCTAAACGCGACTTTTGGTTAAAGGAAGTCTAATTTATGGGTCATGTTGTCACACAAGACGGAGTGAAGGTGGACCCATCCAAGATAGAAGAAATGATGAATTGGGAACCACCTAATACTCCGTCCGAGATCCGAAGCTTCTTAGGATTGGCGGGTTATTATCGACGGTTTATTCAAGACTTCTCAAAGGTTGCATCTTCCCTAACGGCTTTGACAAAGAAGAACGCTAAAATCATTTGGACCGACAAATAAGAGGAAGCATTCTGGACGCTTCAAAAGAAATTGTGTGAAGCCCCGATCCTCTCCTTACCGTAAGGATCCGAGGATTTTGTGGTTTATAGTGACGCATCAAAGATGGGTTTGTGTTGTGTATTAATCCAAAGAGGCAAAGTAATTGCCTATGCATCAAGGCAACTCAAGGTTCATGAGAAGATTGGGGGCAACCGCGAGTTACTGTTGGAGGACACTCATAAATCTAAATATTCCGTACATTCGGAGAAGATTGGGTAGTACCAAGATGTATAGGGATTTGAAGTTAACATATTGGTGGCCTGTCATGAAGTTGGATGGGTGCTGGATACGTAGAGAGGTGTGTGACATGCTTGCAAGTAAAGGCGAAGCACCAACGACCGTATGGAAGTCTTCAATCATTGGAAATCCCGGAATGGAAATGGGAACACTTCATTATGGACTTTGTGACAAAACTAACGAAGATATTGAAGGGTCACGATACCATATGGGTAGTGGTGGATCGATTGACGAAGAGTGTTCACTTCTTAGCAATGCGAGAAGCCGACCCAGTTGACAAACTAGCTAAGTTATATGTGGATGAGATTGTCTCAAGGCATGGTGAGCCTTTGACTATCGTGTCGGATCGTGATAGCCGTTTCACCTCTAACTTTTGGGATGGGTTGCAAAAGGGACTAGGTACCAAGATAAATTTAAGTACGACATTTCACCCCCAAACCGATGGTCAAAGTGAAAGAACTATTCAGACTCTTGAAGACATGCTTCGGGAATGTGTCATATATTTCGGCGGGAATTGGGACTCGTATCTACCATTTGTAGAGTTTGCCTACAACAACAGTTACCATTCTAGTATTGGAATGGCCCCTTTCGAAGCACTTTATGGACGGAAATGTAGGACTTTGGTATGTTGGTTAGAAGCGGGTGAGAAACAATTTGCCGGCCCTGTGATTGTGCAAGAGACGGCAGAAAAGGTGAAGATTATCCCAGAACGACTAAGAGTGGCACAAAATCGTCAGAAGAGTTATGCCGACAAGAAGAGAAGACCAATGGAGTTCCAAGTGGGTGAGCGGGTTATGATCAAAGTATCTCCTTCGAAAGGTATCATTCGTTTCGGAAAATGCGGAATGCTTAGTCTACGTTTACTTGGTCCATTCAAAATCCTAGATAAAGTGGGTCAAGCCTACAAATTGGAGTTACCCCTCGAAATGGCCGGGATTCACAACGCATTCCATATTTGTTATCTAAGGAAGTGTTTAGCGGAAGAATAAAGCGTGATTCCTCTCATAGAAATTCAGGTTGATAACCACAACCGATGTGTAGAAGAACCGGAAGAAATTTTAGAGCGAAAGTCTAAGCAATTGCGCCATAAGGAAGTTGTCATGGTTTAAGTTCAATGGAAGCACCATCAAGGATCAAATGTGACTTAGGAAGCGGAAGAAGATATGAACATAAGATACTTGCAATTGTTTAGCTAGTTTGAGATTTCGAGGACGAAATCGATTCCATGGTTGGGAGGATTATAACACCCGAAATTTCACCCCTTCCGACCCTTTTATATAAATACAAGTTTGGTTTTTCAAAGTGTTAAGAGTTAACTTCCAATGGGGCTATCAGATGAAAGGTGCTACCGGGAGGTGCCATCATGGAGGTGCGACCGTGCCACTGCCACGGTGGCACTTTTTGTACCGAAGGTTGAAGAATTAGAGGTGCTACTAGGAGGTGCGACCGTGACACTGCCACGGTAACACATTTTGCCTGACGTAAAAAAACGAGTTTTTTTAGCTGAGTTCTCATTTATTAATCATACCAACCTTTCTCACTCAGCTTTTACTCTCTACCAAAACCCTAGAGGGGCGATTTTAGGAGTATTAACTCCCCTATATCAACCAACCAAGATCATTACTGAAGCTTAATCTTAAAGAATCAAGATCTAGGGTTCAAACCTTAGGTATTCTCCATCTCTTCTCTAGAGTTCAAGAGGTGTTAGAAGTTTCTAGGGTTTTCCTCAAAACTCTAGTATTGTGAGTTAATAGATCCTAGTTTGGGGTTGAACTTGTTACCCGTGATCAAAAGATCTAATCTGGTTGAGCTTACCTACGCATTGACTATAGATTCTAGTTTAGGGTTGATGTTAGTGTAGGAACCCAGATCTCATATTGAATCAATAATCTAAACAAAATATGTAAAGCGGAAGCAATTATAGATCAAACGGTTTATAAATGGAAGAACGATTAATCAAAATGAAGAACAATATGAAGATAGAAGCGTAGTCATATGATTAATCGTGATCATATATCTTACATGATTGGAATGAAGGTATTTGGAGATGGAGAGTTTCAAAGAAACAATCTCATATTCACAATTACAAATGGGGAAGGGGATTCCTATTTATAGACTAAAATAAGAAAAGTCAAAGCATCCTCCAATGTAGAAGCTCCACGTGTAACCGCTTCTAGCTGAGGTGTCGAGCTATGATAAGAAGATCAGCCACTTGAAGATCTGACGAGGATTGAACCAAGAGCAGAAACACAGAGAGGACAGAAGCTTTGTATATACATACAGAAGCTTATGTATATATATATATATATAGTACAGAAGAGGCTCTGTATGAAGAGTGCAGAAGCTCTGTATAAATGTTTCTCTTGAATCCAAAGGATAGTCGAACCTCTGGGTACTTCTGGAAAGTACTTGTTCAGAAGATGAACTTCTGATCTTCTGACCTTCATACTTCTGAGGTCTTCACTCCAGACTTCTGAAGTCTTCTTCTGGACTCTCTTCTTCTGAACGATCTCTGATCTTTCATACTTTAAGAACAAGTTTCCCTTTTTACACTTTCAACACTAAAATTAGGGCTAACAATCTCCCATTAAGTGTTAAAAGGAAAACAATAAAAGGAAAAACCATTGAAAGTCACTGCCGTCTTCCCATCGAGCTTTGAAAGCTTTGAGATCCCCTTAGATAAACATGTAGCTCTCCCTTGATGTAGTAACCACATTCCAAATATATGCACACGATTTTATTCAAGTCCAAGATATCCTCTATAAGTAGATCAAGAAGAGGCTCTGGCCATATGAAGCTTATCCAAAAGCTCTAGCTGTGCAACCAGAAGCTCTGGATGAAAAAGATTGCTTCTTCTGATCTTCAAGGCATAGAATCGTCAGAGGACTGTATGGACTGAGAAAGTATTTCAAGCTCCCCCTCAACATGATGCTCTTTTCGTCATTCTCATCTTTAAAATCAGATTCAATGTGCCATAAACACCATTGATTGCACCAAAAACAGCATTAACTTGTAGAAACTCAACACACCTGTTAGTCTCAGAATCTCAGCCAACCCCATAGAATATTGATTCATCCAAACGTGGATAGATAGAGTGTGAGTTGTGTGACAATGTTGTGCAGAATTAGTCTAATAACAAAGAATTTGTCTGTGAACAATGAGTTGAGTGGTCATTCAGCACAAGAGCTTGTTCAGATAATTTTCACCTTGATGCTCTGGTGAAGAAATCATCCATAGATTGAGGAGCTCGAAATGAATACCAACCAGAAATATCTGTTCCAAAAATAAAACTCGAAACCACCAAGAGTAACTCTGAGAGCCCCGATGTGAGATCAAAGGATGAAAATTAGACTTGGTAGTTTTTTGATCATTGACAGGATTTCAACAGCCTATCTCTGGTTGCAAGAAGAAATTTCTGATGAAGTGCTGGTTCTGAACTGTGCTTCTTGGTTCTTTGATGTTCAGAAGCATTACTGGTTAAGAGCGGGTCCAGAACTAAGATGAACTGAAGCCGTGGCTAATTTAAACTTCAACAAATAGAATTCTGAAGTTTGACGTGATATAGAACAAGCCACAATACCACTCATCAACACATAAGATATAAAATCAGCAAAGAAAGTTTTTGTCCAACAACATTGCACTGACTTCTACGCTGCTTCTGGTCATGAAATACTTGGAGTTTTTGAAAACTCAAAACATGAACTTTGTAGAGCAGTGTGTTAGCTTTCTATAGAAACTGGATTCACCCTCTTTGGAGTTCGGACGGATGAGATATGATCGTTTCCGTACAGTCGTGCAGATCTGTCCAGCAGCTCCTGGTTTAACATGTAAGCTTCTGATTTTGTGAGTCTTCAGGGCTAAGGCATGTAATAATCCAGAAGCTCTGGTCCGTAATTCTAGAAGTCTCTAGATGCCTCTAGTCCAGAACCTCTGGTCCTTCTAACAAGAAACAGATCTAACTCGATGTGTAACAGCTTTGCTTCAGCACACTACCTTCAACTTCAACGATTTGCTGGGCCTTCTACAGATCGAATCACTGAAAACTCAAAACATGAACCTTGTAGATCCTTTTGTTTTCTATCTAGGGCCTTTTGAATCGCTTGAATTGGTGGTGCTATGAGAGAGATATGATCGATATAGCACAGCATCACAAATCTTTCAACATCCTGATTTTTATTCAACGCCAAAAAAAATTGAATATGGTTTTACATAACCAAATCACAACCAAAGAGTGGATTTCCAAACATTGGTTCTTGACATCGAAAACAACTCTTCATTACGCTATTTTAAGAAACCAAGTCTCTCATAAACATTTTATCAAACACCTTGTGTGCATAATCAATTTTTACCCAATTGGCAAGGAATTTTCTTTCCAAAAACCATCCGCATTTCAGATCTAATGAGAATAACTTTGTAGAATCGAATATAAATGAAATCAAAACTGAATTTGAATATAAATAAATTCAAACACAGATTTGAATGATATCTTCGAAAACAATTCGAAAACAAAGTATAAAAAGATAAATATTATAGATCTAAAAATGAGATGAAATAAACTGGATTCAATGAGATAAAATCGAAAGATTGGATCGTTTGATTTGAGCAAATCAACAGGCTCTAATACCAATTGTAGAAACTTAGATCTCATATTGAATCAATGATCTAAACAAAATATGTAACGCGGAAGCAATTAGAGATCAAACAGTTTATAAATGGAAGAACGATTAATCAAAATGAAGAACAATATGAAGATAGAAGCGTAGTCATATGATTAATCGTGATCATATATCTTACATGATTGGAATGAGGGTATTTGGAGATGGAGAGTTTCAAAGAAACAATCTCACATTCACAATTACAAATGGGGAAGGGGATTCCTATTTATAGCCTAAAATAAGAAAAGTCAAAGCATCCTCGAATGTAGAAGCTCCACGTGTAACCGCTTCTAGCTGAGGTGTCGGGCTATGATAAAAAGATCAACCACTTGAAGATCTGACGAGGATTGAACCAAGAGCAGAAGGACAGAGAGGAGAGAAGCTTTGTATATACGTACAGAAGCTTCTGTATATATATAGTACAGAAGAGGCTTTGTATGAAGAGTGCAGAAGCTCTGTATAAATGCTTCTCTTGAATCCAAAGGATAGTCGAACCTCTTGGTACTTCTGGAAAGTACTTGTTCAGAAGATGAACTTCTGATCTTCTGACCTTCATACTTCTAAAGTTTTCACTCCAGACTTCTGAAGTCTTCTTCTGGACTCTCTTCTTCTGAACGATCTCTGATCTTTCATACTTTAAGAACAGGTTTCCCTTTTCACACTTTCAACACTAAAATTAGGGCTAACGGTTAGTGCAATAGTGGGTCTCCCCCGCATTTCCCTCAAATTGTGTTCTCTCAAGAACAAGCGTGAGTAAAAGAGATGAGTAAACAAGAAAGTTTTATGGTCAAATGTGTATTTACCGCTTTCAATGATTTAATGGTTTTTCTTAATGAAACTGTATGTACTCACTAGGCATTAAGCCTAACAGTTTTCTTAAATGACATGTATATCAGGTGATCGTCATAGTGGGGATCCAAAAAATTGAGTGGAGCTAGGTGCCGGTAGAGGCATCCTTTTTGGGAGTACATGTTCGAGTGTACAAATGGAGTTACTAAAAACAATTGTTTTGAGGATATTAGTGACACCCGAATTTAATCTATATCCCGAAATTGTATAGATTAGTAGGTTGTTATTTAGTATCCATATAGCCTTGTAAACTCTATTACTTTCTCCCCATCTTTTGGGTGATGTTTATTTAAGTCTCATTCCGCATTATATTTTGGTTTAAATTAACTTCTGCTTTAGGGGTGTTACACAATATGGGCGAAAAGACTTTCAAAGTCAAACTTTGTCTCATGTTCATTTTTGAACGATGGACCTTCATCAAGTGCGGACTTTGATCTCTTCTTTTTGGATTTTGAGGGAAGAGGAGGTACCGTTACATATTGAGAGATCTTTTGCAAGAGCTGATCCAGATGTCTTTCTAGAACTGCTTTGAACTGGGACTTTGATTTCTGAATACCATCTCTAATTTCCAGCCATTCAGAGAAGTCGTAGAACTTCATGAACTTAGGGTCTTCTTCTTGTCTGTTGTGATCTCTGAACATATTTTCCTTTATCCTTGGACAAGACTTTAAATTTCGTCCTGAGATAGTAATATTGGTAATTGTTTTAGGGAATACACGTAAATTTACCTTCTTTTTGCACCACTCAAGTTCATCATTTCTCTGTTTTTGGCATTTCTGATGATCTTCGTTCGCAGCTTATAGAATCCTCTGTTGGGCTCTAAGAGGATTTTTCTTTAAGTTTGCTTCGGCTGGCTCCTCTTTTGCTAAAGCTTCGACGACTTTGAGACTCACTTGAGCTTATTCTCTGAGACGTCGGGCTTTAAGTGTTTCTTGTCTAGCAAAGGCTTCAGCGACTTTCAGGCTTTCTTGGGCCTCTTTTTTTTGCTCATCTCTTAGTCGTTGAGCTTGCAGAGCTTCTTCTTTTTCTTCAGGGGAAAGGAAGAAAAATTCATCTTCTGTATTCATAGGGTGGGAACTTCAGGGCCAGAGGTATGAAGAGAGATTTTTACTCTCTTCCTCTCTAGTTCCTTTACTAGAAGATCCCTTCTTGCTGCTTTGCAAGGTTCAGAAATTGGTTTTCTATTTACTCGCCTCTAACCAAGGCGTTCTTCCTCTTCAGAATCTGACTTAGATATGTATGGGAACAGATCTGTCATGGAAGGTACATTCAGGAAGGGAGTCACCTTAGGGGGACAAGGTGAGTTGAGATTGGAAGAAGATGGTTCAGAGTTTGTGATTTCATCAATACTTCTTATAATGAAGTATTGGTAGGGATAGAAAGGGGTATAAGTATAAGAGGTAAGGGTTCAGAGAGAGGGTGGTAGATTTTGTTGGTCCCAAAGGAGTCTACAAGAGTTAATAAGAATAGAAACAGTTTGTAGAAGGAGGGATTGAATATAAACACATCTTTTCGTGGTTTTTAAATGAGTTTATATTGAATAAACAAATTTATAGTTGCAAGCAGAATAAGAACAATTAAATAAACCTATTCTATTACAAGATTAAAAATCACTAAGTTTGATGCACAAGGAAAGATAAGAAATAAAATCAGAGGTTCAAGGAGAGATTGTGAATGTATGAAGATGAAGAACAGGTCTTCATCTATTTATACATGTTGCATTTAACGCAAAGTAAAAGGTATATGCAACGTGTCAACTTTCTATTTGAAACTTGACCTTTGTTCATAAAGCAACCATGCTTTTGGCCGTATATGAACAGTAACCAAATCAGATTTGATAAGGACATAAAAGACAATTTGTACGTCCTTTTCTGACAAGGCATGGGGGTTTGACATTTGTGCATCGAGGATAAGATCAACTTTGATCTTGCTGAGTAGGTCCCACTTGATCACTGATACTGAGTCTTCAAGGATGAAGTCTTCAGGTATCACTGACGCTTTATGCAAGATCTCACACTTCAGGTAGATGAACGTTGCTATCACTGAACCGCTTTAGATCGAGAGTTGTTCATCTCTATCTTTAGCTAGGCCTTCGACTATTGCTGAATGGTCTTGTGGTGTGAGTGTTGTTCTTAAGATATTCAATGACTAGTCATTATTCCTGATCTTCAGCGATCACTGAGTGCAATCAGTGTATGCTATCGCTGAATACGAACAGTAACCTGATCTTGGAATATTCACTAAGTATATAAAGGAATCATATTCAAATCACTCAAAGTAGTTTGGATCAACAGATTTCGATTGGAAGGCTGACCTCAGTTTTTGTCGAGCTCCCCCTCTAAGTTCAGGAAAGTAGCATCCTCTGAATCCATAGGTTGTTTGTTCTTTGTATTAGGATTAGGTTGCTCTTTACTGGGAGGAGGCTTGTCCCCCAACGGTGTTTTGAATATAACCTTGGTTTGTACCTGTAGACGTACAGACTTGAAGAAGAGTGGAACATCATCATCATCATCGTCATCTTCATCTCTTAGTGAGAATGAAGGACCTTCTTCGTTGCATGTGTCTTCTTCTTCCTCATCTTCTTCTTCCTCTTCTTTTTCTTCCTCTTCTTCTTCTTCCTCTTCTTCTTCTTCATCATCTTCCTCATCTTCATTTTCAGGGATGAGGGTCTTGACAACATTAATTACTCCCTGAGTGCCCTCTTGAGAACATCATTAGCTTCTGTGATGATTTCTTCTTGGAGTTCTTTGCCTAACTTCTCCCCCTCTTTGTTACCATCAGGGAGGACATGCACCAACAGAGTACACACATTGCTGCTGAGTTTAGCAAGTGTATCTGAATGGGCCTTCTAAGTCAGTGAAATTTGACTCAGGTTCTCTCTCTATCAGTATCGGAGAGAGAGGAAGTGGAAGCAAAAGGATCTTGTAATAAGCATAGGATCTCTGAAAGAGTTTCTCCCTGCTTGGCAAGGGCTTCTCCCTGATTGTTGATCTTTGTGCCCAATTGAGTCAGGGCATAAGTGTTATGAGTGAGACCAAGATTCAGGGAGGAGACATTTGTTTTCAAGGTAGAGACATCTGAATGTATGTCTGAGACAGTGGTCTTCATTCCAAGTACCCCAGGTACCTGTCAGTAGATATACTCTGTAGAGAGTTTCAGTTTATCTGCCCTTTGCCTGATGTAGGCAGTCTCACCAACCAGATAGTCCAAAGCTGATATCTGAATGGTGGGGGAGGGAGGAGCCAGAGAGATGGTTGGAATTTCCACATTCAGTGGAGGAAGAGATCTTGATGTGGCTTTCTCCATCTTGATCTTATTTATTTTCTCCACGTTCAGAGACGTGGGAGATTTGGAGATAGATGTATTAGAGACATCCATGTCAACAGCAGCAGCTTCAGTGACAGCACCAGCGACACTAGTAGCAGCAGCAGAAACACCTGTAGGTGACAATGATAAACGAGCCAAAAAGAGCTCGGGGTTAGAGGAAAGAAGTTGGTGGAAGTGTTTATTTGCAAGGGTTCCCTGAGAGTATCTGAAGGATTACTTTCAGGGTTAGTACTTGCTATGGACGTGTCCTGAGAATCACATGCCTGTCTCTGAGAATGTTTGTTAGAAACATTTTCAGGTCCTGTGCACGTAACGTTTGCAAGGAATTTTCATGATCGTTCGACCAACCGAAGCCTTTATTTTTTCTGAGAACATTGTAAAATAGATAACATTTATCAGAGGATTTGGAGATAAACCTGTTGAGTGCTGCTACTCGTCTGGTGAGTCGTTGGACTTCTTTAAAATTCCTGGGTGACTTTATGTCAATGATAGCTTTTATCTGATCTGGGTTGGCTTCGATCCCACGTTAAGTCACCATGTGCCCCAGTAATTTACCGATACGTACTTCAATGGAACATTTGGTTGGATTAATCCTCATCTGGTATTCTCTATTACATCGAACGACTGCTGAATGTGTCGTACCTGGTCTGATGCGTCTCTGGATTTTACTAGCATGTCATCGATGTACACCTCCATTGTATCTCCTAGATGTTGTTTGAACACCCGCTTGACGAGCCGTTGGTAAGTCGAACCTGAATTTTTAAGATCAAAAGGCAAAACCTTGTAACAATAAATACCTTTATCGGTCATGCATGAGGATTTGGTTATACCCATAATACGCATCCATAAAGGTTAATAGTTCGTGTCATGTTGTTGCGTCGACCATGGCATCGATATATGGGAGCGGAAATGGATCTTTCGGGCAAGCTTTGTTAAGATCCATAAAAACTATACAAACTCGCCACTTTCCGTTTTTCTTCTTTACGACCACGACGTTTGCTAACCAATCCGGGTATTTTACTTCCCGAATTTTACCGGTTTTTAGCAAATTGTCGACTTCGTCATTGATAACTTTATTGCGCTCTGGAGCAAACTAGCGATGCTTCTGTTTCACTGGTTTAAATGTAGGATCGATGTTAAGACGATGTGATATGATCGCCGGATCGATCCCGATCATATTCTGTGTGACCATGCAAAACACTCGACATTTTGCCGAAGGAATTCGACCAATTGTTTTTTGACAACTGGATCCAGCAATGCCCCCACGTAAACCTTACGATCAGGTTGACTCGGATCGAGCACGACTTCTTGAATTTTTAGGTCGTCGACCGAATCTCCCTGACTCTGTAACTGCTGGATATGCTCTTTACGTGGTTTCATCGTTGTCTTGTAGCACTCCCTAGCTGTCTTTTGTTCGCTTTTTATCTCTTGGACTCCCCAAGGAGTAGGAAACTTGATGACCTAATGATACGTTCAAAGGAACTGCCTTCATGTCGTGGATCCATGGTCTTCCCAAGATCACATTATACACGGAAGAGCAGTCGATAACGTTGAATCTTGTCGATTTGTTGAGTCCTTTTGCATAAACTAGGAGTAAGATTTCTCCTGTGGTATGTGTAGCATCGTCGTTGAAACCTACTAAGATCTTCGAACGTCGTACGATCTCAGCTTCATTATTCCCATCGCTTTGAGTGAGCCGCCGTCGATCAACACCCACTTTATGGAACAATTTCCAATTTCAGTTACACGATTAGACCGTCATAATATTTCTGATGCAATTCCTCCATATCACATTCATCGAATATAATAGGCATGTTTTCCAATTCTTGCTCCGACTTTCGTCTATGCGTTCTGGGGATTGCGGGATCTTCCGGTCTTTGCATAGCATGCCTCTTAGCCGCTAAATACGTAAGTCCACAGACATCCGATCCACCTGTCACACAATGTACAGTTTTAGTAGCGTTAGGAGATGGGGGTCTAGGGAAATTACCTATGTTGTCGTTAGACAAAAGATCTTGAAGACGTCCCTTCGATATAACCCATAATATTTCTTTTCTCAAGGCCATACTGTCGTCAGTCATATGACCATAATCGTCATGAAAGTCACACTATTTAGTCATATCTTTCTTCTCGTTCGGTCGATCAGTCTTTTTTGGCCATCGGACGGTCGTTGGTACTTCTTTCAGAGCTTTCATTAAATTGCTCGATGTCCCTTTGAACTCTTAGGATGAAACCTTGGGGTGTTGCGGATATCGAGTGGTAGACGGTTCTTTCTTCCTGTCAAAACGAACGTTAGAAATTTGTTTCGGAGGGTCCAACCTGGATGTCAATCGGGTCTTGAAGTCTGGCTTTTTTACGCCGAGAAGTCGCTTTCCGTGTGTTTTCGTCGAAAATCCGCGTCATCTTCCACCCTCATGTAAGCCAATGTCCTTGCTCGTACATCTTCAAACGTTTCTGCAGGGTATTTGGTTAAGTCCAAATGCAGGTCGGACGTACTATCCAAACCCCTTTTGTAAGTTTCAATCGTTGTCCTTATGTCGCAGTTACGTATACCTATCATTTCAGAGTTAAAACGGTTAAAATAAGTACGAACAAATTCGCCTGATTTTTGAATAATGTAATACAAATCTCTCGTTTGTTTTTCCATCTTGCGACTACTCGTGAATTGATGAAAAAATTGGTTGGCTAGATCTGCAAAAGAATTTATTGATTTTGGTTTCAGATTTATCAGCCATTGGAGAGCGGCCCCAGTGTGTGTCGCCCCGAAACTCTTGCACATGCAGACCTCTTGATATTGTTGTGGTATCGGCACCATCCACATTAACTGTTTGTATTGGGTGACATGCTCATTTGGGTTTGTCTGTCCTGAATACTTCGAGGTAAATGTAGGTATATTACATTTCTTGGGGACATCGATCAGAGCAATTGCATCGGAAAATGGTGACGTCTGAAATCCGGTAGGTGGCTCGATATCGATAGGCACTGCTGCTCCGAGTAGCTGGGACAGCAAAGTCTGCATCTTTTCGTTTTGTTCCTTTAAAAGTTTTAGACGTCGCGCGACAGGCTCTACGATGGGTATACCCAACGTGCTTTGCCGCTCGACCCCTTGATCCGGGTTGAGCGTAGAATTCGTATTATCATTGAGCGGGTTTTGTACATAAAAGGATGGTTGTGGCATTGACGTATAAGTTTTTGATCGAACGCCATTCCAGTCAAAAGAGGTATCGTAGGAACTCCTACTGTGTAAGATACGTCGGGTTTGAATGGGATTTGTTGTATTGGGCCCACGGAGTTATCGGACCGGTTGGTGGTCGAGGGTAATTATATTGGGCCCAAGGAGGTATCGGACCGGGTGGTGGTCGAGGCAATCCTGTATTAGGGTTCCCATACGAAGTTCTCTGAGTTTCTAGCTGTTGAATCCGTAATCGTGCAGCTTGTAATTTGTTGGTCCCAATAAGGGTCTACAATAGTTCAATACGTAGTAAACAGTTTGTAGAAAGGGGGGGGGGGGGTTGAATACAAACACAAAGATTTTGGTTTTTAAATGAGTTTATATAACATAAAGAAATTTACAGTTACAAGCGAAATAAGAACAAGTTTAAAACCTATTCTATTGTAACTAAGAAACACTAAATTTGATGCACAAGAAGAAGGAAGAAAGAAATAAAGAGGGTTTAGGCTAGAAGGAAGCATGCAATAAGATGAAGAAGATATCTTCATCTTATTTATACCCATTTGCATTTAATGCAAGACAAAAGGTACATGCCACGTGTCAAGCTTGGATAGGAAGCTTGTCCTTGCAAATAAGACAGCCATGCTTTTGGTCGAATATGAACAGTACAGTATCAGATATGATGGGGACATAAGAGACAATTCGTACGTCCTTTTCTGACAAGGTATTAGGTTTGACTTTTGTGCATCGAGGATAAGATCAATCTTTAATCTTGTAAGGGAAGCATCATTTGATCGTTGATTCTGAATCTTCAAGGAGGAATCTTCAGTATCGCTGAGGCTTTACAAGACTTCACACTTTGATTAGATAATCGCTGCTATCGCTGAACCGCTTCAGTTCACTTAGCTGATTATCTCTTTCTTCAGCTAGTGTCTTCGACTTTCGCTAAATGGTCTTCTGGTGTGATAGTTGATCTTTAGATCTTCAGAGATAAGCTTTGTTCCTTGATCTTCAGCGATCGCTAATAGTAATCAGCATATGCTATCGCTGAATATTGACAGAAGCTTAAACAGTGGAATTTCACTAAGTATACAAAAAGAATCATATTCAAATCATCGAGAGGAGTTATGATCAACATAATTCAGCCCTCAATCCATCCTATGCTGAGTTATTAGCTCCATAATATGCCATTAGAAAAAGTCAAAAAATCATTAGTAACAGGTGAATTATCGAAGAATTCCTTTAATCGGGCCCCACGGTGGGCGTCAAACTGTTAATGCCAAAAATTAACTTACAAAAGTCAACTAATGGAGTTTGTGTTGCTGATCGATTAAAGGATGTATCTTACGATAATCACACGTTTAAAAATAAATAGACTAGAGACAAGAGAATTGGTGACGCGGAAAAACTCTCAAACAAGGAAAAAAACCGCGGACGATAGATGTTACCGTCGATGCACTATGGAAAACGTGACGTCAAACAGGGACGTCGTCCTTTAGAACAATGATCATAAGATTTACAGTTACAATATAAAGAAAAAACGTTGTTGTCGTATGAATTCTAGAGAACTTTTGGATGCTTTTTGATTCGAGAGCGTATGGAATATCTTCCGCGACCCTTTTTATTGAGTCGATGTCTCTTTTATAGTATAAGTCATTTGTAACGGTCGTTCCACATTGATTGCTTGGCTAATGCTTTTTATGATGCTTTGTGTAACGGTTTAACGGTCCTGAAAAGGAAATGCTCGTCTGATCATTCTCAGTTTGCTTTATTTCCTCAACCCTAATTCGTTGTGCTTCCATTGTTTGTTCTCTCTCTTCTCTTGACAGAAAGTAGAATTCATCTACCATCCTTATTGGTACAGCGTCAATAGGTTCAACTTGAGGCACCCTTATTCTTCTTGCTTTGAATTCTCTAAGGAATTTTATTCGCCTTTCTTCTTCTTTAGGCTCGCCTATGATTGGCTTTTGAACGCGACGCCTGGGAATAAGGCCCTCTTCTTCTTCAGAGTCAGTTTCTATTATGTACATAAACTGCTCTTCAGAGGAAGGTTCCTTCCATAAAGTAGAGTCCTTTGGGGCACGGGGATCACTGAGGGAAGGAGAGGAGGAAAAAGAATTGTCAGAGAGAGTTTTTGTAGGTGAAGGAGGTGTGGGGGTTTCAGAGAGAGGTGTTATAAAAGGTATAACAGGAAGAGATACCTCATGAGTGGTCTCCCCCTCAGATATTGGGATAGTGGCATCCAGATCTACCACTTCTTTTCCTTTGTTTGAGGAACCGGATTGTCCCTGAGAGGGATGTTCTCCGTCCCCCAAGGGCTCTTGATGAGCGACTCCAGGCCTAGACAATCTGAAGTGCTCTAAGGCTCTTCCAATGTCATCGTCGTCTTCATCATCGTCCATTCCCCCATAATGAGGTATAGGATCTTCTTCTTCTTCGTCTTCTTCTTCTTCTTCATCATCTTCATCTTCAGCAGTCATCCCTTCAGGGAGGGATGATCCCGTCTGCTGGATGTAGGGAGAAATCTTCTCTCCAGGGAACCTTTGGTTATGCTCCGAGATGATTTCATCTGCAAACTCTTTGGCACATCTCACCCCCTCGATGTTATCAGGAGGTAGACAATGCACCATCAGAGTGCGAACATTGGTCTGAACGTCCTTGAGCTTCGTTTCATTTTCCTGAAGCATTGTCCGATCAGCAGCATTGAAGGAGGGACTAGCCTCAGAGAGCTTGGTGAGCATCTGCATCATGTCGGATTGAGTCTTTTGAATAGACTCACGGACGTTTGCTTGAGTAGTAACCTTCTGCTCTAAGCTGGACAGGGTCTGATGAAGGGCCCTGTTGTCTTCCTTCAGAGAGAAAACGTCAGTGATGAGGTTGCTGACGTTGGTCATGATGTTGGTGTCCCAACGATGCGTTTGAAGATGAGTTCAGCGGACGTCTGAAGGTTGTCCACCTTAGCCCTAGTGAGAGCACATTCCCTGACCAAATAGTCAACAGCAGGGATGTAGGGTTGGGAAGGACAATTTGAGGAAGATCAGTGATGGAGTTGGAAGCTTGGGAGCCGCCATCTCTGTCTTGACCTTTCTGAGCTTTGCAGCACTGGGGTGGCCCTAAGGAGACTGTCCCATGTCCTTGTTGATGGGAGGAGCGCTGGTGGTGGTGGTTGTCGTTGTCGCTGAGGAGAAGAGAGGAGCGACACCTGATGATGACATAGACAAAGTAGCCAAAAACACATCTGGATTAGATGATGGATGAAAAATTTTATTTTTCTCCTTGAGAGTATCATGAGGATTACTCTCAGGGACTACGTTTGTAGAGGTAGTGTCTTGAGGATCACCGACTAGTGTCTTAGAGTATCTGAGAGAGACACTCTGAGGTCCTTTTAAATTGGCCTTCCAAAACTCAGATTGCATAAACAATATTGAGGTTTGGACTGCGTGCATTTCAGCATTGTCAGGGATAGGGACAACTATCGTTGAGTCATGTGCTGCGGTGAGGACCAAAGAAGAGGAGATAGAAGAAGATAAGAAGGCTGTGAAAGTAGTACCTGATCCAGCTTCAGCAGAGCTGGCTATAACACCCTCAGTGACCGGAGTCCCTGAAGATGGAGGTAGTGTTGATGAAGCAACAACGGATGTAAAGACCATTGAAGTGGTTGTGGCTGCAGTTGGTGTTGGTAGTACACCGAAATCAGAGAGGGTGGTCTTTTGAGAGACCAACTTCTTTGGCTTCTTGGATGCGATGGTCTTTTTATGACCATCAGAAGGTTGTTTCCTCTTGGCAGCAGCAGCAGCGGTAGCAGTGTCCGGGATGATCACTGTTGGGTTGGGCAGCGAGGTAGACACTGAGAGAGGGGCTCCAATCACTTTCAGCATGTAGGGCGTGAAAGGAGCATCACCTGGACGTTCCTCAATGTCCAGGGACTTCTTCCCCATGACGGAGAAGGAGTGATCGCCGACCTTCGGGTATTCTTCCCCGAAGGCAACCTCCATAATGGTTGCGAAGAAGCGAGGGTAGGGGATGACAGGGTGTCTAGTGGCAGCGTTGACGCGACTGACCATATCGCTGAAGATATAGTCAGCGTAGTTGAGCTTATGGCCAGTGCAGAGAGAGTAAGCAAGGTCTTGAAAGTGCTTGCTCGCCTGGTCATGCGAACCAATCTTTGACCCAAGGCATTGGATTACTTGGGTAAAGATATATTGCTAGCGAGCAGGCAATCTCTTCTTTTCAACTTTGGAACCCACCGTCTTCAGTGATGTATTCTCCCAGGCGTAATCGATTGAGTCCAAGAAGGTGCCTATCTACAGCTTGGTTGGCTCAGCGCCCCATTGTTCATTCTTGTCGCGGACAGGGAGACGAAGGGCTTTCCTCACGAACCCAGCAGTGAAGGAGAAATAGCCAAGATCTGGAATCTTGAAGCCTATAGTAGAGAGTACGTTGCCCTTCTCCGTTGTGAGCGTGGTAAAGTGAGCCGTGTACCAGAGAGCTTGGAGATGAGAGGAGATGCCCACTGGGTTGTGGACGAAAGCGTACATCAACGGGCACGCTTTGATGAAGGTAGCTCCTTCAGCGAATTGAGGACGATCGGCTGGAATGTCTACTAATGCAATGTAATTGCAAGACTTGAACACAGCTTTCTCCAAGGGGAAGTGGCAGGTTGGTGCAGCGACCAGAGTGTTGTCTTCAGCAGCAGAGGTTGCAGCGGTCTTACATGCAGAGGCCATTTCTGTAGGAAAAATGGGAACACCAAATAGATAAATCATGGTTTTATACATAAATGTATAAACTAGAGTTTGGTATAAAGAGTACCAAATGAAAGATTCAAAGAAACAAGTATTTTGATGAACAAGATCAAAATGCTTGTTATAACAGCAATAATAAAAAATGAGAAGATTATAAAAAATGAGAAGATAAATAAAAATGGATAAAACTTTTTAAGAATAAAGTCTTCTGTTCTAAGGAAAGAACTTAGAACAGGGTTTTGATGATAGAATACTTTTTAAGTTTAATCCAGATTAGTTTTATTTTCTTTTTAAAACATGTTTTTACATCATATTAGAAGGTTTAAGGAGAAGAGAATGTGAAACAAGAAGTTTACAGTCTTAAGTAAAGGTTTAGATCAAACCTTAGTTGATTTCGAGAAGGAAAAACACACAAATGCGTGTTCTTGAGAAAACTTGAAGATTCGAAGGTTTTTTTTCCTTTTTGGAGAGTTATGAAAGCGGAAGGAATCAAGTAGGGCAATTGAATTGCTTAAATAGCAAGAGGAAAGAGAAAGAAGGAGTGCTTAACGACGGTTTTAGCTTTTTGAAAAATAAATGATGACCTGGTGCACGTTCCAAGAAAGGAGTTGGAATGGAAATGTTGCGGTATGTCGTGTGTCAGAAAAAGGTCTGACGTGTCATTTTATTATTTTTTTTAAAATATTATAATGATAATTATCCATAAGGAAGGTTAATCATTTCTAATTTTAAAAAAATCTTCATCACTGATAATAAAGGATTGTCAGTGAAGGGTTTTAGTTTTCAGAGATTCATTCTTTGATGAGAAAAGTTATCAAAGAGTGATAAGGATTAGAAGATAATACCTGAGGAGATAGCCCAGATATCGCTGAATCAGAGTTCAGCGAATGGAGAGTTTGAAGGCTTTATTTGTACCCCTTGTTGTTAGTCACTGAATAATAAATTATTCAGCGTTCAACATAGCAAGTTCGCTGATAAGTAGATTGAATCTAGTTTCATCAAGAGGCTTGGTGAAAAGATCAGCGAGCTGATATTCAGTGGGTACAAAATGAAGCTCAACTTCACCATTCATTACATGATCTCTGATAAAGTGATATCGGATCTCAATGTGCTTGGTTTTGGAGTGAAGTACAGGGTTGTTAGCAATGGCAATAGCACTAGTACTATCACAATAGATAGGAATTTTAGAGAGCTTGAGATCATAGTCTCTGAGTTGATTTCTCATCCAAAGGATTTGAGCACAACAACTTCCAGCGGCTATATATTCAGCTTCAGCGGTGGAGGTGGACACTGAGTTTTGCTTTTTACTTGTCCAACTAATTAATTTTCCACCTAGCAACTGACATCCACCAGTGGTGCTCTTTCTATCTATCTTACAGCCTGCAAAATTACTGTCAGAATAACCAATTAGATCAAATCCAGAGCCTTTGGGATACCAAAGACCTAGATTTGGAGTTCCTTTCAGATATCTGAAGATTCGCTTTACAGCGATTAGATGGGATTCCTTCGGTTCAGCTTGATACCGAGCACAGAGACATGTAGAATACATGATGTCTGGTCTACTCGCTGTAAGATACAGCAGAGATCCAATCATCCCTCGATAGGTAATGACATTGATTGGTTTCCCATTGGGATCCTTGTTCAAAGTCAGAGGAGGCGCCATAGGGGTCTTCATTGCTGAGCATTGATTCATGTCGAATTTATTCAGCATGTCTTTAACATATTTGCTTTGACAAATAAAGATTCCTTTGTCAGATTGCTTAATCTGCAATCCTAGAAAATATGTTAGTTCACCCATCATACTCATTTTATATTGTTTTTGCATTCTTGTAGCGAAACGAGTACACAGTTGGGTCTTGTGGAACCAAAGATAATGTCATCAACATATATCTGAGCGAGTATAGTATGACCTTTATATTTTCTTAAAAAACAAGGTTTGGTCAATTTTTCCACGAACAAATTTTTCTTTAAGAAGAAATTTAGAAAGGGCATCAAACCAAGCTCTAGGAGCTTGTTTTAACCCGTAAAGAGCTTTTTCAAGTTTAAAAACATAACCAGGATGGTTAGGGTCTGAGAAACCAGGGGGTTGTTCAACATAAACTTCCTCGCTGAGTTTTCCATTTAGAAAAGCACTTTTAACATCCATTTGAAAAACTTTGAAGTCTTTATGGGCAGCATAAGCTAAAAAGAGTCTTATGGCTTCTAAACGAGCAACAGGTGCAAAGGTTTCATCATAGTCAATCCCTTCTTCCTGTCTATAACCTTGAGCAACAAGTCTAGCCTTATTACGAATTATAGTCCCGTTTTCATCTAGCTTATTTCTAAAAACCCATTTGGTTCCTATGACAGTTTTATCAGAGGGCCTAGGAACAAGATTCCAAACTTTATTTCTACGAAATTCAGTGAGTTCTTCTTGCATAGCTGAAACCCAGCTAGGATCAGAGATAGCTTGATCTATCTTTTTGGGTTCAGAGAGAGAAATGAAGTTAACATAAAGACAGATATTACCTGTTCCTCTACGTGTTTTGATACCTGCATTGGGATCGCCAATAATTTGATTTATTGGGTGATTTGCAGTCCATCGCTGAGCTGGAGGTTGAGGAGAGAGATCAAGATCAACAGCAGATTCAGCGACTTGTTCTTCAGTTTCTAGAATAGGACTTGTTGTTTCAGCAACAGGTACTTCATTTAGAATCAATTCAGGGGATTGATTTTCAGATATAGTTTGGTTGTTCACTGAGGAATTTCCAAGAGAGGAGTCAGCAACAGGAATCTGATTTAGAGGAGTAACATTCATCCCTGAAGATGGATGATTGTCACTTGAAGGATTTACAGGGATTTCATCATCACATTCTTCAGCAGGAGGTTGATTGCTGAAATATGTTTCAGGTTCCCCATAATGAGATCTCGTCCAGGCATTCAATTCTTCATCATCCTCATGAGAATGAGAAGCATGAATGGGACGAGATTCATCAAAGTTAACGTGCATGGATTCTTCAACATGTTGTCTTCTTTTGTTGAAGACTCTGAAGGACTTAGATACAGAGGAATATCCAAGAAATATACCATCATCAGCTTTTGGATCAAATTTACCCAAATGATCTCTGTCATTCAGAATGTAACATATACATCCAAAAATGTGGAAATATTTTGTCTTCTCCCATGAAACAATTCATAGGGGGTCTTCTTAAATCGCTTAACTATCAGGGATCGATTTTGAGTGAAGCATGCCGTGTTGACTGCTTCAGCCCAGAACTGAGTAGGTAGATGTGATTCGCTGAGCATTGAGCGAGCCGCTTCAATGATAGTTCGATTTCTTCTTTCAGCAACACCGTTTTGCTGAGGAGTTCTCACTGAGGAAAAGTTGTGAGAAATGCCTTTTTCTTCAAAGAAGTTTACCGCAGCATCGTTTTTGAATTCAGTACCATGATCACTTCTTATGGATCGAACAATTAGATTGTTCAAAACTTCCATCCTTTTGATAAAAGAAATTATCATTTCAGGGGTATCACTTTTGGATCGAAGGAAGAACACCCATGTGTATCTAGAATATTCATCAACAATCACTAAAGTATATTTCTTTCCAGAAATAGATTGGACATTGACAGTCCAAATAGATCCATATGGAGTAGCTGTAGAGGAGCGGTCACTGAAGAAATTTGCTTTGACCTGAAGGAGGCTTTTGTCAGCTTTCCCTTTTCACATGCTTAACAAAGAGATTCCTTTGTAAAGGTATGATTTGGGAGGTCTCTGACTAAATCTTTTTGAAACAGTTCATTTATTGTCTTAAAGTTGAGATGAGAGAGTCTTTTATGCCATAACCAGTTTATGTCAGTGGATGCTTTAGAGATAAATCACGTGTTTTCAGAGTGAGAACTATTCATATTTATGACATACACATTTTCCACTCTTTTGCCTGTTAAGGCAAGCTTATCATTTCCGTCAGTGACAGCACATCTATTCTTTAAGAATAGAACTTTGAAGTCTTTGTCACATAACTGACTAACGCTCAAGAGATTGTGCTTTAGTCCCTCAAGGTAGGCAACACGAGAAAACGATGTGGCTCCGTTGGATAGAATTCCATAACCTTTAGTGTGTCCTTTGCCATTTCCACCAAAGGTCACTGATGGACCAGCTTCTTCTTTGTAATCAGAGAGCAGAGATTTTCTGCCAGTCATATGCCTTGAGCATCCGCTATCAAGATACCAGATACCTTTGGCACTCTGCATACAACAAAAGATTAATTGTTTAAAGGTACCCATACTACTATGGGTCCTGCTTGGTTAGATAGAGGATTGGCGGAGGAGCTACTAGCTGAAGAACTCTCTTTAGTCGATATCTTCACCTTTGATGGTTTTGCAACCTTGGTGGATTTCACTCTCGCTGATTTATCAGCTTGAGCTACTTTCTTTCCATGAGCTAGTTTATCAGCTCTAGTAGCATTAGGACATTTACTTGCAATGTGGGTAGTTTCACCACAGTGATAGCACTTCCTATATTTAAAGGGTTTGGAATTCAGAGAGAAAGAGGGAACCTTTTCAGGGACAGGACCAAGAATTCCCTTATCCATAGTCCTTGGAGGTATAACAACCTTTTCAGGGGTAGGAGTGAGATCGATTTTAATTCTGGGGGTTGGTCTCTAAGAAAAGTCAGAGACCTTCTTCCCAGACTTAGAAGTTTTCTCTGAGGATTTCTTGTTCCTGTTCTTTGCGATCTTATTCTAAGGAATTTGGTCAAGAAACTCGTTCTCGATCACCTTCTTAGAATTTATCACAGTCAACTTTTCTTTAGAAGAAGAGGAAGAAGTTGAAGAAGAAGGATCAGGGATAGAAGAAACAAACATTCCGAATTTGAGCATGGAACGATCATTCTCTGATTCTTCCTTTTCAGGGTTATAGCCTAACCCACTTCTGATTTTCATAGGTATTTGAGCATTGATGATCTCATTGACTTTATCAGAAGCCTTACACCATCCTTCGATGGTTGCCTTTTCAGACTTGAGATCAGCGATAGCCTTTTCCCTATCAGCGATAGCTTGCTGCTTCTCAATGCTTATGGTTTGATTTGCAAAGACTTGGTCCTTAAGGTGAACAGGGTGGAACAGCGTGGAACAGAACAGGTTAGTCCCATGTTTGGTGTGGATTTAAGGAAGTGGAACAAGGATTAAGTGGAACAAAGGTGGAACAACCTTGTTCACCCCTTACCCCCTAGAACTAACTAGAACAAGGAAATTGTTCCCTTTTTACCCTCTCCTCCCTCACGCCACCACCACCCCGGCGACCTCCTCACGAACACCACCATCGCCGGCGCACCCCCTCGCGCCGCCACCACCGCCGGCGACCTCCTCACGAACACCAGCACCGCCGGCGCCCTCCCTCATGCCGCCATCACCGCCGAACACCACCGCCGTCGGCGCCCTCCCTCACGCCGCCACCACCGCCGGCGACCTCCTCACGAACACCGCCGCCGCCGCCCGCCCGCCCTCACGCCGCCAACACCGCTGGCGACCTCCTCACGAACACCGCCGCCGCCGGCGCCGCCCTCACGCCGCCAACACCGCCGGCGACCTCCTCACGAACACCGCCGCCGCCGGCGCCCGCCCTCACGCCGCCAACACCGCCGGCGACCTCCTCACGAACACCGCCACCGCCGGCGCCCGCCCTCACGCCGCCAACACCGCCGGCGACCTCCTCACGAACACTGTCGGTGCCGGTGCCCTCCCTTACGCCGCCAACACCGCCGACGACCTCCTCACGAACACCGCCGCCGCCGGCTCCCTCTCTTCTCTCTCTCTCTCCCTCTCCTCTCATCTCTCTCTCTTCTCTCTCTCCCTCTCCTATCTCTCATCTCTCTTTATCATCTCTCTCTCTCTCTCTCTCATCTCTCTTTATCATCTCTCTCTCTCCTCTCTCTCTACTCTCTCTTTCCTCTCTCTCTCTCCTCCATATCTCTCTCTTCTCTTTCTTTTTTTTCTCTCTCTCTCTCTCTATCCTCTCGCTTTCTCTCTCCTCTCACTCTTTCCCTTTCTCTCTCTCTCTCTCTCTCTCCTCTCTCTTTCTCTCTCCTTTCACTCTTTCCCTTTCTCTCTCCTCACTCTCTCCCTCTACTCTCTCTCTCCTCTCTCTATCTATCCTCTCTCTCTCCTCCATATCTCTCTCTCTCTTCTCTTTCTTTTTTTTTCTCTCTCTCCTCTCTCTTTCTCTCTCCTATCACTCTCTTCCTTTATCTCTCCTCACTCTCTCTCTCTCTCTCTATATATATATATATATGGGGGGTTATTTGGTTAAAAACACTAAACAACTCACTGGGGGTAAATTGGTCATTCTGTTCTGTTCTATCCTGTCCTGTTCCGTCATATCATGGTTTACCAAACGTGTAACAGCTGTTCTGTTCTGTCCTGTTCTGCTCTGTTCCGTTCTGTCCTGTCCTGTCCTGACTGCGTACCAAACGCACCCTAAGAGTTTCCTCTATTTTCGAAAGTTCTTTGATTCTTATATGGCAATTTTTTAATTGCTCAGATAGATCAGTGTTAATTTTCTCAGCCTTAATCTTTCCATTTAAAGCATTATAAAAATCAACAGTCATAGCATCGAGAGCTGACAAGTTATCACTTTCAGAAGGTAAAGAGATAGAAGAGGTTGTTACCTGAGTAGAAGGGGACTCAGAGGAAGAAGTTTCAGTTCCTTCTTCAGCGTCCTCTATTCTTGCCATTAGACAGAGGAAGGCAAGATCTTCTTCATCTGAACCAGACTCTTCAGAGGTCTTGGCCCAGTCATCTTCAGCGTCCCAATCAACTTCTTCAGCGATAAGGCCTTTGCCTTTTTGCTGGTGTTTCCTCAGATCCTTGTATTTGTTTTTTAATTTCAAATACTTCTCCTTTTTATCAGAGGTCTGGGAGGAGGTGGGAGCTGCAACTTTCTTTGACCTGCATTCACTAGCAAAGTGACCCTTTCGCTGACAGTTGAAGCATATCGCTGAGGCTTTCTCAGCGGGAGATGTTTTTTACCTTTCAGAGTCAGAGAGGTTAGAAGGTTTTCGAAAGTTGCTCTTTCTAGCGAATCTTTTAAAATTATTAGTTAAGAGAGCTAGAGAGTTATCAAACTCAGAGATGTCAGCATCAGTGAGTTGATCTTTTGAATCAGTTTGACCTAATTCAGTGACGGAGGTGATAGTGGAAGAAGAGACATTTTTAGGAGGAGTTGCCTCTGAAGTCACAAGTGCCAAAGAAGTACTTTTGGCACCTTTGAGTTCATTTATGAGGTTCTTCCTCAGAAGTTGAGATTGTTCCTCATTTAAGAGCATTCCATATAAAGCACTTAAAGACAAGGTTTCAAGATTCTTTGACAGCTTCAGACATGTAGTGTACACTGCCCATTGATCGGGTAGTGCCTCCATGAATTTGGTCAGAATTTCAGCGTTTGAGTACACTATGTTCACTGATTTGAGATCGATCAGCAAACAGTTGAACCGCTGGTGAATTTGAGTAAGAGATTCACCTTTATGATGCATAAAACTCTCGTATTGTCTTACAAGGTTTATGCACCTAGTGACTTGTACTTCAGAAGTTCCTTCATATTGGATACATAGAGTATCCCACATGGCTTTAGAAGTCCTCATTTTCATAACAGAATGATAGACTTCATCAGGTAAAGACATTGCTATTATAGATCTCGCTTTCGAGTCAATAGCAATTTCTTTCTTGTCTTCCTCAGTCCATCAGTTAGGAGTTTTAACAATACTCCTTTCAGGGATGGCTGGAGAAGTAGTGGTGGCAGGAACACCAGCTACAATAGTTGTAGGAACAAATGGTCCATTTTCTAGATAGTAGGGATCTTAGGGTCAGATTCTTCTAGAAATAGAGACATTCTTTCCTTCCATTATGGAAAGTTATCATGGCTAAATCTTGGAGGTTTAGCTAAAGATCCATTATCATTTTAGTTCGTATTAGGGTTTGACATTTTAAAATAGTTTATGAGAAAAAATATTTTAAAGATTAAAGAAGCAAAACTGCTCTAATACCACTTGTTGGTCCCAATAAGGGTCTACAAGAGTTCAATAAGTAGTAAACAGTTTGTAGAAGGGGGGGAGGGTTGAATACAAACACACAGATTTTGGTTTTTAAATGAGTTTATATAACATAAACAAATTTACAGTTACAAGCGGAATAAGAACAAGTTTAAAACCTATTCTATTGTAACTAAGAAACACTAAGTTTGATGCACAAGAAGAAGGAAGAAAGAAATCAAGAGGGCTTAGGCTAGAAGGAAGCATGCATTAAGATGAAGAAGATATCTTCATCTTATTTATACCCGTTTGCATTTAATGCAAGACGAAAGGTACATGCCACGTGTCAAGCTTGGATAGGAAGCTTGTCCTTGCAAATAAGACAACCATGCTTTTGGCCGAATATGAACAATACCGTATCAGATATGATGGGGACATAAGAGACAATTCATACGTCCTTTTCTGACAAGGTATTAGGTTTGACTTTTGTGCATCGAGGATAAGATAAATCTTTAATCTTGTAAGGGAAGCATCATTTGATCGCTGATTCTGAATCTTCAAGGAGGAATCTTCAGTATCGCTGAGGCTTCACAAGACTTCACACTTTGATTAGATAATCGTTGCTATCGCTGAACCGCTTCAGTTCACTTAGCTGACCGGTACAACCACTCGATTGTCCACTTCTAATAAACGTAATTGTGCCAATTCCAGTTTTTCTTTCTTCAGCTAGTGTCTTCGACTTTCGCTGAATGGTCTTCTGGTGTGATAGCTGATCTTTAGATCTTCAGAGATAAGCTTTGTTCCTTGATCTTCAGCGATCGCTGATAGTAATCAGCGTATGCTATCGCTAAATATTGACAGAAGCTTAAACAGTGGAATTTCACTAAGTATACAAAAAGAATCATATTCAAATCATCGAGAGGAGTTATGATCAACATAATTCAGCCCTTAATCCATCCTATGCTGAGTTATTAGCTCCATAATATGCCATTAGAAAAAGTCAAAAAATCGTTAGTAACAGGTGAATTATCGAAGAATTCCTTTAATCGGGCCCCACGGTGGGCGTCAAACTGTTAATGCCAAAAATTAACTTATAAAAGTCAACTAATGGAGTTTGTGTTGCTGATCGATTAAAGGATGTATCTTACGATAATCACACGTTTAAAAATAAATAGACTAGAGACAAGAGAATTGGTGACGCGGAAAAACTCTCAAACAAGGAAAAAAACCGCGGACGATAGATGTTACCGTCGATGCACTATGGAAAACGTGACGTCAAACAGGGACGTCGTCCTTTAGAACAATGATCATAAGATTTACAGTTACAATATAAATAAAAAACGTTGTTGTCGTATGAATTCTAGAGAACTTTTGGATGCTTTTTGATTCGAGAGCGTATGGAATATCTTCCGCGACCCTTTTTATTGAGTCGGTGTCTCTTTTATAGTATAAGTCATTTGTAACGGTTGTTCCACATTGATTGCTTGGCTAATGCTTTTTATGATGCTTCGTGTAACGGTTTAACGGTCCTGAAAAGGAAATGCTCGTCTGATCGTTAGTCGTTAGTAGAAATAAACAATATATTTTTATAGCACAATCGTGAGTTGAACAAGTGAACATTGATTTTTAGTCGTACGTCGTGAATGTTTGTCGCTAGTTTCGTTCGACCATTTATTCTGGGATCACGAATCGCCATTCGTAAGCCATAAAATGTTACATGTCGTACATTTTGGTCAACGGTCGTGAGTTAGAAGATTTTTTTTCCAAAACAGGTGAAAACTGGTTGAATTCACTAGGCGTTAAGCATAACTTTTTTCTTTTGCCGGCATGCACATCAGGTCCTTGGGGGAATGGTACTAGTGACACTGTGATGAAATGAGTGAAGTTAGAGGCACGAGAAAGGAATTAGTTATCTGAGGACGTCTTTCAATTGTGGAAATAGCGACGGTTGATGGGTCTTAATAACCCCATCTCTACACGTAGATTTGTGTAAAGCTTGGTTTATTTATCGTTGATGTTAAAATTAGATATGTCTTTTAGAATAATCCAAGTATCGATTTGTAGAAATGGATTTATCATTTATTTGATGTGTTATTGAAAATTTAAATTTAGGCGTACTTTCCAAATTTGAGGGTGTTACGTTTTTGCTTGTGGAGTCATCAAATTCACCCATACTAGGTTTTACCTTGAGGCCTCTAAAATCCAAATTAAACTAATTCACTTAGAAATTACATTATGTTAGTTATTGGCCGATGGCCGACTCCAACAGTCCACACCTTATTGCCTATGAAGACCCAATGCCTATTTCAGGTTACAATTAGGAAATATCATCCCAAACATATCAAATAAAACTGACTTCTATGTCTATGGATCCATAAAAATCTAGTCTAAAAACAGAGTTTTTTTTGTCAAGTTATCATTCATCAATTTACACAAAAGTTTTATCCATATACAAATATAATGGCATTTCAATAAATAATTGATTTTCAGTCTAATAAATAGTTAACTAACGTTTTGGTAGGGGGAAAAACTAGAAAAATCCAACAAACTTTCTTATTTTAAATGATTAAGGTCCTACATATTTTTTATGAATAAATCATTGAACTTTTTAAAAAATGATTATATAAATTAAGTTCGTTCGCTTCCTCTGAAATTTAAAAAAAACTATCATTGGTCCCTGGAAAATGCACTTGAACGGTGTCAAGATCAAGTCAAATGGAGAAGTTGCTGGTCATGCACAACAACTTACTTTCATCATATTTTTGTTGTTTTTCTTTCTCATAGAAAGTCTTTCTAGGTAGCGTTTGGTACGTAGACTGAATGGAAGAGGATGAGAATGAACAGGACAAAATTGGACTAATAGTCTGTCCTACGTTTGGTACAACTAGAACAGGACTAGACTAAAACGGTTAAAATGAATAGATTACCCCTAATATTTATTTATATTTACCCCAGCAAGTCTCACCCATCTGCATACCAAACGCACCCTTAAGGAGCCACTTTAAAGGATCCGACACCAAATCATATTCATGTGAAAGAGGTTAACACAATGACAATCATTTGACACAACCGTGTGACCACCACCACCCATTGCTAATAACATCACAGACGATCACGAAAAGATAGCGATAATAAAACAAAATAAGAAGAAAAAAAAATGAAATCCAAGTAGAAGAAAGATGGGGCAACAAGAATTAGTAGAAAATAGTCGTTAGAGGAAGTATCTCATCATTAAAATATGCCGAAAGACAACATAAACTATCATCAAGTAGTTGCTAAAAAACAAACGAAAAAAGATGTAAGAAAGGCCGTAGATAATTTTTTCGACCTTTTTTTGGTTAATTTTTATGGGTTGGGGGTTGTGCCTCTTCGCTAAAACTATATCAAAATCAGAATCTGAAACTAGGATCCACGTCCATCGACCAAGCAAACTTCGCTAGTAGAGACTTGTTGAAAACCTGCACCAGATTCACGTTAAGATTTTAACTTTTATAATCTAACCTTAAAACATTCCAGTGTTTTTTCAAGATTTTATGTGGATGGAGTGTTCTTTAAAAGAAGAGTAAATTATTTTTTTAGTCCCTGTGGTTTATTGAAAATTTCTATTTTTGTCCCTATGATTTTGAAATTACGATTTTCGTTCTCATGGTTTATAATTCATTACCGTTTTCGTCCTCATGATAAAAACTTTATTGCTTTTTTAGTCCCTGTGGTTTACAATTCATTTCTATTTTAGTCCATTATACTTAAAAGTAGTGTTTAGCCTCAAGGACGAACATAGAAATGGATTGCAAACTATAGGGACAAAAACCATAATTTCGAAAGCACAAGGACGAAATCCGCAATTTGTAACAAACCACAAGGATGAAAAACGTAATTTACTCTTAAAAGAATAACTTTTGACAGATTATTTTTCAATTGTATGACCTTACAGATTTAAGCATAAAGATGTAACTACCAAACAAAAGAAAGTCTCACAATCTGTCTGAAGGTCATGCATTTAAAAAAACCCATCATTCGGTTATTCTACTGAATAACCCTTTAACATCATAGGCACGTTATTCGAAGGTTATGGAATTAATCTTTTTAAAAAGATAATGCTATTAATTGAAAACTCATTTAAGGTCATCTAAACGTTCATGAAGACTCGATGGCTTTGCAGATGATCAGGCCAAGGAAAGGGGGAGTGTTTATAAGCTTCAATTATACTTCGTCCCAAAATAAATGTCCACAATGAAAAAGGCAGACAGTTTTACCAATATGTAATTATACAAAATGACAATTTTACCCCTAATAGGAAAAAACACCATTTTAGAAATGTATAATCACTTTACTACATCCCACCCATTCTTAAATATTCATGCATCATAATTAAGGGTAGAACTGGAAATTTAGTATAATTTATAACTATCTGTTTATGAAAGTGGACACTTATTTTGGGACCGAAGGAGTACAAAAATAAAATAAAAAGTTGAAAAGGTATGTTTCTTAGTTCTTACCTTCTCAATGGGAACTTCGTGTCGTTTACACCACGCAACCGTTATCCTAGGGTCAAGGTAGTTAATCTTTGAAGTGCCCAATGCTACCGTTTTCAAATCTTCCTTTGTCTCTTTGTCACGTTCCATTTTCTCAATTTTTGCGTTAGTTTGAGCTATCTTCTTCGCTAACCTGCAAGTTTTGTCAATAAAATTAAGATATAGTCTGCATATTTTTAGCATCAAAATGCAAGAAGATTGGTGGTCTTACGCTTCAGGGTTCAAGTTCCTCTTTGGTTTTCCATCAGAGTTCTTTAACGGAGGCTTCCCTTTCTTTGCACGAGCCAAATCGGTTTCTAATTCTTTTATAACGCCCTATATAAGAAAAGAAAGCCAAAAGTACATATAATATGGTCAAACTTAATCTTGTTTAAAGGGAAGAAAGCCAAATCGGTTTCTAATTCTTTGTGGTGAATTGAGTGAGTTTGGACTCATTAAGATTCATGGGTATGCCTATAAAGCTCTAAAAGCATCTCCAACGAATTCTCTATGATTTCTCCTAAACGAAGAAGCAAACGTTGAAATCTCCAAAAAAGAATTACATTCAACTCCAATAGTTTCTCTGTTTTGGAGATTTCAACATTAACTATACTATTAAAATATTCGATAGATATAATAAGCCAACAAAATTTCAGATAAATTTAATACGAAATGATAACACATTCAACATTATTAATGGGAGCAATAAAAAAACATTTTTCTCTTCAGCATTTAATTTTGTGTTATCTTTTGTGAAAATGGCCACCCAATATGTCACAAACCATGGAAATCCCAACTTTGAACTAATACGCGTTTTACATTATGAATCCCGTTTATATATAAATAAATCAAACCAAACAAACAAAGTACGTCCCACCCAAAAGGAGGATAAAGAGATTGTTTCTGTGAAAATGGAGAACATAGTGAGATGGCAAAATTGAAACTGAAATTTATTACCTTCAATTCGTCAATCTTCTCATCCAACTTCATCATTTGAGCACTATGAGACTTTGAAACAGTACGTTGATGGTTACATATGATCGCAACCTACCAAAAGCAATAAGTAATGTCAAATTGAACATTATAACTAGTTCAAGAAAAATGAAATCTGGCAAAGGTTGATGGTCATTACCTCCTTGTTTGCATGTTGGTAAACAACTAGATTTTGAGAAACATCTCCACCCTTCGTTTCCCTACTCAACTGCATTCAGCCGAAAATAACAAAAAGAGCAAAAGACAAAGTTACAAATATATCCTCTATCTCATAAAACTACAACATTTTCCTTTCTTGCCAATTGTCATCACAACAAAGGATTGACCATTTTGGTTGAAGGGTATTTAAGACATTTGGTTGATAGTCATATATATCTCTCAATATGTGTGTGATCAGAGATTGTAATTTTCATGGAATGTCAAAAGTACAAAGTTCAAACTGATACTTCTTAGATTTAGCTCTAAATTATTCTACCATAATAGATGTTGTATAGCTTTTAGTATAGTTGGCAACTTTTCCTAACCCATGATAAAACTTGTTATTTTTTAAGTTAAAATAGTAACTCGTTTGACATCTAAAAGTCAAAACTTGGCCAACATTATGGCAGAGGTAGCATCAATGATGCTAAGTAAAACAGGTCAAGAACCATCCAAGGAAACGGTCACGTTTATATAGTTTGAGGGAAGTCAGAAGTGTTTGACTATTTATCAAATGCAAAAAGTGGGGTTGGTTTAGATCCAAATTAATATCATGACATTTTTGTAATTATGACAATGCGGAAATATGCAAATGTACCTTGAAAACTTGTGCAAAATAGAACTGATTCAACTTTTACAGACATCCCAAAATACAAAAAGTATTGCAATTTTCATGGGGCAGAAAGAGCATAAAATACGTTAATCAGGAAGGATCGGCGATATGTGCATCTTACCATATCATCCAATGTGATGGACGCATTATAAGTACGGAAAACTTTTGCAGTAAGGCCAGGCATGAGTTCCTTTAGATGAGCATTCAATTTACTTGTATCCAGCTTGTCAAAAAGATCATCACTACCCTGTTTATCTGAGTTATATAGTAAATAGTTAAAATCATGGTAGAAGAGACATCAAAATTTGATACTTATCAAAAGAACATTGACAGACCTGTTCGGAATTGCTGAATTGCTTTGAACACAGGAAGCTCTACTTCAACCTCATTTTGATATCTTATAGAATCTTTACCAAGAAAGTCAAACTGGAGACACATCAAACGTTATATCGTTATTTGTTTTTTGGCTGAATCCAAGAATTCGCATTAAAAATTACAATATCTAAGTGACGTTCCTCCATGATTCTACGAAACAAGGAAAAAATAACATATGAAGCTAGGCAAGCCCCCACAAGAAAATCTCCACAAGCATAAGAAATAATTTTGGTAGACATCATATAATAGATGATAATAAAAAACCATCTTGGCTAGAAAAGCCACAGAAGAACAAGCTAAAATCAAGAAAAGCCCAAAAACTTGCATCCAGTGCTACAATAAAGACCCATATAGAAAATAAATATTGAGATATCAAACAGTTTGCAATCTGCTGTTTATCATGTTCATAAAAATATTAAATAACACCCACATGTCATTTGCCCATTATTATGGAATATCTGGTTTCTTTCTCTCCGGATACAAGACATGACGACACTCAGTAAGTTTATGCAAGTATATTCCATCGGTACCACCCCCAGAATATTACCATAAATAAGTGGTCATAGATTTATAATTCCTATAAGTAGATGAAAATAGGAATTCTTTTATGCCATTTGATGTTGTTCAACATTTTCATTGTCTAGTATGGTGCAAGTAAAATTAAAGATGTAAGCACGTTGAGGTGGGATCCACAAATGGAGAATGGGGAACAAAGAATTGAGGAAAATGAATAGTTAAGATTTCAATGTTTGCATTTTTCTTCGTTTGGACATGCAAATATGAAGTCTTAAACCGTGGTGTATAAATCTCTTATCTAGTGAAAAACTAAACAAACCTTTAAGATATTTGGAGGCTTTGGCTCAACATTTTCCACTTTCAACGTGCAGCAGCCTACTGTATCAGCTTCATCATCATCCTGCAAGCACCAAAAGTTATAAGCAACAGATTTTTGAAGGATTGTTCTATATTCTTCCAAGAAAATTAGTTGCATTTATTTGGGGATGGAGGGAGGACATCCCAAATTCTGTACAAGTTCCTTTCTATAACTTAAAGTTTTCCCTACTTCCCACTGTCCATTTTGTAACTAAATAAAATATAAAACCCCAACTATTAAGAAACGTTATAGCATGGGAAGTTGGGAACCATAAAGTCCATTAAACAACAAGCCCAATATAAACCTAGTCCAAAGTGTGCAGCTTTTAGAATGAAGAGAGGATATATATATATATACAACATTTAAGACTCCTCTACGGAAAACACAGAACAGAAGTAATATAGAGGAGAGATAAGAAATCAACCTTCTCATTTCCTGCCCTGAGTGCCAGTTTATCGATGAGATATGTAGCCACTGCTACTTGCCTCTTTGTCACATCCTTATTTCCAAAATCTCTAGTGTAAGCATTTCTAATGCCTTGTATGTAGCCCTATAATCAATTTGAGGTATGTGTAAAACAAGAAAAATCGATAAAATAGCATTTTCCAGAAATGCGACACATTACAAAAAGTTAGCAACCTTCAACATCCTGGCCTTCTCATATTTTTCCTTATCGCTTTGACCCTTCAAAGAACTGCTAGCAGCTAAAAACACGTACTTGAATTCCTTTGAATTGATTGGGTCAATCCAATATGCTAACCAAGTCACCGTATTATCATGCCTAATTTCTTTCCAGCTGTGCAAGACATTAGATTTATCTTAGGTGGATATCATCTAATTATAGGGAAATACACAGAAAAGGAACAGGACAAACCTTTCACCAGGAATTGGACATTCAGGGATTGGAGCATCCTTTCCAATGTTTACGGTAATATCACTTGGATGGATACGTTTTTTCAGCTTTCCCATCTACGAAAACAATGACAACTGTGATTTGCTGGAACTACAGAAAATTGTAGCTACAGATAACTATTACTCCCTTCCCCATAAAAATTGCAACATTTGACTTGGCAATTTTAAGTGAAATGTTTGACTATTTGTCAAATGTCTAAAACACCTTCCATTCCATGATGACAAATAAGGAATCTTAGGCACCAAATCAACGCCAACAAGATTTTTTAATGATGATAATTGGCAAATAGGTAATTTTTTAACTTGTAATTCATTTGAACGGGTAAATTTGCAATCTTCATGAGACGTTATGTAAAGGAAAGGGTAGCAATTTTCATGGGACATAAGGAATAATTCTAATTGGCTACAATGAAATATATTACATTAGAGGGATAAATCTGTCATTCAAACCTTTGGATGTTCTCCACGGCCTCGGAATAACCCAGGTGGCTCAACTCGGAAATTTCCAACCTACACCATCAATTAATGAATATTTATTTAGCCATTATAATGAAAACGTAGTATGTTTAAAACCTTAGTTATGTGCATGACCAATCATTAAAACTTAATAAAGAAAACTCCATAAACTATTCCCCAACAATAGTTGCAGTATTGATCTTCTGTGAACTCAAACAATTTATGATAGAAAAATCAACTGAAATAACTTCAATAGCAACAAATGTTCCTTTACAAAACAATATCCAAATATAAGTTGATAAAGTCAATAATAAAAGTCACCTTCTCTTTGACACCATCAACAATTGCCCACATATACTTCTCCTCTAGCTTCATCTTCTCTTCTTTTACGGCCTTCTTCTCCTACACAAAGCAACATTGCATTAACAATCCTTCCTGTCAAATAAATCATCTCAAAAGCCATACCAAGAGATGGTAATTGCTCAGGATAACCTATTCCACATTTGCATATTGGCCAATGAAGTAATTTTTAATATTTGCGTAAATTTTCCAGGTCCATAAAAATATTGGCACCACAACAACAATTATGTCATACCAACAGTACATTTTGTCATATTATTACTCCTTTTGGTTTGGTTTACTATTCCAGAGTGACTGGCACATAGTTCAATATATAAGTATTTGACTATTAGCCAGACATCTAAAATGTCTAGAAAATTGACAAATAGTGTAATCAATTGGGACATCGAAAAAAAATGTTGCATTAAAGGAGGGAGTGTGATAAAAAAAACAAAACCTAATTGATATGCTTAAATTAGAAAATTTTGCTGGGCTCCAACTCCAACTTACTTCGGTACTCATTTGCTTCTTCTTCTCCTTTTCTGTCTGATGCCATTCATAAATTGGTTTGAAATCACAATCATCCAAATTCTGGATTGTGTGGTTTCTTCCCAGTATCTTTCGCCAGTCATCCCAGAAATTCTCTTTGAACTTCGGTTTGGTCATGTAATCTGTATCTAACATCACTGCAAACATTGTTGCAACCTGTAATGTATACCATCAAGCAACATAAAAATAGGATCGTAAGGAGTATGTACAATACAACCAGCCTCTTTAGAGTTAAATTTGGTATAATAAAATGAAAGGAAATCGCAAAGATATGTTAGGTTCACCTCCTCCTGTGCAGGAGTCAAATCAACAGGCTTCCCTTTGTACAGCATTTTAACCCCATGAGGCTTGTATGCAGGTGGGAAAATCACACCACTATGAACCAAGCTTGTCCACTTCTGCCCTTCACCAGAGCCAGGGGGGACCTTTGATGGCTTTGAATACTGTGAATTTTTCACCACCTTCTTCGACTTCTTGTTGGTTTCTTTTAAAGAGGAATTCTTTTTTATCACTTTATTTTTGACAGATGATGATTTACTACCTGATGGGGCTTGCTTTTTCTTTATTCTTTGTGAGATGGGAACATCATCGTCCTCATCATCATCTGACTCATCTTCTGCTTTTGGAGGTACTGGTTTGCGGTTGATTGGTGTTGAAGAATCTGAAAGCTTTGGCTTTTTAACCAATGGCTGACTTGAAGATTTTTCCTCATTTAGTGGTCTCTTATTCGAGCCAATATTCCTAGATTGATTATCCCTTGATGCAGAACCATTTTGATGAACTTTGGACGTGGGTGTTTTATCATTGTTAGAACCAGAATGCTTACTGATAGATGATCCCACATTCGGTTTGGAAATATACTTTGATGACAAAGGTTTTTCATCATCAGAATCTTCATCTTTTACTTGTGGTTTTGGTTTTGGGAGAGGAGACGCACTCATACACGAGCCTTTTTTAGCATGATTGGTGTTCCCCTTTGATCCAGTTGAAAGTTTAAAACTCAGTGGTTTATCATCTTCAGAATCTGTTAAGTCAATGCTCGGTTTAGGAGAAGGTTTCGAAGACTGGGAAGAACATTTCACCTTATCAGCTTTCGAGCTCCTTCTAAAAACCAAGGGTTTATCATCCTCATCAGATGAATAGTTCATTTTCAGTCAGTGTGTTGTCATATAGCACTTCAATCTCTGGATTCCTGTACTTATTGCTTTTAATTGAGGTTGACCAACCTGTAAGAAAATTAAAAAAATGAAACTGTAACAAAAGAAAGATACACAATGAAAGAATGTAAGTTTTTAGTGTCATGGCTGAAGGGCATTGTGACTAAGATCATGATTCATGAGTTCCTTCGGCAAATGCAAAAGATTCAGCTACAATTGCACCCCTCCAAACCCTCACAAAGCTAACTGTGGTTACCCTTTCAATTATCATGGCTTATTTAACAATCTGTATATATACAAAGTGGGATACTAGTATGTATTAGGTATACAACTCCAGCACCTACTGTAAAACTCATTAAGGAGAGCTACACAGCCAAGTGACCTTCTAGCTCATAAACACAAATTAGCCAGAAGCATACGCACTACATTTGAATACATACTCCTTTAATCCCAAAGAAAATGCAACAGATCCCATGTTGAGTTGTCCGAAAATATTTCCTTTCTAGTAACGTTTGGATCCCAGCTTATCAATCTGCCTATTAGCAACCATTACAACTTACAAGTATTGGTGAGATCGATTGTGGTACACAGGTTTTTTAATTTGATCTTACTTTGAGGTATTTGACCAGTGACCATTAGTAAAACACTTCTATCAAACTACATATTACGTCAAACGTTTGCATTTTTCTGGGATGGAGAGCATAATATACTTTTTTTTCAGATTATGAAAACATATGTGAGTTGAAATCTTGATCAATTAACTTTCCAAATAATTAGTCTTATTGTTCCCTTAATACATCTATACAAAAAGGATTTGACAGTTTCCCTTAGAGTTGACGAAAAGAAGTTGAAGGAATACAGTTACCTTCCCACTAAATTTTCTCAAACGTATAATTCCTAGGTAGCCAATTAATCAATCCTAACTACTAGAAGCAATGCAGGGATGGCGGGTGCTTTTAAGCGGTCCAAAATGGGAATTTTTCGAACGCCAGACTCTGGAAATCTGTAAAACGGGGGATATACATAAATGTCATAAGATTCAGAATTTCAGTACAAAAATGCAACATTAATTCATCAAAGGCATCCTCCTTTAGTTTCGTTGTATTTACGTTTCAATATGCCATCAATTCATATTGCATAATCGAGACCTCACTAGATTTGCAGCTTCATGCAAGACAATAGAGAAAAAATCTAGAATGAAAGGTGGGATTTTAAAAATCAGTTGGGTTATCTAAAATACAACATGACATAGCATACAACTATACTCACTAAATTTTAGTCATGAACTAAGAACTCATGGGTACTCCCTTCCACAAAGAAGAGAGTTCCATAATATCATTATATTTTGTTTTAGAGAACACAAGCATACTTAAAACAAGTGCAATAGTAAAACTACTTCAAACAGCAACCTTTTAAAGAGCGATCATACACCAAAGCTCCTGAACCCTTTTAGGATCAATAACCATTCACGTACACAATTATAGTTGCAAGAAACTGAACAATAAGTATTTACAAGGTTTAACCATTTGTCTAAACCCACAGTCATTGTGATGAATCTAATTATATCATTGATTAATTCAGTAGTACATACAAAGAGGAAGAATGACACCATTCAAATGCAGAAAATCCTAACAGCAAAACCAAGAGAACTTCACTCTTAACTATCTATTGTAACTGTTTTCTACAAATTTGGGCATGTTACAAGTTGTATCCAGTTAAAGATCCAAATTGGACTCCATATCAACAAGTGTTTTCCGATGGTTGGGGAGTGGTGGTGTCTGTATGCATTTGTCCTTGCATTTTCTCAAGAAGTTATTTCCATGACTCAAACTCTCGACCTTCTTTCACAAATGATTAATCTAACCGTTTGCTCAAAGGATCACCTATAAATTAAGATCTTTTTTGTGGTAAAATTTTGAGATAGTGGCATTTATCGCCGGAAAGAGTCGTACCGAAACTATAATAGTATAATGCATAATGAGGGTTTGTGTATAAACTATAACATGACTAAATAAGAAAACCATGCAAGCACCTTGAAGAATTCAATACTTTTACATTCGGAACCACCCTGTTAACAGATTAGGGTTTGTGGGTTACTATTTAAACATAGTGCAATGGTATCACTCTAAATATTCAAATGCAAATTCAAAATCATCCAACACCTACAATAACATCCCTAAAATTAATAACATACATGAAATAGGAAAAAAAAAAGATGACAGGGTTCATGAACTAGAAATGAACAAAATTCAGTTAGGTTATTATAGCACTAATTCAGAGTAGAGCTCAAAAACATATAATTTTTTCATGTTTCATCGAAAATCAAAATTACAAGTAATGAGAATGTTTGAAACTATAAGAAACAAAAGGCAGCTGAGATATCATCTAAAAGTTGGTAATTGTTGAATTACTTGGGTGTTCGGACTTCAAATTCTCTAGTGTAAAATGGTAATCGATGAAACAGAAAAAGGGGGTTCTACCAATTTGTAGGGCGGAGAGAGGCTGGTTGAACCCTAGATCCCGTTTCGTTCTCCGATGATGTGAGAGAGAAATTCAGGGAGAGCGAAGGAGATAGAAAGAGGGTTGCCGTACAGCACAAAAGGAGGGAGTGGTTTTCTGTTTCGGGTTTAATGTAATGGATCGGGTACATGACTATGGATTCTTTACCTAATTAATCTTTTGTTTTAGAAATCCATTTTACGAAGCAAAGGGATGTAGTTGAGTATAGGAAAGTTATTAACCAGAAACAGTAGCCGGGACACTTTAGAATTGTCAGCCGTAAAGTTTGAACCCTCGTTAATTATGGATACCATTTATTGACGACTTAGGATGTTACCTCCACCCGCCAAACTAGACAACCTTTGGTAACCCGAAACAGTTATGTTATCAATTTTTTATATGATAAAATATAAAAAGACAGAATCTTTAAAATAAATTACATTTAGTTTTGATAGTTATTATATTTTAAATTAATAGTTATTATATTTTAGTATTTCTAGTATTAGTTATTTTAATAAAATATTTAATATATTCAATAAAATATTAATTCTTTTCTCTATATATTTTTACTTTAATAGTCTAATTGGTTGGATATAATTAAAATATTATCCACTCTACTCTATAAAATGACAAAACTATTTGATCTTTCAATCTAAAGAATATATATAATTTTAAAGAGTATATTGATAAAAATAAATACTAGTTTTTTTCTTCCTCTCATGTTCAAAAACATGAAAACTTATTTTATTTCTTTTTTTTTTCCTTTTTTTCTTCTATTTCAAAAACATAAAAAAAAAATCTTTTCTTTTTCTTTTCTCCCTGATTTTGAGAATACAACATAAACAACAGATTCATTCCCTTCTTTTTCATCTAGTTTGAATTGATGAAAAAATTATATTTTTATAGCATTCATTTCGGTTGTTCATGGTGCAATTCAATTTGGTTCCATTAGTAGAAAAAATATGAACCGAATCATATAAGGCGGATATTTGGATATTTGAAACATAAGTTGAGTCGAACTGAACTGTAGATTAATTTTATTATTTTATATATATATTATCTAGTTTGGGTCGGGAATCCACATGTACCTATAATTCAAAATCAAATCAACCCATGAATACCCCGGTCTTTTTGGTTTTCGATTTTTTGGTTTCAGATCAAACGGCTCGGCTTCTTGATTTTCCGGTCTGTTTTTAACACCACTAGCACTCAGTCAGGTCGCAACATAATATCCTATAAAAAAATGGGACAATAAGTTTTTGCCTTTGTTTGATGTACAAAGCAAACTTTTTTTGTCTGTGAAACAGTCAGAAAAGCTTTTTTCAAATGTCTTCCATTTGTATATCAAATTAATTGGTACGGACATTTTAGTGGATTTAATACATTAAACTCCATTTTTTCAAATTGTGCTACCGATTTTATAATACAAATTTATTGTCATTTTAGTAGAATTATTTATTTGGTTATTTCAAATTATAGTTCAATCAGTTTTTGCTTATTTTTATATCTTAAATATACGTCGAATGTCATTTGAATGATTGTAAACTATATAATGACTTTAGAAGACTTTTGGCTATTTTTCAAACACTTGGTTAAAAAAATCTTCTGCCTCACGCTCAGATGAGATGAGTAAGAGAGTTGTCTGATAAAGCCCACAAATATAACAAAAACAACTAGGTGTATCTCACTTGAAAGTAAGGTTTAAAAGAGATAAGATAAAGAATTACGTAGACTTTACATTTACCCCTAGCAGTAGAGAGAGAGAGAGAGAGAGACTGTTTCGCTTAAAGATCTACAGATAAATTCCAAAAAGAAAATTGAAGGTTTAAAAGATTATAATGAGATTGTAAGAAGCTTGAGACAATGGAAAACCAAGACTAGCAAATTGTAAATAGCAGAAAAAACAAAGGGGAAAAAAGAGAGAAAAAGGCACAAAGAAACATACAATTATATATATAAATAAAGATAACACAAACATTCCCTTCATCTAAATTTGCCCTTAGATGGATATGGGTCTTGGGAAAGAAAGATGATAAAATCCATTTGCATTATGCCATTCATTTTACTTCAATATGCAATACCAAATAATCATATCTTTATTGCTTTTCCACATAACCCACAAATTAAAAATGTTAAAAACAGCCATATAGGATTTAAAAGATCTTATAGCAATAGTCATACAAACAAACAAGCTCACAATGGCTAACCACTACCAAATATATGAAAACAATTTCCACTGTTCTTATAAGGATTACATTACATTACATGTATATATAACCTGATATTCATTTATACACATCATGAGAAGTGGTACATCACTCTCATTCAGCAAGCGAAAACCAAAACACAGATCAAAGATGGAAACTTTTCTATAGATTTCTTCTGTGTTCCAAATTTCGCCTTTCTTCACATGGAAGCAAAACCAATATGAGCTTTAACCAACGGAGTTTTCAAGCTTTATGCTCATTAGCTGGTTCACTTCAGCACCAAATTCATCAGGTAGCTCGTTGAAAACGTCCCTGCAAAACCCAGAAATCATGGCAGCCATGGCTCTTTCATAATCGATCCCTCTTTGCTGAAAGTAAAAAAGTTGGTCTTCCCCGATCTTGGAAGTACTTGCTTCGTGTTCTATACGAGCAGATGGGTTTTTGGCCTGTTTACAGAGAGAAATAAACCATAATCATCTATAATGCAAGAAAAAAATTACCAACAAACACGATGGAGGAAAGTTCAAATGCGAACTCAAATTTGGTTGCGAACATGAGGACAAAGGAGAGTGTGACACATGTCCATTTAGTCTGAATAATGAAGGGCATTCGCTATGAATAACGAAGTTGAAGTTCATACATTATTCAGTATGATTAACAGGCATTCAGAGTGAATATATTCATACTGAATGGGACACGTGTCACGCTCTCCTTTGTCCTCACGTTCACAACCAAATTTGAGTTCGCATTTGAACCCACCCCCTAACGATGTATTTATATATAGAATAAGACCAAAAAGAATATCATATTTCCTCTGTCCCAAAAGGGAGTCCGCTTTAGTGTTTGAAAGGAATTAAAAAGATATTCCATTCTTGATTAAATGCAAGTTAATAAAATAGCACTTCACCCATCTTTAGAGAACACTTATAATTTAGAAACATCATGTGTATTCTTAATGCTAATCTGCAATACATTTTTCCAGCAGAAAAGAACAAATTAAAATGAACTCTTTTAGAGGAGAATTTTTGTCAAGAAAAATAAAATATCTTTAGGCATATTAATCATGTAAAGTATTTGTAGGTGATTGTTGTAAACAAATCATCTTCCCTCTGACAAGTTCTTTTTTTAAATCCATGACCTTCTGACAGGTTGTCCTTTGTAAAAACAAAAAAAGATGACACCATACTTTGCATTAATAATGAGCACTTTTTAACAAAAAGTATCAATTCTAATGGGTTTTTCATGTTTACATTTCCACTATTTGTACCAAGATCTTGCAACTTATGGTGCTCTTTTGCCATATCCACAAGAACAATGGTAAATTTGCAACAAAAAACAAATATGATGCTTCACATAATCAATCATTCTACATATATTTACTTAACCAAACCAAACCAAACCAAACAAGCACAGTATATTCCACCCAGAGGTGGGGTCCGAGATGCAGCATGCACACAGACTTAGGGCATGTTTGTTAGCAGCTTAATAAGCTTAACGGGACTCATAGCTTATTCGTTCAGCCATAGCTTCTTATTCAGTAAGCTTCTAGGGGGAGCTTTATGCAGAAGGCCAATATTTGTTTCCAAACTTTCCCCTCCCAATTCAAAAACACACTCATTCTGTTTATGATAGAACTCTCCCAAACAAAAATCTTTCCAATTAATCCACACAGACAGCTTTATCCATACATGACTTAATGGAAAACCAACCAAACAGCCCCTTAGCCTCTACCCCAAAGAGTAGAGCGGTTGTTTCTGTAAAGACCTTATGAATCATTAATAAAATCAAGAAATATGCTAAAGCATAAGACTCGAGTTGAATACCTGAATGTAAGGATAAGTGTTAGCAGCCGCCTTATCTCCAATAAGCATGGAATCACATTGCGACGAATTCTTAGCATTATCCGCTCGTGACTGAACCTGCACAAGACCCCTATAACAATTCCTAGAATTTCCAGCCGAAATCCCCTTTGAAATAATCCTACTTCTCGTATTCTTACCCTTATGAATCATCTTTGTACCCGTATCCGCCTGTTGACGATTATTAGTCAACGCAACTGAATAGAACTCACCCACTGAATCATCACCTTCCAACACCACACTCGGATACTTCCAAGTGATTGCAGATCCAGTCTCCACTTGGGTCCAAGAAATCTTGGATTTCCGGCCAGCACAAAGACCCCTTTTCGTCACAAAATTGAATATCCCACCACGCCCTTCTTCATCCCCAGCGTACCAATTCTGTACCGTCGAGTACTTGATCTCAGCCTCCTCGTTACAATAGAGTTCCACCACAGCAGCATGAAGCTGATTCGTGTCATAAGAAGGGGCCGTACACCCTTCTAAATACTCAACAAAACTCCTATCTTCTGCCACTATAAGAGTTCGCTCAAATTGGCCGGTTTCCATTGCGTTTATTCTAAAATAAGTCGAAATTTGCATTGGGCATTTGGTGTCTTTAGGTATATAGACAAAAGATCCATCACTAAATACAGCTGAATTCAGAGCAGCATAGAAGTTGTCATCAGGTGGAACAACTTTCCCTAAATATTTCTTAACTAAATCTGGGTATTCCTTAATAGCTTCTGAAATTGAACAAAAGATAACACCAGATTTCTCTAAAGTCTTTCTATGAGTTGTTGCAATTGAAACACTATCAAGAACAGCATCCACAGCAACATTAGCTAAACGTTTCTTTTCATTTAAAGAAATACCCAATTTATCGAAATACTTAATAAGCTCAGGATCAGCTTCATCAAGACTATTCAAAGTTGGTTTCTTTTTAGGTTCTGAATAATAACACATGTTTTGAAAATCAATCTTGGGGTAATCATTATCTGACCATTTTGGTTCAGTCATCTGACAGAATTTATGATAAGAGTTTAACCTAAACTCAAGCATCCAATCAGGTTCGTTTTTCCTTGATGAAATCAATCTAATTGTTTCTTCCGAAAGCCCTTTGGGGATCGTAAACGAATCAATTTCTTGATTAAACCCCCATTTATAATCTCTTTTAAGAAATTTCTGAAGTGGGTCATCATCAATTGACGCCAAATTTGAAGAATTACCTTCAGTGAGTATATCCGATTGGATCGTTTTTGCATCAGCTCTCAGCTTCAAGAACCTGGAATTGTGGGACTTCAAATTTGTTAATTTACAGGAATTTTCGAGTTTCGAGGTTGACCCTTTTGAGATTTTAGGGTTTTCTGAGATGGGTTGTGGAGAAAAGCTTGAAAAGACTCCATTTGTGACGAGAGAAGCCATGGATGTGGTCGATTAACCAACGATGCTTCAAGAAAACCTAGAAGAGAAGAGACTCGATGATATGTTTTTTATGTGGTGTGTAGGGATTGAATTTTAACATTCGTATGTCCACCACAAGCCTCTACAAATACTTGCCGACTTTGCGATACATATTAATTGTTCAAAAGAAACCCTCAATTATATTCTCTTCAACCAAAAACCCCCCCTTAAGTTGTGAAATTTATAATTGTTCACTGAAATAAAATAACCATTCTACTTTTTACTTCTCAACAGACTTAGTAGAGTTCACGACCCTTGCCACTATGATTCCAAGAAGCTTAGATAGGCGCTTAATTCTTATTATATTAGTAAGATAGGTTGCTTGAGCGCATTTTGATCCTTTCTATTAGTAAGGTTGTCGTATCGATCAAGGCGAAACTTGAGTTTGATTGCAGGGCGCGCGTTAGAGCTTTACTAATAAGATAGAAGGGGCTTTTCTTGTTTAGTAAAGTCTCGCTTTTTGATAGGAGTAGGTACAGCAGGGCACTCTTCATTCGAAACTAATGAATGTCAGATCGGGGCTTTCTGCCTTGTTATCAAAAAGGACCAATCTTTCCCAGTCTTGTCTATAATGGGCGAGTGAAGAAAGGATGATACATGAAAATCTTTTTATCTTTCACCACAGATTCCGGTGATAAAGGTCAGGCCTGTAAATATCATACCCTTTTAGATCTTATATTCAGATAGGATATATCGGTTGTTTTTCATTTAGTTATTTAGAGTCGTAATGGTGGAATGAATAATGGTACTACAGATGATTTGGAATTGTAATGTTTGGCCCAGTGGTAAGGTAACATCCTGAGGGGGGGTCAGTGGATAGTATCTGTAACATCCGAAAAATTTGGCGTTCCTAAATTCAAGTGCTAGTGGCGTATTCATCAGTGGAATGGTTTGGGATAAGTATTGGGGTTTTGGTCCCCGTTCAGATGTCGAAAATAAGCAAGAAAAGCCTAAAATGTGCGAAATAGGTAAAATACGACCTTAGGGTCGCAATTCTTGCACTTGGGGGACACGGTCGCACTTTATGTACCGTAAGTAGTGTTTTCGGAAAGGTGCGACCTAAAATTGAGACCTGGGAGTGGCAAGGTCGCAGTCCATGGTCGCAGTTCGCAGACGGGGGTTAAACAGACGGATTTCAGGGTTAAACTTCATTTGGTCATAACTCTCTCATTTCTCAGCCGATTTGGGCGATTCAAAGTGCCTCGGTTTCATCTTTGGAAGCTCTTCAACATGGAAACATTGATAGTTAGAGGTTACTTGATGATTTTGGGAGCTCATAGGAGTGGAAGGTAAGATCACCGTTCTGAAATCTTAAATCTAGGGTTTGGGTTTTCCACCAACAACTCTCATCCTCCTTTGGGTTACTTTTTTTTTGTGTATGTGGAAGCTATATAGGTATACTTGAAGGGATTACATCATGAATCTAGAGGTTTAGCTTGAGGATCTAAAGTCTTACCGAATTGAGCTCGGTATTGGGATAAAACCTAGATTTAGCCTAAATCTAGCTCGTGAGTTCATTCTTACCTTTCTAAAACTTTATGCATGTCAAAATGATGTATTTTACCTTAATATGATGTTTAAAATAAGTATTTCTATACTTGAAAGATTTTGATACAACTAGGTCAAAATGTATCATTTGGGGTTTCTCTTTGAAATGATGTTTTGAATACAAGGAAGGGTTTTAAAATACTCTCATGAGTATGTTGTAAGAAATATGATGTATAAACCTAAATGTTATTTTGACCTAATTTTGGGAAGGAAAGTTTTGGAAACATGGAAGTTTATCTTCACAAAGATTTTGTGAAGGGAAGTTAATACGTCGAAAACGAATGTATTAGGAAGTTTATCTTCACAAAGATTTTGTGAAGGGAAGTTAATACATTGGAAACGAACGTATTAGGAAAGACTAGTTTAAATGGATCCATAGGCACATATAGTCGGAAGTATTTGAGGAAGGAACTTGTAATATATCCCGGTTTGGGGTTGAACATGTTCGGAAGAGTAATTGGTGTGATGGCGGGTCATTCCCGTGGATGTTTCCCTCAAAGGAAGTGCGTATCTTTTAGGTGTAAATCGCGGAAGAAAAGAAAAATGATTTTTGAAAGAAAATGCATATCTTTTAGGTGTAAATCGCGGAAGAGAAGAATAAATGATGTTTTGGAAAAGCTGGTTTGGATAAATGTTTATTTACCATTTTTGAAGATTTACTAGCTTTCCATATTTGAACTGTTTGTTCTCACTAGGCTTTAAGCCTAACATTTTTTTCTTAAAATGACATGTATATCAGGTGATCAAGCTGGTGGGGCTTTAAGGGTTGAGTGGAGTTAGATGCCGGTAGTGGCATCCTTTTGAAGTGCACCTTCGTGTGTATACATGGAATTACATAGAAGTATATTTTGAGGATTTAGAGACATCCGAACTTAATTTGTATCTTTTAATTGTATAGATTAATAGGTTGTTGTTTAGTATCCCTTACAAGTTGTAAACTCTCTAACTTCTCCCCATCTTTATGGGTGATGTTTATTTTGTTGAAGTTATTCCGCATTTTATTCAGTTTAAATTAACTCCCATTTTCAGGGGTGTTAGAGTATCCTTGACTACCCAGGTTCAAATCCCCGCGGCTGCATGTGGCGATATCCAGACATTGGCCTACCACTTGGGTCCTGGCCGCCGGAGATTAGTCGGGTGCCCGAATGGATCCCGGATACCCGGGGAACGTGTGTGTGTTATTGTCGTTCAAAAAAAGAGAGTGTGTAACTCCATTCATCAGAAAGATTGAAACTTTATTGTTTTGAAAAAGATATAAACAATGGAAGTTTAAACTGAGGAAAGATATACATGATCGAAGCTTTGATATTTTTCTGGATAAATTTAGGAAAAGGTATAAACGAGGATTTAAACTTATTATCATCGAAAGTTTCGCCTTTCCTTTATTTAGTTTCCATATCTCAAATCGGTCAATATTTTTGTTTCCTTAAAAGTTTTGTCATGCCTTCATCTACTTCAATATATTACCCATAAAAGCTCCTTGCTTTTTTACAAGTTTTTCAGAACATCAGGTAAGATATTTTTCACTCGGCTTTTCTATTTTTGTTGTTTCCATGAGTATATGCAAATCTAAGACTTCTTTTACAAGTTTTCAAGAACTATGTTGAATTTGTTCATCGAAGTACCAAGTACTTCAAACTATGTTCTTGGTTTGCTTTTGTTGTTGTCTGACTTTTCTAACGGATCACGAAGATGGTGTTTCATGTGAAGAGAATCAATGCTATTTTTATGCGGTGTGCAAAGCTTGAATATAACATTCACATGTCTACCACAAGCCTACAATACTTGCAAAATTGGGATACATATTAATTGTTTAAAACCCCCTCAAAGATGTTCTCTTCAGCCATAAGCCCCCTTGAGTTATGAATATTGTGGATTCAACTCTTAGTTATTTAGAATTGCTCATCAAAACAACAGTTATATTCTTTGTGATAAAGGTCAACTTTGTATCAATAGAATTGTAATGATGGACCGAATGATAGTACATCAGATGATCCAACTTATCAGAGCTTGTCACTCCGTTCATCAAAATGATATAAACTTGATTATTCTCGAAAATATAAAAACAAGGGAAGTTTAAACGAAGAAAGATACACATGACAAAAGTTATGGTATTTCAAAATAAATTTCGGAAAAGGTCTAAACGACGGTTTAAATTTTATCATTCTCGAAAGTTCCACTATCCTTTATTTAATCTACACTTGCATATCTCAAATGAGTCCATATTTTTGTTTTCTTATAGGCTTCATCATACCTTCGTCTACTTCAATGTATGGCCCATAAAGCCCTTTGCTTTTCTGAAGTTTTGTAGAACATCAGGTACGACATTTTCCTATCACTTATCTTTTTTATCTTTGTTGTTCCAACGACATATGCAAATCTAAGATCTTTTTACAAGTTTTCAAGAATTATGTTGAATTTGTTCCTCAAAGTACCAAGTACTTCAAATGGTATTCTTGGTTTGTTTCAATTGTTGCCTGATTTTTCTAACATACCACGTTAGTGTTTCATCTGAAAAGAAAACTAAAAAAGGGTAATCGATATTGAGAACCAAAGCTCAATATTTCATATTCAATTAAAAATTTACACTTTTGACTATCCGCTGAAGTATGATTTGACATGACTCGCAACATATGTCAATCCTATATCATCGAACATACTTTCTTTTTTTCAAATCAACGTCCTATAGAAACCCTAACTATTCTGATTTAGAACATTTTGTATGCAAGTCAGGGCATCGTGAAAAGAATCAATGTTTTTAGCCACTACATAGTTTAGGGTTGATATTGACCAAAAGAATATGTTCAGGGGGTAAAGTTACAAATACCTATAACTTCAAATTTTCATTTGGACGTTGCTAACTTATCTTGTGTCATTCCCCACCCATCATGTTATATTTGCTGCATAATCATTTTTCCCTTTTAATATTTTCAATATCTATATCATATTATAAAAATATTTGACAAATTGTTTTAAAAACTATTTATTAATAAGTTTTAAAAATATAAAATAGTGAATAAAAAATGAAAATAATTTGAATTATATGATAACCGAAAGTCTATTCATACAATACAATGTGATTTTAAAATCTAGGACTTGAACTTTTAATCATACTTTGTTCTGTTGATTGTTTTTTTGATTATTATACGGCTTTTAGAAAATTAGAAATGAATTGATCACTTTTTTCATTTTGAAAATATATATCGATATGAGTTTCAAACTAAAGACAATAAAATTCTAACTTTTTAGTTTAATTTATTTTATTTAAGTTTTAATATAATTTAAATTTGAAACAAAAATGTACTTTATTTGAGTTTAATTATAAAGATAGAGTATTTTGTTAGGTATCAAGGATTGTTTAATTTAATTGCTAACTTTGTTTAAGATATTTTAAATAAATAATATATTTTAATAAAAAATAAAAATAAGATGTATTATCTCAGATATTTTTTATGTTTATCTACATGAAAAGTTTTAAAATTTTATATATTTTAGAAAATAAAAATAAGTAATTTATCTTTTAATGTTTATCTAGATTTATTATGTTTATACCTAATTATAAATTTAAAGATGAAATTTTAATAAGATGTATTTATATTTAATCAACTTTTAATCTTGATTTTAAGTAGTATGCGTTAATAAATGATACTTAATATATAAAAAGTAGGTTTTAAAAGTTTATCCTGAATAATTTCTAATACAATATACGATATAGATTATTATCAATAAAATTTGAATTAAAAATAGAAAATTGGTAAATAATAATAATTAAGAATATAATTGCAATAAACAATGAGGTGTCGAATACTATTTCCGCTTAAAGATTAGGAAAATTAATTAACGAATGGTAATATTTAAAAAAAATAAAAATATTGTGTCATTATAAATTCCTTTTTAATTATTTTCCATTTCAGTTTATTTTCACCCTAAATATCAGTTACCATTTTTTTTTCAAGAATCAAAACACACACAAAAGATGAGATTCATATTCATATTTTTTTATCAAACAATCCCTATTTTTACATGTTTTCCCATAAATCAAATCACAATATTATGTGATCAATCAACCCATGAAATCGAATCAGATTCATTTGCATTCATATGCAACACCTTTATGATCTGAAATTTTCTCAAGTAAGTTCTTCAAATCTCTTGAGTTTTTTTTTTAATTCATATTCATGTAATCGTTTTCTTTCTTCTTTTTTTTTAATTTTAATTATGTGAAACAATGGATCAGATTTACACACTAACACACACTTGTTCTTATTTTGATTGATAATGGGGCTATGATTCACTTATTTGATCTGTTTTTGTATTTGGGATTTTTAGGGTTTCAATCTTGATTTAGGGGAACTTTTCAAGATTTTAATATTGTAATCCATACCCATATTATACAAGTTCTTAATTCATACTTAGATCATTAAGCCACATTAGAGTTAAATGACCTCGGTTATGCCGTCTTCTTTTTAATATGTTAGAAAGTCATGAATTTAAAAGAAATTTAAAAAAAAGATGATGTCATAAAAATGGTAGATATTGAATAGTATATGCTTGTACTTGGGCCATAGGTTAGATTAATTTTTTTTTTGAGCTTATTGAAAAAATCTCATTTAATAAGCCGAAACCTCTTCTTTTGAAAAACTACTCTAGATGGCTTTTTGAGTAAGCCGTAAGAGTTTTCTTTTCCCCTTTTTTTTTCAATTACGCCACTTAAAGTAACGAAGGATGACTGGGGCTATTTGTTTACCTCTTAACAGTTCCATTAAGAGGCAGAATTGCTAAGAAGTAAATAAGTCTGCATCTTAATGGTTCCAAAACCCTCTTAACCGTTTTGTGTCATGGACCTCCCTTAACCATTTAAAAAGACTAATTACATCTTGTATGCCTCTTAATGGTTCCAAAACCCTCCGAATAGTTTTGTATCATGGACCTCCCTTAATCATCAAGAGCTGTAATTACATCCTGAACAATTACCAAACAATTATATTTCATTTTGCACTATATCATAAGAGCCTCTTAATCATTCTAGCCACTTAATCATTCTGCACCAAACCATTCAACAACTGCCAAATAGCCCCTTAAGCTCTGTTTGTATAAGCTAGCTTTTAACTCATAAAGCTAGTGGTTTGCTAGATTAGCTGAAAACGAGTTATTTAGCTAAATAACCTCTTGAAAAGTATTGTTTTAAAATCCACTACTTTTGACGGTTTTTTAGGCATTCTTTGTGTATGAAAGTGACATTCTTCTGTTAAGCAGTGACATTTTAAACCCTGTCTGAAGGTCATATATCTTAAAAAAAAACATGTATGAAGGTCATTTAACCAAAAGGAGCACTTAAAATTAAATTATGGTTTGATGATGATGATCTTTGATAGAATAATTGTTTAATTAGTAATTGCTTTTCTTGTATGAAGAAGTTTGCAGAATGAATCAACAAAACATATCAAAGACACCCGACCTCCCCATGAAGCGTAAGCGTGGCCGTCCACGCAAAGATGAGAGCATGCCAAGAAACGAAAAACCGCCACCTCTAGCTCCGGCACCACCACCACCAGCCGGCATCATGAAAACCATCCAACCACCACCACCACCACTGCCAGCCCCCGCCATTCCCGCTAGTAACAACACGAATCAAATCGACCATTCCATGGTGGGACAGGCGGTTACGTGCGTGATCGATGGTATTTTCGATAACGGATACCTTCTCTCGACTCGAATGGGCCCCAATAACACCATTCTCCGCGGCATCGTGTTTCAGCAGGGGCATATTTGTCCAATTACGCCCGCAAACGACGTGGCCCCACACATTGAGATGAGCACGAGAGGTGAATTCCCGATCCCGCCCTCGAACCCAAGAAACCAGATTCAGTTTTGTACCCCTGAATCGGTCTGCGCAAAGCAGATACAGCCCTCCGTGGCGATGCAAAATTACCAAAATACCCCTTCGATGGTTACGGGAGGAAGTAGTACTTCTGCACCACAGGAAAGTTTGAGACTTGTTGAGCAGGACGACGTTATGCAGGTTTTCGAGGTTTCTAAAACAGTGGAAGGTCGTCACCAAGAACCACAAGATTTCGATCAAAGAGCAAAAAACGATCATCATATGGTAGGATCTGATCCAACGGCTGAGAGTTTCCCTGAAAGTGGTACCATGATTCACGGAGTGCAGATTCAAGCGGGCAATCTGAATCCCGAATTCGACATGGCTGCTGCCATTGTTGCACCTCAAGCAATGGAATCTGTGCAGCCTGCAAGTCAAGATATGGTGCAAAATGAAGATCATAAGGCTATGGAGCGTGAACCGGTGGTCAACGATGTGAGCCCAAACGAGCCGTGTGTGAATGAGCCCGAAGGGAAAAATCCCGAGCTTATAACTCCGGTGGAGCCCGTTATGGAAAATCCGCCATCTATGGGTAAGGATGGACTGCACGAAGATAGTAAAGAACAAACAGGTACGAGTACTTATCTGTACTATTAGGGGTAAAATTGTCATTTTGTTAATTAAAAAGTAATAATCCACAGTTCTAAAATTGTTTTCCCTCTATGTTAGGGGTAAAATTGTCATTTTGTTAATTAAAAAGTATAATAATACGTAGTTTTAAAATTGTTTTCCCTGTACAATTAGGGGTAAAATTGTCATTTTGTTAATTAAAAGGTATAATAATCCGCAGTTCTAAAATTGTTTTCCCTCTACCATCAAGGGTAAAATTGTCACTTTGTTAATTAAAAAGTATAATAATACGCAGTTCTAAAATTGTTTTCTCTCTACTATTGGGGGTAAAATTGTCATTTTGTTAATTAAAATGTATAATACGCAGTTCTAAAATTGTATTCCATCTACTATTAAGGGTAAAATTATCATTTTGTTAATCAAAAAGTATAATAACACGCAATTCTAAAACTGTGTGCCTTTTTTTTTTGTTGTGGACATTTATTTTAGGACAGATGGATTATATATTGCAATAAACAGTGTAGGATATACTGGGTTTGTTTTGTTTGTATTGCAATGAGCTTTATAAAACCTTATTTTGCAGGTGAAGTGAGCAACGTTGATGCTAATCAAGATCCGAGTCGAGAAGTAGCCGTGGATCTTTCCCTAAGCAATTTTCATGAAATTTAAATCGTAAATTTAACGGGTGACATCAAGAACCGTCTTTTTGTCTTGTTTTCAGCCAAATTTTATCAATGCCTTCGATCGTTGCTACAATTTAACTTATGGGTATGATTCTTGTTAGAGATGGAACGGTCTTTCTTCGTTTTATAAGGATTTTTTTCGGTGGAAAACACATTTTTCAGGAGTGTTTTTCGTTTGTGATCTTGTGTTTAGATTGATTTTTGGTGCTATTGAATCTTGATTTGTGGTGAGAAAGAGTTTTTCTTATTGGAAATTTGATGTCTTTTGAAGAATTTCTTGAACTTTAATGCAAAAAAGAGTTGGGGGGTGTTCATGGAAAAAGCAGTTATTCAGGGGTAGAGATCATGTATGCTTACATCTCACCCCGCTAGACCATGTTCAAAAACATATCATGCATTTCAGTTCCAAAAGTCAACGTTCTTTTTAACCCTGATAGGTAGCTGAACTGGTAAGGCCTTGAGTTTGTTTAGCAGAAGTCATTGGTTCAAGTTCTCTTAAAACCACTTTAGAGGTTGTCTGACTGTTAAATTTAAAATCTCATGAGATTAGTCGAAGGATGCACAAAATGGTTTGGACACCAATGATTTTTAAATATAAATGTTTTTTTAATTATCGTAGATAATCACGAAGAAAGTTTTGAGATGGTATACAACGATTACTATACAAAAATGACCAATTCGGGTGGTGTAATGCTCTTAAACCATGAGATTTGCGAGCAAAATCTGTACATACATACGTATATATACATATGCATAACACAATCTTTTACGGTTTTGGTTATTTATCATTTTATTTTTGTAATGTATACGAAAAGCAATAATTGATAATGGATTTATGTCCTCATACTCTTTGTATGATATGGACGTTGTAACAAAATTAAAAGACGACAAAAATGTTTAAATGTCATAATAGACTCATTTACAACACTTACGCTTATAGGATCAAACAATAAAATATTTTACATTTACAAGATTTTTAGAGTATTTTTAAAATAAACGGTCCTATTAATTATTTTATAAAATATTATTTTGATTTACAATAAGTTTTCAAAATAAAACACATTTTATTGTGGCCCCGACATAATTTGACCAAAATAGCCAAAAAATACTATCAATTTAAACAAAATAACCACTTTTTATTTTTTTTGCCAAACTAGCCAATCTCCTCGCCCCCGGGGGCGAGGTTGACTGGTCAACGCAAATATTTTTTTTTAAATAAATTTTTAATTAATATGAATTTAATATTAATATAAAGTACATCAGTCAAATCAGGTCATCTTTTCAAATCAAATCAAGGTTTAAAAAGAATATAAAATTGAAAAAGTGAAAATTTGGGAACCGTGTATTCCCTCGCTCCCGGGGGCGAGGTTGACCGGTCAACCCAAATTTTTTTTTTTTTCGAAAATCGTGAGAATCAGATTCCTTACGCGACGAGACAACTCAGTGATTTGATTTGATTTTATCTGGTTTGATCCGATTTTATCATGAGTTTGATCCAGTTTTATCTAATTTTTCTCGTAAATTGTTATATTTAAATCCTTATGAGACATAACATATCAACGGTTTGATTCGATTTTATCTGGTTTATACGATTTTATCTACCTGGTCAAGTTTTCCTCGTAAATTGTGAATTTGATTCCTTACGCGACGAGACAACTCACTTAAAATATTCAATAAATTTATTAATCTAAAAATCTCTAAAATTATAAGGGTTGTTAGAGCATCTTCAAGAGCTTCCCCAAAATGGAGAAAAAGGGGAATATGGGGATTTTGGACAAAATTTTTGCTCCAAGAGCTTCCCCAAAACTTTATCCAAAATGGAGAAATTAGGAGAGAGGGTGAGTTTTTCTCCAAATATGGAGTTAACTCCAAAAATGATTACAAAATGAATTTGACCAATAGCAAATATTGAAAAATAAATATTTAATAAGAAAAATAATATTTTAATAGATGATGCAATATTTTAATATTATTTTGGAGAAATTATAGGGAATTTGTTGGAGATGAATGCAATTTTTTTGGAGATTTTGTCATTTGGTTCTCCATTTTGAAGAAATTATAGGAAAATTGTTGGAGATGCTCTTATTGGTGAGAATTATTAAAATAATATTTTTCTCATTCTTTTACCTGTTTACCTGTAGATAATAAATATTTTATATTGTCTCTCTCTAAAAAGGCCTTTTGTGAGAGAGAGAGATGGAGAGAGAGAGTGTGTTTTGTGAATGTATTTTTATTTTTTCAAGACTTTCTGTTTTGTTTCTAGTAACCAGGCTTTATGTTTCCATTATCAAACTTTTCTTTAAGTAATTTGCACTGACACATTCACGAATAAATTAAAAAAGTGTTAACAAAGAAAAGAGTACAATAAGCATGCAGATGAGTTTTTCTAGAGATTTCAGTGTCAATATAGGTATGTACCCCCTACACCTTACATGGATGGAAATCCACTTTCCCATTATTCAAACATTAACTTTAAAAATGATAGATTCATTTTAGATTATAATTATAAATTATAAAAATTTAATTGATTAATTTAACTTAAAAAAACTAGAAAAAATCAATTGGTTCTAATAAATATAAAAATCGGCTTAAAAATAATTGAAACATAAAAAAAGAACTTAAAAGATTTAAATTTATTTAAGTTCTTAATTATTCAGAAACACTATATTTATAAAATTTTAATTTAAATAAAATAAATAAAAGAACATTCATGATAAAAGAAGCAACCTGAAAAATAATTATAACAAAAATGTGAGAGAGAAAGATAAGATGATATTTTTTTGTAAAATGTTGGAGAGAGGAAAGATTGTTTGTTGAAGTGTTGTGTTCCTATGTTTGAACTTTAAAATTTATAATTAAATAAATTATTAAATAGTGAAGATATGTGGCATTCTAATGTGTGTGTATTTATATATATATATAAATATATAATGAAAGTAAATGTCAACTGTAGATGATGAGTGAAGGCAGCAGAGCGTAGGTATGTGACATAGGTTGTGTATGTATTTAGATGAAGAATATATCCAACCGATAATCCAACCGGTAGACCCATTTTGGGGCATGCCCGACTCGACACCTTGCCCTACCCTCGTTATCAATCCCAGGAGAAACCTGTCCTACCAGCCTACATCACATGTCAAAGAACTACAAACCTTTGACTCAAAAGATGCATTGAAGTTGGCACTGGGATTAAAATGCGTTCATGAAAACCACCAAATAAAGGTTAAAAGATCAACCAAACACCGGTATGAGGCAGTGTGTAACTCCAAAGGCTGTAACTGGCGTTTAACGGCGGTTTCTGTTGATTGTACAAGTATGTTTCAGGTGCGCAAATTGCATGACGAACACACTTGTTCAAGGTCTCAAGTCCACCCAAACCACCGGAATGCAAATAAAAAGGTTTTGGGAACTATATTGGCAACGAGTCTGAAAGACTGTAGGAGAGTCTACCGTGGAAAAGAAATCATAGAAGATGTGAGCCAACGGTTCAATATTAGCATCTCCTACAACCAAGCATGGCGAGCAAAGATGTATGCCTTACAACTATTGAGAGGGACCCCTGAATCATCGTTTAACCTACTCCCGACATATTGTCACAACCTAAAGATAGCAAATCTGAGGACTGTGACGGATATCGCCCTTGATAATTTAGGACGATTTGACATGTTATTTATCGTACTTGGTTGTTCGGTAAGAATAATTTTCGTTATATTTTAAACATTGATATAAATGTTTTTGGGGGTTGGATGGGTGTCCGTTAGAACCCAATTAATTTTTAAAAAGGGATATAAATATCTTGGTTTAATTGTATTTTAAAAGTTGTTTGATAATTCTTTTTTGGGGTTTTATAAAAAAATATTTTAAAAATAAATAAATTTATGGGGGTCGGATGGGTGTCCATTAGAACCCAATGAATTTTTAAAAAGAAATATAAATCTCTTGTTTTAATTGTATTTTAAAAATTGATATAACTTTTTTTGGGGTTTTATGAAAAATTAATTTTTCATTAAATTAACTTTACTTGTATGCAGATCAAATCGTTTAAAAGACACCTACGACCGTTACTTATAATGGACGGTGCTCATCTAAAGGGGTCATACGTGGGCACCATGTTCATAGCGGTCGGCATTGATGGAAACAACCAGATAGTACCTATTGCAATAGGAGTTGGAAGAACGGAAAGTGGTCCTGCATGGACATGGTTTTTATATAAGTTGAAGCAATCGATCAGTGAAGTGCCCGATTTAACCTTCGTAACTGATAGGGCATCTTCTATCGAGTTAGCCATTAGAACGGTTTTTCCCAACGCACATCACGGACTTTGTTGTCGGCATTTGAGCCAGAACTTGCGGCTAACATTGGCAAAAGACAAAAGAAGACGATGGATATTCTGGGAGGCATATAAATCTTATAGGGTGTCAAATTTTAATGCTACAATGAACTTGATGCGACACATTCTACCTGATGCCGCTCAATATCTTGAGGAAGTTGGCTACGCTAGATGGGCAAGATCGCACTTCCCCGGAATGCGGTATAGTGCGATGACTTCAAATAGTGATGAGTCCGTGAACTCAGTAACTCGTTTTGCACGTTACCTACCGATAACTCAGTTAGTTGAATTTTATCGGGCGACGGTGCAACAATGGTATTTTATACGTCGGCATAACGGAGGTAAATTTATAATCGTAAACTACATTTTAAATTATATAACATAGACTAATTTTTTCACTTTTTTGTAGGGCAAATGACAAGTGCAGTCACGCCTTGGGCCGAGGCAAAAATTGAGAAAAGAATCCATAAGAGTGCGACATGGAGGGTTCATCCCATTACTGATTTGTTGTTTGAGGTTGTTGATGGGTATAAGAATGGAAAATGTGATCTACATGCTAAGACTTGTACATGCAAGCAATGGGAAATTTCTGGTATACATTGCGGTCATGTAATATCGGTTGCTCGAACTTTAGGTATTGAGGACTGAAGTCAATTTTGTTCTGTTTGGTTTAAATCTGATTCATATCGGGGAACATATGAGGAGGAAGTAAACCCACTTCCACCACCATCTGAATATGTGTTGCCAGAAAATTGTATGACAGTCCTACCGCCTCCAATGGAGTTACGAAACTCAGGAAGACCACGAAACAGAGACCATATCCCTTCACAAGATGAGGAACCAATAGAAAAAAGTTGTAGTCGATGCCACCAGAAGGGACATTTTCGTTATAATTGTCCAAGTCCGTTGCCAACTCCTCGACCGCCCGGCTCTTCAAGTGGTCGTAAAAAATCTATTACCCGAACAGTCGGACCGTCCCAACAGGATACGACACAAGAGTATGTAGTTGATACTTACGATTTAAGTAAGTAATGTCTTGTTTGGGTATTTCCATGTGTAAGGTTTGTAATTCAACTTGTACGTGTTGTTCAATATTTATGATTACTACTTGTTTTTTTTGGACGACACACTTCATTCATTAAAACAACAAGTTACATTATAACACATTAAACCAACAAAACATGAACCAACAACACATAAAACAACAACGTACACTCTAAATCACATGAATTATTCTACCGATATAGTGCTTTCAAATTCTGAATCCATTCCCATTTGGTACACCACATCTCCTTAAAATCAGGCATATTTTTGGTCATCTCTTTGGCACGAGCGTCATACTTCTGGATCTCTTCGCTCAGCTTCTCCACCTGCTTGTGTTTTTCATTCATTGCGTCAAGAATCGCATCTCTTTCAGCAATGGCTTTGGTCCACTTCTCGTCTATGTCGTTGAGCTCAGCTTCAGCTTTTTCGATTGCTTTTACAATTTTTGCAGGCATTACCTGCGAAGACGAAAGGTTGGAAGATGATGCGTTTCCAGACATTGTTGTTCTTTGTTGGTTAAGCTTAAAAATGGTTTGAGAGAAAACGAGAGGATTCGAGAGAAAACGACGTTCGAATGAATTTATCGTTTTCCATATCGTTTCTTAAATACAAAAACCGGCCATAAAAAACAAAATACCAGGTCAAATCGTCCATTGAGTTGTCTCGTCGCGTAAGGAATCAAATATCACAATTTACGAGAAAATCTTGACCAAGCAGATAAAATCGTATAAACCAGATAAGTTCGTATAAACCAGATAAAATCGAATCAAACCGTTGATATGTTATGTCTCATAAGGATTTAAATATAACAATTTACGAGAAAAATCAGATAAAACCGGATCAAACTCAGATAAAATCGGATCAAACCAGATAAAATCGAATCAAATCACTGAGTTGTCTCGTCGCATAAGGAATCTGATTCTCACGATTTTCGAAGAATTTTTTTTTTTTGGGTTGACCGGTCAACCTCGCCCCCGGGGGCGAGGGAATACACGGTTCCCAAATTTTCACTTTTTCAATTTTATATTCTTTTTAAACTCTGATTTGATTTGAAAAGATGACCTGATTTGACTGATTTGACTGATGTACTTTATATTAATATTAATTAAAAATTTATTTAAAAAAAAATATTTGCGTTGACCAGTCAACCTCGCCCCCGGGGGCGAGGAGATTGGCTAGTTTGGCAAAAAAAATAAAAAGTGGTTATTTTGTTCAAATTGATAGTATTTTTTTTGGCTATTTTGGTAAAATCCTCTAAATCAAGTGCATTAGAACATTTCTAAAAGCCATGCCATAATTTTTCTAAAACAAATCATCGAAAATCAAAATGTCAAGATAAAATGTTTACATTCTAAAATTTGAATATTAGTTTTGTTATTAAAATATTTTACAAAGTTATCATCCAATTTGCTTTAAGAATATTATAAAAAGTATACATCAGTCTTTAGACAAATGATTGTGTTAGAATACGAGTTAAGATGATAAACGTAATAAGAGATTTGAATCCTTAATCACTTTTAATATCACCACACATGAGTTAAAATGAGAAACGTAATAAGAAATATGAACCCTTGATCATTTTTAATCTCATCCCTGATATGAGTTAAGGCGAAAAAACGTAAGAAGTAATCTGAATCTTTAATCATTTTTAATTTCACCTCCACCTCATTAATTACGTTCCTCACGGGAATTGATCCAATACATGTCGATGCATCTCATTAGTGTTAATTTCAATTAGAATTGATCCAATAATATAGATCATTCTTACAATTGGCACCATAACTTTCATTCTCATCAAAATCTAATCCATAACATTAATTTTTTAGAGATTCATTTGAATCTAATTTCTAAATGTTTTTTTAAATTTTAGTTAGCGCACTTAAGGGTGCTTAAAAAAATCGACCAACCCGAAAAAAAATCCGAAAAAATAACCCAAGGTAACCCGACATATAATCAATACAAAATTAAAGAAAACCGAATCTATGGTTGATAGTGGGTTAGGCTTAAAGTAACCCGACCAACCGATAAAAGTTTTAGTGGCTTCTCTAAAATTATTTGTATTTCTCTTTAATATGTATAAGTTACCAAAAACAACTGGGTAACATTGAACAATGGAACTCATAAAAGAACATTACTGAAAAGTTATTTGTAATACATAGATCTTTGATGAACTCGTATATTCTTTTGAATGATTGATCGTATTTCAAAGAAATGTTTTTCTTAATTTAAGTTTTATGTTCGAAATGTTGGTTTTACTTTGTTTAAACACAACTTGACCAATCCGAACGAATTGGGTAGAAAGTTTTCAAGTCGTCGTTATATTGAGTTAAGCTGTTTAAATGCATTCTGTAACACCCTAAAAATTTGAGCGAAATTTAAACCAGAACGAAATGCGGAATAATATAAAAATCACCCAATAAGTGGGGATAGAGTATGGGAGTTTACATATAAACATGGATATTAAAATAACAACCTAATAATCTATGCTATTTAGACTATAGATTACAATTGGGTGTTACTAATATCCTCAAAAGAATATTCTATTGCTCCAACTATGTATATGCTCTAAGAGCATATCTCCAAAAAGGTGTCCTCTCTCTCTCTCTCTCTCGACACATCAACCCTTTCTTCTCTAAAGAGCCCCGTCAATCTGTTTACCTGCTAAACCACATTTAAAATCAAGTGTTAGGCTTACGCCTAGTGAGAACAAACAGTTAAATGGATAAGGCAGTTAAAACATTTAAAAGATAAGATACAATGCGTTTATCCCATTCGACTTCGCTTAAAATAACTTACTCTTGATGAGCAAGGATCTTTTAAAAGCACCCGGGGGAGACCCAGTGTTCCATCCTTAGTGACGGATACCAGAAGTAGGTCACTACATGATGTTTGAGCTAACTGTAAGAGCCAATGGCAACCAGTCAATGACCGATTATGCACCTTAGTACACGACCCCCGATGACTTCTTACGAAAGCCCGCGCAATGGTCAATGGAAACCGGTCTATAACCGATTATGCACCTTAGTACACGGCCCCCGATGACCCTAAATTGCGCATGCATAGAGTCAATGGCATCCGGTAATGATCCGGCATTATACCCAACGATAAGAGGCCCCCGATGACTTCTATGCTACCAAAAAGGGACAACAATCCCGCTTTAAATCGACTATATGCCTATGGATCCATTACATACTAGTCCTACGACCGAATATATGAACGAGACGTATCACTAGTTTTCCAACCTTGACAACCCTTTCAATAAACCATTTCCTTTTTAAATCCAAGTTTTACCAAAAACTAGGTCAGACCATTTTGAGTTTCAAAACCAAAGATTATTTCATTTTATAATATTTCCAAGTATTTTAAACCATTAAAGATTCTCATCCCATCATCTACAACAAAATACTCCAAAACCTCATTTTGACCTAAAACCTCCAAACTTACCCAAATACACAACTACTTGAAAATAAGCTTAAGAATCAGTAAAATGCTACATTTACAACAACTATTTGAGTTTATAAGTTTAGATTTGAACTCACAAGGCTAGAGTTAGGAGAACCCTAGAAAAGCTCCTACGAGGATGGAGGTGATCAAGAAATCTGAAAGGAAGCAAGAACACCACTACTTGAAGCTTTAAATGTTTGAACCACTCTTAAATCTTCAACTTGGAAGGAGAAATCAATGAGCTTGGATGAGGTAGGTGGAAGAAAATGAAACCCTAAAATCGCCTTCAATGCTTTTCTCCCGTTACTGAGTTTTGATATCTGATAAATGAGAAATGGAGCTGAAAAATCGCACTTAAAAGTGGTCCAGGACCACCCGGGCGATCTTGCCCTGCGATCATGACAAGGCATGATCTCCTGTCATGATCGCACAACCCGTACCGCGAGTTTCGTGCTTAAACTCGATTTTTTTGGCTATCTGGTTTTCTCGCGATCATGACTATGTCAAGATAACATGTCATGATCGCAAACTAGGTACCGAAATTCAATTCGGTTCCGGTTTTCGCTCCTTTCTTCCAGATCAATGTAACCCAACATTATACACTTGAATCCTTCCATTTGCCCGAAAAATAATAATATTACAATGCTAATTTACATAACCTTTCGCTAAATTTCCGGGTGTTACTGTAACACCCCTAAAATTGAGGGTTAATTTAAACCAAATGAATTGCGGAATAACAACAACTACGTAACACATTACCCATAAAGATGGGGAGAAGGTTAGAGTGAGTTTACAACTTCTATAGGAATATTAAATGACAACCTAGTAATCTATACAATTCAAATACAGATTAAGTTCGGGTGTCCCTAAAATCCTCAACATAATCTTCTATGTAACTCCATCTATACACACGAGGTGCACTTCCAAGAATGCCACTACCGACACCTAGCTTCTCTCATCCCATCAAGCCTCATTCGCTTGATCACCTGATATACATGTCATTTTAAGAAAAAGTGTTAGGCTTAAAAGCCTAGTGAGAACAAACAGTTCAAAATATAGAAAAGTCATTTAAACTTCGAAAACGGTAAATAAACATATAACCGAAAACTTTTCTCAAAACATCTTTTTTTTCTTTACTTCTGCGATTTACACCTGAAAGATACGCTTTACTTCTCTTGGGGGAAACTTCTACGGGAATGACCCGTCATCACATTAATCCTCACGAGTTCAACCCCAAACCAGGATCTATTACAAGTGCCCTCCCCAAGTACTTCTGACTATATGTGCCTATGGATCCATTACACTAGTCTAACATCTTAATACAATTGTTTCCAATGTATTACTTCTCTTCACAAAACTTGTGAAGTATAACATCTTGCTTCCCAAAACTTTCCTTCCAAAATTAGGTCAAAACAACATTAAGGTTTATACATCATATTTCTCATAAAAAACCCATAAGGGTGTTTTAAAACCGTTCTTCGTACTCATTTCATCATTTCAAAGAAAAACCATAAATGACACATTTTTACCTAGTTTTTACCAAAACCTTCCAAGTATAGAAATACTTATTTTAAACATCACATTAAGGCAAAATACTTCATTTTGACATGTATAAAGTTTTAGAAAGGTAAGAATGAACTCACAAGCTAGATTTAGGCTAAATCTAGGTTTTATCCCAATACCGAGCTTCATTAGGTAAGGACTTCAAATCCACAAGTTTCCACCTATAAACTCTTCATCTAGATTATAAACAAACCCAACATACACCAAAATCAAACCCAAATCAGAAATCATAGAACCAAACCCTAGATTCAAGATTTCGGAGAGGTGATCGTACCTTTCAACGTATGGGGACCCTAAATCATCAAGTAAACTTTAATCTTCAGTTCTTCCAACTTAAAGAGCTCTAAAATACGAAACCACAACACTTTGAATCGTCCAAATCGGAGCTGTGATGAAGAAGTTATGGCCAAATGAAGAAAATCTCGTTTTTAACCACTAGGGCTGCGCGCGATCATGCCCTACGATCATGACATGTCATGATCGCCCGTGTCACCCCAAAATCTGATTTTCATGTCTAACTCACGGTACCAGTTGTGCGATTATGACATGCTATCATGCCACTGTCATAATCGCCGGGCATCATAGCCTGGACCATTCCGATGTGTTTTTTTCCCACTTTTCACCCGTTTTGATCCCGTTTCTCGTCTAGTAAATGATACCCAAAATCATTAACATCAAAATACTTATCTCGTTGATTCTAAGAATGGAATACAAAGAGGACTCGGGATTAAACTTTACCAAACACCCGGTTGGTACATTATGCCATTGTCACTATAACATGGCACACTTGTTGGGACCACCAACCACTTGGTACCACCGGTACTATTGTGACAGATGTCATAACCGTATGGCACAATAGCTAAAACGACCATACTCTTAGTACTATTGGTGCCATTGTGACAGATGTCACTATCTCACAGCACCACCACTCAAACTCTGAAATTAGCTTCTCTTTAATAGACCACCCGGTTCAACACTTTCTTTAACTTGAACAGAAATCAGGGTGTTACATTTACACATTCAATCCGACCAACCCACATCCTCTCTGTTAGACTGAGACTGAAAAATGAAAAGAAAAAGAAAAAAAAAAGGTTGTCTAGCCTAGCGGATGGGAGGTAACATCCTAAGTCGCCAGTGGATGGTATCCCTAGTTGGAGAGGGTTCAAACCGCACGGCCGACAATTCTGAGGTATCCTAAATCTTGGGCCAAATCATGGACGAGTTCATGGGTCAGTCCATAAGGCTAGCTCATGATGGACGCCGAAGATTAGTCGATTGACATTCCTCTTTTTACCATAAATGAAATTTTGAATAGAAAATGAACCGGTTGTGTTATAGAAAACAAAAAAAAAGTTGTTTTATTTTTATTCCAATTGATTTTCAAAGAACCCAGTAGTTTCCTCTAACCAAAGTTGAAAGTTGGGAAGAAATTCTCAAAAAGAATTTTTAATCCATCGATCCATCAAAAGGGTTTCTTGAGACAGAAATTCGATGGACATAATTTCCCAATTACAAGAACAGGTGAACACCATTGCAGCCATCGCCTTCAATACATTCGGAACACTGCAAAGAGACGCACCTCCAGTTCGTCTCTCTCCCAACTATCCAGAGCCTCCTGCTGCCACCGCTGTACCACCCACCGCCGCCACCGCTGCCAATCCCACAACTGAAGAATCGCCCAATAATAATATCTCTGAACAACCTAAGCTTCTGAGCGCTGAACTCGTCAAAGCTGCTAAACAGGTGCCATGAGACTTCCTTTAAAGCTCTAACCAATTTTTGTGTTGTGTTTGAAAATTTATCGAGTCAATTGATATATAAGAACTAAATTAACTCTTTTTCACCCCATTCTTAGTAAAGTTGAAGGTTTTGCTGTTGAATTTTTCAAGATGCCTTGTGCTAGTTTTAGGAATTTCTAATGCAGTGATTCCAGTCAGGGTTGTTACTTTGTTTGGAAATTCAGCCATGTTTTTATGTTATCTAGGGGCTAACCTCTGTTCTGCTTATAGGCTTTTTCTTGTTGTTAATATTCAAGGGTTTTGTGTGTAAAAAATTATGAAATTTACTGTAAACAAGATGCTCATTACTGGTTTTGGGTATTTTGTGTGCATTGTTATGTGTTAGGGATATAGGTGTGTAAGATTTTAGTTCTAAAAAAATATGGTATTGAATTCAACAAGCGATTTGAAACTTTGAATCATTCTGAAGGGTTTTCTTAGTTTATGTGGGTTGGTGGAGGTTTTGTGATTTGTAGCCATCTTCAAAGAAGATTGGAACATTTCCGTTGTACCTTCAAAAGTGTGTTTGTTTATAGGATTAGAAGCATTTGATGTATTAACATCAATATTCAATAATACCACCTAGTACAAGGTTGAACGAACTCTGCTTATATGGGAAATGAGTTGTTAAAATGGAAGGACTTGTCAAGTTTACTTTGGAAAATCATACAATTACTTCATGGGGAGTGAGTTAGCGGCACCCACGAATGATATTTATGCCATGAAATGAACCATTATTATTTTCATATAATAAAAGCTCATCCAAGAATCCTTCTGAATGCATTTGCCTTTTTCCCCTTTTTCCTTTTTTGTGAAAAATGCAATTGTATTGTCGTATTGATGAGGATCTCATAGAATTGCAGGAGGCAGGATGCCTTTCATGGAGCCACATGATTCACAGCCCTATAATCACCTACACCACTGAAATTGAAAACAATGAATCAGATAATGCAACTGAATATGAACTCCCCATTGATGACATCATTAGCCTTTGTCTTCCAAGTTTCTTGAACCTCAAGTTCATGATTCCGAAAATTGAATACCAACCAAACACAAAGCAAAGGTTGAATGAATCCCATAAGAAGTTCAAATTGCATTTGACAATTTGAGTTGTATCCCCCAAACAGAATCTGATGACTGGATGACATGCATAAATCAAACCTGAGATGACTCAAATAGAACGAAAAAACCCGCATTCTATTCTATCAACTTAGAACCTTTTTTTTTGGGTGTCTAGGTGCAAGAAATCATCCCTGATAAACTCAGTGGTCACAATTGTTGTATACGCCTGGAATAGAACCCTGGACAAATGGGATATTTCACCACATCCCCCATGGCCTCAACCACTATGCCACAAACTTACGTTAAGAAGGGATCTCGACCCTTGGATCAATCCTAATTGAAGAGAACCACTAGATCAAGACTAATGAGATACACTATATCAATTCCTTTCTAATGCACAATTCATGGGTTGTTTTGGGATTAAAAGTGATCAAGGGTCGAAATCTCTTCTTCTTCTATATATATTTATATATATCTACTCTATTCTTGAATTATATATTTTGCATTTTATTTTGTGGAAAAAGAAATTTACCATCTGTCATGCACTCATGCTATGACCGCACCATCATGCCATGTCATGCTAATTGAATTTCTTTTCCGGAATTTTCAGTTGATAGATAGTTGTATCATTATTTATTGAATTTGTATAGCTGTTTAGAAATATTCATAAATGATCAAAGTGCTTTAACCACTTGAATAACACAGTCAGGTGTTTATAGAATCCTTAAAAGTGCCAATCTTTTACTTCATTCTACAAGTAACAAGCCATTTGACCTACATAAAACTCCAATTTGGCTTTGCAAATATCCTTGATATTTATACAATTTACTTATTAACTGCTATAAACATGTGTTCCATGTATGGTATTGGTACGACTTGAAATTCTGAAGGAAATTAAATGGCTTTGTGTTATATGAAATAACAGATCCATTTACAATTCTAAAATGAAGGCATATATATGTTTTCTTTTAATTTTATCTATTTCTCTTCGCATAATATAAATGGGACCCACACAACAACAACAACAAAAAAAAGGCTAAATTGCCAAATAATTTTGAAAGTGAAATATGATGATATTCACTTATAAATTGTCTAAAACTATATACCATCTTTCTCTATGATTTATTTGGTATGCCTGTGATTAACACATCATATGTTGTTACATGTGCTAGTTTGATGCTTTGGTAGCTGCACTTCCCTTGGCAGAAGGGGGTGAGGAAGCTCAGCTGAAAAGAATTGCAGAACTTCAGGTATACCTCCCCCCCATATATATATATATAATATGTATATATATATAGGGAAGGGTTCAAACGAGAACACCTTCATTTTACGAGAATGCAAGAACACCTTTTACTATAGACAATCACATGTGTGCTATTATTCTATCATATGTGATACACATGTGTGACTAAGTCAGAGATGCAGACCACTTTTTGGTGTGATCCGTGATCCATGTTGCGGGCCAAGTCACCCTTAACCCATTAAGCCCCCTCACATATATTATCACATGTAATAAGGGTGTTCTTGATATGATACTGTAATCCATCAAGACCATCACATGTGATACTAAATCATAGATGCAGACGACCTTTGGTGCGACCTAAGTCGCAGGGCACGTCATTCGCACACCACCAGGTCCCCTCACGTGTATTATCACATGTGATAAGGGTGTTCTCGTAAAATGGAGGTGTTCTCGTTTGAACCTCCACCTATATATATATAGGGTTGGGTTCCGGTGAGAAGGAGAGTTAAGGTGAGAAGCGTAAGAAGGGATGGATACAGATTAGGATGAGATGCACCGAGATGCACCGAGATGCACCAGATCAACTCCCTTCTAAGCCGCAATTCATGGGTGGGTATGAGATTAAAAGTGATCAAGGGTTCAGAACTCTTCTTATGCTTCTTATTATGCCTATATATATATATAGAAGAAAAACAAAGATGGATCCTCATCTCACCAATCATGAACTTGTGTGTAGGCTGAAAATGGTCTTGTTGGCCAAGAACTTCAAAAGCAACTTGAGGCTGCAGGTAAATCACTTATCCACATTTTTCTACATTGTACGGTTTTTTCTCTCTATATCCATGAGTCCCATGTCAATATTTTAATGTACTCTCTTGGCTCAAAATAGAGTTACACTTTGACACTAGAAATCAAATGGCTTATCTTTGAGTTAGAAATTGTTGTAAAGTCTGCATTTTTTTATAATTACATGTAAGTTTACAGTTAATATGCTTTAGCAAGATAGTTTAGGATTTGGTCAATATGAATTAGCTTTTGGTCAATACCCCATTCACAATAAGGCTGGAAATTTGGATTTGAGGGCTAGATTCTATATATCGAAATCCTTCTAGTAAGATAGATTCTATCGTTATTTTAGAAAAAAATAATTAAGAAAATGGTTTTCCCAAAATCAGAGTCCACTCTTTCTTTTGATTGTCAAGCTAGGCAGTTAATAGCGTGCTAGGTGTTGCGGTCTAAAATAGCGGTACCGCTAATAGCGGCCACTATTACCGCATTTTTATTTTATTGTTTTGGACTATTTTTTTTATTCTTTTGTGTTTTTGTGTGGGTCATTTGTAGTGGAGCCTGCGAACAAATAAAACAGATTAAAGGGAACAATTAAATTAGGTCAAACATATCGACTCAAATACCGAGCCTGTGGATTGCAGTTAACTCATTTAGTTGTTTACTGTATTGCTATGTTGCTTGTGTGGTTATAATTGTTCAACTTGAATCACTTGTTATGTATGACATACAATATTTTAAGTTATATATATATATATATATTCATATTTTAATTTCTGAGCAAATTTTTTACCGCTATAACCGCTATTTAAAATTAAGGTCCCGACTGCTATTTTCGCTGTCAACGGCGTTAACTGCATAGTCGTCAAGTAAGTTTATAAACTTGTAATGGTTATTTAAACAAGTAGCCTTCACGGTGAACGGAAAGGGAATTGGATAGCAGGACGAGAGAAATGTGGTTTGATCTATCGAATATTATCTGTGCCTATGTTTTTTTCGTTAACCATCTTGGCCAGCTTGCACGCATCTCAACTAGTTCTATGGTATCCTAAAAATAACAGCCAGAAAAATCCACAACGGCCCTGAGGAGACTCAACCTAGCTTTCATTTGCCTGATGAGCTAACCTATTTTGTGGTTGTAATACACTTTGAAGCTAACAAAACAAAAAAAAGGCTTGTATGCAAATTAATACATTTATTTAATTCATCTTTTTATTGTTTCTTTAATAACGTATTAAAGTCGATTGGTGGACATGTGATTTGTATTCGTAGATAAATCTGTTGGTATTTTTTGATCTTAGTTTTATTGTTTGATATGAATATGATCAGAGAAGGAATTGAAACAAGTCCAAGAATTGTTTAACGAAGCGGCAGATAATTGCCTCAACTTGAAGAAACCAGACTAAAAAGAATGGTGAATCTTGATTTCTGTTTGAGTCTGTTGGTGGGCATTTGGGTATTCAAATAGTGAACGATTTTAAAGTTCGATTCGGTTTGTATTGGTTTATTAGTGGTAAAAAGTTGTAGTTTATTTAATGAACTTGGTTTACTTGTTTAGTAAATTACTAAGTTGATTAACCATGAAATTTGGATGAATAACTGCTGCTTTTGATCTTTTGTTTTACTTGGTTTCATTGGTTAAAACCTTGGATGACCAATCTAGCCTTTAAAAGTTTGTATGGATCCATCGGTATTGCGTTTTATTCGAAATACCCATCTACACCCAATTGCTGCTTTGGAAATTGGAACCTGGAGGCAATTCTGAAGTATTATTAGAAATTAAAGAATCCATCTCGTTCCAAAATGCAGCATTTCTAGAAGTAATTGCTTCTTGATATGTTTTAGGTGTATCTTCTACATTAAATAAAATAGGTATTTTATTTAATACATTACTAGTGTTGGGCCCGTACGTTGCATGGCGTAACGATAATTTTTCTATTGGAGTATTAAAATCGAGTTAAAAATGAAACCCAATTTCTTATTTAACAATTAATAAAATATAATGTGAAAAATGAACATATTTTCATAAGTCGTTAACTTACATAGGATATACAATGGTACGGGTTGGAAATAAAAACAACAAAATACATACAAACTTAATAAACCATAAAAGTTGTTAATTTCATTTTTATGTACCATTTGATTGTATCTTATAAACGATTTAGTGGAAGAAAGATGAAAAGGGTAAAGAATTTAAACATAAAACAAACAGAAGCTGAATGATTAATTTTACACATTCATGATGGTGTTACCTAGAAAGTTTATATAGGAGGAACAACGATATTGATGAGCCGAAAATAAATTATACAAAGGAGAAACAACTGCGCTTTGGACGGTAGGTCAGTAGCGTGAGTTATTTAGTTAATGATTAAGAGATTGTCTATAAAAATATATGTTAGTTGTTAAATATAATTATCAACAATGGTATTTAAATGATTCAAAAAAAGTTAGTAGAAAGAGAGAGATGTTAAGGAATAAAGTTGTAAAATGAAATAAAAATATGAATGTGGATAAGCGAAAAACCTTACTATCTCGCTTGACATGCCGCGAATCCTCTTGAAAGAGAGGGGCAAAGTCATTACCTTAACCGCAAGGAGGGGGACGCCTTAATACGTTGTTTGTATGATTGATTATTTTCATGAAACTTTTTCTTAAAAAGGAGGATTAGCTCTATCGATTTTATTAAGAAATAAATAAATCACACAAAATGAACGATAACTAACTTAAAAGATTAATGATATCTATAAATAAATATGTAAATATTAAAGTTATATTAATACAAATTCAAGGTTACAAATCAATATAAAAATAAATGTTTTTAAATACTAATCAATAATAGTTATTTAATATCATTAATATTCTAATTTTTATATTTGTGTTAATTATATATATATGTATATATATATTATATTGAGAGAAGTTGCATTTTATAAGTTAAAATCTATGTAAATTGGTAAATATTAATCGATTAATATTATTTATCGTCAATATATTAAAACCATTGAGAGAGAAAGAAAGATGTTGCCGATAATACAAATTAGAAAAGTAAAACAAATTGATTTATTAATACGAATGATTGTAATAAACTACTTTAGATTAACTCATATATTAAAAATTTACACATGTATTGTATAACGAAGGAGAAAACAATAAAAATATGAATCAAAAAGTTATAACAAATGAAGTAGCATCTCGCATATATAATTAAAATTTGCTTTCTTTTCATTTTGTTGACAATTTGAAAAGTTGAGCAAAAACAACACAATGAAATATGATTGATTATTCTTTTTTTCCCCATTATTGTCATATTGTTCGCATAACGATTGTAGTCCGCTACCGGTCTTCTTCTTTTCAATTGATTGCGTTTAGTTACTAATGATTTCTTGACAACACCCAACTATGTTTCTTTGACAACACCCAACTATATATTTATCTTCTATATATAATCACATATATTTACACACATATATTAAATTAATAAGTAATGCAAATAAACTACACAAACTCCCAATGTTTTCCATTAAGAATCTTTAATAAGTAAGATGAAAGAACAAAGATGTTTAAATAAAGTCTCTTCAATTTTCTATTAAGAATCTTAATGGTGGGTCTTTTCAATAGTAAAGTCTCTTCAATTTTCTAGTTTTTTTTCCGTTTAAGTTAAACTTTAATAGATTTGTGGAGTGTTGAGAAAAAAGAAAAAGTGGTTTCTAATGTAATGCATTAATTGATAACTAATGTTATATATTACAATACAATACAATGAAAAAAAAATACAATTATAAAATAAATATATTATAAATAAATTTTCTTTATTGAATCACATCCATATAATAATCCTAACGATAAGATTTAGAGTGAAATCAAAGATTAACGATATGAAATGGAATAAGAGTATGAGAATATTATCCACTAATGATCAAAAAGTTGTATAATGTAAGAAGAAAACAATAAAAATATGAATGAAAAGTTAAAACAAATGAAGCTCTATCTTGCATATGTAATTAAAGTTTGTTTTCTTTTCATTTGTTGGCAATTTGAAGAGTGAGCAAAAATAACACAATGAAATATAATTGATTACTCTTCTTCATCACTATTATATTGTTGCCATAACTCAAAGATTGAACAATATGAAATGAAATAAGAGTAAGAGAATAGTATCCACTAATGATAGAAAATTTGTATAATGTAAGAACAAAACAATAAAAATGCGAACGAAAAGTTATAACAAATGAAGCTTCATCTTGCATATGTGATTAAAGTTTATTTTCCTTTCATTTTGGTTGGCAGTTTGAAGAGTTGAGCAAAAACAACACAATGAAATATGATTGATTATTCTTCTTCTTCATCATCACTATCATATTGTTGCCATAACGATTGTAGTCCGCTACCGACCTTCTTTTCATTTGATTGGGTTTTAACTTCTAACGACTTCTTGACAACACACAACTATATCTTCATCTTCCATAATCAAATACAATACAATACAAAACATCAATATACTATAAATAAAATTTTCTTACAAATTCAAGTCCATATAATAATCCTAACAATGACATGTAGAGTGAATTAAAGATTAAACAATAGAAAATAAAATAAAAGTAATGGAATAATAATATCCACTAATGATAGAAAAGTTGTATAATTTAAGGAGAAAACAATAAAAATAAGAATAAAAAAGTTACAATACATGAAACATCATCTCGCATATGTACTTAAAGTTTGTTTTGTTTTCATTTGGTTGACAATTTGAAAAGTTGAGCAAAAACAACACAAAGAAATATGATTGATTACTTTTCTTCTTCATCACTATCATATTGTTGGGATAACAATTGTAATCCGCTACCGGCCTCCTAATTTTCATTTGATTGAGTTTTAGCTTCTAATTGCATCTTGACAACACACAACTATATCTTCATCTTCTATAATCACATATGTATACATATACACATATGTTAAAGAAAGAAGTAATGCAAATAAACTATGTCATTAAGAATCTTTAAGAAGGAAGATGAAAGAACAAAGATGCTTACAAAATAATAATGATGGGTCTTTTCAATAGTAAGTCTTTTCAATTTTCTTGTTTTTTTAAGTTAAACTTTAATGGATTTGTAGAGTGTTAGAGAAAAAAGATAATAAAGTTTCTAAGCTTGAGAATATGCCACATCATACTCCTTGGTTGTTCCTTTAATATATATATATATTTGATTGAGTTTTAGCTTTTAATTGCATCTTGACAACAAACAACTATATCTTCATCTTTTATAATCACATATATATACATACACACATATGTTAAAGAAAGAAGTAATGCAAATAAACTATGTCATTAAGAATCTTTAAGAAGGAAGATGAAAGAACAAAGATGTTTAAAAAATAATAATGATGGGTCTTTTCAATAGTAAGTCTTTTCAATTTTCTTGTTTTTTTAAGTTAAACTTTAATGGATTTGTAGAGTGTTAGAGAAAAAAGATAATAGACTTTCTAAGCTTAAGAATATGCCACATCATACTCCTTGGTTGTTCCTTTAATATATATATATATATATATTTTTGATTGAGTTTTAGCTTTTAATTGCATCTTGACAACAAACAACTATATCTTCATCTTTTATAATCACATATATATACATACACACATATGTTAAAGAAAGAAGTAATGCAAATAAACTATGTCATTAAGAATCTTTAAGAAGGAAGATGAAAGAACAAAGATGTTTAAAAAATAATAATGATGGGTCTTTTCAATAGTAAGTCTTTTCAATTTTCTTGTTTTTTTAAGTTAAACTTTAATGGATTTGTAGAGTGTTAGAAAAAAAAGATAATAGAGTTTCTAAGCTTAAGTTAAACTTTAATGGATTAGTAGAGTCTTAGAGAAAAAAGATAATAGAGTTTCTAAGCTTGAGAATATGCCACATCATACTCCTTGGTTGTTCCTTTAATATATATATATAGATTCTCTCTATCACCTTCAACAAGAAAAGTAATAGCTTGAGAATCTATAAAAGCGGGATCCAATGTCTTTTCCTTACTAGCCCTTTCGCTTCTTCTAGGAATACTAGAAGATTCCGAAAAATTTCTTTTATTATTTGAGTTTACAATAGGGCTAGAAATACTTTGTGAAATTTGAGGGTCAATGATACTTGTTAAATCATGACGAAATTTGTTCTCAAAGAATTCAACGTCCCTTGATTCAACTATTACATTAGAATCCAAATCCAAAAGACGATAGGATTTTGAATTTTCTGCATAACCCACAAATATACTTCTTAAAGCTTTTGGTCCTAATTTTAGGTACCTTATAATATGCTAAACATCCCCAAACTCTAAAGTAGGAGATATTTGGCTTTCTATCTCTCCAAAGTTCATAAGGTGATACTTTAAGCTTCCTAGAAAAAATTCTATTACTTACATGACATGCGGTAAGTAACGCTTCACCCTACAAATTATTAGGCAAATTAGCGTTAACTAACATCGCATTAATCATATCTTGCAATGTACCATTCTTCCTTTCCGCTACACCGTTTTGTTGTGGTGTATAAGGAGTGGTCGGTCTTTTGATGTACAATACCATGCATTTCACAAAAAGAATTAAATTCCATGGATAAGTATTCACCGCCTCTATCACTACGTAAAATTTGAATTTTCTTACCTGTTTTTGTTTCTACTTCGGCCTTATAAATCTTGAATGTCTCAAAGGCTTGGTCCTTATTTTTAAGCAAATATACATATGTAAATATAGAAAAATCATCTATAAAAGTGATAAAATATCTATTCCCATCCCGAGTTAATTGACCATTTAATTCACAAATATCCGATTTAATTCACAAATATCCGAATGAATTAACTCGAGAATTTGTGTTTCTCTTTCAAGTTTAGGAAACGACTTTCTTTTCATTTTAGTTTGGACACAAATCTCACATTTTTCACTATGCTGAGATGATACCTTGTTTGGACATATTTTATATGGTTCTATAATTTATATGTCCCAAACGATGGTGTCACAAATTAAATGAAGAACTTTGAATATTAAAATTATAATTAAATATGCAATCAACAAAATAACTAGAACTTTGAAATTTTATTAATAGAGAACTTGAACATCCCATCACAACAAACATACCGGCCTTGGATAGAATCACTTTGTCGGATTCTATCACGACCTTAACACCATTTTTCATCAATTTGAATCTTGAAACAAGATTTTTCCTCATTGTAGGAACATAAAGAACACCATTGAGAACCAACTTCTTTTCGGAAGTAAGTTGAATTTCAACATTTCCGGAACCAAGAACTTTCGAAGAGTGGTCGTCTCCCATCATAACTTCGTGCCCTTCCACCGATTCCTTATAATTTTTGAATAAGGCCTTGTTATTGCAAACATGTGTAGTAGCACCGGAATCATACCACCAATCATTAGAAGTAACAACATTTGTCATATGCACTTCTTGTATCATTCCAACATTTAAGTCGGAAACCACAACGATAATTTCTACAGTATCCACATCCTCAACCATGTTTGCATTATTTTTCTTCGTATTAGGATTCGAAACATGTTGCCTCTTAGTAACCTTGCAAAAGCGTTTAATATGACCCTTCTTGCTACATTTATAACATGGTCACTTCCGACAAAGGTCTCTTGCCCTTCTTGCTTGCCTTGTTCAAGTTCCAATCTACTTTGCGTTTTTTTTGTTTTGTGCCTTTGAAGATTCCACATAATTAATCTTGGAAGTTGATGCACCATTTATGTTCTTTTCACGAGAACGAGTCTCTTCTTCAATCTTGAGATGTTTCTGAAGTTGCTCAAGATTAATATCTTCTGTTGTGTGCATCAACTTCTTGCGGTAATTATGCCACGATGGGGGTAATTTTGCAATTATTACCCCAACGAGAAGTTTCTCCGGAATCTCGATATTAAGTTCCTTAAATTTAGACATAAAAACAAGCAACTCGTGAACTTGATCAAGGATAGATCCTTGATCTTTCATAGAAAATTCAAAGAAATTAAATACTACAAACTTATATGCCCCTCGGTGTTGTACTTGCTTTCAAGAGAATCCCATATCTCCTTTGCGGATTGCATTGGTGCGTAGAAATCGTACAAGCGATTGGTGAGAGTAGTGAGAATGTACCCACGACATAACATATCGTCATGTGTTCTTTTACGAAGACTTTCTTCATCTATTCCCGCAATGACTCGATCTAGTTCCAAGACGTAATAGACATTCAAAGCCGTAAGCATAAATTTCATCTTTTCGCGCCATCTTACAAAACTCATGCCATCCATTCGATCGAGTTTAATAACATTTTCAGAAACGTTCCCGTAGAATCCATGAGTATAAATCCTTTAGAATGTTAGAAAATAGTAAATAGAAAACAATAAAATTACGATACAGATAAACAAATCGAGGACGCGATAATCACCATCCTTAAGGATTTATAGCCCCCACTATTTGCGTCGATGGTTTCCGGACTAAATTCCTCCAAGGATTCCCTTGATTCAAAGTATTATGCAACGCTCATAATACTTTCTATGAACATATGAACAAATGAAATTATATATGTAATATATGAATGATTATTGGCTACGGTGTATATATGGATGAAAGTGATTCATCATGGAAAAATGAGAAAGAGATTATGGTGGTTGACGTAAACCACATATATTTATACATGCACTATATTGTAATATACCTGCACGCGATGGGGCGCGAAACATTTCAATTCTAAAGTCGAGAACTCGGAACGACAATCTCATTTTGTTTTCCGTCCATCTCAAAGTAAATTTTATAGTTTGTTGTGATTTTATATTGAAAATAAAATAACATTTAAATTCAAAGTTTATACGTTTGACTGGTCAAAGCTTTTGAAATGAAATAGCTAGATAATAGTGTTCTTAAGCCCATGTAATTTTGTTGTTCTTACCTTTTTCAAAACTTTACTTCTAACGTAAAACTACGTTAATTTTTTACTTATGTTTACAATTAAACATTATACACAGCTACAAAAACTTTTGTTAGGATTTATTGTTAGAGCAAGAAATGAATCATAAGCTTAGAAAAGACCAAGTGCGTAGAACCAAAGAAAGCAGATAAGAAGAAATTGGGAGCTTTGAAAACTCAACACCCAACCCAACATATTGCTTCACAACACAATATAATATAAAAAAGAACTAAAAAACAACAATGTTGTTGAGGTTACTGTTGTTGAAATAAACATACACTTTTTAAAACTCAACACCCAACCCAACATTTACACACATACACTTTTTAAAATAAAAAAGAACTAAAAAACAATAATAGTTCAGCTTAGTGTTGTTGAGCAACAATGTTGATTTGCATTTCTGGGGAGCAAAAGCAAGAGACTCAACAAAATGCAAGTTGGGATCCCTAAACAACAACAAATTTAGCATATTAATTCTTGAAATATTCTACATAAAACTTTTTTTTAAATACAATTTGATGATTGTTATCTAACAAGCTTTCTGGCAAGATAGAGAAGGGCTTCTTAAAGTTGTAATTACTCTTGGCTGAGATTTCATACTACTGCAAGTTCTTCTTTATGTGAAAAGTAACCTGCTTTGCTTTCACTTGATGGTTCTTCACGTCAACCTTGTTTCCAAAGAGTACGATCAGGATGTTCTAACAAACACCGATTGTGAAATACATCAACAAACGATATATTGACATGGGACAATAACAAAATGAGGTGCAAAGTTATACCGACAGAGATCATGATGCTAAAGACCCCCATTTCTTGACCAGCAGAACAAGAAGACCACAAAACCCCCAAATCCGTCCACACATAAAAGAAAAGTACATAAGGCCAACATAGGGTGAGAGTCCTGGGCTGTTTGATGTTGTACCTGAAGACTAAGCCCCAACACACAGATCTCATCAGAACCATATATAATATAATATCCACCATGATGCATGTTAACAAATACAATGCATAAAAAGGATCCAAATTTCACAAGGAAAATTACAAGAAAGAGTATTTCTTTTCAAATTCAAATAACATTTAAAAGGCTACGGTTGTTGCATATTCTTAAAACTATTAATGATAAATAAATAAATAAAAATGTTTGACAAGCTGAACCATTAACCAAGTGCATATGCAATTTCTCTATAATCAGAAGTGGAAAAACCGGCAAGTGTTGCCATTGATGCAGTTACATCTTGAACCGTAAGAATAGATTGGATCAACTCAAACAGAATAAATGGTTTTCGACTGAGGAAAAAAAAAATTAAGCAGATTTTTCTTAGGCATGATACAAAAAGGTATAGCCAAATATTTTCTACCTTTCTGATAAGGTTAATTTATTAACCGGATTTACGTCTCATTATAGAACCTCTCATCTTGTTTTTCTTAGGTTTATAAATATATTATGACCTTTTATAATACTTTTAGTATAAAATATGTCGTTTGTTTAATGAAAGAAAATATGTAAATTTTGGCCACAAATTGATAGAATTTTTACCATTATTTACGTTTTTCTCTCGTGATAATTTCAGGTAAGTCAACCGGAAGCACAAAAGCATAAAGTTGACCAAGTTAGAACCGGAAAAAGCCAAAGACCCATGACGTGTGGGGGTAAATTTTGTGTTGTAAATAAATTTTTGTATGGTCAAACTTTATTATATTAGCTTAATCTTAATTAGGATTTTAGTTTAAGATAGTTGGGCTCATTTTGTAGTAATTTCGGCCCATGGGTCAAGGCTCAACCGAAATGGCTTAATGATTAAACCAAGTCCATATTTTGGTTATAAATAGCATGGATGGATGGATGTAAAAAGGGAGCACCCCTTAGCCAAAACTTGTGTTCATCTAGTAGAAAAGTACAAGAGAGTTTGGGAGAGGGGTTTTACTAGTTGCCAAACAATGTATGAGAAAAGCTAGTTAGCTCTTTTAGTTAAGTTCGCTACTTTTGCAAACTTTTGTCTAGCAAGTTGCACTCACTGCAACACTCTTCTCACTGCAAGTTACAAGAGAGTTTGTGTAGTTCGTCAATGCTCTCATCTCGGATCGGTACGTATTTTATATTACTTGTAACATTTAGTTTCGTACCTCAAGATTACCAATGGTAAACTTGTCCCTATTTTATATTTATGCACCTCAAGATCGCACTTGGTGAACTTGTCCTTATTTTATAACTTTCGTTACATGCTTTTATATTATATAGTTCACGTTTAAGAATTTATAATATTCTCAAGATTACCAATGGTAAACTTGTCCTCGTTTTCATAATTTCTTGTCATTTATATTTAGCGTTATTATTTACATTTAACTTAGTTATTATCGTAACTTAAGTAGTCTCGTTAGTTTTACGTTTTATCGTCAAAAAAATACTTTATAAAAACCCATTTTTAATGGAAGGCTAAAACCCTTAGTTTGGGGTGTAAGGCAATAAATTGAGATTAAAGGGATGGATAACACGATTTAAAAGGTGTATCGACTTTATAATAATAGTTGATAAACTTGTCATCATTGGATCGTTAATATCTCGTGGTAATACCCCTAAAGTTAATTGACAACTAACTATCGGTATTTAAACGGCTTAACCTCAATGAGGTTATATAAAGTATTAATTTTCCAAGACAATGATTATTGTTATAAAATATCTTTTTATCTAATTATCTATCTCCGTCTCAATTTATCCTTACATCCCAGACTCGTTTTTTATAAAAGTATTTCTCAAAAATTCACCAACAGACCAAACAAAAAAATTAGTTAATCAAAAACCCTCTTTTATTCACCCTCTGAAGTCAAACTGTTAAAAACCGGGCTTTTTCATATCTTCAAGCTTTAACTACCGTCTCTGTGGGAACGATAAATCCGGTACTTTGTACCATTATTACTTGTTACGATACGATAGTATTCCGAGGTGTATACTTTGCGCCGAGGTATATTTTTTGTATTGAATTTTAAGGGTAGCCATATCCTGACAACAAGTTTTTGGCGCCGCTACTGAGGACATTAAGCTAAAGTTTAAAGCTTTGAAAAAACACGAATTTTTTTAAGTTTGATTTTTCTACTACTTCCTCGGAAAAGATAAAAAGATCAAAAACAGTTCATGCTTAGGTTATCCAATCGGTTATTGTTCTCAAACTCTAGAAACGACCAAAATCGCAGACCGCGTGGAAGAATCCAACAAAATTCACCATCTTTATCTTCTCCCATGATGTCTGACGAAGAGTATGTTACGGATACTAAGAACCACCCCGAAGAAAATATAGAAACCTTGCATGAACATATCGTTAATAATGAACTTCCTCATCTTGTTGATTATGAAGATGATGGAGTTTTTATTAATGCTAACAACACTTGTCCGAATTTTGTTGTTGGACAACCCGTGAACCAATACTTTCGGAACAATGATGTTGGCGTTAATAATGAAGGCAATCCCTTCAACGGGTTTGTTAATTACATTAATGGCAATCCCAGAAAAAAATAATGTTGGAAATATTCTTGTCAACAATGGTGCCAATAATGAAATTGTTCATAATAATGTTAACGGTAATCCCGCTAATAATGTTATGCACAATAGAGTTATTAACAACAATGTTAACAATGGTATTCCTAGAAATCAGAGAGTAATTCCACCAAGAAATGCCGGTGTTGTTCCACCAAGGAATAATCCGCCAAGAAATGATGGAGTTATTCCGCCAAGAAATAATCAACCAAGAAACAATCCACCAGAAAACCAAGGTAATGATGAGGAACAAAACATTTATCGTCTTGCAAATATAAGAGATGGTGCCATTATGTCTTATGCTATTCCCAATCTAACGCAGTTACATACGGGAATACGTAGGCCACATATTGGTGCCACACACTTTTCTTTAAAATCGATAATGTTTATGATGTTGCAAGCCAATGGCCAGTTCGCCGGATTGCCATCGGAAGATCCTCACTCTCATTTACGGTCATTCATGGAGATCACAGACTCTTTTCTAATTCCACATGTTTCGGACGATGCTCTGAGACTAAAACTTTTTCCATTTTCACTAAGGGATAGGGCAAGAGCATGGTACAATTCATTGACACCAGATTATGTGATCATATGGGACCAAATGGCGGAAAAGTTTCTGAAAAAATATTTTCCACCTACAAGGAATGCTAAGTCCCGAAATGAAATTAACACTTTTAAGCAAATGGATGATGAAGCAGTTCCTGATGCATGGGAAAGGTACAAAGAGCTTTTGAGAAAATGCCCTCATCATGGCATTCCGTACTGCATTCAGCTAGAAACATTTTACGGTGGCTTAAATGCCACTGCAAAATCTATGCTAGATGCTACTGCAGGCGGAGCATTCACAACTTGTACCTATAACGAAAGCATTGAAATACTTGAAAAGATTTCCAATAACAATGGTCAATGGTCTGATCCACGCGCTGCACCACTGAAAAAGACACCTGGAGGATCAAAAGTTGATGTGGTTACAGCCCTGACCCCACAACTTACTAAATTAGTTGCAAATCTGGCTTCCAGCGAACAAGTAAGATCTGATGTCATGGATGTACAATCTGATGTCCAATCAGTACAATGTGTATATTGTGGTGAAGGACACTCTTTTGAATATTGTCCTGGAAATTAGGAGCAAGTAAATTTTGTAAACAAAATTAGACCGTTTTCTCAAACATATAATCCCGAATGGAGACAGCATCCTAATTTTTCATGGAACAGTCCAACTTTGAATTCACCAGTACAAAAACAACAAGGACGGTCCAACTTTCAAAATCAAGGACAGTCCAATTTTCAAAACCAAAGACAGCCCAATTTTCAAAATCACGGGCAGTCCAAATTTCACCAAGGTAATCATAACACCCAACAGGGAAATTTTCAAAATAATCACTCTAATTACCAAAACCGACCTAAGCAAAATGCTTAGTCATTTGTTTCTTTGGAAACACTGATGAAAGGGTTTATGACCAAACTCAAGCATCAATAAAGAACCTAGAAACACATGTAGGTCAAATGGCTTTAGAGATTAGGAAAAGACTTTTAGGAGCTCTTCCCAGTGACACTGAGATACCACATAGAGAGGGAAAGGAGCACGTTAAGTCTATTACCTTGAGAAGTGGAAAGGTTTCCCTGACGTAAAACAAGAAGGTTTTGAAAACCCAATAAAAGCAGAACCTGAAAAGAAAATTTTAGAGGTCCCAATCAAAGCCGAAACTGAAAAGAAATTTTCACTTTTGAACTCTGAAACTTCAGCACAAACTTCTGATGTCATTGGGCCCAAAACCACAAGTAAGCCCACTGACACCACAAGTGTCCCCAAGGAGTCAGGCCCCCCCTTTAACAAAAGAATCACCATCTTTTCAAAAATCCCAAGAGAATGTTATTGTGGATTTGTCACACTCTAGTGGCAGTCCAACTGTAATTCTTGGAAATCAAACTCAAGTTAAATCACCAGTTGTCCCGACTACATCTACCACTCAGAAAAGCACAGCCACCATACCCGTCCCTCCTTACATTCCTTATCCGCAAAGATTAAGGAACCAAAAGGAACAAAATGAATTCAAAAAGTTTTTAGATGTTTTCAAACAGTTGCATATTGACATTCCATTGGTTGAGGCCATTGAACAAATGCCAACATATGCAAAATTTTTGAAAGATATTTTAAGCAGAAAAATAAACTGACAGAGTATGAAACTGTGGCCATGACTGAGGGATGTAGTGCTTTGATATCTAAGAAAATACCGCCTAAGTTAAAGGACCCTGGTAGTTTCACTATCCCTTGTTCTATAGGAGGTAAGATGATAGGTAGGGCATTATGTGATCTAGGCGCCAGTGTTAACCTGATGCCTTTATCAATTTTTCAGACCCTAGGTATAGGTGAGGCTAGACGTACGACTGTTACACTACAGTTAGCAGATAAATCCATAGCCTATCCAAATGGTAAGATTGAAGATGTCTTGGTCCAAGTTGAGAAATTCATCTTCCCAGCTGATTTTATTATCTTGGATTGTGAAGTAGATCAAGAGATTCCTATCAGTCTAGGAAGACCCTTCCTAGCAACTGGAAGAGCCCTGATAGATGTTCAAAAGGGAGAATTAACCATGAGAGTGCACGACCAGACAGTAACTTTTAGTGTTTTTGATTCTCTCAGGTACCTGGATGATAGAGAAGAATGCTCTTCTGTAAGTTTGTTTGAAACTTTATGCCAAGAACAAAGTTTGGAGATGATGCTGAGTAAAGAGGAATCTGACAGTGAGGAAAAAGAAGAGACCAGCTTTGAGGACTTAGAGTCAGTAGAAGAAGTTGCTACTTTTGAGGCATTAGACAGTAAGGATAGGCCAACACTTGTCCCATCATTAGAAGAGGCCCCAGATCTTGAATTAAAACAACTGCCCTCACACCTGAAATATGCATTTTTAGGAGAGTCAGGGAAGTTGCCAGTCATCATTTCGTCATCACTAGCTAAAGATCAGGAAGAGAGATTAGTAACAATGTTGAAATCTCACACAAAAGCTATAGGATGGACAATAGCAGATTTGAAGGGCATAAGCCCTACAATCTGTCAGCATAAGATCATTTTGGAAGATAGCAATTTCAACTCAGTTGAGCCTCAAAGAAGGCTTAACCCTGTGATGAAAGAGGTCGTTAAGAAAGAGATTTTGAAATGGTTAGATGCAGGAATAATCTACCCTATAGCCAGTAGTACTTGTGTCAACCCGGTACAATGTGTACCAAAGAAGGGAGGAGTGATGGTAGTACCCAATGAGAAAAATGAACTTATTCCCACTAGGACAGTAACAGGTTGGAGGATTTGTATGGACTATCAGAAGCTTAACAAAGCTACCCAGAAAGACCATTTTCTTTTACCATTTATTGACCGAATGTTGGACAGGTTGGCTGGAAAAGAATTTTACTATTTTCTAGACGGATATTCAGGGTACAACCAGATTGCCATAGCTCCCGATGACCAAGAAAAGACCACGTTCACTTGTCCCTACGGAACTTTTTCCTTTAGGAGAATGCCTTTTGGATTATGCAATGCCCCTGCCACTTTTCAAAGATGTATGATGTCCATATTTTCTGATATGTTAGAAACTTCCATGGAAATTTTCATGGATGATTTTTCTGTATATGGAGCATCATATGACATATGTTTAAAAAATCTTGAAAAAAGCCTTGAAAGATGTGAAGAAACAGATTTGGTTTTAAACTGGGAAAAATGTCATTTTATGGTAAAAGAGGGCATTGTATTAGGGCACCTAATATCCAAAAGAGGCATTGAGGTTGATAAAGCCAAGTTGGAGGTAATTGAAAAATTACCTGAACCAACCACAGTAAAAGGGATCAGAAGTTTTTTAGGACATGCAGGTTTTATAGAAGATTCATCAAAGATTTTTCTAAAATCACAAAACCTCTATGTATATTACTACAGAATGACCAAGCCTTCAGTTTTACTGAATACTGTCAAAAAACTTTTAAGATATTAAAAGAAGCCTTGGTCACTGCACCTGTAGTAATAACCCCTGATTGGAGTTCATCGTTTGAACTTATGTGTGATGCAAGTGATTGGGCAGTTGGAGCTGTTTTAGGTCAGAAAAAAGGAAAGATTTTTCACCCTATCTACCACGCGAGTAGAACTCTAAATGATGTCCAGATCAATTATACAACCACTGAAAAAGAATTATTAGCTGTGGTTTTTGCTTTTGAAAAATTCAGATCTTATTTGATAGGCACAAAAGTTATTGTTCATACTGATCACTCTGCCATCAAATACTTAATTTCTAAAAAAGATGCAAAACCACGGTTGATAAGATGGGTCTTGCTTTTGCAAGAATTTGATTTGGAGATCATTGACCGAAAGGGTGTAGATAATAAAGTTGCTGACCATCCTTCTAGAATAGAAAAGCAAGGGAAACCTATACAAACGGGTGAAATTTGTGAAGTATTCCCTGATGAGAGGATATTGGCCATCAATTCCTCGGTACCATGGTTTGCCGATATTGTCAATTATTTAGCCTGTGGGATCATTCCCAAGGATTTAAATAAACATGAGAGGAGGAAGCTAATTTTTGATGCTAAGAAATATTTATGGGATGATCCTTTCTTGTTTAAAATTTGTGCAGATCAGATGATCAGGAGATGCGTACCGAAAGAAGAAGCAATCTCAATTCTACAGCATTGCCATTCAGGTCCTTGCGGAGGCCACTTTGGAGGAAGCAGGACTGCCGTTAAAGTCCTGCAATCTGGATTTTTTTGGCCAAATCTACATGCTGATGCACAGGAATTTGTCAAAAAATGCAATGAATGTCAGAGAAGTGGGAACATTTCTCAAAGAAATGAGATGCCCTTGAATGGAATACTGGAGGTAGAATTGTTTGATGTGTGGGGAATTAATTTTATGGGACCTTTTCCCATATCCAATAATTGTTCATATATTTTGGTAGTCGTCGATTACGTGTCTAAATGGGTGGAAGCTATGGCTTGCCACTCTAATGATGCTAAGACGGTTATTAAGTTTCTTCATAGGCACATTTTCACAAGATTCGGCACACCACGTGCCTTAATCAGTGATGAAGGAACTCACTTCATAAATAATTTGTTGGATGAGACTTTAGAAAAATATGGGTTTAAGCATAGGGTAGCTACAGCTTACCATCCCCAGACCAACGGTTTGGCAGAATTGTCAAACCGGGAAATCAAGGGAATCCTGTCAAAAGTAGTAAAACCTCACCGAAAGGATTGGGCATCTAAGCTAGATGATGCCATATGGGCCTACTGTACTACTTTTAAGACTCCCATTGGTATGTCTCCTTACAGGTTAGTCTTTGGAAAGTCCTGTCATTTCCCCTTAGAATTGAAACACAAGGCGTACTGGGCCGTGAAGGAATTGAATATGAGTTTGGATGAGGCTGGTAAAAAACGATTTTTTTAGCTAAATGAATTGCAGGAACATAGGAATCAATCCTATGAAAATGCCAAGTTGTATAAAGAAAATACAAAAAAATGGCATGATAAAAGAATTTGTCCAAAAGAACTCTACGAAGGCCAGTCGGTGTTACTATTTAACTCGCATCTCAAACTATTCCCTGGAAAATTAAATTCGAGATGGACAGGACCGTTCAAAATTGCTAAAGTGTACCCTTATGGTGTAGTGGATTTAATAGATCCAGATAAGCGAACCACATTTAAAGTAAACGGTCAGCGAGTTAAACCGTCTCTGGAGTCAGATGAAATTATGGAACAACCCTTTCGGGTTGTTGATTTAGAAAATTAAGAATCTCAGATGAGATAATTGTACAATACTAGTTTATTTTTGCGAATAAATAGGAATTTCTAATCACAGATAAAAGTTAATTTTTTTCCGCTAAAATTTTCGACCCCCCTAAATTTTTGGCTGATAAAAATTAACGTTATCATTTTGAAATTTTTTAATTTCTACACATTTGAAAATTCTTATTTAAGAATGATTAAATTGTAAAAATTATCAGTTTTAAGATTAGAATTAAGATATTAGTAACAAAAATTAATTTGGACATTGTCCATTAATTTTTGGGGCTAAAGTTTATAAAGAGTTGGGTCAAGTTTTGTACAAATTATTTTTCAAATTAATAGTCCAAAATCTACCCCTAAGGTAAATGGATGGTTATTATAGCCAAAGAAAAAAAAATTAATAATAATTTTTTTTTAAATTATATAAAAATATAAAAACAATTTTTTTAAAATTATATAAAAATATAAAAACAAATTTTTTTAATAATAATAATAATAAAAAAAACATATATATATATATATATATATATATAAATCACAGCCGTTTTTTGATGGCCATCATCATTGCCTGCAAAAAAAAAAAAGCAAAAAGATACTATATATACATACATATAATAAACTAATATATATATATATATATATAATAAAAAAAAGAAAACAAAAAACAAATTTAGGTGTCTCTCTCTCTCCCTCTCTCAGCCGCCGGACCAAACACACATACAGAGAAATTTTGCTTGGGGAAAATAAGGAGAATGATTACTTCTCACACTCCTCAAGGTTCATGGTTACACAAAACTCTTCTCCTCCCCCTTCTTTTCTCTTCACATCGGCGACAACCCCCCTTTTCCTTCCTTTCTCCGCCGTCGACCATGACTCACCGTCGCTCGCCGCCGTTGATCGTCGCACGCAACCACCACCTCCACCGAACGACACCATCACTGTCACCATCCACCCTCGCCGAACCCAACCACCGCAGTCCCACCGTCTCCGTCGCTGTTGATCGTCGCACGCAGCCACCACCTCCGCCGAACGACACCACCACTCAACCACCTTTCACCACCGCAGTCCCACCACCCCACGACGGCCAACCAAACAGCCTCCGACCATCTTTCCACCCTTCGTACCCTTCACCACAGCCCCTTCGTTTCGGTCCTCATGGCTAACCCTAACAACGATATCAACCTCGAACTAACCCTAGGCACCAGACCCACTCCAAACCCTAGACCCGTGAATCCATATTTCAGGTCCATGCATGGTGATGGCAGCCAATGGACAGACGTCGAAGGACCCTCTCTGGTGGTTGAACCACGAAGACCTCGCCGGACGTTTGTTTCAGTCACACCCATCTTACCCACGACAGGTCCATACAACACCAATATAAGTCATCGGCCACAAAGCGCAAGACCATTTCAACCACCACAGGACCTCACCATGACAAATGACCGAGGAAAAAATGTTCTGATGGGAGAATCCAGTTCTTCTTTAGAAGAATGGGTGCCGCGATCGGTTGCGATGAAAGATCTCAAAGAGATGGAACAATGTATAGCCGCCAGTTATTATGACTTTAACAGGCGGCTACAAAATATGATCGCCGAACAAAGTGCAACCATTTGGAGCAAAAAGAAACCATCGCAGCCTTGGAAATAGCACTCGGATTGGCCACGCAACCGATTCCACTGATGGAGGAACAACCTACTCATCCGGAGTAGGTTCTGGTATTTCTAACTTTCTCTTTTTAAATTTGCTTTGATTTATTTTCACTGTTTGCAAGTCATAGAATTTGTAGGTTTATTTATGATTGCATGCTTGGGAAATCTTGATTAAGTCAAAACATGACTTCATGTGTATGTATTGATTTAGTTAACCTCATTTTGCTTCATGCATGGCGTTTAGGGTAGTAATTTTTACCCATTTTGCTGTTTTTTATAATTTAAGGATGTACATACTTATTTGATATTTCACACGTAGTCTTTACAAACTTTGTTTTTGCTATTTTTGCGTCACGTAAACTTTTCTTTCATGTTTTCTAGATTGGTGTCATTAGTTAGTATTTTGTGTCAATAGATTGCTAAAAGAATGCTAAATTCTTTTTAGAACTAACTTTTGGTCCCGTTATTTTGTGTTGATCAACTCATATAAAAACACTTAGTTGATATGATTTTTACACCAAATTAATTACTCGAAAACAATGTTAAATCTTCATCATCTTCACATTATAAAAAGTTGGATTTTTTTTAGCGTAACCATTCTTTTTGTGCAACAATAGCATGGTGCATTTGGTTTGTATCTTTTCTTGAAACATGTCTCTCATACATTCAATGAGGACATTGAACACTTCAAGTTTGGAGATGATTTTGTGGGAATTTATACATCATAGATACATCATATATCCCACACCCAAAAACAACCCAAAAATGCACTAAATTTCAAAAATTTCGATAGTGTATATATGTTAATTCATGCATATACACAATCAAAAGAAGCATAGCTTCTACAAAAACGCATGACAAACTCTCAAGTATCGTTTTCTTTTGATGTCAACCCATGCACATACACATTCTAAAGGAGCATAGCTTCCATCAAAGTGCATGAAGGTTTCTCAAAAATTATTTTCTTCCCAAACTCGTATATTTGATGACACAAAAACCGTACCATCAAGAGGAAGAAAATAGAAGCTCAAATAAATAGGCATACACATATTAAGACAAAGATCTAGGCTGTAGCTAAATGTTATTTTTGTTTTAGCAAAAATTGAGGTTATGACAAATTTTTTTTTTTCCAACTTAGACTTTTGTGAGATGAAAAGGATTTAACATTATTATTGTAGTAAATAAAGGTGTGCAAAAATTAATTCAAATAAGTTAATTGTTGGGTTGATTAACCGTTTATTTTTCGTTCTACCTTTGAGTCATTTTATTTTACTTTTTAGTCATTTTGAGTAGTTTTATTGCTTGAGGACAAACAATGGTTTAAGTTTGGAGATGTGATAAGGTTAATTTATTAACCGGATTTACGTCTCATTTTAGAACCTCTCATCTTGTTTTTCTTAGTTTTATAAATATATTAGGACCTTTTATAATACTTTTAGTATAAAATATGTCGTTCGTTTAATAAAAGGAAATATGTAAATTTTGGCCACAAATTGATAGAATTTTTACCATTATTTACGTTTTTCTCTCGTGATAATTTCAGGTAAGTCGATAGGAAGCACGAAAGCATAAAGTTGACCAAGTTAGAACCGGAAAAAGCCGAAGACCCATGACGTGTGTGGGTAAATTTTGTGTTGTAAATAAATTTTTGTATGGTCAAACTTTATTATATTAGCTTAATCTTAATTAGGATTTCAGTTTAAGATAGTTGGGCTCATTTTGTAGTAATTTCGGCCCATGGGTCAAGGCCCAACCGAAATGGCTTAATGATGTAAAAAGGGAGCACTCCTTAGCCAAAACTTGTGTTCATCTAGTAGAAAAGTACAAGAGAGTTTGGGAGAGGGGTTTTACTAGTTGCCAAACAATGTATGAGAAAAGCTAGTTAGCTCTTTTAGTTAAGTTCTCTACTTTTGCAAACTTTTGTCTAGCAAGTTGCACTCACTGCAACACTCTTCTCACTGCAAGTTACAAGAGAGTTTGTGTAGTTCGTCAATGCTCTCATCTCGGATCGGTACGTATTTTATACTACTTGTAACATTTAGTTTCGTACCTCAAGATTACCAATGGTAAACTTGTCCCTATTTTATATTTATGCACCTCAAGATCGCACTTGGTGAACTTGTCCTTATTTTATAACTTTCGTTACATGCTTTTATATTATATAGTTCACGTTTAAGAATTTATAATATTCTCAAGATTACCAATGGTAAACTTGTCCTCGTTTTCATAATTTCTTGTCATTTATATTTAGCGTTATTATTTACATTTAACTTAGTTATTATCGTAACTTAAGTAGTCTCGTTAGTTTTACGTTTTATCGTCAAAAAAATACTTTATAAAAACCCATTTTTAATGGAAGGCCCCTTAGTTTGGGGTGTAAGACAATAAATTGAGATTAAAGGGATGGATAACACGATTTAAAAGGTGTATCGACTTTATAATAATAGTTGATAAACTTGTCATTATTGGATCGTTAATATCTCGTGGTAATACCCCTAAAGTTAATTGACAACTAACTATCGGTATTTAAACGGCTTAACCTCAATGAGGTTATAAAAAGTATTAATTTTCCAAGACAACGATTATTGTTATAAAATATCTTTTTATCTAATTATCTATCTACGTCTCAATTTATCCTTACATCCCAGACTCGTTTTTTATAAAAGTATTTCTCAAAAATTCACCAACAAACCAAACAAAAAAATTAGTTAATCAAAAACCCTCTTTTATTCACCCTCTGAAGTCAAACCGTTAAAAACCGGGCTTTTTCATATCTTCAAGCTTTAACTACTGTCTCTGTGGGAACGATAAATCCGGTACTTTGTACCATTATTACTTGTTACGATACGACAGTATTCAGAGGTGTATACTTGCGCCGAGGTATATTTTTTGTATTGAATTTTAAGGGTAGCCATATCCTGACAACACTTTCCATGGTTCTTCCTCAAATCAGGAAATTCAAAGATATCAGCATGCCAAGGCTCCAAATAAACAACGACCGCACCTAAATTCACCAAAATGGATTACCACACAGAAACACAATTATATAAAACAAAGAGACTATTGAAAAGGGTGAGAGAAGCATGAGTGAACCACCTCTCTAACATCAGATGATATAAAAAAAACCCACAAGTTTCGGGTAATAGCATGCTGAAACAAAAAAAAAATCATAAGCACTTCATACACCTATATAGACATCACTACCTTTAATAAGAAAGTTCTTGTATTGTGTTATCAAATTAAAAATCTACATCGATGTGCCAACTGCACTCTTCCATAAGAAAAGTTACAAATGTGGGTCAACACCTAGAATGCATTCATTTTATATAATCATGAAAAGAGATGCATAACCTGTTTTAGAGGATATAAAAGAACCTCGAATAGATTTGATAAACCCCATCCTTACCCTCAAAAAAGAAAGAACAGGTACATATTCTAACCTCCTTTGCGATCACTTGAGCACAAATTAAATTCTTCTTCTTCGTGTCTTGAGTTTAGGAATGGAGATTCGAAGACTGCAAGAAATAGATTGAAAAATAGGAGACGGTAATCTGACCACGAAGACTACGATGAAACTGAAATTGAAACAAAGTAGAATGAAACGGGACAACAGAAAGTGAAAAAGGGCACATACCTGATTTGTTAGGCGAATAGGGAGCCGATGTGGGTCTGCTTTTAATCTGGTCTCTCTAATCGTCATTGTTATTTGGTGTGTGAATGAACCATGGAATAGATGGAACAGATGAAGTGATGCAGGAGAAATTGGTTCCGGAGATCGAGGAGCGAGATGTGGGGAGTAAATTTTGGGGGCGTGGGCGAGTTTTAGGGTGGAAGATGGAGGAGATGGTTGGAGGGAACTGAAAATAAGCTTTAAATCTTGTACATAGGCATAAAAAATTGTACCTCTTGAAAATTCAAGAAAAAACTGAAAAACATGGTTTTTAATATAGTACTAGTAAGGTGCCTGGGCGGTGCGGCGGTGAATCTTGATTTAAAGTCGACAACTTAAAATGTTAATCATGTTTTATTTTTAGTTCGTATCGATACTATTTGTATATGATACACTTGGGTGTAAAATTTGAATACATGTTAGCAATAAAACCTAGTTCAAATAATTTTTACCAAATAAACATATATATATATATTGATCCATTTTAGATTTTATGTAGAATTTGAGAATGAATAAAAAGCAAATTTTGGTAGTCATTTTACAATGTATTTGCAAGTATAGATTATGGTCACGTGGCATGAGCCGCAGAAAATTGAAGGACACAAACATCACCAAGATATTGGTCCTCATTGATATTGATGGCATCATGCTGAGTAGCGTAGCAGCAAACCTAGAAATTTTGTCGACCGGGTGTATCTTTTAAGGTGGATCAAAGACTATAAAGTTGTACATTGTGGTTTTAAACAAAAAACACACCGTTTTAATAGATTTTGTAAGTTTTTTGGTTTATTTTGATGCACCCCTTGGAAAAAATCAATTAGGCGATGCACAAGACCTGTTGGACACTCATAGGTCTATTGTTATTATTAAAAAAGAAAGCTAACCACATGTACCTAATTATTTCTAGGATCATTCGGTAACAAAAATATTAGATTACCTTGTTGATTTATCTACTATTGCAATCTCAGTGGTCATTCAACTTTCTTTCACAAATCTTAATTAATTACGACAAAATAAAGTACAAAATTTAGGTCAAAGTAGTATTGCATGCAATAGATTTAGATATGCAAAAGAAAGTACAATTTTACTGATACCATTATAGGAATTAAAACAACAATAAATTAAAAACCATAGACACAAAAAACTAAATCTCAAAATCATATGGACGAAAATCGTAGTTTTCTAAAAACCAAAACATATTAATTCGTATATATTTATAATATTTAATATTATGATTAAATAAATAATTCAATAGTATGCTCCTTTTGAAGATATTGAGAGACATATTTTTAAAATGTATTTTAGTTACAATTCTTAGGATTGAAAACAACGATAAATTAAAAACCACAGGCAGAAAAAATGAAATTTCAAAATCACATGGGCGAAAATTCGAAGTTGCTCAAATACAAAACAAATTAATTCGTATATATTTATAGTATTTAATATTATAATTTGTAACACCCCCGTCCCGCGTGGTTCAAGGACGGAAAATGCCACAATTGGTTTTAGGACAATTATAAACAATAGCTTACTAAGGCAGAACAACTAACATAATATTTACATAACCATAACCTGAAATAACGAGTAACATAATACGGTCCCCAAAATACAAGTATATAAAGTTTACATTAACCCTTAAAAGTTTAACAAAAGTAGATCATGGTTAATCTTCAGTCATGTCATCTCCGTATCCCTCATCCCAAAATCCCTGCTAAGTCAAGTACCTGCCAAGGAAAAAGAAAACTCGGCTGAGCTTAACCCTCAGTGAACGGATAATAGTAATTCAATAATTAAAATGAGATAACAATTTCAAAAGGGAATTCATAACGTTAAGTAACAAAGAAAGTTAGACAACAATAGCCTGAAGGCATATCAAAGGTCCGAAGACCAAACCATATCACGAGGATACGTTGTTCCCAAAGGATGATCAGTCCATTCGGGCGTCAGTGAGGAAAAGGGTGTGAGCACAACACAAGCAATCCTCTCCGTGGATTTAACCACGGCCATAATTATCATCCAATAATGTTCCTAGGATCGATCCATACGCCCTCTAATTGACCGGTACCAAGTCAAGTCAATATACCATTGAGGACACCATGATAGTTTTAGCCACCATGGAATAGGGATGGTGATTTGGCCCGACCCGGTGGGGACCCCGGTGCACCCGACCCGGCCGGGGTCGGGGATTCCCCGTCAAAACGGGTCCGGGGGCGGGGGACGGGGATACCCGGTATGCTCAAACCGGGGTTGGGGCCGGGGCCGGGTAACATACCCCCCGACCCGCCCCGTCCCCGGTATATATATATATATTAATCAAAATTTAATAATTAATAATATGTTATATAACTTATATATGGTATTAATATATTATATTTTTAAAATTAGGTTTTACTTTTTAGTTCCTTTTGCTTTTTTTTTCATCAGCCGCCACCACCACTCTCATTCTCTCAACTCCATTTGACATTTATCTCAAGTTTCAACTCTCATTCTCTCAACTCTCATCTCAGGCCGACGAGCATTAGTGATTCAGTGCAGCACTCCACAGGCGACGCCACAGCCACCAACGACGACCACCACAGCACCACTCCACAGGCGGCCACAGCCACCGGCGACGACCACCAGCGACGACCACCACGATCGCCGGCGACGACCACCACGACTACCGGCGACGATAGGGGAAGGTTTGACCGGGTCGGGGGGATGGGTTTTGACCGGGGACGGGTTTGACCGGGGTTTGACCGAAGTTTGCCGCGGGGCTGGAATCTGTATCCCCGTACCCGCCGGGGACGGGGGAAGTACTCAAAAACCGGGGCCGGGGATCATAGACCCCGCCCATTCCCCGCCCCGTTGCCATCTCTACCATGGAAGCATCTCAATACCGGTGCTCCCAATATTGAGTCTATAATACAAGTTCACAATATATATGATTTAACAAGTCAAATGATCAATATTCCAAATACAAATGCAAGTCATATTTCGAAAGAAACCAAAGTTCTATAATATCAATAAACATAAAGAGAATTTGGAATCAACGTATTCGGATTAGGAAGCCTTTTACAAATGGCTATCCCCGTGTCAAGTAAAGTATGATATCCGTACCTTGATCAATTTTGACAATTGACACACGATTATAAATATTCACGATCAATTTTGCTTCGCCCGTGTGCCTAACGAATACATAAACGGGTCATTATTTGCAAAACATAAAAACCATAAAATACATGTTCTTAATCAAATTACTTAAGTCTTAATAACCCTAAACAACTTATACTTTAGAAAGACAGCCCTATACACATCAAAAACTTAAACATAATTTTCAGCCTTATAAGGTTCCTTTCCGACAGCTTCTGCCCCCTACTTGTTGACAATTTCCACCCAATCTAGATGTCCATCCAGGTTTTACAATCTTAAAAAGAGTTGTAGAATGAACTCTTATGAGTCTAATGGCTTTGGAATCAACTCATTTGGATGCTCCATCTATGAGATACGGCTTAACCAAAACAGCAACTATTAAGCCGTATGTACACAAACAGCCCAAAACAGCCCAAATAGCCCTGTACACCTACTGTTTTGAGCCACTTAGAATCGCAATTGGGTTCTCGACTCTTCATAACAGTTGTAGTCTATGGCAAGACCTTTAAATCTGGACAATATGAGCTTATTTGGACGTGCGGTTTGAGAGTTATGAATCGCTAAAGTACTAGACTTGGAGCTGTCCAAATTACCAATTTTCACATTTTTCACCAATTCACTTTAATGATTCAAACCTCATAATTTGCAACATTCAAAAGCTCCAAAACATACCTAACATACTAAAAACTACAAAGGAGCTTAATGGTTAAGACCTTAAGCTTAATCACACCATTTTGCTCCTTTTAGACATAAAACCAAACACTTAACATGCATAATCATATTGAACCCATGCTTAACCTTTATTGAAAACTAATTTAACCCTTTTTATAACTTCATCAATTTTAACCATTCTAAGCTTCTACATCTATATACTTGCACTACTTAGCAATACTAACTCATAGCTTAAACATAACATTAATGGAAGATAACCATAATAATCCTAACATACTCAAACATAACAAAAATGAAAGAAAATTATACCTATAAGAAGGATTTGAAGAGATGATTCCAAATTTGTAATTAGTTATTTGATTCTCTTAGTAATTTGAGAGAATTTTAATGAATATGAACTTTGAAGGTGTAGTTGCATAAGTCGGTCATATGCGGAGAGAAGAAGAAGATGATTAATACAATTTATCTAATTCTCCATATTTTCTCCTTTTATATTTATTTAGAGTTTAGGCATTTGGCGGTTTTAACCCTTCAAGTCTAAACCATCAACTTTATGCCCTAGTAGGCATAAACTTAACATTTTAGGTTAAGTTAAGTTTCATTTTGTACATGTATGAACCCTTGTATAATATTACCTTACAATTTAGTCCGAGGTACAAGTCGGGTAAGCATAAGGTACAAACATGTTACGCACGATTTGTACTGGTTAACGGAACATGGATATAATAATCCTCCCCTCCTGAAAAGAACATTTCGTCCTCGAAATGAAGGTAAGTTAGAAGACTTACATTAGTCGAAGAGGTACGGGTACTCCTTTCGCGTAGATTCCTCCGTCTCCCATGTGGCTTCTCGCTCGGAATGATTTCTCCATAAGACTTTCACGAACGGTATTGTTCTTCGTCGCATTTGTCTCTCTTCTCGACCAATTATCGCCTCCGGTTCTTCAATATAAGAGAGATCCTTTTCAACTTTATCTAACGGATAGTCAATCACATGAAGAGGGTGATAATGATATCCGCAGAGCGATGAGACATGGAAAACATTGTGGATGTGGGATAGTTGAGGAGGTAATGCTAGGCGATACGCCACCTCTCCAACTCGTTCAAGTATTTCGAAGGGTCTAATATATCTCGGACTGAGTTTACCTTTAATACCAAATCTGCGAATACCCCGTGACGGTGAAACTTTCAGAAAGGCATGATCACCCGGTTGAAACTCTACATGTCTTTGATGCTTGTCCACATAACTTGTCTGTCGAGATTGAGCCTTTTTCATTTTCTGCTTTGCGATCTCAACTTGTTCAGTAGCAATTTGAACAAGTTCGGGTCCTTCAATAGCTCGTTCCCCAACCTCATTCCAACATATTGGTGTTCTACATTTTTGACCGTATAAAGCTTCGTACGGAGCCATACCGATACTGGATTGCCAACTATTGTTATATGCGAACTCTACGAGGCATGGAGATTCGTCCCAACTACCAGACCACTCAAGAGCACAAGCCCGTAACATATCTTCCAGAGTCTGAATAGTTCGTTCAGTCTGACCATCTGTCTGTGGATGGAAAGCTGAACTCATAGTCAATCTTGTACCCCAAGCCTGAAGAAGACTTTTCCAAAAATGAGAATTGAATCACGGATCTCGGTCTGATGTGATAGAAACAGGCGTGCCATGTAACCTCACGATTTCCCGTTGGAATACCTCAAACAATTTACTAACTGGGTACGTTTCCTGTATAGGTAGGAAATGAGCCGACTTTGTCAAACGGTCAACTACTACCCATATAGCATCGTGTCGTCTCTGGGTTTTCGGTACTCCAGTCACAAAATCCATAGAAATATGCTCCCATTTCCACACCGGAATCTCTAATGGTCGTAATAATCCGCTAGCCCGCTGATGTTCAATCTTCACTTGCTGGCAAGTAAGACACTTCGCCACGTATTCAGCTATATCTCGTTTCATACCATTCCACCAATAATATTGTTTTAGATCTCGGTACATTTTAGTGGATCCAGGATGAATCGAGAATGGTGAATTATGACCTGCATTCAAAACTGCTTCCTTGAGTTCAGAATTGTTAGGTACACAAAGTCGATTACCGAACCAGATGATACCTTTATCGTCAACTCGAAAATCTGTGTGTTAGAATAGTGTGTCTGTTCTTTTCCGCATCAAACTTCCTGTGTGTAAATTTTTGATATTTATATTAAAAAAATTTAAAAAGAGTATATATTCTATGTGTTTTATATTCAACCCCCCTTCTACAAAACCTCACTTGGTTAGCCATCTCTCTTTGGGGACTAACAAGTGGTATCAGAGCAGTTGGTTTAATTCAATAAATCAAATCTGTGATGGCTACTACTTCAAATGTTGATGGTACCTTGCAGACCTCCTCCAGTAATACATATGATTTAGGATCCTTGGCCAAACCTCCAAGGTTCAACCCAAGTAACTTTGGGTTATGGAAAAATCGCATGTTATTATTCTTGGAAGGGATGGATTGCAGGTATCCCAACATTTTCAGTGAGGGACGTATTGTTCTTAAAATATGGGCTCGCTTTGGCCCACAAAAAGACGCTGAAGGAAAGGACATAGAGTCAGATGATGAAAGAAGTGAAAAAACTGGTAGATATATCATCAAACCTTCAAACAAATTTAGTGAAGATGATAAACGCCTAGTTGCTCTACACACTAAAGTCAAATCTGCTCTTGCTGTATCTCTTCCTGATGAAGTGTATCACTCTCTTCTTAACCTTCCCACTGCTAAAGAAATGTGGGATACTTTGAGTGTCTTATATGAAGGCACCAAAGAAGTCAAGAAATCTAACAGGATCTGTCTTGTTAGAAAGTATGAACTTTTCTCCCATGAAAAAGGAGAATCTCTCTCTCTACCTACTTCAATCGTTTTAACTGTCTTCTCAACGATCTCAAAGTTCTTGGACGAGTTTATGATAATGAAGAAGTTCTCTGCAAGTTCATGGATTGTCTCCCAGACTTCTGGGAAACTATCTGTACTTGCATCAAGCAAACCAAGGACTTAGAAATAATGCCTTTAATTGCTCTCTATGGAACTCTTCTCCACTATGAACAAACTAAGAACCAGAGAAAATCTCTTATAAAGGATATCAAATCCTCTTCTGTTGCTTTGATAGGTGATTCAAAATCTTCTTCTTGTGTTCCTAGAATCACCTATCCTTCTTCTGATTCTGAAAATGATATTAAGGAAGACTCTTCTCATCTGTCAGATGCATACTATAGTGCTGCTGATGATGAAGGAGAAGAATCAGCCATTGACATACTTTCTGATAGTATGGCAATGATTGCTGGAAACCTTAAGAATAAAAGATTTTCTTCAAATCGCTCTAAATTTAATAGAAAACCTTTTTCTCAAAATCCTCTTCTGATAAAGCAAATGAAGAATGCTTCAATTGCGGAAAGAAAGGTCATTTCGCTTCTGAATGTAGATCAAAAGCTTCTTCTACTCTCAAACCTTCTTCTTCTTATGGCCTTGACTTCTCAAAATCAGCTTCTAGGAAGCATGAAGAGAGAAATAGCCACTCATCTAAAGAAAATTCCGAATCAAAAGAAACCTCTAGATATAAGAAGTACAAAGCTAAATACAAGAGGGAAAAAGAAAGAAACCAAAGTAAAAGTAAAACTTTGGTTGCTGAGGCTCATTGTTGGGAGGATGAGCAAACCTCTGAGAGTGAGAGTGAGTATGTCACAAAATGCCTCATGGCCAAAATCGATGAGCTGGAAGACATGGAAAAGTCACTCTACACTACCCTTATATCTGCTGAGGGATCTACTTCAGGAACAAAGCCCCAGGTACATCCCTTTACCTTTCTCTCTGATGATCAAAAGGTTGATGCCTTTGATTCTTTAACTATTGACTTTTGCAATTTGTAAGATCAAAAGAAAAAGGCTGACATGCACATTAAATGTTTAAATGATCAACTTCTCTCCTGTTTTTCTAAACTCAGGGACTTTGACAAAATGAAAGCTGATCTAGAAAACCTAAGGTGATTAAATGACAGTATTTCTGAAGAGAAAACAAAGATTTCCAATACTCTTGAAAAGGAACAGGAGGTTCTTTCTAAGTGGACTAAATCTTCAAAAAATCTAGAAAAGATTCTTCTAGATCAAATCTCTTGTAAGGACAAGTCTGGACTTGGATATGGAAAAGATGATCTTCAACCTTCCGACCTTCCACTTCCATCATCCGAGTGTCAAGGCTTTCCTGCTGGTTTCTTCTTTGAGGATTCTACTTCTGTTCATTCAATAGATTTGTTAGATATGCTAAAAGTAGAGTCCAATGCCAAAAAGTTTGGAGTCTTTGTTAAAGCTAAAGAACCCTCTCCTGAGTCTTCAAAAGTTTCAACTCTTCCAAGCTCCTCTTCTTCTTCTCCCAAACCTATTCAAAGACTTTTAAATTCTCTAAGCCTTCATGAGTCAAGATATTCCCAGGAGCAGCCGTCAAATGTTGCTGAGTATCCTTCTCTAAAAAGATTTTCTCCTCAAAAGAAAAATTTTTCTAAATCAAAATTTTCATCTAAAAGGAAATCTCAAATAGTTACTGATCTTATTCCTCGGTCAGTGAACTTGAAGAAATCAAGAAATCCTGGTAAAGGTATCCTTGGACCAAGACCAGGTGTCGGTCACCCCTCCTCTTCTCAGTCATCAACTTCTGTCCAAAGTTTTGATGATATGGATTTTAAAAGGGCCTTTTCTTTAAAGAAGTTCTGTAATTGTGGCAATACTCTTCACCTTGCTAAAGATTGCCCAAAAGATTTGGATCTCCGTAAAAATAAAATGTCTTCTAATCCCAAAGGACCCACCTCAAAATGGGTACCAAAAGTCTAAATTTGTTTCTGGGTGCAGGTACCAAACAAAGATCACATATGGTACATGGACAGCGGGTGTTCAAGACACATGACCGGAAACAAACTTCTCTCTTTCTAACTTCTCAAAAGAAAAGGGACCCACTGTTTCCTTTGGAGGAAATGGAAAAGGGATCACCAAAGGATATAGTACCATATCAAATGGAACGATCACTTTCTCTAGAGTAGCCCATGTTGAAGGGATAGTGTACAATCTTCTAAGCATCAACCAAATATGTGATTTGGGCTATAAGGTCATGTTTCAGCTGTGTGTGTGCTTGGTCTTTGATGTGCAGAATAAGAATGTACTAGCAGGAACCCGACTGAATGATGTATACATAATCATCATGAAGGAAAGTGCAATTGGAGAAGCTGTGTGTCTCCTCTCTCAAGAACTAGCCAAACAAAGTTGGCTGTGGCATAAAAGGTTCTCTCATCTAAACTTTAAAACCTTGAACAAATTTTCCAACAAAGAGCTGGTTGTTGGAATGCCAAAAATAGTTTTTGAAAAAGAAAAGCTGTGTGGAGCATGTGAAAAAGGAAAACTCACCAGAACTTCCTTTAAAACAAAACAATGCTCATCTATTTCTCAACCTCTTCAAATGCTTCACATGGATCTGTGTGGTCCAGTAAGCACACCCAGTTTGGGTGGTAAAAAGTATATGCTAGTAATCATCGATGAATTCTCTAGATATACTTGGGTGTTCTTTCTAAAACACAAGAGTGATGCTGCTGAAGAAATGATCAGGTTTACAAGAAAGATTGAAAATATGAATGGTAAACTGGTGAAGTCGTTCAGAAGTGATAATGACACGGAATTCAAAAATGCTGCTCTGGAAGATTTCTTTGACCTAAAAGGAATTTCTCAGAACTTTTCTACCGTACGCACTCCTCAACAAAATGGTGTTGTTGAAAGAAAGAATAGAATACTGTGTGAAGCTGCAAGGTCAATGCTGAGTGAATCCAAGTTGCCAACCTATTTTTGGGTAGAAGCAGTTAACACTGCATGCTTTACTCAAAATAGGTCTATCATAGTCAAAATGCATGACAAGACTCCTTATGAAGTTTTCCATGGTAGGAAACCTGCAGTTGACTTCTTCCATGTGTTTGGCTGTGCTTGTCACATGCTAAATGACAGGGAACAACTTGGAAAATTTGATCCGAAGTCTTATGATGTAATCTTCATGGGCTATTCTCTCTCCTCAAGAGCCTTCAGAATCTTCAACCTAAGAAGACAATGCATAGATGAATCCATGCATGTGAAGTTTGATGAGTTTGAAACTTCTTCATTATCTTGTGATGAAGAAGAACTAAATCTATGGATAAACTCATGTGTTGGTGAAATTCCATCTTCATCTCAACCCAATCCTCTAGATCAACAAGATAGCAACCCTTCTCAGCCTCCCATAAACACCACCTCTTCTTCAGAACCCTCTCTTTCTTCTCCACCTCCTGAAACTAACTCTACAGAAGGCCTTACCCACCAAAACACCATATCTCCCACTAACCTACCTTCACCATCTCAAATTCCTACCTCATCCTCTTCTCTACCTTCTCCCTTGCCTCCTGCACTAAAGTGGACCATGGATCATCCAATAGATCAAATCATAGGTGATCCAAAAGTTGGTGTAAAAACAAGAAGAGGCATAAGCAATCTGTGCTTATATGTCAACTTTGTTTCTATTGTTGAGCCTAAGCTGATAAATGAAGCCCTAGCTGATCCTAGCTGGGTAATCGCCATGCAAGAAGAACTCTCACAATTTGAGAGAAACAAAGTCTGGAAGTTAGTTACTCGTCCATCCAACAAAACTATTATTGGAACAAAATGGGTGTTTCGAAACAAGATGGACGAAGAAGGAACTATCATAAGGAACAAAGCAAGGCTAGTTGCTCAAGGATATCGGCAAGAGGAAAGAATTGATTATGATGAAACTTTTGCTCCTGTCGCCAGATTGGAAGCTATCCGAATATTTCTTGCCCATGCAGCTTACAAGAATTTTCGGGTATTCCAAATGGATGTCAAAAGTGCCTTCCTGAATGGTGAACTAGCTGAAGAAGTGTATGTGAAGCAACCACCTGGGTTTGAAGATCCAGTCCATCCATATCATGTGTATCGGCTGGATAAAGCTTTGTATGGACTGAAGCAAGCTCCTCGTGCCTGGTATGACACTCTCTCAGAATATCTTCTTAGAAATAAGTATATACGAGGCAAGGTTGACAACACCCTCTTCTTCAAGAAATCACAAGGTAATATCGTTATTGTTCAAATCTATGTTGATGATATCATTTTTGGAGCCACCGATGAATCCCTGTGTGATGAGTTTAGCTCCCTCATGCAAAAAGAGTATGAAATGAGCATGATGGGGGAGTTAACCTTCTTTCTTGGTTTGCAAGTAAAACAGTCTCCAGAAGGTATTTTCATAAATCAAAGTAAATACATTAAGGATCTTCTGAAAAAGTTTCAATTTGATACCTGCTCTACCATGAAAACTCCTATGGCTCCTCCTCTTAGACTCTTTTCTGATCCTGATGGCATTTCTGTAAATATTACAAATTATAGAGCCATGATAGGATCTCTTCTCTATCTTACTGCAAGTAGACCTGATATTATGTTTGCTACTTGTCTGTGTGCTCGATACCAAGCAAATCCTAAAGAATCACATCTGGCTGCTGTGAAAAGGATTTTTCGGTATCTGAAGGATACCATAAATCTGGGTCTTTGGTATCCCAAAGACTCAGGTTTCGATCTCATCGGGTACTCTGATTCTGATTTTGCAGGTTCAAAAATAGACAGAAAAAGTACAACTGGAAGTTGTCAGTTGCATGGAGGAAAGCTTGTGAGCTGGTCAAGTAAGAAACAACATTCGGTATCTACTTCTACTGCTGAAGCAGAATATGTGGCTGCTGGAAGTTGTTGTGCACAGATATTGTGGATGAAAAATCAGCTGTGTGATTACAATCAGATTTTCTCAAAGATCCCAATACTGTTTGACAACTCAAGTGCAATAGCCATTGCCAACAACCCTGTGCTTCATTCAAGATCTAAGCACATTGATATCAGGTATCACTTTATAAGAGATCATGTCTCTAAAGGTGATGTGGAACTTCATTTCATTCCAACTGATTATCAATTAGCTGATCTGTTCACAAAGCCCCTTGATGAAGCAAGGTTCAGGTTCCTCATCGGTGAATTAGGTATGATAAATATAGACTAACATATATATATATATATATGTATATATATTTATATATCATGTGTATGTATATATGATATACATTTATGTATATTATATATATATATGTGTGTTATATATTTATATAAATATATGTTTTATATATATTTATATATATTATATGTATATATATTATATACATTTATGTATATTATATATTTATATATATTATATATTTATATATATGTAAGTCATATATATAATAATAATAATAATAATATATATATATATATAAAGTGTCTGTCACCGATGAGTTCCCTCTCTCTACCTCCTTCACCTCTCTCAAAACCCTAAAACCATACACCTCCACCAAGCCACCGAGTCACCACGAGCCACCGACACCGACGCCGACAACGTTGCGTCACTTTCCGACGCTGTCCTTCGAGCCACCGACATCACCACCATAGCCATCAACGTCACGTCATCTTCCGACGTTGACTTCACAAGTCACCGACGCTGTCCACCCACCGCCGGTCAATCCACCGTCGGTTGCAGCCTGTTTCCAACGTATCACTTTCCGACAAACCACCGAGGGCACATCCACCGACGTTGCGTCACTTACCGACGCTAACGTCATCATCCACCGACGGCGGCCCCTGCCACCATCCACCGACGTCGAGCCACCGAGCCACCCTCAGTCACCGACGTTGCACCATCACGTTTAAGCCATCGACGTTTTCCCTAAACCTTTAGCCACCGACATATCTCCCTAAACCCTTAGCCACCGACGTTTACTCTCTCTCTGTGACCATCCACCGACGTTGTCCACTCACCGAGGTATCTGTTGAAACCTTTCACATTCTTAACCCCTTACAGATAACCCTTGACTTACCACTCTTGGTGAGCAAGATTCTTTGTTCTTATCCCTGATGACATCATCAACGTCATTAATGTCAGAAGAGCATGCGCCGAATTCAAACTTAAAACCCTTAGAATTCTGACCTTTCAATCACCTAAAGTCATCATGATTTTTGAAAATTGAAATTCCCTCTCATATATAACCACTTCCCCCACTTCCTTACCACCTTTCTCGCATCCACTCTCTCTCATATTATAACCTTCAAACCTGCAACTTGTCAATTCTCTTCAATGGCATCTCCTTCAAAATCCTCAGAAGAACAAACAATGACCTTTGGATCTCTCTCTTTTCCTGCATGCAACTACTTTGGACGAATTGGAATTGATAATGCTCATCCTGAGTACAATGACATCTGTTGGTTTCTTCAAAGGTGCCCTCTCCAGTATGCTCTTACAGCAAAACCCAAGATGAGTAAGTTTGTTCTTGGAAACTTTTGGTTATCATGCACATTTGATGCTTCTACAGATCAAATCTTGGCATCTATTCTCAGCAATGATGAACATGATGTGGTTTTTGATGTTGAAGATGTTCGTAACATTCTGAGGCTTCCCACTTATGATACATATGAGACATTTCCACTTGGAAATGAACACCAAGAAGTGGTGTCTGTCTTGAACTATTTGGAAGAGAAAAGGGGTCAAAAGTCAAAGGGTCCAGGTACTCTTCTGAGAAAGAATATGGGGAACATCTGGAACTTTCTGTTTGCTCATCTTATTCTGTGCCTAAGCAAAAAGACTGGAGGTCCTGATCAGTCACCATCTCAGATAACGGAACTAGCTCATGCTTTGATATTTCAAAGAAGGATAGACTTTGCAAGCTATTTCTTCAATGAAATGATCTCCTCTTTCTCTACTCTCCGACGTCCTCAAGTACCTTTCCAACGCTTTTTCTCACTTATTATTAATGCAAAGTTGGCAGATAAACTTGAGAAAAGGGACGATATTTCATATGATTTCCCTCTTCATCAAGTGGGAAATCAAATTATGAAAAAGGCAGTCCTAGCATCCGACAACCCTCTCCGACCTTCTATGGTTGAGTTTGCAAGAAATGCAAGTCTCTCTTGGGGAGAAAATGAACCCCGTCTTCAAAGGACCTCAGGTATGTCTTCTATCTCTACTGCACCTCGAGTAACTGATGTGCCCAAATCTCGTAAGAGATCCAAAGCGTCGGGCACATCTACCTCCGCACCCACTGATGTTACGAAGCCAAAAGAACATTTGGCTTCTACCCAAGCATCTAAAACCCAAAAGCGGAGACACTCAAAAAGCCCCCCAAAGACTTCCTCAAAGAAGTCTAAGGGTACCCAAAGGTCTTAACTCAAAAGCCACCTACTAACTCCCAAAAGTTAGTAAGTGTTGAAAATATTCCTACCCGACCCAAGGAGCAGTTAACCCAACCAAGCTTCTCCATGCCCTCTCAAAAGGACATGGTTTTACAAAGGGATATCCCTATTATTCTTTCATCAACTTTCTCTTTAATTGATGAAGAAGACTTGGAGTCTCCCATCCAAGGTGCCTCTTCACCACCCCGTGAGCTCTCACAGCTCCCTTTCCACACTCCACATGAGAGTGCATCACAACCAGATGCACTTGATGGAGCATCCCATTTTACAGACTTTTTATTTTCCGATACTACACCATGGACACGTACGTCTTCCGTACAGGCCAAGGGTGTTGAGGAACCCATTATTGAGGAATCCCCTCATAGACACTCTCCTAAACGTGTCTCCCCCACATCTGCTAAATTCCCCCCAAGTAAACCTACAGGTTTGGTGGATTATTCTTCTTCTAGTGATGATGATGCTGATCAACCACCAAAGCCTCAACCATCTGCTCCCTTTTCTTCTCAACAGGGAGCTGATCTTATGAAAGCTTTCACCAGTTTCACCCGTGACACTGTTCGCCGGGTGGAAGTTTTGGAACAACAAGCAGCCAAAGAAATGGAAAGAATGGCTTCTCTTTCCTCTACTCAACAGAACATTATGGAGTCTCTTGCCACTATTATCACAAATATTGACAAGATTCCAATCTTTTCTCCAACGGTTGAACTTGATGTGGATGGTTCTTTCTTCCAAGAACAGGACAGATTTGTTCTTCAAAGGATTGAAAGAAAAGTTGATACTATGGTGCTTCTGACATAGAAAGGATCAGGGGTTTCTTTCTTCAGTGGGTTTCAAGGGTTCAACCACTGAGGGGGAGAAAAATAAGAAGGCCAATGCTACCACCTCCACAGCCGCCGGCGCCGCCAAAACAGCAGCCGCTGACGCTGCCAAGCCAGCCACCGATGGTGGTGTGGCCACGGTCACCGAGGTGACTCCTCCTCTGGTCACCGAGGTGACTCCTCACGTGGTCACCACTGTCACTGACCCCCTGGTCACCGAGTTACCCGAAGCAGCTATTGAGGGGGAGAGTATCAGTGCTCAACCCCTTGAAACTGAAGAAGAAAAGAAGAGAAAAGAGAAGGCCAAAGGAAAGAAGCCCGTTTCTTTTGAGAACAACAGGAAGAGAAAAAGAGAAGGAAAAGAATGAGAAGTCCTCAAGCAGATACTCTTAGACTTCAGCCTGCCTCTGCACTAACCGACCCTCTTGGGGTACTTCTATCTGAAGCTGAAAAAGAAGAAGCCATTAGAGCACAACTTGAGTATGATCAAACAAATGTACTCAAGTTGGCTCAAGATGAAGCCACCCATGCAATGGTAAAGAATGCACTTCAAGCTCAGAAAGATGAGCTTGAAAACATAAAGAAGAAATCTGAAGCAGCAAAAATGGTTGATGAGGCCAAGAAGACCAAGGAAGTGGAGTGGTTTAAAAGAAGGCTGAAAACAAGAAAGGATGAGTCCAAGATTATCAGTGCCACCATCCAACCTCCAACCAAAAATTCTCCCAAGTTACTTGTCACCCTTAAGAGAGCTGACACTCTCTCAAAGGTCTATGAAGCTGAATGGTTGGAAGTCCTTGGGATAACTGAATGGATGGAAGTTGGTAAATGTATCTCAAAGAGCAAAAGTAAGTACAAGGAGCGGGTACTTAATATTCTCAGAAAACTGTTCATTAAGATGCTCAACATCCAAAAGGAGAATGATATTCTTGTGACTTGTCTTGAAGCACAACAAATGTATCTTATACAACAAGGTCTCAAAGGAGAAGCCATCACAGCTCCTAAAAAAGGAAAGAAGGGACATTTTGCTATGATTCATGAAAGAGGCATCAAGATAAATGCCTCGGGTATAGATCTTTCCACTCCTACTCCTATTGCTTACCCGGAGCAAACTATGCTGACTACTCCTGAGCTTGGGGTTTTCTTTGAGGATATCTTTGGAAACATCGGTTTCTTTAGAGCCTCTGATATCCCAAGGGCTCACAGCTCCTTCCTCTCTGCTATTCTAGGAGTACCTCTAGTTGAAGACCATGGAATCACAAAGCTTATCTTGGATGAGCTAAAAAGAAGGGAACCTACTCCATGAATAGTCTTCATATAGTGTGAACTTTATTAATCATGTACTCTGTGTGATGTACAATGTTGTGTGTTGATTAATAAAAGTTCATACTCTTCTTCTTTAAAGATTCTTGTTAATATCTTTACTTTTCTTGAACATATTTATACTTATACTGTATATACTCATACCCAGTTAAAAAAAAAATTTGAGTCAAAAGAACCCAAAAGAATTAGAAAGGGTAAAAAAGAATTCTTTTCTAACTTACAGGTATCATCATCAAATAGGGGGAGATTGTTGGGTCACCGATGATTTGGTGATGAACCACCTTCCTTTGTATGATTGATTTTTTATAGGTTCTTTTGAAGGTCTGAAATATGCTTCAAGTATTGAAAAGTCAAAGACTATTCAATCAAGGGTTGTACATCCAAAATTCCAAAAGTGGAATTTTGGATGTACCAACTAACTTCAATATTCAGATCAAATTGCCAAAGTCAAGATTGGGTCACCAACATAGTGGGTCACCGATGGTACACATTTAAGTCATAAAAGCATTGAGTCATCAATACAAGATGAGGTCATCAAGTTAGTACTCATCCACCGACACTATGTACCTTGGCCACCAAAATTGCAGGTATGTTTTCTAAGGCTGTGATATTAAGTCACAACTACAAGGGTGTACACTCTGAACATTTAGTGAGATTTGAGGATCACTAAGCAATGTGTACATTTATCAATTCCAGCCTTACAAGGTATCCACAGATGTGATACATAGGTTCATGTATCACTTAGCAATTTTCAAGAGATAAGTTCTTGACTCACAACAAATGCAAGATACGTGGGCAGCAAGAACTTGGGCATTAAACCTTAATTAAAGACATTCTCTTTTATTCTTATAAAAGAAATATTTGTCTTTTAGCTAAAAGGTTTGATGGGACTTCACATAGCATGAAGAAAAGAAGATAAAGTTATCTGACATTGCGTGCTACAAAGAATGGTTCAACCATTTACCTAGTACAAAAGGAGTGGCCTCTTCCTTTGTCCATCAGATAAACTTCCAGCTAATGAATCCTTGACAGCTATCCACATGCATCCCATGCATGGGCACTATAAATAGAGAGAAGTCCTTCCCATAAATCTCACGCTTTCAACAAATCTTCAAAGTGATTATTTGTTTGACTCCGGCAAAGTTGTGTGCTCTAACAGTCTTGTTTTAACTTCTTTAGTGTATAAGTTAATTACTGTTATCTGTGTGTTTAGTTTGATAGAATAATATGTCTGTTCTTTTCCGCATCAAACTTCCTGTGTGTAAATTTTTGATATTTATATTAAAAAAATTTAAAAAGAGTATATTCTATGTGTTTTATATTCAACCCCCTTCTACAAAACCCTCACTTGGTTAGCCATCTCTCTTTGGGGACTAACATTTAGAAAGACAACCCTATACACATCAAAAACTTAAACATAATTTTCAGCCTTATAAGGTTCCTTTCCGACAGCTTATGCCCCCTACTTGTTGACAATTTCCACCCAATCTAGATGTCCATCTAGGTTTTACAATCTTAACAAAAGTTGTAGAATGAACTCTTATGAGTCTAATAGCTTTGAAATCAACTCATTTGGATGCTCCATCTATGAGATACGGCTTAACCAAAACAGCAACTATTAAGCCGTATGTACACAAACAGCCCAAAACAGCCCAAACGGCCCTGTACACCTACTGTTTTGAGCCACTTAGAGTCGCAATTGGATTCTCGACTCTTCATAACAGTTGTAGTCTATGGCAAGACCTTTAAATCTGGAAAATATGAGCTTATTTGGACGTTAGGTTTGAGAGTTATGAATCGCTAAAGTACTGGACTTGGAGCTGTCCAAATTACCAATTTTCACATTTTTCACCAATTCACTTTAATGATTCAAACCTCATAATTTGCAACATTCAAAAGCTCCAAAACATACCTAACATACTAAAAACTACAAAGGAGCTTAATGGTTAAGACCTTAAGCTTAATCACACCATTTTGCTCCTTTTAGACATAAAACCAAACACTTAACATGCATAATCATATTGAACCCATGCTTAACCTTTATTGAAAACTAATTTAACCCTTTTTATAACTTCATCAATTTTAACCATTCTAAGCTTCTACATCTATATACTTGCACTACTTAGCAATACTAACTCATAGCTTAAACATAACATTAATGGAAGATAACCATAATAATCCTAACATACTCAAACATACAAAAATGAAAGAAAATTATACCTCTAAGAAGGATTTTAAGAGATGATTCCAAATTTGTAATTAGTTCTTTGATTCTCTTAGTAATTTGAGAGAATTTTAAAGAATATGAACTTTGAAGGTGTAGTTGCATAAGTCGGTCATATGCAGAGAGAAGAAGAAGATGATTAATACAATTTATCTAATTCTCCATATTTTCTCCTTTTATATTTATTTAGAGTTTAGGCATTTGGCGGTTTTAACCCTTCAAGTCTAAACCATCAACTTTATGCCCTAGTAGGCATAAACTTAACATTTTAGGTTAAGTTAAGTTTCATTTTGTACATGTATGAACCCTTGTATAATATTACCTCACAATTTAGTCCGAGGTACAAGTCGGGTAAGCATAAGGTACAAACATGTCACGCACGATTTGTACTGGTTAACGGAACACGGATATTATATAATTACTGACAAAAATATTCAATATTAGACTCATTTTGAGGTATTGATGAGACGATTGTAATGATATAGTTTGTAAAAAAGAAAACACATTTTTAAATGTTTTTTTAATTAATATACGATTATTTATGTTTTGGTAATGGTGCAAAATGAAAAGTAAAAAAGTAAGGAATATAAAGTAAATTAAATGAACAATTATAAGAATATAAAATGTAATTTAAAAGTTAAAAATAATTTCATGAAGATGTGGGACGTGGAAGTTGTGGAATGGGGTGGTTAGACTGAAATACAAATTTAGCTTTACAACTTGTACATTAAGCTTTAAAATGTGTACCTCTTAAAAATTCAAGAATACAAGAATAACTAATACTCAGTGCTTTTTAATATACCATAGATAGATATAGATATTATAGATATAGATATAAATATAGATTAGAGATAAAATCGAAAAACAACCACCAAGTGCATTCACACAACCGCTTGCAAACTTCTATACATATATAACTTATTTATTTATTTAATTATTGATAAATACTAAATACAACAAATAATCCATGGGGTTAAATATTTTGTAACGTCTTTATTTTATTATAATATCTAATATTAATTAAATATATAAAAACTGTTATTGATTTACTTTGAAATTAGTTTCATGTATATGGCAATGCTTTTCTTGTGATGTGGTTCTAATATATTTAATAATCTTTAATCGTTACATTATTTTTCATCTATTTAACTTATAATACATGAGTTTTACATTTTATTACATATTAAAAAAATTCGAACTTAATTGTATGTTTATTTAATTTCAAATGATATTTATGTTAAATCAATGATTAAAATTGGTACGAAAAAACCCTAATCGATAAACCCATTGTCGTCAATCTTCTAAGGTCTGCCGTCCAACTATTCCTATTATAAAGTTGTTACAATGCATTGTCGTTATAAAAAGTTATTATAAATTATTCATCTTTTTGAAATTTTTATACGAGAACCTTTTTCATACTTTGAATTTCATGTAAAATATTATTTTATTAGGTTTTTAATTGATTAAAAAGGATTTAATAAAAATTAATGGTAAAAAAATATACGAGACCAACATTCTAAATTACATGAGACGTGACATGACAATAAAAGCAAGCTCAAACCTTATTAGTTACGACAAGTCCTTATCCATGACAATTTTCAAGATGTACCTAAGACGCCAATTAACCATATGTTCATTTGAGATGTGGTAAGTGTTTGAGAAGTAGAGAACTGATCCTAACCTTTAATCTGGTCAATATTTGTTGTTTTGACTGTAAAACACCGAATAATTTCTTGCATGATATGCGGAAGATAGATGAGTAGTTTCGTAACTTTTACAAATATGCAGCAAAACAAGTGCATATGTGGGACTGTGTGATTCACATATGAACAATATGTTCATATGTGAACCCGTGTAATCACATATGAACTATCTAACTGATTCACATATTAATTAATTAACTGATGCACACATGAACTAATTAACCGATTCAGATATGAACTATGAGTTCACATATGCACTTGCTTGTCACCTATTTGTAAAAGTTACGAAACTCCTCTATTTTTGCATAGTTGTTACCATGCCATAATCTTTGACTAGTCAAAGCCGCAAATCTTAACCAATCTTGACCGTATGAAGGGATAGGATCACTTATTTACTTCTTGCATACTATATATATATATATATATATATATATATATATATATATATAAAAGCTGGATCTTCTACACCCCGTCTAAAAGTTACAATTATGCCACCGCTTTATTCACAATGTTTTATTTTGAAGTCTTAAGTGTCAAAATATGGTCTCACGGGTCTCACGAAAATAGACTGGTCTCACGTGAACCCAACCGTATATATATATAGGTATAGGATCGTGTGAGAAGTTTAGTTAACATGAGATGCGTACGAAGAAATATGGACCCTTGATTACCTTTAATCTCATACCCACCCATGGATTGCGCTTTAGAAGGGAGTTGATCCTATGCATCTTAGTGCACCTCATCTCGGTGTATTTCATCCTAATATGCATTAAAGGGTGGAGATCCCTTTTTACGCTTCTCACTATAACTCTCATTCTTACTGGAACCCAACCATATATATATATATATAATTATATATATAGGCATGAGATCGTGTGAGAAGTGAAGTTAAGGTGAGAAGCGTAAGAAATGATCTGAACCCTTTGATAACTTTTAATCTCATACCCACCCATGGATTGCGCTTCTTACAAGAATTGATTCAGTGCATCTCGGTGTATCTCATCTCGGTGCATCTCATCCTAATGTGCATCCAACGGTGGAGATCTCTTCTTACGCTTCTCACCATAACTTCTCTTCTCATCGGAACCTGACTCTCTCTATATATAAATAAAGAGAGAGGGAAAGGTTCATTTGAGAATTGATAAATATTTGAGAAGTAAAGAAATGATCATGGCTCTTCATCCAGTCAACATTTGCGACTTTGACCGTGAATCATCAAATAATTCATCGCATGTGTATGCGAAATATAGAGGGGTAGTTTCGTAACTTTTACAAATAGGAGGCAAACGGAGTCGTATGTGAAGCCATGTGATTCACATATAAATTATACATATGTGAACCGGTTAATTAGTTCATATGTGAATCACACGGATATTAATTAGTTAATTAGTTCATATGTGAATCACACGGGTATGAATTAGTTAATTAGTTAATATGTGAATCACAAAGGTTCATATATGAATAAGTTTATTAGTTCATATGTGAATCACACAGATTTATATGTGAATCCGTTAAAATAATTCATATGTTAATTACACGAGTTCACATATGAACATATAGTTCATATGTGAATCACACAGGTTCATATATGAACCTGTTTGCCGCCTGTTTGTAAAAGTTACGAAACTATCCCTCTATTTTTCACATAGCTGCAGTTTTTGTAAGTTTCGTATAGGTAATTACAAGCACTAAAGAGATTGTAGAAGGGGGGGGGCGGGGGTTTGAATACAATCACATAATTTTTTTAACTTTTTAAATTCTTATTGATAATAAAATCAAGAATTACACTTAGAAAACTGTTTGTTGCAGAAAAGAACAAATTATTCTATTTTAACAATCTAAACATTTAGTAAAACAATGGTACGACTTAAAGCACAAAGCAAGTTATAAAACTATTTTCAAAGGGCCGAATTAAAGCTAATCACTTAGAAGATTTCTTGTTGAAAGCGTGGTTTGCATGAGTGCTCTTCTTCTCGTTTTATAGTGCCCATGCATTAAAATGCATGGGGACATTTGTCACAATATCATTTGATAGCCGTATATTTTTTGGACAAAAGATGGATGCCATTCCTTATCGTACTGATAAAAAGACAAGACACTATTTATCTTTTCTTCAAGTCTTCAGTTGTCAGACCAAGCTTTAGATAAGGACAAACAAACCTTTCTGGAGTTTGAGGAGAATGTTTGAATTTAAAACTTGATGCACACGTTCTTATAGATATTGTACAGATAAAGGGCATCTTCATAAATATCCATCGAAGTGAACTGAGGGAGCTACTAGGCGAGGGTATGTCATGAAACATTTCGGCAGCTCCGATAACCTAGCTACCCGCCGAAGGTATACTCGGATAGTTCCCCATCAGTGGATGATCGGATGGTTTCTGATGACCCCTCGGTAGATGATTACCTTAGGGATCGGCGCATCAGTCTGGTAGAGGGTCGACGTTTATATCTTCATTTTCCACCATATATATATATATAGGCATGAGATCGTGTGAGAAGTGAAGTTAAGGTGAGAAGCGTAAGAAATGATCTGAACCCTTTGATCACTTTTAATCTCATACCCACCCATGGATTGCGCTTCTTACAAGAATTGATTCAGTGCATCTCGGTGTATCTCATCTTGGTGCATCTCATCCTAATGTGCATCCAACGGTGGAGATCTCTTCTTACGCTTCTCACCATAACTTCTCTTCTCATCGGAACCTGACTCTCTCTATATAAATAAAGAGAGAGGGAAAGGTTCATTTGAGAATTGATAAATATTTGAGAAGTAAAGAAATGATCATGGCTCTTCATCCAGTCAACATTTGCGACTTTGACCGTGAATCATCAAATAATTCATCGCATGTGTATGCGAAATATAGAGGGGTAGTTTCGTAACTTTTACAAATAGGAGGCAAACGGAGTCATATGTGAAGCCATGTGATTCACATATAAATTATACATATGTGAACCGGTTAATTAGTTCATATGTGAATCACACGGATATTAATTAGTTAATTAGTTCATATGTGAATCACACGGGTATGAATTAGTTAATTAGTTAATATGTGAATCACAAAGGTTCATATATGAATAAGTTTATTAGTTCATATGTGAATCACACAGATTTATATGTGAATCCGTTAAAATAATTCATATGTTAATTACACGAGTTCACATATGAACATATAGTTCATATGTGAATCACACAGGTTCATATATGAACCTGTTTGCCACCTGTTTGTAAAAGTTACGAAACTATCCCTCTATTTTTTACATAGCTGCAGTTTTTGTTAGTTTCGTATAGGTAATTACAAGCACTAAAGAGATTGTAGAAGGGGGGGGGGGGGTTTGAATACAATCACATAATTTTTTTAACTTTTTAAATTCTTATTGATAATAAAATCAAGAATTACACTTAGAAAACTGTTTGTTGCAGAAAAGAACAAATAAATCTATTTTAACAATCTAAACATTTAGTAAAACAATGGTACGACTTAAAGCACAAAGCAAGTTATAAAACTATTTTCAAAGGGCCGAATTAAAGCTAATCACTTAGAAGATTTCTTGTTGAAAGCGTGGTTTGCATGAGTGCTCTTCTTCTCGTTTTATAGTGCCCATGCATTAAAATGCATGGGGACATTTGTCACAATATCATTTGATAGCCGTATATTTTTTGGACAAAAGATGGATGCCATTCCTTATCGTACTGATAAAAAGACAAGACACTATTTATCTTTTCTTCAAGTCTTCAGTTGTCAGACCAAGCTTTAGATAAGGACAAACAAACCTTTCTGGAGTTTGAGGAGAATGTTTAAATTTAAAACTTGATGCACACGTTCTTATAGATATTGTACAGATAAAGGGCATCTTCATAAATATCCATCGAAGTGAACTGAGGGAGCTACTAGGCGAGGGTATGTCATGAAACATTTCGGCAGCTCCGATAACCTAGCTACCCGCCGAAGGTATACTCGGATAGTTCCCCATCAGTGGATGATCGGATGGTTTCTGATGACCCCTCGGTAGATGATTACCTTAGGGATCGGCGCATCAGTCTGGTAGAGGGTCGACGTTTATATCTTCATTTTCCACCATATATATATATATAGGCATGAGATCGTGTGAGAAGTGAAGTTAAGGTGAGAAGCGTAAGAAATGATCTGAACCCTTTGATCACTTTTAATCTCATACCCACCCATGGATTGCGCTTCTTACAAGAATTGATTCAGTGCATCTCGGTGTATCTCATCTTGGTGCATCTCATCCTAATGTGCATCCAACGGTGGAGATCTCTTCTTACGCTTCTCACCATAACTTCTCTTCTCATCGGAACCTGACTCTCTCTATATATAAATAAAGAGAGAGGGAAAGGTTCATTTGAGAATTGATAAATATTTGAGAAGTAAAGAAATGATCATGGCTCTTCATCCAGTCAACATTTGCGACTTTGACCGTGAATCATCAAATAATTCATCGCATGTGTATGCGAAATATAGAGGGGTAGTTTCGTAACTTTTACAAATAGGAGGCAAACGGAGTCATATGTGAAGCCATGTGATTCACATATAAATTATACATATGTGAACCGGTTAATTAGTTCATATGTGAATCACACGGATATTAATTAGTTAATTAGTTCATATGTGAATCACACGGGTATGAATTAGTTAATTAGTTAATATGTGAATCACAAAGGTTCATATATGAATAAGTTTATTAGTTCATATGTGAATCACACAGATTTATATGTGAAATCCGTTAAAATAATTCATATGTTAATTACACGAGTTCACATATGAACATATAGTTCATATGTGAATCACACAGGTTCATATATGAACCTGTTTGCCACCTGTTTGTAAAAGTTACGAAACTATCCCTCTATTTTTCACATAGCTGCAGTTTTTGTTAGTTTTGTATAGGTAATTACAAGCACTAAAGAGATTGTAGAAGGGGGGGGGGGGGTTTGAATACAATCACATAATTTTTTTAACTTTTTAAATTCTTATTGATAATAAAATCAAGAATTATACTTAGAAAACTGTTTGTTGCAGAAAAGAACAAATAAATCTATTTTAACAATCTAAACATTTAGTAAAACAATGGTACGACTTAAAGCACAAAGCAAGTTATAAAACTATTTTCAAAGGGCCGAATTAAAGCTAATCACTTAGAAGATTTCTTGTTGAAAGCGTGGTTTGCATGAGTGCTCTTCTTCTCGTTTTATAGTGCCCATGCATTAAAATGCATGGGGACATTTGTCACAATATCATTTGATAGCCGTATATTTTTTGGACAAAAGATGGATGCCATTCCTTATCGTACTGATAAAAAGACAAGACACTATTTATCTTTTCTTCAAGTCTTCAGTTGTCAGGCCAAGCTTTAGATAAGGACAAACAAACCTTTCTGGAGTTTGAGGAGAATGTTTGAATTTAAAACTTGATGCACACGTTCTTGTAGATATTGTACAGATAAAGGGCATCTTCATAAATATCCATCGAAGTGAACTGAGGGAGCTACTAGGCGAGGGTATGTCATGAAACATTTCGGCAGCTCCGATAACCTAGCTATCCGCTGAAGGTATACTCGGATAGTTCCCCATCAGTGGATGATCGGATGGTTTCTGATGACCCCTCGGTAGATGATTACCTTAGGGATCGGCGCATCAGTCTGGTAGAGGGTCGACGTCTATATCTTCATTTTCCACCATATATATATATATATATAATTATATATATAGGCATGAGATCGTGTGAGAAGTGAAGTTAAGGTGAGAAGCGTAAGAAATGATCTGAACCCTTTAATCACTTTTAATCTCACACCCACCCATGGATTGCGCTTCTTACAAGAATTGATTCAGTGCATCTCGGTGTATCTCATCTCGGTGCATCTCATCCTAATGTGCATCCAACGGTGGAGATCTCTTCTTACGCTTCTCACCATAACTTCTCTTCTCATCGGAACCTGACTCTCTCTATATATAAATAAAGAGAGAGGGAAAGGTTCATTTGAGAATTGATAAATATTTAAGAAGTAAAGAAATGATCATGGCTCTTCATCCAGTCAACATTTGCGACTTTGACCGTGAATCATCAAATAATTCATCGCATGTGTATGCGAAATATAGAGGGGTAGTTTCGTAACTTTTACAAATAGGAGGCAAACGGAGTCATATGTGAAGCCATGTGATTCACATATAAATTATACATATGTGAACCGGTTAATTAGTTCATATGTGAATCACACGGATATTAATTAGTTAATTAGTTCATATGTGAATCACACGGGTATGAATTAGTTAATTAGTTAATATGTGAATCACAAAGGTTCATATATGAATAAGTTTATTAGTTCATATGTGAATCACACAGATTTATATGTGAATCCGTTAAAATAATTCATATGTTAATTACACGAGTTCACATATGAACATATAGTTCATATGTGAATCACACAGGTTCATATATGAACCTGTTTGCCGCCTGTTTGTAAAAGTTACGAAACTATCCCTCTATTTTTCACATAGTCATAGCTTTTGTAAGTTTCGTATAGGTAATTACAAGCACTAAAGAGATTGTAGAAGGGGGGGGGCGGGGGTTTGAATACAATCACATAATTTTTTTAACTTTTTAAATTCTTATTGATAATAAAATCAAGTATTACACTTAGAAAACTGTTTGTTGCAGAAAAGAACAAATAAATCTATTTTAATAATCTAAACATTTAGTAAAACAATGGTACGACTTAAAGCACAAAGCAAGTTATAAAACTATTTTCAAAGGGCCGAATTAAAGCTAATCACTTAGAAGATTTCTTGTTGAAAGCGTGGTTTGCATGAGTGCTCTTCTTCTCGTTTTATAGTGCCCATGCATTAAAATGCATGGGGACATTTGTCACAATATCATTTGATAGCCGTATATTTTTTGGACAAAAGATGGATGCCATTCCTTATCGTACTGATAAAAAGACAAGACACTATTTATCTTTTCTTCAAGTCTTCAGTTGTCAGACCAAGCTTTAGATAAGGACAAACAAACCTTTCTGGAGTTTGAGGAGAATGTTTAAATTTAAAACTTGATGCACACGTTCTTATAGATATTGTACAGATAAAGGGCATCTTCATAAATATCCATCGAAGTGAACTGAGGGAGCTACTAGGCGAGGGTATGTCATGAAACATTTCGGCAGCTCCGATAACCTAGCTACCCGCCGAAGGTATACTCGGATAGTTCCCCATCAGTGGATGATCGGATGGTTTCTGATGACCCCTCGGTAGATGATTACCTTAGGGATCGGCGCATCAGTCTGGTAGAGGGTCGACGTTTATATCTTCATTTTCCACCATATATATATATATATAGGCATGAGATCGTGTGAGAAGTGAAGTTAAGGTGAGAAGCGTAAGAAATGATCTGAACCCTTTGATCACTTTTAATCTCATACCCACCCATGGATTGCGCTTCTTACAAGAATTGATTCAGTGCATCTCGGTGTATCTCATCTTGGTGCATCTCATCCTAATGTGCATCCAACGGTGGAGATCTCTTCTTACGCTTCTCACCATAACTTCTCTTCTCATCGGAACCTGACTCTCTCTATATATAAATAAAGAGAGAGGGAAAGGTTCATTTGAGAATTGATAAATATTTGAGAAGTAAAGAAATGATCATGGCTCTTCATCCAGTCAACATTTGCGACTTTGACCGTGAATCATCAAATAATTCATCGCATGTGTATGCGAAATATAGAGGGGTAGTTTCGTAACTTTTACAAATAGGAGGCAAACGGAGTCATATGTGAAGCCATGTGATTCACATATAAATTATACATATGTGAACCGGTTAATTAGTTCATATGTGAATCACACGGATATTAATTAGTTAATTAGTTCATATGTGAATCACACGGGTATGAATTAGTTAATTAGTTAATATGTGAATCACAAAGGTTCATATATGAATAAGTTTATTAGTTCATATGTGAATCACACAGATTTATATGTGAAATCCGTTAAAATAATTCATATGTTAATTACACGAGTTCACATATGAACATATAGTTCATATGTGAATCACACAGGTTCATATATGAACCTGTTTGCCACCTGTTTGTAAAAGTTACGAAACTATCCCTCTATTTTTCACATAGTCATAGCTTTTTGTTAGTTTTGTATAGGTAATTACAAGCACTAAAGAGATTGTAGAAGGGGGGGGGGGGGGGGGGGGGGTTTGAATACAATCACATAATTTTTTTAACTTTTTAAATTCTTATTGATAATAAAATCAAGAATTACACTTAGAAAACTGTTTGTTGCAGAAAAGAACAAATAAATCTATTTTAACAATCTAAACATTTAGTAAAACAATGGTACGACTTAAAGCACAAAGCAAGTTATAAAACTATTTTCAAAGGGCCGAATTAAAGCTAATCACTTAGAAGATTTCTTGTTGAAAGCGTGGTTTGCATGAGTGCTCTTCTTCTCGTTTTATAGTGCCCATGCATTAAAATGCATGGGGACATTTGTCACAATATCATTTGATAGCCGTATATTTTTTGGACAAAAGATGGATGCCATTCCTTATCGTACTGATAAAAAGACAAGACACTATTTATCTTTTCTTCAAGTCTTCAGTTGTCAGGCCAAGCTTTAGATAAGGACAAACAAACCTTTCTGGAGTTTGAGGAGAATGTTTGAATTTAAAACTTGATGCACACGTTCTTGTAGATATTGTACAGATAAAGGGCATCTTCATAAATATCCATCGAAGTGAACTGAGGGAGCTACTAGGCGAGGGTATGTCATGAAACATTTCGGCAGCTCCGATAACCTAGCTATCCGCTGAAGGTATACTCGGATAGTTCCCCATCAGTGGATGATCGGATGGTTTCTGATGACCCCTCGGTAGATGATTACCTTAGGGATCGGCGCATCAGTCTGGTAGAGGGTCGACGTTTATATCTTCATTTTCCACCATATATATATATATAATTATATATATAGGCATGAGATCGTGTGAGAAGTGAAGTTAAGGTGAGAAGCGTAAGAAATGATCTGAACCCTTTAATCACTTTTAATCTCATACCCACCCATGGATTGCGCTTCTTACAAGAATTGATTCAGTGCATCTCGGTGTATCTCATCTCGGTGCATCTCATCCTAATGTGCATCCAACGGTGGAGATCTCTTCTTACGCTTCTCACCATAACTTCTCTTCTCATCGGAACCTGACTCTCTCTATATATAAATAAAGAGAGAGGGAAAGGTTCATTTGAGAATTGATAAATATTTGAGAAGTAAAGAAATGATCATGGCTCTTCATCCAGTCAACATTTGCGACTTTGACCGTGAATCATCAAATAATTCATCGCATGTGTATGCGAAATATAGAGGGGTAGTTTCGTAACTTTTACAAATAGGATGCAAACGGAGTCATATGTGAAGCCATGTGATTCACATATAAATTATACATATGTGAACCGGTTAATTAGTTCATATGTGAATCACACGGATATTAATTAGTTAATTAGTTCATATGTGAATCACACGGGTATGAATTAGTTAATTAGTTAATATGTGAATCACAAAGGTTCATATATGAATAAGTTTATTAGTTCATATGTGAATCACACAGATTTATATGTGAATCCGTTAAAATAATTCATATGTTAATTACACGAGTTCACATATGAACATATAGTTCATATGTGAATCACACAGGTTCATATATGAACCTGTTTGCCGCCTGTTTGTAAAAGTTACGAAACTATCCCTCTATTTTTCACATAGCTGCAGTTTTTGTAAGTTTCGTATAGGTAATTACAAGCACTAAAGAGATTGTAGAAGGGGGGGGGGGGTTTGAATACAATCACATAATTTTTTTAACTTTTTAAATTCTTATTGATAATAAAATCAAGAATTACACTTAGAAAACTGTTTGTTGCAGAAAAGAACAAATAAATCTATTTTAACAATCTAAACATTTAGTAAAACAATGGTACGACTTAAAGCACAAAGCAAGTTATAAAACTATTTTCAAAGGGCCGAATTAAAGCTAATCACTTAGAAGATTTCTTGTTGAAAGCGTGGTTTGCATGAGTGCTCTTCTTCTCGTTTTATAGTGCCCATGCATTAAAATGCATGGGGACATTTGTCACAATATCATTTGATAGCCGTATATTTTTTGGACAAAAGATGGATGCCATTCCTTATCGTACTGATAAAAAGACAAGACACTATTTATCTTTTCTTCAAGTCTTCAGTTGTCAGACCAAGCTTTAGATAAGGACAAACAAACCTTTCTGGAGTTTGAGGAGAATGTTTGAATTTAAAACTTGATGCACACGTTCTTATAGATATTGTACAGATAAAGGGCATCTTCATAAATATCCATCGAAGTGAACTGAGGGAGCTACTAGGCGAGGGTATGTCATGAAACATTTCGGCAGCTCCGATAACCTAGCTACCCGCCGAAGGTATACTCGGATAGTTCCCCATCAGTGGATGATCGGATGGTTTCTGATGACCCCTCGGTAGATGATTACCTTAGGGATCGGCGCATCAGTCTGGTAGAGGGTCGACGTTTATATCTTCATTTTCCACAAATGTTGATGTGTTTCCTTAGGTATTAGATAGTATTCGATTCGCTGAACTTGTTGAGCATGACCATAGTTTTTCAAGAACATAAAATACAAGATATTTTGACTAAGGGAGGATTGAGGAGTCATCAACAAATCATCGATGACCCAACAATCTCCCCCTATTTGATGATGATACTGATATCTTGCTTTAGAAAGCTTAAAAGAACTCTTAAGTACTTTTGACCATTTCTTATTCTTTTAGGGCTCTCTTCACATAGATTATATATATATATATATATTTATTTATTTATTGTATCCGATATTTACAGTATATAAGAGAATATGTGCAACAATTATACAATATGAAAAGAGAACAAAATATGTGCAAAAAAAGTAACTCAAAAGATGCTTTCATTAATCATCACAAAGGAAAGTACATGATAATGAAAGTTTTTTTAAACAAAAAAATCACTAGTTTTCTTCAAAAGGAATTATTCCAGAAAATGAGAGATGGCTGTTGAGTTCATTTCTTATGAGAGTGGAGATTTCCTTCCCGTCATCTGTTCTTGGAACCACACCAATGATTCCTTCAAGAAAACTACTGTCGGCCCTTGAGATGTCGTTGATCCTAAAGAACTGAATGGTTCCAAAGGCGTCTTGAAAAAATCATCCCAATTCTGGAGCCGATAAGATGGTTTGTTGGGGCTGAGCAATGGGAACCGGGATAGAGAGATAAATTCCCGACGTGATGATAGTTTTACCTTCATCGGCTAGAGTCTGAAAATGAGATTTCTTCTTCTGTCTTTGAGGTCTCTGACTTGATCCCCCGATAGAGCTCTTTGAATTAAATCTAATTGCCTGCTTTCCTCAGGAGGATCCGTTATGTTGTGAGACTTTTGGATGTTAATCAATATTGAGATGTGTTCGGTGATAGACTTGAGGACCTCAACACGAAATTTTCTCTTGCTGTTGGTTAGGATTCAACCAAGTTCAAGCCATTCATTACATTGAAGCTTTGCAGCCACTCCAGTTTCTTAACCCGATTGTATCCGTCCTTTCATTTAATAAGAATGAGAACGGAGGAGGTTTTAGGTTTTGGTGGATAGATAGTTGCACCAGTGATCTCTGAATCGTTGAAGCGAGTGTGAATTCGCTTTCTAAACCATTCTATGTCCACTGCTTTTTCAGCTTCCGATCTTTTGAAATGTTCCAATTCATCCTTCTGAGCTTGAATCGGATCGGTGGCTTCAATATGGGCAGCTTCTTGATGAGCAAGATTTTAAACAACTCTCACTCTCTTTCATGTTGTTGCTGAGCCTTTAGAGCAATTTCTCTATCAGCATTAGATAATCCAAGTTCGGCAGGCTTTAGCTTGAGTGTGACAACATTAGGGCCACGTTGCATTTCAACCTTTTCGGCTTTCTTTTGTAGCATGTCTGCTAGTTCTTTAGCAAAGGAAATTTTCTTCTTGTCTTCTCGGCAGGTTCCCTCCCCCTGAGTATTTGCACCTGTAAACTTAATAACCTCCCTAATAGTTGATTCGGTGTTAACCGCAACCCGTGATTATCAGTTATAGAAATATTTTAAGCAGCATCGGTGGATGCCTTGTTTCTTATTTCATTGGTGGCAGAGGTGATGTGAGCATCATCGATGACTGTTTGTTTCTCTGGTTCATCGACAACTCTTGTATTTTTCTCCCCCTTAGTGGCCGAACGAGGAAGATGCCCAAAGGAAGTGAGAAACTCTTTGATCCCTTTGACATCAGATGAAAGATCGCGATGTTTCTTCTTTACTCTTTTCAAAGACTCTCTATCGGGGCCATGAAAGAGAGCCTCACCTGCATCTATCTCTATCGGCGGAGGAGATAGAGGGATCTTGTCTATCTTGGAGTGTAAAGATTTTAGGGAGTCCAAGATTTCTTTCTGACCCTTAGACAAAGATTGAATATCGGTAGATCGCTTGGAGGATTCCTGCTTGAGACTGTCAACCGAAGTCTTTAATGCTTCATGTGAGGCAGAAAGCACTAAAATAGTAGGCTGAAGCGATGATGTCTTGTTGTCGATATCATCATCGATCGAAGTAACATCATGATGGAGGAGATCCAAACATGCGAGAAACGTTGGATTGGTGTTGGAAAGTTCGTCGGCTCCTTCTCCTGAACTTGACCTTTATTAAATACTAGGAAAGCATCCAACCAGGATGAAGTGTCGGAGTATAGAATTCAGCAAAATGGGTGGCTCCTTTCGATACACCTAGTTTTGATGTACCTTTATAAGGAGGAGAGGTATCCTCAAGATCGGGGAACTCGGGTGGTGGAGAAAAAGGTCCTTGGATTTGGGAGGGATCCAAGTCATCTTGATCAACTAAAGAGTAAGTTGATAAAGGTTCAGTTCGGGTTCCTGAAAATTCAACTGTGTCCTTTTCAGAGCGCACAAAAGAGGTAGGAGGAGATTGAACAAATTCCCTGGGTCTGGTAGGGGCAATTTTAACACCTCTTGATTTTTGATAACTAGGGAGTGGTAGATAAGGTTTGATCCTCTTGGTAACCCTAGGACCATTAGATGAGTCCTTTGGGGGAGTTTTTGAGTTCCTCCTCTTAGAAGAAGGTTTAGAGGCCTGGGTAGATACCAAAGGTTATTTCAGTATCGAGGCCTGAGAAATAGGTGCGGAGGCCGATGTGCCCGAAGGTGTAGAAGGTTTAGATTTCTTCTTCTTGGACACATCGGTGGCTCTTTAGGTACGGGTCAGAGGCTCCGATATTGCTGGAGGTCTCTGAAGGGTTTCCTCAGCTGCACCCCATTCAATGGTAGAATCATCTGCAATGACTATCATACCTGGCCGAAGTGGCTTATTGGTGGCCAAGGGTCCTTTTTGAAGGACCATCTTGCCTATCTGATCAACTTGAAGATCATAGGTGATGGACTCATTTGCCTTAGGTTTATCTCCTAGTTTGTTCTTGATGATTAAGGAGAAAAAGCATTGGAAGGGTACCTGTGATCGGCAAGGAGAAGCAAGAGTAGATACTATCTCTTTGAACAGACACTGGTCATAACTGATCTTTCGTTGAAAGATTAGGGCATGAGCGAGTTCCGTGAGGTATGAGGGGGATTGATCAAACACTCTAGTCTTCTTGCTTAAACAATGGATGAGGTGGGTGAAGAAGAAACTCCAAATACCACCCATATTCTTCTTGAGAAGGGTTCTAGGGCCCTTCGATTTAGCTTTAGCTTTTGAATCCGAGAGATACTTAAGAGTATTTACAACCTCCTCATGTTCATTTCCAAGAGGAAAATCATCATAAGAAGTGTATGTAGGAATGTGAAGGATTTTACGAAGATTCTCAACATTAAACGTAAGATTAGGTTCCTTAGTAGATAGGACAGAAGCAGATACATGCTTGGTGTTTTCATCCTATGAGCAAGACATCCAGAAATTGCCAAGAAGGAACTTGCTGATCTTTGTTTGAGCAGTGAAAGCATATTGCAGAGGCGTCCTTTGAAGAAACCAAGAAACCCATTGAACTCGGGATGAGCAAGGTTGAGTGCGAATCTTGCAACGTGGTTGCATGCAGGGAAGGTCAGTGGTTCTCGAGTAAGAGCAGGAAAAATTGTCTCCTTTGGGGATTTTAAAGGGGTGGATGCGGACGTCATTGTGAGAGAATAAGGAGGTTGCATATTCAAGGTTTTTTCATAGGGAGAGAATGAAGAAGATGATGAAAATGGTAAAAGAAAAATGTGGGAACGGTTATGACGTGTATATTGGTTTGAAAAAACAGAAAGGAAAAGTAATGATGATTTTTGGTGATTGAGAGGACGGAATTTGAAAGGTTTGTAGGGTTAATACCGGCACATGACCTGACACATATTACGTGTCGTACGTCATATGGATAAGCATTGAGAAACTTGGTCATCAAGATTAGAACACGAAAGGGTTTTATACCTATCGGCGCATTAAATCGGTGCTTAGAGAAGGAGACAATCGGGTCATAGGAGTCTAGATGACCATCGGGGACTCGTCGAAAGATACTCGTCTAGAAGTTTAGATGACCATCAGGGCCTAGGAGTTTAGCTGACCATCGGGGACTCGCCGAAAGATACTCGTCTAAGAGTTTAGATTACCATCGGGGGTTAGGAGTTTAGATGACCATCAGGAATTTGCTGAATAGTCCATGTAGACCATCGAAGGATTATCGGAGTGTCGCTGAAAAGGTCTATTCGAGATATCAATATCCGATCCTTGTTTATCTGATAAATTAATATCGGAGCCTCACCGATATGAAGTGTTCAATAGAAATTCATTCATTTTTCTTCTTTTACCTATCTAAGCAAAGCATACTGAGTTCGCCGATGAGGAAGTTGAATATGGCTTCATCAAGTGGCTTTGTGAAGAGATCGTCTAGTTGATAGTTAGTTGGAATAAAATGAAGTTCCACATCACCTTTAGAGACATGATCTCTTATGAAGTGATACCTGATATCAATATGCTTTGATTTTGAATGGAGAACTGGATTATTTGTAATTGCTATTGCACTGGAGTTATCACATAGTATTGGGATTCTTGAGTAGATATGATCATAATCATGAAGTTGATTTATTATCCACAATATTTTAGCACAATAACTTCCAGTAGCAACATATTCGGCTTCAGCAGTGGAAGTTGAGACTGAGTGTTATTTCTTACTTGACTAGTTGACATGTTTTCCTCCAAGAAGTTGGTAACTCCAAGTGGTGCTCTTTCGATATCTTGGAACCTACAAAATCAGAATCCGAATACCCGGTGAGATCGAAACTTGAGTCTTTGGGATACCAAAGACCCAGATTCAAAGTACCTTTCAGATACCTGAAAATTCGTTTAACCACAGCCAAGTGAGATTCCTTGGGATTGGCTTGGTAACGAGCACATAGACAAGTAGCAAACTTAATGTGTGGTCTACTTGCAATGAGATAAAGAAGAGAACCTATCATACCCGATAATTGGTAACATTAACTGATACGCCATTACGGATTGAATGAAGTTTAAGAGGAGGAGCCATATGAGTCTTCATTGGTGTACAAGTGTCAAAATTAAACTTTTTCAGAAGGTCTTTAATGTATTTATTTTGATTTATAAAAATGCCTTCATGAAGTTGTTTGACTAGTAGACCAAGGAAAAAAGTAAGCCCACCCATCATGCTCATTTCATATTTGCTTTTCATGAGTGAGATAAACGCATCACACATAGATTCATCGGTGGCTTCAAGCGTAATATCATCAGCATAAATTTGAACAAGAATAATATTACCTTCAGATTTTACCTCGAAAATATTCATTGTCTAGAAGAAAGTCGGAGAGCGTATCATACCAGGCACGAGGAGCTTGTTTCAATCCATACAATGCTTTGTCTAGCCGATACACATGGTAAGGATGAATAGGATCTTCAAAACCAGGGGGTTGTTTCACAAAGACTTATTCGGCTAGCTCTCCATTTAGAAAGGCATTTTTTTACATCCATTTGAAATATCCGAAAATTCTTGTAAGCAACATGAGCAAGTAAAATTCGGATAGCTTCCAATTGAGCAACAGGAGCCAAGGTTTCATCATTATCAGTTCCTGCTTCTTGATGATAACCTTGAGCAACCAATCTTGCCTTGTTGCATATAACAATGCCTTCTTCATCCATCTTGTTTCTGAACACCCATTTGGTTCCAATAATGGTTTTGTGAGAGGGACGAGGAATCAATCTACAGACTTTATTTCTCTCAAACTGAGAGAGCTCATCTTGCATAGCCGATATCCAACTTGGATCGGCTTGAGCTTCAGTAATCTGTTTGGGTTTAATGATAGAAAGAAAATTCACATAGAGGCATAGATTTCCAATTCCTCTTCTAGTCTAAACACCAACTTGTTGATCACTAATGATTTGATCGATCGGATGATCTTTTGTCCATTTAAGGCAGGAGGCTTAGGAGGGGGAATAAATAGATTTGTATAAGAGGTGAAGGGTAAATCGGCTGGGGAAGAGACAATGTTTAACGTTTGAGGTTCTTCTTCTATAAGAATGATTTTAGAAGAAGGAGTTTGAGAAGATGTTCAGAAGACAGGGTATTGTTTGGAGAAGATGAAGAAGGGTTGATAGATAGAGCATCACCATTTTCTGAAGGAAGGTGATTTTCGGATGGTGGGGTGGAAAAAGGAATTGTATGTGGTATATCTCCTACATGAGAAGCTATCCACCGATTGAGTTCTTCTTCATTGCTTGAAAGAGAGGAAGTTTGAAGATAATCAAATTTGACATGTATTGAATCATTAATACATTGTCTTCGGAGTTGAATATTCTATATGCCTTGGATATTAAGGAATATCCCATGAATATTTCTTCATCAGCTTTAGGATAAAATTTTCCAAGGTTTTCTCTATCATTCAGGACATAGCACACACAACTGAACACATGTAGAAATCCAATGTTTGGTTTTCGGCCATGAAAGACTTTATAAGTAGTTCTGTTGTGTCTTTTGACAATGATGGACCTATTTTGGGTAAAGCATGCAGTGTTGATAGCTTCAACCCAAAAGTAGGTTGGAAGAGTTGATTCATTCAACATGGAACGAGCAGCTTCACAGAGAATATGATTCTTTCGTTCAACAACTCCATTTTGTTGACAGGTTTGAACAGAAGAGAAGTTCTGAGAGATTCCCTTGTCGTTGGAAAAGTCTTCTACGACATTGCTTCTGATTCAGTGCCATTGTCACTTCGAACATATCTGAAGAGTTGACCATTTAAGGTCTCATACTTATTGATGAAGCGGATTATTTCTTCAGTAGAATCACTCTTATATTTGAGAAAGAATACCCAAGTATAACGAGAGAACTCATCTACTATGACCAACATGTATCTTTTGCCTCCAAGACTTGCAGTGTTAACTGGCCCACACAGATCCATGTGAAGCATCTCAAGGGGCTGATAGATGGATGAGCATTGTTGGTCTTGAAAGAAGACTTGGTAAGTTTTCCTTTTTCACAGGCTCCACATAGCTTCTCTTTAATAAAGGACATTTTTGGCATGCCAACAACAAGATCTTTGTTAGGGAGTTTATTTTAGGTTTTGAAATTGAGATGAAAGAGACGTTTGTGCCATAACCAATTTTATTTCGCCATTTCTTCAGATAGAAAACACATAACTTCACCAATGGCACTCTTCTCCATGTTTATTATATAAACATCATTCTTTCGAGTACCAGCAAGCACCACTGTTGGAACCCATATACCCATTTATACTTAAATGATATTGATCACAGTTAATATATAAATCAGTAAGCGGAAGCAAATATGATCAACAATCAAACTAGAGAATGTGAATTTAATTGGATGAACATATTCATATAGAAAAATGATAATTTGTATTTCACTTAGAGTGCCAAAGATTACAATACTGGAAACACAAATTAATCTCTCAGGTTCTCTCCAAAACAATTGACACAAAATACAAAGGTAGCTCACTCTATTTATATAGTTACATAAATGAGAGTAAATGAGCTAACCTATCACGTACTGACACGTAGGCAAGGTGACTAACAAAATTGGTTACACATGAAGAGCATGACTTGCCACGTCAGATACCACATGAAGGCCCTTTGTATTTTATCCAGAAGATATTCCATTTTCTGGAATACCAGGCGATCTTCTAAAGAGCTTTACTTTGACTTAAGGAGAAGTTTTGTTTCATACTTTTACAAAGAATACTTTCTAACAATCTCCCCCTAAATATGAAAAACATAACCAAGAAAGCATAATACAAAGACAAAGTAAAATAAATTCCATTACATTACTTAAAAAGAAATTACAGAAGTTAAAGTACAAGTAATGGTTAGAAAGGGGCTTTTGGATACCCACTGATTATCTTGAAAAATGTATCTATTATGTTTCGAAGACTAAAAAATTCCTTTGAGGCAAGTATCCATATCAAATGCCTCTCTTCTGATGACTGGATTTGGATCTTCCTTTTTCTGAACTACCAACCCTTGTACTAAGTTCAGAATGTCTGTAGACTATTTGAAACCTTGTTTGCTTCTGAAAAACCTTTTTCCTCGAGTCTTTTGAACACTATCCCCAACTCAGGTTCAGTTAGAATTGTACCATATTTCATCCGTTCTACTCCCTCCAGATCTTCATTTGGTGTAGAAATACTTAAGCGTGTAACACCCCGATCCATTGCTATTTGAAAATCCACCTTTGATCTGTATTCCACATAAGCTTCCATGACTCTCTTTAGTCTTCAGAAATGAAATTTCATCATCTAGACTACTATTTGCTTGCTGCTTCATGTACTTTCAAAGTGCTAGAAGATCAATTTGATATAATGACAAAAGATCATTCTCATTAAACGTGTATTCCTGCCTGTCTTGCCTTTGAACCGTATATTCTGTGTACATTATCTGATGGTTGTCAAAGAACATGGTTTCTACATCAACTACCCTTGTTATAGGTAAATTTGAAAATGCATTCCTCCTATCTTGCCTTAACCTTGCAAATATGGCCTTTGTTCTTGGATCAACATTTAAAGCAAAATCTGGTGTCTGCAGCACCATTCATTCTGCTATTTCAGCATATATTTGTTTGTAGATAAGCTTTCTTGCAGGGGGAAGTTGTTGTCTAGCCAATCTGCCTTGTTCAAGTAATTCAGCTCTCCTAGGGTCAATGATCTTCTCTGTGATTGCTTCAATTGTAGGAGGGGCATCAGATTGATCAACCATTGGAGCTTACATTTTCTCATCTCTTGGATTCATGATTCCTTGGCTTGTAGAGGCTTCTGGGACTTCTGAGGATTGAGTTTGTCGAAGATTGTCTTGAGGATTGGAGATAGGAGCGTATTGGACTTGAAAGAAGTTTGAGCTTCATTAGGATTGGTGATAGGAGCATCTGTGGCTTGTGCAGAGGATTGACCATGCGGCTTTGGTCTTGTTGTGGATGACCTTGGTCTTGTGGGAATTGGTGGTCTTCTGTTTTTCTCAAGATCTTGGATGAATTTTGCCATCTCTGGATCTGTTGGTAGAGGAGTGGAAGATGTGGGTATAGTAGAAGATGTGTATCCTGGGACAAAGTATGTTCCTGCTCTGGTCATCATGGAAAATGGTTTTACAATCATTGGAACCTAGGAAGAAGATGGAGCGTCCTATGGTTGTTGGCAAGAAGAAGGAACATCCTGCTGTTGTGGTTGTTGGGATTATTGCGGAGGAGGTTGTTGTTGAGATGAAGAGGTGTGCGCTGGTTCAGAAGGGCCTATCTTCTGTTTCTTATGGGCATTCTCCTCCTTCTAAGGATTAGAGGAATTTGGATCCTGGTCCTCAGACTCCTTTCTTTTAAGTTCTGCCTTCTTACACGCTCTGGCTTCTTTGGACTTTCTCCTGGTTGACTGATTTTCACAGAGCATCTGAATAGTAGTATTCGTGGCATTGACAGAGTTCTCGATATTGAGCAACTTTTGATGGAGATCAGAGTCATTAACGGGATGGGGCTTACTGAGAAGAGTGGTGATATCTTTCGTGGTAGCCTCGGCTTTAGAGACAAATTTGGCATTTATCTCAGTAAACGTTTCAATTACAACTTTCTGAAAACTGGCCAGATCGGCCTT